>OZ024935.1:76525234-81325234 GCA_964017235.1 Sabellastarte sp. h YS-2021 | reverse complement strand
TTTAGTTATTTAGTGTGGCCAAACTGAAGCCAAATTGCAATGTTGAACTACAATTAAGCTAGAAAAAGCTGCAAACACTAGTAATTTTAAAACTGTTAGCTTTAAGATTGTCTGCTAAATATAAGCTGCCAAATTGAACCATATATGTCTGTTTAGCCATATAATGTATGGTACAAGTAACACAAAAGCAATCTCCTGATTACAGTCTGTCCTGAGGTAACTACTGCTATTTAAAAAGACAAAAGCATCACAGCTTTAACCTTTTAGATTAAAACTAAATGCCCTTGCGTCACAGATGGAACTGGCTAATAGACCTGGTTAAATGTGAGTGGATGTTAATTAACTAGTGTGTTTACATCACGAAAAATATGCATAAATTTGAATATTTATTTTTATTCATGTTTTAAAATGATGTCCTTGGTTATAACATGCTCCATTTATGAGAGTTTCATAAACAACTCCCTGAGTGTTAGAGCATAAATAAAAGGAAAGCATGGGATTATTAATTTTATTCAATCTCCTTGTTTTGATAAAAGAACATCTATAGATTTAGATTTATTTGTTGTTTTACATCGCGTTCTCAACAGCCAGGGTCATATTGCGACAGGTAGTTTACAGGTGGAGGAAACCAGTGCATACTGCACTGTAAACCACTGGGCATCGGCAAGTAACTACAAACTTTCCAACATGAAGCCCCCGGCCCGAGATTCGAACCGGCGGCCTCAGAGGTTGCAATGCAATATATATTTCACATGTTTTGATAATGACAGCTGCATTTAACTTCATATCATTATTTTAGTACCTGAAGGAACTGACTTAATGGGCTAAAATGAAAAAGGTCCCAAGGTCACAGAAATTTTGCAGTGACCTGGTGAAGGTCATAGATCAATTATCATGAATGTTAAAGGCTAAAATTCCACCAACAAAACCACCAGTGGAATTAATGTCCACAGTGTAGGCTAAGACATTCAAACCCCAATATACTCCTTGTGTTCCAAAGATTTGTTGGAGGAAAGGCATGCAGTAGCATGAGAAACCATTGTTGTGTGAATAATCCAAAATTTTGAATCTATTAATCATTTTAAGATTTTATATGGCAGAAAGGTGAGTTTTGATGGGATGCTACACCCGAAAAAGAGAAGTTTTAAAAAAAAACGATGGATAAATATATGAGTTCTGTGGAAAATATTGGTATGGTAAGTATAGGTTTCAGAACTAGAAAAAAGTCAGGTAAAGGTCAAGGTATGTTTAGAAATATTTACAAGTGATGTTATGGGAGAAAACGTGGTTGAAAGGATTCAAACGAAAAGCCGGTGTTTTGACCAGAAACGTTATTCTAACCTAGGTATGTTTTCAAAAACCGGAAAAAGGAGATTGCCAAGTGAAGGTCAAAGTGTATTAAGGCGAGGTTTAAACAGAAATGCCAAAATTTTCATACAAAGTTCATTGGTTCAAATAGATGGATAATGTGAAATAAATTCAAGCTTTTATAAAATTGGAATATAATGTTCTAAGATAAATGGAACAACACAATGTTGGTCCTTGTGATCTCCCTCATAAAATGCAAGTATGACAATATTTTATGACCGAGAGTAGTATCACATCATATACTACTACTACCGAGCATTACCAGCCTCTACTAAACAATGTGTTAGATCAATATAACAGGTTTACCTTTTGACCAATTTTTTGGCAAAACTGGAGAAAAGTGCTGTGTTAAACTACAATTAAGTTAGAATGAGATGTAAACACCAATCAAAAATGTTAGCTTTAACATTGGCTTGTTAAGCTACATTTAAGCTTTAAAAAAGCTTCAGACTTGAATCCTGTGTCTGTTTAGCTGTATAATGTACAGTACAATATTAAGAGAAAAACATGGTCCTGATTTCGATTTTCAAAGGGACAAAATCATCAAAGATTTAACTGTAGAAAAAAACTATATGTCCTCCAGTCAAACTGACCTTTTGCTAAATATGACTGGATGGTCCTTATATAGTGTGTCATTACATCACGGGATTTTCTTATGAAACTGAAGGACTATTTCTGTTCACATGGTTTAAAAGGATGTCCTTGACTTGAACGTTTTCCATTTATGAGACTTGCACAAACATTTTCTGGTCAATGCACTGATAAAATATTTTGATTAAACTGCTGTCTCATTGTTTTGTTTGGGCGTCTGATACCAAAAAGTGGTCTAAACATTATTTTAACATGGCACGGCTGTGTCCGCGATTCTGATTGGCTATTAAATAAAAATTTGCTCTGTAAAACCCCGCATAACCTTATGAGTTCTATTTTATCACTCACAATGATGCTCCGCAAAAAGAAAACTTGAAGTAACAGCCTGGATTTTTTTCATTAAATAGACAAATAATGGTAAAATATGATATTCAGGGATTCTTACATTTGAACATAGAATACACTGATATGAATGTGTTAAAGTTTAACAATGAAAAGGGTTATTTTATTTTGTGGCTCTTACAATAATTCAACTGCACCCTTCGATAAAAAATATTTATAGAATATTTGTATATTTTAGTACAAAATAGCCTCAAAACTAATTTTTATAAGATCTTTTAAAACATCTTGTTAGAATAGAAATATACAACTCAGAGCTCAGGGTTATAGGAGATTTTACAACGATTAACACATTAGAATCACTCAGGCTCCCGCCTTTGAGATCCTATTATCGGTAATGGTTGTAAAATCTCCTATTATCCCTCACTGGCCCCTGTCTATTCCTATATTACACATACCGGTAGTCTAAATTATTACAAGACAGTCTGTTAAGAACTGTGTGGCTAATTGTTTTCAAAGTGGGTTGAGGATGTGTGTCTCGGTAGTTTGTTGACTGAGGCTCATGTTTTACTCAGTTTTCTATTACTATTATACCCTGTTTCTCTGTGAGTTTGCCTTCCGACCAATCTGGTAATGAATATAGTCTTATTGCACTTACCCCTTTAGTTGTGAAAAGGTTGGAGCATAATTTTGGTAATTGGTAATACTCATGCCATATATTCAACATTCTCAAAAATCTTTCAGATTGAGCATTTTCTCTTTTTTTCACTTGCATTTTCTATTTTTTAAAAACATTTTGGGGCAATTCTGAAAAAATTCTGCCAAAATTAAACTACATTAGTTTTAACTTGAAGCATCTGGTTATGTGGACAAGTGTGAAAGCCCCTTTTGGACTTACTCATGTTAAAGTTACGCTGATTTAATCACATAAAAACCATTAGATTTAAAGATACATGTATTTATTACCATAGCAAACGCTTGATGATTTCAGTAAAAGAGAGAAAGTTTAGGGGGGTGGGGGTAAAAATAATACACATTTGAACTGGTTTGGTTTGCCAACCAATACACGGTAAAGACATTGTGCTTACCAGTGTAATCAAAAAACATAAATTATTAGGAATCCATTCCAGGTATGTTCCTACTTTTTTCATTCATACCTGACTAAATGTTACAAGTGTAAATCTCAGTAATCATTTAGTGCTTTAAGCTGAAATATGTTTGTTACTTATTTAACATTGTAGATGTCATCATATTATTAATTCTGAAAACATTTAAACTCTTTTTATTGATATGTGACAATGTATCAATATGTGGCTGATCTAATCTACTGCAAAACATTAGATTAGATTAGATTAGAAAAGCACTACATTGGTTGCCAATTAAGTACCGTACTATCTTTAAGACTGCCATGCTGGTATATAAGTTCCTACACAGTGGTAACCCCAAATACTTTGAACCCTTCCTCATTCCCAGACATAGTGCATATAACACTCGTCGAAGTCAATCTGATGGCATATTTCTTGAGGTTCCCCACTTTGGTTCAATTTTCAAGTCTCGAAAACATTTTGGACTCAGTTTTGCGTATGACGCACCTATGATTTGGAATGACCTTCCTGATGAGGTCCGCTCTGCAAACTCACTTGCCTCTTTCAGGTCAAAGTTGAAGTCATACCTCTTTGGAAAAGCATACCCACCCTAAATTTCCAATCTCCTTTCTGCTTTCTCCGCAGTGCTGACCCCTGCAATGTCTCTGGTTTTTGAATATTGAACAATGTTTTTGTGTGATGCGCCTTAGAGTCTGTCTTTTGACGGAGATTAAGCGCTATAAAAGTGCTATTAGAATTAGAATTATTAGAATTAGGTATGAGTCATGAGTGGTGGCAAAATGACTGTATTTTAGTGTACATTTACATCAGATAGCATTTAGCTATATATATTTTTGTTTTGGTCTTATATTTTGGGGGGTGGGGGTATGGGTATTGTTATCACGTCTGTTTGTTTGTCTTATTCTTTGTCCACGTCCATAACTTGAAAGCTTTATCTGAAATTGGTGTCAAATGTTCACAATAAGGTCTATACGTGACTCAATCTTCCTCAAACATGATCCATATAGGCATCAGGACTCAACAATTTAAAGGAATAGTTTGCCACAATCTGGTTCCAGACCTCAGCTATATAGTTGAAAGAAGGGGCCTGAAGGAACTTAAATTTTTCTACATCTCTTATTTCTAGATGGGAATGTGTGGATTGAATATGTAATTGAGATATACTTGTTGGTCTCTGTTTCCCCCCCAAAAAAAACTTTATATGAGTGATCAGCCCTAGTTTAAAATGTAACCTTTCTTTTACTGGTAGCAATTTGGGTTTATTTTACTTCCAATTATCGAGGAATTTGAAAAAAAAAACAAAAAAAAAACAAAAAAAAACAAAAAACAAAACAGGAAAATGCAGTCACTACCTTGGAAATTTTGAAAATAAAAATATCATTAATACTGTATGGAAGTGGAAATTTTAGCTAATGAAATTGAACAGTGAAGATTAATTCCTGGTGATTTTTTTTCGATCTGAATCAATACAAATAAGCACAATATGAGAATTGCCATTACATATATGTTTTTTATATATTGAATACAGGAGACAGGAAAACATAATGAATCTTTCAATTGACATCTTCATTTACATTCTCTGGACAGTTGTCAGGATGTTTTTCAACCTCATCCAGTCTACTGTTTGGTTATGCAATGGAACACTATCCCATGTAAGAAATACCTTCAAAGAAGATTCATACCAGAATTCAGTTCAAGTTTTGAATATTGTAGCAAGGCACAAATTTTGCGTTGTCCTCCAGCCCTGTGGAGTAGAGAATTTCATCGCAACACACAGAACCTTTGTCAACCCAGAATATGTCCTGCAAGATCATGTAACCTTGTACCATATTACTCAGCAAGAGGCAGTCTTTGTTGAAACAGATACTGATGTAAATGTTAGTCTGTCTAACCATGGGTCATTTCTCAGGTTGGCACAGTTTAACTTCGCGAAAAGGTTGCTTATTATGCCTTTGCATGCTTTTCACAAACTTGGAGAGGACCTGGGGGCACCAAAAGAGAAGGTTATATTTCTGGGTATCACAGCCAGATGTGGTTCAACACTTGTAACCCAGGTATTTGAAGAAACCGGATCCTCAGTCACCTATTCCGAACCAGATGCCATCAATGTTCTCACCAGACTGAAAAATACTACATCTAAGAAAGAGAGAATCCAAATCTTTAGGAATTGTATCAATGTCATGTGCAAGCCATGTCAGAGAAGGCACATTTCATCCTACTTCTTCAAGCTCAATGTATCTCTGATGAGTGAACTAGCTTTTATGTTGGAAGCCTGTCCTCAGGGCATAGTCTTGTTTCTGTATCGTGATGGTCTGGCATGCAGCAAATCATTGGCTAAGATTACTTTGGAGTTACCTCTGTATCGCTTTATGTTATATCTGAATGGTTTATCTTGTAATATCGCAGTAAAATTTATTCAATGGGTAGGTTTGTGTTCTCAGCAATATGGAATAAAAGTGCAATCGCGAATCCAGTTCGGTGCAAATATCTGGTGTCGTGCAATGAGACACTACATAGATTTCAAGAGAAATGGCATGAGGATTGCAGCTTTACGCTATGAAGATCTTGTCGGAGACACTGCCTATGCTTATCAGAAGATGTTTGAATATTGCAGTATACCATACAATGCCAAAGCAGTTTACAATGCCATGAAAAATGACTCACAAAGAGGAACACCTTTAAGTAGGAAAAGGCTACAAAAGAATACAGTAACAGATTATACAGAAGAAATCCAGAAGCAAACTGAGGGCGTATGTGACCAGTATAGCTTGCCATATTTTAAAAAGACTTTCATTGCTCCAGGAACTGTCACATACAGGCACGTGGAGACCACAAGGAAAACAATTTCAGACTGAAAGAGTTATGTAAACATGCACAGGTAATGAATCTGAAACTGGTTAAACTGGAATAAATAAAAGTAGACAAATAATGTGTAAGTATTTAACATTTATGAACTTGAAGATTCTTTACATGTCCTTTCATAAACTCTGCAATAATCTCATCAAATCGAATCTACTGATTTTTAGGTGCAATATCTTTTTACCCGGTGAAATGATATAATAAACTAACAAAGGAATTGGCATATGTCATAAGTCTTGTGTTCAGATTGTGGTTTTCTAACTTTATATGGCTAAAAATTGTTATGACACTTACTCTCCTTCGCAAGGTCCTCGGTGGCCTAGTGACTAGCAATTTATTTGCATCTAAGCATAAGCTGGCACAACTGTGGGTCAAGTCCCACAAGTGGCAATGCTTAGGACCTATCCCAATATGACCTTGGCTGTTGAATGGGACATAGGACCCCAATTTTGACTTTGGCTGTCTGAATGAAAGATCAACCTCCCAAAGGGACAATTTACATGGTTATAAACAGATCAGGGAGGACGATCAATATAGTGGAACACCTGACTAAGAACCTGAAAACAGAGGCTGTATTCACGAAAGGGGACAATCTAAAGATGGTCTAAAAATCAGCTCAAGCTTATCACATAAAGCTGTATCCTTGAGATGATTGCTTCCTCATCAATGGTTGATACCCTTAGTTCATACCATCCCGGTGAAAGCAAGTGATACCTGCTTTTGACTAAAAGGAAACTCTGGGAACTTCCTTTTATATTAATGACAAAAAAGACATTAGGCTTGTGTAAAACTAACGTCCATGTAAATCAGTGTACACTGAAATTGAAAGCATAGGGTTGAAAGAAGAAGATGGGGGGGGGGGGGGGGGCGCTACTGCGGCTCAGTGGAGTGACACACTCACCTCCACCCTGGGATTGATTCACAGCCTAATTTAAATTGAAAAATTCAGCAGTGTTTGCTCCTACTCGTGAAGATTCACAATATAACAACCACGATACACACTCTTATAATATTGGAATCTTCACTATCTCCCCAAAAAGGACATATTTTGATATTTTGTTTGTCTGCCTTTCTATTTGCAAATATAACTCAAATCTTTATTGATGCATTTAGATGAAACTTTCAAAAAGTGTTGCCAGTAGCAAAAGGAATAGATGCTATTATTTTGGTGGTGGTCCAAAAGATTTTTTTAACATTGCAATATTGGAGGTGTTGGGTCTTGATGCCTGCACCCTCCATGTGTTCATGTCTCTATATTCCATTTAAATTTTTTTTAAAACCTCTCTTTGTTAACTTGTTTACTCTTTTAAAAAGTTCTACCTTTAATCCTTTAAAATAAATTCTGATAAAATGCAAAGTAACTTGATAAATAAAATATAAAGTAATATTTGTAACTGGGGTAACATTGTGGCTCCTTTTATCTCATACTCTGTTACAAATATTGCCTTGATAAATAAATTTACCTCCAGATTTTCTTGACATTAGTTCATACTAGTAACACTGATGCTAGTTTCTTTGCTTTGACCATAAAAGGTATGGGAATAATTGTAATTCTGATTCATTTTGTGTTTTCGCTGTCTAACATGAAATCGTCTCTAAAGCAATTTTATTTCAGAGTTTGTAACCACATATTATAACAAGCAATCAGTGCCCATGAAAGAACTATGTGTCAGCGAACTTTGTGTTTTGAACTTTGGGGTACAAGTGAAAGTAGAAAAGGACATATCTGAAAATAGCAATGCTCATCTATGCAATGAGCTACAAGTCTTCGACTTTACTATGTTACAGCTGAGGTAAAAGTAGGTGAATAACATATGTTAACAAACTACTGTAAATGCAATAGTTTTAAAGTTACATGTGATTATGGAAGGTACTGGAAAGTCAGGAAGTAGCTATTACTCACTTAGTTATTGGGATAAACACCCAAGTTACTCATCATGTTGTAGCTATGGAAAAAGTATCTGAACAAAATATTTACTAAATGTTCTAAATGCAAAACTTTTCATGTTATAAGTGATTTACTGCCTGGATTCATGAATTTTAACGCATTAAAAATTATTTTAAAAAATTCATAAAAAATAATTCAGAAAGATCCAGGCCTGATACACAAGGGAATCTACTTGTCGCCTGGTACATATATGCAAGATAAGAGAGAACACAACACAACCAGGAGCTACCCCGATTAAGATACTTCAACATTTAAAAACTAATCCTTCCATACTCGACAACTTCAAGGTAATAGTTCTCCATGTGGGAACTAATTGGCTAAGCCAGAAGTCTGAATTTTCCTTGTATCTCCAATTTGTTAACAATGTCATTTCTGAAGGAAAATTCAAAGAACAACTACGTCGACTGAATCCAGAGCCTGCAAATGGTTCAGCAATAGCATTTAGAGATACCTTTTAGAATATCATTGATTGTATAAGATGCAGAAATCCTGGGGCAAAAATTCTTGTGTCAGCCATAATTCCAAGAAAATGGGACCATGACCACAGACACTTAGTCCGTATCTCCTATAATAATATTCTGAAAAAATTAGCTGATGGAAAGTCTTTCTTGTACAATCTTACAGTCCATTCTTTGACAGCCAGAGAAACCTGAAATCAGACCTCTTTTCATATAATGGTCGTCACTTGTCTCAAAAAGGATCAACAGTACTTAGAACCTTTTTATGCGATAAAATTGACAGGGCAATTAAGAACAAATTAGTTTAAGATTCTATTCTTCAGTTCACGCAATATCAATGTAAAGGAATAATGTTGAACAAGAAAGTTTAAAACAAGAATACATTGCTTAACCGATCAATTGAAGAATTGGGGTCTATCTTGTACAGTTTAGAAAAACATATTTGAAAGATGCCATTGGGTTTTTTTTTACATGTATAACTGAAATGCTGTAAAGTCAACGATTTCCTGCACTGATGACGAAAATCTTCCAGTGGGAAATATTAACATACTTATCTGCATTATAGTGAGTGTTAAAAATATGTAGTGTTTAAAAAGTATTTATAGATGTCAGTGTCCTGCACTGGTGATGAAAAATCTTCCTGTGGGAAATACTGTATACTTTAGGCATAAAATAGTCAACACAACTAAATAGGTAATGTTACTAAAACAAAAATACTGTATGTAACCTACCGATTAAAGTGGGGGTGTTTTGTTTCTGGTACAGTTTAAAAAAAAACAACACATTTGCAAGATATTATCTGTTTTACATGTTTAGCTTAAATGCTGTAAAGCCAATATGATTTTTCTGCACTGACGATAAAAATCTTCCAGTGGGAAATATTAACATATACATCTGTTTTAAAGTTATTGTTAAAATATATATAAAAATATTCAGTGTTAAAAATAGTTATAGAGGTATATTGAAACAAAAAACTTTGAATACAAAATGTCAATCGGTATGTAATCTACTGATTAAAATACTAATGTATATCACCTACATTTGGAAAAAAACACATCTGAAAGATGTTAACTGTTCTACATGTTCCAGCTTGAATGCTGTAAAGCCAATATGTTTTTCCTGCACTGACGATGAAAATCTTCCAGTGGGAAACATTAACATATTTATCTGTTTTAAAGTCAATGTTAAAAACATTCATAAAAATACTTAGTGTTTAAAAAGTATTCATAGAGGTCATTATAGTATGAAATGTCTTTAAAATAAGTTTTGTGGGCCAAAGAGTGTGGTATGTGTGACAATGTTTTAAACGAGGTCAATGTGTTCTATTTTCCTGCACTGATGAAAATCTTCCAGTGGGAATTATACAATACTATAAATATTAAAACTTAGTTGACTGTGAATGATAAACATGCACTTTACATCTAAAACAAGCTCTTGTTATTATCCTGTTGATAATAAATGTTATTTATTAAAATAGCAGGGATAAGTGGGTGCATGGCAGTACAGCTCCATTGTGTTACACCTTATTGTGACACTTTATGTCATTCTATTTTATCTCTGTTTTTCTCAGTTTGTTTGTTTTGTTTGTTTATACTGTTTTTGTTATATGGACCAAAAATAATACTCTTTTTAGTATGTCATTCTATAATCTAGTTGATGTAATCAGCTCCTCGAAAGTTAGACTTGAAATTAAAAGTGTCACTAATGTTGTGTTTTTTAGAGCTCTCTACCACAACTTTAAAAATGTCTTTGCATAACAGAATTAAAGTGTCATCGGCAAATGTTCAAGGCATAAGGGATATGAGTAAACGGATTGATATGATTACATACTTACTAAAGGATACTAATATAATCTGTCTTCAAGACACACACTTAACAAAGTTAGATACACATTGTTTAAAAACTAATTTTCCGAATTGTGAAATATTTATTGAAGGCAATAGAACTAATGCTAGAGGAGTTTTAATTCTATTGAAAAAAACTTTGAATACAAAATAAAATACTCAACAAGTGATAATGCAGGGAACTTACTGCTTCTAGATCTGGATTTGGGGGAAATAAGTCTGAGATTAATAAATATATATGCCCCAAATACCGATAATCCAAGTTTTTTCAAAAAAATTTCAAATTTTGTTGAGGAATCATCAGAAACATACTCCTTATTATGTGGGGATCTAAACCTTGTCCTTGATCCTAAGATAGACTCACACAATTATGTAACTATTAATAACCCAAAGGCCAGAGAAGTCTTATTACAGAATATGAATAAACATAATCTTACAGACATTTTTAGACAGTTACATCCACAGGTTAAACGTTTTACATGGCGACGAAGAAAACCTATGAAGCAGGCCAGACTGGATTATGCTATTGGTACAAACAGTTTAATGGATATAGTTCAGTCTTGTAAGATACTACCTGGTTATAGAAGTGACCATTCTAGAATAGAACTTGATTTGTTTCTTAATTCATTTACAAAAGGCAAAGGTATTTGGCAATTAAACTGTAGCTTGTTAAGAGATCCCGAATACTTAAAATGTGTTAAAAATTGCATAAATGAAGTCAGACAACAGTATGCCATTCCAGTCTACCAATTTGATAATTTAGACAAAATAGAGGATAAAGATATTCAGTTTACAATATCAGATACAATGTTTCTTGAAATGATCCTGTTGAATATAAGGGGTAATTCTATAAGATTTTCTAGTACAGCTAAAAGGCAGCAGAATGATCAAGAAAAAGATTTACAAGAAGAAATTGCAAATCTTGAAAGCAGGGAAGATGAAGATAACTTTGTACTAATTAATGCCAAAAAGGAAAGACTACAAGAAATTCGAGATTCGAAACTACAGGGGTTCATGATTAGGTCTAGAGTACAGAATATTATATTAAATGAAAAGCCGACAAAGTTTTTTGTAACCTAGAAAAGGCCAAATATATTGACAAGACTATTAAAAAGATAACCTCACAAAATGGGAAAATTATTAATAAACAAAGGGATATTCTTAATCAAGTAAAATGCTTTTATGCAGATCTCTTCTCATGTAAAGACAAAGATGAGGACAATCTAAAAAATCTAAACAATACCCTACCAAACTCAAAAAAACTTTCGCTCGAAGAATCAAAAGGAATGAACGGCCCTTTGACTATTACAGAGTTAAGTAATGTTTTAACAAACATGAAACATAATAAAACTATATAAAATGGAATAAAGATTTAACATTGAATATCGATAATTCAACATGGAAAAGTGTATTTAAACAGATTTTTTATAATATCCAAGACAATTCATTGATATGGTTTCAATATAGACTGATTCATAGAATACTTGGCACTAAAGATATACTCTGTAAAATGTCATTAGAAGAGTCAAACATCTGCAGAATATGTCAATGTGAAACAGAATCTTTGATGCATTTGTTTGTTCATTGTTCACATGTTGTTAACCTATGGAAATCCCTGGAGTCATGGATATACTATTCTATGCGTAAAAGATTAATATTTTCACAAGAAGATATTATTTTAGGCTACTTATACAATGATAATAACTACTATCCCATAAATACCATCATAGCTGTGACAAAGAGTTATATTTTCTCAAGTGCAGTACATGAGGCTATCCCAAACATCAGTGCTTTGAAGCACAAGCTTCAGAAACAATTTAAAGATCAGCATCATGTAAATATGGAATAGGGTTGATAAATTCCATTGTCAATGGCTCCCATACAGAAATTTGTTTGTATAATTTTTTCCCTGATTTTAAGAACATTTCACAATATGTGTCTAGATGTAATGTTATGAGTTATTATAAGAGCAGTTACTTTTTAACTAAAACTTGTATTATATTACTTGTATTGGTATTAATAAAAAAAAAAGATAAGAGAGAAATCCCTTCAATAGGTAATAAGAAAATTGTGTTAAGGTGTTGAAATTTTGAGCTTTGGGTGGGGGTACCTCTCTTCTTACAGCTCTGGTGAACAGCTGGACAGACAGATCTGGAGGAAAAATTGTTCATGCAATGATGCCATAATGTCAGCTGACTGACAAGTCAGCTGATATAATAAACTGTATTGCTGAATGCTGTGTCTATCTATTGTCAATAAAGTAATCTGGATTAAAATTATTTATTGATTACATAACAGAATAAATGTTTGACAAATAAAGTAATCTGGATTAAGATTATTTATTAAATACATAACGGAATAAATGTGACTA
The DNA here is from genome assembly GCA_964017235.1 of Sabellastarte sp. h YS-2021. Lineage (NCBI taxonomy): Eukaryota > Metazoa > Annelida > Polychaeta > Sabellida > Sabellidae > Sabellastarte > Sabellastarte sp. h YS-2021. Next base: position 81,312,350 of record OZ024935.1, on the reverse strand, counting down.
CTACAGTTCTTGTTAAAATACGACAGATGTTACAGACAAGCAACATTTATAAGACAGATGAAAATTTATCATATATAATATTTGGAAAGGTGAGAGAAAGGATTCAAACCCTAGACCTAAACAGTTGCAAGATAAAGAGAAGTTACCTTCAAGAGGTCATAAAAGAGTGAGTAAAGGTTATATAGAAATTATTGAGAAGTTTACAGCAGGTAAGACTTGACCATAATGCACTAATTCAATCTGCATTACCTGCAAAGACCATAATGAGTTCACATAATATGTAAAAGTACTGAGACGAACCAAAACAAACGTATATTTATATTATTAAATGTAAGGAAGCGAACAAAGGGTACAAGCAAAGATTAGTCACAAATGTAGGTTATAAATTGATATAAATATATGCATATACATACATATAGCCATAAATGTAGCACAGAAGGGATACAAGCCATTCCCCCGCCACAAGAGTGATCCCAATTATTTGCAGGGGAATAAGCCATAGCATTACAGAATCATGTATTATCAGTCAGACCAAGGTTAAAATATAAATATTTGAATCACATGATAGCAAGACAAAGAAAGGCCTCAAGTTAAAGGTTACACAATACAAAATACAGGTCCGGAAAACAGTGATAAATGACACATAACAGTAGAGATCTGACATGTAATGATAAAAGAAAGTAATAAATTGCCAATAAGTATAAGTAGCACTTTATAAAGGTAAGAGAGACCGACCACTTCGTAGTAGAAATAGGTACAATAGTATACAGCCACAGTAGAAAATACTAATCACTCAGAATATAAATGAGAACCAGACATAGTGGCATATTAATATAACAGTTTATAAAATCATACACAAAATTACAAAGAAATTACAATAAGATGTGGGCAGCAAGTAGTAGCCACAATAATGTAATGCAATCATAATTAGGAAACTAGAGTCCAACAAGCAATTACCAAGGAGTGAAGGCAAATACACAATAAGTACTTTTAGTAAAACTTTAAAATTTAACTTAACAGTCCCAGGTATGTTGAATGGTTGGTTCAGTGGGAAACACGAAGGGGTGGCTACCCACCGACCATCGAGGTAACCAAGTCAGCCATTAATAGCAGGCAACGGGTCATTGTCCAGCAATGGGAGAAACAATTATACTACCCACAGGCCCACTAAGGACCAGAAGAAGTAATCAGGATGGGGTTTACAAATGAGGTGCAAACCATGCCTCCACAACAAAAGCACCAAATAGATGGTTAACCACTTTACAAGGTATCATTCTGGGAGTTTGCCCCAGGAAGCAAGAAGATAATGACGTCGAGGAAAGTGTCCAAGGATTCAGCACTTGTAGAGTACCAGAAAACAATCCATCAGTATGGCTCACAGGAAAGTACTAGGTACTACAGCTTCTGTGAAATCACACTGTAAAATGTCTTTGCTCCATGCTGATCACAAGTTATACACATGGGCACATAACAAACACCACAATTTCACCCGGAGGGGCCATGGAGGCATGGTGGTAACACACTTGATTCCCGCCTCTGAGGTCAGCAGTTCAAACCCCGGACCCTATGTTGGAGAGTTGGTAGCTGCTTACCGATGATCAGCAGTTTACAGTACAGAAACTTGACCAACTGTATACACTGGTTTCGTCTGCTCACAAAACTACCGGTCGTGATATAACCTATACAGTATTAAAACAGACATAACATCCCAAATAAACAACAACAATAGTAGACAAACAATGTCGCCAATAATGTAGCAACAGTCCAAGAATATCATGTAGGTACAGAAGTACTGACATCCTGAGGAAGTCAGTATGCAACAATCGAATACCCGAGGCAGCACCAGGATGTACTCCATCTCTGTCACACAAGGAGGTATGAAATGACTTCCAGCTGTAGAAATGAATGTCTAGGCTCCATGTTACCACAGGTATTCACGTGGCCAACATAAACAACACTAGATCTCACCATAATGTAGAAACAGTCTATTAACATCTCTGGTAACAGCAACCAGGAGACAGCCTGGACATACTACAACAGATAGAGGTCTAAAGTCACGGGTACCCATGATGTTAACAAACTGGTACTCAGCAGGCAGGCAAGACAAAGGCAGGGCAGTAGATGAACTGAAGAAGTCGACAGCCAGCAGAGTGGCAACTTGCAACTGAGTCACACCAAGGTAGGCATACAGTAGTCCAACCAGCAGCTATCCATGGCACTAGGAACCAGGGTGACCTGCAAATGAAACAGACTGATTAAACAAGCCCAACCAACAATCAGACTTAGATTCAACAAGTTAAGAGGGGGAGCAAAATTGGGTGGGAAATTTTAATGCATGATGCCCACGTTTCAAAATGATAATGGTGGCATGGTCAGAAAACCAGAGGGACAGGTGCTGAGCAATTCAGCTCAAGGAGGATTGGTTCATAATTAGAATAGCAGGCGCATAATACCTAATTTTACATTAAGGTAGGGCCCTTAGGAATAAGCCCCTGCACACCTATGATTTTCAGGAAGAGTTACTTATTAAAGCCGTTAGAAGAATAATTATAGCCCTGTGAAGGATCTACAGGATGTCACACTGTTAGAAGAAATACAATCATACACTTTCCATGTACAAAGTCCACACATAATATCATGACTGTGTACAAGTAATGAGTACCCGGAGATTCTATGAAGAGCTCTTCCATGTGACAATATAAAACGTACTCTTACATAACACTTTAAGATAAACTGAAAAAAAAAACAAGTTTGCCATAAAATGTATGAAGCAAGATGACAAAAAGGAGTGTGGGGTCCATGCACATTGACTAGAAGCTGTACTAGTGTACATAGTGAATATGTTTCTAACAATCAGCAACATTTTAAAAGAAAAAATACCACAGTGAACAAGTAAATAACATAAATATGTCATTCCCCACTAACATTCAACAAAATGATAATGGTTAGAGCAATTAGCCTTGTGAAGGCTTACAATAGCCCAGCTCCACGCTTACAAGTTATTGTATAAGCTATCTGTTGTATATCTTGCAAATCTGCTACGATTAGTCCTATTGAAAATTAGCAGAAAACTGATGAAGAAGTCATGTAACTGAAAATATAAGCCTTGTGATCGGGTTTAAAGTAACGAATATCCAATACATTCTGAAACAATTCTGGAAACTATTGCAACATGTATATGTTATGTTAAATATGTTTAAATGTATTTTTCCAACTATGTTTACAAAAGATATATACAGCACACAGTTATTTTTTCAGTACTTACAATTACATGAAAAAGTGGTTACGAATTATTTCGCCTGTCTGCTTTTGTTCCTATGTCTATCTAGAATTGTGGGCTTATTTCAGGACTGCTATTTTTATGAAAAGTCCAAAACAACACTCATGACACTGTTGTTCAACAGTTCAACATTGTTTATGGTTCCAATAATAGTAAAAAGTTGGCCTTAGCCTTGCTTAAGGCCCAAATTTGTACCATGTATTTTTCAAACATGAACACTGATATATGGTGTCCTTTTAACATATAAGTGTGTGTACAGCATTTTTAATATTTTAGCGGATTGAATGCTGCCTAATACCTGGGTCATAGTTTCCTGTTCTGGAGTCATGAGGTACAAACAAAACTGGCTAATATGCTTTAATTTTTTGTTGTTGTGGTATGGGTCTGGCTTGTGTTTCAGTTTGATGTTTTTGGCTCATTTTGGTGGGATTCGTAATTACCTACATTCTGTTTCACACAACACAGAATGTGGTTTGCATTCACGGTCTCTTTCTGAAATGTTTTGGAAAATCTGTCATTTCCTTCCAAGTACTAAACTAAAATATACACACACTGGAAGACTGAAGGGGCAGAGTATGGGATGGATATACTAGAAGGCATGCTCTTCAGCTTGCACAAGTTGGAAATGAGGGCTCGCGTATGGGGCTTTTCCATTCCGGTGATGTAATCGTAAACCCTGATCCCAATTGTCAATTTTCAGGAAACGCCAACTGAATCGTTTACATTTTAATGATCTTAAAGCCATAGTAAACCTATCGTGTACAGAAAATATGGTACTTCCGTATGGGTTTATGATTACAGTACTCGGGAGTCCATTGGGGACAGTTTACAAGAATTTCAAATTGCCTTGAAATTATCCCAAACCTCTCCCCATTCTTGTCAGATTTATTGCATCGTAAATCCATTGTTAAGTGATCTTTTTTACCTTTCAGCAATCTTAACCGATATCTTGCAGTCATACAGCAATCTTGGTCATCCTATGGTGATGGTAAACCTATCTGACTTATCTTAAGAGATGCGTAAACCATTTTTGTGCAGTGGAGAACTATCCCAAACCTATCAGAAAATTTTCTGTGACAATGGCAATGTCAATAAGGAAGCTATCTGGAAAATATCTTATACATCGGGAAGGCATCTCAAACCTATTTGTAAACTGTATATACCCTGGATCATACATCTTTTTATTACTTCAAATTGTAAACCTATGATAAACCAGATTTGCAGAAATGGAACAGGCCTCTTAGATCCATAAGAATGATGCAGAGACAGTCATGCTGAAAGGTGTGAGATAATTAAAAAGAGCATTTGATACGTCATTAATCTCAAGTAAAACTCATCCTCAAATGACTGTAACACCCATCCTGAAGGGACTCCACGGGCTACCTGCTGAGTACCTACGTATCTTCAAATTTGCAGCACTGATCTACAAATTTCTCTGAAGCTGTTCCTTTAGCTGTTTTGGACTATCCTTTACCAGTTGTAGTAGTCACCCTGACCATTTGTACCTGGCAGTTCCTCCATTATATAAAACCCTTTGTCACGCTCTCTGGTTTATGTTGGGTGGGAGCCCCAGTGTGAATACAAACTAATTACCCTCACACCCCAAAGGGAGGGGGGGGCAGGATATTGTATTCACATATGTTTATCTGTTTGTTTGTCTGCACACATAACACAGATTATAGGTGATTGGGATCGTATTTTGCTACAAGCTGGGATCTATCTATGGCTAGGCCCTTCATAAAGATAAAATTTTTGTGATTTTCAGAAATATTCGCATGAATAATTCAAATGCTATTCATTTGATCAGGGTTATAATTTCACACAAGGTGGAATCCAACTGGGGTTTGGTTCTCTTGAAAGTTGATTCAGATCTAGATCAATGATCTTCGGGTTGATAGAAAATACAGGTTTTTTCACCAGTACCCACATGTGAAGGTTTGTGTATTCTAAAGCATTGCTTGCATGTTCTTCTGAAACCACTAGACATACCCTGACCTCCATAAGACTTCAGCATCTGGATTATTACCAGGTGGAATATGCACAGAAAAAGTTGGACATGCATGCATTGATACAAGCATTGTTTTGTTTTGTATAAGTGCAACATCTCCTTGTACTACAGGAGTGCACAAGTACAACCCAAGCTCTCAAGTGACTGACATTCCCCAGACTGAAAGACACGGGTTCAGGGATGACCATTTATAAATGTCCATAATTTTCTTCTTAGCCGCCACTGGGGATTGCACAAAATGTCAGAGCGTCGCCGTATTAACCAACCAACCAAACAACCAACCGACCTGTCAATCAGTTAATCAACCCCAACAATCAACAAAGCAATTAATTAACCAATTAACCATGCAACAGATCAATTGATCAATCAATCAGAAATTAATCAACAGACCATTCAGTCAATTAATCAATCCTCTAACCAACAAACAATTCATTGAGTCAAAAACCAATCTACATCAATCAATCAATTAATCGATCAATCGATCGATCGATTGGTCGATCAATCAATCAATCAATCAATCAATATACCATTCATCCAATTGATCGATCCTCTAACCAACAAACATTCCAATGTGTCGAAAATCAATCAATAAATCAAACCTCAAACAAGCAAGAAGCCAATCGATCAATACCTCAATCAATCAATCATTCAACTGATCAAAGAATTATATTGAATGCGTGCTTCCTGTAATTTTAAGCCTGCAGCCAAGGTTTAACAGTATTAAGCATTATCAAAATAAGTTCACGTCTATCACTGAGCCCAGACAAGGAGTATTTGATAAGATAATAAATCCAGACTTTGAGGCAGTGGGTTTATCATTATCACTGGTATAATACATTCTATGTCTACACCGGTCTCAATATCAATAACAGTAGGAGATATAAACCTATCAGGTTCCCAAATTCGCCTTTACAGTAATATTTACAGAATATAAGATATGTGGGAGGGCCGTATAAGAATTTATTGCCCTAGGGCAGATCTACTGATGATTTGAAAGCCTGTTTTCTTTACTGAAAGATCGTTTGGAGTTTCTAAGAATAGTATTTTAACACTAAAATTTATAAAAATAACTGCACTACAAGTTTTTAAAGTTACCATGGGATGTCCTAGAATAATCTAAAATTTTATTGGTTTCATAAGATTCAACTCAAAATATTTATTTGCTGTACTGACATATTTGATACAATTCACAGTTAGAATTAATCTCTGCAACAGAACAAAACAAAATACCGAGAGAAATTAAACTACATTCAATAAATTACAAATAAAAATAAATGGCAGGGTAATGGTATACAAAAAAGTTCAATTAACAAGAAAATATTTTCTTTTATTCCAAATACCTAAAATCCCTTGAATGGCACACACATTTATTATGCATTTAAAAATATTTTTTTCAGGTGAGAGCATTGACGGAGGATCTTCTGCTATTTCTAGTCTCAAAAAGCTTCCAGCTTTATAGCTGTTGAGACTTGCATTCAATCCTTGGAAAAATACATTTTGATATAATTGTAAAGAAATTGTAGTTTTTTTGATGCTATTTGTGTATGGTATTTAACTTGACAACATGAGGCATGCATGTACAGCCGTTTACAATTGTTTTTGAACCCATACAGACAAATTTTGCTTACAAGAGAGATACGAGGTAAAAGTACATAGTCCAATGGCTTTGGCTATCTATGAGAGACTGTTAATTTATGCAGACAAATGCAATAAATCATTGATGGTGTATTTCTCACAGAGATAAATGCAAGGGTTATATCCTTGAAATACATCACATATTTGTGTGGTGACAGGTCAAAATTACCTCAAATAAATCACACACCAACATAAATGGCTCCAACAGTAGATGGGTGGCACCAGTAGTGTGTCATTATCATCTGTCAAACAAACCCTTTCTTTTCAAAGCAGAATTGTCTTTAAAATATGTAAATAAAATATAGAGGATAATACAGCAATGGTCAGCTTTTGTATTGTACATACAAAACTGTGTTTTAAATATTTTAATGGTCCGTTCATACTCTTCCATATGGTCCTATCAACATGTGGATTTTACTTCATGAGCTTGTCCGCACTGTTCAGTAAATGGACCTCTAATGTAGACAGTGCACATTTATGTGATAGGTTAAGTATGAATACTTTATCGAAATTAAAGCTCACACACTTCTGGAGACATCCCCCTGAAATGCTACATTTTGTGTGGAATTGATTAAAAAAACTCTTGACAAACCAATTGACCTAAATCTCGATGCAGTTAATTAGCAGTTATTTATATATTGGTTTTTGTATATGGGCCCATGTGTTAATATTGGTTTCTGGCATTTCTTCTATTCTGTAGAATGTCTACTCTAAAAAGGATAGCAGAAATAAAAGTGACAAATAATTTGTTTATAATTAAAATTCAACTCTGCCAAAAGTCAATTATTAGTTTGTTCCAAAGATAATCATGTAGTTTCTGATCTCTCATTTAATGACTCAGATATATGTTCTTCTGAAGATGCATACCATTTAGGTCATCCAGTTGGGGCAAATGAGAAAAGTACGTGTTTACTAAGTTGTAAAAATGATTTTGTAAGCAAGCTAAATTTTATTATATCTAATTTTGGCTCCTGTTGTACTAACGTGAAGTATAGCCTACTTAAAACTTTTTGCATGAGCCTATATGGTTGTGTCCTGTGGGATCTCTCAGATAAAAGTATAGAAACTTTTTACACCACCTGGAGAGTGGGAATGAGAAAATTACTTAATTTGCCTAGAATGACACATGGTAAATACTTACCTGAAATTGTCAATGATATACCAGTAGAATGTCATCTCCATAGGAGAGTTATAAAATTTGTTAATTCTTTATTTGATAGTGAGAACTCAGTCATTAAATGCTGTCCTAAATTAGCACTAAATGGAAGCAGGTCTATTGTTAGCAGAAATATTAACTATGTATTGAGCAAGTATCAATTAAGAAAAGATGAAATAGAACCAGTATCTATTGGTGTTTTTATGTCTAAAGTTAGAGAAATTGTAATAGAGAAACTAAATACTGATGATCAGATAAATATTGAAAACATAAAATGTCTAATAGATATGAGAGACAGTCTGCGCAACGTTTTTAGTGAAAGATCAGAGAGATTTTTCACTGTTGGTGATCTTAATGTGTTACTAGAGCATTTCTGTGTGAAGTTATGATGATACTGCTTCTTTAGTTCATGTAAATAGATCGGTTTAAACATATGTATAATATTTTACTGTTCTTTTTTCACTCTGTATTTTTTTTTCTGTTTGTAACTTACTTGTATACCTTGTGTATGAGCAAATAAATAAATAAATAATTCAGAACACCTTTTGGACAAATGAACTGGATAATTCAACTGATTTACAAGTATTAAAACAAACTTGTTATGTCATCCTATTGATGTATTCATTTATTTCAGATTTATGTTTTTCTATTTATAGCATTTATCTTATAGTTCCGGAAAAAAAACCATTTGACTGTATCGGGTGTCTAAAAATTAGAACAAAAAAGTGTGCATTACGTAAAATTAATGCACACATTTAAAAATAGAATGACATCACAAGTGTGCTTTAGGGGCCAGTTACACTTTCACGGATCCCCCACAAATATAGCAACAGTTCCATATATGGAAACTGCCAAGGATCTGTTGCGGATCGTGGGATTTGTAGAGGGGGAATGTTAGAAAAGTGAGTAATTTATGGACGCATCATAGATAACTCTCTGGATAATGGGGATGCCACAAGGACGTTACAGATGCATTGTGTTGCTTGTGGAAGACCTACAGACACTCCTCCGTGACCACCTGCAGTGCAATGGAAAGACCCCAGGACACGCCAGGACCACATAGGGATGCATCAGGATGTCTCAAGGATACCCCATGTGGGGTTATGGACCTGGTGGACACTCACAGGTAGGGTTTACGGATTTTTATTTCTCTCATGGATGTCAGCTTATCGACAAGGATATTTTATTAACATAACATTACACCTGTTCCATGGGAGGTGTTGACCACTGGATATCTGGATGCATGCATGCGAATGGCTATAAAGGGGGGTTAGGTCCAGCTCACTAGCCAGACACAATGTAGATGGCAATATGGACAGACACGATAGAAATCTTGTACAATTTCAACTCTTACTGTTAGAAATGCAGAGGCAGTTACTCATCATTTCAGCTATGATAGACCGGTTGAGAAGCAGATGGGGTCTGCCAAGTGGTATGCCAGTTATTAGACACAGAAGATATAGGTTCAGACCTTGGCCCACCCGGGCAGATCTTGAAGAAGAGAGTGAGTACAGCAGACCGATGCCAATGCACCACTTAGATGACCCTATGGCATATAGAAACTTCATCCAGATGCTGTCTGAGCTTTATCAAGAGCTGGAGCATAGAATTACTGCTGAGTTCCAGAGGGACAGGACCTTGATGAGAGATACCGTGAGTCCAGGAGTGAAGTTGGCAGTAACCCTCAGACATTTCGCCACTGATGACAGCTACACCACCCTGCAGTATGCTTTCAGGGTGACCAGTCTGACCATCAAGAAGTTTGTGCCGGAGGTCTGTAACGCTATAACCAGGGCCTATCGAGATCAGGTGATACGGTGCCCCACACTCCTTGAGGATTGGTTGCTGGTCAAGTCCATCTTCCGCCAGAGGTGGAACTTCCCACATGCCCTGGGTGCCCTGGATGGAAGGCATATTCCAATCAGATGTCCACAAGAGGGAGGCAGCCTCTTCCGCAACAGCAAGGGCTTCCACTCTATGGTACTCTTGGCCCTGGTGGATGGAGATTCCTGTGGGTGGACATGGGGGCAGCCGGGTCAACTTCAGATGCTCCAACTTTCAAGCAAACCAATTTTAGGCACAAAATAGAGGACGGCAGCATCGGCTTCCCTGACAGTGAATCTCTGGGGATTGGTGGACCAAAGGTGAACTTTTTCCTTCTCGGGGGACGACGACTTCCCCCTCATGCTCTGGCTAATGAGGCCCTACTCCAGCCACACTATGGACTTGAAGGAGATGGTTTTCAACTATTGGATCAGGCGTGAAAGAACTGTGGTGGAGAACGCCTTCAGAATCCTGATGTCTTACTTTAGGATTTTCCAGAGCCCGCTGCAGCAGGAGCCCTCCGTGGTCAACAGGGTTGTCATGGCCTGCCTATTACTGCACAACCTACTGATGATAAGATACCCCACAGCTCCACAGGAAGATTTTTTGGGGGAGGACCAGCATACGGTAGTGCTCGAGGGCAATGATATTCCATATCAGGGCTGTAACGCAATTTGGGCAGCTAAAAGGCAGAGGAATATTCTCAGGGACTGTTTCATGAATGAGGGGCAGCTCCCCTGTCCAATGGCCAGCAGTTAAAATGTGAAATATTGTTAAACTATGATTTTCTAAATGTTAATAGAACATTTAAGCACTTTTAAGACAAAAAACACTCTTCAACTAATGATGAACAAATTTGGAAGAAAGACTGGGATGGGGATATACTGTATTCGCATGGTTCAGTCGAGGGGTTGCACTCCTTTTGCCTAAAGATATCGATACTAACTTCGAAATAATATCAGTTCAAAGAGACTTGCATGGACGTATATTAATGATTGAGTGTAAAATAGAAAGTCAAAATTTTATAATAGTTAATGTCTATGCTCCTACCAAAGATGAGCCCTAGGAACAGTTACTATTTCTGAAGAATCTTCAAAACCTACTAGATATATACTCTGGTAACGCAATAATAATTGGGGGTGACTTTAACACATATTTGAATGTTTCTGTTGACAAAAAAGGAGGTACGTCAGAGTGACAATCAGAATACAGTCAATTATTACAAGGCTTTTGCCAGGAAATGTCACTCACAGACAAAAACTTGGACTTGCGCAGTCTAGGCTTGATCTTTGGCTAATTTCTGTTCAGCTTGAATACCATGTAAAATGTGTTAAAATTGCACCTGGCAAAAGCTCTGACCACAGTATTATATCTCTAGAACTTGAACTAGTGGAAAGCCACAAAAGTTGATAAGGGCTGTGGAAATTCAACAATTAAAAGACACAATTGGTAACATAAAGGATAACTTGAATTTTGAAAACAAAAATACACTTTGGGACTATGTAAAATGTGAAATTAGAAGTCAAACTATAATTTCTTCTACAAAAAAGGTAAAGCAAATGAGAAAACAAGAAATAGAATTTATCCAATAGATTAACCCTTCTGGAGAAAACTTGTCAAACAATCCGGATGATAGCACATATGTAAACTACCTTCAATGTACGCAAGAATGGGAATTCTTAATTAAAAAAGAAAACTGAGGCAATACTATTAAGATCTAAAGCAAAATGGGTAGAAGAGGGTAAAAAAAATTCTAAGTTTTTGTTAAATCTAGAAAAAAGAAATTACAAGGATAAATATATAAAGAAATTGATATCAGGGAACACTAGAGAACTTACAAAAATAAAAGATATAATTGAAGAAGAAAAAAAGCTATTTTACAAAACCTTATATACAAGCACTAGGAACTCAAAAAAAGATATTGAAAACTTGTTTAGTAAATTAGATATTCCACAGCTTAACGAGTTAGATAAGGCATTATCTGATAAACCATTCACAATAGAAGAATGCACTAAGGCACTAAAAATTTTAAAAATATAAGTCACCTGGGTCTGATGGTTTTAGTACAAATTTTTACAATTTTTTTCTGGATTGATCTTAAAGACCTACTCTTTCAAGGCTTTAAGTATTCTTTTTGAAAACAGAATATTAAGCCAAGAACAGAGATGAGGGGTTCTCAACCTTATTCCAAAACTTGGGAAAGACCTCTGATATCTATCAAATTGGAGACCAGTTAGTCTCTTGCAAACAGATTATAAAATTTTGACTAAATGCTTACAGTTACAAAAAGTGTTACCTAATATCATTCATTCTGACCAAGTTGGGTATATACCTGATAGATATATAGGTGAGGAGACAAGAACACTAGAGGACATTATGACCTATACCAGTAAAAATAAAATTTCAGGATATAGTGTGTTGGTCGACTTTAGAATAGCCTTTCACTCAATAGAATGGGAGTTTCTCTTTAAAGCCTTAGAAAAATTTAATTTTGGTAATGAGATGTTTATGAGATAGATCAAAATACTATACACTGATATATCTTCATGTGTAGGAGACAATGGTTTTATTCTGGTTATTTTAACTTAACAAGAGGTATCAGACAAGGCTGCCCAATTTCAGCCCTTCTATTTCTTATAGTAGCTGAAATAATTGCAATAAGTTTGAGAGATAATAACAATATCAAAGGGCTTGCTGTCAATGGAAGTATATTTAAAATTAAATTGTTAGCAGACGACACAAGTCTCATACTAAAGGATATGAAATCAGTTGGACTAGCTATTAGGGAATTTGAATAATTTGGAAAATACTCCTGGTTACAAATTAATCTTGACAAAACAGAAATAATCCCCATTGGTAGCAATAGTTTATTGCAAAAACACATTGCAGTTCCAGACTCTTTATCAATGATTAATATTAAAACTGGTCCATTTAAAACCTTTGGCATATGGTTTTCAAAAAATCCAAAAGAAATGGTAACTCTTAACTTTAATGAAAGAATAGAGAATATTAAAAAATACTTTTCACTTGGAAATCCAGGACTTTGTCACTAAAAGGGAAAATAACCATTATAAAAGCACTTGTATTGCCATAGATTTTATTTTTGTTCAATATTATTTATGTACCAAAAGAGATACTTGATCAAATAAATAAGGAATTTTAAAATTTTGTCTGGAGAAATAAACCTCCATAATAAAGAAATAAACTATTACTGGACAGCTAGAAGATGGTGGACTAAAAATGTGTATAACATGCATGTAGCAGCCAAATGTAGTTGGATAAAATGGTTAGTTTCAAAGGAAAATGGTAGTTGGAACAAATTATCTTTCAAAATGTTGTCGATAAATTGAAATATGTTAAACAAAAAAATTAATCTGGAATATGCAAAAAACTGTCTTTCTCCTTTTCATAGACAAGTCCTTGAAAGCTGGATAAAGGTATTTTGTGTTAAACCTGAAACTACTACAGAGATCTTAAATGAATACATTCTGTACAACAGAGACATTATAATAGGTAAAAAGATTATTGCATTATATCAGCTTCCAAATAAATATTCCTATGACATTAAAATAGAAAAGATCTCAGTTAAATCAGAAACTTGAAACACATTTAAGCGAAATGTTTATAATTCTGTTGTAAGCTCTATACCACAAGTATGGAAGAAGAAGTTGAGACAAGTCCAAATCCCTAAAGAAGGACATGGTACAGATAAAATTAACGTTAAAGTGAACAGTAAATGGACTCCCCTTAGTAAAACTAATTTAAAGTTAATATATGAAAGTTTGCTTTAAAAAATTACTAAGCCGCCAACATTGATCAATACATAGATTGAAAATTACCCATTTCTTGAACAATTTAATTGGACTGATACTTTATTCTTCCTTATAAAGTCCTCAGAGAAGCACATCTGCAAAGTTTTCAATACAAAATTTTGAACAGAATAATAAATTGCAATTATAATCTTCATAAATGGGGCATTAAAGAGTCATCACAGTGTATTTATTGCACAGTGTGGATACATTAGGTCACCACTTATATGAATGTAATGTTTGCAAATTTTTCTGGAAAAACCTGGAAGAATGGCTATGCAAGCAACTAAAGGTCAAATTCCATGTTACTGTTTATGAAATTCTATTTGGATTACCTTTAATTGGGGACCCTCTGCTAGAAGTCTTGAACTATTTCATTATCTTGGCAAAAAATTCATAAGTAATAAGAGAAACCATAACAAAGAACTTATGTTCATTGAATTTATGTATATATTAAAAGAAAATTTAAAAATCTTGCACAGAATTGAAAAAAATAATGAAAAATTAAATTTATATGAGCTTATGAATAACAATCCTTCCTAAAAATATTTGATGATTTACTCGAGGCTGGCACACAACTACTGAATTGTTGTCTGATATGTATAGTATTTTCTTTTTTTTCCTCTTTGTGTATGTCTAATGTGTTGTGTATGTCTTGTATTGTATATACATAGTGTATTGTAAAAAAAACAAAAAGTCTATTTACTATGGGTGAACCATGGGCAATGATTATGTTATTTTTGGTGTTGTGTGGTGTTGGGCATTTTTTTATTTGTTTTTTTTTTTGAATAACAACAAACAGAGCTCAAATAATTGTTTTGGACAATTTGGCGGCCCTGAGAAGGGCCTATAAAAATTGTCAGCTATTGCTGATCTGCTGGCTGGCTACTGGTCTCCTGAGGCTGGTTGGGTGGTTGATGTGCCTTCGACTGCATGGAACTGAGGCGTGTTGATGGCACCGAAGCTGACATCCTGTGACGTGTTTTGAATGTTGTTGAGGTACTGGCTGTCAACTGAGGGTGGATTCATTGGTGGTGAGAGGGTGAATCCTGTTGGTGTGCTGGTGTGTGGTGGGCTGCCTTGGTGTCTAATGTCTGGCATTGTAGCGGGTGGTGACATGACACACAGCTGTGATGATAAAGCGGTGCTCTGTGACATTTGCTGCTGTGATGTTTGCTAACTGTGTTGCTGTGTGGGCTGCTGCTGTATTGGTTGATGTGTTGGTATTGTCTGTTGTGCTGTTGTACTGGCTGCTGTGACTGTATGGAATGCTGTGGTTGAATTGCCTACTGCTGCATTGGCTGCAAGTGTTGCTGTGGCTGGATGCTTTGCTGTGGAGCGTGTTGCTGTCAGCACTGGTTCCTCCTGGCTGGACTTCATGTGTGTGACTTTCCCAAAGAGTGTGCACTGGCTCTGGAATCACTTTTGGCAGGCATCTTTATCCAAATTGTTCTCCTTACAAAACTTTGCACACACAGCCTCCCTCTTGGACCTATCCTTGTAGTCCATTAAACACTTGTTGTAGAGAATTTCATTGTCATGCAGAAAGTCCACTAACTTCTGTTCCTGCTTAGCACTGAAGAGAACAGGGGGTTTCTTGCTACTTTTGTCAGCCTTGCCCTTGCCTGTGTCCTTGCCCTTCTGTGTACTAGTTGCAACAGCTTGTGTATCCTGTGTATACTCATCACTTGTATTCTTGCTGTGTCTCCAGCCAAACGTCACACTGTTCTGTATCTGACATCTCCAGAGGATCCTCCACCACCACATGCACCAACTCCTCGACCCCAGTTGCCTGCTGAGTCTCTGGTACACAACTCAATTCATCCAACTCTGGACCCCTGGCCCTGGTGAACATCCTCTCTGTCTCCTGACTGCCTCTCCTTTTGGACCTCTTCTTTGGTGGCATATTACACAAGTATTCACCAAATTTCAAAACAAAACAAAACCTCTAAAATTTGACTAAATCTGTATGCGAACAAAATATATCCTCAAACATATACAGTTTTAGCTGTAAGCTTCCGAAAATTGATGAATGCACATTGAATTGCAGAAAGTGTATATTAGCAAAAGCCAAGCCAAGTGCCCCTGATATAGGCTTACGTGCATCAGAAAGTGTCTTTCTGTAAATTCCCGAGTGTCATGGGAAACTACATTTCTATCCATAAACGCCGTCCTTATTGTCCTTGAGGTGTCCTTTTCGTCTGTAAACCCTGTTCCTATTGTCTGTGAATAGATCCGTAGATATCCGTGCGTATCTGCAGACTAATTACATATCCGTGACCTTCTTCAAAGACCATCCCTATTGGTCCTTGTGGTTTCCGGCAATGTCTGTTGACTTCCGGTGGTGTCATTACAGCTTCCGTAGAAATTTTCTGGGCCATTATTGGTGTGGATGAGTCAAGGATGTCACAGATTATATACAGATCAGTTACTGATATTAATTACACCTGGCATCCGCAAACCTTTTACGGAAAATTCAAGCAGTTTGATTTTTCTGTAGCATCCTCAGGAACACATATTATGGATTGTACGGACGTGTTCACAGATGAAAAATATCATCCCTAAATCACTCACAATTTTTCATATTTGGTAACCTGCCATCATCCGCCGGTACATCCGGACATGTGTAACTGGGGTCTTAATAACAAACTATCACAGAAAGCGATACTGCCCCTGCTTCACTACTCTCGCATGCACATCTTAGTTTAAAATTTGAGAGCTTGTTTTTTTTTTGGTTTTTCAAGCTTTTGAAAAGTGGTTGCATGTGTGCAAAAAGGTTTCAGTTCTCTGGCATATGTTTTCTATCTAAATATGAATCATGGCTTATTAAACTTGATGAATACTTCTAGCCTTGCTTAAGGCTTTAATTTTCTTGATATATTTTTAAAACATGCACACAGATATTCGGTATTCATAAAACACATGCAAGGGGATATAAGCTTATCCACTCTCTTAGCTGTATGCTACTGTAAAAGTCAATACATGTATGAGTACAATATTTGTACTGAAACTTCATTATCTGAACTGATAATTTCCCCTACATGCAAAGAAACTTGAGCCTTCAGCAAGATTAGGATGCCTCTAAAATACGAAACGCGTTGAATCAGAAATGGGTCTCAACCACTTACAGCACTTAAATATTTGGATTTGTATGGCGCTCATGAGGCCACCATAGAACCAAGTGATCTAGATATGTTTGTATTGCCATAAAGGCTGATTTCTTTTCGTGTAAAGAAAAGAATTTTCAAGCTTCAGTTTTGGCGAAACAAGTTCCAACTTGAATAATTCCCCATTTTGGTTTATACGAATGGGCCAGAAGGAAAGATGCTGTGCACAAGTTCTGTTGTTTTGTAGTCACAAGCACAAGGTTCTCAAAAATCACTGTGTGTTTAGTTCTTACAATGCTACAAATTAGAGACTTTAGAAGGCTAGTTTAAAACAGAATTGAAACAAACACTGCTGAATGGTAAACCATAATAGAAATGGTAGCATATATCATGATATATTATCTTGATGGATGTTTGTTTACAGCCTTGGGTTTAGATTTTAAAATATCCATTCCAGTGCTGCAAACTAATTAATTGAATTTGCATTTCCAAGGCTAAAATGCTGTATTTGCTATATGTTGAATTCTGTGTCACTTTCTGATGGAAAAAAGCTGTATATCTTGTCACGATAAATGAATCAGTTTAGATCTTTTTTTTTGGCAATGCTTATTTGAGTTGTGCAACAAACACGAAAAGGACAGGTGTTTTTAATCCCATAACCAGGTCAGCCAGGTTTGTAGAATTGAAATACCACTGTTGTGCTAAAAAAACTTTTTCCAATATGGTCTTTCTTAAGACTCGACTTTCTTTGTATTCTAGCACCAGTTGATATGCTTTCTTACATGTACTGGCTTTCACTAAAGGTCAAAGTCAATGTTTTAAGTCCCCTTCAACAGATAGGGTCATATTGAGAAAGGTTCTCAGCACTTGCTACTTGTCGGACTCGAACCCACTAAGGTGATAGCCTGTGATTAGATGCCAAACTTGGTAACCACGAGGCCACTGAGTACCTCTGCCTTTTACTGAAAGGAAACCAATTCAGAGATTTAGTATGCAATTTGGTCCAGTTTCCAATGTTCTTACACAAAGTACTACTTCACACAAAGAGCCCTCCTTAAACAAAATGATCTTCTCAATATGGCCAAAAACTGTTATGACACTTACTCTCCTTGATCTTTTTGCTGCCTTTGATACTATTGACCACACTATTGTCTTGAACAGGTTGTAAATAGACTACTGTATCTATGCCCTAGTACTTGTCTGGTTCAAACCATACCTGTTGGACAGTCAGTCAAGGTAAGTAATACTTGGTCACGCCTCTTGGAGTTAAAACTGGGTGTCCCCACGTTCCGTTCTAGGCCCAATATTTTTCTTTTGTACACAAAATCACTCACTATCCATTCTTATAGTATCATTAAGCACCGCATTTATGCAGATGACATCCAGTTATGCGTCACACTACCACAAACAAATATTTCTCAGTCCATGCAAACTTTGAAAGATTACCTCACCAATATTCAAAATTTCATGGAGTCAAAAACTAAAACAAAATGAAATTTTAACAGCTCAAAAACCCCAGCTTAAACAGCTCCCCCTATAAATCCCCCCCAAATATTCTTGGGACCATTCTCAAATGTTCAGAATCTTGGGCGGTATTTCAATTCCAATATGTCTCTGACCATTCACCCCAAAACCAGACATTTTAGACGTAAACCTTTAAATGAGATAAAATACCCAGAGGTTGGTAAACTACTAATTTGGGCATAATGGCCGAAAGAACCAATGAGAGATTGAATAATATTACAGAGATCATAACAGAGGTAGCAATGCTGAGGATCTGTCCTAATATTACCCTGGGTTTTGAACAGCATTTAGGTCCCTAACTCTGACCCTTGACATGGAGAACATCATAGAACTAAAGTTTGACTAGTTGTGTGAATACATTGCAGGAATGGTTCACTCAGGATGAAATTGCTTCTTTACAGAGAAGGTAAGTTTCAAATTCATGACCTGGAAAATTCCTTAGTCCCTACTAGTCCAGTTGGTAAACCATCCCTGGACAGGGTTAAATGGTACAACTGTAAAAATGAGTTTCAATGATATAGATGTATGTTACATATATGTATGTAATCAAATAATTGCCCCCAAAAATCTACATTTGTTTACGCCCTGACAAGGTGAAGTAACAGAATGAATCAAGCTCCAGTTTAAAGGTCTGGCTTGTATGAGCCTTAATATCCAGGTTATTATTGTGCTACGGTGTTCTGGTAATGCCAAAATGAAACAGAATCTGTTGGATTGTAACCTGGATCCGTATTTGATACTAAAGCTACATTAACAAATATGAACGTTTGGTGTTCGTCTGAAGCCTCAAGCCAATCAGATCCAAACATTTAAGACTCCCCAATGGAATTAAAATAACTGTGTTAAATGCTTAAATTGTAAAAAAACGTATTTGTGTCTACTCAAATATATTAAACACAGTTGGAGTGGTTCGGTTGTGTACTTCGCCATTGTATACAATTCATCAAATCTTGATGATGGTCATATATCATTTATTGCCCCTTTTACAGAGTTAATTCTCTTTTTCACTTTAAAAGGGTACAAATTCTAACCATGTAAACAAAGGTTCTTACTGTGCAGGTCAGGGTCGAGCTGTGTGGTCAGTAGGGATTTTCATTAAGTCACATTGCTTGCATGGCGGCTTGAAATATAATAGCGCCAAAACACATCTGTTGTATTACTTCATCTTGTCGTGACAACACATCTCACTTATCAGTTAGACTTAACAATATACATATTGAACAAAGCCTACATATTTTTTCTGTGCATGAGAAGTAACAGTTGTTGATCATTGTACCTGGTATCTTCTGATCCTATAGCTATCTATATTTTAACCAAGCTTTTAATTGCAACACATGCAGAGTTATTTATAAACAAAGCACGATTTGAAATTTCAATCTTTGGTTTTTTTTAGTCATACAGGCCCATAATTCAGTGGTTGATCTCCATAGATATGACTTGTTTTATATTGTGCCTGTACCTAACACAGATCTCACTCATTTAATTTGAACTTAGCTTTCTCATTTCTCCTGTAAACTTCCTATTTGTGAGAGTGATCTCCAAACAAACTTAACCTTTATTTAAAATGTTTTGCCAAGGTTGCAAAGGTGTGCCCTCCTACAAATTCAATCTTAATACTGGTAGGTTATTTTACTTGTTCTTTTTATGTATAGTTTTAAGTTTAAAACCTCTCCCTTTGCTTATAACTTGTTATACTCCAACCAGGTCCTAGTATATGTCACCTTTGTCATGGCATATGACCTTGAATGCTATATTCCTTAATTTTCCTTTGGAACCCTCAGGGTGTCCCAAACCCTGTTACTTGGGTATTTGTAATGTCATATACGACAATCAAGTAATGTCTTAACATGATAAACAGTATTAGTAATTCTTATACTACAATAAAGTAATGTCTGAACATGTTAAATAGTATCAGTAATTCTTACATATATGTTACTCTCATGTTATTGTATAGACTATAATGCATATTATATGTTATATGATTGACAGTCAAAGAATAGTAGAATAAATATTATATATTCCCAATTATTGGGTTTCTTTTGGTTCCCTCTGGGGAATGTGCGGGATGGCACCTTGGTGTCAGGTAGATCATTCCCGAGAGGGTACCTTAAGCTGGCATTTAGTATGTATGACCATGCTGGTTGTAAACTGGCTTCTGATTGGCTCTCTATGCCTTCTTTAGCCAAAAAATTTGAACCCTTCTTCCATTTACAGCTCACACTTGGAAGGGGTAACATCTAAAGGACATTTAATTTATTTTCCCACCCTCCCACCCTGATTATATTTGTGTCGGGTGTGTGTGTGTTTACATATTTTTCTTAGTTTCAGTTGCAGTTCAAGGTACCTTCATCTCAGCCTGGTCTGCGCCATAGTGAGAGTGATTGGGCAGTGGCTGCTTCCTCCTGTTTAGAAACTTTAGGCCATGGACACAATAGTTTAGCATGTTCTTTCCCATGCTCCCGTATTGTTGACCTCTATGATTTCTAGTAGTTGCTCCACCTCAAGAGTGTGCTGTAAATAGTGTAACAAGTAATTTTATATTATGATCAAAGTGAAGTTAAATTATGATTACTGATGTTAATTCACTTTATATAATTGATTATATTATATTATTTTATGATTGTAGTATTGCGCATAAAGCGCCATGTTGTTGTTTTTATTACCATGTCTTCCACATAACTGTATGGACCTGTATCTTCAATGGAAAATTAAAAAAAAAAATATTCTGGCTTTCAGGTCATATCTGGTAGTTAACCTATATATATTAAACCTCAATGTACATCTAGAACTAAAAGGTGTTTTACACCTGATGTCTTCTCTATCATGAATGCTATTCTTCTTATTCTGACTTCACAACCATCATCCTTGTGATGTTATATGGCCGCTCGCCTCTTTGGCGCGTATGCTTGAGATGGTACATTGCATTCATTTGGTCCACATTGCAAATTCTTTTTAGTCGCATCAGCTGATTGCGAGCTTTATTATGGCTGGGTTCCCTATCACAGGTTTCCATTGGCAAACTGTGATAAGGTTCCCATCGATTCGCCTCTCTTAACTTTTATTGTAGCAACCACAGAGTACTATTTTAAAGTCTCTGGAGTTAGGTCGTCGCCTGTTAGCTGACCTGTATTTTACTATTTTAGTGTCTCTGCTATTCTGATTTTACAGCTTTTGGGACACCTTCATTTTACATTTTGCATTTATTTTCAAATAATTCCTCACCTTTTCCTTTCAAAATTTATTCTGCTTCAGTTTCTACCCCTTTTTTCCGCCAA
This sequence comes from Sabellastarte sp. h YS-2021, assembly GCA_964017235.1. Taxonomy (NCBI): domain Eukaryota; kingdom Metazoa; phylum Annelida; class Polychaeta; order Sabellida; family Sabellidae; genus Sabellastarte; species Sabellastarte sp. h YS-2021. The sequence continues at coordinate 81,290,732 of OZ024935.1, read as the reverse complement.
TAATCTCACATTTTACTATGGGCCTTTCCTTTTAGGTTAAACTATCTTTTTTCCAAATTCTTGTTACCCACTAATTTCAACTTTTTCCTTTCTCCACCAAATATTGTCACATTTTCTATGTGCCTTCTCTTTTATGTTAAATTATCTTCTTTCTAAATTCTTTTCACCCATAATTTCAAATTTATAATTTCCATCCATATTACATTTCAACATTTTTACAAAATTTCCCATGGGTGCCTCTGTGCATCTTCAATCACACATTTTCTCTTTTTTAGTAGAAAATTGTATGTTAAATTCATCTATAATCACACTCTAGAAGTTAAAACCTCTCCCTTTGCTTATAACTTGTTATACTCCAACCAGGTCCTAGTATATGTCACCTTTGTCATGGCATATGACCTTGAATGCTATATCCCTTAATTTTCCTTTGGAACCCTCAGGGTGTCCCAAACCCTGTTACTTGGGTATTTGTAATGTCATATATGACAATCAAGTAATGTCTTAACATGTTAAACAGTATTAGTAATTCTTATACTACAATAAAGTAATGTCTGAACATGTTAAATAGTATCAGTAATTCTTACATATATGTTACTCTCATGTTATTGTATAGACTATAATGCATATTATATGTTATATGATTGACAGTCAAAGAATAGTAGAATAAATATTATATATTCCCAATTATTGGGTTTCTTTTGGTTCCCTCTGGGGAATGTGTAATAAAAAGAATATTCTGAGCTTATTCTTTAAATAGGGGTGAATTGTAAAATGCAACCCTGATTGGATTGCTTTGATTATATTGTATTGTATATAGATTAACTAAAAAAATATTGTGCCATTTTTTTCCTATTCCACAAGCAGTGTGTGCCTTTTTTCTTGTAGAATCTACCCCTAATTTCCGTGAACCTACGAAACATGTTGAAACGTTGTTGGACTGAATGAATTCAAATTCCACATAAGCTAAGGCGTGCCATAAAGAATTGTGCCATATAAATAGAACTGTTGACACGTGACTTTGTAAAGAATGCAGTGTTATGGCCATATACGGCACCTTCCAATCCACCATAATTCCCATATAAGAACAGACTTACTAAAAGGGTCAGGTATGATTTATTTACAAGGCCAGCTGCCAGTATCTCATAAATTTACGCACACATTAAGCATGTATTAGCCTTGGGTAAAGCTCAAATGTCACACCCAAACAGGAACAACAAAAATTGGGTATTTATTAACTTTTTCGTTGATTTGATGGTGCTCAATCAGGTCCTCAATGTCCTTATGGTTAGAAAGTTTGGCATCCAAGCATGGCAGTTGCTTATGTGTGGGTTTGACTCCCACAAAATAAAAAAAAAACAATGCTGAGGATGTGTCCCAATATGACCCTGGCTGTTGATGGGATTCATTTATTTGGGGTTTTACATCACTTTTAACACTATACAGGTCATATCACGATGGGTAGTTGGGAGGGCAGAGGAAACCAGTACATACAGTTGGTCAAGGTCCTGTACTGTAAACTGCCGACCAACGGCAAGCAACTACCAGCTTTCCCACTAGAGGTCGTGCCGGGAACCAAATCCTGATCCCAGAGGTGGGAGGTGAGTGTTACCACTCTGCCACCGTAGCACCTGTTGATGGGATATACCCCAATTTTGACTTTGATGTTGCTCATCATTGATGTCGCTATCAATGTACATTATAGATGATATTATTGTGGGTAGTTGGAGATGGAGGAAAAGTATATTATGGTGAGTATATTACGGTGGGTATGGTTGGTATATTGCGGTTGCTAGTTGAGGAGGAAATCAATGCATATTAAACTAGACAAGATTCTGCACTGAAAACCATTGGACACAACCACTTCAGAATGGGACTGGGTTTGAACCCAGAATCTCATAGTTGGCAGGTGAGTGTCTTAACCACTTCACCACCTTGGTGTTCATAAAGCACTCCGACGTAGTAGGATATATTACCTCTTCAAGCAGAGTTGTCTGAGCAGTTTGTCAATGTTAAACACTGTACCAATTAGATGGGGTACTCATGGTATTCATTGTGGTAACAAGGTAGCCTCCCACCTCTGAGATTAGAGTTTCAATCCTGGCCTGATCGCACGTGTGAAAGTTGTTTTTTTTTTACTCGACATTGGTTGGCAGGTTACAGTACAGAACCTTGACTAACTGTATGTACTGGTTTCCTCTGCCCTTCCAAATACCGGACACAATATAACTGATAATGTACTAGGCATGATGTAAAACACTAAATAAGCTGAACTAGAGGGGGTCTTCAGTGCCCTAGTGGTTGACAAGTTGATCATTTAGTCACAGGCTGTCACCCCGGTTTGGCTTTGGTTTCTCTCAAGTGGCAATATGACCCTGGATGTTGATCGGAATGAAAAGCTTTTACTTTCGGTACACACAAGAGTATATAATAAAAAATGAAAAAAAAACCCAACTATTTTCCTTATTACACGGACACTACAGCCTTAAACAAGGCTAAGTATGAAGATGTGAATGCATTTGTAACTTAGCAAAAGTCAAGTAATATATCAAAGGATACATTTTATTTTTCGATTTGTGTGTGTGGATTCAGACGAAGATAAATACTCGTGGTAGAGACAAGCTACCTTGATTTAAATGGATACTGAAAAAAAGTTTTAGAATCTTTTATTTATTGGACATATATAGTTTTGTGTGCTACCATATATCAGTTTTGGGGCGGTGAAAAGGGGGATCCCTCCTCTAGGTGGAATGTTTGTTCAGTTATGAAGAAAGTTTCAGATATGCCAGCATGGTTTATTTTGTTATTTTGATTGTTGTAACGACACCATATTAAAAGTGACAGTTTGGACTTTACATTAACTTCACTTAACTTCTTGTACTAAGATCGTGAATAATAATGTACTAAGATATTATGTATCATTTAACCTCGTTAGTAGAAAATGATCATTGGTAATATTTTTTATGGATGGATTTCTGAAAAAGTTGGGTTCCGTGAATTTTAGTCTTACTGCTAAAATTTCAGACTGTACCGTACACAGACTAATATTTTGAATAACAGAAGAGGCAAGCGACATTCTGACAGAGTACAGATCACTATCTGATAGCATTTTGGATTTTCACAAGCTATATAAAGCAAGAGAAGAGAATTAGTGAGTTTATGTGAACCAGGTGAGCTATTATTATTATTAGTATTATTATTATTATTATTGTTGTTTTAAGAGATCCTAAGTGGAATAGTGCTTTGCAAATTTGGCATCTAATCACAGGCTGTCACTTCTGTTTAGGTTTGAGGTCCTAGTTTTATAACGCCACATAAAACACCATCTTCAAACTTTGTACATGGGTGGACTTAACGATAAACGGACACGAAGATAAACAGTCCTCAGAATTTTTCAAATAAAAGTGGTGTAGGTAAAAAGAAATTGCATGAACTAAGTAACAGACTATGCTTAAATTAACCTTATCAAGACATTTGTTATTTATATTGTGAAATTTAATTATTTAATCCACTAAGATAAGCCAAACTCTGAAGACCGTTTATCTTTGTGTCTGTTTATCTTTGTGTCCACCCCCATTTGCATATAACTGAATTGATACATTGGGGCCACGGTGGCAGAGTGGTAACACTCGTGCCTCCCACCTCTGAGGCCGGGGTTCGATTCCCGGCACGGCCTCAAGTGGGAAAGCTGGTAGTTGCTTACCATTGGTCAGCAGTTTACAGTACAGAACCCAAACAAACTCAATGTACTGGTTTCCTCTGCCCTTCCAACTACCCGTCGTGATATGACCTGTACAGTGTTGAAAGTGACGTAAAAACCCCAAATAAATAAAAATAAAATAAATAAGAATTGATATAACTATATATGCTCAGACAGAGCCAAATTCAAATGAAATAACAAAAGTGGGTCAGAGAAAAAGAATCTCTTTTTTTAAAAATTTCATTTTAACTGAAAAGTTTTATTTTTTTATGTAATACTTAATTCACACTGTTCCACCCTGTCTTCATGAACATATGAGCCGAAAATATTTAAAGGGGGAAACTTTTCGGGCACAAAAATCTGATTAAATTTCACTCTTAGCATATTTATACGTGTTATCTGGAAGAATAAAAAACAGCTCAAATTAGTGCTGAGATATTACATATCATCTGCCCGACAGTGAAATCCTCTCTAAACCTCTTTAATCATAGCAGTGTAACAGCTTTGATATGTACGTTTATTATCTGGCACTTACCATGTATATGATAAGATGTTTACTTTAGCATCACATTTGACTGAGGAAATGACTAAATGCTCTTTGACCCTCTTCACTTTGGGCTTGATCTCTTTGGGGCTAATTTGTGGTTCAATGCAATTCGGACTATAAAATTTTAATAGTGTCCAGTGATAAGTCAAGAATCAAAAATGGGTACCATACATGCGAATAAGAATATAAACCCTTTTTAGCCTGTAACAGCTTTTTAAAATAATAGTTGACCAAAAAAACTGCTCACAGGCTCCTGTCTGGTAAACTAAGCATTTGACATTTGACTGAAGAATGAGTGACTTTGAATGCTTTCTCAAGTTTGTGTTTTAAACGTGGAATACCTACATCTGAAGCCCCATTTTCAGGACAATAAGGAAAAGGTTGACACACAATTTAAGCCTCTCATACATCCTGTTGTACGTGCACGTACGTTCTGGTTACAGAGAAAAATAAACAAATTGGATGCTTCAACATGGTTAGCTTTATTTGTTAATGCATGGTAATTATTTTCAGTACAACTATAATTAAAACGCAAATGTTCTATTACACCAACAACTTATATCTAACATCAAGTACAAGTCACTTAGCCCTGAATAACATGAAATACATTGCTGACAATCATAATGCATAATACCAGAGCACTTCAATCTACATGATAGGCTTAAAATATACAACCACAATCCTGGGTGGAGAAACTAACACATCAGTTCCAAGTACTCGGGACAGAAATGCTCACTCGCAACATGAGAAAGGCATCTCCAGTTGCCACAAATATCGTACTTCTGTCCTTAAGCTTCTCTTACATCCCATCGTACATGTATACACATGTAAATGTCCTACAAATATTCTTGAAAAATATGAGTATAGCCTGGTAGTGGGGTAGTAGAGATTTGCATGTGCAAACAAGGCGTATTCTTTCAACAAGTTTGCCACTACTTTAATATCAAAGAACAGTCTGTGACTAGCTACACTCTATACAGTCGGTTAATATACATGCACGGTACATGTGTGTGTATATACGGCACGTGCAAACCCTGCAAGTGAATGGAGAAACTTGCAACACTAGCAAGGAGAATACACCTGCCCAAGCCTCTAGTAAATTTCCCTTAATGTGCATGTCAATTTTCATTGCGGGGTCTCTGCAACCTTGATAACCTGTTATAAAATCGCACATGTAACTTTCTTTAGGTATTTTGATTGTACTCTCAACCTCACAATAAGTTCTGTCAGAAGCAACAGCCAACAGAAACTCGTTACAATGCAACAGTGGACTAAAATTTATTCAGTATACATTCAATATGTATGAAATACAATCTTTGCTCAAGAGGCAGACTTTATGGAGGCAAATAAAGATTTTCCTTTCAAAGACTGTATAAGTTAATATGCTAAAAAGATAAAAGAATACCACATCTACAGAACATATGTATTGAGTCATAATCCTTAGTGTCCTTTTCATGAGCACTTTCAGGTGACTGTTATATTCTATAATGCAATAGCTACTTCAAGAAGGAACAATGTATGACATCTGGTTAGTCTGACTCTAGGCGCAAAATTAGTTAAAACATTTACACCTTGCAATGGTGGATCCATCCAATTTTATGTATTTTTACATCACTCTAAAGCCAAGCTCGCCCAATGTGTGGAAACAAGGAGACAAATATTCTACTTAAACATTTATGTTGGTTCAGGTGTAATTTGTTTATTTTTTTACCTTGAAATTGATTAGTACAAGTACCTATTATCACATATTTGCACTCAAGCGGGCCGTAAAACCAAGCAGTAATCAAATAGTCTAAAAATAGAATTGCAGAGGTCACATAACCAGTTTACATGGAGAATAGATTATTTCAAACACTCAGTGTGCTTCCAAATTAGTGCACTATAAAATTAGATATAAACAAAGTAAATGAATTACTTGCTTTGGTGAAGAGATCACAGTACACAAACTACATTCGACACCAAAACAAAGGGCAGATGTCACATGTTGATTGTTGGATTCCAATGAGCATAAGTGAAACTATCACAGGAAAAATACTGTGTAAGCATTGTTATCACAAAAACAGTTTTGTTTTAAAATGTATTCACATTTCAAGTGAAATAACACTGGGTTATACTTGAGAGTTCCAATTAAACAGAAGCAAACAGAATAAAATGTGAAACAATAGCATGCATGCATGCATTGAACTTCCACCTTTTTTCTTTTACGACATATTTTGTCTGTATTACATTTGGTTAAGATGACTTATATAAAATTGTGAGCATCAGGTATCCATCTGGCTGTCCAAACTTCGTACCAATATATGAGTGCCCCATCATCTTTAAAATAATTAATGGTCATTATGGTGACTAATACCCTCTCCTCCAATGTGACATTACTGGAATTCGGTAACTTAAGACAAACATTTAACACCATGGCACCGTGACAGAAATCACATCATAGTTAAATTTGTTGGTTGGGTTTACTGCACTGGTTTGATGACTGTCACCAGGTGTACATTTAAACACAAACACGTGATGTATATAAGTTATATCTTTTTATATATATTATCTCTAAAACAATTACTTTTTGTAATACATATTCACAACAGTCAATTTTTTAGTAGACCACAAAGAATATAACAAGAAATATACACTTAACTATTGACATATGAGATATTTAAAACATTCAGATATTTAAAACTATCTTTATTCTACTCTCCTCAAAAATAAAGTAAAATTAAAATAAAGTAGCCTTTGAGCAATGATATCACCGGGCTTGCCCAGGTATGACTCTGACATAGATTGCATAACCTTTACCCTGGCCTTAATTAAGCGTCCCTTGAAAAGGGGACGCTTATTGGTTTCACCCCCGGTTTTCAGTCAGCCGCCGCCGCCGCCGCATTATCATCTCCCTTGAATATCTCCCTTGTTATTAGGCCTATCTAAATGATATGTGGCAGTGTTCTTCTATAGGCGTGGGGAAATTTTTTTGACAGGCATAAATTTGACCTTTGACCTTTATCAAGGTCACATTATCAAAAATTCAAAAAAAAATTACTTCCTTTTCACTAGATTTCCTCAGAAAGTACTGTGTGTGGGCCAACCAAAATTGGTATGCACATTCCTGAGGGAAGAATCTAGGCGCCAGTCGATATTGGGATCAATCGGGCCATAATTGACCGATTGACGGGCGATTGATTATAAGTTCATAAAAATTTTGCTAAGATTAAGCCTTGAACTCGCTTATTATTGGTCGTAGAGGTTTGGGATGGTATACCAACATATAGGAAATCATGTGCTGGGAATCTTCTGGTGTGGTCAGATTTGACCTTGGGCCCCCCCTTCAAGGTCAAGCGAGGATAGGCAAAGTTTAAAGTGCTTATAACTCACTTATTATTGGTCCTAGAGGTTTGGGATGGTATACCAACATATAGGAAACCATGGGCTGGGAATCTTTTGGTGTGGTCAGATTTGACCTTGGGCCCCTCGTTCAAGGTCAAAAGAGCATAGCCAAACTTAAAAGTGCTTATAACTCGCTTATTATTGGTCCTAGAGGTTTGTGATGGTATACCAACATATAGGAAATCATGTGCTGGGAATCTTCTGGTGTGGTCGCATTTGACCTTGGGCCCCCCCTTCAAGGTCAAACGAGGATAGCCAAACTTAAAAGTGCTTATAACTCGCTTATTATTGTTCCTAGAGGTTTGGGATGGTATACCAACATATAGGAAATCATGTGCTGGGAAACTTCTGGTGTGGTCAGATTTGACCTTGGGCCTCTCCTTCAAGGTCAAACGAGGATAGCCAAACATAAAAGTGTTTATAACTCGCTTATTATTGGTCCTACAGGTTTTGGATGGTATACCAACATATAGGAAATCATGGGCTGGGAATCTTTTGGTGTGGTCATATTTGACCTTGGGCCTCTCCTTCAAGGTCAAACGAGGATAGCCAAACTGAAAAGTGCTTATAACTCGCTTATTATTAGTCCTAGAGGTTTGGGATGGTATACCAACATATAGGAAATCATGTGCTGGGAATCTTCTGGTGTGGTCGCATTTGACCTTGGGCCCCCCTTCAAGGTCAAACGAGTATAGCCAAACTTAAAAGTGCTTATAACTCGCTTATTATTGGTCCTAGAGGTTTGGGATGGTATACCAACATATAGGAAATCATGGGCTGGGAATCTTCTGGTGTGGTCGGATTTGACCTTGGGCCCCCCTTTCAAGGTCAAAAGAGCATAGCCAAACTTAAAAGTGCTTATAACTCGTTTATTATTGGTCCTAGAGGTTTGTGATGGTATACCAACATATAGGAAATTATGTGCTGGGAATCTTCTGGTGTGGTCAGATTTGACCTTGGACTCCTCCTGCAAGGTCAAATGAGGATAGCCAAACCTAAAAGTGCTTATAGCTCGCTTATTATTGGTCCTAGAGGTTTGTGATGGTATACCAACATATAGAAAATCATGGGCTGGGAACCATCTGGTGTGGTCGAATTTGACCTTGGGCCCCTCCTTCAAGGTCAGACGAGGATAGCAAACTCAAAAGTGCTTATAGCTCGCTTATTATTGGTCCTAGAGGTTAGTGATGGTATACCAACATATAGGAAATCATGTGCTGGGAATCTTCTGGTGTGGTCGGATTTAATCTTGGGCCTCTCCTTCAAGGTCAGACGAGGATACCCAAACTTAAAAGTGCTTATAACTCGCTTATTATTGGTCCTAGAGGTTTGGGATGGTATACCAACATATAGGAAATCATGAGCTGGGAATCTTTTGGTGTGGTCGGATTTGACCTTGGGCCCCTCCTTCAAGGTTAAATGAGGATAGCCAAACATAAAAATGCTCATAACTCACTTATTATTGGTCCTACAGCTTTGGGATGGTAAACCAACATGTAGGAAATCATTGGCTGGGAACCTTCTGGTGTGGTCGGATTTGACCTTGGGCCTCTTGTTCAAGGTCGAACGAGCATAGCCAAACTTAAAAGTGCTTATAACTCGCTTATTATTGGTCCTAGAGGTTTGGGATGGTATACCAGCATATAGGAAATCAGGGGCTGGGAACCTTCTGGTGTGGTCGCATTTGACCTTGGGCCTCTCATTCAAGGTGAAACGAGCATAGCCAAGCTTAAAAGTGGTTATAACTCGCTTATTATTGGTCCTACAGGTTTGTGATGGTATACCAGCATATAGGAAATCATGTGCTGGCAATCTTCTTGTGTGGTCGCATTTGACCTGGGGCCTCTCGTTTAAGGTCAAATGAGCATAGCCAAACTTAAAGGTCATAGGAAACATTTTTCACAAAAATTATGAAGTTAACTTCATTCAGTAGACAAACAACCTATAAGAATGCAAATGTGGTTTACTTTAAGAAATATATGGTACAAGAGTCATAAATAGCATTATAAAAATAAATATCAGGAGCATGGAGTAAAAAGCGGACATATTGTTGTTCTCGTAGTAGATGATTGATGACGTCACAGGTTCATAACGGAAGTTCTGTGTAGTTGGAGATATAGTGTATATATTTATAAACTGAAGGAAGATAACATTTTCCTTTGCCAAAAAAGCTCACTAGCCATTATTTTTTCTAGATGCATTTTTTTTCTCAAGTTTTACCTAACTGTTAACCACTGACAGTTCTAACAAACACAGATATACTGTAAGTAGGCTTGTCTTGGAATGCAGAAAGCGTAAACATATGTATGAGATTTTGCCTCCTTCCATCATTTTTTTTCCAGGTTTTTAAACTGTGATGGGAAAGTAGCCTTTCAAGTTAGATAAATTTACACAAAACTAAGAATCTCTTGACAAATTCAAAAGTAGTCATTTGAATTTACTGGATACTGTTTTTTTTTTTGGCCTTTAATCACCGGCATTTCTATCAAGAAAAGGCATGATGTAAAGTGAAATCAAAATACACAATTTGTTTTCATTTGCATAAATAATTTGTAAAAGCATGCTGTTGTAGTCAAATTTATTGAATTTATTCTGAAAGAATCATGTTTGAAGTTCTAACTTTTACATTATCAGTTTATGAAATAATTCAGTATATGAGTTTTCCTTCAGATATTAGTTCAATATTTCTTGGCCTTAAGTTTGGATAATTTAAAGTTTTGGAAATTAGTTGGTGACATTTTATTCTCAATTTAAGCCTTTGTTGAGACCAAAAAAAAAGGAAATGTGTAGATGGCTAGAGGCATTATGTATACTATGAAAGCAGTATTGTTTACAGGTTTGGTGGGAAACTAATTTGGGGAACATATATGATTATCCTTGCTTGAGGCCCAGTTCTAAAGACATTTATGTTATATTTATTTCATCTCCTGGCAATAGTTAGTTTTCAAAATTGAAAAAAAAAATAACTATAAAAATTCATCTCAGAGTTGAACCTGGTTGACTGCATTGTTTGGTGATTTTTATGCAACTTGCTTAATACCTCTCTAAATATTTTTTATCTGAGAACAAATATAAAAGATGTTCTGAAGGCTATTTCAAAAATTTACTGTGGCAGACTGATGTCTTATAAACAAATAAACTTCATAAAAACACATTATGCAATCTTTTAAATATATATGTATGTATGTATGTATTACAAGGCTTACGGAAATAATAGTTTGTTTACATTGTCATGGTCCTGTGACGTCAAGGCTAGTATTTCCTATGAGAGTTGTCGAGTGAAAAATAATGGCGACAGTTGTGAAAATCTTGAAACAACAGCCAGAAAGTGATTGAATATACCATGTAACCTTGTCCAGACGCATCTTATTTTCACAGAAATTGAACTTACATATGTACATGTAATCACCAATGAATGATCTGAAAATACTTCCTATGACCTTTAAAAGTGCTTATAACTCGCTTATTATTGGTCCTAGAGGTTTGGGATGGTATACCAACATGTAGGAAATCATGTGCTGGGAATCTTTTGGTGTGGTCAGATTTGACCTTGGGCCTCTTCTTCAAGGTCAAACGAGCATGGCCAAACTTAAAAGTGCTTATAACTCGCTTATTATTGGTCCTAGAGGTTTCGGATGGTGTACCAACATATAGGAAATCATGAGCTAGGAATCTTTTGGTGTGGTCAGATTTGACCTTGGGCCTCTTCTTCAAGGTCAAACGAGCATAGCCAATCTTAAAAGTGTTTATAACTCGCTTATTATTGGTCCTAGAGGTTTGGGATGGTATACCAACATATAGGAAATTATGTGCTGGGAATCTTCTGGTGTGGTCAGATTTGACCTTGGACTCCTCCTGCAAGGTCAAATGAGGATAGCCAAACCTAAAAGTGCTTATAGCTCGCTTATTATTGGTCCTAGAGGTTTGTGATGGTATACCAACATATAGAAAATCATGGGCTGGGAACCATCTGGTGTGGTCGAATTTGACCTTGGGCCCCTCCTTCAAGGTCAGACGAGGATAGCAAACTCAAAAGTGCTTATAGCTCGCTTATTATTGGTCCTAGAGGTTAGTGATGGTATACCAACATATAGGAAATCATGTGCTGGGAATCTTCTGGTGTGGTCGGATTTAATCTTGGGCCTCTCCTTCAAGGTCAGACGAGGATACCCAAACTTAAAAGTGCTTATAACTCGCTTATTATTGGTCCTAGAGGTTTGGGATGGTATACCAACATATAGGAAATCATGAGCTGGGAATCTTTTGGTGTGATCGGATTTGACCTTGGGCCCCTCCTTCAAGGTTAAATGAGGATAGCCAAACATAAAAATGCTCATAACTCACTTATTATTGGTCCTACAGCTTTGGGATGGTAAACCAACATGTAGGAAATCATTGGCTGGGAACCTTCTGGTGTGGTCGGATTTGACCTTGGGCCTCTTGTTCAAGGTCGAACGAGCATAGCCAAACTTAAAAGTGCTTATAACTCGCTTATTATTGGTCCTAGAGGTTTGGGATGGTATACCAGCATATAGGAAATCAGGGGCTGGGAACCTTCTGGTGTGGTCGCATTTGACCTTGGGCCTCTCATTCAAGGTGAAACGAGCATAGCCAAGCTTAAAAGTGGTTATAACTCGCTTATTATTGGTCCTACAGGTTTGTGATGGTATACCAGCATATAGGAAATCATGTGCTGGCAATCTTCTTGTGTGGTCGCATTTGACCTTGGGCCTCTCGTTTAAGGTCAAATGAGCATAGCCAAACTTAAAGGTCATAGGAAACATTTTTCACAAAAATTATGAAGTTAACTTCATTCAGTAGACAAACAACCTATAAGAATGCAAATGTGGTTTACTTTAAGAAATATATGGTACAAGAGTCATAAATAGCATTATAAAAATAAATATCAGGAGCATGGAGTAAAAAGCGGACATATTGTTGTTCTCGTAGTAGATGATTGATGACGTCACAGGTTCATAACGGAAGTTCTGTGTAGTTGGAGATATAGTGTATATATTTATAAACTGAAGGAAGATAACATTTTCCTTTGCCAAAAAAGCTCACTAGCCATTATTTTTTCTAGATGCATTTTTTTTCTCAAGTTTTACCTAACTGTTAACCACTGACAGTTCTAACAAACACAGATATACTGTAAGTAGGCTTGTCTTGGAATGCAGAAAGCGTAAACATATGTATGAGATTTTGCCTCCTTCCATCATTTTTTTTCCAGGTTTTTAAACTGTGATGGGAAAGTAGCCTTTCAAGTTAGATAAATTTACACAAAACTAAGAATCTCTTGACAAATTCAAAAGTGGTCATTTGAATTTACTGGATACTGTTTTTTTTTTTGGCCTTTAATCACCGGCATTTCTATCAAGAAAAGGCATGATGTAAAGTGAAATCAAAATACACAATTTGTTTTCATTTGCATAAATAATTTGTAAAAGCATGCTGTTGTAGTCAAATTTATTGAATTTATTCTGAAAGAATCATGTTTGAAGTTCTAACTTTTACATTATCAGTTTATGAAATAATTCAGTATATGAGTTTTCCTTCAGATATTAGTTCAATATTTCTTGGCCTTAAGTTTGGATAATTTAAAGTTTTGGAAATTAGTTGGTGACATTTTATTCTCAATTTAAGCCTTTGTTGAGACCAAAAAAAAAGGAAATGTGTAGATGGCTAGAGGCATTATGTATACTATGAAAGCAGTATTGTTTACAGGTTTGGTGGGAAACTAATTTGGGGAACATATATGATTATCCTTGCTTGAGGCCCAGTTCTAAAGACATTTATGTTATATTTATTTCATCTCCTGGCAATAGTTAGTTTTCAAAATTGAAAAAAAAAATAACTATAAAAATTCATCTCAGAGTTGAACCTGGTTGACTGCATTGTTTGGTGATTTTTATGCAACTTGCTTAATACCTCTCTAAATATTTTTTATCTGAGAACAAATATAAAAGATGTTCTGAAGGCTATTTCAAAAATTTACTGTGGCAGACTGATGTCTTATAAACAAATAAACTTCATAAAAACACATTATGCAATCTTTTAAATATATATGTATGTATGTATGTATTACAAGGCTTACGGAAATAATAGTTTGTTTACATTGTCATGGTCCTGTGACGTCAAGGCTAGTATTTCCTATGAGAGTTGTCGAGTGAAAAATAATGGCGACAGTTGTGAAAATCTTGAAACAACAGCCAGAAAGTGATTGAATATACCATGTAACCTTGTCCAGACGCATCTTATTTTCACAGAAATTGAACTTACATATGTACATGTAATCACCAATGAATGATCTGAAAATACTTCCTATGACCTTTAAAAGTGCTTATAACTCGCTTATTATTGGTCCTAGAGGTTTGGGATGGTATACCAACATGTAGGAAATCATGTGCTGGGAATCTTTTGGTGTGGTCAGATTTGACCTTGGGCCTCTTCTTCAAGGTCAAACGAGCATGGCCAAACTTAAAAGTGCTTATAACTCGCTTATTATTGGTCCTAGAGGTTTCGGATGGTGTACCAACATATAGGAAATCATGAGCTAGGAATCTTTTGGTGTGGTCAGATTTGACCTTGGGCCTCTTCTTCAAGGTCAAACGAGCATAGCCAATCTTAAAAGTGTTTATAACTCGCTTATTATTGGTCCTAGAGGTTTGGGATGGTATACCAACATGTAGGAAATCATGGGCTGGGAATCTTCTTTTGTGGTTGCATTTGACCTTGGGCCCCTCCTTCAAGGTCAAACGAGGATAGGCAAAGTTTAAAGTGCTTATAACTCACTTATTATTGGTCCTACAGGTTTGGGATGGTATACCAACATAGAGGAAACCATGGGCTGAGAATCTTTTCGTGTGGTCGGATTTGACCTTGGGCCTCCCTTTCAAGGTCAAATGAGCATAGCCAAACTTAAAAGTGCTTATAACTTGCTCATTATTGGTCCTAGAGGTTTGGGATAGTATACCAACATATAGGAAGTCATGTGCTGGGAATCTTTTGGTGTGGTCAGATTTGACCTTGGGCCTCTTCTTCAAGGTCAAACGAGCATAGCCAAACTTAAAAGTGCTTATAACTCGCTTATTATTGGTCCTAGAGGTTTGGGATGGTATACCAACATACAGTAAATCATGTGCTGGGAATCTTCTGGTGTGGTAAGATTTGACCTTGGGCCCCTCCTTCAAGGTCAAACGAGTATAGCCAAACTTAAAAGTGCTTATAACTCGCTTATTATTGGTCCTAGAGGTTTGTGATGGTATACCAACATATAGGATATCATGGGCTGGGAATCTTTTGGTGTGGCAAGATTTGACCTTGGGCCTCTTCTTCAAGGTCAAACGAGCATAGTCAAACTTAAAAGTGCTTATAACTCACTTATTATTGGTCCTAGAGGTTTGGGATGGTATACCAACATATAGGAAATCATGGGCTGGGAATCTTCTGGTGTGGTTGCATTTGACCTTGGGCCTCTCCTTCAAGGTCAAACGAGCATAGCCAAACTTAAAAGTGTGTATAACTCGCTTATTATTAGTCCTAGAGGTTTGGGATGGTAAACCAACATGTAGGAAATCATGTGCTGGGAATCTTCTGGTGTGGACGGATTTGACCTTGGGCCTCTTGTTCAGGGTCAAACCAGCATAGCCAAACCTAAACGTGCTTGTTCTACTTTGCAGCTGAAAAGACACAGTCAATTGATACAGAACCTGTTCACAGGCACTGATTGCTTTTTTCCTTTTAAGATCACTCTTGTGACCCTAACATGGTCCTTTCAGGAGAATTTCTCTTCACCAATAACATTTACCTCTTCACATTGGTCCTTTAGCATTTCATATAAAACTTAAAGGCTGTAGGGACGCTTTGTTTTTGTGTACAAAAACTTGTCTATTTTTTCCATTAATCAGTAGTACACTTTCAACACTGCCCCTTCTCTGTCTTCAGTTGACAAGTTTTAATCGCGTAAATCATAATATTTAACCCTGATTAAACTGCTATTGAAAAGTTTAAAAACTTATTATTACATTTTCCTTCATCGGAAATATTTGCTAAGTATTAGAATAAAAATACTTGCACAAATATGAATTCAATAGCCATAAACTTTTTGTTGTACAAGTCTTATACAACAAAATGGAAATTAAGTTGAACATTTGTACAATGTTTTCTTACTGTTTTTTTCAGTGTTCATTGTTCAGCTTCTTAAGAAACAACCATGAATCTGCCATATGAGGTTTTCGTTCAGATATTGTGGACATTATTCAGAAAGACATTTGAATTCTTCCAATACTTTGTCTGGTGGTGGAATGGAACACATGCAAGAATAAAAGAAAACTACAAGAAAGATGCCATCAAGGGTTCAGTGCAAGTCCTGAATATTTTGGCACGCCACAAATTTTGCTTCCTTTTACAACCATCTGGTGCCGATAACTTCTTGATGACTCATAGTGAATTTGTTGACCCAGAATATGTTCTCCAGGATAATATTACTCTGTATTACATTAACAAGGATGAAGCAGTCTTTGTAGAAGCAGAAGAAGGGGTAGATGTCACTCAGTCAAAGCATGGCAGCTTTGTTAGGTATGCACAATTCAAAATGGCTAGAAAGGTCATTATCATGCCTATATCTGCTTTCAACCGGTTAGGTGAGAAAGTAGGCCAAACAAAAGCCAAAATCATATTTCTCTGTAATTCTGCTAGATGTGGATCCACTTTGGTAAATCAAGTGTTTGAGGAGACTGGCTCAAGCATTGCGTATTCTGAGCCAGATGCCTTTAATGCAGTCGTCCAGTTAAAAGGACTTGTTTCGGAAGAAGAGAGAATTCGCATTTTCAAAAACTGCATCAACATCATGTGCAAACCATGCCATACAAAAGAGATCAAGTCTTATGTCCTGAAGCCAACCCAACCAACCATGGTAGAAATGCCCCTTATCAAGGAACTCTTCCCTGACAGCCATATGATGTATATCTACCGAGATGGCTTGAAGTGTAGCAAGTCTTTAGCCAAAATATGCAATGAACTGCCAATGCTTGGTCTTACAATGGCCTTTGGACGAAGGTCAGCAAAGTTTACCAGGATGTCAATTGAAGGAATGGGCTTGCCTGCAGACAATTTTGAAGTGAAACTCCAAAGTGGAATACATTTTGGATCAATTGTATGGTCAGCCGCCATGCGAGAATACTTGGATTTCAGAGAAAAGGGCATTGCGATTGTGGGTGTCCGTTATGAGGATCTTGTAGATGATACAACCTATGCTTACCAGAAGATATTTGAATACTGCAACTTGCCATATGATGCCAAGGCAGTGGAGTTGGCTATGGGCAGAGATTCCCAAAGGGGAACAAATATCAATATGAAAACCCTGGCAAAACACAAACAGGATGAGTTTACAGATGATGTTAAGAAGGCGACTGATGAAATATGTGATAAGTTTGGCTTACCACATTTCCCAGAACCATTTATTGCCCCTGGAACTATCACATACAGAGACAGAAGCACTCCTAATGGAAAGTAAGCTGAAGTAACAGTTGGTTGAAATACAATCATCAAATTAACAGAGCTAAATTAAAGCTTCTGTATATGTTATTCATATTATCTTTGTGGTGAAAAGTATGGAATCAAACAATTTTATAAACATTTTTGCAAATAGACAGTGATCAATATTTAGTGATTTGGAAAAAAATATTTATCAGAAGTATGGAAAGCTGAATGCTAAGTGTACAAATATACATTGGTGGTTGTTATAAAGGCTTCACTTTTGTCAAAATATTATCAGCACTTAATTGTACATTGGATTGTGTAAATAATATTTTTGTTTGTTATAAATGTATCTCTTAACACAATGAAGAAGAATCAAACATTTTGATCATATTTCAGAAGAGAATATTAGCAGACATAGAGATGTTTTTGTCAGATTAACATCCTCAAAATAGTATCGGGATTCAATTGTACATTGAAATTTTTGCTGTCTAAGTAGTATCCTGTTCTGCGTAATATATATAAAGAAATTGGACAGCACGGCCTGTGAGGGGCCTGCTTTTTCAGTTGGGAGGTACCTTAATTTCACATCCTGCTTATTCCTCTACTTATTGTGGTAACTATTGTTTACTTCTACTGACCAATCACTGATAGGGTCATACTCCAGTAACCACAATTGAATTTCCCTCCAGCATTCTTACTTCAGATTTCGAAGGTTAAACAAGTATTTACAAGTTGTATTTAAGTTTTAGGGTTTAGTTTTTTAACTTGAGTAACATTCAGTGGATGTTTCGACATGGCTTCCTCAAAGAAAGCACCATCTATGACCAGGAAGCCTCTGCAAGGGCTAGAATTTCGACCAGAAAAATTCGAAAAGACACTCACAAGGACTTAAATGAATCATACATACAGTCTACCACACAACCTCAAGTGAGTACCATGTCCAGCAGTTCATCTCTGAATCCCGACCCTACTAGGACTGATTCCTTCAATGCCATTATTTCCATGCTCACAAAACTTTCTAAGTCAAACCAGGCACTACTGAGCAGAATAGAAAAGGTAGAGAAAAGGCAGACCAAGGTCGGTTACAGACACCAAACGCCACCACGTCTTCAGGGTACTGAGAGGCCTTCACACATTCTGCCACATACCGTGGGAGTGGATGACAGGCACAGACTTCCTTCATATAATGTTACATCACATCAGCCAGTAATGATTTCAACCCAGGTGTTCGTCTTGGTGCCCCTGAGGGGCTGGCCTCTTCACAGCTGGCAGTTTCAACCACCACACAATTTGACATCCAGAATGATGCAGTTCTGCCTTGACTGGAGACCCTGAGACAACTTCCTACGGTGTCTAACATGGTGTCATCGCTTCTGGGGGCTTACGAGGACCAAGCAAGGACAAGTTTGCAAGGTAGGCAACCCAGAAAGTCGGAAGATACAATTCCGTAGATGTAGTCCAAACAGCCCCTGAGTTTCGCTGGCCCAATGAGGGCTACCACGCCCCTGCAGGGAAAAAGAGGGTGATCTATGATGATCTGACGTTGCCCCAGTGGGTGGTGGGACAGCTATCCAACATTTACGGCCTCCTCCAAGTCATTCTGGCCATGAAGGATGCCACATCATTACCCTGGACCGCAGTAAGAGGTGCATGGGCCACATCGATGCATGACTTGGAAGAGGGCACATTAGGTTGGAAAGACACTACTCAATGGTCCATCAATCGTCTGAGCGCATCCCAAATTTCCATGTCAGGCACTCAGGCAAGTCAGGCAAAGAAAGTGCGTAGATTTTTTCAAAGAGGGAGTTTGCTCTCACGAGTCCAACCATGGGGACTACAAACATGTGTGTATAACTAAAACAGCTGCACATTCCGAATTAAAGTGTTTTCAAAAATTAAAATCTAAGGACAAGCAAGCGTCAACTAGCTAGGGTTGTGCTGGGCCACTTGCTCAGCTGTCACTGGAGCTGAACAACTGCACAGAACTCTAAATTGTAAAGGGGGGAGGGCTGTTAACTGTGATCTTCAGCTGAAAAACTGTAATTCTTATGTTGATAATGACTCTAAATTTGCACAACCATGGGTTGAATACCAGAAACACCTCTGGGTTTTATTTGGAGCAGACTGCAATTCTGTAAATAATATTATTAATGGACATTCTATGGGTTGTAGTAATACATATCATGTAATGCATGTTTGTGGCCCTGTATTGGGTAACCAGTTTCATGGTATAGTTTATAATGATTCTAGTGATGATTGTTCTATTCACGGGAATCACAAATCACATGGTAATCAAAATGATAGAAAAAGTGCTATGAATTTGCTGAACCAGGTGTATCATAACATTGATTATGCTAACATTGAGTCCCAGTAGAAGGAACCCCAGCCAATGCGACAGCCTAGTAACTGCTTTCCCAAGGCCATGAACAATACTGTTCACGCCTCTAGAAACACTTCTGATTGTCTAACACGATCGTGTACTGTTCAATTCACTAACAACTATTGGGTGGGTACTGACATCAACACACATTTTGTATTTCTTTCTGAGGGTAAGACAGTCAAAAAATTTTGTTATTGGAATCATAATTTACATTCAAATCAAATCATTATCACAGAATGCAAGGATGAGGCTATGGGTTTCCTTCAGGTGAGTCATACTTTGCAAGTTTTGGTAAATTTTGGGGGAGACAAGAATCTCATCCCACAGTAGTTTATGAAGACTATGTGAAAGACCTGTATAGTAAAGAAAAACGCTTCCAGTCGTACTCAGATTACATAAGCCATCTGATTGACAAAATGATTGATCAGATTGACAAGAACATTGCAAATCAGGCTATTAAGGGCCAAACTGTTATGTGTAATGCGGAGTTCACAGCCGTCCGTCATCATAATATGCCTCATCAATATTGCCAGCAACTTGACGCGCCTTCTGACGTCGTCGTTCGAGATTTTCATGATCCAGATAAGGTTAGAGGTTTTCTTCTTCATGAATCCATGGACTTTAAGTTTATTGGCCTGGATAGGCAACCCTCCACTAGTACTACCCTAAGGGATTACATTCACATGGCCAACATCATTGAAGCCACTGGTTTGCCCAACAATAAGTTGGCCAGGTTCCCCATTCAATCAGGCTTGAATTTAGATGCATGGCGTCACTATTTGAAGGATTACCACAACAAGAAACTAATTGAATATCTTACCTATGGTTTTACTTTGTCATTACAAAATGGTACCCAGCTTGGTAACACTGTTGTCAACAACCATTATTCAGCCAAACAATTCCCAGCTGATGTACAGCTCTATTTAGATAAGGAAATATCCCTGGGCACCATATTAGGGCCTTTCAGCAAAGTTGTTTCTAAAAAATTTCATTGTTCTCCCCTCCTCACTAGGCCGAAAGACAATGGTAGAAGGAGGGTCATTTTGGACCTTTCTTTCCCAAAAGGGGCATCAGTAAATGACGCGGTTGTTAGAGAATCTTTCGATGGCACCACATTTAGGCTTAAATTCCCAACAGTGGATGATATATTGGACAAAGTCAGAGCAATTGGAGGCAGGGTGATGCTTTCAAAAATTGATGTGGCAAGGGCCTTCAGGAACCTTCGGGTGGATCCAGTTGACGCCTTCAGATTTGGTATCCAATGGAGGGATCAGTACTTTCTGGACATAGTGGCCGCGTTCGGCTGGATCCATGGGACAGCTTCTTTTCAGATGGCCTCTGACGCCATCTTGTACATGATGAAACAGGAGACCTGTGCAATTTTTGCCTACATTGACGATTTCATCATGATCTCTCTAGAGTATGACACAGAGTGTCACTTCCAAAAGTTATTCAGCCTCTTCTCTAAACTGGGTCTGCCCATGAACAGTGACAAGGTCACCCCCCTACTAGGGTTCTTACATGCTTAGGTATCACCATCAACTTAAATGACAATTCTCTGAGTATTGAGAATAGCAAATTGCAGGAGATTTTTGAAGAATGCATCATTGTTAACACCCTCACCAGGAAGCAGTTTCAGTCATTTCTAGGCAAGTTATTATACCTACATAAATGCATACAGCCTGCACGAAATTTTATTAACAGAATTTTGGCTCTTTTCAGGGATAATCCTCACAAAAACAGGATCAAAGTTACAAAGGACTTCTACAAGGATGTGGAGTGGTTCATCAAATTTCTTCCAATTTTTTCTGGTTCCACAAAAATTTTCAAGAATGATATCTTACGAGTTAATTCCTTGCACATTGATGCTTGCCTGACTGGGGTGGGCGGTGTTTGGAATAACAGGGTTTATGCTGCCCCAATCCCTGCTTTTGTGGGTTTGAATCTCAACATCACACAGCTTGAAATGATTAATGTGCTCATAGCTGTGAGAGTCTGGGCTCCTTTGTGGGTTCATTCCACAGTTAGATTTAGTTGTGATAACTTGGCAGTTGTGCAAGTGGTTACCTCTAGCAAAACTAAAGACAGTTTCCTCAATGCTTGTTTGCGAAACATATGGTTGGTTACGGCAAGTTACGATATTGACCTATCAATTGATCACATACAGGGCACCAAAAATGTCATTGCAGATGCTCTGTCTAGGATTTTTTCCCAAAAAATGTTTCTGACAATATGTTATACCATTTGACACATGACTACATATGGGACAGGGTTAATATTCAGTTTTTTTACCTAAACCTCTCTATTTGATTTCAGATTCTTCTGATGATCCACAAGGACTCCTTTCATTGGCATGGCAGAGAGTCTTGGGAGCTTGCAGACCAGGCACCATCCAGGCACAAAGACTCACTTTAAGACTTTTCTATCAGTGTTACTTTTCTATGATCTCCCCATTGAAATTTCTGTCAGGAATCTACTTATATTCCTGGAATTTTTGGCCAGAAACGCCATTTCTCCTAGGGTGGTCAGGAATTATTTTTCCTCAATTTCATCACTTTCAAAGTTTTTCAACCTTGACACTAGCGACCTTTCTCATCCAGCTGTTATCAGATTTTTGAGAGGTCTCTCCATCAATTCCCCCTTTCGTCCCACTCCCAGGGGCATATTTGACATAAGAACCATGTATGCCATCTCCAAAGCTTGTGACTCTCTCAGGGACCCCCATTGTTTAGAGCAATTTTTCTAGTGGCTTTTTATGCATTCTTTAGGCTTTCCAACATTGCCCCTCACTCAGCCCGCCAATTTTCCAAAGACAAGCATTTTCTCAGACAAGATCTCATATTTCAATCCCCTGGGGCCCACCTTTTGGTGAAATGGGCCAAGAATCTGCATGATTGTAATTCTTCCCACATAGTTCAGATCCCCATGGTGGATAATTTCTTTTTGTGCCCAGTCAGAGCTTTGCAGACTCTCTTGCAGTCACGCCCCCTACCCCCTCAAGCTCCACTCCAACCCCTAAGCTGTTTCCCCTTACCAGCAAGTCATAGACACACAGTTCAGGGATGCCTTGAGGTCAATTTTGGACATTCTAAATATCTCACCCTCTGGACATGGTTTTCACACCTTCAGGGGTTCTGGAGCCACATTTGCCTTCGACAATAACATTCCCCTCCAAAATGTAATGGCACATGGCCTTTGGCGTAGTTCATCAGTGTGGACCCTACCTCCAGAACGCCTCTCAGGCCCCTTCCATTATTCCCTCCATCTTTGCCTCGGTCATCCCTTCTTTCTTTTAGTTTGCCTTGGTGGTTTAAAAAATTTTCTATGTTTGCATATAAAATGTTTTAAATACCTTGTATCTAGTCATTCATTCTATACTAACATGTAAAATAAAGTCCAAATGGAAATTCTGTCTATCAATTCTCCTCTTGAAAGTGACCTTCCTCTGACCTCCAACTGTAGACAGCACGGCCTGTGAGGGGCCTGCTTTTTCAGTTGGGAGATACCTTAATTTCACATCCTGCTTATTCCTCTACTTATTGTGGTAACTATTGTTTACTTCTACTGACCAATCACTGTTTGGGTCACACTCCAGTAACCACAATTGAATTTCCCTCCAGTATTCTTACTTCAGATTTCGAAGTGTAAACAAGTATTTACCCACCACCACATCCCTGGCACATTGGCTGCTTGCTAATTCGAGCCCAGTGGGCTCCTCTGTTCTACCCTCCTCATGCCTGAGGAGTTTTTCACTAATCTCTGTAGTCCTGACCCCTCATGGTTATCCCACATGAGGGAGTTCTCCAATGGGATTGATGTAGGCTCAGGGTTTTCTTGTGGGATTACAGGTTGGACCAGGCTGACCCTGGCTCCCCCTCTAGAAATTGACATTTCGCCTTAAATTTGACCTTTTGTTCTCTAAACTTGATCAACTTAGAGAGAATGCTTAGATCCTGTGCTTCTGATGTTCTCCTCAGATTTGTACCCTCAGGTCGCTTGTACTGATAAGGTGTGATGAGCAGGGCCACTGACATGGTCTGTAACTGTAAATGATAGTAAGACAAGAGTACGATGAGAGTAGTATAAATGCTGGTCACCAAGAGTCAACCTCCATTAACCTTAGCTCACCTTCGGCGGCAGTCGGACGAACGCTTGCTACTGAAACATGACCGAGTCATAACCTTATCTTAACCATAGACCACTCCTTCAGTTACCACCTGAAAAGTTCATCTACAAAGATCACAGTTACATATTCAGAGGCAGAAATTTTAAACATTTTAAAATGTCTATGTGATGTTTAGAAAATGGGACGCCAGGCCACTGTATCACAAGTTTGCAAACAGATGTCAAGCAATAATACAAGGACAGGGATGTTTTAGCCAATGTGTACTACTGTGGGTGTATTGCCTGTAGTGTGAAGGGGTATAAACTAAGTAAGCATGTAGTGACACTGGGATATTTTAAATATCTCCTAGTCTGTATGACTTCCTATTTAGGTCAAATATGGTGTGTGGTGGATTATAAAAATCTGGATATTTTGTTTTGCTGTGTATAATTCGCTGCTTTTGTGAGTACAATAATAAGTGAATGTAGATTGTCCTTTTGGAAGGTTGGTTTTAAGATTAATTAATCACTTGTTCAAGTTATCAATTGACAACAGTTGACATAATCCACATCTCAGTAAACATTAAAACGGTTTAAAATGGTTTAAACAGTCAATGTTTTAAAACCATTTTTTTTGTTTCTAAACATTTCCCAGAAAACATTTATGCTGTAATGTGTAAAACATCTTATAAACATTCTCTATAAAAGCGTTTTTGCTGAAAACATTTATTAAACGTTTTTTAAATAATTAGATTTGACTGGAAACATTTTTAAACCTTTATAAAATAGCTGAAGAAATGAAGGTTATGCTGGAAAGTTTTTTCAAACATTCATAATGAAATATTTGGCAAACAGCATACATAAAATGCTTTAACAACATTTATTGACAAATATTTAACTCTGAAAATTTTTCATACCCATCATTTTAAAAGTTTTTAAAATGTTTTAGGTTAAATGTTTTGAAAACATTCTATCACAAACGTTTTTAACACCCATATTTGTAGAATGCTTATTAAATCTTTAGCTTCAAACACTCACAAACAAAGATGGCAGTAAGCCATAATGGAGGATTTTAGAGGACTTCGTCGAAAATTGCCCCATGTGCAGTCCCTAAAAGTAACAATTGAATGGGGACACAATTTTTAAGCCACTATCTTGCAATTTTTAGATATAAAATAATATTTTCATTAGTGAGCAACCTAAAAAGATATTGAATTTGACCTGTGACCCCAGTTAAGGTTGATATTGCTAATGAATGTCAAAGTAATATTTTTGAGTCTTTATTATGTTCATCCGTAACATTTTTCAAACATTTGTCATTAAACGTTTAGTTAATGGTATACATAAAATGCTTCAGAAACATTCTATTATAAATGGGTTTTGTACCAATCATTTTTTAAACTTCACCAAGTGTTTCCATTTATACATTTGCAAAACTCAAAAATGTTTACTGGGATGGAATTTTTATTGTTATTATCAAACATAGACATTTTAAATCATTTAACACTACTGAATTGTCTTAAATGTGTTTGTAAAATATATTCATTAATGTTCATATTTGTTATATATTACAGTAAAAATATAGTATGCAATTAATGTTGCAGGTGTTGCCGTGTTTAGTTTAAAAATGTTTCATTGTAGGATCCATATAAGCAACAGCAGCATTATCAGCAATATTGTGTTTGAGCTTACTTTTGCTTTATTTTATCACATTTTTACGTTGTTGGAACATAATTAGTTACATAACAATAAAGGGTTAGCATTGGTAATATAATTCATATTTTACAACATAGTAAGTAGTGGTATTATCACCACTGGTAATCCCATTCCATACTGGACTCTTCTGTATGGAGATTCTTCCTGAAGTAAGTCATAAAGGAAGCAGATAGAACAGTATCAGGCAATTCATTCCAGATTCTAGGAGCCTCAAAAGAAAAAAAAAACTGTGTACAAATAACTGGGTGTCAACAGCAGAAAAGTGAATATAATACCAGAGAATCTTTCAATAATTATGCTCAAAAGGAGTAGTTTAATAAAGAAAACAGTTGTGGACTGAGCACTGAGCCTTGGGGTTTATTCACTTGTAAGGGAGATGAAGTCTACCAATATGCTTCACAGTGAAAAAGGACACCCTCCATGGAGAAAATTTTTTTGTCCCGGGACGAAAGTGTCGTTAAATTTCACTGTTGACATATTTATAGGTGTTATTTAAACGAATAAATTAACACAACTGGCTGGTGAGGTATTGTATATCATATGCCTGACAGTAAAATCCTCTATAAACCTCTATATTCACAGGAGTTTTACAGCTTTGATATGAATATTTATTAGCTAGCACTTGTCACGTATATGGTAAGATGCTTACTTTAGCATCACATTTGACTGAGCAATGACTGATTTTAAATGCTCTTTCACCTCTTGACTTTGGACTTTAAGGTGATATGTTTTTGGAAAGTTAAAATTATGGTTCACGACCTTGCCCTTACTGTTCTGTAAATGCACTTTGTATGTGGGTAGTGTATGTTTAAAAACGAGCCACCCAGTTAAGCAATACTGCACCCCCATTTACTCCCATGGCGTGTATATTTTAGTTTAGCATGTGAGAGCTCAGGGAAAGTTTTTCAAACATTTCAGAAAATCTGCTACACATTGAAATGGCCGTTGGTGTGATGTTGTACATGTCCCCCTCAGGTACGAATTCACACTTGTCAAACCTTGTGGAAACTACCATCACATCAAATGTATTGAGTCAGAATGAGGCAGACAAATTGGGTATTTTGCAACTATATGATACCAAGCTCATGATACCAGCATGAAACAATGTGATCTAGGTATTAATACTGAGTTCACACTGGGCCAGAGTGACAAGATTGAACGTCTGTAGTGTTGACTATGTTGTTTTGAAATCCCCAGATCAAAATGTTCATGTATGTGAAAAAAGTAGTTGGTAGCTTAAATGAGTAGGTACCATAAATATCTGAAGAACCAACAAGGGTCAGTTTCATTATAGATGAGACCACTTAGACTTGAAAAAGCTTGGGCTAATTCATGAGCTTATACCTGGATCCTTTAGGCTTTGCTAAGTCTTGGGCTTAAGGGGATTTTACAAAGGTTGACAGGGAAGTTTGGCATCTAATTACAGGCTGTCACCTCTGTGTGGGTTTGACTCCCACAAATGACAATGCTGAGGAAATGCCCCAATATGACCCCGGCTGTTGAAAGGGACATAAAACCCCAGCTTTGAACTGTTCTTTTTTAAAAGTTTGACTTAGCCGAGACCAAGCTTGCATCGATTTATTATAAACAGCAACAGTAGTCTCTTGTGTAATGTCATCATTTATTTCTACTCAAAATGTTTTTGGTATATTTTGTCGTAAGGATAAGTGCAAATGCAAAAATTATGTAACCACATACAAACATCCAAATTGTAATTCTAATTTGACTTTCATAGCGCTTAATCTCCTCTTTATTAAGGGGATTTTAAGGTACTAAGCAGCAAAATGTTCAACCAATAATAATATCCAGGGACAAAAGTTAAAGCCATTCCCAAGGGGACTTAATTTTAAGTCCAAAGCCTAGCCAAAGCTTTAAGAAATTTGTGAAATCTACAAAGTCTAAGACCACAGACTGAGGCTAATAAAATCTTAACTTAAAATCTAAGTCTGGGCGCAATGCTTTTGTGAAGCTGCTCCCTGGAAATATGTCATAGACTTATAGTATCACATTGACTCATATTCATGCTTAAGGTTTAGACAGACCTTAAAGAGCCTGTAGCACCAAATTTAACATACCACTTTTTTAGTTGTATATAAAGTACATAACCACACAAAGACATTTACACTTCTCCCAGTTGCACCACACCAATGTTTATGCCACTATTTTAACTTTTATCACTCAAATTTCCCTCCCTCTTGGAAGAAAAACACTCAAGGCCAGCAGAGTCCAGGGAAAAAGTGCTGGAAAATGACTGGATTTCAGGTTCCTCATAAAGGCGCTCAAATTACACTGATGCATGCCCCCAAGTGTTATCAAAACAAACACGATACTTACACTATACCAGTGTACCTGTACAGAGGTGAATTGTATTTGCTGTACATACTGATATATTGTAAATATAAAAGAGACTAGAAATCACTTGTAGAGTGCAAAGCCCACTAGATGGGGCATTTCTGAAAACTATGGATTTTTATGGATACTATGGATTTCACTTCGTTACGCCGCCGCCGCAGTATGTAGAGAGATTTCACCGTTACCGCTCTAACAAAAAAAATATTATAGCTAGCTTCTCAAATTTGCAGGATATATTCATAAACATAAAATCTTGCCTGGGAATATTTTTGGCCTCATTTTGAAAAACAAAATGGCCGCCAGGGAATTTATTCAACTTTAAACAAGGACTTTTGTTGGCCCTCTAGAGCAAAGGGTATTATAGGTATTAGGTAGAGATCTCAAATTCACAGGATATGTTCCTCATTATAAAATCTTGACTGAGAATATTTTTGGCCTCATTTTGAAAAACAAGATGGCCGCCACAGGCGTTTCTTTGTCAGTCATGAAAAGTGCCTATATCTCCCTTATTATTGGTCCTAGAGGTTTTGGATAGTAAACAAACCTATAGGAAATCATGGGCTGGGAATCGTTTGGTGTGGTAGGATTTGACCTTGGACCCCTCCTTCAAGGTCAAACGAGGATAGCCAAATCATGGGCTGGGAATCTTTTGGTGTGGTCAGATTTGACCTTGGACCCCTCCTTCAAGGTCAAACGAGGAGAGCCAAACTTAAAAGTGCTTATAACTCGCTTATTATTGGTCCTAGAGGTTTGGAATGGTAAACCAACCTATAGGAAATCATGGGCTGGGAATCTTTTGGTGTGGTCGAATTTTACCTTGGACCCTCCTTCAAGGTCAAACGAGGATACCCAAACTTAAAAGTGCATATAACTTGCTTATTATTGGTTCTAGAGGTTTGCAATGTCATTCAACCTATAGGGAATCATGGGCTAGGAATCTTTTGATGTGATCAGATTTTACCTTTGGCCCCTCCTTCAAGGTTAAATGAGGATAGCCAAAATTAGCAGTGTTTATATCTCGCTTATTGGTGTTCCTAGAGGTTTGCAGTGTCACACCAACCTATTGGAAATCCTGGGCTAAGAATCTTCTGATATGGTCAGATTTCACCTTGGGCTTCTCCTTCAAGGTTAAGCGATGTTTGAATGGCTGATGAGTTTTCTTTCTGGTGGATACAATTTGCATCAGTTCTCTGATGCGATAGGTCTAGTTGTTTTTGGTATCCTA
The DNA here is from genome assembly GCA_964017235.1 of Sabellastarte sp. h YS-2021. Lineage (NCBI taxonomy): Eukaryota > Metazoa > Annelida > Polychaeta > Sabellida > Sabellidae > Sabellastarte > Sabellastarte sp. h YS-2021. The sequence goes on along the minus strand of OZ024935.1, from coordinate 81,261,850 downwards.
AATGTGATCCAGATCTTTCCCAAAATTAAATCCCTTCTTCCTTTGGTCAGACCTTATTCACATAACAAGCAATCAGTGCTCATGAATGGGCTCTGTGTCAGCTGACTGTTTTTTGAATTTCAGTGCAGGAGTGAAAGCAGAAAGGGACACAAAAGTTGTGCCCTGCAAATGGTATTCAGAAGTAAAGTACAAAGTTAACTGTTACAGTGTAAAAAGTAGGTGAAAAACATGTTTAAGCAAAATACTCTAAATGCAATACTTTTCAAGTTACAACTGCTTTACTCAACAGTGAGACTCCCAAAGTAGCTTTTGTTCAGCTATGCCATGAGCTACAGGTCTACAATTTTACTCTGCTATAGCTGACCCAATAGTAGCTAAATAACACACTTAAAGAAAAAAACTTTTTCTTCTAGGTCATTGGTTGGCCTCCAAATATCAATATTTTGCCTTTTTCACTTAAACTGTTGAATATTTACATTTAATAACTCTCTGTTACTCATCATATGAGGTCAGAATGTCAAATAAACCTTTTGGAAATCATGGGCTAGGAATGTTATGGAAGGATCAGGTTTAACCCTTGACCCCTGCTGTAAGGTCAAAGTGTGTTTGTAAAAAGACTTTGTATCTTCTCTGTTATTGGTTCTGGAAATTTGGAATGTGAAAACAGCCCATAGGAAATCATTGGCTCTGAATCTTTAGAAGGATCAACTATTCCAAGGTCCTCAATATTTTTGGTTGCTTTTGCAAATCAAACTCCATGACTCAGTAAATTAGCATCAGTAGCTGATTGGAGTAAAGTGTTTATGACTACAAAATGACTAGATCCTGAGCACTACACTAAAATATCATGTTCACCTACATTCTCTAATCTCTAAATCTAAAGTCTCTCTAACATCCCATTGTATGTGCACGTACATCCTGGTCATAGAGAAAAATCGACTGATTTGCAAGGGAGACTCAAGCTACACTTGCGATTTTATAACAGAAATTTGAGGTTGCAGACACCTTGCAATGACAATTGGCATGCAAATTATTCCCTGCTAGCTCGCAGCATGGCTACAAATGTATACCTATCTCAAGGGTAACTTAAGAGAGATTTGGGCATGTGCATTCTCCTTACCAGTGTTGTAGGTTCTCCCCATTTACTTATATTGTTTGCATGTCCTGTAAGATACACTCACCTGTACCTTGCATGTATATAAACCCACTGTATGACCTGTAGCTAGTAGCAGTTTGTGCTTTGATCTTCAAGTTGCGACACTGTTGCTGGCAGAATACACCTTGTTTGCATGTGCAAATCTCTACTACCCCACTAACAGACTACATTCATATTTTTCAACAATATTTGCAGCAACACTTACGTGTGTATACACGTATGATGGGATGTAAGAGAAGCGTCAATGGTATCTAATCTAATCTACTGCTTTGCAATATCTTCCCCACAAAGGGGAACTCAGTGCGCTAGGTAACAAAACTCATTTATCATCACGAGTATCGAAGGGCGTTCAAGGACAAGGTCTACATCGTAAAAGGGGTTACCTGGTTTAGAGGTCCATTACAATAGCTAAATGAGAAATAGCTTTCTGTATTTTTAACAGCGAGTAATATAAGTAAATGGCTTTTTCTGTTTTTTTTGGTACAAGGATATGAAATCTGAAAATAACCAACAACAAAACTTGGGCTGTAATTCTTTAAGAATGGTCAGATTTGAAATTTCACATTTGACCCCTGTTTCAAGGTCAAACAGATTGTCTATAAAAGTGCCTTGTTTGGAGTGTTTTCGAATGGTTTTTGCATGTTTCAACAACCACAGGAAATCACAGATCACGGATATTTCAAGGGATCTAATATGAATTTTTGACCCCGGCTTCAAGGACAGTGTTTATATTAAAAACCCTTACATCTTCTGTGTATTTGGACATTGGAATTTGACATTCACAAAGATATCGTGCAAGCGTCACCAGCCATATTCTGAATGTAGAATTCTCTGTGTCACATCTGGAGATGGATTGCATCGAAATGTAATCTCCAGTTACTGTTGGAGAAATTGTAAACACAAACAGATAAACAGATGCACCAAAACATAACCTCCTGATGGATGTAAGGAATGAATTAATTTTTTCCCACAATACATTTCAGTGTACATATTTGGTTTCCAGTGTGAAATAGATTGGGAAATATTTGAATCATGTTCCAGATACCCAAAAATCCCAAATTTTCAGAAACGTTCCCTGGCGGAGGTCTGCACTATACAAGCACTTCTGGTCCAGTTTGTAATAATAGGATGGAATTGGAATACTAATAATGTTAGGAATTGTAGGATTAAGGTTACTTAAAATATACTCTGGATATATTGACTGATGTAGGTTTTATAATCACTTGTCTCTTTTTTTCCAATAGTCCTCTAAACTCAAAGAACATGTCAAAAGTGAATGTTTTCTTTTTTTCCAGTGTATCAGTGTATGTACACACAACCCTGACAACTCAAGAAAATAGTTGAAAAGTCAGTTTACTGCAAGTACCTTGTACACCAACATATATGTGTAATCAAATGAAAGAAAACACAACCTGACAACTGACAGCAAAAAACTCAGTGGGGTATGACAGGGAGGGTCATGGGGAGGGGGATGAATTAAAGGAAATCTTTACACTTTTTCCCTAGACTGTCCAAAGCTTGTGTGTACTACGTCACACAATGGCAGAGATTTCCACTTGCACAAAAACACACTATAAAGACTACAGTGTTCTTGTACTTATTTCCTCATGTTTAAAATCTAATTATGTCTCCTGGTGTTGAAAATTGTATACATTAATCATGCACAGATTCAGAAGTTGGTACTAGTGAAAATAAATCAAATTTTAGTGATGATAACAGTAGTAATCATAAATGAGGCATTGTGCTTTTGTAAATCTGAACCCTTTCTCTCTGATGATGACAGTATTACTGAAAATGAAGATATGAATATAAATAATATCAATGGTTCTTATGTCAATAATATTTAGATTAGAAAATACTGCATGTAATATAAATTCATTTCAAAGTTAACAAGATTATTTGGATTCTATCCATATACAAAGTCATTAGGACTAATGATTTGAAACCTGGGTTTGTATATGGCAGTTTTTAAAATTGTATTGTTTTACTCAATATAATTTCTTTCCTTAATGTTTAGCATAATACTAATTACTATTTACTACCATTGCTATTTATAATGAAAAAAAATAAATAAATAAACAAAATATACTCTTATAAATAATCCTTGCAATTTACGTATCTCTTAGTTTTTTATGAAACATCACTTCAAAACTTGGTTTTGCTGGTTTTTCATGTAAAGTTTTAAAAAGTCTATTTGCTCATAAAACTTGTGTATATTATACCAGAAACATGAGAAATTCTGACATCAAAATTCAAACCATGCCTATGTAAGTTTTAGCTGAAAGTAGTATTAGATAAACAAAAACGATGGGATAATTATAATTCTTTAAAGTAAACTAAAATCTGGACCTCCAATTTGATTTTGCTCAGGATTATTCTGTCATAATTTAAATTCTGAATGAATCTTAGTCATAATGCATATGGACAAAATGTTTTTGAATACTGTAAATTTAAGTTCTATCAACAGAATTATGAATTCTGTCTAAATTCTGCTGACCAAACTTGATATTCTTCTTAACCACTGCAATACAAAGATTGGAAATTCTGTCAAAAGAATTTCAAATTCTGCCATAAGTATTGGAGTTCTGTCATGACATTTTCATGTGATATACAAATGTGTGCATGATCAAACTCATAGAAGTTGATATTCTTGTAATTACAGCATTTAATAAGAATTGTCTACAAAATATAAACATAATCAAATATTGAAACATATTATTATTGAATATATTTGAGTGGAATGTCAAATGAAAAGCTACATACATACTTTAATGTAAGTATTATTTAATAAATTAATATCAAGTTACTCCTGGAATATTTCATGTCTATTGTCACTATTTTTTCAAGAAACACAAACTATAAACAAAACTTTTATTGTGTACTTGTATTTGTATTTTTTCCTGTAGATGGGTTTCCAATTTATAAAAGGTGCATGAAATACTATCTTTGAGTAATTATTGGCCATTTACTCAAGTAGAATAACTATTTATGTAAATTAAAACAATTTGTGGGCACCAGACAAAAATTTTACGGTACAGTTTTTAGTGCAATATTACTAGGATATACAGTGGCCATGAGAAAGCAATCCATTCTCATAGGTCACAGCATTCTGCTAGCATGGCTGTTTATGTTTGAAAGCTGTGGGGAGGGAGCTGCATAAAAAGTGAAATATATCCCTCATAATATGGCAGTTTTCAAAATGTTGTATGTAGGTGCTCTGTTTATGTGGTTTTTCAACTGGTTGTGTTAAGTTGTGTTGAGGGTGCTACAGGCTCTTTAATAGAATAGCTTCCATTCTAGCAACCATGCATTAGAGCATTATGGTTTCAACAATGTTTAAAATTTCCTCCTCTAAATTTGGTACTGTGGACATTCATAGACGAATGCGAGTATGCACAGACGAATTTGTTGTTATGGTAACCGAATGTGTAGTCCATGGTGTATATAAAGGTTGTGACTGAGACGTCTTACAGTGTAATATGGTGACTTTCGGCGAGTGGAGGTAAATCGACATTTTGCATCTGTGTCACAAGGTCGCATTTGAACCTCAGACAGTAATTGAAGGACAGGGCCAACTTATTAATAATTTCTATATAACGTTTTACTCACTTCATTTTGACCTTTTGAAGGTCATTTGTCTTTATCTCACAACCATTTAGATCTAGGGTTTGAGTCCTACCTCTCACCTCTCCATTTATTCATTTGGGGTTTTACGTGGCTTTCAACACTGTACAGGTCATATCACGACGGATAGTTGGAAGGGCAGAGGAAACCAGTACATACAGTTTGTCAGGGTTCTGTACTGTAAACTGCCGACCAGCGGCAAGCAACTACCAGCTTTCTCACTTGAGGCCATGCCGGGAACCGGTGGGAGGCGAGAGTGTTACCACTCTGCCACCGTGCCCCCCTCCAATTATTCTATATGATTCATTTTAATGTATGCAGGTATTTATGAATGTTGCTACTCTGTAACCTCTATCATATTCTAACAAAAATTGTAGTGGTCACATATACACTGTTATGAATTTGATAAACAAGTTAATCCCATTATTTTATTGTCTTGGGGGGGGGGGGGCTTGTTGGATGTAAAAACAATAGAGTATGCAGAAGATAATAAATTGTAGCCACACTAGCGGATCGGGGGGGGGGGGAGGGGGCTTTGACCCCGACCCCTTGAAAAATAATGTAAAGGGGTTCAACCCAAAGTACAAAATTATTTCTTGAGAGTGGTGTTAAATTTACAGGAAATGCACTATAGTTTTACCAAAAATTATTTTCAAGCCCCCCCCCCCCCCGACCCCCCTAGTTATGGTATGTCTGATGTGAACCCCCGCCTTACTTAAAAGCTGGATCCGCCCCTGAGCCATCTATTTCATTTCAATATTCAACTCTTGATAAGAGAAACACACACCAGCAGAATACTTATAAAGTAAGCTAACAAAAACACATTAAGTATCACATGGCTTGAAATACTTCCGTTATTGATGGGATAGTACACCAAGTATATATGCGTGTGTACTTGTTTGTGAGAATCATTTAGTTTTTCCCTGAAGGGATGGGAATAGATCTACACAGAAGGTCAGTTAGTTATATTTTTAATTTAATACTAAAACAGTGATGTGATTTCGTTAATAGTACAGTTCTCTCAGCTGTAGTGCACCAACAGTTCAGCTCTCTCAATGATGACCCGCCACTCAGTCAGGAGTACATTATACTATTTTTAAGGTATATATAAAGTATTGTTAATTTGCTAGTACTGCACATCTTTCTAAATAATATTACAAAGTGATGGTCAGGGCATGATTCTGTTTTTTTTTATAAAAAATTGTAATGAGAATCTTTTTTTCCTTTTTTCAGATTAAATTAAATCTATCTTTTGAATGTACACATTTATAGCACTTAATCTTCATCAGTTGACAGATTCCAAGGTGCAGCTGAATACTTGTGAATAACAAACAAGGTGAATTTATTTTTGTGTAAGAGCAATTGCAGAGCAAAAAGGTGTTGTTGCAAAAAAAAGGAAAAATATTACTTGCTCCAACAAGTAACATCAACAAGATAGCATGTATAGTATAGACTTATAAATAATACATTGTAATTGCATGTACCTTGCTAATTTTTGTATCAATTGTCAGTTAACAACTAACATTGCAATTTCAAATCCCAATTCCTTTTTAAGTAATGTCAAGGCATTGGATGTTTATCAAAACAGATTATAACAGTAGAGGTTTTATCAAAGGGAGCTAGTCACTCAGTAAAAAAGGTAAAACTAGTACAATGCTTTGATTAAAAGAAGGTCCTCAGTGGCCTAGTGGTTAGCAAGTTTGGCATCTAATCATAGGCTGTCACCTCTGTGGGTTCGAGTCCCACAAGTGGCAATTCTGAGGACCTGTCCCAATATGACCCTGGCTGTTGAACGGGACGTAAAACCCCAACTTTGATTAAAAGAAAAGAAACAACTAAATAGTGAAATGGGTATTTAGTCCCATCAAACAGGGCTAGGTAATTTGGAAAAAATAAATGTAAAACGTATATTAGGTTAACTGCCATAACTGGCTTGATTAAAATGAAAAAGTGAGTATTTAAATTAAAAAGATATGAACAATAGTGTTCTTTAAAATCTTGACCTTAGAGCAATATATCTTATACATGAATAGTATAATAGTATAACAACTTGAAGTTGTGATATCAGAAACTCCAATTGGATTTTGTGGTTTATCATTCTGCCACAACACACTATAGTCTATACTAGAACAGTGTACAACATTTTGTCCACGAACATTATGGCTATAAAAATCATTCAGACTTTTAAATCGTGGCAAAATTATCCATCACAACCTCAAATAGGAGTCATATTGTCATTGTATCAGTTGAGACATTAACACAATTGAGCATTCATTTGTGAGACGTAAACAGCCATTTTTTTGGATTTGTCCAGGGGCAGTCCTCAACGGTAAGTCGCATACAGAGCAACTTTTAAAATGAACCAACAACAAGCAAGTCATTACCAATTACCCCAAAAATAAATATTTTAAAATTTTGTTGCAAGAGAAAACAAATATACACAATCATATAACTCTAAGTCTATATTTACCTAAATGTGGGACAATCGTGCAAAAATATGTGTCTTGGTACGTTTTTAGGACCATCTTGCAAAGAAAATTTAATTAAATTCAAATCACTGAAGAAGCTTCATTTAAATATATAGATGCAATGAGTCATTAGGTTCCAGACCTTTCCATAATTTTGAAATATCCTGTACAATGATCTTAAATTTTCCGTATGAAAAGTATCTTATTTCCTTTTTTCTGAAGTAACATATTTTGAAGAACTTGTAAAGGTGTCCAATATGGTTATATTTATATCTTTTTAATCTTTCAACATCTTGTACATTTCAGGAAAATCGGGCAAATATCATGAATCTTCCTTTTGATATTTTTGTTCATCTACTGTGGACAATTTTGAGAAAGACATATGGCATACTACAATTCCTTGCTTGGGTTTGCAATGGAACACAAACTAGAATAACAACAAATTACAGAGGGGGAGTCTACACAGGTTCCACCCAAGTGCTGAATATTTTTGTTCGCCATAAGTTCTGCAAACTCTTACAACCATCTGGGTCTGATAACTTCTTAATGACTCATAAAGAATTTGTTGATCCAGAATATGTTCTCCAAGATCACATCAGTCTTTACTATGTCAATGCAACAGAGGCAGTGTTTGTAGAGGTAGAGAAAGGAATGGACATTACTCAGTCCAAATATGGAGCTTTTGTCAAAATTTCACAATTTAACCTGGCCAAGAAGTTGATTATTATGCCAATATCAGCTTTTCATAAACTTGGTGAGAATGTGGGCCAGACCAAAGCAAAGATAATTTTTATATGTAATACCGCAAGATGTGGATCAACTTTGGTGACCCAAGTGTTTGAAGAGACCGGAACATCTGTTGCGTATTCTGAACCAGATGCCATCAATGCACTTACCCAGTTGAAAGGTGTGGTATCTGAAGCAGAAAGAATTCGGGTTTTCAAGAATTGCATCAACCTACTTTGCAAGCCATGCCATTCAAAAGAAATCAAGTCCTATATACTGAAGCTCTTGCAACCAGCGATGATTGAAATGCCTATGATTGCTGACCTGTTCCCTGATTGCAAGGCACTGTACATATACAGAGATGGTTTGAAATGCAGTCAGTCTTTGTCAAAAGTATGCAAAGAGGTCCACCTGATGGCCCTTACTCTTAGCTTGGGTAGATGGTCTGGAAAGTTAACCAAATTAGTTTTTAAACTGATGGGCTTACCTTCTGATAACTATGACATGAAACTGCATTCTGGGACACATTTTGGTGCGATCATGTGGGTTGTGGCTATGAGACAATACATGAACTTCAGAGAGAGTGATGTGAAGATTGTGGGTGTGCGCTATGAGGATCTAGTTGATGATACAACCTATGCTTATCAGAAGATATTTGAATATTGTGATGTACCATACGATTCAAAGGCAGTTGAAATAGCCATGGGCAGGGATTCTCAAAGGGGCTCACTACTCAGTATGGAACGTTTGAGTAAGCACAAGGAGGAAAAATTCACAGACGAAATTAAGAAGCATACAGATAAATTATGTGATCAGTTTGGATTACCACTCTTTCCAGAGCCTTTTGTGGCCCCTGGAACTATTACTTACAGAGTGAGAGACTGATAACATATTGAAAATAGCTTCAGATTAATAGTTACATTGAAAGGGTGAGCAGTTTAACTTTGTGAATTACACTGACAAAATCTTTAATTATTGTATCCACCGGAAGCATCCGGTGGATACTTTGGTTTAGCGTTCGCTACGCCGCCGCCGCGCGTAGAGAGATTTTTGGCGTTAACGCTCTAAGAGGAAAACAACAGAAGCTAGGTTCACCAAATTTGCAGGATATCTTCATTGGGGGGTAGGCTTCTCTGGGAAGGAAAATAGCCTCATTCTGAAAAACAAGATGGCCTATAAAAAGTGCCTATATCTCCCTTATTATTGGTCCTAGAGGTTTGCAATGTGAAGGCAACCTATAGGAAATTATGTGCTGCGAATCTTCTGATGTGGTCAGATTTGACCTTGGACCCCTCCTTCAAGGTCAAACGAGGATAGCCAAACTTAAAAGTGCTTATAACTCGCTTATTATCGATCCTAGAGGTTTGGGATGGTAAACCAACATATAGGTAATATCATGGGCTGGGAATCTTCTGGTGTGGTCAGATTTGACATTGGGCCCCTCCTTCAAGGTCAAACGAGGACAGCCAAACTTAAAAGTGCTTATAACTTGCTTATTATTGGTCCTAGAGGTTTGGGATGGTAAACCAGCATACAGGAAATCATGGGCTGGGAATCTTCTGGTGTGGTCGGATTTGACCTTGGGCCCCTCCTTCAAGGTCAAACGAGGATAGCCAAAATTAAAAGTGCCTATAACTCACTTATTATTGGTCCTAGAGCTTTGGGATGGTAAAACAACATATAGGAAATCATGGGCTGGGAATCTGTTGATGTGGTCTGATTTGACCTTGGACCTCTTCTTCAAGGTAAAACGCGGATAGCCAAACTTGAAAGTGCTTATAACTCGCTTATTATTGGTCCTAGATGTTTGGGATGGTAAACCAGCATATAGAAAATCATGGGCTGGGAATCTTCTGGCATGGTCGGATTTGACCTTGGGCCCCTCCTTGAAGGTCAAATGAGGATAGCCAAAGGTAAAAGTGCTTATAACTCGCTTATTATTGGTCCTAGAGGTTTGGGATGGTAAACCAACCTATAGGAAATCATGGGCTGGGAATCTTGTGGTGTGGTCGGATTTGGCCTTGGGCCCCTCGTTCAAGGTCAAATGAGGACAGCCAAACTTAAAAGTGCTTATAACTCACTTATTATTGGTCCTAGAGGTTTGGGATGGTAAACCAACATATAGGAAATCATGAGCTGGGAATCTTCTGGCATGGTCGGATTTGACCTGGGGCCCCTCCTTCAAGGTCAAATGAGGATAGCCAAACTTAAAAGTGCTTATAACTCGCTTATTATTGATCCCAGGGGTTTGGGATGGTAAACCAACATACAGAAAATCATGGGCTGGGAATCTTCTGGCGTGGTCGGATTTAACCTTGGGCCCCTCCTTCAAGGTCAAACGAGGACAGCCAAACTTAAAAGTGCTTATAACTCACTTATTATTGGTCCTAGAGGTTTGGCATGGTAAACCAGCATATAGGAAATCATGGGCTGGGAATCTTCTGGTGTGGTCGGATTTGACCTTGGGCCTCTCCTTCAAGGTCGAACGAGGATAACCAAAGGTAAAAGTGCCTATAACTCGCTTATTATTTGTCCTAGAGGTTTGGGATGGTAAACTAACATATAGAAAATCATGGGCTGGGAATCTTCTGGTGTGTGTCGGATTTGACCTTGGGCCTCTCCTTCAAGGTCAAATGAGGACAGCCAAACTTAAGTGCTTATAACTCGCTTATTATTGGTCCTAGATGTTTGGGATGGTAAACCAACATATAGGAAATCATGGGCTGGGAATCTTCTGGCATGGTCGGATTTTACCTTGGGCCCCTCCTTGAAGGTCAAATGAGGACAGCCAAACTTAAAAGTGCTTACAACATGCTTATTATTGGTCCTAGAGGTTTTGGTGCATTGTCTTTACGGTGGATACAATTTGCATCGGTTTTCCGATGCGCTAGGTCTAGTTATGTTTGAGCTACAACTCAGATTGGGAGAGTAATGACCAATGAAAAATAGCTTTATCACTTATGATGTTAAATTAAATAGAATAAGAATGTGAACACAGTGTTGAAAATGGCCATTGGCCCGGAGGCCTGAGGACACCAGCTATTGCAAAGGGCCTACATATTTGAGGACTTCTTGGCTAGGTTGGCTAGTAAAATAACGTAATTTGTAAAATGTAGAATTCTTTAAGTTAAAAAAATAAAACACAAATTCACCTTTTCTGTCCAGATTTCTTCTCACATTGGTAAATTATATTATCACTTATCGCGACAACCACTCAAAACGTTTCCACTGTTAATAATATTAGCCATCTAAATCAAACGTAGGAACACTCTGTTTGTGTGTACAAAACCTTCTGGCTAGTTGAAAATGTGCATTTTCTATTTTTACCGTACCAATGAAGCAGACACATTACTTGCTATAAATGTGCCAGGTAATCTTTTATTTGCTCAGTTTGACAGAGTATCAATCTATGCATTGTGAGTTAGCTGTTGGGTGGAGATGTTGTATTAAAATGCAGCATCTTCTGGGTTCTCTTTTATTTTAAAATATCAACAACAAAAGTATAACAAAGTTGTTGCAACATGCTAGAGCTAGATGTTAAAATACTCTTTTAACAGCATTTTTGCATAAGGCTGTCGTTTCTGTATCTACTGCATGGTGTTTCTCTGATCTTTCCTCTACTGCTACCTCTGCTTGTTGTTACTAGTTGTTTCTAGTTGTTTCTACATCTTCTTGTTCTTACTTCTGTTCATTCTGAATTTTGATTGCGTGTGCTGCTACTCTTATCATCAAGCTTTGGAATGCCAAAGATGACTCACAGTCATTACAACCTCTGGAATGTGAGAGGAAGTGGTGGTCACATGACCTATGTTCTGGACAAATTTAGAGAATTTACTTGTGCTTCCCTACTTCATTTCCTAATAGGCTGTGTCTTGTGACCTAAGTTATATGAAACCTATTTCCTGTGAACTATGGTCTGTATTGTATTAGAATAAACACTACATATTTTAATGATCATGTCACTTCACTGGAATATTATACTAAAACTCACATTGAAAACTTGAGATATGTTTGCAGGAGAGCAATGCACAAAAAATCATAGAAATAACACACACTGATCATTGTATGCAGACTTGTTCTTACACTAGTTCTTACATATAAACACATAATGATATTTAACTGCTTTTTGCTGTGCATCTTGATTTATATAATTAACACTTGTTCTTTTGAGTCCTTTTAATTATCAACATAACCTAAACAATAAGATTAATTGTACAAATTTCAAAATTCAATTAATTAAGCTGTTTTCCTCCCCATTATAGCTCTGCCTGATTATAACATGGCACTTAGTGATACGTTTTGTTTGACTTTCGTTTGAGTTGTGTATATTTACAATTTTGACTTGTGGAACTATTGTTTGTACCTTTATTTTCAAATTCTAAAGCACAGCTATTCTGTTTCATGGAGTGGAAGTCTGGTGTCACTGTAAAATGGCTTTAACTAATATATTGTAGGATTTAATTAATTTAGGTTTTTAGCATTGCTTTCTGCACATTGTTGGGCTTCTGGGGTCTGCAAATAGCAAACTAACTAATACTTAATGGCAATGCAACAACACTTTTACTAAAGAATTCAGTAAGTAAATAGAAGCGTTCTTTGAGTAGACATATAAAAAGTGGGTATATGGCTAATAGAAACTCCCTCCAGATCATAAATGTTAATTGAAATGTCTCAGACATTGTGAATGTTAGGTAAAATGCTCATCAACTTACTACACAACTCTTCAATAACTTTGTTTTATACAATGATGCTAACTTTAAACTCAGTTGGATGTAAATAACTGAGGGATTACATAACTAATACATGTACTTATCAACCGGGTCTGAGTTATCTTTAAATTTGAGGGGTTTTGATAAAAAATGTAACCAACAGTAAACTAAGGTTTTGATTTACACAAGAGTTTGCTAACTTAGAGTTAACTAATAGCTAATAAATTCGTTAGCAGAATAGGGGCTCTGATTTACAGGCTCCTGATTGGTAGCTGGGAGGATAGTTTTTTTTCATCAACATGTGTACAACACGAAAAACATACATACAAGTACATTTACAAACAACGAAAGAAGATACAGGTTAGATTTACAATTGAGGTACAATTTAAAAAAAAAACAATTGACGCTTTCAATGCACCATGACAAAACTAAAGTTAGTTAAACCTCAGTAAATGTGACAAAAAGAATAAAACCATGATCATACATTAAAGATGGATACTAGGTCTCATTCAATCTGGAAAACACTGACAATGAATTTAGGAAGTATTGAACATTGTTGTTTATTTTTGCAACATATTTTTGCTCATTATAGATACCAGTAAAAGAGACTCTAAAAATCGTTCAAACTCAATGTTTTGTTACTGTGTGTACAATCAAAAACGTATTTTTTAGCAGAAAGAATAAGCACATTTTGGAGGAAAAGATTTATCCAAAATTCAAAGTCACCAAAAATTAGAGTCACTGGATTTGATTCAATAAACACATTGAAATCTCCCTGTAGCCATGACCTGAAATTCAACCAAAATTCAAACACCTTTGGACAAGGTATAAAGATGTGACAAATAGTCTGGTCACACATACTGCAGTGAGAAGAGTGGCTTATTTTAACCTTACTTTAGTAGGTTTTAGTACCCAAAGTCTTTGAATAAGTCTAAATTGGAACCATATGAAGTCATCCATTCTTAGAGACCTGAAAGAAACCTTATAGATGTTAATCCAGTAATTTTTATCCAAATCAGTATTCAGAATGTTGTTCCATAAATTTCCAGAGCCAAACTGTAAAATTGTGGCAGGATAGTTGATATCATGGTATATATGCTTCTTAGCCAACATTATGCACTGTAAAGAAAGCCAGAATCCAGGACCATGCCCTAGTGCTTGTCCTCAACTGCTATATTGATTCTTGACCAAATATGGAGAAATATGTAAAAGTTGATGAATGGCTTAAAAGAGGGTATGTTCAGTCTTGAAGGAGAAAACCCCCACATTGAAACTTTTATTTTTTTATACATGGGATGAGTTTTGTAACATTTTAGTGAAGATAGAAATAGAAACCTTTGCAAATTGTAGATTATAAATACACGTACGTCTATGTGCCACTGACAGGACTGATTGTAAGACTGAGCCCATTTTAAAATTATGATACTGTTATGAGTGATCCTGAGATAATAAAAGGCAGGGGAATTGTGTATTTATTTATACTCAGCGCAATATCTCCATATACTACAGGACTCAAAGCACTATTAAACCCATCCGACTGCACAGGTACAGCCCCAACTCACAAGTAACTGACATTCCCCTAACTGGAAGATAGAGGCTCAAGGATGACCATTTATCAACGTCCTTGAGGTTCTTTAGCCTGCCACTGGGGATAGGACCCAATGACAGAGGACCACCATTTTAAGTGGTCATCCAAGCCACAATGTACTTGCCTGTACCTGGGTTTGAACCCACGTCCTCTGAGTTTCTAGACAAGTGCTACCTGCTAGGTCACAGTGGCAGATAATATGCCAATTAAAAATTATGGCATTTTGGCTGATAAGACAAAAGCACGATCACCACCAACTTTGCAGTTTGTGCCCTTTCAGAAGACCACTGGGGGTTTGAGTGAAGGTAGTGGTCACACTGAGGTATGTGGCCATTTGGGAAACTTACCCCACCTTACAGTACAGTTTCGGGATAAGTTCGAAAGGATCAACGAAAAAGTTGTATTCAAGAACAAATGGAATGCCTTTTCATTCCCTTAGATCTATGGATAGAAACAGATGGCCTTGTGTCATAATTTTGTACGCACCTCAACTTCCTGCTACTTGTGACACAGAATATTTATTGACAGTTTCCAGGGATACACCATTACCATATAAAGTAGCCAAGAAGATGATGGACATAATTTATTGTTTGTTTCAGGACTGTCCTTGTGCAAAGTCAAAGATTTCAAACAAGTTGATGCCCTGATTTAAAGTAGAAAGAGTTGTGGCTATAAACAGAGGGAAAATACTAATGGGGAAGATTAAGTTAATTCATTTTCTTTTTTAATTGTAATTTTATTTTATTTTTTTTTTTGCAGTAACAGTCTATGTATACTGTTGCATTACACTTGTGTCAATGTATGAAACAAATCAGAGAACACCAATCTGAACTCTTTACTAATTCCTGCCTTTTTGCTAATATGCCTGAGACATCAAATCTCCCAAATTACCCACTGTTGCTTGTGTCAGTTTGTCTGTTCCCTGGCCAGAGCTTGGAGTTTCTGCAAATTACTATTATGTGGCTTGCTGTGACTACAACTAGTTTCTGAGTTCCTTGGAATTGATGCCCCTCGTCTTTCAAATGTCACAACCAAGAATGCATGTTCTGTGTGTTCTCAAGCTTGTACAGAGAACTTCGTCTCCTTGTTCACTCAAGCTGCTGCAAGAAGTCTACAATGGCCACCTTATCTTCATCCGTAATATGTGACAGCTGACAAATTGCTGTGCTAAGCAATTGCTCTGTGTGAATTTGAAACTACATGTCTAGGTTCTATTTTAAATTAGTAACATGGTAAATTAAATGTAGAATATTACTATATGTATGATTTTGGTCTGCATAAGTGAAACGTTTCACTGAATTTTACAAATCCCATGACAGGTTAACTGAAAATGTTCCTTTTTACAAATCATAAAAATAAATATTTTACAGTTCAAATGGTAGCTTACACAATGGTACATGTGAGCAGTGAACAGAGTAAAAGTGTAATTTGACCACATATTATTGAGTTACCCGTTAAAATTTACATAAACTTCAAAACTGGAGTTTAGTTCTTTTGCAAAAAGTTGGGGGGGGGGGCGAAAAGATATCCCTACCCCCCCCCCCCTCCAACTTTATGGTTGGGGGGGCGGCCGCCCCAGTTCCTACGCCTATACCTTTGAGTCTTCTTGGATTATGGGATGACAGAAAACTTCCACTCTAGTGTGGATGGCATTCCAAAATATACAACTCGACTGTAAGCGTAATAAACAAAGCTTCCCTATAAAAGTCCATTATGATACATCTGTTACATGTAGTTGTAAAATTGTAAAAAAATACCTACTGATTCACATCAGATGAGGAGTCTCTCCAGTTTCAACATGCATAAACTCGAGTGTATTCAAAACACACTTGCTAAGATAGTCACAAACTGTAAGAAATACACACGGGCATCTCCTATTCTTAAATGCCTCCATTGACTCCCAGGTAAATTTTGCTGTATATTCAAAACCGCTACTTTAGTTTATAAGTTTCTTCATAGTGGCCATCCCAATTACTTTGGTTCTCTTTTGTCTACTCATTGTGGATGATACAGTACAAGATACAACACTCCAGATAAAAGGTTCTTTGAAGTTCCTCAATTCTATCCATCTGTTCATAAATCTCAAAAACACTTTGGCTACAGCTTTGCTTTTGATGCCCCCACAGTTTGGAATAATTTACCTGGTGGGGTCCGTTCTGTCCTAACTCTTGCCAGTTTCAGAAAAAAAGGTTAACATCATATCTCTTCAAAAAGGCTTTCCCGACTTAGCATATTCTCTATACAGTGTCTCCTTGGTATTGGACTTGACAACGGCTATGGATTGATGATTTTTTAAATTGGATTCTGGTGTTGCTCCCTAGAGTATGCCTGGCAGAGATTAAGAATAGAATTGAATAGAATCACTGAAATAATTTGCAAGGGCCAATTTCTAAACCTTCATTGTTCTTAAACATTCTTTCATACTGCAAAAAAAAAGTTTCAATAGACCAATAAATATGAAACTGGTCAACTAAACATATCAAATACAGCAGGTTTGATATAAATGAATGGAAGCTATTCTTTTGGTTCTAAAAATTAAACTATTTGCCTGTACATAGACTCTCTTAATTTTTTTTAAATTTTGTATAAAAAGATAAATAGTGTTATATTTTATTTTTACCACAAGGCAGTTACTGCAGTGTACTATGATGAGCCACAGTGATTCAGTGATAACACACTCGCTCCAGGTATCTGAGATCCCAGTTCACATTCAGGCCCGACCTCAAGTGGGACAGCTGGTAGTTGACAGTGCAAAACCTTGACCAAATGTATGTACTGGTTTCCTCCACCCTTCCAGGGGCCACAGTAGCACAGTGGTAACACACTCAACTTCAACCTCTGAGGTCAGTGGTTCAAAGCGGGGGCCTTATTGTGGAAAGTTGGTAGCTGCTTACTGATGGTCGGCAGTTTACAGTACAGAACCTTAACCAACTGTATGTACTGGTTTCCTCTGCCCAAAGAACTACATGCCGTGATATCACCTGTACAATGTTGAAATGGACCCCAAATAAACAAACAAAATCCTCTGCCCTTCCAACTACCTTTCACAATATGACCAATACAAAGGTTCTAGGCGTCATGTGAATCACAAAATAAGTAAACGCAATGTATTATTTATATATGCCAATCATTTCTGTTCTTAAACTGTGTTACAATTACTTGATATTCAGTTTTAAAACTATGGACAATGTGGCGTCATAAAGATATGCTGACAGACGCAAAGAAATATGTAAAAATGAATAAATATTGATATATACAGTCAGATAAGTGTAAACGGGGTTTTAAACCAAGACTTTTGTGACTGACTGGTTCAGGTTTTTTTTTCAAACTAGGCACTGAAAATGGGTCACTGAAAAGTCATATAACACATACAAGTCTGGTGTTATCATTCAAGGTGTGTCTAAATATAGTACACCTTGCAATTCACAAGCACATCGATATAGATATAACCTAGATATGGGGACCAGTAATTTAGAAGCAAGAGTACCTTTTCATATGTGTATTGAACATGATATAGCTAATATACAGATGCATAGAGATAGATTCTTTTGTAAAAAAATATTTGTAAATTTAAAGTTGTGAAAATAGAAATCACCATAAATTTAAAACAATAAACTGGACACTGTAGAGGTATTGGATCCTTAAGTTACTAGGACAATCTAGACGTACAAACATCACTGGATCCCCCCCCCCCAAAAAAAAAAAAAAAAAAAAATGCAGACCACAGTTTTACATATATAGGGAGATATGCAAAAACTACTTATCACTAACTCTATAATAAGAAAAAAATAAATTAGGTACTAAATAAACTTTACAATAACACGTACACAAGCCTACATATGTCTCACTTTATTGAAGTCTGGACATCAATATATTCCTTGCCTCTTAAACCTCTAGGTGTATTTTTTGATAAGATACCTTTTAGTGTGAATGTAATAAAATGTGAACTTAAATTGGGTCGATCAAATGTGAAAAAAATGTATCTTATAAAATGTCAGGCCTCCTTTGGCAGGCAACGTAGCCAAAGAAATATGTACCATTAAGTTTATATATGTCCACCATTCTGATTAAGGGTACACTGATTCAGATTCTGTTGGAATAACAAGCTCAAAACAAATGATAAAGCTTAAACTGCAAGCACTCAAGATGACAGCCATAAGAGAGTAAAATGAATTTTTGACTGCATGTTTAAATAATAATAATAATAATATTATTGATAATAATAACAATCCAGTAAACATTAGAAACATTTTAAACCGGTTTAAACGTTTACAAAACGTTTTTGAAACCTATTTAAACATTATCTGTTACCATTTTCCACGTTTACACTGTTATGTACAAAGGTTTTTACTGAAAACGTTTATAAAACGTTTATAAAATAACTCAAGAAGCTAGGTTTGACTGGAAACATTTCTAAACATTTATGAAATAGCTCAAGAAATTAAAGTTGTGCTGGGAACATTTTTCAAACATACATCATGAAATGTTTGATAAACAGTATACATAAAATGTTTGATAAATGTTTAATAGCTTCTGGTTTTCATACCCATATTTTTTAAAACCTTTTTGAAATGTTTTCCATTAAATGTTTTAAAAACATTCTATCAAAAACGTTTTTCAAACCCCTATTTTCATAATGCTTATTAAACCTTCATCATCCAAACAAAGATGGCGGTGAGCAATAATAGGGGATTTTAGAGGACTTTGTAAAAAATTGCCCCAAATCCAATAAACGTAAGAACGTAATGAGGGTACAATTTCTAAGCCACAATCTTACAATTTTAGACATAAAAATAATATTTTCATTAGCGAACAACCTTAAAAAGATATTGAATTTGACCTCTGACCTCACGTTTATTCAGACATTATTATGTTCCTTTGAAACATTTTTCTAACACTTAATTATCATTAAATGTTAAAGAAACAGTGTACATAAAACGTTTTAAAAACATTCTATTATAAACGGTTTTCGTACCCATCATTTTTTACCCTTTACCAAATGTTTCCATTCAAACGTTTGCAAGATCCCAAAAATATTTACTGGGAATAATAATAATAATATCCTAATTATAAAGGTCTCATAGCAGTCTAATTACCACTCTTCTAAATCTGATGTATGCCAAGTGAAAAACGGACAAAATGCCTTGAAATAGTATATTTTAACATGGAGGCCACAGCAGATTCTCTGTGTCTTTTGAAGAAAATGTTTCATAAAATAATAATATGATAAGCTAATTTCTTCACCAAAGAGATTATGTTTTTCACAGCAAACATTTTTTGTTCCTTTCATGCCATATTTCATGTCTTTCTTTTGACCAATGAGAACTATAAATATATATATATAACTTTCTCTGGTCAGAAGGAAGATATGAATGATGGCATTTTAAATAAAGGTGGCACTTTATAACTACAGACAACCATATTTATTTTAGAAATAAGACAACCAGCTAGTAAAATCAAGGTGTGCTTTCTCACAGAAAACTATCCAATGTCAAGGTGTATAGGCAATAATTGGTATTCTTGCCAAATGTTCTATAGCTATGTGTCGACATATACCTAGGGTGATAATCGTTCAAGCCATCAGTCTTGTCCAGATATATTCTGTATCTGAATCCAAGATCACAGAGGTTATACCCAAATGATCAAATGCCATACTTGATATCCATCAGAGCACTAAAGCTAACTTGACACCGGTCCATGTTTTTGGTTCTATATGTATTTGGTTTCCACTTCATGGCCTCATCCCTGTGGCTCTGAAAAAAAACCTCATGCCTGACCAGTGCACGTTGAAGAACGACCGGTGTAGAATAACCGCGAACTGCGAAAAAATTTTACCGAAATACGAGACGAAAGGAACCACAACCGGAGGTAGACAAACCAGTTCAGTTGTAGCCTGAGACTCCAGTACAGAATGGTGTGACCTTGGTATGAAGCCTCCGTTATATCTATTTGCAATAATAGATGTCATTAGAATGTCATTTACTAAAGATTTTTGAGACTCTGCATTTAGCTACTGATTAAAAAAACGAACGGTAACAACAGAAATAGCCTTGCCACAGGCGTTAATTGTAAAATTTTATTATAATTTAACTTTTTGTAAGTTAAATACTTACCTTATCCTCAGTAATGCTTATGCGTTGGCGGGAGCAAACATATGACCAAACCAGAATATTTTTTAAATACATATTCTTGTTTGTACCATTATGTACACATGAGTGCGTATGCACCTGCACCGGAAGAACCCCTTAAAGCCTCACTTTAATTTTGGTAGTCAATATAATGTATTGTAAACCAAAAAAATTTGAAAAAGATGGGGTTGGCAGGGTGGGAATTCAAATCTAGTGAGGATAGGGTAATTATTTAACTTACAAAAAGTTAAATTACAATAAAATTTTGAAGGTCCAAGCATGAACTTCACCCCTCCTTCTACCAAAGGCTAAAGTCATGAGGAAAAGCGTTTTGAAAGTCAAAATTTTCAAAGAAACATCCTTGAGTGGTTCAAAAGGTGGTTTTATCAAAGCCAAAAGCACTAAGGATAAGTCCCAAGAAGGTATACTGCTATCCTTCACTGGCCTCTCCCTATGAAAACTTGCAATCAACCTGTTAAGTTCAAAACTGTGGCTGATCTCAATGACGGCAGGCCGTAAGGGATCTGCAATAGCTGTGCTATAGCCTGCAATTGTAGTGGGTTTTAGATTCTTCTCATTGAACAGATAGGTAAAAAAATCTGCTATTGAGGAGAGAGGAGGTTGCTTGAAATCCACCTGATTCTCTTTGCACCATGATTCAAAAGTGGTCCACCTTGATTCATAGACCCTTCTGGATGAAAATCTCTGAGGTGCCTTAATTCTGTCTGCCACTGACTCTGAGAATTTTTGAGGTGATTTGGTCTCAAATCCAGATGCCAAACATGAAGATTGAGATATTGTAGATTTTGACGAAACCTTTGACTGAATGTTTGTTTGAGAAGAGTTTCCCAATGTGGAAGTAGTAGTGGAGGTTTTGTGGAAAAAATCTATTAGGTCCCAAAACCAACGCATCTCTGGCCACCCTGGGGCTACTACAATAATTTGGCAAGCATAAGTTACCATTTTTTAAATCAGTTTTGGAATGAGAGCTATTGGACAGTAGGCATAACCGTCTAGTGCCACCCCCGAGATATTCGATGCATCTACTGCCATTGCATTTGGATCTGGGACTGGAGATACATAAAGAGGTAGCTTGTTGTTCATTTTGGTTGCAAACATGTCTACCATTGGTCTGTACCAAATTTGGTAAATCATCTGAAAATCTTGGGGTGAAGAGACCATTCTGTTTGTATGATTTTGTCCCTGCGTGAAAGGCTGTCTGCTATTACATTTAGGCAGCCCTGGATGTGCTGAGCCCTCAGCAAAATTGCCCAGAATGTCATCAGGCGCCAAATCATTAGACACATTTCTAAGGAGTGGGTCCCCCCTTGCTTGCTGAGTAGGACACTACTATGGCATTGAGTGAGGCCACCAGGACACTCTTGTTCACTTGATGTGTTTGAAAGGACCTTATTGCCAGAAACACTGCTTTCAATTCCAGAATGTTTCTATGGAAATTTATCTCTGTGTCCGACCACATGTCACTGACTGTCACCGAAATAACAGGTGGTGAAGATGAAGAATTGGAGCATATGCTTCTAAATTAATCTTGACATTTAGGTGCAGAAGTAGAGAACTCTGAAGATGTGGTACGGTAAAATTTCATCAAAGACGTGGTGTAATTAGGCAGAAAAGTGTCAGTGTTATATGGTGCTGACAAAAGTCTCTCCCCATTATCAGAACGGTTTCCAGCCACCTTCTTTTCCAGTTCTAACCATCTATTGTTAATTTCTTCCACCAGAGGAAGAACCATTGGAAGCCTTCTTTTTCCTGTCCTTTGATCCCAAAATCTTGGATAGAACCTCTGCGAACTCTTCTGGTGTAGGAAGATCTAAAAGATTTCTCACCAAGGCCAATAACTGCCTATATGAAGGGTCGTCCTCAACCTCTTCCTCCCTTCCAGTGGACAGTTTATCTGACTGGTGTGGAGACAAAGAATGCGCTCTTTTTTGCAGTTCTATGCTCACCAAAGTCTTCTCTGGGATCCGCATCTTCCATCACAGCAGTGAGAACTTCTATGTCTGCTGTATTCTTCTGTGACATGAGTTGCCTCTGCCAGATTTACTCATTAGAGGAGGCAGAGGTACTTCCCTTTTCTAGTGCTACCAGACAACCCTGCATACTGTCCAGTCTTTCTAAAATCAGCTGTTAAGGGTCTACTACTGAAGATTTCTCTGTAGAAGCCGATTTCGTAGCACTGGAAGCTGGTGTTGAAGAGGGAGTGTCATCAAATCCCAATAAAGAATCATCTAAATCTTTCGAGATATCTTTTGCTTTCTTAAGTTGATCAGCTTTCTTGGCCTTCAGTTTCATCCTGTGTTCTGAAGAAAATTGGAGGCAAATATAGCAGTCTCTTTCGGGGTAACACAAACATCATCTCCCTTCTTCCTGCCTCTGCATGACCAGCAAAAATGGTGGGAGTCCCATTCTGATGTAAAATGGCGACAACCTGAAGCAATTTTCTGTCCTTTGGACTTTATTTGACTTTCAGCCATCTTTCTTCGATTTTTTTCACACGAATTCGGCAATGTAAACAAATGAAGTTTGCTCCCTGAAGACCAAAATTGAAGTGAGGCCTTAAGGGGTTCTTCCAGTGCAGGCACATGTGCACTCATGTGTACATAATGGTATGAACAAGAATATTTATTTCAAAAATATTCTCGTTTGGTCGTATGTTTGTTCCCGCCAACGTGTAAGCATTAGTGAGGATAAGGTAAGGGTATTTTGCACAACAAAAATGTATAGTATAGACACAATACTTTGATTGCATTATAATTATTTTTTATGATGTTCCCACATATATTTATGGAGCGTACTTAGCTGAGGAGAACTGTCTTCCAGACAAAAAAGGCCTCTGATACAGTATGCATTATGACAAAAATAATTCATGTTTGTATTATAGTTAAGACAGCCTAGAAGGCCAGGCTACAACCAAAACGAGTTTTCAAGGAGTGTGCCTTCTAATTTGTGACTTCTAAACCAATGCAACATAAAGTATCCTAACCGAGGTATAGTACTTCAAACTGAATGTATCTGCATGTTTTTAGATGTTAATATTTTAAGATTTTAAGTGTTTTTATTTCTGAATAGTAGCAGGAGACAGTTCACAGCAAAGGTTGGTATATAATTATTATTTCTTTTATTATGTTTGACATATATAAATGAATTGTGCGAACCATTAAATAGATTCTGGAAATAATAAATACAATATGTTCAGGTACCTTTTATAATACAGACGAATACTTAATATTTATCACTGATTTTTAAAAAGTGTAATTTTGAACACAACATCAAAAGCATTGGAAATTCAACGAGAGTTTGTATAAACCATTTTTTTTTGTTTGTTTTGAGTATGATCTGGATCTTTCCCACAAGTTGATCACTTCTTACTGTGGTCAGCTTCTACCCACATTGAAATCAGAGGAATCCATTCATTAGTTCAAGAACATAGATAAACAACCATGTACACTCAATGCATAACCTTCTTAGAGGGGGTAGCTATGCAACAAAGTCCTTCTAGGTTAAGTACTTTGAAGGACATTTTTGGTAGATTGGGTGTTTTTAAACTTTGTCAACTATGTGTGTTACAGTTAGAAAAAAGTAGCTGAGGAGTCATGTATCTTCCTTATGAAATTTTTGTTCAACTCCTGTGGATAATTATAAGAAAGACTTATGTGACCTTACAATCCTTGGTTTGGTGGTGCAATGGAACACAGGCTAGAATCACAGGGAATTACAAAGATGGAGTATACAACAATTCTGCTCAAATACTGAACATATTTGCTCGTCATAAGTTTGACAAAATTGACCAACCTTCTGGACCAAGTGACTTCTTGATGACTCACAAAGAGTTTGTTGATCCTGAATATGTTCTACAAGATCATGTTAGTCTGTATTACATCAACATCAATGAAGCTGTGTTTGTGGAAACAGAAGAGGGTGTGGATGTTACTTTGTCCAAATATGGTGGCTTTGTTCGGTTTGCACAATTCCACTTGGCAAGAAAATTGATTGTCATGCCAATGGCTGTTTTCCACCAGCTTGGTGAGAAAGTTGGCCAGACAAAAGCTAAGTTGATATTTCTTTGCAATTCTGGCAGATGTGGGTCAACACTGGTAACTCAAGTGTTTGAGGAGACAGGCTCATCCATGGCATATTCTGAACCGGATGCTCTGAATGCACTGACCCAGTTAAAGGGTGTTGTTTCAGAAAAAGAGAGGGTTCGCATCTTAAAAAACTGCATCAACCTATTGTGCAAGCCATGCCATTCAAAAGAAATTAAGTCCTATGTTCTGAAGCCTTTGCAACCAACTATGATTGAAATGCCTCTGATTGCGGAACTTTTCCCAGATTGTAGTATGCTGTACATATACAGAAATGGTTTAAATAACAGTAAGTCTCTGTCTAAAATATGTAATGAACTACCAATGCTTGCTGTAACACTTACCTTTGGGAAGCTGTCAGCAAAGTTCACCCGAAAGGCTTTTCAGGGCATGGGATTGCCTGCTGATCAATATGAAGTGAAACTTCAGTCTGGCATACATTTGGGGGCAATCGTATGGTGTGTGGCTATGAGACAGTATATGGATTTTAGAGAAAGTGGCATGAAGATTGTGGGTGTGCGTTATGAAGATCTTGTTGAAGATACGACGTATGCTTATCAGAAGATATTTGAATATTGTGACATACCATATGATGCAAAGGCAGTTGAGACAGCCATGGGGAGGGATTCTCAGAGGGGCACACCACTCAGCCTGGAACGTCTGAGAAAGTACAAGAACGAGCCGTTCACAGATGAAATTAAGAAGCAGACTGACAAAGTGTGTGATCAGTTTGGATTACCACACTTTCCAGAAACATTTATTGTCCCTGGAACTATAACATATCGAGGAAGAGATGTTGTAAATAAATAGTAGCTGATGACATGGCTTATTCCCATTGTGTTGATGCTTCAGATAACTTTGGAATCAGAGACAGAGATTGTAAAACTTGAGTAGATAGTTGAGTTCCAAGTTGTAGTGAAGATTCTTACATATTCCTAAAACAGAAGAAGGTTTTTTAAGGAATCAGATATATTCACACTTTTACTATGGATATTATTGCCATACTATCTGAAAGAGAAGGCAATGGTCGAAATGTACATGCCATATTTGACTGTGGTAAGCAATAACACACTAGTCTCTGAGATGCTTTTGTGGTAATATTCTTTTTTGTCTTAGAAAGAATAACTAAAATATACAGAAATCTTCCTTTTAAAAATAGCAATTCTTTAATTGAGGTAAATAATAAACAGATAATCTTGGAAACATGGCTCCTGGTGTAAATTTTTAAAGATGTAAAAAGAGGCAATCTACTCATAAATGGAGTAATAAAATAGAACTATAGACTAGTAATTTAAGCAAAAATTCTGTACTGAATAAATAAGACATACACCTCTATATCGTAGTGTAATGGGTACTTTTATAATACTTGAGCTCCATCATAATTTGGATTCTAAGGCGAAAGAGAAAAAATATCAAAATCCAGATACACACCCAAAGAACAGGTCGGCAACAGAGATGACAGAGACATGGGATGACTAAGTACTTTTACTGAAGATGTATATCAACAGAGAGCTGATTTCACAAAGATGGCTCATCATGCTCAAAGTTGTGGGCTAGAGTGTTTTTTTAAAATAGTGCACTTGAGACCTAAGCTGTCGAAACTTTACATACTTCATTTTATGTTTGCGGCATCTACTGGGGTAGGTGCATGATAGGTTGAGTAAAATAGGGCATAAATTTCTTTGGGATGCCAGATGTGAAAATAGCCATTTTAGGTAAAAGTGTGTTTTGTTGCTATTATGAAGTCTATTGTTGATTCAGCATCTCTGAGCTATCCTGATAAAAAAACAGCCAGGTGCCAGCTTGGCACCCTTGAGTTTTTTTAAAAGCAAAAAACAAAATGGCTGCCGTAAATAATGGAAAACTCTAGTTTTACACATATCTTCACTTCTAATGTACATAGAGACACAATCTTGGTATCTAAGTCTAGGTTTTTTGGGGCCAAGGAATCTATTTATGATGTAATACAAGGTTTAACTAGACCAGAATTGTCAGATTTGCAGGATAACCTTAGCTTAATTGGCAATTTGTATTAACAATTACAAACCATGAACACGGAATCAAATATTGCCATATTAAAACAAATCCTTGACAAATGTTCCCATAAAATGTAAATACAATGCTATATCCAGATTTGTATTTAAAGTAGATAAAATAATTTAAGCTCCTAGTGCTTATATTTAATAATAATGTAAGTTAATGATAGAAAAAAAACAAAAGTTGACAAATGTGTCATCCTTAAATGACGCCGTACAACTAGTATGGATCATAAATTTTATTAAAAGTAGTAACTGGAAAAAACACTTTTCAGAAATTGACTGTTATGGATAGAAATGAAATGTTTTAACTGGATGATTCTTCTCTGGAGTATGTGATCAATTAAATTGAAAATTCATTAGGGAAGAGATTCTCAAGTTAAGCTCATATTTATAAGCTCCATTTTCATTTGGAAAAAGATGTTTCAACCTACCATCTTTGGAATATTTTTACTTGGTGCATCCAAATCCGATTTCCAGGAAAAGATATTGAACTACAAAAGTATTAACTAGAAAATAACTTGTTTGTTGAATCTTGAAATTTACTAGGCACATCACGTTTGTGCAAACATTTAACATGAAAATAAATTGAGTTTATTTTAACTCACTTATCCAGTTTATCCCAAGGCCATTGTAAATGAAAATTACAAAATTAAGAAAGAAGTTGATGCCAAGTGAAACTCCAAATCTATTAAGTCAAGATCAGAACCCTAAAATGAATGTACAAATTAATATTTGATAAAGGTTACAAATGAATATAGTGGACCTTCATTATAATCTATAATGTTAAAATATTATGTTGCTTACCTATTTAGTACAGATGGCTCTAGAATGAAGAATTTCCATTTTTAATTACTCCAGAGAATTTTAACAATCAAAAAACTTCTGAAGATCTACAAGATCCATTATGAAACTTGCAGCTTTTGTAGTACAATATCTGAAACTATAGAGCACATTTTAGGAGATTATAACTATGAATATATCAAAGGTTTTGAGGACAACCTGGGGATAAATAGGTGGGCAAGCTGTGCCTAAATTGTATAGTTTCTTTAATTCACACCTCCATGGGGAGCATGGTCAAGTGATTGAACAGGTACACATTTGATAAGTTAACAATATTCCGACAAACAGCAGGTACACCCAATGATAATGTGACTGGATAAATTGTGCCATTTTAATCGTCATAATATTTATATTGCATGAGGTCCAAGTCAGACTGGGTCATTGGTTGGACAGACTGGGTGGCTGATTTTCATATAGGTACTTTGTGATAGGTGTGATATACATGGTCGAGAAAGACATCCTACAAAGGCAAGTCAAAGGCCATAGTGGCAGAGTGGTAACACTCTCTCCTCCCACTTCTGAGATCGGAGTTCGGTTCCCAGCCTGACCTCAAGTGGGAAAGCTGGTACTTACTTGCCATTGGTCAGCAACTTACATTACAGAACCTTGACCAACTGTATGTACTGGTTTCCTCTGGCCTCCCAAATACCCATTGTGATATGACCTGTAGAGTGTTGAAAATGACATAAGCCCCAAATAAATAAATTTAAATGCAAATCTAGCAGGCAGATATATGGCAATCCTTTTGTGGTCAATTGCTGTTTAGTGAATGCTCTCAAAGAACTTATGCTCCCTGTGCTACTTTGTTTTTCACAGTCATTTATTCTTCCATACATAAGTAAGGTAGTAAGATAATGGAATCTGTATAATCACAGATTACTTTGATAAGCGAGTCATCTGCAACTGAGACAACTGGTGTTATGTGATGAATTATGATATCATCTTCCTTGTGATGACTTTCCTGATCCTTTCTCTTGCGAGTGGAATTGTTACATATCTGTACTGGTGTAAGATATTTTCCAGTGGTCACAAGTTTGATATATTTCCTGAAACTCTGTTACATCACATCTGTCAGATCAAATCAATCAGTGCACTTTCTCGAAAGTGACAGCATGCATCATTTTTTGTGCAGTAAGATTTATTTGTAGGGTCATGTTCATGTCACATCAGACTTATGGCATTTTAACAGATATTTTCCAGTGATTACAAGTGTGTTATATTTGCTGAATCTCTGTTATATCACTGATGTTAGATCAAATTAATCAGTGCACTTTGTTGAAAGTGACAGCGCATATCATTTTTGTGCAGTAAGATTTGATACAGGCTGTTCATGTCACATCAGACTTGTGCCATTTAAAAACACTGGCCCAACATTCTATTGAATCAGATTTTAAATAAAAACTAAATTTAGATTTGCTTATTTGTCAATCACTTTAACATGATTATAAAATTTAAAAAACAGGGTTTTCAGAAGCATTATTTTTCCTGGTTTCAAATTTAACATTGGTTTGCTAAATATTTATATTTTTAGATTTAAAAGTTTTTTTAGAAAAGAATAATTTTATGCTAAGACTAATTTTTATCTAAGAATATGAAAATTCTAAGATAAGAAAAAAATTATATCTAAGTACAAATCTCATGCTACAACTATAAAAACTTTGTTAACACCCTGAAACACTGAAACAGGTGGGTATCATATCTACATTGGGTAGTGAATGTGAAAATAACTGTAACTTGTGGTAGATAAATTAATGTTTGGTATGGTAGAATGGATCTGGCAATTGGATAAATAACCAATTTTGAAAATAAAATTGAATATATGCAGTATTGCATGTGACAATAATGTAAAAATATTGTCAAAAACATTCTTTTAATTTGGTGTGTGATTGTACTAATTGATATTTATATTCTATTTCAACATTATATCACATCATAAATATATTCTTTGACCCAAGAAACCTAGACTTAGACACAAAGAATGTGTCTCTAAGTACAATATAAGCAAAGATGTGTGTAAAAAATAGAAACTTTTCATTATTTATGGCAGTCATTTTGTTTTTTGACTTTTACAAAAATTCCTAAAGGGTGCCAAGCTGGCACCCGGCTGATTTTTTATCAGGATAGCTCAGAGATGCTGAATCAACAAAAAAACTTCATAATAGCAACAAAACATGCTTTCTCACATTTCCGCTGGACTATATTGACAGGTTTAGTTAATTGGAAATCATTGTATGTCTAATCTAATCTAATGTGGACTTTTATAGCACTTAATCTCCATCACCGATGGACTCTAAGGCGCATCTAAACATAAAGCAAGGCAGTTAGCGTTAATCAAGGGACATAGCCAGGTCGTACCAAGAAGACACAGATGTGACGGTGGAGACTATGGTGGGTAGGCTTTTGCAAACAGGTATGTTTTAAGCTTCTTTCTGAAGGAGGCAACTGATGTTGCACTGCGAACATCTTGAGGGAGGTCATTCCAGATCTTAGGAGCATCAAAGGCAAAACTATGGCCAAAATGTTTGGCTGACTTAAAGACTGATGAATGGAAATTAGGAATTGTAAGGTATTGACGATCTGGGTGACTATGCCTAGTACTATAGGGACAACTACTAAAAGACAAGAACGGTTTCAAATAAGAAGGAGAACCACTATGCAAAAATTTATACACAAGTGTTGCGGTTTTGAAAATACAACGATACTTAACAGGCAACCAGTGGAGTTTCTGTAGAATGGGTGTAACATGAGCATACTTTCTATGATTTGTAACAATAAGAGCAAGGGTGTTCTGAATACTTTGCAATTTGTGCTGATTGAAAGCAGACAAACTTCTGAACAGAGAGTTACAATAGTCAAGACGACTACTAACCAAGGCATTTGCAGCAAGGATGGCCACTTCAGAAGTGAGATACTTTCTAATTCTACGAATGTCACGCATCTGAAGGAAGCACGCTTTGCAAGTCCACTTGATATGCTCAGAGAATGAAAAATCTGCATCAAGCCACACACCTAGATTTCTGACAGAATCAACCGGATGAAGAAGGCTACCAAGAATACTAACAGGAAAGTGAGAGGAAATCTTCTGACGTTGAGCCTTGGAACCAAAGGCAATAAACTCAGTTTTTTCAGGGTTGAGCTTCAATTTACTGAGAGACATCCACTCTTGGACATCACAAAGGCAGGCATTAAGCTTGGCAAGAGCCGAAGAAGCATTCTTGTGGGAGAGATGGATGCATGTCATCACTCTTCACTCTGCAAGTCAGTCAAACACTTAGGCCAAAGTTTTGCTTTTGATGCTCCAAAGAATTAGAATGATCTTCTTAATGATGTACACAGTGCAACATCTAATGCCTCCTCCTTTGGGAAAAGCTCAAAACTTAACTCTTTGCAAAAGAATATCCACCATAGCCTCCATATCACCCTTGTGTCTTCTTGGTATGACCTGACAATGTCAATGGACCTAAGATTATTCACATTGTGAAACTGGGAGGTTGCAAATGTCATGTGATATGTTTACGATTATACTAGAAAAGAAACAAAAAATTACAAGTGTGCCGTTAGTTTAAAGTCTTTATGTGAACATATCTAAAGGTTTTGAGAAGTACTTATATTTTGAATATGTTGTTTATACATTGTACTATCATTCCAATTGAGCTTTGTCCCAAAATTCTGGATATACACATTCTAAAAAATATTTCTTGATATTAATATTGTCAATGTTCAATGTACATACCTTTGTCACATCTCAATATCAAAATATCTGTTAAATACCCCTGTTCAACTGTTGAGACTTTGCCTCATAACTTCTCCAATAATGCAACCCCACGGATAATCTTATTGGTTAGGGCAGATCTTGGCTACTCATAAGTAATAGTGGAGCTGAGTTGACTTACAACCTGCAAGCCTACCGATTACTGCACAAAAGTGGTTGGTGGTTTGTGTTAGCTCCTATGGCTAACGTTTTTTCCATCATACAATCTTTGCACTCGGGACCAATCACTTCATTTTTTTAGTATTCCTCTCCTTTCTTGACAAGATCGGACGAATCAGCACCCTGATTTTAAAATTTGTTCGGGTCTTACAATAAATAAAGACAGTGGAACTGTGGCATAAGTTTAATTAGATTGTGAGTGTACATATTTGTGTTGTTTTGCATTCAAGAAAGTAAAACAAAGTCAAATTCCACAGCCTTTGAAATTTACAGCTGGGGCAACCTTTATATAGTTTATTTTTGCAGCCAAAAAGTAAAATTCACTGAAACTGACAACAGACCAGAAACATGGCCTAAAGGTTTTCCTCTAGAAACATGGATTCAATTTAAAACATGTGATAAATATTGTAAATGCAGTCCCTTAGATTTCTCCTGAAGTGTTATTGTTTCTAGTCAGTGAAAATTTATATTTTGGGAATTTTCAAAAAATCCCGGCCCATTTATTGTATGATTGTATGATTGTAAACACTACATGAGTACATTGTTAATATGCAATGTTAATATATCTGCCCTTGCATGATGACCTTGTATCAGTTCATTATGTACACACACATCTTACAGGAGTGATCTGCTGCAAATGTGAAAACATTTTCACATTAATTTGAGCTATTATTTGAGTTAATATGTCAAGTTAATATACCAGCCCTTGCATGATGACCTTGTATCAGTTCATTTTGTACACACACATCTATACAGGAGTGGTAGGCTGCAAATGTTAAAACATTATCATGTTGAAACTAACCACTAGTGAAAATTTATTCTAATGCATTCCTTATTGATTAATTAATCAATCAATCAATCAATCAGTTGTCCAAGTGCTTAATATCCGGTTCTACAGATTCTAAGGCACATCATCCAGTTCGTAAGGCATAAATCATCAAGACATTAGACATGTTCCAAGTTGTACCCAGGGAAGTGATCCGATTAACTTCAAACAAACAAATGAATGCCGTTAACATCGCAAGTAACCTATTAACTGTCACTACAAAAATGATAAATAATTTGAACATTGTTAAGTGACAGTCGTATTGGAGTGGAAAGTGGAACTAACAACCAATAATTCAAGTTACTATATATCTGCCCATATCTGGCCCAGAACTCTGTCAACCATCCAAGTACTTGCCAAGCCCAGTGCTACTTCAGTTCAAGGATCAGACAGAAACAAGTCAAGCTACACCATTTCGCCAGGTCATAATTTAACTTGGAGATGGGCTTGAAATTCTTCCTGCAGAAGTAGATGCATTGGTTGATTTTGTTTGTTTCCATTTAATATGTTGGAAAGTAAGGGAAATATAATAGCATATAACAGTGAACTAGGTCCCCAGATTCTACTGACAAAATGGTGTGCCTGGGCGAACTGGCTTAAATATATGCCCTTGAAATGGGTTAAATGTGAAAAGCTTGCTAGGTTACGAACAACGACAAAATGCATATGATTTGCATGTGTAAATATGTGTGAAGATCGGATCTGTCAGAGGCATTTATTACAAACCCTATATACCTTAATCTCCGGGGTGGTTTACTGGGTGTTTGGCATCTAACCATAGGCTGCCACCTGTGTGTGGGTTCAACTCCCACAAGTGACAATGCTGAGAACCTGTTTTAATATGACCCTGCGTGTTGAATGGGATGTAAGCCCCAACTTAGAGATTAAGTGAGGCATAAATGTATGTGGATGTGGGTTACGGGTGCGATTATTATTTGTATATTTTTGCAGTAAATAAATTAACACAGTTAATAAGTCATTCTATAAATGACCAGTACTTCCTTATTTGTTGTCTGGTTTAAAATTTCTTTCAGCATTGTATTGAGTTTAATGAGATATAAATTTTGATACCAAATAAACTGAAATATTTACAGAATATATGTTGGTACCTTGCGACATGCGGCAAAATTCGATCCCTAACCAAAAATAAATGCAAGCCACATCCCGCACCTGCAAGCCGTGTACATGAAAACACTGCCACTAAAACTATAGAATTTGAATTTTATACCCCAACCCGCACCTGCAAGCCGCATACTGCACCCACGTACAGGGACGCCTACACTAACAGGGAAGTCCTCTTACTGTAATAAAACATTCTGAAGCATTATACAAAATGGTGGTGTGAAGTATGTGATCAGTCCACAATTTAAGTTACAGTTCTGTGATAAAATGTAACCTTAACCTTGACCTTAACCTTTAACCTTGTAAAATGTAAAATGTTAAACCTTTTATTAAAGTGTTTATTGTTAGTGTTTGAAACACAATTTAATCTTATTTGTGCAAAAGATTGCCGAGGCTGGGTCATATTTTATTCATATGTGTATATGTACAACACACCTGCAAATTCCATGTCACTGCAATAAACAAATAAACATACAGAAAAATAAATAATTGTATAACAGACTATTGTAGTTAGCTTCATATTTTCATATAAATAACAAGGCCTTTTACTTCTGCCAAGGAGGTAATTTTATGAACGTAAGTTCGTTTGTCTGTTTGTTATCAGGATTACACAAGTCAAATCTGCTTAGATCTTCTTATGAAAAAAAAATCAGAAAATGGGTCTTGGTACACCTAATAAATTTTGATCTGGATCACCGTCTGGATAATAATCTGAATTTCCCCATTCATTTATCATTACATACTTCGGCGGTGGAGTGTACTCTCTGACTGCTCTTAATTCACATAATTTAATTTATTCCACATTAAACCACTGTTCCACTCTGGTGTGTTATTGTAAATGGCTGATTTTTAACTCAGAGACATGTTATGACTGACCCCATTGAACAGCTGCATGAAAACTGGCAAACCACCTGATTTGTTCCAGAGTGAAGAGAGAAGTGGTATTACTCAAAAGATCAGTTATGTGACACATTCTCAATTGCTTTTTCTAAAAAAATAACTGACAGCCACTGATGTGCATTAATGGGGGAACACCCCTACAATTAATTGTCCTTTGGAAAAAGATACTGGGGGAGAAGACTGCCACAAATGGGATTCTGCCAGTGTACAGATTTAAACACCTACCCCTCTGTCCGAGACTGTAACTATTCTCAAGGATCTGCACCTTTCTAGAATTACTAGAAACTGGTAAGAAAACTGTCAAAATATATTTTTAATTGCCGACATCGACAAGTTATGTTTTCAACTTTTTACATTCTTGTCATAGCATTTAACCATGTTCTATTCTGAAGTTCATACACTGATTCTGTCCTTCAGAAGTTGTACAATCTCCATGACTTTGTAAAACTTGTGACATTGAAACAGAGGTGTAAGTACACAAGGCTTATATATTTACATATATAACATAATAAACTTGCTCACAACTCTTAACTTTGTGTTTTTGGAGATAATGAATGAGTACATTTTATAACAGACTGGACTTTACACCCTCACTGGAAGTTCTTAATGGAGGGAAATGTTCTCAGAGAATCATAGGCACCAAGGAAAGGCCTTACACAAGTTCTAACCACTTGATAATTTAAGTTTTCACTCAATTAGAAAAATCACAGCTACCGTAACTGGTGTTAGCTTTTAACATATGTTCAAAAATAACAAAGTATCCGTGACCAATGAACAGACTAGGACAAAAAGAATTTGTAACAGTAAAGCCACCTTAGCATGTGGTTATAGTTGAATTTACACCACATAAAATGACCTTAAGTGAAAGACAGAGTTTGGGGCTTGTCTAAACATCGATGATGATGAGGCTTTAAAGGCTGTGCAGGTATTATTTTAACCCACGTCGTCTGGCTGGGCAACAGTTGTTCAGGCGCATGTGTGGGCGGGTGGGTGCCGAGAGCAATAATCTTGTCTGGACTGTATCTCAGAAACAGAAAGGTGCAGGAAGCTGATACTTGGTAGGAACATAGGTTGGAGGGGTGTAGGTGTGCAAACGTCATGGCATGACTTTTTCAAAAAGCGATTTTTAAAACATTTTATAAAAACGGTCCCAAACGCAAATAATTTTCTGAGTTGTGACGTAGTTCCCTGTATGTTTCCTGCCTGAATGTAAATCCCAGTGAATTCCACCAAATGATTTTTAACCAAATCACTCTTCTGTAATGTAATCTAATCTACTGCTTTGCAGATGCAATATCTTCCCCACAATGGGGAACTCAGTGCACTGAGCTAACAAATATGATTATCATATGGATAGTCAAGGGGCAAGATTGGTAATCCGGAGTTATAGGTGTGACCAAAAGAGAACGGGACCAAGTGGGGACACTGGACTTAAACAAGTGACTTTTCAGGTGTTTCCTTAAGGATTTGACAGACGGGCTATTGTAATAAGGGTGAAAAGTTAGAAAAAAACAGGGGCATAATGGCTTTAAAGAACTGGAAAAATTATTTGTCTGATTTGTGAACTCTACTGTCAAAGGTGAGGATGTGAAGGAGCTTAAGTTTAGGGCTGCTGGATCTTGCATTTCTAGAACAGGTCTAAAGGTGAATTAAGTCACTTAGGTGAGCTGGTTGGCCATGTTTTAGAATATTGCATGTAATAACGCCTATTTTAAATTGTACCCTGTACCTGACTGGGAGCCAGTGCAGTTTTTTTAATTGTGGGGTGATATTGGAGAACTTACAGGAGTGAATGACAACCCTTCAGAGTCAGTTTTGGATGCATTACAATCTTCTTAACACACAATTAGTGAGTGGTACAAACAGGGAATTGCAGGAGTCCAATCTACTGCTCACCAAAACATTTGCTAGGACGAATGGCTTTAAGGTTGAGAAGGGGATGAATTCTATAAAGGTCTTTAGCATTGACTCTGGTAGACTTGACTGACCTATTATTATACGTGGTCTGAAAGAGATATGTCAGAATCAAACACCGCTCCTAGGTTCTTGAAACTTTCTGCTGGTGAGACCTGGTTATCAAGAATATCGATAGGAAAGTGTTGAAGGATTTGTTTATGATTGTTTTTAGAGCCTTTTGAAGATAAATTTAATTTGCTGGTGAGAGTGTGATGTATAACTGGGTATTGTCGGTATAAAAATGGTACTTTATACTAGTGTATGGTTAAAAGATTGAGCTGATTGGGTTTGTATTTAGAATAATAATATTGGATCAAGAACAGAAACCTGTGGCACACCAAACTGGAGCTCAGCAGGATGTGACAGAATGCAACCTACCTTGACAGAGTGTGTCCTTTCAGACAGGTATGATTTGAACCAGTCAAGTGACAGTTCACTGATTCCATAGTATTTGTAGAACATGTCAAGGAGAATGGTGTGGTCTATGGTATCAAAGATGGTGGAGAGATCAAGAAGGGTGAGGGCTGTGACAGACCCTTTAACCGTATTGAGGAGAAGATCATTTTGTATGTTAAGAAGGGCACTTTTAGTGGAACGATGTTTTCTGTAAGCTGATTGAAACCCAGTCATATGACCAACTTTGTCATGATGGGGTTGAAGCAGGACAGCTACTACCCTTTCAATCAAGATTGAGATTAGAAACAGGCTTGTAATTTTGATCACTTCTTTATCTAAGGATGTAATGTGGGCCTGTGCATGAAACAAAACTGTAATTGAAAAGGTAACAACCAGTCCAATACATAGAGCTCAGTGAAAAGTACGTAAGCTGTTAAGTAATACAGAATTCTTTAGTTAAACTGAAACATTTGTTATGTCATAGTCTGAATTTTTTGTAATCTAATCTAATCTACTGCTTTGCAGGGGCAAACTTAACAAAAAATCATTTTCATAAGGAGAGTTGAGGGGCATTCAAGGTCAGTAATCCGGAGTTGTGTGAGTTTTAAATTGTTTGTAAACATGAAATTTTGAATGTCGTTTAGGCAGTTTTTTAGTTTTTGTATAAAACAAGAGAAATTTGTTGGTGAAAGTGTTATGTATAACCGAGTGTCATCAGCGTAGAATTGGTGGTTAATACTACTGTGAGAGTGAATAATTGAGCTAATTGGGTTAGTGTAGAGGGAAAAAAGAATTGGGGCAAGGACGGAGCCCTGGGGGACCCCATACTGGAGAGCAGCAGGATGTGAAAGTGTGCTACCTACCTTGACCGAGTGTGTCCTTCCTGACGGGTATGATTTGAACCAGCCAAGTGCTAGTTCACTGATACCATAGTAAACATTAAGTCTGTCCAGGAGAATGGTGTGGTCAATGGTATCGAATGCGGCGGATAGATCCAAAAGGGTAAGGGCTGTAACTGACCCTTAGGCCATATTGAGGAGAATGTAGTTGTGAATGTTAAGGAGAGCACTTTCGGTTAAGTGGTGTTTTCTGTACGCCGATTGAAAGGCAGTCATAAGCCTGCTTCATCAAGGTGAGTTTGTAGCTGGACTGCTACTACCCTTTCAAGTATCTTTGAAATGAAGTTCAGATTGGAGACAGTCCTATCGTTTTTGAAGATTTCTTTATCTAAGGATGATTTTTTAAGGATGGGGGTAACATGGGCCTGTTTGAAAAAATTAGGGCACTTCCCTTGTTCAAGGGAAGCATTAATTTTGAAGTGATGAGAATATCCAGATACTCAAGAACAAGAAAAGTGGGCCAAGGGTCAAGTGAACATGATTTACTTGGAGAGTTCATAATGATTTTGGTTACTTGATCATTGGTTACAGTAGAGAAAGTGGAAAGTGCTGGGGGAGGAGAGTCTGGGGAGATGTGTTGTGGCTTCAGGGAAGTAGGAAAAGCATATTTTTTCTATTTTTTTCTGTGAACAACTCCACAAATCTGTCAGCCAAGAGCTGAGGGGGATTTATCGATGGTAGCATCTTGGCTGGCAGTCTGCGTAACACATCACCAAGGACTCATCACATTTTTTGGGATCACGGTGGTTATCCTGGATTTTTGCTTTAAGAAATTTGGATTTTGCCTGCATGCAGATTCTGTTGTATTGGTGGACTTTCTGCATGTATTGAGATCTATTGAAGTGAGATTTATTTCTGCACCAAATCCTTTTAAACAAATGCTTAGTTTCTTTTGCCATGATTACAGCTTTGTTAACCCATCCCGGGATGTAATTCGCCTTGGTATGTTTGGTATGAAGTGTTGCGTGTTTGTCAATAAGGGTGGTCAAAGTGGTGTGATATTGTTTGTAGAGAGTATCAGCATCCTTGGACGGGTTGTTGATTAGATCAGAAGCTATGAGATCAGTTTTCCTTTTCTCTTTATTGATTCTGTGATATTTTCAAAAGGAAACAGTAGCATTGATTTGGGATCTAGGGGTTGAGAGATGTAGTGTGCAAGTAATTGAAAAATGATCAGAGAAAGCATCAGTAGTATGGGCATTAGAAATGTTGTCATTATTGGATTTGGTTAAGAGGTCGAGAGTATGTCCATAAATATGAGTGGGGAAGTTTATTTTCTGAGTTAAATCAAATGAGTTAATCAATGACTTGAAGGTTTTTGAATTTGAGGATGTTGATTCAAGGTGAAAATTAAAGTCGATGATCACAAGATTTTCAGTGGTGTGATAAATATCCTCCAAAAGTGACTGAAACTGTTCAAAAAAGGTTGAAGTACTGGAGGATGGTGGTCTATATATATTCAAAAAGTAAAAAGATTTTTTGTGTAGGGATATCTCGATGACGAAATTTTTAAAGGTGGTGCAGGTCTTTGTGGGAACAATGGAAGAATCCAAGCCATCTTTTACAAAAAACCCAGTCCTCCACCACGGCGGCCCACACCTGGCTGTTGATAAAGATTGTAACCTGGTGGGGTGATTTCGGACAGGTTGGCACTTGTGGTGTCAGGTCTAATCCAGGTCTCGGACATGGCGAAGAGGTCAGTATCATTGTCAAAATTAAATTTTGCGATGGCTGGGTATTTGTTGTTTATGGATCTAATGTTTGTATAGGTGACATTCAGACGATTGGGTGGTCCTGGATTTGGGTTGATATCACCAGCAAGCAGGAGTGGGATGAGGAGATGGGAAGGTGAGAGAGCTGGCAGGATTAATATTGAAGACTTGATGATGAAATGTAAACAGAAAGGGGTGGTAGGGGGTTTAAAGGAGCAGAAACTAACAACATCAGGACATTGAATGCTTGAGTTAATGTAGTGCTGATATGCAGCAATGACTGGTTGGATTGCCAGTAAGATATGGAAGAAAATCATTTTTGAGTACTTGGAGGGGGGGTTGTTTTTGAAACTGAACATAAAATTGGGGGAATTGTGTGATTAGTAGGTGTGTATTGTGAGGATGATGGTCCCCGATAACGGGGAATGTGAGCGATAAAAGGGGATCACACGATAAAGTGGGCAGTTTTTATGTGTAATTACCTAACAATTTTATCCAAAAGGGGCTATTAAGATGGAAGTAGTTTGTGGATTGAACACTAGAATTAGGCAGACGTAGAGGGAGTTTAATTATAGATATTGGATTAACAGTAAATATTTAGAAAAAACGGTACTTCCCTAACAGACACACGCCACATGGATGTTTACCTTGTAGACAAGGTAGAGAGTTACTAAGTTACTGGTGCATCCACATTTACCCAAATATACTCCAGCACTCAAGTCTCTTCACTGGCTTCCTGTCCATCAAGGAATCATCCTTTAAACCTTGGTACTCGTATACAAGAACCTCACCACTGGAAAGCCAAAATATTTTCCCGTGTATCTGTCTGAGGATGTCTGCTGTTAGAACAAGCCACAGCAAGCTGGAGATGTAACTGTAGATTTTTTATTATAGTTCCTCAGTTCATAAATAAAATGTTTACAGTTTCTCACATGATGCCGTAAAAGTGCAGAACGATTTGCCACTGGAAATTCAACAGCTACGACTCTTTCATGTTTTTAACGTTGACTTGTAACTTATCTGTTTCAAAAGTCTTTCCCTCCTTAAATCTAGACTATCTAGCATCTGTGGTCTCCTTGGTCATGACAAACATCACACTTAATTCATTTCTGATTTGTGTCTAATGTTTTAGATGATGTGCATTAGCATTGGTTAGTTCAGAGATTAAGCGCTTGGATACTTGATGCCTAAGTTGCTACTTTATGCAGGTTCTCAGCTGAAATTAGATCGCAAAATTAGATCCCAAAGCAAATATTCTCAACTTAAGGAGAAAATTCAAGACTGCTTTCTCCAACTCGCCTTTTACCAAGACCTTCTTACCTTGTTTGTTAATTCAATAGTTATAAATGTAAGTAAAGTCGTATAAAATTTTAACGAGATGACAAGCTGGGTGGCACCCTATTCATTTCTCAGTCTTCAAAAAGATTCTTGTTGCTCAACCCAATTATAGGGTTTTTGACACTGTTGACCCCATGACCCTATTACTCCTGCTACATCCAGTTATAAGATAGATTTCAAACCGACAACACACCCTTTTAAAATATTACATTTTAACTTGTGCTTAACTCTATTTGAAACTTTCAAGTTTCACTGACACTGAAATGTCAAAGTTTCAGTGTTTTCAAGATCGTCCAATAAATTCAAGGTGTGAGAAGCAAATAAACAATGGCATTCAGGACAAGCAAGAAAGTGGTTCCAGGGGTTGACAGAACACTACCACATTGATTTAAATGAACCAAAAAGTCTTAGTGGCCATATGGAAGCAATGGAGGACAAAGTAAATGGCGCCAACACTCACCAGCCGGAAGCCTGGCTTCCACCAGGCATCTACGACACAGCATCGGATGAAGATCTCATACTTCCATCCCTGCCAGCCC
This sequence comes from Sabellastarte sp. h YS-2021, assembly GCA_964017235.1. Taxonomy (NCBI): domain Eukaryota; kingdom Metazoa; phylum Annelida; class Polychaeta; order Sabellida; family Sabellidae; genus Sabellastarte; species Sabellastarte sp. h YS-2021. Next base: position 81,220,850 of record OZ024935.1, on the reverse strand, counting down.
TGAAGCACTCTAAGATAGTTCAGCAGCAGGTGGACAACAGGATCAGACAGTTAACTAGGATAAATGAGTAAGGCAAGTATAGATCTCAAAGAGGGAGTGTGGAAAATGTACTGGTAGAACATGAGGTCCCATGGCCTCAAAATTTTATGTTTTATGTTGATGTTAGTAATAAGTCACGTGTCACATATGACTCACTCTCCATGAGCCAGTTGGTTTCTCCCAGATATACAATTAGGGAAGAGAAAAATGTTGATGCTTGTAATCATATGCTTGTTTATATGTCTGATTTGGCGGAGAATAGTCATGCTTTCAGACGGCAAGCAGCCAAGGAAAGTCATGCAGTCCTCCTATGTAAAATGGAGGAAAACAAATATGATTGACACGAGACGGCCAAAATTGACAGAACTCATCGGGTCCATGCCCAAAGAAACGTCACTGCTTCTCAGAATTTTGGCAATAAGAAAGGTACTAGTCGCAACCCTACTCCCTGTAGATATTATCAAAAGGCTTCATGCAACCATAAGGCAGATCATGAATCAAATGGAATCCTGTACCTGCATGTTTGTCAAAGTTGCTTTCCCCAAGGAAAATCAAATAAGCATACAGGTTGTCCTGTACTGTAAATCTCGTCAAAAAACAGGAAAGGCACTGCTTTAAGACAGTGCCTATGAATTAAAAGTGCTCCAGTTTTAGATTTAAACCCAGGATCATAACCACATCTATGGCCAATAATGGTGAAAGTAAAAATTGGAAAAGAGGTTGGCAGTTTAAAAATAAAATGTATTATGCATATATTATTAAGGGCAAAAGATCAAATCCTTAACGTAAATCCCATGTCAAAAATCCAGGGTGTGTTAATAGGCAACAAGGTGTCACTGGTAGTCAGAGTAACATCGGGACATTCAGAATCATGGTACCTGGGTGTTTTGGGCCTTGAATTATCAAAGAACACAATACTGCTACTAAAGTTGCTACTGCTTACTTACACCTCGACTACTATCTACTGGGGCTAGTGTGGGGGAATTTTATGGCTATTCTTACGTCGGGTCAACTGGTTTCATCTTAACATTAAATTCATTTAAGGTAAGCTTAACCATATAAGCATACTTATGCACCAATTTGACCTTTAAGGCTGACCTCAGGTTGTTTTATTTATTTTGTCACCTATATTTATCACTTTTTTTATTTCCCTAGTTAAGTTACATGAAGTGGGTTTACGTTAGGACCACCTTAACCAGATTATACATCTCATTATAAAGTCATAAACTTAACTCAAACTGCACATATTCATTGATAACTCCTTGATTAAGTTGACCTTATTCTCAGCACGTTTGATTATGATTGCTTACATCAATATTATCATTCTGCTATGATTATGTAGTAGATCGTACTGTTGAGGTAGTCTTAACTTTTGCAGTGTGTAAATATATCTAGTTAAGCCTTGCAATGTATAGTATTGTCTGTTGCAGCTCATTTCCTCCTGACAAACCTACTTCTGTACAAACTAAAAGCTTCAGCCCCAAGTAGAGTAGTGGTAGTTAGCTTTCAAGGACATGAGAAAAACACAGTAAGCTAACTGTGACCTTTATCCAATGCTTACTGAAGTGAACTAGTTCTTTTTAAATGTTTTATTGCTCTATTTAAACATACAAACATACAAAAACACATGCAAGTAATATGCAAATAACAGTAACAAAAACATGTTACAATAGAAATATATATAGCTACATTATTTGTCACATCATTTTCACCCAAGCACAATACTTTTTTTTTTTATATGGCCACACAATAATACAAAAATAATTCCAAAATGCTCATTTCCAAATCTAATGGTTAAATTAATTAATGGTCTGGATTAGGTTTTAGACAAGGATCCAATTTTTAAAGTGTTGATCTTTGTAAAACTTGCTTGGTCATTTTTTACAGTTAACAAAACAACTGCCCCCACCCCTGTCCAAGACTGCTAATTATTCTCATGGACTTATATCTTTCTAGAGTTACTAGTAACTTAAGAAAACTGTTAAATTGTAAAAATTTTATTGTCATTTAACTTTTTGTAATTTAAATACTTAGTAAACATTAGTGAGGAAAAGGTAAGGGTATTTGATGCAATAATAATTCTAATTGCTGAAATTGACAAGATTTTCTTTTACCTTTTAAATTCTTGTATACTTGTCATTATATAAAATAACATAAAATCATTTATTACTAGTACAATAATGTAATTTTCTAGGGCAATATGCTGTGGTAATGGACCGCCATCAATGATTATCAGCCTGACACATCCATTTGTGCCTGAGGCTTGCCGAGAAACAGGCCAGTCGACTTGTGAGATACAATGGCTAGTAATATATGGCCTTCACTCAAGCAAAACTGTCATTCGGTTGTGTGCCTTTGTGTGATGATTTACTGGCCTAGTAAAAGATCTAATCTGATCTACTGCATTTAACTGTAGTAAATTATTTAAACCTTGGAATGTAGCTCTTGGTAATGTGTAAGACTAATTGGTAACCTGTTCCAATATGCCATCACTTCTTGAATTTGATATTGATTTATTTGGGTTTATTTCACTGCTGTCACAACATTATACATGGTATTATTGTATTATAATTGGCAGGGAAGGGAAACCAGTACATAATAGTTGGCCAAAGTTTTGCATTTTAAACTGTGGGGCATTGGTAAGTAACTTTCAATGCTCTACACATAGGATCTGGTCTGGTCTGGGGTTTGAACCACACACCTCAGAGGTTGGGGGTGAGTGTGTCAACCACTACACCACAATGCCCTACATTTATTGTTGAAAGGGCTGTAGACCCTAGCTTTGGCATATGTGTCTGGTGGTTTTGATGATATTTTAAGTAGCAGTGTAAGTTTTACAGTAATTTTTTTTATTATGAAAGGCTAAAAGAATTGGTTTGTACTGTAATATAATCAAAAATATATAAATGTTTGTCTTCAGGTAAATTCTGACGACCTCCAATCTGAGAACATTGACCATCTTAAAGTTTATGGAAGGAGTAATGTTCTGTAATGTTCTCTTCACTATGCAACTGGCAAAAGTACTGAAAGGTAAGCTAATGGTTTTAATAGCAATGAAATATATTTCAGGTTGAGGTTTGGGTTTTAAGTCACTTTCAACACATTGGATAGACATATCATAAGTAACTGGGAAAATGATGGAGATTGGTGCACAAATTAGTTGGTCAAGATTCTTCACTCTAAAGCATATGGCTTAAATCATTCCTCTGCACCAAGGCATACACTGGTTTTTCTTTATATATCCATGGCATTCTCTAATGTACTTCAGCTTGTTGGTTCATCATTTATGTGCTGTTGCACCTTAGAACTGAAGTACCCTTAATAAAGATTAAGCACTATAAAAGTGCAATAAGAATTGAACTTAGGGAAATGACCGTCAAATTGCCCCATCTAATATTGGGGTATGGAAGCCACTTGTTAGATGGAGGGTAGCCTGTGTTACCACCATCCTGCACTATACCCTCCAAAATAACAGGAATAAGTGTTAACTAATTCAGGTTTAACTTAACTGAGCAAGTTACTAAATTTTATCAATGACAGACTAACTTTTCAAAGCTTATTACCTGTTTATTCTGCTAGGATTTCCCACCAGAATCTTTACAACCACAAGGTGTCTTCGTGGTTATAACAACCCACCGACTGTATAATTTAAAATTAATAATAATTTTAGAATGTCCCAGCAAAGAGACTAAGTCCCATAATTTCACAATATCAAATTAACCTATCGAAAGCATACCCTACTTATATGATATTTTCCCACAGATCAAAGTTATAGATTTACATTTAAACATCAGAGGTCATATCAGGACAGGAATTAAATGAATGTAGTAGATGTGATAATAAAGTATGATATATCAAACTTGTCAATTATTTCACTAGAATTTATCTGTCAATGTAAGGTCTACCCAAATTAATGGTGGAACCTTTCACATATTGAAATTTTTTCATGTTCTTTAGATTGCATTTCCGTGAAGGCGCAAAGGAAGCATACTATAAGTATAACCATCTGAGAAAGGGTAAATTTGGTAAATCTGCATAAATTCAAAATAGGCACCACACCACACCAGAGTAATAACCCTAAATGTTCTGATGCAGTAAAATAACCTTTGGTATTCCATAATTTTTGCACTTATGTTGTCTTGTTACATATACAACTGAAATGCAAAATACAACTAAAAACAATTGTTAGTAATACTCTATTCTTGCATGTTTCTGGTACAGGGGTAACAACTTACACTCTCCAACCAGGGCAGATCCTTAGGGATTTTGGACATAATCTCAAAATATTAACAATAGTCCTTCTTTGGCAACTCTGAATAGTTGTTTATCTGCAATTAAAATCTGGATGGGAAGTAACATGCTAAAACTCAATGATGGTAAAACTGAACTGCTGCTTCTGGGTTCTCCTTACTTCATTAAGAAAAAACAAGTAATTACAATTGCAGTTGGGGATAGCTATATTGAAATTGTGTCAACAGTTCGCAATCTTGGTGCTTTCTTTGATGAACATATGTCAATGGATGTATTTGTTCACAAAAAATGTGCTGCTATTCAAGGCCAACTTGAAGCTGTAAATATTTAATTGTCTTTGATACAGACTCTAGTCATTTCATGCCTGGACTATTGTTGTAGCCTCCTTCTTGGAACAAAGAAAGCAAATATTGATCACCTACAGCATCTCCAGAATTCTGCTGCCAGGTTTATTTTTTACATTCCTCAATATGAAAGTGCTAAACCATATTTACAACAGCTTCATTGGCGACCTATGCAAAAAAGAATTCATTTTAGAATTCTCACTTATGTCTTCAAATGCCTAACCTCCCAGGCACCCAAATATCTTTCAGAATTGCTCCAGATTCATCAGTCATCTAAAGATACTAGATCCAGCAAGGAATACAGACTTAATCAACTGGTCATCCCTAACAGATTCAGTGAAAAAGCCTTCTCTTACATGGGCCTAGTGCTATGGAACAATCTTGATAATTCCATAAGAACTGCTACCTCAGTTGACAAATTCAAAAAGCAATTGAAACCATTTCTTTTTGAAAAAGTTTACAACTGTTGATTTTAATTACAAAATGATAATAGTTTTCTATAACATTGTTAAAGCGCTTTGAGTAATTATAATAAAGCGCAATAGAAATAATAATAATACAATTCCATGCTGGCCACACGGGCTACATATAAGTGTAAATAATTAACTCATCTGGGCTCATTTGTGACTCAATGCATTTCATGTTTTGGTAGTATCTGTTAGGTAACATAAGTGTATATAGGCCAGAATTTGTATTTAGCTAAAACAAATTTACCACAATACAGAGTTTCCAGCATGTAGCAGATTTTTTGAAATATTTGAATAGTTGTTCTATCCTCTGAGAAGCTGTATTAAAATATTCAGACAGCAGTGGTGAAGAGGGAGGCTATTTTGCTATACCAGATGGCTCATTTTAAATGCACACATAGAAGGTCTACTTACAGAGAAGTAAGGACAAGGTCGTGAAACAAAATTAAAACACTACTATATGCATAATTAATTCATTCTGGTAGTGTTAAATGGGATTAAAAATAACAAAATTGCTAAATTTTTCTTCTTGTCTTTTTTCTCATTTAATATGTGTGTAGTGAAATACTTTTTTTATGAATTTGTTTCTACAATTTCAATGATAGCAAAAAAAGGCCGCCAGACCACATGAAACGGACCTGGAATCTGCAGAGAAACTATGGAATATCAATATGGAGTTATGTGGCATGAAATAGACCATTGGATCAAGGACCTTTATCCATGTCACATGTCTTATATTTTACATAATATATGTTCTGAAGTTGTTTTATCCTTATGAAAGCATTCAGGCAGAGAAGAGACTAAAGTTAGGTGTAAACTTATCTGGTCTAACACAGTGTATGAACAGACATTTGTTTAGCAATATTACATGGCAGTAACAAATCCATTGCACTTTACAGATATAAACAATATTCAATTTTATAAAGTGTACTAATAAAGAAGAGATAGTTAGGCCGGATTAAATTAAATATATGAGTTCTCAATAATGGTGGTGAAATACTCAAAATTGTCAGTCTTCCTGATAGAAAGAGAGTTTATTCCAGAGTTTGGTATAAGCAATAAGAAGTTTTCAAACACACGTGTTTAATTGATATTTTGGTTTTCTGGATGTTAAAGATTATAAGATGATATCATAACAGTAACAGCTCTGCTCAAGGTGCGCCAGATGGACAAAGCCATTATTGACAAACAAGAGCCATCATAAGTGGCATTGGTGTGGAACTATGTTACTGAACTATATGTTGTAACCTGTTAAAGGTACTTACATATGACATTAGTTGCTAATAAATTATGATTATTGCCTTTTTAATGTAATACTGTTACAGAAAGTGCAGTTTAAAAATATTCACAAACTTTATTTTAAATTTTTAAACCTGTGTGTGTAACTAATATGTTAATAATTGTTTAAACTTCATCTGATGTTCTTTGACTTGACCTTGAATATTTGGGCTTACACCCTACACATTTTACCTCCTCCACCAACTGATCAGTCGTTTGGCTGCATTCTCAACTAACTGAAATTTGCACAATTGTTGTTTGCTAATCCTAAAAAGAGGTGTGTTACCATAATCTCACTCAAATATTACTACAGCTTGCACAAGCAGGTTGTTTCTACATTGTGGAGTTTTAAAGTATATATGTGGCAACCTTAATTGTGGATCCGAATGTGAGGTTGTTGCTGCAGTGGTTGAGAGTTTAAATCCACTTTGTGGGAACATGTGGGAAAATGGAAAGCCTGTCCCACTATGGCATACAAGATCCTGAACACTGACTTTGAACATCAGGATGACAGCAACGCAGAATCCCAGTGATTCAACTAGGAGGGCATTTTGATTGCCTTGATTCTCATTTTGATCAATTTGTTAACCACCAAATAGATGCTACACGTAACTGTTAGAGCTTTTACAGCGATTTTGAATGATGTTAAATGAATCTGTATTTTTCTCCAACTAAGCCTTTTTATGTTTCCTAACTTCTGTAAAATCTCTGCTCGGTTTACAAGCCCCTCATTTGAAACATTGACTATGGTGGTTTCACTGATGCTATAGCATCTGGAAAGTATTTCTCTTGTAATCCCTCATAAACCGACACCAGATAGTTACAGAAGGCTGTGCCTGTTATTGTCTCCTGCTTTTGCCCAAGGAATGATGGCAGCATGCTTCTCATCTGTGTGAACTGATCCATGACCTACTGGTCGACCAAAGAGTGACGCAATGTGGTGTCTTAACTGCATGCTGATCTCCATACTGTCTGTGTCAATCGAGGCTATGGAGATGTTGTGTGCTGTAGTAGCTGAAGCGCTGGCTCGTTGGGCCTGGGACGATTTGCTACATTCCTTTCCTCTGATGTGCGACCTCAGGAATCCAAACTTGTCCTGTATGCAACTCTGACGTTTAGTCACTCCATCAACGAGGCATGTCCAGACCTTGATTGCGTCAGCTTCTTGCAATGTGTCCTTTGTGAGTCAAACCAGGTCTTGCATACCTTGACAGACAACTTGCAACTGTCGGCAAACCGCTCTCAGAGACACTTCTTCCTTGCTTTGTCCTTGAAATGTCATTTGTCTTGTCATACAACTCTTCATGGTCCTTCAGAAAGTCCACAATAGCCTCCTCGTCAGAGTCAGTGAAACAGGTGTTGGTCATGTGCCCCTTTTCGTATTTTGACTGTGATGTTCCCTCCTCTTGTCCAACAACTTCTGTTTCAGTGTCAGTTTTCTCCGTCCTCGGCCTTTTTTCTGTAACTCCCTCCTCTTGCAAGTGTGATTCCTGAGCTCTTGCGTCCTCCTACTCCTTCTGTTGCTGTGCCTCCACCCTCTCTCTGGCTTCCTTCCCCTGCCTCCTCTACTGGATTTCTGCCGCTGTGTGCTCCAGCTCAAATTCAGGAACACTGTCAGTGGGAACTTCTGTCTTCCTCTCTCTTCTGCCTTTCTTAGGCCCCATTGTCAAATAATAAGCAGCAGCGTTTTTGTAAAAAACAAAATCCTAAAATATAAAGTTAGCCAACTTTATCTCAGAACTATTCTTGAAACACTGCCAGATGTTATCTGTCAGATGAGTCACAGATTTCATCAGCAGACAAGCCATGGGTCATAAAAATGAAGCTCGCCTGTCCTACACATTTCCCAGCTTGTCTGTTGTGTAACTGTGTCAATTTTGGGTTTACAGCTTGTCTGCAGGTGTTCCCGCTTGTCCTGCTGATATGTTACCACGTCTACGGTTGAAGACTGGGAGACTTCCCGTCTTGACAGAAAGTGTCCAAGTCAGGTCAGTTATGTTTAAGACAGACCCGTTTGCTTTCAAGTATGGTCGGTTAGTGTAGCTGGCCTGTCTGGAAGTGGAATCCTGGTACTTAACCAGGACAGGGCAGCAAGTTTTTCAAGGCAAGACAGTAACAGTAGATGACAAGATGGGAAGTGTAACCGACAAGCCGTAGAGATCCACAACAGGATGATTTCCAGGTGGGCAGAGAGACAGTCTGGATACAGAGTCATGGATGGTTGGTGCAATATCAAACATGTTTGATATTTTGTTGATCCACTGTGACAAGCCAGGAAACTACAACTGATCCTGACAAACTCTGTAAACCTCGAAAAAAAACCTAGTTACCAACAAGTCGGCTCCAGTGGAACACCTGCATTAGTTGCAGAGTGCTTTGCAAATTTGGCATCTAATCAGAGGGTTTCATCTCTGTTTAGGTTTGTGATCCTAGCTTTTGAACGTCACATAAAACTTTAAACTTTGTACTTCTAGTATTAAAGCACATTTGCATATAATTGAATTGATATATACTTTTTTATGCTCAGACAGAGCCCAATCCAAATGAAATAACAAAAGTGCGTCAGAGAAAAAGAAGTTATATTTTTTATTTGATTTTAAGTGAAAAGTTCTAAATGTGAGACCTAGTTCAGACTGTTCTATCCTGGCCTCATGAGCTACATATGAGCTGAAAATATTTAAATAGGAATGTCCTTAGCCTTTTTTCCTTAGGTTGTTACTGGGCTATCTTTGCACCAGTAGCCACCAGGAAGTTCATGATTTCATATGAAATCGTTTATATTGGGAATGGGATATCATCTCCTCTGCTTTCCATCTGATCATGATAAATGTACAATTTTGGAAACTGCATTAAGTAAGGAGCTGTGACTGACACTTCTGAGACCACACTCATTGTAAAATAGTGAGCTTTAGCTGTGATTAAAAACACATCTGTCTTTGTTTTCTGTAAGTACCAGATATTAAACATGTATGTAACACTGTAACACTGCTGTGGCTATAGAGGTTTAGAAAGGATTTCACTGTCAGGCAGATGATATGCAATATCTTATCAGCCAGTTTGGTTTGTTGGGATTTAAAGACCTGCACTACCTACATATAAAGTACCATTTTTGGGACTAAGACCAAGGTCATGAGGCACAATTCAAATATGTTGTGAGACAAACACACGTAACAGTCTGAACAGGCCTTTAGTGATAAAAACAGGACCAAAATGTAAATGTTGAACTGGATATTGGTTAATTAAGACAAAAACACATTTTATACCAGTTTCTACGTTAAGTATTCAAAATCCATATTTACGGACAAATTTTTTTCAAGATTTCAAATGAATAATGCTACAGGATTTTAACATGTTTAATTTCTGCCTTAACTTAGTTTACTACATGGATTTACAAACTTGATGAAGCTTACTAATTCAGTTATAAACTTAATAAATATTTAAAGGTGTTGATTAATTCTATTCACAATCATCCTTTGTTGGGAACATAGTCTTGCTAAAGACTCAAGCGTCCTTGTAATTGTGGAACATTTGTTACAGTCAGATAATGAAGTTTCAGTTTATATAACATACTCATACATACACTGTCTTTTAGATCAGCTAAGGGTTGATGAACTTAACTTATATCTCCTTACATGTATTGGTGTTTTATGAATAACAAATATCTGTGAACATGTTTGAAAAAGATATGGTACAAATTTGAGCTTTTATGTAAGGCTATTGGGAACATACCAAACTAACTGCAACTGTGAATATATATTAGAAATAATGAAATTCCTAGAACACAGTTAATGTTATTTCAATTTAAATTCGATTTAATAAGTAACAATCCCTGTGTTTGAAGAGGTACATTGTAAGAGGTACATTGTAACATGTGTTATTGAAGCCATCAGTGACAATCAATAGATGTAAGTAAGTAAATCTGGAAGTCTTGGGAAACATACTAGATTTATGGTGAAAGGTCATAATATGGAGTTGAACATTAATATTGATTAATAAGTTAAAAGCTGAGGTTGTATCGTTCTAGCAGTTTTGTCTACCAAAGACATATACTAGGACTGTCGGCGGTGAATCTGTCATGTTGCCATAAACTGGGTTTGAAACCACAACTACACAAGGGAGAGCTGACTAATAAAACTGATCACTGATCACTGCGGCTGGTTTAAAAATACAAGGTTGTTCCATATCCACAAGTGGATCATAAACCTACCTTCTGATTGTGTCCATTTGTGATGTTAGTATTTTCATTCAGGATGCTTAAACCATGAATTGAATATTTGAGACCATCACTGGACCGGCAGTTACGGATCAGGAACATTTAGCGGCAGTTAGGAGCGAATTTTGATTAATCCCTGAGTAATCTAGATCATTTGTAATTATCGTATACTGTCGCCGATCATTGAGATCAGTGTTTTCTACATTAATTTGTTCTTAATTGTAAGTTTTATAACCCATTCGGGAAGAATCAGGAACTGATCAGAACATTTTCAGGAAATAATTTAATGGATTGGAATCTTTTGAGAACCAATCGGAAGGTTTCAAGACCCATATGACAATATCACTTGGAAAGCTATCAGAAACGTCTACTTATTGATTGTGATTGGTTTTACTTTTTCCTTTTACTTTTCTCTGCAGGTAGGTTTATGATCAACTGCCTCACAAAACAGCAGAAAATATTCTCACAACCAGAAATCAGATTTATCTTTACATTTGTTTTGCATGGTGGGGTGGGGGAGGTGCTTCAGTGACTGGTCTGTAAAATTTATAAAATAACTGAAGAAACTAGGTTTGACTGGAAATTGTTATTTAAAAATTTATCAAATAGCTAAAGAAATAAAGGTTATGCTGAAAATGTTTTCAAACATTCAGTATGAAGTGTTTGATAAACAGCACACATAAAACATTTGAACAACATTTTTGTGACAATGTTTTGTAAATATTTGCTCCGAAAATGTTTTGCAAACATTTGATAGCTACTGGTTTTCTTTCCCATCATTTTGAAACATTTTAAAAATCTTTTTTATCAAACGTTTTGAAAACATTCTATCACAAACATTTTTAAAGCCATATTTTCAGAAAGCTTATTAAATGTTTAGCTAAATGTTTAGCAAAAATAGGGGATTTTGAAGGACTCTGTCAAAAATTGCCCCACATGCAATCCCTAAAAGTAAGAATTGAATGGGGTCACAATTATAAGCCGCTATCTCACAATTTTAGACATAAAAATAATATTTTCATAAGTGAGTAACTTAAATATATACTGAATTTAACCTGTGATCCCATTATTAATGTGACATTATTATGGTCATTGTAGTATTGTTCTAATATTAGTCATTAAACGCTTAATAAACAGTTGATTTTCGTAACCATCATTTTTTAACCTTCACAAAACATTTCCTTTCAAACATTAAAAAAAACCCAAAAATGTTTGCTGGGCAATATCAGTATCCAGGAGCAGAAAGGGGTCAATAACCATGGAGAAGAACCATGGGGATAATAAGACTAAGGCTGAAACAACGGTATACATTAACTTTCCCTCAACTGAATTTCCCCCCATTAGAACTATATAATAATAATAATAATTTGTTTTCCCCCTTTTAGTATGATGTATGATTTCCTCCCTTTGATACACTGATTTTTCCCCCCATTAGAACTATATAATAATAATAATTTGTTTCCCGCCTTTTAGTATGATGTATGATTTTCTCCCTTTGATACATTGATTTTTCCCCTTTGTATTTTATATAATGAGATTTGTGTAGGTAAATAAAACAAAGATTATACAATTTATTTCAACGAATAGAAAATTTAAAACATATTTCATGAAAAAAATACAGAGTATGTATGAAATATAAATTATTCTTTGATAAGGCAGCTATGGACATTAGCCTGAGTACATTTATATCAGATAGAAGTCTTTGAACATACTTGCTGACTATGTATTAAATATTAATTGTTGTTTAATATGGTAATTATAGACAATGACCTCAGTATATTTCTTAGATGTGGAAGTGTTTGATCCAACTTCCAAAGCATATGTCAAACATTAATTAGTCTTTGATAAGGTAACCAGAGTACATTTCTATCAGATGAAAGTCTCTGAGTTAAATTCAATGTATAATATTTATAGCACTAAGAGACTAAAATAGAAGGGCTGAATCACTGCACCATAGGGGAAAAGCCATACCTTAATAACAAGGGGGACCAACCAGTGTAGGGCAATTCCACATTTACATGTGTTATACTAATAAATGTTACTGTTTGTTTCAAATAAAGATATGAAGTACTTTTTGTCCTATGGTGCAGTTCTTTTTGTCCTGGTACTTTTTGTCCTAGTAATTTTGAGGCAGGTTCTTTTTGTCCAGGTTCTTTTTGTCCGTACCCCTAATTTCACAGGGGCAAATCATAGCAAATCAATTTAAGCTTCTTTCTGACAAAGGCACAACAGGGGGACACACGGATCTCATCAGTACGAGTATTTCACCCTATGTGGCATCAAAAGCAAAACTTTTACCATTAACCAAATTGATTGTAGCAGAAATACAAAAATCAAACTGTTTGACAGAGTAAAAAAATATATCGGCCTTTGCATTCTGCTGCAACTCATCAAAAGGCATGACGACAGCACATAACATCAAGTCCGGTACTACCCTTGATATGCTTCTACAACTATCTTCTGTTGGGGTTTATGTCCCATTCAACAGTCAGGGACATATTGGGACAGATCTTCAGTTTTATCACAGTCAAGCCAACAGAGAGGTGACAGTCTGTGATTAGATGACAAACTTGCAAGTCACTAGGCCACTGGGGACCTCACAATCTCCGCTAGGGATAACAGAATTAGCTGACACTGTTTTCCGAGAAGCCTTAGTCGTATCACTAGAAAAGTGAAAATGACAGTCCACTACGAAGGGCAAAGTCGATAACTTCACAAATTGGATGCTTCGACATGATTGACTTTATTTGTTAATACTTGTTAATTATTTTAGTTCACTATAATAAATAACACCAATTGCTATTACACCAGCAACTGCTATATGACATGAAGTGCCAGTCCCTTGGCCCCAAATAATATGGCTGATAACCATAATGAATAACATCAGAGTAGTATAACAACATGATAGGCTGTAAAATATGCAACAACAATCCTAGAGGATGAATGAGACTAATATTATTTACACCCTCTAAAGTTACTAAAACAAATTAATCCGTGAACTGGTCAAGGACTAAATTTACAAAATTCATACAGCATACTTACATTTCACAGATAAATATAACCCATTAAGAACCTAAAGCCTCTCTTACATTCCTTTGTACGTGTATTCACACGTACGTGTGTTATGATTATTGGTGAAGCCTGTTTGACGGGCAGTAGATCTTTGCACACGCAAACAAGGTGAATTCCCCAAGCAACAGTGTCACTACTTGAACGTCCAAGAACAGACTGTGGCTAGCTACAAACTGTACAGTGGGTTTATATACGGGCAAGGTACACGTGAGTGTATCATACAGCATGTGCAAACCCTGTAAGTAAATAGGGAGAACCTACAACATTGGCAAAGAAAATGCATGTGCCCAAGTCTCTTATAAATTACCCTTGAGACATGTGTTGCCATACTGCGAGCATACAGAAAATAATTTGCTGCCAAATTTCATTGCGGGTCTCTGCAACTTAGAAAATTCTGTTATATAATCATCACACATGTATCATGTATCCCTTGCAAATTAGCCCTTTTTTCTGTGTAAACCAGGACATATGTGCACGTATGATGGGATGTAAGAGAGGCTTAAGAGCAGTATGACTATCACTTTCTCTTACTTCTGTTAGGATTACAACCCTGATACATTGAAGAAATAGAATCCAAAATATCAGTAACAATACAGGTAGAACCTAACAGATCTAACCATCCCAAGTAATCGATACAGAAATGCTCACTCACAAAGTTCTTCAAACATGAGGAAGGCCATCTCCAAAAATTGCCACAAATATCATTTACTAACTGCAAAAATGGTTCTGTGGCTGTCATGATTGTACTTCCAACCTCACAATAAGATCTGTCAGGAGGAACCGGCAATAGAAAATCGTCACAATGGAACAGGGGGCTATGATTTAGTCATTATGCATTCATTATGTATGAAATACAATCTTTGCTCAAGAGGCCAGACACACAGGCTTTATGAAAGCAAATAAAGACTTTCCTTTCAAAGACTGTATAAGTTGAAACATTAAAAACATTTAAGAATACCACATCTCTAGAACATATGTATTGTGTTATAATCCTTAGTGTCCTTTTCACAAGCACACTTTTAGGTGACTGTTATATTCCACAACACAATAGCTACTTCAAGAAAAAACAATGTCTGAAATCTGTTTAGTCTGACTCTAGGCGCAAAATTAATTAAAGCAATTACACTTGGCAAGGTGGATCTATCCACTTTTAAGCTCACCAAATGTGTTGCATATAGGAGAGATATATTCTACTTAAACATTTATGATGGTTCAAGTGTAATTTGCTTTGTATTCTTTTACCTCAATACTGATTAACACAGGTACCTATTATGACATGTTTGCACTGAAGTGGGCAGTAAAATTAACTAGTAAGCAAATAGTCTATAATAGAAATGCAGATGTCATAGATTATTTCAAACACTCACTGTACTACAAAATTAGTGTACTACAAAATTAGGTAGATATAAACAGCATAAATACATCACTTGCCATGGCAAAAAGATCACAACACATAAACTACATTTCGACACCCAAACAAAGAGCAGGTGTCACATTTTGCTTATTTTATTTAAGGGGGAGCATAAGTGAAAATATCATAGGAAAAATTACTGTGTAACATGCAACAGTTATAAGCACTTTCATCACAAAGCAGTAATTTTTACAAATGTATTCACAAAGTAAAATTATACTGGGGTATGCTTGACTTAATTAAGAGAAACAAGCAAATGAAAACAGAAAGTATAAAATTTAAAAAAAAATAGCATACATGCACGCATCAAACTTTCACTTTTTTTTCTTTTGGGACATATTTTGTCTACATTACATTTGTTTTAGATGACATAAATAAAATTGTGAGCATCAAGTAGCCATCTGGCTGTTCAAACTTCTTCCAAAGATGTAGCTGCCCCTGCATCTTATGAAATAATAAATGATCATTAAGATAACTTATACCCTCCCTTACGATGTGCAATGACTGGAGGTCAATGAGCAGTAGATTTTTAGTAGACCATAAAAGATATAGCAAGAAATATACACTTAACTACTGACAAATGAGCTATAAACTTACATGCATGCATTCAGATATTTAAAACTGTCTGTTCTACAGTCATCAAGAATAAATTAAAATTAAAATAAAGTAGCTTTTGATTAATGATATCACGGGGCTTGCAGTGGCATGGCCTTACAATAGATTGCATAAACTTAACAGTGACCACAAATTTTTCCTTTAATAAGTAGAACACTTTCACCACTGTACCGTCTCTCTCTTCAGCTAACAACCCTATTAGATTTTGTGATGGCAAAGTTCTTGATCATATAAACCATAATATTTGCACCTTAGAGTCTGCCTGTCAGAGATTAAGCGCCATAAAAGTACAGAATAGAATAGAAATTGAATATTTAAACCTGATTCCCTTGTTATTGCTCTACAACAATGAATTTGCTAATTATTGTATTTTCTAGTGTGGAAAATATTTGCCTAGTATTAGAATAAAATACTTGCAAACAAATGAATTCAATAGTCAAAAACTCTGTTGTACAGTCCTATCTTACACAATGAAAATTAAGTTGAACATTTGCACAGTGTTTTTGTTACTGCTGTTTCAGTGTTTCAACTTCTTAAGAGACAACCATGTATCTGCCATATGAGGTTTTTGTTCAGATATTGTGGACCATATTCAGGAAGACATTTGGATTCTTCCAATACTTTGTCTGGTGGTGGAATGGAACACATGCAAGAATAAAAGAAAACTACAAGAAAGATGCCATCAAGGGTTCTGTGCAAGTCCTGAATATTCTGGCACGCCACAAATTTTGTTACATCTTACAACCGTCTGGTGCTGATAACTTCTTGATGACTCACAGTGAATTCGTTGACCCGGAATATGTTCTCCAAGATCGTATTACTTTGTATTATATTAACAAAGATGAAGCAGTCTTTGTAGAAGCAGAAGAAGGGATAGATGTCACTCAGTCAAAGCATGGTAGCTTTGTTAGGTATGCACAATACAGAATGGCTAAAAAGTTGATTAACATGCCTATATCTGTTTTCAACAAGTTAGGTGAGAAAGTAGGCCAAACGACAAAAAAAATCATATTTCTGTGTAATTCTGCTAGATGTGGATCCACTTTGGTAAATCAAGTATTTGAAGAGACTGGCTCGTGCATTGCATATTCTGAACCAGATGCCTTTAATGCAGTCACCCAGTTAAAAGGAGTTGTTTCGGAAGAAGAGAGAATTCGCATATTCAAAAACTGCATTAACATCATGTGCAAACCGTACCATACAAAAGAGATTAAGTCTTATTTCCTGAAGCCAACCCAACCGACCATGGTAGAAATTCCCCTTATCAAGGAACTCTTCCCTGACAGCTATATCATGTACATCTACCGAGATGGCTTGAATTGTAGCAAATCAATAGCCAAAATATGCAATACGCTGCCAATGCTTGGTCTTACAATTGCCTTTGGGCGTATATCAGCAAAGTTTGCCAGGATGTCAATGGAAGGAATGGGCTTGCCTGGAGATAATTTTGAAGTGAAACTCCAAAGTGGAACACATTTTGGATCAATTGTATGGGCAGCTGCCATGCGACAATACTTGGATTTCAGAGAAAGGGGCATGGCGATTGTGGGTGTCCGTTATGAGGATCTTGTAGATGATACAACCTATGCTTACCAGAAGATATTTGAATACTGTGACTTGCCATATGATGCCAAGGCAGTGGAGGTGGCTATGGGCAGAGATTCCCAAATGGTAACAACAATGAATATGAAAATCATGGCAAAATACAAACTGGAAGAGTTTACAGATGACGTTAAGAAGGCTACAGATGGAATATGTGATCAGTTTGGCTTACCACATTTTCCAGAACTATTTATTGCTCCTGGAACTATCACATACAGAGACAGAGGTACTCCTAATGGAAAGTAGGCTGAAGTCACCAGGTGGTTAAATACAGTCATCAAACTATGTTATTCATATTATTTTTGTGGTGAAAAGTATGTAATCAAACTATGTTATTCATATTATTTTTGTGGTGAAAAGTATGTAATCAAACAATTTTATAAACACATTTGCAAATAGACATTGATCAATTAGTGATTCAGAAAAAAATATTTATCTGAAGCCACTCTTATATCCCATTGTACTTGCTTATGCATCCTGGTTACAGAGAAAAATTGGGCTGATTTGCAAGGGACACTTAAGCTACACTTGTGATTTTATAGCAGAATATCAAGGTCACACAGACCCCACAATGAAAATTGGCTTGCATATTTTCTCTGATGGCACGTAGCATGGCTATAAATGCATCCATGTCTCAAGGGTAACTTACGAGAGACTTGCACACATGCAGTCTTCTTGGTAGTGTTTCAAAATCTCCCCATTCACTTACAGGGTTTGCATGTGCCATATAATACATTCATGTCTACCTGTCACCCATATTAAACCAATGTGTCTGTAGCTAGTCACAGACTGATTTTGGATGTCTAGGTAATGTTGGGAAAATATACCTTGTTTGCACATGCAAAACTTTGCTACCCACTACTAGATTATGCTCATATTTTTCAACAATATTTGCAGCCCACATACATGTGTATACACATATGATGGGATGTAAGAAAAGCTTCACACTGGCACTGGATACTTAAAAATATGTCCCAGTCTTACCTGCCAATTAGATCAAATATGGTATGAGGTGGATAATAAAAATCTGAATATTTTGTTTTGCTGTGTATAATTAGCTGTTATTGTAAATAGAATAGTAAGTGCATGTAAATTGTTCTTTTGGAAGGTTGAGTTAAGATTGATTAATCACATGTTCAAGTTTTCAATTGACAACAGTTTTGACATAATCGACATCCCAGTAAACATTAAAAGGTTTTAAAATGATATAAAGGTTTACAGAATGTTCTAAAAACCTAAAACCTTTTTTGGGCATTACTAAACATTTCCCATGAAATATTTACACTGTAATGTTTAAAAAACATCTTATAAACATTCTCTATACAAACTTTTTCGCTGAAAATATTTATAAACGTTTATAAAATAACTCATGAAACTAGGTTTGACTGGAAATGTTTTTTAAAAATATTTTTAAAAAGCTGAAGAAATAAAGACTATGCTGGAAATGTCTTTTTTCAAACATTCATCATGAAATGTTTGATAAAATGCATACATAAAATCCTTAAACAATATTTGTTGACAATGTTTTGTAAATGTTTACTCTGAAAATATTTTACAAATGTTTGATAGTAACTGGCTTTCATACCCATCATTTTTAAATGTTTTAAAATGCTTTCCGTCAAAAATTTTTAGAATGCTTTACCTTCAAAGACTTACAAAGATGGCAATGAGCTATAACAGGTGATTTTAGAGGACTTTGTGAAGAATTGCCACACGTGCAGTCCCTAAAAGTAAGAATTGAATGGGTGCACAATTTACAAGCCACTATCTTACAGTTTTAGATATAAAATAATATTTTCATTCTTGAGCATCCTACTCAAATATCGAATTTGACCTCTGATCCCAATTAAGGTTAATATTACTAGGCAATGTCAAAGTAATATTTTAGAGACTTTGTTCATCTGTAAAATTCTGCTAACATTTGTCATTAGACATTTAATAAATGGTATACATAAAATGTTTTGAATCATTCTATTAAAATGGGTTCTGTACCCATCATTTTTTTAACCTGCCCCTTTCCATTCAAACGTTTGCGAAACCTCGAAATGTTTGCTGGGATAAAATTTTTATTGCTGTGTCAAATGTGGACATTTTGAATCTTTTTAACACTACTGAATTTGCTGAAATATGTTTGTATTTTGTTTATTTGGGGTTTTACGTCACTTTCAACACTGTACAGGTCATATCACGACGGGTAGTTGGAAGGGCAGAGGAAACCAGTACATATAGTTCACTAGGGTTCTGTACTGTAAACTGCCGACCAACGGCAAGCAACTACCAGCTTTCCCACTTATGGCCATCACAGGGATCGAACCCCGGCTGCAGAGGTGGGAGGCGAGAGTGTTACCACTCTGCCACCGTGGCCCCCGAAATATGTTTGTAAAATATGTTCAATAATGTTCACTTTTGTTATATATCACACTAAAATATAGTTTGTAATTAATGTTGGAGGTATTGCCTAGTTTAGTTTGTCTCTATTCTCAAAAAAATGTCCCATTATTACTAGCTGAGCGTGCATTACTAGGGGATTATCAGTGCAGAATCAAGTCTTTGAAAACACAGTATTTTATTGCTAGCCGGTCAGTGGTCCAATAATGAGTATTATTGACTGGGCTCCAACGTCCCCAAGTATTTGTTTACAAATATTGTACTCTTACTTGAAATTTTTAACTTGCAATATCACACTTATTACTGCACTGATTTAAACCAAACAAAAACGAAAAAAGCAGTGTAATGATATCTTTCCAATGATATAAAGAATTTGTTAGGAAAGAAACATACAAAAACCACTTCAAAACAAAACGTCATGGTGACATATTTTTATCAGCCTCTACTTACATGATGTCACAACATAAATTTGATTAGCACAACGTCCAGCTATATGAAATTCAGCTAGTAATAATAGTAATAATGTAACTTTTTATGTGCAATATGCTGTAGAAATGGACCTTCATCAAGTGTCAGGCTGATAATCATTGATGGCGGTCCATTTCTACAGCATATTGCCCTATAAAATTACATTATTGTACTATTGTAGGATCCATATAAGCAACAGCAGCATTATCAGTAATATTGTGTTTGAGATTACTTTCTTTATTTTATCACACGTTTATGTGTTGTTGGATCATGATTAGTTACACCACAATAAAGTGTTTGCATCAGTAACAAAATTCATATTTTGCAGCACAGTAAATAGTGGTATTACCACTACTGGTAATCCTATTCCAAACTAGATTCTTAGTGTTTAATCTCGTCACTGAAAAAAAAACTTTAAGGCGCAAAAGTCATAAGATTTATTGCAAAATTTATCAGTCTATGAACATAGCAATGGTTGTTGCCTCAGAGGTACTGCTGAATAAGAAACCATGATAAAAAGGAGTTGGAAAACAAATATGATTTAAGCTTTTTAAACGCGAGCCTAGAAACAGCTTGTGCTTCTACATATCACTTTTTTCTGGTTTTTTGGTCTCCGGACTTTCATGAATTGTGCTGCAGCGTGATGAGTATTTGTCCGCTCACTGAAGTTAAGCAGCAATGGCTTACATTGGTACTTGGATGGGTGACCGTCTGAGTTCTAGACCAGCTGTGGAAGTATCTGGGTTTGAATTTCTTTGTGTCCCCAGACCTTCCTTAAATTCTGGTGCACTACTTGTGTCACTGATGGCTTTGCGCTCACGCTAAGGGACCAAAACACCTTTTGGCCTTGTTTATCCTAAAGTAAGCGACAGAGGAAGCAGAAAGAACACCATCAGGCAATTCATTCCAGATGTGCCTTGGGGTGATATTCCCTTGTAAAGCAGATAAAATCTGCCAATATGTTTCACAGTAATAAAGGACCCCTTAAAGGAGAAAGGTTTCATCTCGGTACGAAAATCTCAGTACTTTAGCATCACATGACTGATTTTAATTGCTCTTTAACCTCTCTACTTTAGACTTTAATTTGATATGTTTTTGGGAAGCTGAATTTTGGTTCATAACCCTGTCCTTATAGTTCTGTAAATGGACCTCAAATGTGAGTAGTGTATGTTTTAAAATGAGCCACCCAGTGAAGTAATACTACACCTCCAAGTCAACTCATCTGGCGTATACATTTTACTTGAGCATGTGAGAACATGGGGGAAGTTTTTCAAACATTTGAGTAAATCTGCTAAATGTCAAAATGACCGTTGGTGTGACCTGTGCAGTGTACGGAAATACAACATCACTCTTTATCCATCATTTGATTTATACTGAGAAAATATAATGAAAGAAGTTATATTTTGTAATTTCCCTCACACTGCCCACGAATTGAATTGTTCTCAGCTTTCAAAACAATTAATTATCACCTGAGTAGACACACCACATACACCCATCTTTTGATGTAAATAAAATAACTTATGAAACTTATGCACTCTTCCTTTAATATAAATAAATAAAAACACATATGAAACTTATGCACAAACCTGAAATAGAAGTGAGCCTTTATCAATTGTAAATGTAGTTTAACAATTTTCCTACCCATCATTTTAGCTGATGGGTAGTTTTCCTGATGGGCTTTTTACCTCCACCAAGGAAGTTATGTTTTTGCCTGGGTGGGTTTGTGAGTTTGTTTGTGAACAAGATAACTCAAAAACTTATTGACAGTTTTTGATGAAATTTTCAGGATATGTCTGAAAAGGTAAAATGAAGAAATGATTCAATTTTGGGAGTGATCCGGATCACTATCTGGATCTTCTGGATCCATAAAATGTAATTTTTAAAGACAGATAACTCAAAAAGTTATGGACGGATTTTGTTGAAATTTTCAAGATATGTGCTCTTTTGGCGGAGGTCTATGCTCTCCGAATGTTCTTGTTTGCTGATGGGATTTTCTTGATGGGCATTTTTCCTGATGGGCTTTTGAAGGGATTAGACCATGTAGACTTGAAAAAGCTTAGGTTAAATCATGAGCTTATACTGAATCATTTAAGCTGTGTTTGGTCTCGGGCTAAAGCGTAGGTACCATATCTGAAGAACCAACAGGAGCCAGTTTCATTATAGATTAGACCACTTACATTTGAAAAAAGCTTAGGCTAAATCATGAGGTTATACTGAATCATTTAGGCTGTGTTTGGTTTTGAGCTTGAAAGGGATTTCACAAAGGGTTGATAGGGTCATCAGCGGCCTAATCGTTTGGCACATAATCACGGGCTGTCACCTCTGTGTTGGTTCAAACTCCCACAAATGACAATGCTGAGGATCTGTCCTAATAGGACCCAGCTGTTGAATTGGACATAAAACCCTAACTTAGAACGTTTCAAAGGGAGACTTAGTTGAGACCAAGCTTACGTTGATTTATTAAACTAAACAGTGGTTTCTTGTCTCACATGATGTTATGAACAAAATTTGTTTGGCACATTTGCCCAAGGATAAGTGCAAGTACAAAATCTTGTAACTGCTGAAAAACATCCAAATTGCAATTGGACTTTTTGTACTGATTAATCTCCTCTTTCTTAAGGGGATTCTAAGGTGCTGAGCAGTAAATCATCAACCAATTTTACAGTATCCAGAGATGGAAAAGGGGTCCAAACACAACTTTAAAAGGCGTTCAATATTTTTCTACACAGTTTTCAGCCAATTCAAATTTTGAATTGGAGAAGAGTTTATTGCGGCCATACTTGGTCTGTGCAAAAGGTAAGGCCACTCCAACAGCCCAAGACCCAGCCAAAGCTTAAACTGATTTTTGAAATCCACAAATCTAAGACCACAGACTGAGACTTACAAATCTAAAACTTAAAATCTAAGTCTGGGTGTAATGCTTTTGTGAAAACTGGTCCCTGGAAATATATCATATGTCCACACTTACTCATATCCATACTTAAGGTTTAGATAGACCTTTTGTAACGTCCTTACATTCTAGCAACTATGTATTGGAGCATTATGATCACAACAATCACAGTCCATCTGAATGAATCATGGAGTGTACTATGTAAGTCAGGGCATGAGGCACCGGGGGAAATGAAGTCAACCATCTCAGATTTAATTATTGAAACATGACATTAATCCACTTGCAGTAATCTCCATTTATGAGGGAGCATTTAGACTTCAAAATGGCATCTGCTTGTTTGGGGTAATTTGTGAAATAAAATTCTTTGTGTTACTTCAGTTTTAGAAAAAATATAACAAAAATATATTCTTAAGTAGAAAATTGTCTTATCTTAGTGTAGTTGTAAAATTAACAGACGATCATTCTTTTAATCTCGTTACCACGAAATAAAAAGACATTCCCACATGTAACTTAGTAAGTCATGGTAATGAAATACTAAGTTGTGGTAATGAGATACGAAGTCGTGGGAATGAGATACCCACCACTTACTAACTCATTGCCATCACTTACTTGCTCCCACCACTTCTTAAGTTGCTCAAACCACTTAATACTTCATTCCCACCACTTAGTATGTCATTCCCACCACTTACTAACACATTCCCACCACTTATGAAGTTGTTCCCACCACTTAGTAACTAGTCCCCGCCACTTATTAACCTATCCCAACACTTGGTAACTCATTACCACCACTAAGTAAGTCGTTTCCACCACTTACTAAGTCATTCCCACCAGTTAAAAAGTTGTTACCACAAGATATTATGGTGTTCCCTCAAGATAAGTTCCGTATGATATGCAAAGAATTTGCCTGTACATTGGCATTAAAGTATCTTGTGGTAACAAGTTGCTAACTTGTGCAAATGATTTAATATCTTGTGGGAATGACTTGTTAACTTGTGGGAATAACTTAGTATCTGGTGGAAATGACTTGCTAAGTTTGGGAATGACTTACTATGTCGTGGGAATGATTTGTCATGTCTTGGTAATGAGATAAAAAAATGGTAGGAAAGATTTCTGTGTCCCTTCCTGGACTCCATACGAAATTGAAAAAAAAGTTATTTTTCACTTTTTCCATTGTTGTTATAAAACTTCACCATTTATTCTTCTTAAACTTCTTACGTCAATTTTGCTCCATGATCTTGCCAAACTTGCAGCATTGTAACCGAGGTATAAGTGTTTCAACCAAAAATATTTACATACCACATAATGGACTTGCTCACAAGTCTTTACTTGGGGATTTTGCGACAATGAATGAGTGCATGTTATAAAAGTCAGGTTTTAATACTGTTACTGGAAGAAAATACTCTCATAGAATTATCATAATGCAGTTAAGAAGGACCTTACAGAATATCAAACTGCACAAGCTTTTAAGTTTTCACTTGATAAGAAATATCACTGCCACCCTAACTAGGGTGAGGTTTTAACAGATGTACAGATATAGCAAGGTATCCGTGATCACTTAACAGTCGAGGACAAAAAGGACTGGTAACAGTTAGGTCACCTTAGCATATGTTTACAGTTGAATTTATACCAGATTAAATGGCTTAAAAGGGAAAATTTTCGTCCCGGGATAAAAACCTCATTAAATATCGATATTACTGGCCCCTCAATTTTCTTTTGCTTATATCTAGACAGTACATCTTTTCATGTGCCAAAAATAATTTTTAACTAAACATATGCTTTCTCCCCAAAATTGTGAACACAAATGTTATGAACAAAAATGTCTATCTGTAATAGATCAATATGATGCAAAGTTTAATAAAAGATGGGAGCTATGACAATATCTGTTGAAATATATCGAAATATAAAACATGTGCCAAAAGCATGTATTTATCTTCTGTAACAGTTTGATTTGTAAAACTCAATCATTTCATATGCTAATCTCAGTGTAATGGTTTTTTAATGATGTGGTAATAGCATCATGTACAAATGTTACATGGTTTTTCAATAATAATAAAGAATTATTATTACATTTCACTCTTGGACACATCTATAGGTGTCATATAGATGAAGAAACAAACCCAACTGACAACTGAGGTATTATATATCATGTGTCTGACAGTGAAATCATCTCTAAACATCTGTATTCACAGCATAGTTACAGCTTTTCTTATGTATTTTAAGTATCTGCTACTTGTAATGAAAATGGTTAAATTTTCACTTTAGCATCACATTTGGTATAACTGGTTTTTAATGTAGAAATAAAATATGTATGCGCATACTTTATTAGCGATTCAATCACAAAAATACCCTCTAAATAAAGGATGAGGAGGGCCTTCGTCCTTTATTTAGAGGGTATTTTTGTGATTGAATCGCCAATAAAGTCCAAGCAAGAGCAGTTTATTTCTATTATAAAACAATTATTGATGTTTTATCCAGTGTTCCCTTGTTTTGTTTGTTTTTATTTATTTATTTATTTGGGGTTTTACGTCGCTTTCAACACTGTAAGGTCGTATCACGACGGGTAGTTGGAAGGGCAGAGGAAACCAGTACATACAGTTCGTTAGGGTTTTGTACTGTAAACTGACGACTAACAGCAAACAACTACCAGCTTTCTCACTTGAGGCCGTGCCGGGAATCAAACTCCGGCCTGAGAGGTGGGAGGCGAGAGTGTTACCACTCTGCAACCATGGCCACTTTGTTTGTTTTTAAATTTAATTTTGAGATTATATTGCACAATCATGTTTTTAGAATGGAACAGCAGACATTTGTGTCTCTATAATGGACTCTCACGAAATGCGCAGAGACGCATTTTTGTTCACTGCGCAGCTCTCCATTTTATAATGCTCTTTGGTCTCTTTACTTTCGATTTTTAAGGTGAAAAACACAGTTTGACACTTATCTTAACTTCGAATTAGCAGTAAAGATTTTTACCTCACAGTCATTAATGGCTGTGCTGGTATTGGTTTCACCCATGACATATGGCTGGGCGGGCAACTGACCAGATGGGTGGGTGGGTTGCAAGAACAGCAATCTTGTCCTGGTTTTATTTCAGAAAACCATGATGTGTAAGAAGTAAATACTTAGTGGGGATATTTGTTCGGTGTGTCAGTATGGGACGTCATGGTATGACTTTGATTGTTAAAACATATTTTAATGCAGTCTGAAATGCAAATCATTGTCTGAGTTGCTACATATCTTCCTTGAATGCTTTGTACCTCAATGCATACCCCACCGAATGAGTCTTACACAAATAACTCCTATGTACGTGTAACAAAACTATATTATAACAGGTAATGACCAATACAAATACATAGACTAGTTATCTGGCTCAGTGAAAAGAACCTTAACTAGTAATACTTCTTGCTTAAGTTATACTGAAATACCCTCATATCTCATAGTCTAAGTGTTTTTCCTGTAGACAGGTTTACTCATCCAGATTTACTCATATAGACACCAACCCTAAAGTCTCTTCACTGGCTTCCTGTTAAACACCAAATCATCTTAAAAACCTTTGTAAAACAAGACACCACAGCCTAGAGTAGATGTTGCTAAAGGTCTGTTATTGTAATTCCTCCATTTATAAATCAAACTTTTACCATTTCTCATATGATGCCCCAAAAGTATGGATAGACTTGCCACTGGAAATTTGAAGTGCTCCCACTCTTTCATGCTTCAAAAGGCAAATTAAAGCTTACTTGTTTCAAAAGTATTTCTTTTTTTAAATCTTACATGCCAAACATTGATGATCTACATTTTTGACCAATAAAATTCAGTTCTGCTACACACTACAGCAGTTTTACTGTTGTGGTTTTAGGCTAACGAGATCATGACTTAAACATGTTAGATGTGTTGAAACGCTGAACTCGGCTTTTTCATCATAAAAGATATAAAAATATGCAGATTACATTGCCACCTTACTGTGTAAGATCTCACATACTTTAGAATTGCAAAACTGTAGCAAAACTTGAATTCATACAAGAAGTATATGGGCCCCTGGGTGGCGTAGTAGTAATAAACACACCATATGGGAAATTCAGTAGTTGCTTACCAATGGTTGACAGTTTACAGTACAGAACTTTGACCAACTGTATACACTGGTTTGCTCTGCCGATAAAACTACCTGTTTTGATATGACCCGTACAGTGTTGAGATTGATGTTTAAACCCAAATAAATAAATAAACTCACAAATAGTGTTTAGCAGTTAGTGGAACAGTTTTCTAAGTCGAAACCACAAATCAGCAGAATGCACATTTATGAAATGTCAGAACAGCATAAACTTAACTACTGGGTTGTGTTGTATTTGCAACTTACTTTTGAAACAAAACTATAATCTTTATATGCTATTATTGTTCGTTATTATTGTAGTATTATTTTATACCATATTACGAATTTTAATGAGAGGTAATTTGGTATGATTTAGATAATATATAGAATGTCTATTGAGTTGTTAGATATGAAGCTATTCCAATGATAAACCATTAAATGTATCATTACAACAACATATAGTGCCAATTAAATTGCGCTACTGTATATGGTGGTGGTTTATATAAACATGGTTTTTCTACTTAAAATTTCCAATACTAGCAGTCATTTGTGCTGGAAATTTAGTATGTGTGTGTGTGTGCATTTGTATCTTATTCACCTGAATTGCAAACAAGAATCAATAACACAAATAGTGTTGTATTATAACATAATAATCCCTGGATAAATAGCCATGAGAGATATGTCAGTTACACATATGGTCATGTAAAATTATGTAACATTTTTGTACAGTAGAGAGTGTGTTGTTTTGAAAGTAGATATAACTTGTTTTAGTTTATTAGTAGTTTGTGGAGCAGTAAATAATGGAATCTGTTAATTTGGAAGGCAAAACAGTTGTTATAACTGGCGCAAATACTGGTATTGGAAAAACTACAGCCAGAGAGATAGCCAGGACAGGTTAGACAAGTTCATTACCGTTATTTCATTTTTTAAGTGCACTGGTATAACTGTGTTACATAAAGTCTGTTGTCTGTTTCAAATTAAGCCATGTTCAACTCCACTTTAAGCTTTGTAGTCTTATGAACTACCTAAAATGTAACCAAGGAAGCTATGTTTTGGGGTGCTTCTATTTGTTTGTTGGTCCGTTTGTATATGTGTTTGTAAATTACCACAACACTACAGAACACATCTTTTTGAATTTTGTTTGCAGGTAGGACCTGACCAGAAGAAGAAAGTATTAATTTTTGGAAAATATCAAGTCTGGATATATACAATTCCAAATTTTTCAAGAGTCTTATTTTCAGTGTTTCATAGTTCTTTCTTTGATGCATATATTTAAAGATTTTTTATTCCAAATGTAAGCATTTAAATTTCTTATCAATTTAAGACATTATTGATTACTATTGTGACAGTTACATTTTGGATTTTAATTCGCATTTAATTCGTATCTCAAACACAGTTTCTTGTTTTTGTTGATTGTATTTAATGTCTCTAAATTATATTGTGACCCCCACAAGTAACAATCCTGAGGACCTGTCCCAATATGACCCTGGCTTTTGAACGGGATGTAAAACCCCAACTTTCACTTTGTTCTCCAGGATAATCCAGTAGGTTAGCAGGTTTGGCATCCACCCACAGTCTGTCACCACCCTGTGCATTCGACTCCCACAAGTGACAGAGAACAGGACCTGTCTTAATATGAACTTTTGAGTTTTGTTCTCCAGATTCAGTGTTCATTAACATGCAAATGTGACGATCAGGTCAAATTTGACAAAAAAGATAAATGTGGTTTTTTTCAGTTTGTGGATCGGCTTATTGACATACACAAAAACAGTTGACCTGGATTTTTAAATGAAATTTTGGATGAACTTTGACCCATGGACTTTGATGGAATAATCTTTGGATCAAGGCAGATAAAAATCGTTGACTTAAGATATTTCAGAATGTTAGAATGGGAACAATGCCAAAATTTCAATACATAAAATTCTAAGGCAGAAGATCAAAGATACAGATACTTCATTTAGATAGCATAAATTATTACAAAATCCCTCTTTCGCAGGGTAGTGTGACACATGAAAATCAAATCAAATATCTGATATTTTCAGTTCAACCTGTCACTACTATGTACCCAGCTATTTGATCTGCTGGCTAACTTGAAACCTTTTTCTCAAACTTGATCTGATCATGATCTTATCTTAGTCCGGTGAATACCAGGCCTGGTCCAGATATATGATATATATAAATTGAATGGCTACCACACTCACCTAGAAAGAGAGAGGACATGGGATCAAATCCATCTGTAGGCAAATACACTGTGGTTTGTATAACAACTTAAAATGGCAGTCCTCTGTCACTGGATCTTATCCCCAGTTGCAGATTAAAAATCCTCAGGGGTGATCATAAATGCTCATCCTTGACCTTGTGTTTTTCAGTTGGGGGGAATGTCAGTCAATTCAGAGTTTAGGCTGTATTTGTGCAGTTGGTTTGGATCATACAGCGGGGGCTCGGTGGTGTAGCGGTTAGAGTTCTCGCCTCCAACCTCTGAGGCCGCCGGTTCGAATCTCAGGCCGGGTGCTCCATGTTGGAAAGTTGGTAGTTACTTGCCGATGCCCGGTGGTTTACAGTGCAGTATGCACTGGTTTCCTCCACCTGTAAACTACCCGTCGCAATATGACCCTGGCTGTTGAACGCGACGTAAAACAACAAATAAATCTAAATGGATCATACAGCATTTTCAGCCCCTTAGTACAGGAACATATTGCGCTGACTACAAATATACTATACATCCAAGGAAAATCTTCATCCAAAGAAAACCACTTTTGTTTCCACAAATTCTTCCCACCATTTGGCAAGAAACAATTCAGTCGTTATTCTGGAGATATCAAATTGCCCTTGTGTGTCTAATTTTGCATTTATCTCTTTTCCAAGGAGCACGTGTGATCCTTGCTTGTCGCAGTGAAACCAAGGCAGAAGAAGCTCGTACAGACATTGTTGCTCAAACAGGGAATGAAAATGTGGAAGTAAGAAAACTAGACCTTGCATCTCTGCAGTCTGTCAGGGACTTTGCAAAGAAGTTCAATCAAGGTAAACATATTGCAGATCGCATAAATTACCATTATGTATATCTGTTTTTACCTCTGTCAAGAGGGTTATGTGATTATTGAATTCTGTTTGTTACCTAGATTACAAAAAGTTAATGCATCTATTAATATCAAATTTTCACAGTAGGTAAGTGTGAATTAAACACCAAACCTGTTCAACTTTTGGAATAATCTGCAAATAATGCTGGGTCCAGAATTTTTTAATACAACATTTGTTAGGTTTCAAAGGTGGTGTACACACTTTGAATGTGTTTTTTGTGTGATCAAGGTTGAATCATGAATAAGGGAAAAGTAAGGGCACCAAAGGCATCACAAGTGCAGTAAGAGAGCCATATCTATCACATATTTTGTTGCCTGCCAAACAGTTGTGTTGGGAAGTCTAGGATATATATAAAATACACAAATGGCGTATCTAAGGAAGACTCCCTTTTTAACACACTGTAAAACATGTAGTTCTACACCCATATCATGATGTTTCTGTAATGAAGTAATTCAGATAAACAAACAAATTTACTTGTTTTATAATAAAATTCTGATAATTTTCAGGAATTTTGGCTTGTGATATTTCTATCTGAAGGCTGACTGTATGAGTTCATAAAACAGTAATTTTGTTTGTCATGGAATATTTAAAGTTAACTCAGCCCATGACTCCAGTTTTGAACATTTCATCAGTCAAGTTACTTGCAATTAGCAAGTGATTGTGTCCACCAGAGTGCAGAGTTTTGGAACAAAGCCAGTAATGTACCAGCTGTAACTTGGCAGTGTAAGAGATAATTGTCTAGTCTAGGGTAATGCCTATAATGTTTGATTTACATGTTTGATTTGAACTGTTTGTCCCAACACACACAAACAGCATCTAAATCAACTGTTGTGTATATATAACATTATTATATATAACATGCCCTGATATCACACTAATTGTCAGGCTGGGAACTCATAAATTCAAATTAAAAATGCACATATATTAATATGCACCTATGATAATATACAAATTATTTAGACTATAATAACCATAATTGGTTAATTTTTCGTCTTTTATAATGAGAATTAGCCTTATTTTAAACTAATCCCTCTGAGCCTCCGGCAGCTAAGAGTCATAAAATGGAGGCTCTAGGCGGATAGCATTTTTGTACCTCGGGACAAAAGGGGATTTGTTTCTCAGCCTCTGATTCGAAAAGCAATTGAGCTTTTCAAAATATTGACACACACTGCTGTTAGTATAAGGCAGTTTTGACAATGGTGTGGTGTACATTGTCTAGTTCAATTACATTTTAATTTTGAATCATGAATAATTTATTGAACTGCTCAAAATGTAGTCTTCAATTAACAAAAACAAGGGTGACGTGGTTAGCTTTCACCCAACCACAGAGTCGAATCTTAGGACAGCACTGGGTGTTGAAATCTGTAAACTCTGTATTATCGCCCGCATTTAGAAACCGCTTCCAGGGAAGTTTTCAGATTTGTGTCGCGAGATGGGAATTTGTTTACAAATATAAAGGGTCTGTAGATGCGCAGTTTTACAAAGCTGGTTTAAGATGAAAACCACCAGCATATTTCCTGTCCACGGACTTGCCTCATTAATATTAATGAGCAAATATGCGCAGTCACGGCAGTTCTTTGTGGGGGTTTCGTAACAATATTTTACAAGGCTGGTTTAAGATGAAAACTACCAGCATATTTCCTGTTCACGGACTTGCCTCATTAATATTAATGAGCAAATATGCGCAGTCACGGCAGTTCTTTGTGGGGTTTCGTGACAATATTTTACAAGGCTGGTTTAAGATGAAAACTACCAGCATATTTCCTGTTCACGGACTTGCCTCATTAATATTAATGAGCAAATATACGCAGTCACGGCAGTTCTTTGTGGGGTTTCGTGACAATATTATACAAGGCTGGTTTAAGATGAAAACTACCAGCATATTTCCTGTTTACGGACTTGCAGTTTGTAAGTTGATTTTGAAATGAGAAGACATATTTCAATTATGAAGCGTGGATATATACGTAGTACTGTATATGGATATTTTACAGAAGCAAATTGTAAGTATTTAAATAAAATATTCGTGTGTTGTTTCTTCAATATTACGAATAGCCACAATGAGCGAAAATAGGGAACCATAGATTATGCTGTTTTTTATGACGTGATAACTTCTAGGACATGCAGAAGCGCCTTCGAGTGGTTGAATGTAAAACTACGGAGTTTGAATATTTTCATTGTCGCTGCCAGAGGTTTCCTCGATTTTGATTGGCTAAACGAAAAATGTATAATACTACCGTGACGTCACTTCATTCATTAATTTCTTTGCGGTTTATTTGTTTGACAAATGGGTAGATGCCCAGACAACAATTTTACATTAACAGTGACTGCGTAATAAACCAGCAGACAAATAAATTAATTGAAGATTCACGTCTAGAAACCAGCAGACGAAACCGTTAAAAAAGACTCGTTCGAGTAGACCACTACAATGGGTAACACAATAGTTTCTAGGACATACGGGACCTTATAGAAAGCCAGACGTAGTGCCAGACATGCTTTTTACTTCATAAAATATAACTTAATAAAAGCTCTAAAAATCTTCAAAATGGCAGAGTGTATAATATACACCTTAATGTACAGATATGCGAAGAAATATTATGCAGAATTTGATATTTAAGGGCTTAAACGGCCAATTTAAAATCGAGGCCGCAACTCAGTACATAACTCGAATCAAAGATTCGACTAAAAAATTATCTGGGCCTGTATTCAGGAAAGGTCTTAGACTTAGCCAGGTCATAGGCTTAAATCCAGTCTTAAAGTTAAGACTTTTGTCTCAGCTAAGTTTTGTTTTAAAGCTGTATTCACAAAGGGTGACTTAGCTAAGTCCAAGATTATCAAAATAACCATAGTGGTTTTCTGTGTCATGTGACCTTTCTTTTCTATTCAAACTATACTATTGGTGACATATATCCTTCATTTAATGCATTTTATCTAAGGAAAAGTGCTGTTTTGAAATGGAAAACCTTGTTACCACATATAAACTTCCCAAAGACTGCTTTAGTGAAGTGTTCTGTATAATTATACTTTATTTACAGCCATTTTAAATTTTGAAGTGGAGAAAAGTTTATGGCAGCCATATTTAAGTCCTCTTTACAAAATTTAAGCCCACTACCAACCGGTCTCAAAGTTAAGCCCTTATTTTAGCCTAAGACTGGTCTTAACTTCTTTGTGAATACCGCTAGGACTAAGCAATATTTCTGTGAAGTTAAGACAAAAGTCTCAACTTTAAGCCTAAACAAAGGCTAAGACCTTTCGTGAATATGGGCCCTGTAGTTTTAAAATATAAAACATTTTTGCACATCCCCGTTGAGTTTGTCTCCTTTTTACAAAATTATCTAAAATAACTTGAAATATTAAACATAATATTGCATGTCATGGTGCAACTTATAACATGATATGTCTATGTTCAGATGGAAAGTGTGAAATAAAACAGTTTTTTATTATCCAACATGTGCCACGTATCACCTATAGAGCAGGATAGTTTTAGTATACAGCTGTTCCCCTTTGCTATGGATAATTAAAGTCACCAATTGATGATTTTTCATTATGTTTACAAATATGTTATACGCATCAATGGAAATGTTTTACGGAGATTCTTCTCATTGTTATTTCATTAAAATCCATGCCAAAAAATGGCAGAAAAATTGCAAGATAAAATTGAGGTTTTCTATCTTACCTGTTGTGTCTGCGTATATGATGTCCTTTTTTGTACTCTTTCTTTAAATATGGATTAATTTAACTCAATAATCATCCACAATGTTGGATAAGTAAACATCTATAATTAGGCATATATGAAAATACATATCACATATACACATGAACAATATTATGATATGTCTATGTTCAGATGGAAAGTGTGAAATAAAACAGTTTTTTATTATCCAACATGTGCCACGTATCACCTATAGAGCAGGATAGTTTTAGTATACAGCTGTTCCCCTTTGCTATGGATAATTAAAGTCACCAATTGATGATTTTTCATTATGTTTACAAATATGTTATACGCATCAATGGAAATGTTTTACGGAGATTCTTCTCATTGTTTTTTCATTAAAATCCATGCCAAAAAATGGCAGAAAAATTGCAAGATAAAATTGAGGTTTTCTATCTTACCTGTTGTGTCTGCGTATATGATGTCCTTTTTTGTACTCTTTCTTTAAATATGGATTAATTTAACTCAATAATCATCCACAATGTTGGATAAGTAAACATCTATAATTAGGCATATATGAAAATACATATCACATATACACATGAACAATATTATACTCCTTCTGTGCACTCGTATAATATTGTCACCGTCATTTGTGATATTTATTTTCATATATGCCATTCTGAAAGCTCTTCTATCATATAGAAAGCAGACATCTCTGAATTATTGCATCAGGTATTAACACCAACACATGTTTATGTCAACAGTGAAAATCAATGTTGGAGTTCTGTAATGATTTGAGCATATGATAGCACCTTTCGACAGGCGCTAGGCACCATAAGGGAATTCCAAATGTGGTCATTAGTTAATTTTGAAACTTGAAAATTTTATTCTGTAGATTCTACCTAATTTAGATTACATTGGTTACTTGCTGTAACCAGACGGTATATAGTGCTGAAGATTGATTTAGGAGTATAATTGCCTTAACCCCTTTTATCTTACATCCATTCTCCACTGTCATGATTTTGCCTCTCTCCACCTCAATTATACTTATACCTTGTTGACTGTGTGATTTGTAATTTTACTAGGATTGTAATACCAGTAATTATGGTATTGCTTACAGAATGTACCCTGTGATGATAGACCTAAATATCTTAAAAATGAAATATGTAAGACATGAATTTTCAGAAGAAGCCCGGCTGGACATTTTGATTTGCAATGCTGGTCTGATAACTCAGGACCGTATTGTGACAGAAGATGGCTATGAACATATGTTTGCTGTAAATCACTTAGGTATAGTTTTGTGGATTTTATGTATGGTGAAATGTTAAAGGTCAAGGGTGGGCTCTAATGGTTGCATAATAAATCTCCATAAAGGTCCACCTTAAACAAAAATGGCTATTCCAACAATTGCACATGATTATCAATCAGATGCATGTTATAGATGTTAAAAAGGATCACACATTTTTGTTGTTTGTGGAGTAATTTAAAAAATAAGACCTTATAAATAAAACATTCATGAAGGAAACAATTTTTGACACACCTACCTCCCATTGCTAAGACTGGGGTGTGACTCCTAGCCTGACCTCAAGTGGGAAAGCTGGTACTTGCTTGTTGTTGGTGTGCAGTTAAAAGTACATAACCTTGATCAACTATTTGTACTGTTTTCCTCTGCCCTTCCAACCACCCGAAGGCCTGTTTTACTTGCAACTGATGTATTAGCTTAGATACCAACATCCCCATTTATATTCTTAATGGCAACCGACAAAATCCACCAAGAGGGGTTTTACACAAATACCTGGGCTGATTTGGGTAAAATTTCTGATATTGAGTTGGTAATTATGTTTCAGTTTCAAGTTAGTCTGTGATGCTAACATCAAATTTCACGAGGGATAACACCAGGGATAACAGCTGTTACGGAAACTAGTAATAATAATGCCACATACTGAATTTGTTTTTGAAAATTACCTTGAAATATATTTTCTTACTAAATGTATAGGTTTACTGTAGTCAGTACCAAATAAACCTACTGTTTAAATATTGTCATTGTTATCCCTAGAATTCTAAAGCATTTAAAATTTAGCATTGGAGAAATGCCATAAAAATGTTATAATAACGTATTTTTTCATTTTGACAATATTGTAAGACTAAGAGAAAATATAGGTTAATATATGCAATCTATATATTTCTCTGTTGCAGCTCATTTTCTCCTGACAAACCTTCTTCTGGACAAACTAAAGGCTTCAGCCCCAAGTAGAGTAGTGGTAGTTAGCTCGAAAGGCCATGAGAAAAACCCGGTGAGCTAACTGTAACCTTTATCCAGTGCTTACTGAAGTAAACTAGTTCTGATACAGTGAGTATGCAAATTAAATGGATGACCAGTTGAAGAAAGAGTGTTGACCTTGTAAAACTTGCATGGTCATCATATACAGTGAACCAAACACCTGCCCCTACTCCTATCCAGGAGTGGTAATTATTCTTATGAGCCTGTATCTTTCTAGAGTAACCAGAAACCAGTAACTTAAGTAAAAAAAAATGGTCATATATTTTTATTGCCGAAATAGCTGGGTTTTTTACCTTTTACATTCTTTTATCCTTGTCATTATATTTATTTGGGGTTTTACGTCGCTTGCAACACTGTACAGGTGATATCACGACGGGTAGTTGGAAGGGCAGAGAAAACAAGTAAATACAGTTAGCCTTGACATTATATGGAATAACATAAAACTGTTTATTCCTAAGCATTTGTCACTGGATCTCTTTTGAAATTCAATATTCATTTAGTATATATTAAAATACAGACTAGCAACTTTTTCTAGGGACATGTAATATTTTCAAGTTGCAGGTCCTATGGACCTAAGAAAAGTTTCCATTATACTTCATGCACCTTCTCTGTCCCTAAGAAGTTGTATAGCTTCCACCCTTTTGCCGAACTTGCAATATTGGAACTGGGGTTTAAGTATTCCTGTTTAAAATATTTAGAGTTTAAGTTTTCACTTAAATAAGAAATATTACAGCCACAATAAGTGGGTGTTACGTTTTTAACATATGTACAGAAATCACTAGCTTAAGCAAACCCTTCACATACATTTTTAATCACCAAAATTGGTCCTGTAACATTTCTCGAGTTCCAGGTCTGTTTGATTATGATCTTCACATATTTCTCAATGACTAAACAGCTTAGAAAGCCTGGAACTTCATCAGTTGCCTTTCACATTTGTTGCTCTGTGGTAGAAACCAGCCAGACAACATGCCAGATAGACTGGCCAGTAATATATAACCTTCACTCGAGTAATACTGTCATTTGGTTGTGTGCCTTTACGTTTTGCGTCACTGGCCCAGTAAATTTTTTATTTATTTGGGGTTTTACGTCACTTTCAACACTGTACAGGTCATATCACGACGGGTAGTTGGAAGGGCAGAGGAAACCAGTACATAGAGTTCGCTAGGGTTGTGTACTGTAAACTGCCGACCAACGGCAAGCAACTACCAGCTTTCCCACTTAAGGCCGTCACGGGGATCGAACCCCCGACCTCAGAGGTGGGAGGCGAGAGTGTTACCACTCTGCCACCGTGGCCCCTATCTGGCCCAGTAAAAGGTTTAATCTTGTCTACCGCTACTAAGTTTAGTAAATTAGTTGAACCTTAGAATTTATCTCTTGCTAATGTGTGAGACTCATTGATAACCTGTTCCAATATGGTATCACTTGGTGAATTTGATTTTAATTTATTTGGGTTTATGACTTCTTTCAACGCATTATACAGGCTATATCACAATATGCAGGGAAGAGAAGCCAGTACATTCTAGTGGGCCAAGGTTCTGCACTGCAAACGGATGGGCATCGGTAAGCCACTACCAACTTTCTCACATAGAGTCTCATCTGAGGTTTGAACCATGAACCACAGAGGCTGGAGGTGAGTTTGTCAACCACTACACCACAAATCCCTTTATTGGTTGTTTAAAGGGACGTAGATCCTTGCTGTGATATATGTGTCTGGTAGTTTTGATCATATTTTGAGTAGCAGTGAAAGTTTCACAGTGATTTATTATGTAAGGTCAAAGGAATTGTTTTTCTATTGTAATATAATCAAAATATATCATTTTTGTTTTGAGGTAAATTTTGATGACCTTCAATCTGAGAATTTTGAGAATCATCAAGTTTATGGAAGGAGTAAGTCCTGTAACATACTCTTTGCTGTGCAGCTGGCAAAAAAACTGAAAGGTAAGCCATTGGTTTTAATATTAATCAAATAGACTCAGGTTGATGTTTGGCTTTAAAGTCAAAATTAGCACATTGTATAGGCATATTCCAAGTGGTCAGGGAAATGATGGAAATCAGTGCAAATTAGTTGGTCAAGATACCTCACTCTAAAGCATATGGCTTAAATCATTCCTGTGCACTAATGCTTACCCTGGTTATTCTTTATGTATCCCTGGTGTTCTCCAATGTGCTCAATCCTTATTGGTTCACTGTTTATGTGCTGTTGCACCTTAGAAGCCAAACACCCTTAATAAAGGGAAGATTAAGCACTATAAAAGTGAATTTGAATTGAAATTAGTCCTGTCCCATCGAATATTGTGCTGTGGAAACCACTTGTTAGATTAGGGCAAGCCTCTGTTCCCACCATCCCGCACTATACCTCCACAAAAATAGAAAAAAAGTATAAACCAATTCAGGGTTAAAATTAACTGAGCAAGCTACTAAAGCTAATCAATGGCAGACTAACCTTCAGAGCTTAGTATCTGTTTATTCTGCAGGAATTTCCCACCAGACTCTTTACAACCACAAAGTGTCATCCTGGTTATGACAACCAATAACCACTTATGGCTGTATAATTTAAAACTAATAACTATTTTCAAATGTTCTAAGTCCCATAATTCAATAATATCAGCTTAACCTATTGAAAGCATACCTGCTTATATGATATTTTTACCAAAGCAAAAAGTTATAGATTTACATTTAAACATCAAAGGTCATATCAGGACAGGACTTTAATGAATGCAACAGATATGATAATAAAGTATGATAAGTCAAAACTTGGCAACTACTTTACCAGAATTTAGATTTCAATGTATGGTCTACCAGATTAATGGTCGAAACTTTCACATATTTCAATTTTTGCATTAATGCATTTCTCTGAAGGCTTAAATGAACATACTATAAGTGCAACCTGAGATGGAGTAATTTGCTAAATATGCATAAATTTAAAATGGCCACCACACAGCAACAGTGTGACAATGTAAATCTTCGGACACAGTAAAATAACCTTCAATATTCCAATATTCTTGTATTCTTGTTTGTCTAGTCTTGTTACATATTATACCCAACTGAACATGAAATTCCTCTAAACCAGATACTGGTTATGCTCTTGTATCACAATGTTCTTACATGTTTCAGGTACAAAGGTAACAACTTATGCCCTCCATCCAGGGCTGATCCTTACAGATTTTGGACGTGATCTGAATATGATGAAATGCTGCTGCAAATGTTGTGTGTTTTGTTTGTTCTCTTGTTTTCTCTGTATACCTCTGATTGGTCCAGAAAAGGGTGCACAGACAACCCTCTACTGTAGCCTGGAGCCAAGTATTGCAGAAGATTCAGGGAAATACTACAGGTCCTTTACTCTTCCATTTTATCTCTGCCAAGCTGAATATGTTTTAGGGTTTATTTGCTTGTCTATCTGTGATCATGATGACTATCATACTTATAAAGCCATCTTTATAATCTTTTCTGATAAGTACTCTCTGGTGTACTAATATTTTAATGATGACAAATACATACTCATGAACTGAGATGTTGCATTTTTATATAACCAGGGTTTAGACCATTTTAGAAATCTTAGAAAAATGCAAATATTTTAATAATTTATACTCATTTACACTCAAACATTAGAATTGTCTCCCAGAGGATTAGATACATGTGATTCTACTGTATTTTATGGGTGAAAACAAACATGGTGTCCTGTGATCATGGGATGCAATCCAGGTTATGGCAACATGTTATATGGACTTAAGTCAAAGTCAAAGTTGGGGTTTAACGTCCCGTTCAACAGCCAGGGTCATATTGGGACAGGTCCTCAGCATTGCCACTTATGGGACTCGAACCCACAGAGGTGACAGCCTATGATTAGATGCCAAACTTGCTAACCACTAGGCCACCGAGGACCAATATATGGACTTAAGGACTGAATGTATATGTTCTAAGCTGTTGAGAATATCAAAATAATCAAATCCATAATGTGACATTAAATTAAGATAAAATTAAGATAAAAGTACACAAGGTACTGTACTTAAAGTGAAAAGGTATGTATCTGGTGTCAAACTCTCGCCTTATAATCTGGGCTAGTGTGCTTAATTATTTAGACTGTCAGTCAGCAACCTCATCAGAGTCTCAATCAACGCCTGTCTCTAGACACTGCACACAAAAAAAAATAATCGTTCTGTGAAAAATGGGGAGTTTTCCTGTATTAAACTGGATGGGAAATGACACAAACCCAAACACTGCTAAGGGTTATAAAGACTAGGAATTAATTTATATTTGGCATTCGCAAACCTCCACTCAAAAGGCATCAACATGTTTATGTAGGCTTTTTGATGCATTTCATGTGTTGGTAGTATCTCTTAGGTTTCATAGTGGAAATAGACCAGAATTTGTATTTCGTTAAGACACTTTTGCCACAATACTGAGTTTGTAGCATGCAGCAGAGTTTTTTGGAAATGTTTGAATAGTTGATCTATCCTCTAACAAGATATATTAAAATATTCAGACAGCAGTGGCAAAGAGGGCAACTGTTTTGCTATACTGGACAGCTTATTTTTAAATGCACACATACAAGGTCTATTTACAGAGAAGTAAGGACAAGATCGTGAAACAAAATTCAAAAATGTGTTGATATGACCACACAGAATGGTGTTAACAGGCAATGTAACTCATTACTATATACACAATTAATGAATCTGGCAGGGTTAAATGGGATTTAAGAGAACCAAATTGTTAACTTTTTCTTTTTGGTTTTCTCACTTAATATTTGTGTGGTGAAATACTTTTACATAAATTTCTTTCTACAATTTCAGTGATAGCAAAGAAAAAGCTGCCAAACCACATGCCACCAACCCGGAATCTGCAGAGAAACTATGGAATATCAGTATGGAGCTATGTGGCCTGAAATAGACCATTGGATCATGGCAGAACACCTCTATCCATGTCATGTGTCTTATATCTTACATACTATATGTTGTTCATTTGTTTTATTCTTATGAAAGCATTCAGGCAGGGAAGAGACTAAAGCAAGGTTGAAATTTATCCGGTGTGACATAGTACATGAACAAACATTTGTTTAACAATGCTGCATTTCAGTAACAAATCCATTGCACTTTACAAACATGAATGTTATTCAATGTAATAAAGTGTCCTAACAAGGAAGAAATAGTTTGGCTAAATGAAATTAAACATATGGGTTTCAAATATTTTTGGTGAAATACTCAAAATTGTCGGTTTTCCTGGTAGAAAGAGACAGTTTATTTTAGAGTCTGGGATCAGCAATAGCAAGTCTTTAAATAATAGTTTTTATTTAATATTTTGGTTTGCTGTATGTTGAAAGTATAAGATGATATAATAACAGT
The DNA here is from genome assembly GCA_964017235.1 of Sabellastarte sp. h YS-2021. Taxonomy (NCBI): domain Eukaryota; kingdom Metazoa; phylum Annelida; class Polychaeta; order Sabellida; family Sabellidae; genus Sabellastarte; species Sabellastarte sp. h YS-2021. Next base: position 81,179,378 of record OZ024935.1, on the reverse strand, counting down.
AACAGCCCAGTGCAAAGTGGGCCACATTGACAAAGCCATAATTGACAAACATCATAGGTGACATTGGAGTGGATCTTTGCTAATGAACTATATGTTATAACCTGTTAAAGGTACTTACATATTATGCTAGTTGCAGTTAAATTGTAATTATTGCCTTTTTAGTGTAATGCTGTTATTGGAAGTGCAGTTTAAAAGTATTCAAAAAACTTCATTTTAAACTTTTTAGCCTATATTCAACTAATATGTTAATTAAGATTTTTTATTAATTTATCTGATGTTATTGGACCTTTCCCTTGACCTTGATTATTTGGGTTTACACCCTACAACTTGAACCTTCTCTACCGACTGATCGGTCAATTGGGGAATGAAAAACCTGTCCCACTATGATATAGAAGATCCTGAACATTAACTTTGAACATCAAGATGACAACAACACAGAATTCCAGTAACACAACTAGGAGGGCATCTTGATTGTCTTGATTCTCATTTTTACTAACTTTGGTAAACTCCAAATAGGCAGTATACATAATTGTTAGAGCTGTGGCAGTGATTTTGAATAAGTTTAAATTAAGCTGTAGTTTCCTCTCCAAGATAGAGCTGTTAATGTTCACAACTTCTGGTAAAGCTCTGGTTGACTTACTAGCCTCTTGTTTGGCTATTTGAAACATTGACTGGTTTCACTGATGTTATAGTATTCAGAAAGATTCCTCGTACTTTGTTTACCTGGAACTTGGAATCATTATGTAAAAGTAAGTGTAAAATGGTTGCAGATATGTTGTACGTGCATCATGATTATTTCCAGGCAACGAATAATATAATCTTTAATATATACATTGTAGTACTGTATAGACACAGCTAGAGTTACAATCTCTGGCATGCTTTTTGCCCAACATAACACTCCCGATGGATGGCTGATGGTTCAACAATGGCTTTAGTGTCCCTTCAGTAACAAGTATTACTTTGAGTAATGGAATGTTCTGTGAAGACTTATTATGTGATATCACCTAAGGAGGAAACCACTGCTGGGGACTTGGCATTATTTCCCTACATTGTATCCATTAAAATGACCAGGTCTCGATTTTAAGCTTTTACCTTTTGAAGAAGTGCCAGAATGGCCATGTTTGTCAGGTTTGAAGTTGTTGGCTTGAAGTCTCTACAATAAATTGTTCACCTTCTTTAGTGTCCATGTTTAATATGTACACATATGTTGTACACGAATCATTTATTTACGGTTAATGTAACACCTAGAAAATTTATTATGGTTATATTGTGGTAGGTAGTTAGAAAGGTGAAGGCAGCCAGTACATACAGTTGATCAAAGTTTTACACCATAAACTGCCGACAAACAGCAAGCAACTATCACCTTTCTTCTAAGGTCAGGACAGGGCTAGATTTCCAATATGATCAGAGGTGAGAGACAAATGTGTCAACATTGTATCTCCACCATACAGTTCGCAAAAGGGGCCTGAAAACACAATTGCTGATGTTCTATTTTGTCCAAGCTTAAAGAAAATGAGGGATAATAACTGAATCAGGGTGTAGTCTAAATCCCACAAGTAATCAGAGAAAACTATATTATTGTCTTTGACTAAGTCCTTGGCCTCTGGGACATATCACACCGCATTGACAGCTACACTTGCCAGGACAAAAAGGCTGCAGGAAGAACACTCAGTGTAGGCCGACTTTTTTGTACTCAAATGATGTTCCATATCACTCTCAGAATTTAATGGGATCTTATTTGGATCAAGACACATGTTATCATATTCGAGATATTAAGTCAAGATCCATCCTGTGGTATTAATGCTACCCCACTAGTAGACAGGCAAACGGACGTACAAACAGATGGTAATGAATTCAATACCTTAAGATAATATATGCCTTGTATAAGCTAAGAATGATGTAATATATATTGAGAGAAGACCCCGAACAATGTGGGAACACAAACAACCAAATAACATCAATCAAACTGCGTTATTTCTTTTGTACCGTTGAAAGGTATTGTAGATTCTATTGCAGGTTGTACTCCATGTAAGAATTACATTTATGGAACTGTAAACTTACATAATGTTTGTAAGGTATTATTATTGACCGTTGTTAGGTAACAGTTTTATTCAAATTATGAATTCTAATGAGGACATTATTATGCTATTTAGATAACCTCGTGATTACAGTGATATATCATCAAACATATTGTTACAACAATCTATTCAAGCCAATTAACTGTACAGTTTTATATAAAAAAGGTTATTTGCTGTGTAAGAAGCTTTTCACAAGTGGTTTTCTGTACAGCAAGTATTTCTATATTTAGGAGTTTTCCCGTAAAGTGCATGCATGGATCAATAACTAAACCAGTGTTGTGCCTTCTACTTATTGTAATATATACCACGCATAAATTGTCAGAAGAGACACCCCAAATTACGGAAGAAAATTAGGGCCAAGTAAAAAAAAAAAATTTTCAATTTAGTGAGATAGTATCTCAATTTTTTGGGTATTATGTCAATTTTTTGGGATAATGAGATATTATGTCAAATTTTTGAGATACTAAGTCAATTTTTGAGATAGTTATCTCAAGGTTTTGAGATATTATGATAAATTTTTGAGATATTAAGTCACGTTTTCGAGATATTATGTCAATTTTTTGAGATATTAAGTCATTTTTTGAGATACTATCTCAATGTTTTAAGATAATTATCTCAATTTTTTTAGATATTATGTCAATTTTTAGAGATACCTCTCAATATTTGGAGATAGTTATCTCAATTTTTTTAGATATTATGTCAAATTTTTCAGATACTAAGTCAATTTTTCGAGATAGTTATCTCAATTGTTTGAGATATTAAGTCATTTTTGAGATATTAAGTAAATTTTTCGAGATATTAAGTCAATTTAGGAGATATTAAGTCAATTTTTCGAGATAGTTATCTCAACTTTTTGAGATATTAAGTCAATTTTTTGAGATAATTATTTTATTTGTTTGAGATACTAAGTCGAGTTTTTTTAGATAATTACAGGACAGTGAGGGGGATGAGTGGGAAGCATGTGCTTGTAAGAACTGGCATTTGTAAATAATATATGTACTTCAAAGACGTGTGACATGCAATCAATCAAAATACATAACGAGGGACCATTCTAATAATTTTTTGTCACATATCAAAGGCAAAAGGGAAAACCGTCCTTTTCCTGTTTGTGTTTTGATTATCCCTTGAAAATTAAATTTCTATGCTTTTCAACTCAATTTTCATGTCAAAGTATAAATAAAACACCATTGTCTGCTTTGTTAAAGGCCTTTATATATCTTTCTAATTTCATAATATCTCAAAAAAGTGACATAATATCTCAAAAAATTGACTTAATATCATAAAAAAATTGAGAGAACTATCTGGAAAAATTGACCTTATATCTAAAAAAATTGATATAATATCTCCAAAAATTGAAATAATTGTCTCGAAAATTTACTAAATATCTAAAAAAATTGACTTAATATCTCAAAAATTGAGATAACTATCTCAAAAAATTGGCTTAATATCTCCAAACATTGAAATAACAATCTCAAAAAATTGAGACAACTATCTTAAAAAAAATGATATAGTATCTCAAAAAATTTACTTAATATCTAAAAAAATTGAGATACTATCTTGCTAAATTGAAAATTTTTGTTTTACTTGGCCCTAATATTCTTCAGTACCAAGTACATATATGATTGCATAATAAAGTCAGTGAAATAGTCAGTGATTTATTATCCACCACACGACGTATTTGTCCTAAATGCGGGGAAATTGCGGGATGACACCTTGGTGTCAGGTAGATCATTCCTGAGAGGGTACCTTAGCATGGCATTTAGTATGCATGACCATGCTGGTTGTAAACTGGCTTCTGATTGGCTTCTGATACCTTCTTTAGCCAGAAAATGTGAACCCTTCTTCCATTTACAGCTCACACTTGGAAGGGGTAACACCTCAAGGACAAATTTTATTTATTTTCCCACCCTTCCCACCGCTAGTAATACTTAGGTGGGCTTATTCAGGTGGGGCTTGTGTTTACATATTTATTCTTAGTTTCAGTTGAAGTTGAGTCCACCTCATCTCAGCCTGGTCTGTGCCACAGTGGGAGCGACAGGACAGTGGCTTCTTCCTACCTTTAGACCTTCTGGCCATGGACACAATAATCTATCATGATCTTTACTATGCTCCATGTATTATTTGCCTCTATGATGTCACATCAGTAAATAACCCTTTCTAAGAGTGTTCTGTATATGTTTGTATCAAGTAATTTTATACTATGATGACTTTCAAGATTCTACTTAGTTGTGTATTCATCACAGTTATCATTTTATATTAATGACTATCATATTGCGCATAAAGCGCCATGTTGTTGTTTTATTTACATCATTTTATAAGATGCCTTGCACTTGTACAGTTGTTAAACATTTAAACTAGACTATGGCATTTAGGTTATATCTGGTAGTAAAACTTCAAGGCAAAAGAAGGCTGATCTGTATCATATAAGTATAGCTTTTACTGCGACCAGCGAGAGCTTCATCTCTGTGATGTTCTGTCGCCGGCCGCGTCGTCTGTCATGGATAACACTACTACATTGCCTTGACTCAACCTTTATGGTCTGTACCCACACCAGCTTAACGTGGGCTCTGACAAGGATTGCCTTCAATGACTCAAGTTCGCTTGTAGCGGCCTGTCACAAATTTTATTTGTTGGCTGTTGAACACTTATGCTTTTATGCGACCACAGTGATCCTGCCAAGGGCCACTGTGGCCGTAGCCGTCGTCAGTTTGCTGACCTTGATCTTACTATTTTAGTGCTCTTATGCATCTTTTTGTATCAATTACTTAAAATTTTACTAAATTTTGGGACACCTTGACCTCATGCCACATTTTCTTTTCTCCCTAATGTTATTAGGCATTCATGTATTTTAGTTATCAAACCAAAGTATACCTATCATGCTTATCTCACCTTGATCTTGCCATATTCAAAATGGGTTCCCCTGTCTATCCTGACCATATGTTCCTTTATTTGGCTTCTGTCCCTTGGGTACACAACACATACTGGAATATTTCCATTTTGACCTTGGAGGATATGACCTTGATAATTCAGAATTTCTTGTCATCTTATATAGTTCTGTGTATCTTTACCACATATCTCCTCTCTCTGGAATCGCCATCTGTAGATCAAATCTTAGATACACATAGTTTATTTCAATTCTACTTCCTGTTTCTTACCAGTAAATAGGGTGCTTCTGTGCATCTTTACCACATATTTTCTCTCTCTGGAAGCCCTATTTCTAAATTACATCTTAGATATACATACAATTTACTTAAATTTTAGTTTCTGTTTTTTGAATTGTAAAACCCATACCAGGGGTATTCCCACTTTGACCTTTGCTATAATATATGACCTTGTTAACTCTAAATTCTTTGTCATCCTTATGTCATATTTGGCCTTATGACATGGGGCCTTATGTTAAAAATCTGTACTCAAATCTTGATTGTGCAATGGTCAGGGTGTCCCAATCCTGTCCCATTACTCTTATAGTCGAAATGTAAATATATTAGGGCTACAGCAATGGGATTACATGTTAACTATGATCAGTAATTAGTACATGTGTTTTTATAACATGTCAGTCAATGTTATTTGTTATATTACATGTCATATGATTAACTATCAAAGAAATAGTAGAATAAATATTATATATTCCCAAATTTGGGGTTTTATTTTTGGTTCCCTCTGGGGAATGACAGACCAGGATGTATTTTTTGTATACACCGGCGCCCCAGTATTATGGATAATGAGTATGAATAACTTCTGGTTTTTCAACAATATCTCGGACAATACGTAGCTTACAAATATGTATAATATATAAATAGAAAGGTATTCTTACAGCACTTCTGCTCATGCGAATTACATAATAATCCTCATGTACATTAACAATATAAATCTTGTGCTACGCACTTGTATAGTATTGTTATCTTCATTCATGATATATTTTTTCTTTGTATGTCATTCGGGACGTTTCCCTATTGTATAGGGCTGACGCACCGACCAGGTCTGTGGGAAGTAAAAGGTATTTGTATCAGTCCATGCACATGTCACGTGTCTCTACAGTGCAAGCCCTACTATCTCACACAACTACTTTTAGCTTTTCAGCAGTAACCCCACGGGGTACTTTCTCAGATGTGGGCATATGGCCCACCTCACCACACATGGTGGGGTATGTGCTCCTATTTCTAGTGTCTGCGCCTTGTGTTACAGTACCAAGCTGTGTGTCACCACTTCTGTCTCCTTACCAACATGTATTCCTACTCAGTGCGGTGCAATGTTTTCTTCAGGGATGTCGTATGGGGCGGTAGGTAATTTTGGATCCTCCGGTTGCAGAAGCCAAATGGGGCTACAGGATATCAGATGTGAGGTCAGTTCCCCCTCACAATCACAGTGACTTTGTTGTCCCTTCAATAAACACTCTCTTATCACATACAGAAATCCACACACAGGTTAACGCCAGGCTACAAGAGTACCGTGACAAGGCAACTGTTGTGATCATAATGAGCAAGTTTAATGTAGTGTATTGGTAGTAATAAAGCAGAGAAAAAAGGTGTATGTCGCTGGGCCTCAATATTTGACATTTGTTGGTACCTTACATAAGTGACCTTCTTACGAGGACCTCACCATGACCCATTGGTTATTAAGTTTTTATTTATTGCTTAAGAAGAAACATCTGAAGAAAGCAAATATGCTGATAACTACCTTAATGAATTAATGCAAGATAATTTGAGGTCTGCAGCCAAGGGAGCCCATTCTATTTTGCTTGTAAAATCACTGATTTTAATTTGCAAAGTCTAACAGATGCAAAGCCATATTATAGTAGTTTCTTATGAGTTATATGTATGCTTGCATAATATGCATAATACGTAACCTACTGTAATTAAACTCTTTTATAATTTCTAATCATAATGTGTTATTGTTCATATTATTTTATTTTATTTGGAGCATAAAGTGCACATGTGGCGTTTATTATGTTTCTGGTCCATACGAGCTGCCTGTTGATTTTGCCCTTAGTGAGCCTATCCTGCTTTGTCCAATCTAATGTCAATCACACTCAGTTGTACCAAAATGTGGCTATTAGCAAGAGTTTGTTCGGAAACTCTTGCAGAGGCAGAAGTACATGGACTTTCTGGCTGTAAACGGTCAAATGAACGCACTTGTGTACTGGCATTTTCACTGCCCGAGTCACCTACTGCTGCACTAAAATCTGAACCAGTATCTGAAGAAATGTCTGAAGATTATTGAGTAGAAGACAAATTACCCAATAAGTATGTCATAAATTCATTATCATCCGAAAGTTGAAATTGTATGGGTATTTGTACACCCTCTGTCTTTGAAGACTACCAGTTATATTTCTTTTTCTCCATTAAAGCCAATAGCTAAAAGTCTTATTAAAATAAAAACTAAAAAACTAAAAGTAATGGTAACACGTGGCCATTGAAGAAAAGGAAACATTTTTTTGTGTTTCAATGCTACCCTTTCAAAGTCTGAAATTCAAATGGAAAAGCACACGTGAATTTTTTGACTCAAAATATCCAATAAACAATAAAATGCTCTGTAACAAAACATGTAGATACTAATACCACATGGGTAAGTACATTACTAATACAAAGCTAAGGTGGTCTATCAGGAATGCCCTCACAGTTGTCTCAAACAACTGCCTGCAAAGAAAAGGTTGTTTTAGATTAAAATAATAAAAAAACGACGGCAAGTGAACGACCAGTTGGTAAACATGTGTGGTCACAAGTCCATGAAGTGTAGGTGGTCTTTCACTAAAGTAGGGCTGGTGTCACCTGAACAGGTCATTGAAAAACAAGCGGTATCCATTAATTGCCAAAGAAGTAGTGTAAAAGTATGTATTGATACTTCCAATAATTGTGTCAAACACAAGTAGAGTATTAACTCAGTTCAAATCTCAGTTGAAAAGCGTAAAGCATTTACGCAAATGTGTCAAATGCCTTGTCAAAGTTAATATACGGACTTCCACTGTACAGAGTTTATTGACAATATTGATAGGGCCAGTCAGGAAGATGTCATATAGGATGCTAAACATAGTGCATTTCATTCTGAGGAAGCTATCCTTCCTTTTCTTTAGCACTGGCCAGATAAAGTAAAAAATGTCTTGCTATCTGATTTGCAGTTTCAGTGTGGGGATATTAACAAATGTGTTGCATAACAAGACATTATTTTGATGTTTTTGTTGTGATTTTGTGTTTATTGAAGCAAGACTCAGATCCGTGGGTCATATGAGGTACTGACTTTGATCCTGTTCATTGGAATAGTGAAATCAAGGCTACTAATAATTATAATTGTTTAGAAGCCGAGGTTCAGTTAACTCAAGCAATTTACTTTGAATTTGTGCTAAAATTTGCTCATTCATAATTGTATTCTCAGTTGTTAACGTTTCTAAAGTATGGCTTCCCTCTCGATGATAACAACACTTCTGGTACCCTTACCAGCACTTTGCGGAGTCATAATTCGGCTATTAATTTTCCTGATCATGCCCCTTGCTTATTTGGAAGACGGAATGAAACACAAAGCCTTTTTACCCCTTTTCGCCCCCATGGGGATCAGGGCCATGTATCCCATTTTATTGTAGTGTGTAAGGAAAAAGTATATATCTTTTCACTGTGTCAAAGTTACAGTATCACAATATCCATCTTATTACTCAGAAATTGAGGCACTTAGGTAAGGGGTGTTTTATAGGCAAAATCACTTATCACATGCATTTAGACAGTTGTTTGTAGACCCACATGATCTGAATATACTTTGTACTGGGAATGGGCCTATTAAGATATAGGAACAGATCTTTTTCAGAACTGTGTGACGGATTTTTTACGTTACGTTATAAGGTCACAGGGCCTTACAATCATAAATTATAAGGATCACATACTTGGGCTCAAGACCCGTCAAAAAGCCACTGAATCCTTCCAATTTTACATGATTTTGTAACTAAGACTGGATTCTCAATCAGTGCCTTTAAATTTTATCGCCTCCAAGTATTCCCTGTGTCTGTGTTTCTTGAGACTGGTTATAGATACAGTTAAAGAAACTCTCAATATGCCGCATTTTAAGATCTAGGAGATCCTGAAGAAATCACAATGAGACTCTAACCAGGCACTCATGGCAAGGAACATTTAGCTACAACTTGCCAATTGGGATATTGAATTAGTGGCAACTAATTTGCCAGGCTTTCATAATGAGACCGCAGGCCTACTATACAGATGGCAGAGTGCTGAACAGCCCTATGACAAGCTTTGTACCCAAGCTTTGCCCCAACCCCATTTGGTGCAAGGTTCAGGAATTGGAGAAAACTATTTCAAAATTTGTTTGGACAACTCAAGTTATCCCCAAGGGTCAAAGGTCAAACAAGCAATGCGGGTAATGATATTTACTCACTAATAATCCTTACTACTTTTATTTATATTTCAGCTGAATTAAGACTGGCATAAGGTCACCTTAAAGAAAGGCAAATTTGATGTAATCTTAAAGAAAGTAAGTGAAATCCTGGAGACTTTGAAGAGAATATAGGGCTACCTAAGGAAATGTGACCCTATGCCAGCAATAATTCAAACTAATGTAATGTATAACATTTTGATAACACAGTATTTCTAGAATTTACAAAGGTAGAAAGGTACTAGGGAACAGACAGCTCACAAAACATCTCAGCAACCTGGTCACCAGCATCAGTACTATCTGTAATATACCTCCACAAACAGTCAGAATCTGACTTGACCGGAAATGGAGGCAAGTTTGAACCTTTAGAGTTTGAACCTTTAGGACTTAATGCAAGAGCATTTCATAGTGCACATACTGGACAGATAGGTGACTTCTTTAACCTGGGTATAAGCATTAACTGCACTCTTTTGCATGGTCTTTGACCATTTGATCAACACTACAACTTTACCAAGTTTAAATATCATATCTCCTCTAGCTAAATGCTTGAGTGGTACGAAATCCCCGACACAGTAAGGGACTAAATTGGACAGCTTCAAAAATGAAAATAAACTAAGTATACACAGGTTTGAAAATTTGACCCATATAAGTTAGATCTCATTTCTGCACTATTTGCTTCATTAAGGCTACATCAATAACATTGTTTAACTTTACAGAAAGAGGGGCATGTAACTGAACAGCCTTTTGATACAACGTTAACCTATGGTCAGCAAAATAAGACACATCCAGATCATAAATGGTGAATATGGACTTAATAGCAGACAGATAATTGGCCATTTGTGAAACACCATTAAAATGTTAACACTGTAGAAACAGAGTAAACTAAACACATTCACCTGATGCAATTCCCAGCACATGAAAGCAACAAAAGCCAAGAATGTGCATAATAAAGCAGAATAGGCCTTCTTAGCTGAATAACAGAAGGCTTCAGACAGTCTGGAGGTAGCTAGGATGGTAAGATGTCTTGCCACAGGCTGTAGTGGTAAACTTACAGTACACCAATCACACAATACTTAACAGCGCTGTACACCTTAAATTTCATTATCAGTGAACAACAGATCTTGTCTAGTGTGGATCCAGGTCACATGATGGACCAGGAATGTCTGCTACAGGGTTATTTTTGCCTGTGATGTGTACAACTTTCATGTCTATATTACATGTACTTAACCACATAAAAATATTTCTGGCATAGTTGGCCAGAACCTCATCATGTGATCTGCCATTAATCAAGATAGCCACTACAGCTTGATTTTTGCAATTAACTACAATTCTTTGACCTGCCCACTGACTATGCCAAACTTTAAGGGCCACCAAAATGTTAATCATTTTCAGGTGGGCAATGTTACATTAATGCCAACTTTCTAGTAGTTGAATTGCATATACTTGACCATTATAGATAGCCCCTAGGCCTGTTGTACAGGCATCTAGATGTACAACCTTTGTGGACCGATAGTGAAAAAATGAAGCACCATTATACACTGAAAGAAATGTATTGAAAAACTTAAGATCTTTATGGCAGTCTTGATTCAATTGGATTCTATTTTCAGAGTAATATTCACGCAACAGGGTAAGCATTCTGTAAAGGAAAAATCTTGCAAACTTAATGCATTTAACCACATATAGCAAGGAACCTGAAAGTGACTGAAGTTCTTTCTTTGAGCATGATGTTTAGTGGACCGTTGAAGACATAATTGTTTGACTAAAGTTAATTTTTCTGGGGGTATGGAAACGGAACAATCCTCTGTATTGAGAAGGATACGCAGGCATACCGCCTTGGTACTAGTGGTTACCAGTTTTTTCTTGCTAATGGAAGAGCCACACACAAAAAATCATCTATATAATTCCAAATCTGGTGACCTTACTGTTTTATAATGTAGCGAACTCCATCGGATAAGCGCTGAAAAATCGAAGATCCATGTTTTCGGCTGAACGGCAGCAAAAAATCGATGCAATAGTGGCCCCAATGAAGGCCCCAAAGATCCAGATCTCCAGGATCAATAGGTACATGGTAAAATTTATGACTAATGTCCATTTCGAAAATCTGACAACCTCTACCCAGCTGTAGGACCTGGTTGGTAATATTATCTATTGAAGGGTAAGTTAGTTCAAACTCTGTGTCCAAGTATTTATCTAAATCAGCCCCAGAATTCACTGACTGGCCCTTGTGCCAACTCAAGTCCATAGTGACTGGATGCTTATCTGAGCTCAACTTATCCCGGGTCATGAAGGGGCTGACATGCAAATGTTCTATAGGTGGTTCCGTATACAGGCCCCCATTGTCCCATATTCGATTCCTTCAGCTAAGTATGCATCTACATGGCTAAGGTATTCTGTGACACTTTATAGTTTATTCTATCAGTAACGATAGTAGTTTCTGTATTAAAGTCCAGACGGAAACCATACTTAATGAGCATGGGAGGCTCCCAATCTGAATAATTTTTTATAATAGTCTTCCTATTTTTCAAAATTTAATTTTGAATAGATAGGTACCTGCAACCCTGTGTAATTATATCTGCAATATTTTCTTAATTCAGTAGGTAGTTACAATATATCAATGCAAACATCATTACTGTTTGTATCATGAACATGGCTGTGTACCCCATAAATAGGAATAAAGCCAAACAATGGTTTGTTCTGTGCCAGTAAATTTTTATTTCCTTTGGCCCCTCTAGCCTCCCGTATGTGATAACTTTTAGCTGTACTACTCATTTCAAGTGAATATTTGTCAACATCACAAAGTGCAGAATTGTGGGTATCCCATATGGAATCCTTACTTGGACATTTGTCATGCATTGCAATACTCGGCACTTCAACTCACAACACAATTCACTTGCTTGGTCATATTCTTGATTTTTACTGTCTTGTTTTCGCATGGGTAGACAACTGGTTTCTGATAAGACTATCTTATCTGATCAATAAGGCACATTCTTACCTTTATGAGCATTCTTACTCACAGTACTGACATTCACGCCCCAACTAGTTGAACATGCATTTTCATCATTCAATTCTACAAAAACACTGTCGTTAGATTCACTATCACCATCAGAATGAACATTTCATCTGTCAACACTGCAAACCTATTTTCATGAAACACATTGTGTACACCATGAACATGTTTACTACATGTTGCCCTATGTTCACAAAGAGTATTAAAATCAATGTGATTTCCCAATATCATACGTGTTGATATATTTTGCGAACTTTTTTCACACCTTTGTGTGTACCGTAATCATGTGAGTTTCTGCTAACAGAGATTTTGGTTGCACCTTTAATGACAGACGTCTTTGGACATGTTTTATCATTGGTAACAATACCATGTTTTACCACATCAGAAAATAAAGTATGAGGGTTAGTAAATTTTTACATTGACATTAGTTTCCTGACACTCGTGAAAAGCTGAATTATATAAATATCTGCTACCTATATACAAAGTTTCCTACTGTCTGATCCATTGCATTACTGCAGTGGCCCCTTGGTTTTTTGTCACATTTTTCTGATTACAATTTTTTGTAGCATGAGTACCATCACAATTTTTACAGACATGTCTATAGAAATGGCCAGCTGTCTTGTGATGTGTGGGATATTTGCAGGTTCCCTCTTGGAAGTACTTGCAAATAGCACCATTTTTTAATAAGAGGTCTTGTTCTTTTTAACCGTAGAGCGTGAGGCAGAAGTTAGTGCTCCTGAAGTATGTCTCTGAGCCTGAGCCTGCTGGACACGGTCGATCTTATTAGTATCAGCCCAATTAAGTCTATGAGCCTCCATATTAGTAAGTACCATTACATGACATGCTTTAGCCGATCCCCATGAAAAGTCGGAGGCATCCTCCATGATATTGCCTAAGTAGTCAAGCATGCATGTTCTGTTTTGTTCTAACTTTTCTTCTTGCATGCACCGTACAAATCCAAACACCAACTGGGTAATAGTCAGATCACCATAACTAGGTCTTGTGTGTACCTGTTAAACGAAATGCTGTGCCGGTCAACCGATCTTTTAACAAAAAAGTCACCAGGACCTCCTCTCTGGGATTTACCTTTGGCAGCTGATTCATTAAGATTTCTTAACTCTGCCAAGCGCTTTTCAGCCTCATTCTGTACTCATTATTCATCAAGTACAACATTGAGGGGACCACACTCTGAGAAGAAGCCACTCTGTGAAGTTGTAAGAAGCAGACCTAATATGAGTTTCCCTGTTCCAGTGAAGCTTTCGTGTGCTGCACCCTCTTGTCCATAGCTTCCAAGTTTCCCCAATTTCATGGAATTGTGACAAAATCTGGTCAGAAGAAAGTAATTTTGTTAGTTGGGGAGGAGGGTGCAGGCACTTGGGTGGTGCCAGAAAAGGACTCGCAGGCTGACTGCATGCATTTCTTCCCCAACAGACGAATGTGTTTAGGCATCTTTTACTGAACGGAGCAAGTTAAAAACTAAAATACATGTAAAAGTATAAAACAAAAATAACTAAAGCTCAAAAATGTGGCTTCCATGAAATTTCAATGAGTGTGGCGCCAAATCCACACAGAGGCTGCCTTTAAAACACAGCTCTTGGCCAGAAGTCAGTCCAAACATATAATCACATTTTCAAATTTTATTACATTTTGGCATTGATGAAATTTCTACTAGTAGGTCCCACAGAGTTGCAGGTTATGATGTTTATAGATTTTTTTGTGGTTGATGATATCTCTCAATCTTCAATACTTAGTTATATTTTGGCTGTCCGGTTGAAATTTCAATGATTTAGCTTCTCTCTGGAGCCTTTGAATTGTTTTACGGTAGCTTTGTTGTTGAAATCAGACAAGGTCAATGTCTGACGACCTCTTAAGGTCAACAAAATTTTTTTATATAAAGTCTTTGCATGTAATGTATTAGTAATTTGGTTAATTGTTTACATCATCTATTTGATATTACAAAACAGTTATATGCAGGGATGACCTCATCATTGAACAACCTGGGGCTTCTGTTTTAGTCAAATGTACTCGAATCCTTCAAAATTGTAAGCAAGCCACGTCTAGTCCCCCGTGCCCCATTCAAGCTTTTAGGGTTATGATTTCTAAAATTCATGCCTCCAAAAATAAGTCCCTCTTTGCAATGTCCTTTTCTCTCCTTCACTCTTCTTAATATTTCGTCAGAATGGTCTTGCATAATATTTACATAGCACCATTATTGACCACGGAAGAGTATTAGGGCCAAGTAAATTTTTTTTTCAATTTAGTGAGATAGTATCTCAATTTTTTGAGATACTAAGTCAATTTTTTGAGATAGTTATCTCAATTTTTGAGATATTAAGTCAATTTTTCGAGATAGTATGTCAATTTTTCGAAATAGGTATCTCAATTTCTTGAGATATTAAGTCAACTTTTCGAGACAGTTATCCCAATTTCTTGAGTTATTATCTTAATTTCTTGAGATATTAAGTCAAGTTTTCGAGATATTATGTCAATGTTTCGACATAGTTATCTCAATTTCTTGAGATATTAAGTCAATTTTTTCGATATATTATGTCAATTTTTCAAGATACTAAGTCAATTTTTCGAGATACTTATCTCAATTTTGGGAGATATTAAGTCAGTTTTTCGAAATTTTCAGATATTAAGTCAATTTTCGAGATATTATGTCAATTTTTTGAGATATTAAATCAATTTTTAAAGTTAGTTAGCTCAATTTTTGGGAATACTAAGTTAATTTTTTGAGATAGTTATCTCAATTTTTGAGATATTAAATCAATTTTTCGAGATATTATGTCAATTTTTCGAAATAGTTATCTAAATTTCTTGACATATTATCTCAATTTCTTGACATATTAAGTCAATTTTTCGAGATATTAAGTCAATTTTTCGAGATAGTTATCTCAATTTCTTGAGTTATTATCTCAATTTCTTGAGATATTAAGTGAGTTTTTCGAGATACTAAGTCAATTTTTTGAGATAGTTATCTCAATTTTTGGAGATATTAAGTCAATTTATCGAGATATTAGGTCAATTTCTGGGATATTATGTCAATTTTTCCAGATATTATGTCAATTGTTCGAGGTAGTTATCTCAATTTCTTGAGATGTTATGTCAATTTCTTGAGATATTAAGTCAATTTTTCGAGATACTAAGTCAATTTCTAGAGATATTATCTCAATTTGTGAGATATTAAATCAATTTTTCGAGGTATTATGTCAATTTTTCGAAATAGTTATCTCAATTTCTTGACATAATAAGTCAATTTTTCGAGATATTAAGTCAATTTTTCGAGATAGTTATCTCAATTTTTTTAGTTATTATCTCAATTTCTTGAGATATTAAGTGAATTTTTCGAGATACTAAGTCAATTTTTTGAGATAGTTATCTCAATTTTTGGAGATATTAAGTCAATTTAGCGAGATATTATGTCAATTTCTTGGATATCATGTCAATTTTTCCAGATATTATGTCAATTGTTCGAGGTAGTTATCTCAATTTCTTGAGATGTTCTGTCAATTTCTTGAGATATTAAGTCAATTTTTCGAGATACTAAGTCAATTTCTTGAGATATTAAATCAATTTTTTGAGATATTATGTCAATTTTTCGAGATAATTATCTCAATTTTTTGAGATATTAAGTCAATTTTTCGAGATTATAAGTCAATTTCTTGAAATATTATCTCAATTTTTCGAGATACTAAGTCAATTTTTTGAGATAGTTATCTCAATTTTTGGAGATATTAAGTCAATTTTTCTAGATATTATATCAATTTCTTGAAATATTATGTCAATTTTTTAGATATTATATCAATTTTTCGAGATAGTTACCTCAATTTATTGATACTATCTCACTAAATTGAATTTTTTTTTTTACTTGGCCCTAATACTTTTCCGTAATTGACCCTTCCATACATACTTTTCACTGTTTACGGTGCTGTGGTGCCACATTTGTATTTAATAATAATATTCCTTTGCGCACCACGGACCCATGGTACTTGGTCTTCTTATGCAATACATTCATATATGGCCTCTGACCTTTCTCATACCTTTTCTGTTGTCTACACTTTTCCTCCGTCCTTGGTGGTGAAATTGGCTAGAGTATTTTAAGTTTTTCATTTGGTAATGGTATTGGTACCATATGTTATGGTTGTTTGCAGCCTGATTGTAATGGAATGTAATGTTATTTGGAAGCTAGCTCAGGCTTAGATGGATTAACGTTTATAAGGTTATTATGTTGTGGTTGTATATTGACTATGTGCACCTATATGAGCTGCTGGTCTGTTTCTCTGGTGTGTGTGTGTGTGTGGCAGAGTGGCCTTAGACTTTTGGACTAATGATATGAATACACATGAAATAGGTGTTTTATGAGTTTCATATGTAACTTTATTTTATTGTGGATTGCCCACCGACCTTGAGTCAGGTGCTTTAGAGGTAATGTTTGTGTGCCATTGACTCTGTGATCATGTTAGGTTGGTGTTTAACCATAGTGTACTAGTAATTTAATGAATTATTAAATGCTTTAAATGTTCAATGTTTCTTACTGAGTTGTTTTTTGGGGGGAGAGGGCCTTGGGGTGATACATGAAAGCTTTGCTTAAACAAGTTAGATGTGCTGCCAAGCTCAAGTCAGCTTTTTCATCATAAATTCTTCACCAGCCTGTTTTCCAGTTTGACAACAACCCAGATCTGTACCTAGCATATTTTATCAATTTCGCTTTTATTGTTGAGCCATAGATTTTAATTGCAAAGAATGAGCAAATGAAAATAATATGGGTTACGTTGCAAGCTTAGTGTGTAAGAACGTACATATTTTAGAATTACAAGACAGAATTAAAGATGTGTATTAAGAAAAAAAAGTTTGTAGCAAAATGTGAATTCACACAAGAAGTATTTACAAAATTTGGTCGTTAATAAAACTTGGTTTGATTAAATGAAACAAAATCTAAATAATAGAAAAAAAATACTTTTACTAGTTTTTATTTCCTATCTCTTGTACTGTATATAAGTAAAACATGACATAACAAGTCAAATGGTTTAATAAAGTTTTATTATGATGCTGCAGAGTCTACATCAACGACAAGGTAAATGTACCCACAGTACAAATGTAATGGCATGTTTCATCATGCGGAAAAAAAATTACCACCTTATCCACACTCCCCAAATGACTCCCTTGTGGCATCTCATTTTTGTCTCTTGATCAATAAAGTTGGCTATATATAGCCAGTGCATTTTGCGAGTACACATGTATGACAGTGACATTGCACATTTTAAAAAAAACCCAAATAGCATAAACTACGAAAGAGTATTAGGGCCAAGTAAAAAAAATTTTTTTTTTCAATTTCTTGAGATAGTAAGTCAATTTCTTGAGATAGTTATCTCAATTTCTTGAGATAATATCTCAATTTCTTGAGATACTAAGTCAATTTTTGAGATATTATCTCAATTTCTGGAGATACTAAGTCAACAATTTCTTCAGATATTGAGTCAATTTTTCGAGATATTCTTGAGAATTTGATATAAGAAAATTGATATAAGTATCTCAAAAAATTGACTTAGTATCTCAAGCAATTGAGATAATATCTCAAGAAATTGAGATAACTATCTCAAGAAATTGACTTAGTATCTCAAGAAATTGAGATAATATCTCAAGAAATTGAAAATTTTTTTTTGCTTGGCCCTAATACTCTTCCGTAATAAACCAAACAATTATGTTGTGTTTTATCAGCGTTTTACATACTAGCAGTTGCTGTGCTAGAAGTTTCATACATGTGTATTTGCATGTAATTCATCTGAAGAGCAAACAAGGATCAATAACACAAATAGTGTTGTATTTTTGTGTTATAATCATATGGATAAACTGACACGACATATATATCAGTTGAATAAATGGGTCATAGTTATATGAGAAATTGGTTACAATTGGTTTTAGTTTATTAGTGGTTTGTAGAGCAGTAAATCATGGAATCTGTTAATTTGGAAGGCAAAACAGTTGTTATAACTGGAGCAAATACTGGTATTGGAAAAACTACAGCCAGAGGGATAGCCAGGACAGGTAAGACAAGTTTATTATAGTTATTTAACATTTCAAGTGTACTTCTATAATTCTGTTGCAGAACATCTGTAGCCTATTACAAATTATATCAAAATTCACAAAACAACCCAAAATAACCCACACACTTTGATGGAATAATATTTGGATTAAAGCAGATAAAAGTGACTGAGAGAGGATATTTCAGGATTGTGGTAAGAGAAAAATCCCAAACTTGGATTCAATATTAAATTAAACCCTGGGGCAGTAGGTCATACATACAACTACACCATTTGCATAGAGTAAATTATTCCAAAATCCACTTTGCGAGGTCATGTGACACATGAAAATCAGATAAACATTTGATATTTTAAGTACAACCTGTTACTACTTTGTACATGGCTATTTATCTGCTGCCTCAGTTAAAAGTTTTCTCAAATTTGATTAAACTTGACCTTATCATAGTCTGATGGATACTAGGCCTGGTCCAGATATATAACTTTTATAAAGAGGGTGGGTAAAACACTCCCTTAGGTACATAGAAGATATGGGTTCAAACCCATGTATATCCAGATACATTGTGACTTCCATAACAACTTAAAATGGTGGTCCTCTATCACTGGTTCTTATCTCCAGTGGCAGACCAAAAATCCTCAGGGGTGATGACAAATTATCATCCTTGAGCCTCTGTTTTCAGTTTTGGGAATGTCAGTCACTTGAAAATTTGGTTCATACTGGAGCATTCAGGATGGGTCACATATTCCTCTAACACCCATATTATAAAGAAATGTTATGCTTACTATAAACAGACAATATTTATTTATTTGGGGTTTTACATCACCTCCAATACTGTACAGGACATATCACATCGCTTTCAACACTGTACAGGTCATATTGAGCAGCCAATCTCAAATGTTGGAGGTGAGTGTGTTACCATTGAGGCACAGAAGCCCCTAAAATACACAATAGAATACATTTCAAAAATTGTTAAAAATACCCCTTTTGTTTCCACTAATTCTTCCCACCAATTAGCCACTAACTATTTCGCTATTGCAAAAGCTATCAAAGGGTCCTCATGTGTCTAATTTTGCATTTATCTTTGTTCCAAGGAGCACGTGTAATCCTGGCCTGTCGTAATGAAACCAAGGCAGAAGCAGCACGTACAGAAATTGTTGCAGAAACCGGAAATGAAAATGTGGAAGTGAGAAAACTTGATCTGGCTTCCTTGCAATCTGTTAGGGATTTTGCCAAGAAGTTCAATCAAGGTAAATCATATTGTAGATCACAAAATTGTAATTTTGTCTATCCAGTTTATTTTTTTAATTCTGTCAAGAGGGTTATGTGATTATTGGATTATCTTTGTTTGTTTGTTGTCAATATTACTAAAAGCCAGTGTATGAAATTGCATCATATTTTTGTAAAAAGTGGGTTTTAAACTAACACACAATTTAATTTATAGAATCATCTGCAATTAATTCTGGATCCAAAAGTTTTTGAAAGGATTTGTTTGGTCTTGGATGGACCGTCTGAATCCTGTTGTATGTTGTATAATCAAGGTTAAATCATGCATAGTATATTTCGTTCATTGTAAATGTATTCTTTAATTTATTCAAAAATAAATAAACAAATCTGTTAAATAATCTATTCAAAAATAAAAAAATAAATCTGTTTAAAATATCAATTTGTGGCACATCACAGTTGAGTTTATCTGCCTCACTTTACAAGCTCATCTAAGATGGCATGAACTACGCAGTAAACATTAAAAACGTTTTTGAATGGTTTAAGCATTTACAAAACGTTTTTAAAACCTATTTAAACTCTATCGTCTGGGTTCATAAACGTTTCCAAGAAAATAAATACACTGTAACATCTAAAAAAATTATAAACAGCTTTCTGAATTATTGCATCAGGTAATAACACAAACACATATTTATTTCAACAGTCAAATTAATGTTGGAGGTCTTTAACACTTTGAGCAGCAGATGGCACATTTGGACAAGTGTCCTGAAGGAAATTCAAATATTGCCATGAGTTGTATACAAAACCATACATGTCAGTATGGCATAGAATTTGATCCTGTACCTAATTTAGATTATGTCTGTTACTTGCTGTGACCAAATGCTATATAGTGCTGAAGATTGATGTACATGTATAATTGCCTCAATCTTATTTTCTAATACCCCTGCTCCACTGTCACAAGTTTACATACCATCCATATCAATGATATTTATGTCTTGTTGACTTATGTCTGACTTGTAATCACACCGGGATAGTATTCCCAGAATGTTACAGAATGTAATGTGAAATGTTAAACCTAGATATCTTATAATTCTAAATATGAAAAAAAATAATTTTCAGAAGAAGCCCGGCTGGACATTTTGATTTGCAATGCTGGTCTGATAGCTCAGGACCGTATTGTGACAGAAGATGGCTATGAACAAACGTTTGCTGTAAATCATTTAGGTATGGCCAAAGGTTAAAGGTCACGATTCAGCTATAATTGCATGTATTATAAATTTGTATAAAGGTCTGTATGAAGCAAAAATGGCTCCAACAATTGTACATTATTGTAATTCAGCTAAAAGTAAGATCTTTATAAATACAAGGTTCACAGATATTTTTTGGAGTATGAAAAATAATACTGTTTTATTATGTACAGAAATAGAAAACAAAGAAGTTAAATTAATGGAAGAGCCAACTGGTTTAGTTTCTTGTTTGAGATATACGAGGTAAATGTGATTTTGTGAAATCTTGTTGCAGGGTTTTATGTGCACTTATGTAGGCGTAGTTTGAAATATATAACATAAAGGTCATCTTATAGCACATGGATAATTAAAAATGATTTAAATACAGAAAACAGGTAATGGTTAAACAATACAGATGTCTTGCCCCATCTCTGATATTTCTGACTCCAGTATGATCGAGAAAAGGCATTAACATCAATGGTGATGCTAATGAAGTATTGTGTATCTTACTATGTTATGTTAGACCTGTGGTACAGATGCCATTATTGGGATGACATAATACCTGGAAGGAGCCAAATCCTGGTCTGACCCCAACTGGGACAGCTGGTTCTTGCTTGCCACCGAAACCTTGATCAACTGGATGTACTTTATTGTTCTGTTCTTTGAACTACCCGTCACTATTATATAATTATATATACTATTATATATAACCAATATGAAAGTGCTACATGTGACATGAAATACTAGTAAATAAATCCCTTATAACTGGTACAGCACTATATTGGAAAGTTAGACGTCTGTTTTTTTTCAAATAATCCATTAGCTTAGACACCAACACCCCCAACACCTGGGCTGATTTGCGTAAAATTTCTGATACTGAATTATTTATTGTGTTATAGTATTAAGTTTGTCTAGATCTGAGACAATGAAATGCAATTTTTACAGGAGAGAACACCAATTCTCTCACAAAAGAAGCAAGTTTTAAGAATACCACAAATAGAATTTAAGTTCTAAAAGAAATTGAAACTTACCTTGAAAAGTTGTTTCTTTACCAAAATATATCTTACGTGTGGTCAACAACACACAGACTTACTGTTTCAATGTTGTTTCAATGAAAATTCAATATCTAAAGCATGGCAAAAATACCAAAACATTTATCCTCCAAATGTATCTTTCATATTCTGACATAATTCTAAGAATAAATCTGGGATTATGAACATTATTGCGTTCTGTTCCTGCATAACAGTTTGTCATATGCATTGTATATTTTTCTCTGATGCAGCCCACTTCCTCCTGACAAACCTACTTCTGGACAAACTCAAGGCTTCAGCCCCAAGCAGAGTGGTGGTGGTCAGCTCAAAAGTACATGAGTCAAATCCAGTAAGCTAGCTACCTTTTATCCAATGCCTTTTGAATGTAAACTAGTTTTGATTCATGCAGATTCAATGGGCTCTGATTCAATTTATGAAACGATGTTGACCAAGAGAACCTTGCATGATCATCGGGTGTGATCTTTACTTGACCAATGTACAGATACTTACCCAACAGGTTAACAAGTCTGGCATTTGATCTTTTGGGTCTCACATTTGTTGTCCTGTTTAATGGGCCATTATAAAGACCGGAAATGCACAGACAATGAAAATCTCCGCAGTGCGCACATTGTTCCCGTGAAATTATACAAGTGTATAATTGTACTCTGGCCATTCCGTTAAGCGATTATTTACCCTGCACTGGGAAACGTGGCATGAAAAATAGAGAATTATTGAATCAGAAAAGTAACAGTTTGTGTAAAATAATTTAGAAAGCAAATTGTCTGTAGTAAAATAAAGTTTGAGAGATTTAGTGATTTTTGTTTATGTGTCACCATGCATGTTTGCAAGGTGGAACAGCCAAAACAATAAGACATCAAAAATAGTGTGTAACACAAAAAAGGTTATGTAGCCATATTTATTACAGTCATGATATAAAAAAATACTAAATGCGGTCTTTATAATAGAAATAAAGTCCTCAGTTTAGTGATTTATAACCCCATATAATTCACAAATTTCCGGCGAATAACGGACGAGCGCGTAGGAAATTTGTGAATTATCTGGGGTTATAAATCACAAAACCTCAGACTTTATTTCTACATTCACTTGACAAATCCATGGTTTGAAATTTCACTCGGCTGTGGAATCACCTCCCAGGACACTTCATATCTTTCAAGATTTGTGGTATTCATAAGGTTTGCCTCATACAGCCACTGAAGGGACACAGTTTCTAACTATCAATAGCAGTAAAACGACAGTACTACAAACAATGGCCACTGAGAGGCAACCTCCATTAACCGCAACTCACATTCGGTAGCCATCGGACGAAGATGTACTATCGAATTAAAAACGAGTTACTCTTTCAGTTAACATATGAAAAATGTATCTGTGAAAGGTCACTGAAATGGACAGGCAGGGACAGAGACACAGATATAAAAGGACATAGTAGGGCTTATAATAGACGGTGGTGGCAGTGACTGACATTGTGACGGTCAAAGGTGGAAATTTTAAACCTTTTTAAAATTTCTGTAGAACACCTGAAGGAAAAGAATGGCAGGCCATTGTATCACAAGTTTGTAAATGAATGTCAGGCGATAGAGGGAGGACAGACACATTTTAGCTAACACCTACAACCCTGGAGTGTACTGCCTGCAGTGTGTATGGGGTATAAGGATCCAGCCAGACAAGATACGGGATGTACTGTGGGCCAGTAATATATGACCTTCATTCAACCAATCCTTCCTTTTGCTGTATGCATTTGTGTGAGGCTTCACGGGGATTATGGAAAATCTAGCCTGGTCTACGGCATTTAAGCTTGGTATTTAATTAAATGGCTCTCAATGCTGTGGTCTTAATATCTAAGACTCACTGATGACCTATTCCAATATAAAGTCAGCTGTAGCTGTGTGGAATTCTGTTCCTACTTATTTAGGCTTTCAACGCATTGTATAGATTATATTACTATTGGTAGTTTTTATGGGCAGACAACACCAGTACGTACTAGTTGGTCAAGAGTTTGTAATGTATGCTGGAGGGTATTGGTAATCAACGACCAAGTTTCCAACATAGGGTATTAACACTACAACTCTGAGGCCGTTGTCAGTTGTTAAAAAGTGATTTAAACCCTAGCTGTGACATTTGTCTCTTGTGGTTTTGTTTGTTTTTTTGAGTAGCTAGGTTTTTACACTTGGCTTTAATTTTGAAAGATTAAAATATTCAGATTGCAATTTTACCAGTGAAATATATTTTTGGTCTTCAGATAAATTTTGAAGACCTTCAATCCGAGAATGTTAACAACTTCACGTCGTATGGAAGGAGTAAATCTTGTAATATTCTCTTTGCTGTGCAGCTGGCAAAGTTACTGAAAGGTAACCCATGGAGTTATAATACAAAGGAGATATACTTACTGGTTTAGATTTGGTTTTAAAGTCACTTTTAACACACTGGATAGATCATAGCATAAGCAGTAGGAAAAATGTAGGAAGGCAGTGCAAATTTGTCGGTCAGGATTACTCAATGTAAAGTATAGAGCTTATATCCTATGTATATGCCAAGACATACACATCTTAGTCTTTATATTTCCATGGCATTCTTCATGGTGCTGAACCCTTTTTGCATTCCAACATATTGAAATTGATTGATCAATTTGGTGCTGTTTTGCCTTAGACTCCCCTTAATATAGAGGAGGTCAAACACGATGAATATCTAATAGAGTTTTTACATTGTACACCAGTGGGAAGTAAGCCGGGTAGTTACAGGCCTAATATGGCAGTGCCTCATTTAAATAAAATTTGAGGGGTGGCAACTATGTATGTGTAGAGCAATATTTGTGTACACATCCAACACTGGACATTATGATGCATTGTCTGTTGGAACCTTTTAAGGACTGGCCAGTATTACGACATGTCAAGTGGCTGGTTATAGAAAGTGTGTGGTGCCTGTTTTTTGACAAATTGGTGCATGTGTGTTCTTGCTAAACTGTGATCACATTAGTGAGACACATTAGTGGGTAAATTAACTATTGGAGTTTTGAAAGTGAAGCGATCACATTTCATAAGTGTAATAAGCCAGCCCCTCAGTTATTGATTGGAAACTGGAAAAAAGCCCTACAATGAAAAGCCCTACAAGAGAAAAGTGCTACAGTTTTTTTTATATCTGTGTAGAAAAGCATACATCATTTTCTAGATCTTGAAGAAAGCCCTATACATCATATTTAGTTTACAAATGAAAGGGTTGATCTTTACTTAAAGGGTATTTCAACTGCTTTTCAAACTAACCAGTCCTGTAATTTTCAATCCTAATGGCCCTTTGTAGTTTCAGAAACAATAAAATAAATTAATTTGTTAGCAAGGTAAAAGCCCTCTGGGTTACAATTACTCAATCTCTAGATGATAACTGATTAAAAAGAATGTTGCAGTGAAATCTTCAAGTGGAAATGGAGTTTGTTCCAGAATTTTTACAGTCAGTTGAACTTAGAATTTGTTCTTGAAGATCAGGATTTGCTTACTTTCCTTTCATTAGTAATACAATATTTTTTAATATGTTATTTGCATTGTAAATGTTAAAGTATTTCTTTATATTTTAGTTTGCAGAACACTAAATGTGTATGTCATATAGCAAATACTAAAAACAATAATAATTTTGAAATAATAAAAGTGATACATAACTTGAAACAGTTTATGTTTGTACATTGTGCTACCTGAAAAGGACTTTATCCACAGTCTCAAAAATGGTGTAGGATATTTCTCGATAGGAGGAGTCAACAAATTGTGTGAGTTTTCTCTGTATGGATTTTCTCTGTAGAGTTTTTTTATACTTTACATAATGACAAAATGGTGCAGAATATTTTGGAAAAAGGAAGTACCAAGAAATTGTTATTCTGTAACTTGATAAATTTTACAAACCGGTGAAATATGTATTATCCTTAAAATTCTGGAGTCTTTATTTTAGGCTCTGTGAAATGAATTCTGGTAGACATGTTATAAATAATGTTTCCTCAAACTTAACAATTGTTCAAGTGATATTTTAAAACACTGACCCCCACACCCTAGTTTATCATATTATCAGTGTACCATCAGTGTATTATTCAGTGTACCAATACATCTAGCCTTGCCTATGGGCTGTACCAGAGCCGTTGGCCCAATGCATAAAATACTGTAAGTCTGTACAAATATTATGTTGGCTTTTAAATGAAACACAAAAACTTGGTATTTGATATTGGACCTTAGCTAATAGGCTTTGGTGTGAACTAAGTAGAATATAATGTAAATGTCATGCTGATTCCTTTAAAAATTAAGCATGTTTTGTACAGGTCAGATTGTTTTCTTTCAGTTACACTTAGTTCCAGTATTCAACTTGCTGTTTGAATAATGTGGATACTTGCTGATGAAAAAATACAAAAATACAGAAAAATATAAAAAATATTAAACATAAAAATATCTCAGAGCCTAGAAGAAGACTACCCAAAATCAAAAGGTGTACATTATTGTACATACATGTTCCTTTGTGTTAATCATTTGCATAGTAATGAACAGTCATATTTGGCCCTGTTGTTTGGGAAATGTGTACCAAGTCCTTCATCCCTCAAACATAATGGATTCATATTGAAATTTTCTTTGTTAATGAGCTTAAATACCCCTTGTACACCATTAACCACCCATACTACCCTTGATGGTTACTTCAAGCTCTACCCACATGCCTGTTAAATAATTTCATTGGTAATTTACAAATAGGTCAGTGTACTACCCTGGGTAGGAATGGTTACAATGTAAAAACTCTAATTAGAATTAGAACTAGGGCGTTGACCATCAAATATCAAAGCCCCATCTAATATTGGAGTATGGAAACCACTTGTAGTTATATTGGGGCTAGCCGGTGTTACCATCCTACACTATACTTTCGACAGTAGGAAGCAATGAATGGGGAATAATTTAGGTTTTACTTGACTGAGCAAGAAACTAAAGCTAATTAATGAGAAATGCACTTTTCAGAGCCTAAAACCTGCCTGTTCTGCAGGGTTTGCCGACCAGAATCCTTATAACCACAATGTTTATTCGTGGTTATAACAACCAATAACCACTCACTGGCTGTATAATTTAAAACTAATAATAGTACTTAAAAGTGCCATAGTGTGACAATATCAGATTAACCTAGCTAAAGCATACCCTGCCAATATGATATTTTTACAAAGATCAAACATCAAAGATCTTAATGTTTCAGGTACAGGGGTAACATCTTATTCCCTCCATCCAGGGCTGGTCACTACAGAGCTTACACGTGATCTGAATATGATGAAATACTGCTGCAGATGCTGTGTGTTTTGCATGGCCTCTTGTTTGTACTGTTTGCCTATCCTTGGTCCAGAAGAGGGGGCACAGACAAGCATCTACTGTAGCCTGGAGCCAAGCATTGCAGAAGATTCAGGGAAATACTACAGGTAGTTTTTTCTTCCTTTTTACCTCTGCCACTGAGGATATGATTTGGGGTGTATATGTTTGTCTGTTTATCTACATTTATGACTGTAAAACTAATAACCCGTATGTATATTTTTTAATGTTGGTGGGGCCTTACGAAAGGAAGAAAGTGAATAAATTTAGGGAAAGATCCGGATCACACTATGGATACAAAACATGTGGTAGAAGTTACACCGATAAAAATAAATAAGCAACAGTGGGGGTGAAATTATAGTAATGGGAAACTTGGCTGCCGTCGCAGAGGTTTTACACTCAAAGAGTATTTTCTAATTTTTATATGTTTTAGATTTTTTTATTTATCAGCTAAAACTAAGATTAAGCTTTTCTTATAAGTACTTTGGTGTGCTAATATTATGAATGATGTCTGACAGACTATGGCATAGTGCCACTTGCTTCTTTACAAAGAGTCACTTGACTGTATGAAATATATGTGATCACTGTGGATACATTATGATAAGGGAAACATCTACCTAACTTCAAACCAAGGAGGAGCCTAGAATTTAGACGAGAAGCTTAGTTGACACTATCAAGGCATTTCATCAATTTCTTCTCAGTACAATAAGGTGACACACTCCATTGAATAAGGTTTTTAATACATGGCAGTGGCCTTTCATGATAAATGCAGTGCTTAGAAATCAGCAAAAAAAAACAACAAAAAACACAAGACAGATGTTCTATGCTAGTTCACAAACATGAAACATGTCTCCATGTGTTAATGAACACCAACAGGCCCTTTCAGTTATTAAATTATGATATCAGAAGAATGTGTACTCATGAATTGGGATGCTCCATTTTATATAACAGAGGTTCAGATCATTTCAGAAATTATTAACAAAATGTACATATTTTGTTCATAATTTTGTATTTACACGTATGACCATTCACACTCAAGTATTGTCTCTCAGGGGATTTTGGATGAATGTGAGTCTACTGTATTTTTAATGGCTACAAATGTGGCATAATGTGACAGTGATGGAGATGGAATCCAGGCTATGGCAACGTGTAGGATGGATTTAGTGATTGACCTTATATGCCCTTAGTCATTGAGAATATAACACCAAATCCCTAGTATGACATTATAATAATTAAAATAAAACTTCACACTGGTCTGTGCTCAAAATATAGTGAAATTGTGTGTAAATAGTATCAAACTACTGCCTTATAGTCTTGGCTAGTGTGCCTCATTATTTCTGTTATCAGTGGAGCAGTCTCATCAGAGTTTAAACCAACCCCTGTTTCTAAACACTTTACAAAGAGGAAATTATTCTTGTAAAAATATAGAGTTTCCTATTTAACATTAGATAGCGAATGACACTAGCCAAACTCAAAGCAAAAATTTCCAAGCAAAAATTCCCAACCCTCCACCCAGGAGGCATCAATATGCTTATACAGGCTTTATGGAGGCTTTATGGCCCTCTGAACTGCATTGTAATACCCAGGTGCAAGCCTATTCCCTAATTTTCTGTACTTGTTATTATTTTAATGACACATGGATTATCAATATATATTGTTGATTATACCTAGTTCAAACAATTCTGTGCTGGCACATGAGCTACATATGAGTGCAAAGTAATTAACTCATTGGGCCTTGTTTGTGACTCGATGCATTTCATGTGTTGTATCCATAGACTTTCATAAGAATAAACTAGTCATGATGCATAACACAGTACAGGGTTTCCAGCATATAGTAGATTTCTAAGAAATGTTTAAAACAGTTGTTATACCCTCTCATGAGCTTCATTAAAAGATTCAGGCAAGAGTTGTGAAGAGGGTGTTGAGCAAAATTCAAATATATGTTGATATGGCCATACAAAAATGTAATGTAACTCACTGCTATATACTATAATTAATTAGTCTGGTAGGGTTAAATGGGAGCAACAAAATTGTTGAGATTTTCTCTTGTGTTCTTTGTCCCACTTAATATTTGTGTAAAATACTTTTTGCATATATCTACTTCTGCTATTTCAGTGAGAGCAAAGAAAAAGCTGCCAAACCACATGCCACAGACCCCGAATCTGCAGAGAAGCTATGGAATATCAGTATGGAGTTATGTGGTCTGAAATAGACCATTTGATCATGACAGCAGACCCCTATCCATGCCACATGTCTTATATCTTACATACTGTATCTTGTAAAGTTGTTTTGTTCCTATGAAAGTATTCAGGCAGTTAAGAGACTAATGTTAGGTTGAAATTTATCCTGTCTAACAAAACATATAAACAAACAATTGTTTTTTTATTTTCCATGTAAACTAAAAAAGAGCAAAATAGCAAGTCTTCTAATATAAGTTTCCATTGATATTTTGCTTTGCTGTTTGTTGAAGAATATAAGGTAATATCAGAATAGAACCATCCCCATTAAAGCAGGCCGGGTATCACCTTATTATGGCTATTGCCTTTTTAATGCAAGTACTGTTATTGTAGGTGCAGTTTAAAAAAAACTTTATTTTAAATTCTTAAACCTGTGTGGGCAACTAATATTCGAATAAATTTTTAAGCTCTTTGACCTTTCCCTTGACCTTAAATGGATGGGTTTTCACCCCTCAACTTGGACCTCCTTCACCAACTGATCAGTTTTGTGTTTTGAGTTGACGATTTTAAGTTTGTTGAATGACCATTCTTTCTGCTGCATTCTCTATCCTGGGTTCGTTGCCCAATCTTGCTCAAACATTACCCCTGCCTGCACAAGCAACTTGGTTGTTTTATTGTAAGAATTTGTCTGATCTTTGTCTGATGCATTTCTACCTCATATTTGGGTAACAAAGTCTAGTAACCTGACAATATTTTTTTCACACTGGGAAAAGGATTATGTGGATCTGATACAGCAGGATGTCTCACTGACAAAGGCCAAAAATTAAAGTCAAAGTTGTGGGTTTGATAACCCTTTTAACAGCTTAGGATAACAACCAATTGCTAAAGTACCAAGAAAATTTATAACTACTAAATAGCAAATTTTGGACTTTAACTTTTTACACAAATATGTGGTAATACTTATTTTGGCTCTGAATGTAAGGCTCTTACATCTGCGGTTGTTAGTTGTGAACCCAGCTTATGACAACATCTTGCGAAATAAAAGGGAAATAAAAGGCTTGTCCCAGTATGATATACAAGATCCTGAACTTTCATTCTGAACATCATGACCACTGAATTCGAGCAAACCAACTAGGAGGCCATCTTTACTTCTTTTTTCTCATTTTGTTAACTTCCAACAAGAGGGTGTACATAATTTTAGAACTATTACAATGATGTTTAAGGGATATAAAATTGAATCTGTATTTTTTGTCCCAGATAAGGTTTTGTTATGATTCACAACTTCCGCAAAAGTTCTGACGTACTTACAAGCCCTTTGCCCTATTTGTAATTTTGAATGACTAAGGTAGTTTTGCTAATGTCTCATCATCTTGGCTTGTGCCTAGTATTTTGTTTATCTGGAATTACTTCATGATTTAGGTGAGAACCATTATATGACTGCAACTGTGAAATGATTGCTGATGTGTGGGTGCATCTGATGGTTTACAGACAACAAATAATATTGTCTTTGCTAGGCATATTTGTTGACTGCTTTTATTTTGTTGCGCCTTAGAGTCCTCTTGTTTTGGGAGATTAAGCACTATAAAAGTCCAATTAGAATTAGAATTAGGCATACGGTAGTGATGTGTGGACATAGCTAGGTATTACCGTCCCTGGCTTGATGCCTGACATGACTCTTCTGAATCCAGCCAATGCTAATGGTTTGACAATGGCTGTTGTGTCACTCTCAGTAATGGGATGTTCTGTGGAGGCGTATTATGTGACACTAACTAAAGGGACATCATAAGGGTGGAGTCAGCATTGTTTCTCTTCATTCTGTCCATTTCTACTGGTCAGGTCTTGATCTAAAACTTTTAGCTTTTGAAGCATTTCCAGACTGCCCATGTTTATTTGGTCTAAAGTTGTGTGTTGGTCGTATGTCCCTACATGTGGCTGTGACACATGAGAGATGGTTACTATCTGTTAAAAGGAAGCACGGTCCAGTGTTCATGGTTAGTATTCACATGTGTGCAATACACATGTTTAATTATTTTTAGTGTTTTACGTCATGCATTGTATGTCAATATCAGCCATATTATGACAGGTAGTTGGAAACACAAAGAAAACCAGAAGGATAGTTGGTCAAGGTTCTCTTTGGTAAACCACCAACCGCCAGCTTTCCCACATCAATTCTGGTCTGGAATCGAAATCCAATCACAGAGGTAGAAGAGTGTGTAACTCCTGCATCACTGTGGTCCCCATACAGCAGAATTGCTGAGGTTTTTCTAGGCTAAAAGAAAAGGAGGGGGTAAACCTGAATCAGGGGGTAGTCTATATGCAACAAGTAAGGGGTGAAAACTATAACATTAACCTTTGTATATAGGTGCAGGGCCATGGTGGTGCAGTGTTAACATACACACTCGCCTCTTACCTCTGAGATCAGGGTTGGTATCTCTGCCCTGAGCTCATGTGGGAAAGCTGGTAATGGTATGCCACTGACCGACAGTAAAAAACCTTTACAAACTAAATGCACTGGTTTCCTCTGCCCTTCCAATTCCCTGTTACAATATAACCAATAAGGCACTAGGTAAGACGTAAATAAATAAATACATTTCATATCACAATGACTAGATAGCTGTCCGCGGCAGGACTAGAAAACTGGAAGAATGTGTGACCCAAGATTTCATGACATACTGTGTGTGGCACGTGAGATTCAATATTAGAATATTTAGAACATTCTTCAACAATACTTAGACTATTCCTAACTTGGATTCTAAGTTTTTCTCAAGCTTTTACTAACTTAGATCAAAATGGTATTCATGAGCATTCCTAACTCGAAGGTTACATTAGACCTCTACTTAGATTGCAAGTTATCTGTAGAGGTACCTTAGACGATGGAATGTTTTAAGAAGATGTAATCATTATGGGGAATCTTGTGTTTAATTGATATTAAACTGTGACACAATGTTAAAAACAGCATTTTTGCTCAAGAAAATTCGCTTTTTTCACCATTTTTAACAAAGCAGATGATTTAGTTAAAACAAAGTACACCTTGCTTAAGAATTGTTGTGGAAAAAGGCTCTTCCTAACTAAGATATACTGGTTTCCAAGTTTACAGTTACAGTACAAAGTATATGGAGTTTTCCTAACTTGAATCTAAGTTATACTTAACAAAGTAGAGGTGAATAAGAAATGAATGAATACAAAATCTAAGTAATACTTTGGTAAGTAGCAAACCAGTCCTAACTTGATCTAAGGTGACATTATTAGGCAAGTATTGTTAAAGAATACGACCCCTGGTATCCATAGGTATATTATATTATAAATTGTGATATTACACATCAACACAAGAGGACTCAGAGAGCTCAGACCTCTAACAAGGCACGTATGATTTTAAAAAAACAACAACAGCTCAATAATAAATAAATGGGAAAATCTAGATATTTGATTTTTTTCTCTTAATTTAGCTGATAAATAGTTCAGTCTCAAAATTTAACCGGATGTAAATTAGATCAAGACACACCTTGCCACTCTTTCATGAAGATCCAACCAGTAATATTTGTGTAAGCCTACCAACAACAGATAAACTGACAGAAAAACAAATGTTCATGAGTTTAATACCACCTTGCGGTTATGTATATGCTGGTATAAGCTAAGAATGATATCATACATAATGAAAAAACTCAAAAAGAACTCAACGTAGGAACAGAAACGACCAAATAGGATTAATCAAACTGTGTTATATCTTTTGTAAGTACACCACTTTTGCAAGCTATTTATAATATATAGCAGGTTGCACTCTATGAAACAATTATATTTATAGAACTGTAAACATGCATAATGTTTATATGCTAGTATTATTGACTTGGTAGCAGCAATTTTTTGCATACTTAGGATTCTGAAATAATAAATTGATTACAATGATATATCAAACGAATTGTTGCAAGCTAATTAAGCTGCTTACTTTTATATGAGATTGGTGATTATCTCTGTTAAATGGTTTCCAAATGTGCAAACATGGTTCAATAACAACACGAGTGGTGTGTTCTTAATATCATCTACTACCCACGCAAATTGTCAGAGGGGATATCTCAAGTACATACATGGGTCATGTGAGATTGTATAATACAGTCAGTGGAAGAGGTCTGTTATAAGAAATAATATTGAATTATACCATGGGAGTAAGAAGGTAAAACAGGTAATAACTAGTTTTAACGGTTAACACTTTCAAGTCGTCATAGTTTATTATATATTCATACATACAATGTTTCTCTTTTTTGTAATGCATTTGTGCATTCTTACATTGAATAAACATTTTCTTATTTTCTTGTTGTCAATCATCAATGGTCTTTGCCATGCAAGGAGGGGTGTAAAACACTATTCTAACTGAAGAAGCTCTCAAAGAGAACAGATCTCCTCCAAGGCCCAATATCTCCACTATGGCTTATGAGGGCATATGTAAAAATGTTATTGTAATTTAACTTTTTGTTAGTTAAATACTTACATTATCCTCACTAGTGCTATATGTTTGCGCGAGCAAACGACCAACCCCGATCAACGACCAACTCGAATATTTCAAATGAAATATTTTAATCGGGAACCAGTCTATATTACATAACTATGTACTGCACATGCTCCTGCGTCCTTAGTTCCACGATATTCTTCACTTTATTTTGGGAGAGTATGGAAATATTCCTCAAAAATTGGAAAAGCAGGGATGGATGGGCGGAACCCCGAATCTCGTGAGGATAAGGTAAGTATTTAACTAACAAAAAGTTAAATTACAATAACATTTTTACATTGTATTGCGTAAAATACCCTTACCTTATCCTCACTAGTGCTTGATTCCAACCAAACTGGTGGTGGTTTTAAACTTTTTGACACCAAAGTAGGTTGAAATGGAGAAAGTCAAAGTACTAAACATCAGGCATTGTGAGGATAAAGTACCGACATTTTAGCAACTAAACCTGTTATATTTAAGATAAAATTTCAACTAAGTGATCATAAACATAACAAAACATGTTGATAGACATCTATAATATCTAAACCTTAGATAATAGACAACCACAGTTTAAAAACTAACACACCAAATAATTGGATAGTTAATCAACTAACCTCAGAAGGAAAATGTCCATTCCATCCATCCAAAACGTGGAGTGAGTTTTCCAGAAACAAGCACCCAGGATCTGGTCAAGCATATACCCCTCCATTAAAAGCTAAAGATGCAGCCATAGACCTAACATCATATGCCTTAACATTTGCCAAGGTCTGAGTCTCCAACATCTGAGCTTTCATATGACAAGATCACGGTTTGTTTTAGCCATGAAGAAATGGTTAGATCTCTGAATATCTTTTGAACATCCCCTTTGAAGGAAATAAACAAAATATGTTTGTTTCCTCTAAGCTCTTTAGTTTTGTCTAAGTAATATGTAAGAGCCCTGACAGGACATAAAGTCATATCCTCACGCATGGAATGCTCCAAAGAAGGTTTGACAGCTGGTATGACTACAGGTTTGACTACTTCAGGCCCATCATAAGCCAGTTGATTTTAAGCTAAGAAGACTGAAGATGGAGCCACTGTGACCTAATTCCATCCAGTCTTGTGATTCAGTGACCTGAATGTCCATGCATGGACCTAACCCCACCTCCTACCGGACGCCAAGGACATGAGGAATACTGTTTTGAATGTCAAAACCTTGAGTAAGGCCTTCCTTAAAGGTTCAAAAGGAGGCTTAGTCAAGGCTAACCAAGATCCCAGTGTAGAATAGCCTTTCACAGGTCTATCTCTATGGAAACTGACCAATAGTCTGTTAAGCTCCAAACTTTTACTAATATCAAAATCAGAGCGCAAGTGATCAGCAATAGCTGTCCTGTAACCAGCAATGGTAGTAGGTTTCAGATTCTTTTCAGTGAACAAATATGCCAAAAAATCTGCTATTGAGGACAAAGAAGGTTGGTGGAAGTCCACCTGATTCTCTTTGCACCATGATTCAAATATGGCCCACCTTGATTCATAGACCTTTCTGGATGAAAATCGTTGAGGTGTTTTAATTCTCTCTGCCACTGACTCTGAGAATTTTTGAGAAATTGTGGTCTGGAGTCCAGGTGCCAAATATGAAGGTTCAGATATTGAAGGTTTTGGTGGAACCTTTGACTGAACGGCTGTTTGAGAAGAGTGGAAATAGCAGTGGAGGTTTTGTGGAAAGTTCTATTAGATCCCAAAACCAACTTATCCCTGGCCACTCTGGGGCTACTACAATCATTCAGCAAGCATAAGTTCTCATTTTTTAATCATTTTTGGTATGAGAGCTATTGGACAGTAGGCATAACCGTCTAGTGCCTCCCACGAGATATTCAATGCATCTACTGCCATCGCATTTGGATCTGGGACTGGGGATACATAAAGAGGTAGATTGTTGTTCATTTTGGTTGCAAACATATTTACCATTGGTCTGTGCCAAATTTTTCAAACCATCAGAAAAATTTGGGGATGAAGAGACCATTCTGTTTATATAATTTTGTCCCTGCGTGAAAGACTGTCTGCTATTACATTCAGACAGCCCTGTATGTGACGAGCCCTTAGCAAAATTGCTCTGGGATTGCAGAAGGCCATCAGACGCCATATCATTAGACACATTTCTAAGTAATGGGTCCCCCCTTGTTTGTTGAGATAGGACACTACTGTTGCATTGTCTGAGGCCACACAGACTTCTTGTTCATTAGGAGTGACTGGAAGGACCTTATTGCCAAAAATACTACTGCTTTCAATTCCAGAACATTTATGGGCAAATTTTTCTCTGTGCCCGACCACAGACCATTCACTGTCTGGTCTTCCAAATGTGCACCCCAACCCCTGATGGACTCATCTGTGAACAGTGGAAGGTTGTGTTCCTCTGCATGAAGGAGTGACCTTATCAACACGTTGCTGGGATCCCTCCACCAACTCAGATGGCTTTTCAAGATCTTTGAGCATGGAATTGTCATATCTAAGGACTGGGGGTATTTCCAGTGTCTTCAGATACCATTGGAAAGGCCTCATATGTAGCCTACCCATTGGAACAGTCTTTTCGAGTGATGCCAGGACCCCTATGAAAGACGAGCACTCTGGGGTTGTGGTCAAGTTGTTTTGCATCTGTTCTATGGCTTTTGTTAAGATCTGTTATTTCTTTTCTGTTGGTCAGACCTCCCCTTTGGCCAAGTCGAATCTGTACCCCAGGAAATAAAAATTTTGATTTGGTTTCAGTTCTGATTTTTGGAAGTTTATTACCCAACCGAGCTCTTGCACGAACGCTACTAGTTGTTGTGATTGTTGAAAGCAAATTTCTTCTGAAGGGGCATGAAGTAACCAGTCGTCGAGACACTGGTGAATATGAACTAAGCTGTTTTGTAGCAGAAGCTTTACATCTTTTACGGCTCATGAGAAGTCAAGAGTAGCCGTAGCAATGCCGAATGGAAGGGCCCGGAACTGGTACGCTTTGCCTGCTACATGAAATCTTAGGAGATGTTGAGACTTTTCGTGTATAGGGATATGGAAGTAAGCATCTATCAAATCTATGGATACTACCCATTCCCCTTTACAAATTGCGTTTCGAATGACCTCTGCCATTTCCAGTTTGAAAGTCGGAACCGAAAGGTGTTTGTTTAGCACACTTAGATCTATAACCGGTCTCCATTTTTTGCCTGGTTTTGGAACTACAAACAACCTGCTGTAAAACGCTGAAGTCGTGCACATTCTTACTGGTACAATGGCTTTTTGTTCAGCATCTGAGTTACACAATCCTGCAGAAATTTCTGTTTTTCTAGATTTGAATAACCGCTCCAAATTATGGGAATTGTTGACAATTTGACTGATTCCCGTAAAAAGATCCTGTAAAGCCACTAAAGAATGTGCATGACTCTGGGATGGCATACCTTCTTTTACCATACTTGAAAAAATGACAGCAAGTGGCCTCCAGGTGCTACACAGCTTTGATAGTCACTTTCGTCTGCCCCCACAACCTCCTCTCGAGGACTGGGAAGATTTCTGTTGCTGCTGTTGTTGACCCTTAAAGTCACGAAAAGAAGACTTTCCTGCACTTTGAGGGTAGGAAGATCCATAAGAATAGGAGTTGGAACTGTGCTGAGGCTTCTTTGACTAAAAAATCGGCATAGTATGCAATTTTTTTTTCTTTTAGGTGACCTCTCTTTCTCTAGCTTTTTCTCCACTGCATTGAGGATTTCAGGTGAAAATAAATCTCCAGTCATGAAGCCCGACTTCCTCAACCGATTTCGGTCATGTTCAAATAACTGAGGGGCACATTGCTTTAAAGTAGTGTCACATCTAGCCAATTGAAGATTGCAGGCCATGGTTATAGAAGCATCAGTGACCATTTCCAAAGCCTTATCCACTGATTCCAAGCAGGAGTATTGGATCTGAATATAACCTAATAACTCCTCCAATTCCTTAGGTCTTTCATCTCCGGACTGGAAAGAATTAATGATCTCCTCCATATTGGAAGCACATTTATCTAAAGTCTTCAGAAAAAGTCTTCCAGCATCTGGACGTGTAGACAATTCTGCTGCAACTCTGCTGTAACTACCTCTTTAGAGGAAACATAACTAGTGTGAATGTAAATGCAGAGGAAGTGAACACAGACGCTTTCTCTAATTAAGAGAGTCTACCTTGCCTATTGTCAACCTTTCCGATTATCAACTGTAAAGTGTCAGAAGATGGAGGTGGAGCTGCAGAAACAGAAGGATTAGCTGCAGAACTGAAGGTTGAGGAAGAGTTAGAATGATCAACACCCAATAAGGAGTCTTCTGACTCTGAAATGGAACCTTCCTTGATCTTATGTTATCTTCGCCTTTAACTTTTTAACTTGTTCGGGGGTAAACTGCAAGCAAATGTAGCAATCTTCCTGTTTTCAATAACACACACATCATCTCCTTTCCTGTTGTCTCTACAAGAAGGGAAGTAATGATGAGAATCCCATTCCGCCATAAAATGGCGACAACCTGATGTTTGATTTTGTCCTTTTTAACTTGAACTTAATCAAAACTAATTGAAAGTAATTAAAATGCAAAACTGTCTCCCAGATGTTTGCTCTTCGACGACCAAACTAAAAGAGAAGAATATCGGGGAATTAAGGACGTGGGAGCATGCACAGTACATAGTTATGTAATATAGACTGGTTCCTGATTAAAATATTTCGTTTGAAATATTCGGGTTGGTCATTGATGTCTGCTCGTGCCAACATATAGCACTAGTGAGGATAAGGTAAGGGTATTTATGCAATAAAATAATTCTTTGACAAATTCCTGGATCAACACAGTGATTTGGATCACCATAGAACTTTAATCCTCTGTTTTTTGGTCCAGCCACTATTTTTGAACAAACAAATTAAAATAGCCAAGTACATATACGTCCATGGTCCAGGCTGATCCTAGCTTTACTCATGAGTTTGATCAGGATACCTCCTGAAACGAATGACCTTGAGGAAGTTCCTCCTGGGTTGATATAGCTCTTATACCCCTGATATCTGATATCCATAGATAACCTTGCGAGTTAGTGGTAAACCGTCCTTCACCTTGCACATCCTACCAAAGTTTGAAATATTTGAAGTTTCCTCCTCTGATTTTGGTTCCATTAAATGAGTTAGATGAGGTTAGATGAGGTTGCGTCTTAGTGACCAACATTTGTAGTCATTGTACTGTTATTATGGTTAAAATACCGTGTCCAATCAGCGGCCTTCTGCCTATAGTGTGAACATCTTGGATGAAATGGGGTGACCTGTGGGGTGGGAGGGTTTTCACTGCTGAGAAAAACTTCTAACCACGGAATGACTTTATGTAGTGTAAAAGGTTCATTAGCAGTTAATGTTGAGTTTGCAGGTTGCTGTCATTAACTCTGTGCTGGACCCCCCTTGGCTGGACCCAACTTTGGGTAGTTTTTACATGGGATTGATATAAGTCTTGTAAATGGGGTGAGGTGGCCCAGGCTGGCCCTGGTTACCCTCCATCAAATTTTCATGTAGCACTGTGTTAAGCAATAACGTATGAGTTGGTAAATTTATTTGACTGGTAATGTATGACCTGTAATGGGTTCTGATAAGTTATTAATTTAGTCATCCAAAATGTATGTTTCAGTTGATATTATTGTGGATTTAAGGTGGTTTAAACTTTAAGGCTTTACATCAAACCCTTAATATACGTTATTATGCATTAAAAGTTATCATCTTTCACTTTCACATCCCCATATCCTGATTATCATCAGGTCATGATTTTGCACATCACCAATAATGTTCAATTCACGAGTGTGTTTAAGTATTTTAACCAGCATCATGGTTGTTCATGTTACACGAGTTCCAAAATTTTTTATATGATGGAAATGTTTGAATAACAGAGACTGTAAAATTAATACATCCAAACAAATTTCTTCTGTGAGATTAGATTAAAGGCTTTTGCCTGTAAAAGAGTTTTTGGAGAAGGTATCAGAAACTTTTAAATTACACCTAAGGGTTTTTCTTTTGTTGAAAGTGTCCAATATCTTTCATTATTGGACAGTTGTTTCACTCAGTGACCATAAATGCTCAAAATACTTTTTGTTCAACTAAATACCTTTGTACTTTTTGTTCAACTAAACATTGATCATAAAAACCCAAAGATACATCCATAAAATATAAAAATGAAGAATAAGAATTTTAAACAACATTTTAAGGATTACAAATTAGGGAGCAGGTTTAATTTAAATAAGTTAATAGCCTCGTAAGTGTCCAATATTAGGAAATAATGGGTTGTTGACTCGGCCTCTTTGGGACCTCAGAACGGGTCACCTACTTGGCCATTTACCTATACTGAGAATGAACCTTGTACCAAATGAGTTTAAGATCTAAATGTGGCAAGTTCACAAACAGTATATGAAATACCAATTCTGTATACAGTGGAGAAGCCAGCCATAGCTACTTTGATTATGGCAACTCTTTATATTGCAATGGCTTTGTTTCCATGATACTTAAATTTGAAGAAAAGAAAGAAAGGCACACTAGACAGTGGTGAAAGAAAAAAAAATTCAGCTTGATATCTTTGCTGACTTTGTCTTTGGTGTGAGTTTCGGTGCACTGAAAAGGTTATCAAATGCATTTAAAGCAAGTGGCTGTTATGCAATGCATCTTGCATGTATCGCTGCTCCAAGGAGCACTTGTAATTCTGGAATGTTATAATGAAAACAAGGCAGGATAAGCTTGTACAGACATTGTTGCAGAAACAGGGAATCAAAAATTAAAGCTATGAGTAACCAGTTTAAATTTATTATGTGTTCAACATCAAATCTGACAGAGTATATTCAACTTATTATGAACTTGACTCTTGAGGTCCAACTATGTTTGGTCAAGATTCACTGGTTAATATATTATAGAAAATAACGAGGCAAATTAATAACAAACCCTTGATACCATGGTGAATCGTGGTTTAAGCTGGTATAGCCAGTGGCGTAGTCACTTTGAAGCACAAAAATATTGCACAATAAAGTTCTATAACTAGGACAGTACATTAAAAGAGAGATAAAAGGGCAGTTATGATTTCAGTTATTTCAGCAGGGGACACAAAGAGGACTGTTGAATACAATATCTAGTGAGCTTTCTGTAAGACTAATTTTCTCACATCACAAACCCAGGTCATAACAGGACACTTACTTAGCCATTAACCTATACAAAGTTCTGAGAATGAACCTTGTGCTAAATGAGTTTAAAATCTAAAGGTGGCTAGTTCACCAACAGTATATTAAATACCCATTGTGTATACAGTGAATATGCCAGCCCTAGCTATTTGATTATGACAACTCTTGTTATATTGCAATGGTTTTGTTTCAGTGATACTTTAATTTGAAGAAAAGAGACACTGGACAGTGGTGAAAGATAAAAAAATCAGCTTAATATTTTTGCTTACTTTGTCTTTGGTGTGAATTTCTTTGCACTGAAAAGGTTATCAACTGTGTTTGATTACCACAAAATATTTGAAGCAACTGGCTGTTATGTGATGCGTCTTGCATGTATCTCTGTTCCAATGAGCACGAGTTATCCTGGAATATCATAATGAAACCAAGGCAGAAGAAGTTCGTACAGACATTGTTGCAGAAACAGGGAATCAGTATGTGGAAGTGAGAAAACTAGATCTGACCCCACCTCCTGCAGTCTGTCAGGGATTTTTCAGACAAGTTTAACCAAGGTAAATCATATTGTTGATTCAAAAAATTAAAGCTATGAGTAACCAGTTTAAATTTATAAAATGTTCAAGATAAAATCTGACAGTATATTTTACTTATTATGAACTTGACTCTTGAGGTCCAAATATGTTTGGTCATGATTCACTGGTTAATATATTATAGAAAATAACGAGGCAAATTAATAACAAACCCTTGATACCATGGTGAATCATGGTTTAAGCTGGTATAGCCAACGGTGTAGTCACTTTGCAGCACAAAAATATTGCACAATAAAGTTCTATAACTAGGACAGTACATCAAAAGAGCGATAAAAGGGCAGTTATGATTTCAGTTATTTCAGCAGGGAACACAAGGAGGACTGTTGAATACAATATCTAGTGAGCTTTCTTTAAGACTAATTTTCTCACATCACAAACCCATGTCTCTCTATAAGTTCGCTCCAAAGTGTGCATGACTAGTTATATTATAATTTTGTTAGACAGTAAACCCTTATCATAAAATCCAGTTTAGTGTTTGTATTGCATGGGGAGCAACAGCTTTGTTTAATTAAAAAGTACTGTGGTGGTTGAATATCTTCCACGGTGGCCTAGTTAGTAACATACTCACACCTGGAGCATATAGGACATGGGTTTTAACCTAGATAGATACATGTACTTTGCTGCTCGGATGGCTACTTAAAATGGCACTCTTCTGTCATTGGGTCTGATTCCCAGTGGCAGACTAAATAACTTTGGGGACATACATAAATGGTCATTCTTGAGACTCTTTGTTTTAGTTCGGTTAATCTTAGTCACTTAATACCTAGGGCTGTACTTGCCTAATCAGGATGGGTTAAATAGTGATATTACTATAAATATGCTATGCAAAAAGAAACCACCTCAAATTTAAATAGTCTCCTTCTCAACCTATGTATACCAGGTGAACTAGAATCTTGGTGACAGGCTATAAATAAATTTGTAATACAATGACACTTATAACATCTCTAATCATACAAATATAAGGCTCCTTAGCTGAAGGTCTCCAAAATGATGTTAGATCCAAAGATAGGGTAATCTGTAACATTTGAAGATATCTTTACATCAGCTAAGGTGACCTAAAATATTTTAGATTTAAGGAGAGTACATTTAGTCACAGAAAGGCATTATACCTTAACAAGTTTAACATTACGACCAATTTGCAGTTGATACTTTAGAACCTGAGATAGTAACAGCATTAATAAAAGTTATAAATCCTTGATGATAATTTGATAAAATGTAAACCATTACAGCTTAAATATCATTTTTTTCGACCATTAAACTACTTTTAGTAATATTCATTTTATAATCTGGCTATTGAATTTTTAGAAAAAGCCAGGCTGGACATTTTGATTTGCAATGCAGGTCTGATAACTCAGGACCGTGTGCTGACAGAAGAAGGCTGTGAACAAATGTTTGCCGTTAATCACCTAGGAATGCTTTTTATGGATTTTTTGTCTGGCTAAAGGTCAAAGGCCAATGACAACACTGCATTTCCAGCATGCGGTGGGATTTTTCATGTTTGATCTATCACAAGCTCTCACGTGCAAAACTAACATTTATTCACCAGAGGAATGGAAGGGGAATTTCTAAACATGCACTACCAAGATACAAACTATCATCAAACCTAGTCATTAGGACAAGGTCGTGAAGCAAAATTTAAAAGAAGAAGTTCGTATGACCATACGGAAATGTGTGAACGTGTCTTTGGGGAATGCTAATCCTGACAAACAGTGACAAAACATGTGGTATCGGCTGAGTGTGAGATTGGTTTGTACATCTGAATAAATCAGTCATATTCAATGTTCCCAGAGTCTCTCATACACAAAGATCACTCATAAGCCCCCTGATACTAGTTTATTTTGTTACAAGATTACGGGGGGGGGGGGGGGGGGGGCACGGTGACAGAGTGGTAACACTCTTGCCTCCCACCTCTGAGGCCGGGGTTCAGTTCCCGGCATGGCCTCAAGTGGGAAAGCTGGTAGTTGCTTGCCGTTGGTCAGCAGTTTACAGAACAGAACCCTGGCGAACTGTATGTACTGGTTTCCTCTGCCCTTCCAACTACCCGTCGTGATATGACCTTACAGTGTTGAAAGCAATGTAAAACCCCAAATGAATAAATACAAGATTCCGGAGAAAGTATACCAAAAGTACATGACACAAATTGTTGGTAGTTCGTTACCACAGACCACCTGTGTTCATACTTTGAATAACTTTATGAAAAGAGCTAGGCCATTTTAAGTATAACTAAGAATTCCAACAATTTCTAAGAGTACAAATTTCTTTCACTTTACCAAAAAATGTCCCTTTGAAAAGAACATCAATGAAATCGGTTAATGTAATAAAAGTGCCATTATTACCACTGCAATTCTAAAACATTCAACAAATGTAACAATTCTCATTGTTCTAATACCATTACCTTATTATAATAATATTTATAACAAGAATAGAGAGTTTAAAATACCCGTACACGTGATGACCTGTACGCCAAAACTACAAGTATAGGTATACGTTCCAGTTGAGGGGCTTTTCAGTTAAAATACACGTCTGGTGTTGATGAGAGTGAAGGGATTAACTATTCACCTTTTCATATTTATAATTTTATTGTTAATTCACAAATGACCAAAAACACTGGACTTTCATATTCATCACCTTAAAAGTAAAACACACATGGTATTAAAACCCACAGCAAAAATG
Source organism: Sabellastarte sp. h YS-2021 (assembly GCA_964017235.1). Taxonomy (NCBI): domain Eukaryota; kingdom Metazoa; phylum Annelida; class Polychaeta; order Sabellida; family Sabellidae; genus Sabellastarte; species Sabellastarte sp. h YS-2021. The sequence goes on along the minus strand of OZ024935.1, from coordinate 81,135,012 downwards.
TCAACACTAACATACAGTTTCATTAAACATGCAAAACACATGAAAACTTTTCCATGCTCACACCTATATCAATATTAAATAGTTCGTACCTTCACAGGCCATAGCTTTATGCAAAAATACCAAGGTTTTACAATATTTTTTAAACAGCACTTTTTACCAGGAAAGGTTGTCCTGATTTATTTTTTTTATATAAATAAGGTTTAAACGCATATTAAACTCCCACTTTTCTGCAATATTCATGTATGTAATCTGTTATAAAAGCTAGAAAACCAGTTTTACTTTATCAGTTTTGAGGAACTTCAAAACACCTCCTCCACGTTGTAAAACTTCAAGCTTCAAGTTCTACCTGTCAGCTGATGACGTCATTATTACACTTTACAGTACCAGTCACAACGGGAACGGGTATTTTAAACTCTCTAATAAATCTAGCAGCAGGACTTCTGTAGAGTAGCTAGCCATATGCAATGTAGGTGTTCCATGTTGCATCCCACTTCCTGTTCACAAATCTACTTTTTGATAAACTAAAGGATTCAGTACTGTGGTGCTGGTTAGCTCAGTACGACATGAGTATAACCCAGTAAGCTAGCTTTAACCTTTACCCTTTGCTTTTTGAATAAATGCCAATCAGTTTTGCTCACCGCTCATGCAGCTCTGATAAATGACTATCTTGTGATAACATACAGATGCAGAAGAACATGCATGGTCAAAATCTATTCTGATTCTAATATGGCTTTTACAGCTCTTAATACTCATCAAAAGACAAACGCTAAGGAGCAACAGACAGGAATCAGAAAGTAAAACAATCATAGTCCAGAGATGTAAAAGGTAGGATCAACACCACAAGAGACAATCAAAAGTTTAAAAAAAATTAACCCAGAGTAGGTAGGCTCTTACGAAGAGGTAATTTTTCAGTTTTTCCTATAAGATAGAAAAGATATGCAGGAAAAAAATGTCATCCGCCAACTCATTCCAAACGTTGTGAACATCAAAGGCTATAAGCTAAAGCCAAATTGCTTTGTTGACTTATGAACAGATGCAATAAACTGTGGCACCTAAAGAACTTCATCAATTTTTCCAAGTATTATAAACACTTTTTTTCTGGGAATCCAAAAAGTACTGCAACCACTGCAAACTCTTAATTACCGAGTTACTTGTGTCGGTGGCAATCCTCGTTAAGCTGCTTTGTTCACTTTAGAGTTTCCTAACATTAAAGCTGGAGCAACTCCAGAACAATTTCCTAGGTCTCTAGTATCTTCTGTCCATCTTTGTAAACTCCAAGTGCAGGGAATTACAGGGTGTTATGAACTTATTGAGAAGTAATATATTTGAGATTTCATGTTTGTCCAGGTGACGATAGCTAACACAATGCAGAGTTAACCAATGATAAGCCAACAATAACCAAAACACTTGTTCATATTTGAAATAAATAAAGTAAAATCAGACAAAAACATATTGTTCAGTTCAAGGTGAACGGATCATCCTTCACTACCATGTCACGTGTGAGCCACTTGTTGAGGTCTCGCTTCTGTGACTTGCCAGTGACATTAAAACGTGAAAACTCAGTGATATTCCTCTTTTGGTATCTATGTTTGTCAATTAGAGGCACTTGCAATTCATACATTTAGTGTCATATTTGGAATGAGAATGAGAAATATCCCCAAACTGACCCAGGACGTAATGAAAAGAAGTGGGATAAAACTGGGGGAGGGGGCCTGGAGAGGCTTTTGATTGAACTACCGGTGCGCATAGGAATTTGACAGTTATTCCTATTCTTAAAATGGTTGCATTCATATTTTCGTCAAAATAAATCGTAAATTTTACCTTGAAATCAAAAGAAATGCAAGGGGTCCAAAATATAGTTTGCATTTATACAGCAAGGGGCAAAGAAACTTAATGCCAACAGCGTTTCTTTATTTACCATTATATATTCATTATTATATATTAGAGTTCTGCAAGAAAGATATACCTCCACCAAATATACACCAAAAGATGGAGACTGTTAGACAGTGATACCACATAATGCCCTTGTTCCACCAAAGAATCAAGCCCCAATTGGGTCTGGGACCCTTAATCCTTGAGAGTCGATGGAAACAAAGCATGAATAATGGGTGAGGCAATGGAATCCTGATCCAGGTTTGGAATCAAACCTAGATTGTCCCCAGGAAGTCTCAGACCTCCTCAGACAACTCACGATCGTTCCCCCACTAAGAGCAGATTGAGCCACGATTGTGATACGATTCAACACTGATCCTGTCTGGGACATACCCACTGGGTCTCAGACAGGTCTGAGTCTTCCTCAGACTTCCTGGGATTAATAACATATTTCCCCAGACAGCTATGGCCGATTGTTTTTTCTTTTTTTTCATAGGGGGTCGGGGAGAGATCTGGGATTAAGTCCAGACCCTTGGGGACTAAAACAAAGCCGACCTGGCATTAAGAGTCCCAGGAAGTCTCAAACAACCCATGATTGTGTAACTTTGGGTCTGAGGAGGTCCCAGGAAGTCTGAGACTGGAATATTTGTGGGTAGGGGCAAAAGAGGATCTGTTACAGTCGTGAAAAATATCAAACATGTTGGATTTTTAAACCGACCCCAACAGATCCAAACAGATTCAAGCAGACTGTCAGGGACTCTATATTTTGAGGAAACAGACCCCCCCAAAACCCTTAATCGGGACCCTTAGTCGTGTGGTGGAACAGGGGCATAATAAATTCACCTGATTATCGATTACCAAAGCATATATTTACATTAGATACCACACAATGGAAAAGGGGTTTAAGGTCAATGTTTATTGGAGCAAAATTAATGCATCTATTTGATACTAAGAATACTGAAAGTTTGTCTGTCACTCATATATTTGATAGGATCAAAAGTTACCTTATGTCTATGTATCGAGAAAAAATGTGTAAATCAGTTGAAAAAAAAATGTCACGACTTGCAAATTATAAAGAGTTTTGAAAATGTATGTAAATTCATGTAAAAACCGAAATAATAGGTCTATTATAGGTCTACATTTATTAAATTAGAACACTGATAATATCAACACTATACTGATAATATTATATGTAACATTTCTACAACACTAATAATAACTACACCATAGTAGTACATTATGAAGTGTGGATCCCCAGATCACAAGAAATCCAACAAATTAACAATGAGCTCATACAGAGCAAGAGTTGCATTGAAACACTAAAAGGATTACAAGAGGATGACCTCTGAAGGCCATAGCTTTGAATGTTAATAAATAAGCTTTAACCCAATATAAAACATTGATTAACATCTTCCATACATATGTACAGCCACTGTTGGTTTGAATTTTAATAAGAACAAGTAACATGTATGGTGGGGGTTACAAGATAATAAGTTTTTAACAGAAATGTTAATAAACAAAAGACCCAAAGGCCACAGGAAGATCCAAGATACTTTCAGTTTAATAACAAATTAATTAATCTCAGCTAAACATAACAAGTAAGAAAAATAGTGCCAGTGGGACTAAAATCTCTTAAACTATAATACAGAAATGACCTCTGAAGGTCACAGAAGCATATTGAATGGATACAACAAAACCATTGAATGCCCAATACAATGCAATGATTAAAAGATGCTGTAGGCTGTAAAGAAACCCACTATTAATTTATTACCAAAAAAAATTTTACAAGTAACATAGTCACTGTAACATGATAAAATCTTAGAAATAAATAAATTAATACCATTAAAGTAAGCTAAATGGTGACAGTTATCAATAAAAGAAGCTTTTATCAAAAGAGGTAGTACCCAGATGACCTCTGAAGGTCACTGAAGTATAATAAGGGGATTATTATACACAGTAACACTATCCCCAAACATTATATACATAAAGCAATTAAAATAATGACATGCAAGATTCACAAATATTCTTGATATGATTCCACATAAGGTAAAAGTCAGTTACTACTAATACTGTACATGTTAATAGTCCAGCATATAACTAACAGGTCATGATACATGCAACAAATTAGACCCATCTGAATACAACCATAGCAGTCCCACTAATACAATAGTTACAATCATCTAAGAAGTTAGCTCCATGCAGTAATGATGTTAGCAAAGTTCATAATTTCGAGTCCACAATAATGACCATCCCAAGCAATGGAAGGTTCCATATTGCCAAAGTTCATCATTCTCAGCCCATAATACTAAAGGGGGGAGCTTTTGTCCTATCCCTCTGAAAATGAGAGGGGACTTTTGCCCTCCTCCCTCATATTTGGGGGGAGCCTATGTCTTATATTTTAGGAAAAGGTGGGAGGGTTGTGTCGTGTGTTTGTTCCCCGTAAACCACTACGATTTAGACATACAGATGGACTGCTTTAACAAGTCAGGGGGGTCAAATTACTTTTAATGACCTTCCAAGTGTAGTGAATATCTCTCACCGTTCAATCACTTTTCAATCTCCGAATTAACTCAATTGTTTTCCACTTTTACCGTTTCCCATCTGACGTATCACAGTGAAACATAAAGAAAGTTATCCATGCATTTCTTACAAACAATCTGAAGCGTTGCAGACATTATATGTTATCAAAAAAAATTTACTGTCTTACTTACTCAGTGCAGTAAAGTAGTGTAAAAGATTTTCAGATATTTGCATAGTTTCTCCAAATCCCTGAAAGTTTAGGGCATTTGTGAAATCTCTGTTTTCACCACTTTACTCTAGTTAAAAGACCAAAATATAAATAAAGAATAAACCATATGTAAATTGAGGTGAACATCCTTCTGATATCCAAATATGAAAAATCCTTGAACCTCGCCCCCGCGCTGCCTTTTAAAAGGTGTTGTCTTGCTTTGTCTGTTTTGACTTATTTGAGTTTACTTTATTTAACAATAAGACATGTTTTCCATATTCTACTATTCACTTTGTGTAAAATGAAAGACTCCAGCATGGAATATGTTAGGCTGGATGGTAAAACTGTTGTTATTACTGGAGCAAACTGTGGCATTGGAAAATCAACAGCTGTTGGATTAGCCCGAAGAGGTAGGATTTTAAGAGAGCGCTGACAATTGGCCAGCTGACAATTGGCCGGTGGACATTTGGCTGGTGACTTTTTTGAGGGGTAGGACAATTGGCCGGTGACTTTTTAGATGTTGTTTTAATATTGTGCCAAATAAAATAAAACTCCCCCCCCCCTTGAAAAAAAAATTCAATTTTATTGACACAAAACATAATATAGCAATATGTCAAAACATTACAACATCATAAGCACTGTCATTAACTGAGATGTATACTGACACTTTTTAAAATTATATTGACACAGGCTCGTGCTTTTAGGGATCACTTTTTTCTTGTTTCTGTTTTGTCCGGACTTTCATGAATTGAGGTGTAGCACAATGTGGCTAAGTGATGTAGTTAAGTAGCAATGTGCTGCGTTAGTACTGGGGTGGGTGAATGCTTCAGTGCATTACTCGTGTCTCTCATGGCTTTGCCGCTTGCACTAGTAGATCGAAATCCCTTTTGGCCTTGTTCCTTTTTTGTCATCAGACTTTCATGAACTGTCACAGAGAGTGAATAATACCCATGTCATCACTGAAGTTTAACAGTAATGAGGTACTTTAGTAAATGGACTGGTGACAGTCTGAGTTTTGGGCCATGTATGGGATGTATCTGACATGGAATTTGTTGCCACACTTTCATAACTTCTAGTGCCCTACCATTATTTCTGATGGCTTGCAGTTAACACATGTAGGCTGAAAACTTAATACTTAAACAACTACAGTTCAAGGTATTTCTTAATACTTAAACTACCATTCAAGGTTGGTATGTGAACTTGCGACACAGTGGCGAAATGTCCACTACCTTGCATGTTCTATGGAATTTTTTAAATGCTTAAAATTTCCGCCACGGACCATCTCAACATGACCCTGCACAGTGGAATTTTCTGCTAGAAAACTGAAGGAGTGGTACACGGTATATACCAGGTTGTGACTCGATCGTGTTTTGGTGTAACAAAAAGTGAGTGGAGGTAAATGCATGTTTTGCCACTGTTACAACTTTGCATACAAACCTCAGATGGTAGTTAAAGGACAGGTGCATTTCACTCAATGCCTATAACTGTGGATTATACCACCTCTAGTGGAATGTATAAGGCTTCATCAGAGGCGGTTCCGCCGACGAGTAAAACCTCTAACTGTACCACCTCCAACGTACCATCTGTAGTGTGACTAGGGCATTAGTGCTCCTATACGAGACCCTTTGTATCCTGGTAATACATGGTACAGAGTCCCCATGATTATACATCCCTTTCACCACTCCAGCAACCGTATGTCCACACAGATTGTAAAACTTGTGAGAGGTATTTTAAACATTTTATTTCAATCAATCCTGAATGCAAAGCACATTCTAAGTTGTTTTGAATACCAAAAGAGGTGCTATGTATGAACCCCAATGTAGGCATCTGACCAAAGTACAAAATGGGCTGAACCACAACGAAAAAGCGCACGAGCCCATTCAGTTAAAGCTTGTGACTCCAGTAAGGAAGTGTGACCTATGTATTACAAAAAGGAACCCGATTGATAGACTTTTGGCTTTATCTACCGTACAACATACTTAACCTTAATACATGTGATCCCTACTATGGACAATTAGCTTTATGAATATGCAAACAAATTTATATAACTGTACATAAATAGTTTAATAAATAAGTTAATGGCAAATATCTGCTACTGCTTATCCAGTAAAGTTCGTCTCCCAGTGTAGTTTGCCACCTGCCCTTGAAAACTTTCAAGGATAAGCAACACTAGTATTTACTATTATTTATGTGTGTTTACACATATGGAACAAGTTCTTACAGTGATGTATAACAGTACAATCCAAGTCAGTTACAATGAGGTTTTACATTGGAAGTGACAAGATTCACTGGGTAAGTAACTGACAGCATTATACTGCTCAGCCAGTGAAGTTCGTCACCCCAATGAAGTTCGTCAGTTGTATTTTATCATAACATTAAAGCTTTTTTACTATGATCCTTCAGGATACAATTATACCTTGCTGTCTAAAACATGTATTCCATTCATTTCAATGTGCATATTACTTGTCCTTGAGTATCTGTACGGCAGGTGACGAAATTCACGTTTCATGTTTCAACACTATTTAGTTTTACTGGATGTTTTTTTCTCCTGTAATATATGAAGTTATTAGTTTTAAATGTGTTGCATTCTTTGTAAATATTGTTGCAACGTATACAGGGATCTGTGCGGATAAGAGTTAAACTCTGGAGTATTATTTGTAACATTAACTAAATATACAATTTGGTTGATTCTTGAAATACAACTACCCAGATAGCATTCCGCCGTCGGACCGACGTTGGCCCAACGTCAGCACATCCGTCGGTCCGACGTCGGGCCAACGGCTTTTTGACCGTCGGGCCAACGTTGGCCCAACGTCGGCAAACCACCAGTAAAAATTATATTGCATGCATAGCATGAGCCAATCAGATACTGTTCACCAACAACTTTTTTGGTGTAAATTTATAATAAGAATATCATTTTTATGTGTAAAATTGTTAAATGGTTAGCTAAAATCTGTGGGCTGACTGAAATATGACTTTTAGATATACCATAATTAATAAATTTTTTTCTAAGTTTCCCCAAATCCCCTATTATTGCTCGCCGCCATCTTGAATAAAAATCCACCGTTGGCCCAACGTCGGCCCAACGTCGGCAAAATATAGAGAAATCTAACATGAGTAGTGGTTGGCAAGCCACCGTCGGCCCAACGTCGGCAAAATCTGCCGACCTTGCGACCAACAGCCAACGTCCGACGGCGGGATGCTATCTGGGTATATGTATGTGACGTGTGCAATTTCTACTGTGAGACTAGTAATTACTGAGCACAGTTATGCCGCACATGTACAATTATAAATAATAAAAGTATTCTACATTGGTTAGGATCTTAAAAAATTCATGATAAGCTGTTTCTTAATAGTTCATAATTGCTACCTTGAAACCGAAACTGTTAAAGCTCTGTCATTTGAAATTGTCCCGACCTTGTCAATATGTTGCATGATATGTAACACGTGTTAAATGAGCAGATACTTCTGTATAAAATGTCAAAATAAGTTTAACAAGTCTTTGACAGCTTTAAGCTAACAAAAGCTATTGAAATATTCTATAATTTTCTTCCATTCCTTCCATCTAGCCTCACCAAAAACCAATGTGTCTTGGGCTATCAGGTACTATTATGTACAAAGGTATATATGTTCATACTGCTTGTCCTTTGTTATTGTACAGTCAAGTTCTTTCTTTTTTCAAAAAATTTCTTCAGTACAGCAAATCTGGTTTTTCAAACATTTTTGGCAACAGTGTCTTGTTCTTTGAAATGCATAATAAAAATTCGAAATGTCAAAAAACTGCAATATAAGTGTTGTTGTGGCAGTTGCATGCTTCCATTCGGCTTTTGTGTGAAAGTTATCAATATTGATTGTAAATTTTCTTGTAAAAAGATCTTGTATAGATGATAAAAGATATCACAAAAATCATAAGTCTAAATTGCAGAGGGTTACGAAATAAAGTAAAATGATACGACATCATTAACTATGTGAAAGACCAAAATGCACAAATAATATGTCTCCAGGACACACATTTAATTGAAACTGACGTTGCGGATTTTAAACAACTGTGGAATGGGGAAATAATTTTACATGGACAAAGTACAAATTCAAGGGGGGTTGCAATTTTACTACAAAAAACATGATCAAGGACAAGGAGGGAAATAAATTAGTACTCGATATATAGGTTCATGACCTTAACCTTAAATTGATTAATATGTATGGTCCAAACAAAGATGACATAAGTTTCTATAATTCTTTAAATCAGAATTTAAATGATAATGAGCAAGATTACATACTTTGGTGTGGCGATTTTAACATGACTTTGAACCCAGAACTAGATAGCTATAATTACTCGAATATTAACAACCCAAATTCATGTGGTGTCACTTTACATATAATAAAAGACCATAGTTTATTTGATCTTTACAGGCATTTTCACTCATAGTATCAGAGAGTCTAATAGATGTAGTTGAAAGTGTAAATATTGAACATGGCTATAGAACAGATCACTCCATGTTAGAGGTAAATATTTTACAAAGCAAGTTAACAAGGGGAAAAGGAGTGTGGAAATTTAATACAAATTTATTATGAGATCAGGCTTACCTAGAATTAATAAACCAGTATATAAAGGATGAGGTGATAAAATATGCTGTTCCAGTGTATAATATGCAGTCCATAAATACAATCCCAGAAAATGAGCTACAAACAACAACTTCTGAAAATCTGTTCCTTGAAATGCTCTTCCTTTGTATTAGAGGGGAAACTGTACGGTATTCAAGTACAAAGAATAAACAGGAGGTCTCACATGAATCTGGGTTGTTATCCGATATAGAAAAACTCGAAAATGAAGAAGACAGGGCAGACAGTCAAAACAAAATAAACCAAAAACAATATGAATTGTTAGAAATTATGGAATATAAAATAAAAGGCCACTATGTCAGATCTAGAGTGCAGTGGTTACTAGATGGCGAAAAACCTACCAAATTCTTCTGTTTACTTGAAAAGAGAAACTATATCAGTAGAACTTTAAAACGAATTAAGACGTACGATGGCACTTACATTACCAACCAAAAAGACAGTTTGACTGAATTCCAAATGTAATATAAAAAAATTTTTAAATGTTATAACAATCAACGTGAAGACTTAAACCTTAATAATTTGTTCTGTAACACTGAAACTAATAAACTTAATGAATTACAAGCTAAATCCCTAGAAGGAGAGCTTCAACTTGAGGAGCTGAATACACTTTTGAAAAATATGGAACACAATAAGTGCCCAGGAATAGATGGCCTACCGGCTGAATTCTTTAAGGATTTTTGGAATAGAATTAAATTTTGGGTTCTATGAGCTTTAAACTACAGCTTTAGAAGTGGCATAATGCCTTTGTCATTGAGACAGTGCATTATCACTTGCCTGCCAAAACCTGGAAAACCAAGAGACTGTATTAGCAATGCTATGCATTGTTTATAAATTAGCTTCAGGAGCAATAGCCAATCGAATGAGACCATTTTAAAACTTTTTAATCAATGACGAGCAGACAGGTTTTGTGCCTGGCAGATTCATAGGTGAATCAACTCGATTAATATACGATATAATGCATTATACTGAAAAGGCACAAATACCAGGGCCTCTCATACTCATTGATTTTCAAAAAGCTTTTGATTCGATATCTTGGAATTTTATATACAAAACTTTATCCCTTTTAGGCTTTTCAAATGAATTCTTGAGGTGGATAAAATTATTCAATACTGACATCAAAGCAACGGTATTGCAAAGTGGTTTTATGTCTGAATTTATTAGTATTGGCCATGGTTGTCGACAAGGGGATCCCTTTTCCCCTTATTTATTATAGCAGCTCAGATACTAAACCTCCTTATAATAAAAATGCAGAAATAAAAGGGATCACTATAAAAGATTGTGAACTCAAAATATCTCAATTCGCAGATGATACCACACTCATCTTAAATAGCTTATGTGAGTCCATGAAAGCAGCTTTAAATACTCTCAAACTCTTTGGTAGCATATCAGGGTTAAAAATTAACACAGATAAAACCAAGGTGACTTGGATTGGTAAAAAAGGTATTCTCAAGATCAACTAATTCCTAAAAAGTTTAAGTGGAATACTACAAAATTTAACCTGTTAGGGCTAAAATTTTCAGTAGATCTCTCTTGAAATGCTTGCTTTAAATCTAACAGAGAAAATAAATCAAATAAAAAGAAAAATATCTATAAGGAGTAAAAGACACTTAACTCGTATAGGGAAAATAGTGGTGATAAAAACAATTCTTTTATCCAAGTTAAACCATTTCCTTTCAAGCTTATCTACATCAACTATTTCTTTATTGAAGGAATTAAGTGATATATTTTTTAATTTGTGTGGTCTAATAAACCTGAAAAAATAAATAGGGATGTAACAATTTTAGATCATTCAATGGGAGGACTGAAAATGACAAACTTGGAGTAATCCATAGTGGCTATAAAGGCCAAATGGATAAATAGACTGATCTGTAAATCCTCCCCATGGACACAATTATTCCAACTAACAATCCTTTGGGATTTAAGAAGACTTACAGATTTTGGGCCTGATTATAGCAATGCTCTACAAATGAAAACAAATAATATATTTTGGTTAGATGTCTTTGCATGGAAAACATTGACAAAGGAAAAACAAATAAATTCCAATTTACAAATTGCATCAAGTCCTCTTTGGTACAATGAAAATCTATCAGTTAAAGCTATGTTCTTCCCCAATTTGTATTCTAAAGGAATAATACTGATTTCTGATGTAATAGACAATAAAGGAAAGGTTCTCACAAGCCAGAAATTGAAAGATCATTACAATTTGGATTCACTGAATTTTTTAGATTATCTTTGTTTATGCACTGTTGTCCATAAATTTATTAATGAACATAAGCATGGAGATTTTAATAAAATAAATGGTTCCATTATGCCACTGAATTATTGGATACTCAAGAATAATGACACTAGTGGTTTTTATAAAATATTACTTGCTAAGCATCAAAACGACCATGTTGCAAGAGGCAAATGGGAAAATGAATTAAATGTTACAATCAATAATCAAATGTGGAAGCGTATATTCCAAATTTGTTACTGGTCAATTAGAGACAATACATATAAATGGTTCCAATTAAGGATTTTGTACAGAATAATGGGAACAAGGTCATATTTATCAAAAGTAAACATCAGTGAAGATGCAACATGCTTTAGATGCAAAAATGAAAGGTAAAATATAATTCATATGTTTGTCCTATGCCTGAAGGTGAAAGAGTTTTGGAACCTAGTTTTAGAATATATTAAATGTAAGGACAAAACAACATTATTATTTACACCTTTTAATATCCTATTAGGCTATACTTTAGCGGAAGTCAATCAGCAACCTATCAATACAATTCTTCTTGTTGCTAAAAATATATATTTGAGTCTTCAAATAAATGTCAAAATCTTAATCTCAATGGATTCATTCATCGATTACATCAGTATATTCAGAACAAAGGTTATTACGCCAGTTATGTAATGAAGAAATTTATTTCAATAAAATTTGGCAAAAGTGGCAATCACTTATTGGTCATTTGAGTTTAGCTTGATATTTCGTATAGGTATTATGCTTTCTAGCTTTGTTTCATTTTTCCGTCACACAAAAGACCTTTTGGAGTTATGCAGTCGCATAAAAATTCTGTGGTAATTGTTTATTTGTAAAAGTTTAAAATAATAACAAAAAATTTCTTTGCATTACACTGCACTTGTAAAGTGAATCTGATGGAGGGTTTGCCACCCTCGCCCTCCCAGATTCTTTTAGCACTGATGTGAAAAGGGTGAATAAAAAGTATATTGAAGGGAAAAAAATAATAATAATCAGCTACAGCAATCCATATATTTTTGTGATAAGTGAAATATATCTCATATATGGCAGGTGAACCCACTTTGCTAAAGTTAAATGTCATACCATAACCTACATTCCCCAAATAATTACCCATCCAAAAATCAACTTCCTACGCATTACAGTTACTGAGATATGGCCCCCCAAAAAATGAAAGGTCAAGGTTACTGTGGCAAGTCAAAGGTCAAATCAAGATTAGACTATAACGTTACGTACCTACACCATATAACCAATGTCCTTAACAAGTATCAATTTCCTTCAACTTACGGTTTCTGCAATATTTACTCAGGGCAAGATTTTAAAGGTCCAGGTCACTACAGAAAGGTTAAATGTCATTTTAAGGTCACACCATGACGTTGCACAGCTCCATCCCCAACCAATGTCCCTACTAAGTATCAACTTCCTACACCTTATGGTGTAATTAAAAAAATTCAAAAGTCATATCAATGTTACAGTATGACGTTGCACACCTACATCCCCAACCAATATCCCTACTAAGTATCAACTTGCTGTATCTTACTGTTTCTGAGATATAGGCTGGACAAAATTTTAAAGATCAAGGTCACTACAGCAAGGTCAAAAATCAAATCAATCAACCGATCTCCCTTCTAAGTACTCCTTACATTTTTCCAGACAAACTTTTTGCCAATGCCTGCCTGTCCGTCTGAGAGCCCGTCCACACATTTTGGGTACCATGGGTGAAATTAATAGCTGCACAGCCCTTAAAGGCTCTGTGGTATAAAGTGATTACAAGAATTCTACCTACTAATTAAAGCTATTGGTCTCAGGCTGTGTTTACACATCTAATTTTGCAATTATCTCTTTATAGGAGCACAAATGATACTCGCCTGTTGCAGTGAAAGGAAGGCAGAAGAAGCACGTACAGACATTGTTGCAGAAACAGGGAATGAAAATGTGGAAGTGAGAACACTAGACCTTCCATCTCTGCAGTCTGTCAGGGACTTTGCAGAGAAATTTAACACAGGTATCAAATGCTGCAACTTCTCTTAAGAGTCCTCAATAAAACCTGTTTGAGGTTCAGAATTTTATTTTTTTATGTGTGTGGAGTTGACCCTACTTTTATAAAAGCCACTAAGTTGGCCCTAATGTTTCAATCTTAGTAAGGGTAAGGGTACCTAAAGGGTAAGGTTAAGGGTACCTAAATTTGAGGTCAGCCGACTAAGGTTCTTTCAAGTTTAGGTTGATCTTAGTTGGAATTAAGTTTACTGTTAGGTAGTGATAATGTGACCAAACTTTAATTATTAATTTAAGGTAGACTTAAAGTTTGTGTCACCCAGGTTGAGTTTACTTTGTGTTTACCCTGAACATAAATGAGACAAAATCCTAGAATTAGCATAAGCTTTTAAGTGTATTGTTGTGAATTAGTAACCGGATGAGTTTACTTGTAGTAATTCAATAGATTGTAAAGTCCCAAGCCAAAGGTTCAGTTTAGCATAATCTAGGACATAAACATCAGTGAAATTAATATTAACAACAGAGTCCATTTCAGAGGCATTGGGTTTTCTCCAAAACATACCTATCAAACATAAAATGAACTTAATAATGAGGTGAGAAATGACTGTAACCACCAGTATTTTAATTGAAATAAGAGCTCTCAGGCAATGCAAACCTCCACCAAGGTACATAGTAATATGTAAATGAAATAGTCTGGATTTTTTTATTTAATCCTAATGGTTGTGTAGATCACTCTCAAATTTAATGGGATCTACGTTGGATCAAGACTCATCTTTTGATTTTTTATTAAGTTTTCACTTGCAGTAGTTGTGTAATCCTGCCAATAAACAAAAAGACAAACAAATGGTCATGAATTTAATACCTCCTTTGCGGATGTAATAACTCTACTTAAATGTTTTCTTTCTGTATATTTCAGAGGAATCTAGGCTTGATATTTTGGTATGTAATGCTGGAGTTATAACCCAGAAACGTTCAGTGACAAAAGATGGGGTTGAACAGATGTTTGCAGTTAATCATTTGGGTAAATCTTTGCTTACAATCATTAAAACAGCAAATCACGGACATTCTGTCATATATCTTCGGGCTGCATTGCAGGATGCACTGAACCCTATCTCCTGACTCTGACTCTGGTAAAAAGGATATGAAAAAGCTAACATTGACTTAGGCTTCTCTTACATCCCATTGTACATGTATACACACATTAAGCCTCTCTTACATCCCATGTAAACCCTGGGTGCAAGGTACACTCGAGTGTATCATACAGCACGTGCAAACTCTGCAAGTGAATGGAGAGATCTTAAAACACTATCAAGGAGAATGCACATGTGCAAGTCTCTCGTAGGTTACCCTTGAGACATGGATGCATTTATGCCAATTTTCATTGCAAGTTTCTGTGAAGTCTTGATATTCTGTTATAAAATCGCAAGTGTAGCTTAAGTGTTTCTTGCAAATCAGCCTTTTTTCTCTGGTTACTGTAACCAGAATGTACATGCACATACAATGGGATATATGAGAGGTGTGTTTCTGCCATAAATTGGTATTGGCCTTAGTTTGGCACCAAATTCTGAGACAAATAATAAATGTAAACTCTTAAAATACATACTCTCTCTTGCAATAATAAAATTGCAATTTGTTCTCTGATTGGTTGTCTGACGAAATCAACATTAAAGTTGTGGATTTTACGTTTCAACAGACAGTGTAGCACAGATCCTCATCTTGTGAGAGTCAAACCCACATAGAGGCTGTATTGTATTGTGTTGGGTTTTATACTCAGCGCAGTATCTCCATATACTACAGGACTCAAAACGCTATTTGATCCATCCGACTGAACAAAGTACAGTCCAAGATTTCAAGTGACTTATATTCCCTCAAATGAAAGACAGAGGTTTAAGTATGACCATTTATCAACATCTTTGAGGCTCGTTAGCCTGCCACTGGCGATAGAACCCAATTACAGAAGACCGCCATTTTAATTGGTCATCCCAAGCTGAGAAACTGTGATTAGATGCCGGATGTCCTACTTACTAAGCCGCTGAGTACCAGTGTCGATTTAGGATGATGATATGATGTAGAGAGAATTTATTACTGCTCCCCGAAAACTCCTCTGTAAAATTAATTCAATTAATTTTATTTGGTGTTTAAATTATTTGATCCACTTGTATCAATGCATTTATTTACTAAAAGAAATTCCTAAGTTTTTTTTCTTAGAACTCAGTAAATTAAATCAGTTCTACATTAGATGAAAACTAATATATCATAAAAGTTTGATGTAAATTTGTTTCATAGTTTGTTTGTTGTAATCTTGGTAACAAACAACCAGTAAAATAATAATGATATTTTGTTCAAAGTGCGTCAAATTACATCACAGAACAGTATATGACTATGATTTTTATATGCATATGTCCTGTTGTTTAGAAGGCTGGCACAACTGACAGTTTCAGGCTTTATCATTCACGATATTCAATTAACTTTTTAAAATGCAAGCTTATCATATATCGGTCACTTTCTGTTGACCAATCTGCTGTTGAAGAAACTGAAGTCTTGTGCACCCAGTAGAGTGGTTGTGGTGTCTTCACTGGCTCACTGGAAGCACCCTGTATGTATATTGATTCAGTAGCCTTCTGCATGTCCACACAGTCATGAGGTTTAGATGATAATGATAGTAGTAATAATTGTAATAATGATAAATAACAAGAGCATTCAGAGACAACATACCTCTTCCAAGGCCCAACATCACCAAATTCCCCATGAATAATTTATTTATTTGGGGTTTTTACGTCGCTTTTAAAACTGTACAGGTCATATCACGACGGGTAGTTGGAAGGGCTGAGGAAACCAGTACATACAGTTCGCTAGGGTTCTGTACTGTAAACTGCCGACCAACGGCAAGCAACTACCAGCTTTCCCACTTAAGGCCATGACGGGGATCGAACCCCAGCCTCAGAGGTGGAAGGCGAGAGTATTACCACTCTGCCACCATGGCCCCTCAAATTCCCCATGAACACAATGATAAAAAATCTCTATTAAAAATCCTTAATCCAGGTTAGCCATACAATTTACGTAACCACAGACTGCCAACATTACTTGTACTTCTGTCTTTAAACCCTCAGTCACACTACAGGTGGTATAACCAGTAGTTATAGGCATTGGGTCCCTGTCTTTCAACTACCTTCAACTATGGTCCGAGGTTTGTATGTGACCTTTTAATATAGTGGCAAGACGTCCATTACCTCGAGAGGTTCTAAAGAAGTTTTAAAATGTGCCTTCAAAATTTCTGCCTCTAATTTTGGTACCATGGACATGCACAGATGAATGTGAAAATACACAAATGAAATTTTTTGCTATGGTAACTGAAGGTATAGTCCACTAAACCTCAGCAGTTCCGCTGCCGAGTAAAACCTCTATCTGCGGGACACACTGCCTGTAGTGTGACTTGGGCATAATGTAAGATACAGTGGACAATATCTGCACTACCTAATGCAAAATGTTTTTCAGGTGGCATTTACTGACCTTCAAAGTGAACAGGATTTCGACTATCTGACAGTGTATGGAAGGAGCAAGTCATGCAATATTCTATTTGCTGTACACCTGGCTAAACTCTTAGAAGGCAAGTTCAATTGACTTGCATATTTAACTACCAAATCTTGGTTGCAATATCTGTTAATTACCCGTATTTACCCCTTCACCTCTGCCATATCCTAGCCTCGCTTAAGGCTCAGATTTGTACCATGTCTTTTTCAAACATGTAAACAGATATTTGGTATTCATATATAAAACTCTTACATGTTAGAAGATAAAAACTCATCAGACTGAGTCTTAGTATTTATTTATTTGGGGTTTTACGTCGCCTTCAACACTGTACACGTCATATCACAACGGGTAGTTGGAAGGGCAGAGGAAACCAGTACATACAGTTCGCTAGGGTTCTGTACTGTAAACTGCCGACCAACGGCAAGCAACTACCAGCTTTCCCATGTGAGGCCGTGACGGGGATCGAACCCCGGCCTCAGAGGTGGGAGGCGAGAGTGTTACCACTCTGCCACCGTGGCCCCCTGAGTCTTAGTAGTATGGTCATGTAAAAGTTAGCTACTGTAAGAATATATTGTACAAACTGAAAATTATTTATATGAAAGGTTTGCAATATCCAATACTTGTGTGATATAAGTAAAATGACTGAGCGGTGTATATTTATAATAAAAAACATCCTAATCTAACAAGTGAGCTTTTACTCTGAGCTAATATTTGGCCCGTCTTTCACCAATCCATTTCATGAATGTGGCTCCAGGAATACCTAGTTCAGTTGCAACATTAAACGCATACTGAATTTAATGCTTTGGGTATCCTAGTGGCCAGCAAGTTTAGCATCTAATAACACGCTATCACTTGCAATGTTAAGGGCTTATCCCAATATGACCCTGGCTGTTGAAAGGAACATAAAAATCCTAAAATTAATGTCTCTCTGATTTTCTCGACAGGTTCAGGAGTAACTACCTACTCCCTTCATCCTGGGCTTATTCCCTCAGGTTTTGGGCGTGACTTAACCATCTTAAAGCTTTGTAACAAACGATGTATCTGCAGTTTGTTTGCCTGTTGGAATGCCTGTGTATACCGTGGATGAAGGAGCTAGGACCACCTTGTACTGTTGCCTGGAGCCAAGTATTGCAGAGGGGACTGGCAAATTCTTTAGGTCTGTTTCATTCATTCTCTATTCATACCGACATATTTTACAACCTATTCATACCCTGTCGGGTCATAAATGACCCCATGTATATTTTTGAGGATTTGCCAATATAAGTTAAAGTTTTGAGTAATGCATTAATTTTGCTAACCATATTAAAATTAGTCAGTGTAAAATAAGACTTTTTACAGGTATTATTCTAGTATCAATAATCAATTATCAGAATAATAATGCAAATATAGATGGAAAAGTCATAGTTTTTGGCAGTAACGTTGGCAAATTTCTATGTTCTTGAGGTAACAGAAGTGGCAAAGGTTTCTTTACATTAATTACATGTTCTTATATACCTACTGGTAAATGAAAATAACTGTGTTAAGATTAAACATTTATTTTACTGCAATACATTAGACACCAAAATATAACCGTGTTAACACCAGTTGTTATCTTAATAACACATCAAATTGTTAATTTACTTTTGAAAACTTTTTTGCTAAATGACCAAAAAGAGCCTGGCTTTACTATCATGTATTATGTTGGACATTATAGAGAACTCATGTATCAATTATTACATTATTTATACATTATGCAGGAATGTTGTGATTAAATTTCTATGACAATGGCAAAATATTTTTCCCTATCCATATCCATCTTCCCACATACCCTCAGCCCACCTTTGGTCTGAACCTTTCCCACCTTCTACATTTTACCACCGTCTACATTGCTAGCTATTATTTGTATTTCAGCCACACTTCAATTTGGCAAGAAAAAAATAAGTTTCTTCCATATTTTATTAGATAATAATTTGTACAAAATAGTCTATTTCAGCGGGGTCATTTATGACCCCAGGAGTAATTACCATATTCTTTTGTACACATCACATACAAGAAGTCCTTTTTCTTGGTTTGTCAAATAGTGGTAAAAGAGTAACAAATTCATGAAATATGATAAAGAAAATTGAACGTATTGAAATTTTATCAAGCATTTTTAGTGTGCGGGTGTCACAAAAGACCCCACACGGTATGAATAGGGTTAAAGTCAAAGTTGACCTTTTAACATGCCTCAAATTTTATTACCTCTACCAGGATGTTATGTTTTTGGAGCATGAATTGCTTTAGTATCTATTTGTAGAAAAAGTCTCTTTAAATGAAGATCAAATATTTCATCCTTGATCTTCAAACATCCTGTTTATTACAAAAATATTCTGTGACCTCATATTTTCTGTGCAAGCATGAATATTATTAAGTTGTTCTAAATTCCAAGCATGTGATCTTCATGGCGCCACTTCTAAAATTGTGACTATAAATATAACCTTAATTTCGCATCTATGGATCGGCTACCAAGTTGGATGGCTCTTACAAAAGCTTCTCTTGGGAAATGGTAAGGGTATCACTATAAAGGTCAAACTTGACAACCACTTGGTCACTCAAATAAATGTGTATGGGGAAGGCACGTAAAATGGATTAACTAATTCACAAAGCATTTGTATGTGGTATGTAGACAGTATAGGTGCACTCATTACATTATCAATTGTTGTATTTATTTGTGGTTTTACGTCGCATTCAACACTGTACAGGTCATATTACGACGGGTAGTTGGAAGGGCAGAGGAAGCCAGTACATACAGTTCGTTAGGGTTCTGTACTGTAAACTGCCGACCAACAGCAAGCAACTACCAGCTTTCCCACTTGAAGCCGTGCTGGGAACCGAACCCCGGCCTCAGAGGTGGGAGGCGAGAGTGTTACCACTCTGCCAATGTGGCCCCGTATCAATTGTTGTAAACATCTGTTGTAATAAATATCAAACTAAAATATCTCGATAAACAAATGCTGTGAATGAATGCGACTTTGCGACCTCTTTTAGCTTCAAGCATTTCACCTATTTGAGGTCTCTTTTTACCATTATCTAGCTTGTAACCTGAAATACATAAGCTGTTGTAATCAGCATTTACCTACATCTAATTTATAAGCACGAGTGTTTAACTTGTTGCTCAGTGTAGATGCATTTCCACACAGAAAACTGCAATATAAAGAATCTATGATATATTAGCTTGAATGAGAATGTATTTCAAGGAGAAGGGAACAAAGCTAATAAATAAATGATCATATTTTTATCACATATTTTCAAGAGTTTATTTGTAACTGTTAATCACGCCAGCATTCTCAGCAGCATTAGTATTTTCTGAAACACTGAAATTAGTTCTTTTTGGTGAGTGTGTTCCATCTTATCCACTCTGTTCCATCTTATCCACTCTGTTATCATCATCCTTCTTTCTCCATATTTGGGATAACTTTATTGTGAAAAATAGTCTTTGTATCTTTCAAGCAGGGTTTTATCCAGTGTTTGACATTTGCTTGGCCATTTTTCAATCAGAAGTCACTTATACTAATACTAGGGTTTTGACTTACTTAAACTACTCTATACTTAAAATATTTAATAAGTCTGCCATATTTTAAATGCTAATTTTATGTATGGCCCAAATGGCCCAATCGTTATCAAGTTTGGGAAATGATTGTTTGATATCTCATCACTGTTCTTATGTTTTCAAATCCAGTTCATGAAAGTATATGAAAGAATGTTTTCTTGTCCAAAGGTAATCCAAACACGCCTCTTCCACTGTAATAAATTTGCCTTCCAACTGACCAGATTATGCAGTTCTGAGCATTATCTTTCTACCTTAACTAAGGAGGTTATGTAATCAGCAGCATACATTTGTTTGCAAGATAGCTTGAAAAGTTATGGACCAACGTTGAGTAAATTTTCAATGTCGACAATGGCATATGGGACAGATTATTCAATTTTAGAGATGTGATCCAGATCACCGTCTGGATTGAAAAGAAAATTGTAAATGATTTTCTGTTATTGCACCCATAAGCAATATGGGAGTTGCTACGCCTTGACAGAGGTATACACTTTTCTGAGTGCTCTTGTTAGTCATACGACTTACATTTACACTAGTGACAGCCAGCATGGCAAATGTAGCAATCAAAGGCACCTCTAGAAATGTTAAACGTGCTTACAAACATCGCCCAGGTGACCAAGGTGAACAAGTTCTGTTGTAAGGCCTGTAGTCTAATCTTTAGGGTCCCACAATTAAAATATGTTTTGTCACCCTGCTTGGACCTAATTTGTGTACTGGTCACTACAATGGAGCTGATGGAGAGGATAAGTCAAAGCAATCTCCTCTTTACTGCACAAGAGGGACCAAATTTTATTGTTATGGGTGATCTTTATAAATCATAGTACTCAGGAGCAGGTCATAAAGTTGTACTTCTCACTTCTTACAAATCGTGTGATATGTCAGCTTTTCTTCCCTTTTTAATACAGATAGTTGTAGTCGGTCCTCGGGTTAAATTTGCTAGGAGTTAAGATAACTCACAAAAATGAACCCAGAGATATAACTCTTGCATGAGACAAAACGTGCAGTTTTGACTTTGCAGGTGATTTTCTTTCATCTTTTCCCCATGCTTAAATAGAAGGCAATTTATTCCAAATGTTACCCAATTGTGCCAGTGAGGAATTAATTAAACACATCATGTTTGAGAAGACATTTTGTTACTAGATTTCTTTGATTTTGCAAAATCAACTGGTTGTTACACACATATTAATGTAATTTCAGGGACTGTGAAGAAACTACAGCAAATCAACATGCCATGGATGAGAAGAGTGCTGAGAAACTTTGGAGTGTCAGTGCAGAATTGTGTAGATTGATTTAACCCCTTTACTGTCATATTATACTTTTGTCCTACAGCCACCAACGGTTCCAAATGAACTTGCCTGTTTCGCCTCAATGTACTTCCATCAATTTGATATTTTAGAAGCTTTCAATGCACGTAATTGATCTCGTACATATGGCAAGGCCACTTAGAAGTCTTCCAACAATAGAGAGTTTGCGAACAACGTTTTTGATGCCCGTATCTACTGTCCGCTACGTTACACGTCATTGATTTCTGTGTGTGATGCAATTTCATAAGGTTTTAGCTGCACAAGGTTACGTTTTTTACGTGGCAAATGACTTCGCCACGTAATTTGTTTCCCTTGTGGATTTATTAATTATTTGGCCAATAAAGTGTGTTTTATATGTCAGTACAGAGTTCCCCAAGTACTATAGACTATAATTAGCCAGTGTATTATATTTTAAAAAGTCCAAGTATACAACGACCAGCCTTTATTTATCACCTGTCAGAAACTCCTCCAATTAATGGAAACAATAAGGCCAAAGACATGCAATTTTTTATTTCTATAAATCTTCTATCAATGGGATATCCATGTTAGTAAATAATTAACCATGATTTCTGACAGTTTATTTTGATTTATGATGGATTAAATATAAATATTATATAAAACTGGATGTTCTTATAAAGTCTCATACATCTTAAACAATGCATAATAGTTTGCAATCTTTGTGTAAATAATACTTATGTCTAGTTTTGGCCTTAAAACCTCCTCTTTTCAAATGTTGTGCGCAAACAAAAACTTTGGCCCGTCTGATGGACTTTCGTATTGATTAATTATGTTGCGTTTTTGTAAGGGGCGTTTATGAAACATTGTTCGCAACCTCTCTAATGTTAAATACACACCTGCCTGCCCACCCACCCAAACCCTTTTATATATAGAATAAAAAATGTCAACTTCCTCCACAGAGGTGAAATGTCATGGATGAGATGAACGACACCTCTTTTTAGTTCCTTGTCTTGGGGGAAATTTTAAATACCTTTGTAACTTTGTGGACTTAAGTATAGGTTAAAAATCATGAATTGTTTATGAGATCCCGAAGGGGCCTAGTCAGCAGTCCTTTATTCTCAAATATTGGACACTTGCGAGGCTAATATCCTATTTAAGTTACACCCTTTCCTTAATTTGCAATTAAAATGTTGTGTAACATCATTACTTTCATTTCTATATTTATTGTATGTATACTTTTTATGATCGTTTTAGTTAAGATAAAAGTAAAGGTGTTTCTTTGAAAAACAAAATGTAGACAGGGACTTCCAAATATGGTCAATCACAGAGCGGAACAACTGTCCATAAATGAAAACCATTGGACATTTTCAACAAAAGAAAACTTTCAGATGTAATTTGAAACAAATGCATAATTGAGTTTGATTTCGTCTTAGTCACACAGTACTTTGGTGTCGTGTAACTAGTGAGTTTGTTATACCAAGTTGGTCACACCTTTCCACGTTGAGGCCAGATGCTACAGGGATGCATTCAATGAGATTTGCATTTGAGTAGGACACGTTCAGGGCAATTTGACACAACTCAGAAGACATTTCAGTTCACAACCACTGTTTAAAAATGCTTGAAATGGCCATTACATACTCTTATGATCTGTATGAATTACATATGCTGGAGAGATGAGGTGATAGCAGAATGGAGATATGGGTCAGCTTATTATTCTTGTGTGCCTCTCAGATACAAGATCCCTTTTCAGAGGGGTAAGGATGAGGTCGTCAACTGTAAAGCAAATACATGTAGAATAAATAACCCTAAAGAAAGGTTATATATTTTCTTTCATATTTATTTCTCTCTTGTCACAAATCCCACAAATATTTAAATATTAAATACATAAGAATGTTAGTTGCTCTGGTAAGCAGGCTATTGTGACTCTGCTTTTGGTTCACCGCACTGGCTTCTGGGAAAAATATAGGGTACAGTTCATCCTAGTAACACACCAAAAAATTCTAAAACATGGCTAGATGGTGGACCTTGGTGAAAATCTCCATCCTTACACATTGTATAGAAATACCATTCAAAATTAATTTTTTTTCACTGAATATATCTAGCTTTGGATCCTACTTTAAAAGTATATTCAGAGACCAGAAATACATGTATATCTCAAAAAAATATAACACTGAAAAATTCCAGGCAGGTTGGTCGATATTTAGAAGAGTGAATAATAATTTATAATAATTTAGTATGCATCGTCTGCATTCACATAATAATTTTTATTGTGAGTACTTGTATCTAAATGCTGACTCATCCCTAGTGTTTACATGTAATTATAACCAATATATGTCCCAGTTATACAATTCATGTATGCTTTCCTGTTTGTGACAGAGAAAAACATCATTCACAGCTGTAAATCCCCTGTTCCGACAATGAAGTCTACCAATAACACCAATAATTTTCTAGGCCTTTCAGTCGTTTTGGAACTCTATTCATCTTCATATAGGAAACAGTGACACAGTAAAATTCTTTAAAAGCATCTTAAGACCTTAAGATTAGATCTTAAGATTAGATTATTGGATTCTATAGCACTGTCGCGGTTCTCAGTGGCCTAGTGGGCTAGCAGGTTGTCACCTCTGTGTGGGTTCGACTCCCAAAAGTAACAAGTCTGAGGACCTGTCTAAACATGACCCTGGCTGTTGAATGGGACTTAAAAAGATTTGATCTGCAGTATCTTCTAGTATTGTGTTATCATTGGTGGGCACAGGCTTTGACACCTTGGTCACTTCATTCCTTGTGGGAGTCTTGAGCTACAACCAAACAGGCTCATCTACTCTTGCTTGTGGTTTGACTTTGTTTGATCTGTATTGTATCCTGGTAGGATGCATTCCGTAGGATTTGCATTTGAGAAAGGCAAGCTTTGGACTGATATAAAGCAAAGCTTGGAATGTGTTTTGCCTTTATGACTACCTTTTAAAATTGTTTGAAATAGTCGTTATGATCTCGCAAGAGCCTTATCAAACTGAACACACCAAAGGGGTGAAGGTTGGGGAGGGGGAAGGTTAAAGGGGCACCTCGTTAGGTATGAGGTGTCTTTCCAGAGCCAGAAGGACGAGGTCATCAAACAGAAATTTAATTTTGTATTGTATTGTATATTTGTACTCAGCGCAATATCTCCATGTACTAAAACGCTGTATGACCCATCCAACTTTATAAGTACAGTTCAACCCTAAAATTACTTGCATTCTCCTAACTGAAAGACAGAGGCTCAAGGGTGACCATTTATCAACGTCCATCAGGTTCTTTAACCTGCCACTGGGGATGGGACCCAAAGAGAGAGGACAGCTGTGGTCATTCGAGCCACTATGTATCTGCTTGTACCCGAGTTTGAACCCAAATCCTTAACCACTGGACCACAGTGGCAGATAAATCAGACATGTACAGATATGACCATAAGAAAAGGGGTGCCCTAGACAAAGTTGGGGTTTTACATCTAGTTCAACAGTCAAGGTCATATTGGGACAGGCCAACAGCATTGTCACTTGCAGGGCTCGAACTCACACAGAGGTGTAATATCACACTTTCCATAGAAATATGGGTTTCCAACATGGATTCTACAACAGAGTTGTGTTATTTTTGTTAATCCTTGAGCAGGCAGACCCTGCACTTAAGTCAATTAAAACTCACCATTGGACAATCAAAGTAAAGGTGTTCCACAAAAACTCAGAGCTCTGGAGCTGAGCACTATCTACATAATTTTACTTTTAGCCTTCACTGTCAGGACGCAAAATTCTAAAATAAGTGGAAATAGAGGGAAAATGTTGGACTTATTATTTTGTGGTGAAGGTTGATAATAAAATTGGAGAACTCCACATAAGCCTCTTCACTTTACTCAGTTACACCCTCTAGCTATGTGCTGTGAAGCAATTATCGATTGCCTCTATTGGGACTTGATCCACGTGCCTTTGGTTACAAATAGGAATAAACACAAGTCTGACTCTTTAACCAGCTGAGCTAAAGGGGAACACCAGAAGGCCAAGTGTTAACAGAACTAATATACATGAGGATATTACACCAGTGATTAGATGCCAAAGTTGCTGACCGACTAGGCCACTGAGGACCTGTAAAGGTGTTGCCGAATCATAACGTCTGCAATAGTCCAACAGAAATATTTGTGAATTCTACGGTGTACGCTGATTTTTCCTCAACTAAATTCCCCCCACTGGTTTTCTCCCCTTTCTCCTCCATGATATACCCCCCTTATATTTTTACAAAAATATGGTTGTATAATAAATAAAGTAAAGGTTATACATTTTATTTGAACAAATGGAAAGTTTTATACATTTTATAAACATTTATGATTTCAAGGAACACAAACTTGATTATCCAAAAGAGTAATACAAAATTTAATACTCCAACAAAGAGGAACACCTTATAAACTTTACAATTGTACATATTTTTCTAAAAAATACAAAGTGTCATATATTTTGTAAACATACTGAATTTGAAAAAAAAATACAGCATACGTATTAAATATTAAGTATTCTTTGAGTATATTGCCATGATGTGGACGTCCAAGTTCCACAGCATATATCTAGTATTAGGCTTTGATAAGGTAGGTATGGACTATAATATGAGTACGTTTCTATCAAATGGAAGTCTTTAAACGAAATTCAGTGTATAATATTTATAGCACCAAGGGACTAAAATATAAAGGGGGAACATCACTGCATAATAGGGAAAAACATATCTAAGTAAAAAGGGGAGGGGAGTGGGTAGCACCAAGCGTGGGGAATTCCATGGGGGCAAAAAATAATCAATCAATCTATACTGGGAGTGAAAAATTGTACACAAGTTTTGAAAAAGACCTGGCAGTATTTGTGGGCACAAAAACTTTCAAGTCTCATATCTGATGTGTTAAATCTTAAAGAATTATTGGTTAGCTTTCAGATTATGGATAAAGGGGGCCATGGTGGTAGAGTGGTGACACTCTTGCCTCCCACCTCTGAGATCGGGGTTCAGTTCCCGGCCTGACCTCAATGGGAAAGCTGGTAGTCGTTTGCCCTTGGTCGGCAGTTTACAGTACAGAACCTTGACCAACTGTTTGTACTGTTACCCTCTGCCCTCCAAACTACCCAAGTGACATCACCTGTACAGTGTTGAAAGCAATTTAAAACCCCAAATAAATAAATAAAATAGATTATGGATAATGAAAGACTTGCTAATCATTTAATAATTTGCACTTATCTTATACAAAGGCTCACATTTTATGTCAGATTTTAAGCTTACCACTGGCTAACTAAGACACTTTGTGAAACTGGTCCAGGGTTTTGTTGGTTTTGTAAATTTAAAATCAATGCTTCATTTATACAGCAATTTGTTTATTTATTATATGTTGGGGGCCTACAGTTTACTTGCAAGGCAAATTGAGATGAATTATCTCACATATCATCCTGTTTTACTTTATCAGACAGACCTTACCATCTGGCACATCACAAATCAATAACCATTGTCCAATGTCACTAGATTTTCATATTGTGGTATTAGTTCACGCATGCGTAGATTTTATGTATGTACATTTCTGGTATTACTAAAGGCCAGGTATATGTACTTAAAGTACTAAATTCCTTTTACAAATAAGGCATGTTTATAGATATGTTTGAGTTGTTTGAAATATATCTTATGGACGTTTCCTAAAGCTTAGAATCTGTAAATAAACACAGTCTAGCTTGCTATCATTTTATTCATGTGTAAATTCATAACAAAGCACTAGACTTGACAATTTCCTAAGTTAAATACTCCTCAACAGGACAGGGGTTTGGATAACTTAGAAAATGCATACTTTTTATTTGTGCCTGCTTTTTGTATACTCAGTAGTAAAGTGATTGAAATAAACGCTGACAGAAGGACAGTTTATAAGTAGATGTTACACAGAAAATGCCCGACAAATTACTTATCGATAATAATAATGTTGGATTTGATTCAATGTAAATATTATTTATCTTTCATAGTTTGCAACAGGTAACAAATCTGTGCATGGTGACCAGCCCTCACTGGCTATGCAGTAGAAGAGATTTGGATTTATGTTTATGTACTTTTGTCAGTTTAATTCATGTGTTTATTTAGCAAGACAAGTATTCTTTCAGTATACTAGATAGTTTCTCGGGAGACATAGAAAGGATATATTTCTGTAAACGCTTGGGGTGGTTACAGTTACAGGGATAAAATGGATACACAAAACATGCTGTGGCAGGAAGAAGGAGTGAATTTATATACCAAATACAGTGACGATCAAATAGACAAAACCCTACCTAAATATTTAGATGAAGCTTTCAGTAAGTACCTATAATCTCTTCGTCAACCTCAGCTTCCAATAGGGTAGTGGTATTGTAATAATGCCCATTTGTTCACGAGCATCACTTGAAAGCTATATGTTCAGTTGTTGTCATATTTTCATTCAAGGTAGGGGTCCATCTGTAACTCAGTCCACGGCGTTGATCTCTATGAAGACTCAGGATTTTTCAAGCAATTTTCAATAATGTCTCTTCAATAATTAACAAAACCTATCAATGGCATTGGAGTCTTAGTTTCAGAAAAAGATAAGGTCTACCCCTTGCTCTGTCCAGATCCACAACTGGAAACAAGAATACTTTTGGTATTTTTCTCCAATATCTGGCTTTGGATTCTATTCTATTCTTTTTTATTCTGTACTTTTATAACGCTTAATGTCTGTCAAGCAAACTCTAAGACACAAATACAAGGTCCCAATTCAATAATCATAATTCCATGAGGGTTTATACTCCGTCAGGTAATGCTTTTTAAAACCTTTTCAATTTTTGATTTATTTGGGTCAGCTTTATTATTACCTCCGCCAAGGAGGTTAAGTTTTCGCCTGGGTTTGTTTGTGCATTTGTGAACAAGATAACTCAAAAACTTATGGACGGATTTTGATGAAATTTTTAGGATATGTCTAAAAAGGTAAAAGGAAGAAATAATTAAATTTTAGGAGCAATCCGTATCACTATCTGGATTTTATGGATCCATGACATTTTCAGGAAATGTCCTAAATGGGACAAGGAACAAGTGATTAGATTATGGGAGTGATCTGGGTCATCTGGATCCAGGCTTTTTTAAAATGAAGTTATAGCCAGATAATTTTAGGGTGGATTTTGATGATAGTCCAGGAATTGAGCTCCCTTGGCGGAGGTCTGCGCTCTCCGAGTGCTCTTGTTTAATGTTCCTTTCAACACATTATATAGATATTTATATCACAGACAGTAGTTTTGTAATGGCAGAGGAAACCAGTAAATACTAATTGGTCAAGTGACTGCACTGTAAACTGCCTGATATCGATAATCAACTACATAGATTTACACACAGAGTCTGGGGTTTGAGCCACAACCAAGTTTGTTACGCAATACAACACCAAGTACATACTTTTTATTGTATCCATAGTTGGGTACTTGTTTACTCATTGTAAATATAATCTTAGTCGCATTGTTTAGATTCAGTCAATATGATAAACAAAATTATTGAAATGTAATGTATTTATTTATTTAGTGTCTATCACGACAGGTAGTTTTGCGGGCAGGGAAACCAGTACAAACAGTCAAGGTTCTGCACTGTAAACTGCCAACCACTGGTAAGCAACCACCAATTTTTCCACATAAGGTCCTGAGTTTTAACCACCAACCTCAGAGGTGGGAGGCGAGTGTGTTACCACTGCGCCACTGTGGCCCCTTTATGAAGGGTAGCTGGAAGGGCAGAGGAAACCAGTAAATACAGCTGGACAAGGTTCTGTATTGTATACTGCTGACCAACACCAAGCTAGTACCAGCTGCCCACATGAGGTCGGGCCAGGATTCAAACTCTGACCGAGAGGTGGGCCGCGAGGGTGTTACCACTGTGCCACTGTTACCCTTGTAATATGTAATGTAATGTATTACATTTATAAAGTAATATAATACATTACATCTGGCATCTTAGAGTAATGGCAATGCAATATAATCTACCATGAGACCAAAGTAATGTAAAGGTAAGGCACAAAGTTAAAGTTATCAACACATTGTGTACATCGGAGGTAGGAAGCTTAACTGACCTAGTTATTATCAGGTTTGTCAAATAAGCACTTGCCTCTTATCACTCTTGTGGCGGGTTCTAATCCAAATAAGTTTCGCATGTATGTCCATTATAACAGTGAATGTCAGTTGTTGACAAGCCATCATGAATTTTTTCGGATCTTTTGCAGAACACACTGACCACATTATAGTACTCAGGCTCCTCTCTTTCGTGGGGGGTAACTATAATGTAGGTATAGTCTCATTAAATAGCACCCAAATATATGGTAATTTCTAAAGTAACTGTTATTTTTTGCCATTTTAGAATTTATGTTGTGTACAATAGAAACACAACACCCATTTGTTGTGATGGACTATGGTACTGCAGATGGCAGAAATTTTATTACAGTTCTTCCTCGTATATTAGGTAAGACTTTTGTATTGTCCACAAATCCCAATAATGTTGGTGCTTTCATTACTTTAACTTTTTAACCATTTTAAACTTGTTTTAACATTGCCTGTTATAAAAATTATAATCGTAAAATTACTAAGTAAAATGTGTTTTAAAATTTTATTACAAGAAAATATTAATTCATACAATCTGAAAGACTTATTGTATCTTCATCATTTACATTCACTGTCCACTAATTAGTTGAATTATAAGTAACATATGTCCATGCTTATCTTAAGGATGGATGGAAGGAAATAAGTTGGAAAATATATCCATAGCATGTGTCACAAGTGAATGTAAAAGCTTCAATTTTATAACTTTATATTTCTCATTTCTCTGTGGTTTTTAGCATGAACCTCGCTAGAGCTTGCGCTTCTAGAGATTACTTTTTTTTTTCATTTCTTCTTTGTCTCTGAACTTGCATGAATTATGGTATAGTGTGAGGACTATGTGTTTCTTCACTGAAGTTAAGCAGCAATGGGCTACATTAGTACTTGGATGGTTGACCACTTCAGTGTAGTACTTGTGTCTCTGATGGTTTTGAGGCTTGTGTTAGTAGACCAAAACTCTTTTGGCCTTGTTAAATCAACAAAACACCAGTAGAATCTCGCAAAAGTACCATTCTAGTGATTTATACATCATACTTGTAGCTCACACAGTATTTTTAAATATTTAGGAAAAGTTAACACTTGCTGATGCAAAATTGACAAGACTTCTGCATAGTAAGAGGTTTCGGGGAATGAAAAAATCATTATCCTGCCTGCATCTCACTGTATTTAACTCAGCCACATCTAAATATGTCATGCACATTTTTTGTTCCTGTTAATTACAAAGGCAAATCTTCTTTTTATTTTAACTAGAAAAAGCAAGACTGAAATATGGTCCAAAAAGGGAAGTCAGTGCCATCCTTAATGATGTATTGGACAATGACTACAAATCAGTCTGGATGAATGCATCAGGTAAATTACCTTCCCTTGTTTTGTTGTAAAATATTGAAATATCTCTTAAATCATTACCTTTACCAGAAAGTGGGGTTATGATATTGGTTGCATTAGTTTGTTTGTGTCTCGGTAATCACAATAACTCTAAAGTAGTAGGCCCTGAACAAAGTAGTGATACTATATTGGGAAAGATCCAAATTATAGTCTGGATACATAAAAAAAATTAAATTTCTGGAAATGCTTCAGGTGGAGACGGGCACTCTATGAGTACTTTCTAGTTGTCATTTCTTTTGTCAGGAATATGTAATAAACAATACATTAAATCTATAGCTAATCCTGTTCACTTAAGCAAAAATAAAATTAATATTTGCAATTTCTGGAGTGGGTATTTGCCTCTTTATGGTACCAATTTTGTGTAGAAGTGGCGTCATAGTCTCTTAAAGCGCCATATAAAAGGATAATTAGTTTACTGTTTTTTGTTTAAAGCATGTCGGTAATTTGAACTTGTGTTAATTTATATATTAAATAAAAAGAAACTGGTGTTAGTAGACAATGCATAACATGCAAAAAGGTTTTCGCTTCAGTTTTTACCAAATTGCGTAGTTTGGCAACATGTACCTCCATCAAGGAGGTTATGTTTCTAGCAGCATGCCTGTTTGTTTGCAGAATAACTTAAAAATTAAATTATTTATTTGGTTTTAACATCACTTTCAACACTATATAGGTAATGTCATACTAGTTTTATGGGC
Source organism: Sabellastarte sp. h YS-2021 (assembly GCA_964017235.1). Taxonomy (NCBI): domain Eukaryota; kingdom Metazoa; phylum Annelida; class Polychaeta; order Sabellida; family Sabellidae; genus Sabellastarte; species Sabellastarte sp. h YS-2021. The sequence continues at coordinate 81,103,017 of OZ024935.1, read as the reverse complement.
AGAGGGAACCAGTAGATAAAGTTGGTCAAGCTTCTGTAGGGGGGGACGGTGGCAGAGTGGTAATACTCTCGCCTCCCACCTCTGAGGCCGGGGTTCGATCCCCGTCAAGGCCTTATGTGGGAAAGCTGGTAGTTGCTTGCCGTTGGTTGGCAGTTTACAGTACAGAACCCTAGCGAACTCTATGTACTGGTTTCCTCTGCCCTTCCAACTACCCGTCGTGATATGACCTGTACAGTGTTGAAAGCGACGTAAAACCCCAAATAAATAAATAAACTAGAGTTCAGTGGTTGGTTTTCACCCAACCACAGAGTCGAATCTTAGGACAGCACTGGGTGTTGAAGTCTATTAACTATATTATCGCCCACATTTGCAAACCGCTTCCAGAGAAGTTGTTTTCAGATTTATGTAGCGAGATGGGTATTTGTAGTGACATGATGTGAAAGGTTTACAAATATAAAGGGTCTGTAGATGCGCAGTTTTACAAGGCTGGTTTAAGATGAAAAAAAAACAGCATATTTCCTTTTCACGGACTTGCCTCATTAATATTAATGAGCCAATATGCGCAGGCACGGCAGTTTTTTAGGGGTTTCTTGACAATATTTTACAAGGCTGGTTTAAGATGAAAACTACCAGCATATTTCCTGTTCATGGACTTGCAGTTTGAAATTTGATTTTGAAATGAGAAGACGTATTTCAATTTTGAAGCGTGGATATACCTGCAATAAAATAAGATTAGTGAACTGGTTTATTTTGTAAATATAAAACAGTCTGGAAGACATAATTAAAGTATTAGTATATGGATATTTTACAAAAGCAAATTGTAAGTATTTTAATAAAATATTCGTGTGTTGTTTCTACAATATTACGATAGCCACAATGAGCGAAAATAGGGAATCACAGCTTATGCTGTATTTTATGACGTGATAACTTCTAGGACATGCAAAAGCGCCTTCGAGTGGTTGAATGTAGAACTACGGAGTTTGAATATTTTCATTGTCTCTGCCAGAGGTTTCCTCGATTTGGATTGGCTAAACGAAAAATGTATAGTACTACCGTGACGTCACTTCATTCATTATTTTCTTTGCGGTTTATTTGTTTGACAAATAACTGAGTACACGTAGATGCGCAGACAGCAATTTTACATTAACAGTGACTGCGTGATAAACCAGCAGACGAATAGATTAATTGGGGTTTCACCTCTAGAAACCAGCAGACAAAACCGTTAAAAAAGACTCGTTTGAGTAGACCATCACAATGGCAAAAACAATAGTTTCTAGGACATCCGGGACTTTACAGAAAGCCAGACGAAGTGCTAGACATGCTTTTTACTTCATAAAATATAACTTAATAATAGCATTAAAAATCTTCAAAATGGCAGAGTGTATAATATACACCTTAATGTACAGATATGTGAAAAAATATTATGCAGAATTTGATATTTAAGGGCTTAAACGGCCAATTTAAAATCAAGGCCGAAACTCAGTACATAACTCGAATCAAAGATTCGACTAATAAATCAAGCTTCTGTACTGTAAACTGTTGCCAGTCAGTAAGCAACTACCAACTTTCCCACTTAGGGTTCAGGGTTTGAACAGGAGACCTCAGAGGCAAGTGTGTTACCACTATGCCACCATGGCCCCAGAATAACTTGAAAAAAGTTATGAACATATGTTTTTGAAATTCTCAGGAAATGTTGCCAGTGGCACAGAGAACAAATTACTTGATTTTACTGATGTTCAAGATCACCATCAGAATCCAGGAACATTAAAAGGAATTTACGTCATTGTATTCATGAGCAATAATTGAGGTTTTGGGTGTTAGCAGGGGTATATACTTTCCATGTGATCTTGTTATTAATAGTATTACTCAGTAGAACATCAAAATGTGGCACACAGTGTTCACTTGGTTGAATACTAAATGTTATTTCTTACAAGGTTTAATAGATGAGCAAGGTATTGAAGGACTATACTTTTCAACTGTGGCCAAATCCTTTCATAATCAATGTGTTCCTAGCAGTTCTGTCCACCTTGCTGTAGCATCAAGTGCAACACATTGGATTGAAAAGAGGTAGGATAAATAATATCCAAGTGAAAACCTTTCATTTACTGTTAAATCACACTCTGTATTTGATGAGAATATTGGTGTATGCAGGCTGGGTAATAGTTTTGTATGGATAATTAACTTTTGCAAATGCATAAAGAAATGCAGGTTTTTCTGTAAATAGTTTTTGCTCATTCTGTTATATCAAAATCTATTGTGCAAATAAGGAAAATCTCAAAATACTTGCTCAATCTTTTGAGAAAATCTCAAGTTAAAATTATAGTATAAGTTTCCAGATTCACAGATGCCTGTGAATATGATACATTGATACAGTTTTTGCGTTGGCTTGGAAAATATAGACTGATTTTATTTATTATTGAAGGAAAGTGATGGATAATAAAAGTATAACATCCCTGCAGAACATGTGTAATAAATATATTGCTCATGAACAGGAGCAATATAATACTCATGCTATGCACTCATATAATATTGTCATTTACATTCATTATATATTTTTCATATATGTCATTCGGGAAGTTTTCCCATTTAGTAAACTGTTCCCATTTCTATTTTGTCGTTTATATATATGCCCATTTCTGGCCTTGTTTAAGGTTTAAGTTTATTTGTTATAAAATAAAACCTTAACTTTGTGTAATAAAGTTACATTTCATAAAATGTACTCTTAGATATATTGGCTTGCACATCAGTATACTGCTAAGATTGTGTGAGGATCTTATATCTCCTAACATGCACAAGTTCCTTTTAAATATCACATATTTCAATAATTATATACAAAAAAAAAGATATGGAAAAATTTGAGCCTTAAGCATGGCTAGTCCATTAATATGTCACAAATTACATGGGCAATCATTTCTCTCGTTTGTAAAAACAACTTTATCACGTATTTTTCCAGGGATTTATCTATCAAGGAGACATGCTGTACAAATCTTATCTCGGACCCGGACAGCAAAGAAGCAGTCAGAAAATTATCTGAAAACACCTGGAACAATTTCCTGATACGTCGTGCCAAGGAGCTGGTTCCAGGCTAGTATCTCTTATTTTCTTAGATATTGTGTTTAATATTTTAGTTTAACAAGGCTTTTCATTCTATCAATTCTTCCATGACAAGGTGGGTAATTTTTTCATGGGCACTTACTCAAGTATTTTATTCTGTCTTCAATCAATTTAATAGGGACATAAACATAATGCATAATTTTTCAAGATTAGCCAAAGTGGCTTGGTTCATTTTGAATACTGGTACTGGTCTAGTAAACTTACATAATCAATAAAATACAAACACAAAATTGGCACTTAGTTGCATAATACCCCATTCACACTACAGGCAGTACATCCCACAGTTACAGGTTTTCTGAGGTGGAACCATCTGAAAGGACACCTCATATCTTCCGAGATTTGGTGTAGTATTGACACCACAACACCACAAGTGGTATAATATAGGAATAACCCCTGACCAAAGCACGGTATACGCTGAATTTTACCATGGTTTGAGGTTATAAACCCCGAAGGCGAATTCTGCGTATACTGTGGTTTGGGAGGGGGTTATTCCTATTCTAACATGACAAATTATTTTAAGATGAATAATTATTGCAACTTTTACTGTAAAACGTTCATTGTTACGACAGCCATAATGAACAATAATAGGGAGAGACCTGGTTATGCTGTATTTTACCAGGGAAGGATTTCGTCGTTTAGCCAATCAGAATCGAGGACACATCCGTGTCATGTTAGAATTTGTGGTTACAGGCATTGGGCGAAACGCCCCTGTCGTTTCAACTACCATCTGAAGTTTGTATGAGACCTCGTCACAGAGTGGGGAAAAGACCATTTACCTCAAAATTGCCTTATGTCACTGTATCACACCAAAAGACAAACGAGTCACAACACTGTACACCATGGACTACTCCTTCAGTTACCATAGCAAGAAATTCATCTGTGCATGCCCACGGTACGAGATTCAGAGGCAAAATGTTAGAACATTTTAAGACTTCCGTAGGACACACAAGGTGATGACACATTTTCTTACTTTGTCACAATGTCACATATGGACTTAAGATAGTAGTTGAAGGACAGAGATGTTTTACCAAATGTGGACTACGCCCTGTGGCGGATTACCCCTGTAGTGTGGATTGGTTATAAGTAATGTTAGTTATCCATGGTAAGGGTTGTCGGATAACTCCCCAGTCTCTATTTTTTCGGTATTTAGGTGAACTACGCTTTGTGGGGTGCCAAAATCATTTTGTTAAACAATATTTTAGAGTTTTGTAATGTTATAACTTTTATTGTTTCTTTTTGCAAAGGTGGTGTTTTGGTTTTACTGAATATTGGAAATGATGGAAATGGTAAGATTATTTATATTAAATTATAATATTAATTATTATACCCAAATGCCATTCATTAAATATAATTTAAATAAATATAAAAATAAATCAGAAGGCAGATATTAACATCTCAAAACTCCATATTACTTGTCACTTGTTATAATGTCACTCCACTCAAATAAAAGTGTACCCGACTGATTTAATGGGTTAACAATTACTGGCACTTTAAACTTAATTACATTTAAAAGCCCCAATGCAATGCTTTCATTTAGCCTAATATAGGTTTTCAGTATTAAGGTACTATTTCTACCAATATGCCAAACTGAAATTAACTGAATACAACCAAAGAGTGTTGAAGTTGGTTTTATCTTGTTTTTGATTTAAACATGTCTTACCTTGATTAATTTAGAGAAAAACTTTCAGAACACCTAACTTCATTGGTTATTGTCATATTTTTATACTGTATCTTGGGCTGAAAAATGTGGCTAATTTTAGACATATATATGATCCCTGTACTATTTAGATATCATTTTATAGGTATCATTGGAAAGAATTATGTTGAGGTATGTAAAGTCAAAGTTGGGGTTTTAAGTCCCGTTCAAAAGCTAGGGTCAGATTCAGACAGTCCCCATCCATGTACTAGTGTATACCATTACCACTAAACTTCAGTGAAGAGACAGGCACTCATCATGCTACGCCACAATTCACAAAGCTAGAGACAAAAAACGGCGGAAAAGTCATCTTTAGAAGTGTGAGTCTTGCTAGAGCTCTCGCTTAAAACAATTTAAGAGTACAGTGTTACTGGGCAATAAATGCAGCCTGCATCTAGATTTTCCAGCATCTATAATTATGGGAGAAAATAAAATATTAGAAAGAAGTGGTAAATGTGAAGAACAAATCAATTTATCTCTAACTTATGTAGATTTTAAGGCGTTCTTTATGAAAACTGCTATGTTTTGTTCGGATTTTTAAAATCATTTCCTGTTAGTAGTTAATCGCTCAGGTTGTACTAAAACTCCATTTTTTTTGGTATCCCGGAATCGCACAGTAGAAGTGGGGGGTATTTAGTAGGGAGGGGGCATTAATACAGAGAAATATGGTACATAAAAATTTGTCAAATTGTTTAGTTGTGTGCATGAAACCATTTCAGAACCCAATGTATGGGAAAGACTTTACACCAGACCACTGGACAAAGCATGGAATTTATTGTATGAGAAAAGGATCATCACCAAGGTACAGCATTGGTTGTCACAGCTATGTTTTAAGAACAATATATATTATCATATATATTAGATTTAGTTATAACCAATTTATGTCCCTGCAGTATTAAAACATGTCTCAGTTATTGTTATCGAAAGCAACTGTATTTAGAATATCTTGGTTTGGGCAATGAAAGCAGCAGGTCAAATGTTAAAGTGTATAACAAAATATTTAGATTTCTGGTAGCAGACAGTCATGAAGAAAATTTGAGGTGCAGGTTCTGTAAATTGTCCAAAGCGGGTATAATATGGATCATGCACGGTCATCATCCACGCCTGTATACGCGTCCGCAGAGATTTCTTGTGTTCAACCTACAAGCCACATTTCTGTTGGAATTTCTTTTAAACTTCGCAAGTGGCTTGCTGTGGCAGCAATCTGGCCACCCTATTCTTTTTGTAGCCAAGGAGTCAAAATTATGCCCTGGAGAGTCAGAAACGTCAAAAAGTTTGACAATTGCTTGTGTTCAAGCTATAGGGCAGAGTTTCTTCAAGATTTAATTTATATTTAGTGAATGAATTATGGTCATAATGTCTCGCCACCCTATATTTTTTGTAAGCCTGGGATCATAATCAAGCGAGTAATAGCTATTTTAAGCCCAAGAGTCAAAAATATGCTCTGGGGAGTCAAAAACATAAAAAAATTTGGACTTGTAACTTGAAAACTATTGCATTTAGAGAATTTTGTTTAAATATGTTATTCAGCTACTTTTGGGTCAGCTATAACATAGTAAAATTGCAGACCTGTAGCTCATTGCATAGCCGAGTAATAGTTACTTTGAGGTTCTCACTGTTGAGTAAATCAGTTGTAACTTGAAGACTATTGCAAGAGTACTTATAGCTCACTTATTGTTGGTCCTAGAGGCTTGCAATGTGAAACCAACCTATTGGAAATCATAGACTAGGAATCTTCTGATGTGGTCAAATTTGACCTTGGGCCCCTCCTTCAAAGTCAAACGTGGATAGCTAAAGTTAAAAGCACTCGAACTCGCTTATTATTGGTCCTACAGGTTCAATGTGAAACCAAGGTATAGGAAATCATGGGCTAGGAATCTTCAGCCTTTTAAAATATTTTGGGACATTTTTATTTATAAATCCTCTATTATTGGTCGTAGGGGTTCCTAATGTTAATTCAACTTATACAAAATCATGGGCTGGGAATCTTATGGAAGGTTTGTATTTGTTCTTTAAGCTCTTACTGAAAAGGTTCCTTAACATTTTGCAGCTTCTGCACATCTAGGTCCATAGCTGAGTACTAAAATTAGAAGCTACTTTGAGTGAATAGCTTGTAATTCCAAAATTACTGCAATTTTAGCATTTTACAAAATTTGATATTCAGCTACTGTCTCTATGCATATACGTTGGCGCCTAGTTCATTACCAGTCATTTTCAGAATGTCTGAATCCCCTGTAGGTTTGATTACACCATGTCTCGTTCGAAAATACAATGTGTTAACATACAATCTCTATTTTTAGTATTATTTTGTGGGGAGAGAGGTTCATAACACATTTGACTCATTACCCTTGCCCTATGAAGTGTAGGGGAGATTGTATTGTAAATTGGATATGTTTCTTGTCGATCTATGTGCATAACTCAAACTCTGTACACTAGATCTGGGTCACAGAATTGCTTTCCCTCAACCACCAGGTGAAGGGGTCTCAGTGGCCTAGTGGTTAGTAAGTTTGGAATCTGGTCACAGGCTGTCACCTCTGTGTGGGTTCGACCCCCATAAATGGCAAGCGTTGTGGACCTGTCCCAATATGACCCTGGGTGTTTAACAGGACATAAGACACCAACTTTGATGTTAACCAACCCTTTTGACTTTTAAGTCAACCCATGGCTCAGCCCTCCTCAAAGTATATCCAGATTTGAATTGAAAATCTAGATTTATTTATGTTTTTTTCAGCACTATCTGAGTGCAATGGCATATGTGTTCTCAGTTACTTCTTGTTTGTTGAATTTGTTGTAGCACAATTTGGCAGTGTTGGTAGTAGTAGAGGCATATCAGTTGCTGGTAAAGTAGTTGGTTTTACTGTAGGAAGAAAAAGAGGCTGCCCTGGTGCCCATGTATGTTAGAACTCGAGAGGAACACAAGAAACCATTTCTTGATCCTGAGTCAGATGTTTCCAGAGAAGGATTGGAACTGGTGATGTATGAAGAAATTTGGTCAACCAACTTGCATAGGCTTAGAGATCTGTATAAAGGAACCATTACAGATGAAAATGCTAAAGGTAAGAACTTACTGATTTGTTACAAATATAATTATTGACAATATAATTCTTGATGTGGTAACTTTGCATATGCCTCAATTCATTGCAAAGGTCACAATTGGGACAGGTGCTCAGCTTTGTCACATGTGGGAGTTAAACCCACATAGAAGTGACAGCCTATTACAAGATACCAACCTTGCTAACCCACCAGGACACTGATGACTTTATGACAGACATGATATATTATGTGAAATTTGCTATACTATTTTTGGAGTTTTTGCCAATTTGAGGGCACTGCTCTGGAACAGATAACGCATTATGCTTAATAGAAAACTCTGGCTAAGATCAATTCTTTGACTTTTTGCTGGTAACGACTTTGCACATTTTAAGCTACAGGTATGCTTTGTAAAATATATTCATATATCACTAGAAAAGTATTTGACAGAGCATCTTTGAGTTTTGGTTACTATAAAATGCAGAAATGGAAGAGAAATCTCAAGATCAAAAATGTAGTTTTTATATCCATAAATGGCAGCCATTTGTTTCTTTATTCTATAAATATGGACTTTATATTTACCAATTATTCATACAAATCGTTGATAGTAGATTTAAAATATCCCTCATTACTAGTCATGAGGCATATGTGAGAATATGTAGTACTAATGGCTGATAATAAAAGTGAAACATCTTTTATCAAACATATGCAAAAGAATATATGACTCATGAAGACTTACGATACTGGCAATAGGCACTGTTAAGTTATGTCATTCTTCATTCGTGATGTTTTTGTGTTGAGTAGTTTTCCTACTATACTTCAGAATATGTTTTGTTTATATATTTTTAATATGTATTCTCAATGTTAACTGTTGTTTCAGATGTGGGAGATGTTATAGCTGAAGCAAGAGCTTGGGAGATGAAGATCATTTGCTTTCCTCATTTTCAATGTGCTTTGGATCCAAACAAATCTGCCAGGGAAAAGGAGAATATTATGCAGCAGTTGTTTGATAACATCAAATCTTCATTGAAAGCAGACACCGATTTGTTTGATTTTGAAAATACACTATATCATCATATCATGGTAATAAGAAAGAAGGTATGATTGCTGTGTTAAGGAAATGTAAACCAAAGCAATAATATTTGACCAAACACAGGGATGGTGGGGTGGATAAGAGGGATAGAATTTGTTTGACAAGACTCAGCCTTGGTCCTGAATGTCATCTGATTTATTGTGATGGGAAACAAGGATGAACAAGTGCTCTTGGAGATGCCTGACTTTTTTTCGAAGTCACAAAATGAAAATCTAATTGTTTTTTTTATTTGTTTTTGCTCTTTCATTTTTTACTTCCCTCAGCTTATATTGAACAAAAGAAAGTTTAAAATATCAAATTCTTGCAAACAGTGTCCACAATTGTTTACCCTACCACGTGAATACATATCAAATTTTAAGTGACAGGGAAGATTGGTTTAAAATATTTTCCAAATGGGTACAAAGTATATTACTTGCTATTAACTAATTCTCTATTTGTGCTGTTGGTTTATGTTAGTTCTTTTTTATGATTGGACAGTTGGCTACAGACTTGTACATCTGCGGCTGTCAACACTCCATATGGGAGGAGTTTTGTCAGCTAGACAGAATCAAACTTGGAAGATTATATAAACTCACTATGTTTAGGGCATTCGATGGACTATACAACATTTATGCTATCTGTTTGGTAACATCTGGTACTGTGGATAAATGGCACTGTAAAAGGGGGACTGATGGTTGGTTGGCTACCCTTGATAAATAAAGTTTCAGTGAAAAAATAACTTGTTACTCTTAGATAAAAAAAACACTTGTGATTAGACATTACAATTACATTTATTACCTTCTTTTTATATTTCCATATTAAAGTATGGCTTATATAAAATGGGGATCACCTCTTTCTCTCTTTTTCTACTTTGTAAATGGAACAAAATTTTTCCTCTCTTTTGCTTTAAGTTATCCTAAGGTGATCTGCCTTTATTATGTGGAGTAAATCTGACTTAATGATCATCTGAATATAACTGGCATATGTAAGTAAAAATGTGTACATTTTGACATACTCAATGATTGGTATATATAAATTTGGTATAGAATTGCATAAAATCTGTATTCACATGAAGAAAAATTTAAGAATGTGTTCAGTTCTGTGTTTTGCATGGGTATATTTCTGCAGTGGAAAATCAATAAATAAAGTATGTGTATTCCTCTGGGACATCTAATTATTACTAGTTTTAGATTTTGCGATGTCATTATGTATACTCGTGTTATTGCATTAAAATAAAAAGTATTATCACCCTCTGTCTGTTGTATGACCATTTTTGGTGTGTTCGGAGGGGGGTGGGGGTGGAGGGGATGGGGATACTGAGACCCACCCAAAAATCTTGAGTATCCTCGAGAATAAAAATATGACTTCAAAATTGGTGTATATTTATGGCTTAAAATTTAAAGTTAGGGTTTTACTTCCAGGGTCATATTGGGGCAGGTTCTTAGCAGTATCACTTGCAGGAGCCAAACTCACACAGAGGTGGCAGTTGTGATTAGATGCCTAATGACCTTTTATTTATGGTGAAAAAGACTTGCTTCATTTTTGTAAGACAAATATGTATCAAAGATGGCTGTCAAAAAATGAAATTTTTCCTCAAAATTTGAATATTTCGTCCCAGAATTCTGGAGCAGACTATTAAAGCATTGTTTCACATTCATATGTTTGTCCCCTGATCATGTGGTTAAATAGTGCCATTTATCGTTTTCACTCAAAAGGGTTGGGAATATAATGATGGCATGTCAAAAACTTTCATCACGGTAACATGGTTAACATGTTTTGTTCTGTAAGCACTGTCTCAAAGGGATGTGCTGCTGTAGTCTACATTGACCTTTAGTGTTGATCATTGCATGATTAAGTTTGTGTCAAATAACCCAACTCTTAGATTTTACCCTGTTTACCTAGTAACAAAACTTGGTTTCCTCGGAATTGTATATTAAAAATAAGAGCAATACACATCCTTCAATACAGGCGTTAAAGTCCTATTTTAGCTATCGCAACTGCACAAGTACATCCAAGCTCTCCAGTGACTGACATTCCCCTAAATGAAAGTTTCAACGTCCCTGAAGTTGATTACCACAACCATTGGAGATAGGATCAATGGCAGAGGACCACCAGTTTCTGTTATCCTAACTACGTGTCTGCATGCAAGTAGGAGGGAACCCAAGGCTTCTGTTTTCCTTGGTAAGTTGTCCACCAGGCCACAGAGGAAGATATGACCTTGGACTTTGAAACTAAGGGTTGGACATCTTGAAAATATTGGTATTTGTATGAACATCAGAGTCAATTATGTCATACATTACATATGTACTCATATCTGTCTGGATTATCAGGAGCCATATTTTTAGCCACATTTTAGCCAAATCTCATCCTTAAGTTGGGTATATTTGTATAAAAAAGTTGACGGTTGTGCCCACTGGTCTATATGGCCCTACGATTGTGTGTCAAAGCTTTAAGAGTGTATCATGTTTGCGAATGGAGTATTACTTAGATAATTACAATGTGTCCTCAGAATATTCCATTGTATTTTTCTGTCATTTATATTTATATATTGATGATATATAGGGAGACACGTGGGTTAACAGAATTAAAACTGTTATACACTATTTTATTATTTCCATGACTTCCATTCAACTATTGTTAATGTACTGCACTGCACTCCCATACTGATTAAGTTATATACTGCGTTTAACAACCTCTCTATTGTTAGGGATTCTAAAATGGTACTCACAGTCACCATGGACATGTCTTTTGCACAATTCTGGAATCCCAAATACTGAACGGTAAATAAAGCAAAATGCTGTTGAATTTTACGTGCATCGTCCCATTTTTTAACAAATAGCATATTGTTTTAAAGCTTACAAGAAACTGAAAACATTTACAATACAATCTGCTAATATTTCATAACAAATTCCATGAAAATAGAGCAACGAAAATTAGTTGTTTTTTCACCCATGATATCAGTATGTATGTCTCATTGATTGAACAACCAACTTAACCTTGGATTTCTTTGCTTTTCAAGTAAGATCTATCCCTTATTTTGATCAAAATATGAATGTAACCACTTCAGAATGGGAATAAATGACATATTTGAGTCTTTTTAACCCGTGAAGCCTGAAGGGCTAAGTGATTTAATACCGGAGATCGGTTTGGGCTTCCTGGGTTTAATACAGATCAATTATTTAAAGTCATCATAAAGTACACTGAATATGTCATTCCTATATTCTGTTCAACAGCCGTGGCCAAATTGGGACAGTCCCTCATCATTCTCACTTGTGGGAATCAAGCAACACAAAGGTGACAGCCTGTGATTAGATGCAAAATTGTGGATCACTAGGCCACAAATGACCACAACAAGTCCTCATATTGCCTCAATTGACCAATCTGTGGGACGAATTTACCTGGTGCCTCTATTACATATTTCCAGGAGACCATGACTTGTCACGAAGCAAAACCAAAATATCTACACACAATTAGCCAGAGGCACATATGCCCATTAAAAACCAGTAAACATTTTTGAGTTTTGCAAACGTCTGAAAGGAAATATTTGGGTATGAAACTTTTTTTCAATGTTCTAAATTTCTGTAAAACTCTCATCATGTTGCACTCCAGCGGTCACTATAGCGTCCAATTTTACTTGTTAAGCCTTAATATCCCTTATATATTCACGTATTATGTACTGATAAAAAGAAAGATGTCCCAAACTCATACTAATTATACTAATTAAAGCAACATACATGACCTTTTTGAGGTTCACACAAAATCTGTTTGGGTCATAACAGTGGTCAACCTGTCGAATTATCTTCCAGTAAGCATCAGAATAATTATTTATTTCAGCCTGTTCTATGTGTAGAGAGCTGATGTACCTTCAATGACATCTCCCATTTTCAATGCCTTGGAGCTCATAAATGAAGATGAAGTCTGTAAAATTATCAATGACTCTCTCACTAAATCAAGCTTATTGGACCCTATATCCACATTCCTCCTTAAGGATTGTCTCAATATCCATTTGCCACCCATAACCAAGTTGGTAGATTATTCCCTCAGTGAAGGTTCTTTTTCTGGATCCTCTTAAAAAGGCTGTTGTCACCCCTCTTATAAAGAAGGTTTTGCTACCTGGTAATGGGCCTGCCGTCCAGTGTCTGGTCTCTGCTTCTTGCCCAAGTAGGTTGTAGCTAAGCAGCTAAGGTCTCATATCAATAGTAACAGTCTGCTTACAAACCAGGCATTCCACAGAAACTGCTATACTGCCAATTAAAAAGGAGGTCCAACTCTCTCTGGCACAAGGTGAACCCACTGTTCTAGTGTTGCTTGACTTGTCACTACCTTTTGACACTATTGATCATAACACTAGCCGTGGTTAGTTCTATGCAGATCCCACCTAACTATATGCCCATCTATCTCATGAAATGCTTCTGCTGCTCTTGCCTAATGCCTGCTTACAGGAAGTATAACAATGGATGGCTCTTTATAAATTAAAATTCAACCCTTATAAAACTGAATTTGTTATTTTTTGGTTCCAAGGCTCAATGTCAGACACTCTCCTCTCATTTTCCTGTCGATAATCTTAGAAGTCTTCTTTATCCTGCTGACACTGACAAAACCCTAGGTGTGTTTTTTGATGCAGTCTTTTCTTTCTCAGAACATGTAACGACTTGTAAAGCCTGCTTCCTTTGCTTTGATGTATGTGCCGGTTAGTAACCAGTGGTTGGCACATATAGGGGAAGAAGAGGTAGAAGGCTAGTTTTAGGTACGGTCCAACTGAAACAGCAGGGCCCTCACAGGCCTTGCTGGCTAAATTGAAACAAATCACCATGAAAATAATATAAAAATACAATGAGGTTTAATCCTATCAAACCTTTCTATGACTGAATCACATTATAAAAATTAATTAAAAGTATGAAGTTATGCATTATGAAGTTTTATTAAAAGCATTTATTTCACAAATAAATGCAAATTACCTTTTAAATTACACTTATGAACACTAAGATACGATTAAATCGAACAAGTTAATCTGAGGAGTTCAGTTAAACAACAGTAAGTGTTTATTTAAGAACTTAGTTTTTAAAAATTACGATTATCTTAATCTCTTTGCTTTAAACATGTGAACATATAAATACACCTTAAAAGAATCTTACAACAATACTTATATAATCCTGTTCACTAGTCACTCAACCATAAGTGAAAGAAATCATTTTAGAAAGGATAAGCAAAAAAAAAAGAAACCTTAAATAAGATTTCGCAATAATAGCTGTTTGGTTGAAATTTCAGTACTTAAATAAACTAGCTAGCTGGGTAAATTCAATTTCATGATTAAACCAGCCATGGGGTATGACATAATAGTTTCAGCTAATATCGGTCAATTCCTCTTAATATAAACTATGCATAATCTATCAAGTTTAATAATGCATAGTTCTGATTTAATTTTCACAAAACTAACTTTGGCTAGCACGGCCTGTAAGGGGCCTGCTAGTCCAGTTTACTGCATACCTTAACTTTATAGGTCTTCTATTCTTACCCTCATTTGCATAACAACCAATCAGCTTCAATTAGGGTTCACTTTTGGAACCCCAGTAATGTGGGGCCATTTTGAATTCAGATTTTGAAGAGTAAACAGGATTTTATTGCCCTCCTCCCACCCTGGCACATAAGACTGCAGCGAGCATTATACAGGTCAGATATGACCTTCAGGCGGCTCCAAGCTGACCTTGGATGACCCCCTCTCGATTTGACATAACAATGCACAGATTTTGTAGTTCAAGGCAGGGCCAGGCAATTCCCTGGTAGCCCCCTCTCGAATTCCTCACTTGTACTTAGGATCAGGTAGGACCAGGCCAGACCCTGGTATCCCCCTCTTGATTATGACATTAATGAAATAGGTTGATACTAGTAAATTGTATTGTATATTACTGGCACGAGTTGCTGAGAATATGTGCAATTTGATACGAGTTGTTTATTTATTTGGGGTTTTACGTCGCTTTCAACACTGTACAGGTCATATCACGACGGGTAGTTGGAAGGGCAGAGGAAACCAGTACATACAGTTCGTTAGGGTTCTGTACTGTAAACTGCCGACCAATGGCAAGCAACTACCAGCTTTCCCACTTAAGGCCATGACGGGGATCGAACCCCGGCCTCAGAGGTGGGAGGCGAGTGATACGAGTTGTTGACACATGTCTTATTTGCTGTGATCACGAGTTGTTATTTATCTGTGATATGCTATTTACTGTATGGTGTTTTTAAAACCTTTCAATTTATTGAAAACTTTTAAAACTTTTACCTTACACATATACTAACATGTAAATAAATTCCTCAAACCAGAATTTGACCTTCTTTTGACCTTTCACACTTTACCTCACCTTTGACTTAGGAAACTGACAGGAAACAATGCCGATATTTATCCTGTTAGTGTATACAAATTGACAACATATTCCTTTAGAACGTACACATACAACGTATATATTTGCAAGTTAGATCCTGTTAAGAAGTTAGAATACCACTGGCATTCCTTATTCATAATAATTCCAATATTTAACCTTATAGTATTTGTTTGCTGACAATATATCCATTGAATAGACATTGCATAAATATTACTTGTTATTTACAACTTGTTATGCAGTTCAGTGTATCAATAGCTCTCGTCAATGTTCACAGTTAATATACTAATGAATGAACTGGTAATACATATATACAGAGTTTTTATGATAAACTTTCATATTTTTAAATGTAAAATACATTTTTATGAAGAAAAATGTATATACTTACCATATGAAAACACTTGGGTAAGCGTGGCTTGGCGTTTGGTGACTGCCACATACACCATACACAGAATTTAAAATATGAGGGGAGACCCTCTTTAAACCTATGCACCTGCTACCTTTGACCCCTGGTGACCTAATTCACTCTGCCATGCGCAGTAATACAGAAATAGTTCATTCTTTTTGTGAATAAACATAAATGCTGGAAAAAGATCTTTTAAAAGCGGGGCAGGTGGGAGGGTGATTTGCTGTTTTCATTTGGTAAGTATGTACATTTTTCTTCATAAAAATGTATTTTACGTTTAAAAATATGAAATTTTATTTCATAAAAATGTAATATACTCTACCATATGAAAACACTTGGGTTGAATGCCCACATGGAAGGATGGTGGGAAAAAGACAGACTGAGGAAAACCACCCTAAGGTTAAATTGCATAAAGAGGATAGTTCCTGGTGCAATTAAACCCAAAACCTCTGTGCTGAAGAAAAAACTCTACTGAGTCAAATGAGTAGAATTAACCACTGCAAGAACTTCAGCACTGCTGTCTACACCCTATTAGGTCTGCTCAAAGGAGAGGGCATAAATATGCCACTATGCTCAGAATAGGAACATGCCAAGAGGCACTAAGAAGCACGGTTCTGAAAATGGAGATGAAGAACAGAATCCCTAAAAGGGAAATGCCACCCCCCTTTTTCTGAGACTAAAAAGTCTCAGAATGACTTAAATTGGGGAATTTAAGTAGAAGAGAGAGAATGGGCTGAGTGGAAACAAAAGTCCACTACACTTAAGAAATCAGAGATTCTTAAGAACAACATCTCTGAAGGAAAATAAGTGAAGGGCTAAAATTCCGAGAGGAATCCCCCATGATGTGATGCAGTGGAAAACCACCTAAGAGACCAGAATGAAACCTGGGCAAAAACATCAGGGCCTTAACATGTGGAACAGAGATTGAGGGAATAAAGGATGAAATGTTATCCAAAAAGATGTTGTCTGAGCAGCAATATCACCCTCTTTCAGAAAAAAGACCAAGAATAAATCCTCCTAAGAAAGCCAGAATAGCTAGATAGATAGAATCTTAGGAATCTGACAATAAGACAGGAGAAATCCTTTAAGTCATCCTTACCAAGACAAAAGTCAAAGCAGGTAGAGACTTCTGAAGATAACTGGCTTAAGCCAGGAAAGTAAGATCTGACTTAAGGATGACTTAAGCCATCCCTAGAGAGTGAGAGAAAAACTCTAAATAGAGGAATCAAATCACTCCTTCTCCTTCCCAAAGAAAGGGAGTAAGAAAGACTGTCTAATATGTGAAAAACTTGGCTCAGCAAGTAAACAGGGTTCAAGAGGAGCCTTGGTAAGAGCCTGCAGAACCAAGGTTTAAGTACCAAAAGGTAGGTGATGACTACCCTTATTGTGGACTTAAAGAAGCTCTAAAAGAAGAACCCAACTCCAAGTAGTACCTGGGGAGAGCTGACCTGTATCCCTATTGTCTGAAAAATAATTCCTTAAAAGGAACAAACAGCAATGAAAGGGACAGTTAATGCATGGCAAAGTGGCCATGTTCCTCACAAGTTTTTGAAGCAGTTCCACATTGCATCATAGACAGTAATGGAGGATAAAAATCCTCCAAGACCCCTCCTGTGAAAATTCTTCTTAAAGGAGACTTCAGCCAGAAAGCTTGAAGAACGGAACTCCATAAAAATTAATAACAAAACTCTAGATGAGATTGTTATAGAAGAATAAGAGGAAGAGGCAATGGCTTTCTTAAAGGAGATCTTGAGGCCAAAAACTTGGCACTTGCCAAGGAAGGCTACAAGAAGAATGGTACAGCTCTGAAAGTTGATTAACTTCCTGGCCATAGAGGACAAAGAGCTGAAGGAGGGAAGGAGTAAAACAAGTACTCCGGACCAAAGCACTCCAGGGCATCTGTTGCCAGAGCCTAAGGATCTTGTGATTGAATCACATGGCAAAAGAGATCTAAATCAGATGAGAAGTCTGAGACTACCATCTGAAGATCCAAGAATAGAGAGACCACTTTATATGAAAGGTGAGATAAGACCTCCAGAGATGGTCTGCCAAGGATTCATGCCCCTGGAACATGAGAAGGTGGAAGAACAGACTTGTTCTTGTAAAAATAATGGCAAAAGGTGCCAAAATAGATACACATGTCCCAAGAGTGGAAGCTCTCTTGATATAAAAAAGAAAGCACAGACAACAGTGTTACCTGAAACTATCTGAAGTGTCCCTTACAGAAAGGACAAGTGAGGAACAAATGTCTTGAGAACAAGACATCTGTGTTGTTTGAGGCTGAAAGGATGATCCTTTGATGAAAGGATAATACAGGAACAAATGTCTGAGCAAAAAGGACAGCTATGAGCTCTAGAACTGATGAACAGATTGGACTGCTACATTAAAGATGGACCTTAGGTGGTCAAAAGAGCACAAAAAACTCCCAAATCCTGAAGTGAAACATCCATGAAAGTAGATGTAAAAAGTAGGGAATTAAAGGGAGGTATGCAAAGACATAGTTCCCAGGATAGTACCATCTTAAATTAACCTTCATAGAAGGATCAAAGAATGGGCAATCCAGAGCACCTTTGAGAAGGAAAATTAAAGTGTTCTTAGATGACACTGAAGAAGTGTCATGTGCAGGTGACCTTGAAGAAGTGGCTTCCAAGTGGAAGCCAAGAGAAATAAAGGTGCCCAGTTGGAGAGGTAATTTAAGGTGTTCTAAGGCAGAGAAAGGGTGAGCCTGAATAGACAGAACCTTGTCCCTGTCAGGAACACCTTTAGACAGGTTAAGAACCTGACCCAGGAAGGAGACCTGTTGTAGGAAAAGATCTAAATACTTCTGCTAAGAACCACTCCAAGTTAAATGTCAACTCTAAGAGAGTTGCCAAATGAGCCTCTGACAACTATTGGCTCTAATGAGCCAATTTGTAGTCACATGTGCACTGAGATGCCCAACCTCAAAGCCAACTTTCCTTACTTCCTTGACTAAGGAAGTAAATCCTGAAAGGCTAGTGGCTAGGCCCTAAGGCATTGTCACAAAGTGGTACACCCTGCCCAAAAGCAAAACTCTGAGCAAGAGTGAACCAAAGAAGCCAAAGGAGAGAAAAGAGGTATATTGAGGAAGAGAAGTGGTCCACTGGCCAACTGAGAAAATGATCAACTGATAAGTTGCATCCTGATAGTCTGGAAAACCAGGAAAAGATATAAATCTAATGGATGGTTTCCAGTATATCTTTGTCAAGGATAGTGCCCTGAAAAAACAAATCAGGAAACAGAGCTCAAGATACTTGAACTGCTCATGTGAACAGCCAGTGTGAGCTAAAAGACAAAGAACAGCATTCTTCTGTGGAGAAGAGCTGAAGAAGAAATCAGGAAAGTGGAATCTGAGAGACCACTGGAATGTGAACCAAGATCCAGATTGCTGGAAAAAGAAAGGCAAACATTTCACATAGAAATGGAAGAAATCAGTTGACCTCCCACTGGTAAGTGGAGGGATCTGGGAGCAAGAGTGAACAGATGCATAATACAAATCCACTCTTATCTCCTGAAGGACATCAAAAAAGAGGTGGAGGCTGAGCCTCTGCCTCTGAAAGGCATTCCACCATCAGAATATTGGAACCTGGAAAGGAACCACATATCCCTTTAGCACTAAGTTAGAGAGAAGACTCCCTAGTTGGGAGGAGAGAGACCTATATTAGTTTGCCCCAAGAGGCTGAAGCAGAGAGCGTAAAAGAAGCACCTTTAATAAGGGCAGAATGGAAAGCTCCTGCTTATACTGTTAAATGTGGAAAAGGAATCTCTCAAGAGAGACACCACAAAAAACAGTATAAGACCAAAATGGCCCAAATTACCCTCCAAAGTGACGAGACACAAGTGAAGGAAAATGGATAAAGAAATCTCTCAAAACAAAGTGCAAAGAGAAGTGATGGCTGGAAAAGGCCATAGATCAACCAGCTAAAAAAGAGCTGGAAGATCCATTGAAAAGATGTCCAAAGCATGGTGGATGAAAAAGACCACTGAGAACTACAATCAACTTGAATAAGTGATCAACAAAACAGGACTCGAGGAAAGTCCCAGAGTACTAAGGACCCTAAGGTCCATCTCAGATCTCTCCTAATAGCAGAGGGCCTCTGCCTAGGGAACAGAAGGTCTTAAGAACCCCACCAGGCTAGATCCCAGGTCCGGAAACCTGAGCAAGTCAACCCAAAAACCTCTGAGGAGGGGTTTTACTTGACAAAAGTAAGTTTTAGAAGGTAAATTTGGGAAATTTCCCAACCTATAAAACTTAGAATCAGAAGATCCCAAAATGAATGAGTGACAGAAGTAAGAATCTGGCCTCATGAAGGAACTTCTAAGCCTGGGAATAGTGGTTGACTTAGAGAAAAATAAGACTGATCAAAAGGAAAGAACAGTCAAATTTATACCCTAATTCTGTTGGACAGGAAGCCTAGAAATCTTCTGTGGAGAAGATTGAAGGACAAAGTCCTAAGCATCCATATAGTCTAACAGACTGGCACCCAAAATGTTGGAATAGGGTCCCTGAAGTCTGCCTAAAGGTTAACTAAAGACAGAGGGACACCAACATACCCAAAAGGGAGATGTTCCCATTGGAAGTCAGATCTAAATAATGGTGAAAATGCAATAGGAAGCTGTTGAGTAACAGAAGATTTCCACCAAGCCCAAAACAAAAATTTTCTAGATTTAGAAAATGAATGGAGCTGTGTTTAGGAAGTAGCAAAATCAGTTGGATTCAACTGATAAACTCTTCTTTAGGGACCCTGAACAAAAATGGTCTTGAGAAGGTAATCCCAGCCCAAAAAGACAGTCTGATTAGGCTGAGCCTTAGGCACAAAAGAGGCCAAAAGACTGAAAATGGACTGAGAAACCAAATGACCAACTCACAAAATTGGAATGTAGGAAACCAGGAACAGTGAGATGGGTCTCCAAAGGGGAAGACCAAGTCAACCCCATGAGCCGTTAACCACCATCCTCCAGATTTGAAGGTGGGGTAAGGCTAAAAAAGGAAACCCTGGGTTCAGAATTGAACCCAAAAACACTGAAACCAGGATCCGTATCCCAGAAATGTCAATTGAAAGGGCCTGTAAAAGAAATGAACCGTGAATGGTGGTATGTGTAGTACCGTAAATATACGCTAAAATTATGCGTAAAACATGGATATTATAACACATTATGCTCTAACAGAATAATAATCAAAGAATTATGAAAAAGGAATGCATACACAAACCTGGAAATGCTGTAATCACTGAGAAAATGACTATTTTCAAACAACCGATCGGTTGACCTCCATTTTATCTGCGACGTCTTCGTCACGTGACCTGGTGAATGATTTGTAAAAAGCCCAAAAAATACTGTCAAAATACGCGGTGAAACGAAGAATTTCGTGGAAAGAATGAAGGAAAACCGTAAATTAGAATTATAATGCCTGTAGAAGTGCATAAAACAAATTAATTTACCAAGGAAATGAATATCTCCAAAGGAAATCCGACATTCTGCACCACGTGACCAGATGAGCGATAATACGAATTTTGAAGAAAAACATAAAATATTGCACAAAATATACAATAAATTCACCAGAAATCGAAGGAAATGGTAAATAAAATGGAGGAAGAGTGAATAAAACAGCTTAAATGTACTTACAGAGCATCAAATACGTGTTAATGCAGGTCTTAATGAGATAGCAGAAACGCCTGTTGACACTACAACCGCCACAAAAAGAATGAACTATTTCTGTATTACTGCTCATGGCAGAGTGAATTAGGTCACCAGGGGTCAAAGGTAGCAGGTGCATAGGTTTAAAGAGGGTCTCCTCTCATATTTTAAATTCTATGTATGGTGTATGTGGCGGTCACCAAACGCCAAGCCATGCTTACCCAAGTGTTTTCATATGGTAGAGTATATTACATTTTTATGAAATAAAAAGTCATATTTTAATCTTTTAGGATCACCAATAACTTTCCACCATAATCTTGAATTGTGGCCTACATCTGAAAAAATGAACCCATCTTACAAATGAAAAAAATTATCTGTAATGTAACAATCTGATAATAATTGATTCGGCTGTACTATATATAAATTAAACTATTGCTAACTGTTATTTTGCCACATGTTGGGGGTTTTGGTGGGTCGATCTTAGCTGCTGTAAAAGCTTTGATAAGTTTTAAAAGTGGACTTGACTTCAGTTGAATTCACAAGAGGTAGTTCTGCTGCAAAGGTTGCCTTGTTTCACAGCAGTTGAAATCTCTGATCGGATTACACTTTAAGAAAAAATTCTGTATTCTGAACACCTTTTATTGTTACTTTTCATCCACATATTTATCTTGTTTTACTTCCACAACAATAATCCAATAATCATCCTTTGAGTTTCTTTAAACTGTCTTTTATTCACTTTGATGATTGCACTGTCCATGTTCTACTTCATCTGATACCACTACCTTACTCAACTTTCATGGAACCTCTGATATTTGTTCGATTGTGTTTACAATAAAATTCAAAAATCAGATTAAAATTTAGCCAAATATTCTAACAACAAAATAATCTCTAGATTACTTTTATTTATGCAAACTGATAATTTTAGATATCCGAATCTAAAACCAATTTGGGGTGTTTTTGATATAAACCAATGGTTTGATCTTTAGGTGACCATTTTGATGTTTATTTTACAATCAAGAATTAACATCACAGTCAAATATTTATTCGTTCAGGAGAAGTGCTAGTTCAAAACTCAGATCATTCGGTTCCTATTCTAAAATCATTCTGCCCCAAGGCTGGAAAGAAAGTCACCCTATATGAAAGCTTGTATATCTCGTATGTATTGCTCATTGATTGACTAAAACATCAGACACTAGAGATTTCATGATAGTTTGTCTAACTGAGAATGAATGAGACAAGAACTGTAAAGAAGTAAAATTGTGCTCGATATATATATTACCCATGAAATCGTAATTAAGGAGAGTAAATCTGGTAATACCCTATTGATACAGTACATTTTGTTTTGTTATAATTGCTTGAAAGGCAATATTTTATTTTTAGGTTATTGCAAAGAAAGGCAACTATCTGTACCTTATGGGACACACAGATTCACCCAGAAGATAGCTGTAACCATCTCAGTTGCATCTCTACTATAATTTTAGAGTAGCATACTAAATTTTTTCAGATTTTACTTAAAGAAATAGCATGGTGATGTAAGTTTTTACTTTAATACTAAGTAAAAGTCTATTGTTTGCCAACTATCTTCATCTGGGTAAATTGTTTATAAGGTAATTCAAGCCACTTCATTGCCGAACATAAACTTAGTGTAAGATGAAACTTAGAGAAAAATAGGTGCTTGAAAGATAATCTGATAAAGTGCAACATATCAAACAAAAACATATATTATATACATGACAAGTATAAATAAAAATTTTATTTTCTAGACATGACAAATATGTCAAAACTTTGTTTTCTAGACAGGACAAAATATGTCAGGAGTATTTGATACAACATACAACCTCATATTCCAGACAGACAAACTGTCTTAGCTTCCAAGCATATATGGTTGTGGCCTAGATTATCTTCTTAATGTTTTTATATTTTTCCCAATCTTGTGAATATAAACAAGCAGTGACTAATGGACAAAAGCAGGTCATTTTGATAACTAATAAAACATGATTTCCTATTTGTATTATAAATGTGGCCTTTACAATATTAGAAATGAACTCAAAATAAATTTAGGGTTACCATATCTGGTGTACTGACCATAAATGCTTGAAAAAGCAGTGGGGATGTGACCTACCTTCCAGCAGACATGGATTACTGCATCACCAGACCATTCAGCAAAAGGTGTTTTTGGCATTCCCAGGATCTTCCACGTGACAATACCCCAACCAACCAATTTTTGGATAAAGATACAGAGAGGCTCTTTCGTACTTATACCCAGTAGGTATATTGTGCCCGATCAAAAAAGGCAAATGGGGTGTTTTTAAATCCGCCAAGAGGTATTATTATTATTATTTATTATTTGTTTGTTAGTAGGATTACATAAATACTACTGGTTGGAATTTGATGGAAACAATTCAAAAGATGGGTTTTGGTTCAACTTAGATACCATTAAATTTTGAGAAGTGATGTTGGTCACGGTCTGGATACTAAAAAAGAATCTGGATTTTCTTATTTACTTATTATTACGTGCATTGGCGGAGTCATGCACTCTATAATTTCTCCCATTTCTATCAATTTTTAAAAACTTGTTGCTTATCTATATATTTTTTGTGAAAACTGAAAAACATGTAGGCTTTGATAACAGAAAAGCAGTTTTAACCACAAATATGAAAATCACAACATACTGGTGCCAGGGTTCTTAATTTTCAGTAATAATTATCTGCGTAAGCTTTTGCCATTTAAAATTTGACAGTACTTATAATTAAAACTGGCTGAAAAGCCGCACCCAATATTACTGATACAGAATATACATGTATGTCATTATTTAGAATAACTGCAGTTTCAACATAGTCAGTATTTGATGCATCTTTATCCAAATGCAATGGTTAACGACAACACCCCAACCAGATGCCTCCACCAATTAACTGCCAACATTGCCAAACCAATGACTTCTCTAAAACAAAATATCTCTACAGTTTCAAAGACCGAGTTGTAGCATGTACAGAGGAGAATGAGATCACATCACCAACAATATTCGTTTTGAAATTTTATGGATTTTCTTTGTCACAAAAGGTTTCCCAGAATGAATCACATATGACTCTCTTCAGCAAACAGCATTTGGCAAGTTAAGTTTATGAAGAAAGGATACAGTTTCCCAGTGACAGATAAAGTACAAACTATCAAATAGATACGTAACAACTAAACAGAAATTGCTTTAGGGTGGATTTAAATGGTCCCTGGAGTCATTTTAAAATGGCAATGCAAGTATGTACGACTGATCATAATTACTTGTAATATCAGTTTTGGAAAAATACTGCCAGTACCGTTCAAATCTATACCCATCAGAAATACAAATGAGATTCCACCAATCAAATCTCAATAGGAGTAAAAATTTAATGTTGGTAATTTTTTTTTATTTATTGATACATTCGATGAGATTTGTCATGATCAGTATGACACTACATTTTGAAAAGTTTTGTAGTTGTTAGATAAATACAATGGAACTTGGATGATGGCAATATAGTTCATTGGAAATAAAGGTAAAACAATAAATATACTACTATAATGGCAAAAGTATTTCATTTTTAAAGGAGCATTTAATTTGAAAGGTTCTATGAAAGGTTAAAGTAGCATTTAATTTCATTTAATTTGAAAGGTTCTATGCATTTATCTGTTGACTATCGGGATTTGTAACTACTGGGAATTAATAACTGTTATGTAACAATGCATTTACTGCACTTTGTATTATGGCTGGAAATAAATACAGTAAAATCAGAACCAAATATCGTCTTTTTTCCACAAAACAGTACATTTTGAATAAATTTCGTTAATTTTGTTATATATTTAGTATCCCAGAGTTACAACTTTCCTAAGAAGAGTAAATCTGTCAGTCCTCATTTGATAAACTCCATTATTTACAATCTGATGTTTAAATGACTGAGTAGTCGCAATTATGGCTAGCATTAGAATTGAAAGTATGTAGAACATTTCTGATTTCTAAACCCATGCCTTTCACTTTCATTTGATTTTCTATAAATATTCAGATGGAGCTTGATCTGTGATGCTTGACAGTAAACTTAAATAATGGAGCACATGGAACTATAACTGCAAACAGCAATGCCTCACAACATTATATGGAAAAGCCAATCATTGGAATCACTAATATAAATTGACAGTGATATAATGTTAGCATTTACTAAATACAGAGTGGAACAACAGTGGACCCTTGTTATATTTGTTTCTTATGGGTCAATATGGCACTGCTACTTACAATACCTTTAACATACATGAATAAGGGATTTCATTTTTAGCAACTGTCAAATCAAATCATAGTTTTTGAAAGTTAAACTGTAAAAATTTAGGAATAATAAGAACCAGACCTAATAAGAGGAGATTTCCAAGTGAGGCTTATAATTTGTCCTTTTACTCTTAATAAAATGACTGATAAAATCAACAATTCCCTTGCAGTAGAAGATAGCCCGTGGACTTTGCACATTAAACATTTAGATCAGAAACATAATATTGCACAAAATATTCCCAATAAATTTCCTGCGTGACATCAGATTTGAAGAGTCATCACTAATTAATTATGTTTAACCACAAACTTCTAATCAAAGGACGCATAAGATAAGTTTGTGGACAATAAAATTTGCCACAGAAGATAACAATGAAATCCCAATTAAGTACAGTACTTCTTTTCTTTGCAATTGTCATGCCAGAAATTATTACCCCCTACTCTATCTGTCCGTCAATAGTTTACACTCTAAAAAGTACAAACTCATGTCTGCTGACTATGGTAGACTACTCATTGTTTATTAGCTACTGCAATAATATAAAAACAACAGTCTTTCAACTTTAACTTTTACAAACTCTAAAAATATACTCAGTAGAGGATGTCTATAATTTGCTGGATTGACCTTAATTTATGGACAAGCTGTACTGTACTTGTAGTGCTAGCCAAGTAGTTTATAAAGATCCAGTAAAAGGTGCTGGATCTTTAGATAAAGAAATACCTCAGTTACAAGGATTTGGCTTATCTCTTATCCTAGACAAACACAACAACTGATTAAAGTTCGACAGTCTTTTCAATCTTCTTTTTTTATATATCCATGTTTTTCTGTACGACTTTTTCACAATTGAAATAATAAAAAGGCACAACATTGTTTACACAGTATAAAGGGGAAAAAACCTGAGCTAAGTGTCACAATGGGTCCAAAATAGCCAGGTGTTAGGCTCAGAAATTAAACAATGCCTGAATTAAATGTACTTTCATTTTGTTCACTTGTGACCAGATGTGGTTGATAAATTGGTCCAAAGACTGCAAAATCACAGAATACACGATAACTAGAAATATCATTTATCAAATGGGGAGTCATACTGCAAGATTGTTAAAAAGTATAAGTTGATAACATGCTGTTGATCCTGTTTTGAAATTTTCTAGAAGTAGCTATAGTACTTATTTACGTAAGTAATCAAACCAGTTTATTCAATTATTCAGTGAAGGTACCTATATGTTAAGTTTGAGTGGTGGTTTCGAATAATGTAAAATATTGCTATACGTAAGAGTAAGGGAATTCTTATATCAGAACCTTATCCATAGATTATCATCCTTGTGTGGATTCTACTCCGGCAAAGCTGATGACCTGTGCCATATATGATCCTAGTTGGTGAACCAGATGTTTACAGGCTTGCGAAAGTTAACACCGAAGTCACTGATCCTACCTCCAGGCTAGGTTATTTTCAGGAAACCTGCACCTGGTGTACATGCGGTCAATTAAACCACTAGTTTATATCAGAATGAAAATCAATATGGCAAATTTGATTGAAAAGTATTATGCTGACATATGACGTCAGATTGAAAATGTTAGAAGTGCTGTGGATTGAAGTAAACTTATTCCCAGAAATACTATGTTTTCTCAGTTGGTTTGGGTTTTTACTAAATCTCTGTGAATCATTTTGTGCAATAAAAGGACACTATCACTCTAGTCACAAAGGGAAAACTCAGACTATAAAGCTTAATAAAGGGAGGAGTGCAGGCTGTTTAGGTGAGTAACACACTAACTTCTGAAATCCTGGGTTCAGTTATCGGTCTATTTATTTGTTAAAATGGGTTTTAACGTTGCTTTTATCACTGTACGGGTCATATCACGACAGGTAGTTTTATTGGCAGAAGAAACCAGTACATACAGTTGGTCAAGGTTCTGTACTGTAAACTGCCGACCATCGGAAAGCAACTGCCATGTTTCTGACATAAGGTCCAGGGTTTGAACCTCAGACCTCCGAGGAGGGAGGTGAATGTTGTTACCATTGCATCATGGTGGCTACTCAGTTACCTGTCAAGTCGGTAACCAAGTTTGGCACTTCTAATCACGGACTGTCACCTCTGTGTGGGACTGACTCCCATGAGTGGCAGTACTGAGGACCTGTCCTCGTACAACCCTGCTTGTTGAAAGGGATGTAAAACTCCAACTTTAGCTTCATACAAGTCAACAATTGTATCTTTATTTATCTCTATTTTAGGCCAATTGCATTTGCAAACCTTTCTATCATTTCTCTAGTTTTTATCTCTTTGTCATGAAGGTTTCCTCTCACATGTTCATTTTTGTTGCTAACTTTGTTCATCTAGTAATTAAGAACATCATCAAGCCCTTACCACATATCAAAATGTATAGACGAGAGGACTTGGTGCAAGAAGGGTACACAAAGTCTAAGGTCAAAGTTGGTGTTTTTAATCCTGTTCTACAGCCAGGGTCATTTGGGACAGCATTGTCAGTTTTGGGAGTCGAACCCACACAGAAGTGACAGCCTACAATTAGAAGCTAAACCAGATAACCCAACTGGCCACTGATGACCTCAGTATAGTTATCTACTGTTGGGGTTTGGCTGGTGTAATTTCTTTATTTCATTTGAAATCACCATGTCTTCAATCAAATATTTACTTAAATTAGTGCTTTACTGGCATAGGGTCACTTACATTATGTACTATTATACATTTTCTTCAAATCTTTTAGGTTGTTTTTAACCTCCTTCGGTTAAGGTCACCTCAAACTCTCATTAGTTTAAGGTGACCCTTTGCCTGTATTGTATGGATGCAAGTTGTAATAGATTGTAATAATTGTAATGGATTGTACATATGCAGTAGAAACATACATACACTATTAAAGAATAAAACATTTTATATCCGCAATGCTGGTTGACCTTTGACCTCTTGGGTTATCTGTCACAGTTATTGCAATATAGGACATTCATTGCAGGTCTCCCTAGATATAACCTTAACTATGAAAAAGACGTAAATTTTCCTCCTAATTTCGGTTTTATTGTTGAAAGGTTTACTCATAAGGCAAAGTTAACAGTGCTAGCAGGTGAAACATTTCAGGATTTTTCTTTGGTACTCATCTGTTATTTATATTTGACAACATAATGTGATATAACCAATTCAACTTGGATTATAATCCATTTGTACTTCATTTATGGGGCTGTTCCATTTTCGAGAGCCAATTGTAAGCCTACTTTATGATTGGAAAATACAAAATATTTGTGTGCAGTTTCAGATAGGTTTATTTATTTATTTATTTGGGGTTTTATGTTGCTTTCAACACTGTACAGGTCATATCACGACGGGTAGTTGGAAGGGCAGAGGAAACCAGTACATATAGTTCGCTTGGGTTCTGTACTGTAAACTGCCGACCAACGGCAAGCAACTACCAGCTTTCCCACTTACGGCCATGGCGTGGATCGAACCCCGGCCGCAGAGGTGTGAGGCGAGAGTGTTACCACTCTGCCACTGTGGCCCCCAGATAGGTTTAAAGATAGATCTAAGATCTTATACTGTTAATGCAGACTGCCGCACGGAAATTTCTGGAAAGTTTACGATAGGTTTATGAACCATAAAGATCGACTTAAGACAAAAATTAAGTTTAAGATAGGTTTAAAATCACTGTAGATGGAATAATTGCTTTGCGAGAGTGAAGATAGGTTTAAGATTGATGTAAGTTCAAAAAGATTACTTTGTGAGTGAAAAGATCGGTATGCAATGGTTTAAGATGATAAAAATCTGATGAGGTTCACTAGCAACAGTTTGTGATAATTTCAAACAGTTTAATTTTGCCATAAACCTTTTGGCATTGGGCCTGTGATCCCTTCCAGTCGGGAACATATCCCAACGTTCTGTATATTCCGTACACAATGGGTTTATGATGGCCTTAAGATTGTGGTGATGAAAAAGATCTACCTCCCGATCTGACAATTTACAGGATCTAAAACATCTCTCGCAAAGCATTATCACCATAATGGAACAGCACTCTTAGGAATGACTATTTATGTGCAGGTATTTCTAGAAATACACAACACAAACTCCTGGGAAGGTTTCCCAAGTTATAATTGAAAAGTATTTTCATTTCTATGAATTTCTGTGACAAAAACATTAGCCTTTCTTATGGTCACCCCACTTTGTGTCAGAGAAATTAATTAACAGATGAACACAATTGCAAGCAATACCACATGACAGAAAATCAACTATGTTAAATACCTATGTTGCCTTGAGATCTGAATGATCCAGGATGATAAAATACAAACGTTATTCAGGGGTGGATCCAGCTTTTATGTAAGGTGGGGGTTCACATCGAGTAAGGTGGGGGTTCACATTGAGTAAGGTGGGGGTTCACATCAGACATATTATAACTAAGGCTGAAAAAAATTAATTTTTGGTAAAAATAGAGTGCATTTCCTGTAAATTTAACACCACTGTCAAGAAATAATTTTGTACTTTGGGTTGAACCCCTTTACATTATTTTTCAAAGGGGGGGTTCGAACCCCCTGACCCCCCCCCCCCCCCCCCCCCCTGGATCCGCTAGTGAGTTATGATTTGGGCTAAAATTTATAAGTGGGGTCAAGGTGCACACACTGAAAAACAGTGATAGACTTAACTACTGATAGCAAATTGCAGTGTCTACTTACCAATCTGTGCTTTATATGTGTACGTATACTTACCATATATTTAAGTATTCTAAACCACCCCACAAAAGGTAACTGTAGACATTGTTCTATCACAATTAGGAAACATGGAAAAACATCCATCTAATATATTATGGAAAGATGAAGGGATGAATTACTACTCTAAGCATGTGGATACCCAAATAGACAAAATCTTGACCAAATACATAGATTTGGCTTTCGGTAAGTACACTTCAAATTACGTATACATTAACAGATCAATTTTTTTGTATCCACCGGAAGCATCCGGTGGATACTTTGGTTTAGCGTCCGCTACGCCGCCGCCGCGCGTAGAGAGATTTTCGGCGTTAACGCTCTAAGAGGAAAACAACAGCAGCTAGGTTCACCAAATTTGCAGGATATCTTCATTGGGGGGTAAGCTTCTCTGGGAAGGAAAATAGCCTCATTCTGAAAAACAAGATGGCTGCCACGGGCATTTCTTTGAAAATAATCTACATTTTTCTACTGCCTGTTCCTCATAGGTAGAAGGTTGAATCTCTTCATAGGTGATATGTATGACACATATACATGTCCTCTACAACCTTGCACACATTTGACCTTGAAGCTCCTAATTCAAGGTCATCCACGGAGTGCCGAAGTAATCCACATAGCGGACTTTAAAAGTGCCTATATCTCCCTTATTATTGGTCCTAGAGGTTTGCAATGTGAAGCCAACCTATAGGAAATCATATGCTGCGAATCTTCTGATGTGGTCATATTTGACCTTGGACCTCTCCTTCAAGTCAAACGAGGATAGCCAAACTTAAAAGTGCTTATAACTCGCTTATTATCGATCCTAGAGGTTTGGGATGGTAAACCAACATATATGAAATCATGGGCTGGGAATCTTCTGGCGTGGTTGGATTTGACCTTGGGCCCCTCCTTCAAGGTCAAACGAGGACAGCCAAACTTAAAAGTGCTTATAACTCGCTTATTATTGATCCTAGAGGTTTGGGATGGTAAACCAGCATACAGGAAATCATTGGCTGGGAATCTTCTGGTGTGGTCGGATTTGACCTTGGGCCCCTCCTTCAAGGTCAAACGAGGATAGCCAAAGGTAATAGTGCCTATAACTCTCTTATTATTGGTCCTAGAGGTTTCGGATGGTAAACCAACATATAGAAAATCATGTGCTGGGAATCTTCTGGTGAGGTCAGATTTGACCTTGGGCCCCTCATTCAAGGTCAAATGAGGACAGCCAAACTTAAAAGTGCTTATAACTCGCTTATTATTGGTCCTAGAGGTTTGGGATGGTAAACCAGCATATAGGAAATCATGGGCTGGGAATCTTCTGGTGTGGTCCGATTTCACCTTGGGCCCCTCCTTCAAGGTCAAACGAGGATAGCCAAACTTAAAAGTGCCTATAACTCGCTTATTATTGGTCCTAGAGGTTTGGGATGGTAAACCAACCTATAGGAAATCATGGGCTGGGAATCTTCTGGCATGGTCGGATTTGACCTTGGGCCCCTCCTTGAAGGTCAAATGAGGACAGCCAAACTTAAACGTGCTTATAACTCGCTTATTATTGGTCCTAGATGTTTGGGATGGTAAACCAACCTATAGGAAATCATGGGCTGGGAATCTTCTGGCATGGTCGGATTTGACCTTGGGCCCCTCCTTCAAGGTTAAACGAGGATAGCCAAACATAAAAGTGCTTATAACTCGCTTATTATTGGTCCTAGAGGTTTGGGATGGTAAACCAACATATAGGAAATCATGCACTGGGAATCTTCTGGTGTGGTCAGATTTGACCTTGGGCCCCTCCTTCAAGGTCAAACGAGGATGGCCAAAGGTTAAAGTGCCTATAAGTCGCTTATTATTGGTCCTAGAGGTTTGGGATGGTAAACCAACCTATAGGAAATCATGGACTGGGAATCTTCTGGTGTGGTCGGATTTGACCTTGGGCCCCTCCTTCAAGGTCAAATGAGGACAGCCAAACCTAAAAGTGCTTATAACTCGCTTATTATTGGTTCTAGAGGTTTGGGATGGTAAACCAACCTATAGGAAATCATGGGCTGGGAATCTTCTGGTGTGGTCGGATTTGACCTTGGGCCCCTCCTTCAAGGTCAAATGAGGATAGCCAAAGGTTAAAGTGCCTATAACTCGCTTATTATTGGTCCAAGAGGTTTGGGATGGTAAACCAACGTATAGGAAATCATGGGCTGGGATTCTTCTGGTGTGGTCGGATTTGACCTTGGGCCCCTCATTCAAGGTCAAACGAGGACAACCAAACTTAAAAGTGCTTATAACTCTCTTATTATTGGTCCTAGAGGTTTGGGATGGTAAACCAGCATATAGAAAATCATGGGCTGGGAATCTTCTGGTGTGGTCGGATTTGACCTTGGGCCCCTCCTTGAAGGTCAAATGAGGACAGCCAAACTGAAAAGTGCTTATACCTCGCTTATTATTGATCCTAGTGGTTTGGGATGGTAAACCAACATACAGGAAATCATGGGCGGGGAATCTTCTGCCATGGTCGGATTTGACCTTGGGCCCCTCCTTCAAGGTCAAGTGTGAGGACAGCCAAACTAAAAAGTGCTTATAACTCGCTTATTATTGGTCCTAGATGTTTGGGATAGTAAACCAACATATAGGAAATCATGTTCTGGGAATCTTCTGGTGTGGTCAGATTTGACCTTGGGCCCCTCCTTGAAGGTCAAATGAGGACAGCCAAACTTAAAAGTGCTTATAACTCGCTTATTATTGGTCCTAGAGGTTTCGGTGCATTGTCTTTACGGTGGATACAATTTGCATCGGTTCTCCGATGCGCTAGGTCTAGTTTTCATTTGGTGAAATACACATATCAAATGACCATGCCCAATTTTGTTTTATGTCACAGGAATTATATGCCAGGGTTTCCCCAGATCTTCAAAAAGTATAGAATGTAAAATATGATTTGTCAAAACCCAAATTAAACTTCAATTGTGCAAGAACTTTACACATTTGTGAATGTGTAAGAATGTGTTAACCTTGACCTGATGTACTGAAAAAGAGTTCATGATCAGATCGTCTAAAGATTTTACACATGTCTCCAAATGCTCTGTCATATCATGCTCTAGAGTTCTTAAGTCTGGGTAAGAAGAGAATATGACATTGATCTCTGGACTGAACTGTTCTAGACCACTTTATTACCTTTTATGGATGTTTGCCAGAAAAATATACATCACCTGCTAACGGGTGAATAGGATTGTCAGACCCTATGTGGGAAAGTTGGTAGTTGCTTACTGTTGCCCTGCAGTTTACAGGACAGAAACTTGAACAATTAGGTATATACCAGTTTCCTCTGCCCTTAAAATCACCCGTCATGATATAACCTATGCATTGCACTGACAGAGATGTTAAAATGAAAATAAAACAAACCTGTCAAAAGAGGCATCAGAGTGGGGAGCAAAATATTAGGAACACTAAGAAGCAAAGGAGGAAAATTACTTTGAATATTAAGCCACCTCTGCTGGATCCTAGGCCCCATTGACTCACTATAACGAGAAGTGGCAGCCTTAGGAGAACACAAAATATCTCTTTCTTTATAATTACAGAATCTGTGTGTTGTAGTCTGGTTCCTCAACAGCCGTTTGTATTTATGGATTATGGAACAGCAGATGGAGTTAGTGTGACAAAAATACTTCCTGAGATTGTAGGTGAGACATAATAATCCATTAGTTCTAATAATTTCATATTATGTCAGAAAAATTCTGTTACTGTTCAAATAATATTTGATTTTTCATTGCTTTAAAACACAGTATAAGTTGTAACATAGAACAGATATTGTGGGATTTAAGCTATTGTAGAGGTGATATCATAAGATCTGGTTTAGGAGTACACGAAGCTGTCCAAGACGAGTCGCCCAACTTTGTGATACACAACATTCATTTGACAGTTCATTCATTTGTATTTCCTAGTTTTCCTGGTATTTTTAGAGTGAACTGTGAAACTGTATTGATTTGGTAAGCTGTTAAATTTGTATTTCCTTGTTTTCCTAGTATTTTAGAGTAAACTGTGAAAACCTTATTGATTTTGTAAGCTGTTAAAAAGGAGGTGAAACCACAATTTTGACTTTGACCTTCCAAGGCACAACGCAAGGGTAGTAATCTGACCTTTTTGTTTACTTGTCTGTTCATGCATATAAGTCAAAACCATAGAGATGTGATCTGTGCTATATTGTAACACATGGTGGGGTCTAACTATTGGTAGATCCTCCTCCAAGATGGTCTGCAGGGGCGGATCCAGCTTTTATGTAAGGTGGGGGTTCACATCAGATATATTATAACTAAGGGGGTCGGGGGGCATGCCCCCCTGGACAAAAATTAATTTTTGGTAAAAATAGAGTGCATTTCCTGTAAATTTAACACCACTGTCAAGAAATAATTTTGTACTTTGGGTTGAACCCCTTTATATTATTTTTCAAGGGGGTGGTTCGAACCCCCTGAACCCCCCCCCCCCCCCCTCCCCCATGGATCCACTAGTGGTCTGAATTAACATATCCAAAATTGAATTTGTTGATTTTTCTGGCAATATCCAAATACATAAATCTACTCATCTACTACGTTGATTATATTTTCACACTAGATGGGGTCTACCCATTGATTGTCCACCCCCTTTTAAGTTGACCCAGATAAGGATAGGTAATCCGGATACAGATCTGAATTTACAATTCAGATCTTTTTAATGTTCCTGCAGCATTAGCCATGGACAAAAGTTTGCATTGTCTTGCAGTGCTTGCTGGCCTTTTAATTGATGTTTATATAAAACACATTTCTTACCCTATTGTTTGAAATACACATATTTCTTACCCAATTGTTTGAAAATTACACAAACTCCTTACCCAATTGTTTGAAAGTTATACACATTTTTAACCCAATTGTTTGAAAGTTACACACATTTCCAATCCAATTGTTTGAAAGTTACACACATTTCTTACCAAATTGTTTGAAAGTTGCACACATTTCTTACCGAATTGTTTAAAAGTTAAACGCATTTCTAACCCAATTGTTTGAAAGTTAAACACCTTTCTAACCCAATTGTTTGAAAGTGACACACATTTCATACCCAAATATTTGAAAGTTACGCATTAAATTCTGTGATGTAGCCAATTTGCTTCAACTTTTGGTGGAAAAATTTCAATCCATATAAAGCCATGAATAATCAAAAGTTAACATTAAAGAGAGATAGAGACATGGAAATTTACCTGAGGTTCCACTCACTATTTGATACTAGTTTAATGACCCCTTAAGAGGTGCTGATGTGCCCTATGTATTTACTGTCCAGATTAACAATTTGACAAAAATGGCTTGAGTGAAAGTATATTGTTTTAAAAGTATTACATTGTGAAAAAGGTGGTTTGTTATCAATATTATAGGGATGTAGAGATATACCACACAAGACAATATCAATTAATTTCTGGTCATATTACTATTAATTTAACAGAAAAAGCAAGGCAAAAGTATGGCTCACAAAGGGAGTTCAGTGCCATTCTAAATGATGTTGTAGATTGTGATTACAAGTCAGTTTGGATGCTTACATCAGGTAAGATATTCCTTCTGTGTGGTTACAGTGCAGATTTATATTATATTACCTTATTGCATTTTATTTGGAAATTATACTCCAAAATAAGTAGAAAATGTGAATTTTGCAAATAAGTAGGTTTCGCCAATGGAAGAAATGCGTTGGTTAATGTTCAGGATGTCTGTATCAAAAATATACATAATGCATAAATTGCTTTACACACACCCTATCTGCAAAGAGTATTTCAATGTATTGTTTCAGTTGACAGATCAGATCTTAATTGATTTAAGCCCGAGAGACCAGAAGAGAAGAAAGATATTAACACAGATTGGGATTAATAAAATTTGCGTATACCAGTTAACTAAAACATTTTGAAATCTTTTAAAAACAAAAGACATTTTAAAATGGCCCACACACAAAAAAAGGCCTTACACAAAAATCAGTAAAATATACATGGGTTCAATAAACTAAAGGTCAACAAAGTGTACACACAATCCAGACAAGGTCATATCCAACATTCAAGTAAGAGTCCAAAACCCATCTGGAACGATCTCCTTTTAACATAAACTGGGACAAAGCTAGGATAAGCCTGGGCCACCGGAGGCCTAAGACTATTAAATGTTTGGTATCACCCTAAACATGAAAAATGGTAAAACTCAACAAAATACATGAGCCCAATTATGGACCATAAGCCCTGACAAGAAGGTTCCAATCACTGCAGTTATAAATTCTAGTGGTGCCAAATCTGGTCAACTTCTAGAGGGGGATATCAGGGTCAGTCTGGTTCATCTTAGTGCTGAGGTCGTTGTCAATATTTTCTTTTTCTTTTTTTGGGGTGGGGTGGGGTGGGGGGTTTAACTGAAGCACAAAAGGGTCACATCTCACAGTGACCTATATCCATCCGGAGGACTCTTTTATTCATGACTACAGCCTTAGGGATCCCAGTCACCTTAGTGAAAGTGATCA
The DNA here is from genome assembly GCA_964017235.1 of Sabellastarte sp. h YS-2021. Lineage (NCBI taxonomy): Eukaryota > Metazoa > Annelida > Polychaeta > Sabellida > Sabellidae > Sabellastarte > Sabellastarte sp. h YS-2021. The sequence continues at coordinate 81,066,223 of OZ024935.1, read as the reverse complement.
AGTAATACTAGTATGAAAGTGCTCGTGTGAGCTGTCCTATTGCAAAATTTTTTTAGTGTACTGGTTAACTGAATTTCAAAAGCTGAGTCAAAAATCTTGTAATCATATAGCTCCAAGATATACAATTTCAGAGAAAACGTCCTGCAGTCTGTATTTTTAATTAAAGTGTAAATTATATAGGTTTGCTTTGAATAAATCAAGGTTTTATATTAAGAATAAGTATTGAATTCTAGAAAACATGCCTAAAAGTCTGTTATAGTCAATTTATCCAATAGAAATTCAAGATAACTACTAAAGGAGAAAAATGAATTAAGACTTCTCGATAACATGGAATGTAGGCTTATCAAATAATATGTAATTATGTTTTAGTAAATTTGGATGAGCTTATTCAATAAGATATCCTGGAATCACAAAAGCTTTTGAGATTAAATTTGAACACCCAAAGTGGCTGATTTAAGGAAATAGATTCAATGTGTTATTATTTCAGTGTTAGTGTACGTACACATGTATGCTGTTTACAATATCAGATGTACGATGAGTGACGGCGAATTTTCAAAGCCTTCTCATTAATGTTTGGCTGTTCACATGTGTCTGAGTCCGATTTGCGACATCAGACGTCAGATTTGCAACAACAATTTTTTCGGTTTGAGAGCAAAAAAATCAAATGACAAGTAAATTTATATGTATGTTTACAACATGCTGAGAAGGTCAGAAAAAATTTGCAATCGCAAATTGGCCATCGGATGTTGTAAGCCGCACACATGTGTATGTACACTTAGGTGATGCTGCATCAAAACCACATGGTAATGATGTTTATGATCAATTTCATTCTTTCTTTAATACTTTCCTCCATTTTTATATCTAATTAAGATATGAGGTTATTTAAGGCAATATGGTATATTTGAAAATATGTATCATCTAATTGCTGTAATTGTTGTAAGATCTGGTAGAACAACATACTATTAGTGGCTTGTTCTTCTCAACTGTGGCCAAGTCATTTTATAACCAGTGTGCTCCAAGCAACTCGATTCACCTTGGATTTACTTCAATGGCAACACATTGGATGGAGAAAAGGTATAATAAAACTCACCATTCAGTAAGAAGCTATTAACCTTTTTAAATTAAATTAAATATGAAAATGAAATTAAATTAAATATGAAAATGAAATATATTTTGAATACTTTAAATACAAGAAAAATATTACAGGAGATAATGTATACAAAAATCAAAACTCTGATACAAATGTAAAATTATAAATCCTCTCTTTGTTTAGATCAAAATACACGTCAACATTGTATTGTATCATAGAACAGTTTGCTAGACGAAGAGAAAGACACAGCAATACACACTCTTCACCAAAAAGATGATATATGTTTAGATTATAAAGTATATAAAAACGAAATCAAGTTTGAATCAAAGAACTTGTTATGACACTTTTACATTGGAAATTATTTGTATGTTTGGTCACAATACATGTTGGCATAATATTGCTGTTAGAAGGTAGACTTGTCCATAATAAATACATTTAAAGTATTGGGTATTGGAAGAGTATTAAATGACACTATGCAACATATTTCCACACTTTAGAAAATTTGATTTATTATTTTAGCAGTTTGACTATCGCAGACAGTTGCTTTGGCAATAGTACAAAGGATCCTGAAATCAAAAGTAAGATCAGAAAATTATCTGATAAAGAATGGGAGGATTTTCTTGTGAATCGTTCAAAGGAGTTGGTTCCAGGTACAGTAAGCATGATTGGCTCTTTGATGCTCAAGTTTTTAAAAATTATTTTCGAAGTTTATTTTTAAAGCGACTGTTGTTAATTTTTATTGGGTCATGTCAATTCATTTAGTGTGGCCAATTCCGATTTACTAAATTGAACACAGTTTGTAATACATTTTCTAAGCCAAGTCATTTTGGGTAGATGAGGTATTGGGAAATGGAAGTCCATACTTGTTGGTCAAGATTTTGCACGGCAAATTCATTGTCTATCACTGACAAACTTATGAACTTTAGCCTTAAGTAAACGAACCAAAGTAAAATCAATAGTATCAGATAGTGGAGGTGAGTGTGTTACTACTTTAGGGCCCTCTTTAAAGCATAATCATGGACCCCATAAGTATTAAAATTTGTTGTGCCTTTTTAATATTTGTTTAAGTGTGATAACCTGTTACAAGGTATGAAAAGTGCAAACCATTAAGACTGTATGTGCACAAGTAGAAACATTTAAAGCAAATTCGATCTCATGAAGTTATTACTTGGAAATGCACTTTGTCTGAGCTAAATGCTAGAAACCAGGAAAAAAACAGACTAAATAGGTTAAATTATCCACTCATATTCATAAAACAAACAATAAATCAATAGTATTTAAAATGATATGCTCATGTAGACCTGGCTGACTAGTGCGCATACATAGATGTATCTTATACTTTTCAGGTGGTGTACTTATTTTGCTAAATACTGGAAATGACGCAAATGGTAAGGTAATTTTAAATCAGTGAAGCACCATATTTTGCAGTAACTACTCAGATAAAAAGTATTTTTATCATCTACAGAGATATGACCGAGTTGGAAGCATTGGCAGATGAGATCATCCTGATAACAATGACATAAAAATCAACTGATGTAAATAACTATGGTTTTAAATTAACACATACATTAGTAAATAATACTCACTGTGTTAATATACAAAAGTAGTTTCCTAGTTTGTGAGCTGAGTATGTTATTGAGTTATTGTTACAATGTGCTTTTTAAATATTGCAGTACCAACAGTATGGGAAAGGCACTGTTTTAATCCATTTGACAAAGCCTGGAATGAATTGTATGAAAAGAAAATGATAACAGAGGTATCTCACAGAATTCAAAATAATTATTTGCCATATGTATTAAAATATCATTTGACAGTAGTGAACACATATTTACTATCATTAACCCAGTACACTTAAATACTTGACCTACTATTTTGTTGTGGTTTTTTCAAAATTTGAAATCCTTCATTTCTGTTACAGATAATTTTGAGATACAACATGTCATCATAATAGTGGTGTACTCAAATGCCTCCAGCCCTAACAACAGCTTTCTTTTGTTTTCAGTGAGTGCTATGTTTGTAAATGAGTCACCATTAAAAAAATCACACAATATGTTATTTACTTTATGAATATTCATAAGGTGTAATCTTGTTAATTCTAAAAGGAAGAAAAAAGAGCTGCAATGGTACCAATGTATGTTCGGAATGCAGAGGAACACAAGAGACTTTTTCTTGATCCCAAATCTGCTGTGTCTGAGGCAGGACTGGAGATGGTGAATTATGAAGAAATCTGGTCAACATACATGCACAAATATAAAGAGTTATACGAAGGAAGAATAACCAAGGAAAACTCAAAAGGTTTGAGATAATTCTTTTTTCTCTTAAGTTATTATTCATGACAAATTAAAGGCTAAGAATGAGTTCAAAAATGTATTGAAATTTCGAAGTTAAATTTCAATATAAAATATTTATATTTTAAGCACAAGTTGCTGTTTTCTTTCCATCATTAGACCACTGTGTACATTTGAATGGATATTTTTGAAATACTTCACACCTATATAAAAATTTTGTGGTCACATATTCTAGCAGGTGTGATACTTGCTAGTTATCTTTTTCAATCTTTTAAACTTTCCATAGTATTAAAATATTACTGTGCATATTAGATTGTATCTTAGTGGTATTAAAACCTTAAGATGAAAATAACAACTGCATCAACTGTAAAAATTAACAATAACAAATTATATTGTGGGAGTTTCAAAGAGTGTTAAGACCCTTACAGACCCCTTACATTTTCAGCAGGATGTAAATGTTGGTCTAAACTGCCTTCCTTCATTATTACAGCCTTACATGTACTCATTCTGATATGATATGATGAATAAAATAAATTAAATTTAGCAATGAATGCTTGCAAATGTGGTAAATAACTCTATTGTCCGTTAACGAAAGCAAGATGTCCCCAAAATTACAGCACCTTCATCTTAATAAATATGCCAAGGTAATATTTACCAGTGTGGCCTAGTGGGTAGCACAAGAATACAGATAACGTGTGTTCAAAACCAGGTACAAACAGATACATAACGGCTAGGATGACCAGACCTCTGTTATTGGGTCCTATCACCAGAGGCAGGCTAAAGAACCTCAGGGATATTGATAAATGGTCATCTAGAGGCTGTGTCTTTCAGTTATGGAGCTTGGACTATGCAGTTTTGATGGGTCAATTAGTACTTTGGGTCCTGTAGTACAAGAAGTTACTGTCCTGAGTATGTATAAAATATACAATGAAATCTGCCCGTTTGCCTGGCATTATTGTATTACTGTACGTTTATTGATAATTTAGCTGGAACACTTTCCTGTATGCACAAACATGTCATAATACCTTAATAAAAAAACATGTTCAAAGGGAAACAGTAAATATATGTAATTTTTGATAATACAGATATTGAAGAGATCTTAGCAAGTGCCAGGGCTTCTGTGTTGAAAATGGCTTTCTTTCCCTTCCTACGAAATGTATTAGATGCCCAGAGATCTAAAACTGAAAGAGAAAATATAATGCAGCAGATGTTTGACCAGTTGAAACAAATTTTGAAAGAAGACACTGAATTGCTGAAGTTTGAAGACTTGCAGTACTATCATATGATGGTGGTGAGAAAAAAATGTGACAAAATAACCTCAATATAACCAAGGATGCTGAAAAGTTTTGTCACTAAATGTTTATATGAATATAAATGTATCTTACATAAAGGTATGTTCTTTTTCAATGACGAAATTCAGGTCATGAGTGTCAATGTATCCACCAAAACAAATATACTTTGAAATTCTTTGGAAATAGGAGTCTGACATTGTTATGAAGGTGAGGTTGTGAAGTTAAAACTTTTACAAAACTTCATAACTTCAACTTTATGACTTCGAAAGGAACAACAAGATAAGTATTGATGGTTACATTATCTTTCAATGCACGATGGTTGGGTCATCTATCAAAACATGATACATGTTTTAAAACAAAATACTAAACGCGTATTGTGATGGAAGTACATGTAGTTGGTATGCTCAGAGACTCATTGAAGGTAAAATGATGAAGGTTGCTTTCTATGACCAGGGCCTCTGCCTATGAGCGTCTTGCAATGCAAGACTCTCAGTGCAAAGTCAAAATTAGGTGTCGGCCTATTTTAAACACCAAGCCAAATTCATTAGAAGTGACCCGGATAATCCTGGTGTGCTTTTCCCTGTACAGCAGCACAGTTCATCGAATAGTAGAGTTCAAACTGCTAAAGGTAAGTAAAGAAAGACTACAACTAGGCCAAGCCCATTTTTAAGCGTTTTTTTTGTCTCCGGACTTTCATGAATTGTGGTGTAGTACTGGGATGGCTGACCACTTCAGCACTCTACTCATGTCTCTGATGGCTTTGCGACTCACACTAGTAGACCAAAACTCATTTCAGCCTTGTTCAGTTCTATTTTGACATAATAGTCAGAGGTTGCTGTTGTTGGTAATAATAAGGTCAAATAATGCATCCAACTGCAACACAGATTCAGCACCTGGGTAAGGGGTGCAATAAGAGAGCAGTAAAGCTCACACAAACATGTAAATGCCTGCAGGATGGAGGGTGGGGAATGCCCATAAGTAGAATAATTCCTGGCATCTACAACTCTTGCTGTTATTTGGGGTGGTTTCATTGCCCGTTCAGTGCAAGATTGAAAACACCATGTTTTGGCTGAGTGGTTATTTCCAGAAAAGTGTCTGGAAACAGGAGTGGAATTATGTAGTTTCATATTTGGAACACTTCTATAGTGTTTGTACATTCTTTGTCTTTTGGTCTCCCCTATATATTGGAGTCCACACTTAGAGCAGTTAATAATATAGATCACATTACTGAGTTCACAAGCAATCTGTGTTTTGAGGGGCTTGCATTAAAAAATTCCTTACTAAAAATACTTTTGATCTTTTTTCCATTTTGTTAAGGGCAATAAGTGTATTTTCCCAGTCTTATACATACTGGTATAATGTACATCTTGGCGTCAGGTTGGTCTATGGGTAAACTGATCAGTATGAATAGGGTAACTTGCCTGGATCTAAACACTAGTAACAGGAATGTCAATTTCTGAATGGACAATATTATCCAATGGACTTATTAGTATTGTTTTTAGTATTTACTATAGTATTGAATATTTTATTTAAGTAACATATTTTAACTTTTCATTTAGTGTATTTCAACTTTCACAAAAAGTTGACTTTATATCCATGTGTATTTATTTCACCATGTAATTTATCACAATTCCATTCTGTTACTCTGAAATTAAAATAGTAATAATATTCAACTAAAAAAGATTGTCTTGTGCTAGTCAGAGGTAAGTGCCTGATAAAGTGCCTTTATTTTAAAGCATTTATTTCGACAATCTTGGATAAGAGAATGGTCTCATCAAAGGCTTAGGATTTATTAGAATCTGACCCCTTAAGGTGCTAATAGTGGCTCCAGCAGGCTCTAGGAGTATTGTGCACCAGGATGGTTAAATACTATTATTAGTATAATGGTGAATGACCTTAGTGTGGTTTCACATTAAACCATTTTGATGAATTATTATGGATTTGTAATGGTTTGTGTGCACCTTAAAGTGGTTGCTTAGTAACCTTTACTCGAATTCACTCAATCCCATTGCCTCCTTAGAGCCTTAAGCAGGTTGGGAGATGGTTAAAGCATACCAATCAGTTGATTGTCAAATGTCATTTTAAACATATTTATAGATGTTATCCCATGTTGTGTTGACATGAGATTAATTAAGACAGAATTTATTTCATAAGCTGTTTTATTGAATAAATATTTCAATAAAGCAAAATTGTGTTTTATTTTGTATGAACAACATACAAATTACATTCATATATATGTATATGTTTGTTAGTACAGGGGGTACCTTTCTTTGTAATTATTATTATAATTAAACATAATGAGCTTAATTATAAAAAGATTGGTGGATGTCCCAATCCACTGGTGTGGATTATGTAGCTGAAGGTTAAGGTTTGGGATGCTCCTTCTTCTGATGCCTATTTAGATCATGGTTTCTGGTATAAGTTTTGTAGCACATGTTGCAGTTTAAATTGTTGTTCATAGGGCCCCCTTACTATGGTGATCGATAAAATTTTCTTGGAAAAGTCCAATCGTAGCTGTGATGTTTCGTGCTGAAAATATCACAGTACTAGCTATCATATAAATTTTGAATAGTGATGATCCAAATTTTTTTTATGATCATTTAAATCAGAAGGGAGTACCCGGGAATAGGTGAGTGTTAACAGATGTGTATGTTATAGTCCTTAGGACAAATTTAGTAATTATTGGTTAAATATGGATTTTTTATTTACATTAATGTATTTTATATCCACAAAGTATTATTAATAAATGTGTCAGTACATTTATTAGTACTACTTGGCACTGGAAATACGCAAATAATCACCATGGGTACCACCAAGTCTATTAGTGTAGGTCCGTTTATTTTTGTCACTGCCATGCAAACTGTGGGTGCCCAGTCCACCACCTATATCACACTTGTATTGGACATTCCTATACCTAATCTACCCTAAGTGATGACACTCTACAACTGCTTCACCAGACAGCCACGGCATTTATTCAACCACAAAGACACAAAGCCAGCCAAACTAATAATAAAGGATAAGACAATAACCACATGATAGTATAAATGTGAGGACTCAATACATTGGTGGAACAGGTAGGCCATTTAGAGATAGTATTATTTGCGTATTTCCAGTGCCAAATAGTACTGAGAATATGTTAAAATGAAATCATAATACTTCCACATAGAAGACCACTCTCACAAACACAAGAGAGTTAGTGTGATACAATGGCTAGTCACTAAAATTAACCCAGATACCCAATACACACTTATAGCATATAACAATTGTACATTGCTGTATATGTTACAGTCAATCTGTGAAACCAGTCATTACGCGTAATGACTGAAAGTTTCAGTCATTTCATGTAATGACTGAAATATATGGTTCATTTTTACACAGATTGACTGAATTAATTTCAGTCAATATGTGTAATTGATTTAGAGTTGTTTTTCTTCACACCCTTTGTATTATTCAGAACCTTTGTACATTGTTCCCCTGCATTTTGAAAATTTTTGTGCTAGAGAACATTAAACTATTTTAATCAAATAAATAACTTTGGAGTTCTCACATGCTCCCTGAATTTATAGCCAGAATTTTCAAACCTAAACGCAGACTTGTGTAATAGACTCTATTGTCATTTTCAAAAATATTTTTAAGATATTGAATGGTTACATGTATCTAATTACATTTTAAATGTTATTTACAATCTAAATTCATATTTGCAGTTTTAAAACTAAACTCATTGTCATAGAATGAAAATATTTCTTTGTTGTCAATGAAATTTATGTCTTTTTTGAAGACTAATTCTCATTTATAAATCATAATTCATAATACATTTTGCCTTTTATGTTATTAATTAAAGACTCAGTTCTATTGTGGCAGGTTGTTAGGAAGCACAAAACCATGAAGCTTTTGAAGTGAATCTAGTCCACTCTTGTCCTAATTGCAATGCAGCTCTTTCATCCTGTTTTGTTCTTTCAGGCCTTGTTACTATTGTTTGACCTCTCCACACAAAGAGCCTGTTTATCAAAGATGGAGTTGACCTTTAATGTTCTAAAATAACTGGGACAACTTAATCCATTCTTTTAATAGTTATTAAAGCCTGAGTAGGATAACTTAGAGCTCTAACTCACACCTGAGTACCATTGTAACTATAAATAACCATCAAGATACTTGATTTACTCTATGTTCTTCAGTTGGACATTAATGTTACACAGAACTTTAGATTTTAGAGTCTATAGATTGGGTCCCCGTTTGTTAGGAATGCTACCTATCCATTGTTAAAATCTGAAGTGATAATTTCATTACCCCTCTTTAGTAATCACATGAGAATGCAATTTAAATTACTAAGTGAGGCCAGACAATTTCATTTTTAGTAAAACAAGTATTTAAAACTATTTATCACAATTCAGCCATTACGCGTAATGACTGGACCTTATTTTCAGTCATTACGTGAAATGACTGAAAATTTTAGTCATTACGCGTAATGACTGGTCATTTCAGTCATTACGCGAAATGACTGAAACTTTCAGTCATTACGCATAATGACTGGTTTCACAGATTGACTGTAACATATATACTAAAGCAATTTGTGATAAAACATTGCTAAACAGCTGCTGTTCATGTAGAATAAGCATTCTTTGGTAAAAAATAATCACAATGGCATGGAGCTATTTATACGGTCTGGTTTTGGTTTAGGTATAAATGTGTACAAACTGCTACCATTGCGTCTGTTGCTTGAGAAACTTTGTTTTAAAAATTCTTAAGTTGTTCTTGGTTGATAGTATTTCAACTAACCCTTTTTTATTTGGCAAACATTCCTGCATTTGAAATCAATTCATCACTGACCTTTTGACCTTCTCAATTATGCAATCGCTCTCTTTTGACCTCTCATAAGTAATTTGTGGGATGCATTTTTCTGTAAAATAACTTGAAAATATGGATTTTGATGAAAAATTCAGGAAATGTCGACAATGGAAAAAGAATCAGATGCTTAAATTTGTTGGTGATCTGGGCCCTCATTTACAACCTGGAATTTTTAAAGGACATTTTTCACCATGAGCTCTTGTGAGGCTTGCGCTTCTATAGATCACTTTTTTCCCATTTTCATAACTTACATTCATATTTACATATGGTTAAACCTAACATAATTGTAGTAATTTTAATACACAAAAACAACATAAAACTCTAATGAACAACAATAGTTATTACATGTGAACAAGTTAAGCCTGATTTTTCCCCTGGGCTTTGTGTCAACTATATTCATACACTGGGACTGCATATCTTCAGTGTCATCTCATAGGTACTCGGTGGCCCAGTTGGTTAGCAGGTTTAGCATAAAAAAACAAGCTGTCACCTCTGTGTTTGTTTGACTCCCGAAAGTAGCAATGCTGAAGATATGTTCCCATATGACCCTGAATGGGATGTAAAACCCCAACTTTCACCTTTCAATACCATCTTAGTACACATTAGTTTCACGGTTGCTGATTCCTTTTTGCAATAGACAATACACAGGACATCTACATCCGATGTTTCGGCTTAGAATCTTTCAAATCATCAAGAGTGTCAATAAGTTATAGGGCAGTATGATGAGCACTTGATACATACTTTTTACTAATGGTGGTTTGTACCACCTGCAAAATATCTGTTGCCATTAGTTTGTTGACAGTGATATTAAATCATTTACCAATGGGTGTAGTTTGAATGCAAATACTAAAATTTGTTAAGCTTCATTTTATTTATATTTTGATTTAAGTTTATTAAAGCTCTTAACCCAGCAGTTTAACATTTATGTTATCCTTTGATGAAAATGTACACCTTAACCATTAACCATATCTGCAATGTTATGGTTACAAAGATATATATTAATATTCACTTTCACTTGAGTTAGACTATAAAATAGATAAAGGGGAGAGATAAAGCAAACAAAAATTAAAGACCTTTCGATAAAACATAAAGAGGAATTAATAAACATAATTTAAAAAGCACATTATGCCAAAAGCAAATTGTTGTAGGTATTGACTTTCTCATGACTGAAAGATAGAGGCTCAAGGATGACAATTTATCAACGTACTTGAGGTTCTTTAGCCTACCACTGGGGATAGGACCCAATGACAGAGGACCACCATTTTAAATTGTCATCCGAGCCAAAATGTATTTGCCTGTATCTGGATGTGAACCCATGTCCTCTTGAGTTTCTAGACAAGTGTGTTACCCACTAGGTGTAATCCAGCTAAGAAACACAGACAAATGGACAAACAAACAGACAGGCTTGGTAGAGATAATAATCTAGCAACTTTATATAAGAAAGAAAAATTTAAAGAGCACGCTGTTGAAGCTTTAAATCTCAGTTATGGTACTAAGTCATAAAACTATCACTCTCAGGAGTAAAGTCTGCATAAATGTTTCAAACTGCACTAGTTGGCTTCTGCTAAAATAGCATTGCAAACATAATACAGCCATCTGTACTGCTCCTGAAAAATAGGGGGAAAAGGATAATCAATATTACTGTAAATAATTATAAATAAAATAATACACCTCCAATATGCTGAGACTGAGATAGGCTTGATAGAACATTTGCTGCTGTCTAACATTGGATTAAAGTTTCTAGCATATTTTTTTCCAGAGCCATTCATTGATAAGGACAAAGAAGGACTCATACAAATCATATTCTTCTGTGGTTTTACATTTAGCGTCATTTGTCGGGCACATTTTAACATCAGATTATGTTAATCTGTATTGTTTCTCTAAAATTTTTATTATTACAAATGAACATCTTGTTTCCTTGATTGCACAGAGCAACAATATTGTCATATAGACTATGCTAGACCATGGACAGGTATGAGTTGACTACATGTAGAATTCCACACCAGGGGCATGCTAATTAATGGATGGCATGCATCCTGGAAAAAGTATGCCTTTAGTCAGTGTCTTAAGGCTGATAGTGAAGAAGCCAGTCTTATGTCTTATGGAAGTAGATTCAAAGTGTACAACTATCAATAGCAAAACAGCAATTGAATTGAACCTTGGACTTATGGATATTGGAATTATATCTGGGCATCAACATATATCTCTTCTTGGCATCAGATCTATGTGTGTTAAGGTTAGATATATAGTATTCAAAATGAGACTTTAAGAAAACATGAGGCTACATATCTATCAGAAGGTTGTGTGCCTAGAACAACTGGAGATTTTAGCTTGATTGAATCCAAATTTTACTTACCTGATTGGTAATGAACTGTGGTCTTGATTTTCTTATCTGTTTCACCACTTGTACCACATCTACTTGCTTTTCTTTGTTGATCATATCAAACAAAATGGAAGCACCAATGTACAGTCCTGTTTCATCTGCCCCATTTCTTAAGCACATAGACATAAACATATAGTACATTAATGTACCTTATTCGTTAAACAAAATTCTACAATATTCATCAGATTTATGCTACAGCATTTCAGAAGAGGCTTTCAGGGTGAGATTAGGATTTCTAGCTATATCATATATTTCTATATACATTTTTATATATTTATATATCATAGCATGACTGTCATTACTGTATAAACAGAAAATTCGTTCATATTAAAGCTAATTAAGTATATATATTGGAGAGGTTCTGTCAACTTGAACTTTACCTGCAAGTTACTGTGACAGCCTTTTGTTGGGCAAGGTTTACTATGGCTTGAACTTTTCTGTAAACTGCAGGAATTAACTTCAAGTCCCTTGTTGTTATTTCCACTGCAGTCCAAGATTTCACCACTATCATCTTTAATTGATGATCAGATTCCTAGAATGTATATAAATTATGAATGTATACATCTTTTGTAGCACGGCAATACAGTTATGACTAACTCAGCATCTATTGTTTACATCCAGCATGCAACAACACTACCTCTAAAGTTTACTGAAAGTGACTTCATATCTCGAACAGATTTCACTGTCAAATTGTATTGTATGATATTTCATTTAATGTCACAAGGAAGGTAAACATTATTTCTGTATTTCAACATCGTGCAGTAAGAAATTCTAGATATAGCAAAAAATATATTTTACAAAGCTACTTTTCATGGAATATATATCTATCTATATATATGTATATACAAATAATAACCTAAATGAAGATTGTCATAATGCTCTGCTAGGAAAAATGTTAGCCTGGATTTATTTGCATGTAATCATACACTTCGTACAACTAGAACTTAAACAAATAATAGCTGAACACAGGCAGAAAACATGAAAGGAAATCAATGGAATTAAGCAATAAGACAGAAGTAAAAACATTACTTATCACTCTATAAGTAATGTATTATTGTATCTTATTCAAATTTATAAAACAGTAATATATTATATTTAATTGTAAGTGTAATTGCAATGCAGTACATGGTTTCTGTGACCTAGTAGTTTGAGGGTTTGTTTACTTCAGAGAGGATAGGTCTCAATCCACAGCTGGGTCATAAAGTTTATACCCTTAGACAGTGTATTTTAGACATATGTAAAACTCTTTAAGTACAAACAGATACAGGCACTAGTTAGGAAGAAACCATTAGACAGACTGACATCTGTACAGGGGATTAATTCATTTATTTATTTGGGGTTTTATGTTGCTTTTAATACTGCATAGGTCATATTATGACAGGTAGTTTTGTGGGTGGGGGAAACCATTACATGCAGTTGGTCAAGGTTCTGTACTGTAAAGTGCCGAACATGGATAACAAACTACCAACTTTCCCACATAAGGTCTGGGCTTTCAATGGCCGACCTCAGAGATGGGAGGCATGTTTGTAACAACTGTTCCACCATGGCCCCTACAGGGACATAAGAATATCCTCAGTCACTGGATGCTACCGAATATGGAAATAAGTACTGGCTATGTTTCCTATCAGGCCTGAAGAGTTGCATTTACCAATGATTACAATGCAAAGGATTAATAACTACCTCAATATTACTATTTTAAAAATGTAATTAACATAACTAAAAGTTATTACATGCCTTAGATGGGCTTATTGGCTTCACATTTGCATATTCTGCAGGCGAGTCATCTATATCTGTTGATTCGTGCTGTTTCATGAAGATGTCATACACTTCAGTCTCTGAATCTTCTGCAATGCATTTGCCACTCACGCCAATATCATCATATTTCACAGATAGGCTTTTGTCACCAAACCACTTGAAAAAAAATAATAATTAAGTTTTGAATTACAATTGAAATGACAAATTTGAAAGTGAATGAAATTTGCAAATCTCTACTACCCCACTACCAGGCTACACTCATAATTTTGAAAAATATATGTAGCACACTTACTTGTGTAAACACGTATGATGGCAAATCAAAATAACATTTTTTCATTTATTTAGAACTACTTATTTTCTACATGAACACATATGCATAAATCATTTGTCATACCTCTGAATCTTCAATCTTCTCCATACAGACTATTGCTGCACTTTTCTCTTGCAATATGACTTTCCAAAAATCACCAGCTGTGCTTTCCAACGGCCACTGAGTTGCACAAAATTCCTTTGGCCCTTTATATCCCTAAAAGTATAATGTAACCAACTGAAATATATTTATATTGATACTAACAGGTTAGTGTCTTAAAGGGTCCATGAGGATTGTATGAATGAATGATGAAAGCCTAAAAATGAATAAATAGATGTATTGATTATTCAAAAAATTTATTATTTACCAGACAACATAGTAGACCTAAATACAAGGACATACAGACATAGTAATATTTTTTTTAATATTCCCCATCACCCTTTCAATTGATTATTAGCATCATTAATATCTAAAGAAGTGTATATTTTTACTTGACCCGTTTAGTATTTTATTAGTATAAATTATGTTTCATAAGTGTACATAAGTTGGGATTCGGCATAAAACACATTCGGCACAACACTATTCCCAGGTTGTAGCAAATGTATAATATATGTTAAAAAACCTCTCATGAACTAAACTAAAATTACATGCTGGAGTTGTAGGGAAATGGCGGTATGGGGGAGGTCGTTTTAAACGTGCACAAGCCACATGCAAGGTCCGTTTCCATTATAACACAAGCAATAGCCAAGTGCAGACTTTGCAAAATGTTTGACAAATTTTTTGCAAATTACTCAGTCTGCTGCAGAATCAAGGATATGATTCCGATTATGCCAAAATTTGAATCAGTTCTTCCTTGTAACAGTTTTAATACTCCCGCACCAATTAAAAACCATCCGTGTAGTAGTAGTTTTGGAGTTTGCTGTAAACAAACTTGCAAATAGGCAAACAGAATAAGTAATAAACTTTGCAAACATTTTGCAAAGTAATAAGCACAAGGTCGTGGATCAAAATTCAAATAGGAGTTGTCATGACTGCACAGAACTGTGTGAAGTGGCAAAAACAAGAGATGACACACTCACCCTGACATAAACTGCATTGATGTAGATTTCTGGGAATGAAGACAGTGTCACCCTTGCATCCATTACTGAAAGTACACAATGCTATGCATTCAACTTGCATGTGTATTTACGCCTACTTCATATATATACTGTGTAGATTAATGAAATCATTACATAAATACACAAAAATGAGAAAAATGTTTACTCCAACTAGTGTTTTGTTAGACCAAATTTTTACTAAAATTGATGTTGGTGGCAGTAGAATACAAGTTCAACGTCTTGAGATCGCAGTACGGGCAAATGTACAAATTATTTAATATGAAGGATATTGAGCAATTTTTGGTGATTTTTATGCAGGTGAAGCTGACAGGTCGGTAACTAAGCATTTTTGGAGGGTTGGGACCAATGTTTACATGGTTGGTTGGGGTCGGTTGTAAGTTCCCGGCCTGTCGGGGAGAGTCGATAAAATATCAACCATGTTTGATATTTTCCCGACCCTCCCCGACTCTTGGTCCCAACCTAGGCTCTGCCCCCCTGGTAACTGGCTTGTCCTAGTCACTTCACATCTTGTCCTATGACTTCAAGGCTTGTCTGCAACCCTTCAAGGCTTGTCGTTATCACTTCCAGGCCTGTCATAACATGAGGCCGGCTTGTATTTTGTAACTAAAGTACTGCTTATTTGCATTCCATTTCTAGCATGATGTGAGGTTAAAAATATGATCAAAAATGATGTCAAGAATGACAAAGAAACAGTGCAAGTGATCATAATTTTCAGGTGTAGTTCCACATATATGCTATAATTAATTAAGAAACCTGAAAAAGTTTTTATTTGGTTGAATAAAAATAAAATCCCAGCTTATTTCAGGAAAAACATTTTGGGGAAAAAAGAGGATCAAGTGTCGACCAATCAACCAATCTAAAACTAGGTCACTAGTAAATATTTGGATCCCATCATGTGACCAGAACTACAGGGTGTTTACCTTCCAGTCCAGAAAAAGGTGCTTTCTCAGAGGTTCGAAATTATTTGGTATAAATGTGAAGAAAATTTCTCAGAGGAATGGAATTTTGAAGGGGTCCTTCCCAGAAGCTCGAAATTGGAGTAAAAAAAGCAGCAACAAGCAAGAGCGTTTTCATTGTCACGTGAGATATTGTTAGACGCACATTTCTCTCTGCTTGTTTGCACAGGATATAACATTTCAAATGAAAAATTCATATTTTTAAGTGGCTTTTTCATCCATAATCTGAAGCAGGTGAACATTGATTTATTTCTCATTAAATATTAAAGCAAAAACGTAAAGTGAGGTAAAAATATGATCAAAAATCATGTCAAGAATGACAAAAAAAACACAGTGCAGGTGATCATATTTTTGAAGTTAACAGATAATGAAGCTCCTCATGTATGCTTTAAATAATTGAGAAACCTAAAAAGGGGGATAAATTAGTCACATAATAAACAAATTCTCGGCATATTTCACCAGAGCAATTTTTTAAAAAAAGTTAAACTATTTGGATCTAATCACAAGATATTTCTTCTCACTGTAAAAACCCAGAAGCAAATTTTGGGAAAAAAGAGGATCAAGTGTCGACGAATCAACAAATCTAGAACTAGGTCACCAGTAAATATTTGGATCCCATCATGTGACCAGAACTACAGCTCGAAATTGGGAGTATAAAAGGCAGCAACAAGCAGAATGTTTTCATGGTCACGTGAGAGATTCTAACTGTACTTGTACTTATTTGTCTTTTTCTTCCAAGCATTCAAGTGTTCTCACCACTTACCTTACTCCTAATACCGTGTCACTGATCACTTCATCTTTCTTTTCAGAATTCCACCAAAGGACTTATTTTCCTTTCAGCTATAATTCATAACCTTTATATTTTAAGTTTCAGATCCTCGTACTAAACCACAAACTTTCTTTCTCGCCTTTCAGATCTAGTGCGTGCTTTCCCTGACGTCTGCAATCCGAGATCATGTGACACACTACACCCAGCAGGATTCACCTCTTATTTGCTTTCCAGCCCTTAACTTCTCAGTATGGACAACAAGAAGGCAACCGCAGACCAGATAGAGAACCTTAGACGGCAGTGGATGGTACTGGACTACCAGTCCAAGGTAGCCCTAGCCTTCGCCTTCAATGATGCCATAGAAAGGCTAGAAGAATCTATGACATCCCAGAGGTCAAGAGAGAGCCCAACCAGGCCAGTCCAGGATGAGAAGGCCACCAAAAACAAGAAGAGGACCAAGAAGGCGAAGACCAGCCTTCCCACAGCTGCACCCCAGGGTCATCTGGATGAATTGACTGAGGTCCCCACCACCAAGGATCCAGAGCTACAAACAACCACCCAGAGACTCACAGATGGGATGACCTCCACCCCAACCAAAAGGTCAAGGACCACTGACTCTGGTGAAGAAAGCTTCAGGACCATCCAAAGTAAGAAAAAGAAACAAGGTGCCAGTCCTCCACAGGCCAGAAAACCCTCCCCTGAATCAACCAGGAAGACCACTCCAGACCAACCAGCAGAAAGAAGGACCAGCAAGGATCCCACCCCTGGTGATAGAAGGCCCTCTGATCGACAAGATTACCTCCCCCACAGAATTAAGGAAGGTCATCAAGATCCCAGAAAGAATCAGAGTGACCAGAACCAAAGCAGGGACCTACCTCCTCCATTGCAGGACCGACGACGACCGCCTCAAGGCCATCACCCATGGATCAAAGCATACCAGCTTCTGCGTGAGGCCCACCAAGAGGACCACAGAGCAGCACCTCAGCACTGCCCTCCAGGTCGTGGTAGTAAACTTCCCCACCCACATCAAAGTTGAGAACATCAGGAGGAAGGGCAATGAGAGGTTTCACAGGATAAGGTCAGCCAGAAACAACCACGACATAAACAAGATGAAGATAACTACAAACAACGAGGCCGAGAGGGACCACCTGCTGGAAAATGGCTTCCCATTTGAAGGTGTGAAATACCGCTGTGAAGAATACAGAACCCAACAGGAAACTGTCCAGTGTTACAGATGACAAAAGTTCACACAACTAAAGAATGCAGGGACACGAAGGGCACCTGCCGGAAGTGTGGAGATGAACATAGGACCTTGGTCTGTAGTGACAAGGACAGGAAGTGCCAAGGAAGCCACCCACCACCTATCGTGGGTGTCCAGCCAGAAAAGCCGTCAATGCTGCCAAATGGACCCAGGCTATGACCTACGCCCAGGCAGCCAGGAAGACCGATGAACTTGACACCCTGAAGCTGACCATGGCCCTAACCGAAGCCTTCACCTCCTGTCTGAGCGACCACACAGGGATTGAATGTAACCTCATAGAAACAGCCAGGATCACCACCTCTACCTTCAACAGGCTATACAGGCAAAACTATGACCACACAGCCATAACCAAGTTCCTCACCAAGAAACAGTAGAGAACCATCAACCACAATCAACCAAGAATCTGAAAAACCATGAATATAATCTCCCACTGGAACATCAATGGCTTCGACTGACTCAAATAAGGAACAACTGGAAATCTACCTGGACCAAAAGAAAATTGACATCATCTGCCTGAATGAAACCAAACCAACAAACCGCACCACCTTTGAAATAGAGGGATTCACCATAGCTGCCAGATGGGACAGAGTCACCATGGGTGGAGGAGGGGTAGCCATTTTGGTTAGAAACTACATAGATGCCACTGAAGTAGACACGGATACCGACGGCATATGCGCCATCACCACAACCATTGATGGAAAGAAAACCTGCATTATAAGCTGCTACTGGGGCTTTGCTCATAGAGGCTTACCAAACCTGAATACCCTTGATGATCTGCTCTCCCGCCACAGGCACACAATCCTAATGGGCGACTTCAATGCCTACCACCCAACCTGGGGCCATCAACAACCCAACGAAAGAGGCAGAACGATAAGACGTCTTTCCAAGGAACATAACCTGCACTTACTGAACCACCACAACCAGCCAACCTTCCATAACGACTCAACAGACCATCACTCAACAACTCAACTCAACGAAGCAATCCAATTTACAACTTAAAAATACATACCACTGTCCATTAGCACTACACATTCGAACACACATCAGGGACCACCCAATCTGGACCTCCAAAAGTCTGAACAAATGTGACTGGGACATGTACAAGGAAAAAGTAATGGAGAAATTCGCCTGCCTTCGGGACGACCAACATGCCAACACAGTAGCCTCCATTGACAGATACATAGACGAAATCACCTCTGCAATCGTCTGCAATCGCCTCCTGCCTCCACAACAGCTGCCCCACCATCAAATCAAGACAAGGGCTCATAAAAATCAACAGAGGCCTACTGGAGAAATTCAAACTGAAACGGGACATACAGAGAGAAATCAGGCAATTCCCAGACTACGAACCACTGAGGCAGGCATACCGCAACATCATAAAGGAAAGAAAAAAAAACTGGAAGAAGAAAAACGGGCCGCCCAAATGAGAGAGGTAGAAGCCCTTAACCCCAAAGACAGTCAACAATATATGGAGAACCATCAACAAACTCACCGGGCAAAAAAAGCCAATAAGAAGCCAATCAAACTCACCAACCCATCAACCAATACCACAGCCAACTCAGAAAAAGAAACTGCCGACACCTTTACCAGCCAACTGGCCAAGGTCCTTCCTCAGTCATCAAGCACTCGGCCATCAAGCACCATCAGATGAATACTCCAGAAATGTCACCACTGAAGATACCACAAAAGCTCTGAAATCTCTAAGGAACAAAACCAGCCCTGGTGAAGACACTATCCCATACATAGCCTTGAAAAACCTACCGGAACCGGCAATATGGGAACTGACCAAAGTCTTCGACAACTGCCTGAAACTAGGATACCAACCACACAAGGAAGCAAACGAACACATAATGATCATAAACAAATACATGAAGAAGGTCAAGGACAACAAAAAACTAGCAGCACTACTACTCATGGACGTAGACAAGGCGTTTGATGCAGTATGGCACAACGGCCTACTAAAGAAACTCCATGACATGGAACTACCAAGTGACATCCTCAGGATAATCTCCTCATTCCTCACAGACAGAACCATCCAAGTTAAAATAGGGGACACCCTATCAGAAGTAGTACAACTGCTAGGAGGAACTCTACAAGGAAGCATCCTAAGTCCACTGCTCTTCATTCTTTTCGTGAACGACATCCCAGTCACCCAAACCTGCCAAGTAACATAATATGCAGATGACATAGCCATCTACACTAGCCACCAAAATCCAAGGTACCTGGAAGCCCACCTCCAGAAACAGGCGGATGAACTAGAGGACTGGTATGAAGACTGGTTCATCAAGCTAAACACAAAGAAGACTCAGCTGATGATCATCACACATCAAAACTCGAGAAAAATCATCCCATCACTGTCAGAAACAACCATGTTGAAATAAAAGTCTCAGCAATACTACTAGGAACAACCCTAGATAAAAAAACGATGAAAATGAAACCTCACATCACCAGCCTCATCAACAAAACATCCCCGAGAATTGAAAAAATGAGACAACTGCAGAACTGGGGAGCCCAACAAGCAGCACTTAAAACATTCTACACCAGCATGATAAGACCGATCATAGAAACAGGATACCATCTCACCTTTGACCATAAACCAAGCCTGGAGCCTCTACAGAAGGTCCAAAATAGATACCTCAAAATGATCACCTGTACGAGACCGAACAAATCATCAAAACCAAGTCACAAAATTCTCAACCTACCATACATACAAAACTACCTGGAACAATGCAGAACCAAAGCACTCAAGCGATATGAAAACTTCGAACTCCAACAACATCTATCAGAAGTCTTAGAAGCCGTCTAAAATGCCAACACATGCCCACCAGGCCGTGGCAAAACCCGGGCCCTCATTAGCAGGGATCAGACACTGAACGCTACAGATGGCCAAACGGCTGACCGGCACTCTACTCTGACTCCTCGCGACCTGGGGTACCCAGGACATGCCCTCACTGGTTTGTTACTCAAAAAAAATAAATAAAGTACTAAAAGAAAAACATATGTACCCTAGGAAGTAGTAAAACATTTGTCATCACATGCTCACCAGGTCAGGGCAAAACCCAGCCCCTCACAAGCAGGTATCAGACACTGCACGCTACAGATGGCCAAACTGCTTGACCCTATGGGTCCGATGCTGGCTGACCACGGTACGGTAGTATACTATGAAAACAATATATTTAAGCAAGCTTGGGTTACAGCCCTTATCAAGGCTACCACAGCTGCAGTTCTCCTGTGGTGGAAGAAAGAAGAAGATGAAAAAGAAGATGTCTAGAAACAAGAAAAAAGAAAACCAGAATGCAACAGCCTTCTGAAACTACACTTCCTAAGGTGTCAGACCTAATCCACCTGCGGCGGATACCATAGAACATAGGTTTTCATGGTCACATGAGAGATTATCAGAAGCACACCTCTCTCTGCTTGTTTGCACAGGATATAACATTTTCAATGAAAATTTAATATTTGAAAGTGGCTTCTTCGTTCATAATCTGAAACAGACATACAGTGATTTATTTCTTATATAATATCAAAGCAAAAACATGGAAACTAAAAAATTAAATAAATTTGAACATTTTGGTTATGTGATGGGATCCAAACATCCATCCTTGACCTAGTTTAAGAATTGTTTATTGGTCGACACTTGATCCTCTTTTTTTCCCAGAAATTCTTCAAAAACTGTGATGTCAATACCAACTGCAAGTCTGGTTGTGGGGTTCTGTATGTTTTTCCAGTCCTGTCTGTCAGTACAGCTTGTCAGGCTTGCTACAGCTTGTCTATTAGGGGTTTAGGGCTTGTCATAGTACTTCTATGACTGACCGTGCAATAAACATCCCCAACCCTATTTCTTGTCGGGGCAGTCGCCACGTCCTGTCTGTAAGTTTACCATCCTGTCGGGGATTTCTTAACTGACTCAGTTTTTTCGTGCCTTTTTCTCTATGACCCTAAAACTTTCAGAACTGGCCTTAATGTCGTAGGGTCGGTTATAAGAGTCGGCTCCAGTGGAACACCTGCATTAACCATGAACAATATGCGGAAATAAGATTACCTATTCAGTTTGATGTATCCAACGAGTTTTTACATTAGTAGCAGACCATGGCACTGCCACAATGTAGCACATTTTCAACATCTAAAACATCTGAAGTTGGCGCTCTCAAAAATGTAAACACTATACAAGTTCAAATATATCAAACTACAACTCACAGCTAAAGAAATCTGTTCCAAATATACAAAAGTAAACCATTATCTTGGTGTATGGCTACATGTGATGTTGGTCATTACATATAATCAAATCAAAACTACAATCCTAAAAGTGAAATATAATAAAAAATTTTAATGAACTGAAATAAAGACGCTGTATTAATTTTCCTAGATAAATAAGTCAAGTTTCGTTATTAATCACTTTGCAGATTATCTCAGTTAAATTAAATGTATTTTTTATTGCATTATGAAAAAAATTAATCTCAGATTTGTTGCAACCCATTCATATTGCTCCTTTTGGTCATAACAACTGCTTCACAAACTTGTCCTTATTATTCCGTAAAATGACATTTTGTTTGGGCAGTACACATCTGCATATGAGCCGCCTTGTGAAGTAATTGCGCCCCCTCCTTTTACTCTTCCTGTCTTTATGTTTTAATATAGTTCATTATTGTATGCAACCACAATTTCCAACATTTAAAAAACATATTATGTGCTGGAGAAGCTATTCATGCTGTGTCCAACTTGTCCATGCAATGCCCACATACCTAGTCCATTTTCAAAGCAATAAGGAAAGGTTATAAACACAAATTCAAATAGATGTTGTTATGCCAACACGGAACAGTTTGAATGAGCCATAATGCTTATATTCTAGTATACGTACAAGGAATGACGTCATTGTCTCTGTTTTTCTCTTTGTTTTGCATTCTGCCCAACTCTATGTCGTCCTGAGTTATTACAGGCTTTACTTGTTGAAGAAACTACAGCATAATGAAGACGTAAAATATTGTAACACATATCACAAGTTCATTGCATTGTTACATACATAGTTACATCAGGCAATTTATCTAGTAAGCAATGTCAAAGAATATTGGTATACACATAGCTTCTGCGCCATTCAACTGTTGATACGTGTTTTAGTGTGCGCCAATGTTCAGCTGTTTTGGGTGGTATGCAAGAATGATGAACGATAATAAACAGGCTAATGCACGTGATAAGTTGTCTTATATTTATCTGTGTTGTCCTAAGGGCAAGCCCAACACAAGTACATCACAATACTAAAATGTAATTTGATTCAATCAATTCTACCAAAAAGGAACATAAGAGTAAGAAATGTGAAATTCCCCACGTATCTGAAATTCGCCACTTTTCAGGTAAACTTATAAATGTAATTTGATTCAATCAATTCCACCAAAAAGGAAACATAAGAGTAAGAAATGTGAAATTCCCCACGTATCTGAAATTCGCCACTTTTCTGGTAGACTTTCGTGAAGTCCTTTTGTCTTAAAGTTATTATATGAGGACTGAATGACATTTTTACCAGAATATGGGGCTGACAAAAGTATTTCATCCCTCAGTAATTTCCCCACCCATCATGATGGGTTCATAACGATTCCATGTATGTCAGATTTGTGGAATAAGAAATACAAAATCTTTTCCATAATTATAAAGGTTAAACCTTTATAATTATGGAAAAGCTTTGACTATGCTTGACAAGAGTTAGCATCACGTTTAAGATTAATACAGCTTAGCCAAGTATCACTGAAGCCTTACCTAAGTGTGTTGTATTGTAGCAAAATGTATTTATGTACATATACTTATTTTTGTTATGTTTTTTTAATAAAATAGATAGTGGTGACTGGATGTTAGGGAATTACCCTTTACGTCCACAATGTAGTGTAATGGAATTCTAAGTCATTAAATTTAAATTTCATAAACAAAGTAGTTACAATGCACCTGATATTCTTTTTGTGTCCTCTGTTTAAATTCACCAGAATTTAAGAAACCAGGTACTTTCTTCAGGAAAACTGCTGTTGATCCCAAAGTTGAAATTTCAAGCAAGCACTGGTATAAAAACTTGTACTGCACCTGTTTCGATACAAAAAAGGAATATCATCCCAGTGTTATACATTTTTACATTTTGATACAAATAAGGCAAACAAAAAATAATGTTCCAGTTCTGCAGAAGATAAGTTATATATATATATGTATATATATTACACAAGGGACATTAGCCTTCGACAAGGAGGCTGAGTATGTATGCAAAATAGCGCTTAAAAGTTATGGATAGATTTTTGATTACCTTTTCAGGAAATGTTGACAGTCACACAAGGAACAGATGAATGAACATTTTGGTGGTGTCTGGATCCAGGAAATTTTAAAGGACATAACAAGGGTCGATAGCATGGATAAACAACCTGGGTAAACCAGAAATCTAGGGTGGGCTTGCATTGCAAAAATATAGATTCTCAGCTTTTTTTCTAAATGAGAAAAGAGAAGCGACTGAACAGAAATTTATGGGTAGATCATTACGGCAGAGAGAGAGAGACTTCAAACACTACACTGTCGGCTTGACTGATGTATTGTTCAGTCATCAACTGATTTCACAGTTTATAATAACACACAAAAATAGAAATGAAATTAAATAGCCTTTTAATTATAATCTGCTTAATATAGATTGTTCCTTGTTCACTCCAACAGAATACTTACCACAGTTTGGACCATTTGTGTTCTCTGCTGTCTCAACTGAGTGACACATTGTTTGATGTCCACAGCTCCTTCGGCATCCATCTGATCCAGTAAGATATCCAGAGCAATCAGAGTCCCTGTCCTGCCTATCCCGGCACTAGAATAAATATATTTGTACATCACTTATTTACAGACAAATTAAACGTATATTTTATAAGTATCATATATTTTTTCACACAAACACATAAAAAATGAGATTCTGCAAAGTGATTCTTATTAAATGTAGACCATTCATCTATAACTATTTAACCTGGAAAAAGTGCATAGGAGGTCTTAAAATCAATATATTCAATATCATAATTTGTAAATTAAGTCATTTTAGTTTTCTTCACAGACGTCAGTCATTTTTTAAGCTTTAGAAACTATCCTCAAAGCACTACTTGACTAATTTTTATTGCGGAAGTACAGGGTAAAGGTATTGTAACTGACAATCTTCTAACTGAAAACAAAAGCTCAGGGATGACAAATAATCTATGTCTCTGTGATTCCTTAGTTTGTCATAGGGGATGGGACAAACAACAGTGGCCCACCAATTTTTTCAACATCCAAGCCACTTTGTATCAGGCAGATCCTCTGTTACTCTGGGCCTGTATTCACAAAGATTCTTAGAATTTTTCTTAGAATTACACTTAAGTCTAAGAAAAATTCTTTGCTAAGAATTTTCTTATTCTTAGAACAAAATCTTATTCACAAAACAACTATTAGCTAAGAATAATTCTAAGAATAGAAGTAAAAGTAAATGTGTGCACGGATTAGACAAAGTGTAATGTTTGTTGCTGCAGTGTCACAACCTCTCAGTCCAGGGAGGTCGTTAGTTTTATGTTAGCAAGTACATCCACAATTATAGTCTATTGTGTCCAAGTAATTGGCAATGAACAGCGCCCAGGTCATTAGTCTGTATGTCAACAAGTGTCAACCACAATTATAGTTTATTGTGTGTAACTTGACCACTAATGAACAGTGTCACCATTCCCGCCAAAACCTGTGCCATATTTAAGCACTGTGCTGGGGTTCCCCCCTTCACTTTATGAATTTTGTGTGTGAGGAAAAGCTTTTACTGTGGATTTTACAATTCGTTTTTAAACTTTTTCACTTGTGTAATATTCTTGGACTTAAAAATGCCTCAAACTGCTGGAAGTAAGGCGACTTGCTCCAAATGTGGATTTAAACATACCAGACCTGTAGGAGTTCGCTGTAAGACGGCTTTTAACAGTAGTGCGCCCACTCTCAGAGATGCCAACAATTCAGACGAGGAAGTGGTGGCAGAAAACAGTCAACAGCTTAATACTGCAGCAGCACCGGGGCAAGCCGTAGCATCTGGAGATACTGTAGCCTCCAACTCTAGCCAGGTAGATACCAAATTGGACTTAATTCTGAAGAAAGTACAAGATATTGAAGCAAAAAATCAACAGTTAGAACAGCAACTGCACAGGCAGCATAGCAAGGTATCATCCAAGCCTCATTTTTCGCATAGCTCACCAAAAAGAGCAAGTTCAAGTGCACACAAATCCAGTAGGGGCAGTCACAAGGGTCACACCGTCAACTATGACTCATCTGACGTATCCACTGCCGGGGAATTGGATGACACATGGCAATCCAGCGTTCACACCACTCAGATCACAGAGGATGAGTGCTCGGAGGTAACACCTTCAATGCAGTTCCTGAAGCAGGATGCTAGGACACAGAGGAAAGTACAACGACAATTGGAAAAACTACAAGGACAGTCAAGGTCAACCACAGCGTCAGGTAAACCATTCAAATCAGGTCTTCACTGTTCTGGGGACAACGCCGTCAGACTCGAAATACCTTGGCCCCACCATTATTGCTTCCCAGGCCCTGGCGGCAACCTTCCAGACTATAAAGATCTCTCGCCCTTGCAATTCATGGTGGGCTTCCTAGGGTGTATACAGGAGGAAACAAGCAATACTGTCAGATCCAACATGTTGGAGTATGGGCGTCACTTATTCCAGGACGCCATAGAGACCAATTGGTCAACAGCAAGGCATGCCCACCTTGTCTTACTGCAGGACATTGAGAGGGGAAAATGTTCCTGGCGTAGGCCTGATGTTGTCGAAAAGATACGCATCCATAGCACTGCGCGGGTAATCGCCCCCAAACCAAGTGTGAACGCGGGTAAAGGTGCCAAATCTTCAAACAGAGAAAAAATCTGTCATGATTTCAACTCGAATACGTGCAAACACCCCTCAGATCACATTGTAAACGGTGAAATAGTTAAACATGCATGTTCTTACTGCTACAAGGAAGTCAACAAGCTGTGTTATCACAAACTTCAAGAGTGCCTTAGACGTAAAGCTATTGACAACTCGAAAGACAAAGGGCAGCCCAACTGATATATAATGTATAGAACTCGGACCTTAAATACCAACAGACTTGTAAATTCAAATATTTATAAAACTAGTGAGTTATATAATGACAGTCATGTGAACATTGAACAATCTCAAGTCAGTGATTTAAATTTTTATAACATAAGTAGTACAAGTAGTCGGGATTACTGTTCTGAGTTGCATAGCAGTAATACAAATGTTCATAATGTGGCGTGGTCTGCATCAGAAATTATGAAAGATTTGTGCACGTGTCTTGATGTAAATATTCACTGGTGTTTCATACATAGTAAAATTAGAAGTAAACAAAGTGCACTTGTCAACAAATGAACTTTGGGTTCATTAATCAAGGCCTGTTGCCTGCTCCCTTATTTAAACCACCCACTGTAATTAAAGCTGTCACCTTGAAACAATGGGCATTCGAAGCTCACCTAGCTGTGGCCTCTACTAATTGTTTTAATTATCAAGGGGCTAGGGTTAAGGTCCCCACTGAATTGAATATCAGTAATTGGAGGGCATCGTGTGTCAATTATGAAGATCAAGTACTCTTAGACTACCTAGAGTACGGGTTTCCTTTATGTGTTGACAGGAGTAATTTTGTATACAATGGACATGTTGTAAACCATCAATCAGCTGAACAATTTCCAGCTGATATAGAAGCTTATTTTCAGAAAGAATTAAAACATAGTGCGATCATTGGTCCTTGTGATGACATACCATTCTTGGTACATTACTCTCCCTTGTTGTCAAGGCCTAAATTAGGTGACCTCAGTGCCCCATATGGGGCGTCAGTTAATGACGCTATATCAAATGAATTATATGATGGTGTACCATTCAAACTGAAATACCCCACTGTGGAGGACATTGTCAATGCTATTGAACAGTTTGACTCTGATGTATTATTGTCAAAAATAGATGTAAGTCGAGCATTTCGCAACCTTCGCACTGACCCGGGTGACTTTTATCTCCTTGGTCTTAGTTGGAATGGTGAGTCCTACTTAGATATAAGTATTCCAATGGGACTAAAAACCGGATCCGCGTTGTGTCAACGTACAACGGATGTCATCCGACATATTATGATGTCACAGGGTGTAGCCACGTACAATTATATTGATGACGTCATATGTATTCATAAACGTCCGAATGCCAATGCTGAATTCGAATTACTGTATTCCTTATTCGAATTTTTAGGAGTTCCAATAAACCCCAAAAAGGTGGTACCCCCCAGTAAAACTCTCACGTGTATGGGCATCGATGTTAATGTTGATACAAAACAACTAACCATCCCCTATCAGAAAGTGTCAGAAATTTTTGATTTGTGTAAAACTTATGTCAAAGCTAAGGCTTTCACAAAGAAACAACTACAAAGTCTCTTGGGGAAATTACTGTACCTACACAGATGTGTAGCCCCGGCCAGAATTTTTGTAAATAGACTATTGAATAAACTCAGAGCTGCTACTGGTCGAATCCCAATAGATGAGGAAATGGTCAAGGATTTAAACTGGTTTATTCAATTTCTCACACAGTTTAATGGTACAGTCATGTTTGATACAAGTAGACCACACTATGAAGTATTTGTATATGTATATATGCAGTAACAAGACATCTCTGGGCAACCATTGGTCTGAATATTAATCAGTTGGAGATGCTAAATGTCCTCATTGCCCTGAGAATATTCGCCAAAAGTTGGCAAAAGCAATGTGTCGAATTCAGAATAGACAATAAAGCTGTAGTTTTTGCATTACAGAAAGGTAGAATCAAAGACAATTACATGCAAGCAGTAGCAAGGTCTATCTGGTTAATTGCAGCATCCAGTGACATAAAATTGGTATACTCTCACATTCCAGGTACTGAAAATGTAAAGGCGGATGCCTTATCTAGACTGTTTGAAAGGGGTTTTAGCTATCAAGCATAGTTTCAAGATTGCAAGTGGTGGCCTGTACATGGCGCATACTTCTTCCCTAATTCATTTATTTGATTGTAGGTACGGCAGCCGAGGCACTGGTCACACAAGCATACAAGAGACTGGATTCTGCACTCAGACCACGAACTGCTTCAGCTTACCGTTCCAAACTCAAATTATTTTTAGCCTTTGTCTCCTGGTTCCAATTCCCTCTGGTCCATGTGGACTCCATCCTTGCCTTCCTTGAATTCCTCACAAAAAATGGCTCTTCCTCTTCCTCCCTCACAAGTTATGTCTCCTCCTTGCGTCACTATTTCAAAATTTTTTATCTTGACCTTGCCCCCCCCTTGATCACAGGAAAGTTCACCTCTTCATCAAGTCAGTATCTATCAATGCCCCTTACACTCCAGGTATAAAGCCAATTTCTCCATCCCTGTTCTCCTCAAACTAATTAACTCCTGTGACAAATTCCCCCTGGGGTTCATTTACAAAGCAGCTTACTTCTGGCCTATTTTGCTTTTTTACGCCTCTCAAACATTGCCCCTTCTTCTTCTCCCTCATTTGATCCTACCCGCCATTTCTTGAGAGGTGATATTATTTTTGGACCCCCAGGAGCTCATGTCATTGTTAAGTGGGCTAAGGCCATGCAAGGTTCCACTAAGCATCAAGTAATTAAAATTCCTTCTCTCCCCTCTTCCCCTCTCTGCCCTGTCTCTGCCCTTAAATCCCTCCTTCAGTCAATCACTGCCCCTTCATCGGCCCCCCTCTTCCTGTCCCCTCCTCCTTCCTCCTGTCCCATTACTGCTCCTATGATCTCTGCCACCCTATCAAGATTGTTGTCCTCCATTGGCCTTAACCCCTCCTATTACGGCTTCCACGCCTTCAAGAGATCAGCTGTGTCCTGGGCGGCTGACAATGACATGCCACTCCAGAACCTTAAGGCCCATGGGGGTTGGTCCTCATCTGCTATCAATGTATACCTAAAACACACACCAAAAGCTTCATCCACAGTTGCCACTACCTTCCAGAAGGTACTTACTACATAATGGGGTTTGGGGCCTTTTTTGTCTATTATTGTCAAGTAATGTATTAGATTTTAACCCACTAATGTTAATGTACATATTATGTAAGATGTCTGTGTAAATAAAAGGCTCTTCTCCAACCCTTTGGTAATTATTTAACCATTTCACTTACCTGACCTATGGGTGGACTGTGTTTGTTGCTGCAGTGTCACAACCTCTCTGTCCAGGGAGGTCGTTAGTTTGTATGTTAGCAAGTACATCCACAATTATAGTCTATTGTGTCCAAGTAATTGGCAATGAACAGTGCCCAGGTTATTAGTCTGTATGTCAACAAGTGTCAACCACAATTATAGTTTATTGTGTGTAACTTAACCACTAATGAACAGTGTCACCATTCCCGCCAAAACCTGTGCCATATTTAAGCACTGTGCTGGGGTTCCCCCCTTCACTTTATGAATTTTGTGTGTGAGGAAAAGCTTCCCACCCTCCTCCCCTTCATCCCCCATTACACCTTTCTACAGGTTTTACATGGTTTTTTACTACACTACAGGTTTTACATGGTTTTATTACACCTTTTCACAGGTTATCTTTTACATTGTACTCCCACAGGGGTTCAGTCTTAAACTCTGTTTTAGTATGTACAAGTACTTATCTTAAGCATATTGCAACATTCATGTTTTCATGTGGGGCCTTTTTCGTCTATTATTGTCAAGTAATGTATTAGATTTTAACCCACTAATGTTAATGTACATGTTATGTAAGATGTCTGTGTAAATAAAAGGCTCTTCTCCAACCCTTTGGTAATTATTTAACCATTTCACTTACCTGACCTATGGGTGGGCCTTCCCTGGACTGTTCAAAGAACAATTTTCAAAATCTTTGTGAATACAGGCCCAGAAGTGACTTTCTGTATTTGGATGCAATTCTGTTGTCAACAATAAGAGATTTGTGCATATAGCTATTTATATTCTTAGAAAAATTCTAAGAATAGAAGCCATTCTTAGAGAAATTCTAAGTATGATTCTAAGAATAAGAATCTTTGTGAATAGAAAAATTCTTATTCTTGGAATTTTTCTAAGAAAAGTGACAATTCTAAGAAAAATTTTAAGAATTAAACTAATTCTAAGAATAAGAATCTTTGTGAATATGGGCCCTGATTTCCAGACCACTTTACTGTGCATGAAATAGTCCCATATTGGCCACCGCTTTGTACAATGTTTTTTGTAGTTACACTTAGCAACTTAGCAATGGTACAGAAGAAAATTTTAAATTATCTATCTTTGCTCAACATATATTATGCACACTTTATTGTGCATCAGTTTAAATGTGTACTTGTACGTTTGTGCTTTTAAATGAAGTGTCAAACCAATTATTATTTTACATCAGTATTAGTAATATAGTTATAGATGTAATAGTAGTTATAAGTCATTATTATAAAACTATATTTACCAGATACCAATATTACTAAAATTGTAATCCTTTGGTTACTTTGTACTGCAAATATCAAACACTGGCATCTCACCTGCAGTGTACCAATATTGGAGAAGAATGATTCTGTCTGACTTCCTTAAGGTATGACCTCAGTTTTACAATGCTCGTCACATTCAGTGGTGGCTTTTTGTCTGGCCAAGAGATGTAATGGTACTGAGTGACAGAACGTTGTTCTCCAGCCTAGAATTAATTGTTTTCATAGATATTTGATATTAAATGAAAGCGTCGAATGTTTTCAATAAAAGACACCATAATACTTAGTGTGTGTATTTGAAAAACAGAAAATATGCCATTAATTGTTATAAGGGAAATAATTATAAATAAAATAGTAATTTATAATAGTTTTCCTTATAACAATTGATGGCATATCAACATAAAACAAAATACCTTAGGTCACACTACAGAATTAATGATGATTAACATTAATAAAAAGCTGCTTATATTTGATCAGTCAAAGTCAAAGCGGTGATTATACATTTAACTTTATATCCACTTCAGGGATTCGAACCTACATAGAGGTAATAGCCAGTGATCAGATGCAAAACTTGCTAAATTACTAGGCCACTGAGGAAAATGAATCACACAGACAAATTATGGCATGACTTAATCCCTTTATGTATCATACTATTGAGTCATAATTTAACAACACTGTCTTACCTTGGTCAGTACAAGCTTTCTAATAACAATGTGAGGATCAGTAATTTCTTCTTCCAGTGTCACAGTTATTTCTCCATATGTTTGCAATCCATGTGATGGCCAGTACTGCTCACACTTGATCTATATTTTACATGTTTGTGATAGCATTATATTGTGTACTAATTTTACAAGTTTAATTCTAAGTATTATTTCCTTAATTTTATTTCAAAATAAGGTTGAGAAAATGCTAGTGTTGAGAAAAGAAGTACACACTACATGATCATGGTTGTGCATTGACAATGATATTGAACCTGCAGGAAACAACGTTCTGACTTCAAGTCTGGGCCTGAATTTGAAGTACAAGCAGATGGGTTGGGGTGCAGTGAAGTCCCATGAAAGGTACATTTAGTTTATTGTCATAAGAATCATTCAATTGCATAATGTGATTAGTGGATCACCGACCTTTGCCTCTTCTGTTAAGTTGGTCACCATGAAAATACTTTTTATTTCATGCTCCCAGATCATACGCCATGTGTCAGGCAATGTAATATTAGTTGAACCTGAAAATAATGCAATGTATAAGCATCGCTAGTCTGGTCCCAGTACTGCAATTATTAGTGTAAAGCGATTGGTGAATGCCTATTCTACTATCACCAAACAACAGTACCAAAATGCTAAATATAATGTATCATATTAAACCTATACAGTGAACATTGTGATATACTTTAAATTTTCTTTGTACATTGTTTTTAGATTATACTTTGGGGGATGTTCTATTGGAACCAACCCTACAACCGAATCTGCGACTCTATGGTCGGTTAGCTGAGTTGGAGTTTGGGGACAAAAATCCAGAAAAAGCACAAGAAAAGTCTGGGTTGGTTTCACCTCATGATTTTCTCCACGACAAGCCATAAACCCCTAACAGCCAAGCTGTATAAAGCTCCAACAAGCCATTGTGACAAACCGACAGGAATGGAGCATTTTCCCGAATCACCCTAACTGGACTGGTTAATTCCTGAAGTCAGGATCGGGAATCAGGATCAAACCCACACTATATAAATCCCCTCTGGCTGTCATAAAACATCATTTGTCACTCCAAAGATCCCAGCTCTACATCAGAGAGACTTGTACAGAAGCTTACAGTACTTTTTTATTGAGTTTAAAAAGGACACATCTGAACCCAGAAGCAGAACGCACCACAGCCACAGCCAGCACCCAGGAGAAGAAGAAAACCACCAAACCCCTGGGTCATGCCTTCGAAGAAAAGAAACATAATGCTACAACAACCTCCTGACTAATACAGACTGACATCCCAGGATACTAGAATTTTTTCAGGATGTCACCTGCCTTTTTGACCTCATCAAGGAACACATATACCCGAAGCTGGATTGAAACTGGCAATAATGCTGAGACACCTGGAAACAGGACAGACCTACTCCTCCTTGCAGTATCACTGGCTGGTTGGCTGAATGACTATCTGTAAATTCGTTCCCTGGTTTGCCAAGCTGTCCTTGCTGAATTCCAGGACACATATTTGCACTCTCTACTAGCCCTTTAGAGTGGAAAAGGGTGGGGAGAAATTCAGAACCAGATGGAATGCCCCCCATCCTGTAGGGGCAATAGACAAAAAACATCTTGCCATGAAGAAACCAAAGAAATCAGGCAGTGACTATTACAACTACATCTTCTTTTCCCTGGTGCTGCTAGCCCTGGTTGATGCAGAATACAGATTCATCTGGGTCAATGTGGGTCAAGTGGATCTTCATCAGATGCACAGATTTTCAACAGAAGCAATTTGAAGGAGAAGATCAAGGATGGCAGCTTGGGGCTTCTGCCACCTGAACTACTGGGGGAGGGAGGACCAGATTTACACCACTTCTTGCTGGGTGGCGATACATTTGCCCTGATGCCATGGCTGGTGAAACCTTGCAGCAAAAGACAATTCACAAGGGAAGAAAGAATAGCAAACTTCAGGATCTCTAGAAGCAGGCGAGTAGTGGAAAACATGTTTGGAATATTAGTGAGCAGGTTCAAGGTACTACTGGGCAACATGGATCAAAGGCTAAGGGTTGCAAGAGACATTGCTTTTACATGTGTTGTGTTGCATAACACACTGAGGACACATCAGGGTGGAGTAGACAGAGCACCAACCCCAGCAAATGATGTAGCGGCCCTATGAAATGAACAGGTGGTGTATGTGCCTAATGAGAACTACAGGAATCCTTTGAGGGAGGCCAAACAGCAAAAACTACTGAAAAACTACTTCAATCATCTGGGAGCATTGGCTGGGCAGGAGGACAGGATCTGAGATGGGTCAACCAACAACCCTGGGGGCACAAGAAGCTGCATTTATCAGTCCTTTTCAGGACTACCCAATTTTTCCAAGAACTTTTATTTAAGCAGGTGTTGCTCAAATTTCCAAACAAAATCCATTCGATTCTAAAAGGTTTCAAAGCTATTTCAAATCAAATCGCAAGTCCCTCTTGAGAAACTTCAAAAATCTCCCCTTAAAATTCAAAATTTCTAAAACTCTAAATTCGTGCAAATATGCAAGATATTTTCAAGTTCCAAATCATCAAACTTTTTGGGGCACCTCAAAAGTTTCTCAAAGGTCAAAACTCAAAAGGTCGGATCCAAAAGTAAAAATACTTCCAGCCAAATTTCAAACCTTCTTTAAAGTCAAAGTCTTTTCTTTTTTGTCAGTTTTTAATTTTGGAGCTGACCAAAGTTTTATTTGCTTTGCCCCCGCTATTTTTGGCCAAATTTTATTGACCTTTTTGGCTAAATTTTATTTTACTTTTTTAAATCTTTTATGTTTTGAAAGATTTGAGGTTTTTCAATTTGAAAGTTTTTCACTCACACATGCATTCATTCATTTATTCACTCTTTGTATTTGGGGGCAATGTGTTTTTGTGGGGCAATGTAATGCTTCTAGTTTTGGGATTTTTGAACCTGCAGCTATTAATTGTTTTTGGAATATTCGGGTGGTCCTGAAAAACAACTTTAAATGTTTGACATTGAAAGCTTCTTTAAAGTCAAAGTGTTTTCTTTTTTGGCCAGCTTTTTTATTTTATTTTGGAGTTGGCCAACTTTTCAATGGCTTTCCCTCGCGTTTTTGGCCAAATTTTATTGTCTATGTTCTTAATCCAAAAATTTATCTTTTCCCTGAGTTCTTCATCCAAAGTTTTAATTTTTTTGTTTTAAGTTTTGAAAGATTTGAGGTTTTTTTTTTAAATTCAAATTTTTTCACTCACACATTCATTCACCTTTTTTTTGTATTGCGGGGGGGGGGGGGGGGGGGGGGGGGGCAATGTGTTTTTGTGGGGCAGTGTAATGCTTTTTTGTTTTGGGATTTTTTGAACCCTTAGCTATTTATTGCTTGACAGCAGTGGTCCTGAAAAGGACCAATTGGAGGCAAGTGCAGTGATTCTATTGCTGCTGCTGTTTGTGGTTGATTGACTGCGGAGGAGGATGAGGCTGGGCTGGTTGCTGATGATGTTCTTCTTATGCAGTGGTGGTTGGAGGAGAGTGTGTGTCAATCTGCGGCATGCTCATCTCCATACTATCCATGTCAGTTGAAGCTCTGGAGATGTTGAGTGCTGAGGTAGCAGATGCACTGGTTCCTCAGGCTAGGAACTTGAAGCCTGATGATTTGATGAGTCCCTTGTGTGTGATTTGTGTCTTCAAGAAGATAAGCTTATTCAATATCCAGTTCTGCTTTATGTCATCTCTTTCGGGGTCTGACCAGACTTGTATCGTCTAAGCTTGCTGTAATGTGGCCTTTGAAACTCAAACCAGGTCTTGCATCCATTGACAGGCAGCTTGCGACTGAAAGCCTCTCCCAGAGACATTCCTTCCTTGCTTTGTCCTTAAAATGTTTATTGATCTTGTGTTTCTGTGCCTCTTCTCTTTCTCTTGCCTCCTTCTCCTCACTCCTCTGCTGTATATCTACTGCCCCAGCTAAAATTCTGGAGGGGTGCCTGTGGGGACTTCTATCTTCGATACTTTTCTGCCCTTCTTAGGACCCATAGTTCTTTGCAAAAGCAACGTTTTGTAAAAAAAAACAAAATCCATGTCAAAGTCAGCCCAATTTGTATTGCAACAAAAAATAAATTTGCAAAAAAAAAAATAAATAAAAAAACACCAAAATCCTATCTTGAGATGTAATGAGTCAGATGCCAGATTCCATACAAGGGAACAGTGGCTGTCTTTCAGACAACCACAAAGTCGAATCTTTAGATTAAAGTTGAGTTAAACACAGAATAATATATATTAATTTATTGTATTTAGATAACAATACACATATACCACAAGGGTAACAAGGAGAGAGCTCATTAGTACCCAATAACTTTCAAGATGTTTAATAGTGTTTTTGAATAGAATAATGTCATTTACCAAGACTTATGAAATGTGTTTTTATTTACAAATGACAATCCTAACAAAGAAGGCAATAACCCAAACCAATTTATTAAATTAGTCATGTGGGGTCTGCCATCCATGAAACTGTTACTGTCCACATGCTTTCATGTGCAGAGCCACAAGATGAATACTTTTTTGTGATCCAAAATAAACTGTATCTCACCATAAAAACATATAATCCCCATGCATGGCCTTTTCAGTATACACTTTAAACAGTGACCTTTAAATGAAGATAAATACTGGTCATTACATATACCATATATTTTCTAATTCATGCCCTTTACTTTAATACCAAATTTATAATAAGAGTGTCTGTGATTAATACACCAAACAACACTGTTCCATGCGAACTTTTGATTAACTATGAGCCAAAATTATTTGAATCATGTGTTTTAATTTCTGCCTCATTTATGGTAGAAATTGATGCTGAATGCATGGGATTTCGTTGACACATGTTACATACAGTTAGTTAAGATTTGTATGTATACATGACACTTTCAAGACATATAGTTGGCTCAGTTTCAGTTGTGTCAATCTGCAGAGTAATCAACAGTAGGTAATTGTAACTCTAATAGTATTTCTATAGCATTTAATCTCTATCTAAAAACAGTTACTGGGTTGAAGTATGGATGGACTGGACCCCAGATTCCAAGACACATTAAACAGACTCCAAGGAACATCAAACAAGAAAAATCAGAGATCAACAATTATCAAGGATGAAAAGCAGGTGAAAAGCTGAAGGTTGTGAAACAAGCTTCAAATTTGTAAAATAAGATAATAGGAGACATGGTGGGTGAGCTATAAATCATAGTTTTCAATATCAAAAATATAAGTAGATTTCTGAAACAAGAGTTAAAGATAAATTTGTCTTTTATTTCTATATGGTTAACTTGCATGAATAATATAATTGACTTTAAATTATTCAATAAAACAGAAATTATAAATATTGTATGATCAGTAAGCCAATAATGTGAAGGCCTTGTTCCAAGATTACATCATAAGTCAAATGTTAGTTTTCCCCATTTCATCATATATTGTCATAAGGTTGGTACTTACTTGCCTTGGCATTCATGGGCATATGTTCTACTTCCCTTTCCACATTCAAAGATTACCTATACAATGGTGCAAGTGACTATTAGACTATTTTTTGTCTTAACATGGCTGATTAAAGACAGATTTTGGGGTTGTCTAATGCTTCAAACCGTAACTTGGAAAATGGCTTAACTTTGCACAAAACAGAAGACAACTTATATAATAATAATAATAGTAGGATTTATATAGCGCAAAATTGATACAAATCCTCTAATGCGCTTATGTCCAAGAAGGGAGAGTCCAGAGACAGGCATGGGTCGACATCTAAAAAGCGCCCACCAGGGTATAACTAAGGTGGGGGGTATGCCAGCCTAAACAAGTGTGTCTTTAGCTGGCTTCTGAAACGATCTATTGTTTGCTCAGATCTGACAGTTTGTGGCAGCTTGTTCCATTCAGCTAGTGCAGCTACTGCAAAGCCTCGCCTGCCTATGTGCTTCTTAGGGCAGGTTGAGGAGACAGATAGCCTGTTGCTGTGAGTAAGACTGCTCGATCTTATTAAAGCTGAGAGATATGGGGGCTGTGAAAGATTGATAGCCTTGAATACCAGGAGATTATACTTAAAAAGGATACGATGTTGAATTGGAAGCAGTGGAGTTTTTTCAAAAAGGGTGTAACATGACTCATTTTGTTAAGTCTGAAGATGATGCGGCAAAGAGCATTCTGGACTCTCTGTAGCTTAGCTATGTTGGACTTGCTTACCCCATAAAGTAAAGAGTTACAGTAGTCCAGACGACTACTGACCATAGCATTTGCCAGAAGTATTGCAGTTTCATTACTTAGGAATTTGCGAATTTGTCGCAAATCGCGAAGATGATAGTAACATGCTCGGCAAACCTTGGCAACATGATTGTCAAAGGAGTTGTCTGAGTCAAAGATAACACCCAGATTCTTTACTTCCACCGACGGAGATATTGTTTTGGAGGAGTGGAACATGGAAATTTGGTGCAAGTGACTCTCTGGTGGTTTTTTTACCTATGATGATAAATTCTGTTTTTTCTGGGTTTAGTTTTAGCTTAACACCAACCATCCACTCCTGTACTGACTTGAGACACTCGGTCAGCTCTTCCATGCTAGAATCAAAGTTCCTGAAGTCAACTGCTAAATAGATCTGGGTGTCATCAGCATATAGGTGATGAGTAACATTGAATTTAGAAATAACTTGACTGAGGGGACTAGTGTAAAGGGTAAAAAGGAGAGGACCCAATACGGAGCCTTGGGGGACAACGAAAGGGAGAATTACCGCCTCAGAGAAACTATCACCTATTTTAATTTTTTGTTTTCTGTTTGAAAGATATGATTTGATCCACAACAAGACAGTGCCATCTAGACCAAAGCAGTCATGCAAGCAATCATATAAAAGGGAATGGTCAATAGTGTCAAACGCTGCTGACAGGTCTAATAATGTCAGGGCCACTGCCTTTCCTGAGTCCACTGAGAAAGCTATATCGTTTTGAATCTTCAACAATGCGGTTTTAGTGGAGTGGGAACTCTTATAAGCAGACTGGTTGACATTTAAGAGACCCTCGTGTGAAATGAATTCATTAAGCTGGTTTGCCACAACTTTCTCGATAAGCTTTGATATAAAACTAAGGTTTGACATTGGCCTATAATTTTTTAGGCTATTTCTATCAAGGCTGGGCTTCTTATGGAGGGGGTGACATGTGCTATCTTAAAACAGTTGGAAAAACTACCTTCTTTGATTGAATAATTTACAATTTTAGTGATGGGAGTGATGAGAATATCAGCACACTCCTTGACCAGTGACGTTGGGATTGGGTTCAGGCCACAGGATTTGGATGGTGAGGACTTCAGAATTTTGAGTAGGCTTTCCTCGGACACAGGTGTGAAAGAGGACAGTGTATTTTTGGTGGAGTTGGGTCTAGTGACTGAAGATGGTATTGATGACTGCAGTGTGGATCTTATTTTAAGGATTTTATCAGAAAAAAACTTACAAAAGGTGTTCGCAAGGTCGGTTTTATTTGTACAGTCTGGTAGAACAGCAACAGAGGACCTGTGTAAAATCTTTTTGAAACAGTTCCACAAAGTCTTAGGATTTCCTTGATTTTCAGCCACCATGTTGGAACAATGGTTACATTTTGACTTCTCAAGCAGGAATTTATATTGGTTGATCGCAGCCCGGTATCGACTACGATTACTGGCTGAGTTTTCACAGTGCCATGACCTTTCATATTTCCTCTTGAGTCGTTTTGCCTTGAGGATGTCACAGTTCATGAAACCAGTCTCGGCATGTCTTGGAATATTTTTCTTCTTCATTGGGGCATGTTTGTCAAGGAGGCTTCTCAAGGTATTAAAGTATTGACTGGCAGTTTTATAGGGGCATCTAATGAGGTCAGATTTCAGGATATCTGCTCTGAAGTCTAGAATATTTATCTTGTGAATTTTACGGATGGAAATATGTTGAAACTTACAGGACTCTCTGACAGTGAAAATAAGGCTAAACATGATTGCCTGATGGTCTGATAGTCCTCCAATAACTTTGGGACTAATGGCCCAGGAGAAAGAATCCCTCACACATAGAGCATCCAAAATGTGACCCTGAATATGTGTGGGTGTATTAACAAGTTGTGTAAAACTAAATTGCTCGAGGATATCATAAAATTTCAGTGTCCAGGTGTCATGTTGATCCAGATGAAAATTAAGATCACCAAGGAGAATGTTTTCACAGCCTGACAAAGCAGCACCCTCGAGGAACATGCCAATTTCGTCTAGGAATTGTGACTTTGAAAGATTTGGGGGTCTGTAGAGCACATGAAATATAACATCTTTAGCACCCTCAGTGCTAATCTGGATTGAAATACTTTCAAAAGCCTGACAATTGTTTTTTAAAACTTGCTCAAAACTCAGGTCCTCCTTGATGAAAAAGTAAAACTCCGTCCCCTTTCTTGACATTTCGAGGAACATGAGTGAACTTATAACCAGGAGGGGTGATACTAGAGATGAAACCTTCAGTATCCTCTGGCCTAAGCCATGTCTCAGTAACAGCTATGAGATCAGCATTGTTATCTTTGACGAACTCCAGAAAGGAAGCTGATTTATTTCTGATGGATCTAATGTTGAGAAGACAACCATTAAGAGATCTAGAAGCAGGGCCCGGATTGAGACTGATATCACCCGAAAGAGCTAGGAGCAATGATGTCCAGGGACTGACATTCCGGAAGCTATGTGTCACCCTTTGACAGTGACCCTGGAAAGCCAGATAGGCGTAATTTATGCTATCAGCACATGGGTGAATTCCCGACTCAATGATCACAGGATGACCTGAGTGCATGGTAGGTTCAGATGAGTCACAGACTCTTCACATTCACTTGCCACTGCAAAAATTTACATGTTGCAACATAACAAAGATTGATTTATTGCCTTGTCTGTTGTAAAAGTTACATTTGTATTAGAGCTGGGGCCAATACTAGTGTCACTATTTTGGTTCTACTGGTTCAACTCCAACACATGACATTGTAAAGGTTCGGCTTAATATTACCATGGTTGACATATATGATGGAAATTTTACTTGATATTAAACAAAATCTAATCAAAGAAAATATGTTGCCTACTGTAGTCACTGTTACGTTAGTATTCACCCTAAGTAAAAACATCATGTTAATGTTTTATGACTATTCTCTAGTGTTTTGCAAATGGCAGAATGTTATCTGGGGCCTACAAATTTAAAGGACTAGGTGTGATCTATAACAACTAGAAACAATTTAAACTAATTCTGTATATATACATATAACTTTATACAAAACACACCCCATGACTTTCAGGTGCAAGCACCAGAGATCCTCAATATTGGTACTCTACATTATATTTAAATAGGCTTGCATGGTTTATACACATCTCTGATGTGGCTGCACAGATTACACATCTGTCCAAATATGAGACAAAAGTCCAAAAAAAATATGAGTCCAAAAGACATTCCCTAAAATGCAAATTTTAAACACACAACAGGTATGGAAAAGTTCATGTTATGTACTATATGTGACTTGTAAAACTGATGAAATACCAATTAAGAGTACATGTGTCACATATACACATTTATACCATTCACATGTAAACCATTTCAATTAATTTTCTAACTTTATATTCATGATAAAGGCCACTGTTCTGAACTTTTATTTGTGCAAAAACTTGTACCCACATAATTAAAACTGCCACTTCCAAATATGTAAATGGTGTTTCTACCAGTGTTTTGAATAACCAACAACACAAGGATAAAAGACTGTTTATTGAATATTGTCTACTGAACCTATTAATACGTCTGGAAGTCATGTGTTGAAGAACCAGACATTTATATTGGGGAAAATTACTCCACTGAGCACCGGAAGACAAAGAAATAGACAAAAGATTTTCTACATCCTGGTACTTTGCAAGAAGCTAGACAAAGACTAGACAGTGTATTCATTTCATAAACTGCACATTAAAGAAAATATTAAACAAAAAAACAAAATGACAGAGTATATACAGTTCCTCTTATATTTCATATATGTGTATAGATACTGCATATATCTTTAGCTTTTAAAGGATGAATTGGTATTTTTAAAATAACAATCAGAACCCAGTACATAACTCAAATCGAAGATTCAACTAATAATGCATTACACAAACCGACTTGTCTTATACAAGCATGGATTTCATAACCGACAAGCTGTAGGTTGGTAAAATGAGGGCGGCTTCTCCTGCACAGTTCCCAGCTTGTGTGTTGCTGTAACCACCTTGTTGGCTTCTGTTTATGGCTTGTTGTAATGTGTTCTCAGCTTGTCCCCTTTAGATGTTACTGACTCTATGGCTGAAGACTGGGAATTCCTGTCTTGAGGGGAAGTGTCCAAGTCAGGTTGGTAACAATCACAGGCTTGTTTCCTTTCAAATATGATCAGTT
Source organism: Sabellastarte sp. h YS-2021 (assembly GCA_964017235.1). Classification (NCBI taxonomy): domain Eukaryota; kingdom Metazoa; phylum Annelida; class Polychaeta; order Sabellida; family Sabellidae; genus Sabellastarte; species Sabellastarte sp. h YS-2021. The sequence goes on along the minus strand of OZ024935.1, from coordinate 81,023,637 downwards.
TGTGTGTTGGGTCTGTCAGAAGGTGGTGTCCTGGTGCCTAACCACGACAGGCTGGGAATTTCTTCAAGACAAGATGGTAACAGTATAGGACAAGACAGGAAGTGTGACTAACAAGCTGTAGAGATCCATGACAGGTCAGTTATCAGACAGGTCCAGATGCAGAATTGTCGAGGATTGGCGAAAACTCAACTCTGTAAACCGACTGTGTAAACATTGCCCCTGATCCTCAAAAATTCCTGGTGACCGACAAGTCGGCTACAGTGGAACACCCCTATTAAATATTAGTTAATCTGCTTCTTTTTACTTATGATTGTACCAACTTTCTATGCTATCAATAAACCATCAGAAATGTGGCTGCTACCTGTATTGGTCATGTGTTTACCTGTGCAATAATGGTGACCACCAAAGAAAGGTAATAGGCCTCAAAAGGTGTTTCAATTAGTAATTGAACGATTGGACATATTGCCGTAAATCACAAAAAATAATGGCAAAGAAGTTAAGGAATGTCAATTGCAAACTTCGTACAGCCCCTTTAATATTATTGACCAGTATATGCAACATCAGATTAAGAACCCTTGGCCATCTGAAGAAAACAAATTTACCCAAAAAAATTCATAAAACAGGTTCCTCTGAAAACTCCATGAGAACGACACGAAACCATAAGAAGTTTGAGATCAAATTTATATGAAAGTTCAAAGTCCAATAAAGTATATATATATTCACCTAAAGCTGCTATGTATGACACCTTTCCATGATAATCCTAAAAATATACAAAATAATTATCAAAGAGATTTGAACAATTGCGATAAAATATTATATTATACTATCCTTTGTTGTATTTGAAATAACAACAAAAAGTAAGTTAATTGTGTACTATATTTCATTGTATAACAAAAAATAATAATTCATAAACAGAAGATATTAAATGACATATGATATGAACCTCTGACATGTATAAAACATGTCTCACAAAAGAAGATGACAACATGAGTCTTATATGCCAGTTTCATATGATATTGTCATATTAATACAAGAAAGTTTTATTTGGTCATTTTGAGTTAGACAATTCATATCAAAACCCCGATATTGAAATGGCCATTGTTGTTTCGAAACGACTGATGGTTTCAAAAGGGCAAACAACAGTATATTTTATAAATCTGATGAGTGATGGTTATTATTGTCGTTTTTGGCTTGCAATGTCTGGGCATTGCGGGATTCAGTCCTCAGCCCCTTCCCCTCTGATGAATCTAGTGAATATGGGGGTATTGTAGGCCTTAGCCTTAATACACTCATTGGGTACCAGTCTGAGGTGGTTGTCAGTACACAAACCTTATTATGTTGTAACACAGAATTTCATTGGTCTGTTTGTATTTGGTGGGTTTGAGTCATTGGTAACCACCTGAACCATTAGTTTGAAGCCAGCTCTTGAAGTGTATAGACATGTTATTTTAAAAAGAAAACTGTATTTTAAACTCTGTTTTATATGAGGTGCTGGCGTGGTGGTTTTTATTGTGAAATATGAACTTTATGCTATGACATTCGTCTGTGAGATCGTGGAGTGTGATATCTGCTGATGCTCTGTTTTTGACGACTTTATGCTTGATTTGCCATGGTTACAGGGATGGTCTAACCTATATTCAAAAGGGGGGGGGGGCCTCCAGTTGGGCTGGGAAGCTAATTTTCGTTTTTCTCCCTTTCCTGTGAATCAAGCAGTAAGACTGTCAAGAGGAGAGCACTGCAGGTGTTGTTTCTGTATTTGCAGTATTATCAGTGAATTTTTACAATGCCTCAAAAAAATAAATTTGCCCCCTACTGGGAAAAAAATGTCGTATGGAAACACAGAATGACATGAAGGACAGTGATAATGATATAAACTTAAAAGAACTGGCAAAAATGCAAAAACGTGGCAGCAAAGCTGAGGACAAGAGTGGTAGCACATTGGACACGAGTGTTGATAAGTCGGAAGAAGAAGTGGAGGGAGACACAGTACAGCTACAGATCTTGGCAGAACTGAAGAGAGTTAACGCGGTCGAAGACAAGGTGGAGAGCAACAATGGCAGCAGTGGAGGTGCACGACAGAAGGAACGACAGCATAAAAATGAACAGTCTAAGTTAAGTAGCAAGAGTTCTAGTATTCATTGTGCTAAAAAAAGTAGTAAAAGAAAACAAATTGTCGTAGAAAGTGACAGTGAAACCGACTCTGATAACAGTATTCCTGACTTGCATGTATTAAGGAGTTCAGAAATAATTCAGAGGAAGGTTGATGCGAGATTGCACGAATTAGAGGTGATAAATGAAAGCACATGTACAAACTTAGGGACAAAATTGAAGTCAAAAAGGGGGGGTCCGGTAGACGTTTATGTAAAGCATAAGGTGGCGTGGCCGCACGAAGCCATCTTGGGAGGGGCGAATCATTCTAGAATGACCTACGATCAATTGACATTATCACAATGGGTGCAGGGCTTCTGCAAAAATATACTAGACGAGAAAGATGAGGGTAAACGCGAGAGAATGATAGCCTATATGGCTGACTTAATGGAAGATTGCACGGACTTCACTTGGGCTGGGGCAAAAGCAGCGCATGCTGTACTTTGTTGCGAATTTGAAAGGGGCACGGTTACATGGGAAGACACGGCCAAAATAGACCGCATACGTCGTGCTTATGCGCAAAAACACGTACATCAGTATGGGAAAACCTGGTCGAAGTCAAACGAGGCAGGTCGTAAACCGTGGTTCTGTAAACCATTCCAAAGCAACGCATGCCCACATAGTAAGGACCACGAAGTAAACGGGAAGATACATAAGCATGTATGCTCATTCTGCTTACAGCAAGGAAAAGTGTTACCTCATTCGGAAAAAAATTGTTTGGTAATAAAAAAACAACATTCAAAAAACGAGCGAGCAGCTGCTCATCTAGTATGGGCAGCTGGAATGATGACTGTACGTTTCCTGTTAAAAAAGGCAAGGTTGAAGGGAAAGGGGAGGTTGAACAAGTAAATAAAGTTGAAAACAAGAGTGCTGATGCTAGTTCTGGAGTTGTAGTTTACTCGCATAACCATAGTCACCGGGTGTACAAAACAAGGTGTTTTTATAACAAAACTTGTAACACCAAAGAGGTTAAAAGTTCAATGGTCCGTCCCTTTGAGGTGTCTGCCCGAACCTTCAAAACATTAGTATGCAACAAGAGGTCATACGCTTCAGTGGTGGCAAATAGTGTCACTAACCAGTGTAATAGATCTGTGAAGGTAAACAAAACTCTCAATAAAGCCAGCGGTGTTAACAATATGTATGATAGTATTGACAATAATGTGACTAGTGGCTGTGTACAAGTTGGTCAATACAGTGGAGAGGTGAATACCAGTACACCGGCCATACAGTATGTGTCTAAAGTTGATAATGTTAATCAATTTGACAGAGGTCACACTGACACGACCAAAGGTGAAAATGAAAATATGGGTGAAGTACTTTTGTATGATGTAAGGGCTACAGATGATAAGTTCATTCATTCAGTGCTATTCTCGGGCAGAAATAAGGAGGCAAACAGCTGTGATAGTCGAATTTACCATCACTTCCAAACTCAATCTAAATACACGTTTGGCTTTGTTCCCTTGTCAGAACCGATAATGCCAAGTAGTTTTCACTCACAACAGTACATTTCCTCTTCCATTGTTGACCTTCACACAAAGGTGAAACAGTCTGATAAACCCATTTTTTGGGAGGCACGCATTCCAGTGTCATCTCAGCTTAAGATTGAAAATTGGGAATTACTGCTTAGAGACTATTGGGACCAGCAATTGCTCCAATTTTTTAAATATGGTTTTCCCCTTGGCTTTAACAGAAATTGCCCATTACAATGTGACATAGGAAATCACAAGTCGGCCAATGAGTTTCCTCTAGATGTCCAAGCCTATTTAGATGAAGAGCTGGAACATGGAGCTATTGCTGGCCCCTTTAAAGATGTTCCCATTAAAAATTGTCACATATCCCCTTTTATGACTCACCCTAAAGCTAACTCTGACACTAGAAGAGTTATAATTGACCTCAGCTGGCCCAAAGGATATTCAGTGAATGATGGAGTTGACAAGAGTACGTATATGGGTACTGACTTCCACTTAACATTTCCCACTATTGATGATCTGACTACTGAGCTTGTCAAATTGGGTAGGGGGGCCCACCTGTACAAAATTGATGTCAGCAGGGCATTCCGTCATCTGCCCATCGACCCATTCGATTATGACCTATTAGGTCTCTATTGGGATGGTTTCTATCTTGATAAAAATTTGCCATTTGGGACCAGACATGGCAGTCAATTCTTTCAACGTACGAGCGACACCGTTCGTTACGTCATGCGTCAAGGTGGCTTCGACGTCTTAAATTATATAGATGATTTTCTTGGGTTTGGCGTTCCGTCTGTGGCAAAACAGTCTTTTGACGCATTATTTGACGTTATGTTAAATCTTGGTCTCACCATTAGCCAGAAAAAATTGGTCCCTCCCAGTACTAAAGCAGTATGTCTTGGCATCAAAATCGACACAGTTGCAGGCACTCTCTCCATCCCTGAAGAGAAATTTGCACAGATTAAAGTTGAGGTTACCAAATGGTCTGGCAAAAAGAGTTGTACTAAACGTCAGTTGCAGTCCCTGCTGGGTTTATTGCTGTATATTTGTAAGTGCGTTCGTCCAGCCAAGTGTTTTCTCAATAGAATGTTGGAAACCCTTAGACAAGCCCATGATGCCACGAACATAGCACTTGGTGATGACTTTCATTGGGATTTGTTATGGTTCCAAACTTTCCTCAAAGACTATAATGGTGTGTCTATGTATGAACACAAAAAAACAGGTTACACAGTAGAACTAGATGCCTGTCTAACAGGTCTAGGTGGCGCCTGCAAAAATATGATCTATCACGTCCCAATCCCCATAGGTTATAGACAATTTACCATAGTGCACTTGGTAGGGAACCTGGAAGGGTAACAGAGTACTCATAAAATGTGATAATGAAGCTGTTGTTTCGGTACTCAGAACAGGCAAGGCAAGAGATCCGTTTTTGGGGGCCTGTGCCCGTAATATTTGGTACGGTGCAGCCATACAAGATGTTGAAATGCAATATGTTCATGTTCTGGGTAAGAATAACAGCAAAGCAGACCTATTATCCAGATGATCTGGATCAGTCCAAGATGTAAATGAATTATATTCCTTTATAGCCAACCCAATATGGTTAAAAACAGATTTAAGTTTATTGCAAATAAATGAACTCATATAGCCTGACAGTTACTATGCTTTGTGTTGTAGGAAATGAGAAGTGTCAACAGTTACGTACACGAGTTGCCAGCAGACTGTCGATGGCTTTCAGACCCAAAACCAGGCTATGTTATCAAAGGCTGTTTAAAGTTTTCATTGGCTTTTGTATAAGTGTGAGCGTAGGTTTATATGATGTGTCAGTCTGTACAGTATTATGTTTTCTCGAGTACTTGATGCATAACAATGTGTCTGTGGGAATGATAGTCAATTATGTTTCTGCGCTCAAGGCCATGGCCATTGTTTACAGTATACCACATGAAGTATTCCAACACCCCAAAATTAAATACTTTATCAAATCTATCAGGATGAACCGGCCATTGCGCACCACCAAACGTAATATCATGGATATCAATACCTTGGAAAAAGTTGTGGAGTTGTGTACAGGTAGGCCTAATGCTACAACGTTCAAAGCTGTATTCCTCACTGCTTTCTTTGGGTTCTTTTGCCTATCCAACATCGTACCTCACTCTGTAGGTGAATTCGATCCTAGCAAACACTTCACAGGTGCGGATGTATTCTTTGAGAAGAATCAAGTCAAGCTACTTCTCAAATGGTCGAAAACCTTGCAGTACAATGATCAAGTAAGAATTATAACTCTTCCTCGCTTAGTCATGTTCTATTTGTCCATATAAAGCACTTAGGGATATGGTTGGATTGTATGCTCCCACCAAAATCCAACCTCTGTTTCAATCTCTCACACATCGAGGTGTCCAAGTTACCACTGATTCCAAAGTCAGAAAGACAGTGGCTTCAATTAATTTGGCAATGAATTTACTCAAGAATTTCTACACCTTCCATGCTTTCCGACGTTCAGGTGCCACCTTGGCCTACAAGGCGCATGCCCCCATAAGATAGATTATGGAGCATGGCACCTGGACGTCGGATTGCGTGTGGAGGTATATCCAGAAGGATCAGGACAGGGGTTCTACTGTGGCTAAGGCTATACAGGATATGCTTTCATAATGCCCTACTCTTGGTTGGGTTTGGGGTTTGAATCTCAGAATGTAATAGCAATTCAATTTGACCTGAAGTGGTTAATTATTAGCCTTCACTAATACAATGAATTCAGCCTAACCCTAAGACTTAAGTAATGCATGAGTAATTAAGTTGTCTCAGTGCTTAACATCCCCTAGTCCTTACACAGCATGAATTGATTGTATGTATTATTTTACTCAAGTAACATCTTATTTACAAATTATTTTAGTACTCATGTAATACATGTATTGGTTCATTAACTCAATATACTAGGTTGTAGTTACTTAAAATTACTGTATAACATTAAGTAACCTTTATGTTCACTGAAAAGTAATAGCATGGCTTATTACTAAGTAATTTCATACTAAATGCTAAGTGTCGTTGTAAAGAAAGTCTTAGTGTTTTAGGTATTGTGACATGCCATGGTTATGGACAATGACTCTAATTTCTTGCATGCCTGCTATGCTATTACATTATATAAAGTAACCAAGTTGTATATATCAGTAGTTTTAGTTGTATTTACTTTTATTTTGTATTATTATAATTTACACTAATCTTTTACCATGTTATGTATAATAAACCAAATACCCTCATGTTGTGTTTTTCCATGTGTTGGGAGGGGTCTTGGGGACTGTGGCTTACAATGTCTGGGCATTGCGGGATTCAGTCCTCAGCCCCTTCCCCTCTGATGAATCTAGTGAATATGGGGATATTGTAGGCCTTAGCCTTAATACACTATCATTGGGTGCCAGTCTGAGGTGGTTGTCAGTACACAAACCTTATTATGTTGTAACACAGAATTTCATTGATCTGTTCGTATTTGGTGGGTTTGAGTCATTGGTAACCACCTGAACCATTAGTTTGAAGCCAGCTCTTGAAGTGTATAGACATGTTATTTTAAAAAGAAAACTCCCTCCCTCCCTCCCATGATGTTAACTTATATGGCTTAGTACCACTGTTATAGGCCCAAGATTGAGTTTGAATCTCAGAATGTAATAGCAATTCAATTTGACCTGAAGTGGTTAATTATTAGCCTTCACTAATACAATGAATTCAGCCAAACCTTAAGACTTAAGTAATGCATGAGTAATTAAGTTGTCTCAGTGCTTAACATCCCCTAGTCCTTACACAGCATGAATTGATTGTACGTATTATTTTACTCAGGTAACATCTTATTTACAAATTATTTTAGTACTCATGTAATACATGTATTGGTTCATTAACTCAATATACTAGGTTGTAGTTACTTAAAATTACTGTATAACATTAAGTAACCTTTATGTTCATTGAAAAGTAATAGCATGGCTTATTACTAAGTAATTTCATACTAAATGCTAAGTGTCGTTGTAAAGAAAGTCTTAGTGTTTTAGGTATTGTGACATGCCATGGTTATGGACAATGACTCTAATTTCTTGCATGCCTGCTATGCTATTACATTATATAAAGTAACCAAGTTGTATATATCAGTAGTTTTAGTTGTATTTACTTTTATTTTGTATTATTATAATTTACAATAATCTTTTACCATGTTATGTATAATAAACCAAATACCCTCATGTTGTGTTTTTCCATGTGTTGGGAGGGGTCTTGGGGACTGTGGCTTACAATGTCTGGGCATTGCGGGATTCAGTCCTCAGCCCCTTCCCCTCTGATGAATCTAGTGAATATGGGGATATTGTAGGCCTTAGCCTTAATACACTATCATTGGGTGCCAGTCTGAGGTGGTTGTCAGTACACAAACCTTATTATGTTGTAACACAGAATTTCATTGATCTGTTCGTATTTGGTGGGTTTGAGTCATTGGTAACCACCTGAACCATTAGTTTGAAGCCAGCTCTTGAAGTGTATAGACATGTTATTTTAAAAAGAAAACTCCCTCCCTCCCTCCCATGATGTTAACTTATATGGCTTAGTACCACTCTTATAGGCCCAAGATTGAGTTTGAATCTCAGAATGTAATAGCAATTCAATTTGACCTGAAGTGGTTAATTATTAGCCTTCACTAATACAATGAATTCAGCCAAACCTTAAGACTTAAGTAATGCATGAGTAATTAAGTTGTCTCAGTGCTTAACATCCCCTAGTCCTTACACAGCATGAATTGATTGTACGTATTATTTTACTCAGGTAACATCTTATTTACAAATTATTTTAGTACTCATGTAATACATGTATTGGTTCATTAACTCAATATACTAGGTTGTAGTTACTTAAAATTACTGTATAACATTAAGTAACCTTTATGTTCATTGAAAAGTAATAGCATGGCTTATTACTAAGTAATTTCATACTAAATGCTAAGTGTCGTTGTAAAGAAAGTCTTAGTGTTTTAGGTATTGTGACATGCCATGGTTATGGACAATGACTCTAATTTCTTGCATGCCTGCTATGCTATTACATTATATAAAGTAACCAAGTTGTATATATCAGTAGTTTTAGTTGTATTTACTTTTATTTTGTATTATTATAATTTACAATAATCTTTTACCATGTTATGTATGATAAACCAAATACCCTCATGTTGTGTTTTTCCATGTGTTGGGAGGGGTCTTGGGGACTGATTCAATGTTTTAACAAGTAAATTACACATAAACATATATATGGGATGCTGACAGATATGAAAGAAATGTCCCTGTCTGTATCTCCCTGTATTTCGAGATAAACATCAGTGGATAATAATTTTTTTTTTTAAAAAGTCATCCCTTGTAATGTGATAAAGATTAATCTTATATTGGTTAAAACAGAATAAACATTGATTTTTTTTACCTTAATAAAACTTGCATTGATATAATCTGTCAAAGGATTCCCGTCTTGTATCTCCAGTCGAACCCGGTTGTGATTGTCTGAAATACAGAAACAGCTCCATTTCAGATGACTTAGCATTGACTTTATGATTAAATTTGCGATGGTTTCTAGCTGTGGATTGTATTTAATCTATTAAAGAGACGGTGTTCAATGTTTTTCAATGGAACCTATAAGATCCTATATAAGAGTCTACAAGATCCTTCAGACTGGAAATCCTAATTTTTTCAGAGCTTTTTTGAATGGCAAGTAAAGCTTTTACAATAATAGTAGCCAGATAGAGGGTGAAGTCTTGAGGTTTTATTTATTTATTTGAGGTTTTATGTCGCTTTCAACACTGTACAGGTCATATCACAACGGGTAGTTGGAAGGGCAGAGGAAACCAGTACATACAGTTCGCTAGGATTCTGTACTGTAAACTGCCGACCAACGGCAAGCAACTAAAGTCTTGAGGTGCAACAGTTTATTCCGTCTGTTTATAAGTAAACTGGCCAGTTTGGTTTTCGTTTTGCCCATGGTGCTCCAAAGATATGAAATGAGTTACCAGATGACATTTGCGCTGTCACATCTCTTCTATTTTTTTCATCAGAAGCTGCAAGCTTATCTCTTCACAAAAGCATACCCGCCTAAGGTTTTATTGTATTTTCCAATTGTATCTGTGGTGTGGACCTCTCCACTGTGTCTCTAGTCTATGAAGTCTCTGGACTTGTTTATTAATTGTTGCACATTAGAGTCTGTCTTTTGATGGAGATTAATCACTATTAAAGTTATACCAGCATACACTGCCCTTTTCCCACTTCCTCAACCAATTGCCATAATATAACCTAATATGTTTAAATGTCATCTTTGTTATGCTCAATTTTGTTTCAAGAATATGTGGTGTACAGCAATTTCTTCTGTTGGTTTTAATGTGATTCAAAGTGTGTGTAATACAGTGTTCAATATTTTTTGTCGGATTTTATCAACTTAAAAATTGTGACTTAATGTATCTATGCAAATATTATCATTTATATAAAAACTTAATTTAAAATAACTTAAGCTTTGAGGATACCAAAAGTGTTATAATTTATTTTTATTTTGCTGTCCTATTTTCAGCATGTAACATTGTCTACATTTGAAAGTTTATTACAAATTATTTGCTTCATCTGTTCACCCTCTGTTACACTTTTTTCAATGTTTGCTGACATTGACATACAAAATACAAAGGAATTATACTTGTGGACTTCATGGGAAAAAGCAATTTTGGTACTTATCAAAGGCAATCCCTTCTGTGCACCAATGTGTTACGATTGACAGCCTAGCTAAAAAGATTAAAGACCTAAACGTAAAGGACTATACAGTGGCACTGCTGCTAGTAGGTACCAATGATTTAAGCCCTAAGGCTACATAGCAATAGTATGAGAAGTAATGAAAGGGGGAAAGCCAGAGGTAATATGGCCTGTACTATGTTGTAAGCGAACTTTCCCTAACCAACAAATCAAATCTTTTTTTTTTCAATTTTATATTACACAGGCCATGTTATTGTGTAGGAGAGAAACGCAACGAGCACTAGACATAGTTAAATGCACATATTGGACTTTCCTTTGGGTACAAACATAACTTAGATTGGCACATGTCCAATCAACATACAGCTTATAGTGTGATACTTTTTTACCGTTGTTTTGATTGGTTGGATGTAAAATTTACTGGTTGAATTACCTCAAGTAGAGTGTGTGCCAATAAACCAAGCCATATATAGGTTAAAATGCAAATGGTAGCGGTATGAGGCTCGTAAAGGCATTCTTCCACACTCAATTCGTGTATTCGATTGGTAATGATTAAAGTGATAGGAAGTGATCTTTTTCTATCAGGTTGGCCAAAATCATCACACCAAGTAATCCGACGAGGAAGACCGATCACTTCAGTCATGATTTAAGTGATCAAAAGTATTGTGATTGTTCCCCAAATGAATAGCCCTGTTGATCGTTGGGACAGAGGCCCTGACGTTTTCTCTTTGTATTGTTGGATTGGAAAGATTGTCAAAAAGGCATGAAAATCGAATTCATCCCGATCATAAAAGGAACTTAGGGCTAACATATACACCTTCAATACGATTTTAATATAATTGAAGGATAGGATAGGTTAGTCTCCCAGATTTTCCCAATCTGTTGGCTAAAAACAAATGATGCTCAGGATATGGCAAGCAAGCTGCCACCTTATGTCATCATTTTCGTCAAGGATGGGGTCAGTAAGTGCTCGACCCATCTATTTTTAATATCAGACAGTGATGGAATGACATATATTGGCAAAACGATATGACTCGAGTGCATTCTGACTTTTAGGATTTGATATAATATCACTAAGATAAGTCAGACATAAGACCCAGACTATGAGAGTCAGTTGACAAAATCTCTGACTTTTGCAAATTCCAAAGTCGGGAATATGGAATCATAGACTTTGCCAAATCGGCCCCGTCAAATCGGCCCCCCTATAAAATAATTTATGGTCAAATCGGCCCCTTATAAAATAATATATGGTCAAATCGGCCCCCTAGATATAGATAGATAAGTGTACAGAATATTTTTCACAACAACCCATATACATTGGGGTTACCTGTTAGATAAATTATAAAATTAATAAGATGGATATATAGATAGATAACTGTATATATGATTTATTATATTTTCACAACAAGACACAAAGAATCAAAATGTGTTAGTCAACTCTACAAATTCACTTTTAATGATTATATTATTGGCCTGATACTGTTATGTTCATATATACACAACTGTATTTCGACAAGCATTTGAGTTGTCTCATCAGAGGCTGGAGAATATACCAAGTCCTACCCCTGAAGTACCTTTTAAGATGTGCAATTGCACCGGTTTTTTGCACTGTGTGCAGGTGCAGGTGCAGTGCACATTTTTGTACAAATACCCAAAAAGATTTATTTTGGTGTGCAACGCCCTTGGGGCATATCTTCTAAATATTTGGTACCTTCTGGTGGATGTGGAATATTGGAGCTATCCATCCAATAGGCATTAACCAATTTATTTCAGTTGCAAGGGAGGAAGTCCAAAAATAAATTTAATTTCAGACAACAATGAGTTTATTTTTCATTATTATTAACAACATTTGGAGTTTGTTAAAACTGTTAAAACACACATATTAGTTCTTGGTTAAGACACTTACTGTACAATTAGTTACTGTTACCCCATAGTTTCTTTTATCAAAGGCATATTGCTAGAATTTAACATTGCTGCACAACAGAACTATGATCTTTACAAAACTATATTCCACCATTAGTTAAACACCTGGTTAAGCTATTTCTTTCCAGTAAGTCAATATTTTAAGACTGTTTGGTAAAAATCCTCAACCCCTATGTTACAACTAAGATTATATACATTTATAATACATTTGAAACCCATAATGTAGTCACTACAGTTATCATTATTTATTAAAGACATCTGGCTGACAATCATAACATGGGTGTGGTTGTGTAACTTGTAAGAAGGCGTAATATCAACAATACTAAGGTCTTTGACCTCTATTTGACCTTGAAGGTCAATTTTGTCAAGTATTACAAGGTAGGTCGAAACTTTAAAGTAAAATTGGAGTAAAACATGATGTTATCTAAACTACCAACTCTGATTTAGTCAATTAAAGTACAAGCTTATGAATTGGGAAAGGGAGGGAGTGCACTCAAGCCACATGAACCTCACAACTGAGGTTTTCATACTATTCAATGCCTTTTTAAAGACAAATTGGCGGGAATTTTGCAGACAGTTCAACCTATTCACTCAACTCTAGCCACCAGTCCTCTCATGAATATTCATGAATTCACCCAGTTATTTTAAAAATTATTGTCTGCACTTGTGAGCTGAATACCTCTCAAGGTGATCTATTTCTAGTATAACCATGACACTGGCTATAAACCATTGTTTTTATGTTTTCTATTTTTTTTTCTTTCTGGATTAAGAGATATCTGTAACATGTTTTTTTTCTAGTATAGGAGGCCGATTTGTCGAGGGCCGACTTCTTCAGGGGGCCGATTTGCCGAGGGCAGACTGTTTTAGGGGGCTGATTTGACGAGGGCCGATTCGGCAAAGGGCCAATTCGTCCAGCTCCCGGAATATGCAATCACCACTTTTAATATTTGGGGAAAGTGTAGAAATATGACCTTCATTTAAACAAAAAACAGCCACAATATGAGGGTTGAGGCACAGTAGATTTAAACAGTTTAAAATATCCAGAACACTAAACTACATGAAAAGATGGATTTCAATACACATTAACACATTTGTGCTGTTATTTATGGTTTTGCGAAAGTAATTTTACATGCTATTTATCAGAGGTACATACATGGTAAGACATTCTTGTATCTGTTCTTAGATTTCAATTCTGGTTTTTCTGCTTCAGAAACTAGTGATGTGGTTTTGGGAATATCCTGATAAAGAAGACGACAAATATACCAGAAGACAAAATATATAAAATTAGTGGAGTAATACAAACAAGGTATTTGCATAAATATTGTAGGTTCATTATAAACCCATTATTATTATTATTATTATTAATTTTATTATTATTATTATTAAACATCATGGTATATCATGGTTTACAATCTAATCAGAAACTATTAAGGTTTAATAAACCTGACCAAAAATTTCACTGATTCCCTGAATCAGTTTTAACTTTTAAAGCAGAAATAAATACATATGATGAAATAGACATGTTAACACTTATTTACCTCATATTCTTCTTCAGGACCACTACCATGAAAGTTCATAGCCTCCATGTATTGCCCCAATTCTTGAATTAAGATGTAAGTTGCTCTAAGGCTTGGTTCCTCTTTTATATCTACTGTATAATTAAAAACAACAAATGTACCAATGGCAAACAAACTGATAATATTAATAACTTTACACATATGTTTATAAACATCTGATAATTTTTTCTACTATATTTACATTAGCTGCAATCCGTAGGCAAAATATTTTTGTAAAACATTAAAGAATTCCGTGATAAATTAAAAAAAATATTTACTATGTCATAACAGTTAGTTTTTTTTGTTTTTTTTTGCATTTTTTAACAAAGACAGTTATATCATGACAGACCCCCAGGTTTGCTTACTGCACTTTGCCATAAGATGGATTAAAACCCATGACCAGAGAGGGGAGAGGCAAGTAACTAAATGTCAAACTCGTAAAACCAGCAGATCACTGGGGCCTTAATAGACCTGTCTGTAAATCTTTACTTAATGGATCTTTTGAGATAATGGAAGAGTGGGGATTTCGTCTCACTCTGGATTTATGCTCTCACTAAAAGTGCATGGGCTGGTTAAAAAAATTCAGCAGGAATTAAGACTTAAAGTGTATGGTAAGACCATCAGTGCTTAGTGGATTTCACAAAGCAGCTTTAGCAAAGTCTTGGGCTAAAGTTTTACTGACTTTTTGTATTGCTGGCAAATGCATTTTTACTGCTCTTCAAAATGTTAAAGGGATGAAAGTAAAGTTTAAATATATATAGGACAAGCCCCCGTAGGCGGATTTTGAAGGTTTTAGGGGGAGTAAGAAGGTTTTTGATTGCAAATCAGCACCTTTCATTGGACAAAATGAGCACAGCAAAGATGATATATAGATATAAACCCATTAAATATATATAGAACAAGCCCCCGTAGGCAGATTTTGAAGGTTTTAGGGGGGTAAGAAGGTTTTTGATTGCAAATCAGCACCTTTCATTGAGCACAGCAAAGAGGAGGTGCATTGATATATTTTCAATACAAATAAAGGGTACATAAAAGTCACATGACACAAATATCACTGTTGTTATATGATAAATCTTTCTTGGCTTGGTATTTGCTAAGTGACCTTTTGTCAAAATCACTAACGTTTAAGACATAAAGGCTAACATTTAATTCCATGATCTAGCCTGGCTAAGTCTAAGATCCCATGTGGAGCTAGTCACCAGGGGATATGATCAGATAATCATAATGCATTAAAAGAATAATCTTTGATCTGGTCTTAGGCTAAAATAATGGTGATTAACCCAAAGAGAAAATTTTGTTAATTATCAATGAACAGTTTCTGGCTTACAAATAACCACTGAACATTTTTTTCTATGTTGTGTTGCTGCTACTAGGCTATTCGGTATCTTTGAGAAAGTATGTACCATTAACATATACATTGTTGTCTTCAG
The DNA here is from genome assembly GCA_964017235.1 of Sabellastarte sp. h YS-2021. Taxonomy (NCBI): domain Eukaryota; kingdom Metazoa; phylum Annelida; class Polychaeta; order Sabellida; family Sabellidae; genus Sabellastarte; species Sabellastarte sp. h YS-2021. The sequence continues at coordinate 81,008,386 of OZ024935.1, read as the reverse complement.
TCAAAGCTCCTGTTACAGCGGCAGCATCTTCTTGTCCTGCAGCTCAGAAAAATATTCATTTATATTATTGTATAAAGAATATTATACTTTTTTCATACAAAACTGAATAGTTTTTAGATTAGCTTACAAGAGCACTACATACGAAAGAGTATTAGGGCCAAGTAAAAAAAATTTTTTTTTCAATTTCTTGAGATACTAAGTCAATTTCTTGAGATAGGTATCTCAATTTCTTGAGATATTAAGTCAATTTTTTGAGATATTATCTCAATTTCTTGAGATATTATCTCTATTTCTTGAGATACAAAGTCAATTTTTTGAGATACTTATCTCAATTTCTTAAAATATTAAGTCAATTTCTTGAGATATTATCTCTATTTCTTGAGATATTAAGTCAATTTCTTGAGATATTATCTCAATTTCTGGAGATATTATCTCAATTTTTCGAGATATTAAGTCATTTTTTGAGATAGTTATCTCAATTTCTTGAGATACTAAGTCAATTTTTTTAGATATTATGTCAATTTGTCGAGATAGTTATCTCAATTTCTTGAGATATTATCTCTATTTCTTAAGATACAAAGTCAATTTTTGGAGATACTTATCTCAATTTCTTATGATATTAAGTCAATTGCTTGAGATAATATCTCTATTTCTTGAGATACTAAGTCAATTTTTGGAGATACTTATCTCAATTTCTTGAGATATTAAGTCAATTTCTTGAGATATTATCTCAATTTCTGGAGATATTATCTCAATTTTTCGAGATATTAAGTCATTTTTTGAGATAGTTATCTCAATTTCTTGAGATATTATCTCAATTTCTTGAGATATTAAGTCAATTGTTTTAGATATTATGTCAATTTTTCGAGATAGTTATCTCAATTTCTTGAGATATTATCTCAATTTCTTGAGATACTTAGTCAATTTTTTGAGATAATTATCTCAATTTCTTGAGATATTATGTGAATTTCCTGAGATATTAAGTCAATTTTTCAAGATATTAAGTCAATTTCTTGAGATACTAAGTCAATTTGTTGAGATAGTTATCTCATTTCTTGAGATATTATCTCAATTTTTCGAGATATTAAGTCATATTTTGAGATAGTTATCTCAATTTCTTGAGATATTATCTCAATTTCTTGAGATATTAAGTCAATTGTTTTAGATATTATGTCAATTTTTCGAGATAGTTATCTCAATTTCTTGAGATATTATCTCAATTTCTTGAGATATTATCTCAATTTCTTGAGATACTTAGTCAATTTTTTGAGATAATTATCTCAATTTCTTGAGATATTATGTCAATTTCCTGAGATATTAAGTCAATTTTTCAAGATATTAAGTCAATTTCTTGAGATACTAAGTCAATTTGTTGAGATAGTTATCTCATTTCTTGAGATATTAAGTCAATTTCTTGAGATATTATCTCAATATCTTGAGATACTAGGTCAATTTCTTGAAATACTTATCTCAATTTCTTGAGATATTAAGTCAATTTTTTGAGATATTATCTCAGTTTTTTGAGATATTATCTCAATTTCTTGAGATAATTACAGGACAGTTAAGGGCATGAGTGGGAAGCTATGTGCTTGTAAGAACTGGCATTTGTTGTAATTCATGTACGCCAAAGACTTGTGACATACCACAATTAGGGGTCATTCTAATAATTTTTTGTCACATATCAAAGACTAAAGGGGAAAAAGTCCTTTTCCTGTTTGTGTTATCATTTGAAAATTAAATTTCTGTGCTTTTCAACTCAAATTTTCATGTAAAAGTATAAATAAAACTCCATTATCTGCTTTGTTAAAAGCCTTTATATATCTTTCTCCTTTGTTTGCCTTCTTAGATTTAATAATAATAAATCTATTTAATTTTGTTTTTTACAGGACAGTGAGGTTTCATTTCAAAATAAAAAAAGTGTAAAGCACACTGCTAAAACAACCCTCAATTATTTCAATGACATAATCAATTAAATATACAACTATCACGGTTGATAACAATGTATAATAATGTGTAATGTGTTCTGGCCATGTTATTTGTGAAAGTCATTCTAGTGATATGTTTCCTGTGTGTTGGTTCAACTGGCTGAATGCTGACAGGAGTCAGAAATGCGAAAAGATTGACAGGAGTATCCCTTCTATTTTTCGGCTTTCTGTCTTGGTCCGTAAATATTGTTACACTAGCGATACAAAACAGGTTCCTCCACAACTGAAATTTAAAAACCTACTACTACTCCTTTTGTTGTGTGGCGATGTTGCTTCAAACCCTGGCCCCACCAATTTTGGATTTGTCAATTGTAGATCCATTCGCAATAAAGGCCCTCTCCTACAGGACCTGATAAAATGCGGTGACCTAGATATCCTGGGTCTAGTTGAGACGCATATTAGACCAAATGATACTGATGGCCTCCTGAGTTCTCTTACACCGGCTGATTACAATTTCATCCAAAAACCAAGGTGCACTGGTCGGGGAAGTGGTGTTGGTTTTCTGTGTAGAAAAACCTTTTCTCCCAGTGTTGTCTCTTCACCAGTTTTCAGGTCATTTGAAATTATTATACTTTCGTTCAAGTCTGATTATAATAGCTTTGTTGCGGTTTGTGTGTACCGTCCTCCTGGTTCTTGTACTATTCAGTTTCTGGAAGATTTTCTGGCTCTTTCTGGCTTTCTGTCTTCGACTGGTTCCAGTTTCATCATTTGTGGTGATATAAATGTCCATCTGGATATTGAGTGTGGTGATAGGTCCAGGTTTAACGACATCCTTCAGTGTTATGGTTTGGTTCAAAGTGTCAGTGGCCCGACTCATTTACTGGGTCACACTCTGGATGTTTTGATATCTCCTTGCGACTCAGATTTTGTCCGCAATGTTAGTGTTGGGGATTTCATTTCTGACCATGCTGCCATAAGATGCCAACTGGATTTCTCCCACCCATCAACCAGCATCGACAAATGGGTCTCTTATCGACGGTACCACAGGATTGATATCGACCAGCTCAGAAATGACCTTAATAATATCCCCTGAAGGTACTGCTGCAGAACTTTATGATCAGTACATAACTGGTGTTACACAGGTACTTGACAAGCATGCTCCTATGATTTCATGCAAGGCTAAACAGCAGTCTGATGAGTGGTTGTCTGATTCGTATCGCATGGCTCGATCTCTTAGACAGCAATTTGTACGATTTTTTTTGTTTGTTTATTTGGGGTTTTACGTCGCTTTCAACACTGTACAGGTCATATCACGACGGGTAGTTGGAAGGGCAGAGGAAATACATATAATTCGCTAGGGTTCTGTACTGTAAACTGCCGACCAACGGCAAGCAACTACCAGCTTTCCCACTTACGGCCATGACGGGGATCGAACCCCGACCGCAGAGGTGGGAGGTGAGAGTGTTACCACTCTGCCACCATGGCCCCACAATTTGTACGAAGGTGGAGAAAACATAAGTTAGAGTTGAATAGGTCAAGACTCTGCAGGCAAAGTGCCTGGTGTAATCGACTGGCCAATAAAGACAAGGGTTCATACTACTCAAATCTCATAACTGCTAATAGTCGTGACCCCAAGAAGCTATGGCAGTCATTGAGGAAGGTGTTGCATCGCACCTCCGAGACTGTTCTGCCTGCTCATAGCTCAGACAAAACCCTCGCGGACATATTTGCTTCTTTTTTCTCCAACAAAAAAATAAACAAAATCAGGGACACCTTTTCTACTTCTGGCTCTTTCAATGATGCACCGGATTCGCTGCCTCCTGCTTCCAATGCCTTTATGCCTGTCACTGAAGACGAGGTCTATAAGTGTATTAGTGAATCCCCCACTAAATCTTGCTCACTAGACCCTTTACCAACATTCCTCCTTAAGGATTGTCTTGATATCCTCCTCTCTTCCATTACCAAGTTGGTAAATTATTCTCTCATTGAAGGATCCTTCCCAAATTCTTTCAAAAAGGCAGTTGTCACCCCCTCATAAAAAAGGCTTCCCTTCCCAGTGACGACCTTAAGAATTATCGCCCAGTGTCTGGTCTTTGTTTCCTGTCAAGGTTGGTTGAGCGAGTCGTTGCCAGGCAGCTAATGTCACACATTAATAACAACAAACTGGACAATCTTCATCAGTCAGCATATAAGCCAGGACATTCCACAGAAACTGCTTTATTGTATATAAAAAACAAGGTTCATCTCTCTCTGGCACGCGGTGAACCCACAGCTCTAGCACTTTTTGACTTATCAGCTGCATTTGACACTATAGACCATAATATTCTCCTTGGTTACCTTAAATCCTGTTTTGGTCTTGGTGGAACAGCTTTAAGGTGGTTCGCTTCCTACTTAAGAAATCGTTGCCAGGCCATTAAGATAGGCTCCACACTATCTGAATTAAGCAATCTCATCTATGGAGTCCCACAAGGTTCTGTTCTGGGTCCGTTACTGTTTTCACTCTATACAACACCATTTAGTAAAATTATTCGCCTCCACCCGCATATTAAATTGCATTTTTATGCGGATAATACTCAGTTATACATCCATCTCTCCCACAAGAATGCTTCTTTGGCTCTCGCCAAGCTAAATGCCTGCCCTTGTGATGTTCAAGAGTGGATGTCTCTTAGTAAATTGAAGCTCAACCCTGAAAAAACTGAGTTTATTGTCTTTGGTTCCAAGGCTCAATGTTAGAAGATTTCCTCTCACTTTCCTGTTAGGATTCTTGGTAGCCTTCTTCATCTGGTTGATTCTGTCAGAAATCTAGGTGTGTGGTTTGATGCAGATTTTTCATTCTCTGAGCATATCAAGAGGACTTGCAAAGCGTGCTTCCTTCAGATGCGTGACCTCCGTAGAATTAGAAAGTATCTCACTTCTAAAGTGGCAGTCCTTGCTGCAAATGCCTTGGTTAGTAGTCGTCTGGACTATTGTAACTCTCTGTTCAGAGGTTTGTCCGGTTTCAATCAGCACAAATTGCAAAGTATTCAGAACACCCTTGCTCGTATTGTTACAAATCATAGAAAGTATGCTCATGTTACACCCATTCTACAGAAACTCCACTGGTTGCCTGTTAAGTATCGTTGTATTTTCAAAACCGCAACACTTGTGTATAACTTTTTGCATAGGGGTTCTCCTTCTTACATCGACCCGTTCTTGTCTTTTAGTAGTTGTTCCTATAGTACTAGGCATGGTCACCCAGATCGTCAATACCTTACAGTTCCTCCTTTCCATTCACCAGTCTTTAAGTCAGCCAAACATTTTGGCCATAGTTTTGCCTTTGATGCTCCTAAGATCTGGAATGACCTCCCTCAAGATGTTCGCAGTGCAACATCAGTTGCCTCTTTCAGAAAGAAGCTTAAAACATACCTGTTTGCAAAAGCCTACCCACCATAGCCTCTCCCGTCACATCTGTGTCTCCTTGGTATGACCTGGCTATGTCCCTTGATTAACGCTAACTGCCTTGCTTTATGTTTAGATGCACCTTAGAGTCCATCAGTGATAGAGGTTAAGCGCTATAAAAGTCCACATTAGATTATAATATAAAGCAACACTGCATAGTGACATCATCACCATAAAAAAATTGACATAATATCTCGAAAAATTGAGATAATATCTCAAGAAATTGACTTAGTATCTCGAAAAATTGACTTAATATCTCAAGAAATTGAGATAAGTATCTCAAGAAATTGACTTAGTATCTAAAAAAATTGAGATAATATCTCAAGAAATTGAGATAACCATCTCAAGAAATTGACTTAATATCTCAAGAAATTGAAAAAAAAGATTTTTTACTTGGCCCCAATACTCTTCCGTAATTACATGTTAAATTGACTTATTTTACCAAATGAAAGTTCCTTGTCATAAAATAATGTATATATATATATTACACTGTATCTTATGTGCAACTTAATTATCACTTTCCTAGCCCCTTGAACCTTTCATTTTCCCAAAAGAATATGAAAACTTGCTGAAATGCAACATAAACTTTATCTGAAACGGCTTGGGGCATTCGAATAATTGGTTCTGTGGCTGACATACCTTTCTGTGAATCAGTGTATTGATTATCTGTACTGTGTACTGGCTTTGGTGCAATTCTAGGTTTTACGTCTAGACCCCTTCTGGCTATATCTGGACTATCTTTTGACACTACAGTCACAATAAACACTGAATCAGACTTTTTGGACAACTTCTAGCAATTCTTTATAAATGTAAGACAGTGTAAATATGTACATTTTTGTCTGTCACATGCTATATTTGACCAAAACGTGAAGGTTTTACATCTATATTTGTGCCTGTCAAGAAGCAATAATTATTCTAGTTCACAAAACCAGATCATGGGTCCTAATGTATGTTATAGGAGAGAATGTTCTGCGGTTCTGCGGTAAGTACACTACTCACGTATGAAGACCTAAATACCACATACAATTTTGAACATAAGGTTACTGTATATTAAATGTCCAGAGCAGTACACTATTGTCACTTTGTGCTTAAGTATCAACCATAAGAGGCTGAGGTGAATCAAAGTTCAAGACAACACAGAGTATGAATGTATTAAAAGAAACCTTTGAAGTTCAGACTGTTGTTTCAGACATGTGTGAACTCTGACGGTGAATGTAACAGTATCTTACTTAAGTCATTATTGGGGTGATGGATGGAAAAGTATCTGCACGTGTCGAGATGTGTTTAGCTAAAGGCAACCTTATATGATACACAGGAGGTCTATACTGAATTGATGCATCTTACCTGAATAAAAATCATCACCTTCACCCAAATCAAAGTTTTCCTCTTTCTTTGGTTTCTTTTGCTGTCTTCTCCTTGAAAAAATTCAATGGATAAAAGTAAATGAAATACATATTAATGGTATATAAAACAGAGGTTTGAAGTAACTGAAAAAGACTGTTGTATGTCATAAAGTGGCATTTCAGACACTTTAAAAGAGCTATTATTTTAAATAATGAAGTTTCTTAGATAAATTATACATAAAAACTCTTTGTAAGATTGACTAGTGATCTCTAATTCGTCATTTTATAGCTGTACACATTTCATTACTTCATATCCTATTAAAGGGACTAGATAACTATATTTTATTCATTTTTCTTGTGTTTTTCATAAACGAATTATTTATTAAGTATTTATTATTAGGCTTTAATATCTTCCAGAATAAAGTAAACATAGTTGTGAGACATAATGAGCACTTTTATTGAATGTATCACTTCTTGTCTGTTTCTGAGCCTTTCTAAATTTTGTACATGATATATTAAGTTTATCTACACAATAATGAATTCTGTTAACTCTGCTTACAGAAAGGCCACAAATAGGTCATTAAGAAAACAAACATTGTCCAAGGAATCAACAACACTCTGACAACATTTTTTAAAATAAAACAAATTACCTCATCAATCTCCAACACTGACGAGGTCTATATTGATGGTTAAACCAAGTACACAGGGGCCACGGTGGCAGAGTGGTAACACTCTCGCCTCCCACCTCTGCGGCCGGGGATCGATCCCCGTCATGGCCGTAAGTGGGAAAGCTGGTAGTTGCTTGCCGTTGGTCGGCAGTTTACAGTACACAACCCTAGCGAACTCTATGTACTGGTTTCCTCTGCCCTTCCAACTACCCGTCGTGATATGACCTGTACAGTGTTGAAAGCGACGTTAAACCCCAAATAAATAAATAAATAAATAAACCAAGTACACAAAACAACTTGGGTTGGTATTCACAAAAGGGATCAAGCTCAAACTGTGCCAAAGATCATCTCAAATTTATAGCTGTTTATACAAAACTTGAGCTGATTTTTGTCTCAACTTAAGCTTGTTCCCTTTTGTGAATACGGCCCTTGGTAAATAAATATTCATATAATTCACGGAATTTAGCTAAAATAAATTTACTATTAAACAGACTGTGAGCCTGCCAAGTGAAATTGTGAAGTCAAATTTTGCAAAAATTATAGTTCTTCAAATACAATTTTTTGTTTTAAATGGCAGTTCAGAAATTGAAAGGATTTGCACGCTTCTTGAGTTTAATCAACATTTATGCAGCAATGAATGCTTACCTAGGATACTATGAATTAGTCTGTATTGAGCCAAATACTATAATTCCAAAAGTTACCTTATATAAACACCAAGAATCACGATAATGACTATAGTAACAGCTAGAACAGCCACTACAGCACCTACTGTTGCACCTGCGCTACCTCCTGGGCTTTCTTGTTCCAGTTTCTCAGCTGTTGAATTAATGTGGAAATATATTGATAGGGCATGAGGAGATTTTGTTTTTACATCTTTTTCCCATAAATATTTTATTTTGACATTGAAAACAATTTTCATATATCCTTGTTTGGTTTTATGATGTAATTCAGAATATAACATATGAAAGAATCAATGATACCTTTAAAAATGAAAAATAATCAAAATAATTGTACTATAACAATTTACTATGGCGAAATTATAAGCTCTGTGGAAGGGTACAAATGGATGTGGGAATTTGATATATAACATGTATTTTGTGTGTTTCATGTAATGATTCACTATCATCAATTTTAAGACTATAAAATTTAAGTGACATCTTGTTTATGAAAGTTCACAAAATAGTTACATAATTTTAAAGCATATTTTGATGATGGTATGGTATTAAGGTACATACACACAAGGTACATAAACCAATCCAACACAATTTGATACACTTGGATACAATGTCTCTTCAAGTAGAAAAAAAATTGGTAAAACTAATAGTTGGACTAAAAATGAGATGTTGGTGGTCATGTTAACCCGATGTCTATGCTATGTGCTGATGATACGCATCCGATGCAAATAGACAATCTTCAAGCTAAGAAATGTCTTGTATCAGTTCATATCATGTTTTAAGTGTGTTTTAACAAGGTATGTGATTGCCTCCATGAAGACACTCTATGTTAGGTGCGTTTATCAATTTACAAAATATTTTCAAGGTTTGTTACCCCATCTCTTTGTTTATTTACAACATAAATAAAAATGACATAATGACACTTTTGAGAAACTACTACACAAATCGTTATGAAATTTTCAGGGAATATCAGAACTGTTACAGGGAAGAACTGAGTCGTTCTTTGGCTTTTATTGGCAATTTTATTCAAAATTTTGGGTTTCAGGGTGCCAACTTGGGTTGACATCCTGATTTCTGGGGCTTATTTTGGACTTGGGCCAACATGTGGTTATTTTATATTGTTATCATACTGTTATACTCAGTGCTAGGGTTAAAAGTTCTAATATCGCCTTACCAGGCATTTCTTATACTCCTATGTACCTTATGATAATATCTATCATCTTTGGGCTAAGGAAATTAATACTAAATGTTACTTTTATTCACTTCCATTACAAGGGCCAATAGGTATGTATTGGCCCTTGTATTGCTTTGGGGTTTTCCAAATGTTGGGTTTTGCTAATATAAAATAAATTATTCTATCCCAATTGATATTTCTTGTCTTGAGGGTGGGGTCTTGGAAATGATTTAAATTCCGGCATGAGTGGGTCAATATCCTTAATCCTTAAGTCTGTATTAGTGCCCATGGGCAGATCTGTAGTTCCAAAACAGACTAACACACTGTGCAAAAATTTGCAAAGTATGCACTCAGCTGGCCTCTGAGTGCTCTTAGTTGTCTGTTTGTCTGTATTCATGACAACTCCAAACATGACAAAAAGACCTTTCTAATTCTTTTATAGATGTAGGACCTGATAAAAGGCAGAGAAAATTAAATCTTTGGAATGTTTGGGGCCATATTTCGGATGCAAAAAAACCCTTAAATTTCCAAAGGTCCAGTGTTCAATATATGTTCAATAACTCACTCTAGTTGACATCATTCCAAAAGTAACAAGGGAATATTTATATTATTTTTGAAAGGAAAAGTAATTCACACTTCACACACCACACTCCATACTCCTTAATTTCCCAGTTTCAATAATTATAGGCTTTTGATTGAAGTTACTCTAAAATAACAAACAGCAGTATAAATTAGAATGTGAGCATACTTGGCTGGCTTGCCGGCTTTCTGCACTCTGTGTGTGATTTCTAATTTAATACGTTTTTCGTCAAATTATATAAATCAGATTTTAACACATGACACACTTATATAGAACATTATATGTGATAATGACGGACCATTTTGACAGGCATCTCCCGAAAATCCTGTGGCACATTCAAATAAACATTTGATCCCTTCTGAAAACTTATGGCACTGAGAATCTTTGCAGTTTTCAGGACATGGCTGACATCCTATGCCGTATGTACGTTCTGGGCACACTAGAATCAGAATTCATATAAGACGAATGCATTTAAAATTAAAAGGAAATTATGTAAAAAAATTCTTACTCAAATGGTAAACCATACTCAAAACTACATAATGACATTTTTGCTTTAAAACATTTTTTTTATCTCCACCACGGAGATTTTATGCACAAATAGGCCCTTGGCAAATCAGCCCCTCCCCCAAAGATGTCGTCCCTTGGCAAATCCATCCCCTAAAAAATACGGCCCTTGGCAAATCAACCCTGACATAAAAACTTTTATAAGAACAAATTATATAGCCTTTATAGACCTGTACAAAGCATTCGACTAGGTTGAATTATAAGCTGGTCCACGTTAATTTTGACAAAAGGGGGCAGGATAATTCTCTATAATTATGTATAATGGTGACAACCTCTTAAGTTCTATTTGACTAATTGTGATGCATACATATTGAAGATAATTGGATGCTGTAATCAAACACTTTTAACCTATATCCTTAATACTGTTGTTTATGTCAGAATTATTAAAAACTAAAAAAATATAAAACTTGCAATTATGCAAATTATACAGTTAATTTGTTGATCCCTTTCGCTTGACATTTTCTCTTAGGGATTAGATTTATCTAAATTATATAAGTATTCTAGAAATAATCATCTTTGCATTAAAAGTAAGTTTACATAATTATTTTGTTACAATTTCGTGGAATATATATCCAGATAATAAACATCTTCATCATGCATTTTTCGTTCTTGTAAATGTTTACTTGTGTATTCATTTTGGGAATAATGCACTTACTTAAAGAGCAATCATTTCCTTTGTATCCTGCTTCACATCCATCCGTACACTCCATTGTTTCTGATGTTTTCAAGCATTCAGCATCTCGGCAATTGATTGAACAGTTTTGACAACCGATTCCATAGGTTTTACTGGGGCAATCTGAAATATAATATTGTACAGTTAAAGTAATGGCTATCAACATAATAATCATTTTATGTTATGTTCTCACTGACTGAAAATATTCCTTTGTGTGACATTCTGATTTGACTTTCCTGCAGCTTTTAAACTTCAACTGAGGGGGGCTCGGTGGTGTAGCAGTTAGAGTGCTCGCCTCCAACCTCTGAGGCTGTTGGTTCGAATCTTGGGCTGGGCGCTTCATGTTGGAAGTTGGTAGTTACTTGCCGATGCCCGGTGGTTTACAGTGCAGAATCTTGACCAACTAGTATGCACTGGTTCCTCCACCTGTAAACTACCCGTCGCAATATGATCCTGGCTGTTGAATGCGACGTAAAACAACAAATAAATCTAAATCTAAACTTCAACTGTTCTATCCTTTTTAAGTGCAAGCTCTATACAAGGCTTGCAGTGCTAGAAATCACTTTTTGTCTTGGGATTTTGATGAATTGTGGTGTAGCATTATAAGTTCCCATCTGATGACTGAAGTTAAATAGTACTGGACATAGTTAGTACTTGAGTGTATGATCACCCGAGTTCTGGGCCAGGCATAGGCAGATTCATAATGACTAGGGTATTTTTATCTCAAGACATTCATAAGTTCTATGCAATACTTGGGTCTGATGGCTTTGCACCTCATGCATGAAGACTGAAATAAATTTCTGCCTTTTAATTTCTTCTTATTGACTGTGTTTCTTACATCTGCCAAAGAAAGGGTACCATCACCTGGTTTGATTTGTAACACCAATAGAAATGCCATTGTCTGATGATTTTAAGATTAAACCACTCCCAAAACACTTCATACAATTGATCACACCTAAATCTTGAAATATTACTTCCTTAACTACTTTACACACTTACCGTTGAAAGCATCATGTCCGATAATTTTAATATATTTCAGTCCCTGATCCATTCTATTAAATAATTATTATTCTGGTTTAACATCTCTGCTGATCATTGTTAGATATCCGATTTTATTACCACCTATGCTAAGGCCATATTATTCTCATAAACATTTGTCCGGTTTTTGTTAGCAGGATTTTGTAATTACTACTGGTTAGATCTTAATGAAAAAAATTCAGATTATGAGTCCTGGTCCAACTTAGATTCCACTAAATTTTATTTAAAGTGATCCCTGTCTGGATACAAGAAAAATAATCCTGATTTTTCCATTTACTTATTTTTACATGCCTAGGAGAAGATATGCTTTCCCTGAGTCCTTTTGTTACATTTATTCTAGTGAATTATTGAAAGATTTGCAGTTTCTGTGAAAAGGACGCATCCTTTATAGAAAAGTAAAGATTTGCAGTTTTTGTGCAAAGGACGCATCCTTTCTAGAAAGGCTCTTTTTCTATTTTAGACAATTTTTTGGCTTTTAAATGCTGATATTTTCAATTTTTATCATAAAAAGTCCAGTTTTTAAACGTGTTTTTCATTGTTTTGCAGCAAAAGTGCCAAAACCTGCTTATTTTAGGCCTAAAAAGGAAAGTGTGACTTTTCCTTTTTAAATCTGACTTCAGTTATATTTTGTTACAATTTCGTGGAATATATATCCAGATAATAAACATCTTCATCATGCATTTTTCATTCTTGTAAATGTTTACTTGTGTATTCATTTTGGGAATAATGCACTTACTTAAAGAGCAATCATTTCCTTTGTATCCTGCCTCACATCCATCCATACACTCCATTGTTTCTGATGTTTTCAAGCATTCAGCATCTCGGCAATTGATTGAACAGTTTTGACAACCGATTCCATAGGTTTTACTGGGGCAATCTGAAATATAATATTGTACAGTTAAAGTAATGGCTATCAACATAATAATCATTTTATGTTATCTTCTCACTGACTGAAAATATTCCTTTGTGTGACATTCTGATTTGACTTTCCTGCAGCTTTTAAACTTCAACTGAGGGGGGCTCGGTGGTGTAGCAGTTAGAGTGCTCGCCTCCAACCTCTAAGGCCGCTGGTTCAAATCTCGGGCCGGGTGCTTCATGTTGGAAGTTGGTAGTTACTTGCCGATGCCTGGTGGTTTACAGTGCAGAATCTTGACCAACTAGTATGCACTGGTTCCTCCACCCGTAAACTACCCGTCGCAATATGACCCTGGCTGTTGAACGCGACGTAAAACAACAAATAAATCTAAATCTAAACTTCAACTGTTCTATCCTTTTTAAGTGCAAGCTCTATACAAGGCTTGCAGTGCTAGAAATCACTTTTTGTCTTGGGACTTTGATGAATTGTGGTGTAGCATTATAAGTTCCCATCTGATGACTGAAGTTAAACAGTACTGGACAAAGTTAGTACTTGAGTGTATGATCACCCGAGTTCTGGGCCAGGCCTAGGCAGATTCATAATGACTAGGGTATTTTTATCTCAAGACATTCATAAGTTCTACGCAACACTTTTTTTTTTGTATATTTTTATTTCTGCATATATTACATGGGTTTATAACAAAAAATAAATGAACAATCTTACATATATAACTTGGACATACATCAATAGCTTTTGCTAAGCTGAAAGTGTTACTGCACACCCAACATGGGCCACCACTTTTCCCATAGTTTTATAAAAAAGTCTTGTTTATCATTTAACACAGCCAAGTAATACTCATCAAAGTATGTTTGCTGAAACTTTTGTTTTAAAGCCATTGGATTTAAGATGCCATTTTTACGATTAATATCATAGATGTATTTTTTTTAAATCAGCAATATCACATTTAATGGAACTCTGTTTCTGTCTATATTTTTGTAGCCAAATAATATATCAAATTTTGAAAAATCAATCTTCAGCCCAGTTGTTTCATAAGTTAGTTTTCAATTTCCCTCCAAAAAACTTTGACCCTATCACATTCAACAAACATGTGGACTATAGTTTCTTTTTCATGACAATGGTTACAGTCTGAGCTATTAACAATATTGATTTTATTCAAGTACTCTCTTGTACCAAGGATTCTGTACAAAAGTTTTAACTGAAACCACACTAGTAAATTATTGTTTGCACTTTGGTAAGTTACATAAATATTGAACTCCATACTCTTTTATTAATAGTTACTTGCATTTTGTTTTCCCATTTTAACTTTATTTTATGTTTATTTTCATTATTTTTTGTAAGAGTTTTGTAAAAGGCACTAACACCCTTTTTATTTTTCCAAATGGGCACAATATGGAATGGGACAAAAGGTCTCTGAACTATATACACTTCATCAAATATGTATTTTTTAATGTATTGCTTTACATTGTGCTTTACTCTAAGATAATGCAATGGGTTAATAGAACTAAATGAGTATTGGTGTTTTACTTCATCCATTGTCATTATTAACCCGTTGGGGTTTATAATATCTGATATTGTTTTAATACCCTTCTCAAACCAAATAGGAATGTACATATCATGGCAAGACATTTTACTGTTGTACCACAATGGGCTGCTGAATAAGTCTGAGTTTGTTTTAACTGCACTTTTATCTGAAAATTTTAGCCAAGCGTCAAACACGTTTATCCAAAATTTGTCAGTTGTTCTATTTTTTAACACTTGAAAATGACCAGGTCCAAAGTTTATTGCTTTAGTTATATCAACATTGAAATTTCTTTCAAATAAAGTTATCCACAAGGATTTCCCTGTGGTCATGAATAACCGCCTGATCCACGATATTTTCAGAGATGTAACAAATTTTTAAAATTAATCATTTTTAAACCTCCAATTTTCTTGTCCAACATAATTGTATGTCTGTTTATTTTATCTGGTTTAGAGGACCATATAAATTTGAATAGAAGCTCATTTATTTCTTTGACAAAAGAATCGTCAGGATTTGGCAAGGATGTAAAGAGGTGATTTAATTTTGCTAATAGGAAGGTCTTAACTATTGTTATTTTACCTAATGGTGTCAGATACCTTTTGTTCCATTTACAAATTAGTGCCTTTATTTCATCTTTTGATCAAAATTCATTTTCTAGCAGTCGTCCAAATTCACAGAGAAAAGAATACCAAGTAACTTGAAACTTGAAATTGCTTCAAGACTACAATTGTTAATATTAATTTTATGTTTATTGTGTTTCTTTTTTCCAATCCAGGCTATTTGTGTTTTTTCTGTATTGACTTTTAATCCTGAAATACTGCCAAAAATTTCCAGAGTATTAAATGCTGCATGTAATGATTCTATGCTGCCATCTAGTATCAAAGTTGTGTCGTCAGCAAACTGTGTTAGTTTGATTTCTACCTTTCCAATTGAGATACCTTTTATTTTTTTATTGTTTTTGATCATAATTGTTAAAATTTGTGCTACTATTATAAATAAATATGGTGCAATGGGGTCTCCTTGTCTACAACCACGCTGAATATCTATAAATTCTGATAATACACCACACTGAATTATAGTGGCCTTAATATTATGGTTAAACAGTTTAATCCATTTTATTAGATCTTTGGAAAAACCTAAGTATGCCATAGTTTGATAGATAAAAGACCAAGAAATGGAGTCAAATGCTTTTTCAAAGTCAATCAAGACTAGCATTCCAGGTAATTGTTTGTCTTCGGTAAATTTCATTATATCGAATATTAATCTGGTACATTCACCTATATATCTACCTGGAACGAAGCCACACTGTGTGTTATCAATAATTTGACTGAGATGAGGCTTTATTCTATTGGCAATCGCAGCTGATGCTAACTTATATATGACAGACAACATTGACAAGGGCCGCCAATTCTTAATATTATTTCGCGGTTTACCCTTTTTGGGAAGGCATGTAATAACACACTGCCTTAACAATAGAGGAAGTAAACCCTTGTCAAAACTGTCATTGATCGCATAAGTAATACAAAATTTCAAGTCTTTCCAAAATACTTTTAAAAATTCAAATGAGAATCCATCCAGCCCAGGAGCTTTATTATTTTTAGTATTTTTAAGTGTCATACCAAGTTTGTCAATGGAGAGATATCCCTCCATTTCCCTAGCTTGCTTCTTGTTTAGTTTTTTAATATTGTGTTTTCTTAAATGGTTATCGAGATTGAATTTTTCAATTTTTGTATTTTCTCTAAACAAGTCCGCATAGAAGATTTTTATTTCATTCAAAATTTCATTTTGATCCCTTGTGTACCTTTTATCTTGTTTTTGAAGATGCTTTATTGTTTTGTCCACATAGTTGCCTTTTTCTAATGCACAAAAATATTTTGAAGGCTTTTCTCCCTCAGTAACCCATTGTGTCCTTGACCTTATCATATGTCCCTGCATTTCTTCTTGTCAAAATTCAAGGAGTTCTTGCTTTTTTAGCTCCAGTAATTCAAGATCAGAGGTGCTTTCACCTAATTCTAATTTTTCTATTTCTAAGAGTAATAATTTCTCAAAATTTGAATTGAGCTTCTTCTTAAAAGCGCCATATTAAGCGATTCTCCTCGAATTCTTAACAATAAAGCTTCCAAAACCAGGTCAGGGGCTATTGTTAAATGTATGTCTTGGTAACAACATTTCTCCAAGAATTCAGGTTTGTATACAGGGACTGCATATTTTTGGTATTATTCTCTTATACATTTATTAACTAAGCAAATATATTTTGAATCTTTTAATAAACTGTTGTTAAGTTTCCATGTTCCCCTCCCCCTTTTAAAGTTGCTAATTAAGAATGTAAGCTCGACCATTGAGTGGTCACTTCTATATCCAGGTCTAATATTTATACTATCTGTTAAGTCAGTGAAACCAGATGATACTATTATATAGTCTAGCCTTGATTACTTAAGTGGATTCTTTTTGTGCCATGTATACCTCTTTTTGTCTGGATTATAATATCTGAAGAGATCTACAAAATTATTTTCTTCTATGAAATTGTTAACAAAACTTCTGGATTTAGGGTTGTTAATAGAAACATAATTAAAGCTATGTAATGTCGGATTTAATGCCATATTAAAGTCTCCACACCAAATTAGATAATCATGGTTACTGGTATGCATTTTTTTCACAAACAGAGGCATAGAAAACAGGGTCATCCCTGTTAGGTCCATAAATGTTTATGATTTTCAATTTTATCTCATTTATTTCTACGCAACACTTGGGTCTGAAGGCTTTGCACCGCATGCATGAAGACTGAAATAATTTTCTGCCTTTTTAATTTCTTCTTATTGATTGTGTTTCTTACATCTGCCAAAGAAAGGGTACCATCACCTGGCTTGATTTGTAACACCAATAGAAATGCCATTGTCTGATGATTTTAAGATTAAACCACTCCCAAAACACTTCATATAATTGATCACACCTAAATCTTGAAATATTACTTCCTTAACTACTTTACACACTTACCGCTGAAAGCATTGTGTCCGATAATTTTAATATATTTCAGTCCCTGACCCATTCTATTAAATAATTATTATTCTGGTTTGACATCTCTGCAGATCATTTAGATATCCGATTTTATTACCACCTATGCTAAGGCCATATTATTCTCATAAACATTTGTCCATATTTTGTTAGCAGGATTTTGTAATTACTACTGGTTAGATCTTAATGAAAAAAATTCAGATTATGAGTCCTGGTCCAACTTAGATTCCACTAAATTTTATTTAAAGTGATCCCTGTCTGGATACAAAAAAATAATCCTGATTTTTCCATTTACTTATTTTTACAGGCCTAGGAGAAGATATGCTTTCCCTGAGTCCTTTTGTTACATTTATTCTAGTGAATTATTGTCCAAAATAAAACTGTAAATAAAACAAACAATATGTTCACGTGTGTTATTATACTTATTTTAGAGAATTATAGTCTAAAATACATTGTAAATGGACAAAGACAACATGCAAATATGTGTATTAACATATTTATTTTCATGAATTATGGAACACACTACTGTCTTAAATAATAACAAAAATATGTCTTTATTATATTTTTAGTGAAATAAGATTTAAATATTGTTTTAAATAGAAGAAAAATGTGAAAATGCTGATGTTGAAAACTAAAATACTAATCCAAATCGAGGAGTATATTTATTTTCCAGTGACAATTTCAAGTAGTGTTGGATTCTCTTACCCTGTGAACAGTCATCTCCTGTTTTACCGGTAATACAACCATCTATACAAATCAGTGTCTCTGAGAACTTTTTACATGTTGTATTTGTACAATTCTGTGAACAAAATTGACATCCTATCCCAAATGTATTCCCCTCACAGACTGCAACATAACATAAAGTGAACTTGTGGTATTACAAAGCATAGGACAAAAAAGAAAAACACAACAAATATAAATGATAAACATCAATATATCAAATACCCAGTTAAAAGTTTTAAGATAAATCAAAATACATCTCAAATTTATTTTCAAAATATACTGTAAAATAGTGTTCAGTTACTCTGAAACCACTTGTTAGAGCTAATTAGTAATGATTATAAAAACATTTTGGTTCATATCATGCACATATTATTTCACTCTCATTTTGTGGAAATTTTGAACTGACGAGAGAGCTGGTGTTGAATAGTAGGTCCAGTACCAAGATCCCAATTAATAGTCTATTACGTTATTAGTAATCTATGTGTTACCCTGTCCTGCTTAAAATGTATAAGTTAATACTGTAAATATGTAAATATTTGACAACTGTTACTGAAATGTGATTGGTTAAAATTTGTTTCTAAATCTTACTTAAAACTGTGAAATAACAGGTTATAAAAATATTTAATGACTGTGATGGACAAGACAACACAAATGTCTTTCCAGGATAGACTCCCGATCATACAGCCAATAAGATCAATCTTTAAACTGAGAATTTAATATTTTCTTAAATGTTAGATTAAAATAAATCCTATTATTTGAGACTTAGAGTACTGTGTACTTGAAAGTATTTGTATACAAAGTATGCTTCAGACAAATCTAACAATAATAAATAAATCCACTGTGGTTTTCTTTTTCTTGTAGATGTTTACTTATATATGTATTTAGGGATAGATAGTTTAAAGGTGCACTTACTTGAAGAGCAATCGTTTCCTTTGTATCCTGCCTCACAACCATCCTTACATTCCATTATTTCTGATGTTTTCAGGCATTCAGAATCTCTGCAGTTGCTTGAACAGTTTTTGCAACCGATTCCATAGGTTTTATTGGGACAATCTAAAATATATCATTGTATAAGTTCATTACATATAGCAGCACTGCTAACATAACAAATGTTTAATTCACTTTCTCACTTGAACGAAAATGTACCTCCATGAAACAATGTTGAGCTTCATTAGAACTTAACGTTTCTAGTTTGTATTGTCCACCAATTTATGACTGCTATTACATGATATATTTTGATTGACAGGGTTTTAAACTGTCCTCAAATACATCTTCTCCAATTCAAAAAAAATGTATAGTATAAGCAGCCAAACAAAGATCCCATACTGGTACCAGAATTGAAAAAGACTAGGGACAGAAATACCAGGATATCATCCTTTCAGAACTGGTCTTGAACCAGCTTATGAAGTACCAATTGTTACAATTTGATTTGTATGCAGCTTTGCATTTCTATGTTTCGCCTATAAGCCATTTTGAATAATAACCTAAACTTCTCTGTTTTACAAACAAAAAAATGCTAATTTCTACAAACCATTGATCTTGGTGTTATTGTATTATATTTTCTTTTTGTTGATAAACTGCAAAATGTGCTTTTTATTTATGATTACCTCACCTTGTGAACAATCATCTCCTAATTTCCCTGCAACACAGCCTTCTGTACAAATCATTGTATCTGATAACTTTTTACATTTTGTGTTGAAGCAGTTTGGTGAACATGGTAGACATCCTATTCCATATGTATCACCGGCACAGACTGCAAAATAATATTCTGAATTTATACTATTTTATAGTATGATTAAACTAAGGAAATGCAGAACAGAAAACATAAAGAACTAAGTCGAATTTTTTGGAAAACATATATGTTAGTACACCCAAAATTCAATGCAATGTGATTTCAATCTGCATAAAATGTTGTTAAAATAAAGTGTTAATTATTATAAACTTATGAACTAGCATTTTAGTAAGTTAAACTTATGAACTTATGGTGTGCATAATATGTATACTGCTGTAGTTGCTATTGCTACTATTGCTAGCGCCCATGTGGCAGCATATCATTGAAAAACTCTGACAATATGCTCACAGTATATTCTGTTAAAACATGATACACAATCTAGATGAATTTGGCCTAAAATAGCATGTCACTCAAAACATGCAAATTATATGCTTGATTTGATAATAACAAGAAATTCAGAGTCTTTGATATATGATCCACCTAATATCACCTATTTGACTGACCATGCATTAATTGTATCCTAATTTAACACTGCAAATGACAAACATAAGTAGTTGACAAAATCTTGTTCTATCCTGAACACTCATCGATGATTTAGATGGCAAATGAATTTAGTGACTATTTTGAAGACAAGATCATAAAGATTAGTGCCAAATTTCTATCAACCAGTAAATTTGAAGAGTATCACAAACACTGTAAATGTGGCAACATTTACTTCTTTCCAACCTCTTAGCAAAGAAGATATTAGAAAATTAATCTTATCAGCCACACCAAAATCATGTTGCTTTGAATTAATGCCAACATCATTGCTGAAGGACTGTATTGAAATACTGTTACCCAGTATTAGTAATAAATTTGTCACTTATAGAAGGTGAAATGCCAGAGGGATTCAAACACGCAATCATTACACCTCTACCAAAAAAACTGTGGCAGCACATCCTACAATTAAGAATTTTAGGCCAGTATCTCTAACATGCCATTTCGGGCCAAGATGATTGAAATAGCAGTCCCAATCTAATTACTTGACCACACAAACAGTCAAAATCACTGTGAAAATCTACAATCAGCATACAGATACCACCACAGCACTGAACCGCTCTGATTAAAATCCTTTAAACTGGTTTAGAACTTATTTAGCAGGGAGAACCCAGTCAGTAGTTGTTGGTGACTGTGGATCACATAAAAAAGAATGCTGCGTGCCTCAGAGATTAGACCTTGGGCCTGATCTCTACTGGAAATATGCATTACTTCCAGGTAACATCCTCAGAATGTTTTGCATACTTTTCCACAAGTTTGCTGATGAGACCCAGCTTTACAAATCTATTGACCCAATAAGTTTGAAAACCAAAACTAAACTGCAGAACAACTCCATTTGTGTACATCTGAAATAAGCAACTGGATGTATAATAACTGGCTCAAGCTCAATGGAAAGAAGACAGAGTTCTTAATTGCAGGCACAGGAAGACAGTGCTCCAAAGTCATTATTGACTCATTAAATGTGGTTTGTATTGACATAAAACAAAGCACACATGTCAGAAAACTTGGGGTAATCATTGTCAAGACCTGTCTCTTAAAGAACAAGTAAATACCATATGCAGAGCCTGTTATAATCATATGAGGTCTATCACTCAAAAAAGATATGCTACAAGAAAATGGATCAAAACTTGTCTCGATGGGTGATCGTACCTTTAGTGTTGTGGCACCAAAGTATTGGAATAAATTGTCAGATGATATCAGGAACATGGAACTACTATTGGACATCTTCAAGAAGAAACTAAAAAATTACTACTTTAAAATCGCATATTGTTGAGAAAAAGGGCAATGATTGTTTATTCTAAAAATAGAACTGTGCTATATAAATACAGTCATTATTACTATTATTGCTGTGTTTCGTAACCTAGCTCACACCTTCCACAAACCACAACACAGAATATTTGTTGACCATAGAATCTCATCACCAGCAGTCATGCATTTCTGTGATAGACACAATATATTGATAGCTTTCAGGAATTTCCTTTTGCAAATTTTGTCACATTGGATCCATGATTTCAGTTAGAAACTGTGTTATCTTCGGAAAATAGGAAACTGTAAAAGGTTCATTTATTTGATTTTTGTTGTTCAAGTTTATTTGTAGCTTGTGCTTGCCTTGTTGCAGGTTTCAAATGAAATAATTACACATTATTACACATGCATACATAACATGGTTGTGTCAGTGAATCTGAATGTCTAATCAAGTAAACATTTACCAGTAAACTCCCCATAACCTCAAAGGTTGTATTATTGCTCATTAAGGCTGTCCCATTAATAAACCCTTGCGAAGTAAAATGAAAAAAAAACAGCTCTTCTTTGTGAAATCTCTTATAACCCCTCACTTGACATTGTTTTGTTTTTTTTCTACATGAAACAGCATAAATTAGGAATTTGAGGTCAACTTGTACAATGCATGACAGGGAGCAGCATATATTTTAGATGCATAAGCATTTCTAATGCATGTTAGACTACTGTTATATATACATATAGGAAAATGTTGGATGTAAAGGTTATATTTTAAAATTAACAAAAAGACATATTGTAAGTACTGAATATTTGCATCTTTAACAGTTTAAATACAGAGGTATCACCTTGTAAGAAATCCAATACCTGTTATGCAAGTGTCTCCTGTATAGCCAGCTTCACAGCCATCAAAACATACACCTGTTTCAGAAGTCCAGTCACACTGAGTATTCTGACAGTGGCCACATGTCAGGCAATCCTTTCCGTATGTGTTTTTAGGGCATACTGCAGTTACAGAAATTTAGAAATTTGAGAGAAACTAAACCAATATACATACTTATGCGTACAAAATTAACACCTACCTCTTGTGGGAGACTGGTAACTATTGTCACAAACCTGTATCGTTTTTGAATTTTAGGTTCAAATGTACGGTATCTTTTCTTTAATTAGCAAAAATTATTCATAGACTAAGGCCACCACAAAATTCTGCCAGTTCCAGAAAACAACATTAAACTATTTATTCTTCAGCACTTGCCATTTGGTCAATTTTGACACTCAATATTGATTATTCCTACATTAAAATATGGCCTGGAAACTTTGGTTAGGGGTATATTATATTCTGGAGTTGGGGGCTTGGGGGGACCTGAAACGTTTTTCCTGTAAACTGTGTGCACTGCATATATATACTTCTCAGATACCTCTCAGGTCCCACGGTGACTTTTGGTTAGTAAATGTGGCATTTAATCACAGACTGTCAGCTCTTTGTGGTTTCAACTTACACAAGGGGCAATACTATGGCATTGTGGCTGTTTAATCAAATATCCTAGTTTCTCCCTGGCTTTTCAGTCCTACACACAAAAAAAATGTTATCACTTTTCAACTGTTAACATTTAAAAAAATTATAGCCATATCATTGCAATAATACTGTGAGGTACTTACCAGATAAATTTACATAAGCTCCTGATATCAGTTTCCAACTCTGGGCAAGCTACTGCTGAAATGCGGGTCACTGTATCAATCTATTTAGTGTACATTTCAGCCTTAAATATTCTGTTGGTGCTTCAGTAACACAAGAACCAAGATTTAGCTGTTTACATGTTTACATGGAGACAAATAAGTGTTCTTATGTTCTGCGCGAAATAAGATAAAATTATGTAAATACTTACTTTCTATTTCTACTTCACAAAGCGTTAATATATGCTTCTCATAATCATTCCTTGGGTGTTTCTGTATTATAACATATCTGAAATAGAAAGTCAAACATGTAAAAATTCGTGATTGCCCTTGTTGAATGGTCTACTACTCCTTAGTCACAATTAACCAAACCTGAAAATCAAACCACAATTTGTTCTTTCAGGATGTGTCTTATTATCCAATTCACATTATTTTACCCTTAATAGTGCTTTTCATGGGGCGAGAATACAAGTAACAGCTAGACTTTATCTTTGACACCAAGCTTTCTTTTAGTAAATATTGCTTACACATAAACAAAAAACCTAAGAGAAACGCATCCGCATTTTGCAATCTACCCCAACCTTAGCTACACAGGAATCCTAAGTAATGAACCTGACAGAGGTCTGAGGATAAAATATAATACCTATAATTTTGGTGATGATCAGTGCAACAGTGATAAAATTTTGTAAATAATTTGAGAATTTGTTTCACCAAAATAACTGGACTTCTTTCACGATTCCGACTTTCTTAAGATTTAAGTGGCATCTTTTATTGCACTACAATAGCTTACCATGTGGAACTGAATGCTATCTGAATGTGGGGGGCCACAAGGAATCCACCCAATGTCCAAGAAAAAATAGACGTTTAGTGTTGACCGAATTCCCAATGCTGCAGGTGATCCCTGTAGTGTACTTCAATTGTTCTTTTCTCTTCAGTCGCTAGGAAGCGTTTATTTTCACTCACATATATTTTACCGTTTTTCTCTGGATATGCGTATTGTTCGATGTTTTTATTCAGCCATTTACTTTATTTATTGTCGTTACTGTAACGTTTTGAAGTGTGCAGGATAAGTATTTTTCATTTATTTGTGTTGTGAAAGTTCTGGTTCGGATTGTTCAGACAATATTTCTGCAAAAATGTCTTCCCACCAAGCCAGCACAAACCCAGATCATTAAAGTGTCGCCACTATTGTTTACCTCTTGATCTGCACAACAAGGGTCCCTCTTGTAGAGAGAGAAGCTGGCAAGGTTGATGAACCTTGCGTCACAAATGAAAAACCTTGCAATATTTGCAGTTCATTCTCTGATGAGCAGCTTCTAAAAATAAGGAACAGACGCAGAGATGTTGAGAAACAAAAGGTGGCCGACACTTCAAAAGATGAACTGGATTTGCTGGGGGATGATGTGGAGGTCTTTTAAGGCTCACACGCAGATTTAGAAGACACTACAGAGCAATTATATTCATCTCCTCCACGCCCCAACCCTTATTATTTGAAACATTGTCAATCAAACTCCTCAAACTATCCCACCCACTCCAGGCACCGCTTCACAGAACAGAAATGAAAGCAAGTTAGAAATATGAATGGGTGTGCATTTTAACATCCAACTTCATCAACAAATGGGGTGTTCCAGGATTCTATGCATGAGGCTATGCATTCTCTCAGAGATGAGTTTAAAACTATGAAAAAGTACTCAGAAGCAGAGGTGGATCAGATCTCCATTTCAGATCTAAAGGCTGGAACTAGGAAACAAAATGGTGCCCTCTAACCCGAACACAAAACTGAACACTCAACAACCAAATACCCAAGAATCCAAACACACGGATGAACCCATGGAGACTAACTTCCTTCTCTTTCTCCTCAGTTCGCACAGAATGTTCAGTCCAAGCATGGATCAGATCCAAACAGATCAGATCAAACATCCAAACACTCCGAACAACCGGAGTAGGTCTGGACAAAAATTTGGACAAAAGAAAATGCATGGTTTGGGTTAAATATGTTTCTCAGTCATCTTCTTCAGAGGAATCAGAGTCCTCTGTACAAGTTAAAAAAGTCTTCTAAGACCAGACCTCATTTTTATAGGTCTGTAGACATGTCTGACTTGCCTCATAGTATGCAGAGGAATTTAAAACTCCCTGACCGCAGGGACACTATGTCTAGGTCCTCTACTGCTATCTCGGGGCTGGATAATGAAAAAGGCAAACAGGAGCTCAGTCCAAGAGGCCCTTCAACTATGCTCCCCAGAGTCCTTACATTAAAGATACCTTTGAAAAATTTGAATACGACTTTCAGGTCTCAAATTTACCTGAAGGTAAATACATAATACCCTTTGCTTCCACTGCAAAGTGGTACAAGGTGGGACAACCTTGTTTTGGGGACAAAATACAGGAGTTAAACTCAGATTTTGCAAAGATCTGTATCTCCCCAAACCCTCTTGGGCCCAAATAGGCAAGGTTCCTCTACAAGTTCTTTAAGAACTTGAACACCAGGGTAGGCACAATCTCTGCACCACCAACTTTGCGGCTACCTTTGCTAAGACTGCTTCTGTTTGCAGTTCCACCATTGAAATGCGCAAGGACAGTCCCAAGTCTACTTTTAAGAAGGTTAAAAGCCAAATTCAAAAGGGTATCAATCCTGAAAAAGCTGCCAGACGTGGCTATGAAAATGCCTGTGACTTTGACATATGAGAGCTCTAGCCTGCCTAAGTAAGTCTTTAGCCCCTTTTCTCCAGAGGGAGTTGTACACCATAGGCAACACCAACCTGCTAAGACACGAGGCTGAGATGAACCTTCTTGAACCTCATGAAGGGTTTTCGAGACACCAAGAACTTAGGAGCTCTCTCCCTTTTGGCCTACACTTTTGTTCAAGATGGAGGCCAGTGATAGAACTCAGCAGGCTCAACGCCTTCCTACTTGTAGAAAGTTTCAAAATGGAAAGTCCACCAGGGCCTCTCTGATTCGAAGGGAATGGGTGTCGTTAGACACCATTTTCACATCCCCATCCACCAAAACTCAAGGAAATACATAAGGTTTTGCAACAATTCACAGGTGTTCCAGTTCACCTTCCTCCCTTTCAGCCTAGCCACAGGCCCCACAGGTCTTAACAATGATTGTAAAGGAAGTGAAACTGGTGGCCCTTATCAAGGAGAGTCAGGCTTCTCCAATACTGGGACGAAAGCACAAGTGAACACTCATACCGTGGTAGACCTGACACAGTCTTTAGGGTAAATAATAAATCAACTGACTCAGGTGTTTTCGTTCCCTGGTTATGAATATCACCTAGATTCAGCCCTTGCAAACCCACTCAAGAGAGATGTCTCAATCTTCAGGATTTGATAATACACTTAAAGTCAAAACTTGTTTTGATTGCAAGATGTTTGATCTAGCTAATTGGGTTGCTCACCTCAACAGACAAGATGGTCCCAGGGGAGCGCCTTTACATGACGCCCTTCCAGTTTCACCTCAAGTAGTACTGGAGATTTCCTCAGTCTTTGGACAACCTCCTTCCTTGGTCAGAGACCATTTCAGCTCATCTAGAGTGGTGGCAAAATCCAGCAAATGTAATGAAGGGAGCACACCTTCGCCCCAAAGACCACAGAATCCAAATCTTTAAAGACACTTCAAACAAAGGCTGGGGTGCTCACGTAGAGCAAGTCTCTACCCAAGGACTGTGGTCAGACAGAGAAAAAGGCTACACAAAAGTGTTCTAGATTTGCAGGCAGTATCTCTGGCCCTAAAAAGGTTTAATGACTAGTGCAGCTCTCTACAGAGATCCCACTCCAGTTACCCATGTCAACAACTCTTCTCAAACAGTCCCACAATTATGTGTTTCACAGCAATAATTAATATCTCAACCTCCACACCTGGTGTCTAGCAGTGGACAGCTCCAAGAACAAGGCTTCTCTTTGGAAATGGTAGAGATAATTGCTTGCTGTCCTTCAAAGGTCATCAACAAGGACAATCTACAAGTCAAAGTGGGCCCTTTTTGAGAAATGGTGCAGAGAAAATTCGGTGGATTTCTCCATTCCCTCTGTGAAACAAGTTTCAGTCTTCTTAATGTATCAGTACCAGGATTTAATCAGTCACCCTCTGACCATTGATAGTAATGTAACGGCCATTATTGACACCTTGGGCCCAATGGGCCTCCTTTTTGCTCAAAGCTCTGACCTTAACAGGTAACTTTCTAAATTTTAAAGGAATCGTCCCAAAACTTCCAGAAATCTCCTAGAGTGGAACTTTTCTGTTGTTCTTCGTGAGCACCACTAAAGCACCTTTGAGCCTATGAAAGACACAGACCTCAAACATCTTACACTCAAAACTGCTTTCTTGCTAGATTTGGCCTCCGGCAAGCACTGCAGCAAAATTCATGCCTGAGTTCCAAACAAAGTATCTAATCTAGGCCACTGGGAAAAGGTAGCTTTGTTCCCTTCTTCAGACTTCATAGACAAAAACAAACTAGCAAGAGACAGTTCTCAAGCTGTGTCTCCGGTGACAATCCCTACCTTGACTACCAATGTGGATAGGCATTTCTAAGAAGCCAGGACTCTGTTTCCAGTGCAGGCAATGAGGTTCTATGTGGATCGAACCAAAGACCTAAGAGGGTCTCAATCCCTACTCTTTATTTCCTTCAAGAAAGGACACACCTCAGACGCTGGTCTTTTCTAACACATTCATTCTAATTTAATTATTTCAAAATCCAAGAAAAATTGACTTATACCTCCAGTCTTAGCTGTAATCCCTCCACCGAGTGATTTGATTCAGCATCCAGTTCCACATGGTAAGCTATTGTAGCACAATAAAATTGAAAATTTTCATTACTTAAATATAGCTTTTATAAGCTACAAGCTTACCATGTGGAACTAAATAGAGTCCCACTTGGCCTCCCCGCTGTATTACAGCCAAGGGAGTACATTCTAAATTGACAACGAGAAAAGAAGGAGTTTATAACAGAAGTACATTATGGGGTTCACCTACAGCATTGGAAATTCAGTCAACACTAAATGTCTATTTTTCTTGGTCGTTGGTCGGATTCCTTGTGGTCTCCCGAGATAGCATTTAGTTCCACATGCTAAGCTTGTAACTTAAAAAAGCTACATTTAATTAATTAAACTTGCAATTTAATAGGTTTCTTTCTGGCATAAAGTTTGGAAAAAATGTGAGTTTTCATGATAAATAATAATTGGTGGAAATAAGTTTATCTTTACCATTATTTCTATATGCATTGACAGAATAACTTACTGAGCCATCACAGGTGATTCACAAACTAACTCTTTACTTGCAGCAACATCATCATTCCAATCGGCACATTTGGTGCTATCTGATGAAAACATGTGTGAGGAGTTGGATCCATAAACAGAAAACTTGGAAAGTCTTTCCCCTGTAAATAAACAAGCTTAAAATTGTGCAGAAGTCTTATGCGGGTATACCTTTTTCAAATTGTAAATTACTGCCAAATACATATTTTTCCTTACCATTTTGTAATAATAATAATTACTAGGATGAAACTAATGGGGATGTTCCACTGGAGCAAACCTGTCAGTTACTGGGTATTTTTCAAGGGTTGGGAGCAATGTTTACAATGTCTGTTAGGATCTATTGTAGTTTCCTGGCTTGTGGTGGTAGATTGGCAAAATATCAAACACGTTTGATATTTCACCAACCCTCCGCAACTCTGCATCTGGACTGTGGCTCCTCTCACATGGAAACCGTCCTGTCATGGATCTCTGTGTCTTGTCAGTTACACTTTTCGTCTTGTTCTACACTGTAATGGTCCTGTCTTACAAAACTTCCAGATATGTCCTATTTCAGTACCAGGACTACACCTCCAGACAGGCTAGCAACATTAACCAACCTCCAGACAGGCTGGCTACACAAACTGACCGTACTTCAAAGCAAACTGGCCCCGAAAACATGACTGACCTGACTTGGTCACTTCCTGTCAAGATGGGAAGTCTCCAAGTCTTCAGCTGTAGGGTCGACTAGATGGGAGCACTTACAGACAAGCCGTAAAAAGAGAAAACGACACTCCGGTTACACAACAGACAAGTTGGGAACTGTGTAGGATAAGCCGGCACCATTTTTATGACCCACAACTTGTCTGCTGATGCAATATATGCCTATATAAGGTGAGTCGGTTTACACAGTGCATCATCTGGAATCTGGCATATGACAGATTACATCTGGCAGTGTTTCAAGAATAGGATTTTTTTTACAATTATTTAGGGCAGTATTGAGTATAAGTTGGCTGACTTTATACTTTTAAATATTGTCTTTTTTTTACAAAAATGCTGCTGCTCATTATTTGACAACAGGTCCTAAGAAAGGCAGAAGGGTGGACACAGAGGGTAGAGGTGAGACAGGCTCATCTCAATTCCAATCCAGGTGCAACAAAAGACAAAGGAATTCTTTACAGACAAGACCAGGAAGGAATGCCTGTGGGAGAGGTTTGCAAGCAGTCGAAACATGTCAGTGAAAGTGTGCATGAACACAGAGGGTGGAGGGGAGACAGGCTCATTTTAACTCCAATCCAGGTGCAACAAAAGACAAATGAACTCTTTAAGGACAAGACCTTTCTATATTTTTTGCTGACTGATTGAAGGTCCATTTGAAAGTGCCAGACCATTCGGAATGATCTTCTGGCTGAATCATGGAAAAAGACCCATGCACTCTGTACGACTGGCCATCGAAAGGATACGTCATCTCCTAGGGCCATTGAAACTTGCTTGAAGACTTAAGCAGTATCATGGGTTCTTCACTCATGGTCATAAATTAAGCTGTCTGCAGGCCCACTTGGAAAGCATAAGGCCTGTATTCAGGAGCTACAGAAGCGGTGTTCATTACATTGTCTCCTACAATTTTTTTCCTGGTACCCGTACCTTGCACAGCTCCTGAATGTGTTTTTTTACTCGAACTGGCTTATGGCTGAGCTGATGTGAAACAGCATCTAAGATGGTGGGACAATGACATATCTGAGCCTCAGGCTGCTCTGAAAGACAGTTGGGCCCTACTTCGATGCATGGAATTGAAAGATTTTCCACAATCTGTCTCTCGTCCCATCCCATTCTGTTGCAGTGAAGACGTCTGATCTAATGTGCATGTTGTTCCACACCTGGATACCCTTGCCCCTGACATTGGGTGAAAGCTGATAACACTTTGACTCAAAGTCACTTTAGCCCTTCATGTATGCTGTAGCTTTCTTCTTCAGCACAGTGAGCATAATTTATTTCTATTCACATGGCACTATTCAGTTATAAGAATGTTAAGATGCACTAAAACTTGCAAATGTCATCCCAACGAAAATCACAGATACACTTATGTATTATATCTTTGAAAATACTGTGATTTTTGCTTCAGCCTCTGAGGCATCGTTATTGCTTGTGTCTTGGGGTCAGCAAGTACATGCAGGTGAGTGTTTTAAAATAAAAATATGCCAGTTTTGTAAATTGTTGTGATTTTAACTTCCATTAAATATTGCGTGTAGTGATCAAACCACATTTTACAATCTGTCCTGGAATGTAACCCAGATTCTCTAAAAACCAACCCTCCTTCATGTCCATA
Organism: Sabellastarte sp. h YS-2021; assembly: GCA_964017235.1. Taxonomy (NCBI): domain Eukaryota; kingdom Metazoa; phylum Annelida; class Polychaeta; order Sabellida; family Sabellidae; genus Sabellastarte; species Sabellastarte sp. h YS-2021. The sequence goes on along the minus strand of OZ024935.1, from coordinate 80,977,445 downwards.
TTCTTGACATAGTACTGGCACTACAGGATTTAGATTTAGTTATCAATGTTAGTGCTGGCGAGTTTATTTCTGATCACACTACAGTCAAGTGTCATCTGGGCTGTCAGCTATCTACAACTCCTGAATCAAAAAGAGTATCGTATTGATGATATAGAATTGATATCCACAAGTTTCGTGCAGATATTTTTGATAATCCATTAATCGGTTTTCCTGCATAAACTGATACTGAATCGTATGACCAATACAATCACAAACTTGTGGCCTTCATGACAAAAAATGCACCTATTATTGTAAGAGACTTTTAAAAAGTGTTGGCTCTTAGATACATCAGTAAGATGTTAATTTAAGTGGATGTGAGTCCAGTGAGTAGATGTAGATCACAAAGACACACTGCAACTCAATCCCAAATAAAATAAGGTTGACTGCTACAGAGACTTATTTCTGATAATTGTGAAAATTCAAGAAAACTGTGACAGGTTCTAAGTCTGTCTCTCCATTGGGTCCCAGAGATGATTCTTGCTCCTGATCCATCATACATGTTTTAACCAGCCACTTTACTGACAAATTCTCTAAGAAAATCAGTAATATAGGCAGTGCCTTTCCAAATACAATTACTACAGCTGTCTCACCGATTTCTGTTCCTCCCAATTTTTATAATTTGACTGAAGTGTCTCGAAGTGAAATCATTGTGCCAACCAAATCTTGTCTCCAACTCTCAACTTCTCTTAAAGGGGTGTATTGATACAGGTCTGTCATCTGTTGCTACGTTGGTAAATGCAACCCTTGCTGAAAGTTGTTTCCACCCAGGTTGAAGAAGACTGTTGTTTCTCCTCTATTAAAGAAGCCAGGTCTACCAAGTGAGAATTCGAGTATTCTGCCAAAACTCTTAGAGTGAATAGTTGTTGGGCAGCTCAAGAATCATAGTGTTAACACCCAACTTGACAATCCCTTGCAATCTGTATATAAACCTGTACACTCAACAGAGACTGTCGTGTTTTGTATTAAAAACAGCGTTCACTTCTCTTGGCACAAAGTGAGCCTACTGCTCTTATCCTTCTTAATATGTGTGCGGTCTTTGATACTAAAGACCACAGTACACACTTGTTGTGTGTGGAACAGCATTACAGTGGTTATTTGATATCTGAGCAATTACCGTCAGGGTTATTAATATTTGCTCTGCACTATCAGAAGTAATGTAGTCATATAAGTTTCAGTGCTTGGTTTAGTACATTTTTCTTTATACATCACTCCTCTGAACAAAGTTACTGAAAACAGACTGACTGGCCATCCAGTTACAAATTATGAAGCCAAGATAATTGTATGCCTAGCATAAAAAATGTCACTTCAATGCCTGATAAAATGAACATTTTGTCTTCATGAATTTCAAAAATGGGTATCTTCTAAACTAAAATAGGATAAAACTATTATTTGGTCTCCAGTTCAGCGTAAAAGTTTGACTTTAATAGAATCAGTTGATTGTCTTGTTTGATAAAGACGTCTCATTTGTAGATTATGTATTTATTCAGTTTCATGATTTCAGGAGTATTAGACAATATCGCACAGTTGATAATGCTGTCATTGCTACAAATACTCTTGCAAGCAGATATTTAGAATACTGCATTTCCCATTTCAGAACTTCAACCAATGCAAATTGCAATAGATCCAGAACACTCTTGAATAGTCTCCACTGGTTGCCTGTTAGAAACCGCTATATGTTTAAAATGGCTGCATGGCCATTATTGATCACCTTTTGCAACAAATAAAACATGAGATGAGGAAGACTGGATAGAAGGTTCCCAGGATGTTCCTCAGCTTAGTCCACCCTTGAACAATTCTTAGAAGCACTTAGATCATAGTGTGGCGTTCAATCCTCCTGCAATCGAGAATGATCGGCCTGATGATGCTTGTTCTGCTTCCTATGTCTCCATCAGGAAAAAAACTGGAATGATATTTGTTTTCCAATGCCTTTTTTTCATAGATTCTTACTTAGTGTCTCTGTAATAATGATCATTGCAATGCCTATGGAACTAATATATTTTGCAATATCACTTATGATTGTGTGTGGTGAGAGTCTGCTTAGATGCAACGGTTATGAGCTATAAAATCCAATGCAAAATTCAATAGACTAAATAAACCTTAGATAAAAAAATGATGCTGATTCCGCAATAACTGAATCCAATATGGGGGATTTGTAAATACAGGCACAGAAAGTAGACGCCAGGTGAACAACGCAACCACCCTCACAAGTGATTCTATTTATGAAAATATTAACTTTAAAATAAGTATCACTCAGCTGGCCTCTGGAAGGCCGTGTAAGACAAAGGCTCAGAGCTAAGAATACCCAGCGTCCTATCAGTAAGGGCAATTTATGCACAAAACATTAGACAACAGGATAGAGCATATGCTTGAATGCTTAATAACAAGTTTACATGCATATTCGAAAAGAGAAGTGGTTTATCAGTATTGCAGTTCTCATTGCAATTTGATTGATGTCTTCCACCACTGAATCAAGATAACAAATCCACTGAAAGTAAAATAGTTTTAACCAAAAATGTGCAACTTTTTGGCCTGAAGCTAGAAATGCTTGGGCAATTCTAATAAAGATGGAGTTAGATCTATGTCTAGTAGGACAAGAAATCATTACTCAAGATTTACTTTTTGGCTCTGACTCTGAGCATTGTGATTTAGGTTAATTTTTGTTGTTTTACATAGCCTACAACAGCCAGGGTCATATTGCAACGGGTAGCACTGTGAATCACGGGCCATAAGCAAATAGCTACCCACTTTCCAACATGAAGTGCCCGGGGCGAGATTCCAACCGGCGACCACAGAAATTGATGGTGAGCACTATAACCACTACCCCACTGAGTCCTCCTGATCATATCAGACTTGGTGGCAAATACTTTTAAAAGTATTTAAATGCAAATGCAAATACTTTTCAATTATTTGAATTGAAATGCAAATACATTCCAGAAGTATTTCAAATACTTTTTTCAAATACTTACAATTTTATATATATCAGCATACATTAATAATATATTAAATATGAAAGTTGTAATGCAAATTAATATAGGTGCGAATGAGCTGCATCAATTAATTAGTAACTACATTAGGTATCATATATTTTAAAAAAGTATCTATAAAAAATGAATTAATTTACAATGTTCAAACAGGCTGGATTTTAAAATTATTTCATGAACTTCTGAGATAAATATTTTCTAATTAAGTAACTTCTTCATGAAAATAACATTAATTGGAAATGCTTAAAATTGTAATCTTCAAGGGGATTAGTCTTTAGAAATGTTTAAAATTGTAAATTTCAAGTGAGGGAATTAGTGGCTGCTATTGTTGAGCCACTGAGTTCAGTAGAACAATTCTTGCACCTCACAAAACATTTTCCCTTTTCATCACAGAAAAGTACTCATTAGAAGACTAAATTAAATTGAGCTCTCCAAAATATAACGTTAATAGTAATAAAATAATAACTTAAATTATATGCTTTGCAAAAAGAAAGAAACAAACCACCAAATTCATTCATTTGTAGAATAAATTTTATTTGAAAAAAATGTATTTGAAAGTGCAAATACAAATGCAAATACTTTCGAAAAAGTACTTAAAATGTATTTAAATGCAAATGCATTTGCATTTGACCCCATGTCTGGAGCATATAAAATTTTGATATACGAAAAAAAGTTATTATTTACAGATTTAATAAGTCCCAAATCTCCCAACTGAATTATCACATCACCTTTTAAGAAAACGGCCAAGCAACTCTAGCTAATTTTATAATTTTAACACATGTCTTTCTCCAGAGAATTTTGGTATCAGTCCTGTTTGCAGTTGAATGTAATAAGAGCTTCGCTGCATAGGCAGTAGTTATGTTGAAATTATATTTGTGTTACATGCATCTAGATCAATAAGATTGTGTGAAAAATACATGAAAAAATCTTTATATTTTGTATGTTGTAGGAAAGATATAAAACCATTCACACTGATGTCATAGACATTTATAGTACGAAAATTAAATTTGTTATCATATATGAAATTTGCTGGCCAAGAAACTCACTTCCGTGTCCTTGATTTATGGTTAATTTTTTTATACATTTCTGACTTTTGTGGCTACACAAGGCCTCGGTCTGGTCCCCTTTGATGTAGAATGTGCACAAATTGTGATTATTACCTCCACCAATTAGGTATTACTTTCATGACCATTCGTGTGTGTGTGTTTGTTGGCAGCATTACACAAATACTACTGGTTAGATCTTGATGCAAAAATCATAATATGGATCTTGGTCTAATTTAAATTCTGTTTAATTTTAAGAGGGATCGGGAAGCACAGAAAAATCCGGATTTTACTTATTTACTATTTACTTATTTTACATGCCTTGGCAGAGGTATGCTTTCTCCAAGTGCTCTTATTTGTCTTACTTTTAAAGGCTGCCCAGTGCATGTAGTTTTCACTTCAAATGTTAGTTAAAATTTCAAATACTAATCCTTCTGTAAATTACAGAATTAATTCAGCTTTAGCTTGCACACAGGAACTACCTGTAGCACCAAATTGTAGTTTAGGGTAACCTCAACTCTTATGGTCACCTTATTTTACCTTACACTAAGGCCATCTTAGTTTTATTGGTTAACTTAACTATTGTATAGTCATGTAAAAGTAATTGATCTTACATATGTAAATTGTTGTATCCACCTGTTAAGGTGGCCTTAGTTGATGATTAAATATAATGTCAGTTAGAGATTGTATGTAAATAGTATCATTAGAGCCTAACATAGAATAAACTAATTTTATTCCCATCTGGGCGTATTATTTGTAAATAACATCTGGTCTTCGGGGGTGGGCACTGTGTATACTTCAGTTAAATTCATATTTTGTGCTTTGCATTTAGTAAGCTCATGGCAATTACTGATGATCTGAATATGACAAAGTATTGGAAATATTTTTTTAAAGAGAGATTATTGATTGGTACTGCCGGGACTCTATCTCACTGTCTTTGAATTACATACAGAAATTCAAGTCCAGCTATTTGACCAGCTGAGCTAAATGGGAATCCCAGAAAGCCTAGGTGTTAACAGAACTGATATACACCAGGATATTACTGAAAGTAAATCAAACAAGCAAACAAGTTTGAACTTACTATTAGTATCTCGATTGAACACTTTGACAGAGTTGACAATGACAGTTTCTCCAAGGTCAACAGACCACCATCCTGGTTGGACGTCAGCAGAGGTGTGTGTACAACATAAATTGTCCATGATAGTGTCATAACAGCCATCAACAGCTAGTGTGCTGTTAAATTTAGGCTCATAGTCATCTGATTGCCATGTTCTCTTGCCTCTTAAATTGTATTTCTGTGGCATCGTAGAAACTGCAATATAAACAGGCTAAAATTTCTAAAGGTTAAAGTGCATCATTGTGCCACAAAATCATTCTGAAAAAAACTGTACTCATTTAGGAATTTTGATAGTGACAAACGTGTTTTGCATGCAACAGATGTCAATAAATCAACGCTTGGATATGTAACACAGTTAACATTAGAAACATTTTAAAATGGTTTAAACATTTACAAACGTTTAAACCCTATCTTAAGGTTTTCTAAACATTTCCAACCAAACATTTACACTGTTATGTTTAAAAAAAGTTTTATAAACATTGTTTATGCAAACGTTTTTACTGAAAATGTTTTAATCGTTTATACAACAACTCAAGAAGCTAGGTTTGACTGGAAACAATTTTTTAACATTTATAAAGTAGCTAAAGAAGTGAAGGTTACGTTAAAAATGTTTTTTTTCAAACATTCATCATGATGTGTTTTATAGACAGTACACATAAAATGTTAAAAAGACATTGTTGGTCATATGTTTTGAAAACATTCTGTCAAAAACGTTTTAAACCATTATTTTCAGAATGCTTATTAAAATTTCACCTTCAAACATGTCCAAACAAAGAGAGCGGTGCAAGGGATTTTAATTTTGTCCAAAATTGCCCCACTTGCAATCGCAACAAGTAAATATTGAATGGGGGTACTCTTCGTAAGCCACTATCTTACAATTTAAGACATAAAAATAATATTTTCATTAGTGAGCAACCTTAAAAAGGTATTGAATTTGACCTCTGACCCCATTATTATTCAGATACTAATAGGTTCATTTGAAACATTTTTCATTAGACGTTAAATAAACAGTACACATAAAACATTTAAATACATTCTAGTATAAATGATTTTGTACGCATCATTTTTTAACCTTTGCCAAACATTTCCTGTCAAACGTTTGCAAAACCTCAAATTGTTTACTGGGAAGGCTTCTTTCGCAACATATTCATATCATTCAAATCTAGGCATTGGTATTATAAATATTGAAAAAAAATAAAATATTTTCATATGAAAGAATCTGAAGGGGAGTTGCTGGTGTAGTGGGTAGCACTCTAGCCTACCATCTCTGAGATTGGTTGCTCGAATCAGATACCCAACCATTTTGAGAAAGGTGGTAGTTGCTTACCAATGCCCAGCAGTTTGCAGTACAGATTCTTTTTTTTTCACAAGCTTTTATTCACTCTTTTTTCCCATTGCACTTGTGACAGTCGGGGGGGCGAGAGTGGACAACCCCCTATCGGTGTCTTACAAAAATGTCATATACGCAGTATGACTTGTAATACTGAAAACTGTTTTTAGCATTGTGTTAACAAAATATGTTCTAATTTACATATAGAGCTACAAACTTCATATGCGTATTATTCCTGTTAAAGGGTATCAGTACAAAGAGTGGTGATTTATTAGACTAATGACAACAAGGCATATGGAAGTCATGACTTCGGGATTAGGTTATAACTTTAACCGGACGATTCTATCTGTCAATACCATCGAATATATATTTCCAAATGATCCACTTTCTTTCGAATTGGGTTGATTGTGAATTTATCAGGCTTAATGTTTCTTGTTCCAAATAAGTTTTTTTAATTTCGTTTTGAAGGAAATAGATATTTAGTTTATAGGTTTTTTTGTACACCAGAATATATATTTCCGAGTAATCATAAGTATCAGGTTCAAGGGCCAAAATTTTTGGTCGTTTTGTAAATAGCCGTGTAGTTTCATTAAATTTGTTAGCACTAGATTTTCCCCAAGTTTATTATTAATCCATTGTTGAATATTGTCCCACAGCTGTGTCACTTCTCTACATTTGCAAAATAAGTGCTCCAAGTTTTCATCATACATTCCGCAAAATGAACATGCATTATTCATATCTATTTTTAACTTTTTTAAATAGTCTTTGGTTCCTAAAATACCGTTCAGTATACGATACTGAAACCAAATGACTTTGTTGTCACATACAGAATAGAAGCAAATTTTGTATATTTGTTTCCATCTTTCTTTAATTTGTATATCCAAATTTTCGTTTTGAACAATATTTGTCCATTTTAATTCACAAGTTGGATTATCATTCAGAGCCTCTGCATTATTAAATGCATGGTAGTTGTTCTTACTGAAACTTTTCACTTTTAAAAGCACGTCTAGATGAAAAGGATAAGTAGGCCTTTCAAGGGTCAAATTACCTAAATGTCTATACTTTGACGTGTATAGTTCAATTTTGGCTTTTATTGTATAGTAATTCAGAATGTTTACATTTATATTAAACTTATTCTTTAAGTCTCTAATACTTATAATCTTGCCCTTTGTATTTATTATATTATTTACCAAGTAGATACCTTTCTTGTACCAGTCATGAAAAAAATATTGTGTTTTTGGAGATTTGAGAGTTGTACCAAATGCAATTTCTTAGTAGTTCAGATTCATTCTGTGCTTGTTGTATTTTATTTAGTGTTTGCCAGTCTATTAATACGTTGTGCCAAAATTGATTATGAACAGTCAGAGACATTTCGTTTTACCATTGATCTCCAAAAATTACGGTTTTGTTTATGTTTTCATACATTACTGTTAGTAATTTGTACCATTGTGAATTTGGTTGAGTAACTAACTTCTTTATCCAGCTTATTTTAATTGTTTTATCTAAATTGTGAATATTGATCATTTTCATGCCTATCTGCATATAGCTTAAAGAAATGGTGGATCTTCTTATTTTATCCGGCTTCCCATTCCATAAGAACTTGTACAGGATGGTGTTTAGTGTTCTAAGAAATGATTCTGATCTTGGTATAGCAGATAATAGATGGACACACTGTGATATCAGGTTAGTCTTGATGACCGTAATCTTCCCCAGAGGGGTCAAATATCTGTTGCTCCATGTCTTCACCAACTTTTTTATTTTTTCTAAAGCCTTTGTATAATTGCGCTCTGTTATTGCTGAAAGATTTGTTGAAAATTCTATGCCTAACAGAGTGAAGTTGGTACATCCCCATTCTTGGTCCATGGTAACATTTAATTTATCTTTGGAAAATTTTTTTCTCCCAATCCAGATTACTTTAGTTTTTTCTTTATTCATTTTTAAGCCTGATAAATTTCCATATATTTCAAGAGTATTTAAAACCCGATTGTAAGGAGTGCTGGCTGCCATTCAATATTAGTGTGGTGTCATCCACAAACTGTGTTATTTTAAATTCGATATTTTTTATTTTTAATCCAATTATATATGGATTAATTTGGATAAGTCTTGCTAGAATCTCAGCTCCAATAAGGAATAGATATGCTGAAATTGGATCACCTTGACGGCATCCTCTGTTAATTTTTATTGGTTTTGACAAAAAACCGCACTGTACGATATATGCAGTTATTTCCACATTGAAGAGTTTTACCCACTTTATAAAATTTTCACTATATCCAAAGAACTCCAGAACTCTGTATAGAAAGCTCCATTAAAGTGAATCAAATGCTTTCTCGAAATCTATTAACATAAGCATTCCTGGTATATTTTTATTTTCTGTTGCATGTATAAGATCATAGATCAATCTGGTGGATTTGCTTATGTACCTTCCCTTTATGAAACCAGTTTGACAGTCTGAGATGACATAATTTAAGGTTTTCTTAAGTCTTTCCGCTATAGTTCCTGATGCTAGCTTATAAATTACACTCAGCAAGGAGATAGGACGCCAATTTTTTATTAAAGAACGATCTTTTTTAGCCTTTGGTAGGCATGTTATTATACACTGCCGAAGTGACGCTGTCAGGCATCCCACAGAAAAAAATCCACAGTTTATTGCATTTATAATATAAAGTATTTTAGTTGACGCCAAAATACTTCGACAAATTCGACTGTTATGAAATCAATTCCGGGCGATTTGTTTGATTTCATTTTCTTGAGAACTTGTCCTACTTCATCGACAGTTACGGGTAACCCAATGTCTTCTTCTGGGACTCTTGTGCTTGATTTAGTACCTAAATTTTCGAAGTTTATTCTTTGCAGGGCGTCATCTCTATTTTCGAATAGATTGGAATAATATTGTTGTACCTGACTTAGTATGTTTCCTTGATCTGTTGTTACTTCTCCATTAATTAATCTTACTTTTCTTATTGTTTTTTCAATAAAGTTTTTCTTTTCAAGAGTTGAAAAGTATTTTGATGGTTTCTCTCCATCTTGCAGCCATTGCAGCCGAGATCTTACTAGTTGCCCTTTTAGCTTTTTTGACCTTATACTTTCTAATTCAGCTATTTTATGCAGTAATAGTGTGGAATTTGCTGTATAATTTGGATCCTGGGCTTCAAGAAATTTCATGTCAGATATTAACTGCTTTTCTACCTTTGAGGATTTTTTCTTTTGGGTTGCAGCAAATTTGATGGTTTTTCCTCTTATTCGTAGTAATAGTGTTTCTAAGAATAAATCATGGTCTATTATCATCTCGAAACTGGTGAAATTGTCTTTTAAAAAGTCAAGATCATACACAGGAATTGCATATTTGACCTTTTCTTCTTCTATAATCCCATTTATAAGATCGACATATTCTGGGCATTCCAGAAAACTGTTATTGAATTTCCAGAGGCCCTTGCCTTGTAAGAATTTATTTATTTTCATTTCTAGTTCGATCGTTGAATGATCAGATCTATAGCTGGCTCTAATTTTGCAATTGTTCGTAATATCTAGTATATTTGAAGAAGCGAGAAATAGGTCAAGTCTTGCCTGTTTGACTGCAGATTCTTGACTGCTCTGGTTTTGTCTGCCCTTTAAGCCCAAAGTCAAGGGATCAAAGGGCATTTATGAACCTTTATTCCTCTGTTAAGTGTGATGCTAAAGTAAACAAACTAATGTTGCATGGCAAGTGCATTGTAATATACACCTATCTCAGATAATTAACAACTGCTGTGTACAGAAGGACTTATGTAGGAATCTGCTTTTGAAAATTTATAAATAAAGTTTGTGTACTTTAAAACAGTAAAAAACTACATTAAGTAACAAAATTCCTTGAGGACTTATATCCTTTTAGTCTGGAAGGAAGAGTTTATTAGTGCTGTCAAAGGTGATGTGTTATATCCCAGTAAGCTGTGGTGTTTGTTGATATATGTTATATAAAGACTTCAAATGTATGATCATTGTAATTTGAGGAGATTTCCATCCCGGGTTGAAAACTTTCCCCTTTAAATACCACCATCCTTGATATAACCTACATATACATATCTGTTGAAAGCAACATTAAACCCAAATAAATCCAAACCCAGTGAAACTGAATGAAACATAATTTGATAGCCCATAGGCCTGAATTCCCCATAACATGCTAGCGCACCCCACAACATGTTCCCAGATATAAAAACAATTATCATACAATTCCACATGGAGTGAATATGTTATGTCAAATGCAAATTTCACTTGCAGGGTCATTTAATGAATTGTGGGTAGCAGTAAGATAGATGAGCGGTAAATTTAACTAGTAAATTAATTTTTTAAGTTAACACCTCACCTAGTGGACAAATGCATTTCCCCAGTGCGCTGCTGGTGTTGCCAAATGCTAGAAAAAATGTGCGAAGTTGGGCTCTGGCCAGGATTCATAGTGTCCCATTCATTCGCCAGGTGGCGACTTTTCCCCCAGTTCTAGCTAGTTGGAGTAGTGTACTACCTCTTTTTTTTCCTACACTTAGTAGGTCCAATGCTGGGCCTTATGTTGCAGGTGGTAGGGTGGAATCCCCTATGTATTATGTATTATCTTATAAAAGTTTAATTATATTTTCCATTTTATTGTGTTAATATATTTTACCTAATGGACAAATGCAGAAAACTACCCAGTGGATGGTAGGAGGAAATTCACACAGGGAGTTAACTGAGAACTTTTTAAAATGGTTAAGGGGTACAATGCTTACCAAATCAGCTAGTGCTGGACCCGTATGTCCCCCTTTTTCTCACTGCTTGAACCGAATGCAGAAGGAAGGGAGGAAAAAGGAATTCAGTCATGAGGATTCCAAATCTGCTTTTTTCACGGCAGTACATAAAGAAAATAAATGATGGGAATCTATACCCTCATCCACCACTTTTGTTCATGGTAGTACACACGAAACCTAAAAATTCTAAAGCAAAAAAAAAGAAGTGTTCCTTCTTTATATAGACTATGTACAAGACAGTAAGGGGCAGTTACTGGTTACTGGATCTGTAGTGCCACAACTGGATCAAGATGATAGAGCTCTGCATCAGCCCAAGCCACAGGTTTCAGATAAAATTGAGTGAAGGTGTTGTGTGACTTCGAATGAGACTGAAAGGATTTGGAAGGACTTGGAAACTACAAAGGCTCTGACATCATGGACCTGGACCTGTTGCAGCTTCAGAGCATCCTCATCTCAAAGTTGGTAGCACAAAAACACTGTCTGCTTAATCAAAAAAATAGTTGCAAGGACTTCTTGAAAAAAATCCTTGCCATCTCAGAGATCCTTGGTTTTATCCAAGTAATAGCGCAATGCTCTGACTGGACATAGTGGTCTCTCCTCCTTAAGGGACCTATCAAGAGCAGAGGCCAAAGACAGAATGATCACTGGAGCTACACAAGCTGGTACATCCCTGGCCAGTTGATTCTTAGATAAGAAGCTGTTGCAGAAGGCCAGAAAAGACCGAACCATGACCTTCTCGACCGCTTGTTTCTCTATCAGGGAATGCAAAGCCTCCTTCAAGTAGCTGTTCTTGAGGGAATTGGCATATCTACTGATGATCGGGGGATCTAGTCAAAGAGGGGTCGCACCTTGATAGGCAGACTGTAGTCCTCTTTCAAGATGGGGACTACTCTAGAATTTGAAGACTGAGACTGCCAAATTGTCCAAAACTTCTGCAGTCTGACTCCTGTATGTTCATTTGCTGCACTATGGACATTGGGAGCAAAAGGGGCACAAAGGCAGTGATTGACAAAACAAACTCGTTTGACATGGTTTTATTTGATCATTTTTGTCTTACGTCCTTCTTTTGAAGATGCTCTTTCCAATTTGCAAAAGTACATGACTCGCAATACTTGGAAATGATATAGGAACTTTTGATTCGTGACTGCAATTGCCCAATATAAGATTGTGACTCCGCAAGTTTTGATCTGCACAGTAATTGTCATTTATATGCCTTATTAGATCGGGCCTGAATATTGAGGCTTGGCACCTCCATTTCCCTGGTATTTACCTTAAGTTGTTACACCAATTTGCTTCCAAGTTTCCTACAACTACCCGACTGGAAGCCTTGCTCAACCCTTTCTTATCATACAGTTTGAACCAGTCATCTGACTTTCTTGATGAATGCTGGGATGCCTGATGCTTGTTAATCTTTTTATCAGTCTTTTGCAGAGTTACATCTGGCAACAAACCCTGCCAATTTTGCTGTTCACAGTTTGTTGAGGGGTATCAGGCGGGACACCGACCTTAAGATGATCAATAAAGGAGTCCCTACTAAACAATACGAAATCTTCTAGATGCACAAAAAGGCTGTCAGCCAGGTATTGGAGAGATGCGTCTAACATGACTGAGATGCTCTGATGCAGACTAGTCAGGTCCATGAGATCATGCAAAGCCTAAGAGGTCTTGGAATATGATTTCCCTTTTCTAGGTTCACCTTGAAGTATAGCGATACTGTCAAAAATATGTCCTTGAACTTCAGTGGTGCAGTAACTGAAACCAGCTGCCTGGTTAATATATAACAAGAGTCCTCTTTGGCATAACATTCCATTCTCCTGAGGGTATCCAGTGAAATTGGATGGGATGAGGGGCCAGGCAAAGACAAACCACCAGACCTGGTCATGTAAGAATACTCAATATTGAGCTTTGCTTCTTCGTTTCCCCAATCAAAGATGGTCCTACCAGGACAGAGTGGAGAGTTTGACTTTTACTGTGTATGTTGTACTATTTATTCTGTAATTTCAGGACCCTGACAAACTGGTCCATCTTCAACTCCCCAGACTACTGTGACTTGGAGGGATAGCCCTCTGTAACTTTCAAGCTCAGTTTCTCAATCTTGTTATACAATTAGTCAACCAGCAGAAAGGCGACAGAAATCTTCCCTGTGGCTTTGGTTTTTTCCCTTTCAAGGATATTGAAACGTTCCAAGCCCTTGCAATAAGAAATATAAAAATCAGGGATGTGTAACCCATCCAGAAAACTACATACAGAACTAGCTGTCTCTCTGTTTGACATTTCTTTATTGTATTCAACTAGCTGATGTAGGTGACAATTTCCCTTCATCATCAGACTGAGAGTCAATGTCATAAGCTTGGCCAGTAAGAAAAAAGGCTCATCATCACACACTGTAGACCGACTCTGTGAAATGGTATGTGCATGTAACAAATCAGTGGAGAGAGCTTGTGCAGCAGAAACCAACTTGGTTATATCAGAGGAATGACGTGATTGAGGTTGGGCAGAGACAGGTGTTGAAGACCGGGTTATGCCTTCTCTTACACCACGCACACTTATTATTGGCATAGATTGCAGCCATAATATGGCTGCAAAAAACTCTTTTCTGTCATGGAGATGCCACAATCAAACAAATATCCTTTCACACACAAATCTTCGTGAAATTATACAGTTTGACACAAATAAAATAAAGTTTATATTACATTCCCAGTGTTTTACTGCTTCATGCCAAACAAAAACAGGGAGTATATTATTTCATCTAGGAAGATCTTGGGGCGACATGGCCACCTGACTAGTGAACATGACACCACCAGTCCCGACCAGAGTCCAGCTAAGGATGTTTTTTTCAACATTTGGCAAGAGTGCCTACAATACCTATTTTACATTTTTTTCAAAGCCATCTATATTCCGTTTGAAATATGCTATATTGTCAAACATACAAGGATAAATTTATTCTCAATCTGTTCAATCGTCCATTTGTACCACTTCCTGAACTATGATGTCACATTGAAAATCAACAGGTTTTCTAAATGCTGATAACTTCATGACCATCAAAAAGTAGGCTACAAGTAGTTCATTTTATCTGAGGTACTTCTTTTGTAAAATACCCAGGAACAAGTGAACAAGTGAAAAGAAATAGAAGACTGTTGGAATGGATAAAAGCCAAACCCATCCACTACAGCAGGTAAATATAAGGTCTCTGGAGTGAGTGACAGGATGTAGTATAGGAAGTCACAGAAGGTTGGAGGATACCAATCATGTCAAAAATTGCTGAATTGTTGTTATGTCATCATTGTTGCACCACCAAAAAATTTATTTTTATCATGTCTTAAATCATGTTTTTTATATGTATTTTATTATAGTGACATTTATCATACATTTTTATAACTACATTAATTTTTAATCATGAGATTCAGGATACTATAAGTCACTATAGACAAAAAATAACAAGTGACAGATATAATGACAGATATTATTATAATTTTCTTTTAGGATAAACATACAAGGATCAACTTTTTGTTTATTCCAGATGGTTTCAACAAAGATTGGTAGTTCTTTACAGTTAGGTTGCATAAAGTACACAAAGTTTTACTATCTGACATTTCAAGAATATTGTTTCCTATGAAAGAGTATTAGTGCAAGAGAAAAATTTTTTTGTTTGAATTGTTGACTCAACATGTTGAGATAGTAAGTCAACATGTTGAGTTATTATCTCAACATGTTGCGTCACCATCTCAACATGTCGACTAAGTATCTCAACATATCAACTTAGTATTTCAACATGTTGACTTAATATCTCAACATGTTGAATTACTATCTCAATATGTTGATTTAATACCTCAACATGTTGATTTAATACCTCAACATGTTGACTTAATATCTCAACATGTTGACTTACTATCTCAACATGTTGAGTTACTATCTCAACATATTGAGATATTATCTCAACATGTTGACTTAATATCTCAACATGTTGCCTTGACATCTCAATGCATTGAGATTTGTACTAAGGCTGATACTATACTGATTCACAAATGAGTATTTAACTGACAGCCTACTACCACTCCTGGCTGGACTAAAAGGCACTTCACTCCACAATACTGATTAGAAATTAAGCAATCAACAATTACCAACATCAGGACTTCAGGACAGAAGTGGGATTAACATGACATTCAATAGATTTGTATGGAAAAAGGCAAATTGTAAACAGTGTGCTGTTAAGTATCAAGATGCTAAAGGTCAACATTGCTATGACAAGGTTAAAGGTTAATCTCATGTGACACCATGACGTTGCACACCTACACCACCAAACCAATATTCCTACCAAATACCACCATCCTATTCCTTATCATTCCCAGATTTTATAGGTGAAAGTCTCTATGACAAGGTAATATGTCAAATCCAGGTCACAGTATTATTTTGCATAACTACCTCCAACCTATATCACTACCAAATATCAACATTCAAGGGCTTACAGATTCCAAGATATAGCCCGGACAAGATATTAAAGGTCAGTGTCACTACAGCAAGGTCAAATCAAGGTCACACTATGATGGCACCTATCAAAAAACTTGATATGTTGAGATAGTTAATCAACATGTTGAGATATTGACTCAACGTGTTGAGATACTAAGTCAACATGTTGAGATATTAAGTAAACATGTTGATACATTAACTCACCATGTTGAGATATTAAGTCAACATGTTAAGATATTAAGTCAACATGTTGAGATAATAACATAATATGTTGAGATAGTAAGTCAACATGTTGAGATAATTAGTCAACACATTGAGATATTAAGTCAACATGTTGAGATACTAAGTCAAAATGTTGAGATACTAAGTCAACATGTTGAGATAGTAACTCAACATGTTGAGATACTAAGTAGACAATTCAAAAAAACTTTTTTTAATGGCACTTATACTCTTTCGTAGTTTCCCGTCTTTGCTAATTTAATAAAAAATAATAAACATTCATGCTTAAAATGGTTCAATCAAAGTCAAAGTTGGGGTTTTACGTCCCGTTCAACAGCCAGGGTCATATTGGGACAGGTCCTCAGAATTGCCACTTGTGAAAATGGTTCAATCAGGAGAGAAAGTGAATTTCATCCTCAATATTTCCATTTTGGTGTAATTTGCAAAAAGTATCGACCAGTTTCTATAGCAACAGGCAATATACCCAATCTTTGTTGATCCATTAATGATCTTTGAAATAAAGATAAAGATATTATCAATTAATAATATCTTTATCAATTAACATAAATTCTCAACTTTGATTTTGTTGGAATATCTTTAGACCATTTATAATACATGTCATTGTAAATGTTGTCATTGGAATACTGAAAATTTGCTATTCTATATATGTCCAGACCAATTTTCAATGTTAAAATTATACAGATCATATTCTAAAATTTCATTTTCATAGAGCAATTTTGATACTGTAGGGTAGATGGATATTATCAAAATTAGACATTTAACCCCATTTCAGACTGCAATCCCAAAATTGGGGAATTTTTTGAACCTCCAAGAAAAAATCAAGAAGCTATGTTTTGAATTTTTTCCCCAAAAGGTGATTACGGAAATTCAAAACTCCCGCACCAAAACTCATTATCGAATAAAAAGTTGAATCATATAATTTAGTAAAATAATTCTAACCAACAGATGCATGTTCGAATGGAAAACATTTTGATGTAACAACAGAAAGTGACCTTCCAGTCAAGTCTGCTAGTAGTTGTAATATGTTAGACCAAAACTAAATGTAATGAACATTTGAAGCACCCCAGCATTACAGCAATATGGGCAGGGTAGGAGGTATTATTTTCATGACCGTTCATCTGTTTGCATATTTTTCTTTATGTTTGTTAGTTAGATGGACTACACAAATAATACTGTTGGACCTTCCTCAAAAATGAGAAGGGTCTTCGTGAAATTTAGATCCATTTAAATTTTGAGAGTGATCTGAATCAGTGTATTTCTTACTTAACTTATAATTACACTTCTTAACAGAGGGATTCGCTCTCCGAATGCTCTTAGTAAAATTTACTTTCAACCTAGATGGAATAATTGCATAGTGGGCAAAACACATTCATCCAACATTTAGGTTCAATATCTGGCTGACCAAAGGTTGAACGTTGGTAAATGGTTTCCCAATGTGAGGTGGTTGTCGATGAAGCATCTTGATCTAGATGAATTATTTCAGGTGGCAAAATGAAAAGGCTATCCCAAGCTGACCCTGGTATCCCCCTACCAATCTGCATTTAACTAAGGAATACAAACAAAATGTTAAAACTACAGGACTGTTGTGAATCAGATGCTGTCCTATACTGCTACTGTCTTGGAGGCACCTTCTGGAGGCCTGTCACAGCGAAACTACCAGGACATCACTCCAGGACAGGCCATAGAACACAACTGTCAGTAATTGAAAGCACACTGGCCTGTCCGAAACAACCCTGACCAGACTTGCTCACCTCCCGTCAAGACGAGAAATCTCCCAGTTTTGAATCAGAGTCAGAAACATTACAGCAGGACAAACGGGGAACACACCAGGACAAGACGTAAGAGGAAACTGATCAGGTTGTTACAGCAACAGACAAGCCAGGAAGTTTGTAGGACAAACTGGTATTATTTTACCAACTTACGGCCTGTCGGTTATGCAGTCTATAAAAGGAGGGTCAGCCCATGGAATTCATCATTTGGAATTTACCTCTGACGGATTATAACTGGCACTATTCTGATAAGCTCTAGGAAGCAGAGAAGCAATAGACGGAGGAAAGGGAGAGTGGGGAACAGTCACAGATGGAGGAGTCAGTCTCTAAAAAAGGCCAAGAACTGAGAGGAATGAAAGTAAAATGGACATAAAGAAAAGGTCTCAGACTTTAGAGAAATTTGACAATTTTGAATTGATTTTGACCTTTGTATCCAACCTTTGACTCTTAATCTTTGAGAAACTTTTGAAGTTACAAAAACTTCTGAAAGTTTTATTTTTTGTACAAATTGTCAAGACAATAATTGATAAAACATGAAAAAAGTTAGCTTTTTAACTTTAGACTTTCACCAAGTCTTTCTGTCTAAGGTGTTACATAGGAGTATTGGTTGACTTTTGGAGAAAGAGCCAGCCCTGACAAAAGGATTTTTCTCACTCATAACAAGAAGTGACTGTCCGCCTAGTGATTAAAAATAGATAAAGAACTCTTTAAGCCAATAAAATCCCCCACTCTCTATATCCTAAAGATAGTTTTATATTTAACCCAACCAAAGTTATAGCCAAAATACTAGTATGTATAAAATATAACCCACATGAACACTGTGCGAGTTCTCATTTCCATATAGTTAAATGTTCTTTTATATTTCCAAGATAATGTGCTGCTTGTCCAATATTTTTATGTTTGTAGTCTAAAATTATAGGTGTAGTTTCTTTCAATGATTTCAGTCACATTTTCACCAGTCTCCTCGAAAAAAAGCTTGAAACTCTTTTGACAAATTTTTATAAATGTTTTTTCCATTAATACCTTCTATTAATAGGGTAAAACAATAATTGTCACAATTTTTTAATCCTTTTTTGGAAAATGAATTTGTTTCAGTTTATTTCATAACATTTGGGGTCAGAAGATATATTATCAACTTTCCAGATTTAATTTGTGGAGAAGTGAAGAACTACACCACAGAAGTAGGGTTCTATTTATGACCTAAAACCCCATAAAAGGACATCCCAACACCCCCAACATTACTAAATTTGTGGATGAACACATGAAAGAATATGTGCTAGAGACAGAATCATATGTCAGGGACACCAAACACTTTATCGGTAGACTGAAACAGTTAGGGAAAATTCCACAGGGCGCACTAATTGTCACACTTGATATTAGCTCACCACAGTAAAGATCCTGAGAAGCAAAAAAAATTGGCCCACATTTACCAAAGCTGTTGGAACTAGTTTTACACTCGATAAACTTTAATTTCAATGGAGATCATTACCTGCAGACAGGAGGAACAGCAATGGGCACTGATGCAGCATTCAACTATGCAAATCTGTTCATGGACAGATTTTGAGACCAAAGCACTTAAGAACTGGCCACTCAAACCTTTATTTTGGCTTAGGTTTATTAACGATATTGTTATGATATATACACATGGTTAAGACAAATTACATGAATTTATCACCTACTTAAATGGTATTCACCCCACAATTAAATTCACATATGAACTAAGCTACAAACAAATTAGTTTTCTAGACACTACAGTCACGATAAATGACAACAGGGTACTCTACACCACACTGTATGAGAAACCCACTGATACACACCCATACCTTTACACATTTTCCCCTCATTTCCCAAGCAAAACCAAGGGGACATATGGACAATTCCTAATATTAAGAAGAATATGCACATATGATGAAGATTTTCAGGCAAATTTGAAAAAAAACTGATTAATTACTATATAAAAGAGATTATCCTGAAAAAGCATTAAGAAATCACCACAACAGAGCTGCACAATACACACAAGATCAATTACTCTAAGTACAACCTAAGAAATTAATACCCCAGGCATGGTTTAATCCATGCGTACCTAACATCAAACAAATTATCCACAACAACTGAAACATTATCAGCAACAGTCCTAGACTTGCTCCACGTCTTGGTATTTGTATACATCAGTAACCTGAACTTTAATTGGAAACTTACCAGAGTTCATTATACCACAAGCAAATTTGTCAGGGCTGGCTGTTTCATCAAAAGTCATACAGTACCCATATATTACACAAAAGACGAAAGGGCCTGGCGAAAGTCCACAATAGTCCCAATTGTGGAGAACTGTATTTGTAGAATACAGATCATACATAAATCTTACCTGGGATAAATTGCATTTGTAGAATATAGATCATATATAAATCTTACCTGGGATAAATGACATAAAGACAACCACAATAAATATATGCGTGTAAAAGTGTGACTTTATTTTGTACTCCATTTCACTGTCTATGTTGTAAATGTATCCAAATTTGCTGAATAGTTTCATTAAGTACTTCCCTGTGACCTAACCGATACACTTTGCTGCACATTGGGAACAAACATATGCACACACATACGTGTGTAAACGAATCCGGGAAAAAACGCCTTGTGGAAATTATGCTTTGTGGAAAAATACCTTGTTTGTTTCATAACAATGAGAAAAAGGGACATTTATAAAAAAGACTTGATATTTTATTGCATTTTTACAAACACATGGTTAAAATAAAAAAGGATAATTACATGAAAAAAGCTTATGACAAAATGATCATACACAAACTTGTCACATACAGCACCGTTAAATTCATCAGCAATCAATATTGTAATGTGAGACTAGGCTTTTCTCCATTCTCTCAAAACAGACAAGGCATCCTTTCCACAATTCAAATTGGACTTTTGTGGCAAATAGATCTTTATTAAGAGGACTCTAAAGCACACAAGCACCAAAATGGTCAACAAATTTCAGTTCAAGGACCACAAATAATGTCATGGAGATATCATGAAGAAGGTGGGTTTGTCTTGGTGTTCAGCATTATTTCCAAAAGATATTTTTCCACAGGGGGTTTTTCCAAGCGCACAATATAAGTGCTACCTTTAAAGGAATAGTCTGTCATAATGTTCATGCAGTTATTGATATAAGTTTTTTACCAGGCAAAACTGCACAGGTCTTTCCTTTTACTGAAAAAGGAGTAATGAAAGTAAATGGCTTGGGGTCTATCCAGGGCCTTACATAACAGGTAAATGTTCAAGTTATATGTATCACAAATTCTCCAAAAAAATCTTATAATAATCCTGTATGTATATTCAAATTACTTCACATGTTCAGTAGTCTCTATACCATGCAATGTATAAACAAATTTTTATGAGGGAGTGAATTTACGTCTTATTTTCTGCATAGAGACAATCTTTACTCATACACCCTTATATTAATACATACAAGTTTCACATATAGTATGCTTTCATTTTAGTGTTTGAGTTTTTTCATCCAAACCACAATTATCCCTTATTACTTTTTTTAAACATTTTCCACGACCCACCCAAGTCAATAAGAAATGATATGGGTTTAAAATTATTTTTATTATTTTATAACAATCTTCACAATACACATGAAAGCATGGCAAGTAATATCATAAACCTGTCACCCGACACATAGCAAACACAAAGTTTAATTCCACAAAATTGCAGAGGTCCTCAGTGGCCTAGTGGTTAGCAAGTTTGGTATCTAATCGTAGGCTGTCACCTCTGTGGGTTCGAGTCCCACAAGTGGCAATTCTGAGGACCTGTCCCAATATGACCCTGGCTGTTGAACGGGACGTAAAACCCCAACTTTGTCCACAAAATTGTCCACAAAATTGCAATAATTTTAATCTAATTTTTACTTCAGGGCAGTAAAGAAGTTTAATGCCCCGAAAGACAAGATATGAAATATTCTAATAATTTGAAAGAATCCAATAACATGAAAACGTTACAAGATGACATGGCAAGCTGTCTGCAACACTTTATAAATTTAATTCATAATGTCCAAATGCAGAATTCAATGTACATGAAAAGTTGCATGGCTTTATATAACTGTATATATTTTACAGATATGTATGTATTGTTTATTTGGGGTTTTACGTCGCTTTCAACACTGTACAGGTCATATCACGACGGGTAGTTGGAAGGGCAGAGGAAACCAGTACATAGAGTTCGCTAGGGTTCTGTACTGTAAACTGCCGACCAACGGCAAGCAACTACCAGCTTTCCCACTTGAGCCCATGCGGGGATCGAACCCCGGCCTCAGAGGTGGGAGGCGAGAGTGTTATCACTCTGCCACCGTGGCCCCCGATATGTATGTAATCACAGGATTTTGCAAAAGAAATGTGAAAGAAACGTCTGCCAAACCCCAAGCTAAAGATAAAGCAGATGTCTGAAGGCACGGGACACTTGCAAAGCTTGTGTAGGAAGAGAGTGGACATATCTCCAAACAGCATCAGAAGTCCACATGCCATGATGCATAATTTGCTGCATTGGCACACCATTGTGAAAAGCCCATGTATTAGCAGACTTGCAAAACGTAACAAAGGTCAAAGGGGGGGTTAATGTGTTAAGTGCTTTCTTGGTTTCTTGCCACTGAATCTGTCAAAGGAACCAAATTTCCATGCTTCCATTGATAAAACAATGGTTGATTTTTAGAAGCAGGAAATTGTTGAAACATAATTTGTAAGGCTTGAATGGAGAAAAGTGGTGAAGCACCCAATTGTGATATGGAAATGGTACGACTCTGCTGTCTATCTTGTAAAGTTTTGGACCATTTTACGATCACTGTGCAATATTGGTCTGAGAAGGTCAAATCTTCTCTCAACAAATGCCTTGTGACATCAAACTGCTTTATTGAATGAGGTAATATATTGGAAATTCTCAATAAAGAGAAAAAGATGAATAAATATAATGACGAACAAATCTGGATCTTGTAGAAAATCACAAACATGCAGTATTTGCTGCAGCATGTGGATAGTGATGATTTTTTGAGTCTTGAGAGACAAAGGAGCATTAATCTTTAAAGCTTTGACAAATAAAGCAAGTCTTTCATCTACAAAGGATTTGTGTTCAGACCATCCATGATAAAGGAGGCTCTAATGGCAGCTAAATGATTTGAAATGTTCATATGTGAAAGACTCTTCTGATGCAAGGATTCCATGTACGATAACCACTGTATTCACCTGATGTGTGGAAATGTGTACAGTTTCTGGGACACCTAAAAATTCCCGAAACATTCTGTTATACTGAACAGCTGTGGTTGGTCTGAAACCAGAGTGCAGTCTATGCAAAGCAGAGGATGCCAGTGTATCTGTAAATCCATGTATGTCTAAAACATAAGAAAACATTTTAAAATATTTCCATTCAAATTAGTATGATCTATATGCACTGGAACCCAATGATATGTGGCCAACAGATTTTTTTAACTTCTCAGTATCTTTACTAGTATTCTGCCACCTAGATAAGAGATCAGCCACGACATTTTAAACACCAAGGATGTGACTAATCACCAGCTTAACATTATACATGGAAGTAAGTAGCCAAATGTTATGTACACTTGTGGCCAGCATGGCATATCGAGCTCTGCCAGTATTTAGTACTTCAACTTCAGCCATGTTATCACAGTTGACCTCAATAGTCTTATCTTTCCACAATGGGTCCCATATCTTTAATGCAACAGCAACATTAAGAATTTCTAGGTGCACGATCGAATAATATTTAAAACCTTTTGGTAAAGGCAGAGTATAAACCATAGTTCTAAATGTACCACGCAATCCTTGTAATGAGGCATCTAAAATACAGTATCTTGCATGGGAGCATTACCATAAAATGTAACCCCATTATGAACCAGTTTAGATCTCCATAAAAATCACCACTAAGAATAATAAAAGTGAAAAGCATACAATTTAAAAAAACCTTGTTATGTACAAGAGTGAACCTAATAATGATTGAAATTGACTTTTAGTAACCGTAGTTTTGTAAGCATAAAAAAAAACAAAATATCCTGAATTTCTTTTAACTTATCACCAGGTATATGCAAAGTGAAAAGCATACAATTTAAAAAAACCTTGTTATGTACAAGAGTGAACCTAATAATGATTGAAATTGACTTTTAGTAACCGTAGTTTTGTAAGCATAAAAAAAAACAAAATATCCTGAATTTCTTTTAACTTATCACCAGGTATATGCAAAGTTCTATTAACTGTATCTATTTCAAATACCAAGGCAAATAGCCACGGTTGTAGGTTCAATAAGCTTGGAGATACTAATTTCCAAACCTAGTTCTTGCAATAACGCATTTAAAGTGCTATGAGAGGCATATATATCTGCTGGTAACCCAGTATATATGGAATCATCAATATAATTAAAGTTCGGATAATGGAACTTTTCTTTCATAATATACCATACTGCATCTGTACAATGCTGAAAGAAACCAAGTCATGATGAAAACTGAATGGCAACATCCGCCAATATAATAATCGCCATGCTTAAGACCTAATAAGTCTAGGTCCCCAGGATCTATTATAATGTGCCTAAAGGCACCACTCATGTCTATTTTATATAACAGAGCAGTAGGCCCTAATTCTTTCAAACTTTGAACAATATCATCAACTGATGGATACTTAAGTTCAAAATAAGATCCAAAGTATTGGTCTTTGGGCACCCTGTCATTAACAGATTTGCCAACTGGGAAACTAAGGTCCAGAATTACTCTCCTACTATCAGAGTTAGGCTTATCCCTAGTAAGAAAGGGAGATACATGACAGGGAAAAGGTAATTCTTTAAAAGGTCCCCATATGGCTCCATATTTGATTTCTTCAGAGATATATTTTGAAACATGATCCACATATTGTAAAGCAGAATTATGATTAACTTCAGTAGAGTTAAGTTCAATACTTCTGTCAAAGTCTAACGGGAACCCAAACTCGATGAGATCCAGCAATTGATTGTCCCCATAACAATCTAAGTATCTTTTTCATGACTGCACCTTAAGCTGAGTTTGAACAAGGATTCTCAACTGCATAAAATTTGGCGATCCTGACGTCTTAACCTTTGCATGTGCCTCAACTACATCAGGAACTCGACCACATACAACTTCATGTCCCGTGTACACCATAAGATCATTAAGTGGAGTGAATCCAAATTTTTGTCATTGTGATAAAGACAATTCTTATAGTCCAAGACTAATAGCTAGATGCATACACATTAGGAGGTATTTGTTTGGTGTGTTTATTAATATACTTTACTGTAGTAGTGGTAGTCCGATCCGACAATTGACCAACACCCAAATATGGATAACAATTAACAACAGTACCATCAGGATACTGTTGGACTCACGTATTTCCCAATTTTGACCCATTTACGTTTCTATTGCCCTGGAAATGAAATTGTGAGTACTCTGTACTGTTTCATCCATCTTTGTGTCCTGTAACTCTTTTGTATCATTATGTTTTATTGTGTCCTCAATTTGACTCTGCATGTGACCTAATTTTGACCCTGTTTCGTTTGTATTGCCCTTCGAATGAAAATTTACATGCATGTGACACTGTATGTTGGTCTACCACTTCAGCATTTTTACTAGCACATGATTGTCAGTCTTTAAAATTGGACTGACCCTGTGATGTCCCGGTTTTGTTTTTATTGCCCTTGAAATCATATACCAAAGTGTCCATAGAAGCAATCTTATGCTGTGCATGATGCACTGCCACACCCAATATTTGTCCATTTCTGTTTTTGTTGCCCTTAAATGTTAATATTTTAGCAGCACTATTTTCAACTTCAGTATTTGACATCTCATGTTCTACCTCAATGGACAGCAATTGATCTTGTAAGGCTTGAAAATGAATTTGAACAGGTACTGTGCAGAATCCAGTACCCAGGCTGCCTTTCTGTGAATATTTCCCAACACATTTAGATTCTATATGCGAATGGGGAAGATGAGCATTAACAGTGCCTTTTTGCTTTTCGAAAGCACACAGTTTAACTTTTTCCTGAACTTTAGTTTTAGTTTTGGGAACATTTGGAGTATTTGAAGTTTGGACTACTGCCTTTCCTTCCCTAAGAATAGTGGCATAAGGACGATGGTCTAATCGTTTATGAGAGGAATGTACTTGAGCCCACCAAAGACTCCAAGTAGAACGACTAGAAGAAAGTTGATTGAAGATTTCATTTTATGTACATTAACATTATAGATCACCCTGGATCTATGAATAGGCTGTGGCCTATTCGATGCTAATCGATTTTTGAAGGCTGCCTGTTTTTTACCCTTACAATCAACTTCTGAATGTGGAAATGTCCTACCATTATTTGCAAAACATGAAGAACAAATACGTTTGTAAAGAACCCCTTTTGTCTCATGGGATTTAGTTTGCATGCAAGAACCCTGGTTAAAAGATGTGCAAGGCATTGATTTTGTGACTTTTCAGACTTTTTATATGAATGTGTCATTGCTGAAAAAGTCAACTGTGAATTTGGTACATGCTTTTGAGGATTTGCAAAAGTATCAGAATTGCAAAAGTATCAGAAAAATCTTTGACTTCTCCTTGTTGCATCCGACACAACAAAACAGCGTGGCTGGCCTTGGCCAAAGTCCAAGAAAAATCATTTACATCATGCATGAGGGCTATCAAATAATCTAACAAATGCTGCCTAAGATTCGGAACCGTTTCATCCCTCATGGTTTTCATTATTTTAGTGTGTTTTTATGTTTTTAAAGTATATAAGTATATATTTACTACCTTCCCCTACACCCCCCCCCCCCCCCACCCCCCCCACCCCCCCCCCCCCCCACCCCCCACCCCGCTAAAACACTGTCAATAAAGGTATCGGTCAATGTTAATTTTGTGTTTTTATTGTGGGTTTCTATTGAGTGGGCAATGATTTTACTTGCTGCCATGTTTGGTCAATTTTGCATAAAACAGGTAATAGTATTTTTAAACATTTCTGTCACAACAGATATATTGTATATATCAATTAGAAAAGTGTTTTACCTAGATCCTGTCAGTGCTATTGTTTTAGATACATGCAGAAATGCAGCAGAAACGTAACTTTAAACTAGAACGCACTAACCAAGTGCAGAGACCTTCACCAGACTGGCTTCTTCTGGTGGATTGGCCATATTCCACTTGGAAATTGCTGAAGATCCACTTATTACTTATGGACTTTGGACCTCCAGAAAACTCATTCAAATACATTGAAAATGTGACCTTCAAAAATTCGAATATTTTTGTTTTATTTTGTCTAGAATATGATATGTAACCTTTCCAGAATCTTTGACAGAGATAAAAATTGAAGTATTTATATCCATTTGTGCTCCTTTCTATGTCTTCATTTCACGACTGAATTTTAGTCATTTTAAGGAAAAAATTGAATTGTTTTACTCAAATTGTGGATAATAAATATAAAATCCTTGTAAAATATACTTTACTTATTATTCAAACTCAGCCCCCGGGGAGCACCAGCACAAATGAATCACCAAGGTTGGGTTTAAACATTTTCTATTCTACTGACTTTTATTTTATGCGCATTATTAATAGTATCTTTTGATTTGTAATGGAAGAATGAAATTATTTATTTCTGACCATGACCAGATTTCCAAGCTTGCACCATCTCACTGAGGATAGCCAAAGACGAGGTCAAAATGGTAACCCAAAGGTTAAGCTAATTACTATGACCTTGGAGAAAAAGAAAGGACAAACTAAAGCCAGACAGCGAAGCCCTGAATCATGACCAAAGCCAGATTAAGTGAGGTAGTGCAAACGGAGAATGTTTCACAGTGATTATTGACTTGGGAAATAGGTGGAGGAAAGTAAGGATGTGGTGCTTAAACTATTAAATTTTGATATGAACACAAATAAGCATATTATTGAGAAAAGAGGTAGTTTGGTGATATTGAAGAGTTCCTAGTCACCCAGACCAGATATCTTACAGCCAGGAAGATCCAAGATGTAAAGAGGTATGGAACCAAAATCAAATAAAACACAGTGACATGGCCAGTGAATTGCTGGCCCTTGTAATATGTCTAGCTAAATATATGTACACCTGAATGGGCGTGCCATATAGACCCTTACTAACAATACCAACTCATATTACAATGACGTAATGGACACAACTTATTGGTCAACAAGTGTAGATATGCATTACTATTTCCTAATCTTTGTTACCTAAAACATGATGCATGAATCAATAATAAGATAATTGTACAGAGCTTCTGCTGCATTTTGTAATGTCAAAATCTATACACAAAGAAAAGCAGAAGGGCCAATATGAAAATGTTTTATCTCGAAAAATTGACTACTTAAAAATATATTACTCATGACGGTAAACAATAAAAATACTTATGCTATGCAGTCATATAATATCATCTTCATTTTTGATCTTTTGTTCTGTATTTTTGATTCACAAAGGTTTCCTATTGAATCTGTATATATCCATACATGTGTTTCTGAATGCAGTGTCATGTGTATATTTAAAGCACTTTTTGCCTATTGTGACAGTTTTGATTCAAAGCCTCTCTTACACCCCATTGTACGTGCATGTATGTCCTGGTCACAGAGAAATATCAGCTTATTTCCAAGCAACATTTAAGTTTATGTGCAATTTTATAACAGAATATCAAGGTTGCATATACCCCGCGATGAAAATTGGCATGCACATTATTCTCTGAGTGTACACAGTATGGCTACAAACGCATCCATGTCTCAAGGGTAATGTACGAGAGACTTAAGCACATACTTTTCCTTGCTAGTGTTGTAGGTTCTCCCATTTACTTACATTGATTGCACGTGTCATATCATACACTCACATGTACCTCGCATGAAAACAAACCCACTGTGTGGCCTGTCGCTAGTCACAGTCCGTTCTTGGATATTGATAGTCGTGACACTCTTGTTGAGAGCATTATTTTTAGAGCAAACTGGATACAGTGTCTGGATCTATCAGAGAGCGGATTTGCTGTACTTTGGAAATTGTTTGTATCTTGATGTAGTTTAACATTATACCAGAGAGTGAATTACTGTATTGTGGACATTGTTTACATCTGGATATAGTATGTGGATCTACCAGAGAGTGGATTTACTGCATTTTGGATATTGTTCATATCTTGGATGGGCCAGCATAGTTGTGAAATCCCTCTGCATATCTGTCAAAAGACATTTTGTGTTGCTCGACATTATTTTTAATTGTTAAATAAGTTTGTGGCATTTCCTGTTGCAATTTAAAAGTAACCAGTAATTGCTACCAAGCTTGCCCTGTGACTGTAACATTCAATTAATAACATATCAAATCTTATGATTAGGAGTTTAAGTTCTGTGAACAGGATTTTAAATTCTCTCAACAGCATGTAAAATGTCTGAACCAAAAGGCAGTAGTTCTGCCCCTTTTGAAGAAAAGGGGTCTTGACAAGGAAACACTAAAAATTATCATCCAGTGTCAAACCTGAGCTTTATTTCAAACTACTTAAACAAGTAGTAGCAAAACGGCTTAGAGATCATCTTGCCTCAAATGAATTGAAGCCCGAGTGATGAAGATCATGATAAGCACAGACATGTTTTTACGCAATAAGATTAATACAGCCCTCAGCACAAGTAGGAGTGATCATGTGTGTTCAAGCACATGTGACCCAAAGGTGAAAACAAGGTCAAGAAAGGTCACATGAGTAACCTGACACCCTTAAGGTAAGTTTTACGCAATAAAAACTGAGATAAGTGCCAGAGGAGATCCAAACAATTTATAATCAAGGTTGCATCAAATCTGACCTTAAAGTGAAAACAAGGTCAAAAGGAGGTAACCAATGTCACCCCCCACGCCAAGGGCAGTGACAAGAACAAGGGAAACCCACAGTGGGTTTTATATTTTTATTAATCTTTTACATTAACATCTATAAAACTAAAATTTCTTTGCAGTTCATATAATTATTAATAATGACAATAATACATGACTGGCTAGATATAATAGGAAATCTAACTTGAATCCATAATGTACCCATACAGTGTGGCAGCAGACAGGGCTGACCCTAGTATTATAAAAGTAGCACTGCCACACATATTATGCAATAATGACCCACCCCAGCAGGTTACCATAAATGTATTAATATAAGAACTCAAGTTACTATGAGTACGGACCCCAAGCAGTGGGTTATTCCCAAATAATGGACAAAATATCACCCAAACCACCCATCAAGGGAGTAGATGTAGTCGGAAAGCTTGGGTAAGAGGAGAAGTGGAGGGATTAGTTTTCTGTATGTACCTCCAAACACAGTCAGAGGACCAAGTACCCTGCTGTTTTATTGCTTCAATGGGAACCCCATGTTCAAAAGCCCAAGAGGCCCCAGACCTCCTAAAAGTATGAAATGTGAAATAGTGATGATGCAATTGTAATAACCACAGAACCCTCTTCAAATGCTTTCTAACCATGTTATCTGTAAGAGGGGACCATGTGTTGGCCTTAAAGATCATTATTTGAACCAGGGACCAGGTGCAACATATTGGATAGTGCTGTGACTGGACACAATTTGGAACCTGGAAGCTTTGGAATCACCACACGAACCACCTTGTCTCGAGATTGGATGGTTTTAGACCATTTTACTAAAACAATAGCCTCATTGTCAGAAAAAATGATATCACCTCGAGCTAAATTTCGAGAGGGGTCAAAGCCATTTTTTGCATGTGGGACCATATTGGAAAGTCTCAAAAATGAAAAGAATGCCAAAAGGTATACTGAGCGAATAATTTCTGAAAATTCTAGTGTCTCTGTTGCGGCAATGATATCCAGCAGCATTTGTTCAGTGAATATGGAGTTTGTCTTTATCAATAGTGGCCTGTTTATTTTTACAGATTTAACAAACATCTGGATTTTCTCATCCCTGAAGGGGTGAGTTGGAAGGTTATGTATTATAAACATGGTCCTGAGGCCTGCCAGATAATTGCAAATATTGGCAACAGATAATGAATTATCTAGCAAATATTCCAGAAAAGCCAAAATAATACCCACATTTACCTGGCAGGGGGTCAGCCCAGTGACCACCAGGAAAGCCAAAAAATCAGCAAACATCCTGCTGTAAGTTCTTTGAGTTGCAGGTCTAAGTGAATCCCGGAGCCGGGCATACGCTCTGGTGGTCAACTGGGCTAAGGCAACAGTGAGATCTGAAACTATATATCATAATTTAAGCATGTGAGATCAATGTGAGTGGGGACCCATGACACATTAGGGACATAAGTTGCAAGCAATTCATAAGAGTGTTGATCAAATTTAAACCTAGACAGTAGATCAGCAATGACATTTGATTTTCCAGAAATATGCTCAATATGAATAGAAATATTAAAGAGAGCAGATAACATCCATATGAGCATATGTACCCAATATGCCATCTTTTGCCTTACACGAGGTGAGAACCTCCACAACTGCCATATTATCACATTTGACCCTGATTTTCTTATCTTTCCACTGATAAGCCCATACTTTTAATGCCACCAGAATATTGACCATTTCAAGGTGAACAATAGTGTAATTTTTAAAATTTTTCGGAATTGACAAGGCATAACACTGGTTGTCAAAAATTCCCCCCGTGCCAGTAAGGGAGACATCCAAATGTAGCTCTCCTTGCACGGGTCTGATATCATAGTACACTACTCCAATGAACTGCCTCAAAAAGGTGTAGAACCAGTTTAAGTCTTTGAAAAATTCTCTATTCAGAAAAATAGTATCTTTTGCAAAATTTTTCCTCAAAAGCATGAGCATACGGTTGAGAAACGTACGTGCAGGTTTGACACATTTTGAGACGTACAACAATGAGCCCAACAATGACTGCAATTGCCTTTTTGAGCAAAATTTTTTGTTTTTCCATTGACTACACATATTAATGATACTGTCAAGCTTGTCTGGTGGGACAGCCATGGTTCTGGTTTCAGTGTTAATGAGAATACCTAAGCAGATTAAAGATGTAGATGGAGCCACCAACTTCTTTGGGTTGATGGTGAGGCCCAAATGGGTCAAAAGCTCTAGCAAGGTCTCGAACGATTGATGAATATTAGATGGTAATCCACAGTATATTAGATCATCCACATAATTGTACAAATGGGGATAAACCTATTGTCTCATGATATATCTAATGCTATCTGTCGCTTTTTATAAGAAAACTGACCCATGCCTGTACCCAAATGGGACCGATTGATCAATAAAATAGGAGTGATGCCTAAGGCCTAAGAGGTCCAAGTCACCTGGATCCACTTTAAGCTGCCTAAAAGCTCGGCTGATGTCCACTTTATATAGCAAAGAGCCAGGACCTAACTCCACAATTTTCTTAACAATATCATCAACAGATGGGTAATTTAAAACAAAACTTGACCCCAAATATTTGTCCTTCATAACCCCAGCATTAACAGAAAAGTTTTTGGGCAGCTCAGATCTACAATAGTACGTCTGACCTCAGAATCAGGCTTTTCCCTGGTCATGAAGGGAGATATATGCAAAGGTATTGGTTTTTGGGCAAAGGGTCCCAACATGGCCCCATGTTTCAGTCCTTCCTGAATATAACATTCTATATCGTATGCATGATCTCGCCCAGAGGCATGGTTCTCTTCAGTGGACTGTAGTTCGAAATTTCTGTCGAAATCGAGAGGGAAGCCGAATTCCAGTAAGTCTACAAGTTGTTTATCCCAGTAATCAGCCAAATAATATTTCCAGTTTTTAATTTTTAATTTTGAAGACACTGGAATCCGGATACCCATATAATTTGGACAATTAGAATCTCTCACAGCCCTATGCAAGGACAGACTGTCAGATGTAGCCGTTTTATTGGATTTTGGACCTTGATACAGCATTAGAGGCGACAGTGGAATGACACCAAACACATTGTCCATTTGTTATTTGCAAGCTATATATTCCGAACACAACCTAGCCTGTTCAACCAGTTTTTTCAACAGTAATTTTTCAAAATTGTCGTGATTTGAACCAGATACAATATTTTCAGAGTTCAGTTCCAGGATGCCAAGGTCACCCCCAAGGTCAGAAAATGTGCCATCAAAATCATTCAATGTATCGTAAACACAAGTTTAATTTAAATCTGCAACCTCATACAAGGGGGAAAACCTATTAAATAGGGCTACTGGTCTTTGCAATTGATCAGGTGCAGCCTTAATATTTACCCTGTCAGTATTTTTATGAGCTGGGCTGTCGGAACTGATATTTGACTTCTTGGTGGGTGTAAGGTACCCCCATCCAGCAGGTGTGCCCAATGAGCGCCCTTGCTGGGTGGCCACCCCATTTTTGCACGACTATGCATGCATTGCAACTGTGAATCAGTCTTCAAGACCTCAGCATAAGACTTACCAGGTATTACAGGTTTACAGCTATCACTGGCTGCTACCCATCCCTTCCAAGTAGCTCTAGTAGCCAACATTTCCTGCTTCAAAATATTTAAATCAGAAATAGATTGATTATACACAAGCCTACAAGGATATTGGTTATTTACAATTTGTCCAAGACTGGTATGTACAAATCCGGGTTTATTTTGAAAGGTGTTATAAAAATCTACCTGGACATGATCAGGCTGTGACTGAGCCCTGGTAACCATGTCCAGAGTTAGTCATTTTTTACTGATTTTTTGCAATCACTGGCACTATGGATACTGACCTTGCCATCCTGGGCAAAACATGAACTGCAAATATGTCTATAAAACACCCCTTTTGTTTCATGGTGTTTGGTGAAACTACAAGAGTTGTCATTAAAATATGCGCATGGCATTGATTTCGCATGTTTCTGATAAGTCTGACCTTGTTTTTTGAATTTTTGGCCACCAGTATTGCTAAGGGATGCAGGTGTATGTCTCTGTGCATTTACTCTTCGGATCCGGTCGATTTTTTCGGTTTAAGTCTAGCTAGCAATCTCACCTTGCTCCATTTGACATAAGAGTACTGCATGACTAGCTTTCGCTTGTTTGTGAACTTTCTTCATCTCTCATAATTCGACAAAATCCGGCCATCCACTGTGTTATATTTAGTTGGTTATAATTTAACCTATCTTTGGAAGTTCCGGCTAGTACGAATTCATGTGGCCACTTAACTCTTTGGTTTACATACACATCAACCGACCCTCCCCTCTGAAATTTAATTTTTGAGTCAATACCTTTTTTATTAAGGCCAGACAATTCTTTGAGGCGATCCTCAACTTGCTCTTGAATAAATCTATCATGCCGCATAGTTTGTAAATTTGGCAATTTTTCTTGCAAGGCAGCCTCCCCCTGGGAGACAGTGAGATTTGAACTCGCAGCTATAGGTTTACACACAGATTTCTTAACCCTAGAGCGAGATTTAGGCACAGATTTACTTTCAATAACATTCAAACGCTTACCAATTGCGTCAAGCTGAGACAAAATCTTTGCATTAATCAAAGCCTGATCCGAACTTGTCGGATCCGACTTCCGTTCAACATGTGGTGCCCTTTCAGATTTCCTAACATCCAATCTATGTTTTAAAGCAACAGAACCATGATCTGAATCACTACTACTGCCATTCACAAGCGCATCAATATCAATATCGCTATCAATATCACTCTCAATATCAGTATCAACTTTAGACTGACCCGGGGTTGGCTGTGAAGAAAATTCATGTAAAAATGCACCATCATCTTGAACCTGTAATTCAACCGGTATCTCAACTTTTCTATGCAAATTGTAAAGTTTACCTGCCATCTGTGCTTCTGATGAGTTGCCATCTACTGAATATAGTGTGTAACCAGAGACAAGACTGTATAACTTGAAGTAAAAACTAAAACAAATAATAGAAACTAAATAAATAATAAAAATAAATTTTTTGTAAATATTTTCAGTCTTGTCACGTCGACTGCCAGTTCAGATCTGACCATTATCCCCTTGGTCAACCAAAGGGTCAAGCTGCTGACCAATCAGAGGTGCCCAACCGAATAATCAGTAACTTTACAAAAATATATGGATAAATCGATTAAAGTGGGGTGCAGGAGTGATTAAAGTTGACACCTAAATGTCAACCCCCAAGTAGTAAATAAATATTTCTTTCATCGATGGTTTTATGTGAGTTTGTGAAAAATGTAATTCATCCTGAATAAAAAAATTGCTTTTTTAATCACAAGCCTTCTAGGGGTCAATTTTTCATTTCTTTTTGTTTCTGGACTTTCATGAATTGTGCACTATTCTCATGCACTACTAGTGGTTCCAATTGCTTTGTATTGCTCATGTAGACTGAAAGATATTTTGCCGTTCTTTACTAAAACTATACCAAATATCTAAACCATGTAGTTACAGAAGGATGTTTTAACTACCAAAAAGAATGATCCACTTTTGAAGGCTTGAGTGCGAGTTGAATTGCACATTTTATTTGTAACAATATGCTATTTTATTTATGCAAAAATCAAAATCACTCTGAGAGTATCAATCATAACTAAACATACTCACAGTTATAAATTTATATGTGGTAAATTGTAAGTCCTCAAATGAAAAATTATTTACAATCGAAAAATGCAGAAATAATATGTCACTGTAATTAATGTCAGCTGCAATTACTAGGAAGTGGCTTTAACAGTGTGCTTGGAATACAGGGCAGAACAATTGTATAGCATTTTGCTGTATCTTTTCAAACATTCACACAGTTTGAACAGACGTTGCTCTGTCTGATCGTCAAATGTATAAAAATATGTTTAGGTATTACCAACTATTGCATTTTCATCAACCTCTTTTTGCATAGTTTTTAGCTTGGTGCCTATATACCCGTTATATGTTTTCTGAGTAGCTTTTCCCTTTTTCTTAATTTTACATTCATATTTACATATGGTTAAACATAATATAACTGTAGTAATTTCAATACATAAAAACACAATGAAACTCTAATGAAAAACAATAGTTATAAGATGTGTACATGTTAAGCCTGATTTTTTCCTTGGTCCTATGTGTCAACTATGTTCATACAGTGGCAATGCATATTTTCAGTACCATATCATAGGTACTCGGTGACCTAGTGGGTTATCAGGTTAAGCATTTAAACACAGGTTGTCACAACTGTGTGGATTTGACTCCAACAAGCAGCAATGCTGAGGACCAGTCCCCACATGACCCTGGTTGTTGAATTGGATGTAAAACTCCAACTTTCATCTTTCAATACCATCTTAATACACATTAATTTCACAGATGCTGATTCA
Organism: Sabellastarte sp. h YS-2021; assembly: GCA_964017235.1. Lineage (NCBI taxonomy): Eukaryota > Metazoa > Annelida > Polychaeta > Sabellida > Sabellidae > Sabellastarte > Sabellastarte sp. h YS-2021. Next base: position 80,941,498 of record OZ024935.1, on the reverse strand, counting down.
ATATTAAACTGGACAACACACTGGGCATCTACCTTCGATGTTCTGGCTTAGAATCTCTCAAAGTGCCAAGAGTGTCTATGAGTTACAGGGCAGAAAGATGGGCACTTGATAAATATTATTACTGATGCTAGTTTGTATCACTTGCAAATTGTATGTTGGCATTTGTTTGTTAACAGTGATATTAAATGCTTTACCAGTCAGTGTAGTTTGAATGCAAATACTAAAAACTATTAAGATTCGTTTTATTTATATTTTGATTTAAGTTTATCAATGCTCTTGGTCCAGCAGTTTAATATTCATGTAAGCCTTTTATGAAAATATAAGCCTTAATCATTACATATATATATGTTATGTTTACAAACATATATATTAATATTCACAACAGATAAATAAATATGACTTGAATCAATCACAAACAATAATAGGCTTGAAACAATCATAACTACAGAAAATAATAAAAAGGTGTTCAAACAGCAAGATATGATGTCTGGTTTTAAAAATAGTTTTCATACTTGTTATCTAAGATGGTAAATTCGACGGCATATATCTGTCAAAATTTCAATGAAATATGTTGAATCATGCAAACAGAGCAAAGTCTTCAATGGGTGAAAATAACACTGTAGTGACTCTGCCAGCTACATATTTACATTGATTATTGAGTTAGACTATAAAATATATGAAGGGGAGAGATAAACCAAACAAAAATGAAAGACCTTTCGATAAAACATAAAGAGGAATTTAAAAACATAATTTAAAAAGCACATTATGCCAAATGCAAATTGTTGTAGGTATTGATTGGGTGGAACCATTAGGAATAATTCATAAAGATACTCATCAAAAGCCAGCAAAGCAAGCGTGCTCGGAGAGCGCAAACCTCCACCAATGCATGCAGAAATAGAAAGATGGGAAAATACAGATATTTTTGTAACCAGACGGTTATCCAGATCAGTCTCAAAATTTAATGTGATTCAAGTTGGAGCAAATCCCATCTTCTGATTTTTTTTATGAAGTTCCCACTAGTAGTACAGTGCAATATCTCCATATAGTACAGGACTCAAAGCGCTATTTAACCCATATGACTACACAGGAACAGCCCCAACTCACAAGTAACTGACTTCCCCCTAACTGAAGATAGAGGCTCAAAGATGACCATTTATCAATGTCATTGAGGTTCTTTAGTCTACCACTGGGGATAGGACCCAATGACAGAAGACCACCATTTTAAGTGGTCATCCGAGCCACTATGTATCTGCCTGTACCTGGGTTTGAACCAATGTCCTCTGAGTTCCTAGACAAGTGTGTTACCCTCTAGGCCACAGTGTAATCCAACTAAGAAACACAGACAAACGGTCAAACAAACAGACCATCATGGCAGAGGTAATAATATAGCAACTTTATATAAGAAAAAAAAACTTTATAGGGCACGCTGCTGAAGCTTTAAATCTCAATTATGGTACTAAGTCATAAAACTATCACTCTCAGGAGTAAAGTCTTCATAATTGTTTCAAACTGCACTAGTTGGCTTCTGCTAAATTAGCATCGCAAACATGATATAGCCATCTGTACTGCTCCTGAAAAATAGGGGGAAAAGGATAGTGAATATTACTGTAAATAATTATTAATAAAATAATACACCTCCAATATGCTGAGACTGTGATAGGTTTGATAAAATACTTGCTGCTGTCTCACATTGGATTACATTTTTAAGCATATTTTTTTCCAGAGCCATTCATTGATAAGGACAAAGAAAGACTCATGCAAATCACATTCTTCTGTGGTTTTACATTTAGTGTCATTTGTTGGGTGTATTTTAACATCAGATGATGTTAATCTGGATTGTTTCTCTAAAATTTTTATTATTACAAATGAACATCTTATTTCCATAATTGCACAGAGCAAAAATATTATCATAGAGATTATATTAGATGATGAACAGGTATGAGTTGAAAACATGTAGAATTCCACACCGGGGACATGCTAATTAATGGATGACATGCATCCTGGAAAAAGTATGCCTTTAGTCAGTATCTGAAGGCTGATAGTGTAGAAGCCAGTCTTATGTCTTGTGAAAGTATATTCAAAGTGTACAACTATCAATAGCAAAACAGCAATTGAATTGAACCTTGGACTTATAGATATGGGAATTATATCTGGGCATCAAGATATATCTCTTCTTGGCATCAGCTCTACATGTGTTAAGGTTAGATATATAGTATTCAAAATGAGACTTTCAAGACAAAATGGGGTCACATATCTATCACAAGGTTGTGTGCCTAGAACAGCTGGAGATGTTATACAAATGGAAACATTTATCCAAAATTTGCACAAACCAACTGGTAGTGTTGGCACTCTGCCCATTGATACATAAAGTGTTTTCTTTGTGACAGGTGTGGTATCCTCAAATTTTTGTTTCATTTTACTGAAAGCTTGATTGAATCAAGATTTTACTTACCTGGTTGGTAATGAACTGAGGTCTTGATTTTCTTATCTGTTTCACCACTTGTACCAAATCTACCTGTTTTTCTTTGTTGATCATATCAAACAAGATGGAAGCACCAATGTACAGTCCTGTTTCATCTGCCCCATTTCTGAAGCACATAGAAATAAACATATAGTACATTAATGTATCTTATTTGTTAAACCAAATTCTACAATATTCATCAGATTTATGCTACAGCATTTTCAGAAGAGGCTTTCAGGGTGAGATTAGGATTTCTAGCTATATCATATATTTATATATATATTTATATATCATAGCATGACTGTCGTCACTGTATAAACAAAAAATTCTTACATATTAAAGCTAAATAAGTATATATCTTTGAGACGTTCTATCAACTTGAATTTTACCTGCAAGTTACTGTGACAGCCTTCCGTTGGGCAAGGTTTACTATAGCTTGAACTTTTCTGTAAACTGCAGGAATTAACTTCAAGTCCCTTGTTGTAATTTCCACTGCAGTCCAAGATTTCACTACTATCATCTTTAATTGATGATCAGATTCCTAGAATGTATATAAATTATGAATATATACCACTTTTGTAGTGCGGCAGTACAGTTATGACCATCTATTGCATATATTGTTTACATCCAGCATGCAACAACACTACCTCTAAAGTTTACTGAAAGTGACTTCATATCTTGAACAGATTTCACTGTCAAATTGTATTGTATAACATTTCATTTAATGTCACAAGAAAGGTAAACATTATTTCTGTACTTCAAGATCATGCAGTAAGAAAATTCTTGATTTAGAAAAAAATGTATTTTATGAAGCCAATTTTCATGGAATATATATATATACAAATAAGCAGCTAAAGCAATATTATGTGGTAATACTCTGCTAGGAAGAATGTTGGCCTGGATTTATTTGTATCTATTCATACACTTCGTACAACTAGAATTTAAACAAATAATAGCTGGAGATAGACAGAAAACATTAAAGGAGATAAATTGAATTTAGCAATAAGACAAAAGTATACAACACTGCTTATCACTCTTTAAGTAATGTATTATTGTATCTAATGCAAATTTACAAAACAGTTATATGAGTACTTCTGAAGGGCAAGCAGCTGTAAGGGTACAATTTAATTTGAATGATTGCTGCAATGCCATGGTTTCTGTGACCTACTAGGCTGAGGGTTGGACTTCAGAGAGGAAGATCTCTGGGGTTTGATCATTGGTTGGGTCATAAAGCTTGCACCCTTAGACAATGTATTTTACACATATGTGTCACTCTACACCTGTTAGTACAAATGGTTAAAAAACAAGCTGGGACGCTAAACCTGAGACAGACTGGTATCCTGTCCAGGGGTGTAAAATATCCTTGGTCACTTCATGGTACTGAATTTTGAAATAAGTACTGGCTATATGGGCCATCAGACCTGAAGAGTTACTGGGTAAGGATTAGTTACTAACTCAATATTACTAATTTAAAAATGTAATTACTATTACTAAAAATAGTATGTACCTTAGATGGGCTTATTGGCTCCACATTGGCATATTCTGCAGGCATGTCACCTATATCTGTTGATTTATGCTGTTTTATGAAGATGTCATACACTTCAGTCTCTAAATCTTCTGCAATACATTTGCCACTCACGTCAATATCATCATATTTCACAGATAGGCTTTTGTCACCAAACCACTTAAAAAAGAAAATTAAGTTTTAAATTACAATTGAAATGACAAATTTGAAAATGAATAAATTCAGGTTAAAAGCTTTATCTTATTGCAAAGTGACAGTTTTTTTTGTTACTATTTTATTGCAAAAAGTTAAACATGACAAATTGGTAATGAAAACATTCCAATATCAAAATTTATCCATTGCTTATTTTATCCTATAAAAAGTTTATAAAATATAAAGACAATGGAGATTTTATTTGGGAATCACCTACTGTCTACATGATCATATATGCATAAAAACATTTGTCATACCTTTGAATCATCTATAATCTTCTCTATACAGACTATTGCTGCACATTTCTCTTGCAATATGACTTTCCAGAAATCACCAACTGTGCTTTCCAAAGGCCACTGAGTTGCACAAAATTCCTTTGGTCCTTCATATCCCTAAAAGTTTCATATTACCAATTGAAATATACATGTTTTGTTACTAACAAGCTGGTGTCTTAAAGTGTCCTTCATTTACTTGTATTAAATGAGTGGTGAAAAGCAAAACAAAAAGCCAAAATAAATAATGATTATTCAAAGATTTATTATTAATCACACAACATATTTGACCTACATACCGGGACATACAGACCAGATAATATTTTCAATATTCCGAGGCACCCTTTACCATGGATTTTTTGCATTGCTAATTCATAAAGATTTGACAATTTTTTGATGGGGCTCATTTTGTGACTCGAGCCATTTCATATATTAGTAGTATTCATTAGGCTTCATAAGTGTGCGTAAGTTGGGATTATAGAGATAACCGATGACAACCGAGGGGTAATAAGAAATTTTACAATGAATAGCAATATTAGGATCATGAAGGCAAAGCCTGGGTGATTCTAATGAGATATGAGTTGCAAAATTAGAGCCCAGAATCAGTTATTTTCCTTTTTAATATTATTATTATAGATATTTTAATAAGAAAAAACCAGCCTGTTTCATCCATTTTTCTTTGCAGGGGGTTATTGTCGGAATAGCCATAACTTCCTCAATTAGCCAGTCAGATTCATCTACTCAGTTGTGTCTTTTTAGAATGAGTGACAATTCAAATCCGAGGGGCTATGCTGATTTTACCAATGAAACATTTCCTCAATTAGCCAATCAGAATATGGGACACAGTAATGTCATGTTAGAATGCTATTTATGTCGGACACTTTCAGCACAACACAGGCAGTATTTTTTGCTCATAGATTTTAGAAAATGTTTAAAAACCATTGGGTCTCATGCTGGGGTAAAATGTGCATGCGGGGGGGTATGAGGAGGAGATGGCATGGTTATATAGAGGGTGGCTGATTTTTATACAACCCACATATGAAGATGACATGGTTGTGGAACAAAATTCAAATAAACAGTGGTATGACAGCATAGAACTGTTTCAACAGAACACTACTGCCCAGCTACCCAGGCTTCGTAACTTGCCTCAAAAACTGTAAAGGGCATGTAATATTGATACTGAAACGAATGGAACTAGTACTAAAAATTACGGTGTACAACTCTACAAAGAAAAGATTATTGTGAAGTGGTTTTAATTTTGTCAAAAAAGATGTAAGTGACGAACTTGGGTAGCTGAGCTGTAGGTGTGCTACAATACAAACAAGAGATGACTCACCCTGACATGAACTGCATTTATATAGATTTCTGGGAATAAAGACAGTTTCACTCTGGCATCCATTACTGAAAGTACATAATTATTTGCATATATATGTAAGGTAAACAATAGAATTTTATTAAATAATATGAATAAGGCCAACTGTCACTGTCAATTCAAAAACAGCACTTGGAGTCTGCAGACGTCCACCAAGGCATGTGATAATAAATGGGAAAAATCCCGATTTTTTTTTGTATCCAGACGGGAGATCCAGATTACTCTCAAAGCTTAAAGATACCTAACATGCATCAAGACCCATCTTATGAGTTTTTTTGCATGAAATTTTTACCAGTAGGACTTACGTAATCCTGCTAAGAAACAAACAGACTAATAAACGTTAATTGGCAGAGGTAATTAAAAGATATGTTTATACTGTTAATTCAAATCTCTGAAAAATTACTTCAATAATCCCATCATTTTGAAAAAAATGTTGATGTATCCAAGTGTATCAATTCCTCATGTGACCAGTATGCATAAAATATTGCAATATACATGGCAATTAGCACATTTTGAACTTGGTGGTTTAGTGGAAAACACATTCGCCTAACACCTTTGAGGTCAGGTGTTCAAAACCCAGACTCAACCCTATTCTGAGAGTTGGTAGTTGTTTATCGATGGCTGACAGTTTGCATTGCAAAAAATCTTGACCGACTAGTACGTATTGGTTTCATCTGCCATTAAAAACTACCCAACGTGATATAACCTATACAATGTGTTGAATGTGATGTTAAACCAATATAAACAAACAAAACAATTAGCAAATTAATGAGAAAAACTAGAGAAACAGATACTGCTCCTGACCATAAATTGGAGCAAAACACAGCAAATAAATACCAGTCCATAACAGGTTGTCATTGTCAACACATGTGTAATTCCACTAGTTAAAAATGCTGTATACAGTGGCATGATGTAGCTAAGCGATATGGGCATAAATTGAACAGCGGAGTAGATGGTGTATAAGCCAGTATGATCAGACATAACATTGAGCTGGTAGTGTTATTAATGAGATATACAATACCCCAATCCCCTAACAAATATATCATATGAAAACTTTCTGAAAAATCAGGGCATATCAATTCAAAAATCCTAACTTCAAAATCATGCCCTGTTATTAAATATCAGAAATCTCCGTACACAAATTCCAAGATTTGTACCAAACTGGGCTGCTGATATTAAGGAGAAATGATATGATCACCCTTGAAAAGCACTGTAAAAAGTTGATTTCTCTGCAGTTTTGCAGTTAAAGTCTATTTATACCTTAAACATGTGTCAAAGCATATTCTAGTCAAAGAAAATCTATAGTATTACACATAAAACAGTGGCTGTTAAATGGGGCGTAAAACCACAACTGTGACCTTTCCACACACAAAACAACTAAAATTAACCTTTTGTGGTCGATTTGTGAAGAAAAACAAAGGCCATGAGTAGTTTCTGTACTGAAAGAAAATTGGATTTAAGAAAAAGAAAATATTTTATGGTTTCTTGGAATAATGAAGTTTTTATGCTCCAAAATTACTTTTTTCACATCACAATGACATATAATTATGGATTGTCCCTCCTTGAGGAGAGACAAATACACAGCAAACCGTGCCCATCTTAGACATCAAATAAATAGATGGGCAGGTGTTAGGCAGGTCCCAGGTCTACCCTTCCATCCTGTACTGATGAAGAATCATTAGCATCATTTGGTGCATATTTTGTTAGAGAAAATTAAGTACTTTGCCCCTTATTTGTTTCTTTATATACAACTGCTGTTAAAACAAGACCAAGCAATCCAGAAAAGATGTTTCTCAAGGTTACTTTTTACAGCTCTTCAGTTCATAAATCCAAAGTTTATTTGAACAAGTGCTTCTCATATGATGCTCCAAACCGGTAATTTCACACCGGTAATTTGAACAGCTCCTACAGTTTTATGTTTAAAAAGGCAACTTAAAACCTATCTGTTTCAGAAGTCTTTCCCTCCCTAGGTTTCTCACTATCAAACACTAGTGGTTCCCCTGGTGTCGACCTGATCATGTTTTACGACTTCTGATTGGTGAATTGCAATTTGGATTGTGTGCATTAGAATCCGCAAAGTTGGAGATTAAGCACATGGATATCTGATACCTGATAGTTTATACTTGTATACATACAGGGAATGACGTCATTGTCTCTGTTTTTCTCTTTGTATTGTACTCCACCCAGTTCAATGTCCTCTTGAGTAGCTACAGGTTTCACTTGTTGAAGAAACTACAGCACAATGAAGACAGATTAGATACTGCATAAGAAGAAGTTTAAATTGGAAGCAAAATATAATTAACTAATTCTTCACTTGTAAGAAATTCACTGAAATTTTTTTTACTAATGGTTTGTTTTTTCTTTAGATATTAATACAGATTTACTATTTCAATAGGCATTAATTTTCACTACCCAAGCCCATTAGCTAAATTTTAATGCCCGGTGAAAGTGTCAACTTTTATAGTATGATAACAAGTGACTCTCATTTCTACCACGTGTAAAACTAAATCAGGCAACTTATTTCATAAATAATGTCAAAGAAAAAATAAGTAAATATGTTTGCGTTAAAGGGTTTGACAGCTAAAATGTAACTCTAAACCTCTTTAATACAATTCTTTTGTATTTCTTGTAAATGTGTTACAGTGCACCTGGTATTCCTCCTGTGTCCTCTGTTGGAATTCACCAGACTTTAAGAAGGCTGGCACATTCTTCAGTAATACTGCCGTTGATCCCAAAGTTGAAATTTCAAGCAAACATTGGTAGAGAAATTTGTACTGCACCTGTTTTAAGACAATAGAATGAAGTGACATTAAATTTTAAAACAAGTAAACACCAAAAAGTACACTCCATCACCCCAGATTCAAGTCTGCCCAAATAAGGACATTGTGAATTTCAAATTTTACAGGCCATAACAGCTAGACCTATGTGTGGTTTTAAAAAGGATACTACAGAAATTTTTCAAACTAAGAGAGAAATTTGATCCCTGATCATAAGGGGAGTAAGGCCCAAATCCTGCAGCAACTCCCATAATATGAATAAATATGGAAGCAGTACCAAGTCATGACCTCTTGAAGGTCATATAAAGGTCATAGGTCTGATTTGACGATATACATGAAAACTCATTGGGTTTTATTGTCTTTTTTTTATTTAAAAACATTTAAAACCTTAACATTTAAAAAATTAACCTGTAAACGGAAGTCGTACAATCAAACGTGATTTAATTGAAAAAAATACATACATATTTCACTGTAACTGTTTAGTTAGAATGTGCTTAAATAAATTATTCTTTGTTCACTCGGACACGGAATACTTACCACAGTTTGAACCATTTGTGTTCTCTGCTGCCTCAACCGAGTAACACATTGTTTGATGTCCACAGCTCCCTCAGCATCCATCTGATCAAGTAAGATATCCAGAGCAATCAGAGTCCCTGTCCTGCCTATCCCGGCACTAGAATATATATATATATATATAAATATATCATTTATTTAAATGGGAAGTTTTAGTTCAGGGATAAAAAAAATCTCATTAAATTCCACTCTTGGCCTATTTATAGGTGTTATCTAGAAAAATAAACAAGCCCAACTGGCTGCTGAGGCATTGAATATCACCTGCCTGACAGTGAAATCCTCTCTAAACCTCTATATTCACTGTAGTGTGTTACAGCTTTGATATGTATGTTCATTATCTGGCACTTGTCATGTATATGGTAAGATGCTTACTTATGCTTACACTTGACTGAGGAATGCTTGATTATGAATGCTCTTTGACCTGTCGACTTTGAATGCCCAACAATCTGGTGAATTTTCGGCTTTTCTTGCTTATCGCAATCCGCAATTGTGTTCGTTTACATTAGAACACATATACATGTGACATTTTCAGTATTTCTCAATTATGATAAACCTTGGAAGCAGTTAATCCGTTAGTTAATGGTTAATGCAAGTGACTACCCGGCTAGTAAATTTTGCTAATCGTTTCAGCTCTAATACAGGATAGATAGTTCTGCATGGTATACTACGAAGATACGAGGTCTCTTTGCATAGCAACAAAGGAGAGGTCATGAAACAGAGGTCAAATACATACAGAAACAAGCACATGGGTTAAGTAACCCAGTAGTTACTGTGTAATAATTACTAAGTTCACTAGTCACTGGTACCCCATGAATGGGCTAACTAGGTTAGTAACTGACATGTTTTCATGCTCATACTCTGTAATTACTTATTAAGCTGTGTGCTTCATATTCTAGGTATGGCACAACCCAACAGCTCATTTCTCTCATGGCTTCGCCATGACAAATTTATGGTTCTTAACCATTCCCAGGTTAATACTGCTGGTCCATAAAACAGCATTAATATAGAAAAAACTTCTTATTATACTTTACCAAACTTACTTTAAAACTTTGGTTTATGTACCTAGGTATAAGTTAATTTTTAGCAGCTCAAGTAGTTTACTATTCATATAAAAATCAATATCTCAATACAAATTGTTTCCTAACCTGTTATGTCATTTACTGGCCATATTAACTTGGTATAACAATGACAATAACTTTACAAATCTATGATATAAATATAAATCTTTGCCCTCTCACCTGCAGTGCACCAATATTGGAGAGGAATACTTTAGTCTCTCTTCCTTAAGGTATGACCTCAGTTTTACAATGCTAGTGACATTGAGTGGTGGCTTCTTGTCTGGCCAGGAGATGTAGTGGTACTGATTAACAGACCGTTGTTCTCCAGTCTGGAATTGTTTTCATAAATGTTTGATATTAAATAAAAGCTCCAATTGCTTTACAATACTAGAGACTCAAATATTTGTGTCTTTTTTGAAAAAAACCATAAATATGTGTCATTGTGTAGACTGTGGTTATTTTGTCAGTACTTGTCAATTATGTCATTACTTTGTCAATTATGTCATAACCTTGTAATAGTCTTTGTCAGTATTTGTCAATAATGTCATTACCTGCCACTGACCTAGCGGGTAACACACTTGTCTAGGAACTCAGAGGATGTGGGTTCAAACCCAGGTACAGGCAGATACATAGTGGCTCAGATGACCACTTAAAATGGCAGTCCTCTGTCATTGGGTCCTATCCCCAGTGGCAGGCTAAAGAACCTCAAGGACGTTGATAAATGGTCATCCTTGAGCCTCTATCTTCCAGTTAGGGGAATGTCAGTTACTTGTGACTTGGGGCTGTATCTGTGCAGTCAATTGGTTAAATAACGCTTTGAGTCCTGTAGTATATGGAGATATTGCGCTGAGTATAAATACACAATACAATGACATTGGATCTTATGTCAATATTTGTCAATTATATAATTACTTGCTATAAGACAAATTGATTATTAAAGATTATTTTATCTCTGGTGTGAAAAGAGATACACAGTGTCACAAAGAACATACACAGAAAAAACAAGAACAAAAATACACATATACATTTATAAATAATAACAGTTTACTACTATACCTAAGTAACAAAGAATCGCATTAATAAAACTGTTATTATTTATCAGCCAAGGTCAAAAGTAGAGCTTTAGATCCCATTCAACAACCAGGGTCATATTGGGACAGGCCCTCAGCATTGCCACTTGTGGGAGTCCAACCAGAGATGACAGCCTGTGATTGGATGTCAAACCTGCTAACCCACTAGGTTACTGAGGACCTTCACATTTTGATAAAGAACAAACACAAAAGAACAAAAAAAATGCACATATACAAAAAAGGACAGTTTACTTAAGATACCAGGTTAATGTACAAAAGTAATCAAGCATTAAATTGCTAAGACTGTTAATTATTATATTTGCCAAAGTCAAAGTTGGGGATTTTAGGTCCCATTCAACAGCCAGGGTCATATTGGTCAAACAGGTCCTCAGTTTTGCACTTGTGAGAGTCAAGGCATTTTGCTATTACATGCCAAAAACTTGCTGATTGCTTGGTCACTTTATTCGAGAAAGATATATAATTTAAGCACTTTATAGCACTAATAATTTGCTAAAAAGTATTTCTTTATTCATGATGTTATTCACTCACAGATTAAAAACACTATCTTACTTTGTGCATTGTAAGCTTCCTAATCACAATATGAGGATCTGTAATTTCTTCTTCCAGTGTCACAGTTATTTCTCCATATGTTTGTAATCCTTGGGATGGCCAGTATTGCTCACACTTGATCTGTTTTTACATATATATTTGTGGGTACATTATATATACTTATTCAGACTAAAGTTTGCTACCATTTGCTTAATTGTTTACGAAGAAAGTTGATAAAACATGAAAGTAAAGGATGTCAAATTTGGAATAATGAATAAACTGCAATGTGCTATTGGTAAATTATAAATTTTCAGCTAGTCAGAACAAACTATTTTGAACCTTATTTTAGAAAAACGTTAAATACAATCTTTTGCCAAGAATATTTTCATGTGTAGTTATAGAGAAAGCCAGCTAAGTTTATTAGTTTCAATTATGTAACAAGATTGTACCATCTAGTATATTACCTCTATATTGGCTGCTATAGGTCTTACAAATATGTTATGTAATATACTACAGGAAAATGTCACTCATCCTGACTGCACAAGTACAGCGTAAGCTCTGTAGTGACTGACATTACTCCGACAGAAAGAAAGATACTCAGGAATGACCATTTATCAACTTCCCTGAGGTTGTTTAGCATACCACTGAGCCAAACGTACACAGCCAATTACATTACCTCCTTGGTGAAGATGAAAAGGTGCTATATATATAAGATTCCTATATATATGAATGGGACTCCGTAGTGTAGTGGGCAACCCACTCGCCTCCCACCTCTGAGATTGGCTGTTTGAATCTCGGACCCAACTACATGCTGGAAAGTCGGTAGTTGCAATGTCTGACAGTTTGCAGTGCAGAATCCAAATAAATCAAATCAAAATGTATATAAAGACTCAGTTAAGGTAACTGCACACATATTTCAAGGGCATATTCTGATGACAGGTGATACAATTTATATAATCACTGCATACTTGTTGGTCACAATTCAGTGTTCAAAACCACATGTAACCTGTAAGCAACAACATTTTGATTTCAGGTTTGGACCTATATTCAAACCTGGGAGGTGGTGGTCCGGTATTTGCATTATTAAAGCCACATTAACCCAAGTTCATTGTAACAAAAATTCTTCAATTACATTATATGATAAGTAAAACACTGACCTTTGCCTCTTCTGTTAAGTTGGTCACCATGAAAATGCTTTTTATGTTATGTTCCCAGATCATGCGCCATGTGTCAGGCAATGTGATTTTAGTTGAACCTGTAAATAATGTAGACATCATATGCTAATAGGCAAGAGATTCTGGACAAGAAACATATTCATTCTTTACAGTTATCAATATACATTGTGCAGTTGTATAGCCATCCTTTTGAAGAAAAGGTAATGATAGAACAAACAAGGGGGGCCACGGTGACAGAGTGGTAACACTCTCGCCTCCCACCTCTGAGGCCGAGGTTCGATTTCTGGCACGGCCTCAAGTGAGAAAGCTGGTAGTTGCTTGCCGTTGGTCAGCAGTTTACAGTACAGAACCCTAACGAACTGTATGTACTGGTTTCCTCTGCCCATCCAACTACCCGTCATGATATGACCTGTGCAGTGTTGAAAGCGACGTAAAACTCCATATAAATAAATAAATAAGAACAAACAAGGAGGAGGCCAAATATATTAATGTATGTGATGCGAAAATATGATTTACCGTGTAGTGTATGCAAATTATCCAACAGTTACCCCACCTGAAGGTCACAGGTCATACAAAAGGTCAGATTATCAAAGATATATTCCATATGGGAATTTTATTTACAAGTTAGTATAGCATTACTACAAAAGATGCATTATCAGGCTAAACCACTTTGAAAATTTGTAAAGTTTCCATCTTTTAAAGCCCAATCACATTTTCTAATCTCTGTTCACATGGTTAAAAACGAAATATCTAACAGGAAAAGTGTTTATGGTAACACCAACCAAAGTTTTCTGGCATAGTAATAATAAAATTTAATATTTTAGCCTAATAAGTAGCAATTGTTTTTAAAATGTCAACTGTAAAAATAACGTACAGTATTTCCAATAATGTTCACCAGCAATTATTACAATAGGTTCAGAAAGCATTTCAGACTCCGATTTACATAGTATCTTGAAATTAAGGTCCCTTAGCATTCTAGGATAATTGATCAACTGAAAATTCTAAAATGTTCAGGATGAAATACTATAGTATATTGCAAAGCACAAAGAGAGAAAACATATATACTCACCTAAAGCTGCTATATATGATACCTTTCCATGATAATCCTGAAAATATACATTATAGTTGTTATTTAGAAGCGTTGAACAATTGCAATAATAATAAAAAGGAGTATTAAATAGTAAGAAGCTTGTTACACATAATTTACTTTATAACATTATTATTTTTATTTCATAAAAATAAAGATATATTCAGAACAATATAACTCAGACAGTGCATACCTCCGCCATGGAGCTAAAATTTCTACTTATGCAGTAACCTGTGAAAACAGAATTATCAGAACCATATAGCGGTGGCTTTACCTCAATGAAACTTGCATTGATGTAATCTGTCATGGGATTCCCATCTTGTATCTCCAATCGAACTCTGTTATGATTGTCTGAATGAAAAAAAACAACAGCTCTAATTCAGGTAAGCTTGCCTTGGATTTATGATTAAATCTTAGTTGGTATGGCCATGGATTATATTTTTACTATGACCTGAGTCCCAATGGTTTTCAATGAAGAATCTTCACCAAATAGTATGCACTACTTTCGCCATCCCTTCAACTACCCATCATGATATGATCTATATCATGTACTGTAGGAGCCTTTTCTCCCCATTCAACCAATCAGTCAAACAGTAAACCAATCAGTGAATCGAATGTATTGTCACTTCATACAGACCATGTCATTGGTTAGATTAATGTTGGTGAGAAAGCAACAAATATAAAGCCACAACTTAATGCACATACAAGTGATACCAAGGCCGATAGGGGTTTCAGTCTACTAGCACAAGCCGCAAAGCCATCAGAGACACAAGTAGTGCACCAAAGCGGTCACCCATCCGAGTACTAATGTAGCCTATTGCTGCTTAATTTCAGTGAAAAGACAGATACTCATCGCACTGCAATTCATGAAAGTCAAGAGATAAAAAAAACAACAAAAAAGTGATCTCTAGAAGCACGAGCCTCACTAGAGTTTGTGCTTAAAAAGACTTTACAGGAGAAACAAGCACTTTAGAATTTTCAAAGGGTCATAAAAAAATTCAACATGTGATCATTGACGCAGGTTGGCATATGGTCAATAAATATGCAGCTTAAAAAGCAATATTTTGATATCCATTGTCCTGATTGGTTAAATTTAGAATCTATTTTATACTTTATTTCTGGGCAGTTCAATGTGTACTAATTAACTGAAATAGTAGTGTAGGTTAAATATAAGTAGCAATTATACTTTCTTACAGTATAGTATTGTATATTTATGTCTAGAGCAACATCTTGTATTGCAGGGCACAAAACACTATTTGACCAATCCTCAATGGACAAGTACAGTCAAAACTCTCATGTGACTTAAATTCCCCTAACTCAAAGACAGCGGCTTAAGGATGACCATTTATCCATGTGCCTGAGGTTCCTAAGCGTGTCACTGGGGACAGGACCAAATGACAGAGGAATGGGAAAATTTAGACAAATGATCTACATTTTGAAGAAAAAGAGGCATGAAAAGCAGTGCCTGAAATTGCACAAATCCTTGTGGATACAGCTGATAAAATCAAATCTGGATTTCCTGTCTAGATTCAGTTCTGGATCATCCATTCAATGAATATCACAAAACAAAATTAGGAATTTATATTTATATTCAATTTGTATTTGTAGTATCTGTGAAGAGAACCAAGCCGTGTGTTGACCCAGCAGGGTGTATCAAATATCTATTCAACAACAAGTTTTTCAGATAAGAATGCAGATATAGTGGAAAAATCACCAAAAAAAAAATTCTGAATACGCGATCCAGATTCCATCCATCTTTTAACGAGGCATGAATGATGGGGGGCCTCACCTTGGCTATAACATATGACCATGATACCATGGCTCAGGCTCAACTTGTCTATGTTATATGACCATGATACCATGGGTGGGCCTAACCTTGTCTATAACATCTAGACATGATACCATCGGTGAGCTTCACCTTGTCTATAACAGATGACCATGATCTGATGCTATCTTTAGGTGGACAGACAAACAATGAGATAAACAGAAGGATGCAATTACAACACTCTTGCCCCTCTGATTTCGGATGACAGTAATAAGGGGTAGAGCCATAGTAGTTTTTAACAGTTTAAAGTACCGAGAACACTGAACTTCTTGCAAACATGTTCAATGAACAGCACTCTAACAAATATATAATACTTAGTCTTACAAGGATGTTTTTTTACAATTTATGTTATATAATATTGATCTGAGCTACATACACGGTAAAACATTCTTGTATCTGTTTTTAGATTTCAGTTCTGGTTTTGCTGCTTCAGAAACAGGTGAAGTGGATTTGGGAATATCCTGAAACAAAAGATTAACACCAAATATATGATATTAGTGGAGAAACAATGTATTTCAATTTATATTGTAGCTTCATCGTAAACTTGGAAATATTATTAACTAGTTGATCAGAAAGCATAAAGGTTTCCGAAACTGACCTAAAGTTTTACTGATGAATATGCAATTATTATATTATTTATAATAAATTAGTATATACGATCAAATGTGCATGTACACATTTATTCACCTCATATTCTTCTCCAGGACCAGTACCCTGAAAGTCCATAGCTTCAATATATTGTCCCAATCCTCTTATCATGATATATGTTGGACTCATGCTTGATTCTTCTTTTGTATTGACTGTATCATAAAAACAAGATGTGCACTTATGACAAACGCAAGCCAAATACCAAAACTAATACCTACATTCAGTATATATGAACATCTGATATTTTTTTCTAATATGTCTACATCTACTGTAAATCGTCAGAGTATTTTTGTCTTACTGACTAGTAAATCCATGACAAATTTATAACCACTCACAATATGGTCAAATTTGTATTTTTATATAATTTCCAACATCTATGATCAAATCAAGACCAGGTCCCAGTGTATTGGCCGATTTCACAAGAAAGTCTTCTTCATGCCTAGATTTAAAGTTAACACTCACAATTAGGCTAAGTAGTATGTGGCTACACTTAGTGGATTTCACAAAGTGAAATTACGTCTAACTAAGGGTGGGCTTAACTTTTATAATTGAAGATGTCAATATTGTTACCATATATATTTATTTCCACTTCAAAAATCGAAATGGCTGGAAATAAAGTGTAAATACATAGAACACTTCCCTAAGGTAGATTTGAAAGTTTTTATGTGGTCAGAATGTTTTTTATTGCAACACAGCATTTTTCCTGGGGTAAAATGAACCAAAGGATATATGTCATCAGCATTATATATTGTGTACACATAAAGGGCACGAAAGTTTGACATGGCACAAAAAACACAGTAATTATATGATAAATCTGTGTAAATGTGTGTCTTACTTATTACCCTTTGTGAAATCTAGATAAGTTCCAAGCCTTAGCTTAAAGAAAATGCTCAACCGGCGCCAATGAAATATTCCCGAGGAACCATAGTGCACCAAGGAATAATTGAGCTAGGTCTATAGCCTCAACAATGTTGTTTAAAGAAAAAACTCTTTTAATAACCAATGACTGTTAGTTTACAAATGATTGCGTAAACCTTTCATGTCAATGTTATTAGTTATATGTTGCTGTTACTGGGATATCTGGTATCTTTGAGAGAGTATATACCATTAACATATAGATTGTTTTCTTCAACAGAAGCTGTCGTTACAGGCTCGGCATCTTCTGTTCCTGTGTAAAAAAACAATAAAATATTTATTTCAGTATTTTAACGGTATCATAAAACTTTCATATTAAGCCGCATGTTTTTAATCAATAATTACTAGCATCGCACATATAAGCATTAAACAGCTCAGTTCGTGAGTGACTCCCTTGTATCTCACCTTAACGTGACACAGTGATCCCATTGGGTCAATATCCCACCACCAAGCTGGGCTATAAATTGGGGAAGTGGGGGCTTGGCGCCATAATTTTGTTTACAATGACACAACGTGAATTTACCCCTTCCCTCCCTCTCGAGTTTTTTTTTTTTTGCTTACAGTTGGTCTAAAAATATAAGTGTGCATAATGTTATTGGCAACAGAGATACCTACCATGATATGTAAAATAAGGAAGGTGCTAGCAAACCTTAAGGTCAAGCTTATTACATATGTTCTGTTTGAGAACATTGTATTTCATGTGGGGTGCTATTATGACCACATGTAAGAGCCCTTGTTTGGATCCTCAGTAATTATAAAATGGCATATAACTAGTGTCTGTATACATTGATGGTCAATGAAATTTGTAGTATTACTGTAATTTGTACATACAGTGGAAATAATAATCTTATACCTTAGGACTTGTACACAGTAACTTCAAAATTTCTATAACTGTCATATGTTTAAGTAATCTTAGCAGTTGTACATAGTGACTTCAAATGTATGTAACTTTTACTTGTTTTAGTAATCTAATCAAGGTAATTTACCAGATATCATCTAAACATTTTATTAATGTTTTAGTAATTCCAATGGTATGGGTGATTTAATAATATGCTGCAAAATGATCATTCATTACAATTGTAATGAAATGTAATAAGTACAGTGACAGATAGTTATTATACAACATGATTTAAATGTAGTGTTAGTAGAATGTATGTTCATGTAGGGAATAACACGAGTAGTTTAACAACACTACTATGTTAAAAATAAAATTTATATTTCCGCATTGGCAGCTTTTTACCTTTTTCATATCTCATTTGACCCTTTGAAAAGGTCAATTCCTCTTACAAGTTTGACTTTGAAGTTCACCTTCCAAACTGAGAGACCAACTTACAACTAGAGCACTTATTTCTTAAATTAATTCATTCTTGTATAAATTGAAAGTTTCCAGTCTTAAAATTATACATATATTACACTGTTTTCCATATGTAAACTTAATTACTAATTCCCTAGTCCTTTTAACCTTGAAAACTAACATAAAAACTTTATCTTTAACGTCTTGACGTACTCCAGTGATTGGTTTCATTGGCAAACTTTCATATTTTTAAATATAAACTACATTTTTATGAAGAAAAATGTATATACCTACCATATGAAAACACTTGGTTAAGCTTGGCATTTGGTAACCGCCACGTATTCCATACATAGAATTTAAAATATAAGGGGAGACCCTCTTTTAAACCTATGTACTTGCTACTCTTTGACCCCTGGTGACCAAATTCACTCTGCCATGAGCAGCAATACATAAATAGTACATTCTTACTGCGAATAAACATAAATGCTGGAAAAAGATCTTTTAAAAAGCGGGGCAGGCGGGAAGGTGATTTGTTGTTTTCATATGGTAATAAAAATGTATTTTACATTCAAAAATATGAAATTTTGTTTCATAAAAATGTAATATACCCTACCATATAAAAACACTTGGGTTGAATGCACACATGGAAGGGTGGTGGGAAAAAGACAGACAGAGAAAAATCACCCTAAGGTTATATTGCATAAAGAGGATATATGCAAAAATTCAAGATGGCTGAGCCTGGTGCAATTGAATCCAAAACCTCAGAACTGAAGATGTAACTCTACTGAGTTAAGTGAGTAGAAATAACCACTGCTGTCTACACCCTATTAGGTCAGCGCAAAGGAGAGGGCATAATTTTATGCCACTATGCTTAGAATAGGAACATGCTAAGAGGCACTAAGAAGCACAGTTCTGAAAATGGAGATGAAGAAAAGATTCTCTAAAAGGGAAATGCCACCCCCCTTTTTCTGAGACTAAATGTCTCAGAATGAATAAATTGAGAAATTTAAGTGGAAGAGAGAGAATTGGATGGGAAACAAAAGTCCACTACACTTAAGAAATCATAAGATTTCTAAGTACAACATCTGTAAAGGAAAATAAGTGAAATGCAAGAATTCCGAGACGAATCTCCCATGATGTAAAGCAGAAGAATAACACCTAAAATACCAGGATGAACCCTGGGCAAAAAACATCAAGGGCCTTCACATGTGGAACAGAATTTGAGGTAATAAAGGATAAAGTGTTAGTTCAAATAGATGTTGTCTGAGCAACAATATCACCCTCTTTGGACTTCAGAAGAAACACAAAGAAGAAATCCCCCTTAAGATAGTCAGAATAGCTAGATAGATAGTATCTAAGGAATCTGACAGTAAGGAAGGAACTGTCTAATAAGTGATCCTACCCAAGACAAAAGTCAAAGCAGGAAGAGCCTTCTGAAGGTAACTCGCTTAAGCCAGGAAAGTAAGATCTGACTAAGGATGACTTAGGCTATGCCAATAGAATGAGAGGAGACCTTTAAATAAAGGAATCAAAATCACTCATTTTCCTTTCCAAAACAAGGGAGTAAGAAAGAATGTCTTATATGTGAAAAACTTGGCTCAGCAAGCAAAAAGGGTTCAAGAAGAGCCTTGGTAAGAGCCTGCAGAACCAAGGTTTAAGTACCAAACAGGTAGGTGATGACTACCCTTATTCTGGACTTAAATAAGTTCTAAAAGAGTCTTCTAAGTTAACTATAAGAAATCAACTCCAAATACTATAAGGAGAGAGCTCACTTGTATCCCTATTGCATGAGGAAATATTTCCAAAATAGGAAAATTCAGCAAAGAAGATGACAGTTGAGGCATGGCAGAGTGGTCATGTTTCTCACAAGTTTTTGAAGCAGTTCCACCTTGCTTCATAGACAGTTATGGAGGATTAAATATCCTCCAGCACCCCTCCTCTGAACATTCTTCTGTAAGGAGACTTTAGTCACAAGGTATGAAGAAAGGAACTCAATAAAAATAAATAACAAACCTCTATATATGAGGTTGTTATAGAACAATAAGAGGAAGAGCCACTGGCTTTCTTAAAGGGGATCTTGAGGCCAAACCTTGGCCATTGCCAAGGAAGGCTACAAGAAGCATGCTACAGCTATGAAAGTTGATTAACTTCTTGACCATTAGTGGACAAATAGCTGAAGGAGGGAAGGAGTAAAACCACTACTCCAGACCAAATGAATTCCAGGACATCTATTGCCAAAGCCTAAGGATCCAAAACAGTAGGTACATGCAAGAGCATCTAAATCAGATGAGAAGTCTGAGACAGCCAACTGAAGATTCAAGAATTGAGAGACCACTCTACATAAAGTGATAAGACCTAAAGAGATGGTCTGCCAAAGTTTTTTATGACCCTAGAACATAAGTAGGTGGAAGACCAGACTTGTTCTGGCAGAAATATTGGTAAACAGGTGCCAAAATGGTGAAACATATCCCAAGAGTGGAAACTCTCTTGTTACAAAAGAAAGCACAGACAGCACTGTTGCTGAAACTATCTGAAGTGTCCTTTGCAGAAAGGACAAGAAGTGAAGAACAAATGTCTTGACAACAAGATATATGTGTTGTCTGAGGCTCTAAGGATGTGTGAAAACAGCACACAGAGCTCCCTAACCCTGAAGTGAAACATCCATGTAAGTAGATGTTAAAACTAGGGGTCGGTATGCAAAGACATAGTTCCCAGGAAAGTGCCATCTTAAATGAACCTTCACAGAGTGATCAAAGAATGGACAATCCAGAGCACCTTTGGGAGGAAAAATGAAAGTGCCCTGAGATACAACTGAAGAAGTGGTGTGCAGGCAACCATGAAATACGTTCCAAGTGGAAGCCAGGAGAAATAAAGGTGCATTCTTGGGGAGGAATATTAAAGGTGTTTTAAGGCAGAGGAAGAATGAGCTGCTGAATAGACAGAAAACCTTGCCTCTGTGAGGAAGACCTTTGGACAGGTTGAAAACCTCGCCTAGGAAGGATACCTGTTGTAGGAACAGATCTAATACTTCCAGTTAAATACCACCCAAGTAAAGAGTCAACTATAAGACAGAGTTGCACAATGAGCCTCTGACAACTATTGGCTGTGATGAACCAATTATTTTGTAACATGTGCATTGAGATGCCCGATCTTAAAGCCAACTTTCTGACTTCCTTGATTAAGGAAGTAAATCCTGAAGGGCCAGTGGCTAGCCCCAAAGGCATTGCCACAAAGTGGTACACCCTGCCAGAGAGCAAAACTCTGGGTCAAGAGTCAACCAAAGACGCCAAATGAAAGAAAGGAGGCATATAGAGGAAGAAAAGTGGTCCACTGGCCAACTAGAAGGCAGAAAATGATCAAATGATAAGTTCCCATCCTGATAGTTTGGAAAACCAGCAAAAGATTTAAATATAATGCTAGTTTCCAGTCTTCTATCTCTTTGTTAAGGAAAAGGGACCTCAGAAAATGAGGTAAAAGGGAGCCCAGGCACTTGAAATGCTCCAACGAACAGCAAGTGTGAGAGTGATTGACAAAGAACAGCATCCTTCTGAAGAGAAAAAAGCTGCAGATGAAATCAGGAAAGTGGAATCTGAGAGACCACTGGAAGGTGAAACCAAGTTCCAGATTTCTGGGTAAAGAAAGGCAGGCACCTAAACATTTCAACTGAAAAGAAAGAAATCAGTTGACCTCCCAATTGCAAGTGGAGGGATCTGGAAGTAAGAGAGAAAGTTTGAATGATACAAACTACTCTTATTCCCTAAAGGACATCATTGTAGAGGTGGAGGCTGAGCCTCTCCTTCTGGAAGGCATTTTACCATCAGAATGTTGGAGCCTGGAAAAGAACCACATTCCTTTAGCACTAAGTTAGCGAGAAGACTCCCTAGTTGGGAGGAGAAAGACCTTTATTGGTTTCATTCAAGAGGCTAAAGCAGAAAGCTTAAAAGAGACACCTTTAGTAAGGGCAGTATGGAAAGCTCCTGCTGATACTGTTATATGTGAGAACAAAGTCTCTCAAGAAAGACCCAAGTGGGGGAGAGGGCTCAGAAAAAGGCCATGGTGGAAAAGGCCATAGATTCAACCAGCTGAATGAAGCTGATAGATCCATTGAAAAGATGTCCAAAGCATGGTGGGTGGAAAAGACAACTGAGAAAAAACTGTCTGGTCAATCAGTTTGACTTAAGATTGATCAATAAAACAGGACTCAAGGAAAAATCCTAGAGTTAGGACCATAAGACCTATCTCAGATCTCTCCTAATGGCAGAGAAAATCTGCATAGGAAAGAGAAGGTCTTGAAAAACCCAGATCTCAGGCCCGGATACCTGAGTAAGTCAACCCCAAAAAACCCCAAAAAGTGGGTTTGTCCCTGGCAGAACTAAGTTTTAGAAGGAAATTTTGGGTAAATACCCAACTTCTTAAACTAATTAGAATGAGACGATCCCAAAAATCATGAGAGACAGAAAGAAAAAATGTGACATCATGAAGGATCTTCTGGGCCAGGAGAAAGTGGGTGACCCATATGAGAAACTGAGACTGCTCAGTCATCTGCTATCCCCTGATTCTGTTAGTTAGGATGCATAAAAATATTCTGTGAAGATTGAAGAACAAAGTTCAAGCCTCCATATATATTCCAACAGATTGGTACAAAAAATGTTGGAATAAGGTCCCAGTAGTCTGAAAGTTAACTAAAGACAGAGGGACCCCAACATACCCAAAAGGGAGATGTACCAGAAGATAGTCAGATCTAAAACTGGTGAAAATGCAATAAAAAGCTGTTGAATAACAGTAGATATTCACCAAACCCCAAAGTTTTCTAGAATTAGAAAATGAATGGAGCAGTTTTTTTTAAAAAGCAATATCAGTTTGATTTAACCGATAAGAACGTCTTAAAAAAGAAGGGGCCCTGAACACAAAATGTCCTTGAGGAGGTAATCCCAGTAAAAAAAGGCAGCTTGCTTGGGCTGAGCCTTAGGTACACAAGGGGCCAAGTAACTGAAAATGGACTGAGAAACCAATTGACCAAAATGACATAAAAGTGGATTGTAGGAAGCAGGCAACAGTGATTTGGATCTCCACAGGGGAAGACCAAGTCAACCCCATGAGCCATAAACCACCATCCTCCAGAATTGAAGGTAGGGAAAGGCTGAAAGTGGAGACCCTAGGTTCAGAATTGAACTCAAAACACTGAAACCAGGATCCGTATCCCAGAAATGTCAGAAGAAAGGGCCTGTACAAGCAATGAACCGTGAATGGTAGGTACGTTTAAGTACTGTAATAATATGCTAAAAATATGTGTAAAAATGGCAATTACTACAAAATAAGCTCTGATGTAGTAATACTCAAAGAATTATAATAAAGGAATGCAGAAAAAAACAAACCTGAAGTAGCTATAATCACAGAAGAAATGAATATTTTCTTGCAACCAATCAATTGACCTCCATTTTTGATGTGACATCATGGTCACTTGACATGGTGAAATAGTACTAAGCTCAAAGTTACAGTCAAATAGTTTGGTGAAACGAAAAATTTCGTGTTAAGAATGAAGGAAAACCATAAGTTGGTCATTATACCGCCCTGTAGAAGTGAATAAATGAATTAATTCACCACGGAAATGAATATAAGGCAAGAGTAGCACGTGACCAGATGAATGATAATACGAACTATGAAGAAATAAGTAAAATATTGTATAACGCAGACAATGAACTCACCAGAAATCAAAGTAAAGGTAAATAAAATGACGGAGGAGTGAATAAACAGCTTAACTGTACTTACAGAGCACCAAAACCGAGTAAATACAGGTCTTAATGAGGTAGCTAAAACGCCTGTTGATCCTTCAACTGCCACAAAAAGGATGAACTATTTCTGTATTACTGTGCATGACAGAGTGAATTAGGTCACGAGGGGTCAAAGGGTAGCAAGTACATAGGTTTAAAGAGGGTCTCCCCTTATATTTTAAATTCTATGTATGGTATACATGGCGGTTACCGAACGCCAAGCCAAGCTAAACCCAAGTGTTTTCATATGGTAGGGTATATTACATTTTTATGAAATAAAAATACCTTTTTGTGGATCAGTATATTGATTCTCTGGACTGTGGCCTGGCTTTGGAGCAATCGTAGGTTTAACCTTCTGACCACTCCTGACTACATCTGGACTGTCTTTTGCCACTAGAGACAAAATGAATAACCGTTTACCACTCTTTAAAAATTAATGACTGTGTTACTGTGTACATGTTTTATCCATCACATGTTACAATTCACATGGATAACACATAGACCAGAACATGTTCTCTTTGTATGTACTGGCGGCTCACCGATGAACATTTATCTGCATCCCTGTATTCTTTAGCCTGTAAATTGGGAGAGGACCAAATTGGCAGAAGACCACCATTTTAAGTGGTCGTTTTAAAGGAATCAGCATGGTTTTTGTTGTCTTATATGAGCTACATGTCATTAGCTTATTATATATATTTTTTGTAAATATTCTTCCTGTGAGACGCCTTATTATATTCTCTTTTATTTCTATTTTCTTTGATTTCTTCAATGAAATATTATTCATGAAAGTTGTCGTATGGTTCCCTAGATATTTTACTGTATCCGTTTTTGAACACATGTCCTAAGTATTCCCAGAGAAGTGTGTTAAAAACAAGGCCGCAGGCGCAGATCAATGACTGATCAATAAAATGTTCCACTTGCATCATTACCGGATGCTTTCACTGGCTGGCTTATGACTCAGTGTTTAGATTTATGTGGAAGAAGTCTTTGATGACATGGATTTATTTTTATCAAGGGGCATAGAAACAAGCGCAAACGTATTTTACCAACATAAAATCAAAACAATAAATCTTTTACAGTGCTTTTAAAGGGTGCTAATATCATGTCTGGTATAAATCAGCGCCTCATCTTGTCACAAGGGAAAGTTCTGAATATATTTAATTTGTTTTATAAAGTCACTTCAACATCCTTAGTAGGTATGAAGAAGTACATGGGGTTTACTGATGACAAACAAACGTTAATAAAGATCCTATTTCATGTTTGTGCAAAGTTAATGTGCCAGCCAAGTTATGGCGCCAGGTAGTAGAGGTTTCACACTGATGAACATACTTTCACATTCACTAATATAGATTATGTTTAGCTAATGACCACGTTCATGTGATGTACATAGGAGATTTAAAAAGGATAAACAAGTCTCACCCGAATAAAAATTGTCTCCCTCTTCTTCCAAATCAAAACTTCTATCTTTCTGTGGCTTCTTTCGCTGTCTTCTCCTTGAAAATGAATAAAAAATGCAACACATATAATGCATGATTTTCGTATAGCCAAGCTAGCTGTATTAACACAGGATATTTTCTATAACTGAAAACTAAATGTTAGTAATTGTATTTTGTATCTTCCATAATGAAATAACCATAGCTCTGACATAGAATAGGCACCATTACTGCATTTTTAATGCTAAAAATACTACAAGTAGGTCATTAAGTAATCCACCGTTCTGATAGGATACCGTACAAGAGAACTATATTGTACCTTGTCACTTCCAACATTGACGAGGTTCATATTGATGGGCAAACCATTTCACTTGTATACAAAATAATTTTACCATCATGACAGATAATGTTTATGTAATATACAAAATTTAATGAAACTACAATAATATTCCTATCAAACAGACTTTCATGTGAAATGTATAGTTAAGCTTTACAATAAAAAATCAATATGTTTACGTATAGATGCACCTTAGAGTCTGTCGCGTTTTGGAGATTAAACATTATAAAGTCCTTATTAGATTAGATAAGCTACAATGGTATGTTATTAATTTACCTTTACCTAATGTAAAGACCAAGAATCACCACGAGAACAATAGTAACAACTACAACAGCCACCACAGCACCTACAGTTGCACCTGTATTACCTCCTGGGTTTTCGTCTGCTAGTTTCTCAACTGTTAAATGGAGAATTATAAATACTTTTATAGAAAATCAGGAGAGGTTTCTTTTCACATTTCCCCCTTAAAATACTTTATTTAGAAATTGATAACAATCTTCAGACATTCAAAAAGCTGCTACGTAATGGCTGAAAGAACTAAGAACAAATGGAGCTGGATAGAACTTAAATTTTGGGCAGCTGCATTTGATATTTCTAGATAAGATGTACAGCAGATGGAGTTTTTTCACTAAGTTATTTTAGATGGCCATGTTTACAATTTTGTAAGTGGTCACAACATAACTAAAAGGCAGAGATATAACCTTCATGTACTACATAAACTTTTCCATTTCTGTATGACATCTAAGTAGCAAGGATAACATTTTACAAAAATCAAAGACTTTAAGACCCTTTACAGGAAAGAGAAGAGAAAGTGAAATATAATAGAATCAATTTTACTAGTTTTACCATAGCCTCCATGTCACCCCTGTATCTCCTTGCTATGACCTGGCTTTGTTATTGGACTTATGATTATTTACATTGGTTTTGTTTAGTTGTGCCTTAGAGTCTGTCAATTGATGGAGATTAAGCGCTATAAAAGTCCACATTAGATTAGGTTAGATTGTCAAAGTGAAGAACATACAGAACCATTATATTATAGCAACTAATGACGAGGTAATTATACATATAAATTTAAAGGTAACCACATATAGGTTGGTTCCATAGAAAGTTATAAAAAGAACTGTGTGAATATTAATATTTAAAGACACACTTTCTGTATTAAAATAACAGTTAACTATTTCCATCAGGACGGTATGTTTTTGGGTGCATTCATTACACTGTTTATCCATTTGTTTCTATGTCTGTGTTTGCGATTATGTGAGAAGCAAATTGCAATATGAAGATACTTGGCTGCCTTGGCGGATGTATGAGTTGTCAGAGTGTTTTCTAGTTTGATATGCTTTCATTCACATCAGATAAATAAAATTTGAACATACAAAATACTTACACAAAAACTTTTTAACATTGACTCACCAGTTTGACAATTATCTCCCGAAAACCCTGAAGCACACTCATATAAACATTTCATCTCTTCTGAAAACTTGTCACACTGAGAATCTTTGCAGTTTTCAGGACATGGCTGACACCCTATACCATATGTATGTTCTGGGCACACTGGAATCAACATTCATAACTGGGGTGTGCAATTGTAATTCAAATAAAAATGTTTAAATGATTTACTTTAACCTTATCTTTTCTGTAAAAGGTTTTAAAGTCTTTTGGTAAAATGTTATCTCTGCTTGTAAGATGTTATATAGAATTCTAAAATTCGGGCTTCGTGGCTTTAATATTCAGCCACTCGATAGTTTAAAACCATCATAAAGCACTCGAATATGTCTTTTATTCCTATAATATAAAAGTTTATGTTGTACATGATGGTTATGTTTCTGCATTTCAGTTATATGTTGTGACATCATACAACAAAGACCATTTACAAATTGTAAAAACCTGACCATCTAGGATAACTTAGTGAAAAACTCCATCTGTACACCTCATCTAGAAATAACAGATGCCCCTGTCCAAAATTTAAGTTCCATCAAGACCCAATATTTTCCCTAGTTCTTTCAGTCATTGCATAGTAACTTTTTGGAGCTGTCTTCCTATAAGTCCCTTATTTATATTCTTTAGACATGCTAAGACCAAGCTTCCCATCTTAGTATCCTTATATCTTTATTTATTTGGGGTTTTACGTCGCTTTCAACACTGTACAGGTCATATCACGACGGGTAGTTGGAAGGGCAGAGGAAACCAGTACATACAGTTCATTAGGGTTCTGTACTGTGAACTGCCGACCAACGGCAAGCAACTACCAGCTTCCCCACTTGTGGTCATTCCGGGAATCGAACCCCGGCCTCAGAGGTGGGAGGCGAGAGTGTTACCACTCTGCCACCGTGGCCCCAGTATCCTTACATCATTTACACTCTCAACATACATATGGTATAGGGTGTCAGCCATGTCCTGAAAACTGCAAAGATTCTCAGTGTGACAAGTTTTCAGAAGAGATGAAATGTTTATACGAGTGTGCTTCAGGGTTTTCGGGAGATAATTGTCAAACTGGTGAGTCCCAGTATCCTTATCTCATTCACACTCTCAACTCCCAGGGCCATGGTGGCACAGTGGTAACATACTCTTGTCCCAACTCTAAGGTCAACAGTTCCAACCCCAGACCTTATGTGGGACAGTTGGTAGTTTCTTACCACTGGTCTGCAGTTTACAGTACAAAACCTTGACCAACTGTATGTACTGATTTCCTCTGTCCATCTACCCATCGTGATATGATCTGTTCAGTGTTGAAAGCAATGTAAATCCCCAAATAAACAAACACCCATAATAACCCTGGATTACTGATCTAAAATGTCCCATGACTATTTCTTTTGTTAATTTGTTTTTGTTTGTTAAGAACGCTGGTTTAATTATCTTGATTATAGCTATGTTGGTCAATTATATTTTTCAATGTTAAGATGGTTGTTGATTTCACATTACTGTATGCAAAGTATCATATTTTTACTGTCAACAATGAAGAGAGGTAGCATTTATTTTAAATATGCAATATACAAAATGGTATGATAAATGTAAAATGTACAGGTAACATTTTCCATATACCAGATATATATTTTCCGTTAAATAATCTAATTTCATGTACAGTTGAAATAAGGGACAGTTTAATCGGATTAACATTTTTAAAATCTTTTTGAAAGAATCTGTGTAAAAGTGTCTTTCTCACCCTGTAAACACTCTGCTCCAGTTTTTCCAGCAATACAACCTTCTGTACAAATCATGCCATCTGAAAACTTCTCACACTTTTTGTTTATACAATTCTGTGAACATGGTGCACATCCTATCCCATATGTGTTGCCATCACAGGCTACAATATAATGTTCACCATATTTGTACTATATGGAAATATACAAAAAAAATTGTTGAAGTTATAAACTACTAAAATATATTGAAATAATTATAGAGAAACTAGAAAGCACTTGTAGAGCGCATATCTCCATCAGGATAAGCTTCCAAACGGTAGGATGTTTAGTATTGATACTATTATCTGGATCTTTCCTAAAATATAATCACTTCTTCCTCTGGCAAGGCCCTAGTTACATAATTATTTCATTGTAGTAATAAATACTGATTGTGAGGGCGTTTGTTACCGGATATACGCCTGGCAAAAATTTCAAATAATGCCAGAGCACCGTCAGGCGCAAGGGCATTATTAAGGAATTTTTGCCGGGTATATATCCTGTAACAAATGCCTGAGCATGATGTATTTATTACTATTATAAAGACCAGCCTACCTGGTTGAAAGAAATATCCCTTTATTTTTACGAGGTGACACAAACAAGGAAGCTGCCATATTGCTTTGAATGCATGATCGCCCCGTAAAAGTGGACGAATTTCCAAACGAGAAATTCGAAACGACACTTCCGTTTTTCAGCGGGCAGTTATTGGAGGTTTTACTCCCAGCAGATTCTATGTGCACAGACGAGTTTTCGTTTTTCTTGAGGCATTGAGTATCATCCTCCTGGCGTTCTCCGTGGTGTTCGACCCCTGTTATGTCCCTGGACACAGAATTTTGTTGACTGCTTTTTGTTTTGTTGCGCCTTAGAGTCCTCTTGTTTGGGTAGATTAAGCGCTATAAAAGTCCAATTAGAATTAGAATAGAATTGAGTAAACATCGAAAATGGGATCTTTCAAAATTTGGGATTTTTTATATCCAAAATATGATCGTCGTCTTTCCAAAATTTAATCGCTTCTTTCTTTGCTTAGGTTCTACGCACATAAAAAATAAGTTTTGGAGTTATCACTAACAGACATACAAACACATAGACAGAATAACATAACCTCCAGATGGAGCAAACAAAATACCTTGTTGAACATTATTATGTATAAATGTACATTCAAATCTGTAAATGTAGAAAAAGTCAACCAACAACCATTCACCATATTCCCATACATATAACCTTCTAGGCATTTCAGTTTAAAAACTGCAATAACATTAGTGATTTGTAACACTGAAAACACTTTTCAGTTGGCATCTCTGAAGTACATTTCAGGCCAAACTGACAAGGTCAATATACCTTTGTCATGAACTATTTTATTTTAGTTTAGTTTTACCTGTATAATACTATTTGTATGTGTAGTTAAGCCAATGGTGTAATCCTGCATCCAGTAAGGACCATTCTTATAGCCTAATATTTAATGCTGTCTTAAGTTTTGGATTTATAAAATTAAAATAATTTTAGATGTAAAGTTCTCTTTGTGTACAAACTGAGTTTACACAGAAGTAACAAGGTTAATGCAATACGTGTCCGGATAATGAAAATGTTCATTGTGGTTTTGTCTTACTGGTCTAATGGTATACCCACTTGAGGAGCAGCCATGCCCTTTGTATCCTGGCTCACATCCATCTGCACACTCCATTGTTTCTGATGTTTTCAGGCATTCACCAAGTCTGCATTTGCTTGAACAGTTTTGGCAGCCAATTCCAAAGGTTTTACTTGGGCAATCTACAATACAATATTGTATGTTTACATTTATCTAAATATTTTGTCTTGGGCAATCTAAAATAAATTATATTGCATGTTTACATTTATCCTATTATTTTACTTGGTCAATATGAAACATAATATTGTTTAAATTTATTTAAAGTAATACTTCTGTCAGCAAAATCAATTAAGTTTCACTTCTGACTTCATTGATAGTACACATCTGATTGATCAAGTCATGCTACATTAAACTGAAAAGTTCCAGTAATGTTTATTGGGGATATCAGGGCCATGGTGGCAGAGTGGTAACACTCTCGCCTCCCACCTCTGAGATCAGGGTTCGGTTCCCGGCCCAACCTCAAGTGGGAAAGCTGGTAGTTGCTTGCCATTGGTCGGCAGTTTACAGTACAGAACCTTGAGCAACTGTATATACTGGTTTTCTGTAGTTTCCCATAAAACTACCCATTGTGATATGGCCTATACAGTGTTTTGAAAGCAACGTAAAACCCCAAATAAATAAATAACTAAAAATAAATATTGAGGATATAAAGTGACATGTTGACACAAAATTACAACTGGCAAGATACTTCATACAAAACATCACAACCTAAAAATGACGAGTAAGTGCTAGTTGTACCAAGTTAAACTAAATTACTGCTGACAGTCATTGTCAACATCCTGACAGTGGTCATTTTATCAAATAATTATTGTTCTTCTGATTTGGCATCACTGCAGATTACTGTTGTATATTTGATTGATTGTGACATTTATCATAGGGAATTATTGTCGAAAATAATGTGAATAAAAAAAACAGAATATGTGTTTATTTATTATATTTTAGTAAATCAGAATGCAAAATACCTTTTAAATAAAAAATAATATAAGTTTGTGTGAAAACTAAAATACTGATCAAAATACCGCTGCAATATGTTCATTTTCCAGTGACAAATCTAAAGAGTGTTCAATTCTCTTACCCTGTGAACAGTCATCTCCCGTTTTTCCTGCGATACAACCATCTGTACAAATTAGTTTCTCTGAGAACTTGTCACACGTGGTGTTTGTACAATTTTGTGAACATGGTGGGCATCCTATTCCATATGTATTGCCATCGCAGACTATAACATCATAATAAATGAACTTGTAGTATCATGTTAAAATATAACACGAAAATAAGCAAATAGCATAACAAACATAAATCATAAACAAAAAGATC
The DNA here is from genome assembly GCA_964017235.1 of Sabellastarte sp. h YS-2021. Lineage (NCBI taxonomy): Eukaryota > Metazoa > Annelida > Polychaeta > Sabellida > Sabellidae > Sabellastarte > Sabellastarte sp. h YS-2021. The sequence continues at coordinate 80,909,029 of OZ024935.1, read as the reverse complement.
TAACATGTTCAGTTCAATGTTTTAACATCAGTGTTTACACATTGCAAATGTATTACTATAAAATACTAAAACACAATGTTCAATTTATTGGAAGACACTTGTTGGAACTAATTATGAATGATTATGAAGTTTTTGCTCAGCAATTTAGTTATCATCACATTAGTGTTATGTTATTGTGATTTCGCCGAAATTCAGAGCATGTCAGAATGCTGATGATGAATAGCATGTAAAATATCAAGATCCTAACTAATGGCGTATTAGGTTGTGTCATAATTTAGAGGTTAACCTGCCTATTCTGTGTCATAACAAGCAAGCATAAGTTGGTAATGTTCATATTTGTTCACAACATCATTTCTTCCTTGCCTGCTGTAACCGAAATATGATCTGTGTAAATTTTGCCATGATCAAAACTGTGAAGAAAGTTCATCAATATTTTTTGTAGAATGGATACCTCATAATACAGATCCTTTTACCCGAGCATTTAATCTTAAGACATGGAATAAAATAAACCATATTATTTTAGACTGATCATGTTCTGTATATATCCATGTACAAAGTTAGTTTTAAACAAAAATAACAATGTTGATGGAATGTGTGCCCTGGTAATCACCAAAATCCCAGTGGTTTTATCTTTCTTGTATGTGTTTACTCATGTGTATATTTTGAGATTGATAGTTTAATAGTACACTTACTTGAAGAACAATCATTTCCTTTGTATCCTGCCTCACATCCATCTGTACACTCCATTGTTTCTGATGTTTTCAAGCATTCAGCATCTCGGCAATTGATTGAACAGTTTTGACAACCGATTCCATATGTTTTACTAGGGCAATCTAAACATAAAACATTGTATCTTCAGAGTCATTGAAAATTTATCGATGAGTTACTATAAAAAATGTGTAGATCAGTAGGTATCTAATGCAAAACCCTTCCAATTCCGAGAGTCACTATTTTGGTACACACCCAATTAAATTGGCATTTTCTTGTCAACAAAATCACACGAAAAGATCCCAAATGTGCAAAAAATATGGAACAGCAATACTGTTAGCAATTTCTTCAAATTTGGGGTTTGTTTCCAATATTTTAAGTTTTCCTTCTGTTATATGTATTGGCAAGTGAGATAGCAGTTTTGAAATCTCATCACGGTTTTTCACCAAAATGCTGTAGAGACCAAGACAATGGCCACACATACCCATCCCTTCTAAACATAACATTGCTGTTAACATTAAACGTCCTTTTCATTTGCCATCTCACTTAAATGAAATTGCACTTTCATGTAATTATGACGAGCCACATTAAAGCTGGAGATTTCTAGTTTACATTGCCAAGAGCTTTTTGACTAACGTAGCCATATCAGAATTTTTTGTCTGACAGGAATTGAAATTGTTTAGTCTAGCATCTATCATTTCTAAAAATAAACTTGCATAGTATTACCAGCCAAAGAAGAGCCCCTTGATATTAATAGCAGGACTCAGTTTCATGAAGCCTCCTTAGGGTCCACCTTAAATTTAAGGTTTTCCTTGAATTTCTGCTTTCTTTAATGAAACTCAGATTCACAAAGCCGCCTTCCTTGAGGCTGACTTTAAAATTTCAAGGAAATTTTCTTAAGTTTTAAAGAAGCTGAGGATCTGCCTTAAATTTAAGGAAATATCCTGCAATCAATGTTCAATAATTCTGCCTCTCCTTATGTTTCCAGAAAGAAATTTGATAAGGACAGCTAAAGGAAGCTTTGTGAATCTTAAATTTAAGGTGGCCTTTCCAAAGGAAAGAGTCAGACCTTCCTATCCTTCAGGAGCTCCTCTCCAAAGGAGGAAAGGAGTGAAACTGAGCTCAGAATTGCATGAGACAACTGACACCTCTCCTAAATTCAGAATTGTATGATATGTTGCCCCTGGTTATTTTTATCTTGATAAAGTGTTGATCTGACTTTGATGCAGTTTTTTTTTCTGATACTAATTTATTCATTTCATTTGTATTTAATAACAACAGCACTTAAGGAGCGCATACCTCCGTCAAGGCACATTATAACAAGTAAATAGGAAAATCCAATTTTTTGTATCTAGTTGGTGATCCAGATTACTCTCACATTTTATGGGATCTAAGTTGGACCAAGACCCATCTACTGATTCTTTTTTCCAGGAAGAACCAGCCAGTAGTGTAATCCTGCTAAAAGCTAACAGACAATCGGTAGTGAAAATAATACCTTCTAAGGGTGGGGGGATAATGATAAATTTACTCATTGTATTGAAAAATAGCCTAAACTGCTCTGGCACAAAAACAATAGATATGTTTATGCTAAGTATACAAAACTTAAATATTGAAAATAAAGAGGCTCTAAAAGATTTCGTTTTCTAGTGATAAAATGCAATAGTATGCTTATTATTTATGATTAACTAACCTTCTGAACAGTTATCTCCTGTTTTCCCTGCTATACAACCTTCTGTACAAATCATTGTTTCGGAGAACTTTTCACACTTCTCGTTATAGCAATTCTTTGAACATGGTAGACATCCTATCCCATATGCATTACCCACACATGCTGGAACATATTACATAAATAAACTAAATTTATACTACTTTTTAGTATGATAACAAATCAACAAATGAAAACATGTAAAAGAATGTTTCAAATCATTAAGGCGAAAAACTAAGTTGAGGTTTTCTTAAAACATAAATATAAATACATCTCAAATGTAATGCATCGCATCCTGTAAGATTACAAAAAGTTGTAAAAACTGATTATGGATAATTGTACATTTAATACCCAACCTTTTAGTTAATTTACAGTTAAAAAGCATGGTGATTATGTAATCAGATGGTCATTTTGTGAAAATCTCTGAAAACGTCCTGACAGCTTATTCTGAATGAAAGGTACATTCTAACTAATGACAAATCCGTGTTATTCTGCTTATACCCCATTCACATTCAGGCTGTATCACCTGTTTGGTTAAAAATTCCCTGTACTTGGGTCACCATCTGGCATCTATGTGCGACCTTGCCAGTCAATGGCAAAGCATTCATTACCTATGAAAGTTTTAAAATGTTTGCAATTTCCACATCTGATTTCAGTATAGTGAGCATGTGTAGACGATTTTGCGCATGCATGGTTGAACTTCTTACTAAGGTGTAAGAAACCGAAGGTGTGGTGTACATAAGGTTGTGATTCAGTCGTCTTTCGGTGTAATACGGTGACATAAGGTGAGTTAAGGTTAATGGAGGTTGCTTCTCGGTGACCGACGTTTGTAGTATTGTCATCCTAATGTTTTTGAAAGTTAAAAAACTCTGTCCAATCAGTGGCTTACTCCTTGTAGTCTGAGCAACTCAGATAAAATGGGGCGACCTGGGGACGGTTCTGCCGTTGAGAAAAACTTCTAACTGCAGGACATACTGCCTGTAGCGTGAATGGGCACTACTCTGCGTAATGACAAGCATGGGCAATTTCTGTCAATCAGACACAAAATTGGACTATATGTTGTTTCTCTGTTGGCTCTCTGTATTCAGTGTGACATGTCATATTATCACATGGTGTGTAAAATAACGTCGACTTGGACGATTTGGGATCTTGTAAACAATCCATTATTTTATAATATTGGAGACTTACTTGGCCATTAACCTAATTCTTATTCTAAAAGCACTTTTCTAGCACTTAATCTCTGTCAAAAGGCAGACTCTAAGGCGCATTACACAAAGCATTGTTCAATATTCATAAACCAGAGACATTGCACGGGTTAAAACCTATACAGATGCAAAGACACATTAGATGAAGACTATGTAAATATCTAGATGGACAGAGAATCATTGATTGTGAAATTATATTTTTAAATGAACTGGTTGACATGTTTATTATTAAATATTTGCAGCTATCAGAATTAAAATATGGATGCAGAGCCTTCCAGAATTTAATACCTGTTTTGCAAGTGTCTCCTTTATAACCAGCCGTACAGCCATCAAAACAGACGCCTCTTTCAGATGTCCAGTCACACTGAGGAGTCTGACAGTGTCCACACTGCTGGCATCTTTGTCCGTGGGTGTTTATAGGGCATACTGCAGTACCAAAACAGTGTGAAATTTGACAGATGCTAAACTTAAATACATCCTTCTGAGGTACCTGTGAAATGATCACTGATGATGGCTAATAGTTAACAATTTTGGCTTCTAATCACAGGCTGTCACCCCAACTCTGGTTTCAACTCCCACAAGTCGCAATGCTGTGGGCCTGTCCTAAATATGACCCTGGATACTGAGTGGGACGTGAAACACTGTTTAAAATCAACTGTGTTTCCTAAGTTTCATTATTTTGAGTCATACAGAAAATGTTTCCTCATTTTTCACCTGTTAACATGCTAAAAATATATAACTATAATTTCAGTATCATCATACTGTTAAATACTTACTTAATCTAAATAAGCCATCAAAAGATTGCAGCTTTTTGTAAGATAGAGGTGAAAGACATGACACTGTATCAATGACATTAGTATATATTTCAATGTGGAATAGTCAGAGAATGCTTAAGAAACAAAAAAGCTACTATTTCATTTCATTAAAATAAAGACAAAATCATATAGTGTTCTGTTTCAAGTAAGAAAAAAAAACCTACTTTCTATTTCCACTTCGCAGAGTGTTAAGATGTTGTAATCATTATTATTCCTAAGGTCTTTCTGAATTATGACATATCTGAAATACAAAGTAAAATATTTATATTCTTGATTGCATATGAATTCATTTTTATACTGCCCCCACAATAAATTGGCAGGCGGAACACAAAATCCTTAATACCTCCGCCAAGGAGGTATTATTTTTATGACTGTTTGTTTGTTAGCAGGATGATGCAGATACTACTAGTTGAAACTTTATGTGAAAATAATCAGAAGATGGCTTGTGGCCAAATGTAGATCCCACTAAATTTTGACAGTGATCTGGATCCTCGTCTGGATACAAAAACAAAATTTGAATATTCCCATTAAGTTATTATTACGTGTCTTGTTAGAGGTCTGCAGTCTGAATGCTCCTGTTTGTCTTGTGCCGGATGTATTAATCAGGATGTCTTTTGATCAAAATAGATATTGACACTGGTACAAAATATAGCTGTACTTAACTTACAAAATGTCACATCAAGTAACAATGTAGAGTGCTTTCTAAGGGACTGTTCTAAGAAGTTTTTACCTGTAAATGACATTGATTTCCAGTATCCCTCGGACAAAGCACAAAGGTTTTAATATTTAACTTTTCGTGGATCAAATATATTTATACTGGCACCTGTATCAATTCATATTTTCATCAGTAGAAAGCTACAAAATTACACATAAACAATGTACAAATTAAAAAAGTACTCCTACAGAGCAAATATCCTCCAAGAACAAATTTCCAATATAATGTATTAGTGCATTGTCATGATCAAAAATTCCTTAAAAATCTCTGGATACAGAAGGTGATCAGGATCACCATGAAAGTGTAATAATATGTTCATTCTGGCATTGTCGATATAATCTGCAAATTTCATCAAAACTGATCCACAACCTTTTGAGGTTTTCCAAACACCACCAAGTACATATATCTCCTTGTTAGAAGTCAATAAGGCTCTTGTCTTCTAGTTATACCAAGTTATGCTGAGATGGAAAGCTCAGTCACAATGAGCTAACCACATTTATTTGACAAACAATTTGACAAAATAAATTATTTGCATATTTCCTATTCTCTTCTAATCTATTTTATTCTAGACTTTTACAGCACTTCATTTCTGCCAAAGGCAAACTCTAATGGGAGTGTTCTGCTGGGGCCTACAACAAAATCTGCGACTCTAGGATTGGGGACCAAAATCAAGAAAAAAAGTGCACCAAAAATTTGGGTTCGTTTTATCTCCCCAAAAGGTTGAATACATACCAGCTTGTCTGGATCAAGATCCTGACCTGACTTGGGGTACGGATGTTTTTCTCCAAGACTAGATGGGAAACTACCAGGACAAGTCGTAAACCCCAGACAAGCCATATCAGGTCCCAACAAGCCGTACCAACAAACCAACAGGACTAAACCATTTTCCCGACTGACCCCTACTAGACTGATTAATTGCTGGAGTTGGGATAGAGAGTTGGGATCAAACCAACACTATATTAACCCTTCTGGCTTTATCACTGCAAAGATGCCAGTTACACATCAGAGAGACATCTACAGAAGCTTACAGTACTTTTTTTTTTTTATTGTGGTTACTATTTTGATTTTCATTATGATTTGCAGACAGAAATGGAGACATCTGAACCAAGGGCCAGCACCTGTCCAGACACACCTGTCAGACACATTGTTTTAACATGTGTGGTGTTGCACAACATACCGAGGACACAACAGGGTGGAGCAGTACCCACCCCAGCAAACGATATAGTGGTCCTACAAAATGAACAGGTGATGTATGTGCCAGATGACAAATACTGAAATCCTTTGAATGAGGCCAAACGTCAGCTACTGCAAGACTACTTCAATCATACGGGTGCATTGGCTGGACAGGAGGATAGAATCTGAGATGGGAGCTACCCGGGGGACAGAAGAAGCTGACATCTATTAGTCGTTTCCAGGACTACTCAATTATTCCAAGAACTTTTATCTAAGCTGGTGTCGCAAATCAAATGCATTTCTAACAAGTTTCCAGACAATTTCAACCTAATCACAAATCCCATAATATTGTTACCTAACATCAACACAAGTTATGTAAAATTGTCCCACATTGAAACTTCAAATCTGTATACCTTAAAAGATAAACATTTTAAAATTGTTTTCCTTCCAAATTTTCGAAACTTTTCTAACTATCAGTCTTTTTAGGACTTGAAAAGTTTGTCAAAGGTCAAAAAATGAGAAGGTCGGATCCAAAGGTCAAAGTAATTCCCCAAAATGTCAAAGATTCCTGTAACTCATAGTGTTTCTAACTTTAAGATAAAATATTTTGGCCAAAGTTTCATTTTGGGTTTTTGGCCAAACTTTCAATTTTTTGAAGGAGGAGCATGTTTTATTTGTTTTGCTAAAGTTTTTTTTTCAAACTACTACTCAAAATGTTGGTAATTTTTTCAAAGTTCATAATCTTTTAAGTTATTTGAGCTTTTTTAACTTCAAATTTCCAGTCACTCACACATTCATTCAGTCACTGATTTTGTTTTTTGGGGTTTGGGGGTCAAGTGTTTGGTGTGGAGCAGTGTAATACTTTCTTGTTTTGGGCTTTTTTAAACATTCAGCTGAATAATTGTTTTTGGAAGATTCGGGTGTTCCTGAGAAGAACCTATAAATTCTACAGCAGTGGTCCTGAAAAGGACTGATTGTAGGCAAGTGCAGTGGTTCTACTACTGCTGCTACTACTTAAAATCTGCTGACTGCTGGGAAGCTGGAGCTGGGCTGACTGCTGCGGCTCTTGCTGTGTGATGGTGGTTGGAGGAGAGGGAGCTTGTTGATGCGGGTCACTTGGTGAAAACAGTTGAGGTGTATTTATCTGCTGGTAGCTCATGGCTGAATGTCGATTTCCAAAGAAGCTAGAGAATCCTGATTTGTGAACTTTCTTTGCCTGTGGCTGAGGCAACTGACAGTGGGTTGAAGTGCTTTGTCGGGGTCAGTGTAAAAGTAAGTGGTCTTGAAGGTCTGACATGCTGGTCGTCAACAACTACAAAGGAAGTCAGCTGCCATCGAGGTTGCTGTTGTCCTCTGGGTGCCATTTGGCACTGCTGAGCTGGTTTAATGAACTGGTTTGCTGACCCTGTAAACTTTGTTCCCGACCCTTGAAAAATCCATAGTTACCCATAAGACGGCCCGAGTGGAACACCTCCAGAAGGTGCAACAGCAGAAACCAATTTCAATAATCATTTTTCTACAGACACAACCAGGTTGATACCACAGAGACACCCGGCAAGTTATATGCTAAGGTGAGAAAGTCTTTTTGAAGGGGTAAGATTCTAGCTTTTTTTCTGAAAAAAGCAAGAGTTGGGACAGAATACATATCATCAGGTAAATCATTGCAAACTATGGGAGAATCAAAGCAAAACTGTGACTGAAGTGTTTTTTTTCCATTTATATACAGATGTTTAGAACTGAGAAACATCCAAGAACCTTTCATTTGGATGGTTGCATCTTGTGTTATATCTGCCACAAAGAATAGACAAAAAAAAAAAAAAATAGCGGTGTGGACCAATGTGAAGAAACTTATAAACAAAAGTGGCCATTTTGATGATACAATGAAACTTGATTGGCAACCAATGGAATCTTTTTTAAACTGGAGATGCCAGTGTGTATCTGTTACAGTTTGTGACAATCTTAGCAAGTGTATTTTGGATATACTGCAGTTTGCGTATGTTAAAACTAGACAAACTTCTGAAGAGAGAATTACAATAGTCAAGAAAATAGCATCAGAGATGCCCGTACCCCACAGCCTAGGAAATATTTTAATACCATGAGATATAGAGATATGCTGTTCACCCACAACCCCTAACCAATGGCCCTACCAAGTATCAACTTCCTACACCTTCGGTTTCCGAGATATAGCCCAGACAAGATTTTATAGGTCAAGGTTACTACAGAAAGGTCAAAGGTCATATCAAGGTCAGACCATGACTTTGCACACTCACACCCCCTAACCAATGTCCCTACCAAGTATCAACTTCCTACACCTTACAGTTTCCGAGATATAGCCCGGACAAGATTTTATAGGTCAAGGTCACTACAGCAAGGTCACAGGTCAAATCAAGATCAGGCCATGACGTTGCACGCCTACACCCTCTAACCAATGTTCCTGCCAAGTATCAACTTCCTACACTTCACAGTTTCCGAGATATAGCCCGAACAAGATTTTATAGGTCAAGGTCACTACCGCAAGATCAAAGGTCAAATCAAGGTCACACCATGATGTTGCACACCTACACATCCTAACCAATGTTCCTAGCACGTATCAACTTCCTACACCTTACGGTTTCTGAGATACGGCGCGGACAAACTTTTTTCCGCCGCCCGCCCATCCGGACACCATGGGTGAAAACAATACCCCAACAGCCCTTGCTGTGGGGTACTAACTACTCGCTAAGACATTTATCACTAAGATAGCAGCCTCATCTGTCAGATACTATCTAACCTGCCTGAGATCACTCATTCAAATGAACGAGTCATTCAGATATGGCAGATATTTTCATGGAATGAAACAGTCATACATGTCAATATAGATAAAACTAATATTCAGCAGATATAATTAATTGTGTATAATATCTGACTTGTTTGTTTATAACATTTATATGACAATATTCAATGTTTATTATTGAATAAAACGTAAGCTTTTCTAAACAATTAATCATTAACTTCTTTGGTCATTTCCAAATTATTTCGAGTTTCAGCAATCGCCTAATTCATGCTGATTCTTTCAAGCACAAAGTTTGAAAAAGTTAAATACTGCTGATATTAATATCTGCTGATATTAATTTTACTTGTTTTAACCTGTACAATTATTTTATTCTCTGTAATAATGGCATACTGTTTATTTGTATATTATTACACAATAACTCACTGGGCCATCACAGGTGAATCACAAGTCAGCTTCAAACTTTCAAGAACAGCGTTATTCCTGTAGGCACATTTGGTACTATCCGACGACAAAATGTGTGAGGAGTTGGATCCATAGACCGTGAACTTGGAAAGTCTATGCCCTGTAAATAAAGAACCTTGAAAAAGATTCCTGAAATAAATGTGGGTATAGTTTTACATTGTGCAGCATTTTCTTTGTTTCTGAAAGTGATAACCATTGTGTGAAATATATTTTGTCACGGTTAAATTCTGTCAATATGTGCAAACTGCTGTTTTTTCAATGAGATTGATTAATATGAGCTCAATGCATGATTTTTACACATTGTATACATTATATTATTCTGGTAATACAGGAGATGGAGGAAAGCAGGGCATACGAGTTCATCAGGATTCTGCCCTGAAAGCCATCGGTTGGCAACAAGCAACTACCAACTTTCCCGCCTTAGCTTGTAGGCAGGATTGTATTACATACTGAAACATTGCATTCCCAATCATATTGCATTATTTTCATAGCAGAAATTACTGAATGTATTGGTTTTCCTAACAGAATAACTATGAAATATGTTTTTAATAATTGAGGTTGGCTATTCAATGCCTCTTATCTCGTCGTTTATCTTCCAATATGAAATAAGTAAATATAAGTTATTTTTTAATGATTATCATTCACAACTACATTTAATAAGTCTCAGTCTTCCAGGGATGTTTGGTTTTCCAGGGATGTTTGGTTTTAATAAATGTTTGCTCTTTAATGTAAGCTGAGCTTCAAATAGTGGTCTCTCTTAAGTTATATTTGAAAAAGTACATGCATTGATGCCTTCAAGATAAGAAATATTGAAAAAAAACTTATTATATTGGGACAGGCCCTCAGCCTTGTCATTTGTGGGATCCTGCTCCATACAGGGGTAAGAGTCTGTCATTAGATACCAAACTAGGGCAATGGACCACTGAGCATTTAAAATAGTTTGTTGGAAAGCTTCAATACCATTCAAATTTATGGCATTTATCTTAAAACTGAATTTTGTTGTATTGTTGTATAGCAATACCTCCTGCCATACCTGACTGCCATTCCTGTAACTGAACTGAGTCGCAAGGAAAACCATTTATCAAGGTCCCTGAGATTCTTTAGCCTGCCACTGGGGATACTACCCAATTGCAGAAGATTGTCTGTTTAAGTGATCATAAAGGTCGTTATGTATTCCCCCATACCTGACCCAGAACTCGGACGGTCACCAATACAAGTACTATCCAAGCCCAGTGCTGCATAACCTCAGTAATCAGATGGCAACTTGTCAAACTATATCACATAGGGAGATCCACTCTATTGAAATTCACTCGGGATGGGGAGGGGAAGCCTCCTTCTCTTTTCTTGACTTCTGGTAAATTTGTGACTTCTGTTAACACATAAAGCCTCTGGCCTGTTTGCCATGTGCTTTGGTCTCGTCTGATAATTTTAATTATTTTTTATTAATTTGTCTTACATTTAAAGAGGTGCCTCCTGTAGTTGTGGCGAATTTCAAATCTATAAGTTTGTAACAAGATGTGGAAAATACAGATAATCAGTCTTAATATGATAAAATATTTGCAGGAAAATGTGAAAACAGCTTAACATCTTACTCTGATTGATCCTATTGAACACTTTGACAGAGTTGACAATAACAGTCTCTCCAAGGTCAATGGACCACCATCCTTTTTGTCGTTTCGGAGAGGTGTGCGTACAACATCCATCATCCATGACAGTCTTATAACATCCATCAATTGCTAACTGGCTGTGAAATTGAGGCTCCCAGTTATCTGTTTGCCATGTGCTTTTGCCAGTTAAATTGTATCGCTGTGGTGAAGCAATTACTGCAAAATATATAAATAACTAAACTTAAACATTTTACTACTGTGTAGAAAGGTAGAAACAAACATTGATTCCAATTCTGATGAAACTTGTCAAGAGCTAAATCTGCATTAAAAGACAGCCTCTAAGGTGCTCCCGGTAGAAAAGAAAACAGAAATCGCAAATGTAAAATAAAACACATTTTTAAAAGGTGGGGACGGGGCTGTAGAGTACCACAGAGGAAACTGGTCACCTTGTAAGTTGGAACATCTTTAGAACCAGATATATCCACATGTCAAATTTAAATTCAATACCTTAAATTAAGGCATATAACTATAAGCGGTTACATCTACATGCAAAATTTGAATTTAATTTGTTAAGCTGTTTTAGGGACACTGTCCAGAAACAAAATGTGATGCAGCTACCAACAATGACAACAATGACACTGTCAATATAGTAAAAAGCAATCCTATATGCATCCCAGCATAGTGGGTTCTGCAGTTTTCCTGTTTGTAAAATGATGCTGTGTCTGAAAACAGTCACAGCGAGGTAGATCAGTCCTTCCTCTTTTAATGAGGTCACTGTGGGTTTCTAAAGCTTAAAATTTAGTACAAATTAAACAAGACCAAAAGGGGTTTCAGTCTACTAACACGCGCCGCAAAGCCATCAGAGACATAATTAGTGCACTGAGGTAGTCACCCATCCAAGTACTATCATAGCCCATTGCTGCTTAACTGTAGTGATGAGACAGGTACTCATCATGCTATGTCACAATTCACGAAATTCCAGAGACAAAATAAAAAAAAAATGGTCTCTAAACTAAAACAAAAAATGGTTTCATTGAGAACCACATGGTGACCACTCACAGAGTAGAAATAATTTAGGATCCCATGACTATAGGGGTTAGGCATCCCACTGTGTTCATAACTCTCTTGTTTCAGTGCTGATTATGCTATTGATGGATTGACTTTCACATAGTAAACTATCTATGCATAGTAACTTGCACTGTTGGCTAAAATCTCATCTCTGCTGGCTACAATATCGTTTATGCTGGCTAAATATTTTATTTGTGTTGCTTAATATATCGTCTGCTGGGCAGATTTTTCACATGTGTTTGTGAAAATATATGTTTCGTTGAATTTTTATTGGCTAAAATATCATCTGTGTTGGCTAAATATTCATTGTATTGACCTAAACATTATCTACGAAGGTGGATTTTTCATCTGGAGTGGCGAAAATATCATCTACATTGATTACATTTCAATCTTTGTTAGACATTAAGTTGCTATCTCCACTAGGAGGTTATGTTATTGGTACTTGCATTTGTTTGTCTGGCCAAAGGAAGGGGTGATTACATTTTAGGAAAGATCAAGATCATATTCTGGGCACAAAACAAAATTTTGGAATTTTCTGAAGTTTAATTTTTAATTTTGGTTTTCTTTTTGAATCAGACAAATCGGTCCTTTACCAAATCAGCTCCATGTCAAATCGGCCCCAAGATAAAATAGCTAGCCCAACCTGCACTGACCAGGAAAAAACACCCTTGTCAAAACTGACTGCCAAAAAATTACCCTGCTCTAAAAACTATATGTCAAACAAAGGACAAAGACACAAAAGTTATGTGCCAATGAACAGAGGCCATAGGTCTAGGTTATATTTGATCCAATAAAAACTTGTATAACACTTATCCTCCACCGACACTTCTAATAATTCTAGCATTAAAAGTGAGTAAAGGACAGATAATAAGATTTTTTTTTTTTTTTAAACCATTAAATTTATTTACCCTTTTTTTACATAAGTGCAAAAGGACTTTGGGAGGGCAAGGGTAGCAAACCCTCCATCAAAGCCTATATACAGTGCAAAGTCATACACAGTATGACATTATTTTGTTCTTGGATACCAATAGATTTAAAATATTCATTCATATGTATCAGAAAAGTATATCAGTTCAATAAAATAGTTATATGAATCATATGAATCAAAAAGTAACACAATTATTAACAGATAGAAATTTACTCTAATAGATTTTAGATAATAAGATGTATTGATTGCATCATTCAAGATCTTTGATACATGTTAATTAGACTTTTACTAAAAATATTACTTAATATCAATAACTATCAAATAAGTCGTTTTCATCCTTGACACGATGTGAAAATAAAGTGAACTGCCTGTCTCTATAATAAATAAAGAAATAAATATAAAGTATTTGTCATTTATAGCAAATATATTACGATTAATGGATACATACTTGATGTACTAAACACAAAAAAATATCTGCCAGCCTTACAGTCTGTAATATGATGGATATTAAGCACTAAAACGTATTCTTATATCTCTACATTTTACTATTTGTTTTAAACTATGGCTGTGTTTGTAGAGGTCCAGATATTAAGGGGTCCATTTGCCCTGGGCCAAGTTTTTAGGAGGCCATTTTATCGAGTGCGGATTTGCCAAATGGCACATTTGCCCATTACCCCAAAAGTGATAAGACCACTTCCAATTGGAGTTTCCCCTAGTGGAAACTCGAAATATAACTTGATAAACACAAATTACAGTTTTCCCTCGGGCTAGCTCCATTTGGAGTTTCCCCTAGTACACTTTGAAATTCCAATGCATTGAAGTTTCCCTTTGACATATACAAAGACAAATCAAACCTAATCAGTTCCAAAAGTATATACAACAAAAGCTGAAAAAGTAGATCATATATTAGTCTTACCTTGGATTCGTGAAAGTAACACAATCACAAAAAATATATGCATGTAAGAGTGTATTATAAGTTTATACTCCATCGTGCAATCAATGTTCGAAATGTATCCAAATATGTTGGAGAGTTTCTTCAGGTACTTCCTTTGTGCTTATTTGAGACACTTTGCTACGTTTAAGGAATACACACACACACACCCCACACACACACAAAAACAAAACACACATAATATGAATCCTTGAATTTTCCTTGTGGAAATAATGCCTAGTTGAAATAATTCCTCGTGGAAAAAAATACCTTGTTTGTTTTGTGAAAATGAAAAAAAGACCTTATATATATTTTTTATTATATTTCCATTACAAAAAGATGATTAAAATGCAAAAGACGAATACATGAAAAAAACACACTTTTATGACATGGTATATTCACTATATCCACACTTTACAGACTTGCAATACTAATAATTGCATTAGCAATAAATACTGTAATTTTAGATATAAGAAGGTTTTTTTCATTCTCTCAAAACAGACAAGGTATCCTTTCCATTTCTAAGTGCGCTTTTAAGATACTTTATGTCCTCCTTCATTAAGGGGAGTAGAAATTCTAATTTCAATTCAGCTTTCATAGTGCTTAAGCGTTGTAAACTGAAGATTCTAAGGCACAGCATATATATAAGTCAGAGTTCTAAATTACACATAGGGACGAAAAGAGTCCAGCAGCCATGGAGAGATTGGCAATAAGAGCAGGTAGGAATTTAATATTGATTTGAAGGATGCAAGAAAGGTAGCAGATCATGAGGCAGATCATTCCATTTCGTAGGTACATCATGAGCCAAACTATTGTTAAAACTTGCACCAGCACCAGAACAGTCAACCATTTTTAGTATCCAGGGACAGGAAAGGGTTCAAGTACTATGTAGAATGTCAATGAGATATTAAGTCTAAGGTTGGTTTTGCCTTGGTTGTAGAACATTATTTCCACAAGATAATTTTCCACAAGGTTTTTTTTCCGCGCACCATATATACGTATATGTGTAATCTTTGAAAAAAACCCAGTCTGCCATGATGTTGATGCTTGGGGTCTCTTCAGGGTCCTTAAATAACAGGTAAATGTTCAAGTTATATGTATCACCAATTATCCAAAAACACCTTACAATCATTCATTATGTATATTCAAATTACTTCACATGTTCAGTAGTCTCTATACCATGCAATGTATATTACAGGAAAACAAAACTTTTTTGAGGAAGTAAATTTACATTTAATTTTTTGCAGAGAAACATCCTTTTATTTACACACCCTTATAATTAATACAAGTTTTAATATATATTGTGCTTCCATTTCAGTGTTTAAAGTTTTGTTAATTATCCACTATTACCTTTTTAAAAAGTATAATTTAGTGGGGCTGGACAGATTATTTTCGGTTTCATTTCAATAATGGATATTGGCCATTATTTGCGTGTCACTTCAATGAACAAATATTCTATTATATTTCATTCTTTTGGTGTGGTTTTGTTTGAAGCATATGTTTACTACTCCCCCCCCCCCCCCCCCACTCTGAAACTTGGCACAACTTCACCATAAAAGTGTCAGTTGGCATTTATTTTGTTCTTAATAAGCTGGGTTTCTATTGGCTGGGCAATAATTTGATTTGCTGCCATGTTTAAATGTTTCTAAAACTGTGACAACAAATAAACTAGATGTATCAATAAAAAAGTAGTTTTAATTCTAGATGTATCAATAAAAAAGTAGTTTAAATTCATGCAGTAATGGAGGAGAAACGTAAAGTTGACTTAAAAGCACTCATAGAGTGCAGACCTCCCCCGGATGACATTTAAAAAGAATTCTGGGTGTTAAGTATTCAGAATATGATCTGTAATCACTTCTTCCGGTGGATAGGCCGTACTTCAGCAAAAAATTCTTGAAGATTCATTAATTACTTTTTAGACTTACGTCATTTAGAAAACAAAACTCATTAAAATTCATTGAAAATGTGACCTTTTGAAAAATCAGAGTTTTTTGTCCAGAATATGGTCTGGAACCTTCCCAGAAATTTATCAGTTTTTCGTTTAGTTAGACCACACCCACAAATAAAGGTTCTGATTTTTTTACTACCTTTGGAGTAAGGCAAATACAGACAAAAAGATACAGACAGACAAAATAACACACAAAAACATAACATCTTTGACAGAGGTAAAATTTAAAGTTTTTTTTATCCATTTGTGCCCCTTTCTGTGCCTTCATTTTAAAACTAAATTTTTGCCATTTTAAGGAAAAACATTGAATTGTTTTGCTCAAATATGGATTATAAATGTAAAATAAAACCCTTGTAAAATACATTTTACTTATCATACAAAGAAACCTGTGGATAGTAAATGCAAAATAATACCCTTGTAATATATATATTTTACTTATTATACATAAAAGCTGTGGATAACAAATAAGGTAAAACCCTCATAAAATACATATTACTTATTATACAAAGAAAGCTGTGGATATCGAATGTAAAATAAAATCCTAGTAAAATACAGCTTTTAACATTTTATAAGTCAGGACAACCAAATACACAATCCTTGTCCTGTCAATCTTGTATTGCAGATACTTGTTTTCTTTTGAGAGATAATTTAAACATATAGAAATCATGTATATAGTTTTATCCATGTCACATGCCAATCTCTAGGACCAAAAGCTAAACAAAAAGAAATAAATGTACAAATGTTTCAATTAGAGTGGGTTTTGGGACCAGGAAGCTTGCGAATATCACATAATTTCATAGAAAGTAAACCAACCTTTTCTTTTGGGAATACCCACTCTTCAGTGACTGTATGACCACTTCCATGTCACTCTGATTCATTTTATTTTTAATGGGAAAAATGTCAAATTTGTCATTTATAAACATGTGAATAATATTCTAGTTCCAATCACTACTCTTCCCAGTGTTATAACTTATGCTGTCATAAGTAAGTTTAGCCAGTACAAAGAGGAAGTGTAGAGTAAATTAAAATTGTAATTTTCAGTTATACCACTGTTCCACTGACACCTTCTGGCCATCCTGAGTTAGCAGGTTGGAGTAAAATAGTGGAGGTTGTACCAACTTCTCTTTTTACTTGTGAAGGTCATACCCATTTGCAGCAGTTGTGGCTACCAATTGACGTATTAAAGTTAAGTCTTATCTATTAGCTAATATGACTTATATTTATGATTAAGTTAAGTCTTATAATTATAACTTTTTGTTATTTCCTGCTACAACCTATCTTATTTACTCTTTTGGGGGTTGGGTGGGAGATATTCACTAACATGGATTAAGATCCAATCAAGACTCAGATCAAACTTGTGAAAAAAGTTTCAACTGAGTCAGTGGATCAAAAGGTTATTCACAAGTCATGGATCACTTAAGCTGGAAAGGTTAAATATTGGATTTGTTTATTATTCATTATTTCTCATAATTTTGAACAGAGTTCATTATAGCCTAAGAAATCTAAAAGTATTGTTCAGTTTTGAATTATGCTCTACCTCTCGAAATTACAGTGCATCCAAAATAGTGCAGCCAGAATCATATCAAATACCAGTAGAAACACTAGTATAACTCCTGTGCTTAAGAAATTGCATTGGCTTCCTGTTGAACATCGCTCAGTCTTTAAAACAGCCACCCTTGTTTACAAGTTATTTTACCCTGGATTTCCCAAGTATTTTCCTCCACATATCTCCTCCTACAGCAGTTTTTATAATACAAGACGTAGGCAGAGTGGTGGTAATTTCCTTGTTGTTCCCAAGTTTTAACCCTCTATCTGTAATTCTGTCCGGCAGTTTGGTTATAGTTTTGCTTTTGATGCCCCCACGGTTTGGAATGCTTTTCCTGATGTGTCCCCCTCCCTAACCTCTTTCAGAAAGCTGCTCAAAACCTACCTGCACACCAAGGCGTACGCACCTTAGTCTTAGTCACCCCCTGCCCTCCTCTATGGTGCTCGGCCTTTGTTCTGTCCCTGGATGCTGACATTGGACGACTGATTGGATTTTGTTGTGCCTTAGAGTCCCCTTGAATAGGGAAGATTAAGCGCAAAAAAGTCCAATTAGAATTAGAATTACCTTATGGCCTCTGTAAAATTACCATCCTTTATAGGGCCATAAAGTACTTACCTGATATAAAATATAAACTTAAATATGAACAATCAACTTCTGAGAAAGTTAAAAAATGTAAATGTTCCTATGTGAAAATATTGGTATTGGGTCCTGACCAATTCCTATCTGATGGTTTACTGGATTTGCTTGTGCAGCACACAAAGGGACAACTTAATCCTCCAACGTCGACGGATTGTGGCAATGAATTATGTGATAGAAGAATGTTTGGGCTTACTTTTGTCTTTCAGACAAATGCTGATTCATGTTTTATGTAGGCAAATGTGATTTATTTGACTTTAACATTTTAAATACCATACTGGTACCGTTATATTTGGTATGATATTTTCTGTCATTTCAAAGTGAAATAATGTTCTTAAATTATGATACATTGGTGTTAAAGTGTTCAAATCAATTATATTCAGAAGAACTGTTTGAATGGTTTCCAAATCCGGAGGCAATCTTAATTTTTAAAAATAAAGGTGTTTTCTGACAATAGATGTTTTTTTTTCTCTTCAGAATTTTAAAACCGGTAATATAGAGAAAGAGAAAAGCAATCAGCAAAACAAACACTTAAGTAAACAAAATGTTCAGAGAAGAGTTCATGAAATCACTGTTCACTGCAAAGCGTGAGTTTCAAAGATAATAAGGTGTCCTTAGGTTAAGGACTTGTTTCGAAGATGTTAGCAATGTAATATATGACAGAGAATATATCATTATTTAAGTTATGTGTATTTGGAAATGCTTTTAACACAGAGTTCTATAAATACATGCATGATAAGTGAGACTTTTTAAAATTACTTCCTTGAGGGATATTCTGTGTAGTATTCATTTAACAAGGGGAATTCCAGAGTGATATACATTTAAAACAATTTTCTCAAAGAAAAGGAGTGCCTGCTTTGTCTTTCCGAGTGATAAAATTTTTATCTTAAACCATGCATCAAGAGGATTGTTTTATCATCTGCCACTTTGCTTCAATAATATTATTAATATTTATATATTCATTTATTATAATGACATGCACCTACAATGATATGGGCTTACATGTCACTTTTAGTGCAAAGATATACTTGCACATGTGTTATTTCTTTCCAATTTAAAAATGATATAACTACACATAGTCATTGAATATGTACATGTTCATTAACATTTAATACTGTTATAACAATGAAGTATTACACACAGAATCTCTCAATAAGAAAAGAAATTTTTAAGAAGAATACTTTTCTGGAAAAAAGGAAATGTAGTTGTAAGAACAATAACAACTTGGCATGAATCATTAGCTGACGTTCCATTTTTTTCTCTTGTTTTGTTGAGCTGTTTATTTATTGATAATTATTTTAGGAATATTCCATGAATCATAAACATAAACAATTAGATTTTCTAAGACTATTGTTCCTCATAAGACATGTTTAAGAAATCTTTGTAAACTAAGTTTTCTACGTTTTGGCCTTGATTTCACATCTGCTCTCCAAATAATTAAAATAAGTCCATGTTTATCAGAAGATTGCAACAAAATACAAAAATAGCTGTAAAACATTTTCGGGCACCAGTGATTGAAGAAACTTCAATTTTTAATTTACCATATCTGCAACAAAGAGAAGGTCCACTCTATTCAAATATTTTGCTATTGAAGTTTACATCACATTTGCAGCTTACACAAAAATATGAAATATCAGCACTTGTTGACGAATATGTGATAGTAAGTATCCACAGTGAGGGGCGCCGAGAATTTAAAGAATACCCAAGTTTATACTTTCTCTTAAGTGGAAAAACTTTGGCCTCGACTGGACATAAATTAACAAGAGCATTCGGGGAGAATATACCTTTACCGAGGCATGTAATAATAAGCAAATGCAAAAATATGGATTGTATTTTTTGTATCCAGCCGGTGATCAGATCACTGTCAAAATTAATTGGATCTAAATTGGACCAGGTCCTATCTGCTGATTTTTTTCATGAAGTTCCAACCAGTGGCATTTGCATAATCCTGCTAACAAATAAGCAAACAGACAAACAGTTATAAAAGTAGTATAGTACCTTGGCGGAGGTAATAAATTAAAGAATTTCTTTCAAAAGAGCAGAATAGACTTTAAACTTTATGTCTAGAAAATAATGCTAAGCTGAAACATATAAACATTCGTGAAACTTAGAGAGAAAAGGGGTGTATAACGTATAATCAGAAGCATCCACAGCAGACAACAGAACTCCCCATTAAAACATGTAAAGACAATTACATGAACGTGACAAATTACAGCTAATCCAATGAAACAGCCACAATGAAATACTACTATTCAACTAGAGTCCATTGAGAAATAAATTACTAAATCAATGAAAATTACATTATACAATTTAACATAATAGCTGGAGCAGGAGGAAGTAGCCCACAATATTATGTCCATAGGAAGCTCCATTAGACTAGCAACCCTGTAGGGCTGAAGGCAGTGTGCACTTAGTCTCAGCCTTACAATGTATGAGTATGGTAATCGACATCAACCATTTTTACACATGTCAGTTTGAAAAAGAGTAAATGGCAGTAATATGTTCTACATAACACAAACGTATCATGCTAACAACAATAAAAGAAGTCTGCAAATAAGGGAGGACAGTTACTATTGGAGGGTGAAATTTCAATGTCACCCTGTTCACCTCCAAACTTCAAATGGCAGAGCATCAAGTTCTGCTTCTAGGTGACCAAGTGACCACCTATGAAATTTAAGGTAACAAACCAATTGGTGATCAATATTTATTTCCAATAATTCAATAATAAGACACCATCATGGCTGAACTTGCCGGCACCTTGATGCTGGGATTGAAAATAACTTAAAATGACATGAACCAAAGATAACATCCACACTGAAGGTCAAGGACTAGTAACGACCTTCAGATGTGACAATTAAACATACATGAGAACTACCAAAAGTTAAAAGCAAGTAGAATCAAGCTCATATTTAGAGTAGCCTTGTAATAACCTATATGACGAAAAGTGAAGACATAACCCAACAAGGGAACCATCAGAAGTAAAAAAATGACAAGCCAAAAGTCAAATGGCACACTTAGGCGCAGGCCTACATATGATCAATTTACCATACCCCACAGGTTAATAGGCTTTCTCAGAATCAGGCTAGAGGAACAAGAACCTCAAATAAAGGAAAATATGATTGAATATTTAACAGAGTTAGCCTTGACTACTCCTGGGATACAGCACAAGGGGCACACTCAGTCTTATTGCACAAATTGGGGGATGGGGTACTGAAGTGCTCAGATCTGAAGGAGGTTCAAAAATAAGGAAAATATATGCACAGACCACTTTGGCTCAAAGTGTGTTAGACAAAAACAAGGCTCTTAAGGTGCAATACAATACAATAAAAGAGCTTGCATGAGACGTAATGAACATGAATAGAAAAAAAACATGTTGGTTAAGCACATATGGCAGTATTGCTTTACTCCAAACAATAGAGTAGAAGCTCATCCAAAGAAAGGTCGCTGAAGGGCCAATAAAACAATTAAAATGCATTCAAGCTGTCAAACATAATATAGTTCATTCTCGCATTTTTACAACCCAAAATAAGATATCTGTAAAATTCGTTGGGATTCCAACTTGGGCCCTCAGGTGTTAAAGAACAACCTTAACAGCAATCCTGTTATGGTTACTAGTTGTATCTTCAGGGAAAAAGTACTAGAGCTTCTACTTCAAGGAATAGTACAAGAAATGTTCAGAAAAATGAAAACAAATTTATAAATGTTAATGTAAATAAAAAGGGTGTTCGGTTGAAACTTTCAAAATATTGACACAAAGCAGGTTCAGTGTTTTTACAAGAACTTAATGACGATAACACTCTTGAATTTGAAAATGTGAATCAAAACAGTATTGTATCGCACACGTGTGAATCTATTAATCAAAATTTGCCTTGTAACCAAGTTGAGGGTAGCCTGGTAAAAGGCTTGTATGGAATAATATTAAAATTGAGACCACTTATACCGCAGCTGTGGTCAGAGAGGTTTTGCAAGGTAAGGTAGTAAATTTATGAGGAAAGTTTAAGTAAAATCATTTAAAGATAAGAATACTGATCGTATAAGTAACGCATTTGGCTTCTTACCCATTACAAATTTGCAATGACTATACAGGGCACATAGCTTGAGACAAAACATGACTTTTGCCAACAGGGATTTTGACCCTATTAAGGTACACAAAGAGGTCAAAGCCACTGGACTTTATAACTTTGAAAAGACAAAAATTCAACTCCCTCAGTTATCAATTTTAAGTTGCTTGAGAGCTTGCGTGAGGGGCATTGGGTTTATCAGTTTCCATATTTTATAACGTTTGGATTTCCACTGGAAAGAGAATAAAATGCAATCCACTGAAAATAGCCACAATTCAGACTTTACTTTCCTCCTCATGTACTAAGAGACTAAACATTCAGCCATTTATGGCCCATATAAATGGTGAAACTTGTGTAGGAGGACCTCCTTACGGGGCCAATACACAAGTTTCACCATTTATGTCAAGGAAAAGCCAGATAGCTAAAATAGGCACATAATCATTGACTTAAGTTGGCCCTCAGGAGCTTTAATTAACAGTTTCACTACAGCAAATCTTATCTTGCCACAGCTTACAAGTTACAATACCCTACTGTTGACAACATAACTGATCATCTTAATAGCCTGGTAGAAGACACGCTTATTCAAGATATGTGCATTCGCGAACCAAGGATTCGTCCCAGGGATTATAACTTGTTGAGCTTAAAATGTGGAAGGAACTACTACTCTGATGTGTATTGCCCATTTGGGCACACAGATCAGGCAGTATGGCCTGTATACGTTTGACTGATTTTTCGTATATACAATGAAAAAACAAGGTGTAGAGTAAGAAATGTAAAATTCGCCACATATCTGAAATTCGCCACATGTGAAAATACTAATAAAATAAATGAATTGTGGTGAGATTTGTTTACTGTATAGTAAATTAAGGCTTTTTGAACTGAAAAATACCAATTTTTAGACAAAATCATCATTTTCTTCATAAAATTAACGAAGGTTTCAGAGGTGGCGAATTTTAGATTCCTGGCGAATTTTAGATTTCTTACTCTAACTAAAATTACAGCCTCCCAGCCATAGATGTAATTGCTTCATAATAGATACCAAAAATGCAACACTGTCAGTACCTAATGCAGGTGTTCCACTGGAGCCGCCCCTGTAACCAACCCTATGACCTTAGGGTCGGTTGCAAAAGTCGTAGGGTCGTGGGAAAAGCGCGTGAAAATGCTGAGTCGGTTATGAAATCTCCGACAGGACGGTACAATTACAAACAGGTCATAATGGCCATCAGGACAAGACGTAGGGTCGGTGACGTTTTTTGCACGGCCAGTTGTAGAAGTATTATGACAAGCTTTAACTCCTAACAGACAAGCCGGATCACAAGCAGACAAGCCGTAAGGACAAACAGACAAGTCGGGAGCATGTTCCCGACCCTTTTGGACAGGACTGATTGTTTTTGTGGGTTGGTTTCTATAGTCGGGATCTAGAATTGTGATCCATATTACACAAAATAAACCCCCCTCCCCTGTGATGTGCCATTCATTTCACACTTCAAAGATGACAGGAACACATCAAGAGCAACTGCTTGATCACTTGAGGGTCCTTTTGCTTTTTATTGAGTTAAATATTTTATTGTACATGATGATTTCAAGACACAGAAGACAGCAGAACCCAGCACCTGCCCAGCCAGCATCACCATCACCTCCACCACCCCCAAGGAGAAGGAAGTCACAGAATCCATGGGTCATGCCCTGGATACTGCAGAGAGAGAGGAGAGAGGTTGCTACAGAACACTCAAGTTAATCACTACTGACATACCAGGCTACAGAAACTTTACCAGGATGCAACCAGCATTTTTGATTTGATTGAAGAAAGAATCAACCCCCATCTCAGGAAGTCAATCACCAACTTCAGGAAAACTGGCAGTTACTTTGAGACACTTATCCACAGGGGAAAGCTACACTTCACTGCAATACCAATGGAAGAACGACCATCTGCAAATTAGTCCCCCAGGTCTGCAAAGGCATTTTGAAAGAATTTCAACATGAGTACTTGATGTGTCCCACTGATCCTGAAGACTGGAAGAAAATTTAAGACAGATTTAGAAACAGATGGAATGTCCCCCATGCAGTCGGTGCACTAGATGGAAAACACATTGCTATAAAGAAGCCCAAGAAGTCAGGCAGCGAATATTTCAACTACAAGGGCTACTTCTCTGTGGTACTTTTGGCTTTAGTCGATGCAGATTACAAGTTCCTGTGGGTCAACGTGGGGGCCAGTGGGTCATCATTTTTTTTCTCTGTTTTGTGGTGGAAGTTTATTAATATTTGTTTAACATTCACCCATTCATTCACACAATTTTTTCGTGTCTTTGGGGGAAGTATAAGTATTGGACGGTGTGCTTTTTTGTTTTGGGGAAACAACAGCTGAATAATTATTTTTGGAAGATTCGGTTGGCCCTGGTTGGTGTGACTTGTGCGGGCTAATCCGCTGATTTGGGCTGACTCTGCTGGCTGGACTGGCTGGGAGGTCTTGACTGTTCATGATGAGTGGAAGATGGCACTGGTGACAGTGCTGGTTGAAGTTGAGAGGGTGAAAATGGCTGTGGTGTGTCGATCTGCTGATACTGTAGCATACTTGTAATAGCTCGAAAGAGACTGGATAATCCTGAAGTGTTGTGTTGAGTTTCCTCCTGTTGTGAAGCTGCAACTGAAGGTGGGTTGAAAATCATCTGTCTGGAAGTCCCAGGCTGTTGCTCATCCACAACTACATAAGAAGTTGGCTGTGCTGACACTGATGAAGACTTTGATGGTTGCTGTACTTTGGCAATCACTGTAGCAGGCTGTGTTGTGGCTATCTGTTGAGGCTGCACAACTGGAATGGAAACTGGTTGAGAATCCGGTATGGTTAGTATGTATTGACGTCCTGCTGTGGCCTGTGTTGCTTCTGGAAGTTGAAATGTGGCGACCTGTTGACCTCTCCTCTAGGTGTTCAATCTAAGAGTGGAGATAGTTGCAGAGCGACTGTCTTGGACTTGGAGTGGGGTCCTGACGTGCACCCAGAAATGTGAAAATCAAAGATCTCATCTACTGGAACTGATCTAAGACTGGATCTGCAGCAGTGGTAGTAGTCGCGACTGGAGGCTGGCGTCGCTTAGGACTGGTGCTTGAAGGCTGATGAGTAACATCTGATGCAATGCTGATTTCCATCTAAGATTCTGTGTCTCTGGATGTATCTAGAACTGAAGCTGAGGCTGCGGCTGCAGAAGGTCTCTGTATTGACTTGAATGCAGAAGACTTAGAAACTCCCTTCCTTCTGATGTGACCCCATAGAAAACTGAACTGTCCTTCAGCCAGGTCTGTCGATCTGTGCTCTTCTCAGCTGCTTGTCCTGACTTTGTCTGAGTGAGCTTGCCATATCTGATACGTTGAGTCTCAAACCACTTCTCACAGTCTTGACAGGCAAGTTTCTTGTAGCTGCAAGTGACTCCCAAAGTCTTTCTTTCTTCTACTTGTCTTTGAAACTGTCGTTGGTCTTGTCATAAAGTTCCTCGTGCTGTTTAACGAACTCCACGATGGCTTCTTTGTCTGAATCACTCAGAAAAATGGACTTCATCTGGCCCTTCTTCTGTCTGGATTGAGTTGATTCTACATCAGCATCCGTGTCAGTTCACGCTCTCTTCCCTTCTCTCTCTCTCTCCATCCTCTCTCTGTCACTCTCCACTTGTTCTCTCCTCTCTCATCCCTCTCCTGTTTCTCCTTCCTCCTCCTCTCTATATCCTCAGCTGTATCTCCTAACTCAAACCGTAGTTGAGTGTCAGTTTGTCAATGCATACATTTTTGCTGACCCACTTACTACTTCTTCGGTTGCTACTTCTTTTTAAAAGCTACTCACATAACTACTACTCTACACTACTAGTTTGGTGTTTGTTTTCATTATTTTCTTATTTGAGGTGGCTTACTGGTTGTTTGCATAAAGTTATACCACCTGCTGTGTGTGAAAAACTAGCACTTGGGTACTTTTTTGACATTTATGCAACGCATAGTTCCTCCACTCAAGGTTTACAATAAGGTTTTGGCTATTATGTATTAAAACCTAGAGTTTGGTTTACAGTAATTCAACACACTGTTCTTCTAGCTTAAAGTTTACAGTGGTGTATTATGCAAGTCCTCCATCTGTATGAGGTAGAGTGTTGCATACTTGCAAGCACACTTACAATTTATAATCATGTCTTTTTGTCCTCTTGTCAAAGTTGTTTGACAGCCTTCAGTGATATTTTACAGCAAAGGTATTTTAGTATTTATAAGCAGGTGTTGTATTTACTGGACAATTTTATTAAAGTTATTGATATATGTATTATAATTAATATATGGGTGCATTGTAAACTTACATAGAATCTGAAATAAGTATGCACTCCTGTAGAACTTATCATTATGTACTAATGTAATGTAATTCACACTTAAAGTGTCTAATGTCCACATATTTTAAATTATTAGTATTTTCATAGTGACTTGGCAAGTACTTTTTAGCATGGTAGTCTGGTACACATGCCTATGTAGTTGTTGTACATGTCAGTAACAATATTAACAAACTAATAATGTGGTAATAAAATTTTATTTCCCTCAAAGCTGTATTTTCAATTTCATTAGTCTGAAGATTAGACTATTCCTTCTCTTGATCATCCCACCAGATCCAGGTTTTACCATGATAAACATATATAAACTCAAAAAAATGTGCTTAACACAAACAGCGATAATTGGTTGGGTAAGATATTAATGAGAGTATTACAGTATAAGACATACATAAACTCAGGAAAGTTGGCTAAACTGAAAACAATGATAAGTGGTTGGGTAAGTATCATTGCAGGTGTTATGGTGACAGACAAGTCTGCTTCACTGAAAAACTGATAAGTTGCTGGATAAATTATTAATACAAGTATTACAGAGATACACATAAGTGAACTTAGTCCAGGCTGCTTAACTTAAACACTGATAAGTGCTGCTAATTTGCTTTTACCATGTGAAATGACGTTTTTGACATTTACCTTCCAACTCACCCCTTCAGGGATGAGAAAATCCTGATGTTTGTTAGATCTGTAAAAATAAACAGGCCACTGTTGATAAAGACAAACTCAATATTCACTGAACAAATGCTCCTGGATATCATTGCCGCAACAGAGACACTAGAATGTTCAGAAATCTTTCTCTCAGTATACCTTTGGGCATTCTTTTCATTTTTGAGACTTTCCAATATGGTTCCACATGCAAAAAATGGCTTTGACCCCTCTCGACATTTAGCTCAAGGTGATATCATTTTTTCTGACAATGAGGCTATTGTTTTAGTAAAATGGTCTAAAACCATCCAATCTCGAGACAAGGTGGTTCGTGTGGTGATTCCAAAGCTTCCAGGTTCCAAATTGTGCCCAGTCACAGCACTATCCAATATGTTGCACTTGGTCCCTGGTTCAAATAATGATCCATTGCTTGCCATCTTTAAGGCCAACACATAGTCCCCTCTTACAGACAGCATGGTTAGAAAGCATTTGAAGAGGGTTCTGCGGTTATTACAATTGCATCATCACAATTTCACATTTCACACTTTTAGGAGGTCTGGGGCCTCTTGGGCTTTTCAACATGGGGTTCCCATTGAAGTAATAAAACAGCAGGGTACTTGGTCCTCTGGCTGTGTTTGGAGGTACATACAGAAAACTAATCCCTCCACTTCTCCTCTTACCCAAGCTTTCCAACTACATCAGCTCCCTTGATGTGTGGTTTAGGTGATATTTTGTCCATTATTTGGGAATAACCCACTGCTTGGGGTCCGTACTCATAGTAACTTGAGTGCTTATATTAATACATTTATGGTAACCTGCTGGGTGGGTCATTATTGCATAATATGTGTGGCAGTGCTCTCTTAACATTTTATGAACTTTATTTTATAATACTTTAAGGCTAGGGTCAGCCCTGCCTGCTGCCACACTGTATGGGTACATTATGGATTCAAGTTACAGTCCATGTTATATCTAGCCAGTCATCTGTTATTGTCATTATTAATAATTATATGAACTGCAAAGAACTTTTAGTTTTATAGATGTTAATGTAAAAGATTAATAAAAATATAAAACCCACTGTGGGTTTCTCTTGTTCTTGTCACTACCCTTGGCGTGGGGGTGACCTTGGTTACCTCTTTTTGACCTTGTTTTCACATTAAGGTCAGATTTGATCCAACCTTGATTGTAAATTGTTTGTATCTTCTCTGGCACTTATCTCAGTTTTTATTGCGCAAAACTTACCTTGAAGGTGTCAGGTTACTCATGTGACCTTTCTTGACCTTGTCTTCACCTTTGGGTCACATGAGCTTCAACACACATGATCACTACCACTTGTGCTGGGAATTGTATTGATTTTATTGCGTTAAAACATGTTTGTGCTTATCATGGTTTTCATCACTCAGGTTTTAGGTATGACCTTTTAGGTATGACCAAGATATACTTCACAATTATTATTTGCATTTATTTTATTATCCACCGTGAGCTGTACGTATCCGTAATAAGGGGGCGGGGGGTGATTATAAGCTCAGAATATATTTTTTGTATTCTTGGCAACACTTGCTATGCATGCTTATGCATGATTTTCTTTTATACATCAATTTATTTCAGTAATAAGTTAACTAAGTCTATTTATCTAAAAAAACATAAACTGCCACTGCACTTGTTAACCAAAACTGGGTCATGAATACATTCTCAGCAAATAGCACCAGTGAATAATAAAGGTTAAATTTTTAACTCATGATTTCTTTGTCACTCCTACATGGATTTCTATGCATAAAAATTAGCAGGAACAGTGTAAAGTTACCTCTGAAATGATGCATTTGCAAGTTTCTTGGTTGTAGAGATACTTGCTGATATTTCGCTTGTTTAAGTGAAGTCAGCAAAACTTATCTATAATTAGAGACACTAGTGAATATAAAGTTATCATGTGGTTTTAATGCCTCGGTGTATACATCAACTACAGCAGGTGCTTTTTCTCTGTGAAATAGTGGCAGTAACACTAGCAGCAGTAGTAGTAATAGCAGCAGCAGTAGCAATAGCAGTAGAAGTAGTTATTGCTCCTGCTATTGTTGGTGGTGGTGGTGTTGTTGATTGCCAATTATTGATGGAAAAATAAAACATATCTCTCATAGAAAATCAACCTCTCACGTCATTCAGTTTAGAAATAATTGTTTTGAAGCCCGTCTGTACATGCACTTTTACTTGAAATCAATTTCGAGAAATGCAATAAAGTATTGACTTTATAAACTGTAATAAGGATAAAATCTGTTATCAAAAGGTCGATTCATTTCTATTGAAAAATCAATATTTAAAGAAAGTTGCATGTAATCAACTTTGGACAATAAAAAGTATAGCATTGATGAATGGTGATATTGATAAAAATCAGCTCACACGGTATTGAATAATTCGTCAATTTCACAATTTAATCACATAAGGACTGACATTTTCACAGGGTTTTCCATATCGAAGTACTATTTGAACCTGTAGACAAAACTTTGACATTTAATCATCTTGACCTTTGCCTTTGTGGGTGTGGGTATGAATCATGACTTATGACGCCATGTTGGGTTCAATAATATGACCTTTTCTCTGTTACAACTTATCACCATTTATTATCCACATATATTTTTTGTATATAGTGGCGCCTCCATACCATGGATAATTAGTGTCAATAACTCCCGGTGTCTCATTAATATCTCGGAAGCTATGTAACCTTCCAATATATATTACACACCAGTAGAAAAAGGTCTTTAATATTACTTCTGCTAGTTTCTGTTGCATAAAAATCCATATAGAAATGGCTCAGAAATGGTCAGTTAAATATTGAGGTTTAAAATTCACTGGTGTCCCTATATAAATATATATGTCTGTCTTGTTCACATTCTCCCTTTAAATGTGGATTTATTTAACTCACAAACCATACAAAATGATGGATAATAAAAGTAAAATATCCCTCTGTAGACATATACAGAAAAAAATATGTCACTCATAAAGAATAATAGTATACTATTCGTGCTACACACTTGTATAAAATTGCTATCTTCGTTTGTGATATATTTTTTCTGTATATGTCATCGGGGAACTTTTCCTATTGGATTAAAGTTTCAACAGGATAATAAATTTTTCAAATGCAATTCAATGAATTATGTTCTTTCAAGCATCATGGAAATTTAGTGTACTTTTTAAAATGTATACTTTCAAGTATATCAAGTTGTTCATTGGTTACTGACTTTTAGATCCAGTTACACATCTGTGTAAGCTATACATCTGCCACTTTGGCCTAGTGGGTAACACACTCATCTGTGAACACAGGGGCTTGGCGGCTTTCATATGCTTCATAACACCAATTTTACACCCATTTTTCCTCTATTGTAAACCCTGGGGGTTTCCTCTTGTGTGGCAGTTCCCTCCTCCACCTTTTGGCTCATCAACTTAAGCCTGACAGGCCTGGGGTTCAAACCCCTTGGGGGGTTACCAGCTAAAATTCTGTGGGGGGGGGTCTTTGGTCTACGCTGCCTCACCTTAGCTTTCCTCCAGGGTATAATTTTACACTTTATTTTATTGTATTTTATTATTCACAGTAATCATTGTAACTCCAGTATTTGCGTATTTTTGGACTCTAATGGACTCTAACTTGAGACTGGAGTTGTACTGTATATATATTCATTTCTTATTCTAGTCATTGCTTATGAACTGTACAGAACTGTAATATTATGACTAGATATATTAGCATTGCTTTAAATGATCTTATGTGTAACTTTTATCGACTTGTAAATAATTTTAGTATTACTATGTATATTATTAAATAAAATACCTAGTACCCGCAACTGAGTGTCTCACTGTCTTGGGGAGTGGGGACTGTCTTCTGGGGCGTACAGGCGCCCCAGGTGTCAGTCCTGCCCCAAGGCAGTCACTTAAAAATTACTTGCCTACCTTAGTATGTCATGCAGTGACCAGTCTAATGGTCAGTTTATGACATCATAAGGAATTCCTGTGTACCTGACATGGTTACCTGTGTATTTATGCCTAGTTTCTGGGGCAACCTGTAAACAAGTTATATAATTGGTCTTCACCTTTCAGTTGTTGGGTCCTTGGCTATTGTTCCTCACTTTCAAATTTGACTTTGAGCGAGAGACATGGGAAAAAATTTTTACTTTCCCTCCCATCCCTCCCTGGTATTTCATAGATTCTCCTGTTCTACAGGCGGCTTTCATATGCTTCATAACACCAATTTTACACCCATTTTTCCTCTATTGTAAACCCTGGGGGTTTCCTCTTGTGTGGCAGTTCCCTCCTCCACCTTTTGGCTCATCAACTTAAGCCTGACAGGCCTGGGGTTCAAACCCCTTGGGGGGTTACCAGCTAAAATTCTGTGGGGGGTCTTTGGTCTACGCTGCCTCACCTTAGCTTTCCTCCAGGGTATAATTTTACACTTTATTTTATTGTATTTGATTATTCACAGTAATCATTGTAACTCCAGTATTTGCATATTTTTGGACACTAATGGACTCTAACTTGAGACTGGAGTTGTACTGTATATATATTCATTTCTTATTCTAGTCATTGCTTATGAACTGTACAGAACTGTAATATTATGACTAGATATATTAGCATTGCTTTAAATGATCTTATGTGTAACTTTTATCGACTTGTAAATAATTTTAGTATTACTATGTATATTATTAAATAAAATACCTAGTACCCGCAACTGAGTGTCTCACTGTCTTGGGGAGTGGGGACTGTCTTCTGGGGCGTACAGGCGCCCCAGGTGTCAGTCCTGCCCCAAGGCAGTCACTTAAAAATTACTTGCCTACCTTAGTATGTCATGCAGTGACCAGTCTAATGGTCAGTTTATGACATCATAAGGAATTCCTGTGTACCTGACATGGTTACCTGTGTATTTATGCCTAGTTTCTGGGGCAACCTGTAAACAAGTTATATAATTGGTCTTCACCTTTCAGTTGTTGGGTCCTTGGCTATTGTTCCTCACTTTCAAATTTGACTTTGAGCGAGAGACATGGGAAAAAATTTTTACTTTCCCTCCCATCCCTCCCTGGTATTTCATAGATTCTCCTGTTCTACAGGCGGCTTTCATATGCTTCATAACACCAATTTTACACCCATTTTTCCTCTATTGTAAACCCTGGGGGTTTCCTCTTGTGTGGCAGTTCCCTCCTCCACCTTTTGGCTCATCAACTTAAGCCTGACAGGCCTGGGGTTCAAACCCCTTGGGGGGTTACCAGCTAAAATTCTGTGGGGGGTCTTTGGTCTACGCTGCCTCACCTTAGCTTTCCTCCAGGGTATAATTTTACACTTTATTTTATTGTATTTGATTATTCACAGTAATCATTGTAACTCCAGTATTTGCATATTTTTGGACACTAATGGACTCTAACTTGAGACTGGAGTTGTACTGTATATATATTCATTTCTTATTCTAGTCATTGCTTATGAACTGTACAGAACTGTAATATTATGACTAGATATATTAGCATTGCTTTAAATGATCTTATGTGTAACTTTTATCGACTTGTAAATAATTTTAGTATTACTATGTATATTATTAAATAAAATACCTAGTACCCGCAACTGAGTGTCTCACTGTCTTGGGGAGTGGGGACTGTCTTCTGGGGCGTACAGGCGCCCCAGGTGTCAGTCCTGCCCCAAGGCAGTCACTTAAAAATTACTTGCCTACCTTAGTATGTCATGCAGTGACCAGTCTAATGGTCAGTTTATGACATCATAAGGAATTCCTGTGTACCTGACATGGTTACCTGTGTATTTATGCCTAGTTTCTGGGGCAACCTGTAAACAAGTTATATAATTGGTCTTCACCTTTCAGTTGTTGGGTCCTTGGCTATTGTTCCTCACTTTCAAATTTGACTTTGAGCGAGAGACATGGGAAAAAATTTTTACTTTCCCTCCCATCCCTCCCTGGTATTTCATAGATTCTCCTGTTCTACAGGCGGCTTTCATATGCTTCATAACACCAATTTTACACCCATTTTTCCTCTATTGTAAACCCTGGGGGTTTCCTCTTGTGTGGCAGTTCCCTCCTCCACCTTTTGGCTCATCAACTTAAGCCTGACAGGCCTGGGGTTCAAACCCCTTGGGGGGTTACCAGCTAAAATTCTGTGGGGGGTCTTTGGTCTACGCTGCCTCACCTTAGCTTTCCTCCAGGGTATAATTTTACACTTTATTTTATTGTATTTGATTATTCACAGTAATCATTGTAACTCCAGTATTTGCATATTTTTGGACACTAATGGACTCTAACTTGAGACTGGAGTTGTACTGTATATATATTCATTTCTTATTCTAGTCATTGCTTATGAACTGTACAGAACTGTAATATTATGACTAGATATATTAGCATTGCTTTAAATGATCTTATGTGTAACTTTTATCGACTTGTAAATAATTTTAGTATTACTATGTATATTATTAAATAAAATACCTAGTACCCGCAACTGAGTGTCTCACTGTCTTGGGGAGTGGGGACTGACTCATCTGTGAACACAGGGGACGTGGCTCTGATGACCCAAAAATGTGGTCCTCTGTCATTGGGTCCTATCCCCAGTCGCAGGCTTAAGAACCTCGGGGATTGATGATAATCTTTGAGCCTCCGTCTTTTATTTAGAGAAATCTTAGTCACTGGAACTTGGACTGTTGGGATGGGTTGATGAGCACTTTGTGACCAGTAGTAATATAAGTGGGTTTGTATTTCACAATGTAATCACTAGAACTGTTGATTTGTTATCCCATGGCATATATATGATATGGGGATAAGATAATTATAAGAATTAAGGCATATTATTTGCAATACAATACCAACAACGGTTAAACTATTTTACATTTTATTTATGTGTATCAATTAAATACAAAATGCCCCACTTTGTGCGAAAATATGGCACAGATCTGATAAGGAGTTTTTGAGCCACAGACAAGAAAGCAAACAGATGGACAGACAAACTACCTGATTACAACAATCCATCATATCCATGAATTGGTGCGCAAAAGAGATGCAAGCAGCTGAAGATTTCAAAGTCAGAGCAAGAATAGAGGGCTGTGTTTGTCTAATGATTTTGGGGTCATACCAGTAGCATTATCATGGGCCTCACATTAGAGTAGCATTGTGAAACTTGTGACAAGAGAAAGTTATTTTGCACTGTTCTTCAGTTCTTAATGTATCAGATGTTTCTGTGTAGTGTAAAGTTATTATATTAATCATATTAGTACAAACCTTATAAAATTCACAGATGAAATAATGATTTATCTTAATCATTTTGAAATGTGTAAATTGCTAGTGTGTCTTGCCTCAATGTTGATTATTACAAGTTTTTATCGGTTGCTGAGTTATTTAAATGCTGTATTGAGGTGAGGTACTTTATATTGACCTGGGACTGAGTAGCTTATGTCTCAATGTTAGTTAGTTGTTATTTAGTGAAATAGTAACTGATGGCTTGAACTATGCTTGTACCAAAAATAACTAACGTGTATTATTTAGTAAAGGCAATCGTGTTGAAAAGTCCAATTTTCACTTATTGACCTCGTCCTTCATATTGGACTGACGGCAATATTGTGAAACCTCGGACACTAAACATTGTACATAGAGAAATGTACCCTAATCCAATTATAAACAAAGGTGTTTTGTTCAAACATTAAACAAGACATAGATAAAAGGACCATTTTCAATTGCAATGTATGTAGAATGTATTTGTTCTTCATAGAGAAAATATCACATAAAGGAGGGAAACATTACAGCAATTATGGGGCAAACTATGAGGTTGGTGAAAATTGTTGCGCCAAATTTAGGGTAGGTTGGGCATAATCATTACTAAAGCCTCACTGGTAAAGGTCAACATTATTATTTTACCATAGGTTCAGCTGAATTTGAACCCACAATCACTAGTCTGAGAATCAAGTGATCATTTGCCAAACTGGACTTCATCACTAGTTCAACAAAGCCACTGGCTCAGGTGTTACTAATATCATATATAAATATATTAGCATATACTCACAGAAGCGGGGGGGCCACGGTGGCAGAGTGGTAACACTCTCGCCTCCCACCTCTGCGGCCGGGGTTCGATCCCCGTCATGGCCGTAAGTGGGAAAGCTGGTAGTTGCTTGCCGTTGGTCGGCAGTTTACAGTACAGAACCCTAGCGAACTATATGTACTGGTTTCCTCTGCCGTTCCAACTACCCGTCGTGATATGACCTGTACAGTGTTGAAAGCGACGTAAAACCCCAAATAAACAATAAACAATCACAGAAGCGGGTGCAGATCTTACATTTGCCAAACTAGAAAACTGCTGAGGACATTATATGCCATTATAATCATATTTGGATTTTCATAAGAGGTTATGCCTTTTGGTGTGTTCATTTTGGATCAGTTTCTTTGCTTGTGTTCACAACAACTCCATAAGAAATGCCCGGATCTTGCAAACAGTTTTTTTATCAGGGTAGGTAGGGACATAGGTTATGTATAAGCCAGTACGTCCAGGTGTACCATATTGCTAGTAGAATCAGAGATATACAATATCCCATCCCTAACCAAATATAAAACTTTTTGTAAAATCAGGGCATACCAAAAATTAAATATCCTAGCTTCTTCGCTGGTAGGAAGACTTGATTAAACTTTGGGAAAGATTCGGATCTGGATACAAAAACTCCAGAAATTCTTGAAAGGTAGAGTAAGAAATCTAAAATTCGCCACATATCTGAAATTCGCCACATGTCAAAATACTAATAAAATAAATGAATTGTGGTGAGATTTGTTGACTGTGTTGTAAATTAAGGCTTTTTGACCTGAAAAATACCAATTTTTTGACAAAAACATCATTTTCTTCATAAAATTAACTAAGGTTTTAGAGGTGGCGAATTTTAGATTCCTGGCGAATTTTAGATTTCTTACTCTACTATTTTCAATATATTCAGTAACTGGCTTTTTGCTTGTCGTTACTACAAAGGAAATGAGCGGATCTTCATAATTTTTTATTTGGTTTGGGTCTAGTTCAAGGCAAAGTGATTACATTGTGGAGAAGATTCACATCATATTCTGGAGAAAAAAAAGCAATCTTAGATTTTCCAAGATGTCCTACTGGTGGATGATTGTACCCTACGAGTGCTTTTTGGTTTGTAATGCCAAGCCATATATTATCAAACACTAGTATAGTAGAAACTAGCTTGGTGATGTTTATCTCAAAATTTAATTGCTATAACAAATTGATTTGTAAAGTTGCTACTTATAGTTGGGGAAACAATCTGCAAAGGTTGACACAACAACAGATATGGGCCACATGTTTTAAAGCTTGCGAAATAAATGTTGTAGTAGCAATGGAACAAGAAAATGACACCAGAATATTGGCAGTGTACAGAACACTGAACTGGATTGTCATTGTCATGACCCAGGGCAATATTAAACCCACATAATAGTGTTTCAATTGATAAAGTTACAATTACAATTAAGAAATAATCTACAAATCTGTGTCAGACGTACATCACCACAAGGCTTGATAATGATTAAACTAAAATTATTGATATATCATCTGTTTAAAAAAGAAACCAAAACATTTATATAGTTTGTAGATGTCTCTCAAGTCTATTGAAATACTTAACACTTGTATTGCACTCATTTTCTCTATATTGTGAAAAATCATGTATTCCCTCTCTTAAACAGCTGTATGTATTTGACCGGCTGTGAAAATTTAACTGAAGTAAGCATGAACAAATTTTGTCAAAACTGCCATATCCTGGCTTAAGTCCTGCAGCATGCAATAATCCAATTCCTTCACTCCCAGCAATGGTGCAATTTATCTGTGGAGCTTCTACACAATTATCCATACTCTTACGGAAATTCCATTCACATGGTAAAAGCATATGCTCTTGAGGATTGAACCTGAAATATTTTACCAGCAAGTCTTGATCATCATTATTTTTTAACTTTCCAATTGAAACCTTAGCTGCACTTATCAGCTTCTGCATGAAGAAAACTCGTCTGAGTTTACCTATGTCAATCATCATAATACCAGCATTGATACCATATCCACCCAACAGGATCTGGTCCGTTATTGGTCTGAACCGTGATCGGGTAACATATCTAACTCCTGATGATGCAGATATTGTCTGTGTGACATTAAACTTATTAAACAAAAGCCACATTTTCCCAAGGTCATCAAAAGCTATAACATCTGCATCAAGATAGATCATTTTGGACGTCCTCCTTTGAATAATGTTTGAATTGAGCATTGTTTCGTAGGCACATAGTTTGTAGTCTACTGCGGTCTCTTTGAAGTAACTCTTTAATCTCTTACAACTGAAATCAATTTTTAATACACTGATTCTGTCCTGAATGTCTTGCGGCCAGTTGGAGACGTCTACTTGTAATTTCTCTGCAGAGTTGTCCTCAGTAAATATGTAAAAAGTGACATTCCATTTTGTCAAAAATACTATAGATTTCACCAGCGCCAAAGACAAGTTGTAGTATGAGTCTCCTTCTGTAATTATGGAGATATGGAGCATTCTACTGTTTGTGTGAGGCATATTACTCCTTAAATGCGGAACACTCTCATTAATAATTCCCTTTGTGTCTTTTCTAAAATCCACTTCTTCCATATGGGTCATAGGATTTATGTTCATCACAATAGAATCAATTCTAGCAAGAAGCATGAACAATACTGCACTAACAATAGAAAATATACTAATTGAATAGATTACCTTGGCTCCCATTATGGTAATAAACAAAACAAAGGAAAACCTTGTTTGATGTTAACTGACTTCATATCTCACTGTTCAATCGAGAAATAAACATGGACTTATTGGAATTATTGAATAAAACGCCTGTGAGTTATTGATAAGTGTGTTAGTCGAGTAAAGGTCTAAGTAATAACAGTAATATTTAATGTTTATGTGTCAACAAAGGCTAATAAAGTAATCATTTATATCATTTACAATTGACATAATAACTGCATAGTTTATAAGTAGGTATAGGTTTGTACAAGGTAAGAGCAAAAAGTTATGTGATATTTATGATGCAGAAATTTTAAAAGAATGTGACAAAGTATCAACAAGTGTTCAAAGTGAATTTCAAAAAAATGTTACAATGAGAAAAATATCCTGGCCTAGTTTTTGCTTCATTTTTGTGAAAATTCAGCATTGAAGTCTTTGTGTAACTTAAGTATGTGTAACTTAAGTTGTGCTGATTTTTAATGAGAAAAAAGGGTTCATCGTTTCACTGCTTGTAACAAAAATGTTTGATGAAGTTGGTATCCTTAAAAAAATATTTGTATCAAGGCCAGATATAGGGGAAATAATAGTGGTTCAGATAACTACTGAAAATGGTAGCCTTCTGCCATTGGAACCTGTCTCTAGTGGGAGTCTAAAAAACATAAAGAATGTTGATAAATTGCCATCTATGAACCTGCATGTTACAGATTTGGATATGTCGGTCAACAGAATTTGAACTCTACTTGTGCATTCAACATAGATCAAATAGCCCTTCATTTATTTATTTATTTTTATTTATTCGGGGTTTTACGTCGCTTTCAACACTGTACAGGTCATATCACGACGGGTAGTTGGAAGGGCAGAGGAAACCAGTACATACATTTCGCTAGGGTTCTGTACTGTAAACTGCCGACCAACGGCAAGCAACTACCAGCTTTCCCACTTAAGGCCATGACGGGGATCGAACCCCGGCCTCAGAGGTGGGAGGCGAGAGTGTTACCACTCTGCCACCGTGGCACCTCAAATAGCCCTTCAAGGCTTTTTGCAAAAGAGATATTGACATATGCAATGTCTTTCAGCTTGGAGTATGTCAGTCACTAGAGTTAGGGCTATATTTTTTGTGGTTTCAGAATGGATAAATTTCCCATTTGAGTAGTGCAGTAAAGGACATATTGTTTAAAGAGTTTAAATACCAACAATAACTGCAAAGTTCTGTGGCAAGCAGCTGTGTAAAATAGAACTTGTGAAAAATACTGAGAAAAATACTATAATTGATTGACAGTATTGAATTGAAGCCTTAGTTTATTGGTAAGTATGTAAAATCAAACATGCACGTTAAAGAAATATACAACATGCTCACTATGAAATTAAGAATCTATTCAAAAGTCATTTTAACATCGATTACATTCCAAAAAGTCCACAAACAGAGATAAATACAATGGTATAATAGAAGCATATATGTGTACCAACTAGTCCAAACAACAGCACAATAATGCATGTTATTGAATCCAGTTTCATGTCAACAATACACCAAGACAGCAGTATACAAAAGTATGGCAATGTAATTTGAGTCTCAACCCCTTAGAAGCTGAACCTCTGCAATCGGTCCGAACCCGGAATGTGATCCACTAAAATGCTTCACCTCAATTCTAGCACCAAAGCATTCATACTTTCTAGTGGTTAACCTTTTAAGGTCTGTTCACAACCTTCTGTTTGCTTATGTCAACATACTTTTGAAATTTGCTTCACAACCTTGTATTTACTGCTACGTAAATGGGAACTTTGTGCAGCAATGCCTGTACATTTTAATAAGTTCATGAGAGGACACAACAACTAGTTTAAGTATTTTTTTTCAAATCCTCCACATACTGAAAACACTGTCCATGTTGTTTCCAATGTGTCCCATCCAAATATAAATCCTGACTTATGAAACCTAATGGATACTACCAAAACATGAAGCATGTCAAACCAGAACAAATTTCTTGACCCCCAAATGGATCAAAAGATTGCGTCCATCTTAGCCTGTTTATTAATTCCGTGAAAATATAAGTGTTTGAGGTCATCAATGGCCTAGTATTGATTAAGTTTGGCTTGCAGTTGTCACCTCTGGGTAGATCTATGACTTTCACAAAAGACAATTACTGTGGTAAACCCAGTTACTAAAGTCATTTATTTAAACATATGGGTAGATACTACACATTTTAAAGTCGAAATTGCAAAATAAGTGATGCTACACCAGAAGATTGTAGCCTATACATGTCCAGATGTATCAAGGTCTTGCTTCTTCCAATATACTTTCTGTAAACGTTGCCCGGAATCTGACTTAGTTTCTGTAATTTTTGTCTGGTAATTTTTGGTTGCGTTATATATTTTGCAGAAGTAAAAGCATAAAGAAAATAACAACCAGTTAAATAGTGTACCATATCCACAGGTTGATTTTAAGACAATGAATATAATAGAAAAAATAATTGGCCCTCTGTCTAGGAGCCCACACCAATACACAACCAGTAAGCTACATCAAATGTTACCTGATCATCCTTGGTTAAATATAAATCAACAAACACAAATCATAGATACATCTACTTAATTCTGATTTTCGTCT
The DNA here is from genome assembly GCA_964017235.1 of Sabellastarte sp. h YS-2021. Classification (NCBI taxonomy): domain Eukaryota; kingdom Metazoa; phylum Annelida; class Polychaeta; order Sabellida; family Sabellidae; genus Sabellastarte; species Sabellastarte sp. h YS-2021. Next base: position 80,868,436 of record OZ024935.1, on the reverse strand, counting down.
GTAACCTCCAGTGCCAGGACAGACATATCTCACCTTCAGGCCCTCCAAATATGTAACTCCATATTCCGTGTCGTGCTGAATCATGAGAAGTACATTGTTTGAAGGAAACTATACACTGTATTACCTCGATTTCCCTGCATGTAATGTTTCCCCAAGTCAGACATAAGATAGAGTAAGAAATCTAAAATTCGCCACAGGTGAAAATACTAATAAAATAAATGAATTGTGGTGAGATTTGTTGACTGTATAGTAAATTAAGGATTTTTGAACTGAAAAATACCAATTTTTAGACAAAAACATCATTTTCGTCATAAAATTAACTAAGGTTTTAGAGGTGGCGAATTTTAGATTCCTGGCGAGTTTTAGATTTCTTACTCTACCATCTTTCAGCCATGTTCAAAGTCATTCGATAAAAAATGAGAGACAGTTACATTTAAAAGTGTTATTACATAACAATTTTCACACAGACTAAATGTATAAAGTGTCAATTTGTAGTGTATTCAGATCAGTCTTTCCAGGGTGGTGACAAACAGTTATGGATATGTACATGTGACACCTCTCCAGGCAAATTGACACTATCTCTCGATTGAATATGACTTTAATTGCAAAGCAGGTACACACTGGTGTACAAAAGCCTTACACAGGTTACATGAAACATCTTGGTCCATACTTATCTCGGTACACCTGGTATAGTGGGCCTGACAGATTATTTATTTAGGTTCCTACATTTTCTCCTTCCATACACCAGTGCTGCTATATGGAATAATTTTTCTGATGACATCAGATTTCCTACCCCTCATTCCTCTTTCAGACCAAAATTAAAATCTTGAATGTTTTAAATGTTTAAATTAAATGTTTTCCAAAGGTTATCCACCTTAGCCTTTCTTATTTTTTCCCTGGTGTCACTGAGGTTGCTGACCTCTTTATATCTTGTCATATCTGATTAGAACTCTGGTTACCAACTTTGTCTAATCACAGGCTCCAACCCTCATGTGTGGTTAACAACAAAAAGTGGCAATGTTAGTGATCCCAGCTTTGAATCAGACATAATACCCTGTAACAACTTATTTTGTATCAACGACTTATTTTGTATTACCTGCCTTATTTCGTATCAATTTTTGACTTATTTCGTATTACCCACTTTTTTTTGTAGTAAAATTGCTTTATTTTGTATTACTTGGCCGACTTATTTTGTACCAACAGTTGACTTAATATGTTACAAAACGGTGTGCAGAATTTTGACAAGATTTAAGGGTGATACAAAATAAGTGGATAATACAAAATAAGCTGCTCTATAGACAACTTGTGTTGTATCACTGACTTATTTTGTAGTAATTTCAATTCACCTTTTATAGTGGCTTGTCTCCATCAAAGGATGGACAAGTCGAAAATACAAAGACTTATTTTGTAGTAATTTCAATTCACCTTTTATAGTGACTTGTCTCCATCAAAGGATGGACTCAAAGGAATTTAATCCTTACTGTATTCAATCTTGTAGTCCATTTACCATTCGCCTGATAGTAATTCTTATTTTCAGCACTGACATTGATACAAGTCGAAAATACAAAATAAGCTGCAATATAGACAACTTATTTTGTATCACTGACTTACTTTGTATTATCAGGTTACAAAACTCCAATTGTGTAAGGAATTTTGTTTTTAAAACTGTGGAACTCTTTGTTTATTCATTTTTTTTGTTACATTAACACTTTGGCATAGATTACACTAAAATATAGATCATAAGTTAGAAAATACATCCAAATTGTTATAATTTTCAAATATTCGCCTCTTATTAGCCATTCCATGAAAGACCATGCAATTTTCCTTGGATGTGTAGCCATTCCTAATGCAAATTGAAGATCCTTGGACATCTCAAAAACTACAATAGGTGCAATATGTTAAAAAGACATAGCAATCTTTTGGAATGATGATCAATATGCCAAACTTGACATTATTTTTTCATCCTTTTCATGTAATTTTCAGGATAAGTTTGTAGAACGAGGACTTCTTACAATGGTAATTAGCACATAAGAATTAGAAAAATTGTATTTATCCCTGAAATTTTAGTATTGCAAAGATTTTGGTTATTAAAATGGTACACAGTTATTCTTGTTTTCTTTCTGATACACCTTCTTTCTGTGCCACCTTCTCTATATTCTATTGAATAATGCTGAGCTGACATGTGATTACTATTTGCCTGTTGTCTATAGAATTGAACATTTTGCAAAACAGTATTTGGGACATATGTAGCTTTTACGCTGTGCAGGTATTGTTGTCACACAGGTATTGGTGTCAGGCTGGGCAGTTGGGCAGTCTCTCAGCCAAGTGGATGGCTGGCTTCAGTAATAACTCATCCCTGCTGTATCTCATAAACCATAAGGGGTAGGATGTTGAACCTTGATAGAGACATTGAGAGACATTGGTTAAGGGGTGTAGGTGTGCAGCATCATAGTATGATCTTGATTTGACCTTTGACCTTGCCGTAGTGACTTTGATCTTTAAGATGTTATCCGGCCCATATCTTTCAAACTGTAAGGTGTGGGATGTTGATACTTGGTAGGGATATTGGTTAGGAAGTATAGGTTAGCAATGTGCAGTGTACCATGTTGACCGTAGAGGTTGTCATAGCAATGCTGACCTTTATAGTCTTTAAAAGGTTGATACTTCACATGAACATTGGCCGAGGGACAGGTGTATTGTTCTACTTCATAGTCTTACATCAATGCTCCCTATAACTTTTACTCTGTAATGTTGAACATGAATATAATATTTAGGCAGATGTTTCTTGAGTGTACAAAGTGTACATTTTAATATCTAATCTCATTAAGTTCATTGATTTTCCCAAGGCTGTGGAATCTGGCCATCTCTGATGCTATTTTTTTATTGGGAAACAACATGTTCATTGCAACCACTTGCAGCATTTTAACCTTTTTATTCGAGTGTTTCTACCGATAAACCAAATCTGAGCTCTCTATATGTAAACTTTATCTGACTCAACAAGGGCATTTATACTTCCACAAATATATTCCACTCCAAGATTTAACACCAAACTCAAGTTAATTTACAGATGCAGATATAATTTTCAATATACTACTGACTAGTCTAATTAATTATATCTCTGTGGAATGTCAGTGCTGAAAATAAGATTGGTAAATGGTAAATGGACTACAAGATTGAATCCAGTAAGGATTAAATTCCTTTGAGTCCATCCTTTGATGGAGACAAGCCACTATAAAAGGTGAATTGAAATTACTACAAAACAAGTCAGTGATACAAAACAAGTTGTCTATAGAGCAGCTTATTTTGTACTATCGACTTATTTTGTATCACCCTGAAATCTTGCCAAAATTCTGCGCACCATTTTGTAACATATTAAGTCTCCTGTTGGTACGAAATAAGTTGGCCAAGTAATACAAAATAACGCAATTTTACTACAAAATAAGTCAGTAATACGAAATAAGTAAAAAATTGATACAAAACAAGTCAGGTAATACAAAATAAGTTGTTGATACAAAATAAGTTATTACATACCCTATACTTTGAGATCAACCATCAAGTCACCAACAGAAATATGGATGTTTAGAAAAACATTAGAAACTCCAGTTCATGCTTCTGAAAGTAATATGTACCAAACGACTGAATAATTCTCAGTGGACAAGTGGTTACAAGTTTGGTCATATTAACTTGACCATCACTTCTGTGGTTGTGAGTCCGAACCCAAGCTATATGAATATTAAGTATTCACTGAATTCATGTATTACACAAGGAAATACTGCTAAGAGAGTATGATACTGACAGTTTCCAAGGTTAGAGTGAAAGGTCACTAAAGGACACAATGGAAAGAGGTCACATTTCATTTGAGAGAATTTATTGACATGTTGTTTTGTACAAAAAGTTAAAGATGTTGCTAGAAAATTTTGGAATTTTGAAACTGAAAATTCTCAAAGCACCATACAGTTGTTGATCATATCAACTGGTGATAAACAATAAAACAATCACAACGGGTACACATATTATGCCACCTATTGAACAACATATAAAGGACATTGAAAAGACATCAAAATAATACTGATAAAACAAACTGTCCACCAAAACAACTGCAATTGACTTTTCACATTTGAGAGAGAGCCACCAGGAATGTCATATTTGTACCGTATTATTGTACATCTGAAATGGGAAGCCAGGGCTGACTTAGTCCACTTAAGAAGTGTTATCCAAACTTGGAACTCTCTGGCCACAGTTAAACCAGAGGCCTTATTCCGGAGTAAAATAGCGTTAGGGATTGTGGTGGAAAACAAAATGTTTAGACTTTCAAACAATCTTGTTTATCCGTTGACTTCTAAATTTAATATCCAGTCATATTTAATATTTTAATATGCAGTGAAGCATGAGACTTGAAAACTGAAACAGTAGGCCCTTAAAAAGGCCTTACTGTACAAACTTAATATAAATTACAACAACTGCACCAAATGTGTTCAGGTGCAAATGCGATTGGCTGTTGATACAAAAACAAATATATTTACGTATTATATCTTGAAACTAACTTCCTTTTGACACTGACATAATATTTGCTGAAGATATTCTGTATTCTGTAATTATTATTTTACCAGACAAAGAAATACAAGATTAATATTGCTTGCTAGTTTTCTGTATCACTTTAACACAAATGTGACCCAAAATAAGAAGTCTGATTGACTATGGTCAGCAAAAGACACTTTATTTGTGGCGACAATATTATTTTTTGTTTTGCTTTTCCATTATCTCATGTGTTTTGTTTTTTTTCTCTTTTTTTTTATTTTAAATTGCACGTGATTTCCTACAAAGGATAATATTCATTTGTAATATTTTCAATGTTAAGAAGAAAATTGTTTTGGTAATGACACAGACTGGAGTCATTTTTAAACATTTCAAAAGCCTTACGCAGACAACTTACAGTTTCATACACTTTAGTGAAGTTAAGTTCATTGAAACATGTGTGCACATTTGCAAATTCACCTTTTCCAAAGAAAGTTGGGTAAACGTCATGAATTAAGCCCACCCCAAGGTCCTCGACCTCCTTACATAAATATCTGCTCTTTTTGGCACAGAAATTCATAGATGGTCTAAAATTCCAAAGGCACGGCAAAAGCAGATGCTGTTCTGGGAAACGCTTAAAATACAGACAGAATAAGTCCTGATCATTATAAGTATGCAATGCAGTATGTTTATATCGGCTTATATTCAAGTATTCTTCCATAAATGACAACTGTTTAAGCTTTCCCAGATCCATCAGCAGCAAGCCTGCATTGACTCCAAGGCCAAGAAAAACCTCTTCTCCTCTCATTGTTGCATATCTTCTTCCGATCGAAGCTGCTATAGTTTGATTTCTGTCAAATGTATCAAACACCCTCCATAGTTTCCACAGATCATCCAATGCTAAAAGGTCTGCATCAATGTAGATGAGTTTTGACGTAATCTGAGCAATTACAGGTGACCTCATTACTGCAGTATATGCTAAGATTTTCTTGTGAATAGCCTTATTTTTGCCCACTGGGAAATGTAGATCTGATCCTGTGTATTCATCCAGCTTGTAAACATTTAATCTTGATTTGAATTCCTTTGGCCAAGCCTGAATTTCAATGAGAATTTTATCCACAGAATCATCTGTTGTAAATATATAAAAATGAACTGTTTTCTTTGTTGTAAAGACTATAGACTTGATAAGTACCAGTCCATAATTGTAAAACTTTGTGCCTATTATAGTTGTTGCAAAATGAATAACTTCATCCCCTGCTTCAGTATGTGATTGTTCTTCATTCTGAGTAATGGGTTTATATTTAATGATGTCATTTTTTCCTTTACTTTCTGCTTTAATATTTGAAGATATATGAGTTAGTGTAGTATTCACAAGGAATATCATAAGAAATATTAAGGCTGCCAACAGAAATATAAGAATACAACTGAATGTATCCGTTTTATGCATCTTTTGCAATTTGTGCCAGAATATTCACAATGTGTTTGTTCTGAAATTGTATTTTAAACACATTTGTTCATCATTAGAAATCAATAGTGAATGAATTGCCACATATATTAATGCAATATTTGATATTAAAAATGCAATATTTTTGAATGTGTTTGTCAATACCTGACATCATGTTAATTACTCTTTTTTTATTTTATAGGCACTAAAGTTGTGACTGTGATTGATTAACAGCGATAAACATCTAACTTGAACTTTAAAAGGGTTGAGAACGTTTCTTTTGATCCTTATCATATTCAGTAACCTATGCAGAGGCCCATAGAAAGCAAATATTATTGGCAATTTACTTATCATAGTTTAGACCTGACACTCAGAAACTGTGAGTTTATTGTGCTATTGGTACCATAGTCTGTTAAGGGCTAGATAGATAAGTTCTGTACCTTAATTTTGTAGATTCGTTTTCTCTCATTTAATTGTTTAAACTAAGAAGATTTCTATGTTTCTAACTTGTTTGGTTATCCCAGATTTAAGGTACAATTAATTTGAAGCTAATTAACTTGAAGTACAGAACACATTTTTTTAGGAGAAAGAAGATTAACTCATTTTAGGCAATATTGTCATGATAAGTCTTTAGTGTTTCTCAGTGTTAACTTATAAATATTTTTATATTTTTTATTTACAAAACAGAGTACTATTACACACAATTACAATAATTATTTTTTCTCTTTTCAGCTCTACATCGAACTAATCTACAAGATTGTTACAAATATTTTATACATGTGACATATAGAACTATTCAAGTTTGAAAAAACTTTTCTGCAAATTCTATCTCTTATCAAACACATTCATTTAAAATTAATTTGGTATAAACGTCTCTGTTCTTGATAAATTTTAAATCACTCTTTTCATAAAAAAAAATAAATATTAAGCTGAAGTTCTTTCTTTTTGGACCTTAATATATACCTTCTCGACAACAAGAGAATAAAGTTTAATGGCCAAAACATTTCATCCGGGACACTGTGACCTAAAATTTTCATTTCACTTGCCAATGTGATGGTTATGCCAAATTTGCTGTTTAGCCATTTCCTAATTTGAATCCAAAATGATTGTATTGGATTACAATCAGAAAGTATATGGTAAATTGCCTTTTCTGCTTGCTCACAAAGGTTTTACATACTGTTATTGGAAATTTTAACTAATATTCATTTGTAGGGATAGTATTAATAAAGTATTTTGTATTGCATGCTAATAACTGCATTATCTGGTACACATTTGAAGGTAGATTTATATATGGTATTCCAAAATAAAGATTAATTTCCTGTTTCAACTAGAAACATTCAAAGATTTTCACATAGTGGCAATGTCTACTCTTTTGAATTTTAGTGAATGATTTTGTATTTTTCTAATTCGGAAATAGTCCAATATGTTAAATTAAAACTGAAAGTAGATTACATACTTCCAAGTGCCGTAGCTCTACCTTCTTCTGTCATCAGATCACTGACAAACATAATGCCTTTTTACCCCAAGTAGCAAAGAATAAAATCTCCTTTGAAAAGTGACTGTTGTACCAAATACAGGAATGTAATATCGCCTATTTAGTTCTTGGAATGTTTAATTGGGATAATTTGGACAAATTTAAAAAGACATCTGACCAAAATTTATTTTTAGCCTTCTGTAGTATTTGTTTAGACCATTCTCCACCTAGATTAAAGATACTGTTTTATTCATTATATGTTAGAGACAAAAGTATTTCCTATGTTGAAACAGAATTCTCTTTATCCAGTTAGGTTTTAAAGCTTCCTCAAAGTTAATTATATCCATCATTTTTATCTCTCCTCGCATATAATCTAAAGATACTATGCTTCTTTTAATTCTAAATAATATTTTAGTAATTTAGTAAAGGAGTGTTTTACAAGTTTTTAAATATGGACACAGCATGCCATATATTACTAAACATTTATATATTTATTTCCTGTTTATTTAGTGTTTTATGAAATGCCTGGTACCTTTGTATGAGTTAATTTTGGAGGGTAGTTAGAAGGGCAGCGGAAACCATGACGTACAGTTTGTCCAGGTTCTCTATTGTAAACAGAAGACCAACACCAAGCAAGTACTAGTTTTCCCAATTGAGGACAGACATGGATCCAAACTTCAATCTTAGAGACGAGTAGCGAATGTGATACACTGCAACACCATGGCTCCTTACTGATAAAACAAATTACCAATGTCTAGAGCTGAAACGACACTGCCATTCTCTCAACATCAGAGTTAAACTGATTAATCAAGTAAAAGAAGTCTTAAATGTCAGTTGAAGCATGTGTCACATTTGTTGCCACAAAATGATGGAACAGCTGTAAGTACTTATGATTACGTTAATCCTGCCATTGACTTTGGCTGTTTCTGACAGAAATCTACTTCTGATACTTCAAATCCCATCCTTGTATTACATCGTCTTGAACAATCCAGTCAGAGGTTTAATAGGAGTATACTCCACATTGAAAACAACACCATAGTTAATTCACCTACTGTATTTTCACCGAAATGCACTACTCACATAACAACATAACACTCCACTTTATACCTAATAGGATGAATAATATGATTGATTTGGGGTCACTGTTGCCAATGGGTAATGCACTGGCCTCGGAACACAGAAGATCCTAGTTCAAACCCAGGAACAACCAAACAAAGTGTTTCAAACGACCAATTAAAATGGTAGTCCTCTACCATTGGGTTTTATCCCCCATAGCAGACTAAAGAACCTCTAGGACATTGATAAATGGTCATCCTCGAGCCTCAGTCCTTTACTTAGGCAACTGTCAGTCACTTGAGAGCTTGTGCTGTACTTTTGGAGTCAGGATGGCTCTACGGTGCTTTGAGTCCTGTAGTACGAGGAGATGTTGCTTAGTATTCACATTGTACATATGCACAATACAGTGATAGGTTTTTGAAAATCCAAAGGCAGTTTAATATGCAAAGGCACTAACCTTCCTCCAGATGCTCCTTATCTATGTTTTCCTTGATGCCACCAACAAACACCTTCTTGATTGACATCCGGGACTCTGGTTAGTTTGACTCCAAAACCATACATGCAGCAAACACACAACAGGAGCTGAGAGCAATGGACACAATAAATCAGGTTTTTATATAGCCAAATTCAAAGACCATGTAAAAAATAAGTTTTTACATAATGTTCAACAGACATGACCATGTTGGTCTAAGCCCTTAAAATTGTCACTTGTGTTAGTCAAATCCACACAGATTTGACAGCCTGCAATTAGATGCCAAACGAAGTTACATCAAGACCACCAAAGAACTCATATGCATTGAAACTAGTGTACTGCAAATTAAAGCAATTTAAATGATAAATTTAATAATTCAACAGCTGTGTGTTTATCACTATTAAGTATGAGCTCAACAAGGTGTTACCTCAGGTAAAAGCCCACTCGAGTTATATTTGTATATGTATATGGAGGTGATGTCAGTGTAGTGTCCAAGTGTAAAGAGAGTGTAGAAAGACCTAGCTGATGATGTTTGTTCCCCCTATTTATCTATGTCTTCTTTTAGATTGAAACTCGGGTCTTACCTCTTTCCATAAGCACATCCAATATAACCCTCTAATTTACCCTTTTTCTGCAAGGTGCAAAAATTGAAATTGCAATTTGTACTTGTTTGGTATTCCCATTCCTGAATATGGGAATTGCATTTTGTACTTGGTTGTTAGTATGCATTGGTTTATGGCACAGTAAAGGGATGTATATTACAAGATAAACAACCAGTTATCAGAGTTTCACAGGTTTTATTTTGCCCATAAATAATAAAAAAATTACTTGCCAGACTACCTACAGTCATATATTTATTATATTATTGTATATTTTTTCTTATTTGTTATTTCTTGCATTATACAGAATAATATTTATCTATAACACCTTCAATGTTAGCAAGATAATGATGCTTGTAGTCACATATCCTGGGGTCATTGTTAAATACAGTAAAAGCATTTTGCAAGCAATCTACAGTTTCATAAACTTTCATGAAATTTAGTTTTCTCATACAGGTATACACATTTGAAAATTTACTTTTGGTAAATAAACCTGGGTAGGTGGCATGGATAATGCTCACTCCAAGCTCCTTTACCTCCATGCATAAGTATTTTGTATCCTGGGTGCATGAATTCATGGACTGTCTAAAATTCCATGTGCATGACAAAAGTCGATGCTGTTCTGGAAAACGCTTAAAGTATAGACAAAGTAGGTCTTGGTCATTGCTGGTATCCAGTAATGTGTTTTGATATTTACTTCCCTTTAAATACTCTTCCATGAATGATAATTGCTTCAGTTTTCGTAAGTCCATCAGCATTAAACCTGCGTTGATTCCAAGGCCAAGAAAAACATCTTCTTCACTCTGTTTGGCATATCTTCTGCCAATTGTTGTAGATATAGTTTGATTTTGATCAAATGTATCAAACATTTTCCATAGTTTCCACAGATCATCAAGAGCTAAAAGGTCTGCATCCATGTAGATGAGTTTTGAAGTATGTTGAGCAATTATAGGTGAGCTCATAATTGAAGCATATGCTAAAATTTTCTTGTGAATGGCATTGTCTTTTCCAATCGGAAAATGTAAATCTGGGCCTGTATATTCATCCAGCTTATAAATATTCACTCTTGATTTGAATTCCTTTGGCCAGGCCTGAATTTTAACAAGGATTTTATCCATAGCATCATCTGTTGTAAATATATAAAAATGTACTTTCTTTTGTGTTGTAAAAAGTATAGACTTGATCAGTATAAATCCATACCTTAAAAACGCTTTACCTATAATAATTGTTGCAATGTGAATAATTTCATCTGCAGGTTGAATATGTGACTGCACTTTATTTTGGCTAATATTTTTAAATGTAATTATTTCACTTTGTTCTTTATGTTCTACATTGTTTGAAGAAACATTTATCAAAGTCGGATTAACCCAAATATACACAGAAAATATCAAAGTTGCTACCAAAAGTAAAGTACTACTCTTTAATATAAACTTATTCGACATTTTTGATTACAATTAATATAGATTCTGTTTTAAAATATTATTTTACTTCAAGATAAAATATGTCATATAGTTATTGATAGAAATCAATATAACTTGAACTTTAAGAAAAATCAATGTTATCCTTTCACATGAACTCATAATGTGTTTATCAATAACTGATACTTCAATATTATTTATTATCTCTTAATTTGAACTATATGTCAATTTAAAAGAAATAAAAGTTTTTAACATAAACAGAACCATACTGTTTAAAGGTTAGGGATGTCAATTTATTCAAACGAGATGTTTTCAGTTTTCAGATGGACCATGCGATATGCTTCTGAAACCCAAATTTGATTTTAAGATTGGTTTAAAGAGGACATGTTCCTTTAGTCAGTACTTTACTTCTTTGGTTCCTATGAATGACCTTAAACAATACCAAAACTGCTGTTACTACATTCTTTTCAAACAGAAAGTACTGATATTTATATGCTATGTATAACATGCCCACAGTTTCGTCAAAATTTCCTACGGCTTATTATTATTCGTTTATTATACATAGCATTGGAAAAAGTCTTAAATAAAGGATACATATAGACAATGATAGCCTTATGTTATAAAAGATGCCAAAATAATTTCTTAAGTTAGTATAATGAGGGTACCTACCGTTAATTTTTTTATCTATGTCTCTTTTTATTGGGATTAAAATGGTAAACAGTTTGCTACACTTTTACTGTTTTGGTCTGAACAAACTGAAACACACTTATAATTAATTTGTGTGTGATGAACATGTAAAAATAAAAAAGAGTAGGTTTAAAACCCTCTCACAAGGTACCTACAGTTAAAAACAAAACCATCCCATATTTAGAACTTTCCACAAACAATCAGCAAATCAGGTAAATAAAATCAAGATACCATACCATTCACTACTTCAACATAGAAACAGTAGAACGGTAAAGCAACCACTTCCGTTTTACTGTTTTACTGTTTGATGGTTTTAACTTTCCCACAGCTTATTAGGTGAAGGTCATGTCCCTAGCAACCACAGTAGTCTTGATTGTGACATCACAATGCAGAATTAAAAATATGAATGTGCTTAAAAAATTTATATTACCACATATTGGATAATTCCAAAGCTGTTTGATGGATTTCATAAACATTGAGTAAGATTATGACACTATTATGGAGAGTGCTGCTTTATTACTGGCAATAAATCTGTTATAGCAAGTTTAAGGTTACAGCTTAAAGGGCCAAAAATAAAAAAGCTTGAAGAATATCTGTTATAATTGGTATATGAGTCATATTCGGACCTTGAAAGCTCTATACTGTAAGGTGGCCTTAAAATCTGAAACATTACAACTTATAAATGACTTAAAAGTTAACAATTCAAATGTCAATCAAGCAGAAGTGACTTGACAGATTAGCCATTTGTAACCATTACCTTAAAGCTAATAAATACTACTTAAAGTAATACGTTACATACAACTAAATTTTTTAAAACAAATGTTTTCATAAGATAATTTATTCTGGTACTTTTTAAAAGGAGTGTTCTGTACAAGTAACAGATCAGTAGCTCATGTGACAATTGAGTACTGGAAAATTTTAATCAGTACTAGGCACATAACTTGCAAAGTATAGGGAAAGTAAAATACATTAACGAAACATTAAATAAAAGTCTCAAAATGTAGATATCTATGCAATACTACACACAGACTTTCATAAGTCCTATGAATTAAATGCCAAGACCAACCTTCCATTTGTGTAGGTTTCATTTTCTATGGTTCATCTGGCGTTAATAATGGTACACTAAATTGAATATTTTTGAAAGATGTACCATGTAAGAATATGACCGTGTGCATTGTAAATTTGACAGTGACCTAAAATACCAAGTTTGACCTTTGACATAGATATCTGTAAAAAAAAACATTTAGACAAGTAAATAGGCATTAACAAGAGGATTAATTCACTTATACATCAAAAAGTATGAGGAAATCAACAAGTTGTTCAGACCTCCAACCACATTATATAAAAATAGCATCAGAGATGCCCGTACCCCACAGCCTGGGGAAATAGTTTTCAATACCATGAGATACAGAAGTAGTGAAACAGTACAAAGATCGGGATACTTTCAGAGCAATGTCAGTTATATAAGGGTCCAAATAACCTTGAAGTAGAGAAAATAACATCTAGGAGAAAGAAAATGTCCGTAAAGATAAAATATTAAAACAAAACAATTCAACAGCAAGATGACCATCAACATTCACTGACATTTCATATGTATTTGCCGAAAATAACCACAAAAAACCTGTATTGTGACATCACAAACATGTATGACATCACTGGAATTTGAAGTGTCATTATATCTGCTTGTTCTCACATGCACCTCCCCCCCACACAGCCATATACCCACCCATACAAACACACAGACATACCTTGCTAACTCTTTAACTATTTCAAAACAGTAAAACAGTAAAATGGAAATAGGTGCTTTAATGTTTTGTATTTGTTTTTATATAAATGAGTAAAGCAGTGAAATTATGTTTCTTGGTTCAGTATACATTAAATCTGTAGCAATAAAGGTATAGAGTTCCAGATTAACAGTTGGTACCATTGAAAAAGTCAACCATTTTAATCAGTCTTTTTATCACTTTATGCTTTGACTGTTCTGAAAAGTTAAAAGGTTAAAATGGTAAACAGTAGTTTTCAGTAACAAGTGAAAATTGGATTCTATTCATTATTAATTCATCAAATTACAAGCACACAATTGTAATGGGTAGTTTTCCCTTTTTAAATTTTAGAAAATGGTATTAGGTAAAGAAATTAATGGTAGGTACCCTGATTTAGTACACAGCTTTCATTTCATTCATTTGTGGTGACCTTTCAGTCAGACCCCTGGGTCAGATTGTATGGCCAGTTCAAAAATGTATAAGTCTCGCGTTGTGTTCAGAAATTCAAAACATGGCTCAAAAAGCTTCAAGATAAGTGCCACTGACAATGAGGCTTGATATCAAAAGGACTCCTATATCAATTTGAGATTCAGTTGCAACAGAAAAACGTGAGTAAAAATCAACAATGTAATTTATTTAATAAATTACACACACCAATATTAAAAATGGTTAAATTATATTTACAACAAAAATATACTGGTTCACTAAAAACCAAACATTACATAACGTGAATCTTGTGAGAATACAATAAATAGACAAATGTATTTGTTTCTAACATCTTAAAACCAATATTTTGCAATATTTTATCGTAAAATTGCTTTACAGCATAATTAAAAGTGTCTTCTTTTGTGAGCTATTATAGGGTGATTTTTCGGGCTGGCATTTGGGTGCTAGCAAGATCATTGCTTGGGGGAGTCTTGGGGTTCGAAATTTTTATGTCATTTAGTACTGCCAATGTGTGAAGTGTGTGGCAACTTCTGATTGGTCTAGGTAGTGATGACCAAAAAATTGGCCCTTCATTCTGCCATTTGCTCTGCAGACACTGAAGGGGTCACATCTACATTTGAATTTCTCACTCAGCACTGTCTACATGCTGCCACGTGTATTTATTTTAGGTTTTTAGTATTTTAACTTAGTTGTTTTTTTAGTTATATATTACACTACACTACTGTTACATGGCTCAGAAATATAACCTCAGATCTGGGGAGAAGGAGACAGTTTTGGCAGTGCAAATACAGTTGTGTGACGACCAGGACTTCATGTCTCAAGTGCTGGGGGGTAGTCAACCTACCCCTGCTCAACGGCAAGTTACTTCTGATTTATCATCCGGTAGTGATTTTGATTTTTCGGATCTGGTTCAATCATCTGATAATGAAACGGATGTTTCTCATACTGAGCAGAGGTCCTATGATAGATTCAATTCTGAAAATCAAGTTCCGGATGATAAAAATGCTAGCAGTACCCAGCAAATGGTCAATCAAACAATTTTAGACAAACTTGAAAAAATTTGTGCTAGATTAGATACATTAGAGCAAAAGAAATGTAAAAAATCTGTTCAGGCTTCGAAAATTAAAAATAAAATGTTCAAAAAGTCAAAACAAAATGTGGAACTGGCCAGTACATCTGGTTCAGTTGATGCGTTGCCTTTGAGCAAATCAGTGCCTGAGGCCAGTAGTCGTGGCCAAAAAATTAAAGCCGAGGTCTCACATGCCCAGACTCAGCCGGTTGTCCAGGTCGGATCCGACACCACAATACCTTCCTTGCAGGCAATAAAATGTGACCAACAAATACAAGCACAAGTCGATCAGCGGCTCAGAGAGCTAGCCGATATTGCACAAACAGGTACTTTGAATAAGGTCAAATCTCAACGTGGAGGTCAAGTTGATGTATTCGTTAGGACCCGAGTTAAATGGCCTCATGAATTTGTGTTGTCAGGCTCCTCGAAAGAGCGTATTTCCTATGACCAACTCACAATGCCCCAGTGGATGGCTGGCTTTTGCCGCACCATGAGAGAGGAAACTAATCAAAATTTAAAAGATCATATGTCGAATTATCTTATTGATTTGATGGATGATGCGAATGATTTCTCATGGAGTGCGGCCAAGGCCAGCCATGCGGTTCTTTTGTGTCGGATGGAGCAAGGGGAAGTCACAGGTTATGATCAAGTTGATGGAATTGATTGAATTAGAAGAGCAAATGCACAAAAACATGTGGTTCAGGGTTTTCCTAGTTCAAACAGTGCTCAGCACAACAAGAGAAGTACTTTGAAAGTTGGTAAAACCATTCCCTGCCAATTTTATAACCAAAATTCATGTTCCCATACTAGTACACATGAAACCAAAGGTGTCTTGTATAAGCACATATGTTCCCATTGCTTCACATCAGCAAATAGGACATTTTCACATAGTGAAACAGACTGTAGAAACAAGAAAAAAGTCCTTTCAAAAAATGAAGAAACCAGGGCATGAGCCATTTTGGTGCTCATGTCCATACTGCTCGTACCATTTTTCCTCTTAATGTTGAAAAAAATAAGGTACTTCATGAAATGAATGCTAGTAAACCAATCTGGTCTCATTGGTTTCGTCAAGGTAAGGCTTTTGCACATGTAGACAAAAGGTCATATGCTCAAGTACTTAGAAGTACTTCGGTTGATAACACTGTTCAGTTCATGGACAAGCAGCGACCTGTACAAGGCAATTCAAGAAGTAAACCTTTGCTTAACACATTCCCAGTTAACAAGGTGGTTAACCTTACAGTCACTAAGTCAAAACAGTCAAACCATCGCCCAAGTGGAAACGGTGCTAAACATGAATCTAATACTGGTGAAGTAACCACTGTAATGTCTGCTGTAACTACACAGCAGAGTTTTTCCACTGTTCCTGATAATAAGGTCGATGCATTACCAAATACAGATCAGCATTTGCTCATTGATTCATATTTAGATCCCCCTACTGCTGGTACTGGGTTTGAACCTACCTATGCAAATACAGCGACTCCACTTCCGGTTTGGGAGAATAGGAATTTTTGCACAGATTATAACCGGTGTGTAGCTCAGAATGGTGATGTCTTTGGTGCCTTGTCCATCACTGATCAAATTGTCTACCAAGGTCCACCTACGAATAATGCTTCAGTTTCAGATATTCTCGAACTACATTCAAAAATAAGACATTCTCGACCTCCGAATTTTTTGGGTTGTCGTATTCTAATCAAGGGCCAATTAAACCCACATGTTTGGAGGGAATACTTGTCTGACTATTGGGATAAACAGTTACCAGATCTTATTGATTATGGTTTTCCCATTGATTTTGATAGGACATGTCCATTGTTATATACTGATAAAAATCATAGCTCGGCTCAGCAATTCTCCAGAGATATTGAACTTTATCTGGATAATGAGGTCGCCTACAATGCAATGTATGGCCCCTTTACTGAGAAACCTATTAATATGCATATCTCTCCTCTAAACCAGGTTCAGATAACCGAAGGACCATTTTTGATCTTAGTTGGCCTCATGGTTTGTCGGTTAACCATGGAGTAGCAAAAAATAAATATTTGCAAGCTTATTATCACCTTTCTTATCCCTCTGTGGATCATATTGTTGACCATCTTAAACACCTGGGCCCTGGTGCTCTTATCTATAAAGTAGATATAAGCAGAGCTTTCCGTCATTTAAGAATTGAGGACCTGGGGACCTGGATTTGCTTGGTGTACACCATGGATCCTATTATCTGGATGGATCTTTGGCATTTGGATTTAGACATGGATCTTTTTTCTTTCAGAAATGTTTGGATGCAATTAGGTACATAATGAAAAAGTTCGGTTATCCGAACCTCCTAAATTATATTGATGATCTTATATATATTGGTTTACCTTCTAATATCCATTGTTCCTATGATTTCTTGCTGCAATTATTGCAACAGTTGGGACTAGAAATCAGTTATAATAAGCTAGTGGCCCCTGCCACGGCGGTAGTATGTCTTGGCATACTTGTTGATTCGGTTAACTATATCAATCCCTCATGAAAAATTACAGGAAATTGTTAAATTATGTTATTCTTGGAAAAATAAAAAATTTTGCACCAAAACTCCAATACTTACTTGGTTCTCTATTGTATATCACCAAATGTGTTCGTCCTGCTCCTTTCTTCCTGAACCGCAAGCTGCAGCTTCTGAGAGACAATCACACCAGTAAGAACATTCGGTTAACAGAAGGCTTTGTTAAAGACCTTAACTGGTTTAACACATTCTTATGTTCATACAATGGTGTCACTTTCTATGACAACAAACCAATACAAGCTGTAATTGAACTAGATGCCTCTCTTACAGGCCTAGGTGCTATTTTTAAAAATATGATTTATGCACTACCTTTACCCCAAGAACATTTGGGTTATAATATAACACAGCTTGAAATGCTTAATATTATGGTAGCATTAAAAGTTTGGGGTTATTGCTGGAGTAATATGCGCATTGAAATCAAATGCGACAATCTGGCGGTTGTACAAGTTCTTCAAGAAGGTAGGGCTATGGACCCTCTCCTAGCTACTATAGCTAGGAATATATGGATGTTAACTTCTGTTTTCAATATTCAGTTATCGGTTTCTCATATTGCAGGGAAAAACAATGCTATTGCTGACCTGCTGTCACGTTGGTGGGAAACTAGTAATAGAGATCAAAAATTATCTAGCTTATTGCAGGATTAGCAATGGATTCCTACCCATATTGACCTGCTTAAACTTAATCATGGTATTTAGCACCTTTGTTTTATATTGCAGATAACCATCCCTTTGCAGCCCAGCTGGCCACCAGGGCTACTAAAAGACTGTGGGACACCTTTAGACCTGCCACATAAAAGGCTTATGCGCATATGTTTAGGGAATTCCT
Source organism: Sabellastarte sp. h YS-2021 (assembly GCA_964017235.1). Lineage (NCBI taxonomy): Eukaryota > Metazoa > Annelida > Polychaeta > Sabellida > Sabellidae > Sabellastarte > Sabellastarte sp. h YS-2021. The sequence continues at coordinate 80,850,128 of OZ024935.1, read as the reverse complement.
TGGCTTCCTGGTGGCTGGGCTGCTCATAAATCAGGTCAATACAATTACTTTGTTGATTTTTATGGAATTTTTGTTCCAGCAAGAATTTTCCTCTTCAAATATTGTTAACTACATGGCAGGTATTAGATCACAATTTATTCTTCATGGTCTGGACACTGCCCCTTTTAGAGATGAAAGAATACCTTTGTTTCAAAAATCTTTGATCACTTCCAGACCATTGTGTCCAAAAGTTTCGTACATTATTACTACAGACATTTTGGCTGACATCTTATTGGTGTTGACTTCTTTAGAATTTCCTATCATATATCATATTTAAAGCCTTATATCTGTTCTCTTTCTTTTCTTTCCTTAGATTGTCAAACTTACTCCCACATAGTCAACTTTCTTTTGATCCAACCAGACAATTGTGTAGAGGTGATCTCATTTTTTCTTCTGATACTATCACTGTGATCATAAAATGGTCTAAAACTGTTCAAAATCGTCGAAACACTACTACCATTTGTGTTCCTGCTTTAGGTAGGTCTCCTTTGTGTCCATTCAGAGCAATACGTTGTATGCTAGCTGCAATCCCTAGGTCTCCTAATGACCCACTGTTTCAGATCCCTAAAGGTGATACTTATGTCCCACTTACTGATTCAGTGGCTCGCAAGCATTTGAAAAAAGTAGCAACAGTACTCAAAGTACCTTCCCCTTTAACTTTTCATCTTTTTCGTAAGTCGGGTACTACCTGGGCATTTCAGCATGGTGTGCCTCTCCAGCAGATCATGTTACATGGGACCTGGACTTCCGACTGTGTCTGGCGCTATGTATCTACACTTCCCCAACACATTTTGCCAGCGGCTGCTACTTTTAGACAGCACCTACATATATAGCTTCTCTGGCTGTTTGGGGCTTTTTCTGTACAAAAAATTTCCATTTTTTGGCCTCACAGCTTATTATTCACTTTTCGTATGGGAAATTTATTTTCTGTACTGTAATTTTGAAAATTTCAAAATTCTGTTAATTACCATCCTAGTACACTGGGTGTAGATACTTGTAGCTAAAATATACCTAACCATGGGATTGGTTACCTGTCATATTATTCTTGTGGTTTCCGGGTCTTTGACCCCTTCAAAATCTCAAAATTTGACCCCTTTTGACCCGTGGTTAGGACATTCAGGGTTCAGCCTGACACTATGCAAAAAATTGTATATTACTACATTATGGTCACAGTCTTAACAATAATGTGCTTTTATATGTGTCATTTAAACTATTCAGTAAAAGGATTTTAGAAGTTAATATTATTAATGATTTATTAATAAATATATATATACCCATTGGTTACCTTTATTTCTGGCTTCCCCAGGGGCAATGTACCGTCTGCACCAAGCAACTCACGATCGAGAATTTCTGTTATAAAAATCAAAGAGAATCTGAGAGGTTCACCTCATTATCCCCCTTTTAAAAAAAAATTATGACACTTAACTTTCTGAAGATTTATAAACCCCACAACATATTACATGGGATTGAAATAAATACTATTCCAGAAGTTACTAAATTACCTAGATCTACTCAAAATGCAGTATTGTAAATCAAACTCTTATATTTACAAGGGTACATACGCAAAAGATTAAAAACAAATAAAACTGACAGTAAGAATTATATTCATACCGATAATAATGTTTTATATCACCATTAGACAAGAGATGTCCATTTAATGAACAAATACCAGAAAAATGGTATAACATGTGTAAATATAACAACCAATAATAATAGCATGTTATATTGATTTACTTTCAAAAATGTGAATACTTACAATGTTTAATAACAAAGCTGACACATTAATAACACCATAACTTATTGTTCAGCATGTATTTTGACTAAAAATTTACCTAAAAAATTGATACTACCAATTAAATCATAAAAGTCTATCTGTCCTGGAATAATTGTCTTTTCCTGTAATTGTCTCATTCTACTTTCAATATCCTTTCTTGCCTCCCTTTATTCCTTTAATTGCTTCTCCAACTCGATGATCCTCTGTTCTTCCTTTATCCAGTTAGATCTCCTCAGGGCCTCCTTCTGTGCTTTTTCCTCCCTCAGCTCCATCTAACTGCCGCTGTTGGACCACAAAACGTAAAGTGCTGCAAAACGTAAAGTAGAGCTGCAAAACGTAAAGTTGCAAAATGTAAAGTGCTGCAAAATGTAAAGTAAAGTTGCAAAATGTAAAGTAAAGTTGCAAAACGTAAAGTGCTGCAAAATGTAAAGTATGATGCAGGTTGTCACAATTCGAATTGAAGACACTAAAAGTAAAAATTTCATCAAGCTCTAAAATTGAGATACTATGTTTCAAGTGATATATGGAAGCATTAATATATGTCCTTTCAGTTATTTTTTTTTCAAATTCAGCTCATGGTTTTAAAGACATATTGGCTTGAATCTTATTAGCTCATTACATATGTTTGGTAGATGTAAGAGAGTACATAGGAATTAGTTTGTTATCAATCACAATTTGGCACAGATGATCTATATTAAAATCGTTTATGTACTTCCATTCTTTGTGAATAACATTAAATATTCAATTATAAGATATTTGAGTCAACTTGTATCTGATGACAGGTTTAAGTTGTCTCTATTCATTATTTCATTATTTTGATCTAGTATGTGTAGAAGCTTGACATGGAAACTGAACCAAAGTGATAGATATTCCAGCTATTAAATTTATACCACCTTTTTGGTACCTGTTTTATGAAATGGTGAAAAATATATTTATAAGAACTTTATATTGTGATGGATCTCCTAATAATGATGATAACCCTTAGTGCGGTGGTCAAGTTGATAACACACTTGCCTGACAAATTTATAATCTGGGTTCAAGCCTAGGTAAGAGATATACAAAGCGATTCAGATTATGACCAACTGTGGCAAAAGTAGCCGTTCACTCTTGTGCAAATCTTTAAATATCCCTTCTCCCAACCTGTTCTTTAGTTGGGATGTTGGTATGTTCTTGTTATTTTCCACCGCTAATCTTTCCAATTTTTTCCTGGCTGTTTAAATGGTTTATCCTTGCTATTGCAATTCCTACCATTTTTCCAGTCTTATCAAACTTAATTAATTCCTTATTTACAACTATACCTCCCTCCATCATATCCATATTGTAAAATAAACTTTTCTAGTCACAAATTCAAGTAACCTAGCCTGTCAATGGGCTGTGGTCAAAATTTATAAAATGTTGTTGTTTTAATTATCAACAGTCTGTATAACCACTCTTCATCTTGCCTATACTTTTACTTATCTTCAATGGCAACAGGCTGTTTTCAAAATTAATTAAATGTTTGTTGATCCCTTTTTTTCAAAGATTTGTACAACCATGTTTCAGTTCCTATGGCCCCCAATGATAATTACCTTCATTAATTTATTGTTTTAGACTTTTTGCGTCTCCAATTTCAAATTTGACAAAACATTGTGTTTACCCCCCTTCAAAAGGTGTACATTGTGTTCTCCTCATTCTGGATTTCCTCTGACTTGAATTTAATTCAATATCCAAATTGCCTAGCCTTTCTTTGGACTTCACTCTAAAACATTTATATACTTAGAGAATTAGGACTATAATTAATTTAGTTATTGCCAGCTTGGTTAATCTAGATTTGCATTACACTTTATTAAATTTTGCTTATTAATAGATCTTACTTAAACTTGTGTACTGTCTGCTTTTCTATTATGCATATATAGATGAAAACCAGTGAATGAATTTTAAATAAACTATTGAATTATTTTAGCGTCAGAGCACTCGGATCACATTTAGCCATATTGCCCACATTGTCCTGCTCCATAGTCTTTTGTCATATTATTAAATGGGATTGTTTGGTTAATTACTTGTGCAAGCTGGCACCACTGGCTTGTAGCGTGCTGAGGTATGTTGCCCTTCTTGCATATGGTTGATTCTATCCTGGGATGGAAAGGCCTTGTTAGCCAGTGGTCTAAACGATGCAGATAGACCTGCATGGTACATGGAAGGCTATCACATTAAAAGCATAAATACAGAACAGGTTTTAGGGTTGGGGCCAACCTGCCAAATATCCTCAGTGGTATGTGAAATAACCTTGGATAGGTAGACAAATATTCATCCCTAAGCCTTCGTCCCTCACAGTTGTAAATATGTTACTTCCAGTATGTCTTTAGCTGTTAATGTGGACATTAAACAACTGAGGTAACATTATTTTAAACCTCTAAAATTACATTTGATCAACAGTTTGGGTTTAGAATATGGAAGGGTACTTGAAATGCTACTGGAAATCTGAAGGTTACACTGTCTCTAAAGTAGTGAGAACTTTTATTATTGAAACTTTCTAAGTACAACAGAGGAATGTCATTACTAACTCCAAAGGAAAAAAGTCAAGTCATTGATAAACCTATGCTATAGTGATTAAAACAAAGACAAAATTACAAAATTATAAAATCTTGCTACAATATAGCCAAAGTAATGATTATTACCTGGTAAACAATCCATCAATTACAATGCGCATTACCCATATTACTGAATTGCCATAAAATTACTCGATGTATTCTTCTAATACACAACAGTAGCAGCCCACTGTTGACTCACAGAATAAAATAATTTTATTTGAAAAGCCTCAATGAGTGCATACTGATTACAACAAAACCTGATTGTGTCTAAATTGACATTCAAGAAAATTACATTCTCTGCTGAGAGGTTATACTGTAATATTTTTCTTAAAAGTATCTTTTGTGGCAGCAATGCTTACTTCTTCTGGTTTGCTCTCCAATAAACACGAATGATGTTGTACCACCCAGGTTGCATAGTGTGAAGAATAACAATCCAGGCTTTGTTCCAGTTAGCGGTTTTGAGAAATGACTTTAATTTCAAAGCCAGTCCACTTTGTGGTCCAGCATTACGTAAGATTTTTGAAAGTGATACTGATGTTGCTATTAAATGATCCGAATTCAGGATACTGCCTAGCATAGGTGGTGAAAAATACAAGCTAAGGGTCAGCATTCTTGTCACCGCAAGATTTACTGCATCCTTAAAGTGTTTGCAGACACATCGCAACCTCTGTCTTGAACTAATATCAACTGATGTCGAATACATCATGATCTGTACTGTTACTTCTAAGGGAAGAATCCATGAGCCCATGTCTGCATATCTTGAGTAAGAAACATTAGTGATTTCCATATTTACAACAGAGTCTGATTGACTTTCGGTGTTTTCTGTAGAAGTTTCAAAATTTCCAGTATCGTGTGCAATGCCTATGTTACCAGAGATACTTTCTTTTTCTGAACCATTATACTGGTTATTATCCCCATGTTCAAATGTATGTTCAACAAAGTTGTCCTGGTTTATTATTTCTTCACTCACATTCTGGCTTTTATTGACATTGCTTCCGTCCAGTTCATCTTCAGTGTGAGCATTTTGTTTATCCTCTTCTGACAATAACTCGCTTGCATTTTCCTGTCTACTGATACTCAGATAACGATCGCCTTGACCTTCTGGGAGATAGCCGAGGTTGCTGGTAGTAATCGGTAGAGAATTTTGTGGACTTAGTGTGCAGTAGTTCACTCCACTGGGAAGAACAACGTTGATGTTAATTGAATAGTAATCCGCAATTACTTGAAGTGTCAGATGGTCTCCAAATGTCGACTCCTCTGCCATTCCCTGCAAGTAAGTATTGATATTTCCTTCAACAAATGGTGCAATGCGATTATTAATTTGCCTTAGATATTTTACAACCTCACGCCTTAATGATTGTGCAGAATGTTCAATCCCAAGTACCTCTCTAAGTTGGTCAGAAATAGCAGCAAATTGGCAGTTTCCATCACCAACTGGATTCAGTCTTACTTGAAACCCAGAATCTTGGAATAGGCCAACGTCATCTGATCTGAGAGGGATGAGATACTGCTTCCTGCTATCGGTTGTATGTGTTTGTTCCTTTAACAATCTTAGATTGGAGATGTGATACCATTTCTGATGACCATTTTTACTGCCGGTTTTCTCTACCAGGTACATATTATTTCCGCCAATCTTTTTGACAATGCCATTTTGAACATGTGTTCGAAAGGAACACTTTTTCCCTTTGATGCCATTTCTTACCAATACTTTGTCACCACTTTTTAAATTTTCAAACTGTGCTGGGTGGGTTTTCTTTGTTTTTTCTATGTTCCTTTTGGTAATTTCACTGATGTCTTGGTGTAGTTCAGAAAGATATTTCCAATGTTTATCTGTTGAATGTGATTTGCTTTCTTTTATGACATTATTGGCTTCTCTGCCATAGTACGCATGGAAAGGTGTTTTGAATCCAAGAGAGCTTCGTGGATCATGGTTCATGGCCAATGCATATTCATTCAGGTGTTTCACCCAGTTAAATGGCTTTGTGCCCTTATGGCGAATGAGATCGTAGGACAATTTCCTTCTTAACAACCTGTGACATCTCTCAACCTTTCCCTGAGACTGAGGATGGTAGGGCCGACTTCTGATTACCTTAATTCCTTGCTTTTTACAATATCTATCAACTTTTCCCTTAAATTCTCCACCTTGGTCACACTGTATTATTCGGGGTTGACCATGATGCTCATAGATGCCTTTCAATTTTTTGGAAATGCTCCGACTAGTTTTATCAGAAAGGGCCTCTAGCCAAACATACCTGCTAAACACATCAAGTACAGTCAGAATGTACCTGTAACTGATACCATTTGACCTAAATACATACTGGGCACCAATGTCCATGAGGTCAATTTGATGTCTTTCTTGGGGGAATTTGGCAGTAATTGTTGTGGGAGATGGTTTGTTTATGAATTGTTTATTTAAAAGCTGGTGCTTCAGGGATCTTTCCATCAGACTTTGTAGTCTTCTTTCTGACATCCCCACATATTTGCCCTTCAATCTATGGTACATCCACTTTGCACCAGTGACCTTGGTATTCTTTATTTCTTTCTTCAGGATGTTCTTCTTGTCTTCATCCATGATAATGGTTCTTCCATCATACAGAATTTTGCCATCCTCAATTGAGTACTTACTCTTATGTCTATACCACCGCATATAACATCGATGATGGAACTGACTCCAATCCTTGTATGGGACACAAAACTCTCCTTTAATGAAATCTTTGATACAGTAGTACATTGCTCTGTCCATATGATATGGCCCTTTTGCAGGCCTCCTTTTTGGTTGAGCTGCTGTACTGTGTGACAAAAGGGTCAGCATACAAAGTGCAAAGAAAAAAGTGTGCATCCTTTGTTGGCAGACTGAAGGTAACAACATCTTGAATACCTTGTGACAATTGGATCAAAGCTAGAAGACTTGCTGTTTCAATTTCCTTGCAATTGCACTGAAATGTTTGAAAAAGGTATATCAAGTTATATAAATCTGGATGTAATTATTACGGCTTTTATGAAATAAAACTACAAACTAGAGCTTGTCAGAATCAACCGCCCAAAACGCGCGTATTGCCAAGTATTTTGACAGGACAATTTCTTTCTCAGAAAAGGTGTAATCATTATGCATTGTAATGCCTAGATTGTATGCCTGTATGGTTGCAGCAATTAATTGGCCTGGGCCTCGGGAAAGTTTAGTAGATGTGTGGACATTAAATTGCAGACATCCAATTAATCAATGTCATTATTAGTGAATTGGGTTTGTTTACTGTGATTCTGTGCATGCGTGGTCATGTGTATATGCATGTGTCTGCATTCTATAAATAAATATATGTTTTTCGCTGATAGTCAGCTAACACATGGCCCAATGATGCACATCTTCGAAAGCGTCCGAGCTATTTCACCCACGGACCTTGTGTGAAAATTTGAATGCCATCTGTTAAGCGATTCTCAAGTTATCGTGCACTCAAACACCAAAAAAAGGCAAAAACAGACACAGCCAAAATTGATACCTTCCGAAAAAAATCGTGTTTCAGGCACTAATTATGAGAATTAGTTATCTATAAGCTAGAGAAAGGTCACATGTACGATCAGTTCCAAATTGCATCCATCATAAATAAAGGAGAAGCTGAAGGAAATTACATATACAACCAGGCAAAAACACTCAGCAGCAGAACTGACTGGCAGTGTTACCTCCAAAATTTAATCAGTAGTTACTTATACATACATTCTCTAAAATTTTGAATTAACTTAGTTTTTAAGTTACATTGCCGAAAAAAATGTTTTACTTTAAGGAGGCTTTAAAAATGTCACATATGGTGACATCAACTGGGAAATGTAATCAATTGTAACAGACTTAAAATAGCATCAGAGATGGCCAGACCCCACAGCCTTGGTGAAAATTAATAAACACCATTAGATCAGATAACAAGATATATAAAGGGGCAAATACACCTGTGACTTTTCTCCTGAATCCGCCATCTAAATTTGCAAATACACTGTATCAGAATATATAATCTTTCTATGTCAGGTTAGAAAGCCTGTTTCATAAAAAAAATCTTAATGTATTGCTTCCTCAATATGGCATATTGCTCTCGGCTACGAAATTTGAAGCATTATCAAGATTTGGAGTAGTGCTTGTTTTGGAAAGTTATTTATGTTGCTTTATGCCTTGTGACATCCCTTTCAACAGCCAGGGTCAAAGCATGGTAGGTTCTGTAATATCCTATACATATAGCAGGTATAAGCTTTGAGTGTTTTAACAGAGCTTATATCTGCTAGAGGATATTATACATTCCCAGCATCTGACACAAATGGGATTTTAACCAACATTAGTGACAGCCTACTGATTAGGAGCCAAACTTGCTAACCACTTGGCCACTGGGAGAGTTGGTGCTTGTTTTGGACTTTAGGACACAACATAAATATACATATCAGTAGTTTATGGGATTTATTCTTGAGCATAAAAGTGAATGAAAAATGTTATCACAACATTGTAATGCATGATGGATGCCAGATTCAGAAGTAAAATTGGACAGCTGTATTACCCCTCCACAAAGCTTCTCTTGCACACACACATGTCCGTGCATATATAAGTATAGTGGGGTATATTTGCACAATTGGAAAATTAGAATGCAGAAATATAAAATAACATACCTCTCACTATCACCCTGAGTGCAAATCTTGACAGTCTTTACAAAACGCAAATGATGTGTTGTACATACTAAATGAAAGTCAGAAATAGTACTGAACAAGGAAATACTTTAATTACTAACCCTTTGTACATGACGTCACAATTGTGACGCATTATAAACATAAAACTCACCAGAGTTATGTGTGCACCCATGTAGGTGTATTTAGCCTTGCATAGGCGTTAAGTAAAAAATCCATCTGGGTTAATCCTGTGTGGATTTATGCTGCCTTTATATGTTTTGTTATTGATTTCCATTAGTTCTCACCATTATTAAAACCGCCATATGAGGAAGGTAAAGAGGAAATTTTATTCTTTTAGTGTCTTCAATTCGAATTGTGACAACCTGCATCATACTTTACATTTTGCAGCACTTTACGTTTTGCAACTTTACTTTACATTTTGCAGCACTTTACATTTTGCAACTTTACGTTTTGCAGCTCTCCTTTACGTTTTGCAGCACTTTACGTTTTGTGGTCCAACACCTCCTCCTGCTGGCGGTCGAACTGGCGTAGAACCTCCTTCTCGTCGGCCTGTTTCTTTGTCCATAGTTGGACATTGTGTTTAGCCTCCAGGACTTCTTGAACCATCATGTCTCTGGATGTTGGCAAAGGATCGCAAGAGGATTGAATGACTGTTGTACATATAATGGAACTAGAGGATACCCCACTGCCCTATTGTTGCTGTTGATCCTGTCCCAATTTGTGATCTCCTGGAACTCTGGCAATTTGTGATGTTTCTGTCTGAGAGTGGTTGCTCCTCCACATCATACACTGTCTTAGAAGGTTTAGGTGAAGATAACCGCATTGACAAAGGTCTTTTCCTGTCAAGAATGGGGTTATTGTTGGCAGGTCTTGGTAGTGATGACCCCATTAACAAAGGCCTTGTCCTGTCAGAATTGGGGTTCCTGTTTAATCAAAAACTGACTAAATGACCTCCCTTCCATCTGCCTCGCTAAATTGCAGGATGGAATTTAAGCTTCTTAAGGGTCTACAAAAAATTTGCTATCCCTCACAACTAACTTTGATCCCATTTCTTTCTTGTGCCTCTTCACATCAAATAGTCTTCTGAAGACTCTTTGGCATTTTTTGCACTCCTGTCGTTTCACAGGCGGCATGTGCACCTCCAACCAATGTCGTAAAGTAAAAGCTTTTTTGAAGGTGTTGTTAATGCACTCTTGTATTGGACAGTGAAGAACATTTTCCTTCTTGCTATCACATATTTTGCCATCCTCTGGTTCAGAGTCCCATTCCATCTCGCCCATGTCCCTCATCAGATCTTCCAATATGTTTCCAATATATATATTTATCCTATAAATATAATGTAGCCCTTAATCAGGACTTGCAAATATTTAATTTTCACAGTATATACATACTTCTACGCTACATATATATAATACAGTACAAATCTCGGAATTCTAACTAACTCAATTATGACACATTTTAGTGTCTCCTATAAATGTAATAATTACAAAATATCAAATTTGTTTGCACCAACACATCACATTTAAACTCATTCAACCAATTGGGTTGTGTCTCATGCTCAAATGCTTTGACATGGTCCACATCCAATGTAATTTTTCGATACTGTTGGGTTTCCTGTACCCTGTCCTGACCCTTGTCCAAATTTTTGTTTATCACTAGGCATATGGTACACCCAAACCCAGTCACCTATTTTGAAGCTGTGAGATTGAGCATTACGATCATAAGATCATTTTTTGCCTGACTGCACTCGCTTTTAACAGCTTTTTCAAAGGCATTTGTCATGGAATATCTTATCCATTGGACATATTCTATGGGACAAATTGGGACATTCCTTTCATTTACAACACCATACATTATGTCTGTGGGTAGTTTTATTTGGAGTACACCTTGTACTCTCCAGAACTGTGGCCCTATATGCCATCATGGCATACGGAAGGTGGTTTGGAGTACACCTTGTACTCTCCTGAACTGTGGCCCTATATGCCATCATGACATATGGAAGGTGGTTATCCCAATCTGATTTTTCGGAATAATCCAGACTCAAAATTCCTACCCTGATTAGACAAAATTTGTAAAGGTACCCCATTCCTACAAATTTATTCATATGCCTCTGCATATCTTGTATAATAATCTGACATAACTAATATGTGACTGTTTTTTTTCTCTGTTTCAGGAAAAGGACCCATTATATCACAAGCGATTTTCTCCATGGGTGCAGGGACAAAATCTTGCTTCACTGGAGCTTTTTTCGGCATGTGACCTGATTTGTTACTGTTACATGTCTGACACATTTTGCACCAACTAGCAATGTCCCGTTTATACCCGGGACAGAAAAATCTTTATTTCAGTGTGCCCAGTGTTTTCCATAAACCTAAGTGACCTGAAGTGTTGTGATTATGAAGTTGTATCAAAATTTCATTTTTCATTTTGTTAGGCACTATAAACTGCAATATAGGATTCTCTGGAGATTCATCTGGAACCCATTTCCTATACAGCATTTTGTCATATATTTCTAATATTGGCCACTGGGCACAAAGTGCTTTGACCTCTGGACATTCTGAGCAACTATCTTTCCAATTACTCTTTATCTTGCATTTGACCTTTTGCTCAACCACTGTGAAATTTCATCACAGTTATCACTAGTCACAATGCTAGCGGGACCGTTTTCAAAAGTCTGACCAATATTAGTTGAAGGAACATTTTTATCTTTTTCATATCTAGGAGCATTACCAACAAGGACATCACAACTAGTCACAGTGCTAGTTGGCACATTGGATTCCACACCAATTTGACCTTGACCCTTCAATTTTTCTGTTTGCCCTCTCATTGTGACACAAACACAGTTATTGCCTGACAATGCACAGTCCTCACAGTCACCTCTCTTGCACTTTCTTGGTGGCTGTCTAGATAGACCATCAGTATTAGAGTGTAACACACCCTTACAATGTTTTCTTTCAAAGTCATAGGAACTTCATAGTACTGATAACCATCTGGCTAACATTCCCTCTGGTTTTCTAAAGTTTACTAACCACTTCAAAGATGCATGGTCAAGATAAATCTCCTACCCCACAAGTAATGATGAAAATGTTTGATAAATACAACTGCCCTAACATCTCTCTCATAGTTGTTTTCTTGCATACAAAATGACCTTTTCTTGACCATCTTCCTGAATTTGTGACAAAACCCCGCCCACTCCATATAAACTAGCATCTGTGTCCAGTACAAAGGTACCCTCTTCTTTTGGATATGCCAATACTATTGGGTTATGGGTTAGTTTGTCTTTCAGGTTTTTAAAGGACAGTTCACACAAATCATCCCAAACAAATTTGATGTTTCATCGGATGTACCTCCAGTAATACAATGCTAGCCCTAGAAAGCTTTGGATGTCCTCGACCTTTTGTGGCTGAGGCCAGTTTTTGATTGTCTCAAGTTTTCAAGGATCACATGAGATCCCCTCTTGAGAAACAAGTTCAAGATTTTCCAAAGTTTTCTCTAAAGTCTTTTCAAATGTGATTATATCAGCAAGATATAGTACTGTTTTTGCCTATTGTAGTCTACTTAACACTAACTACATCAAATGCATAAAAGTGCCTGGTGCATTGGTCAACCCAATAGGCATGACTGTAAACTGTCTGAACCCTCTTCTTGAGGTGAATGCAATCTTAAATTTCTCATCTTTGTGCATTGCAACTTGGTAATATCCTTAGGCAAGTTTTGTCAAATATTTGAGGTTCTGGTTCAAATTTGCAAATCTCTTTCAGAGGTTGAAGCAATGCCACTGTACTACCCTTGTTAACTTTGATTGGATCAGGTCCAAAATTAGCTACTCTGATGGGTACAGTATCATGTTCAACCCTGACTAAAGATTTTGCAACTAACAGCCCTGTATTGTCAGTCAGTGTGGTCTTGGGCTCGATCAAACCTAAGTTAAAGTTTGAAACCCAATGATGTGACTTCATGGTACCACCTATGATCATTTCATGTTTTACTGAAACAAAAATTGTTTCCCTAGCTTGTGTATGAGCACATCTAGTGCTACTCTCAATGCATGGTTTTGATGTAACCATTAATTTTATGGTGCCCTTGGCTACATAAAAATGCAATCTTGTTCTTCCATGAAATCTAGTCCCAAAATCATCTTTTATCTGTTTTATCTGACAGTGATACCACATTCATTGGTACATTCAAACATTGACCTGGAACTTCAAGGTACATGCAAGTTTGACCAAGTACATTCATGACTTTACCATTTGCATTTTTCAAAATCAAATTGATCTTTTATAATGGTGGTCATCTTGATTCAGGAATATTGTCATGAAACAAACTATCTACAATGTTATGTGTTGATCCAGCGTCAACTAGAAACTGCATTTTGACCCCCATCACACTCCCTTATACATACCAATACGATGAACTGGATTTTCCACTGGTGGTTAGATTCTTTGGACAATCTTTAGAATAGTGACCTTTTTAGGACACCAATAACATTCAACATCTTTTTTAATTGTGACCTTTGTTTGATGTTGTTTGATAATCAGATTGTTTTGAGCTTTTGATGGTTTTCAACTCATCAGCGAGCTTATTTATTTGATCGTTGCTTTTCTTTAGATTGGACACGATATCTTTCAAAAGTTTGTCTTCTTATGTGTCCTCAACAATACAAAACTGTACTATTCACTGGCTTTGTATTTCTCCTACTTGAGCTCATTTCAAAACATTCATATTCTGTGGCCAAAGAAATGGCTTGCTGTAAGTTTCTAGGATTTGTAAATTGCACATGTTTCCAAATTTCAGAATTTCCAAGCCAATTTAACGAATTGGCCAAGAACCAATTGTTGCTGTGCATTCAAACTAATGATTAGAAAAGCCTTAGAAACCAACTTTTGCAATGCATACCCATATTGCATTAGGGTCTCATTGTCCTCCTTGGTTCTATTTCTACACTCAATGTTAAAAATTTCTTTCCTTTCAGCTGAATTGAATCTATTTTCCAACTCAGTGTTTAAAGCATCATAATCTTGGGTGTTTATGTAGGGAGAAATATCACTAAAAACCCTTTGTACTTCACCTTGCAAGTTGAGATGTTTTTTTCAAAATCATTCCATCCATTCCAGTTTGCAGCTGTTTCAAAATGAATAAGATAGTCACTTCATTCTACAGTCTGCCTATTAAACTTATCAAGGTCTCTTTGCCTAGGAGCTCTACGAGTATCAGGATACTGTTGGTACCAGTTTCCAACATGAGGGACTGAGTAATCTGAATTGTATTCGCCTGCCAGGTATCTGTTTTGGACCCCTGTCTGGATACAGTTGTGCTGATGCTGATTTGGGACAATCACCATAATTGTACCAGTCACCCTTAACATTTTTCTTGTGCATGGGTTCAGTACTGTGATATTGTTTCCATGGAACCCATGGCCTGGCTTGTGGACTAAGTGTTTGACAAGCTTTAAGTTCATGTGTGTCATGAATTGCTTTTGGGCCATTTTCTGCAGTTTCAATCACCCTCTGTGGCTTATTTACAACAACTGGGGTTGACTGATAGATAACCTCAATTTCATCATGTGAATCATAAAATTCTTCATCTCTGTCTGGGCCAACAGCATTGTTACACTGGTGTTCACTTTTGTATCCCTATATGAAGGTGGAGCAGTTAAGGCCAAAGTTGGCCTTCTGTGCTGCAATAGGATTTTTTTGAAGTTGACTTCACCATCAGAAACCGTCTGATTTGGATCAGATTTCCATTTTGGCCAACTGGGACAGTCCTGTACTATTTGAATCCAGCTATGGGTAATTGCCTTGCTCATATAAGCAAAAAAACAAAAAAAATCTTCTTAAAATTAAATCTCAATATTAAATGAAAATGCCTATCCTGGTCATGGCACCAAATAATCTGTGGCGACCTTTCAGTCAGATCGCTGGGTCCGATTGCATGGCCAGTTCAAAAATGTATAAGTCTTGTGTTGTGTTCAGAAATTCAAAACGTGAAGCAGGCTCAGAAGTCTTCAAAATAAGAGCCACTGACAATGAGGCTTGGTATCAAAAGGACTCCTATACCAATTTAGTGTTCCGTTTCAACAGAAAAATATGAGTCAAAATCAACAATGTAATTTATTTAATAAATTACACACACTGATATTAAAATTGGTTCAAATATATTTACAATAAAAATATACTGGTTCACTAAAAACCCAACATTACAATTTATCTTTAAAAAGAAAAGAAAATCATCCCTTCTGACTCTTTGATTACAAATTTCACTACCCAGTTATCCCCATTTAAAAACAAAGTAGTAAGATTACCAAATAAGGAATGATGAGGAGAAGACCACTTCAAAATCAATATCATTTACCGCAAATCATCCGGGAACTGTAAAGAGTAAAATAGTCACCTTTCCCAACAAGGAAATTGCTTTCCAGCAAGATGACATGGTTTTCCTACCCACTAATCTATCCAAGCAACTTGGTCTGATTTAAAAAACCCTCTTCGTTCTACTGCCATGGTTGTCAAGCAACCCAATCTCTCCATAAATCTCCGGATTTACATGAATATATAGATGTTCAATGTATCCGACAATGCCTTGCAAAATAACCAGAGTACACTGTACATCACCGTATTACACTGAAAAGTGTGACGTCATATTCAAACCAAACGACAAACAAAGTAAGTATTTCAAAATCTTGCTGCATAACGTGAATCTCGCAAGAATAAAATAAATAGACAAATATATTTGTTTATAACATCTTAAACCCAATATTCTGCAATATGTTATTGTAAAATTGCTTTACAATGAGTAAAAGTGTCTTCTTTTGTGAGCGATAATAGGGTGATTTTGCAGTCTACACCAAGCAACTCGCAATCGCAAATTTCTGTTATAAAAATCCGCAAGGTTCACCTCAACCAACACATAAAAATTGTCAAATTCTAGATATATATTTCTTTACTCAGAAAACTTTTCCTGCGTGTGAACACCTGCAAGTATTGTTGGTATCTCTATTCCCTGTGTGTCTGGGGAAGGAGAAAAGGCCCAACAATTTATCCAGTGAATCCTTGCAGACAGCATTAAATATATTGGAACTTTTTGGTTTATTGTCAGGCCTTAAAATGAACACCGAAAAGACAAAAATGGTATGGGTAGGAAGTAGAAAGCACTGTAGAGAAAAATTGAATATATCAGCAGATTTACAGTGGCGTGATAAAGAATTTTCATTTTTGGGAATTAATTTTTCAGTTGATTTAGATACTATACCTGAGCTAAATTTCAATATTGCAATGAACAAGGCTAAAAAACCATTGAATCGTTGGGATAGTAGATATCTGACTCCTATTGGTAGGATAACTGTAATAAAAACAATGGTTTTGTCTAAATTTAATCACCTGTTTATGTCAATTGTGACACCCCCAAAAATTTTGATGAGCTAAATAAATTGTTGTTCTCTTATTTATGGGGTGGAAAACACACAAAGTCAAACAAAAGAGTGTTTGTGCAGACTATCTAAAAGGGGGGCTACGTGGTTAATATCTATAACTTTGAAAAATGGCTAAAACTTGTATGGATGAAAAACATCCTATCAAAATTCAAATCACCTTGGAATTTGTTACTGCAAGAATGCTGTAAGAATCTAAAACAGATGATTTACATTGGACCTGAATGGTTTCAGAAACACATAAAAGATGCTAATCCTTTTTGGTATGATGTTTTTGAAAATTGGATATTATTTTGTCGAAATCAAACAGTAAAAAGTGGTAAAGATCTGTTAAGTAGCAGTATTTGGTGTAATAGAGAAATATCTTCTGACAATATATTTTATGTGAATTGGTTTAAAAAGGGTATAACTGTTGTGGCAGACTTGCTTAATTCAAGTGGAAGGTGAACTAAAAATAAAGTACAATTTGAAATTCAATATTTTGAATTACTATACAGTAAAACATCTTGTCACACAATTTATGAAAAATAACAGACTCCTCTCAAAAGAAAAGTTAGAAAGACCACATGTTCCTTTTTATAAAAATGTTTTGTTGAATTTTGAAAAAGGAAGTAGAGATTTTTATTCAGTTCTATCTTATTAGGACTATGAGCATCCAAACAATGAAAATAAGTGGTCTCTTGTGCTAAATACCCGATTACATAATGATTTCTGGAAAATAGCTTATAAAATATGTTTTAAAACTTTATAAGTTAAAAAGGTGTTCGGTAGTATAAGATAACATAGAAGGTTATATGAAACACATACGTGTATATGTATACAATGGATGTAATTTTATTTATGTCTTGCACACTTGTAATGTATGATCTTTTGTTTGTAAAAACTTGAAGAAAAATAAAAATAAATACCACTTGGAAATTATACGAAATG
Organism: Sabellastarte sp. h YS-2021; assembly: GCA_964017235.1. Classification (NCBI taxonomy): domain Eukaryota; kingdom Metazoa; phylum Annelida; class Polychaeta; order Sabellida; family Sabellidae; genus Sabellastarte; species Sabellastarte sp. h YS-2021. Next base: position 80,832,733 of record OZ024935.1, on the reverse strand, counting down.
GTCGATAGTAAAAGTAAAAAAAAAAAAAAAATTTTAGTGGTGCAGTGTAACATCAAGGTGTCCATGCACCTAAATTTTAAACTTACTTTAGTTTACTTTACTGGTGTTATCTCTCTTTGTTCCTTGTTAATGTCTATCAGATATTCATTTAAGGACAAAAAAGTCTATTATATTATATTTTAACAGAACTGATGTTCCATTTTTCATTAAAGGAGAAAACTAATTCTGAATAAATAAAATGATCCTGTTATATTGCCGGTTACTTAGTAACCAATATATAATACCACTGACCAGCTTTTAGATTTATTTATTTGGGTTTAATGTCACCTTCAATAGGTCATATCACAACGAGTGAGGAAACCATTAAATACAGTTGGTAAAGTTTCTGTACTGCAAACTTTTACACATAGGATCCAGGGATTGAGCCTCAGATCTCAGATGTAGGAGGGGAGTATGTTTCCACCAAGGCCCCTTAACCAGCTTTTAGATAACCAGCCCCACAGTATCCCTTTCATTAGCTATTTCAAGTCAGTACTGGTCCTCAGTGAATCTAAAATGCTACCATGAGGATAATTCGAACTCATAAATACAGAGATAGGAACCAAGTCCAAGTGACAAATCACTAAACTTGTTAAGCAACTTGAAGCGTGCATAAAAATTATATTATTATTATTATGCATTTCTTTTGCCATAGAACAGTAATGCATATTTTAAGTTTAAAACTTCTAGCAATATCAGATTTTATTATTTCCAAGGCTAACAAGAAGTGTGACATGCTCTATTAGCGACCTGAACATGTCCATTATACAGTATAATATTTATCTATAACACGCTCAATGTTAACAAGAAAATTATGCTTGTAGTCACATATACTGGAGTCATTTTTAAATACAGTAAAAGCATTTTGCAAGCACACTACAGTTTCATAAACTTTCATAAAATTTAGTTCCTTCAAACAGGTGTGCACATTTGAAAATTCACTTTTGGTAAATAAACTTGGGTCAGTGGCATGGATAATGCTCACTCCAAGCTCTTTTCCCTCCATGCATAAGTATTTTGTATCCTGGGTGCAGAAATTCATGGATTGTCTAAAATTCCATGTGCAGGACAAAAGTCGATGCTGTTCTGGAAAACGCTTAAAGTACAAGCAGAGTAGATCTTGGTCATTACTGGTATGCAGTACTGTGTTTTGATATTTACTTCCCTTTAAATACTCCTCCATGAATGACAACTGCTTCAGTTTGCCTAAGTCCATCAGCATCAAACCGGCATTTATTCCAAGACCAAGAAAAATATCCTCTCCTCTCCTTGCTGCATACCTCCTTCCAATTGCTGTCGCTACAGTTTGATTTCTATCAAATGTATCAAACAACTTCCATAGCTTCCATAGATCATCAAGGGCTAAAAGGTCTGCATCAATGTAGATGAGTCTTGAAGTATGCTGAGCAATTATAGGTGATCTCATTATTGCAGCATATGCTAAGATTTTCCTGTGAACAACATTATTTTTTCCCACTGGGAAAATTAAATCTGATCCCTTGTATTCATCCAGCTGATAAATATTTACTCTTTGTTTGAATTCCTTCGGCCAAGCCTGAATTTCAACAAGCACGTTATCCACAGCATCATCTGTTGTAAATATATAAAAATTAACTCTGTTTTTAGTTGTAAATACTATAGACTTGATCAGTACTAGCCCATATTTAAAAAAACGTTTTCCTATCATTATTGTTGCAATATGAATTATTTCATCTGCAGATGAAATATGTGGCACAGGAATTTGACCACTTTGTTTATATTTAATGGTGTCACTTTCTTTTTTATCTTCCCCATCATCTGATGACAAATTTTCCAGCGTCGGGTTCACTGCAACATACACACAGAATATCAAAGTTGCAACAAAAGCTAAAATGACACCCTTTAATATATCCTTTTTAGACATATTTGGATGTAGAAATAATGAATGATGTATTAAAATTAGCACGTTGTTTATACTTCAATATAAAAGAAGTTTGTGTAGCTGTTGTTAGGAATCAATATCAATTGAATTCCTATGAAAACCAATGTTATTCTCTGCCGGAGTAAAAAAGGGGGACTTTGTTTATCAATAAACGATATCAAAATATTAATTATCCTCCAGGACATTTCAGTGGCAGAAATATTTAACCTAATTTCACTGTTGAACATAAAAAAGAAAGAGAATTTTTTTAAATGTCATGAATGCATATTATTCAAAACAGAATCGTACATTTTATATCCTTACAAAAGCCTAATTTGAATTTAACATGGTTGTAAAGCCTACATTTCTTTCAGCCCAAACTGTACCCAAAAACCAAACCCCTTACATCACCAAAATTAATGTAACAGCGCCATGTGTGAAGCAGTAGCACAAACATTCATAATATAAAATGCGTCAAATTGCACTAAAACTCATATGTTTTGTTTTGTCTGGATTTATTGAGAAATCGTTGCTTCAGACAAATAGATGAACACGTTCTGAGTATCTATCAAATGCCTACCAGTCAGCATACAGGTGATTCTGATCGAGTGTAATTGCACTGTTTTGGATTGACAATGACATCTCCTTTTGCTCAGGTTTGTTACTTGTTAAACAGCAAACAGAGAGTGAAAATCTCCAATCATTCATCACAACTATCCCATCATTGACACTGCAATAAAGGTAGCAAATCATTTTCTCATTAGCTACATGTAATTCAATATGTTAGCTACCCGTAATTCGGTACACCCTTTGAATTTCACCTTTCAGTATCAAAGGCTCTAAATTTCAATTAATAAACTGATCTGTCTATAATCAATAATTCAAGCAAACAAAAGCTCTCCCTCTTGGTGGATTTTGGTTTTTGGTGTTGACAATAATTCCCTTATTTTTGGACTTAACCTTCTTACACGATTAGCACCTAACGTGTTTTCAGAGCATTTTTGCATTAGCAGACATGGCCATGTAGGAGTAAATTGAAACAGTTTTGTACATCAGCTCAAACTTCTCAAAAAAGGGTGTTGGAGGTAGTGTAACTTGATTTGTTTGTTCATGCACAAGGCGTGAAAAATATGCATCAATCCATGGTAAGATTTTCACAAACAGTGGCCATTAGCATTCTTTGCTAATTTTACAATACAAAAACCAACGTGAACTACAGTTGTAAAGAAAAAATATTTTGTTACTTTAATTTATATTAATTCGCCTACATAAAATGAATTAATTTTGAACTGATTTAACAAAGTCAGAAATGAAGGAAAAGGAAAATACCAAATAAAATATGATGGGCAGTGAAGCCAAACAGCCCATGGGTCTTGAAGAAAAAGGAATAAATACTACTACGGATGATAACAGGTGGAACATTTAGCAACACATCGATAAAGAAGCAATATGTGGCACTGCTGTAATGTATTAGAACCAACAGGTTGAATTGGGCTGTCTCTGAAAGAATGGACTATATGGGAATAGCAAAGCTCTGTCTGCACACCAATTAACTCCAGACATATTCAATTCATTAAAAGGATTTATTTATTTGTTGTTCGACAACCAGGGTCATATTGCGATTGGTAGTTTATCGGGGGAGGAAACCAGTGCATGCTGCACTGTAAACCAACGAGCATGAGCAAGTAACTACCAACTTTCCAACATGAAGCGCCCCGGCCCAACATTCAAACTGGCGGCCTCAGACTATCTTGGAGGTAACAGCTGGGAAAAATTATAGAATAATTAAAATAACAGGCTTAACACTGAATAGAGAGTGTGGGTCTCCTGAGTTATTAAAACTTTGGACAGAGAGATGGTCATATGTTGAAGGTTTTAGTATTTGTCTTTTTAAATGGTAAAATTTTAGTATATAAAATTTAATTGCCCAAACCATATTGAAGCGGTCTAGCTTGAAAAAAAAAACACTCTGTCAAATAGTGATTTCAAATTACTTCTCATGTGGTGGGGGTTTTGATTTGTATAATTAAATATTACGTAAAATTTAACCTTCCAAACAACATTAAAGTGGTCTAGTTGAAAGAAACCATTGTTATTTGAGGTTCTCAAATAACTAGATTTTGTGTTGGAAAAAGAAATATTGTCAAATAATGTTCTCAAATTATTCGATTTTGTGTTTGTCTATGAGGATGTAGATAAACTTCATTTCACTGTCTCCTGTGGTAGTTTTTACCTCTTCAGCACAATCAGCTAAGTGTAAACAATGTTCAGATTTCTTGTTTACTTTTCAAACATTTTAGTATCCTCATGTACTGTGACAATGATGTTCATTGATACTTACTGTAATCTACATAATAAGACACACTGTTATCCGCCAGGTATACGTTTTTTTTTTGCTAGACAATGTAACTCTTGTAAATTTGACTTACAAAAACTTCTGTTTCAACTGACATACATTAACCAAGGTTTGTCTAATATATTTCTTGCAAGATATACTATTGTGGTGTCCTGGTTGACCAGAGCGTGGTGTCATCTGGGTTTTACAAACTAGTAATTTTAACTTTTTAACAATGACTACTTTTACAGGGTGCAGTTTCAACACTAATGGTATCCGAAATTAAAATAAAAGTTTAGCAATCTTTGAGTGGCTAGAACATAGCAATTAACATGTTTTTTCTGCACGAAAATCACTCTTTGCTTAACATAGAAAATGAATGGAAACAAGACCTTATTAATAGACAATTATTCTGTTCTCATGGTAGTATACCTTCAAAATATGAAAGCAGAGTAATCACAGAAATTTTCGATAATGAAGGTAGATTCTTATTGTTACATATTATGCTTAATGAGATGGAATTAGTGTTGGTAAACATCTATTCTCCAATTAAAGACAAAAGAAAGTTTTTTACAGTATGTTGAAAGTAAACTGATAGATTTCATTGGCAAACCCGTGATTTTAGGTGGGGATTTCAACACATACTTAAATCCAATTTTGGATAAATCTGGGGGACAAATAGAACAGCAATCGGAAGCTGCAAAAATAATATTAAACATATGTGACAAGTTCAGTTTCCTTGATATTTATACATTTTATATCCTGATACAAAAAAATGTACTTGGCGTAATAAAGGCAGACTTGGCAAGATTAAATATGATGTTTTTTTACAGAGTAACTTCAGTTTCGTAATCCAAAATGTAAAATTCTATCAAGGATACTGTCTGACGATAACCTTGTTAAAACTGATTTTGTAAAAAGATGTACAATGTGCCAGAGGTGAAGGCTTTTGGAAATTCAATACCAGATCAACTCAAAGATACACATTATATTGATAAAATAAATTATCTCCTTGCTGATTTTGAGAACACCGCCCCGACTTTTGAAAATAAAGCTTTGCTGTGGGATATCATAAATGTAAAATAGGCCAAGTTAGTGTTCTCATGCATACTACAAAGCCAAAGACCACATGAAAATAATTTGCGTAAAAAACTAGGCTCTTTAGAAAACAACCTCAGCAATAATCCATCATCCTTGACCAGGCAAAATGGAATTAAACTTGAGCTAGAAACTATTTATCTTGACAAGGTGAAAGGCTCCATAATTTGCTGTAGGGCAGCCTTCATTAAGAACAGTGATAAAAAAACTGTTCCCTCAATCTCCGTACACTGAAGTGAGTAGTGTTGTTTCTGCTCAGTTTAACAAAGAGAACCTTTGCCTTCAAAATACAGAAATTAAAAGCTATCAACATCAAATAAAACTATCTGTGATTCACCTATGACTACTTTTGAATGCAGTAAAGCATGACAATAGCTCAAAAAAAAAAATATATATCCTGGTTGTGATAGTCTTCCAGTAGAATTTTATACTTTTCTGGAGGACAATTCAGCTTTTTATGTATAATAGCATCATTTGGTCATTTTAAAATGGGCAGTTTTCAAGCAACAAGAAGAGAAGTAAAATATCACTTGTTCCAAAAAGGAAAAAAAAACTATGCCTTAAAAACTGGCCCCCAATCAGTTTGTTAAAGGTTAACTATAAAATCTTGACAAAAACCTTAGCAATAAGGCTGCAAGGTGGTCTTGACAAAGTTATAAGCACAGATCAAGTGGGCTTCATAAAGAGGTGTCTTATTGGAGAGAATATAAGAAGAACAGCAAACATTTTATATTATTGTAATATAAATTGTAAATCAGCTATGAAAAAGCTTTTGACAGAGTACAATGGACTTTCTATATAAAAGCCTTCAAGCTTTTAATTTTGGAGAAACCTTTATATCTTCGGTGAAAACCCTGTATTCAGACATAGACAGCTGTGTTACTAATACTGCTAAGTCATCAATTTTTTTTCAAACTGGAAAGGGGTATGTTAAGGTCATGGGGCAAGCACGGTAGCAATTACAGGTTGCTTTTAATTTGCAACAGGAAAATACAATTGGAAAGAAATTGTGGTCTGTTCACTAACACAAATTGTCCTTATCGTGTGATCCTTTCAATATCCAATCACACAAAATGTCTGTATATAGTCAGAGAGTTTGCACACGTGTTCTGTCTGCACAAGGATATGGATAATGTCCAAAATGTAGTAAATCCACTCTCTGGTAGAATCATACACTGTATATAATAAGTAATATCCAAAAGTACAGCATATTTATCCAGACAATGTAGAAAGTTCAGTCCAGAAAAAGTTCACAATAGCACAAGCACTTAATATCCACTTGAATGTTAATTCTAAGATATAATAGCCTGCCTAATAGCCAGTGTATACTGAGTTCACTTGTGGTCACATGTACAGTCCTTACATATCATTATGGAAGCGTCTAGAATATTACAGAACCAACTTAAAGTTAACATCAGTAACCAGATTAAGTGAGGAAGTTCTAGAACCTACAGGTAGCTTATAGTTTTTCCCCAAAACTGTTAATATCATCACTAAGGTTAGCCTAGAGGGATTCCCCCGAGTCAGATCAATAAACATCAGCAACACATAACATAAAATTAATAACTCCCTTACTTTAACTGTCAATTCATCCATATAGCTTAGATTAAATAATTCACAGACACAGTGCCTATATATGTAACAGGTATAAGACAAGGATGCAGTCTTAGTGCCTTGCTTTTTATAATATTTGTGGAAATATTAGCCATTAGTGTTAGAAATCTACAATTCAATTAAAGAAGTTATAATGAACCATAATGAATTTAAGATCAGCCAGTTGGCAGATGACACTACCCTTTATCTGTCGAACATCTCTTCACTGCAAAATGCAATAGAATTATTAGACAAGTTTTCAATAAGCTCTGTATTGAAAATTAATAAGGAATAATCTGAGGTCATTCCACATAATATGGGCAATAATTTAGATGAATCATTGGGCATCACCTGGCAATATGGAAGTGTAAAATGCTGGAGTCTTGGTTTAATTCGGATAAAAAAAATCATTGCAATAAATCTCAATGAGACACTACAAAAAATAAAAAAACATTATGAAGCTCTGCTCTTGCCAGAACTTGACAGTCCACCAGAAAGTGGACATTCTGAAAACACAGGTGCTAAGCCAATTAATTAATATATGAAGTGTAATTGTGTCCCAGACGATTTTGTTGATCATGTAGATGCATTCTTTTTTATAATTTTTATGGGACTGAGATAAAATACCTAAGATTTAGAACTATATTGTTATCACAAATAAAGAGTCTGGTGGACTAAAAATCACAGATTTTAAAAATATGTTGATATCAACAAAATCAATGTGGTTGAAGAGGTAACTAACAGTGTAAATCCGTATAAACCCAATTGGAAAAACTTAGCTTTGTTTACCACTGAAATGGCTGACACAACCCTTCTTTTGCATAAATTAAGTATTGAAATATAACCACATTGTAAATCCAGCTTCTATGGACAAGTTTTAGAATCCTGGTTAGATTAGAAAAAAGTTAAATAGGTCTGATTACCAATATGATATTTTATCCACTCTTTTTTAAAGAATATTTTAACATTATAAATTGTTACACAATTGTCTATTTACTTGCAGTCTTTGGTATTTATTTATTTGATTTATTGCAGACTCATGGTCCATATAATTACAACAATTAATTTTATCAGCAAAAGCCAGTGGTTAACCATGTTAGGTGCTTTACTGGCATCAAGAAAACACACATTTTCACAACTGAATCGATTCCTGTAATATTCAATTACTTGTTTCATTGTATAGATACACAAATCTGTAGATGTTTTAAAGGCCTAGTGCACCGACCACACAACTTTGTCTCATATATTCAACTAACATGCACACATCCCAGTAATTATAACAGCTGAAAGTTGTGTAGGTAGATAAACATTCACTTTTTATGCTCGGCTTTCTGCTTCAACACAAACAGAAGCCATTTTATCTGTTGTGCATACGTCATCTGTTGTGAGTATACAGTACTGGCTTCATTAAATGATATACTGTTTGTTGATAAACTAGATGAAAAACTATCTTACACTGACTGATTGAATATTTAAAGTTACTTGACTTTAAGTGAAGATTGCATATGATGATCTATATATTGAAAATACCCAGATTGAAAATCCCTGAATGTTTTCAAATCCATAGCAAATCCCAGGATGTACACAACATTAAAAATCACCAATACAAAAAGTCCTAAAACTTAATTATTATGTTGTCTTATTATTTATTCATTGTTGTACACATAAAGACCTTTAGAGATGAGACTTCCAATTCCTGTTCCTTAAAACAGATATGTATTTGTTAATTACAGTGAGAAAAAATGGCTTCAATTTTCATGTTGTCTATGTAGAAGTTTTGTTAGCAGGCCACTTTAGAATCATGAGAACTAGGATTCATGAGTCCGTACAAGTGTTGACCCAATGTGTCAATCAAATTGGAAGAAATCAGTCAGTGAATATGACACCAGTTAGGCAAGGGTCCCATTCACATGACAATGATGCAGCCGAGTTATTCTGTCCTCAAGTCATCTCAACATCGCATACTAACCGTCAGTCACTGAGGCTCCAAGATACTCCAACCTACCAACGGTGCAGCCTGGGCACTTGGAGCAAGGGACTAACTCTCAGAGCATGGACATACATCAGAATACAAACATACAAGAAAACCCACTATCTTCGCATCCCTGGCAACCACAAAGTGTGAACCAGGATAACATCATCCCAGGCATTGACGCACTGAGGGGCTATCCCACAGTTTCAGAAGCCAAAGTTTTAGCATCATATGATACTCAGGCTCGAACCCATGTCCTGCAAGGTAAGCAGCCAACACTTTCAACCACATCACGTCATTCTGGGCATATACAATCTGACCAACACATGCAATGTTTCACCTCAGTACTGTTGACCCAATAAGGGCTATCAGGACTCTGCAGGGAAAAAAATGCATAGCATATGATGACCTTACCTTACCTCATTGGGATGTGGGACAGCTCAGCAACATACATCAGACTGAACACCCCTCCCTAGTCAACCTGTCACTGCTTCAGGTTGAATGAAAGTGAATGTTATCCTTGCCCTCAGGCAGGCCACCTCGCTTCCATGGCAAGCAGTTTGGAATGCATGGGCCTATTCTATGTGGAGGATGGCCATTTAACTTGGGCTGATAACAGTCAATGGTCCTTAAACAGGTTAAGCAATTCACAAATTGCCATGGCCAACATGCAAGATGTGTCACAGAAAAAAGTATGTAAATATTACAATGAGGGCCACTGTTCACATGAAGGGAATCATGGGCAGTTTAAACATGTCCATGCATATTGTAGTCGACAAGGTAGGAACAGTGTTCACCCAGAGAATAAGTGCAATTTCAAAACTAAAGGACAAGTCAGAAACACTAGTAAATAGGTTTTAGGTCCACCACTTGGGCCTAGGCATTTGTCACACTGTCAAAATAAATTAGGTGTAAATAGCAACTTACATAGGGATAGTTTGAATGTTAAAATCACGTCACATTGACCAGACCCCCCCTGAGGGTTTTACAAATAATAAGTCTGTTGTTGACCATTCATATGTTCCTCAAAAATGTAGTCAGAATCCTATGTTTGAGGAAGATCCGTGTCGAAGTAATAGTGTTAACATTGTGCAAGTGCCTGATTATGACATCAGGGAACTGTGTTCTTCTGGTAATAAATTGAGTAGTAAATGAATGTATACATGTGTAGAAAATAATGTAAAATTTTCTGTTTTTCAACAGATGCTTGATAATACCAGGGCAAGAAGACTCTGTTTGGGCACATCACAAGGCCTCCATCAACTCAATTAACAAAGGTGACTAGTTAATGGAAACTAACACTAATACTAACACACATGCACCAAGTATATCAATATCTCATACCGATTTCCAGTTTAGATAGGCCAATGTCCAATTCGGGCAGGTGTAACATAATCATAAGGCTGCTGTTAATGAGGCAAATCAAGCCCATGTCAACACCCTGCATTATGGTAAGACCATTCCTTTGTGTAGAGTGCATTTCACACTTTGGAAGTTTAATAATGTCTGTAATCAACAAACACATGTCATATTTATCACCAACTATGATACTGGGGCTTCTATGTTATTTTCAAGGGCACCACCCTTATGTAAATTTTGTGCAGCCATGTTACCAAGTTCCCCCTGGCCCTCTGTATATTGAAAAGTCAGTGGATATGTACATTACATACATCAGTATCTCAAGTTTGGCTTCCCTGTATCAAGTGCAAACCCTGATGGTATCACCAATAATACTGTCACAAACCATTTCTCGGCTCTACAATATCCTAAACAAGTAACTGAATACCTCACAAATGAGAAGGCCAAAGGAGCCATCCTTGGTCCAGTTAATGCTATTAACACCAAACATTCCCACTGTTCCCCTCTTCTTACTCGGCCTAAGGACTCAGATAAGAAAAGAGTAATCCTGAACCTCTTGTATGCATACGGGGCGTCATTAAATGGCGCAGTCAACAAAAATTTTGATGGCATGAAATTTAACTTAAAATTTCCATCAGTAGATGATATAGTGGCAGAAATTCTGAATATCGAAGGTGACATATATCTGAGTAAGACTGATGTCACAAGAGCATTTAGGAACCTGTGTGTCGATCCTTTGGATGCCCACAAGTTTGGCATCACATGGCAGGGCAGCCATTACGTCTACAGGCCCATCGCGTTCAGCTTGATTCATGGGTCCTCAGCTTTTCAGATGATATCAGATGCCATAGCCCATATCATGCAAACCAAAAATTACAAAATGTTTGCATATATAGATGATTACATCATTGTGGGCTCCAAAGCTGACACAGAAAGGGTTTTCCACGAACTTACTGCCCTCTTAACAGAACTAGGCCTCCCAATGAATTCAGATAAGCGACCCACCTAACCAAGGCCCTAACATGCCTTGGTATACGCATAGACATTGCCAAACACTCTTAGCATAGATGACTAAAAATTGCAGCAGATATAGAAACAATGCATCCACATGAGCAATAAGGCACATATTAGCAAAAAAGCAATGCAGTCCTTATTAGGCAAATTACTGTAACTTCATAAATGTGTTCTTCCTGCAAGGGCTTTTGTTAATAGAATACTAGATTTGTTCAGAATTAACTGTCATGTCAAGTCATTCGCTTAAATGATGGTTTCCACAAAGACATCTAATGGTTTCTGAAATTCTTGCCAATATTCAACGGATTCACCTATATTAGACACCCTAGTCTTCCCAATTCCTGATTTTGATCTAAAAATAGTTCACCTTGAAATGATTAATCTAGTGATTGTTCTTCACTTGTGGGTACAGCACTGGTCACATTCTCATGTGCGAATTTATTGTGACAATGAGGCTGTTGTCCAGGTGGTGAGGGCCAGCAAGACCAGAGACCTCTTTCTTGCAGCTTGTGTTAGAAATGTATGGTTAATTTCAGCAATTCAGGACATAAAACTGGACATACACCACATTATGGGCAAGAAGAACATCACTTCTGACCTCTTATCTAGGTTACACTCCCCACACCCAGTTAACCAAAAACTATTACAACAAATAGTTGTAACTGTATTTGGGACAGGGTCCCTTGTCATTTCTTTCAACTAGACCTTAACATATAATTTTAGGTGCCAACCATCTCACATCTCCCCTGGCTGACGCAGCATGGCACAGAATAGAGGAGACATTCAGACCTTCCACCAAGGCAAGCCACAGAAGACACTTCAGGACATACATAGCCTTCCTGATTTTCACAGGTTGCCCTATCTCCATTCAACTCCACAATATATTGTCATTCATGGAATATCTTCACCAGAACTCAATCTCGCCTAAAGTTGTCAGAAATTATATTTTCTCTATTGCTTCCCAAGCAAAATTTTACCCTATTCAACACCAAGACATCAACCACCCAGCTGTGGCCAGATACCCGAGGAGCATCTCCATACATTCAAGATTTCAACCCACCCCAAGGGGCATCTTTGATGTCAAAACACTGTATGCTATATCCATGTCCCGTGATCACCTGTCTGGCCCCATTTTATTTCGGGCCATATTTCTGTGTGCTTTCTATGCCTTCCTCCGCATGTCCAACGTAGCACCCCGCAGTACTGCACAGTTTGATCCAGGCAAATATTTCCTTAGACAAGATGTAATCTTTGCCCCAGACGGAGTCCACCTCATCATTAAATGGACCAAAACATTGCAGGATGACAAGTCCCATCATTTGGTGCAACTACCAACTATTGAAAACATGTACCTTTGTCCAGTCAGAGCACTGAAAGCTCTACTGAGATCCAGGAAACTCCCATCCACCCATCCTTTACTTGCTACCCATACCCCACCATTCAATCAGATCCTTGATTCACATATTAGCCAAGCCCTCAAAACTATCCTGGCCATCAAAAATATTTCACACACCATCATGGTTTCCTCACCTTCAGGAGGTCTGGGGCAACCCTGGCATTTGACCACAGTATACCACTTTAAAACAGCATGTCCCATGGCCTCTGGCGGAGTTTGGCCATGTGGACCTACTTGCAGAATGCTTCACACTCTCCATCCATCATCCCTTACACTTTTGCCTCTGTTATTCCCTCTTTTCTGTAGCTGGGGTTTGGTGCTTCAAAAATCTGTATTCTACACACTTTTAAACATTTTATCCTGATGTTAACCATATACACTATATATATTTATATACTAACATGAAAAATAAAAGTGCAAACCAAATCTTTCACTTGTCTTCCAAACTTACTGAAACTTGACCTTGATCTGTGATCTTAAACTTTAACTGCCACTCAGCTGGCAGCTTACTGGACTTATGGATCAAGGCAGTTGGGTTCAAATCATCAGGCAACTGTTACAAAATGTATTATGAAAGGTATGCAATATATTAGTAAGGTTGCAAATGAAAAAAAAAACTGGTTTCTTTGGTTGTGGGTTCTTTTTGTTATAAACTTTTCAAAACCATTTGTTGCTTTTCACATTAAATTTGTTTTTGGTACATTTATTTTTTCCTACACAATGTCATTAATTAATATCATGGATTCACCAAATTGATAAAACTGTATGCTTCATTTGTACTTTTCGGAGAGATTTTTTCAATACAGTTTCAATATTGATTAATTATCATTTATCACCTGTTTTTGAAAACCAGTTTTGGAAAGGATAAATGAGTACAATAAATCACTTGAGGATAACTGTAGTAAAATTTACAATGCACATTGCAGGGGAATCATCTGGCTATCTCTAGCAACAAAGACTCCCGGCCAGGTCATGTGTATGTTAATGTGTAGTGGAATCCTCTGGGATGTGTACATTAATTTAAATGTGGTAAAACTCATTACAGAGAAACCCCCTGACTAAGACATATCTTTGAATTTCATAAAACGCAGTATTATTCCCACCCATATGAACTTTTTTTATAGTGCTTCAAAACTCAACAGTCAGTATTTCTTGTTCTTGTTGGACTTTTCTGTCTGCTCCTGCCATTGTACAGAATAATACTTGTGATCAGGGCCCGTATTCACTAAACCTCCTTTATTCCAAGGAACCCTTAAAAAGTAAGGACTTCCTTTATTACTTGCCACTTCCTTTGTTTTTGTATTCATTAAACTTCCCTCAAACAAAGGAGCCTAACTTTCTTTCCTTGACTTTCAAGGAAACCTTAAAAATCTAGGAAATCCTTAACTTTCAAGGGAATCTGGAATTTTGATATTCATTAACCTTCCTTTATATATCCTTGGTTTTCTCCCTTAATGTTACAGGTAAGTGTGTGACTACCTTTATGATGAAGGGGAATTTTGGTGGTTTGACTTTTTAAGTAAAACTTGAGGTAATTGGTAAAATGTTATGACATTTGAACCTTTTTTTGGCTCTGGACAAATAATAGTGTTCCTCTGTATATAGGGTTTTTAACTTTTAATCTCATAGTCGTGAATACAAAAATTTGGTCACATTGAGTTGAGAATTTTGCTCTCTGCGAGTGCATCCTGATTAATGTAAGCTAAGAACATTATGTATGTAATCGCATACACCTAAGTCATTTTAAATACAGTAAATGTATTTTTCAGGAACTTTGGCAAAAATTTGTTCCTTTGTACAGTTGTACACTTGTGCAAATTCACTTGTGGTAAACATAATCGTAAAAGTGGCATGAATCATGCCCACCCAAAACTCTTCTGCATCCATGCCTAAAAGGGGGCTCGGTGGTGTAGCGGTTTTAATAGTTAATAATGCATGAGAGACCGCAACTCGAGACAAGAAGAGAGAAAACTTGGTATTGTAACATAAAAACTCATTATTTTTATACGGGTGATTAAACGCTTAACACAATTAAAAGATATTCTGTATTTTTGTAGGATTTTGTTGTTTGTAGAAAAGATACTACTTATAACATATTCAGAATTTATTCTTCCCTTAAATAAAAATACAATTATTATTTATCAAACTAACAAATTTATTTTTTACAATTAAAGATATCGTTGAAATTTGTCTTCAAGACATCCATCTTTTACGAGAATGTCCAACAAAGTCAGTGGTATTTATAATTTCTTTTTCGATTTTCCTCTCTACTCTTGCCATTGTGCAATATATTACTTATTTGTAGCACTTTTCAAAGTTAGCAAAAGTTTACTTTTGTAATCACATACTCTCGAGTCATTTCTGAATACAGACAATGCATTTTCTAGACAGGTAATGGTTTTATAAAGATGAAATTTAGTTCCTTTTTCAAGTGTACACATTGGCAAATGCACATGTGGTAAACATAATGTAAAAAGTGGCATGAATCATGCCCACCCAAAACTCTTCTGTATCCATGCCTAAAAGGGGGCTCGGTGGTGTAGCGGTTAGAGTTCTTACCTCCAACCTCTGAGGCTGCGGGTTCAAATCTTGGGCCGGGTGCTTCATGTTGGAAAGTTGGTAGTTACTTGTCGATGCCCGGTGGTTTACAGTGCACTATGCACTGGTTTCCTCCAGCTGTAAACTACTCATTGCAATATGACCCTGGCTGTTGAATGCGACGTAAAACAACAAATAAATATAAATCCATGCCTAAAAAGTTTTGGGTTCCCGTTGCAGAAATTCAAAGAGAGTCAAAAATCTCAAAATTTCTATTTACATGAAAAATTTGGTGTTGTTCAGGAAAATGTTTAAAGCACATGCAAAGTAAATCTTGTTCTTGGTATTCAGTGTGGTAGGTTTATCTCTGCTACTGCCTAAATACTTTTCAATAAACACAACTGTTTCAGCTTTTCTAAATCGATCAACATCAAACCTGCATTGATCACATTGCCATAAAATGTCTTCTGCAGCCAATTCTATATACCTTGTGCCGAATGATGCAGTCTACAGTTTGATGTCCATCAAATACCTGCCATAGTTTCCACAGATCATCAAGAGATAAAAAGTCTGCATGTGGATCAGTTTTGAAGTATGCTCAGTGATTATTGGTGAACTCAATATTGCAGCATACGCTTTCATTTTCTAAGAGGTATGACTTTTTGTTCCACAAGGAAAATGTAAAGATTTGTTTTCAATATTCACACTTGATTTAAATTCATTAAGCCAAGTCTGAATTTCAAGAGGATTTTAGCCATAGCACCATCTGTTGTAAATATATAAAAAATATATTTCTTGTTTTTTTTCTGCCCATCATAATCGTTGCAATGTGGATAATTTTATCTGCAGATAGTATTTGCGACTGCACTGGATTTTTGCTAATTGTTTTATATTTAAAGATGTAATTTTATTCTTTATCTCCCTCCACATTTTGAATATGAATTTACTTAAGTGTGGTTCACTAAAACATTCACAATAAATATCAAAGCTGCTACTACAACTAAAGTAACTCCCTTTGATATATACCTTTTTGACATTTTGACAATAAAGCATATAAATGCTTACTTAAAATAAATATGGTATTACTTAACAACGAATTAAAAATTTAATTTTTGTCAAGAATCAAAATCAATTGATTTCCAACAAAAATCAATGTAATCCTTTGCATGAAAACAAAAGAGCCCCCATGTCTGTCAATAACTTTTACTACCATATTGATTATCCCAACTTATGTTCAACTTTATTTCTGTTTTGAGCATAAAATAAAACAGAATTATATTTTTGATAATGTTCCTCCTTAGCAAAGAATCTGCAGTTATTAAAGGTGTACTCCCCAATTTTTTTCAAAGCTGCTACTACAACTAAAGTAACTCCCTTTGATATATACCTTTTTGACATTTTGACAATAAAGCATATAAATGCTTACTTAAAATAAATATGGTATTACTTAACAACGAATTGAAAATTTAATTTTTGTCAAGAATCAAAATCAATCAATCAATCAATCAGCATAAAATAAAACAGAATTATATTTTTGATAATGTTCCTCCTTAGCAAAGAATCTGCAGTTATTAAAGGTGTACTCCCCAATTTTTTTCAACTCTTTTTATTCACTAAATATATTCTTTATAACATTCTTTATGAAACCTATATATTTTAAGAACCCATATATTGTTTTAATTAGTAAATAAATTAAGATAAAGTACATGTGCAAATGTTTGTATACAAAGGTTTGTTTTGAAACCACCTGTCACATGACCACAAAAAAATTTTGAGCAGACCAATCAGAGTAGAACACTCCCTGGCTTTCAACCACAGTGGTTTTTTACCATTATGCTCTTTTTTATTGCTGGAATAAAGCTGTGTTTCCTTAATGCTGATCACTGTTGACTGATGGTGATCCCTGTGATTCCATATACAAGATATATGATATGTGTACGTAAATAAAACCATATTTTTTGTAACTCGCTATTTACTACCTCAACCATGGAGGTTATGTTTTGGTGTGCACTTGTTTGTCTGTGTGTCTGTCAATTACTAGAGAAGTGATGAATATTTTTATGATTTTTTGGGTGGGTAGGGCATTGTCAAAAAAGAAGTTATCAAATGTTTTGAAAGATCAGTGTCATATTCTGGACCCCCAAAACTTGTTTTTTTCCTTCATAATATCTTTGAGATATTAGTAATTCTTTCATCATTCTTCACAGTACTATGCATCAAGCATGCCTATATATAGTGAAATATGTATAGGTAGATATGACAACTATTGCTTTGGTTTACTGCCCAACTGCTCTGATAGCTGAATTTCACTATACGGAGAGAAAAGAGGAATAAGGTTAGCAATTACCCATTAACATTAACTATGATTGAGTGCATGGAAACATTTAGAGTAAAATCAGATATAGGGATAAAAATGAACAGTCGGTGATCACTGATGTGGAAGTACCCACTAAGACAATGAGGTTTGTGACATCCAACTGAGTTACTTATAAACTAACACATGCTTCCAGCTGATCCTGTTAAATGCATCTCACCTTATATAAATTTGTAAGTCTAAACTTAATGCTTATATAACTTGAAGAACCCTTTTTAACAACTTATTTATTAGAATTTATAGAATAAGTTAATAAGAATTTATACATATACTCGTTTCATTGAATAACATTTTTATTGAAAGATTCAAAATAAGGAAAAGAATTTTAAAAAGTTAAGTGTCAAAATTTCAAAGGGCATATTCAAGTATATCCAGATAGTTCACTGCAAGGTCATGTCTATCAGTGTCAGGATTTTTCTTGCAAACAGAAACATTACTGTACCTTGTGAAAATTTAACACTCAATAAAATTTTGAATTATTTACAATCTTTGCAATTAATTTTATTTTTGTGGTAACAAACCATATCACAAAATAACAACAAAAAGTTATGACCATACATTTCTTAGAAAAGAAATATATTGTCTGCTTCTAAAAATTCCATTTTTTTTTGTACATTTCCCCCATTTACTGTAACCCAAAGTGTTTTATAACCAGTTTCCTCCTTTCTGAAGTGACTTTTCCTTTTTTAGGTTTCAGTGTTGAACAAGGAAGTTATGGTTAACCTATTTATCTTGTATATTCCTTCTAGTTAATTAGAAAAAGAAAAATAACAAAATCTTACAATAAGCAGATTAAATTCAGTTACGTAACTTCTACTTAAATCCATGAAGTAATCTGTGTCAAATTTAAATGTAGACAGACTAAGTGTTCCTGAACCCATTCATCTACATGGATTTAAGTTTAGGGTGTACACTTTCCCCAATCTTTTTATCCATCCTTGTGTTCCCTTTATAAAAACACTGACTTCATCTGATGTGTGGATGAGATCAGCTTTTCCAGAATTCCCCACTGTATATTACCTTATCTTTGTTATCATAACAAACCAGATGGGCCGCTCTGCTGAAGTTTAAAGTGCTGTTTCTTTGTTAATAAGCTGAAGTTTTTCATTTGGATTGATTTTATGGGGGTTTTATGATTATCTCTATGAAATGGAATGATCAAAATAGCACCTTCAAAATTGGGGAGTACACCTTTAAGGTTATATGTAACAATTTGGAATTGGATTAGCTTTTTTGTGATTCCTCACAAGATAATTATCTATTTCAGTACACAAAAAAATTATGAATACAACAAAATAGCTATTTCATTTTTATCAGAAACTCTAATTCTGACTTAAATGCCCCATTACATTGTATTTTTACTTAGTCACCAATAAATTAATTCCCTTTGCCAGCTTTTAGACAAACAAGCCCCACTTAGTGTTACCTTCATCAGATCAGATCATGTCAAAGGAGGTCCTCTGTGAATTCTAAGAGCGTCCAAGAACTGTATCTCAATTTACAAATACAGAGGAAGGAACCACGAAAAATAAATGACCAAACCTGTTGCCACTAGATAACTGAGGCCTTCATGTTGTGAAGAAATGTGTCATTTTAAAACATGAAAAATGATGAATATTTTAAGCCTAAAATTATACATCTGTTTTTTGTCAACATTATCATATTTTATTTCCCAAAGACAAACAATAGTTATACACATATCTGTATCAGTAAATATACAACCAATCAGTGCATTTAATGGTGTCCTAAAAAGTGAATATTCCTTGCACTGGTTCTATTCATTTATACAGAGTAATATTTATTTATAACATATTCAATGTTAACAAGATAATTATGCTTGTAGTCACATATCCTGGAGTCATTTTTAAAAACATTAAAAGCATTTTGCAAACAATCAACAGTTTTGTAAACTTTCATAAAATTTAGTTCCTTCATACAAGTGTGCACATTTGCAAATTCACTTTTGGTAAAAAACTCGGGGTCTGTGTTATGGATTATGCTCACTCCAAGCTCGGTCACCTCCATGCACAAGTATTTTGTATCCTGGGTGCAGAAATTCATGGACTGTCTAAAATTCCATGTGCATGACAAAAGTTGATGCTGTTCCGGAAAACGCTTAAAGTACAGGCAAAGTAGATCTTGGTCATTACTGGTATCCAATACTGTGTTTTGATATTTACTTCTGTTTAAATACTCTTCCATGAATGACAATTGCTTCAGTTTTCCTAAGTGCATGAGCATCAAACCTGCATTGATTCCAAGACCGCGAAAAATATCTTCTCCATGCTTTATTGCATATCTCCTTCCAGTTGATGCAGCTATAGTTTGATTTCTATCAAATGTATCAAACATTTCCCATAGTTTCCACAGATCATCCAAAGCTACAATGTCTGCATCCATGTAGATGAGTTTGGATGTACGCTGAGCAATTATAGGTGATCTCATTATTGCGGCATATGCCAAAATTTTCTTGTGAACAGCATTACTTTTACCCAATGGGAAATGTAGGTCTCTTCCTTTGTATTCATCTAGCTTATAAATATTTACTCTTGATTTAAACTCCTTTGGCCAAGTCTGAATTTCAACAAGGATTTTATCGACAGCATAATCAGTTGTAAATATATAAAAATTAACTTTCTTTTTTGTTGTAAATACAATAGACTTGATCAGTACTAAACCATGATTGAAATAATGTGTGCCTATCATGATTGTTGCAATATGAATTATTTCATCTGCAGGTTGGATATGTGACTGCACTGGATTTTGACTATTCTTTTTATATTTTATGATATTTTTTTCTACTTTACCTTTAACATTGTTTGGTGGCAAATTTACCAAAGTGGGCTTCAATACAACATACACACAAAGCACCACAACAAAAGCCACTAAAACTGAAATAACACCCTTTAATATATCCTGTTTTGACATATTTTAAACATTAAATCAAAGATAATAAGAATGCTGTTTTAAATTAACGCCTTTTTTTTACTTTAACACAATTAATATAGCTGTATTAATTGTTAGGAATCAATATTAATTGCATTCCAATAAAGATCAATGTTGTTCTTTGGATAAAGAGTCACTTTGTCTAAAAATTATTACTTATATTCCTTTACTTTTCAAAATTAGATATATTCAACTCAATGCTTAGTAGTATAACTGCTGAACTTAAAACAGAATATGTTGAAAAATGTCTAGAGTACTCATTTTCTGTACACGGACTTATGATATTCCCTTTCCCCTCAAAATTTATTGCGCCTTAGAATTTGATTAAGATCAAAATCAAGTGCTTAAAAGAGTTTGTTTATTATTATAAATATGATTATTATTTATTCAAAACAACAGCTTTCAGATTTCACCTGTAGTATGCTTGCAAAACCTAATTTGATTTATAATATGGATGCAAAAGCTAAATGTTATTTTCGTCATTATCAAACCCTTTTGTTCCCAATGATGGACCCTATATAACACCGAAATTACTGCACAACACTTTTTTTGCAGGGGTAAATTCTAATGTTGGTTCAGATATAGTACACTGGCTGGGGACACGTGTTTTGGTTCAATTTTTGAATCTCAGAAATACAGAATTGAAATAATACTTGAATTCTACATTAATCACCCCTTGGCATGTAAATGTAAACAAACAACCTACGGTAAATATCATTTTAAAGCTCACCACAAAGCATTTCAATAACAATCTCTCAATATTCAGAACAAATTCTATGAAAACAGAGACTAACCAAAAATACTTTTTCACCCAATATATCACCACGTATGTTTCTTTAATGGAACAACCAACATGGCTTTGGATTTGTTTCGATTTTTGAGTAAGATTTATGTCTCCTTTTGACCAAAATGTGAATTTAACCAATTTATAATTACATGCATAATTCCCGTGTTTTATGATATTTTGAATATTTTGAGAAAAAATCGATCGACTGAATATTAAAGCCCATTTTGCCATTTATCACAACCCACTTGAAACCACCATAAAACACTGGAATATGTCATTCATACCTAAAGTATAAAATGCCTTTAAAACATTCTATAGCTGATATATGATACTCAAATCCTACAAAATAAACTTGAATGATTTCATTCATGTATAGCTTTCGTTTTATTTAAAATGTTACTATACCAACAGAGCCATCCATTTATGACAGTCTTTTAAATTTCCAGAATATTTAGTTGCATTGATGCAATCCAGATCTAAATGTCTACTGCCAAGATTAAGCCTAACCCCAACGAAAGTGAGTTAAAAGAATTGGAGTGTTACTGGATTTTTGCTGTTATAATTGTTGCAAATGGTTTTGTGATTAGTAAACTGCATTACCGAAACTTGGGTTTGGAGCTTAACGGTAACAAATGAAGAACTACCTCTGTCGAATTATTACTACTTAATTTAGAAAAATCCCAACTCCCATTACTCTTTTCTGGTACATTAAACATATGCAACAGCATTCCCGTTCAGTAATAAAGGTATCTAGATTTAAGTTAATACATTTATCTGTCTGAAGTTGTTAATTAATCATGGCAACATATTTGCTGTTTCTGCTGTCACCACTAGTAAGATAGTGGTCAGTTGCAGCACAAACAAACTGGATTTGTCTTTCCACCAGTATAACTCTCTCCCATTGTGGATGCTGTTGGTTTTTGTATTGGCAATAATATCCTTATTATTGACCAGACCCTCCCTGCATAATCCACACTGCAGCTGCTTTTCACATCAATGTGATGCACTGGTAGGGATGTCCATGTAGGAGCACTTTGAGGCAGTTTGAACACCATCTGAAACTTCAGTTACCAAATCCACAAAATGGATCAAGCTCATGTTGTAGTAAAAATTGGCTCAAGTATAAACAGCTGTAAATTTGAGTTTATTTTTGGCTCAGCTTGAGCTTGATACCTTTTCTCATTATGGTCTCGGGTTCTTTACACTTGTCCGTCATTGGCAATGTAAATGGGTGTGTCTGTTCTGGGCCAAAGTTTCACACAATCTGGAGTCCGTTTGTGGCTCTGTCCACAATATGGTCGTGATCCAAATCTTGCTTGTAAATCTATTTTTGGCAACACCAATGGGCGAGGGTTTGGTCATTCTCAGAAACTGCTTGTATGTCATTTTATTTGGCTGGAATCCGTTTCATTATCATACTAAACCAGATGCATAGTCACGCCTGAAGTTTTAACACTGTAAGAAAAAAACAGGGAAACTTTGTTTGAACAAAACAAGATATTCGTGCTGACATTAGGGTGCCGGGTAGGTCAGTCTGGAGGAACCCCTATTATCAATCAGCATTGAAATTAGTGTCAACAAGCTAGATTTGTTTTCTGACTTTTGATTGGCCGATTAGTGACCACCTTGAATCATAACCTCTCAGTCTTCTATTTCAAATTTGAAGGACAGCAAGGTGACGTCAATTTGTACCCACCCAGTCACTCTGCCCATTATAATAATAGTTTCTGTGGGTATAATATATTTTTGATTTTCTCTTTGACTTCATATATTTGTAATAAAATGTGTTTTTGGAACAAGTTACTGTTTCCTATTTCTGTTTCAGATAGTCACCTATTGTGTGATAGATATTTCAATAATGAGCAGCACCTCTTCTTTAGCTCGAGTTCTCAAAGTTGGGTTAGGTTCTGACCTCAGCCCAAGCTCACACTAGAGACGCATTAACCTCTGTGTATCAGCTCCTTTCATTCGATACTAGTTTAATCTAGGAACCAGTTATTGGATACCACGATTTATGCCAAGATCAAGGTGTCTTAATGGGTGCTGCAGTCTATCCGATTCATTTGTTATTAAATATGAATTTTAAATCTTGACCCGATGTTCTTCTGATGTGTAACACTGGTCCTGAGAACAGTTATGTGATTTCTATAGCTTAACAGCATTTTATATGCTACTTTTACTTTGTACCTTTATTTTTTGTCTTTTAATGCTTAATTATTTTATATTATATTTGACTTTAATCTATTTTACTTACTATTATTGTAATTATATATGAGGGCATTTACTATAATCCAATGCACTTTGGATTAGATTATTCATCTAGTCACTGAGTGATCTATGAGCGGTTCTTGTTAGTTGGGAGCCGTATTATTTGGTCAGTTAAGTGTATATAGCTGAGCTAGATGGATTACATGAACCGTCAATCCTCTGACCTTGCCATTGTAGATAACTTTGACATATCTTGTCTTCACCTGGACTTACCATCCTAGTGATCTATAACTTTAAAGTTACAAAATTGTTTATCATGCATCCTCTTTTCATCGTTTTTAATATGACTTTTACCAATTACCCAGTTTCATTAACTTACATCTTTTTTTCCGGTCATTCTTTAATCTGACATTTAATACTCGGTGGCTTCCCTTTTCCTCCGCCTATTTTATGTCACAAATATCCATACACTGAAAATCCACTGGTTGCAATACCTTACAATGGCATTTAGTCCATTGTTGTATTTGGGCTTTGTCCCATTTTCTGTTTGCATTTGCTTTTCAAGGTCAAGGAAATTGTGTGACCTTAAACTAAATTTTTGACTTTATTTTCATGTTCTGGCTCTTTCCCGGTAAGCCCCACCAGCCAGAAGTTTTAGCAAGTTCAGTTAAATGATCAAGTATCTTATAAATTTTTGAATGATATAATAAAGACGAATAAAATATGGTATAGATGTGTACAAGAAAAACGTTATAATAGATTAAATAGATATTTAAACCCATGCTGACTTTGACTGTGTTCAGTCAGGTTCCCTGGGACTTTAATGATTTTTATTGATTCAAGCGATTGGAATTGTTAGAGGGTCAAAAGTTTAGTTATTATAAATGTTATGACAGACCAACAATGTACCCTGACAATGTTGCGGTGGTTAATCTTATAACAAATCAGAGACTCCTTTGCTTTGTGCAAGAAGCTATTTTGTGCAAGATTTTAACATTAAATTATCTCTAAAATATATCAAAGGAGCATATAATGTATATGCAGATATTTTTAAGAGAGTATTTATTTTATGTATGTAAAAATATTAAAATTTAAGAATTCTACGGATTCTACTGTTCTCAGCATATTGAATATATTGGAAGCATCTAATAGAGAGATAATGAAAAGGATGGACAAATTAGAAAAGAATAACACTGCTATGTCCACGCCTACGGGATCCCCAGTCCTGAACAACAGGGATAATGGTACATTCCGTCCACAACCCACAACTCAGAAATCGCCTGTTAGAGAGGTGAGTGCAGAGGCATCTCCCAGGACGTATCTGATGAATTCTTATAAGTGGCCAGCCACAGACATGGATCTATGTGAGTTGTATGGGACAGCAGGCCAAAAGGATGGGAGTGGACAGTATAATGGGCACAGCGCAAAGGTGTTTGAGTGAGGAACCAGCACGACAGGGGTATAAGCCAGATGATCCTAAGGATGCCATCGCCCCTCCTTTGGAAAGAATTAGGTCAATCCCTCACGTTTCAGCAGCAGTGTCTGACCTATTGGCTCGGTATGATGAGCAATGGCAGCATGAAGTTGTTCCAGGTAAGCCACATTCCGTAAGGAAGAAGTCAGGTAGATATAATACTACAGAAACTGTTATTGGTAGGCTTGAGGTGAGGTGGCCTAATGAAGGTTTCATTGCATCATCCAACGCACATAAACCGCCATATGATGAGTTGACTCTTCCACGGTGGGCAGCACGTCAGTTAAACAATGCGTTATTGATCCAGGATAATACTTTATGTCAAGTTCTGATGCAGGTTACGTTAGCTTTGCAAGATGCTGCAGTATTGCCTTGGACAGCAGTAAGGTCAGCGTGGGCCACGTCTATGACAGAAATTGAAGAGGGAATGCTTACATGGAGTAATACCACACAGTGGGCATTGAATAGAATAGGTGCGTCACAGGTTGCGGTGTTGAATGCACAAGCTTTGGGTGGCAATGTCTTGAGGAACAGGATCTGCAAATATTATAATGAAGGTACGTGTACGCAGGAGAATCATCATGGCAACTATCGTCATATATGTTCTTTCTGTAACAGACAAGGGCAATCCATGAACCATCCAGAGGTAAAATTGAACATTGCATACAAGTGGCTCAGATTGTACACGATACGGCCCTTCCAAATTACAGAATGGCTAGAATTCCCATTCAATCTGGATTGAATATAGCAGCTTGGGAATTGAGGTTAAGAGAATTTTATGATAAAAAAAAATGATTAATTACCTTAAATTTGGGTTCCCGCTTTCTATGAAAGGCAACGGCTTGTATAATCTCGAAGTAGTGAATCACAGTTCAGCAGAAGCGTATCCAGAGGCGGTTCAGAGATATTTGGACAAAGAAGTTGAACTGGGAGCTATGTTGGGTCCATACAATGAGATTTATTTATTTATTTATTTGTGGTTTTACGTCGCTTTCAACACTGTACAGGTCATATCCCGACGGGTATTGGAAGGGCAGAGGAAACCAGTACATATAGTTCGCTAGGGTTGTGTACTGTAAACTGCCGACCAACGGCAAGCAACTACCAGCTTTCCCACTTAAGGCCGTCACGGGGATCGAACCCCGGCCTCAGAGGTGGGAGGCGAGAGTGTTACCACTCTGCCACCGTGGCCCCCCATACAATGAGATAACATATCACTTATTTCACTGTTCTCCCTTGTTGACTCGCCCCAAAGATAATAATGAGAGACGAGTCATTCTGGATTTGTCTTTTCCAAAGGGTAATTTACTCAATGATCAAGTGTCAAAAAACTTATTCGATGGCACAGAATTTCAGTTAAAACTCCCTTTGGTTGACCACTGTGGCCTAGCGGGTAACATACTTGTCTAGGAACTCAGAGGACGTGGGTTCAATCCCAGGTACAGGCAGATACATAGTGGCTCGGATGACCACTTAAAATGGCGGTCCTCTGTCATTGGGTGCTATCCCCAGTGGCAGGTTAAAGAACCTCAAGGACGTTGATAAATGGTCATCCTTGAGCCTCTATCTTCCAGTTAGGGGAATGTTAGTTACTTGTGAGTTGGGGCTGTACCTGTACAGTCGGATTAGTTAAATAGCGCTTTGAGTCCTGTAGTATATGGAGATATTGCGCTGAGTATAAATACATAATAATAATAATAATAATATTGTAAATGATATTAACAACACAGAAAACCCAGTATTGTTCAAGGTAGATGTTTCACGCGCTTTTCGCAACCTTCCTGTGGACCCAGCAGACTGTCTTAAACTCGGAATTAAATGGAGAAACCAGTATTATATTAATAAGTCGGTGGCGTTTAGCTGGGTCCATGGGACGGCGGCTTATCAATTATTATCAGATTCAATAGCATTCATGATGAAAGATAAGGCGAATATACACTGTTACTTTGATGATTATGTGGTTGTGTTACCAGAATCTAAGGCCAACGTAGTTTTCAATTATCTATGTGCACTCTTGAATGAATTAGGACTCCCATTGAATGAACACAAGTTCCAATAATACTCTTTCAATACCCGAGGAAATGTATGATGAGTGCATTCGGGTCAGAACTAGAAAGTATTTGACCAAAAGAGGTTTTCAATCGTTATTGGGAAAATTATTATACGTTCAGAAATGCGTACATTCTGCAAGAATATTTATTAATAGAATATTAATGTTATTTCGGGAAAATACACATAAGAATAGCATTTATTTGCATCAAGAATTTTATAGTGATATTGACTGGCTAATTACTTTTCTTCCAATGTTCAGTGGGGTTACATTTCTTCGCAAACCTCCTGTTGATGAAAAACACAGTCATAGCCCAAGAAGTTGAGTGAATTAAGCTGCGTTCACAGTGATGCATATGACACAAGAATTAAAGACAATCAGTAAATTGGGACAGAGCCTTTATTTACAAGACATGATACATATACATACTACTTGACAATTACAATTTTAAAAGTTAAGAGGTTAGTGGGGTTAAAAGACTATTACATAAAAGGACAAAAGGCCCCACATAGAATAACATGATTGCGTGAAAAGCAAGCAGTAAAATTAAGAGTATGATTTTCTTATAAAACATGTGATATTAAAACCAAACATGACTTTAAAAGAAACTGAACACAGTACATTGATACAACACATAAAAATAAAATCCATGCACGTTACTGGGAAGTCTAGTGCGAGGAATACACATGACCTGTGGGAAGGTGTAGTGAATGCGGATGAGGATGGGGAGGAGGGTGGGAACTTTTGTTACCTCCACTTGCAAATTAAAAAGTGAAGCCACTAGTGGGCTGGGGGGTTTGACCCAGCAAAAAGGCGGGAAAGGGATGACACCCCTCATTAGGACTGAACCTTATGGTTTGCTTAGTACTAATAGCACACTTATTGACACTATTATGTGTTGACACTTTTACAATAGGGGGGTGGGGAACCCACACCTTGACATAATTAACTTGTCACTTGAGTACATTAACACAGAGTAATAATTAGCAATAACAGGCTTGGTTTGAATAGCTACACTTGGCTATGACTGAAATGTTGTGCACTAGCATCAAGCAATACAGTCATAGCCCAAGAAGTTAAGTGAATTAAGCTGCGTTCACAGTGATGCATATGGCACAAGAATTAAAGACAATCAGTAAATTGGGACAGAGCCTTTATTTACAAGACATGATACATATACATACTACTTGACAATTACAATTTTAAAAACTCTATCTGGACACGTTATTATCAGCTATGGGGGCTGTATGGAGAAATCGAGTATATCCCAGCCCCATTAGGGAAATCCCAGGTTTCTCATTAAAAATTATTCACTTGGAAATGATGAATATAGTGATTGCTTTGCGAGTTTGGGGAGTGATTTGGAAACATTCAAGGATTCGAATCCTATGTGACAATCAAGGGGTGGTCCAGATATCTCGATTGAGCATATTCCAGGTATTAAAAATGATAGAGCTGATGCTCTATCTAGAATATATTCTAGTAAGCCGGTTTGTGAGGTAATGTTACAGGACCTCAAATGAAACTATATTTGGGATAATGTTTTGGAATAGTACTTTAATTTAAACTTGTATGTGTAATTTCAGATCTGTCGGCTCCTTCTTCAAACCTGGCACAGTCGGCTCTTCGTAGAGTGCGTCAAGCTTACAGTTCTTCCACAAAAAATGCTCACAGACTTCATTTACAGACTTATTTGTCATTCATAATTTTTATGTGTTTGCCCCTGAGTTTTACCGTCCATTCATTGTTAGCTTTTTTGGAGTATCTTTTCTTGAATGGCATATCATATAAAGTTATGTTGAATTACTTATCTTCCCTCAGAGCTTCTGCAAAAATTTATTCCTGGGATGCACAGGCTTTAATCACACACCACAATCTCAGCTTATCTTAGGAACATTAGCAGGACTCCTAAGTTTTCACCTACTTCCAGAGGCCTTTTTAGCCTCATGACTTTAGCTAGAATTTCCAAAGCCTGTGATATATTATTTGATCCTCCTTTGTTTAGAGCAGCTTTTCTGTTAGCATATTGGGGTTTTTGAGAATGTCTAACATTGCTCCTCATTCAGGAATTAAGTTTGATCCATTAGTTCATATTCTCAGACAAGATGTATTGTTTATTCCTCCCGGAGCTCATGTGTTATTAAAATGGACAAATCCCTTCAGGAATCTTCAGCTCATCATTTTGTCCAAGTCCCTCTACTTTCAAACCCTCTTCTATGCCCGGTTCAGGCTTTGAAAAAATTGCTAGCTTCACGGAAGCTTTCCCCTCAGGCTCCTCTGTTTGCTCATGCAGAGTTTCCTTACTTTCCTGTGATAGATACGACTTTCAGACAGGGCTTAAAGCAAATATTGCAATATATAGGAATTCCTCTTTTGGGTCATGGTTTTCATGCCTTTTGCAGGTCGGGAGCAACTTTAGCTTTCGATAATAATGTGCAGATTCAGGATATAATGGCTCATGGCCTTTGGAAGAGTTCTGCTGTTTGGCAATATCTGGAGAATGTGTCAGGAGCTCCCTCTGTAGTTCCACTCCATTGTCATTTTACAACTTTCAGATATTTTAACATTTACTCCTTTATTGCTTGGGGACTAAGAACTAACATGTATATAAAATTATTCCGCAACTTGGGTATTGTCATTTGACCTATACTGACTACCATGACCTTTGTTGGTGTGAATCTAGTACGTTGGGTAACAAGAAACTGCTGCTATTTGGGCCTTTGGATTGAAAACTCAAGAATTTGGATTCCACTGTTTTTTGTAGAAGTGATACACGTCTAATTATGAAAATGAAAAGCGCCATTGAAAACACTAAGCTATATGATCATTGCCAATCGAATACTATCTGATCTTCTTGACCTTTGGATACTCCAAAATCTGCAACTGTGGTTGTATCCTTGTGGCTGTACATTCCTTTTGTGTCTTTTAATTTGCAGAACCCTTATATGGCAAAAAGACTTTTACCTTAAAGGTTGTATTTATGTCTTGTAAACCGTATTTGTGTTCAAGTTACTAAGATAATTTTATTATGATGTTAATTATTTATAACTTAGCCAGGTATTCTTATGTTCTCCTAGAGCTTGATGGTAACAAACACTGATGGTTAACTGAAGTTAAAATAACTTGATCCTGTGTACCATGGTCAGTGCAATGGTCTCAGGTTTGAGTTTGGTTTGATTCATTGCCAGAACATGGTCATGTAAGCAGCTAGAGTTTAGCTACATTGCAACCAACAGGGAAGTATTCTTAAAGGTCTCAGGCTTTGCCGTTTTTAATAGTTAATAATGCATACAACTCAAACTTTTAAGACACCATGTTTCTAGATATTTTGTAACAATTATCTTGATATTTTAACACTTGATATTTATATAATTGCTTAAAAGATACTAATGTGTTACTTAAGCCAAAGAGCTTGAAAAAGTACTTTCATTACTTCCATTACTTCTGTCTCTCCCATATTAAGTACTGTTATATTTAAGACTTTCTGGATTAACAGAAAGAGATATAGTAATATAATATATAAAAATATATAATTTCATGAGAGAAATCTGGATTGTAATGTAAAAACTTACTACATATATACTGCTGATAAAACACTTAAAATAATTACAAATATTCTGTATTTGTGCAAGCGATTTTATTTGTAGAATAGTTGTAACATTTTTGGAATTTATTCTTCCCTTAAATAAAAATTCAATTATTATTTATCAAATTAACAAAGCTTATTTTTTTTAAATAAATGGATATAACTGACAAATGTTTTCTAGACATAAATCCATCTTTTGTGATAGTGCCCAACAAAGTCAGCAGCAAGTGTAATTTATTTTTCAACTTTCCTCTCTACTCTTGCCATTGGGCAAAATAATATTTATTTGTAACATTTTCAATGTTAGCAAGAAACTTACTTTTGTAATCACATACTCTTGAGTCATTTCTGAATACAGCAAATGCATTTTGCAGACAGTTTATGGTTTTATAAAGTTTACTAAAATTTAGTTCCTTTATACAAGTGTACACATTGGCAAATTCATGTGTGGTAAACATTATGTAAAAAGTGGCATGAATCATGCCCACCCCATGCTTTTCTGCATCCATACATAAATATTTTGAGTTGCCATTGCAGAAAGTCATGGAGAATCGAAAATTCCACATGCATGACAAAAGTAGGTGCTGTTCTGGAAAACGCTTGAAGTACAGATACAGTAAATCCTGGTCATCTTTAGTATTCAGTGTGGTATGTTTATCTCTGCCACAGTCTAAATACTTTTTCATGAAAGACACCTCTTTCAGCTTTACTAAATCCATCAACATCAAACCAGCATTGATCGCATGACCCAGAGATATATCTTTGTCAACCAAATCTGTATACCTTATGCCAATAGATGCAGCGACAGTTTGATTTCTATCAAATGTATTAAATACCTGCCATAGCTTCCAAAGATCATCCAGGGCAAAGAGATCTGCATCCATGTAGATGAGTTTTGAAGTATGTTCAGTAATTATTGGTGAGCTCATTATTGAAGCATATGCTAAGATTTTCCAAGAGGTATGCGGGTTTGTCCATGCAGGGAAATGTAAATCTGATCCTTTGTATGCTTCCAGCTTATAAATGTTTATTCTCGATTTAAATTCCTTTGGCCAAGCCTGGGTCTCAACAAGGATTTTATCCACAGCATCATCTGTTGTAAATATATAAAAATAAACTTTCTTTTTCGTAGTAAACACTATAGATTTAATCAGTACTAACCCATAATTAAAAAAATCTTTGCCAATGATGATGGTTGCAATATGAATGATTTCATTTGCAGGTTTTATATATGACTGCATTTGGTTTTGACTAAATGTTTTATGTTTAATAGTGACATTTTCTTTTTTTCCTTTTTCATCATTTATAGAAGAATTTTCCAAAATGGGGTTCACAGAAACATATACACAAAATATCACTGATGTTACCAAAGCAGAAATAACACCCTTAATTATTGCCTTTCTAGACATTCTATACAATTACCCATACTAATGCCATTTAAAAATTGATTTTTTTTTTACTTTTTAAGAAAACAATTATCAATGAATGATAACTGAAAAGTTAATGTAACCATTTGTTTATCGATAGAGAATAACTGTTCATCAGTAACTGATACTACACTCTAAATTGACTGTATATAAATACCATTGATGCACATTATTTTCACCAGAGATGATGGGTATTTATTGTATGAATTTTCAATAAATAAGAGTAACTGTATATATCAATAAATTAATAACAGACAGCAGATAAATCTGACGTAATTTCAGCTAGATACAACTGTTAAACAATAAATAAAGAGGGAACATTTTTGTAAACATAATGTTATTGATGCAGCACAGATACAGATTTAGATGAATGTGTTATGCTTGAGATGTTTCATTTTGACATTAACAGGGAAAATATTTTATGGTATTTAACATGTGCTTATGAATTGCTTACCTAAGTGCACAACTAGATCGACCATATAAAAAAACTTTGGATTCAGGTTATCAGACCTAGAAGAACCTCTATGACTGTGAATGTATTGCTGATATTCATATTTATGACTAGACATTCACTAACATTCTCCCAAAAATTATGGCAATAGTAAACATAGTGTTCTAAATTATTTCACAGCTCTGAGTTTGACTTATTCCCAAATTATACAAGTTATAATTGCAATTATAAACCTGATGTAGAATTTTGAACTGCATAGTCTGTATATATGTGTCTCTTACAATCTTGAAACATAGCATGTATATTTTTTTCCAATCAACGCAAAAGGGTAATACTCAACCCTTTTATTTTGACTGACAGGAGTAATTGTATTTTGGGTAACCAAATATTTATAGATTTGATTATTTTACTATGTGTATATTACTGAATCATTTATATGGATCTTGATCACTTGAACAAATATTAGTGAGCATTGGTGTCTGTAGAAGTGTCTTCCATTTTTCTTTTGAATAGCTGAGATTAATTGATTATATTTCATAACAGATATATTTATATTATATATTCTTTCAAGCTCTTCTCTTTGTATAAAACTACAATTCATTAAGTTAAATATATATTTTATTGAAGTTATTCCTGCATTTACCCAATTTTTATAAATTATATCATTATTTTGTTGCAAAAATTCAGAGCTGTTGCATGGTTCTACATTTGTAAACTTAAACCCAAGTATAAAGTAAAGACACATAAAAATTTGTTAAGCATATTTTATAAACACTGCATTGGTTAATACTGTTTAAAAATTTTCTTCGCTGATACCCATTAATTCATGAGCTAAACATATCCATTTAGCATTAATGTTATTGAGTAATCATTTAACAAAGGTTATTCAAGCTTTATTAATAACAGCCTTTGTGGATATCATTTTAGGTAACCCACCAGAACCTACACTTACTTTGAGACAAAATGGTTTCTATTACTCCAGACAAAATTGAAAATTATTTTCTCCATATTAGTAATAAATATATCATTTAAGGGAAAGCAGAAGCTAGCTGCTGCAGATGTGGAACTATCAGGGATTTTAATACCAATATCTTGCCTTTAATTGTGAGACATCTAGAGTTCCATGAGTTTATGATACTCTGTATATATTCATCTTTTCATTAGTATTCAATTGAAACATTTCATTATAATTTATTGAGAACTAAAGACCTAAAGTCTTAAAAGGGCAGTCTATCCATTTGATTCCAAACAAATTATTTGATATGCATTCAGTAGAATGTAATGCAAGAGCTTCTGTTTTTTTCTTATTTAACTTTAGACCTGTGTATCCATAAAATTCTTCAAATAGTTTCGTAACTACCTTTACTGATTCCAGGTTATAAAGAAACATAGTTTTATCATCAGCAAACATACAGAGAGAAATTTCTGTTTGGCTAACAAAGATACCAGTTAATTCTTCAGAATGTCATAAAATTATAGCTATAACTTCTACTACTGAATGAAATAAAAGCTCACTAATTGGACAGCCCTGTCTTACTCCCTTAGAGAATTTGAAAAAGAAAGACATATGACTATTGTTTGAGACACAAACTTCACTTTCTGAATACAAGGTAGCAATACATTTCTGGTGTTTTTACCAAATCCATGTTTTTGCAACATATGTTTAAGGTTAATCCAATTTATGGAATCAAACTCCTTTTCAAAGTTAACTAAAAGTATAATACATGGACAGTTTTTAATTTTACAGAATTAAATCATATCCAAGATTAGTCTAATATTTTCAAAACAATTTCTGCTACTCATATATCCTATTTGATCTGCATTTATATATTCAGGTAAAGGTACTTTCAATCTATTGGCTTAAACTTTTACAAATTTATAATCTGTGTTCAAGATAGACAAGGGTCTCCATGATTTAGCTCAGTAAGGTCTTTGTCTTTCTTTAGAATGAGATAAATAATTCTTTGTCTTTGATTTGTGGTAATTCGACCTTTTCTAAAGCAATTTCTGAGGGTTTTAAGTAGACTGTCCTTGATATCTGCCCAATATACTCTATAAAATTCAACTGGTACACCATTCCTGGAGTTTTATTCAGGGCCAGGCTTTTGACTGCTTTGTGCTGTGTTAATTCATCATCACAAATAAACATTGTATTCTTAAAAATTTGTGGAATGCTAATTTTATCCAAATATGCTGATAGGTCTTCGTTGTTTATACCATTTCCAAAATTTGAATATAACAAAGAGTAGAAATTTTTTTGATGTTCCAAAATTTTAGTCAGACTGAAAGTAAGTATGTTGTTGATTTTCAAGGAATTGACACTTCTGATATTATTTTGGCCTTTTCTAGGTTTAAAAAGAACTTTGATCCTTTCTCATTTTTTTAGGCAAATGACATTTTGATTTTATCATAACACCCTTATCTTTATTTTCATACATCTCTTGTAATTGTTTTAACTTGGTTATATTCTTGTACATTATTTAAATTTGGAGTACTGGTAACTACATTTTCTTAGGCTTCGAATATGTTTAGATATAAAATATGATATTGTATCTGTTCTTATTTTACATTTTATGAAATCCCATACAGAATCCTTGTTTATCAAGTTTTTTGCTTATGTTTGTGCTGTTAAAATTGTTTTTTATTAAGGTTAAATAGTTTTGTATCTTGTAGTAAGCTTACATTCATTTTTGAAAGCCCCCTGCCTTTCTTTTGTTGCTTTATAATTGATACGTTTAAGGAAAGCAGGCTATCATCTGATTAGATATTTGCAAGATATCTGTAGAATCTATTGTAAATTCCAAATGACATGAAATAAAGAAGAAATCAATCCGAGATTGTGCCAAACCATATCTTGTTTTTTCATGCCTAATGAACCTCTTTTTCTGTGGATACTTTAAATGCCATATATCCACTAAGTCAAGGTCATCTACAAGTTTATGTAAATAAAATTTGTAATTTGTGACACCTTTAGAGATATTAGACTTCTTCTTCTAGATCTATATTAAGGTCTCCTGCAAGAATTAGGTTGCTTCCAAGATAGCTTGCAAGATTATCTAACATATTATTACGTAGTATTATCTAAAGATATTTACCAAAGGCCAATTGCTCTTTTGATTTATCACCAGTTGGTGCATATTTATGAGGGTATAATTTTTACCGAATATGTTACATTGAATTAGTAGAAACCTGCCATTAGTGTCATTTTTGAATATTTTAATATTGCCACCCCCTTGCTATTTGTTTGGCCATGAGAAAAAATAATCTGACTACCCCATTCTTTGCACCAAATTTCTGATACATCACTATGACATTCTCGCAAAAATATGATGGCATTTCCCTTTGATTTGAGCCACAAAAAATCCTTTGCCTTTCTGTCTTGTTACCAGCACCCCTTTACATTTAAACAATAAAGTTTTAAGTCATTCTCCATAATGTATCAATAAACTGATCAACGTATGAACTAAACAACTGATTTTTCTGCATGTAGTCAGGCTTATGTATAATGTATTATACTCCTCAACAATAGCTTGAATCTTGTGACATTGTGCACTTGTATTTATTTATTTATTTGGGGTTTTATGTCGCTTTCAACACTGTACAGGTCATATCACGACGGGTAGTTGGAAGGGCAGAGGAAACCAGTACATACAGTTCGTTTGGGTTCTGTACTGTAAACTGCCAACCAACGGCAACCAACTACCAGCTTTCCCACTTGAGGCTGTACACTTGTATTGATCTCCATGAATATGTACATCATATACAAAATTTATAAAAACAACCAAAAAAACTGATAAACAAACATTAGTTCCCACAAATGAATATATAAAGAGAATGAAATGAGCTGGAGTTGTTGCATAGGAGAGGAGCAAAAAGTCTTATCGGAATAAAAGCTAGACAACTGATAAATCTGCATGTAGTCTGTCTAATAATAACTGACTTTTTGTTAGTCAAGGTCACTGACATTGCTAGGAGACATTTGGGTGCTCATTCCTTAGCCCCACCTTAACATGTATTTAGTATTTACCATTGACATAATTATTCCTCTCATGTGAATGGCCTTGGGCCCCTGTCCTTACTTTCAGCACCCCCATGTGTCACTTTGACTTTGGAAACTGTCCAGCCAACATTGATTTTTACATTGAGTTATTTTGCACAGCTTTTTAGTTTTTTAGTTTATTTACAATGGAAACTAGATATAACCTGAGGGGAAGGAAAGTGTGTCATATACCAGTGCAAGTGCAGCTGGTTTCTGATGCGGAGTTCATGGCGGCGTCCCGGGAGTCACTGGATCCACAGCATTCTGGGCAAGTTCTTTCTGGGCAATCTGATAGTGGGTCTGACATTGACATATCCGGCTTACTTGATATTTCCAATCAAAATTTGTCATTTTCGGATTCCGATAGTGTTAATCATGGTACTGCTGTCGGGGGGAATGGTGGTCCCAAGGCCTCGGGTTCAAACCCTGCTCACGTGGATCAGAACATGATTAACCACAAATATTGGCCAGTTGAATGTTTTGGGAAAGAGAGTGAACAGTATAGAGAAGAACAGTCTTCAAAGCACTGGCAAAAAGACAAATACTTCCAAAATTAAAAGATCAAAAAGCACATGTCCCATGTAACCAGATCAGGTCACAGGTACTACAGGGCTACTCCTTCCATCCCTTCTGTTGGTAATCTACCATCATTAGAACAGTTTAAACATGAGGCAAAAATTCAAGAGGAGGTACAGGCTAGGTTAAAACATCTAGTGGATAATGCAAAGCCAGGTAAGGACAGGATAAAGTCACAAAGAGGCGGTTCAGTGGAGGTACTCATAGCAAACAGAGTAAAGTGGCCGCATGAATAAGTACTTTCCAGTCACACTAAAGACCGTATCACGTAAAACCAGCTTTCACCAATACAATGGATGGCAGGTTTTTGCAGAACTATCAGGGAAGAATCTGATCCAAAAAAATAAGGAATTTATGCTTGATTATGTTATTAATCTTCTTGATGATGCTACAGTCTTCTCCTGGGCTTCTGCAAAGGCCTGCCATGCAGTTCTCTTATGTCGCATGGAACAAGGTGAAATACAGAGCTGTTCTCAAATTGATAAAAGGTTCAGAATACGTAGAGCTCATGCACAGAGACATATTACAGGTCAGGATTCCATGAATAGAAGCCAAGACAAAAGTACCAGTGGTACGGGCAAAGTACTCCCTTGTATATACTTTAACAAGGGCATGTGTATGCAAAAACAAATCCACGAAACAAAAGGTGTCCTTTATAACCAGCCACGAAACAAAAGGTGTCCTTTATAAACAGCCAGGTATGATAGACAAATCCGACTATCATCAACGAAGTGGCTGCAAAAATACCAGTTCGGTTCAAAAAACCAAAAATACCATGGGTACGGATCTTCCCTATCCTATACTTATGGATGATAAACCATACCCTGTTGTGCATAAGTCGTGCATTGCGCCATCTTTGCATAGATCCGGGTAATATTGACTTATTAGCACTACAACATAGAGATAAACTATATATTGACTTATCTTTGCCATTTGGATACAGATTGGGAGCTTTTTTCTTTAGTAAGATAAGCGATGCTGTAAGATATATTATGAGTCAAAATGGTCATAATGCACTCTTAAATTACATTGATGACCTCATATACTGCGCCTTACCGTCAAAAATTCAGGAACCTTACCAATTCCCCTTAACTTTATTGCAGGAATTAGGTTTGGACATTAAAGAAATTACACTCACCTGATACCAAGGTTACGTGTCTCGGTATCGAGTTTGACACAAAAACTAGAACAATGTCCATTCCTCCACAAAAACTCGATGAAATAATGCATTTATGCAAAAGTTGGGAAAATAAAAGCAAAGTTCATAAATCAGAACTTCAATCCTTGCTCGGATCTTTACTTTATATTACAAAATGTGTTAAACCAGCTCGCTACTTCCTCAACGTATGCTACAACTATTGAGAGATAACACACATGAGGACTTTATAGTACTTCACTCTGACTTCTTCAAAGACCTAGCTTGGTGCAACACTTTCTTACACTCATATAATGACATCACTATTTATCAGGTGACACCTCTCTATCATAGAATTTTTCTTGATGCCTCCCTACAAGGCATGGGTGGTTGTTTTAATAATTATGTATACAGCCTAGCCATACCCCTAGGCTTCAAGAATTATTGCAAAACTTGAAATGATAAATGTTATGGTAGCCCCTAAAGTCCAGGGACATAGTTGGTCAAATAAATGTGTTCGTATTTTCTGTGATAACTTGGCTGTTGTGGAAGTACTTACTTTTGGCAAGGCCAAAGATGCCACTTTGGCCACTTGTGCACGTAATATATGGCTTTTAACAGCCATTTACAATGGCAATTTAGTGGTTTTACATATAAAAGGAATTGATAACACAGTAGCAGATCTCTTATCTCATTGGAATGCTACACCTGACAGTGTACAAAAGCTTAACCAACTGGTTGAGTGCCCATTCTGCATTGTGGGTTAATACTCACATCAACCTCACATTGTTTAACCGTGATATTTAGCTGTATCATTTATTTTGTAGATCCAGGAACTGCAACAGGATCCCTGGCCTCAGTAGCCTTCCAGAGATTATGGACCGGTTTTCGACCTTCCACTTTAGCAGCATACAAAATAATGTTTAACACATTTTTGGGTTTTCTGGTGGCCCTGGACCTGTCGCTGTCCCTGATCTCTACAACTGACATTCTGGCTTTCATGGAGTATTTGACACAAAACGGTATGTCACCAGATCATATTGTAAATCATCTTACAGCTATCAGATCTTTGTGCATCATGTACAATTGTGATACCACACCATTTCGGGATCAGAGATTACTGTTATTATCAAATCACTTAAAATTAATAGACAGTTCAACCCTCGCTTAACATTATTCATAGATAAAAACATGTTGTTAGACATTGTCACAGTCGCTTCACAGTTGCAATCACCTGAAGTTTTTCAAGCACTATATTTACTGTGTTATTTTTCCTTTCTTAGATTGTCCAATATACTTCCTCATGCAACTACTGGCTTTGATGTTACTAGACATTTATGTGTGGGAGATGTAATTTCTTTCATTTACAGGGGCCACAATTGTAGTCAAATGGTCAAAAACCATTCAAGACAGAATCTCTACTGCCACTGTGGTCATCCCCTGCTTAGATAATTCACCATTGTGTCCAGCATCTGCCATCAAAATCATGCTGTCAGGGAGGCAATCACAAAATGATGAACCTTTACTTCAGATCCACTCTGGGAAACCATGCAAGGTCCTAACTGACTCTGTAGCCAGAAAGCACCTTAAACGAGTTTCTTCTGTTCTGGACCTGCCCAGGTCACTCACTTTTCATGATTTTAGGCGAGGAGGGGCAACCTGGGCATTCCTAAGAGGCGTTCCCATACAGCAGATCCAAGCACAGGGCACTTGGTCATCCTCTTGTGTTTGGAGGTATATTAACCTCCCTCCTGCAGCTGCCTCACAGGTATCAAGGACGTTCCAGGCCCACCTTTCTTCCTAGCTACTCCTACTGGGCACTTGGACAGTCCTCTCCTTTACAATTTTACATGCAGTCTTACTAAATTATGATTACTGCCATTTCATATTTACAATTTTATATCTTATTTTACTAACTAGTCACATATGGTTTGTGATACACTTTACTTACCATTCTGCTGGGGTACCTTTGCCCCTGCCTTAAGCTCTCACAGTACCTGTTTTTGTCTGGAGTTTGTGCATTGGGTATACCTTTGCTTGACCTTTGACCTCTAGGTGCCCTAGGTATTTAACCTGCTGTTTATTCGGCAGTATGACCTTCAATGAAGGATTTGACCGTTATGTGACCTTTCAATGTAAATAATTTCCATTGTCTATGATCTGTGTTTACATGTACGTGTGGTTTACAATTCCTCTGTGCTAATATTATAGTAGCCATGTATATCTTCTTGTATCTTCTTATATCTTCTTCCGTGTATAATAAAATTTTAATCCCATTCTTTTACTTTGTTGGGGGGGGGGGGGGGGGGCTGGGGAATGGGAGAAGATATACAACGGAGACTTGTAAGTGTAGGAGAAATCACGAGAAAGTTTGGATTCATGAATCAGAAAATTCACAAATTCACACTTTCGAGTGGTTTCTCTGGCTTAAACAACAAAAAGAAGCCATCTAAAAACCAATGTTTATCTATACATGGCCTAAATCTCTAATTATATTTAATGTGGTGACCTGAACATTGAAAAAAAGTGTTGATTCTGAAAATGTTCAATTTATTTAATTAAATCTTCTGCATTCTGCTGGTGCATTTGTCCTTAGCATTTATGGTGTCAAACTTGCAGCTTCGCAACCATGTTCAGTGAGAGTATATGACAAAGCCTGATCCTGTTTACTATTCAAAATAAATATGAAAATATCAGTGATTATAGGTTGAAAGGATTTGGAAAATCATACATAACAGAATTGGACCGTGCACCGTGATGTTCACGTTTTGCTATTTTTCATTGGATTTTATTGTATTCTTTGTCCATTTTATTAAATTTTAGATTTAAGATTTTTAGATTTTTATGCATACATAGAGGTAAAAAATTAATAAATATCTACAAATAATTTCAATCAATACAATGATACTGAAACGATTGCTGTAATCTACTTACAGAAAGTGCAATCTACTTCCACTGTGCAGAAAGCATAAGCTGCAAAGAAACAGGCCTGTATCCCTTCAGATGTCTGTGCCAAGTATTTGGGTAGGACACATTTGGTATGATTCATTATGCTATCAGTGTTAAACTGATCCTTCTGAAAGCTTTACTTGCCTTCATGCATTCCAGATGTGCGTGTCTGCGCCAACCTTAAACTAATTCCTAACAAGACTAAGCTTATACTTATTGGCTACAAGAAAGCCAGAAATAAATGAATAATTATAGATCACACATACAGGAATACATGTCTGCTTTGCCTGTTAATATTATATTAAAGATTTTTGCAACAGCATTTCACACCATGCACACTATCATCATGGCGCTAAATGATTTGGCATTGGCCATCAGCATTACTGCAACAAATTTGTCTAAGACCTCAGCAAGGCCAAAATAAATCTAATTCTAATTTGACTTTTATAGCGCTTAATCTCCACTAAGTAGTGTACTCTAAGGCGCAACAACACAATAACAATATCTAAATTCAAAATCCAGGGGCAGAAATAGGTCAGCACCATGGAGAAGCCATCAGAGGAAATGAGCTAAGGAGGATATGCCTTTGCTTAGAGATATGTTTTGAGCTTCTTTCTAAAAGAGGCAACATAGCTTAACTTCAACATTTTCCTACAAGTTCCTTACACTTGCTACCTGTTCAACTGTAAATCATTTTTTAGTGGAAACTTTGCTTATGAAGGCACAGAATTTCAACAAGAGCACTCAGAGTGACCTCTGTCAAGGCACATAATAATAGGCAAATGGGAATATCCAGATTAATATTCTTTAGACCAAACCTATCCTCTTATTTCTATTCATAATGTTTCAACCAGCAGTGTTAGCATAATCCTGTTAGCAAACAGACAATAATAATAATAATAAAAGAAACGTTTATACACCACAAAAGTGATGAAAATCATCTAATGCACTTAAATCCAAAAAGGGACAGTTCTCAAAACCAAACGAAGTTGTAAACCAGGTAAGCGCCCAATAGGATAGAATGGCTGTGGGGGTGGGAAAGCTAGTCTAAACAGATACATCTTGAGATGGCTCCTAAAACCTAAAATGATCTGTTAGGATCTGGCACTAGGCTAGTGCTTGTTCCATTCCACTGGTGCAGCCATGGTAAAGCCACGCCTGGCAATGGCCTTTCTGTGACTGACTGAAGAAGCTGATAATCTATTTCCACGTGCCAGAGTAATAGACTTGATCAGAGATTGTATTTGAAAAGGATACAATATAAACAAAGGATTGTTTTTCTAAATAGGATTTGGCATGACTTATTTTGTCCAATCTCAATACAATACGACAAGCTAAACACAACAAACAAAGAGACAAATAAAAGGTCATGAAAAAATACCTCCTTGGCAGAGGTAATAAGCTCCCTTATCTGTGTGAAGGTTAATTAAAGAAAGCTCAACTATGGCAAACCTTTTACTCTTTCTAGTACCAAACCCACGACTTGATTGTACACAGATGTATGCAGTTGTGGCACTGATACCCCTTTCACACTGCAGGTGGTATATTCCATGGTTAGAAGTTTTACTCGGGGGCAGAACTACCTTCCAAGTTTCATCCGACTTGTTCACACTACAGTCGGTGTAATCTGTAGTTACATGGGCATTTGATGAAATGCCCCTGTCCTTCAACTACTGTCCAAGATTCATATTCATCTTGTGTCACAATGGCGAAATGTTCAATACTTCAACTCACCTTATGTCGCCACATTACACTGAAAGACGACCAAGTCAAAACCTTACATACATAGTGGACCACACCTTTGGTTGCCATAGTAAGAAATTCCTACACTCATGCACGGAATCGTCTATGCATGCTCATGGTATGAAATCAGAAGGTGCCATACGAATCTCGGACGGTAGTTAAAGGACAGGGGAGTGTCACCCAATGCCTATTAACCACGAGGGATACTGCCTGTAGTGTGAAAAGGGTACATATCTCTTCACAGATAATAATCACCAAATGATGATATTCACAAGAATTTGGGGCCTGGGTAAGCATTACAATGTAGGGACCTGCTATGGAGATATACACCTTGATAAAACTCCTGGTTCTATTGTAGGTTTTGCACGAAACAGGTCAGAACCACGTCCCAGCTAAAACACAAGCTCATGGAATTTTAAATGTAAATGCAAGGACACACCACAAATAATAGCAATAATGGTATAATAACAAGGGCGCAAGGCGACCACGTTGACGAGACATTAAAGGTAACCACGAATGAAGGCAAAGAGG
Organism: Sabellastarte sp. h YS-2021; assembly: GCA_964017235.1. NCBI lineage: Eukaryota > Metazoa > Annelida > Polychaeta > Sabellida > Sabellidae > Sabellastarte > Sabellastarte sp. h YS-2021. Next base: position 80,789,213 of record OZ024935.1, on the reverse strand, counting down.
GGAAAACAATTATATTAACAGGTGAGATATTTATAAAAAGACACAAGGCAAAACACCAAGTTCACAGAATAGACATCATAAAATGACACAACGCATGCGTACATTTGGGCTACATGTGACCAATTTTATACTTGCAATGACAATCAGGGGAAAAGAGATAAAACTTTAAAATTCGGGGATAAATAGAGTTGTGTTGCTTATTTAGGGTATTTTAAACATTTAAATCTTTGAAAACGCCCAGTTTAATCAATAGCTATTGTAAATTGATAATAATATCAAAAGAATGTTCTACCTGTGTTTCTTTTGTGATTAACAAGAACTAGATTGACACATGGGTGGCTTAGGGTCAAAATGGTGAACTGATAAATCTTCCAATCAGATCAAAATACATTTGTAAGGCACTTTCGTATCTTGATATAAAAGATGGCTCTGGCAGAAAAAGGTTCCAATTCGATATTTCATGGTAAAATTACTTTTCAGCAGAGGTCTGGTAAAGAAGTGTCTCCCTTCATTATTACACTATCACTGCCATAATAATGTCATCATATACTGTGGCATTACAACAGTTGGCAAATATTTTAACATGAATAGTAAAATGGGAACTCAGTGCGCTGACTTAACAAAATCATTATCATAAAGAAAGTCAAGGGGCGTTCATGGTCAGTAATCCAGAGTTGTGGGTGTGACCAAGAGGGAAGGAAACTAAGTTGAAAAACTAGAATTAAAGAGGTGGATTTTGAGGTGTTTCCTGAAAGATGTGACAGAGGGGCTATTTCTTATTTGGAAGCGGAAGGAGTTCCAGAGAACTGGGGCATAGTGACTGAAAGAATTGGAGAAATGTTTGACTGATTTATGAACCTTACAGTCGAAAGTGGGAGTGTGAAGGAATTTGAGTTTGGGGGTACTTCGCCTTGTGTTCCTGGAAGAAGTGTAGGGATGAATTAATTTTCTAAGGTAAACTGGTTCACCCTGGTTGAGTGTTTTGTATGTGATGAGACCAATTTTAAATTGTATCCTGTATTTGATAGGGAGCCAATGCAGTTTTTTTCAATTGAGGGGTAATGTGTATTTGGAGGACTGGGTGACAACCCTACAGAGTGAGTTTTGGACTAACTGCAATCTTCCTAACTCAAAATCTGTAAGTGATAAGAATAAGGAATTGCAGTAGTCCAGTCTGCTGCTCACCAAAGCATTTGCTAGAAGAACTGATGTGTTAAGGTCTAAGAGGGGACAGATTCTATAGAGGTCTCTCGCATGAACTCTGGTGGACATTATGACCTGTGACACATGGTCTGAGAATGAAAAATTGGAGTCGAATACCACTCCGAGGTTCCTAACACTTTGTGCTGGTGAGACCTGATTGCCGAGAATATTGATCGGAAAGTGAGGAAGGAGTTGTTTACGGTTGTTTTTGGAGCCTATCAGGATAAACTATGTTTTCTCAGGATTGAGTTTTAATTTGTTTGCAGACATGAAATTTTGAATGTCGCTTAGACAGTTTTTTAGTTTTTGTATAGAGTGAGAGAAGTTTGTTGGTGTTAGTGTTATGTATAGCTGAGTGTCATCGGCATAGAAACGGTGGTTTATACTACTGTGAGAGTGAGTGATTGAACTAATTGGGTTAGTGTAGAGAGAAAACAGAATTGGACCAAGGACAGAGCCCTGGGGAACCCCATACTGGAGGGCAGCAGGATGGGACAGTGTGTTACCTACCTTGACCGAGTGTGTCCTTCCTGACAGGTATGATTTGAACCAGCCAAGTGCTAGTTCACTGATACCGTAGTGAACATTAAGTCTGTCCAGGAGAATGGTGTGGTCAATGGTATCAAATGCGGCTGACAGATCCAAGAGGGTGAGGGCTGTGACAGACCCTTTGGCCATATTGAGGAGAATGTCATTGTGGATATTAAGGAGAGCACTTTCAGTTGAATGATGTTTTCTATATGCTGATTGAAAGGCAGTTATAAGGCCAGCTTCGTCAAGGTGAGTTTGTAACTGGACTGCCACTACCCTTTCAAGTATCTTTGAAATGAAGTTCAGATTGGAGACAGGCCTATAGTTTTTAAGAATTTCTTTGTCTAAGGATGATTTTTTGAGGATGGGGGTAACATGGGCCTGCTTGAAGAAATTAGGGCACTTCCCTTGTTCAAGGGAAGCATTAATTATTGAAGTAATGGGAGTAATGAGAATATCCAAATAATCGAGAACAAGAAAAGTGGGCCAAGGGTCAAGGGAACATAATTTATTTGGAGATTTCATTATGATTTTAGTTACTTGATCCTCAGTAACAGTAGAGAAGGTGGAAAGCACTGGGGGAGGAGAGTCTGGGGCGATGTGTTGTGACTTCTGGGAGATTGTTGAACGTATTTTTTCAATTTTTTCTGAGAAGAACTCCACAAATCTGTCGGCCAGGAGCCGAGGGGGATTTATCGATGGTAGCATCCTGGCTGGGAGTCTGTGTAACACATTGCCAAGGACTCGCCATAATTTTTTGGGGTCATGATGGTTATTCTGAATGTTTGCTTTAAGAAATTCGGATTTGGCCTGGATGCAGGTTCTGTTGTATTGGTGGACTTTTTGCATGTATTGAGATCTGTTGAAATGAGATTTATTTCTGTGCCAAATCCTTTCAAATAGACGCTTGGTCTCTTTTGCCGCAATTACTGCATCGTTGACCCATCCTGGGATGTACTTCGCCTTGGTATGTTTGGTATGAAGTGGTGCGTGTTTGTCAATAAGGGTGGTCAAGGTGGTGTGATATTGTTTGTAGAGAGTATCAGCATCGTTGGACGGGTTGCTGATTAGATCAGAAGATATAAGATCATTTTATCTTTATTGATTTTATGATAATTACGAAAGGAAACAGTAGCATTGATTTGGGATCTAGGAGTTGGTAGATGTAATGTACAAGTAATTGAAAAGTGGTCAGAAAAGGCATCAGTAGCATGGACATTTAAAATGTGGTCATTGTTGGATTTGGTTAAGAGGAGGTCAAGAGTGTGTCCGTAAATATGAGTGGAAAAGTTTACTTTTTGAGTTAAATCAAATGGGTCAATCAATAAATTGAAGGCTTTTGAATTAAGGATGTTGATTCGATGTGAAAATTAAAGTCGCCGATGATCACCAGATTTTCAGTGTTGTGACGAATGTCCTCCAGAAGTGACTGAAACTGTTCAAAAAAGGTTGAAATACTGGAGGATGGTGGTCTGTATATGTTTAAAAAGTAAAAAGATTCTTTGTGTAGGGATATCTTGATAAGAAAATTTTCAAAGGTAGTGCAGGTCTTTGTGGGAACAACGGAAGAATCCAACCCGTCTTTCACAAAAAACCCAAGTCCTCCTCCACGACGGCCCTCACGTGGCTGTTGATAAAAATTGTAACCTTGTGGGGTGATTCCGGACAGGTTGGCACTTGTGATGTCAGGTCTAATCCAGGTCTCGGACATGGCGAAGAGATCAGTGTCGTTGTCAAAAATAAATTTTGCAATGGCAGGGTATTTGTTGTTGATGGATCTGATGTTTGCGGAAGTGACATTGAGACAGTTGGTTGGTCCTGGATTTGGGTTGATATCACCAGCAAGCAGGAGTAGGATGAAGAGACGGGAAGGTGACAGAGCTGGTGGGATTGATATTGAAGACTTGATGCTGAAGTGTAGGCAAAAGGTGGTAGTAGGAGGCTTAAACAGACAGAAACTAACAACATCAGGACATTGAATGCTGATATGCAGCAATAAATGGTTAGATTGCCAGTAAAATATGGAAAAAATCATTTTGAAAACTGGAAGGTAGGTTATATTTGAAACTTAACCTAAAATATGGAAAATTGTGTGATTAATGGGTTTATATTGTGAGGGTGATGGTCCCCGATAACGGGGAATGTGGGCAATAAAAGGGGATCAAACGATAAAGTGGGCAGAACAGACAGCTGAAGTGAGTGTGAATGTTTTTTCATGCTTTAAACCCTAAGTGCACAATTTTGGCTGCCCAACTAATACATGCATGTTTCATTCGCAGGGCCATATCAATTACTCAGAACAAAGAAGCAATACAATTACATTGTTACTTTGTTCTACTTGTGTTTCTTGTGCGATGAACAAGAATTGGAATGACCCATGAGTGGTTTAGCGTCACAGTGGAGAACTGATAAATCTTTAAAATCAGATCTAATCTTGTTCTATGGCCTTTCTCTTGGGTGAGAATTTAAGCTGTGATATCTATTGAGGATACCAGTGAATATAAAAGCTTCAGTTTTAACTTTCTATTCGTCTGTCATTTCTACATGGATTCCAACGCAACAAAACTCGTGAAAAAACTCTGTAAATGTCATTTTAATGATGTGCATAACATATTTATTGTTTACACAGTTAATGAAATGTTTACAACGCATCGGGACTTGTCACAAATGTATAAACCTCTTTTTCAGAGTAAGTGGCCCCAGGGATACAAAAATATCAACCAGTGTGCATGCCTGACAATTAAGGTAAAATACAACATGTCATGGATTGTAAAATATATATTTTCTACTCTTGACACAACGTGACTGATCTCATAAAAATGAAGGCAAGCAATTGTGTGCCAAGAGAAGATCAGTCGTACGATTCTGCCAAGAGTGACCAAAGCTTGTTGGTATGAGTTATTATTTATTATTATGGATTGTGGTGGTCCTTATGTTTGTAAAAGCCATTGTCGCACATTGGAGAGGGTGCTGTGATCATCTCAGTGAATATATAGAAAAATAATTCACCACGTTTCTCTGCAAAAGGCAGGAAAGTGTGGTTTCACGATTCTTCATTCTTTTTCGATGTTCGATGACATTTTTTGACTGGCTTGAGATTAAACCACAGCAAAGCAAGATTATACTCAGAATACCCAACGAACTAGTGAAGATATCTGGTAATTTCCCTACATGTACCCCACAAATTAGCTACTCAAAGACAAGAATCTTTGAAGATTCCTCTACCACAAGAACAAGGGGCCACGGTGGCAGAGTGGTAACACTCTCGCCTCCCACCTCTGCGGCCGGGGTTCGATCCCCGTCATGGCCGTAAGTGGGAAAGCTGGTAGTTGCTTGCCGTTGGTCGGCAGTTTACAGTACACAACCCTAGCAAACTCTATGTACTGGTTTCCTCTGCCCTTCCAACTACCCGTCGTGATATGACCTGTACAGTGTTGAAAGCGACGTAAAACCCCAAATAAACAAACTACCACAAGAACAAGTCGCCATTACGGCTGTCATAACATTAACCTCGTGTGTGATTTTTTATGATTAAAATGTATTTAATAACAGTTTTCATGACGTGTATAAATGTTGTAGTTTTAAAATAGAAATAACTGAATACAGTTTCAGACCTATTAGTAATTTTGCAACGAATAGCTCATTAGGATCACCCAGGCTTTTTACTGTTATGGGAACAACCCCCTGCAAATAAAATATATATAAAAAAGAAATTTTAATATACAATTGTGTGATAGTTATTCAGCTTAAAATAGCTTGTCATGTTAGAATAGGAATAATACCCTCCAAGCCATGGTATACACAGAATTTTACCAAGGTTTGAGACAATAAACTATAGTAAAATTCTCTTTGTACTATGGTTAGTCGGGTGTTATTTCCTATATTAAAATTCACCACTGTCCGACCGGCGCAATTGGTTACACCTTTCCTTAAGGTGGTATCCTCATGTCTCTGAAAACAGGCCCCGTATCTGTCTAGTGCACATTGGAGGATGAGCAAATATCCATCACCCCCACCCCATTCTTTGAGCTCCAGCAAGTGTATCTTGTGAGAGATCTTAAGAGCTTTTTTCAAACATTTAAAAACAGTTCTGCTTAATTTATCTTTTAACTGGTCATCTACCCATTCTACCCAAACCCCACTGAATGCGTACTATCAGTATACAGAGCTGATGTAACATGTTGAACTGAAGCCAAAGGGTGGATGAGACCCATGTGGATGTAGCAGGTGACCCCATCATAAACATATGTGACCAAGGTATCAGCAGTTTGCAAAAAACCAAGTCAAAGCAAATTTAATATATTTTTTTTAATTTAATTTATTATATTGATATGAACAATACAGACTTTATTTGCAATACACATTAAGATTTCACACCCAGCCTCTTATATGTCACTGTAAACCATTTGAATATACAAACTTTCAGTAGAATTCTTTAATCTTGTTCTGGCAAACTCCTACTTTCCTCCTTTTATTGCTGCAGTCCATCCCACAATAACCCTGAGGTTAAAATCAGTTACGCTTCAAACCAGATTTTGTAAGCGTAAATGAAGTATTAGCCACAAGTTTTGGTATTAAAGGTATTGAACACATTATTTTATGTAGCTTCCACTTTTCCAAATTGTCTGAATCAATAGTGATCATTTGTTTATTCAGAAAGAAACTGAAAGCTTATACATCTAACACCCTACCCACCCTAGGTTTATCATATTCTTCTAACTGTCTCTGGATCAGATTTTGATTTTTATCTCTTGGTTTATGTCCCTTAGAGTCTGTCCTGATGTTAGGCACCATAAAAGTCTAATCAGAAAATATCATTACTATGTGCTCTGTATTGACATTTGACTGTGTTTTTGCAACATAATTCTCTCATACCCAAAGAAGAAAGACTTGTTTATGATAATCGTGTATGTTACCTTGCCTGTTTCTCTATGTGTTTATTTGTCTGTCTTCACACATAACCCGAGAAGCACATATCAAATTGGGGTCATATTTCCAAACAAGGTGTATTTTTTGTGACCTGATCATTATCAGGTAAGATTTGGATTTGCATTAAAATTCTTGAAATGGGAGGTATTTTTCCCAACACCTGATCCTGATCACTAGGCAAGGGTTTGCGCTCCATCAGGCACTGCGTGTTGCCTTTAGCTTACGTTACACTACCTACAGGCAGTTTGATTACTACCTTAGTGTTTATGTAGGTCATTCACAATACTATTTATTAAACATGAATATTAATTATGTTACACTAGATGTTTTTAATGTGGGTGTTATACTTAAACTTTGTGTTGCCATTGTCGTTTTCAAATAAGTTCTGTAAGTAAGTAAGTAAGTAAGTAAGAAACACTTATATAGCGCCAAAATTGATGTAAACATCCTCTAAGGCGCTGATGTGCAAAAAGGGATAGTCCAGTTCCAGAAAGACGCCTGTTTCCATATTAGCATCCGGTAGGGGAGATAGGCTATGGTGGAGGATAAGCCAATCTAAAAAGGTATATTTTCAACTGTTTCCTGAAACCAGAAATGCTTTCTATGGTCCTGATGGCTTGAGGAAGCTTGTTCCACTCTGTGGGAGCCCCTGCTATGAAACTGCGTAGCCCTGAGCGTTTATTTGGTTTAGATGAGGAAATTGATAGGCGATTGCCCCATGTGAGATCACTCCGCCTAATTAGAGCGGAGAGATATGGAGGTTGGCTGAAATGTATTGCTTTATAAATGAGGAGATTATATTTGAACAATATACGGTAATGAATGGGGAGCCAGTGTAGTTTGTGCAGGAAGGGTGTAACATGACAGTATTTATTTAGCTTGCACACCGTCCGACATAAGGCATTTTGAACTCTCTGTAGTCTGCTAGTATATGCCTTTTTTGTGTTGTAAAGCAGTGAGTTACAGTAATCCAGACGACTGCTTACCAAGTCATTTGCCACCTTTACAGCTGTTTCATGATTTAAGTACCTGCGGACCCTTCGTAGTTCCCGGAGATGGTAGTAACTTATGCGACATACATTAGCCACGTGTCTTTGCATTGAATTTTCAGCATCCAGGATGACACCAAGGTTTTTTACCGATTCAGCTGGTTCCATGGCGTTGCCAAGCAAACTCACTGGGAAAGATGACTTCAGGGAACTTCTAATTTGATCATCACCAATCACTATGAATTCTGTCTTGTCAGGATTTAATTTAAGCTTATTATTTTCCATCCAAGCCTGGACCGCCTCGAGGCAATTTGTTAATTCAGTGATACTGGAATCGAAGTTCCTAGAGTCGAGTTCCAAGTAAATTTGTGTGTCATCTGCATATAAGTGGTGGGTGACATTGAATTTAGATATGACTGAACTGAGAGGGGTTGTGTATAGGGTAAAAAGGAGTGGCCCTAGAACTGAGCCCTGGGGAACCCCGTAAGGGAGTTGAAAAGGATCCTGAAAGATATATTTTGATGCGCTGCTTGCGTGAGTTGAGGTATGACTGGACCCACTTAAGCACTACCCCATCAATGCCATACCAGTGCTGAAGGCCGTTGAATAGGATTGAGTGGTCTATTGTATCGAAAGCTGCAGATAAGTCCAAAAGGACTAATCCAACAGCTGCACCCTTGTCCATTGATGTGGCAATGTCATTTTGTATTTTGAGCAACGCCGTTTCAGTTGAGTGAAAAACTCTATATGCTGACTGGTTTTCGTTGGATATACCCTCATGAGCAATATGCTCATTTATCTGCTTAGCCACAGCTTTCTCTATGAGTTTGGAGATGTAGCTGAGGTTGGACACTGGTCGATAATTCTTGAGAATATTCTTGTCAAGACCCGCTTTTTTCAACAAGGGTGTAACATGTGCAGTCTTAAAACAGGAAGGGAAACTGCCCTCCTGTAGAGAGTAGTTCACAATATTTGTAATAGGAGTCAGGAGCACACTGATACATTCAAGGACCAATGATGTTGGGATGGGATCCAAGTCACATGATTTATTTGGTGTGGACTTTATGATTTTAAGGACGTCTTCCTCTGACATGGTCCGGAAAGAAACAAACTTGTTTTTGTAGGAACCTGAGACAGGGGGATCGGCATCAGTAGACAGTAATCCAGATCTTAATTTAGCAATTTTGTCTGCAAAATATCTGCCAAAAGTGTTGACTAGACTGTTCATGGTGGTATAATCTGGAAGTACCATTTTTGGTGATCTATGGAGGACTTTCTTTATGGAATTCCACAAGGCCTTGGGGTTATCCTCATTTTCCCTAACCATATCACTGTAGTATTTGGTTTTTGCACATTCCACGAGACGGTTGAAATGGTTCACAGCGGCTCTATACCTACTGCGGTTTATGGCAGAGTTGTCCCTTCGCCACTCCCTTTCGAGTTTGCGCTTACGTCTCTTTGCTGCCAAAATCTCACTGTTGATGAACCCTTTGTTGACATGTTGTGGGGTTTTACATTCATGTACAGGTGCATGCTTGTCAAGTATGTTCCTAAGGGTATGAAAGTACTGGTATGAAAGTAAGCTAGCTGTTTTGTAAGGAGCCTGGATAAGCTCAGAATTTACAATGTCAGACATAAATTCAGTTTTATTTATCTTGCAAAGTTTCCTGATTTTCAAACGTTTTACTCTGCAGGAATTTTTGACAGGGAATGTTGTAGTGAAAAAGACAGCTAGGTGGTCTGATATGCCGTCCTTTACATAATGGTGAACTGAGGAAGTTAGGGATTTACTAGTGCAGAGTACATCAAGGATATGTCCTTGTATGTGTGTAGGTGTTGCCACATGTTGAATGAAATCAAAATCCAATAGAACTGTGTTGAAATTATCTGTCCAGCAATTTTGACTGTCAAGCTGGATATTGACATCTCCCAGGATAATATTTTCATGTGGTGACAAAGCAGCTGCTTCCATGAAACTGTTGAATTCCTCGATAAATCTGCTTTTGTTGGTACTTGGAGGTTGGTAAATTACATGTACCAGGAGCTGGCTTGACTGTCGATCTGACAGTTTGACGGTAATGTGTTCAAACGTTTCCCGCCGATCAATTTGACAACGCACGCTATCAATGTCATTCCTAACAAGGACAGCAACTCCACCTCCTTTCTTGTTCTCGCGTGGGACCTGGTGAAGCTGGAAACCTGCAGGGGTTATCTCATCCATTAGGCCTTGTGTGTCCGACGGTCTAAGCCATGTCTCAGTGACGCCAATGATGTCGAGATCATTTGACAAAACAAAATCACTAAATGCTGATGTTTTGTTACGCAATGAACGGACATTCAAATGACAGGCTTTGATATTTCTGGCTGATGGACCTGGGTTCAAACTAATGTCGCCAGAAAGAATCAGGATGATGGACCACCAAGGGTTGACATTTCTGAAACAGTGCGTCACTTGACGACAGTGGGCCTGCAGGGCGACAAAAGCAATGTTGCAACTGTCCAAAGAGGAGAGTAAACTTGGGTGAATAATTTTTGGTGATGGCAAACTATTTTCCTTGGTGGGGGTAAGTTAGCTGATGACAGTTTAGTGTTCTTTTGCCCAGGCAGTGGATGACAGCAGAGTTTTTTTCTTGTCTGTTGATACAGGAATATTCCTTCTGGTTGATGCATTACATACAGATAGTTTTACTGATACACTAAAACCACAGCCTGAGTTAGAATAACCAAAAATTGAAAACCTAGACAATTCTCACCTAAACTAAACCCTAAAATCAGTTTTACAAATCACTATGTGTATTTCTCAATGCTATTTCTTATGTGAACCCCCATAATAAACGGAATCATTGAGCAGTTATTGCCAGTTAGCAACAAAAGTAGTATGAAAAGATTGAATCACCCCAAAAACTTAAGTATGTTGCAAGCATCAGTAACAGTGGCTGACAAATTGAGACTTAATCACTTTGCTTATATCTGATCAGTGGTCAATTTCCATCTATTCATGGCCCCATGTGGGACGTACTTATACCAAAGTCACACCTGTTCTTACTTGAATAAGGAGTCATACGTTCATATACTTTCACTTTTGGCTCGGTTTAAGTGTTTAGGTAGAATACCATCGTTGTGATTCTCATTTAGATAGGATATCCATGTTACCTTTCACCACAACAACACAACTTATTTTCATTCATGACCAATTTTTTCAGACGTTTAGAATACTTCACACAAGCCTTGACAAGCTGCATTAAAACATACATGTTATAGGGGTAAAGAGGGAGTTGATGTATATTTGGAGCAGCCTTTTCTGCAATATGCCCTACCCCGATTCGAGGGTCCCTTTTCATAGCCCAAGGATGAGGCAACTGGGAAGCCAATGAAAAGAAACCAGCACAAGGAAAATATACAACCTAACCATTAGGGAGTACACTGATATAACTTAAACTGTTGGGGGGCATAAAGCCTCAACTTTGACCTTTAACAGTTTTTACTCTCACATTTTAAGTAAGGATTAGAATTTTACAATCCAATTTACATTGTTTAAAATAATTTTTGGATGACATATTGGCCAAAATTTAATAAAATTTCAATTCCATGTACAACATTTAGTCATAAAATAATGAATGTTAAATAAAGAAGGGGTATTTCAAAATTTGCTATCTGAAGTACAGTAGTATGAATAATGTCAGCAATGATACAGCTTGAATAGAGTTTTTCACTGACACTTTGACTTATTGACGTTGTGCCTTATTCTTCAAAATGATTTAGTTTGATGTGAATCCTATCAATTACACATATTCTTTAATCAATCATTATTTTATGGAATCACAATAAAATAGTCGATGTATTTGCATAAAATATCCTTTTTTATATATACTAACATTTACATTCCAGCATGTGAGTTAAACGTTTACTTTATCCATTAAAACATTTTTTCATACCTAAGGGATATATCATGCACAAATGTTACAAATTGATTGTTTGAAGTAATACTATTTCTTTCCCCAATGATAAAACTTAAGATTAAGCAATAAGTTCTCTTTGCCCTCTGCTAATACTGTCTCATCAAGAAGAAAGACACAGAAAGAGGTATTCATCTCTAGGTTGTGTTGAGGGATCATCTGAGTCACGTGCAAATAAAATTCTAAGGTATTTTAGACAGAGTCTTACTCTTCTACAAGGCTTGTATATGCTGGACATAGATGACAGCGGACTCACTCTGAAAACAAGGCTGGAAAGCATTTCAGTATACATGCGTAGGTCGCAAAGCCATCAGGGACACAAAGCAGTGCACTTTTTTTAGAATTTTGAAAGTCTGGTGACAAAAACCAATTGCGAGTCAGATATATCCTACACCTGGCCTAGATCTCAGATGGTCACCCACCCAAGTACTATCACATCCGAATGCTGCTGAATGAGTACTTCATACTTCATGCTACAATTCATGAACGTCCAGTAGCAAAATAAAATCACCCACAAACATCACCCCACAAATTAGGGTGCATGTTCACTGGGTGACACACTGGTTTCACACATCAAAAGCCCTGGTTTTTTCTGAGATGTATCTTCTGAGATGTGTCTTCTGTGTCATACCACTCCATGGTGATTTACGATAACAGAACCTTGGCCATAAGCATTCATAAATTCCTCAGTGTCGAGACTGCAGCCCTGCTGGCAAACTCAATGATCAGTAGTCAAATTGACTACTGCTATTCCCTAATTTATGGTGTGAATAAATATAATGGGCTAAACTCAAAATGATTCAAAAGGCCCTTTGTAGAATTATTTTCAGACTTGATAAAACAAGCCATGTTACTTCCTATCTGAAAAAACTATATTAGCTCCCCATTTCTTGCCTTATCCTGTTCAAATATAATCTTATTACATACAAGGCTATCAAATACTCCCAACCCACATAATTATCATCTTTAATAAAGAAGTACCTTACTCGTGGAAATCAGCTTTATCTTTCTTCAGTTCATCCCAAGAAGGCCATTGGTAGGCAAGGTTTTTCAATGGCTTCTCCCACTGAATGGAACAGACTCCCGCAATCGGTCAAATCCCAGAACACAATAATAGGGTTTCCAAGCCAGTTAAAGATCTACTTGTTTAGACTTGCATACCCTCCACCATAGTATATCTCCCCTTGCGGTTGTTAAATTTGGATCTTGACCCAGCATGTCCCTTGACTTTCCCTTTTTTGCCTAAAGCACATTAGAGGATGTTTCATCGATTTTGCACTCTATAAATGTTTCTATTCTATTCTATATAGTATGTACTACTTTTGCCAATTGAGATAAAATATGCATAGTGTTGAGAGTGGTATTAGGCAAAAATCAATCAATAAATCTATCTTTGAATCAGCCATTGATACATTACCAACTGATGTTACAAAACAGTTAGACAATTCCACACACAAAATATATTGCACCTACTCAATCATTAATACAAACATGGTCAAGTAAGTCATTCTACACAAAAACAGGCGTTTAATTTTTGAGAGAGTTTTTATGGAGCAATAATGTACTTGCTACATGAAATGGTCAGCCTAATAGGGGTGTTCCACTGGGGCTGTCTTGGGTTAACTAAGGATTTTGTGAAGGTCAGGAGCAATGTTTACCTAGTCGGTATGTGTGGGTTGTATTTAACTGGCTTGTCAGATTGGGTCAGCAAAAAATCAAACATGTTTGATATTTCACCGACCCCTCCCCAACATCCCCGACTCTTGTTCCAGACTATGGCTCTGCCCACCTGGAAACTGACTTGTCCTACTCACTTCCAGTCACTTCCAGGCTGCTCATTGGCAGTGTATTTCCAGGTAAACATATGACCAAAAATGATGTTAGGAATGACAAAAAACAGTGTATGTAATCATAATCTTAAAGTTAACAGGTAGAGAAGGTCTACATGTATGCTGTAAAATATGAAGACACCTGAAAAAAAGTATTTTTATTTGGTTAAAATAATAAAATCCCAGCCTATTTCAACAGGACAATTTCTGGGAAAAAGAAGGATCAAGTGTCGACCAATCAACAAATCTAAAACTATGTCAATAGTAAATACTTGGATCCAATCATGTGACCAGAACTACAGCATGTTTGTCTTTACGTCCAGCTTAATCTCCAATGAGTAGTGGATTCTAAGGCGCAACAAGCCCATAGCATTATGCAAATTCAAAGTCCAGGGACTGAAATAGGTCAGCACCACGGAGAAGCCATAACAGAAAATGAGCTAAGGAGGATTTGTGTTTGCATAGAGATAGGTTTTGAGCTTCTTTCTAAAAGAAGCAATAGTGGGTGATGCACGAATGTCTTCAGGAAGTGAATTCCAAACAGTGGGAGCATCAAAGGCAAAACTGAAACCAAACTGCTTAGTGGACTTGTGAATTGTAGGTTGAAATTTTGGTACATTGAGGAAACTGGCAACACTCTGACTACGTCTAGTATTGTAAGTAGTGCGGTCTGTGGATAGATGTAGAGCGAAATATTTAGAGAAACCAGTATGAATAAACTTGTACAGCAGGGTAGACAGTTGGAACTCTGAGCCAAACTGAATAGGGAGCCAATGGAGTTATCCGAGTGTATTTACACAAATTTGTAACAATTCTAGCAGCACTATTTTGTATAGACTGTAATCTATGAAGATTGACTTTAGAGAGACTCCTAAAAAGAGAGTTGCAGTAGTCAAACTGACTACTAACAAAAGCATTGGCAACCGACACAGCTGCATCCTGAGTGAAAAACTGCATAATATTTCTAAAATTCCTCAGTTGACTAAAGCAGCCTTTACAAACATTTTGGACGTGTTTAGAGAAGGAAAAATCAGAGTTAAACCACACACCCAGGTTCCTGACTGACTCAGTAAGGTGAAGGGGTTGCCCAAGATGTCGATTGGGAAACTAGCATTTAACCTTTCTCTCTGTTTCTTGGAGAGAGAAGGTATGAACTCAGTTTTATCAGGATTAACTTTAAGTTTGCTAGCCGACATCCATTCTCTGACATCTTGAAGTCATCTGTTCAACTTATCAAAAGCAGCTGAGGCATTCATGTGTGACAGATGGACATAAAGTTGTGTGTTGTTGGCATAGAAATGGAAGTTTATGCCTTTGTGTTAACCAGTCAGTGTACTAAGGGGAAATGTGTACAGAGAGAATATCAGAGGGCCCAAACAGAACCCTGAGGTACACCGAACAGCAGTTTTGTAAATCCGACAAAGTAGAACCAATCTTAACAGACTGATAGCATTCTGTCAAATAAGAAAAGAACCATTTGAGAGTGGAGCCACCAACACCAATCCAGAAGACAGCAGAGGAGAGTGGAATGATCAATCGTATCAAAGGCAGCAGAGAGATGCAGAAGTACCAAGGCAGTAGCTTCACCCGGAGATAGTGACAAATGAATATCATTTTAATGAAAAGCAGAGCCGTCTCCGTTGAGTGACCTGACTTTATGCTGACTGGTATGAGTTATCCAAGCCATGTTGATGAATATGATCAACCAGCTGTTTAGCAATTACTCATTCCACCAGTTTAGAAATGAAGCCAAGTCCAGATACTGGGTGGTAGTTTTTCAAATCCTTAACAGAAAGAGAGGCCTTCTTAGTAAGTGGAGTGACTACAGCATTTTTGAAACCATCTGGAACCAGTCCCTCACAGAGTGAACAATTGACCAATTTTGTTATAGATGGTTGAAGGATGTCAATGCATCCTTAATAAGGAATGTAGGCAATGGGTCCAACAGGCAGGATTTGGTGGGTGATTTGCTGATTATTTTACCGATTTCATCTTGAGTGACTTGAGTAAGGACTGTTAATTTAGGAGGGCCAAAAGGGGGATGTACCATGTTACAGGACTCAGATGAGGAAAAACTCTCACGAATTTTCATGATTTTATTTGCGAAAAATGTAGCAAAATGATCAGCCAATGACTTTGAGGATTCATAAGTGGGCAGAGTAGTGCCATGGGATCTATGTAGGATTTTGTCCTGGTAGTTTCCAGTCTAGTCCTGTAGAAAATATCCCGACCCCAAGTCAGGTCAGCCTCTAGATCCAGACATGGATATATTACGTCCTGTCCAGGAGGTGAAACAGACTCAGATTTTTCATGCCTTTTTCGGTTGTAGGGTCGGCTCCAGTGTAACACCCCCATAAATTGGCACATAAAAAATTAAATTTTAATTTTAAGAAATCTCAAAAAATTTATCAGCCAGATTGGGGCTTCCAATCTTTACGGATGCATGTAAAATGATTTTTCTTGGACTTTTTAACAATTTCCTGTGCTGGCTTATCCTGAGAATTCTGTTTTACACTGAAAGGATCCATAAACATTTGTTGTGATAACTCTACCTTGAATATTGCCACAAAGTTCTTCAAAGGATTTCAATAAACAGTTTTGTTTCCCATTTTATGATTCAATCATAATAATAATGATTAACAATATATTCAAGGTTTTCCAAGTATTTTTGCTTATAGTGACATTCTATGGAACCATTCTTAAATGATTCAAAGGCATTTCCAAGACATGATAAAGTTTCAGGAATTTGACTAAAGTTAAGAGCCTTTATACAAGAATAGGCCTGTGAAAATTCACTGTGGGTAAAAATCAGTGGGGAAGTTGCATGCACTAAGCCTACCCCCATTTCTTCCACTTCTTTACAGAGAAATCGTGGAACTTTGGTACATATATTCATTGATTGACGAAAATTCCAAATGCACGATAAAAGCAGATGTTGTTCTGGAAAGCGTTTGAAGAAGAGGCAAAGCAAATCCTGATCATCATATGTCTTGAGTATGGTAGCTTTGTTTTTACTACCCTTTAAATACTCTGTCATAAAACTGAGCTGCATCAATTTCTTTAGATCCATCAGCATCACACCTGCATTTATTCCAAGGCCCAGAAATATCTTTTCAGTTCTGTATTGTGCATACCTTCTCCCAATGGCAGTAGCTATGGTATGATTCTTGCCAAATGTGTCAAAGACTTTCCATAGCTTCCACAAGTCGTCCATTGCACACAGGTCTGCATCAATATATATCAGCTTTGAGGTACGTTCGGCAACAATCTTGGACTGCAATATAGCAGCATATGCCAGCATCTTCATGTCCATCTTGCCTTTTTTATTTATTGGAAAATGTAAATCAGATCCTGTATATTCTTCCAGCTGATATATATTCAACCTGGATTTGATTTCCATTGGCCATGGCTGGATGTCAAGATTCATTTTCTCAACGGCATCATCTTTTGTAAAAATGTAACAATTGACATTTTGTTTAGTAGTGAATATTATAGATTTGATAAGAGTGAACCCTAAACGATAAAAAAGTTGACCTGTTATGATTGTGGCAATATGAATAGTGTTCTCTGGTTTTATATTTCTTACTGTATGATTTTCCTTTACACTCGTGTGCCACAGCATGTTTCTAAATATCTGCGGTTGTGATTCAGTGTTTAAATACCTTGTATTCGTTGAGGTTGAGAAAGAATAAATAATCAAAGCAGTCAGAGAGACCACAATAACACAAGTAAATATATCCTTTTGAGACATTACTGTCTAACAAATATGCACTCATAATATTGAACACCTCTTCTATATTAGTTTGACTGATGTGCTGCACCATACAGATGTCCATCGACAGAAAGCCTCACTTAAGTAACTGCATTTCAGTGTGATATGTATTTTTATGTCAAGCATTTACCCGTGCACAACACAAATGTCCATCAAAAGAGAGCCCCAAATAAAGTTGCTGCATTCTAGTGGGCTAGGTATTAATATATCTTCGTAAAATCTTGATTAACCGTAACACCTGGCTGTTCATTAATATATCTTACCATGAATGTATATTAATTATCAATAATGCTATTATGATAGTAATTACAGTATATCAATATAAATTCCCCATTTAGGAAAATACACTGTGTTTAGTTCTGTGACAGAAACCACTATCTGAAAGAGTTTCAATTTAAAATTATAATCAATTTCACAGCACTGTAATTGAATTTCCTTGTTCGCATTGAAAGTGTCCCCAGTTGGTCAATAGCATATTATGGCTTGCTGCTATGGCTACCATCGAATTGGATATAAAATTGGTATAACATATAATATATAGCAGCAATTACTTACAGTAGTCTAAACAATACAAACTGTTGGAGCATTTAAGATATATAAGTGTTGAGAATTTATTATAATAAATATGTACTATGTAATAAATATGCACAGGTAAGCTTAAAAGTACCTTTTAGAAATACATGTGTAAGAAATATGTGATATGTAATAATTATGTAATATATAAGCACAGATAAGTTTACAAAAGGATCTTTTAGAAATTTGAGAACATAAAATATATCTTAAACGTCAGAACAGGCAAGTAAAACACTAATCAATACCATAGGAAGAAAAGGAAGGCAAAACAAAACTCTAGCTTTCTTTGTGTTAAATAAAAAACATTTGTCTACAAGTAGTCATCCTAGCTACTTTGACCCGGCTGTGATACCCTGCTGCAGAAATTACAACACACATACACAAGACAAGGAAGACTGGATAGAAGGTTTATAGAGGTTATTCAAGTTTGTCTATCAATGTACACATCTAAGAAGCAATTTGGTCAGAGTTTTGATGCTCCAACAATCTGAAATAAATAGTCTCATGGTGTCTGTTCTGCTCCCTCTGTCAATTCCTCCAGGAAGAACACTCATATCAATCAATCAATCAATCATTCATTCAATCGATCAGTTGTCCAAGTGTTTAATCTCCGTATCTACGGATTCTAAGGCACACCATCCAGTTTGTAAGGCATAAATCATCAAGACATCAGACATGTTCCGAGAACATATCGTGTTGTTTTTACCAAGGCCTTTTCGCCATTTGGACTGACAAATTCTGCAATACTGCTTATTGTTGTTAAACTCGAGTATAGAACAGTCTAACGTTAATCATTATCTTAAAGGGTTTTTTCTATTTAATTTATATGCAATAAACAATATTACTCTAGTATTATACTTGGTAGTTAAAATTCATCGTAAGGCAATTGGCCTAGTTACTTTAAAATTAAGTGTAATATGTTGAGCAGGTGCCTTTGCAGCTATATATTTTTTATTTCTTTGGGGTTTGACGTCGCTTTCAACACTGTACAGGTGATATCACGATGGGTGGTTGGAAGAACAGAGGAAACCAGTACATACAGTTGGTCAAGGTTCTATACTGTAAACTGCCAATCAAAGGCAAGCAACTACCAGTTTTCCCACTTAAGGTCAGGCCGGGATTCAAATCTGATTGGAGGAGAGTGTGTTACCACTGCGCCACCATGGTCCCTGTTTGCAGCTAAAAGAGGGCAATGTAACCCCACAACAAACAACCTATATTGCAACTAGGAAACACTACTGGAGTACAGAATTAGCAAAAAGGAGGCAGGAAAGTATGGCCACCTGATATTTCCAGACTTCTACAACATTCTAGGATGTTTTCCCACTGTCCTGAGATTAAGCAAGATCGTACTGAAAATACCCTGTGAATGTGGAAGATATCAGGGGACTTTCCTACATTTAACATATTATTAGCTATAGGTAGAAGAGAATGAATGAGATATGTGAGAAATCTCCTAAAACAAAGAAAGAACAGATTGCGAATAAGGAAAAATATCAGATAAATTTACTCGGAACTATAAACTAGTGCAACACATTGGCAGAGCCAAGACAAAAAAAAATATGTGAATACCAGCAGCAATTTTGAACATTGTTTGTTTTCACTTTGAGTCAACGAAAAATGAAGAGGTCTCAAGACAAATGTGAATAATGAAGGCCCCAACAATAACATTGAAGAATTTAATTTTCGCAGATATTTGCCATTAAATTCTTCACTGGCTGACCTGGACATAACAGGGTAGCATAAATACACTGTCCACTAGGGTAATGTTAAATAATCATAATGGTTAGGAAGTTAAGGGTTTATGCCCCATTTAACAACTAGGGTGATGCTAGGACAGGTCCCCAGCAATGGCATGTGTGGGGAATTGAATGAGGTGAGAGCATGTGGTTAGATGCCAAATTTGCTAACCACAAGGCAAGCGAAGACCTCACTCGGTTGCAAGTGTAACACATGATAATAAATATGAAAGTACTGTACCTGATAAATTCAGTTTGTTAGTCAAATGAGTACATTGTGAAAAGACTGAATAAATTGACACGAAGTACATGATGTACATCTACTTCTACTTATCAATTCTAAATATATGCATACCGGTTCATTGTATTATAACACCTAGACCAGTGACCCTATATTTTGCCAACTCTCCATTATTGTCTTTTTTTTGCAAAATGGGGAGTTAACACTACATTAATTTCTAACAGTAGAATGTGGTTTACTTTAGTGGGTAGTCTGCTCAGAAAAAAGAAGGTGTTTGCCACAAGCCATCGTCAGATTTGATTTAGATTTATTTTTTGTTTTGCATCATGTTCAACAGTCAGGGTAACATTGCGATGAGTAGTTTACAGGTGGAGAAACCAGTTATATTGCTATTTTACATGTATTGTATTATTGTATGTATTGTATTATTATACTGTTTATTGTGTCATGCTATACAAAAACACATTTACATTAGTTGGGATTGGTGACTTTAAAGTTTACCTGAGGTCTTGAGCTGATATGTTGTTAAGCAGAGGCTGCATTGGGCAGTCACTAGGGTTGTATATATTCATTAGTGAGGGGACCTCAACGTTCACCCTCCCAACACATAGCATAGCAGTGTCTTCTTTTACTTTTTCTACTATTTTATCTGTAACACTGGAATGCACATTGTGCACTTTCAGTTCTTTTAACCTCTGGCATAGCTTTTATATTATATTACTTTTCACTGGAATGCACATTATGGTCATTTCCAGTCGGACCTTTATCCTGGTTTCCACAGTTTACTGTCACACAGACCTATGTATCTCAGCTCTTTCTCTTAAGATTTACTATGGCCAGGTTATAACTGCCAGATGGTGCTTGTTTATTGCTAGATCTTGTATACACACTGAATTACAGATTAGTCATATAAATGTTAATATAACAACTTTTAAAGATCTTATACATTATCTCAGTGTGTTAACAGTTTATTGGAATACACTGACTATTTGCTGGACAAATTACCTCCCTTACTTCTGGGTCATCGGGTTTGGCTTTGACCTGGCTTTGACCTTGCAGGTACTCCATCTCTGACTTTTCGGGTTAATTTCGCTTATGGCCTGCTATGGCTTATTATTGGGTTGGCAGGCAGATGGGACAGAGTAAATTATTTTAATCAATGAAATCAGTTATACCTTGCTCTGACCTGTAGGTCATTGTCACTGGACCTGACCTTTCACCCTCACCTCAATTTGGCGGGTTGCTTGGCCAGCCTAGGTCACACACGAATATTAATGAACTGTACATTTTAATATGTGCTTCTAAAAACAACAAGTAGTTTTATAAAGTTAAAGAATAAAATTTTAATCCCATGTCGTCTTTCTTTCAACTTTTTTTTTTTATCTTTTATTTATTTTTGGTATATATATGTACAAAGTTACAGGTAATAATAACAAAAGTCAAATTCTAGATGAATGTATCGAAGAAACAGTATACAAAACTCACAAATAGTAAATAAATTGGTTACATAGAGGATAGATCAATATTTAACAATATCAGGGGAAAATATATTTTCTTTCAATGGTCACTTCAGTTGCTTTATGCATACGTAATAATGAACTTGAACGATGTCTACATCATAGATTTGATCAATTAACTATTGTTTCTAGATTAACATGTTATATAAATACATAAACCTTGCATCAAATATGGTGCCTCTGTCTTGTTTATTGTAGATCAGTTTATCGATGCTTATCCTGTTCTTTAACATATTTATATAGTACTGAAAATTAAGTTCTGATTTATTCCGCTTACATTTACTGATGAAATATTTTCCAATTAAAATAGCAAAATTTAACCAATAAAACTCATCATTATTAACATTTATTAACCCAAACAGGACATCTAAAACTGATAGTTTTTTACTAACATATAGAGATGTACATAACCAATTCGTGAACTGCTTCCAGAAAACAATGGATATTGGACAGTAAAAGAAAAAGTGTTCAAGGTTATCTGTGCCAGAACAAAAATCGCACTGCGAACTATCTTTAATACTCCAGATAAACAAGTTATAGTTACTGTTATAAATTCGGTGAAGAATTTTAAATTGTAAAGTAATTAAATATGTGTCAAGAGTGACTTTGGAAGGTAGAGAATATATATCCGGCCAATTAATATTGTGCAGGAATGGGTAGTGTTCTATCCATTTTTCTTGGCTGGTTGGAGATTTATAGTTTGATAAAACGTAGAAATTGTTAACTTCTGAAGATTTAACTTTCAGAATATTTGTCATACACTTGTTTGGAACAGATACTTTTGAAAAGGTCTCAACATTCGGAGATTTTGAAAGTGTTTTGATATTTTTGCTAACACAACTAATAAGCCGGTTATATTTCATGTCACATATAGAAAGCCTGAATTTTGTTTCTAGGTGAATTTTATTCAAAACTGATTTCAGCTCATTATGAAATATGTCTGAGACTCTTGATATGCCTGCCTCTTTCCAATTATTATATTCAGTACCAAAGGGTTTGTTTTCAGTGGTAAATAGAGGATTTTCAAAAAGATTTTCCTCTAAAAGCTCATCTAAACTACTTGGTTTTGTTGATATTATGTTAAACCATGACATGAGAACGCTTTTATAATAAGTAGTTTTCGCATACTTGTGGAAAGTGAGTATGCGTTTTTTTTCAAAAATTTCTGACACTTTATAGCCCATTAAGAATTCCGTCAAAATTTTCCATTTAGCCTTGATAGTATTGCATAATCTTTTGATAAACATAATATGTGCTGTATTGCAAACATATTTGGCAGAAATCATATTTAGACCTCCCAGTACAGGTGGAAGTAACATGGTTCCTTTTGCAACAAGATGCTTGTTATTATTCCACACAAAATTGCAAAGCTTTTGATCTAAAGTTGTTAAGCATGATGTGCTTATTGGTACCACTGATGCTAGCTGTAGAATATGAGGCAGAATTAAGGATTTTACTACTGTAACTTTTCCTTTTAGAGAGAGTTTTCTAGGAAGCCACGAATTAATGATGGACATAATAATGTCAATTTTTGTGTTACTGTTCAGAGACACCATTTCAGTCATATCGTTTGCAAACCAAGTACCTAACGTTTTGAAAGGTTTGGTTGTCCACTTTATACCATATTTTCCACTTTCTAAATTCAGGCAATTATTCTGTACTACAAAGGCAATTGTTTTCGATTTATTTAATTTCAGACCAGAGTATTTGTGAAAGGTCTCAAATATATCTAGAGCGACTTTAACAGAATATGAGTCTGACAAGAAGAGAGTAGTATCATCTGCCAATTGGCATAATCGTATTTCCTGTTTATTGACATATATACCGTGTATCTCTTTTGTTTCACGTATTAAGACAGCAGCAACCTCAGCAACCAAAAGAAATAATAAAGCACTAATTGGACAGCCCTGGCGTATTCCTCTGCTCAGTTTAAAAAAGGGGGAGAGATATCCATTATTAGTCACACAACTTTCACTCTCAGTATACAATAGGGAGATCCACTTTTGAAAATTATCACCAAAACCATATATTTTTAATAATTTTTTCAAAAATGGCCATCTAACTGTATCGAAAGCTTTTTCAAAATCAATAAGGAGAATGATGCATGGGTGTTTGTACAGTTTGCAGTACTCGATGATATCAGAGATCAATCTTGTATTTTCCCCAGAAAACCGTTTTTCAATATACCCAATTTGATCTGGATTAATGATTTCTTGGAGTGTTGTTTTGAGTCTGTTGCACAGAACTTTAGCTAATATTTTATAATCGGTATTCAATAGTGATAAAGGACGCCAAGAGCTCAATACTGTTAAATCCTTATCCTTTTTTGGTATCAGGTGTATGACTCCTTGGTTCTGAGTACCAATAAGTCGACCTTGTTGAAAAGCATCTTTGTACGTTCGATAAACTATATTGCCTATATCATGCCAAAAAAATTTGTAAAATTCAGCAGTAAAACCATCGGGTCCTGGGGATTTATTATTAGGAAGAGTTTTTACAACTGCTGAAACCTCTTCGAATGTGATTTCTTGATCACAAACGTCCCTACTTATCCCTGACAATTTTGTAATATTGTTTCCAATATTATGACAATATTTGTCATTGCTCAGATCAGAGTAATCGCCTTTTTCTGTGTAGAGGTTACTGTAAAAAGACTTTTGCTCTTCAAGAATTTCATTGGGGTCATCAATAACCTTATTTCCCACTTGTAATGCGCGAATATGTCTAACGTTTTGTGAAGCTTTTTCCAAATTTAGAAAATATTTTGTTGGCTTTTCATATTCTTCAATTAACTTACACCTGGATCTGATTATGTGACCTCTGGCTAGTTCATCGTGGATGCTTTCAATTTCTTTTTTGGTTTCAAGATACTCATTATGTATAGCGTCAGATGGTGTTTCACTTAATAATTCCTCAAGTTCAGAAAGTTTTTTCTCAAGATCCTCTAGATGTTTAGTTTTCTGTTTTTTCTTTTTTATTGAGAAAGATATCGTCTTGGTACGTATACAGCATTTTATAAAGTCCCAAGTAAGTTCCTTATTGGCTAAGTTTTTGCTATCCTCCAAGGACTGGTTTATTGTGTCTTTTACAAGATCAACATAGTCATTGTCATTTAGTAGGCTGCCATTAAATTTCCAGAGCCCTCTACCTCGGGTTTGATCTTTATTCGCTGTAAGTGATAGCTTCAGTAAACTGTGATCTGATTTGATACTTGGAAGAATTTCGGTAGATACAACCAAGAACTCCAAGTGGCACGAAATTAAGAAATAGTCAATTCTTGATTGCTTAAAGCCATACCTGGTTTTTTCACGCCTAGTAAATCTCTTGGCATTCGGATGTTTGAGCCTCCAAATGTCAATTAAGTCGAGGTTGTGCATTACTTTGTGCAAACAGTCCAAGTAAGTCTTATTGCAATTCATTGATGATCTCAAACTATCATCAAGACAAATATTTATGTCACCTCCTAAGATAATAGATTTTCCAATATGAGGTTCTAGTTTTGAATATACATATTCACCAAAAGCTCTCTGGTATCTTGTTTTATCAATGGTTGGGGCATATAAATTAACCAAGATGTATTCTGAATCATTGATTGTACATTCTAGAAGTAAAAAACGTCCGCTATTGTCTTTCTCAATATTAGCTATATTTATGGATATCTCTTTTGAGCACAAAATCATGACTCCTCTAGCATTAGATGTGCCATGTGCAAATTCAATTCTACTGTGCCATTCATCTCTCCACTGTGATTCCTTGAGCGGAAGTGAGTGACTTTCTTGGACGAAATATATACCAGGGCCTTTTGATTTAAACCATGAAAATACTGATACTCTTTTATTCTTGTCAGACAAACCCCTAGCATTTAGAGAGTATATATTTAGAGCACTGAATTTGAAGAAGGTTTACGCAGAACTATTTTTTCCATGAACTCTGAACATATTATAATAAGCACTTTCCGGAGACTTTGCAGTAAAGAACATCGATAGCAGAACCTGAAGTCTCCTGTATAGCAAGATACACATTCAAATCAAGCAAGTGTTGCAAGTGTAGTAACATAAAAATATATAACCTTGTGGCAAAAAATACGTAGATGAACATTTGAACTGTTTTCTTGTGATAATTTCTTTTCTTAATTACAACCTGTAACAAAGTGAAAAGCAAAAAAAAGGAAAGAAAAACGAATTGAATAACAAAATAAACATCATATTGAAGTGCAGACATTTATACATGTGATCGGACTCTAATACTAACTTTTGTTGGTACTTTTTAGGTTAACAGATACTCCAGTTAAGAGAAATTATTCCTAAATAGCTTTTAAAGTTTTTGTTGAACTCGTGAGTTTTTGAACTGATGAAAAAAAAAAAGGTTATTTTGAGATTTATGTCGAGTTTTTTTTGCCCAAAGTGACATGGGACTTGGAGTAGTATCTTGTTGATCTTTTATAGCTTGAAAATCTAAGAGCAGAAAAGAGAAAGTTTTTCATTAGCAGGTCAGCATTTGTGTTGTTAACAACAAACACGAAAAGCAATCAATAAAAAAGGTTATGTGGCGCAAACACATGGGTTAGTAACAATGTATGATTTTCAAATCTCTTTGTGACTTTACTAATAATTTAGCTCAGAGGTGAGGAAGCACTGGTTGTGAATAAGATAACTTTAAAATGTTTTTATCCGTGCTTTATCTCACGTCAATTGACAACATGTACTGATGGAACACCGACGTGCGGACCAAAAAGCTCCAATTCTATCATTAAGCATATGTAAGGCATAATTAACAGTAATATGATACATTTAAGACATAATTGATAGTAATATAGTATCATAGTATTTTAAGTTTTTTCGTCCATGGTTAGGAACAATATAGAAAGTTTTGTCTCACATAATCAATAACTGTAGCTGTAACTCTGAAGTTCAGTACATGTGGAAATACAGTGATTGTGTCAGTAAAAATACAAGAGAAAAAGTTAAATAGGAACTCATAGTTCACAGTGACCATGGGAAAGATAAAAACCAGAAGAAAAATTCCACTATGATAGGTCAGTTATTTACGAAAGTTAATTTATAATGCTAAATTTTACTCACACATCTAGGCATTATGAGTCAACACATGACTGTATAATTTATAGTATGGACATCATAATAGGATAATTTGAGACAATACACAGATATCAATTAACTGATATTGATAAACAGTTGTAATAAAATAGTTGTCATAAATTCTACTATGACAGGTCAGTTATTTACGAAAGTTGATTTATAATGATAGATTTTTTTTTTTTTTACTCGCACATCACGGCATTATAAGACAATACAAGACTGTATAGCTTATAGTATGGAAATCATAGTACGAAAGTTAATTTATAATGCTAAATTTTACTCACACATCTAGGCATTATGAGTCAACACATGACTGTATAATTTATAGTATGGACATCATAATAGGATAATTTGAGACAATACACAGATATCAATTAACTGATATTGATAAACAGTTGTAATAAAATAGTTGTCATAAATTCTACTATGACAGGTCAGTTATTTACGAAAGTTGATTTATAATGATAGATTTTTTTTTTTTTACTCGCACATCACGGCATTATAAGACAATACAAGACTGTATAGCTTATAGTATGGAAATCATAGTAGAATAATTTGAGACAATACACAGATATCAATTAACTGATGTTGATAAGAAGCTGTAACAAAATAGTTGTCATAAATTCCACTATGACAGGTTAGTTATTTATGAATGTTAATTTATTGTGCTAAATTTTACTCGCACATCTAAGCATTATAAGTCAGCATATGACTATATAGTTATAATATGGACATCATAATAGAATAATTAGAAACAATACACAAATACATGTATCAATTAACTGATATTGATAAACAGTTGTATAATATGATATCATAATGGAAGTTAAAAGTTCTTTGGTGTCTATTACATACTTGATCTTATCTTCATCAGTAAGTTTCCAAGGTTGTTCTTCCCTGGCCATTTGTTTATGTCTTTCATTTTTGGATCACTTGAGCTTAGTCCGCAGGACCAAAATTGGTCATACTTGTTTGCCTCAATTATTCGTCTTTGTTCAGTGCGGAACAGAAATTGTTTGAAGTAAGGTTTAGAGAACTTGGCAGACAAACCTGCGTGCATGACCTGTGTTGCTCTAGCCGTGTACCACTCTGGGTTGGATGCATTGAGTTGATCTCCAAGGTTTTTCATATTGACCGGGTCCTTGGCAAGGAGAATCTTCTGCATTATGTCTCTTCGGTTACTGAAAAGAGCACGCTGTGCTTGATAGTACTGCTCTACACAGCTATATGTGATCCCATCAATTTCAAACACCGCAGGATGGAAGTTGCTTAAGGGCGAGAACCTCCCATAGAATGCTACATATTCTCCTGTCATCACCATACTTAGGGCTGCAGTATCCAAGTCAAGTTTTCCTAGTTCATCCAAACTATATCTGTGTCCTCTGTAGCAAAGTTTGTCCACAGTTATATATGCATCTTTGTCTTTTTGCTTTGCGATCTTCAGAACTGGTGCCAGTATGCGCCTTGCTAGTCTCACGTCGTCCGTGTAGTCATGGTTGATCCATATTTTTCTAGCACTACTATTAGCGCTTTCATCGCCAGGTGTTCTAGAAGAAAGAAGGGAGCGCCTGGACATAATTTCTTCTTTGTGCGCATGGTTAATGACTCGTGCTATGATCGGACGGGGTTTTGGTGCAAGGGATACAGCCCCAGCGAAAGACATTGATTTCTTTTTCCCAACACGGTGCACTCTTGAAAACTGTATCCTTTTCCTTGCATCTGCTATTAACAACTTTTCTGTAAGTACATCAAAAATGACCTCAAAGCAATTTTCATTGTGAGATTCTGCAAGGCCTTCAAACATAATGTTTTCCCTTCTAGAATACTCTTCAAGCTTTCTTAGGGAAGATTCAAGCATTTCGCATCTCATTTTAAGTAGAATGTTGCCACCCTCTACATGTTTTTCTTCTCTTAAACTTTTCATATCTTCTTTCGCAGTCACAATTGTTGCATTTGAGATTTCAATGCTCTTTTCTAAATTATCTATCCTTGAATCATGATTATCTATCTGTCTTTCTTTCAACTTGCTGGGGGGGGGCTCGGTGGTGTAGTGGTTAGAGTTCTCGCCAACAACCTCTGAGGCCGCCGGTTCGAATCTCGGGCCGGGCACTTCATGTTGGAAAGTTGGTAGTTACTTGTCGATGCCTGGTGGTTTACAGTGCAGTATGCACTGGTTTCCTCCACCTGTAAACTACCCCCTGCAATATGACCGTGGCTGTTGAACGTGACGTAAAACAACAAATAAATCAACTTGTGGGGAACTGGCACGTTACACTGATCTTCCTCTACTTCAAACCTTGACAATAAATTTGTGTCTATAAATGTAATTCAACAACAGAAAAGCAAAACAATATACATTTTAGAAATCTTTTAAATGGGCGATAATATATTTTCTACTAGAAATCAACGCCCCTCAATAGATCCAAATACATGCAGAAAGTCCACCAGTACAATAGAATCTGCATGCAGGCCAAATCTGAATTCCTTAAAGCAAAAATTTAGGATAATCACCAACCCCCCCCCCCCCCCCCCCCCCCCCCAAAAATATGGCGAGTCCTTGGCGATGTGTTACACAGACTATCAGCCAAGATGCTCCCATCGATAAATCCCCATCAGCTTTTGGCTGACAGATTTGTGGAGTTCTTCACAGAAAAAATTGAAAAAAAATACACTCAACTTTCCCTACTTCCCTGAATTCGCAACACATTACCCCAGACTCTCATCCCCCCATGTTTTCCACTTTCTCTACTGTAACTGAGGATCAACTTACCAAAATCATTATGAACACTCCAAGTAAATCATGTTCCCCTGACCCTGGGCCTACTTTTCTTGTTCTTGATTATCTGGATATTCTCATCACCCCCATCACTTCAATAATTAATGTCTTTCTTGAACAAGGAAAGTGTCCTAATTTTTTCAAGCAGGCCCATGTTACCCTGCTCCTCAAAAAATCATCCTTAGGCAAAGAAATTTTCAAAAACTATAGGCCCATCTCCAATCTAAACTTTATTTCAAAGATACTTGAAAGGGTAGTAGCAGTCCAGCTACAAACTCACCTTGATGAAGCTGGCCTTATGACTGCCTTCATATGGGCTTACAGAAAACACCGTTCTACTGAAAATGCCCTCCTTAACATTCACAATGATATTTTTCTTAATATGGCCAAAGATTCTGTCACAGTCCTTACCCTTCTGGATCTCTCTGTCGCATTCGATACCATTGAGCACACCATTCTCCTGACAGACTTAATGTTTACTATGGAATCAGTGAACTAGCACTTGGCTGATTCGAATGATACCTTTCAGGAAGTACACACTTGGTCAAGGTAGGTAGCACACTCTCACATCCTGCTGCCCTGCAGTATGGGGTCCCCCAGGGCTCCGCCCTTGGTCCAATTCTTTTCTTTTCTCTTTACACTAACCCAACCAGCTCAATCATTCAGTCTCACAGAAGTATTAACTACCACTTCTGTGCCAATGACACCCAGTTATACATAACAGTCTCACCAGCAACTTTTTCTCACTCGCTAAAGAACTGTCTAAATGACATTCCAAACACAACTGTAAACAACTCCTTCCTCACTTTTCAATCAATATTCTTGGTAATTAGGTCTCACCAGTGCAAAGTGTCAGGAACCTTGGAGTGGTGTTTGATTCCAATTTTACATTTTCAGACCATGTGTCACAGGTCATAAAGTCCACCAGAGTTCATGCGAGAGACCTCTACAGAATTTGTCCCCTTCTAAACCTTCTAAACCTTCTAAACCTGGGGGCAAAGGTCAATTATCATACAACAATTTTGTGTTACGATTCTCAAGTATTAAACATGCTAACTTCTGACCATAACAAAATATGTCAACACAATTTGAATTTTCTGTCTGGAACTGTCCAACAGGGGGGTGGGAGGCGAGTGTGTTACCACTGCCCAAATGTGGGCCCTATTTTTAGTGAGAGGATGTAATGACCATTTAAAAAGTTTGTAAAACTCTCATCCCAAAAGTAAATCATCTTTTGGTTCAAGTCACCGACAACATGCCCATCATGTCCATCGCATCAAATATATCCTTCCCAAATACGAGGCAGACGGAGTCACAACTGAAGGTAGACAAGCCCTGTTCATGCTCCCCTGTATTGACTGTCATATTAAGGCCTTTTCACACCAAAGCGCTCCAACATGATGCAATATAATGGATTCAGAAAAAGTGTAAATATAATGACCAAATTGCAACAAAATATGGCGGATTTTGAAATATATCTAATATATAGAAATTTCACTCTGTAAAATATGTGTGACCGATACTGTCTTTAAGTGTTTGACACAACAATTTAATGCAACATATACTCGTTTTTGATCTGTTCAAAACATGTTCATCTTCTTAAGTACTCCCCTTTTGTGGATACACATTAATTGTGCTACTTGAATTGGTTTGTGACAGCACATTTGATTTATTTGAAGTAGCTTTCACAAGGATTATATGCTTGGTATAATTTAAACAGAATAAAACACATCTGTCTGGGCAATATTCCATTCTATAATGGCGTTTGTAAATGATATTCCCCTTGAGCCTATTAGCCTTTGGGTGATTTCACTCCCTGTCTTTTTAGCACATTTCCAAAAAACCTTTGTATATTTATTTCAATTAAAATGATCATAAAAACCGAAAAATACACACCAGGAATATGGAAATGAAAAGTAATTATGTTAAACAACATCTTAAAAATTATAAATTAAGGAAGAGGTGTAATTTATATAGGTTAATAGCCTCGTAAGTGTCCAACATTGGAAAATAATGAACTGTTGATTCGGTCCCTTCTGGACCTCGTAAATAGTCCATTATTTTCCAATATTAGACACTTACTTGGCCATTAACCTATGCATATTGCTCAGAAAGGAAAGAAGTGTTGCATTCTGTAAGTATCATCTCACGTACATCTAATCCTTTGAAACTGTGTGTTTTATCAATTTATATACATATTCAAATAAATAAATAATATACATCATCACACTGCCAGAAAGGGGCCACGGTGGCAGAGTGGTAACATTCTCACCTCCCACCTCTGAGGCCAGGGTTCGATTCCCAGAACGACCTGAAGTGGGAAAGCTGGCAGTTGCTTCCCTTTGGTCTGCAGTTTACAGTACAGAACTCTAATGAACTGTATGTACTGGTTTCCTCTGCCCTTCCAAGTACCCGTCGTGATATGACCTGTACAGTGTTGAAAGCGACGTAAAACCCCAAATAAATCAAATAAAAATAAAACACACTGCCAGAAAAATAAGTATAGAAGAGGTTGTGTTATTCCACCAGCAAGCAGCTACATAAACTCAATAGATTTAAGAGTGTTTTCTAGTCTTTTTAGAATGTTGACCTTATTAGAACAATTTCTCTCTTCTGTGTAAAATATATTAACAGCCCTTTGGAGACACTGGCTAGTTCTGTTCCTTTCATGGAAATTGATATTATGCATGCACTGGAATATATTTCGAAATTGTCCTTCCATTAAGAAGTTAAAGTAAGTACCATGAAGGAAATGCACTCCATAATTTTCTGCCTCGAAGCATCTTAATTGCGGATCCCCTTCATTATTACACTTGGCCATTGACTGTCGAAAGTTCCAGGAACATGGTAACAAGTAATGCTGCTCTGGATATCGTTCAGCATACAGCAACAGTAAGTCCTGGTCATCGTATGCTTGCAGGTGTCTGTGTTT
Source organism: Sabellastarte sp. h YS-2021 (assembly GCA_964017235.1). Taxonomy (NCBI): domain Eukaryota; kingdom Metazoa; phylum Annelida; class Polychaeta; order Sabellida; family Sabellidae; genus Sabellastarte; species Sabellastarte sp. h YS-2021. The sequence continues at coordinate 80,757,130 of OZ024935.1, read as the reverse complement.
TATGCCACTGCATTTAACCAACTTCTCAAAGAAGGCAACGTTCTTTAGCCTCTCCACATTCAACAGCAGTAGACCGGCATTAATGCCAAGGTTGTTGTTTATAAAAGATTCATTGTGTTTGACATAGACTGTATTCACATACCTCGTTCCAGTTGCTGTAGCTATGGTTTGATGATTGTTGAACTCCTGAAAAACATCCCATAATTTGGCAATGTCATCCAGAAGCAGAAAATCTGAGTCAATGTAGATGAGGTGGGAGGTGTGGCTGAAAATAAGTGGAGAATTGAATATTGATCCATATGCTATCAGTTTTATGTCAAACTGCTTTTTTGGCTTCATGGGTAAGGATTCTTCCCATTCGGTTGCATTGAATCCAATGTGAGAGACTTGTATCCTTGACTTAATATCCTCTGGCCAGTTGTCAATATCACTGACTATTATATCCATCGCGGTGTCATTACTTACCACATAAAAATGAAGGCGATGCCTGGTTGTAAAAAGTGCTGACTTGATCATTGTCAGCCCAAACAACTGGAATGCATTTCCTACAATTAGTGTAGCAATGTGTATGATCTCTTCATCTACTCCTTGTTCTTTAATTATTCTACCCACATGATTTGTAGATGCTTTAAAGTCGATCGTGTGCACATATCTTGTTGCTAATTTAGTCAGATAACTTTTGTTTATTATACAGCAATAAATACTATAAAACATTAGCATTGCAACTAAATAATTGAAGTATCTAGTAGTCATGCTTTATTATTATAAGAAAGAAGTAGTCTGTTTCATTGCCAGAAACTTTCCACGTTTATATTTATACCAAAGGGTTGTACAACACTTTTTATCAATATGTTTCCATTTCAGTAAGATGATATTATAATGAGAAATTGATGAGATTTTCTATTACACTTATCGACCATAAAAAATAGATTATCTATAGTGCAAAGGTAAATCATTTATCATATTGTCTTGTGTAGTCTTTTAATGGGAATTTAAAATGCAATTATAGAATGTATATTGGTTACATTTTTTTTCTGTACTGTTCCCATCCTAACGTGGTATAAACTGGGACAAAACATCTGTCTTAACATTTGCATGAAGTATTATGAGATGCGTTGCTTTATTACAATATGCAATTATTAATGTATTTTACTTACAATAATTTAAATCAATTAATCTTTTGCAGTGCATTTTAAGGGGTGGTATTTTAATTACCTCCGCCAAGGAGGTATTATTTTCATGACTCTCTGTCTCTTTGTCTGATCTAATCTAATCTAATGTGGACTTTTATGGTGCTTAATCTCCATCACTGATGGACTCTAAGGCGCAACTGAACATAAAGCAAGGCAGTAAACATTAATCGTAGCCAGGTCATACCGAGGAATCACAGGGTGGCAAGGGAGGCAAGGGAGGCTATGGCGGATAGGCTTTTGCAAACAGGTAGGTTTTAAGCTTCCTTCTGAAAGAGGCAACTGATACTGCCCTGCGCACATCATGAGGAAGTTCATTTCAGACCTTAGGAGCATCAAAGGCAAAGCTTTGATCAAAATGTTTGACAGACTTGAAGACTGACGAGCGAAAAGGAGGAACAATAAGGTATTGACGATCTGGGTGACTACGCCTAAAGGAGAACCGCTATGTAGAAATTTATAAACTAGTGTTGCAGTTTTGAACATACATCTATACTTCACGGGCAGCCAGTGGAGTTGCTTCAGAATGGGTGTAACATGAGCATACTTTCTATGATTTGTAACAATACGAGCAAGAGTATTCTGAATACTTTGCAATTTGTGCAGATTGAAACATGACAAACCCCTAAACAGAGAGTTGCAGTAGTCCAGACGGCTACTAACCAAGGTATTTACAGCAAGGACTGCCACTTCTGGGGTAAGATACTGTCTTATTCTACAAAGGTCGTGCATCTGAAGAAAGCACGCTTTGCAAGTTCTCTTTCCATTTCTATTTCAGAGAAGGAAAATTCTGCATCAAACCACACACCTAGATTTCTGACAGAATCAACCGGATGAAGAAGGCTACCAAGAATACTGACTGGAAAAAGGGAGGAAATCTTCTGACGCTGAGACATAGAGCCAAAAACAATGAATTCAGTTTTTTCTGGGTTGAGCTTGAGTTTACTGAGAGACGTCCATCGTTGCACATCAAGTAGGCAGGCATTTAGCTTGGCGAGAGCAGCAGAGGCATTCTTGTGGGAGAGATGGATGTATAGCTGTGTATCATCCACATAGAAGTAAAATTTAATATGCGGATGAAGGCGGATGATTTTGATAAGTGGTGTAGTATAGAGTGAAAACAGCAATGGACCAAGAACTGAACCTTGGGGAACTCCATAAATGAGCCTGCTTAATTCAGACAGTGTGGAACCTATCTTGACAGACTGACATCGATCACTCAAGTAGGAAGCAAACCACTTTAGAACAGTTCCACCAAGACCAAACCAGGATTTAAGGTAACCAAGAAGAATGTTATGATCTATGGTATCAAACGCGGCTGATAAATCCAGAAGAACTAGAGCCATAGGTTCACCACGTGCCAAAGAGAGATGGACCTCATTTTTTATTGACAATAGAGCTGTTTCAGTGGAGTGTCCTGGCTTATAAGCTGACTGATATGGATTGTCCATTTTGTTGTTGTTGATGTGTGATGTAGGTTGCTTAGCAACAACTCGCTCAACCAACTTTGATAAGAAACAAAGCCCAGACACTGGGCGATAATTCTTAAGGTCATTTCTGAGCAGAGAAACCTTTTTAATGAGGGGGGTGACAACTGCCTTTTGAAAGTACTTGGGAAAGAACCTTCAATGAGAGAATAATTCACCAACTTAGTAATAGACGGAAGGAGTATATCCAGATAATCCTTGAGGAGGAATGTTGGTATGGGGTCCAAGGGGCACGATATAGTAGAAGACTTATTGATTCACTTACTGACCTCGTCTTCAGTCACAGACTTAAAGGTATTGAAGGCAGCGGGCACCGAATGTGGTGTGTCATTTAAAGAGCCAGAAGTAGAAAATGTGTCCCTGATTTTGCTTATTTTATTGGTGAAGAAGGAAGCAAACATGTCAGCAAGGCTCTTCTCTGAGCTATCAGCCGGCAGAACAGTCTCAGAGGTGCAATGCAGTACCTTCCTCAATGACTGCCACAGCTTCTTGGGGTCCTTACTATTTGCAGTTATAAGATTGGTATAGTAGGAGCCCTTGTCTTTATTGGCCAGTCGATTGCACCAGGCAATTTGCATACGGAGCCTTGACCTGTTCAACTGTGTCTTATGTTTTCTCCAAATTCGTTCAAATTGCCACCTTAGGGAGCGGGCCATGCAGTATGAATCAGACAACCACTCATCCGACTGCCGTTTTGCCATGCGTGAGATGATAGGAGCATGCTTATCTAGTACCTGGGTAACATCAACCACGTACTGATCATACAGTTCTGTCGCATTTCCTTCAGGGGACCGTACAAATGGTATACAACTAAGGTCCTTGCGGAACTGGTCGATATCAATCCTATGATACCTACGATAAGAGACCATTTTTAAATGCAGGTTGTTGAGGTAGAGAAATCAAGTTTGCATCATATGGCAGCATGGTCAGATATAAAGTCTCCAATACTAACATTACGGACAAAATCAGAGTCACAAGGTGATATCAAAACGTCCAGAGTGTGACCCAGTATGTGAGTCGGGCCATTGACACATTGAATTAAACTGCAACACTGAAGGATGTCATAAAACCTAGATCTATCACCACACTCAACATCCAAATGAATATTTATGTCACCACAAATGATGAAATTGGAACCAACTGAAGACAGAAAGCCAGAAAGAGCCAGAAAATCTTCCAGAAATTGAGTAGTGCAAGAACCGGGAGGACGGTACACACAAGCAGCAACAAAGCTATTGTACTCGGACCTGAAAGATAATATAATGATTTCAAATTATCTAAACACTGGTGAAGAGACAATACTAGGAGAAAAGGATTTTCTATACAGAAAGTCAACACCACCACCTAAACCAGTACACCTTGGTTTTTGGATTAATTTATAATTTGTGGGTGTAAGAGAGTTTAGGAGTCTATCAGTGTCAGTTGGTCTAATATGAGTCTCAACCAGGCCCAGGATATCCAAGTCACTGCGTTGTTTAAGGTCATGCAGGAGAGGGCCTTTATTGCGAATGGATCTCCAGTTGATGAATCCAAAAATTGGTTGGGCCAGGGTTTACAGTGACATCGCCGCACAACAAGACGAGTTGGAGTAGCCTTTTTAGTTTCAATTGTGGAGGGACCTGTTTTGAGTTTCTGAGGTAACAATATTTACGCACCACAACATGGAACCAAAAAATAGATGGGATGCTTCTGTCAACCTTTTCACCATTCTGACCCTTGTCAGCATTGAGCCAGTTCAGAGACAAACTGACACAAAGGAAACATATCAATAGAGTAACATTAATGACTAACATTACCAAGAAACACTCTACCAGATCCCAAAAACAAGAAGAAACAAGGACTATGCAAAAATAAACTATGACAAGAAAAAGAAATGGAAAAAGATCACAAAAGCCTAAGGGTTAACAAACCATGAAGAGCAAACTGGTTAACAAAGCAGAAGACCCATGAATTACAATCAATCAAAGCAAGAGTTAGAAACACCATGTAGAAGTCAATAGTCTACATAAATACTAGTTCATGCAAAACCATAGAATAATCACTGAGACATATCAGGTGATAACCATGTACAAGTCTATAATCAACATAAAAACATTTTAAACCATAAAATAAACACTGGGACATGAAAAACCATAAAATAATGACTAAAATATGTCAGGTGATAACGGGGGATGTGAATGAAATCAACAAGGGGTTAAATAAATACTACCACGATAACAGGGAATGTAGGCGATAATTGGGTATTTCAACAATTCTGAAGAAATGAAGCAGATTGAAGCAATATTGTAGATATATTAATTGTTAGGGTGATATATGTGAGATAAAACGACAATAGGGAACATCAACGACAAGCAAGTAGTGTTATTTTTCAGTTTTGATTCTCGGATCGTTGATAAGCAATACCCGCCACGGCCTCACGCCACAATGGCCACAATGTCTGTCTCTTAGCAAGATTACACAAATACTACAGGTTGGAAGTTCATGAAAAAATGAGATGGTTCTTGGTCCAAATTTGATGCCCAAAATTATAACAGTGGTCTGGATCATCGTCACGATACAATAAAAATAATGCGGATTTTCATATTTACTTCTTATTATATGCTTTGGTGGAGGTCTGCACTCTTTGAGTGTTGTTGTTTTAATTTGAATTTAGGGCCCCAGGTGGGCATCTTGCAGTCTCCACCGTGAAATTCCCAGGTGTATTTATTTCCGTTGTCTCTTTTGTTACCATTGTCACCGTCAATTGGAAGTTAGGTTGACAGAAGCTAATATCTTGATAGGCTCTTTGATTTCAATTATTTTCCCTTTACTATCTTCATGGTCATTGGTATTTTCTTTTTTACTTTTTACTCTTACTTACCTACCCACTCTACCTTAACAGAAGTCTCACCTTGGTGTGGGCTCAACTTCCACAAGTGACAATACTGAGGACCTGTCTCGATATGACCCTGGCTGTTGAACGGGGAGTAAAACCCAAGCTTGGGATCTTCAATAGAAGTAGCCAAGTGGTTAGCAAGTTTGGCTTCCAATCATTGGCTCTCACCTCTGTGTGTGGATTCGTCTCCCAAATAGCTAATGCTGAGGGCCTGTCCCAATAGGACTCTGGCTTTTAAAAAGGCAGAGAAAATACCAAATTTTGATTTTGAAAACTGTACCTTGATCTGTATAATTGATTTTCAACCTTTTTAAAAAAGTTTTTTTTTCATGAATCATATGCAGTCTCTTGTCTAATTGATTATATCTACTCCCTGTCTAATGGAATTTCAATATTCTTTAGTGTACTCCTTTTTTGAGTACTAAACTTATCCAGCAAAAGAGAGTCTGTCTGGTAATTGATCTAAAAGGAAAAACAAACATTGGCTAGAAAGCACTCACAGAGGGCAAACTACCACCAGGGTTTTGTTGTTTATGCAAATATTTGATTTTTTGTAACTATCTAGAATTTGATCTCAATCTTTTCCACAATGGAATATCTTTGGCTATGTCCTACCACATAAAACATTTCATGAAGATCCATTCATCAAATTCTATAGAATCACGTCAACCAGAAGGCCCAGGGGTGGGGCTCAGAGGTGTAGTGGCAAACACATTCCCCCAGCACCTCTGAGGTCATCCGTTCAAAGCTCAGACTGGTCCCTATATCATGAACTTTTAGTTGTATACCAGTGCCCATCAGTTTACATTTCCGTATCTTGACCAACTAGCATGTACTGGTTTCCTCTGTCCTCAAAGCGACCTGTTGCGATACAAGCTCCAATGTGTTAAAAATTACATAAAATGTAAATAAATCCAATTAACAACCAGAAACCCAATCACTGAAAATTCACTATAAATGGGATCTTTGAAGATTCAGGATTTTTTTGATATCCAAAGATCTTTTGAAATGACTTCTTTGTTTGGTAAGGCCCAATCCAAATACAAAATTTCAGATAGATTTGCTCATTATCATAACCACAAACATGAAGACAACAGACAGGCACACAAACAGACTCTAAAACATAACCTACTAGAGTAGTTACTAAAGAAATATCCCTAGAACATTGAGTAAACTTTGTTTATATACGCTTGTGTTCAGGGCACGAGAGGTTGACAAATATGGTATTTAATCACTTTACTATTGCCTCTGTGATCTTGTGTTCGAATCTATCTCATTTCTAGATGTATGCACTGACAACCATTCCCGATATGATGGCCCCAATATAAAAAATGTCTTTGACTTCAAAAAAAAAGTATCGTTATTACTACAGATTACATTCCCAGTTCACAAACATTTTATCTTTTGTTACTAATCCTGGTTGGGAATAACTGCTCGGTCTAATACCTAGAACACACTGTGCAATCCTGGCCTAACAGGCTACACACAAACGAAAAATATTTGAACTCTTGCAGGCCTCATCTGTGGCTCGCTTTGTTTTTTTGAGTTTCAGAAGTATTTATCAGGTTAAAAAATCAGGATTTGTATTTTGGGAGAGTGCTTTTGACACATCATAGACAGCCATTTTAACAGATTTTTTGGGAATATTAGAAAACTCTCCTGTAAGCTTTCATGCACTGACGTCAAATATACACACCAGAGCGGTGAAAAGAGAGTGGAATTACTATAAGGGGCAGCTAATTTTCAAGTGTGCACTACCAACATATGAGGTATATTTACAAAACAATGACAAGGTCGTGTATAAGGGCAAGGTCGTGTATAAAGACAAGGTCTTGTATAATCACACAGAACAGTGTGAATGGAGCTTAACAAATCCAAGCTTAGTTTTTACTATACATTCCTAACTCATCCTATTCATTTTCCCTTCTTTTCCCTATCTTCAGGAAGTAGATGGAAAATTTGGTCACGTTAAAATTATTCCAAATCATGGGCTCATCATATGCAAAGCTGGGACCAAAGATAAACTCAGAAGACTTATCTGCTTACGAGACAAGATGTGGGACTTTTAAGTACCACACCATCTGCTTGACTACTACTTCTATTGTTCACACTGTGTGTGGGTTTAAAAGAGTTATAACATTTTAATTAGCTGACAAATTTCTTTTATTGATTAATTTAAAATGCACCTGACACACAGATTTTTCATTCTTTTGTGCATGGATGACCTATTTCATGAAAATGGCATGCCGCAACAGTGAAAATTGCTTATTTTAGAAATGTGAAATTTCGTTAATTTGGCATAACACATATGCATACTGAACTTTGAACAAATCACCATCTGAAATTTAAGTGAATTTGAATATTTGGAGCTCTAATTCCCATCGTTTAACGGAATCTTAGATGCAACAATACACAAAACACTAGTGCCATTAACATAGCTTGCCCATACCCCAAGGACATGCGAGGTGGGACTGCTGAGGTACATAGCCTTTCACAAACACTTTTAAACTTTGTTTCTGAATCAGACAATGGACTGATAATTTTCTTAGGTTCCAGGAAATCCATTTCAGAGTTAAGGTCCATCAAAGACAACTATGGACAAACTGGTGTAATGCTTGTAAAGATATGAGAGAAACTGTGGTAATCTTTAATTGAGAACTTCCCTCATACAACCTAAGTACATGTGGTCAGACTGGCTATATCTGTTGTCATAGCAGCTACTGACAACAGAGCTTAGGTTGTATCGGGAAAGTCCTCAATAGCAGATCACTTATTGTTGCAACTTACATTTCACTTCACAGAGATAACAACTGGCTGACAGTGAATTACCCCTACAGGTTCTAAACCCCGACATTAGTTTGCAGATTTCTCCAGAGTGGTTCTCCTGGCTCTTTGGATGACTCTTATTGATGAGCAGCTGCTCCTATAGTACCAGGTGTAGTCACCCTGGCCATCAATACCTGACCGTTCCTCCTTTCCACTCCTCTATATTTGTTTATTGGGTTTTTTTTACGTCGCTTTCAACACTGTACAGGTCATATCACGACGGGTAGTTGGAAGGGCAGAGGAAACCAGTACATATAGTTAGCTAGGGTTCTGTACTGTAAACTGCCGACCAACGGCAAGCAACTACCAGCTTTCCCACTTACGGCCATGACAGGGATCGAACCCCGGCCGCAGAGGTGGGAGGCGAGAGTGTTACCACTCTGCCACCGTGGCCCCTCCACTCCTCTATAAGCCAGTCAGACACTTTCACCATGGTTTTGCCATGTATGCTCCCAAGATTTGGAATAGCCTTCCTGACAAATGTATGCAGTGCACCATCCATTGCCTTCACCAGGAAAACGCTCAAACCTTACTTGTTTGCAAAAGCCTATCAGCCGTATTCTTCCCATCACCACTACATCTTTTTGGTATGACCTGGCTATGTTATTGGACTTGAATTATTCACCTTCTTTATACTCATCTGTGCCGTAGAGTCTGTCAATTGATGGAGATTAAAGCTATAAAACTCCACATTAGATTAAATCACATAACTAAGGAATTGAATGCTAAGCTATTTAAAAACTCATTCACTGAGATCAATACATGGAATTACATTACCCTTTCTTCAGAGAATATGCCAAAATCCTCATGACCAAATATATTCCTTATCTGTATAAATGTACATTGAAGATGCTGGTAGTTGAGGATGTAAAGCTTCCGTAAATGTTTGGAGTGCTGATTCAAAGTATACAAATAGGGGACTCGGTGAAAGTTGAGGATAACACACATGCCTCCCACCTCTGACGTAGGTGTTTCAACCATGTGTGGGAAAGTTAGTAGTTGCTTACAAATGCCCGGCAGATCACAGTGCAGATTCTTGACAAACTAGTATATACTGGTTTCATCTGCATTAAAAACTACCTGTCGTGATACAATAGATTCTATGTTGAAAATGACGTTAAACCCAAATAAATTAACTGTATTTCAAGTGTTATTTTAATCTTGCTTCCGAGCACAGCCGAGTAGAGGTATGAAACTCTGTAGCATTTAACATTCACCAATGAGAAAACCCCTGTCTATTTCCTTGGCTTGAGGGAAGCTCTTGTTTACACTTCAGGCTTGCTTAGCCAGTACATGTTAAGAATCAGGGTATGTCATATAATTATCCTAGCCACTTCCCATGCGCTTGTGATTTTTGTTCTCTCTCCTGATACAAATCTCTCATAAATTTGGGATTGCCTAGTCATACTTTAAAAGACACTTTGAAAAATCTAAAAGAGCACGTTATTATCCAATAAAAACATTCAAGACTATCAACATTTATCTTTTCAGGTACACTTGCTCCAAGTCTTTGTATTAATATCCCTCATTAAGCTGAACAGTTAAATTTTAATTAAAAATTAGAAATTTACAGGAGTTCATTATAGCACAAGCAATCTGCTGCAAAGGGGATGCTTTCTGAAAATATTTTTGTCACGGATGTCTGGTTTTTCTCAAAAGTCATAACGTTCTCCTATATATAACAAAAAGACAAAGGACTTGCTGAAAACCTACTTTACAAGTGGCTGGAAATGTTAAATTCATAACGTCTAGGGCCCGTAATCATGAAAGGTCTGAGCCAGGTCTTAGGCTTAAAGTTGAGACTTTTGTCTTAACTTTAGGAAGACTTTTGTCTTAGTCTTAGCGGTATTCACAAGGAAGTTAAGACCAGTCTTAGGCTTAAATAAGGACTTAACTTTAAGACTGGTTGGCAGTGGGCTTAAATTTTGTAAGTATGGCCGCCATAAACTTTTTTCCACTTCAAAATTTGAAATATGGCTGTAAATAAAGTATAATTATACAGAACACATCACTAAAGCAGTCTTTGGGAAGTTTATATGTGGTAACAAGGTTTTCCATTTCAAAACAGCACTTTTCCTTAGATAAAATGCATTAAATGAAGGATATATGTCACCAATAGTATAGTTTGAATAGAACAGAAAGGTCACATGATACAGAATATCCCTTTGTGAATACGGTTTTATGACAAAACTTAGCTGAGACAAAAGACTTGACCTAAGACCTGGCTAAGTCTAAGAGCGTTTGTGAATACAGGCCCTGAGCAATGCTAGCTCAAATGCAAGAAACAGACTATCTGCATTCTGGCTGCACAAAAATAGTAATGGGGTCTTTTAAGTGCGAACACTACCAAGCCTTGCACTTCTAGAAATCACCTTTTTTTCTCCAGACTTTCATGAATTGTCATATGGTGTGATCACTGAAATGAAACTGCACTGGTGACCGCCTCAAGTGCACTACTCATGTCTCTGATGGCTTTGTGACTTGCGCCGGTAGAGTTAAACCCATTTCGACCTTGTTAAATTTTATGTTTAAGCTTACTTAATAAGGCAAATAATAAGCCATTATCCTGTGTCAATTTGTCCCCTGCGTAACACAACTGCCTTCCGGATCCACACAAAAAAGCCAGTCCTATAAAAAATATTCAAGAAAAATCCACGAATCAGATGATAGATAAATAATAGATAGATAAATACATTTCTATAGTACTGATTTCAGAATTGTCCTGTTCATTAGCGCTTTGGCAATATTTAAAATAAAGTCAAGTCTTAAATGGATATGTGCAATAAGGTATTCAAATAACATGCAGTTATATTCCGTAAGCTTTTTTGAAGAGATGTGTCTTTAGCTTTTTTCTTTCAAAGAGTTGACTGAATTGCAGGATTGGAGTTCAGGAGCAGCTTTAGCAAATTCTTTGTCACCATAGTTTTTCAGTCTTGTTATTGGAACTGTCAGCAAAGAATTGCCAGAAGACCTTACAGTGTGGAGTGTGTGGTATAAGGAGACCAGTAAGGTAGCCTGGACCTTTTCCATTCAGACACTTAAAGGTAGTTAAAAGTATTTTGAACTGTATCCTTTGTTCCACTGGAAGTCAATGTAGTTTTTTCAATAGTGGGGTGAGAGAATCATATTTTTTCCCATGAAAAATGAGTTTCATTGAGCAGTTGAAGACTCACTGGAGCTTGTTTTTCTTGTTGTTCGGGCATTTGCAGAGCAAACAGAGGTCAAGGCGAGAGGTAACAAAGCCATGTACAAGGGTCACACATTCACTTGTGGTGAGGTATTTTCTGATTCTGAAAATATTTCTGAGATGACACCAAGCTACTGATAAACTGTGATTGACATGATGTTTCATTGTCAGTTAAGAATCAATGTAGATACCAATGTTTTTCTCACTATTTTTGACTGCAATTTTTGAATTGCAAACATCTATGGTGTTGATGTTTTATTTCCGTAATTGTGCTTTGGTACCAACAATTATAACCTCAGTCTTATCATTCAATTTCAAGTAGTTTGAAGTCATCCATGATTTTACCTATTTGCAGCATTGGTCAATTTTGAGTACTGCATCTCATCATCTGCATAAAAGTGTGGTATAACAGATTTTGATCTGATGTCTCAACCTGCTGGTTCAGTAAAGTTGGAATATTCACTGGTACCAAGAATGGACCCCTGTGGAACGTTCAGTGAAAGATGGTGGTAGTTTGTGGTTGAGATTACTCCAAAAATATTACTGGGCACTTCTGAAAACTTTTATGTGCATATGGCCTGGCCAAAGGAAGAATTTCTCACATATGAAGAGAGAGATATGGACCATATTCTGCATACTAGGTTGCCTTGGCGGAGGTCAGCGCACTATGAGCCTTTTTTATGTAAGTTTTGAGGATTTTTTTTTTATCAAGATTTTGGTCAATTTTTGGCTTAGAAACAAATAAGTAAAAAATAAATTTTATTTTTATAGCCCTTGAATCCCTGGGCTTTTTATATCAACTCTTTAACGCTTAATCCTCACTAAATTCCATTTTTATCATTAAATTTACAGAAATAACAGCATATTTTCAGTCTTCAAAAGAAATATGATAACCATCTAAATTTTTATATGACATACTAATATAATCTAGTTACAAATGCCTAGGGCCGGTTCACAAAGGGTCTTAGACTTAAATGGACTTAAATGTAACACTTTGATCTTAGCTAAGTTTAAACTTACATGGATTTCACAAAGGGTAACTGCATTTTATCTCAGGATAAATGCTGTTTCGAAAATCTTGTAACCACATAATACCTTCCCAAAGACTAATTTAGGAAGGTGGTCTATATATTTATACTTTATTTAAAGGCACTTAAAATTTTGAAGCAGAGAAAACTATACAGTGGCCATATTTAAGTCTTTGTTTACAAACGTTAAGCCCACTCCCAGGTAGATTTTCCTATAGCCTAGACTTTACAGCTTTGTTAAAGCCCCAAGTCTAAGACCACAGATTTAAACTGAATTAAAGACAAAAGTCTTAACTTTAGATCTAAGTCTGGTCTAGTTCTTTTCTAAAACTGGTCCCTGGTCACATCTAGGTCAGATTCATTCACAAAGCAAGCACAAATCAGCCCTAACCTATTTTATCACAGATTGCATCATGTCTGCCTTGAGAGACATTTTGTTTACAATGTATTGTTTATTGTCAAGCATATTGTGTTCACATCACCACCAAAAAACTGAAATCACTTCATAATTTATTAAACCTATTTCAAGCTATTCCATTGAAACTAGCTGATGAAACAACACATTTTCTTAGTTAAGATGACAACCTGGTCACCAGTGCATACATTCATTTTATATAATAAACAAGCAATCACTGAGGTCCTGGACCAAATATTGGTGGACATACCTGAATCATTTTTGATGAAAACCCAGCCAGGGCTAGACTTCATCCTGGGTACATATAGTATCCCAACCTGGTAGATGGTAGGGGGATAGTTAGAGACATCCAGCAGAAGTAAGAGAAATTAAGCCTGAAAGCTTCCAAATAGTGTAGATGTTTATCACGAAGCCAGAAGAAATGGAGGTACTAGGAGAAGTAGCAGTCAGAGCCTACTTCGGAGAGTACAGTCTTCTTGTACTTGTGTGTGACTGATAGCAATGCATCTCTTTGGTACTCAAAAATGTTATAAATATGTATTACCATAAAATATACATTTTACATGAGAACAATAAATTATTGTCATATAATCATAATATTGTGTCTAAGTAAGGAAGTAAAGAATATAATCTAAAGTAACACTGATAGAATGACATTTTAGAGAAAACTTATTGAGCAGCATTATTGTATTCTTACATCTGTTTTTTACAGCTTTTTCACTTCTTTGCTTGTATATACATATTTACAATGTATTTGAGTACCAAAGACCTCTGTTCAAAAACAGCCATTCATCAGTGTGGTGACAGATACTCAGTCCAGGCTTCACCGCCTCCCCCAAGCCTGTGGTACAGTAGGCCAATCATCACCTATTGCTAAAAACAAGTCAGTTTTGTCAATTTATCAAAACTCTGATTTCCGCTTACATCTGCCAAACTGCCATGGCAGTCCCATATCAAGTGGAAAACATCCAGCAAGAATACAATTTATGAGTTGGCTCATGGCAGATTTTGGGCCTCTGTCTTAAAATTTTTAGATTTCTAAAGGTAATAATAACAAATTTATTACCAGAGCCTAGTGGTGGGCCATAATGGATGTGAAAGGCTGATAATCATTGAAGTTTCATTTCTACAGCATATTCCTGGCACTCATTCTGTTTTTAAAATTAGACCTATTATAATAGTGGTCTAAAGCCTCCTTTACATCCCATTGTATGTGCATGTACATCCGGGTACATAGAAAAATCGGCTGCTTTGCAAGGGACACTTAAGCTACATGTGCAATTTTATAACAGAATTTTGAGGTTGCACATACCTCGCAAAGAAAATTGGCATGTACATTATTCTCTGCGTGCTTGTAGCATGGTTACAAATGCATCCATATCCCAAGGGGAATTTATGAGAGACTTGTGTTGCACGTCCTCTCCAGTTACTTAAAGGGTTTGCACATGCTGTAAGATCGAATCACTTGAACCTTGCATGTATATAAACCTACTATGTCTTGTAGACAGTTGCACCCTGTTCTTGGATATTCAAGAAGTGACACTGTTGTTGGGAGAATACACATTGTTTGCACGTGCAAATCTCTACTACACCACTACCAGGCTACACTCATATTCTTCTACAATATTTGTAGCACACATACGTGTGTATACACATACAGTGGGATGTAAGAGAAGCTTTAGACAGAGTATGTATGCATTTTCCGTGAAACATTCAAATATATCAGATGGACAATTTATTGTAGACAGTCAATAATCAATAAAATCGAAGTAAGCAAAGCAAACACAATACAAAAAGGCCAATAGTTTGTGTAAGTCAATTTTTCAATGTAACTTTCTACAGCAGGTCAATAATGCATAAAACTACTTCAGGCCAGCTGGCTGTCAAATGCTGTGTAATAACACATGAATTTGAAACAATAATACAGTAGTAACGCATACTTAACTTCTAAAGTTAATTGGTCATAATTATATTATAAGAAAAAATCAAGATAATTTTTATTGCATTTCAGCTACTATACTATAGTTTTTCTGACCTCCCACACATTATGAAAAGGTAAGGCAAATAGTCTAACAGACACTGCTGTGTCTGTGAATCCGATTGGCCATTCAAGGAAATATTGCATCGTTAAAATTGGCATATTATCTACTCTTAAATTATCACTCATTTGCAAGAAACATTGGCTCTTCAATCAATTGAACCACATTAACTAACTGTTCAACTTTTATTTGTTTTATTTTAAATGAAGAATTTAATAAGAAGTGTAAAATTATTATGTTATTGTTTATTTGTTACATAAATGTTTTACAATATGCGAGGTTAAAAGAAAAATAACAAATGACAATTTTGCAGATTTCATTGTCACTGATCAATTGGCCAACATTCCAGCTAAGTCCAGCTGAGTTAAATATTTTGCCCTCTGTATATAGCTTTTGATGCCAGCACTGAACACTGTGTTTATTTATTTGGGCTTTTACGTTGCTTTCGACACTGTACTGGTCATATCACGACAGTAGTTGGGAGGGCAGAGGAAACCAGTACATACATTTGGTCAAGGTTCTGTACTGTAAACTACCGACCAAAGGCAAGCAACTACCAACTTTCCCACTTGAGGTCAGGCCGGGAACTGAACCCCGATCTCAGAGGTGGGAGGCGAGAGTGTTACCACTCTGCCACGGTGGCCCCTCACTGAACACTGTGATCTAGGTAGGAGTAGTAGAATAATACATAAACAATAAACACAAGCACTCAAAGAGTGCATGCCTCCACCAAGGTGAAACACATCCATACTGCTTATGAGTACAATGATAAAAAATACATTAAGAAAATCCTGGATCCAGATCCTGATCCGGATTACCAACTTAAATCTCCTCAGCTATCTCATTGGTGGAGATAGCAATATAGAGCACTTTCAAATATATAAAACATGAAATAATTATTCATTCTGTTGATTCTGTTTAAATTACATGCATCATCCTTGACTAGATAATAATCTAGATTAGACAATAATATCCTTACACTACCAAGTTGGACTCTGGAGGCACTATCCCTTATTACTTGCATCAATTAACTGATGAAATGTTCATTACTGGAGTCATTAACTACACACAGGTTAACTATAAATATTTCATGACAAAAATAATTACTGCCTTATGAATCCATATATAAAGCATGAACCTTCATATTAATAAATAGCACAAGCCAAAAAAACTCCTTAAAATTACAAGGGTTTTCATAAAAAAAAAATATATATATGCTTGTTTATCTGTACAACTCTGTTATAAAAAAGAGGTGTAAAACCTTGTTTTTACAGTATTTTAGATAGGAAGTCTTACTTATAAACACCTACATGTGTATATAAATAATATATACAATCAAAATATATATTCTAGACTTCCCAGCACGACTGTTTGACAATTAACAAAACATGTGATAGATAGGTTCTCTTACTGCACTCCTGATGCCTAAAATACAAATGCATGCAAATGCTTAATACTCAGATACAGTCTCTGCCAACCTGTCAAGAAAGTTAATTTTATTTTTGCATTGTTTTTCTTCCTGTTTGAAAGTCTTAATTGCCTTTTGAAGACACAAACCAGTATGCCTCATCTTACCGAAGTCAACATTGGACATACAGCTGAATATATTAGCATATTGTCCTTTTGTGAAAAAGCTAAATTTAGTACCATGCAAGAAATGAATTCCATTTTTCTCTGCCTCAAAGCATCTCAATTCTGGCTTCCCATCCTCATTACACTTACTCATTGATTGTCGAAAGTTCCATGAACAAGGTAACAAGAGATGCTGTTCTGGATACCGTTGAAGGTACAAAAGTAACAGGTCCTGGTCATCAATAGGCAGTAGTACCGCTTGTACTCTATTGCTGCATCTGTGCAATAGATCTAAGAATGACAAACCCTTCAGCTTGCCAAGATCCATCAACATAAGGCCAGCATTTATGCCCAGGTTATCATAAAGAAAGGTGTCACTATTTTTGGTGTAAGATGAAGCAACATATCTTGTGCCAAATGATGTGGCTATGGTCTGGTGATGCTTAAATTGGTGAAACATATCCCACAACTCACTGATGTCAACCAGTGCTAGGAAGTCTGCATCCATGTATATGATTTTTGAGGTGTGCTGTGAAATAATCCTTGAGTTAAATATTGATCCATAGGCTGTGAGCTTCCTTGAAATTGTACCAAAATACAGAGGTAAAACTGCTTCCCAATTACTGGCATTGAATGGGATATGAAAGACATTTATCCGTTGTATCACATTCGTTGGCCATTCCTCCATAGCTAATTGTAGCCATTTCACAGAGTCATCATTTGTCACAACATAAAAATTGAGGTGTCTCTTTGTGGTAAATACAATGGATTTGATTGCAACTAAACCAAATCGGAAATAAGAGTCTTTAATGATCAAGGTTGCTATATGGATTGTACTGTTTTTCACACCTTTATCCTCCAATGCATATTTTAGGTTTTTGGTACCAGTTGTATTTCCTTGATTTCGTGTGTTTGTGGTATTTTTGATCAATGGTATGTGTAGTTCATGATATGAAAACAAACTCAAACAAATCACCAAAACTCCAAGCAAAGAAATACTGCCTCTTAAGCTGAACGTATGAACAGACATAGTTCAACTTTCTTTTGCATTGCTAAACTGATTTATTATGGAATATATAGATATGAAAACTTGTCTTTAATTGCTATTGACCAGGTTTTCATTTCCAAGCCTTTATTTACAAATGGATATTTATTGACAATGCTTTTTAACATGTGTACAAATCTCTTCACAAATCAATTTGTAAATTGTATTTCAAAAAATCGTTGTTTGAACTACATGTGGAAGTTGGATCAAAGTTGTTTGTATGGGAAGTTCAACATGTTAATGTAAATGTTGCAGCTTGCTTCTGTCTTTGGGTTCATAAAAGGTTATGAGTAGTAATAGGGGGTGCTTATGGTAGGTTTGAGGAGGGAGAAAACTTGAGGAGTTTAAGTTTATCCTTAAATTTAGGGTTTTTAAAGTTACGGCTTTAAGTAAGGTCTTAAATTTAAGGAGTTTAAGATAAAATGATAGTGAAGGGGGGAGAATGGATCATTTAAAGGACTTTAAAAAAAATTAGGGCTTTGAGTTTAAGACTTTAAGTAGAGCAAAGTGTTTGTAAAAGGCATGTTATAAAATGTACACAGGATCAAGCAAGTCCAAGCACGCACAAGCTTAATAATTTATAGATCTTTTATATACACATGATCTAAGGCACACCGCATGGTCAATATTTATAAATCTCTTTAAATCCCCACTTGAATGAAGGAGGCACTTTAAAGGGATTGAGTAAGCAACACCAAGGTGAATAGAACAATGTCTAGGCAGATCCTGGCTGGCAAGGTTTTTAAATAATGCTGACGCTAGCATTGTTTGTTTATTTGCAATCTCGAGCTCAACTGATCAACATGACCACCGGAGGCTTTTCATTGTCCAATCAGGACAAAGAATTTTCAAACAATGTTTGGAAACCTAGCATAATTAGTGAGGATAGCGTGGGTAGTACTCCAACTGGCCTATCTCTGTTTGGTAAAAAGCATACAGGTTTTAGCTTTGGAGGTGGGGCGCTAGACTACATGTGGTACGACAAGAGATTGGAAAGCTTTACTTATTGGCCTAAACATCATCCAATGAGACCCGAATCATTGCCGGGTGCTGGCTTTTATTACACAGGATTTTCAGATAAAGTAAGGTGCTTTTCTTGCGAGCTCACTCTACAGCAGTGGGAAGTCTTCGATTGTGCATTAGAGCAACACAAAAAATACTCTAACGGAAATTGCAACTTTCTTAAAATATACTTCCCTTCGAAGTGTTTGCAGTGAACTTTGAAAAAAATGGAGTACCAAATTGATGCAGAAGACGGTAAAATATTAGAAGTTAAATCATTTGGAGAGGAACTGGCTTTGATATTCATCCACAAAGATGGGGAGATTTGTTTGTCATCCGAGATGTACCGGGTTTTGAAACAGCATGCAGATGAACTCTCCCAAGCCTTGTTAAAGATCTGTATGAAGGCCAACGATGTGCACTGCAATGTAGATTTGGGAAGAAACATTCATGATTACGTCAATTCACCTTACCGATGCGTGCAGATTCGTCAGTTCCAGGAAATTGAAAATAGCAACATAGCAACCAAAGAGGGTATTTCCTTGAAGCGAGCTCAGTGGTTTGTTGTGCTCGGGGCATTTAAGATGATCGAAAAGGATTTCTCTACACCCAAGAGACTGACCCAATGCGGAGAATTCCATGCCAATCAAGAGGACTATTTTGGCTGCCCCGTATGCTGTCCATCCGGTGTGACTGAGACTCCTCAGAGGAAACAGAAATACTACAATGTCCCAAAGAAGACATTGGACGAAGTGCACTCCCAACTGTTTTGAAAACTGACATTTTGTGACTCTTAATAACTTTTTGTTTTTGTGGATTAATTAAATTTTTTTAGGCTCGCACAAAGAGCGGGTAAGTCTATATTAAAAGATATTTCATTTTCAATGCTGTATAATATATGTCACATTAAAAGCAGAGTATGTATATTCTTGTTTCTTTGTTTTTTTTCTGTCTTTGTCATTTGAGGAAAAGCACTCTCTGTCCGATAAATCCTGCACATATATCCTTTGGTCACAACGCTAATTTATTTATTTGCTTTTTGGTCACCAAAGACGACAGACATGGCTTTGGTTAAATTTCAATCTCCCTGCACTTGGATCATCTCAAGGATGGCGGGTAGTGGGAAAACCAGCTGGCTATATAACCTCTTGAAATCTAAAGAGAGCATGTTTGAAGAACCACCCAAGAAAATAATATATTGCTATTCCATATGGACTAAATTGTTCGATGAGATGAAAAAAAATTTTGATATAGAATTTGTGCAGGGCATGCCTCACCCCGATAAGATAAAAGAGATTTTTGATGGCCACCACCACGTAATTTACCTGGACGACTTACAGCACGAGGTCTCTAATAGCAAAGAGGCCAAAAAGCTTTTTACCCAGCTGAGTCATCACAATAACCTGAGCGTGATTATTTGAATCAAAATTTGTACTACCAAGGCAAATGTGCCAGGACACTGAATCTGAACACAGCTTATACGGTCTTGATGAGAAATCCTAGAAACACCCAGCAGGTGGCTTTGCTAGGTCGGCAACTAGGTATAGGCAAGACCCTCCAGGAGGCTTACAAAGACGCCACGAGTAAACCTTTTGGCTATCTAGTAGTGGATTTGTCTCCAAAGGGGGAGGAAAGCTATAGATTGAGGACGAATGTCTTTCCAAACGAGGCTCCCGTGATTGTATATCAGTAGCTTGAAAGGGGTTTTAGACTTCATTAGCAAGAATGCTTGTATCGGGGAAACATGTCTAGCATGTCTAGTGAATTTGTTACTGAACGGTGAGCCTAAACAAGCCAAAGCACTCTTGAACACTATAAGTAGACCTCAAACTGAGGCTTTGATAGAAATTTTGTTCAATATCTACAATATAGCTTCTAAAAAAGTCGACAAGGATATTGTTCACAAGAGAAGGTTGACATTTCGGAAACTCTTGAACAAAAGGGTTAGCTTACGGAGAAAAACTAAGCTAATATCCAAGCATAAACAACAAATCTCAAAGACCCTCTCTCATTTCAAAGGCATACTTTTAACCTTGATAAAATGAAAAAGCTGGTTTTGATACCACACGAAAGATACGAGCAATTCTTGTCTAGAGAATCTAAAGAGCACTCGGTGCAACCCGAGTCAACAGAAAAGCATTTGGTGGCAGAGAATACTAGTACGAAACCTCAAGAAGAAGCAGCAGCAGAAAAACTTGTAGAAGAAAAACCATCGAATTCCCAAGATCTGGAAAACTTGAGCCAACCTCCGCCACTGCCACCGCCGCCCGGGCAACCAGCAATTTCACTACAAACCGGAGAGGGAGCTAGCGAAAAAGCGAAGAGACGGAGGGAGAGCAAAAGTCATTCTTGGAGACAAAAGTGGAAAGCTTATTAATGCACTAGAAAAGACAATGTTAACCCGGGAGAAAGAGAATTATCTAAAAGAAATCTATTTTGACCCGAGCAAACCGACTTCCTTCGGAGGAGTGGACAAACTGTACCATAACGTTAAAGACCAAGGTAAGGCTATTTCAAGGGGCGACATTAAGAAATGGTTGAGTAAACAGACCACTTATTCTTTGTACAGAAAAGCGGTGAGGAAATTCAAAAGACCTAAAGTTATAGTACCTACTAAGAGGTACATGCTTGATTCGGACACTGTGAATTATGAGAAGTATGCCTCATCTAGTGACGGATACAAGTACATTGCTGTCTTTATTGATATATTATCGCACTTCCTTTACACAGTACCTATGAAAAGTCTGACATCCCGATAACTGGCTGAGGCAATGAGCAAGGTCTTCGAAAGCAACAAGCCTACTTTGTTGAGGTCTGACAGAGGGAAAGAGTACGCAGACAAGGCAGCTAAATTCATGGAGGATCAGGGAGTCAAGCATATTGCCACATCGGATCATTCTAAGGCAAATTATGCTGAAAGAGTTATCAGAACCATCAAGACAAACTTGGGGAGATACATGACTTACAACAAAACCCGAAGGTGGATTGATGCACTGACCAATGTCACAGACAGTTACAATAATACCTATCATCGTACCATCAAAATGTCTCCCAAAGAGGCTTTGGTCACTGAGGATCCCGTACTTTGGAAAACCCAGTACAAGACCCAAAAAAAACGAAGAAAAGTTGCCTCCCCAAAGAAGAAGAAGAAGGAGAGTCAGCCTAAACCAATTTACAAATTTAAAGTCGGCGATGTTGTAAGACTGTCCAAACTGCCTGGCTCTTTCGACAAGGAAACGGATCAGAAATGGACCAACGAACTCTTTAGGGTGACCACCAGATCCCTGAATCAGGGAATTCCAAAGTACAAGGTGAAGGACTTTGCCAACGATCCTATAATAGACAAGTTTTCAAACGACGCGCTGCAGAAGGTTTTGGTGGACGAAGGCACCCACTACGACGTAGATGACGTCTTGCGAAACGAAGGAGAAAGGGCAAAACGCAAGTACTAGTGCACTGGCTTGGCTGGCCATCGAAATTCGACAGTTGAATAGACGAAGATCAGCTCAAAGATTTTTCGAGATGAAATACCTTTTTCTCTCTTCTAAAGATTCTTTGCGAGACCGTCCCAACAACAAATGGTACGATTTTATTGTGGAGTTACCGGCCGAACTGATATTAGAGGGAGACTGGGAATGCGCGCTTTTGGACGTAAACTGCATTCCGAGGGTGGATAGAGCATTGGTGGTTTACTGCGATATCGCCAAGCAAAGCTACTTCAACGATGGCATGGCATCGATTCTGAGGTGTGTCTTTCAATCCACCAACACATTCCTCCATCCTTATTATATAAGAACCAATAGAAATCACATCAGTCACATGAGCATCAGTATAAGAGACCTGGTCATGGGAAAAGTGCCTTCAGAATATGACTTAGATTTGACCTGCACACTAGGCTTGCGCAAGACAAGGCGTCATGAGTAACGCTTGGATAAAACATTTTATGGATATGACTAGCGGAATAATACCCAATAGGAAGAGGTTTTTCAAAATCCATACGCAGACTGGCGCCGGCGACATCCAATTAGTGACGCCGACACAAGCAGACGTTCAGCGGGCCAAGGTCGACATGAAAAGAAAACTCGCAGAATCCGTGCAATATAAGACGAAGCGTGCGAGACCCAGCCCTCAGACGGGATCTGGTCAGAGGAAGAAGACCAAGAAAAAGAAGGCTCCTGTCAATAAGAGCAAAAGCCAGAGAGGCAAAAAGTCTATGAAAACTAAATCCAAAAGTAAAAAGAAGACTTTGAAAACTAAAAAGAAGAAATAAAGTCATGGATGGCATGGACCTACACTTCCAAGTTGGCTCTCTTTCAGAAATCCTACATAGAATCTAGCGTGGACGAAGTTCAGTACATTGAATTTCTCCCTACCTGTACTATATCCGACGGATCAGTGATAGAATTTAGAATACCGGGAACCAGTTCGGAATACGTGGATCTGCAAAGATGCAGGCTAAAGGTAAAGTTGCGAATCGTGGATAATCAAGGCACACCCATCATAGCCGAAGACGAGGTAGGCTTGGTGAATCTCAGCTTATCCTCCATATTCAGACAAGTGGACGTTCAAATGCAAGAAAAACTGGTCAGCTCTGAGATCATATATGCTATCCCTACAAAGCCATTATAGACGTGCTGCTCAAGTATGGATTCGATGTGAAAAAAGGATTATTACAGAGCGAGCTCTACTACAAAGACACCGCAGTGATGGATGCCGTGCCTCCTGGTAACAACAGTGGTTTGGCAGCAAGAACCGCTTATACCCAGAACGGAAACAAAGTTACCCTGGAAGGTTCTATTTACACCGATCTATTTCAACAGGACAGGCTGATCCTGAACGGGGTGAAAATTGTCCTTAAATTTCATCCAACCAGCAATAAGTTTGCCCTGATGACTGGAGATTCCGAAAACTACAAAGTATCCATCACTTCCGCCATTCTCAAAGTCTGTCACGTCAAAGTCAGCGATGCGGTCGTCGTCGCCCAGAATGAGGCACTCAACCTCTCACCAGCTCTGTACCCCTACTGGAAATCCAATTTCAAGACCATTTCAATTCCTTCGGGCGTGTCGACTGTGTGTAGCTATGTACAAATATACATATATATATAGAATAAATGTTGAAATATATGTGTCTAAAATATTAAGCCTGATTTTCTTTCTTGAGGGCAGACAAACTTTCCCCCAGCATATTACGTCCTGGCAAGTGACTGCTGTCAGTTAATACGACAAGGGAATACTCCATACCGCATGCTAAGTATCTCTCTTTGCTTGCATAAATAATTTCTTCATATTCTACGGCATGTAATGCCTCCCGAAACTTTTGACACACCTTGTACTTCTCTGCTAGCACCCGTTCGAGTACATCTGGAACCTTTACGTACCAGAAGGTTTTTTCCGGATCTTCCAGTGCACTTCTGGGAATCGCTCGGAGCCTTTGTATTTCCATGGCTTTTTCCATTCCGAATTGATTTAAAGTCGAACCAAACAACAGGTAATGCTCCACGGAAACAAATTTCAACTGATCCATTTCTAGTTCGAAAGGATATGAAATGCAGAGCGGATTCGCCCGCTCCGGCGGAAACACGTGGCGATGGAGGAGAGGCCAAGGATTGAGCACTAAATCCAGAGGACGACTATGTATACCATCCTCTAAGATTTTTCTCTTTGCATAAAAATAATTGAAGCCTACCCTCTGCTGAGTGTAGGTGAAAATAGTGTTTTCACGAGCTCTGAAGCCTCGGTTGACTCGCTTTTTCGCTTCTCCATGCGCAATACTTCTTTCATTATTGCCATAGGTGATTTTACCGCTCGTTTGTTTATTCCTTTGCAGGAAAGTTTGTATTCACTGTCGTGTTCAATCAGGTATGTTTTCAAGCAAAGGGCCACCATTTCACTCCCGGTCATTTCTTCTTTGAACAGACCTTCTCCTCTTTTGTCAAACAAGATGTCTCTTCGCATCGGCTGAGTGTAAATGGCCACACCTTCCTTCCAGTTTCTCAACAAACTCTGACCTTAGATGATCCTTTATGGCATCACGTAAATTTTTGGCAGCCAGGCCAAAGTAAAGACTGTCTGTGTCCATTTGTACACATTTGAATTTGCTTCTATCAATGTACTTGCATAAGCAGTCGTAATAGAACTCAAGCATACGGAGCTTTGCATTTTTCAAAATGAAGAAGCCTATTTGAATCGGAATGTCCATGTCGATCTCATACATTTCACTGTCGAGAGGCGTCGCTTTTCTGACATTTTGCCTATTTACTGCCAGTTTGAATGACGAGTGACCCTTGAGTTAAGAAGTGTTGCTGAAGTTCTCCTTGTCAAGCAACGTCGATCCATAAGCTGAATTAATTAGGGTCTTGTACGTATCACCTTGCAGTGCCAGGTCCGAGCCTACATCAGCTTGTCGACGTGCTGAGATGCATTTTTCCACAAACTCGGAAAAACATCTGATCGGCGAAAATTTGATGACTTCATCCACGTCTGTGACTTCCAATCCATGTTGTAAGTACCAGCGCAAAAGTGGGGTGGCGAGCATTATCTTTTTGGCTTTCATGCCCCCAACCAACAATCGACCTTTCCGATTTTGAATCCTTGCTCCCAGCAATGGTGTCTCATGCGTTCCCCAATCACTTCCGGAATCTGCGTGGTACAAAACAGCAGAGAGAATTCACTGTAGTATTCCTGGGGAGGTATATCGGGTTGAAAGCTACCGGTCCACTGATCGGGTACTCGGATATCAACCTTGGCCATGCCAAAAAGTTCTCCCGACTGAATTGCCTTTAGAAGCGTATCTCTCTTTAGCCCCCATTTGTGTTGTTTGTAAAAAGGAGGCATGTACTTGTCACGAATGCTTTGCGTATGAGGTTTATACACCGCATTGAACTGACACTCCCATATTTCGTTCACCGAGTAGCCGAGTTTTTCGAGGTATTTTCTCCTCGCGGCTGTTCTGTCGTATTTCCCCTTTTGTTGTTTCAAAAATTTGGTAGATTTTGTGTCCTTCACTTTTTCTGTGCAGGAACGACAACCATGGTGGTAACAGCCGTGATAGGAAAAGATTTGCTTCTCGTATATGCCATCCACGTAGTAGCCCATCATGTAATGTTCTTTGCCAGAGTTCATTTTATGAGCGATTTTTATGTTTTGGAGTTCAGAAATACGGTCCATCCAAACAAACATATCCAGGTACTTGTGCTGGATTTCGGGTTTAAAATCATTCTCTTTTTTCCTTCTAGCAAATGTGCCACAAGGCATTTCCTGTCCAGTAAGGGTACAGAGCATTGGCATCAAACCAAAAATCTTTTGGCAGACTTGCTCGCCGTTCTTCAGAGTCTGTCCCTCCTGCATGTGTCTGGTAAAAATGATGGATGGACCACCGCATATATTCTGTTTGACTTTTCGAAACAAATCCTCGCTTTTGCTGTTGAATAAGGCGAATTTGGCTTTGTCGGTGTTGAACAGCATCTGCCTTGCTGCACCGGGTACCGAGATGGTATCTTTGAACAGATCCACTTGGTTTTCCCGGTAGAACTTTTGCAGATTGATGACGGCTTCTGTAAAAGGGTCAATGTCCTTTAGGTTGTCGTAGATGAGAACATCTTTGACCGTTTTCATGTTCTGGGTCGACCATAGCCTTTTCAAATCAACGTAATTGCAGTACCCTGACTTTGGTCTAGCCTGGCAAATGCAGTTTGATTTTTCACAATAGCTGCATAACCTTATCGGAGGGTCTAAATAGACAGATGCGTACTTGATTTTGGAGAAACCTGCGTAGCGATGATACTCGTTATCTTGAGTGCCGATTGAAATGGAATGATTTTTCTGCCACTTCGATATTTCTTCCTCCAAGACATTGACTTGCTTCAGCGAACTGTAAAAGGCCTCGTAGGGAGGTAAACTGGTTTCCTCCAGTACCGACGGATCGGAGAGATATTGATAACAAAAGAAACCTTTCTCTTCACTCGCTTTGTAGCTCTTTAAAAACTGAGCATAAGAATATCCCGGGGCAATATATCGGCTAATGTCCAAAAACTTCAAACATGACATGGAAATCGCCACATAGGCATTATTTTTCTTGACGGTGAAGCTTTCCCGTGACGACATGTTGAAGTGACAGCACAATTTCGATTTCACCAGATGTAAATCGTATTTGGCGCTGTTAAAATCGAGCACAGTTACGCACCGACAGTAACCTTTTAAGCGCTCTAGCAAAGCGGTCAATTTGCTGTACATAGTTGTACGACATTTTTGTTCTCTGCTTTCATTCCCTAGTGATTCTCCTTCCTCAGAGCTTAGCTCTCCTTCTTTGTCCTCCTCATCAGAACCTGATTCGTCGGAACTAAAATCATTGTATTAAGCTCTCATTTTACCGGTCTCTTCCAGTCTTTGCAGCATACCGCGAAATGTATTTTGGACACCAGTTCTTTTCTTAAATTTCTTGCAGGGGGCTCAAAGTCATCCACCTCTTCTATTTCTGCGACAGTTGAATCCTCTTGGGCATCCGTATTTTCTTGCCGATTATCATTGCACTTGGCGGGTTTGTACGTATCCCTAAGTGCCTTGATGCGATCGAATACGTGCTCAAATTTGATTTTTTGAATGCTCTTTGCCTTTCTGGCAATTTCATGCATCTTGCTTAACATTTCATCAAGTAAAGCGTCAAGATCAGAATTCACAAAACAGACGCCTTTCTTGTGACCCGGTACATTGGAGCCGACGCCTACTGAAATGGGTATGTGTTTCTCCTCCCGATGTAGTTTGGCAGTACCCTAACCATCTTCCTTCTGCAACACCGATTCAAAATCGTAAGTTATAAAATAGGGGTAGAAACGACCTGCTCTGGCTACATGAATATTAATTTTTTCTAATTCATCAAAAATGTTTTTTTTTGACTGGTAGAAACCACCCGGAAATTTCAGTTTAGTGACTTTTGAGCAGCAGTGTAAATGTCTTTTTAAATGAGTAAAGTTTTTAAAGATCCTACTACAAGTCGGGCATTGGTAGCGTTTGGTGTAGCTCTCAAAATTTTGGACGTAAGACAAGTGTCCGTCTTGCATGTCCAGATAGACCGGTGGAAAGAAGACATGCTTTTGTAGTGCACAGTCACAGCTAGGTTTCCGACAGTTGGAACACGTTCAGGTTGGTCTGAAAGCAATTTTCCAGATCTGGAAAATCGTGCAACTGCACGCCCGGAAATTTAGGTTGGGCTTCTTGACCCTTGTAATCCAACCAATCCGCGTACTTTTGATGCGTCAAGATGCCCAAGCCGACGTGACTCTTCAACTGGTGCCAGGCCAAACACCTGAAAAAACACAAGTTATCGTATGGCCTCTTGTCTCTATCTCTCTGCGCCAGTAAGGTCAGCAAGCTTCTGCACTCGCTGACGTGCCTCGGTAAATTGACGGGTTTGCCAAGCAGATAGCCCATAGAAAAAACGTCAAATTTGAAATTTGTAATGAACACTGGCTCCCACGTACTGTCTGCCCTGTGTGTCATAATGTAATCGACCGGGTTGAGGTCTTCCAACTTTCGCCGGAGTCTTCTCAAACTAGCATGATCGGTAATGGTGTGCGGACTGTTCAAGAGGTAAGAGTTTGCATAGGGTATGAAATAACGGTATTCTCCGCTTTCTCTGTTTCTCATGATGAAGCCTAAATTCAGATTCACTTTAAAACTATTGTTTTCATTACGGTAAATGTCGTCTAGTCTGTTCATAATTTCATCTACACCCCCTCTTAAATCGTCTGTTGGAAAATTGAAAGTTTTTACGCGCTCTCCCTCTGTGTGGGGAGCTAAAATATGGAGAAGGTTGTTATCGTATACCCTTTGCAAACCCTCATCGATAACTTCTCCTTGTTCATTCAGCCAAGGAGGATTGACCAATCAAAGATGATTTTAATCTATACTGTTTGTTGCAGTAAATGACTACACTGCCACTCGGATAGCTTCTGCAAACACTGGTCTTGGTGTCTGATCAGATTTCCTTGCCTCGTAAAGGAGGCTGAACAATGTCTGCACTGGAAGTCAGATGGCTTGCATCTGCAATTCTTCTCGTGTCTTTTTAAGTTATCAGCGCGGTTGAAAGAGGTCTGACAATGTTGGCACTGGAATGAGGTTCTCTGAAATAAGGTAGCATTTGTTTAACATAATGGAGCAAGAAAAGTTAATAGTTGGATCTTATATGCATGCAAAACATTACAGAGCGCATAGTAGCCTCACGTTTTCATCACTCTATGGGTGTACAAGTACCAGCATATTTGATATTTTGTTTTAAATATTGCGAGAAGACAGTAAAATATTGCTGGATTATATATATTTATAAAATATTGCTAGAAACCCCATCGTAGCCTCACGTTTCCATCACTATGTGGGTGTACAAGTACCAGTATTTGATATTTTGTTTTAAATATTGCGAGAAGACAGTAAAATATTGCTGGATTATATATATTTGTAAAATATTGTTAGAAACTTCGTCGTCGCCTCACGTTTCCGTCACTATGTGGGTGTACAAGTACCAGTATTTGATATTTTGTTTTAAATATTGTGAGAAGACAGTAAAATATTGCTGGATTATATATATTTGTAAAATATTCTAAGAAACCCCATCGTAGCCTCATGTTTCTGTCACTATGTGGGTGTACAAGTACCAGTATATTTGATATTTTGTTTTAAATATTGCGAGAAGACAGTAAAATATTGCTGGATTATATATATTTGTAAAATATTGTTAGAAACTTCATCATCACCTCAGGTTTCCGTCACTATGTGGGTGTACAAGTACCAGCGTATTCGATATTTTGTTTTAAATATTGAGAGAAGACAGTAAAATATTGCTGGATTATATATATTTATAAAATATTGTTAGAAACCCCATCGTCTACTGTTTATATATCATAATTAGATGCCATGTCTGAAATTTTAAATAATTTCTTCCCACTAGTGTGATCTTCAAGTAAGACAATTATTCTAATACTCATTCTTGGTTACAGAAAAATTACAGCTACCTTACCTTAGACCCCTAAAATTATTTCAACGCCCATATGTATATATCAAGAGTGTGCCCTAACAATATACTGGAGAGACAGAGATTATTATTATTATTGTTATTACTTTCTTGCCTCTAGATTAAAAACATATCATGATGCTCTCTTGTGGAAATATTACACATAGATGATGTTCTTATGAGATGAATTTTCATAATGCTCTCTTGTAAGGAAATATGCAAGGGAGTTTAATTTTGATTAAAGCACAAAAAAAAATTATTATTATTATTATTAAAACTTACTTGAAACGTTGAAAAAATGAAAATGAAAAGCACAACCAAAACACTTTATTGTTCCCGGTATGGAAAAAAATTCATGACTTAGAGATTTTGAAAGAGGAAAGGCCTTTAATTTGTTGGGTGGAGAGTCAAATTAACAAATTGAGCTACCAATCAGGTTTTAAAGTTACAAAACCTCAAATTTAATTGGTGTAATTATAATTGGTCTCATTAGTACAAGGCATGGAAAGGCTTAGAAAATACCATCCGGCTCTGTGTGTGTGTGTGTGTGTGTGCGTGGCTGGATGTGTGAGTGCCTGGGTGTGTGTGTGTGTGCGTGTGTGAAGATTTAGTCCCTCAGATTTCAGTTATCTGGTAAATTCAAGTAAACAGGTGATAGGCTAAGTTAATAAATCAAGAGTATT
Organism: Sabellastarte sp. h YS-2021; assembly: GCA_964017235.1. Lineage (NCBI taxonomy): Eukaryota > Metazoa > Annelida > Polychaeta > Sabellida > Sabellidae > Sabellastarte > Sabellastarte sp. h YS-2021. The sequence continues at coordinate 80,726,777 of OZ024935.1, read as the reverse complement.
TGTTACAGGTTCATGGTTAATATCCCTTTGGTGCCCATATGCTGAATGTGTGTTTTTTTCCGCTCTATATATATATATATATATATAATTAAGTACCCATTTTCCCTTTGGTATGTCTTGAGGGATATATGCATAGAAAAGTTGCCCCTATTAAACTTGCTTAATCCAGTTTTATTACACTTTTATGATCCCATTTGTCTGAAGAGTACAAAAAAAGAAGTTGAAGTTGCAATAAAATCTCAGGATTTGCTTCCACAAGATTCAACCACTCTCATTATGTAGAATTTATAAATTAGTATGTTACAGTAAGCTTTCTATCATTCACTTTGCAAAGTCAGTTACTTGAGAGCAAATTGTGGTGTAAGGAGAAAATAAAAATAATTATGTTGGCTCTGCTTCTCATAGCTCTGCTGGGATTTAGTGAGGCATTTGAAAATGATTGTTTTGACAAGTGTACTTGCCAAAATACAGCTATTTGGTGCAATGGAATATTTGAGCAACCAAAACTTATAGTGTCAGCTCCTGAACAAGTTGAGTCTCTTTATATATCCTATTCAGACATAAGGAATATGACTTTCATAAATCAGTTTGTAAATTTGAAGATACTGTCACTTTTTGAAGTGTCCATTGAGTGCAGCTTGTTGTAGGAGGGAAAATCAACATGGAAATTTAATGTGGTGGCACCCAGTTGTCCTGGTATTTATGCATTTTATTGATTTATCATTTTCTTTGCAACATAGCTTGTATTTTGTAATCAGTTCAGGGTCTTAGTATGACTGTTACAAGTAATTTTTTTCTTCTTTGGACATTTGTAATAACAAATATTCATTGGTTCTTTCTAAATTTGAAAGATTATTCATGGCACATAGACTTTCTTTTTTTCAATACATTTGTATCAAGCAGTATTCTTAAATTGGTTTCATGGATTCTCAAAATATCAAGCCGCTACTTTTCTTTTTTTAACAGATGTTGAGGGGACTACAAGTGTTGGTACACCAAAAGCTATGACCCAGTCCAAAGCAAGTTACACTTTGAGCTTCATGAGTTCAGCCATAGCCTCTCCCTCCATAAAATCTGATCAGCATTACAACAGTACACCAACCCCCTATTCTCCTAGCTATTTTGACAATGTATTGATGACTGAGCAAAGCGCTTCTAAAGAGCCTGTGACTGCTTTCAGAGATATATCTGATTCAACATTGAGCCCTGCTAGCCCCCAGTCTTCCTCAATTGATTTTGCTTTACCTTTTACCCGCACATCACCCCTCTCTTCTTCCACCAATTCAAGCATTGAGCAGGTATACAGTACAAGCCTGTCTAGCTCGTGGTTCAGTAATGCCAGTGAAACAAATGGTGTGACCCAGGCTTCAGTTGAAAAGGATGGTAATTAAAGAGATTTTTGCTTAAAATTTGCTAAATCAGCACTTCAAAGGAAAGTCTAAGCATTCCAAATTTTAAATGGAATTTATAATTCCTCCGGAACAAATCAAAGCCCAGTTAGTTGCCATTGTGTGTAGTTGTGCCTTAGAGTTTAAGTAACTTAGTAGAGATTATCAGCTAAGAAAATATTAAGAGCTATAAAAGTACAATCATGATGAGATATTTAGTTTGTAGAGATTGCATGCTTAAAAGTAATAGAGTTGCCAATATAAGTGCTAAAATTCTCTTTGTTATTGTGTTTTTCCTTGATATAGATTGGCACAAGATCATGGCAGGATGTCTTGGGGTAGGCTTCGTATTTCTGAGTGGGGGATGCTTCAGCTTTTTCCTCTGAAGTTTCTGAAGAAGAGGCAGAGGAGGAGGGTGCGTTCAATTTTTTTAAGGCTCTGGTGTCTATTTAGTGATGTTTTAGTCTTGCAAAGAACATTAAAATGCTATTTAATTGTTAGTATTTGCTGTATGAGATATATACATCTATTTTTATGTGTCACCTGCTATAGCAATTACTTGTAACATACCACCAGTCAGCTCTTATAACTAGGACTTATGTGGGCACTGTATAGATAATTTAAACATTACCAAGTACATTCAGTAAAATATTCCTCTACAAATTATGGTTATATGAAGAGGTGTACATGTGCTTGTCTTTAGTTAAACATTTATATTAGTACATATCACAATCTTCAGAAAAAATTAAATATTGGTTGTTTTAATTATTATAATACAGTTAACATAATATTATTTGTCTTTAAATTTAAAAGTATATCCATAATTAGGCCATGATAGAACAATCTACTCACTTGAGTGCATTGTGCCACACACGTATTAGTTCATTGTAGCTGGTGTATTTTCTCAGCCAGCCTTCATTAATTGTGTTTACATTTTTTACATAATGGTCCATGCACAGTTGTTTTAATGATTTCATTTTTAATAACAAGAAAGATTGTACTCACTTTTTTAAAATCGTATCCTATATTGAATTTTATCAAGAAGAATCCAGAAGCTGGTTTGAGAGAGAATGAAGTTAGTCAGGCTTGTTTTGAGATTCTGTAGTATAGCCTCAAAAGTGGGTCATTTTAGTGGCTGGTCAATTCATTGGATGTTGTGTGTTATCATTAAATTTGTAGAATATAGTTTGCAAGAATTTTCAGTGGTTAGTGTCAGTAAAAAAATCTGTGGAATATTCAACCAATTAGAGCCTTTTTTGTTCCTTGTAGCTTAGAATTTAAGTAAAGAGCATTGTGCTGACTAGGTTATTGGTCAGTTTTCAGGGATAATATAAGGTTTTTGTGTATATTATCAAAGATGTGGGTATTGGACTCTAGTATTTTCCAACCAATGAGAAGTTTCTGTCTAAAATGTGCAGGCCTTTTTTTACGCCTTTTCAAATCTTGAAAGAGAGGTCTTTGTTATAGCTACCCCGAGTTTATTGACCATAGAATTGATAATGATTGCCTTTTGCATTTGCCAACGTTCCTATGGTAATAAATAGTCTTGTCAATTCTTAAGAAAAAAATAAAGATTCTTAAAGTTTAAAAAAGGGGGAAATTGTTCCATTGTGGACTATTTTGTAGTTTTCAAGTTTTTAGAAATATGCAGTTTGTAAATATATCCATTAATTTTACTAACAGAGAGGCTGCCCTCAGTTACCTTCATTGTTATTGGATTGTTTACATTTACCCTCTAGAAGCATAAGACCTTGTCATTTATTTTCCCAATGTAGCTTAAGGTGAGGCTGTAGTGTGGGGTGTTAGGGTGCCTGTGAGTCGCCCACAGGACGGAGAGTTGTGACTTTTAGGTGTAGGGTTATATTATTGAGGCTCCTCACTGTTGAGCTTAGACTAGGGGCTCTTACTGATGTACAACCCCACCAGTCATGTTCAGTCCTCGGTTACTCCTCTTCATGGCACTGTTTGCAGTGGCACTGGCCCACAGGCATGATTGGTTCAGCACCAGAGCATCTTACACATCATGTCCTCCTTTGGCACGGGTTGTGAAAAATTTATCATATTTGTGTTCCTGCCGAAAATTTCCGACCATGGTTAATGGAAGAGGGCTTATGTTGTTACTGTTACTGGGTGGAGATGTATCCCTCAACCCTGGTCCGTTTACACTCAGTGTTTTGAATGCCAGATCCGTAAGGAACAAGGGTCCTCTCCTTGCCGACATGGTGGCTTCATACGACCTTGATCTTCTATGCCTCACGGAAACACACATACGTCCATTTGACTCTGACAGCTTCTTACGGTCTATAACTCCTCTCGATTTTAACTTTCCTCACAAGCCTCGTCCCTCAGGTATTGGTGGTGGTGTGGGTTTTTTCATCAGATCCTCCTACAGACCCCATATAATTGAAACTCCTTGTTATCAGTCATTTGAAAATATAGTGGTGTCAATCGGGCTTCATGGCCATTCAGTGTTGCTTGCCTGCATCTATCGCCCTCCAGGATCATGTACCTGTAATTTTCTGGAAGAATTCATGTCATTTGTTGGCTACCTTTCATCCATTAATTCTTCATATTACATTTGTGGCGACTTCAACATTCATGTTGATGTTCCAGTTGGTGACGGTCAGAAATTCACTACCTTTCTTGATTCATGTGACCTCAAACAGTTAGTCAATAAACCTACTCATCTACTTGGTCACATATTGGACCTGATTTTATCTCCCTGTGATCAGGACACCATTGCTGATGTTAAAATTTGTGACTTTGTTTCCGATCACGCATTAGTCAAATGTTCAGTTGCCTTCCCTTGTCAAGTGTCTCATACTCCAAATGTAGTTCAATATAGAAGGTTCCACCGTATCAATATGTCTGACTTCCGCTCAGATCTCAAAAATACGTCCTTCGTCAAGTCTCCAGCTGATGCTGTTGTCGATCTGTATGATCAATATGTACATGATTTGAGTGATGTTCTGGATAGGCATGCACCTCTTATATCTAAATTGACGAAAAAGGAGTCCGCCGATTGGATGTCTGATGATTATCGACGTGCAAAGTCCCTTAGGCGCCAATTTGAGAGAACCTGGCGTAGGGCTAAAAGTACACTTAACAGGAGTAGGCTTCATCGCCAGATTGCTCGGTGCAATGCACTTGTAAATAAAGATAAATCAGACTACTATAGCAAACTGATCTCAGACAATAGTCATGACTCTCGAAAACTTTGGCGTGAGCTCCATAAGACCCTGAACAGGGTTTCTGATGCCACACTTCCATCTCATGAGTCCGAAAAGTCATTGGCTGACCAGTTTGCCTCCTTCTTCACCAACAAAATTAAGAAGATTAGAGATAATTTTGCTTCTTCTGGCACTGAATATGATGTTAACCCTCCTTCAGATCCTCCCCAAATTACTGTCTTTAGGCAAGTTTCTGAAGATGCTGTTGATAAAATAATTAAAGCATCACCAACAAAATCATGCCTGTTGGACCCTCTGCCGACATTCCTGATTAAGGAATGCATTGATATATTGCTACCATCCCTTACAAAGCTGGTCAACTGCTCACTCATGGAGGGATGCGTTCCTGATGCCTTCAAATCTGCTGTGGTCACTCCGCTTATTAAAAAGCCAAATCTTCCCTCAAATGACCTTAAGAATTATCGCCCTGTATCAGGTCTCAGTTTTATATCTAAATTGGTAGAACGTGTGGTTGCTAAGCAGCTGTTAGAACATATTAATGCCAATAACTTAGACAACCCGTACCAGTCGGCATATAAGGTGGGCCATTCAACTGAGACTGCTCTTCTCTACATAAAAAAATGAGGTTCACTTATCATTGTCAAGAGGTGAATCCACTGCCTTGGTATTGCTTGACTTGTCTGCTGCCTTCGACACCATTGATCACTCTACTCTTCTGGGTTGCCTCCAAAACTGGTTTGGGGTCAGTGGCTCCATTCTGAAATGGTTCACATCCTACCTAATGGACCGTTACCAATCAGTAAAAATTGGTTCTACTTTGTCAGATGTTTGTAAACTCCTATTTGGTGTTCCCCAAGGTTCTGTCCTGGGTCCTTTGTTGTTCTCATTGTACACTACCCCCCTCAGTTCCATTATCAGTAAACATAATGGAATAAAGTTTCATTTCTATGCAGATGATAGCCAACTTTATATACATTTATCCCAGAAGAATGCATCTGCTGCCTTTGAAAAGCTAAATAAGTGCCTAAATGATGTTAAAGAGTGGATGACAACTAGTAAGCTCAAACTGAATCCTGATAAGACTGAGTTTATCATCTTTGGTTCGAAGAGACAAAGGGATAAGTTGAAAGCATGTTTTCCAATTGATATCCTGGGCAACTCACTCTGCCCTGCAGATTCAGTAAAAAATCTGGGTGTGTGGCTTGATTCAGATTTCTCTTTGTCCAAGCATGTTCAGAATGTCTGCAAAAGTTGTTTTGTTAAACTCCGTGACTTCAGACATATCAGGCGGTTTCTTACTCATGATGTTTCTGTGCTTGTAGCCAACGCTCTTGTTAGTAGTCGGTTGGATTACTGCAACTCACTTTTCAGGAGCCTGTCCAAGTTCAATCTACGCAAATTACAGTGCATCCAAAATAGTGCAGCTAGAATTGTTTCAAACACCAGTCGATACACCAGCATAACTCCTGTGCTAAAGAAACTGCATTGGCTTCCTGTTGAACAGCGCATTGTGTTCAAAACAGTCACACTTGTTTATAAGTATCTTCACACAGGTTTTCCCAGGTATTTTTCACCACATCTTTCTTCCTACAGCAGTTCTTATAGTACCAGGCGAAGTCAAAGTGGTGGTAATTTCCTAGTTATTCCAAAGTTCTGCCCCTCTGTTCATAAATCTGTCAAACAGTTTGGTAATAGTTTTGCGTTTGATGCTCCTACTGTGTGGAATACTCTCCCTGATGTGATTCGTGCCTCTCCATCCCTGGCCTCCTTCAGAAAACAGCTTAAAACCTACCTGTACACCAAAGCATATCCACCCTAGCCTGAATCATCCTCCTGGGGTTCTCCGTGGTGTTCGACCCCTGTTATGTCCCTGGACACAGAATTTTGTTGACTGCTTTTTGTTTTGTTGCGCCTTAGAGTCCTCTTGTTTGGGGAGATTAAGCGCTATAAAAGTCCAATTAGAATTAGAATTAGAATTAGAAATGTGAAGGGCACAGCTTTTAGGACTTGTCCAGTGGCTAGATTGTACATATTAGCATAAGTAATAAGTATGCTTTTGATGGTAGTTAATCTTCAATTGATTTCTTATTGCTTAAAATTGCAAAGCAATAAACAAATGCTCTCAGAATAAATGATCATCAAAAGAACTTGAGTTGTTTCTGTTCACCTTGGTGTTGGTTACTCAGTCCGTTCAGTGCCTGCTCCATTCAAATGAGATTTAAAGAGATTTATATGGGATTTATAAACATTGATCATTTGGTGTGCCTTAGATCATGTGTAAATGATCTATAAATTATTAAGCTTGTGTGTGTGCTTGGACTTGCTTGATCCTGTGTACATTTTATAACATGCCTTTCACAAACACTTTGCTCTACTTAAAGTCTTAAACTCAAAGCCCTAATTTTTTTTAAAGTCCTTTAAATGATTTGTGCATGTTTTCATATAAACATGCCTTTTACAAACACTTTGCTCTACTTAAAGTCTTAACTCAAAACCCTCATTTTTTTTTAAAAAGTCCTTTAAATGATATGTGCATGTCTTCATATAAACAGGTCTTTTACAAACACTTTCCTCTACTTAAAGTCTTAACTCAAAGCCCTGATTTTTTCTTTTTAAAAAAAGTCCTTTAAATGATCCATTCTGCCCGCTTCACTATCATTTTATCTTAAACTCCTTAAATTTAAGACCTTACTTAAAGCCCTAACTTTAAAAAAACCCTAAATTTAAGGATAAACTTAAACTCCTCAAGTTTCCGCCCTCCTCAAACCCAGTATAATCACCCCCTATTACTACTGTCATGAAACTAATGGTGTTTTTGAAGGAGGTAAAAGTGTGGTGAATTGGTTATATTTTAGCAGGAAAAAAATGTAAAGAGGGATGAGATTTAATAGAAAGATGATGGCCTTTCGGGTTAAAAAGTCAAAAGTTGTATGTGAGGTAAAGTGAAGGCCTTGAAACAAATTAAAAGGTCAAAAGCTTTATGTCAAAACATTAGTGGACATGGTAAAACATGTTTGAGATTTATTTGTATTTGAAATTTTAGTACTATGTATGTTGCCAAATAAAATTTCCCACCTACTGTAATCTATTACTTTGCAGGTGCAAAATTGTCCCCATAAGAAGGGCCTCAAGGTTAAAGTATGGGAAAAAGTGATAATTCAGGGAAACTATAGCTCAGTAATTCAGGCTTGTGAATGTGATCTAAGGGTTATCTAAGTGTGTAAATTTGAGTTAAACAGATGAGTCTTAAGATAGTTTTGGGACTTTCTCACTTTAGAGTCAAAACAGGGGAATTTGAAAGAAACCTACATTGTTGACATACAGCATGTTTTAATCACATGAGATATTATGGCAAAGTCAAAGATGGGGTTTTACATTAAGTTTAACTACCAGAGGCATATTGAGATAGGCCTCTCAGCATTGTCACTTGTGGGAGTGGAACCCTATGATTAGATGCCAAAACTGTTTACCCACTAGGCCACTGAGGACCGGTATGATGTAAAGTCCATCACAAGAAACAACTGAGTTCTCATGCACTTTACATATGTTTACATTCAGTAAATACAATGTACCAATTCAAGTCATTTAATAATATATATTAAAAACAACAGTATTCTCAATATATCAATTTTTCTATGATTTGGTGAGTAGCTATAATATTTATATGATTCCCGCAGTGCAATATTGTAGTATTTTGCTGTGATATATTTTCTATACTGCTTGGAAGCATAACGTGGCACAAACCTCAACTTGGCACAAACCAGACTGTTTAGTCACTGTTGATCTCCACAGACAACACTCGTACATTTTCGGGGTGTATCAGTACTATTTTAGGGAGTAGAAATGGTGACACACATAAATTGATTTTTTGGGGGAGAATTTCTGTATAATAAATACTTTAAGTTGGGCCACTTAAAAGGTTTGATAAAAGTTTATTTGATATTGATTTTTCTGAAGTTTAAGTCTACTTATGGCTTGTATTGCGTTTATGTGTAGTCTTATCAATAGAAATTTGCATTATGGTGCACAAAACAAATATGTTCATGTTGTGCTAAGCTTATTATGGCGTGGCGCAGTGTATTTTCATTGCCGATTCCGATGAGCGATAATATATGATTTTACCGTATACTAAACTAATAATTACTCAAAGACATAAAACAATTATATGTGGTCTGTCCTTGATTAGCCTAGGGCTTAGTAATCCTTACATATTGTGTCAATCTTTCTCAAACCCACACCCCACCCTTCAGCGCAATAAAGGCATCTTCTAAACTTCAAAACAAAAAAGGGCCAAGAGTTTGGGCGATGGATAAGGATAGAATTGTTATTTTTTTAGGCATTCAATAGTTTAACCATCTCTCCATTGATTAAATTGACAAATTTACACCAAACTAATTTCAAAAGATTTCTTGATTCTGAAGAATGGTTGTGTATAACTAATAAGTAGAGGATGACTTTTACATTTTTTAATGTGTATTTTTAATGAAAGCATCATATCAACACAAAGAACTGATGGAAACTAAATTTCATTGTTTTACCTAAACTTTTAATTTAATGTGTATAATTAAATACGTGATATTAAGAACGTATCAATGATCAAAGTGACCTATAAGTACCTATAGGATTGGGTAAAATTGTTGTACAACTATTGTTTTGTGAAATTGTTGACCATATCACATGTCACTAAAATAAAATAAAATCTATCAATGTCATCCACTTGAGTTTATGTCTTTGAAATGGCAGGATCTTTGATTTATGGGTATGGATATGGCTATGTCCAAGTATGTCTTTGGAATTGCATCTGACTGATTAAGTTAAGTCAATCAGTAGTAGCCATATTTCACAGATTTCATCCATTCATGTGCTTGTGATGTGACCAGAATCCTAATCTAGATTATATATTTGTTTACCTACCTCAGGATGTGGATTCATGGTATTAGATGCATTTGATTTCAATAATGCTTTGTACACAAAAATGGCAACAAATTTCGAGAATTAGGTAATTTTGTCATTCCATATTCCTGAATTTGGTCCCAACTTTTGCCAACTTTGAAGTAGGGTCCAAAATTTTTGCAGTCATATAATTTAATGCCATTTGGTCAAATTTTTCCAGCAGAAACTTATTCACAAGAAAGAGTGCATTGTTTACCAATTTTTCGCTATATAAATGCATCTATAATTATTTTTATTATTATTTATACATTGCCAACAGATTGGGAGGATCGGGGGTATGGACCCATCATGTTGTTTCAGGAATCTCGTTTATTGTATTGGAATTGTAAAGGTCAGGGTCCAAAATTTTTGCAGTCATATAATTTAATGCCATTTGGTCAAATTCTTCCAGCAGAAACTTATTCACAAGAAAGAGTGCATTGTTTACCAATTTTTCGCTATATAAATGCATCTATAATTATTTTTATTATTATTTATACATTGCCAACAGATTGGGAGGATCGGGGGTATGGACCCATCATGTTGTTTCAGGAATCTCGTTTATTGTATTGGAATTGTAAAGGTCAGGGTAAAGAGATTGACGTCCAGAATTCTGATGCCTGATTAAATCGTTGGTATAAAGATCAATTCATTTTATTTAATATACTGTCCCATTAAATAAAGTCACAAAGTCGGGCCTCTGTCATCGGGTCCAATTCCCAGTTACAGGTTAAAGAACCTCAAGGATAAGTTATCATCCTTTAGCCTCTGCCTTTCAGTTGGGAAATGTCAGTAACATAAGAGTTGGGCTATACTTGTGGCTGTACTTGTACAGTTGGATGGGTCAGATAGCGCTTTGAGTCCCTGTGGCACATAAAGATATTGCACTGAGTATAAATACACAATACAATTTACAATCATTGAACATTATTAATTTGTTTTAAGTCATTTTTGGTCAAAATAACATTGAAAATCATGGGGAAATGTCATTTATTTTGGCTCGGGTATACTTATATGTTCAGGAGAATATAACAAAACAGTCTTGGGAGAACAAGCTTGCAAAGTCGTTTTTGTTTAAATCAAATCTTGAGTTCAGAGTGGGTTCAGCTCTACAGGCAAGTTTAGCTCGAATAAGGTAACCCCATCTACGGTCCAGTTAAATAGCAATGCTTAAAATATGTGTAAGTAATTACTCTGGAACAGTTTTTACCCCACAGCCCTTAAGGGCTGTCGGCGTATTGTTTTCACCCATGGTGTCCGGATGGGCGGGCGGGCGGGCGGCGGGAAATAGTTTGTCCGGGCTGTATCTCAGAAACCGTAAGGTGTAATAAGTTGATACTTGGTAGGGACATTGGTTAGGGGGTGTAGGTGTGCAACGTCATGGTCTGACCTTGATTTGACCTTTGACCTTGCCGTAGTGACCTTGAGTTTGAAAATCTTGTCCGGGCTGTATCTCAGAAACCGTAAGGTGTAGGAAGTTGATACTTGGTAGGGACATTTTTTAGGGGGTGTAGTTGTGCAACGTCATGGTCTGACCTTGATTTGACCTTTGACCTTGCCGTAGTGACCTTGACCTATAAATTCTTGTCCAGGCTATATCTCGGAAACTGTAAGGTATAGGAAGTTGATATTTGGTAGGGACATTGGTTAGGGGGTGTAGGTGTGCAACGTCATGGTGTGACCTTGATTTGACCTTTGACCTTGCCGTAGTGACCTTGACCTATAAAATCTTGTCCAGGCTATATCTCAGAAACCGCAAGGTGTAGGAAGTTAATACTTGGTAGGGATATTGGTTAGGGGGTGTAGGTGTGCAACATCATGGTCTGACCTTGATTTGACCTTTGACCTTGCCATAGTGGCCTTGACCTATAAAATCTTGTTCGGGCTATATCTCGGAAACCGTAAGGTGTAGGAAGTTGATATTTGGTAGGGACATTTGCTAGGGGGTGTAGGTGTGCAGTATCATGGTCTGACCTTGATTTGACCTTTGACCTTGCCGTAGTGGCCTTGACCCATAAAATCTTGTCCGGGCTATATCTCAGAAACCGTAAGGTGTAGGAAGTTGATACTTGGTAGGGATATTGGTTAGGGGGTGTAGGTGTGCAACGTCATGGTCTGACCTTGATTTGACCTTGCCATAGTGACCTTGACCTATAAAATCTTGTCCGGGCTATATCTTGGAAACCGTTTGGTGTAGGAAGTTGATATTTGGTAGGGATATTGGTTAGGGGGTGTAGGTGTGCAATGTCATGGTCTGACCTTGATTTGACCTTTGACCTTGCCATAGTGACCTTGACCTATAAAATGTTGTCCGGGCTATATCTCGGAAACCGTAAGGTGTAGGAAGTTGTTACTTGGTAGGGACATTGGTTAGGGTGTGTAGGTGTGCAGCGTCATGGTCTGACCAGGATTTGACCTTTGACCTTGCCATAGTGACCTTGAGTTTAAAAATCTTGTCTGGGCTATATCTCGGAAACCGTAAGGTGTAGGAAGTTGATACTTGGTAGGGACATTGGTTAGGGGATATAGTTGTGCAACATCATGGTCTGACCTTGATTTGACCTTTGACCTTGGCATAGTGACCTTGACCTATAAAATCTTGTCCGGGCTATATCTTGGAAACCGTAGGGTTGAGGAAGTTGATACTTGGTAGGGACATTGGTTAGGGGCTGTAGGTGTGTATTATCATGGTGTCACCTTAATTTGACCTTTGACCTTGTCCTAGTGGCCTTGACCTATAAAATCTTGTTGCACCTTTGGGTCTCTCTTTTGATGCAGATTAAGCACTGTTAAAGTCATATTAGAATTTATTAAGAATTTTACTTTCATAACTTCCCATTGTAAGAGATAGAATTTCATCAAGTGAGCCACAGATTTTGCTCCAACACCACACATAAGCATTCATTAAATGTATTACCACTTCTATATGCATGGTAATATTCAAACCATCTAAACCATAATTTGGCCATGCAGATGTAGATAAAGAGGGTTGAATTTTAGTTTGCTGATTAATGCTGTCATCTTGTTATTGAATTATCTTGTTTTAATACTTCATCTTTATATGCATGATCTTTCTTTTAAACATTATTTGGACCTTTATATAACTGACAGTGCTCTGAAAGTATCCTAAAGTTTATACTGATACAGTACTTCTGTATCTCACGGTGTTGAAAATATTTCCCTAGGCTGTGGGGTACGGGCATCTCTGATGCTATTTTTTTATTTGGGTTAAATACTGGAAAAAAATGTCAAGCTGTATAAAAAAGTGATTGCATCATAATTGTTTTCCTCTTGAAAAGCTATGCCAACTAGATACCTTTAGCACCCCAATTAATCTTGGAGTTATCTTCAAAAAATCCTACAACAATCCTGTAACCCAACACATGCAAATGGGGTGTTTCCAGGGCTCAACTCACTGATGTTGCATTCAAATCTATGTACATATGACAGAGAAATTGAAAGTTTTAAAAAAATTGAAGTTATTGTATCTACAATTGAAAAATAGCATCAGAGATGCCCGTACCCCACAGCCTAGGCAAATGTTTTTAACACCATGAGATATAGAAGTAGTGTATCAGCACAAAGTTCAGGATACTTTCAGAGCACTGTCAGTTATATAAAGGTCCAAACAATGTTTAAATAGACAAAATAATGTCTAAGAGAAAGATAATGCATGTAAAGATGAAGTATTAAAACAAGACAATTCAATAACAAGAAGACAGCATTAATGAGTGAACAAAACACTACAACACTCTTTACTTTATCTACATCTTGCATGGCCGAATTATGGTTTGGATGTTTTGAATATTACCATGCATACAGAAGTGGTAATACATTCAATGAATGCTTATGTGTGGTGTTGGAGCAAAATCTGTGGCTCACTTGATGAAATTCCATCTGTTACAATGGGAAGTTGTAAAGGTAAAATTCTTAATGAATTCTAATATGACTTTAACAGTGCTTAATCTGCATCAAAAGACAAACCCAAAGGTGTAACAAGATTTTAAAGGTCAATGTCACTACGACAAAGTCAAAGGTCAAATCAAGGTCACACCATGATACTCCACACCTACAACTCCTAGCCAATGTCCCTACCAAGTATCAACTTCCTACACCTCATGGTATCCAAGATATAGCCCGGACAAGATTTTATAGGTCAAGGTCACTACGGCAAGGTCAAAGGTAAAATCAAGGTCAGACCATGACGTTGCACACTTACAGCCCCCAACCAATGTCCCTACCAAGTATCAACTTCCTACACCTTACGGTTTCTGAGATACAGCCCGGACAAACTTTATGACCGGTTCTTCCTAAAAACATTTTCATGTGGGAAGCGCCTGACCAAAGGAAGAAGTTAGCTTAAATCTTAGGAAAGGTCTGGATAGAAAAGCCCTTTTTCCCATTTTCAGTGTATTTTCAATGACATTGGCCTTGTAATTGACATTACTTAAAAAGTAATGAGTGGATCTGCATGAAATTTGTTCTATGTGGGTACGTTCTGAGAAAGGAAGAAGTGATTAAATTTCAGAAAAGTTTAGGCTCATATTCTGGATAGAAAAAAAATCTGAGTTTTTGGAAAGAAAACCTGGCGGAGGTCTCCACTCTACGAGTACTTTCTAGTATGATATGTTACAAATGTTTTCTTGCAGATAATGTTGGAGCTAGAGTGCAAGAACTGAAAGCAACATTTGAACCATATTTATTTTCATGGTTGAAATCCTTATTAAGAACCTTTTCAAATCTATTTTTTCCACTTGTAATGCATTGTGGCAGTTGAACAGAGAATTCATGGGAAAAAATTCTGAGCTTTCCCATAGAAGTTAAATTTATGTAATGTAGACAAAAATATATTGACAAAACAGTTTCTCATGTATTTATTTGACTGATGCAAATCAATGTTTTCAGGCAAAGTTCAATTTGTTTTCTTCGCTTTATGTGCACATGCCTTTCTTTTTGCTTAGATTTCCTTGTTAATTTTAAGACTTTTAAAGATATTATTAATGAATAGGAGACAACAGTTCTTTAGAAATCTGGTAGCAATTGTTTCTTTATTTTAAGTTGTTGATCGTGCGGAAGCACTGTTTTGGGGGTGTTTGACCTGAACTTACACACTTCTCTTTGCTCCAGTCACTTTTAAAAGATATTTCTTGTTGGAGATAGTAACAATCCTTGGCTTCCTTTGATTCCCACAAAAAAAATTAATTATTCCTCACTTTTGAAAGGGAAGGCAAGCTAGGTATTGTATATAATAATTTTTTCTTTGAATTTTATAGATGTAATTGATTTAGTCAATTTTGTGTTGCCAGGCTTATGTAACTATTGGTACAATTGCATATATTATGTGTTTATGTTGAATACTGGTGAATGTGTCATAATATTGGTACTTTTTACTAGCCTTGCTTCACATTATAGTATTTTATGTAATTAATTAATGTATTCCAGTGTTCTGGCTGCCTGCGGGGAGCAGCATCAAAGGCCTGTTGAGGTCAAATGTTAGGTAAAAAGTAGTGAAAAGTTTGACAGTAGTTCTTTTGAAGTCGCAGATCAGACAGATGACAATGTCAGTGTAAATCTGGAGACACTTAATGCCCTTAAATCTGTTAGTTACAGACTGCCTGCTATTGAGGAACACATTGACAAATCTGAGCTGCAGATTAAAGGGAACCTTGCTTCCACCTCACATGGCGTCAGATCGCCAGCTGCCAGCACAGTTGACCCCACTCTGAGTTCTAAGGAAAGTGACGCTGAGGATGACGCTCTGATACTCTACTGTGAAGAGTACTAGATGTATTCAGGAAGCAGTTGACGGAAGGCTTCACAAATTAACTGTATTGAATGAACAATGTCAGTTCAAATGCCAGAGGGGAGGTAAGGAGCAAAATCTGTCAAACACCAAATTCCCTGGCTTTAAAACTATATGTTAGCCTGGACAGCAAAAACAGAATAACTTATGATAGTTTATCGGTTTTTCAGTGGATATCTGGCGTCTGTGCCATTATTAGAGAAGAGAATCATCAGATTAAAGTAAAACAAGGCCAAAAGGTGTTTTGGTTCCCTACCGCGAGCGCAAAGCCATCAGAGACACGAGTAGTGCACTAAAATTCACAAAAGTCTCGTGACACAAAGAAATTCCAACTTAGATACATCCCACTACTGGTCCCGAACTGAGATGGTCACCCATCCAAGTACTAACATAGCCCATTGCCACTTAACTTCAGTGAGCAGAGAAATAGTCATCACTCTGTGCCACAATTCATGAAAGTTGGATGCAAGAAGGACATATGTATGGGAAAAAACCAAAGGACATGTGTCTTTTTAGCTATTGGAGGGCAAGAGAGTCAAATCCAAAGGTGTTGTCAATTTCATCTAAGTCGAGAGACAATAAAAAAGTGATCTGTAGAAGTGCAAGATCTTTTGAGGCTCGCGCATAAAAATTCTATGTTAGATTATCTCACTGTCATCATGGAAGACAACAAGGACTATGCCCCCATTCTATGTAGATTGGAGGAGGGCAAGGTTAACTGGCTTATGATGGAAAAAATTGATAGATTTGAGTGAGTACATGGCCAAATATAGTTATAAACGGTTTAAATCCCCAAGTCAAGAAAGTTGGTGATTTACAGGGCATACCCAGTAGATATTATGAGGATGGTAAATGTCCCTATAAGAGCAATGACACTTCTAGTTGTCACTTATACAGGTACATCTGTAGCTTTTGCAATACCAATGGCAAGCACAAGAGCCGAACTGCCGAAAATTCAAATTGTTACAAAGAAAATGCAAAAAACGAGGAAGGCACTTCATTACTGTAATACTGCAGTGTCTAAAAGTATAATGCTTGTAAAAAAATCAGGTTCTTGCATGTTCACTACACTTTGAGGAGCACGATAATCCCCTTGCGAACAAAACTTTAGGTCTAGTGGTACAAAATTTAGAACTAGAGTAATTCACAATTACGAGCTGGATGCTGCTGAGAGTTATAATTGGAAGCTTGATTTCTATAAATTAAAAAACTACTCTTATGCCCAGGTCTTGAAGCAGTCTCTTTAAAAAGACTGTACTAGCAATAATTTCACTCAGCCTCATAATGCTCCTTGTAGTAAGGTTGTCTGCAACACCCTTTAAAATGTAACACACAGATCAAAAGCACAGATCATGTGTCTGGACAGCTAAGTCAATTTAGATTTATTTGTTGTTTTACGTCACGTTCAACAGCCAGGGTCATATTGCGATGAGTAGTTTACAGGTGGAGGAAACCAGTGCATACTGCACTGTAAACCACCGGGCATCGGCAAGTAACTACCAACTTTCCAACATGAAGCGCCCAGCCCGAGATTCGAACCGGCGGCCTCAGAGGTTGGAGGCAAGAACTCTAACCGCTACACCACCGAGCCCCCCGACAGCTAAGTCAAAGGTAAATGAACATGATAATATGGCACAGTGTACTAGAACACTTTTGAAACTCCAAGACCTTGATGCTGACGTCTGCCATCAGTTGACATAATTGACCTGACCATCTATAGTAAACAACAAACTTTCAGTACAAATTCCCCAGCCATGGTTGCTTCTAGGAAGTATAAACTGGTGTAAAAATGATGGTATCTCAAGATGCTTGCTTACAGATCACAGTCCATGCAAAACTGCTTTGGTCCCAAATATACAGGGGTCTCAAATTCCCCTGAACCCTAGGCATGGAAAATCTTCTGCTAACAACTGTGATGGTCCTTCCACCATCTCTATCTTTAACCTAGTGAAGTATAGTGAAATTAAATATAACTTTCTAATTAGGTTTAAAACTACAATTGCCTATTACAGAGATTCCCTTCCTACCTGCCCCACTCTTTAGGCTTGGGATATGCAGAACAAGTTGAAGTTCAGTTTTATACCCCTGGGGGAACTTATATACCTGACAGAATTTGCCCAGTTAACTCTTCTGAGAACCCCTTATTACTTCACCAAATTATAAAAGACTCTGATGAATATAACTCAGAACACTGGAATCACAGTTGAACCCTGATGTCTTTTGTGCCCACTTAGACCTCTGAAAATAAGTATGTTTTAAATGTTTCTTAAAATTTTCTAAATTCTGGATATTTCTAATATATCCCGGAAGCTTGTTCAAATACAGAGGGGCAGTAACTGCAAAGGCACGGTCTCCATATTTTGAGTACTTTGTTCTGGGAACTTTCAATGTTTATGCTCCTCCATCTTTTGCCAAGCAAGATGGTTGACGGGATGTGTATGGTTCCAGCAGATCGCTGAGGGATTTTGGACCTTGTCCATGTAGTGATTTGAAGATGAGAAGCAATAGTTTATATTGAATATGGTAAGCAATAGATATTTAACATTGGGAGCAACAGACTGCCATATCCAATTTCATATGGCTGTCAATAACATTGAACTAAAGGTTACACATATGGCAGGGACCTCTTATCCAGGTGGTCCATCAATGAAAAAATGGGAAAAAAATAACTCAGTTAATACCAAATATCAATTGGATTGTGGTTCCTCAAGAACTGCTTAATATTGACTGGTTCAGTTTATTTCAAAGAAATTTACATGTAATTCATAGGTTTTCCCCCAGAACATGGCTTCATTGGCTAACATGACTCTTCAGAAAACCCACACTAGACCAGCTACACAGAGAAACTGTAAAAGTATGTTTCGTCTTCTTATTGCTTTTACAATTCTATGAAAGTTACCTTGACAAATATCACACCCATAGTCCTCCTAACTTATCTGCAATTTTTAGGGTTTTGAAGTTTTTCTTCAGCAGCCATTTACAACTATTTATCAGCATTTAAAACCAAGTTCTGACTCTTTGGATTAGCCACACACAAATTTTAGATTCTCGGATAAAGTACTTTCAGAAGGCTTTGGTCTTGCATAGGCCATTCAGATTAATCTTAAAAAATCAAAGATATGAACACTTTACAATTGATAGTAAAAATGTGTGACACCACGTATATGGGTAGGATTTGTAAGGCGGTATACACCCTGGTTTTTCGCTTTTCTCAGACATTCCTATTTGGTTTCACACACCCAAACGCCAAACTGGTTGAGAATTACTTTTTTCTATCCATATCTTGTCCTCTCTCAACTGTTATAGATAATTTAACTACAGACTATGATACTTCAATTTGGGGCAGGTCAGCATTATTGGGGAGGGTATTATTGGGGAGATAATGTATAATATTATAATGTCACCTTCTACAAGTTATGTATATTTTATTATGTCCTCATTTAATATTATTATGTCTTTAATAATTTTAGTAGAAGCATTTATATATTGTATAATAAACATATATAACCCCTTTGTTTGTTTATTGGAGGGACGGGGACTGTACTTCAATTTAGTTACACAAAATTTGTAAATTTCATTTACCACTTTTGAATTTAGAGAAGATGCTAAATTAATAGCTAAATAGAAACTCAGTTTAAAGCCACCTTAACCTTAACTTCAATTAAAATTTTAAATTAACTGAGCGTGGCCTTAGGATTATAGCCAGAGATAGGGCCACTCAAAATAAGTAATGAATTTTGATTGTTCTATACTTAAGCTAAGATGGCCTCAAACTGTATATTTATAAACAAATCCACATGTACTGTGTATCTTAAGTGTGTACTGGAATCATTCACTCTCACAGTAGTATAAACCACCATTTCTACGCCGATGACACTCAGCTATACATAACACTAACACCAACAAACTTCTCTCACTCTATACAAAAACTAAAAAACTGTCTAAGCGACATTCAAAATTTCATGTCTGCAAATCCTGATAGGCTCCAAAAACAACCGTAAACAACTCCTTCCTCACTTTCCGATCAATATTCTCGGCAACCAGTTTACCTTAGAGAATTAATTCATCCCTACACTTCTTCCAGTAACACAAGGCGAAGTACCCCCAAACTCAAATTCCTTCACACACCCACTTTCGACCGTAAGGTTCATAAATCAGTCAAACATTTCTCCAATTCTTTCAGTCACTATGCCCCAGTTGTCTGGAACTCCTTCCCCTTCCAAATAAGAAATAGCCCCTCTGTCACATCTTTCAGGAAACACCTCAAAACCCACCTCTTTAATTCTAGTTTTCCAACTTAGTTTCCTTCCCTCTTGGTCACACCCACAACTCTGGATTACTGACCTTGAACGCCCCTTGACTTTCTTTATGATAATGATTTTGTTAAGTCAGCGCACTGAGTTCCCCTTTGTGGGGAAGATATTGCGCCTGCAAAGCAGTAGATTAGATTAATCCTCAGGGTCAGGGGGCATTCAGATTTTCCCACTTTTTGGCAGAACAGTCCTTGACTATGAAACCAAGCTTTTGACGTAGGTTTAACCATATGTATGTGCATAATATCCTAATATGATCTAAAATAACAATCATGTTAAGAAAATAACTTTTGCTTGCCATATAATGTACAAATACAACACCATCAATGATTATTAGCCGTCTGTATCCTTTAGCCCCAGATAGCCCACAGGCACTAATAGCCCAATCATCATTCATTAAACTAAACTTTTGTTTTCATGTCATTTCTAATACCCTGAAGTATATAACCTGAAAATGAATATAACTGAAATATATTCCTTTCAGTCACGCCCTGATACCAAAGTTTTATGTACAACAGCTAGAGTCATATTGTGATTCCTCAGCATTGCCACTTGTGTCATGCACATACTATCACTTTAACATATCACTCCAGTTTGTGATGATGGGTAGTTCTGGGTTTAACTTCCTTTTCAACACATCTTACATGGATGGGTGGTCTGATTCCCTTTCCTCTGTAGAAGAAAATGGTCAAGTATTGGCTCCTATTTATGCTAAAAACCTTTACTCATATCAACAAAACAGTATAAAATACATAGAGTACATTGCATGGCCTATATTGTGCAGAGTTTGATATTGTATCCCCTGTTTTATAATATAATGTTAATAGATGGCAGTTTATCTAAGATAGTCTAGGATATAAAATGTGCATAAGAATAACAGTAAAGTATAACAGTAAATAAGAAATGCGTCAAAACTGATACTTAATTTATGCAAACAGTCCCACTAAAGTTCCTGATTCATGGCAATAACGCATTGCAGTTCAGATTGACTAGGTGAAATGGATCTACATGTAATACAAGTCTATTTTTCTTAAAAGTGGTCTGGTGCCTTTTCAAATGGATGGAGCAAAACACTGCAGACTAGCTGATAAAGATTCCCTACTGAAAGCAACAGGGAATCAGCCAGCAACCGTCCAATTCCCCAGAGGTAAAGACCTGAGAGAAAAAGGTTAAATATTCTACCAACTGTGCCCCCCGCCTATAATCTCAGAGGGTCAGGTGTTATAAAATTTCAACCGTAGATCTGTTATGAATAAAGTTAGGGAGTGAATATGTTGTCTGGTTCCTGCACTATTTTTTCTCTACAGGAAAAGCTCTGAGGTATTGGTAGCCATTTTGACTTATTAGCATTTGAAGTTACACCAATCTGCAGTACAGGAAAAATAGTTAATACAATACATTTTTGTTCAACTTTGCACATTTTGATATATTTCCTCGTATGTTATTTTATCTGATGTGATGAAAATATGGACAAGGTCATGCTGGGTCAGACCAGATCCATTGTGGTGAAAATCAACTGGAGCAAGGCTTAGCAGCAATACGATGCGATTTCATTGCTGAAACCTCAAACATTGCATCAATTGTCGGACAACATGTTTTTGAGCCCATGAAAAAAAGCATTTTCTACTTTGCTTTGTTGTGGTACAAAAGCTGCTGTTCCCCAAAACGTCAATATTTTCTTGGTAGTATTAAATTTACAACTGTTTACATTGATTTTTGACTTGTACTAGATCATCCTTTTTCCAGTTATTTCAAGTAAAAAAAAGACAAATTCGTTAACATGGTTCAATAAGAAATAAACAATGAAATTTTTTTAATGAATAATTTTGTTTTATGAGTAAAGCACAAAGTTGTAGATATAGTGGTTTTTTTGTGAGTTAGCTGATCATTGCTTTGTATAGTGCTAAATCGTCACAAAATATTGAATATTTCTTAGAAATTTATGACTTGGCATATGGTTTGTATTGATATACCTGACACTCCTTTCTTATTACAGTTATTTCTGACACTCTCTTGCATAGTCTAATGTCTCTTGTGTATTACCCAGTAATTAAGTAATTAAGTACATGACTTAATCTATCCGCGTGAAGACCAAGTAAAGATAATTTATAAACTTTGACCATTTGGTGGCATCCAGATATAAATTATAAATTTGTGAGCTGCAGGGTTAGCTGATCAAATGCAAATTTTTAGGAGCAAATTTATTGTAATAATTATATTCAAGAATAGAAAGCGGCTGTTTCATATTCCCGATATTTGGACCAGATTCTTGCAAATTTTGAAATCAAGCAGAAAAATCGTGAAAATCAGCAAAATGCAAGAGGATATCAGATATATTTTTGGACTTTTTTGAAAACAAAACACAGATACTTGGCCTCCTGTCTGCCAAGGTCAGGATCTTCATCCCATCATATCCTAATGTGGTTATTAATTTTCCTCACCATAAAAGGCATTTCATGCTCTACTTTCTTAAACAGGCAATGCAAATGTAAAATGTAGAAATGCACCTGTAGGTTACAGTACAGTCAAAAATATTGCTGGATCTACATTGTGATTTGTATCACCGCCCAAATCGAATTATCTGTTCTTTGTGCAACTCTTAACATTTTGTGAATGTTTCATTTAAATCCATCCATAAAATGTTGAATTATGTTGCAAAACAGACATATTGCGAGTCGAGTGCAGACTTTGCAAAAGTATATCACTCACTCGGTTTGCTGCAGAATCAAGGATATTGATCAGATAATGGCCAAATTTAAATCAGTTCTTGAGTACCATTGTCAACTGTGATAACTTTCTGTGATATTCCATGAGAAGCAAGGACTCTCTTCATATTGGTTATGACAGCTTTGCTTGAGATAGACCCCAGTTTTTCCATTACAAAGAATCTTCTGAAATAATCCACTATAACCAGGTAGTTGTCATGATTCCAACTGAACAGATCAATTGCAATCTTTACCCATGTCATGTTGTTGGAGTGGTTCCGTGGTATTAGATTAGTTGTTGGTTTCACATATTGTCATTTATGGATCATTTCACATATATCAGGATAAAATTTGGGCCAATAAAACAGAGCCCTGCCTCTCTGTTTACACTTCCCAATACCCTTGTGACCAATATGGTATTTATCCAGCACTGTTTTTCGTGGAGCTTGTGACATCAGTATTCTGTGTCCCTTGAATATGATTCCACCAATGATGTACAATTCTCTCCTCACTGACCAGTATCCAAAGGTTTTGGCAGGGCAGTTGGTTCAGTGACCTGGCCATCCTTCATTTATGACATTGGCTAAAACTTGCAGCCGTCTATCTTTCTTGGTTTCTGACCTAACTTCATCCAGATGACTATTGTTCCTTGGTGGATTCTGCACAATAACATAAACCAGAACTTCAACATTCTCATCGTCTAGTTTATCAATACTTTTCATGTGCTTCAGCATTAGGACATCAGATGGGTATTTTTTCCCTGGTCTGTGGATTACAGTAATGTCATGCTTTTGAGTGGGAGCTGAAGTAAGTGGCTCTTTTGTGATTGTTTCTAGTGAATTGTATTGACTAGTGAGAGGTATTCAAGAAATTGTTCACAGTCAAAGAGGATTGCAAGCAGTTCTTTCGCAATCTGGGCATAGGCCTTTTGTGTATGAGTTAAGGCATTGGATGTGAAAGCTTGCCACCTTGCTTAGAGTTGCTCCTAATCCATTCTTAGATGCATCTACATGAATTCTGGTCTCTTTTTCTGGATCAAAATAAGCAAGCACTCTTACCATGGTCACATTTGCTACTTTCTGAAAGATTGCATCTATGTTGCAGTCCCATTTCAATTTTTAATTTTTCACCTGCCAAAGCCGTACACTTTCTTCATCAAGTTTTATTGCCCAATATGTACATCACAAGTCCCAAAATACTTTGACATTTGGCAGGATGTCATTTAAAGCACAGATTCTGTAATGTTGTCACCTTATGGCCTGGTTTACATCCTTCGGTTCAAGACAAATTCTACTGTCTGAGTTGGTTTTGGACAACAACCATGGAGTTGACCCAAGTTGTTGAATGGTGACCTTTTGTAATTACATCTAGTTTCGCCATACGGTCCAGCTCTGACTGACCTTATTCTGTATTGCAACAGGTAGTCGTTTGGGGTGAACAACTGGTTGGTAGTTTGGGTCTATGTGAATGTTTCAAACAAACCAAGACCGCTGATGACATCTTGAAAATCCCCAGGAAATTTGTTGGCTTTTCCTTGTCCACTGAGAGGATAACTTTTATCAGACTCATATCTGTACATGCCTTAAGACCTAGCACTGGTGGGGCCGATATCTGAACAACATAGACATCCAGAGCCTTTGTTTTCTTGTACTGGCCTTGCACAGAGACCTTTCCTTCTACTTTAAAAGGGTTGTCACAGAAACTTGTCAGGGGGATTAAAGTCAGCTTTAGGAATGTGGGAAGACCTAATTTATTGTAGAGTTTCAATGGCTAAACATTTACTTGTGCCCCTGCACCAAAAGAAAATGAGAGGTTTCGTTTTTCCACCAGTGAACAATTTTATGGGGACAAATACATCATTAAATTTGCAAATGGCAAAAGGTGATCACCTTGATCGCTACCTGTGTCACTTTCTATCACACTTTCATTTATGGTGTGGACCTTTGGTGGGGTTAGCCTACATTTGTTAGCAAAGTGATGGGCTTTTCCACACCTGTAGCATCCCTTCCCCATTGCTGGATAGGTATCACCTGGGCTGTGTTGATCCCCACATCGGGGGCATCCCTTTCTAGGTCTTGTGTTTTGATGGTTTTTCTTACTACTTGATTTTCCATGAGACATTTTACTTCTAATCACATGTATGTCTTCAGATGGACTGACTATAGTCTGCAGCTAATGCTTACAGAACTTATAGGTTTGAGTAATTTCAGTGGCACTGTCTAGGGTGAGTTCATTTCATTTGTTCATTTTTCATGCATATTTGGGTTTGGCACACCAAACACAATATGATTACACACCATTTTCTCACCCTCTGGATATAAATTGTCTTTCACTAATAATTTGAGGTCAGTGACAAAATTTTCGAGCTTGAAACTTGTAGTGGGCAAGAACTTTATTACTTTAAGGGTGACATAGGATTCAAATTTATCATAGAAGGTTTGTCACTGCTTTCCTTCCTCATCTGACAAAGTCATCTGACAAAGTCATCTGACATCTGCTTTCCTTCCTCATCTGACAAAGTCATCTGACAAAGTATTGCTAACGTCTCTTTCCTTTACACCTTCCTATATCAGAAAAACTTAGACGTTGGCTTCTTCACCAAGCCGTCAGAGTGGACCACAAAACATCAACCCTGTGTGTTCAGGGCATTCTCATTTTCACTTTCTGCATCCAATCGCCTCAGTCAAGTTATTTCAAAGTTCAATGTTACACACCATCTGAATAGAAGCGGGTAAGGAAGTTGCTATTACATAGTTGGATATCTCTACAGCAGTTGATATGACTGATCACTCCATTTTATCTGATTGTCTAAAACACTGGCTTGGTGTTGATGGTACCGTGTTGATGTGGATGAAAGATTTAATTGGGGACGGTTTTACTAAAGGTTCAATGTTACACACCATCTGTAACCTGATGATACATTTATCGATAGGCTCTAGGATCTTTGATTCTAGTATTGTGCAGCTACCTGAATGTCTAATAGCAGTTTAAGAGTGGATGGATTGTGTTATATTTAAAATGAACCCTGATAAAACTGAGTTCATCATCATTGGTGACAAACATACTAGAGAGTCAGTTATTCCAAAATTTACTGTATCATTTCTCCAAAGGTCTATTTTTCAGGCAGAGAAAGTAAAAATTCAGTTGCCAGTCATACAGCTATGGTTTGCTGTGCTTGTTACTATCATCTAAGGGATGGATCTGTGATGCATTCGTAAATTCCTTAGTGTTGATACTGCAGTTATGATTGCAAATGCTATGGTCAGTACCCCATTAGACTACTGTAATGCCTACTGTATGGGAACAACAAATCCAGTTTTGCTAAACCCCCACCTTGCCTATGTATCATCTTTAATCAGATATAGCAGTCTCACTCTTGGAAATAGACTATCAGTTTTTTTTAATCCACACGAAAAGGTGGTGGGCACGTTTGGTTTTGCCACGGCTGCAACTAATAAATGTAACAGGTTTTCACTAATTGTTAGATCCCAACAGATCATCTCCAGTTTCCAAAGTTAAATACATACCTGTTAGATTGGCATACCAAACACCAAAGTCATCCGTACATGGCAGGCTACATGCCATGACCTCTGCCTAGTTTTGGACTGTTTCTTATTGAATTCCAGTGCATTAGATAATTTTTTATCGATTTTGCACTACATAAATATTTCTATCATGCATATCGTGTATCTATGGCATAAATATTCCCCTCAGTAAGTTGTGTACATGACTCAATATCTCATCTATATTACATGGTATCTTAAATAGTCGACTTATGAAAATAAATTTTTGCAGCCAGAATTTCCATAAAAGACTAGAATTTGAACAGACTGCCAAAATGCCCATGTAAAATATGTGTTTTTTTTTCTTGTTTGTATGTTATACTACAGAATCTGACTTATATACCTTGTGTTTGAGAAATAAATTATTTGAAAACTACACAATGCTTTCAAAAAGATTAATCACATTTAACTTTCAAATGAGTGTAATTGCAACACCTTTTCCAAATTGTTTAAAAAATGTTTCTTATTCTTACAAACTTTCTCCTCTTCCTTGAAATGCTCAATTGCATGTCTTAGGCAAACAGCAGTATCGCTCATTCTGTTAAAGTCCAATGATGCCATACAATTATAAACATTGGAATACTGACCCTTTGCTAAAAAATTCAGATGGGTGGCATGGAGTAAATGGAGGCCAAACTTTTCTGCAGCCTTACATCTCAGTTCGGGTCTTACCTCATCATCACACTTGCTCATTGATTGGCGGACATTCCAAGAACATGGCAACAAGAGATATTGCTCAAGATGTTGTTCAATATACAAAGTTAGCAAATCCTGATCATCATAAATTTTTAGGGCCTTTTGTGGAAGTCTGGTACATTGTTCTAATAGATTCAGGAAGGATAATGCTTTAAGCTTGGCCATATCAAACATGATAAGACCAGCATTGATACCCAGGTTATTGTTGATAAATGTTCTGTTGTAAACTAAGTAGTTTTGTTGGAGATACCTTGCACCAGTGGTTGTTGCCAATGTCTGCTTAGGCTTGAATTGATGAAAAACATCCCACAATTCACCAATGTCTGTGAGTGAAAGAAAGTCTGCATCCATGTATATAAGTTTTGATGTCTGTTCTGAAATCAGTCTGGAATTGAATAGTGATCCATAGGAACGGAACTTTATTGTTAGACCTTTCATCATATTTTTTCCTGTTAAAACTGCTTGCCAGTCACTATAATTGAAATCAATTTGATATACATTCACTCTGTCTAGTACTTCTTTCGGCCAGCTTTTCATTTCTGCATGGATCTTGTCCACAGTATCATCATTTGTGACAATGTAGAAATTGAGTGACCTCTTTGTGGTAAGTATAATAGACTTAAGAGAGGTATACCCATAACTGAAGAATTTCTCTCCAAAAATTATGGAGGCTATGTGGATTACTTCGTCAGTCTTCATAACATTTTTAAATGGTTTTCCTGATATTTTTGTGGAAAAATCATCTTTCAGCGAATTTTTATCTATCACAGTTAACCTGTATATATCATTTTGGAAATATATGAGACATATTATGCAGATAATGAATAAAAACATCACACTTTTTACATTTTCCAAAAACTTTAGCATTTTTACTCCTTTTTTTCTTCTCCAACCAAGAGAGTAACCGATTATGTGTGACTAAAATTGAAGAAGGTTTTCTTTTTAGTTGTGACTAACAATGCCTTATGCTGATTTGAAATCCATCAAGGCTATGTAGGTGATTGAAATGGTTTTCATTGGCTAAATAAAATTGATAACTAAATTATCTTTTGTTCGACTGATCAATGATTTTGCATTTCTTTGTTTGATCGATTCCTAAAAACTGATCATATTAGAAGTATCTAACGAAATTGAATACAGGAAAAGTTATCAGGTAGTAAAGTCATTTATCATCCCACTAAGCTACTGATATTGCCTTTTCACACTGCTAAAGCAATTAAATTGCAACCATAATCATGACAAGTCTTATGAAATACCTTTTCTTAGAACTAAACAAATTCTTAGAAAACTATTGCTTTATTAAGAAATTAGTAACAAAAGGTGGTTGAATAAATGAAAACATTTGTAAATATGGGACCAGGTGTATTTTTAATCTAGTTTGATGGGATCTGCAAGATGGGGCCTTATGGAGTCTTATACTCCAATTCCATGTATATTCCATGTACATTCCAATGTATGAATTATTGTAAAAGGTAATATCTTCATAACATCATATAAGAAGGGAGTGTGCTTGACCATTCCTATTGAAATAAGGCAGAAAAACTGACAAAATATGTGAGTAAAAATTTCTTTAACCTGCTCCCAGCTCTGAAGAGTTATACAGAATTGCCGTAACACCTTGTCCTGATCATTGTTGTGCATTAATCAATGGACACATGCCAAATGTTCTTCGCATAGAACAAGATTATTGGGCTCCAGGATCAGTTGTAACACTGAAAAGATAAGCCATGGCACCACAAAGATAAGTCATCAGTTCCTTGTGATGGAAAAGATTGGTGTTTACTATTTGTGACAAACATACTCATTCACAAAAGCTGAAAATATGTTTAACATGAGGCAATAGACTTTGATAGCTGGCACTACTCTTCCAACCGCTGGGGATTATATTATTGGGTTATTTGGAAGCTAAACTCATGAGGGTTAAGTTGGGCATATATCTACCATTGTTTGTATTTCTTGTTTAAAATCATGCGCAATGAATGTAAGTAAATGTCAAAGTATTTAATTTCTAGAAAACTGTACATACAAGAATATGCCAACAAAATGTTCCAAACATTACCCTGGCAGAGTTGATTCACTGAACATTTCCTGGACAGCTAAATGTGGTATAGTCACTCAGTAATATTATTGGAAAATCAATTTAACTATTTTTCTTGCGAGATTTATTGATTCTATACATTTATAAAATTTTACATTTAAAATTAATTGGCATTGCCCTTACATGTCTGGCTCCAACGTCATTGCATCAGGCAGTTGTTGCATAATTCTTACACTTTTGGATTTTACAAGAAGGGATCCAAATTTGAATATATTTATAAAACGCCTTTTAAGTTTGGAATGGTTTCAATTCTTAAAACAAGCTTGCTTTTGGAATCGTAACAAAACTCAAACCAGATAATTTAAACTGATAGACTAAAATATTGTGTCATGATACCAAGTATAGTTATCTTTGGCCCTGCAAGGATCATATTTATACACTTTCCTGAAGCCAGTTTCACAAAGTTTCTTAGGCAGTCTTAACTTAAGTCTTTGCTTCTTGTAGAAATCTGCTTAGTCTAAGATAGCAGATAAAAGCTTAAATCTGAGACAAACATCTAAGTCTGGGCTAAATTCTTGTGTAAAACTAACAACAGAACTGCAAAAACAGACGCTACTGCTAAGACAGAACAGAACAAGAAAGGATTTTGATAGACATCAGTCCCATTCTTAAAAAAACAAAGAAGTATGATATATTACCTCAAGTCTATCATCTTTCTTCAAGGCCATCTCAAAATTTTGTTGCAAGCATACAAATCAAATGATTTGAATGGTTAAATGACTTATCTTTTCAGTTATCAGGAACATAAATATGAGAATCATAGATGGTTATCCAATAATTTAACCAAAACAGAAGACAAATCAAAGGTATAGTTGCTTAATACCTTTTTGATTTTGCAATAGTGTACTTACCTGTAGTTTCCATTTATTTGTAGATTTAATAGACTCTTTTGTGATCCTCAAACAACCCAAATATGATGCAATTTGGCGTTATTAGCAACTCACTGAATGAAGATAAATTAAGACAATGTTTTATTATTTACTTATTTATGCTTTGTGAGCAATATATATGGTTCACATTAAGGTGTCTGGAATGAATATTCTAGGATAAACCTGACAGACCAATAGTGGACCACAATTTTCTGTATCTTCAGTATCACACAAATAATTTCTCCTTTCCAATAAGTGAAAAAGGTTTTTGCTTCTAATCGAGCATAAATTGATTGTACCATGCAGATGATTGTGTGTCATACAATAGTAGGGATAGTTACAGAAATTGATCCAAATTTTATTAGCATTATAAAAAATAATACATATCTTAACGAGGTACGGACAAAAAGCAACTGAACAAAAAGTATAGGTCCAAAAATGACTAGGACAAAAACTAACTGGACATAAAGTACTGCACACTAGAACAAAAAGTATTTTATATTATTATTTGTAACAAATTGGAACATAGGTTGGTACTGACATTAAAAATGCCTTTTGCATTAACATTTATAACTTGTTACACATATATCAGCTGCCCAACTTAACACAATCTTATGCCCTACTCCCTTGAGGAAGTCTTCCATACTTTTCCACCATTTTGCATAGTAGCACACAGGTACTTTAGTCTTTCTTGGACATCCTTTGTTGTTTTTCACTCTTTTTCACTCTCTTTCATGTTTTACCTCTAAGCATAATTACATTTAGCAATCATTGGAATACCTTTCAAAGATGGCCTTAATTACAATTACATCATTTCCCTCTTGTCATTCAAACTATGCTTTCATGATACAAAGACAATAACTTTTGCTTTGATGCCACACACTACACACAGCCCCAGGACTTATGTTAATCCCAAAACCTAATATAAGATTCTTTGTTGACCCCCTAAGAGTACATGCCAGTATAATAAATGTCAGATATAGAAAATATAAAACTTACATTAAATATATAACGTACATGTAATATATAATTTAGTTTATATGTACAAAAATGTTCTGAATAAAAAAAGGAATAATTTTTGTCCTATGTCTGATACTTTTTGTCCAGTTACTTTTTGTCTGGGTGCAATACTTTTTGTCCAGTTACTATTTCTCCTACAATCACCTTTAGCATTTCAGGTACATGACCAGGTGTTTTTGAAACAACTGCAATTTTTAAAAGCTGATACCACAGTTTCACTGTTTAGTCTAAGCAAGTCGTATGACTTATCTTTTCTTTAGAAATAACTGGAGCTTTATTGCTGCAATCTTAGATATTCATGGAAAAAATGAAACATGTTCTTTGAACTTTAGTAGTGAGCATTTTAGTATTTATTTTTAGAATGCTATCACTTGATGTTATACGCAATTCCTTATGTCCCACGACATCATCTGGTGGACTCTTCTGTGAAGTTGTAGCTGATTATCTAAAGCGAGCATTCTTCCTTAAAAGTACCCCAATTAATTTGGGCTTAGACTTTTGACTGATCTTTATGAACTCCACAAATTGAGCACAGACTGTAAAACCAATGTGTTCAGTCTTATGATCCATTTTACCCATATATAGTTTGTTGGTTTCCCACCCTTTTTGACTGGATCACCTATGGTAGTACCCGGTGCGCTGAAAAAAATGCCTCCTGGAAAAAAATGCCTTCAAGAAAATATGCCTCCTGGAAAAAAATGCCTCCTAGAAAGAATGCCTCCTGAATATTTTGTGACTACGAAAAAATGTCCCCTAGGCTTATTTGTTAATACACTAGTTTGCTACTGTAACTTTTTCGGCAGTTTTCTTCTACTAGGTTTTTTTCTACGCTCAATTCTCAATCACATACATCAAATGTAATGAACAAAATAACATGAAACCTAAATTAAACTTCAAAGGGACTTCCCATAATACACAGTTGTATAACAGTAAAAAATTTGGAAAAAACATACTTGAATCTAAATTTATATGCCACAAGGTATGTTCTAATTGAAATATAGAAGTGCAGTAATAAATTATTAATTGGAGTGAATGATTCCAGTTTTATAGATTGTATATCTCATGTATTAACAACGGGGTGCTGACAAAAAGTAACTGGACAAAAAGTATTTGTCCAAAAATGACCAGGACAAAAGTAACTGTACCAAAAGTATTGCACACTAGGGTAAAAAGTATTTTATGTTTTTATTTGAAACAAATTTGAACATATGTTAATACTAACATTAAAAATACATTTTACATTAACATTTATAACTTTTTACACATTTATCGGCTGTCCAACTTAACACAATCTTATGCCCTACTCCCTTTAGGAAGACTTCCATACTTTTTCCACCATTTTACATGGTAGCACACAGGTACTTTAGTCTTTCTTGGAAATCCTTTCTGTTTTGTTTACTCTTTTTCACTTTCTTTCATGTTTTACCTCTAAGGATAATTACATTTAGAAATCACTAGAATACCTTTCAGAGATGGCCTTAATTACAATTACATCATTTCCCTCTTGCCATTCAAACTATGCTTTCATGCTACAAAGGCAACAACTTTTGCTTTGATGCCACACACTGCAGACCACAGCCAAATGATTTATGTTAATGTCTATGCCTAACATAAGATTCTTTCTTGACCCCCTTTACAGTACATGCCAGTGTAATAAATGTACCATATGGAAAATATAAAACGTACATAAAAATATATAAAGTACAAGTAATATATAATTTAGTTTATATGTACAAAAAAGTTCTAAATAAAACAAATGAAATAATTTTTGTCCCATGTCTGATACTTTTTGTCCAGTTACTTTTTGTCTGGGTGCAATACTTTTTCTCCAATTGCTTTTTGTCCTAGAATCATAAACAACACTACTAAACAAAAACGGTTTATAAACAAACTTATCCACAAAAGATGTAAACCCCAGTTTGTTTGTGAATGAGACCTAATGGGGTCAATACAGTTCTCATTGCACCAGATTTCCTAAAATAGAATATTCTTGTTAATGATTTGTAAGAATTCTATCGGGTGACCTTTGACCTATGTTTCTTGGGATTATCTAGGATAAACTTGAACTGATCTGTAATCAAGCAAGTTTGAAAACAAAGCAAAGGTGAAATGGGGTTAGAACAAGGTCGGGAAGATTTGAACGACAGGTGACAGTGACTGGTAAAGGTCAAGATGTCCAAATGATTTATAGAAATACAGGGCTCGTATCTAAAGGAACCAAGTGTCGACTGAAGGTCAAAGTCATTCATGCAATAGGATAAATAATCCCAATGAATTTTCGGAGTAATACGCTTTAAAGACATTTGGTGTAAGGATGAATGTGAAATATATTAATATGAACAAATATTTGTGACCGTTAAATGGTCAACGGCAAGGAAAAGCACATAAACTGTGGTTTTGTGTAAACATTAAAATCAGGTAAGATAAAAGCCTTGCCAGTTGATAAGACAGTGAATAACTTGCAGTGATCCTACCTGTGGTGCAGTGGTAACACACTCACCTCCCACCTCTGTTTGAATTCTGTCCTGACCTCAAGTGAGAAAGCTGGTAGTTGCTTGCCATTGGCCAGAACTTTGACCAATTGTACTGGTTTCCATTGCCCTTTCCCACAGATTTCCGTCAGATTTATGTCCCTGTTTGAACAATTCTTCACGGTTTCCCAGAGTAACAACAGCCAACCCATGATATCATGGTAGGCATTATAATGTAAACAAAAATAAATGTCACTTACATTTGCTACACATGAAACTATAATAAAAAATTAAACAATTCGTCTTTGTCATCCACAGTATGCTGGAAACAAACATATAACAGAGTAGAAATTTCCTGTGCCATAATTATAATTAGCTATGATTCAACATCAACATATAAGCAATACAATTGGTTGATGAGTTTCATAGTTTTAAGCTATTTCCTCTGTTTCTTGCGACAAACAGTTTTTATTCTTCCATTTCTCATCTAATGTCCAATCTTGTCTAATGTGGACATTTATAGCGCTTATCCTCCATCAATTGACAGACTCTAAGGTGCCATAGGTCTGGAATTTCCCTGGGGGTCCACTATCTGATGCAAAAATCTGATGCAACTTCTAGAATTGATATCAACATTACATCTCCATCTGGGAGTGACACACCAGTCCCATCCTCTAATAAACTGTCAGATTAAACATCAGCCAATCTCATGGAAGCTAGCATGAGACTAGAGAACCTGCCAGACCGGCCAAGGAAATGAAAGAGAAGCACCTCACTGGGCACTAGAAAAAGGACTGCTGAAAGGGACAACTATCCCCCTGAAGCCATGCCTATTTACCTCAGCCTCCAACATAAGGATCATTGAATCAAGATTGGGCAACAATAAATTCCCCACATCAGTAGATTTCAGATTATCACAACACAAAATAAAAACACAAGAGACCACAACATCAGGAGACAGTGGGAAGCCACCATCCTGAAGTGCAAACAAGACTTAACCAAGTGCTAACCAATGGCATGCACACTAAATATGGTCAGATCAAGGGACAAATAGATAAGGAAATGGCAGAATTGCATATCCTCCTCAACCAGGACCAATTGCATGAGATCAAACATGCACTTGGAGATAAATTCAAGCAAATGGCACCGATTGTCCTTCAGAAAAAAGAGAGACAAGTTAAGCCAAGAAACATCCCCAAGAACAGGATTCAAATCCCAGCATCAAGGAAGGCTATAAGAGGAACCAAAACCAGGGAAGATGTAATAATGACAACAAAGTTACTTCTCTGATTAACAGCCTCAAAAACTTCTTGAACTAAAGATAGACACTCAATAAACTTTGATTAGCTCTGATGATATTAATTTCATG
Source organism: Sabellastarte sp. h YS-2021 (assembly GCA_964017235.1). Taxonomy (NCBI): domain Eukaryota; kingdom Metazoa; phylum Annelida; class Polychaeta; order Sabellida; family Sabellidae; genus Sabellastarte; species Sabellastarte sp. h YS-2021. The sequence continues at coordinate 80,692,359 of OZ024935.1, read as the reverse complement.
AAACTGGTATAACACACCACATTAATTATTTTGTATGTACATTAATGTTTTTGAAAAAATGTTTTACCTATTTGTATAAAAATCAATAAAACCTACTTTTCATTTGCAACTGGTTCTCCTATCCTTGAAATCGGTTTATGAACCAGTTGACAAACCGGTTAATACCAACTATGCTAACCTTACCTCAGGCCCCCAAAACCTCTTTACTACAATATGTTTAAATTCATACCATTGAAGAGACTATGGATCAAAGTACAGTCAATATTGATTTATTGAGGCTACAGGCTTAAACAGCCAGACCTGGTATCCTCCCACCAGATACTAAATTTGAAAGCTGTATTGGTCATACAGTTATTAACATTTCCAATATTGACCTTAGTGAACACCAAACTAAGGCGCTTGAAAAAGGTCTGACATTCTGCCCTACCCCAGGCCCACCAGATAAATCGCAAATTTGGCTGGACTTTAAGGAATTTTACGGCAGACTTTAACTTACTCAGCACTTCAGCACAAACTTACCAGAGTCAGCTGACACAGGCATTAGACAAAGCATTATTGATTTAATGAATCAAAAATGCCCAAGGCTCAGGGAGTTCAGACAATGAATCAGACACAGAAATGTCTGAAACTATGCGTAAGAAATTTGTCCCCAAATTGGGGTGGCGACCTAACCCCCCAAACAGAATACTAGAGACTTTCCAAAGATCATTCAAACAAGATTTGATCAAATCCAAAATCCCAAAAAAGAACTACACAAACCTAACTAAACAAGAAAGAATGGAATTGCAAGAATTAAAGAAAAACCATAACATAGTCATAAAAAAAAACAGATAAAGGATCAGCAGTGGTTGTTATGAACACCACTGACTACCTTAGGGAAGGGTACAGACAACTAAGTGACCCTAATTTCTACCAACTCAAACAAAATGACGACACACATCTTTATTCTGACAAAAAAAACACAGATTCTCACACAAATGAGATCACTGAACTTAATCACAGAAAAAAGTGACAGTATTTAAACATTAAAAAACCCACTGAGGCACGATTCTACCTCCTACCAAAGATAAACAAAAAGAACATACCAGGCCGACCAATATGCAGTTCTATAAATCACCCAACTTCAAACATTAGCAAGTTTGTTGATGAACATATCAAAAAATATGTACCCAGGACAAACTGTTATGTAAGGGTTACCAAACACTTCATTAGCAGATTAAAACAACTAGGGGAAATCTCTGAAGGTGCACTACTAGTCACATTAGATGTAATCTCACTATATACCAATATTCCGAATCATGAAGGAATCTTAGCAGTTGCAGACCATCTCAGAACTGATAAAACCAAGCAAAACACAGGACCATTCATCCTCAAACTCTTAACGCTCATTCTACATTCAATGGACTTTAAATACAACAGGCATCATTACATACAAGGTACTGCAATGGACACAAGTGCTGCCCTAAACTATGCCAACTTATTTATGGATAGATTTGAAACTAAAGCACTATACAATTACCCACTCAAATCTATGATCTGGCTACGATTCATAGACAATATATTTATTATTTTTACTCATGGAGAAGACCAATTTGACCAATTCATAAATTACCTCAACAAGTTACACCCAACTATAAAATTGACTCATGAAAGTAGTCACCAATCTGTGAATTCTTCGACACTACAGTGCTTATTGATGAAACAAGACACATCTACACCACCCTATTTGAAAAACCAACCAAGACTCACCTGTATCTACACTACACCTCTTCATATCATGAACAAAGGGCCCATATGGCCAATGCTTGAGACTCAGAAGAATTTGTACCAAGGACACAGACTTTTACCAGAACTGCAAAAAAACTTTCTGAATGTTACCCCAACAGAGGATACCCACTTATAAACTTGAAAAAAAAACATTTCAAACAAGCAGACAAGTACAAAGAAGATAACCTGCTTGAAATCAAAGACAAACCCGTAAACACCACCCCAGTTACAGTCACTAACTTCAATCCCATAAATCCAGACATTAGAAAACTGATTATGAGAAACTGGAACATTATTTCCAGTAGGAATGATTGCGGGTCACTTTTCCCAAAACCACCAATCATTAGTTATAGAAGACTCCCCAACCCAAGGGATTTAATCACCAGTGGAGAAATTGACTTTCCAACACAAGATAAATCCATTGAATCACACTACCCCAAAATTTGCACAAGACTAGGGAGATGCACATATTGCCCCCTAATCACCAAACCCCACGATGAATATTGCAAGTTCACTAAAACAACTTACAAATGCATAAACCTACCAAGAATAATCACTTGTGAAATTAATAATATTGTGTACCTGATTACTTGCAGAAAGTGCTATATGCAACATGTTGGGGAAACTAGCCGAGAATTAAAAAAAAGAATTTATGAACACAGAAACTCAGTTCTTAATCCCAAACCATCTAGAATTACACCAGTCTCTAGACATTTTCTCCACAACCACGAAGTTTCCCACATGGGGTTTTCTGTGTTAGAATGGTGTACACCAAAGTTTGGACCCATTGAAACAGGACTGAGAAGAAGACATGAACTGTCCTGGATCTTTAAACTACACTCACTAACACCACTAGGCATCACAAAACATGTGTGAGCTATGAGTATATTTGTTAACCTATGCACTCAAGGTTAATATTCAACCCCTATTCAGTTTCTGTATTAAATCAATGTTTGTATATGTCCAGTTATTGTAGTTCTAAACACAATAATCCTTCTGTTCAACAAAGTTCAACAAAGGTACTTGTCCAGTTACTGATTTCAGCATTTCTTGTAATATTTTAGCTACATGTCAATTATTGCACCAAAGTTGTGACAACACATTTTATGACTGGACTAATAAATTGTAATTTGTTAAATTTTAGGATCTCTACTGTGAATTTGTGATGGCTGAAGGTATTGATTTGAACAAAAGTGAACTATTACAAGAGCTATTTCAGGTTGGTATTAAAAATTTATGTCATTGAAAGCTAACTCATTTTCATGTGATAAATTCAATTGATCTCAAAGATAATGCACTTGGGTATAAAAAACAAATAATATTGTTGTGGGTTTTAAGTTAAAGTTTGAACATAGAAGTTGTTTGATAAAATTGATTTCCTCTTCTTACCTTCAAACCTGGACGGCATGCCTCTTCTGTGCCAACATGTTTTTTTGTTGTAACTACAAAAATAACTGTTGTAATATTATCATTCATTAAATGTACAAAACTATATTGCTGAAAACAGAGCATTATCTTTATTTAGAATGAGAAAAATGGAGAGGATAAAGTTCCAGAGGTCAATGAACTTAGGATGCCTCCATTTCAAGTAATGGTAGTTTTGCTGAAATGTTTAAGTTTCTGATAGTTGAAAATTTACCTCTTATATTTCTTACTCAAATACAAACTCTCCTCAATAGATTTGTTTTGTAAGACTACATGTTGATTAACTCAATATTAATTGCTTCATTCTATGCTGTACTGTTACACCATACTATTTCTTTGACTTCTACAATATGTTTAAAAAGTATTATAAGACAAAAGTCACTGAAGCATATTTTGGACTGTTTACTTGATGAAATAAAACTTACTTAAAAGTCATTTTTAATTTTATTTTGGAATCCAGAGGCTGCTCAATTTATGGACAATCCAGATGCTGCAATGGCGAAAAATGAAGGGGATCAAGTACCAGAGGTCAATGAAGTTATGACTCTTCGGTCTCAAGCAAAGGTAGATATGGTAAATATTGTAGCTTTTAATAGTTAAAACTGACTCTAGATTGGCTTATTTATAGGCTTAAATCAATTAACAAACTGTTAATTAACTAAGACATTTCTTAGTTATTATGATTGTAAGCAATATTCATTTACCTTTTTATTTTAAGGTCTTGGTTTTAAGGCATTATATATATATATATACTTTTTAGATTACTCTTCGGTTAAACAATTTCAAAAAGTGAATTAACAATACATTGGTTTATTGTACTTCTGTGGCTGTTGTGACCTCTGCCTGGGTTCGACCCCTGGCTGTCAGCTTGTCCCAAACTGACACTGGCTGTTACACATGGAACTCCATCTTTGATTTGTGGGTGTATACAATTACATGACAATAAGTTAAAAAAACATTATAAAACACTATGTTATGTTAAATGAGGTTGTGGGTGCACAGTTTTGATTGTCTATCTTTAATGGAAATAAACTTTTTTTGTCATTTTATTTTTTTATTTTAGAATCTGCCACTGTGGCTTAGCGGGTAACACACTTGTCTAGGAACTCAGAGGACGTGGGTTCAAACCCAGGTACAGGCAGATACATAGTGGCTTGGATGACCACTTAAAATGGCGGTCCTCTGTCGTTGGGTCCTATCCCCAGTGGCAGGCTAAAGAACCTCAAGGACGTTGATAAATGGTCATCCTTGAGCCTCTATCTTCAAGTTAGGGGAATGTCAGTTACCTGTGAGTTGGGGCTGTACCTGTGCAGTCGGATTGGTTAAATAGCGCTTTGAGTCCTGTAGTATATGGAGATATTGCGCTGAGTATAAATACACAATACAATACAAGAATCCAGATACTGCTCAATTTATGGCCATTCCACATGTTGCAATGGTGATTATTTTACAATATCTTCCTGTTTGTGATCTCATAATGAACGTATCAAAGGTCAATAAAAATCTCAATGAAATTATTAACAACACAAGTTTTCTGTGGTAAGAAATCACATTTGATTTCCCATTGACTTTTCCATCCAGAGTTCAGCTTCTTCAAGTTTTCAACCATGGACACAAATTCCGGCTTCTAGAAACACCACAAACAAGATTTAACTTTGACAATGCAACTGATCTGTTTGAAAGGTTATTGTGCTGAGTGACAAATGTAACATTTCTAGATCTTACGAAAACACCTATAACCAAATTGCACTTCCCCAAATATTTGCCAAATGTGGAGACATTGATAGTAGAATAATGTACCTAAATCCCACAGAGAAAGTTCCTTCATTTAGCCAATTTGGAACAGTAGGGACAACTGTATGTTGATTTTACAAAGGCCTCACTAAGTGTTTTAGCTTGTGGGATAGCCAAGAGTATGTTATTTTTCTTGAAGCATTCAGGGATTCATTTTGATGTTGCTAGCCTTCAGATGTTATTGGAGGCACTTCATGGAAAAGTATTTGCATTGACCTCTGATGTAATTTAAATGGTACTCAAAATAAATTATCATAAGCATTTTTAGTAGTTAAGGTAATGTTTGGTCTGTTTTAGTTTTGTATTCACAGCTTGAAGATACTACAGGAGATCAATATTTCAATATTTCGGAATGTGCTGATTCTGAAGACTGAACTCATCTGATGAAGAAGGGCCAACTAAGGAAACAGATAAAGACTCAAAGCGCAAAATGTCAAAAAGCTAAGAAACTGTGGTAAAAGTTATACAAGCACTGCTGGACCTCTCCTGGTCAGAAGACATTGCAAGTCATGGTAGTGATGACATATGTTCTTGTCTGAGGAGGTACTTCCAAGAAAATGATATTAAAGGAGAGGTTCTGATAGCATTCTCTGACAATTGTGGTGGACAGAATAAAAACTGGACTGTTGAAGCATTTTCACTCTCTCTTTGATTGCTTGTGGCCATTTTAAGAAAATAGAACATCATTTTCCACTACCTGGGCACAGCATGATGCCATCTGGCAGTGATTTGGCTAGGGTTGAGGTTTATCAGAAAAAGTATCTGCACAATGTTTTCACTCCTTACCTTTGGCTTGATATAGTTTCAAAATCAGTCCGACTCATTCACAAGAATGAATTTGCCTACAAAATATGGAAAACCCAGAATTTTGGATCCCAGTAAAGTGTCATATGTGATTTCTTTGCTGCTGTGTATTCACAAGTACATCATGCATTTTTGGGTAATTTGAAAAAGGGCAAAAAAGTGCAAAGGGTAATATTGAGGATATTTATTGTGACACTGAGATAGATGCAATATTATATACAATATTGACTTGCTCAAACAGATTGGAAGTAAAGGCAACACATCTGAAACTAAGCATGCTGAAATACTTTTGATATTTTAGTTACATCATAATAAGAGTTAATTTTTTTCTTTTAACTAAGTAATTTTTCTTTTAACACAGCAATATAAGTAATAACATAGCAACACAATAACTGACATAAGTTCTTTAAAACATTCTCTATGGGAATATGGATACATTGTTTACAGTTAACTGTTCAGCAATAGAGCATAAGACTTTTTGTTCACTTACAACTTTGTAATTGTGTTCTAGTAATTATCTTGTTTTGTATATTAACATCAAATTGAAATTGTTTCACTGACATTTGAGTGACCCTGCACTTGAGCACCACAACCAATATTAGCATTCTTTCCAATATTAGTACATGTATTTGTATCCATTTATTTTAGGTATTAAGTGGTCATCGTCACACTTTTCTTCACGTAAATCAATATTTTAGTAATCCTAATCCTAATTCAATATAACTGATCTTACAGATCTAACTGAAACTTAAAACTTGACAGCTTGGTAGCTCATCCACTTCTGCATTTTGGCCCTTCAATTTACCTTTAAATATACAAAGCCAAAGGAAATATAACCACAGTATTATAATTACAGGTTAATTAAAACATAAAAGGTTCATGATAAATTTTCCTATTTTTGCTTGTTTGCAACGTTTCACACTTTGACTTATATCCCTTTTCAATGATATTGAAACTATGAAAACATGACGCAAACACAATTAATTGTATTAGTCAGTATAATGACAATACTTTTTCCAGGTTGCTTAAAAACTTTCTCTTGTTCTTACAGTCTTTCTCTTCTTCTTTGAAAAACTCAGTCGCATTTCTTAGACAAACAGCAGTATCAGTCATTCTGTTAAAATCCACTGTTGCCATGCAATTGAAAATATTTGAATACTGACCTTTTGTAAAAAATCCTTGATTAGTGGCATGAATTAAATGAAGACCAAATTTTTCAGCTGCCTTACATCTCAGTTCGGGTCTTACCTCATCATGACACTTGCTCATTGATTGGCGGACATTCCAAGAACATGGCAGCAAAGCATATTGCTCAGGATATTGTTCAATATACAAACTCAATAAATCTTGATCATTATGGGTGACTAGGGCCTCTTGTGGAAGTTTGGTACATTCCTCTAAGCGATCCAGAAAGGATAATGCTTTAAGCTTGGCCATATCAAACATGATAACGCCAGAATTGATACCCAGATTATTGTTGATAAATGTTGTGTTGTGAATTAAGTAGCGAGGTTGGAGATACCTTGCTCCAATGGTTGTTGCTAATGTATGCTTAGGCTTGAATCGATGAAACATGTCCCATAGTTCACCCATATCTGTGAGTGAAAGAATGTCTGCATCCATGTATATAAGTTTTGATGTCTGTTCTGAAATCAACTTAGAATTGAATAGTGATCCAAAGGAACGGAGCTTTACTGTTAGACCTTTCCTTTTATTTTTACCTGGAATAACTGCAGCCCAGTTACTGAAATTAAATTCAATTTCATAAACATTCACTCTGCTCAGCACTTCCTTTGGCCAGCTTTTCATATCTGCATGGATCCTATCCACAGTATCATTCTTCGTCACAATGTAGAAGTTAAGTGCCCTCTTTGTAGTAAATATAATCGATTTGAGACAGATGAATCCAAAGTGGAAGAAGGTCTCTCCATAAATTATGGTGGCTATGTGGATTGCTTCATCAGTCTTTGAGGCACTTTGAAAAGAATTTCCTGAAGACTTTTCAAATGTCATAGATAAACTGTCAAAATCATTCATAAAATATATAAGACATAATATGCAGATGCCACAAGTTAACATTATACATTTTATATTTCCCAGGAATTTTGTCATTTTTCCTCCCCCTTCTTTGCCCAACCAAGAAAGTAGCTGTGTTTGACTTCAAGGTAAAATGTATTTTATATGAAAGTCTTTGATTCACAACCTCTTATTCTGGTGCCAAATTTACAAGAGCCACTAACTTACATCTGTCAAGCATGCTACAAAAATGCTACTAAGAAACTGCCTTATGTTGGTGTCTCCTTTTAGCCCAATCAGTTCTCTTTTTGTGCAAGAGTCATATGATTTTAAATGTTTTAAAAGCTTATATGATCCTGTAGTTCAATTGATTTCAATGCAAATCATTAAATAGACAAATCATATATTTACCTTTTTGTTCATAGAAATGAACACATGTTGGAAAAAAATATGTAACATGTTGTTTGCATAAAAAATCTATTTGTTTTACAGTTGATTTATTAAAGCTACAACAAGAAGTCCTGAAATGCATAGTTTGATGTGTTGTGTGAAAGTGGCTTAATATTTTTATTTCCTCTGATAAGGAGGTTATGTAATTCCCACAGCCTTTTTGTCAACATTGATACAACGAACAGATAATTTGACTTTGGTAGCGCTCTGGATCACAATCTGGAACAAATATTTTGTATAATCGCACCCATTAAAATATTGGAGGTGTTAGACATTACTTTATTTATTTATTTGGGGTTTTACGTCGCTTTCAACACTGTACAGGTCATATCACGACGGGTAGTTGGAAGGGCAGAGGAAACCAGTACATAGAGTTCGCTAGGGTTGTGTACTGTAAACTGCCGACCAACGGCAAGCAACTACCAGCTTTCCCACTTGAGCCCGTGCGGGGATCGAACCCCGGCCTCAGAGGTGGGAGGCGAGAGTGTTACCACTCTGCCACCGTGGCCCCGTGTTAGACATTACAGAGGTTTATGTAAATTAATTAGATTAGATTATTCAATATGCCTTTGATCTATGTTGAATATGTTGGAATGAATCCATTTCATCTTGAATAAATGCCAGAGATATTTCTGAAACAATGAAAGGTATTGTGAAGTTCCCAATAGCTTTTCAGGGGGCTCCTGTTTCAGTTTTATGCAAACTTAATTTTGAACATGTTTATTTCGTGTGCGAGAAATTACGAGAAAGTATGATTAGGCTGATTTAGGAACCTACATTTTTAGTGTTTCTCTGGCGCAAAAAGGTCATATAAAAACCAAAATCTCTAATTAAATTGAATATGATGACCTGCACATTGAATAAGAATGTTGATTCTGATAATATTTAATTTATTTAATTAAATCTTTTGTATATTGTTGGTACATTTGTTGATGGCATTTATGGCATCCAATTTGCATCTTTTCAACAATGTCCCATAAAAGTAAATGACAAAGCCTATTTATTATTCAAAAATACATATAAAAAACATCAGTAATTATAGGTTGAAAGAGTTTGAATACATTTCAGAAATGGACCACGCACAGTGATGTGAAAAGGTAAGCTTTTTCACGTTTTGCTAATTCTATTTGTATTTTATTGTGTTCTTTGTACATTTTATTAAATCTCCAATGTCAAAAATGTTGATATAAATGTTGACATACAAGCTATTGATTGCACTGTCAAATGACAAAAACATAATTCTGTACTGACTTCTCAGAAAAACGCCATAATCAAAAACAGTTCCCAAAACTGATTTAGCGTCAAATAATATGTTTTTGTATTTTTGTCTAAAATTGTTTTTAGTCTTGCTGGACTAGGTAGCAAAGTTTTCTGAGAACTGGGGGTACAAACAAACCAGAGAGTGATGAAAGCTCAGGGTTTCAATTTAAGTCTGTGCACCGAGTCAGAGGTTATTGTTTCAAAGAAAACTGATTCCATTCACTGCTTCACTTCAGATGAAAGATTTTCCTGTTGAGGATTTGCATGATAACATCTCAATTCGGATACACCTGTAATATGAAAATGATTTAAAATTAATTTGGGTCATATATGGTGTTTATTTACAAAATATTTTGGATTGTTGGATAAAGAGAAATTGTGCTTTAATCAAATATGATACCACAGGAAGCATGTTCACCAACGAAGGCTATGTAATGCTCTATCTTACATTTGGATATTTTTTCCACATAGGATACAGCTGTCACTTGTAACATATCACCAAAATATACCAGGGATTGTAAAATAAATCATAAATGTTAAAAGCATTTTTGTTCTAAATATGAAGATATTTTTTTCACATGGGATACAACTGTCACGTGTAGTACATCACCAAATATACTAGGGATTGTAAAATAAATCATAAATGTTAAAAGCATTTTTTTTCTAAATATGAAGATTGCTTGTTTCAAAGTCAGTGTCAAATTTCCAGTATTTTCTTTAGTGAAATGAATATCATTTTTCAAGGTCACATGCTTCATTTTTATGCATTTTTGTATTACTGTGGTATATATGAACTAAATCCTAAAAACTATGGCTCATAAACCATAAAAAATCAATATTAAAGGTGTCAGAATATGTTCATCTGATTAATTTCTAATCACGGTCATTAAATAAAACAATTTAAGAAGAGTGAATGTTCAATATAAAAAGGTGTGGATTCTTAAGTTGACAAGTATGAATTTTCAAGCCTAAAATGTGGAATCTGAAGCTAAAAAGTGGATCCGTGAAAAGAGTCTCTCACTAAAAGTCTGTTTTAAGACTGAAACACTAATCTTTGACAATCAACTTTGACATGTTGTCCCATTATTTACTGATTGGCTCATTGGATAGTGTTTTAGCATTTGACCACAGTGTCCTATAGTTTGTGACAAAGTAAGAAGGAAAAAGGCAACTCGGGGTAAAATTAGTTTTATTTCGAAGGTTAACTTCTACTTTTCTTTACATACTGTTACTAAGGCCATCTAACATTTTTACAAAACATTACAAAGGTCGCCTTAACTACATTAATTTACTTTAATCGCCCATACAGATGAGCATACATTAAATACAAAAACACAATTATTCACCTTATCAGTAACTGTACTTTTGCATAAGACATAACCCACTGGTTATATGTGTGCATTAACAGTATCAATTAATGAATACTAAGATTACTTAAATGTAGTATTTTGTTGAAAAGTAATGAATAAATTACCTAAATGCCAGAAAGAATTTACTTAATGAAACACAAAGCATCACAATTTGAGTGTAGTATTTTGTTAAATAGTAATTAAGAAATTACTTAAATGCAAGTAACAAACAATTTACTTAACGCAACATAAAAGCCTCACAATTTGTGTTCTACATGAGGGCAAAGTTAAAATTGCTAGACTCATAAGTAACCCTCACTAAGATTACTTGTTATTGTGTTACTACAACAAAAGAATAAAATACAGGATGTATTATCACACACCAAGGTCCTACTATGAAAACTGACGTTATAATTAGAGTAAGAAATCTAAAATTCGCCAATTTGTCCAAAAATTGGTAGTTTTCAGTTCCAAAAGCCTTAATTTACTATACAGTCAACAAATCTCACCACAATTCATTTATTTTATTAGTATTTTCACATGTGGCGAATTTCAGATATGTGGCGAATTTTAGATTTCTTACTCTACATTTATTTTTTTTATTTGGGCTTTTCACATCGCTTTCAACACTGTACAGGTCATATCACAACAGGTAGTTGGGAGGGCAGAGGAAACCAGCACAGAGGTGGGAGGCGAGAGTGTTATCAATCTGCCACCGTGGCCCCTCGTTATAATTACAATCACCGTCAGACCAAGTGTCTTGAATGATATACTAAAGGAGGTGCGCGGATGTTTGGCCAGCTAACTTTTGGCCGATGGACGTTTGGCCAATGTGTATCCTAAACCATAAGTAGCTCATACATAATTTTTACACATTCAGATCACATTAACTTCTGGTTCACAGACTCCTACCAATTTTTACACACACAGTTATTTTAACTCATGTATAGTTATTTGTATGTATGAACTGCATACTATGGTATAAACCATTTAGGTCAATATTGTTACAACAACGTATTTGATGAAATAGGTTGGTAAGACAAGAGAATAATATCAAAATTTTAAGTTTGAATTACCATTGCAGTTCTAGGTAACTGGGCAATCTTGAATATGACTACTATGTTAATGTGTATCCAAACTCTAAGGACTCATACATAATTTCGACATATGCAGATCATTAATTACTGCTTAGTCGACTTATACCAATTCATTGCATACATAGTTATTTTTAAAACCTACATAGTTATTTTTTACATAAAAATACATACTTAGTCACAACCATACGTGATAAAATACTTGATCAGGTATAATGGTGTAAACTGCCCTACAACAATATCAATACAGCACAATCAATTTCCAACACTTGTTTGCATCTATTAACAAGAAGTGTACACCAGTAACAAAAAAAAAATCTAAAATATAACAACATTAATAATATAACAAGTAAAATGGGAGTCAGAGTATCTTATAACAGCAGTATAGCATGCAGTGCTGGACCACAGTGTCCTCATGTATGATACTGAAACTAAAATAAGTATTATACTGAAACTAAGTCTTTATGTGATAAAGGTTAACTCACTAATGTTTCTATTAATTTATTTTGTGATTGATACAAGTGTACATCAGCAAATAAAATCACAAAATCTTGTCATGATTTTTACAGACTTGGGAGACCCCCTGGATAATGTATCCCAAACTCTGCTAATGGGGAAAAAACTACGAGTTACATCTTATTTGGACATTACAAACACTTAACTAACCATCAGTGCACTTGTATAGATATGTTTTCTAACTCTCAAACACATGCCGTAGTTGGCCTAAATTCTGGGAAATTAATACCACAGGTTTCACAGCTTAACCTTGATTTAGGTTAAAAATTGAGACTTTTGTCAAAACCTCAGGCTAAATCTGTGGTATAAGCAGATAATGTGAGGGTTTAGCTGAATGGTTAAAGCTATTGTTAGCAAAGTGATCAAAAGTTAAAATTCTAATATCAAATATAAACAAAATCTTTACATTTGTTTATGAACAAATGTGACAACCAGAGTCACATTCAGACAGAAATTCAGAATTGCCACTTATGGGGAGTCTAACCTACACACAGGTGACAGCCAAACTTGCTGACCACTATGCCACCGAGCACCCCACTGGCTGACAAATTCTAAACATTAAATGTCCATTAGGAATTAAAAATTATAAAACCTGGACCTGTATTCACTAAACCTCCTTTATACCAAGGAATCCTTAAAAATTAATGATTTCCTTTATTTGTAGCTCCTTCCTTTGTTATGGTATTCAAAGAACCACCCTCAATAAAGGAGCCTAAAGGAAATTGATATTCATGAACCCTGCTTGGTGAGTGGTCCCTTCATTTTCCCTTTAACACTCTAGGTTGGGTGTACCAAACTGCATAACAAAGGGGATTCTTTTAAGGTTTAATACTTAATTAGAATTTGAGGTAACAGGTGAAATATTGTGCATTTAAAATGAGAACAGTATTTTCACTTTATATCTCAAAATATCGAATCCAATGAAAATGTTTTTGATTTTTTTTTGACAATGCTTATATAAAAACAAATTTTTAAATACCAAACATTTTTTGTTGAGCATACATCCCTTATCAAACATCACACATAATATGACAATAGAAGACGTATCATAATACTTGTCTACAAAACAAAATGAAGAGAAGACTAGACATGGCATTTCTTTAGTGAGGAAGAAATAAAGGAGCCGTTGTGGATGGAGATGTTCAGGAAACCTTACCAATGGGATTAGAGTGCTGATTATCCTCCTTTTTAACAGATCCTTTATTTGAGGTTTCCTTTGGTAACAAAGCCTTAAAGGGGGTTTTGTCGAATAGTGTTTTAATACTATCTTACCAAATGGCATTTTCACCCTGTTTTAATAAAGGAGACCTTAAAATTAAAGGAGGTTTAGTGAATATGGCCCAAGGTCATATGCATGGTTTATAATAACTGATCAATTTAAACGAAAAAGTCTCAAAACACTTGGATCCATATTTCTCAGAAGAGTGAAGATTAATTATGACACTGAACAGATAAGCCATTGCAACATAAAAGGGTCATAACATCGCAAAGATGAGTCATAGGTGACATGCAATGGGAAAAGATTGATCTTTACTAGTACTTCATAAAATGAAGAAACATGCTTAAAATGGAAAAAAATAGAGTATAATTGCTGGGATTACATTCTCAACTTTTATTAATGAAAAGATTAATCATGCAACCCAGCAGATTGTGCAGCAGGCGACATTATTTTGTTGGTCAGGAGGTAAATTCATGAGAGATGGATCAGGGGTATACATAAATATTTTTAATTTATTTAACTGTACATTTGACAATATGACCACAAAATGTTGAAGACCATTACCCTATACCAGTTGTACTTTAGTTGTATTTGACTGTGCATTTCCAAAGATGGCCCGTTGATGATGATGTAGCCACTAAAGTTTAGTAATAGTAATAGTATTGGAAAATCATTTGAAATGTTTTAGTTGAAAGGTTTATGGATACCATAACATTCATAAAGTCTTATATTTCGAATTTATAGGCATTACTCTCTTGCTCAAATAACATTCTTTCAGGCAGTTACTGCATAATTTTTTGTCATGCAAGAGTCTTATTTCCAGACTCCTGAAGCAAGTTTCACAAAATCCGTTCAGTCCAATAGATGAATATAGTTTATTGACCAAACCAAAGCAGTTGATGCAGAAAAGGTCATAAAGTAGATAATCATATACAATTATGTCCATTTTATTATAACTTGTCTTTTCTTAAGGCTAGCACTTGTTAATATTTTAGGACATTACTTCAACTCATTTTCATTTACTATCTGCCTCAGTATTAAAATTTCCACACATATCTGTTAACATAGACAAAAGGCAATATTTACAGGATCCTTAAAGATTTATTTTAAGCAATATATTAATCTTTACTGTTAAAAGCTGTAAGGACTAAAATCTTAAAAACAATTAAAACATTACCTGGGGAAAAAAACCCTGTCATTTAATTGAATTATTTGAATAATATAACCAAGATACAATCACCAAGTCCAAAGAAGTAGGGTAGACACAGTTAGTGGAGCATACGTTAAAAAGCTAAAGCCACCTGGTTACATGCAAATGGGTTATTCTTCGGATTTTTCCACACCACATCGCTCTTCCAATGAACATGATTTTTGATATGGTCCACAGGTACATTGTTAGTAAACACCCAAAACACCCTGCTGTGACGGAATGCATGAAATCCAAAATCCTATGTGTTTAATCCCAATTTCCTTACCAGTAAATGCAATGTATTCCTTACTACAGTAGTTGTAAGTGGAATCTTGGTTCCTTCCCTAACTGTACAAACTGTACAGATCAGTAAATTGCAAGTTCAATGTTCTGATCATAGTTTGTATGGTCCTAACAGGACTCAAGATATGCCTAGCAATACGCGTAATTTGCAAAACTTTATAATCACTTGCAACTTCAATATTCTTTGCACTTTTCAAAATAAATTTCAACTAGGGGGGTGTCCATATAATATCTTGAACCAAAGGGTACCTACTTGAGTCATACTGTTTGCTAGCAGAAGCGACAAGGGATGAAAAAAGAAAACACCCATAAAAGGCAAACAGGAATAAGGCTTTGAAAGTACATGCATCAGAAATGTTGTCACACAGTTCCATACGTCTTTCTAGCATTTGAATATCAAAAACTCCTTTCATACGTAATCTACACCAGTACCATCCCCATTAGACAGGCTCTTACAAAACAGTGAAACTTTTCTTGTATGTTACACCATTGTGGACCAATGATACTTTGAAAACAAATGGCTAAGCACAGATATGCGATTATTTAAAGTCACTGCTGTCAATCTACTGAAGGTTTGTTTGTTTATTTATTTGGGGTTTAACGTCGCTTTCAACACTGTACAGGTCATATGACGACGGGTAGTTGGAAGGGCAGAGGAAACCAGTACATAGAGTTCGCTAGGGTTGTGTACTGTAAACTGCCGACCAACGGTAAGCAACTACCAGCTTTCCCACTTACGGCCATGACGGGGATCGATCCCCAGCCGCAGAGGTGGGAGGCGAGAGTGTTACCACTCTGCCACCATGGCCCCTCAATCTACTGAAGGCCAAAAATTCTAAGTACACAATAATAGCACTCTCATTTACAACATCCAGTGAACCCTAATAGATGGTAAAAGCAATAAAAAGTCTGAAGATACGGCAGTACACCGTGCTTATCCTTGACTGTAAAGCTGCTGATATCCTCTGATCTGCTCTACTTGCCAACCATTGTCCATGTGCATCTGGAAATAAAGGTTTTACAGGCAGTATAAGCTCTCACAAAGACAGCCAAGCTGCCTATATGTCAAAAATCTGATGTCATACCGCAAAGTCACAGTTCTCCCAAGTGCATTTTTTAAAAATTCTAACTGGGGTTGTACACATATTTGAATAATGAGGCCACCTTGACAAAATATCAATATAAATGTTACAAATACCCTTGACGTGTTTAACATTTAATATGATATTATACATAGCACACACTAACCAAACTGTATGCACACACGCCATAAGGAATGTGTCTCTAATTTTAAATGAACTTAACACATTTACAACAGCATACTTATCAGAACATATTGTTATTACGTCATCTAACTACTTCATCACCCCAAAACGCTGTGACGCCACATGGACGCACCTTGTTTCAGCCCAAAAGGAATTCCTACATCAATAAATGTATTTTTACGCCATTTTAAAGCCAGTACTAGGTAGTCAGCAGCACTTTTCAAATTAATTTTATACAACAATGAAGAAGGACCCACTTCTAAAATCAGGTAGAATTTCCATTTACAATTTTTCTATAAATAATAGACTTATGCTTGTTAATAAGTTAAGTGCTAATTAAGGTTTTTTGACACTGCAATTGTAGCCAATTCTTCACCATTATTTTTTTCAGTTCTAAATATTTGTAAGAAATTCTTATTCTCAGACACTTTTCTTGCTGCGAGAGATTTTCTTCTAAAATAAATGCCTTTTGACAAAACACTAAATAATAATAATAATGATAATAACAATAAATGTTTTTCTATAGCGCAAAATCTACAAACAGTAATCAATGCACTTTACAGTCTGGATGTCTACATAATTATTTATTGTTTAAAGGCACAATTGAAAAACTGAGTTTTTAACTTCTTATTAAAATCACTGGTACATGTTGATGTTTTCACATGGTTAGGCAAATTATTCCAAAGCTGAGGTCCACAAACAGAAAAAGCACGATCTCCAAACGTTTTCAACTTGGACTTTGGAACTGTCAGCAAATGTTTACTTGATGAGTGTAATAATCTTTTATTTTCGTGTGGCCGTAGTAGATCTTGGAGATAAGGAGATGCGAATCCTTTAGTTGATTTAATCACCAACAGAAGAATCTTGTACTGAATCCAGTACTTGATAGGTAATAAATGCAGTGTCTTCAAGCATTCAGGAGAACTTTGGTGCTCTGTATTTGAGGTCAACACAAGTTTTGCCGCACAATTTTGAACCCTCTGTAGTTTATCCAATAGCTTGTTCGAGATACCAAAGAGAATACTGTTGCAATAGTCTAACTTTGACAGGAGAAGAGCATGAACTACTATTTTTGCTGCTTCAGTTGTAAGATGTGATCTTATGTATCTACTGTTTCTAAGCTGAAAGCAATAGGATTTGCAAAGCTAATACACATGTTTTTCCATCCTGAATTCTTGGTCAAGGTAAATCCCAAGATTCCTGACATATTTACTTGAGCTAATGTTAGACTGTAAAACAAGGAATAGCTTCAAGAAAAAAACAATATTAGTGGATATGGTTGCAGGTATCTTTTAAAACAAGTTTGACAGGATCAAAAAAAATAGTACTGATGGATTCACATCTAATATCCAAGTTCCAAATACACATCTTATCATAAGAGCCAGCTGGCTTAACTAATTTTGTTGACAAAACTTAAAAGATAAATTGTAAAACCAAAACAGATCGCCTTGAGGACATGTTTCTCACTCCTATAATACTCTAATAACAATAATAAAAATAAATTTATGTACATATACTCTAAGACGCTGGTGTCTAACAAAGGATTATCCAATTGCCAGAAACATGGCCCATTGCCTGGGCCATGTTGACATTCATTACGGGAGAAAACTATAGAAGGAGATAGGCTAATCTGATTAGATAAGTCTCCAACAGTAGTCTAAACCCTGTGACACTATGTTGGTCTTAAGAGAGATTGTTCCTGTCAGAAGGAGCAGCTCCTACAAAGCTATGCATTCCAATACATTTATTTTATCTGAAAAACAAAGACAGACTTAGTTGACCATAGCATTAGCCAACATCACTGCCTTCTTGTGAGTGACTATTGACTCCGCAGGGTTCCCAGAGGTAGTAGGAGCACGCATGACAAACATCAGCAGTTTGCCTGTCCTTTGAATTAACAGCATCTATGGTGACAACAAGGTTCTCATTGACAACTGGTGAAGACAAGGAATGGTGACTCTTTTGCATTAATGTCAGGTTCATATGACTCATTTTTCGGGCTGGCACCTTGGTGCCAGCTAGGTCATTCCTGGGGGGACCTTAAACTTCTTCTTTAGTTGTTACCACCATGCTGTTTGTAATCTGTTTTCTCATTGGCTGTGGCAGCTCCCTGTGTTAAAGCCTGCTGACCCTTCTTCCATTTGCATTATAGATCTGGAAGGGGCAACACTGAAAAATTTTAAAAAATTTGTTTTTTCTATTTGTCACGTATTAGATTATTTTATCAAAGTTTTTTTTTTTAAATTACACATTAGTTTTAGTTGCTGACTCATGGAAAAGACAAAGAAGTACAACTTGCGATCTGCAAGCAGTGATACACAGATGCAGACTCAGCTGGATGGCGACATGGACTTTGTCACACAACTGCTGGGGGTAGGTCCTGGTACTTCCAGCCAGCAGGGGTGTGATAGCCAGTCGTCAGACAGTGAGTTAAATTGCAGTGATGTAATTAATGCGTCTGATTCGGATGATACGGGCAGCCGGAACCGGTCTTTTAACAAATTTTCCCAGGAAAAGTCGGGCACTTCGGATTCTCGTGCTGTTGACACACAAACTATTATCAATCAGCAAATTTTGGCACAATTAACTGACATTGGTCAGCGGTTGACAAATTTGGAAAAGACTGATTGTAAGAAATCAAATGATGTCACAAAGCATAAGAACAGAAGTACCCGTACTCGTTCCAAACCCACACCAAATATGCATACAAAGAGTACTGACAGTACTGGGCAGTCAACCGTTAACTCTGCAGTCCCTGTTACAGAAAATTTGCCCTTTAATTCAATTACTGTCCCTTCCCTAGCTGACATTCGACAGAATGCAAATATACAGGAGAAAGTTGATCAAAGAATTAAAGAACTTCAGCAATTGTCAAACACAGGTACTGATTCAATTAAATCCCTCAGAGGCGGTTCAGTGGACATATTCGTGAAAAATCGAGTTAAATGGCCCCATGAACATGTTTTTGCTGGAAATATAAAAGAGCGTGTTTCTTATGACCAGTTAACCATGGGTCAGTGGATGGCTGGCTTTTGCCGCACCATGAGAGAGGAAAAAAATTCAAAAAATAAACAAGCAATGTTGGACTATTTGATAGCACTTTTGGATGACAGTAATGACTTTTCCTGGGCTGCGGCAAAGGCCAGCCATGCAGTACTCCTATGTAGAATGGAGCAAGGTGAAATTGTTGATTATACACAAACTGATTTGGTGGATAGGGTCAGAAGAGCTCATGCACAAAGACATATCACCCACACCTCTTCCAATGCTACTCAAAATTTCAAAAAATCCAAAACAACCAAGTCCATGCCTTGCAATTTCTACAATCAGGGATCTTGTAATTTTTCAACCACTCATGAAACGAAAGGGGTGCTTTACAAGCATATCTGTTCATTTTGTTTTTCAAAAGGGGGAAAAAATTTTTCACATGCAGAGAATGAATGTAGAAGTAAAAACAAGCATGCAAAAAACGACTAAAGCTGGGCGGAGGTTGCCATTCCACTAACCAGTTTGCTTCTAGGTATATTTGGTCAAGTAAGATTGATAGGAAAACCAGATCTCAAGAATTTTCAGTAGATAAGACCACACTTTTTACATGGTTTACCAAAGGTAATGCTTTTGCAAATATTCGGAATGGCAGATCTTACGCTCAGGTCACTGCTCAGAAAAAGTTACTTCCGGTTTCGGCTGCCTGCATCCGAAAAACCCCTGACAGGAATGCAAATGCCATGAAGAAAGTGCATAACTTTCCTCAAAGGTCTAAGGTATCTGCCTCAAAAAATGGCTTTTCTGCACAGGTACAGTCTACCACTTCACGTGTTACGGTTCCTGCCTGTGCAGGGGAGAAACAAACACATGCGTATCACAAGTCTTTTACCAAAAATAAACCTAATGTCAAATCTCTTACTTTGACCAACAGATTTCAGGCATTGCCTGTAGAAGAACCAAATCTTGAGCATTTCAATGATCATACTCTTGACATTAAATCACCTCAAAACTATCTTAAGGCAACTCAAGTGGCTCAGTGGAATAACATTTCTCTGGACAAAGCTATTTCTCACAAGAATGTTCTTCCTGCTCCAACTTCTATGGTAATTAATAAACCAGCCACGCCAGAAATTCCTCAGACAAAGTCTACAAAAGGTGATCCAACTCTAGGTATGACAAATGTTACAAGTGACATTTCTGCAGACAATATGCTCCATGGTCAGCTCCATTCTCATATGGCTTTTGGCCAAACAAAGAATGTCCCTGAAGACGTTTGGCAAAATCGTTTATATTCTAAAGATTATAAGGCATGTGTTTATCAGAATGGTGATAACTTTGGCTACATTCCATTAAATGATCTCCACGTATACAAAGGCCCTCAAATCCAATGGAAATCACTTCCTGACATATGGCAAGCAAATAAGCTGATTCGTGAAACCAAGGTGCCAAATTTCTTAAATTGTCGTATCCCTGTGAAGACTCAGCTGAATCCTGATAAATGGCGTTCGTACTTAACTCAGTACTGGGATCAGCAACTTCCTGATCTCATAGAGTATGGTTTTCCGTTGGACTTCAATAGAAATTGTAATCTTGTTTCCACATACGTTAACCATACCTCAGCTATTGAACACGAGCAACATATCGATCAATATATTGCTGAAGAACTTAAATATGGTGCTTTGTATGGCCCTTTTGATGATACTCCCATCCCTGTGCATGTTTCTCCATTAATGACCAGGGCAAAACAAAATTCTGATAAGAGGCGTACCACTGTCGACCTTAGTTGGCCAAAAAATGCTTCAGTTAATGCTGCAGTTCAGAAAAATGTTTATCTCGGATCCCATTTTATACTTAAATATCCATCCCTTGATGATATAACTAAAGAATTGAGGAAATTAGGTCCAGGAGCTCTTATATATAAGGTCGACATCAGTAGGGCCTTCAGATATATCCGTATTGATCCGGGCGACATTGATCTGCTAGGAATTTGTCACAAAAGCTTATTCCTGGACGGATCTTTGCCGTTCGGATTCAGACTCGGATCTGGAATTTTTGAGAGGTGTTCCGATGCCATCAGATATATCATGAAAAATCTTGGTCATAACGCCCTCATGAACTACATTGATGACCTCATATATATCGGCCTACCATCAAAAATTTACCATTCTTATTATCAGCTATTATCTTTGCTCGAAGAGCTAGGTCTGGAGATAAGTCAATCAAAGCTTGTATCTCCCTCCACTTCTGTGGTTTGCCTAGGAATTCAAGTTAATACGGTTGCACGTACGCTTTCTATTCCCGACGAAAAATTAATTGAAATTAAGCAATTATGTGAACAGTGGGTTCATAAGAAAAATTGTACCAAAAATCAACTACAGTCCCTCTTAGGGTCCTTACTCTATATCACTAGATGTGTACGGCCCGCAAGAAATTTCCTTAACAGAATGTTACAAATTCTTAGGGATAATGTAAATACTAATTTCATTGTTTTATCTAATCAATTTTTTCAAGACCTTGAATGGTTTAGAGTGTTCTTACACCATTTCAATGGGGTTATTTTTTACGACAATAAGTTAATACATCATGAAGTCAACCTAGATGCTTCTTTAAATGGCCTAGGCGCTTCTTTTGGCAATGAGGTCTATGCTCTACCTTTGCCTGTAGGTTTCCTGAACCTCCACATCACCCAACTCGAAATGCTGAATGTTGTTGTAGCACTCAAAGTCTGGGCCAATATATGGGCCAACAAGAGAATAAAAATTAGCTGTGATAACTTGGCGGTGGTAGAAATCTTGAAATCTGGCAAAACCAGGGATGCTTTCTTGGCCACTTGTGCCAGAAATATTTGGCTCATCACTGCCATGTTTAATATTGATATTATAATCATTCATGTCCCTGGGGTCAGCAACCAGGTTGCTGACTTGCTTTCCAGGTGGACTATTACGTCCAACCCACAAAGTAAGCTTATGCAAATGTTACCTCATTTCCAATGGATAGACACTCACATTGATTTAACCAAGCTGAATTACTTCATTTAGATTTGTTCTTTTATTTTCAGATCTACCACTGTCTGCAGCCCAGTTGGCCACCAGTGCTGTCCACAGGTTACGCCAGGCTTTCCGTCCTGCCACACAGAAAACTTATACACGAATGTTTAGGGACTTCTGTGGCTTCCTGGTGGCCACTGGTTTGCTGGCTTCTCAGGTAACTCACCTTACCTTGTTGGCTTTCATGGAGTTCTTGCTGCAAAATGCTTTTACGCCATCCAATATTGCCAACTACATGGCTGGCCTCAGGGCCTCCTTTGTCTTATATGACTTGAATACGGTTCCCTTCCAACATCAGCGACTCCAATACTTTCACAAAGCTGCCAAGCTTCAAACTCTCAATTTTCCAAAACCTAAGCTTCATCTGGATGAAAACCTTTTACTTAAAATCATCATTGCTTGTGATGACTTGCAATTTCCTGTTATTTTTAAACCACTTTACCTACTTGCTTTCTTTTCCTTCCTCAGAATCTCTAACATCTTGCCACATGCTATTACTTCTTTTGACCCTACTCGCCAACTGGCTGTGGGCGATATTATATTTTCTCATAATGCTGCCACCATTATCATCAAGTGGTCTAAAACCTTGCAAGATAAATCAAAAATTCACACTATCCCTTTTCCATTTCTGGGAGATTCTCCTTTATGTCCTATCCAGGCCCTACAGCATATGGTATCGCTCATGCCAGGTGATTCCAATGTACCACTGTTTCGAATCCCCAGATCTCATGGCTTGGTACCACTAACAGATTCTGTGGCCAGGCGTCACCTCAAAGCTGTATCTGATATCTTGCATCTCCACACTTCCCTTAAGTTTCATGACTTCAGGAGGGCTGGGGCAACTTGGGCCTTTAACCATGGGGTCCCTATGAAAGATATTATGCTACATGGCACCTGGAAGTCAGATGCCGTCTGGGCTTATATTCAGTCCATCCCTCTTGTCCAATCTCCAGTTAGTGCAACTTTCAAACATCACCTTTCCCTCTAGTTTTCCCTACTTCACTACTTGGTGGTTTGGTGGCTCTTCTCCTTTCTATTACATTTTTGTAGTATTTTACACATAACTCATTTCTGGAACAACTACCTTCTCTATATTCTCATTTACAACCTCACTTATATTTTACGTCGGATACGACCTTACTTTGACCTCTACCTTGTCATTCAAGGTCATTCTTTTCCACTGTATTATACAGTCTCCTGTACTGGTATTCTTTCCATCTAGTACAACTCTTCCAAATTCTAATTTATCTTCTCACAGGTCGGCTATGATCTGTCCTGTGACCTTTACCTTGTCATTCAAGGTTACTATATCTTACTTTGACCTTAACTTTGTCATTCAAGGTCATTTCGGTGCACTGTATCATACAGTGTACTGTATTGGTATTCTTACATCTACCACAACTCTTCAAAATTCTGATTCTAATTCCTTTTCTCAGAGGTCGGGTATGACCTGCCAGTGACCTTACCTTGTTATTCAAGGTCAGTACCATTTCTGTCATTTGTTATAATAAATTTTACCAGGGTGGTGTAATGCTAAATTAATGCTTTATATCTCATGTTGTGAATCTTAATGCTTTTAACTCTGACAGTATTTTCTGCCTTATTAGTATATGCTGTCAATGGGTAATTTGAATTTATATTCTGATTTAAGTATTGTGTTGTTAATTATAATAATTTCTTCATAATGTTGTTCAGAGTTACTCATGTGTGTAATAACACCATATTAAAATTTTTAGTAGATAATAAATATATATATTCCCAACTGCTTTCTTTTGTTGGGCTTGGGTCCCACCTTGGTGCCAGCTAGGTCATTCCTGGGGGGACCTTAAACTTCTTCTTTAGTTGTTACCACCATGCTGTTTGTAATCTGTTTTCTCATTGGCTGTGGCAGCTCCCTGTGTTAAAGCCTGCTGACCCTTCTTCCATTTGCATTCTAGATCTGGAAGGGGCAACACTGAAAAATTTTAAAAAATTTGTTTCCCTCCCATGTTACAGTATAACCCCCCCTTATACATGGGTCATGGCAACCCAGGTGTTTAGGTTTAAATTCATTGGTATAGTCTAGTGTTGTTGAGTAAATATAGGGGTGGCCTTGTGGTCGCCTAGGTCACCAGTTAAAACAAAGACTGTCATTGAGTCTCTCTCTTTCAGTTAGGGGAATGCCAGTAATTTGAGAGTTGGACTGTACTTGTACAGTCGGATTGGTCAAATAGTGCTTTGTGTCCTGTAGTACATGGAGATATTGCGCTGAGTATAAATACAAATATACCAATACAAATTGGTCCTCGCTGAGGGCTTCCTATGTCATGTGTAATTTGATCTTCACTCCTTCTTGGATGGATTGTCGACCCAACAGGAGCAAAAAAAATAAAAGTGCCCATCCCAGCCCACCCATGAAGTACTATATTTAGCTTGTAGGGCTCTAGCTCGGGCTGTCCTATTCAACTTCCAGCCCTTCTGGGCTGTCACTCAGTCTCTGCACCTCTACAATTGATTTTATGTGTTAAGACATGTCATTATTGAGGTTGTGTTAGAATGTTGGGCATTTTTACAGTTTTAAATTTGACATGTCTATTTTATCGTTATTAGTTTTTTTTATTAACCTAAAGGAGGGTTTTCAATAATATAATATATTATGTATTATTCTATGAAATTTCTTATTCACTGGTGTTTTGGAGCTTTCCAGTCTGACTCTACTTTCTTTCTAAATTCTCACCTTATTTTTGTGTGTGACCTTGCTCCACTGTAACCTTAGTAATTTCACCTTCTATTTAACCTTCACTCTAGGTCATTGGTAACTTTGTAATATATACTTTTGGTCACACTATTTTCTTCTGAAGGTCAGGAATTCATTTTTTCACCTTTTGCTTTTTTCAAGGTCAGACTGACTGGCTCACTTAACTTAGTGTACTGAGTCCATTTTATATTATGTGTGCTATTTCTTCGCATGTATACATTAATTGGATTCACTATAATCTGCATTTATTCTATGGGAAATGTAAATATTTCTAGACATAGTGAATGTATTTACACACGTTAAAGAATTTATATGTATTATGAATAAACTGAGTACCCTCTGTTGTTTTGTCGCTGTGTTGGGGAACTTTGGGGGACTGACACAGTTAATCAAACAGACAAATGGACAGATAGACAAAGAAACGCACCTGGAAACAACTTTCTTCTAGAGGTAACAGAATAACAAATTTGACAAGGCTACTGACAGATTGAAGTAATCTTTCACTTTAAATTTTACAAGGTGAATGGTGGGCAATGACTTTTCCACAACAATTTATGCTATTGTTAGAATGTTTAAAAAGTAAAATAGGTTTTATATTAGAAAAATCAATTTAAATAGTCTCTTGAGAGATGTGCTAGCCAACGTACTTATTTGTAAAGCTGATACTGAAAATTACTTGCTGTGGCTTAAGTGATGACCGTACCAGCTCACAGCACTATATTGGTTTTATTAATTAGTTCCCACAAATAGGTTCAAACACTTACTTTCCCCATCCTTATTAGCCCTTCACGTCACAAATTTGGCTTATTCCAGGGAATAAAGACAGGGTATAATTTGTACTTACCCCCGTGTGCCAATTAGTTTTACATAAACAATTATGAAACTACATAACCCCGATATGTGGACTAAATTATTATCATTGCTGTGGCCCATTGTCATATTGTATGCAAGGTGTCATGTATTAATCGTCCCCTGCAAATGTAAAAATAGAACAATTATCATAGGATATTGTTTGTACAGTTTAATGGAGTTCTGTAGGTATATGACTTACGACACACATGTATGAGTCTTTTTTCATATTGGATATTTTATACTTGGCACAATATCCCATTGTACTACAAAACTGCCAAAAGTGCCATTCCAAATTTGCAGCCCTAGTTTCACCAGTAACTCATATTCCCCTACTTGAAAGACATATGGTAAAGGATGACCATTTATCATCGTCCCTGAGGTTGTTCAGCTAGCCATTTGGGATAAGAATTAATGACAGAAAACCACCAATTTAAGTGGTCGTCTGAGCCACAATGTATGTGTCTGCCCCTGGGTTTGAACCCACGTCTTCTGTGTTAATAGGCTAGTATGCCATTATACAGACAACTATAAACAAGTGAATAAACAAAAACAAGAATACAGAAAGCCAGAGCAGCATTTAGCAGCAGAATGCATTTACACTACTACTATTTATGACAAGATTTACTGGCCAAATAAATTTCACAGCAACAGAGCTACAAAATGCACAAAGGAAACAGAAACCACTAAAATAGAAGACAGTATCAAAGCAATCAGATGTAAATATACTGGTCACATTCTGAGAAAAAGGAACAAGCATTGTAACACGAAAATAGCACTTACCAGAAGAGAAGAGAAACAAGGGAAGACTAAGAGAGGCTTGGAGAAGAAAAGTAGAATGAGAACAGAAATGGGGTAGATTGGATAAATGCAGAAAGAGCAGCAAACGACAAACCACAATGGAGAAGTCTGTGTCTATGAGCCTGTGTCTATGTTACATACAAAGAAGGCACAAAGAAGATAGATTAGTAGGTACCATGTGTAGTGATCAAGATCAAGTAAGTGGTGATAACTAGATGATGAGTTGATGTGGACTTTAAAACACAGAAAGACAAATTATTATTTCCCTGGAGCTAAACAGATGGAAATTAAGAAGTTTAAATTACATTGAAAAGAAAGTTATATGTCGCGGATAAAATTTTATTCTCAACATAATAAGTCATGCTTTTGAGATCATTGGTGATTACTACATAATAAGTCATGCTCATGATATTAAAAAGTTGTGTGCACAAGATAATAAGTCGTGTTCATGAGCTGTTGTCATTGACACAATACCTCCCTGTGATCACGACTTGTTACATGATAAAATAAAATAAATCCTGTCCTGATAGGGGCTCCATAGAGAGAACTGTATACAATGATAAATTGCCTACAGGACCTCTGCCTATTTTTGTCTGAAAAATGCATCATTATTATTTGTTGATACTTCTACATATCAGTATTCCATGATTCAGCATTGTAATTTAAGAAAACTTTCTCCTTTAAATATATTAACTATGCTACCTATGGGCGGGCATGAGAAACTCATTTTATAGCTAGAGTAAGTAAATTATGAAACTTACTTACCTAATGTACATAGCCAAGTATGAATGAGCTGCAGATTAAAAACTCTTGAAAATCAACATATTTGTGGATTTTACATTAGTTCATGTCTGCTGCATAACACACTGTTGTATGATTCTTTGCGAAGGTTCATTTCATAATGAGCTGCTATATGACTTTTCCTTTATATTTATTTATTTATTTGGGGTTTTACATCGCTTTCAACACTGTACAAGTCATATCACGACGGGTAGTTGGAAGGGGAGAGGAAACCAGTACATACAGTCGGTCAAGGCTCTGTGCTGTAAACTGCCAACCAACGGCAAGCAACTACCAGCTTTCCCACTTGAGGTAGGGCCGGGAACTGAACCCCAGCCACAGAGGTGGGAGACAAGAGTGTTACCACTCTGCCACCGTGGCCCCGACTTTTCCTTTATAACACATACTTGAACAACACATATAAGCACAGGAACAGAGATTATTGACATACGAATACTGTGCCATGGATCTGTACCATTCTCAGGTTGGTATGTGTTTGGTATGTTTTTTATTCTCAGCAAACTCTCAGAGAAAACTACAAGAATCAAGGAGTCATTTGAATGTTGAGGTTCAACTGGCAATTGTACCATTTTGTTATCAGAACACAAGCTGTATTGTAATTTTACTGCTTCTGTCATTATACTTGTGTAATCATAACAGTTTCTAAAATCTATAAAAAAACTTTTAGAAAGGTAAAAAAAACATTTAGTTTATAGTGAAGTTCCTGAAGAATGTTTTATCAATGTGATCACAAGTGCTTCTAATTTGAAAATGGCAGAATAAAGAGAAACGATGGATAAAGACCATTGAGTGACCAACCAAATGCAACTACATGTACAATGGGAATTACTGAATTTACTGTTGCAGTTTAGAGAACAGAACCTTGACCAACTGTATATACTGATTTCCTCTACCCGACATAAAATAACTGAGAAGATACTAGGATCGATGTAAAAACCTAAATAAATACATAATTTGTAAAGTTAAAGAACTTCCCAAGAACTGAACCTGGCCCGATTTACACATGTCAGCCTGAATTATTATAATTATAGGGATGTATTGGGCATATGTATGTTACATATTTAAGTATATTTGTTGCATAACATATTAAAGTAAGATGATTGTCTAAAGTTGTTAACAGGTATAAACCTGGGTGTAGACAGTAGAGTAATTGAGAGAGATAGTTTTGTGATTTAAGAAAAGAATGGGATGCATACTTTACTCCCCATGTATCACCAAAATGACAAGCAACTGCAAACACAGTATTTGTCCACCAGCTAAAGACACATCACAGAATGTGTTGTGACAGGAGAGAAGCAGGATTATTTTCAAGCTCAGTAAATTCTTCTTTTTCTTATGGAAATACATTCTTATCTTACAGTATGGATATGTTATTGGACATTTTAATGATTCAAGGAGCTAATTGTACAGTATATTTTCTCAGAGAGTTATCATAAAAGTGCTTATTAGAACTTTTGTTTTCATTTAGTTTGTGAAATAAATATTGTTGGAATTGTCCTACAAAATAGCAAACAAGTGACAAGGTGTGATAACGGAAAGGTGTACATTGGTGTATGCCTTAAATAGTTTGTATTATGCCATATAAATACTGATTCTAGTGACAAAGTGCAACAACAAAAAGGTGTAAATTGGTGTATGCCTTAAATAGCAGAAACAATTGGAAAAGAAAAGCAGTGAAAGGAGAAACACCTAGTGCACAAATGTCAGTTACAAATACTGGCACAGACTCTGACACACACACAGCCTCCAAGGACACAGCCATAGAAGAAAATGTAAATTAATGTTTTGACCTAAATGGTAAAAGTGACAGACAAATTCTAGAACTATTGTGCACTCAAATGAGAGGGGTCATGGCTGATTTGAAAACTGTCAACAAACAACAAAATAAAATAATCAAACACATCAAAAACTGGAAAAAAGGTTGCTGCGAATGATAAGGAAATAAAAGACATAAAGAAAAAGCAAAATGTAGTTACAGAAAAGATGGAGAATATTCTTGATATTGAGCCCCAATTCAACCCAGAAGTAACTTTAGTCGCTATTAACACCACATACTATGCCAATGAAGAATACAGATGTGCTTGCCAGATATCTACTACATGCCACTGGATGTAGGGAAAAGGAAATCATGGCAACCATGCATACACCAGGGAGGGGAAAAAACAAAGGTGTCCTTAAAATTCAACTAAAAACATGTGAAGACAAAATTGATGTCCTCAGAAGAAAGTCAAATCTGAAAAATTCTTTTTCATTCAAAAAAGTGTATCTGCATAACTTTAAATCCCACACAGACAGGCTCATTGAAATAGATTTTAAAACCTTGCTACATTAGATCCCTAATGGCAATGGAAGAATTCTGAAGAACTTTGAAAGTGAATCTGTAGTTGGTGCAGATTATAAAGTACAGTTATCCCAGTCCCAACAGAGATCAAATGCCCCACATGTGTCACAGGGAAGTGTCAATCAGTTACCCAAGATCAGTCAGTTCACCTTACTCAGCAAGCTACAACACAGTGGTTAGCTCAGGCAGTCTTCCACAAGCAGCAGCAGGATACACACAACCAGACTCAGTTGTACATACACAACCACCACCTCCTCCCATACCGTACCCAGGAACAATGAACCAACCAATGTCTCACCCAGGATTACCATCATTTCAGGTGTAGGTACCAGAATCTCACCAAAAACCACCAGCATCTCACTTGCCACATATTCTCAAGATCCAAATGCTCAAACTATGGCACAGACTGGAGCCAAAGGCACTTGTTAGGAGAAACCCCAGTCTTTAGAGTCACTCATCTTTACAGATTCTACATCTGACTGTGTCTACTTGGAATATAAATGGCTGGACTTTAACAAACTCTGCACTTGGAACTGAACTGCTAAAATCTATCTTATCTGATATAATTTGTTTGTGTGAAATTTATTTACATAGCTAAAAACTATTAATATTGATGGTTATACATCTTTTTTACATACCAGAAAACGAACATCAAAATATATTAACTGGGGTTCAGGTGGGTTGCAATTTTAATCTCTAATAAACTCTGTAGTTTATTTGAATTAAAAGTAATTGACGAGACAGTTGACAGGATTATAGGGGTTGAGTTAAGAGGGAAAATGTCAAATTATAATATAATCATTTACTCATGCTACTTGCCACCTGAGAACTATTATTAATTTGTGGAGATTTTTATTCACGCATTGGTTCAGAAAATGATTTAAATTCATTTGTCGACAATATTCTGGTTAGAAAACCAGTTGATCTTATAAAAAATAGCTATTGTGATTCTTTTCTTGAATTTCTAAAAGATAATAAATTGTGCATTTTAAATGGTAGAATAACTCCACATAGGGACAATTTTACCTGTATTAAAAGTAAAGGATGTTCTGTAGTTGATTACTTTATAGTACCACAACAACATGTGCAATGTGTGAATCATGTTCAGTATATTGTGCCAATGATTTGATTAGTTCACTTTGTATCCATGATTTGTTGTCAAGTTGTTGTAAAGCACCAGATCATAGTATTATTTGTGGCAAATTTGAATGTAGATACCAGTATGAACACAATGACCTTTGTGCAGACAAAAATCTTATAAATGATGGGTCAAATGTAATGTGTCGAACAGAAAAACTTATGATTATCAACACATTTCACCATGTTTCATGAATAATGAATCATGGAATGAAAAAATCACTGATTTAATAATAAAATTAGAAACTCAAATTAATGTCAATAATGAACTTGACTGTATCTATGACAATTTGGATAATGTCATTGTTAATGAAATGGACAAATATATAAACGTTAAATGCATACCAAAGCAGTTAAAGGAAAAAATGCGAAATTCAAAACCCTATTGGTCAAAGGACTAAAAAAAGTCATGGCAGGCAATGGTTAATCATGAAAAAGAATATCAAAATTTCAGAGGGCATAGAAATTGTAAAAATAGAGTAAGATGTAAGTTTGTCGAATCTCAAAAAGCTTTTGATAAAATGTTAAGACAGGCCGAAAGATGATGTAACCAATCCTTCTTTTCCAAAATTGAGAATTCCAGTAAAGCTAATCCTAAGGAGTTTTGGAATAAATTGCGCAACCTTGGTCCAAAAAAAACATGTTAAAATTAATAAGGTATATAAGAATGGTAACTTAACCACTGATAGAAAGACGTCTTGGATCAATGGTATAAAGACTTTTCAAGCCTTTACAGTCCATTCTTTGAAAAAACATATGAGCATACCCAATTTGTGCAGATCATATTGCAGAAGAATTAATTGAAATAGAGCAAACTGTAGCTACAAATGAAGAGCTAAATAAGCCTATAAGTCTTGTAGAGGTCTGCATGGCAATAACTAAAGTTAAAAATAAGAATGTACTAGCAGACTCCGCTGGAAGGGCACTTTCTGCTGTTATATCAAAATGTTTTCGTTTTAAATACGCTTCAGTTGGTTGGAATTCTTTTACTAAATTATATGACTCAACTGTTTATTCGATTAGGAGTTATAGCACAGGAGTTTGGAATTTCTGTAATCACCTTCTGGGACAAAAAATTCAAAACAGAGCTTTTAGATATTTTTAGGGGTTCATAAAAATGCCCCCATATTGGGATTGCAGTCTGAAATGGGTTGTTTAAATGTCAAATTTCGATTATATCTACCCTACGATACTGGAATTGCCTTAGGACAATGGATTATTCACGTTTAACAAGAAAATTTTAGAGCATGATTTGTGTAATTTTAACAATGAAAATTAGTCTGGACATGTATATAGATTAGCAAAAATTTTGAACTGTGAAGAAAATATTCTACAAGGTGAACAATTCAACCTACAGTCATCAAGTGATAAGCTTTATTATGAAATGCATTATAAATGGTCTAAAGATATTCCAACAAAATCAAAATGGGAAATTTATGTTAAATTTTATCAAGATATTGAAACATCATGGTACCTTAAAATAAAACTAGATTTCAAAGATCACTAATGGCTCAACAGAGGTTAGGTATATTGTCTTTTGCCATAGAAACTGGTAGATACTACCAAGTACCAATTGAAAACAGATTTGCAAATTATGCCAAAATGAAAATATTGAGGATGAAATCCATTTTCTCTGTCATTGTAAAGCTTTTGACCATGGGCGTTTAATATTTTTCACCAAATTAGCTGAAAAGAGAAACAATATTCTTGAAATGTCAGATAATGAAAAATTTGTATATATAATGCAACTTAACTGTAAGGAACTGCCAATCTTTGTAGAAACCATCTGGAATAAAAGGAAGTTGATCCTTGAATCTTTATCCCAGTACAAAGTATTATTATGTTGTGAATGTCTTTATTTTCCGTCACTTGTTGTATTATGTCTATAGTGACTGATAAGCCCATTTAGAGGGCCGGGTATCTTGTATTTTATGATTAAATATTAATGAAGTTATAAAAATGTATGATACATGTCATGGTCATGATACGGATATGAAAGTGAATTTTATGGATATTTTACACAAGCAAAATGTTAATATTTTTATTTTATAAAATATTCAAGGATTTCATTTAAAATAAGACGATATATTGCTTTCAAATATTTGTGGTCTGTGTACATGTAACAGTCGATACATCCTGGGCAGCGTCCTGTGCAGTCTTCCTCCAATATTTCTTGGGACCATATTAACATTGATAAATATTTTGAAGTAAAATAAAATTACCTTATTTTCATAAGAAATACATTGCTTTTAAACATTTGCAGTTCTTAGTAGTACATAGTTATATTCGCTTATGAAAGCAATTTTTTGTCACACTTTCAAAACCAAATCTCACAGATTACCTCATAAATATTAATGGGATGTACAAGTCAACGAATAGATCTTTTAAAGTTATATGTACACAGTGGCCAATCTAGTTTGTTCTGTCTTCTTTTTATAAACAGTTGACAGATAAATGAAATCACGGGGCAACTTCTAGGATCACTTCTAGTACTTATCTGTCAAACAAATAACCACAAAGAAATGAAGTGACTTCATTGTAGTACGAAACATTGGGTAACATGACAAGAGGAGATGCACTGACACAGATTTAACGCTAACAGTGACTGTGTGGCACTTGAGGGTTATATTACAAGCATTTACAACAATGAAATTCGTGAGTAAATTTGCTTTCTACACGTTTATCAATACATATTTCTATTTGTCATAAAGATTACCTTAATAACTGCAAATATATTATGCCGTGTACAGTGCTCCTCTAATTTCTGACAACTCCATAGTTCCACATTGAACCACTTGGTGGTGCTAGCGTATGGGGTTTCCATTTTCATTGTTAAATTGTATGGTGCAAACTGTTGTATGTTGCTGTTGACAGTATTTTGTAGTCACATATAAGATAATTATAGTAATCTTATTTTCATAACAAATATACATATTATAAAAGCTGTGGATATATGAAAGCTGTGGATTGTGAAACAACAGACTGACTAAATTTTCAACTCAAATATATGTCAAGCTATGTAACAGGCTCAAATGGTTTGTAAATTACTTGTCATGCATCATTAGTGAATGAATGAAGTCACATGCTAACTTATAGGATGCGCAGACAACAATATTACATCAACAGTGACTGCGCGATAAGCAGCGAAGAATAATTATGCACTTTATTGGGGATGCGCAGACAACTATTTTACATTTACACCTTTGTAAAACATCAAACAAAAAACTAAATCACAGAGTGTATACTGTACACCTTAAAGTGCACGTATGTGTACAAATGTACACAATTTCAGTTTTATTGTGCAAATAAGAACATAACTTAAATCACAGATTCAACAAAAAACTTCAACTTTGAACTGCAGATTACACCAAGATTCTAAACGGATTTTAGTACTAAGAAATAAAAGAAACTAATACCTTTGCAATGATGTTTATAAAATATTTATATGCTATATAATTATTTAAAACTCAGCACACCTGGCAACCACCTCGTAGATCAGAGTTCAAATCTAGGCCCAATCTCAAATGAAAAACCTGGTAGTTGCTTGCTGTTGGTCTACATTTTACAGTGCAGAACTGGTCAACTGGACATAATGCTTCTTTTGGACCTCTAACTATGTGTCACCAAAAAACTGATGCAATGTACTAGGCGTGACACAAAACACACACACCAAAAAATTAAATAAATAGGAAGGGGCGCCTGGAACGAAATATATAATGGAGTCTATATTTCTATATATGCAAGTGAAATACATTGTGTAATGGATAATATGTGTGTCGAGATGATTTAAATCAACAGCAGCGGTCCTCAGTTGTCCAGTGAGTTAGCAAGTCTGGCATTAAATCAGAGGCTATCACTGCTGTGTGCGTTTGACTCCCACAAGTGACAAATCTCAGGCCTCAATATGACCTTGAGCTGTTGCTTTATTAAACACCAACATATTTCATTGTTATCTACCTATTGCTTTCTATAGAGTAATGCATTAAAATAGTCTCTTCCAAGTGGTTTAAAAACTTCTGTTTATTTAGACAATGTTTTTCTTTCTTTCTGTACTCTTTAATGCCTCCCATCAAGCATTGAACAGTTTTAGAAGTGTTGTTAAAATCCATGTTACCCATGCAAAAGTACAAGACTTGGAATTGCCCATCCCAGAGCAACCGTAAATGGGTGCCATGAACTGAGTGGATACCATTCTCTTCTGCATCTGTGCACCTCAACTCTGGGTTCACCTCTTCATTGCACTTGCACATTGAATTTCTCATGTTCCACGAGCATGGTAGGAGACCATGCTGTTCAGGATAATTTTGAAAATAAAGAACAAGTAGATCCTGATCATCAGTAACCTTCAGTATACTGTGAGAGTGCTTGCTACACTCCACAAGCTTTTCAAAGAACGATTTGGCCTTTAATTTCCCCATATCCATCAACATCAACCCAGCATTAATCCCACGATTGTTATATATAAATGTTTCATTAGATTTTTTGTACCCTCCTCCCAAATACCTGGCTCCAGATGTTGTATATATTGTTTCGCCAGGTTTAAACTGTTCAAAAATATCCCATAAGTTTGCCACATCATCCAGCATGACATAGTCTGTGTCAATGTAGATCATTTTAGTTGTCATTGACGACACCAGCTCAGAATCCAATAATGACCCATATGTCCTCAGCTTTATTTGTAGCTTGCCATCCAGAAGAGGCAAATGTTTATCCCAGTCATTTTCATTGATGTCAACACGAAACACATTCACCCTCTGTGTTATGTGTTCTGGCCACCTTTTCATATAACCGTTTAATTTATCCACAGCATTGTCACTAGTTACTATATATAAATTGATATTTCTCTTGGTTGTAAATATCAGAGATTTGATCAATACCAGACCAAATGTATGATACGTCTTTCCTATCATAATGATGGCAATATGGATAGTATTGTTGGCGATATGCAAAGTTTGTTGTGAAAATGTTTGGGATATATTTTGCGCCTGATATTGCAAAGCAGTTTTCTCTGACAGATTCATTTCAGCTTTGTATACAAAGTAGATAAATATCACAATCAATAACATTAACAACAGAAAAATCCTTTTAGCCAGGAACAATTTGTCCATTTTAACAAGAATGTTTATTTTTTTTCTATCCTGTGTCTTGTACATGAAAATAAAAAACAAAAAACTAAAATGTCCAATCTCCAAACTAACTTGTAATTTGTCAGAATGCCAAACCCATCAATTTCACTCATCAATTTCACTCATCGTATCACTCATCACCTTAAACAAATATTATTTGGAATATTGACCAAATAGTAATCTAGCTCTGATACAAAATATCAACAAAGCCTTTGTTATTGAAATACAATACTCCTTTTTATTGCATTCTAAAAGTTTAACTGATATTCATGTTTCTGCCTCTTTCAGATTAATGTTACATGTTTATTTCTTATTGACTGAAAATACATTTATTGATTGACTGGGCCTTCAAGTTGCTTTCAGTACATTAATTCCATTACACACCAACAGCAAATTGCTTTGTTACATTTAGTTACACATTAAACAGTTCACTTTCTGCGTAAAGAGCAGTCTGGGGTGGTAAATACAAGTGACTGTGCTAATAACTTAGTGTCTACCGCCAATCAAAATGGATAAAACAATTATCCTAATCACTTTTAAAGCCCAAATAGTTATCTGTGCATCCATATATACTATTTCTGCTCCCTACACTAAAAATTGCAAAAGATGATTAGTGTACCAGTGAAAAATACCGGTGCAAATGCACATCTCAAAAAGTAATCCAGGGGGATGGTTACACTCGTACCCCAGCAACTGATGAGACAGATCACTCATACTGTTGAAATGCAATTTCAGGCAAATACACGATTATTTAAAAAGTGAACTCCAGCTGTGACTTAAAATATACTTCTGTATTTTTCTTCTTTGCTTTGCTTCATTTACCCAGACTCAAGACAAAGCAGGAACGAAAAGGTATTTCACTGTGATATTGTTAAATATGATCTCAATCGAGTGTATAGTTTTTTAGATTTATATACACGGATGAAACATACAAAATACAACTGTATGAGGGGTGATGTTAATGATGCATGACGAGAGTCTGAAAGATCATTGTGATGATATTTTAATATTGTTATAAATACAGGTGTATGGAATTCACCTGATGATGAACTTTTAAGGTTAAAGGTAGGGTTATATGTCCTGTTCAAAAGCAAGGGTCATATTGGGACTGGTTCTCCGCATTGTCACTTGTGAGAGTTGTACCCACACAGAGGGGACACAGTGGCAGAGTGGTAACACTCTCGCCTCCCACCTCTGAGGCCGGGGTTCAGTTCCTGGCACGGCCTCAAGTGGGAAAGCTGGTAGTTGCTTGCCGTTGGTCGGCAGTTTACAGTACAGAACCCTGATGAACTGTATGTACTGGTTTCCTCTGCCCTTCCAACTACCCGTCATGATATGACCTGTACAGTGTTGAAAGCGATGTAAAACCCCAAACAAATAAATGTACCCACACAGAGCTGACAGTCTGTAATTAGACGTCAAACCTGCTAACCCTGTAGACCACAGAGTACCTGTTTTAGATCAGAATTCGAATCCCAGCTAAACCTCATGTGGGAAATCTAGCAGTTTCTGGCCATTGGTAGACAGTTAGCAGTGTCTAACCTTCACCAACACTATGTACCTGTTGCCTCTGACCGTCCAAATACTTGTTATAATATAACCTATAAGGTATTAGGTGTGCGCAAAACACTAAATAAATAAATAAATAAATACACTAAACTCTGTCATTGTAAAATTACCCACCTAAAGGATTTAAAATAAAGTTTAAAAAACATTTTTTCTACCCATTCAAACACTAATAACCATGTGTCTCCTTCATGGGTGTTACAGCAAGGATAAATGCAAAGCTACATGCAGTCAAACTTGGTGTTTTATGTCCTGTTCAAAAGCCAGGGTCATACTGGAATGGATCCTCAGCATTGCCGCTTCTGGGAGTCGAATCTACACAGAGGTGACAGCCTGCAATAAGATTTCAAACTAGTAAATGCTTATTTTGACAGCACATTTTATCATTTCACAAATAATTACATTTTAGTTTGTATTGTCCCCCTTATGTCATGACGCATGAATGTCATACAATTATATGGAGTAAAAACAGAGGCAGATAAAGGATTTTCTTAAAGAGGAGGCGTGGGTTTTTGGCAGGTATGGATATTTCATACTTGGACATTTTGCGGCGGGACATATCATGCAGTGCAGGGACAAACACCGGCGGAGAAATGTTCTGAGACAAAATGCCGGTCAAAAATTGCAAGGGAAGACAAAATGCTGGCCCTTTTGTGGGTCAAAAATATATTGTTGTGATGGTCAAGTAAACTGGAGACCCAAACCCCTTAGGTTTGTCAATGTCATGCTCGCACTCAGTTTGCTCAGTTGTAGATGCTGCCATATCTGTGGAGTTGATGGTGCTCCTGGCTGGTTCCTGATGGTCAGTGTGTTGACTGAGGTCTTTCCTCCTACTGCCTGTCAGATGTCCTGCTCTTTTCTCTCGCAAGTGTGCCGTGGGACTTCTCTGGCCCTCTGATGCATTTTGAGGCCCTCGTTACCTGATGTCTGGTTGCTGTGTGGACTCCTTTCACAGTCCTGAGCTTCACCTCTCACTCGCCAGCTCTAGCCTGGTTGGTCACCTGCAGATGGTTTACATTGGTCACCTGATGTCTGTCCTGGAGCTGATCTAATTCAGTGTTGCCTGACTCGCCAGCTTGTATGGTTGGTCACCTGCAGGGAGTGTTGAGATGCTTTGTTAATTGTGGTACCTAACTGAGCTAGTTACCTTTACTGATACTTTTAACTTTGTTGTCAGTCTTTCAAGATGTTGTGGCTGCTTTGTGGAATGAAGATTCTATGTTATGTCTCTGTACATCCACTCAATCATTTGGAATGAAAGGACTTATGCATTTAACCTTTTTCTCTGATGTGGGTAGCAGGAAGCTACATGCATAGGAGAGCACCTGATTCTGTTTGTTATTGTTACGGTTTGTTATTCATGATTTCTTAGTCATCTGTATTGTATGTTCAGGTGTAGGCTGAAGCTGGTGGAACATGAGTACTCCTCAAGGACTCTCGCGTTATGCATATATGGCCATTGTCACAATTCATTTAACTTGTATGTCCATAATAACATGTTTGTTATTCGAATTCTTGTGGATTTTATATCAACTGCAATTATTGATGCTTCCTATTTTTATACAGGGGTCTGTTTTTTGTCTCTACTTTTATAATTGTATGACAGCTTTTAATCAGATTACTGCTTTACTCACTAATCAGTTTATGTATTTCACTCACATCTCATATGACCTTGCTGATATGACCTTGATGTGTAACCTTAAACCTTTGGTCTCTTTACAGACCTAGAGGTCCTCTCTTTCCTTACTGTGTGAT
This sequence comes from Sabellastarte sp. h YS-2021, assembly GCA_964017235.1. Lineage (NCBI taxonomy): Eukaryota > Metazoa > Annelida > Polychaeta > Sabellida > Sabellidae > Sabellastarte > Sabellastarte sp. h YS-2021. Next base: position 80,652,760 of record OZ024935.1, on the reverse strand, counting down.
TCGGGATTTATGTTTCATTATGACCTGTTGTTAGTTGTTTATTCAAATATGGTTTTCATGGTTAAAGTTAAGTGTGATGATACATATGTGTGCATTATGTCTATGTCTTTGTGATTATTTTAGTAGTCCCATTAATTTGGTTGCTGAGTAATATATTATTAACTCCATTTTGTATTCTTGTTGTTGGGGGAACTAGGGGAATGTGACGTAAACCAAATATTCAAACTATACTGTAGCCAATCAGAATTGCTGATGTGAAAATTACAACTTGTAATCTGTATTTTGATTGGTCATGTGGCAATTTGATGTGCTGATTTCATATTGAAAATTTATATATTCGCCTAAATGGTGTTCTAAAAGAATAATATGCATAATATGTTTTGTGTGAATTATTGCATTTCTATCTCAAACTGATATCAATGGATGCTTACACCAAAATCTTGAACATAGATTAAACATGACCTTTAAAGATGAGAAATATTGTGCTAAACTAAACAAAACAAAAACAACAATTGTTTCCCCGGCTCAGTATGGAGCCCCTATCAGGACATTGCAGAAAATAATTTTTAATCTAAGTCAGTCGTACAATATGATATTGTTTCCAAGATGTGATCTTGTGTGCACGTGATCATCTTGTGGCCACAATATCATCTTTTAATCATGAGATGATCCCAGGCACATGACTTAATTATCTTGTGCACACCAGCTAATTAATCTGTATGCACAAGTTAATGTATACTTGCTCCAAGTCTTTGTATTTCTCACTTCAGCCAATCTGACATACGTGAAATCATTATGAATCCACTTGATGTCTGAAAGCCTTCTGTCTGCTGAAATACTTCTGTCAGCACCAAATTCTGGGAAAAAAATTATTCAGTCCTCATATAATAGCTAAGACAAAAGGACTTCAGGAAAGTCTTAAGTTAATTATATTGAGATCATGAGATGATCTTTTGAGCCCATCGCAGCACATAATATATGTTCTTCAGAATCCCAATGGTTGCTTTGTAGGTTTACTATAGATGGACATGTGTGTTTAGGTGTGCTCATTAGAAAGTGGTCAAGCAAAATAAAAATTTTTAGGCTATATATTAAAAGTTAATTAGCATAGATCACATTTATATACTGGGTATATTATTTATGCGGTTTTCGTAACCTTTATTCCTAAAAGTGACAAGTTATATGTCCACAATCTACAAAAAAAATATTGTGCACCTATTATGAAAAACTAAAACATAAATTAAAGAAAATAATGATAAAGCTACCTTAGAAGGAGAGCAAATAAAGATTTTTTCTTCCAGTTGCCAAGCCATCTGGGCAAATGTCTATAGTTTGAGTGAACCATAATGAGAAATTACACATTGATCAAGGTGTACTGGCTTTCCTTAATCAATTGCAAATGGCATGTTTCCTTTTCTTTTTTATCTTATTTATGGGCTGTTGTATTTAAGAACCACTATATCTTTGCCAAGGCTCATCATTATTGGCAAACTATTTATCAAAAGGAGAGTATGGCATTTTCCTTATTCTTATTAATGGTTGCCTCACAAAACTGTTATGAAACATTTTTATTTTGCAAAGCCCAATGAGTAGATACCCAGTGTAGAAGGTTGCCACACTAATGAAAAACAATCATATAAAACATTGGTAAAGGCAATGGCCCACTTGCAGTATTAATAGTATTGAATTTTTATTAAAACTAAAAATCAAGCTTTTTATTGGCTTTTCATATTGATCAATATTAGAAATATTTATTTGATATCGTAAAATCCATCACTTTTGAACAACATTGATTCTTAATTTACCAATATGTTATATTTTTGTGCAATAACTTAGAATCATCATGACTTTCATAAAGCATTGCAATACAACTTTCCAATATTATATGATATATTGAAATAGATCATGTAACCTGACATTTTACTGTTAATGTTTACTAATGATAAACACAGTTGCTTGGGACTGCAACCTGCCAGCATTTTATCTCCTACCTTCTGCCATTTCATCTTCAATTGCCTGCCAAAAAAACTGTTTTTACAAGTTCATTTTTCATTCATGTTACAAATGTGTCTTTAAGCACATTTTACATCTGTGACAATGGTCGCATGATCAATGAAAGGTGCAGAAAAACCCCAGAAACAGGTTACCAAACTTATTTTGTCTATAGAGTCAAAATTGTACTGGTAATTTATCCTACTGTTGGCCATTGGAAAATGGTCCCAAGCGACTTTGGTTATAAATTACATCAGTTTTTGCTAAAACATAGTGCTCAATAGCTTGATCGAAATGATGCCAAAATTTGATGCTTTTAATTATTAATATTAAAACATTGACCTAGTATAGATTGGTTTTGAAATATCTCTATATAATACCGACACCACCAACTAAACCAATGCACACTTGTGAAACGATCTTGCGAATTCAAGATGTATCAAGTCCACCAAAATTGACCTGACATTTGTCACAAAATGGAATTTTTTTTTCAATGTCAGTTTGTGTTGAAATGGATGTCCACAAGAAAACTGAATCAAGATCAGTTAAGATCTAATGTGGAAATGGAAATATTAAAATGATATTAGCTACTGTAATACCGTGAAGTATATGTTTAGTTGCCATCTTGGCCATTTTATATTTTTTGTGTTTAAAGTTTAATTATGCGATATTATTGTATGTGAAGTATGAGGGGGCAGTGTGGTACAGTGGTAAAAAACTTGCCTCCGACTTTGGGATTAGAGTTCGAATCCTGGTCTGACCCCATGTGGTAAAGCTGTTAGTTGATTGCCATTGGATGGCAGTTTACAGTATAGTACCGTGTATGTACTGGTTTCCTATGCCCTTCCAACTACCTGTCCCACCAGGCACAAGATGTCATTTCGATATCAATGATTGGTCTAAACTGGGACCTGATGTCATTTTGATAGCATAATGATATCTAGACATTATTTGATGGAAACAGACCTGTTGGTCATTACATGTGATGTCAGTTTGACATCATTTAATTGCGCAAAATCTGATGTTTTTCTCTCCACATCATTTTGATGTCATTGTGCCATCAGAGGATAGATTAATGTACCCCATAAGTTGGTAATTTTTGTGACTTCTTCAAACTTCCCCTATATTTCTTCTCTTTGGCTCAATAATGTCACTGTTACATCTTGAAGTTCATAGATGTTTTTTTTCACTTTAACATTTCTTGACATCATTTTGATGTCATTATTAACACTTACAGTCTGTTTGAGTTATATATTTATGTGTAACATCAATCCCAATTTTCAGTCAATCCCAATTGATTAATTACTAATGACTGAAAAGAATTTTGATCACTTCCATAATCAAGATTTCACTGAGAGCAGATTTTACCTACTACCAAAAAATTACAAAAAGGACATCAGTGGCAGACAGATTTGCAATACTACAAACCACCGCACTTTTTGAATAAGTAAATATTAAAAAGTATATGGCAGGAGCACCCCCTTAGATCACTAATACCAGCATTACCATATGACAGTCTGCTGGTAACCCTTGATGTAACTTTGTCATATGCAAACGTTCAAAAGGAAGAAGGCCTTAGGGTAGAAAATTACCAATTAAGGGACCCTAGAATGATCAAACATAGACTGTATACATAATGAAGTTTATGACATTAGTATTACAAAATACAAACTTCACTTTTATTTATTTATTTCACTTTTAAAAGCAAATAACCATCAATTTGTGCTTAAAATATGTTTTATTAAAGTAAAATACTTGAAATACTGCAACAATAGACCGGATATATACTCCAATCTCCAGGTAATTAAAATTTCTAGTTGTTGGTGGCAATTACAGGCAATAATAGACAGTTTGGGTAATTTTCTTGTTTACAGTCATTCAAGTATTAGGTTGATCGACCTGTGATTGTTTGTTAGCTTTTCTTATATGCATGATAAAGTGAATTTGAGATGTAGTGGCACTGATGTTTTGTTGTGTAATTGCTGTATATGAAGTGTACTAAAAGTACCAATATATTTTTATTGACATTCATGTTTATCACTCTCTGTAGGTACCACTGGGAAACTGATGCCAATTCTTCATTATACACAATTCCTTATTTAAAATTTAGTTTTATGTTATTTGAACAAAATTTAATTAATTTAAAATTTAGTTTATTATCCACCGCACATTGTATTTGACCAGTATAGAGGGCCTCAATCACTTCCAGTTTTGCACCAATATCTCAGAAACTGTGTTACCTACAAATATGTATTATATATCATTAGAAAGGTCTTCTTACAGTGCTTCTACTCATGTTTGTTACATAAAAATTCATGCAGAAATGACAGATATTGCAGGTTAAAGATTGCAGTTGTTATATTCACTGGTGCCCATGATGCTTTCTGACATCCTTTTTCACATTCTCTCATCAAATATTCATACTATTGAACCCATAAATCGTACAAAATGGTAGATAATAAAAGTAAAAAACATCCCTCATCAGACATATCAAAATATATCAATCAAGAAGATTAACAATATAATACTGTTTTCTTCATTGTGATATATTGTTCCTGTATATGTCATTGGGGAAGTTTTAATGAAACTGTTCTCCAAAGGACGTATATAATTTTGGGTGTATTTGAAACTTTAATTTACTTCCGGTTTGGATGTCATAAAAATTTAATTTTAATTTAATATATGATGTCATTTAGAGTTCCCAAAAAGGATGTCATTTTGATATCTTGAAAATAATGTCTTTTTGATGTCATGATAATGATGTCATTTTGATGTCGTGAAAATGATGTCATTAGAACTTTCAAACCAAATCAAAAAAAGACAGTTTATTGACATCGGGTCCGTTGTCATTTTGATGTCTAAATGATGTAAGTTTGCCCACTGGGTGTCACAATAAAACCACTATGTCACTAGGCACGATATAAAACTCTAATTCTAACATGACACGCTTGTGTCCACGATTCTGATTGGTCAATCACTATCGTAAAACCGAGCATAACCTCACGGTCAGTTTTTCATATGTGGGCGATAATCCCACTTCACTTTTTAAAAGTCAATTTACAAAGAATATGCACTACAAATTTTCATAAAACAGTAAGAAAACAAGGAATAAATGCTACATGTCATGTTAGAATTACATTAACATACTCCTAACACGCTTCGCCTTCATGTTAATAATATCGCTATTTCTTGTGAAACCCTGCATAACCCCACGATAGTCGTGTGTTATTTCTACATTTTAAAATAACATGGATGTGTCGGCGAACTGAATTTGGTAAACAACGAAATACTTCATGGGTCAAATCAGCATAATTATCGCTCATTATGGCTGTCTCAACAATAATCCATTTTTGTCATAAAAATGTAAATAATAAGTGATATTTATAAAATTTAAACACTTGTCATGTTAGAATATAAATACCCCCATCACAAACCATTGTATAGGCAAAGTTTTAGGTTTGAGGTTATAAACCCCGAAGGTGATGCGAATAACCTCAAACCTTGGTAGAATTCTGCGTATATCATGGTTTGGTTGGGAATTATGCCTATAATAAACCAAACCTGTATGTGAAACATGGTTGGCTATTATACTCATTGTTTGTCTTTTCTCTAATGCATAGCTCACATCTTTCCTTATGGCTGTACCTGTACATACGTTATTTCCTCTTGATGACCTCATCTATATGGCTCCGAAGAGAGATCTTGTATCATGGCAGAGGACATTTAGAAGCAAACTGTCCCAGATATCCATCTTGCCCTGTCTCCCCCTTTCAGCATGAAAAATGTAGTACAACTCTCGCAAGGTCACTGGAGGTTTTTCTAATATTTTATAAAAAGTCATCCCAAATGCCAAGCATTGTCCTAGCTGTGTCGAATCATCCCAAAGGCATCACCCCAATTAAAATAATTCCAAATGTGTCCTACCCAAATACTAGATAGACAGAACCACAACCAAATGTCCAACAAGGACATGAGATGGACACTAGCAATTACATAGAGAAAAGACATATGTGTGAATGTTAGGGTAGACCAGAGACCAATTTTACTAAGTCCCTTAGATTTAGCCAGCCTTAAAACAAGACATAGATTTAAAACTGCACCTTTACTTAAGTCTGTTACTCGAGTGGATTTCACAAAAGATAACTTACATAAGACCACGCTTAGACTGATGTATCAAATGACAACAATGGTTGTGCCATGTGACTCATTATTTCTACTCAAAATATACTGCTGATGATATCTTTCCTTTGTTTATTGCATTCTAACCCTATTTAATGGCGGTACATGTATTCCATATATTTATACTTTATTTTCAGCATTCAATATTTTGAATTGGAGAAAATCTAATGGCAACCATATTTATGTCTTTGAGTACAAAACTAACCCCACTCCCATATGGATTTAAGTTTAAGCCCACGACTTAGACAATGCTTAGACTTGTAAGTGTGTCGGGAAATTTGTCTGAGACAAAAGTCTTTACGTCTAAATTTGGGCTCAGTCCTTTTTGTGAAATCAGCTCCAGGGAATTTCTCGTAACAAAAAAATAAAACTTTACAATTTGTAGAAAAATTACTTGTTTTTTATTGCTACAAATAAAGATTACCCAATTTATACATTTTATGAAATACTAGTTCGCTACTAAAATCATCATCATCATAATAATAATAGTAAATTACTATAGGTAGAATTTGTGTTTTGCTACAATGCACTTATTATTGTATTGCACTTATTAGTGCATTCAATAAACACTGAATTTACACTCCATTGCTATAAATGAACTAATTTGATGTACCTATGCCATTTCTTATAAGGGATAGTCTGTTTTCCAATGAAAGAGTCAAATTAGCTAGGCTTTTACAACTCCTATTCACTGCTTTGAGTCGACTGATGCTACTATCCAGACAACTTACTGTCTGCTTGAGGTCATGAAATGTGATATTTCCCATACACTGGTGAAGATACATGAAATCACCCTCAGTGATAAGATTGATATATGTGGCATGGAACAGGTGGATGCCATCACGTTCAGCAGTTGGGCAGCTAAACTCCTGGTCATAACACTGGTACATGGTCTTTCTATAGTTCCACGAGCATGGTAACAGGAAATGCTGTTCTGAATAGATAGTGAAGTAAATACACAAAAGATCCTGGTCATCACCTGGTATGAGCCTCTTCAGGGCTACCTGACTGCATCTTGTAAGGGCATCAGCAAAAGAGAGTCTCCGCAATTTATCCAGATCCATTAATAATAGGCCTGCATTGATACCATAGTTGTCCAAGAAAATTGTACCGGGGGCTTTAAAATAATGAGACCTTCGTACATACCGCGAACCTCTTACTGTTGCCATGGTATGTTGTGGCTCAAACTGTTCAAATACCTGCCATAGTTTGCCGATATCATCCATGGCCAATAAATCAGAATCAAGATACATCACTTTCGACGTCCGTTCAGCAATTATATCAGACTGTAAAATAGTCAAGTAAGTACATATTTTGTAATCCATTTTCTTAGTTACCCGTGAGTAAAGGATGGGTTTCCAAGGTTCACAGTTGTACTTTATATAAAACATTTCAATTCTGGACTGAACTATCTCTGGCCAAGATTGTATTTCCTTGTGGAACTTCTCAACTGCATCATCGTCTGAAAGTATATAAAACTTGAACTCACAGTCGGATAAGAATATTAAAGATTTGACAGCTGTCAAGCTGAATCCATAATAGGTTCCATTGACAATGGACACTATATGCACCACATTTGGGTTATATATTACCGGCTTAAGATTATGTTCATTTCCTATCCCTCTTATATCACCAGACATTGTATGGTTCATATCTGCATTTAAGCCAGAGATGGCATAAGCAAAATAAGGCTGAACGATCCTTAAAATTCTGCAATCCCTGTAAACACTCCAACCCACAAATATAGTAAGTGCGTAAAATGCTGAAAGAACTAATTTTCTATAATACTCCATGATCCTAAAACAGCTGCTCTAAATTATGGGAATTCTTTTTTCATAAGAGAATTGCCAGTTAAAAAGATGGACTATGTGTAGTGCAATGTTCTCAATACATTCATGATTTAAAGCTGTGGTTTTTTTTCGTTCTGAAATAATCAATGATGAACTCAGTCTAAAAAACTCAATTTGTCAGACAGCAAACTTCGTCAATAAAAACATATATATGATCAATGGAAAACTCATTTGGTGGTTGGGACATTTATCATGCAATTTCTACATGCCAATGTATTCATGAATGTTTCATTAATTATGTAAGCTACAAAGACGTCATATACATCATTATTACTAGCTGAGTGTGCGTTACCAGTAGATTATCAGTGCAGAATCGAGTCTTTGAAAAATTTCAATCCTGAGCACCTGCAAATTCATTCACTAGTATATGACCCAAAAACGCCACAGTAACTGCATGTTTTTATTTGCCCTTTGTTTTTCATAATCTTTTTAGCTTTAAAATATGAATTAAAACGTAAGAAAAAAATGCTATGTAGAATACAAGTACATATAAATTTCCATTCACTAGATAAAATTCAGATTCAAAGATTATTTGTTATAATGTTTACAACCAGTGGACATTAATAGCGTGAAACCCCATGGATCATCATATACACTGTTGTGACTTCATATAAGTAGAGACTAATAAAAATACGTCATCATGACGTTTTGTTTTGAAAAGGTTCCTGGGGCCGATTTCACAAATCGACTTAAGTCCAGATTTAGACTTAAATTTAAGACTTTGGTCTTATATTTATGTTAAGTCTGTGGTCCTAGACTTAGCGGATTTCACAAAGCAGCTAAGTCCATGAAACTGCTAAGTCAGTGGACTTAACTTTAAGTCTGGGACGTAGTGGGCTTAAATTTTTTAAAGAGGACTTAAATATGGCCGCCATAAAGTTTTCTCCACTTCAAAATTTGAAAACGCTGTAAGTAAAGTATAATTACACAGAACACCTTGCTAAAGTACTCTATGGGAAGTTTATATGTGGCAACAAGGTTTTCCATTTCAAAACAGCCCTTATCCTTAGATAAAATACATCAAATGAAGGATATATGGCACCAATATTATATTTTGAATAGATATATATAAGGTCACATGACACAGAAAACCGCTGTGGTTATTTGATAAGCTTAGACTTAGCTAAGTCACCTTTGTGAAATCCATTTTAAGTCCCAGACCTAGCTAAGACCAAAGTCTTAGATTTAAGTCCTGACTTAGCCAATAAAGGGACTTAGTTTAAGTCCTTTAGTGAAATCGGCCCCTGGATGGTTTTTTTCCGAAAACAAGTGCCGTTTTCTTCATAAAACAGCAGTTAACCTACTAATACATGTACATTCTATATATCATTGGAAAGATATTTTTCAATGCTGTTTCTCGTGGTTGTCTGGTTAAAATCTGTGCAGTAATAGTTGAGGTATTGTAAGTTTAAAATTTCAAGTGAGAGTGTAATATTGTAAACAAATACTTGGTGACGTCAGAACCCAGTTAATAATACTCATTTCCCATCTTTTTACCTTTAATTGGTTTGCACTAAATTATCCCACTTCACATATTCCTTGTCTTTTCTATAATCGTCTTATGTGAGGTTAAATTATAAGTGCATTTAAGTTCAAAATATTTGTAAATTATTTATTTATTTGGTGTTTTACGTCATTTTCAACACTATACAGGTTATATCTCTGTACTATACCATCTCTGAGGTCTGCGGTTCAAACTCCCTATTTGGGAAAGTTGGTAGTTGGTTACTGATGGTCAACACTTTACAGTACAGAACCTTGACCAACTGTATGTACTGGTTTTGTTTGAACATAAAACTACCCATTGTCATATGACCTATATAGTGTTGAAAGGGACGTTAAAACCCAGATGACAATGAACAGTTGATTATTTCTCACCTCCACCAAGGAGTTTATATTGCACGTGTTTGTTTTTCTGTGATTACTACATGGGTTAGCATGAAGTGGGTCGATTCATGAAGTGGGTCAATTTTTCAAGAAATTCTACCAAAATAAAAGTTTGCTGTATTACTGTATCATGAAATTTTTGGAAAAGTTTTACAGTACATATTTAAATTATGAAAGATCAGATTGTGATCTTTTGATGTCTGTTAAATTTTATAATTTAAATTATTAAAAATACATTTTACTGCCCTTCTCATATGAGAGAAAATCCTGATTGCAATTACGCCATGGCATATTCACAAACCAGATCTATTTACCATGTATTTATTGCCATTTTCTTTCTGGCGAACATTTTTTGTGAACTTTTATGTATAGTAAATCCAAGAAACACATTGATTTGGTCAAAATATGAATATTGGAAAAGTATTTTTGACTGAAAAATCGACCCACTTTATGAATGTTTGGTGTAGATATTTTTCAAAGATTTTGTACAAATTTACATTTGAAGGAAAAAGTTATTAACCAATTTTTGCATTTTGTTGCTGCTATCACTTTCTTCTGTGTGTCTGCCAAACATAATTTTTCTGGCCAGTCTACTTTTTGCACAGCACTAAAACACTTGAAAAAACGACCCACTTCATGCTAACCCATGTAGTAATGAGCACATCTTTATGATTTTTTTGTGTGGGTAGAGCTGGACAAAGCAAAAAGTAATCAAATTTTGAAAAAGATCCGAAACATACTCTGGACAAAAAAATTTTTTCAACAGTCCAAATTTTTACTGAATATGTATGGGTGAAACTACAATATATAGGGATACTCAGTTGTCTTGGTAAAGGTCTGCACTACATGAGTGCTTTATAGTTTTATAATGTATTCTCTGCCAGGTTGAGACGTCTGTCAAGTTATGGTCCCAAGTGGTAGAAGCAATAAAGTGCTATGTTATGTAATGCCACATTACAACCATACTAAAACTAATAAAAAATAGATAATACATTTAGATTGTAACCCAATCGTGCTGATCACCGTTAATATAACCCAAATTAAAATGACGTTGAATGTTTATAACCTTTAAATTAGTTAAATTACTGAATTGTAAAACTTAATTTCTATGTCCCAGGTTATTTGTCTCTAGTATTGAGTGGTTCCATATTCATAGACTGGTGTGACAGAGGTCCCGACTTCAAAGTCCGGTTAGATAGCAGTTGGAAAGTGTTAAATTGGACGAAAATGGTGGTGAAGTTCAAATGCATCCTGGGAATCAGACTAGGAACTTTCTGACTTGTCTGTGAATCTATCCCGACCATCCAATCCAAATATGGAGTTTCAAGATTTTATCCCTGACCTACATAATTTCAATATCATTAGATGTATGTGTGACACCTTATCTTCCGGCCATAAAAAATAGTCAGGAGATGGCAAGCTTGCTTGCACTCCATTTGTATTATTTTGGTCAAATTTGGGAAAGTAAGTCCCAGAAATATACAACTTACATACTGTTATACCCATGTGCCACGGTGGTTATGTTTACCGGCAATTCTACATAAATAGCATATTTGTCATTGCTCTCAGTAAATTCCTCCTTGTTCTCCTTTTGTCTTTAATCCTCCTCATCTTTTGCCGCCCTGCTATGAAAACAAGCTGATCTTCAAAACTATCATAGCAATTCACCTTCTTTTATGTTTCTGGTTGAAATTCGCAGCAATGCTTACTAACTTCTCTGATGTTGTAGCCTATTTGCCAAAGGCTTCACAGCTAATTCTCCTATTGTAGGCACTCTTCTTTGATGTCTTTGAAGAATAATTGAGAATTAGCTGCAAGGCTTTGATGACCTTCATGTGAAATAGCTGCGACAATTGAAGATATTTAGTGAATGGGCTACCATCTCTCCACCAATTAGCTGCCATGGATGGCGAATTTAGACAATCATTTGAGAAATGGCTGCGAGGGCGGAGAGGGAGCTACCAATCAGCTACCATCTTCAGAGAACCTCTACGAACTTGTGGCGAACTGCTAGAGACTATACAAGAGGGGCTACACATCCCTAACATCATTTGTGATTTCAATTTTCTTGGATATACATTGTACATTTTTTAAAATTATTTTTGAAATGGTGAAAAACTTTTAATTTTTGAAAAGTTAAAAAACTTTTGGAATATCCAAGATGCTTTAGAGACCAGGATTAGGGAAAAGGTTTCAACAGGCAGAGGAGTCAGAAGCACTCAGTCAGCAGTCAGCACTCAGGCAGCATCAGTCACCATGCAGTCAGCACAGGCAGAACAATACGACTCTCAGGCAGAGGACACTAAGGGAGAACTAGCCACCCAAGAAGTCACACAGCAGTCTGACAAACCAGCCCATAAGAAAAAACTCGTCATACTGACGGGTGAGCAGGAAGAGGCCATGGCTGACTGGTTAAAGACAACACTATATTGTACAACAAAGGCAAGAAAGAATACCAGAATGTTGACAAGAAAGATGCACAAGCATGAGTGATGGGAATGTCTGGTGAGTTTTGTTAGCTTTATTTTTGGATTCAAATGTCTAACTGTGTTTAACTAATTTTTTCCCAAACTAGTGGAATAATAGGAAGTATATGTTTTTTCAGTTTCTTAGTTTTTGGTAATTTTTGAGTGGATGCACTAAATCTGTAAATGTGGAATTGTAATGTTTCAGCTTAAAATAGTTTAATATTAATTTCAATTTTAAAAGTAGAATGATAAAACACTTGTATATTTCCCTACTTGCTAATTATTGCAGTCTTCTACAGTGTACATAACCTTGTCAAGTATGTTGATCAGGTGTTCAGTTATGACTCAATAACCAGAAACTTCTAGTCATTATGCTTAACAATTGTCTTGTCGTGTGTATTGTTATTACATTTTCTCTCCAATTCTTCTATTGGTAGCTGCTGACTTGAAGATATGGTTTAAGGGCATGAGACCCAGTATGGTAAGCTGACTGCAAAGAAGTTTGGTGATGGGACCAAGGAGCACACTGAGTGGGACAGGTGGATCATCAGCACCTTCATTATTCATTCATTCATAATATGTCCTACTTTATTTTAGCTGTGTTTGTTATGATAATTTCTATGCATGTCAGCAGAATGTATGTATTTGAATAGGGGTGAATATCTGGGGAAGTCGGGGTGGTCAGTAATAGATGTAAGTGAAATGTCTACTTTTTGTAAATGTATAGCCACAGTTACTTTGCACCATCTTTGGATAAATAATTAATTATGTTGCACCTAATACAATTATTTGAGATATAATTCTAGGCATGTCACTTAGTATTTGTTTCTATACTTTTGGTTTTTCAGCTGAAGCCATCAGCCTCCTCTGTCTCTTCAATCACTTCTGTCTCTGCCACCCTTCAACCAACCACTGCTTTAGCCGCTACTGCTGTCGCACCATCCACATTGGCTGCATCTGTCATCCCCAACCCTACAGAGGCCAAAGAAGAGTCTACTGAGTCCGAGCTCCATGAATGCAGCACACCTCCTCCTGCACACAGCCTTAATCTACATCCAGTGCTTGCAGAACCAGTCGCAGAAGCCACAGCTCAGAGTCAGAACTACTGGAGAGACTTTGTGAACGCAGGAATATGAATGCACAGATCTTAAATAGGCTCGAACATGTACCTAGTAACTATGAGGCCCAGGCAAATTACCATACTGCATGGGACAGTTGGATGATCAGCGTACTTGAAAAGAGGTGTGGCCCAGCTTCAAGCAACTAAGCATGAATCTCGTAAATCTTGCCGAGTCCAAGGCTGTGGCTGACAGGGAGCAGCATAAGGAATCTATTCAACCAAATGAGAGGCAGAGACAGCTGGACCAGTGACAGCGTGACCTAGAGCTCAAGCAAAGACAGGTGCAGCAGCAGATAATGCAGCAGGTCGTAACAGCACAACAGCAAACCCAACCCTCAGGCCAACAGACATTACTTTTTCAGACAGTGGAAATGTCATGAAACAGTACACAGTCTACTATATTACTCAAAAGTGGCATACTATAGTGAAATTATTGAAAAAAATAAATCAAATCAGAAACAACTGTTTCAAATTATTAAAAAGCTGAAGCAGGACAATGGTCCAACTATCTACCCTGAACACTCATCAAAGACTCAGTTGGCAAATGAATTCAGTGACTATTTTGAAGAAAAGATCACGAAGATCAGAGCTAAATTTCCATCAACCAGTAAATTCAATGAGTATGACGAAACTGTTGATGTAACACCACTGACTTCTTTCCAACCTCTTAGCAATGAAGATATTAGAAAATTAATCTTATCAGCTGCACCAAAATCATGTAGCCTTGACCCAATCCCAACATCATTGCTGAAGGACTGTATTGAATTACTGTTAGCCAGTATTAGCAAAGTAATAAACATGTCACTCATACAAGGTGAAATGCCAGAGGGGTTCAAACATGCAGTTGTTACCCCTCTGCCAAAAAAGACAGATGTGGATCCTACTTTCAAAAATTTTAGGCCAGTATCTAACTTGCCTTTTCTGTCCAAGATGATTAAAAAAGCAGTCTCAATCCAATTACTGGACCACACAAACAGTCATAATCTCTGCGAAAATCTACAATCAGCATACAGATGCCACCACAGCACTGAGACTGCTCTGATCAAAATCATGAACGACCTTCTATTGGAAGCAGATAATCAAAAAGTGATACTTATGGGTTTTCTAGATTTATCAGCTGCATTTGACACTGTTGATCATTGTATTTTGCTGCACCGACTTGAGAAAATGTTTTGAATTGAAGACAAAGCTTTAGACTGGTTTAGAACTTATTTAACAGGAAGAACTCAATCAGTAGTTGTTGGTGACTGTGAATCTCATAAAAAGGTTCTAGAATGCTGTGTGCCTCAGGGATCAGGTCTTGGGCCTGATCTCTACTGCAAATATACGTTACCTCTTGGTATCATCATCAGAATGTTTCACATACTTTACCACATGTATGCTGATGACACACAGCTTTACAAATCAATTGACCCAAGTAATTTGAAAACCAAAAACAAACTGCAGAACAACTCCATTTGTGTACATCTGAAATAAGCAACTGGATGTCTAATAACCGGCTCAAGCTAAATGAAGAAAAGACAGAGTTCTTAATTGCTGGCACTGGAAGACAGCGCTCCAAAGTCATTATTGACTCATTAAATGTGCTTGGTATTGACATAAAGCCAAGCACAAGTGTCAGAAACCTTGGGGTAATCATTGACCAAGACCTATCACTTAAGGAACAAGTAAATGCCATATGCAGATCCTGTTATGGTCACCTAAGGTCCATCATTCAAATAAGACCTTACCTAACTAAGTCTGCTGCAAACACAATAGTACAGTCACTCATATCTTCCAGATTAGACTATTGTAACTCTCTCCTAGCTGAACTCCCACAATATCTTATCCATAAGTTGCAGAAAGTACAAAATTGGGCTGCCAGGATAGTTTTGAATGTCAAGAAACATGATTCTATATCGGTTCACCTGCATCAGCTCCACTGGTTGCCTGTTAGGTTTCGGATCAAATTTAAAATAAATCTACTAGTATATAAGAGTTTGAATCGACAGGCACCATCATATTTGACATCAATGCTTAACTACCAGCAGCATCAACGCACCACAAGATTGGCAAGAAAATCATACATGCTACAAGAAAAAAGATCAAAACTCGTCTCTATGGGTGACCGTGCCTTCAGTGTTGTGGCACCAAAGTATTGGAATGAACTGCCAGATGATATCAGGAACATTGAACTTCCATTGGACATCTTCAAAAAGAAACTAAAAACTCATTATTTTAAAACAGCATATTGTGGAGAAAAAGCGCAATGATTGTTTTTTCTTAAATAGAATTGCGCTATATAAATATGTCATGTTATGTTATGTTATGTTACATCCACAACAACCACAGTCAAATAAAAACTTAAAATGCATATGGTAAACGTCAAATCATATCATTTTGCCATGCTGTTGCACACACAGGTGAATTGTAATCATGTTTAAGGTACAGTCTTAGTTTCTTATCCATTTCAGTGTCCCTATTGCCAGCAGTCACCTCTTTTTACTGCAAATTCATACCTTGTCTCCACTGTCCAGGCACCAGCCTGTGATGTTTATCCTCATTGTCCCCGATAAGGGTATGGAATTGTCATGATATTGTGCAGTACAACACAGGCCAATAGAACTGAAGTGACAATGTCTTCGTTTTGATTCATAGTAATGAGCAAACTTCCACATCTATTGATCATGATGCCAAATGCATTCTCCACAACCCTGCGTGTCAAGAAAGTCTGTAGTTGAATATTCTCTGGTCATCTGTCTGGAAGCATATGGCTACTGAAGAGTTTCATGAGCCATGTGTGAAATAAAATGGTATAATCCCCAATAAGAAAGTATGGCATTGAACGGTCATCTCTGGGAAGTGGTTAAGCTGCAGGGACCTGTAGGGTACCATTGATAATGCCTGACCTCAGTTGCGACTGGTTAAATATCTGGCTACATAAAATTGTAGTTGGCATCCACAAGGGCAAAGAGAATGATTGAGTGGAAACCCTTGCAGTTGAAATACAATGACTCTTGAACATCTTACCGCCACATGCTTACAATCTTTTGCCCCAAAGGTGTGATGGAAATTCCACCGTGAAGAAAATTCTGTTTCCACAGCTTTCCACTCAGCACTGGTCCTAGGGCAATGCATTGTCTTAGCTGAGTATTCATCAAAAATGGCATCACAGCCCTCACGGACAATCCTGGAAACACTGGTGTGGGCCACACGAAAGCCATACATCAGGCTTCAGTATCTCTCACCAGTTTCTAGGAAGCGGAGTGTCACGGCAAGTCTGCAACCAGGATTGGTGGCTTTGTGGTACCAGATGGCAAACTTCTCTATCCTTGGTCCCACTCTTGTTAGAATTTCTTGAGATATAGTAGGGTCCATACAAACAAAATTATTGAACACTGCTACATCTTCATTCGGCAATTTAGTCATAAGTCTGTTATAGTGCCCATAATTGAGTCGTCTGGCCAGGCAAGGTCTGATCCAATACCTCTGGGCCCTTGGTTGAAGCCTTCTCCACCTCTCCAAAATAATTCTGGCCAAGATTATGTCTTCCTCCTGGGGTCCAAAATTTGCCCCAATCACTCTATCTCTTATAGCATGTGAATAATATTTGCTTAACTTTAATACTTTTGAAAATATTTGACATTTACTTCTGTCATTATTTTGCTACAAATAAGAAAATAGCTATTACTCACTTATGGCATGTAATGGAACCCCAAACCATGTACCATGTTGTAGCTGAGAATAAAGTAGCTGAACAACATATTTCAAGAAAATACTCTAACTGCAATAGTTTTGCATTTACAATAGATTTACTCAATGTAAGAATTTCAAAAGTAGCTATTACTCAGCTATTCGATATGCAACAGGTCCAAAACCTTACTATGTGATAGCTTATCAAAAAATAGATGAATAACATATCCGAAAAGTTTGCCTAACTTTAATACTTTTGAAGATATTCAACATTCACTTCTGTCATTACTTTTCTACAAATACGAATATAGCTATTACTTATATAGCTATTACACTTATGGCATGCAAAGGAACATTAAACTATGTACCATCTTATAGTTAAAGACAAATTAGCTGAACAACATATTTCAGAAAAATACTCTTACTGCAACAGTTTTGGAGTTACAATTGATTTACTCAGTGGTAAGAATTTCAAAGTAGCTATTACTCAGCTATCCAATGTGCAACAGGTCTGAAACTTTACTATGTGATAGCTTATCAAAAACCAGATGAATAACATGTTCATAAGATTTGCTTAACGTTAATACTTTTATAGATATTTGACATTTACTTCTGTCATTATTTTTCTACAAATATGAAAATAGCTGTTACTCGCTTATGGCATGCAATGGAACCCTAAACTATGTACCATGTTATAGCTAAGGACAAAGTAGCTGAAAAACATATTTGAAGAAAAAGCTCCAACTGCAACAGTTTTTGAATTAGCAGTCCTTATATATTTAATCCCAATTGCTTGTTTGTTTTGCACTTGGTGGGGGCCCATGGGGAATGTGCAGACAGTTGCTTGCAACTGTGAGTTCATTCGTGATGGGTGCCTTAGTTTTGTATCAGTGTTAGTATTTTTCATGCTAACTTTGTATTTAGTAGTATGGTGAAACTCAAATCGAAATATGGTCAAACAGTCTTAATGCAGCCACAATCTAAAACGTTTAGGATTCCCTTCATGCAATTTCATATTTAAATATAATCCCTAAATTTTGGGAGCATAAATGACTTTTAGCCTGAGTTTAACTTACTTGAGATTAGGCATCATATATGAGTTTGAGTTTTTACGAATACTATCCCAGAGTTGAAATACATTGAGATTTTGTAGTAGGTGAACTATAGCTTGGCTTGTGTATCTTGTACATTTAAATCTGGTCTATCAGAGTATCTGGGACATCTGATGATAACCTAGAGAAGTCGTATCACCATGAAGCCAAGCTGTAACTCACTTTCTAGATTTTTTTAGAAAAACATTTTTAAGAAAAAAATGTTCATTCGCAGAACCTTTTAAACTTATGTAGATTTTTCAACAAATAACCACGACCCACCACAATCTGACCACTGACCATTTACTAAGAAAAAGATAAGTCATATGATCTTGATAATATTGCTTCCAAGCACATTACTTAGGGTGTGTAGTATGTAAACTCATGACAGGAAAATTGGGGTGTTAATAAAAATATGCAAACACGAAAGAATGCCAGCAAGAAAAGAATGGTTTATTCTGACAAGAAGTGTTAACGAAAGTTAAACAAAAGTAAACTAAACAATGGTTTAAGCTGAAATTTACAAACAAAAAATTCTTTTTTTTTCTTTGCAATTTATCCATGCTTACATTCTTTTTTGCATTCCTTTTTTGTTTCAAAATTATTAGGATTCCCCTCACACCCTCCATATGTGAACTTTTTACATTTATTCTTCTTTGGGATATAGTAAAACCTCTTCAAATTGGCATAACATTCCCCAGGATCTTTCTTAAAGAAACACTTGCATTTATCTTCACATTCTGCTTTGGTCAAAAATCTGTAAATAAACATATTAAAAACAAGATCACTGTTGCTTTTGAGTTCAGTGATAACAAATCCTTTAAAGAATCATAGATCTAGTATTGCTTGTGGGCCATTCCCAACATTCAGTCAGAGGTATATACATATAATATATATTAGATATAATCTTGCCATATACAAACAAAAATAAGCCAACAGTCACATACCTTCCTTGTATGCGTTTCCTGGGGGTCTTACTATTCTAATGGCATGAAGTGTTATTAACTATTTAAAGCCCAACGTTGAGAGTCTAGAGAACATTTAAAACCACTTATTCCTGAGTCATATGTGATGCTAAGGAAGTATTATTAACTATTTAAAGCCCAACTTCAAGAGGTCAGAGAACCTTTAAAACCACTTATTCCTAAGTCATATGTGATGCTAAAGTACGCATCCTTACATACACATGACACTATGTCATATAATTAATATACATAAACAAAAATATGACAGTTATGCAGATGGCAGTATTTTGTGGGTGTATAAGCTCAAGTATGAAAGTTTTCATCTTCATAAGTAATATGTATGCTTTTTTATACAGGGGGATGTTTAAGGTTAATTATACACCATTTTGTATTGATAATGAGTAAAATGAGTCCGTATTTAAAGACAGAATGCAGAGAAGTTGTTGTACATATATGACCACCAGTGAATATGAAAAACATTAATTTTACCTTTCGATAACTCCACCATTTCTGAATGGATTTAATGCAACAAAACGAGCAGAAGTTCCATAAAAAGTACTTTTGAATGATGCATATATATACATGAAGTATTATTAAATATGCAAAACCAAATGTCAATAGGCTAGAGAACATTTAAAACCACTTATTCCTAAGTCATATGTAATGCTAAAGTAAGCATCCTTATATACACATGACACTATGCCATATAATTTATATAGATATGAGAGCTGCCACAATGCTGTGAATATACATATTTTATACATGTCAAAGCAGTACCACTTCTGCAAATATGTATTGGTTAATGGCCAAGTAAGTGTCCAATACTAGAAAATAATGGATGGTTTACAAGGTTCCAAAGGGACCTAGTCACTTACGACACTTACGGGGCTATGAACCTATTTAAATGACACCAATTTCTTATTTTGTAATTTTAAAGATATGTTTTAATATCCTGACTCTCCATTCCTATATTTCTGGTGTGTATGTTTGGTTTTGGTGATCACTTCATTAGGAATAAATGTATAAGGCGTTTCTTTGGAAATCTGTAAAGAGGCCAAAATATATGGCCAAAATCTCAGTGTGGAACACCTGCCCAGCAGTGAAAGATATTGGACACAGTTAACAAAAGAATATCCCTGAGGTGTAGTTCACAAAGCTTTACAGAGGATTACACTGATACACAGATGACATAAAAACATCGGCAACCATTTGGGTTTTGTTTATTCTTGTCTATATGACTTATACGTAGACCAAGAATAAAATTTAATAAGATTACTTCCCCAGGCCAAAAAACTTTCCCCCTTCAAACCAGATTTTAAATTATTGTTTACTCGTGAAGTTCAAAATGGATGAATAAGTATACATTAAAAATGATTGTGGGAAAAAGTTATGGTTCTGATAGCAGTTACTCTCAGCTAGTTATTTTCAAAAAAAATCGGAACTTCTACAAAAACATATATTAGAATTGGGTTATTATAAAATAGGGAGACAGCTATTTTATTTTTGTGTCACATATTGCACAATAACAATTTTACCAAAAAAAAAGTGTTGGATATGATTATTTAGCCATTTACCTATTTATTTATTTTTTCATACACATGGTACGCCTCCAACATATATACAATTAGAATAGTTTATTTATATAAATATAAAGACTTCAGAAGTACATAATAATTCTAATATCTCATTAATCTCATTACTCCAAAAAATATGAGACACAGGAGTAAACTTGAATATTTTGGACAGGAATATATCCTTAGATATTTATATTTAACAACATATTTTGTAGATAATATTTATTATAGCTGGGTGACGAAACAATCTTTCTAGTGTAGAAATTCTGTTTGTAGTTTACAAATATATCAAGGATGAGTTATTTTGGTTTAATCCCACATATTAATATCAAGTACCTATTTTTATTGCCAAGACATCCTCCATAATAAAATGTTTCACACTCATCTGTTTCGGAGTTGTGAAACCATCTGATGAAAAGGAATAGGCAGGGCCCAGGGTCAGCATCCTGATCACAGTCATACCGGGCTTTAATATATAATTTTAATATAAAATTTTAAAATTTTGTATCAAAATGGTGATCCAAATAACTCTCAAAATTTAATGGCATCTAAGCTGGATTAAGACATATCTGTTCATTTTTCTTCATGAAGTTCCAACCATTACCATTTGTGTAATCCTGCTATTAGACAGACAAATATATTGCCATGATAATAAAAGACCCTTGACTGAGGTAAAACATTGGCACCTGTTAACTTATTTACTTAGCTAATTATCTAAAGTAAGTGGCTCACAGGTATGCACTAGTTGACTGAAAAATTGTTTTTTTCCTATATCATCAACCATTTTCTTTGGTAAGTCAAAAAAAAGACAATATTGACCTCTAAAAATATGTACTTTCACTGCACTTGTTAAAAAGGTTTGCTTTTCTTATATTTTTGACCATCTGTTTTAAATAAGTCAGTAATAAAACAAGAATGACACCCAAAAATTTGTACTTTTATCGCACTTGTTTAAGAAAAACCTGGCATAAAAACTTCCGGAATGGCATATATAAAAAGAGGAAGACTGCACCACAGACTACCATATGTAAAAAATATTGCCCAAATCTAATGGGTAATTTGTCAGCTATATATACATACAAGTGGTTAAAACAGAATCTATTTGAGAAAAGATTGTTACCATTTCTTGGACCGGCACGGCACAATATGCTGATAGACAATAACAAACCAATAAGCTGCAGTACAGAAGACATATTCCTCACCACCTGTAACACTAAATGCTTTCTACTCTCAACCTCTTGTGAATACAAAAAAGACCCTTTTTCATCATGAAAGTAGAGAACTGCCACACATTTATTTCAATATACTGTTATGGCCTAGTCACACGACAGGCAGTATTGTCTACGTTTGTAGGCTTTTGATGTAACTTTTCATTCTTTCATGTGCCTCCATCAGTTATCTTTCCAGTAATATATTCATTGTACATGTTGTAGTTTCTTTTGAAGATGTTCCATAATGTTGAATAGAACATTAACAACCTATGGTGCCACTTGAGCTATGTAACACAGCAGAAATTTTGACTGAAAAAAACAATACATGCATGGAAATGCTGAGAAAAAAAGATATTTTGCAATACTCACAATAGAAATCCATTAAAACACAACTTGTGATTTATTTGAACAAAGTACGGTGAAAATAACCAAACTTAATTTTGTACATTGTAAAGTCACATCTAATCAAATTGATAATGTTATGAAACAAGGTAAGTGTCCTTCAAGCAGTCCAATGTGTTACCCCAATCCTAAAAAATCATCTTTAGACAGAGAAGTTTAAAAAAAACGGGCCTGTCCCTAATCTTAATTTTATTTCAAAGATACTGGAAAGGTTAGTAGCAGTCTAACTCACATTGATGAAGCTGGCCTTATGACCGCATTTGTATTTGCTTATAGAAACATCACTCTACTGAAAATACCTTCTTAATAATCAGAACAATCTTCTTCTCAACATGGCCAAAGGGTCTGCCACAGCCCTCACCCTCTTGGATCTCTCCACTGCCTTTGATACCATTGCCCTCACCATTCTCCTTAACAGACTTAATGCCTAATTTGAATTCATTGAACTGGTCTTCGGCTGGTTCAAGTCATACCTGTCGGGAAGAACACACTCGGTCAAGGTAGGTAGCACTCTCTCACATCCTTCTGAGTTCCACTTTGGGATTCTACAGGGCTCCATCCTTGGACCAATTCATTTTCTCTCTATAGAAACCCAATCAGCTCAATCATTCACTCGCACAGTTGTATTATTTTACCACTTCTATGCTGATGATACCCAATTATACATAAAACTCTCACCAGCAAATTTCTCTCACTCTATACTTACACTAAAGAACTGCCTGAACGACCATCGATTGTTCATTAAATAATATTCTAAAATGGTAGGATGCGCAGTGAACGTGGACACGTCTTTTGCGCAGTTCAGAAATCGCGAATATAGAACGGTAAATAAAGTAACGCTGTTGAATTCTACGTACATCATCTGTACAAATGTAAACAACGACTCGCAGTAAAATAAGTGGTTAAAATATTCATAAAATTGTTATTTTTTGCTTGATTTTAATAAATAGCATATCGTTTTAAAACCACTGTGGTTATTTGATAATCTTGGACTTAGCTAAGTCACCCTTTGTCAATACAGTTTTAAGACAAAACTTAGCTGAGACAAAAGTTTTAAATTTAAAACTGGATTTAAGCCTAAGACCTGGCTAAGTCTAAGACCTTTCGTGAACACAGGCCCAGGTTTCCAAAGAAGGAACTGCATTCACATGACCACTGGAAATACTGCCTGTAGTATGACTGGGACGTTAGGTATCTGTCCTGTTAGAAGACATATGCTTACATCCACCAGTAGGTTATGGTTGGCTGTGTTCATTTGTCTGTCAGTCTGTTTGTTTGTCAATGATCTCGATAACTCCAAATCCAATAAAAAGATCATATACTGGATACCAAAAATCCTTAATTTTCGCAAATGCCCCCTGGTGGAGGTCTACACTTTATAAGCGCTAACTAGTTTCCCATAAAGCACCTCTTCCGTGTGGATCAATATCACCAATCTATTGAATAATACTGCAGTGTTATCATAGTCATGTTTTACCCATTGTCTGGCCTGGATTTGCTTACTTGGAGAGTATTTAAGTAGTTTTTGTATCCTCTGTTGTTAGAACACATACTGAAATCATGGGCTGGGATTCATAAAAAAATCTCAAACTCAGTTTCAGACTCAAACTCATATAACCTCTATAGTATATGTTTTAAACCCTAAATCTGTGAATGCTAAGTTTGAGTTTACACTTATGTAGGACTGAGTTTGAGTTTGACTATTCACAAAAATCTCACTCAGTCTCAAATTTAGTCTCAAACTCAGTCCTACATAAGTGTAAACTCAAATTTAGTATTCTCAAGTAAATTCTAACTACGTAGTTTATGGTCAAAGTCAAATTGGAAATATGGCCAAACAAATTTAATGCAACCATTTTAACGCAACCAGTTTAACCCTAAATTATAGGGATTGTATTTGGGTTCTAGTGTCAGACTGATTTTGAGATTTTTATAATAATAGACCAGAGTTGAGATACAGGGACACTTCATATTAGGTGGCCAATAATAATTTGACTACTGCTACTTCTTTCATATTGTGTATAGGTTAATGACCAAGTATGTGTCCAGTATTTGAAAATAATGGATTGTTTCTGATACCCTGAAGGGACTGGATCAACAATCCATTATTTTCCAATATCAGACACTTGCGAGGCTATTAGCCTATTTAAATCACACTTCTTTCTTAATTTGTAACTTTTCAGATATCGTTTAACATCCCTACTTTTTATTTTATATTTCTGGTGACTGTAATTTTGACTTTTTATGATCATTTTAGTTGAAATGAAAGTAAAAGGGTTTCTTTGGAAATGTGTAAAAAGGCCTCCCATATTCGGTGATAATCGCTGAGTAGAACAACTGACCATTAATGAAAGATATTGAACACTTTTAACAAAAAAGTGTAACTTAAAGGTATAATTTAATTTTAGATCTGGTCCATTGGAGTATATGGGACATCCAAAGATAATCAAGAAAAGTCGTGCTACCATGCATCCAAGTCGTACTCATCTCCAAATGAGAAATAAAAGTTCATTCACAAGGCCTTTTAAACTTGTTTAATATTTTCAACAAATAACTACAACAGCTGCAATCTGACTGGTTGCCAGTATTAATCATTTAAAAACTCACGACAGGAATATATGGGTTTAAATAAACAAGGCCGAAAGGGGTTTCGGTCTACTAGAGCGAGCACAAAGCTATCAGCGACACGAGTAGTGCACGGAAATGGTCGACCATCACAGTACTAATGTAGCCCATCACTGACTGTCATTTTTTTACTTAATTTTTTACTTACTGTAAAAGACAGACAGTGACTATGGCCATGCCACAACTTCTGTAGATTTTATTTATTTATTTATTTGGGGTTTTTACATCGCTTTCAACACTGTACAGGTCATATCACGACGAGTAGTTGGAGGGGCAGAGGAAACCAGTACATACAGTTCGTTAGGGTTCTGTACTGTAATCTGCCTACCAACGGCAAGCAACTACCAGCTTTCCCACTTGAGGCCGTGCCGGGAATTGAACCCCGGCCTCAGAGGTGGGAGGCGAGAGTGCTACCACTCTGCCAACGTGGCCCCCACAACTTCTGTAGAAGAGAGAGAGTCATTTTGGGAACGCCACAATTCATAAAAGTCCGGAGACAAAAAAAAAGACAAGTAATCTCTAGAAGCATGAGCCTCGTTAAGGCTCACGCTTAAAAAAAATATGCCAACAAGAAAGCACATTGTTTATTCCAACAGAAAATATTAAAGGAAAGTCGAACAAAATTAAATTAAAACAATGGCTTAAACTAAAATTCATAAAATTTTTCTTTACAATTCATCGATGCTTACATCTTTTTTCACATGCTTTTTTTGTTTTAAAATTATTAGGATTCCCCTCACACCCTCCATATGTGAACTTCTTGCATTTATTCTTCTTCGGAATGTAGTAAAACCTCTTAAAATTTGCATAGCATGGTCCAGAATCTTTCTCAAAGTAACACTTGCATTTTTCTTCACATTCCTCTTTGGTTAAGAATCTGTAAATAAGAGATTTCAAATGATGCATTGTGAATGAGAGGACTTGGAGATTGCATACCTCTGCCAAGGCCTATCATCTCCACTATTGCTTGAGAGTGTACATTGATATGTACAAAATATTGAATCCAGAAATAACTCTTCTATGTTTAACGAAGACCCAACTGATTTGATGTAAATCTGTGTAGCACTTTTGTCATAATCTTGCTAAGATACAAACAAACAAACACACACAATCATACAATCACATAACATCCTTGGTGAAATAGACAGAATTGATTCTCTGACTACCCTAATGGCATGGGATATTATTCACTATTTGAACCTGATATTAAATAATTGATTATTTGTAAAGTTTAAAATGGAAGCATATGTAAACAATGAAAGCACTACTTAAAGTTAAGCAAAGTATTTACTGGTTCAGCTAATTTTTCAAAAGAATGGGGAGGTATTCATTCATTCATTTCCTTCATTTCAATCACTCATTCATTCCATTAATTAGTTTAATAATAAACATTAAAAGAGTTAAGAAATTACATAAAAATTCTAATGTCTCACTCATTTCATTACTACAGATATTATGAGATACACTAGTAAACGTTTGTATTTTGGAAAGGAACACACTTTACATGAAAGGATATATTTTGTATTTGAATTTTATAACAGCTGGGTGACTGAGCAATTTCTTTAGTTCACAAATTTTTGGTTCTATTTAACAAATACAACAAGGGTGAATATTATTTTGGTTGAATCCTACATTGTAATACAACATACCTGTTTAGGTTGCCAAGACAACCACCATAGATAAATGTTTCACATTCATCTGTTTCAGGGTTGTGAAACCATCTGGGAAAATAGCCTAGACAGGGACCGGGGTCTGCATCCTGATCACAGTCATACCACGCTTGAACATAAAATAAAAACAAAAATGAGGAAGGATATAAAATTATCTGAGTGGTGTTTTTTTTTTTCAATTTTCAAATTTTAACCAAAACAGAAGACAATAGAAAAGAAAAAAAAAATCTCAAATAGCACATACCAAAATAAAATTAAATTATGAATGAAGATGACATTCTTATATAAGTGCATGACGTCGGATGGTTTACATTTATTATGCACCTCTTCATGTGAATAATGAGTAAACTAAGTCCAAATTCAAATAATATTCAAAGAATGGCTATCATGTATATATATATATATATGAACAAAAGGAGAAGTTCTGTAACACATGTTTTCTGGTAATGTAAATAATATATAACATGATGATGTATGTAGCATATTTATAGGCTATATGGGGGGAGTTCACCCTCGGAGGTCTGTAATTCAAACCCCACACCCAACTCTATATGGGAGAGTTGGTTAGTTGCTTGCTGATGCACAGCAGTTTACAGTGCAGAATCTAGTATGTGCTAGTTTCCTTTGTCCTCAGAATCATCCATCATAATGTCACCTATACAGCGTATTTACATCATCGTTAAACCCAAATAGAGAATTGAAGGCTACTTAGTTTCTAAAATATCTGCGCAAAATCGTCACTGAATATGTAATGCTAATTACCCATAATAAGTGGTGCCATGGAACAGAAATTACATCCCTCCCAACATGTCTCCTTATTCAGTCCAAACACGGATTATTGTAGATGAGAAAAATCAATTCAATCCAAGTTGAATAGTGAGGATTGGGTGTATTTGTCTGATCAAATGATAAAATTAGCAATTTGTGTTCCACAATGGTTTATATTCTTTTATTATCGATCACTCACTTGCATAGGTAAGAAAAAAAGACTCCATTAACTAAAAAAATATGTATTTTTACTGTACTTCTCGAAGAAAAATTAGCGTTACAAACTTATTACATATACACCCCAGTGTCTTCTTGGTATAACCTGGCTATGTCATTGGATTAACGTTTATTACCTTGTTTTATGTTCAGTTGCATCTTAGAGTCTCTCAATGGATGAAGATTAAGTGATATAAAAGTCCACATTAGATTAGATACAAAAGGAGGAGGAACTAGCAACAGGCAGATCCCATATTGTATAGCCTTGATCCGATGTGTAATTTTTCTAGTTATTACAAAACTGGGTACAGGTAAATAAGTAAAGGTTCTTACCACTTTTACTGAGAATGGGACAGCACAATATGCCGAGAGACAATAGCACACCAATGAGCTGCATTATGGAATACATATTCCTCACAGTCTGGAACACCAAATGTTTTCTGCTTGAAGCCACTTGAAAATATAATAGAGTCGTTTTGATTCTGAAATTAAAATCACACACATACAATCCCCCCCCCCCCCCCCCCCCCACACACACACACACACATATTATAAGACACTGTTAAGCCCTACTTACACTACAGATACACAGAAATTTTTTAATTGTTCACAATTTCTAACAACTAGAGACGGTATCAAATTATCTCGGTTAACCTTAGGGGAGCTTTTTTGTAGCAGTTCTGTTATATTAGCTGAAAATTCTGTGTTATTTTTGTGTTTCCATTCAGGTGGTATATTTAATGAAACAATGCTGTATGTATTTTTTCAAGAGATAGTCTATGTTCTCCCCAATTCTGATTTTCTTCTGTCGTAAAACTTTACTTAGAAATAATTATCTGTTGTTTGTTTTGTTTTTTGGGACTTCCATGATTGTGGCGTAGCGTGATGAATACCTGTCACATCACTGAAGTTAGACATCAATGGACTTTGTTGGTACTTGGTGACCGCCTCAGTGTTCTACTGATGTCTCTGATGGCTTTGCAGCTCGAACTAGTAGACCAAACCCCCTTTCAGCCTTGTTTCTTCTGCGGTTTGTAACTGCTGGAAAAGCTGCCTGTAGTGTGGATTGGACATTAGCATCTTATTTATAGATGATTTAATACTGTGGTCTTTTGTGTAGGATACATTTACCATTGTTATTTCTTTTGATAATATTCCACCATGTTGAATGTAACATTAGCAACCTATGGTGCCACTTGAGTTATCTTACAGGGCTAAACTACTGACTGCAAACACAATATATGCTTTGATTTGCGGGGATATATATGGTGTAATACTCACAAAAGAAAACCATTAAAACTCAACTTGTGATTCATTTGAATGAATTTCAATGAAAGAAACACCATTTATATTTTGTGCATTTATGGTTTAAAATTATATCATTATTATCGAAAATTACAATTCGCTATCAAATCTAATCAATCATACAATGGAAGCTAATATCCATACTGGTGCATTCTAAGGCACAGCACACCTTTAATGCTATCACAGAAGCTCTAAAACATGGAAAAGGATTGGTGATAGAAAGAGCAACTGGCACAATCGTGGTAGTCTAAGATCAGCTGTGTCAAATGATAGCTTTTGTCATGGAACAGTGTTATTTGAAAATATAATTGTTATATTCAACAATCACATAAATTGAATAGAATTTATTTATCATAGTTACATGCAAACACAAAATTAAACAATAATAAAAACAGATAAAACACAAGTAAACAATAATAAAAGACAGAAAACAATTTGCCTAGCCCCAATGGACGTATATGTCCCTTTTATAAAGTAATAGTTAATTATAGTGGTTTCTATGAGAATTCTAAATGGACAATATGTTACAGTCTTTGACATAATAAAAATAACAAAATATGGATTATAATACCTTATAGTTTACAAGAGTTTAACAATATACCAAGTACTAGAAAATGAAAGTACAAAAGAAATATCTTAGTTTGTGTTTCTCAAATTAAGAGTGCATAAATAAATATAACCTAAAATACAATAAATAACCCGCCCGGTGTCATTATCTTGCTGGGGAAAATATTATGAGGTAATATCACGCAAGCTTGTATAAAGAGAAGATCATTTTGTCTAATTTTAAAGGTTTACTTAGACGGTTCAAAGTGAGAGTTGTTTTGTTAAGTCAAATTGAACAGTGCCCATACTCTCTGATACTATTATAAAAAATGTACAAAGTCTGTGTTTCTTTATAATTGGTGTCCCCCAGTGGGTACGGGCCCCTACTACGGGGAAGTAGAATAGGCCCAACATGTCCTCCTGCATGTTGTAAGAGGCGACTAAAAGGAGGTATGAATATCGCAATACTAAGCTTGACTGGAATTTGACATAATAAATTTTATTTTATTTTTGTTTCTTTATATATTTTACTCTCTTTGAGAAAGAATTCTAGTCTATATATGATTTGTAGTTGTTTTATTAAATTTGTGTGTTTGTTTTGGTACAGTTTGTTGCTGTTTGTCCTTTTATGCATAGATTCTTTTTAAATATTGTTTAATGCATTTTTGTTTTTAATCCGTATATATAGTCACGAGTGTTTTTTATATATTTGTTCATGTTGTGTATATTGTTTAAAGTATTTATTGATTTTACTGGTACAGTATAACACTAAGGTGGTCTTGCACCTTAATTTTTAAGTAACTTAACCTAACTTAACTTCATAATTGGTAGAAAATATCATGGCATTCTTCTGTCCAGTAACGCGTCATAAGTGACAAACTTACATATTTGTTCATATTGTGTATATTGTTTAAAGTATTTATTGATTTTGCTGGTACAGTATAATACTAAGGTGGTCTTGCACCTTAACTTTTTAAGTAACTTAACCTAACTTAACTTCATAATTGGTAGAAAATATCATGGCATTCTTCTGTCCGGTAACGCGTCATAAGTGACCAACTTACATCGGTAAGGTAAAACAAAATTAATTAATTTGTTCCCAAATTTACTCCTCTATTTACAGAAATAATTCTTACAATATATATGTCTTAACATACAGTATAAACATAAATTCATTTTTGGAATTTTGTGGTTTCTATGACACAAACAAAGTTTGTTTTCACTTCCAAAGGAAACGTCCCAGATTTGCCCAACAGAAGAATCTCGAAGACAAAAAGCATGGGTCGTCAGGTAGATCTGTGCATTTTTACAGAACATAATGCAACCACATGCCAGATATGAAGTAATTGTTTTGGGGGATTTGTCAAGATGTGGGACACAGAATTGACACCACTGGTCTTTAACAATAAAGTGTTGTCTACGGTGATCTTCACCTATCATTAAGACGACCTTCTTTGTCACATTGCGAACACGTGTTCAGTGTTTCCTACCCGTAACACAGTTATTTGCTTCTTTTTACAGGCCGTGAACTAGCATGTACCAGTAGTATATAGCTGAAAGAATGCAGCATATGGAAGCTTCAATTGTTATTTATTTCAAATTATTTATGTAATTATTTTTATCAATTGTGTATGCATTCAAAATATTTTTACAATATATTCTGGCAGTTATAACATGATACATTGCAAATTAAATATAGTAAAATTTGGGAAGACAATATTTTGCAATTTGGGTGATAATACAAGATTTACAGCACTTATACTGATTTGGGGCCACATGAGGGTGTGAGCTAGGTCAATTCTGAAGAAGTTGGTTACTACTTTAAATTATTTTACTTTGTACCAAGATACATGTTGCTGTTTCTGATTGGTCACTCTTTGATCTTCGTCTGTAAACCCTGTATAATTTCTTGCCATTTTACCTTGCCTTGCTTCGTTTGTCAACTTGGCTTTCTACCCCTGTTTGACCTTGGAGGTTATTGCTTCCTGACCTGGTACATGACCTAATTGTTGCTTCATTGGCCGGTGGGTTGGGCAGTTTGGTTAACATAGAACCCATGTACTCTTTACAAAGGTAATTTAATAAGTACTGCCCAAGCTGCCTACTTTTCTTTGACCGTTTATCTTGTTGTGATCTTGACCTTTGAAAGTTGAAGGTCAGCCTTGTGACCTTGGAGCTGATTTCGGTCTAACATCAGCTTGCTTATAAATCTGGCAAGGCAAGTTTTTTGGCCAGCTAGAGTACAACACATACATTACTGAAACAAATTTTAAAATTGTCCAAAATGGTAGCCAATACTTGATCCTTTATTGCAGAATAAAACTGTCAGACAGCCAGACAAGTTGAGGTAGTGATTTCAAGTAGAAATAATATTATCGCCCATTAAAATTCACTGCAAAAGGTTAATGGATTTTGCAGCCTTAGTCTATTTACAGCTTGTACTTCTTCGTATTTTATTCCATAGAAACCAAAGATACTATACAAAAAACGAAGTACAAATAAGGCTTGGGTAATAAGTTGGGTCAAGTTACTGCTTGGTGACTTATTATTGCAAAAATCTCAACATTGTCCAAGATAGAATACTTAATGATGTTTGTTTGTTTGTTTTTTGGCATACCAATGCTTTCCACATAAGGAAGTCAAAGTGACAAAAACAAAAAAATAATATATTCAGGGCATATGCAAATTGTGCAAAGTTGAAGCATAGAAAGTTCTTGTAGAAATTACAAAATTCGCTCTTAAATGATTCTACAAGGTTTATTTTATTTTTTTCAGGTTAGTAAAATACTTTTATTACTTGAGCTTGTGTCAATCCATATTTTTATCTAAAAATCACTGAAACTACACTTGAAACAAAAAATTAGGTTTTTGTGTCCCAGCTGTTCAAAATAACAGCAGGGGGAGCAGTACAGCATGCAGCAATTAAGTTACTTAGATCAATTTGGATGTGGGCCCTCCTCAGGAGCAGGGTTAATTTTTTGCACATAATGCAGCTTCCAAGCAAGTGATTTATACAGTTAAGATTTAGCACTAAACCCTGTATGACTCATAGTCTCTTTGGTCAAGACTAATTGGCTCCATACGTATAGAACAGTGTGCAACATCAGTTGTAACACTGTGAATGGTATTTAACTCCTTACATCTCACTTTTGTGCTTGAGTATTAGTATCCATGCCATTGCAACATATATGAGTCATTGAATACCTGTCCTGATATTAACCAACATTAATGGCATTGTACATACTGTTACTGCTATCCAACCATAAACCCACCTCCCAATTGAAAAAAAAAAACAAACAAAACATTCACTATTCATGGCTGTAGTTGATGACAGGTTCCCGACACTTTCCCCATAGCTTTCCAATCAACATTACATTTTTTAAAGATGTCTTCCTATAGGCTCCCCAAAAACCTTGTGATAGTTTCCTGATATATCCGATTAATTTATGAAACTTGAAAAACTTTATGAAACTCAGCTTTAGATGGAAACGATTGCTTTGCAAATGTCAAGATAAGCTTAAGATAGCTGTAAGATAAAAAGATCACTTGGCAAAAAGTACGTAAGATAAGTTTAAGATGGGTTTAAGATGGATTAACCATTGCAGAATCTGACAATGACCGGAGTCAGATTATACTGAAATCAAACAGTATGATAATGTTATAAACTGTTCTCGATGTAGTTCAGTACGGAAGCACCAAGTACTGGAACCACCATACTCGATCGTCTCGATTGTAATTTACAATATTCTTAAGATTGTTCTCTGAAGGCAAAGATTGACCTCCAAAATGGCAAACATGGGGGATCATCTTGCAATCTGGGACACATTCACCATTGTGTAACAGCCCTATAATAATTTAACCTCTTGGCATTGTTGTAGCTAAAGCCCCAGTTGCACCAGTAGTGGTATTGTGTACATTTATCAGCATTCTGTACATTATGTGATTATTTTACTTACTGACCTACTTCTATCAGTAGAGTTTATATACTGTGCCACTTCTTGGCATTCTATGGCCACACATACAGAAGTTTAGACTGCCATATCAAGTTCTGTAGGGTAACTGCAGGGTGTCCCATCATTTGTGTAGCCCCACCTCTGCATTCTCTCTCAGTTTTATGTTATTCTGTCTTTTTTCTATGTTGCCAATGAATTTGTATGCTTACTGTAACACTACCATATCTTCAGAGTATCATTTTCTGTGTTAAATTGTTGCCCTTGACCTTCATAATTCTTTTCTATAGTACAACTATAGCTAGAGGTAGCTTATTTTCATAGACGGAACAGCATTCCACATGCGGTTTTCCACCTGTCCTTGACCAACAAAAGGACTGCCTGTGATGTGACTGGGACATTTTAGGGATCTTTTCTGTAAGACGACTTATATTTACATCCATCAGAAGGTTATGTTTGGGTGCCAAATGTAATAAAAAACATATGCTGGATATCAAAAGTCCTTAATTTAATTAAACAAATGCCCGCCCGATGGAGGTCTGCACTTTATGAGTGCTAACTAACTGCACATAAATCAGTTCTTACAGAGTGGATCAATATCGCCAATCTGTTATATAATACTACAATGTTATCATGGTCATTTTTTACCCATTGTTTCGTCTGGATTTGTTTTTTAAGAGTATTTAAGTTGTTGTTTTTGTATCCTCTGGTGTTAGAACACTTACTGAAATCCAGGGCTGGGATTCATGAAAATCTGAAACTCAGTCACCGACTTAAACTTACATATATTCCCTATAGTACAGGGTTTAAACCCTAAATATGGCATGACAATGCTAAGTTTAAGTTTATAAGTAAGTTTACTCATGTAGGATTAAGTTTGAATTTGACAAGCATTGGGCTTGTATTCACAAAATAAATCTCCCTCAGTCTCAAATTCAGTTTCACACTCAAACTCATCACAGTCTAAAAATTAAACTCAGTCCTACATAAGTGTAAACTCAAATTTAGTATTCTTAAGTGAAGTCTATGTAAGTAGTAACTCAAACTCAAATCAGAATCATGCCCAATCAAATTTAATGCAGCCATATTCACAAACATTTAAGACTCCCTTCATGCAAACTTACATATAATCCCTTAAATAGGAAGCATAAATGACTTTTAGCCTGAGTTTAAGCATATACTTTTGAGATCAGCCACCATATTCGAGTTTGACTTTAAAATCAAATTTGAGTTTTAGTTTGAGTTTATAGGGTTTAACCCCGAAATTATAGGGATTATATTTGAGTTCAACTTTCAGATTGAGTCTGAGGTTTTTATGAATACAAGCCCAGGGTTGATACAGGGACACTTCATATTAGGTGACCAATAATAATGTGAGTAGTCTACTACTACTTATTTGATATTATGTAAAGGTTAAAGGCCAAGTAAGTATCCCATATTAAAAAATAATGGATTGTTTCCGATGTCCTGAAGGGACTGCATCAACAATCCATTATTTCCTAATATCGGACACTTGCGAGGCTATTAACCTATTTAAATCTTCCTTAATTTGTAACTTTTTTGATGCCGTTTAACATCATTACCTTTTATTATATTTCTGGTGACTTTTATTTTGATTTTTGATGACAATTCTAGTTGAAATAATAGGAAAAGGGTTTCTTTGGAAATGTGTAAAAAGGGCTTCCATATTTGGTGACAATCACTGAGTGGAACAACTGACCATTAATGAAAGATATTGGACACTTTTAATAAAAGAAAAGCTCAGGCGTATTTTAATTTCAAAGCTGGTCCTTTAGACTATCCGGGATATCTGAAGATAATCAATACAGTTAAACTTTGAAAAAGTGGCCAATATAAAAAAATAATGGAGAGTGAGGTCCGATAGGGCTGATATTTTCAATATTTTCTGGTATTTGTCACTTTTGATGAGTCTGAGTGTTGTAAACCTCGCTCTGTATCCTCTTTGATGCCTGGTCAAAAGATATATGATACTCTGTCCCCAAATTCTGTATTTTCTCTTTTTGCAGGAATAAATTAATCCCCACAAAAATGGTCACAGAGAGAAAGTGTCCATAACTGACTAGTATTAGACATATCAGACAATAGTGAAAACCCAGAAGTGAAATTTACAAATAAATCTTGCTACCATGAAGCCAAGTCGTACCCACTTCCAAATGAGAAGAAAAATGTTCATTAACAAATGCCTTTTAAACTGGATTGGCATTTTCAGCAAGTGACCACAACAGCCGTAATCTGACTAGTTGCCAGTGCAAATATGTGTCCTATCAAACTCATGACAGGAAATTGGGGTTCTAAATAAATAAAAGATATGCCAACAAGAAAGCACATTGTTTATTCTGACAGGAAATATTAAAGAAAAATTGAACAAAACTAAATAAACAATGACTTTAGCTTCAATTAATTATGTTTTGCTTTGCATTTCAGCGGTGCTTACATTCTCTTAGACATTCATTTTTCGTTTTAAAATTATTAGGATTCCCCTCACAACCTCCATATATGAACTTTTTACATTTATTCTTCTTTGGGACGTAGTAAAATCTTTTAAAATATCCATAGCATGGCCCAGAATCTTTCTTAAAGTAACATTTGCATTTTTTTTCACATTCTGCTTTGGTTAGAAATCTGTAAATAAGAGACATTAAATGGTGTAGTACTTTTGTCTTAGTATTCCTAAGATACACACAGATAACAAACAGAATCAAACAATCACATAACATCCATGGTGAAATGGAGAGAACTGAGTCTCTTGCTACCTTAATACCATAGGATATTATTTACAATTTGAATGTAATATTAAATTATTACTTTAATTTTGAATTTTAAACTGTGTGCATAAGTAAGCAATGGAAACACTAATTAATTGCAGATTTAGTAGCTAAGTAAAGTGTTTACTTATTTAGCTCAGTAAATAATTTTGTGAAAAGAATGAGGACGTCTTCCTTCCTTCCATCCTTCATTCATTCATTCATTCACTCACTCATGCACTCACACAAGCACGCACGCATGCACGCACGCCCACACTTATAATACATTACATACAAATTCTAATATCTCACTGATTTCATAACTACAGATATTATGCGATACAGTAGTAAACGTTTACATTTTATTAAACGAACAGATTTTGCATTTTGAGATACAGTAGTAAACGTTTACATTTTATTAAAGGAACAGATTTTGCATTTTGAGATACAGTAGTAAACGTTTACATTTTATTAAAGGAACAGATTTTGCATTTTGAGATACAGTAGTAAACGTTTACATTTTATTAAAGGAACAGATTTTGCATTTTATGATATCACTTGCATTTGAATCTTACAATAGCTTGGGCGACTGAGCATTTTTGTGTAGTTGGCAAATTTGGGTTTCTATCTTACAAATACAACAAGGGTGAATTATTTTGGTTGAATCCTACATTGTAATACAAAATACCTGTTTTTGTTGCCAAGACAACCACCATATATAAATGTTTCACATTCATCTGTTTCTGGGTTGTGAAACCATCTGGGAAAATAGCCTCGGCAGGGACCGGGGTCTGCATCCTGATCACAGTCATACGGCACTTTAATATAAAATTTTTTAAAAAGATAAGACGAAGAATATAAAATTAACTCTGATGGCAGATATTTTAAAATTTAACCACAACGAGAAGGTAATAGAAAAAAAAACACATTTCATATGACATACACCAAAAAAAAATGACTGCAAGTGAAGATTACATTATTATATGAGTGAGTTATAACAGATGTTTTATTTTATTCTCCACCATTTTTAATATCCAATTAAGATTTCCCCGCCTTTATTTTGCATGGATTTTAATTCAATGAGCAGAAGCTCTGCATATTATTCTTTCTTATGATGTATGTAAGACATAAAAAAA
Organism: Sabellastarte sp. h YS-2021; assembly: GCA_964017235.1. Classification (NCBI taxonomy): domain Eukaryota; kingdom Metazoa; phylum Annelida; class Polychaeta; order Sabellida; family Sabellidae; genus Sabellastarte; species Sabellastarte sp. h YS-2021. The sequence goes on along the minus strand of OZ024935.1, from coordinate 80,615,368 downwards.
ATTATATAATATACTTGTAAGCTACATGGGAGGAGGGGGGGGGGGGGGGGCTCTGTGTAGTAGCACATAATTTTCTATCACCCCCTCACCTCTGTGGTCAGTGGTTTGAACCCCGGTCCTGACCCTACATGAGAAAGTTGACAGTGGCTTACTGATGTATTTGTCTCATCTACCCCCAAACCGATGTGATAAAACCTACATATAGTCCCGATCTGATTCGCAGTTTTTGAGTTACTACAAGACTGGTAAGTTCATGTAAATAAGCAAAGAATTTTACCATGATCACTTGGCACTGGATGCCACAATATACTGACAGACAATAACACACCAGTGAGCTGCAGTGCAAAAGACATAGTCCTCCCTGTTTGGAAAACACACAAATGCTTTCTGCTCAAAGAGCTCTTGAAAATATAAAAGAGTCGTTTTCATTCTGACGTTAGAACCAGACACATATATTTTAACACACTGTTTAAGCCCTTGTTACACTACAGGCAGATATTAACTACATTTATAGGTATTTTATATAAAACCCCATTCCTCCATTTACTGCCAGACTTCTGCTAATAATCTTGTGATACTATTATAACCTGTGCTTTTTGTGGCCACAAATACATATACATTTTTTTTTCACGATTTTACCAACTAGAAATGCTACCAAATTCTGTCGGATATTGTTAGGGGAGCCTTTCTGTAGCTGTTCTGTTGTATTTGCTACAATTTTTGTGTTATTTTGCCTCTTCCTGTGTATCCAGCTAAGTGGTATATTTGCCGTATATTTTTTTCTGTGTCAAGAGAAAGTCAATGTCCTTCCCAGTTCTGATTATCTTCTGTAGTAAAATTGTACTTAGAAATAAATATCTGGGTTTCAGTGGAGATGCACCATTCTGCCTTTTTAAGTTTGAGCTCTAGTGAGATTCATGCTTCTAGGAATCACTATTCTTTTCAATTTTTTTTGTCTCCGGACTTTCATGAATTGGGGCACAGTATGATGAGTATCTGTCTGTGCTATAAAGTTAAGCAGCAATGGGCCACATGAGTACTGGAATGGGTTACCGCTTTGGTATACTACTTGTGTCTCTGATGGCTTTGCAGCCCACGCTAGTAGACCAAAACCCCTTTCAGCCTTGTTTCTTCTGCGGTTTGTAACTGTTGGAAAAGCTGCCTGTCGTGTGGCTAGGGCATTAGTACTTTATTTATAGATGATTTAACACTGTCGTCTTTATGTATGACGCATTTTCCATTGTTATTTCTTTTGATGATATTCCATGATGTTAAATGGAACATTAACAACCTATGGTGCCACTTAAATTATGATACAGGACAAAACGGCTGACTGTAAACACAATGTATGCTTTGATTTGCAGTGATATATATGGTGTAATACTCACAATAGAAAAACATTAAAACTCAACTTGTGATTTATTTGAATGGAATTCAGTGAAAGAAAAAAAAACTCCTTTAATAGTTTCTACATTTATGTTTAACTTAAGATCATTATTTTTAAAAATTACAATTCAATATCAAATCTAATCAGTTATATAATGAAAGCTAATATCCATGCTGGTGCTTTCTTAGGCACAACACGCCTTTAATACTATCATAGAAGCTCTGAAACATGGAAAATGATTGGTGATTCAAAGGGCAACTGGCAAAAGCATGGCAGCCTAATATCGGCCATGTCTAATGATAGCTTTGTGTCACAGAACAGTGGTATTAGAAAATAAAAGTGAGATATTTAGCTATCACATGAATATAATGCCCAGTGTCATTATCGTTCTTAGGAAAATATTATGAGCTAATACTATGTGAGCTGGTATAAAGACAAGATCATTTGTTGAAATTTAAAGGTTTATTTAGAAGACTCAAAGTGAGAGTTATTCTGGTAAATTGATTTGAAAGTGCCCACACTGTCTGATACCAATGAAATAAGTCTATAAAATATGTGCTTGTTCATAATTTGTGTATCTTTACATACAATGAATATCATGGCATCTCCAGAACAAAGACACTGGTCGTCAGGTACATTCATGCAATTTTGCAATAACATGTTTCAGCCAAAGTGATAACACTGCCACTTTCACACTAAAGGTGGTACATCCCATAGTTACAAGTTTTCTGAGACGGCGGAACTGCCTCCCAGGTTTTGCCCCATTGTTCACATTACAGGCAGTATACATTTGGTTATAGACATTGGGCAAAATGCCCATCTGAGGTTTGTATGTGAATTTGTGACACTGTTGTGAAACATCCAATACCTCAACTCACATTATGTTGCCATGGTACACCGCAGGACGACTAAGTCACAACCTTATATACACCGTAGACCATATCTTCAGTTACCGTAGTAACAAATTCGTACCCACTGTGCAAAATCAGAGATGGAAATTTTAAACATTTTACAACTTCTATAGGTGGTGCAGGGTGTTTTGTCACTGTGTCACAAGGTTACATACGAACATCGGAAGGTAGTTGAAGGAAGGGGCATTTCGCCCAACGCCTGTAACCACAGGGGTTCCGCCTGTAGTGTGAAAGTGTTATGAAGTAATTGTTTTGGGGGATTCCCGTAGACAACTTCTGCCAATTTGGGGCATAGGTTTGCCAACACTCGCCTTTCACAATAAATAAAGGGACAGGAATTGTCTGCGGTGAGCTTCATTAATGCTGTATTCTTTGTCACATCGTGAGCTGGTGTTTAGCGTTTACTACCCATTACATAGTTCTTTGCATTTTTACAGGCTGTGAACTAGTGTGTAACAGTAGTGAATAGCTGAAAGAATTCAGCATAAATCTGCCCTGCATCAGGAAGTCTTGATCGTGATTTACTTTAAAAAGTTTTTGTATCAATTTTGTAAGCAATCAGAATATTTTTACAGTATATTATGGATTTTATAACATGATGTGTTGTCAATAAAACATGATATTTGTTAGGACAATATTCTTTAAAAAACAATCGGTGATAATAACAGTTTTACAGCATGTAAACTGATGCACGTGTTTTGTTCAACACAAATGTTCTTTAATTATTACGTGATAAAAGATGGATATAAGGTCAAAGTGTGCTCCAATTCAGTTGACATTATATTTAATTATTTCTATATTCTACTGCTAGGTGTAACTAGCAATGCTAATTGTACAAAATGGCGGCTGATACCTGACCTTTTATTAACAGACCTTATTTTAACAGTAAAATGGTCAGGTAGCCAGACATAATGGGACACTGGTATTAGGTAGAAATTAAATTATTATAGAAATAGACAACGACGAGCGATAATAGGATCATGAAGGCGAAGCCCGAGTGATTCTAATGCGCTAATCGTTGTAAAATCGCCTATAACCCAGAGCTCGGAGTTGTCTATTTCTATTCTAACATGACATTTTAGAAGATCTTATAAGAATTAGTTTTGAAGCTATTTTATAGAAAAATATACGAATATTCTATAAAGATTTTTTATTGAGGGTGCCGTTGAATTATTGGAAGAGCCACAAATTAAGATAACCCTTTTCTTTGTTAAAGGTCTTTAAACTTCAGCCCATGCATATCAGTTTATTCTATGTTCAAATGTAAGAATCCATGAATATCGTGTTTACCATAATTTGTCTATTTAATGAAAAAAAATCTAGGCTGTTACTTCAAGTTTTCTTTTTGCGGAGCAGCATTGTGAGCGATAAAATAGAACTCATGAGGTTATGCAGGGTTTTGCAGAGCAATTTTTCGTGTCTTAGCCAATCAAAATCGCGGACACAGCCATGTCATGTTAGAATGGCCATTAAAATGCACTCAACAAAGATTATGGATTTTATTATTTTGCAGCTTTATAGCTTGCGTGTATTCATATGTTAGTAAACCCCACTTGCAGGTTTTCACTATTGACTGATGTGTCCAATACTAGTGACCATTTTTGGGGAATTAATTTATTCCTGTAAAAGAGAAATTACAGAATTTGGGGACAGAGTATAATATATCTTAAGACCAGGCATCAATTATGATATAGAGTGGGGTTTACAACAGCCAAAATCCTCAAAAGTGGCCAACACCAGAAAATATTGAAAATCTCGGCCCTATCGGGCCTAGCTCTCCAATATTTTCTGGTATTGTCCACTTTTTCGGAGTTTAACTGTATTAGTACAATAAGCTTTTTTGGTCAAGTTGAGTCAAGTTACTACTTGGTGAATTATTATTGCACAAACCTCAACATTGACAAAGATAGAATGTTTATTGATGTTTGTTTGTTATCTGGGATAGTAATGCACTTTTTGCATACCAAATGGGGAAGTCGAAGTGGCAACTAAAACAACTCAAAATTATTCTGGACTTATGCAAATTGTGCAAAGCCCTAGTAGAAATTACAATTACGTTATGGAAATGTGGTTTCCCCAGGCCAGTCAAAACAATCGGACCAGGCATTATTAATATACTATTGAGTTAGCATATATTAAAATGCTAAAATAAATCTGAGTCAAGTAGTGAATCTAACTACTTAACTAAAGATGAGTGACCTCTGAAGGTCATCGAATAAGACAAATTCATATTAAACCCACCAATGATATATACAAGTAATGGATAAATATACAAAATACTAACAAATATCTGAGACAAGAAGTGAATGGAACTCAAAACTGGAGTTGAGTGATATCTGAAGGTCACAAAATAAGACAAGGTCATAAAGGAAGCAGAAATCATATATACAAGTAAATGTATGATTTAAGGGCATTTTAAGACAATATTAGATTGACACCCAAACACCCAAAGAAAGGCGTTAGTAGAATAGGAAGTTTCTGAAAGTATCAGAAACAAGGAAAGAGGAAGGGGGGAAATTCGATGTAATGCCAAATGCACTGGGATGACCAGGAGTACTGGACCTGTATACGGTCCACAGGAACTCCATGCCAGATAGCCTAGGTAGCATATCCATGCTTGAAGTCATTAAAGGTAATATGTTTTGCAAATTTTAGAAAGCTACATATGAATTTTCAGTGATTTCTGGCATAAGAATCACTATGTGACACATCAGGATAAATCTGAAAAAGGGAAGAATCTCTGGACTGTATAGAAATCTGCAATAATGCTTGTAAAGCAGCCAATGGACAAACAGGTGCCTTACCTAAGTCTGGTATTGGTATAGTATCAATATGGCGCCTTTCCAATCTTGTCCTCGGCCATTTCAGTATAACCACTGCATCTGTATCTGAAAACAATTACATCAGCAATACAAATATGTCTGGTCTTGTCAAATTTAACCATTATGTGAGGATGGATATTTGATACTTAAGAAATGAAAAAAAATGCAAATGAATGCAAAGCTCTGAAAAAAATAGTATGTGGAAATACATCACAAGCAGCCAAAGTAAAAATGAATTACAGGATTTAGAAGCCTATTTATTATAACTTCCTTGACAAAAAGGGCAATACGCAGATCTTTAAAAGGAGTAGTATCACACCCATACAAAATGAGTATAAATGTAATGGCAATAATATAATATGTTATATTGCATGCGATTATACCAGCCAGAAACAGATACTCCATGAAAGCAAAAACCTCCAAAGAAGACACCTGATGCAGCCACACACCAGCCAGCATGAAGAATGCCAGAAAGTTAGAAAACGTCCTTGTATTGCAGTCAGAAGCCAGACATTTCTAACACAAGAGCCAAGGACAGCATCTCTACCTCTGCCTATATTTAATACATCCACTACTGTGCGCTTGGCACATTGTATTCTTATCTTTGTATTGGCTCGCAAGGGCCACAAAGTTTTAATGCAACTATATCATTTATCATATCAAGATGGACAATTGTGTAACCTCTAAAGCCATAAGGATATGTAGAGCATACAAGTTGTTAAAACAAACACCTAGGCCATGAAATGGTGCATCAAAACAAATGCTAATCCTCATAATATATATCTGATGGCATCGCTTGTTTTCTGAAAGAAAAAAAAAGCCCAAGCAAAGCCTAATGCAGGACCAAATCAAGGTATTCTTTATCCTTATGACACAAGCCTAAGATGTTTATATCCCGAGGGGCTAGTCTCATATGCCTAAAGGCGCCACTAATATCAATTTAAAAAAAAAATTGCTGAGAGGCCAAGAGCATTAAGTCTTTAAACAAGGTCACCCACAGAAGGTTAGTGAAGCTAAAAAGTAGTAACCAAATATGTGTCACCTTGCACACACCCCTCTCCCCCATTGACAGAAGAGCCCTTTGCCAACTCAGATCCATGATAGTATGCCAGGTATCTGAATTAGGTTTTCCCCTTGCCATAAAAGTAGATATATGAGCTTTAATGGGCAAACTATCTAATGGGCCAACCAATAGTGTTGTAGTTTTATGCAAATTTTAGAATCAGTTACCAAAGGCATAAATTCGCTGACAAACCGGATGTGTTTGATTTGGTAAATGCCAAGATATAAGTTTTCAAATATGTACATGAGCTGTAACTGGCATATAATTATGAGCCTCGGTGTGCATTTTGAATACTTTTTAGGACAAAAAGGACTGATTTTACAAATTAATTTTTAAGGTGACCTCCTGTGATGTACGAAAGCAAAATTGTGTTTTTGTTAGTGTCTAATTTGATCAAAAGATATCCGTGTAACTACACTTGAAACAAACAAAAATAAGGTTTTTGTCCCCAGGATGCAAGGTTACAGCGGGGGAGCAGTACAGCATGCAGCAGTAAGTTTCTTAAATCCATTTGGGTGTGGCTTCCCCTTGTAAGCAGGTTTTAAACGTTTGCATAGAATGCAACTTTGAAGCTAGTAAGATATAGCGCTAAACCCTGATCACTCTTAAGAAGCTAACAAGGTTAATCAGTGGACTAGTATGACTCATAGTCTCATTGTTCAAGATTAAATCAGTTGTGACACCTTGAATGATTAAACAAGACTGTCATTTAATTTCTTAAACCTCACTTTTGTGGTTGAGTATTAGAATCCATGCCATTATAACCATGTATGAGTCATGGTAGGCCTGTTCTGAAACGAACCAACATTAATATTGTGGCTAATGTTCTTGTCAGTAGGCGGTTGGATTACTGTAATTCACATTGCAAAAATTCTGTCTATGTAAATTACAATGTATTAACATATTAGAATAGTATCTAACACTAGTAGATACACCAGTATAACGCCTGTTCTCAAAAATGCATTGTATTCTTGTTGTGTAAAAGCTTCTTCACACTTGTTTCCCCAAGTATTTTGCTCCCTATATTTCTTCTTACCATGGTTCTAAAAGTACCAGGCATTGTCAGAGTGTTGGTCATTTTCTTGTACCAAAGTGTCAACCATCTACTCATAACTCTGTGAAACAGTTTAGTAGCTTTGCTTTTGATGTGCCAACTGTTTGAAATGCTCCTACGGATGAGATTTGTGCATCCCTCGCTATTGCCTCTTACAGAAGGAAGCTTAACACCTACCTCTACACCAAGACAAACCCTCCTTAATCTTAATCTCTCATTGGCGGTTTCCATAGTACTTGAGTTTTTTCTGTTCCCAGATACTGACATTTATCTGCCTGTTTTGGATTTTTTGAGTCTTAGAATTCCATTAGATAAAGGGGACATTGAGCACTAAAAAGTCCAATTAGAATTGTAATTAACAGTTTAAACCCTTATTTGTAGGACTTCTGCATCTATTGGAACTTCCACCAAAAACTCAAGGCTAAAGACAGCAGACATGTATTATAAGGTGTCCACCCAGTGGAGGCTCCAAATAGTTCAACTACAAAGGATTCCATTCTGTGGTAATAATAGCCTTGGTTGACTCATGTAGACAGTAATGTTGCATCATCTGATGCACAAATCATAAATGACTGTGTCTTGAAGTTCATGATGGTCAATGGTGAACTTGGACTGCCTCCTGCACTACATTTCAATGTGATGACCGGGTCATCCTGTCTTCTTTGTTGTTGATGATACCTTTGCATTCAGAAACTAATTAAACCATTTTTCAAAGAAGGACATAACTGGAATCTAGATCTACGGCCTATATGGTGAAAGCTGGCTTAGATAAAGGTCTGATGAAGGGGCTGAAACAGTTGCAGCACTTGTTGCATGTATGGGGGGTAGACACTGTCGAAGTGACCCTCTATGGTGCGGGCACTGCACAAATAGAAGTTGTGTATGTACTGGCACTAGCTGCTGTTTCTTGGCCTCATCTTGCCTCTTGATGTGTGTCGTCCAGTAGCTGTAACTCAAAATCCTCAAACAGTCGGCCACCTATCATCTCCAGCAGTGCAAGCCATCCATGATGACCAAGCCACTTTGGGAGAACTATAGCTGCTCTGATGTTGCTTGAAACTTTGCAGTTGTCCAGTTACAACTTTTGTGGACTCATAAGAGCTAAATCAGTTCATTCTTGGTGTCAGGTGTGCGACTTATTTTTGAGATAATGATGTGGCAGAGCGAACTTCCGAAGATGACCCATATGGTGGGAATGCGTGGCGTCCTCAGGTGAGAGATCATTGGTTTCCTCTGTTAAGTGGCTGCTGTTTCAGTCAGGGCAGAAGCAATGGAATACCAGCAATACCAGCCATAAGTATGTGGGTCCTGAAGAAAATCTGCTGTTTATACCATATATAACTACAATAAATGCACCACATTTAAGAGAGTGCTATTTATTGATTTACTCCGAGATATATCTAAGATAGTCTTATTACAAATTACATTACAACCATTCAGTATTACATAGGCGTAGGAACTGGGGGGCAGCGGGGGCGGCCACCCCCCAACCATAAAGTTGCGGGGGCGGGGATATCTTTTCGCCCCCATTTTTTTTGCAATAGAACTAAACTCCAATTTTGAAGTTTATGTAAATTTTTACAAGTAACTCAATAAGATGTGGTCAAATTACACTTTCACCTTGTTCACTGCTCACATGTACCATTGTGTAAGCTACCATTTGAACTATAAATTATTTATTTTTATGATTTGTAAAAGGAACATTTTCAGTTAACCTGTCATTGGATTTGTAAATTCTGTGAAATGTTTCACTTATGCAGACCTAAATCAAACATATAGTAATCTTCTACATTTAATTTACCATGTTGCTAATTATTTAGAACTTAGACATATAGTTTCAAATTCATACAGAGCAATGGTTTAGCACAGCAATTTGTTGGCTGATAAGATTTTTCCCAGAAAACTATTCTTTCTTTAATGCGTGTTTATTAGACCTAGCCAGTCCAATGATTTTTCTTCACCCCCAATTAACCTTGCTAACAACAACAGCACTTTTTTGGCATCCTTATAGCCAGAGCAGGCCGGCTGTACAAGATTGGTTGGCCTCTTAACTAGTCACTGAGTTTGTCCTCCACCTATCTGCTCAGAAACAGGAGGGTCCCACTTCTCCCATGCTTTTGTGAGCCTAGCTCCCCTGGCTCCCTTTGGGGTTCTGTTATCTCCACTTAAGAGGGATGGCGCCTACACTTCCAACATTGCAATAACTTCTTCAACTTCTTTGGGGGTGATACAGTATCCTGTGTCTCATTTTTCCTTTTTTTTCCTTGCCTTCTTTGATGCCATGTTATGTCACAGTGTCCAGGTAATCTCTCAAATATCCAAATGTGAAATGAAAAAGGCCAGACTCAGCCTCTTTTTATAGCAGATCCAAAGGTTGCAGGAACATAATGTCACTTTACTAACACCTGCCAACATCATACTTGAAATGTTCTGTTTTTGCAAGCCCTGCTTTATGCAGTAACATTATGTGATATGATATAACCATCATATAGAATGTTGCCTTTAAAATCAAGAGTAATGCCACATCTCAAAACATTTAGAAAATGTCATTCACGCAGTTCTTACTCTGTAAGAACCTACCAAGCCCTGTCATCTACGTTATTTTAGGTTTCTTCAATGTAGCCAAATGTTACTTCAAACAGGATGCTTGGGCGACTGATGGTGATGACTGATTAGAAAAGCTTGCTGCACTTTCTCTGCTGCACAAATACTGTGTACACCTCAGTACACCAAGTTTGAATTTGTTCAACTAACGGAAATGTGTGCAATGACACACACACACACATTATCTTCTAGCTCTTTTTCCATCTTGGACAGAAACTGTCTTCAATATTTTCAAAGGCAACCCTTTTCAGCAAAACAAACAGAATGGCATTGCAAGGAAAAAACAAGTATACATAAAAATAAAATTAAAAAAATACAGAAGAGGATCTGCCTTTTTTACAATACAAAAATTAATAGAATAATATAATAAGTAAAGTGGGTCACCTAAAAGTTAAAAAGCGTTCTAATTACTTGGTTAGACATGATATATTTATAGAAAATTCAAAGATAAGATCAACAGAAAGACTTATGAGCCTTTCTACAAGAACTGAAGATAAAATAATATGCAGTGTGATCAAAGATTGTATCATTATGAAAGATGAAAGATCAGGCCTGCTAAGTTGTAGTGAACTAGAATACATCATAAAAACGCTATGTACTGAATGACATTGCAAAATGACAATGCAAATAAGTTTGTAAATACTAAGTTACTGCAGGTAGTGTTAATTCTTTGGTTCTAAATGTTCTTAATTTTGTACGTGCATACTTTTGTATGAATAAATAAATATATATATATATATATTGTTGAAAATGGAAAAGTTTTCTTCGAAGAAAAGGTGTAAAATTGCACAGATTTCAATTTCCAAGCAGCTGTTTTAACATGCACAATCACCAGGTTCTGTAAAGTTGTGTTAAGTACTGTCACTGATTCACCATACAACTACAAATTATTACAAACAGTTACTTTGGTGAAACATCTAGTAGGACATTGCATGTCTGTTGCACTTTCTGAGAAATGGACTCCTCCACCATGATTATTTCAAAACATTCATCGGGGTGACAAATTTACTTTATGTCATGTCATTATTCATGGAAAATTCGTACTAGTGAAGAAGTGAGAACAATGATAAAACATGACCACCACCTTTTGACTAGCAATCTTCAACAATAAGAAAAGGGGTTTCGGTCTTCTAGCATGAGCTGCAAAGCCATCAGAGACACGAGTAATGCACTGAGGCGATCACTCACCCAAGTACTAATGTAGCCCATTGCTGCTCAACTTCATTGATGAGACATATACTCATCATGTCACGTCATAATTAATGAAAGTCTGGAGATGATAAGAAGTAATCTCTAGAAGCACAAGCCTTGCTAGAGCTTAAAAAGATAAATTGTATGGTCTCATTGAACTTGCTCCCAGTTACTTACTCAGTGGAGTCTGGAAGCAATCTTGTAACAGTGAAGAGGTGTATAAGTAAAATATACCAACAATAAAGCAAATAGTTTATTGCTTCAAGAAATGCTAAAGAAAATTAAAGAAATTAAATCAAAACAATAGTTTGCACTGTAATTCAGAATGTTCTCCTTCTCATTCAACGATTTTTACATTCTTTCTTACATTTCTTTTTTGTTTTGAAATTGTTTGGATTTCCCTCACACCCTCCATAGATGAACTTTTTGCATTTATTCTTCTTCGGGTTATAGTAATATCTCTTAAACTTTGCATAGCATGGCCCAGAATCTTTCTCAAAGTAACACTTGCATTTTTCCTCGCATTCCTCTTTGGTTAAAAATCTGTAAATAAGAGATTTCAGTTGATAATAACACTTGCAGAGCGCATAGTTTTCAATGTTGTATTTCAATTTATAAGAACTGGATAACAGCAATTGTTCTATTTTACAAATCTTCGTTTCTGATTTACAAATATATTAAGGGTGGATTATTTTGGTTAAGTCTCACATATTGAAACCAAATACCTGTTTTTGTTGCCAAGACATCCACCGTATACAAATGTTTCACACTCGTCTGTTTCAGGGTTGTGAAACCATCTGATAAAATAGGCTAGGCAGGGTCCGCTATCTGCATCCTTATCACAATCATACTGTGCTTAAATATAAAATGAAACATTGAAAACAATGAAGGACATAAAATTACTTGGGTGATGATTATTTTTAAACTTAATCGCAAGAGAGGACAAAAAGAAAGTTGTCGAAGGACATATACCAACAGAAAATAAATAAATCACAAATGAAGATGACAAGGTCTTCGGTGGCCAAGAAGTAAGCAAGTTTGGCATGTTATCACATGTGGGGTTCAACTGCCACAAGTGGCAATACTGAGGACCTGTTCCATTATAACTCTAGCTGTTGAATGGGACATAAAACCCCAACTTTGAACTAATGACAATGACATTATTATATGAGAGCATAATGAGGGATGTTTTTCTTTTACTATCAACCACTTCATTATATGAATAATGAGTTAACTAAGTCCATATGCAAAGAATATTCAAGGACTAAAACTGCTTCCATAAAAACAAGCACCAATGGCTATAAAAATTTTCATTTTTTAAATTCAGATTTCTACTGCAATGTGTAAAATTACTTTTTTCTTATGATGTCTATTATGGGAGTGTTCCACTGGAGCCGACCCTATAACCGACTCTACGGCTCTAGGGTCAGTTGAAAAAGTTGGGGGTAAGGGTCACAGATCCAGAAAAAAGCATGCTAAAATGTTTGGTCGGTTTCATCTCTCAAACAGGACGTAGTACATCCTGGCCTGTCTGGATGAAGATCCCGACCTGACTTGGGATGATTCTATCTATGACTAGACAAGAAACGTCCAGGACAAACCGTAAACCTCTAACTTACAAGTGCCAATAAGCCATACTGACATACAGACATTACTGGAGCATTCTCCCGATCCATTCCAACTGGAGTGATTAATTCCTTGAGTTGGAATCAAGATTCGGGATCGAATCCACACTATATAAACCCCCCTGGTTATCATAAATCATTATTTGTTAATGCAAAGATACCAGCTCTATATCAGGGCAATTTTCTACAGAAACTTAAGGTAATATTTTGATTTTCATCATGATTTGTAGACAGAAAATGACACATCTGAACCCAGGACCATCGCCTGCCCTGCAGCCAGCACCACAGCCAACCCCCAGGAGAAAAATAAAGCCATCAGACCCCTGGGTCATGCCCTGGATCCTTTAAAGAGAAGGAAGAAGATGCTACAGATCCCTCCTGGCCGACTTAATACAGACTAATATCCAAGGCTATCAAACTTTTGTCAGGATGCCTGGATTTTTTTCCCTCATTTATAAACGCACACACCACCACATCAAGTAGTCAGTCACCAATTTCAGGGAGCTCTTAGAAGTTGAATTGAAAATAGCAATAACAATGAGACACCTGGGAACAAGAGAGAAATACACTTCTTCACAGTATCACTTGTTGGGTTGGCCGCACCACCATCTGTAAATTTGTCCCCCAGGTCTGCCGATCATCCATGCTGAATTCTAGGAAGAATATTTGACAGGCCCTACTGAACATGACGACTAGTAAAAGGTGGAGGAGAAGTTCAGAGTCAAATGGAATGTCCCACACACTCTTAGGGGAACTAGATGGGAAACATATGATGAAGCCCAGGAAATCTGGGAGTGAACATTACAACCACAAGGGCTTCTTTGCCCTGGTGCTGTTAGCCCTGGTTGATGTAGGATACAGATTCCTGTGGGTCAATGTGGGATCAAGTGGATCTTCATCAGATGCACTTATTTTCAACAGAAGTGATTTGAGGGAGAAGATCGAGGATGGCACCTTGGGGCTTCAGGCACCTGAACCACTGGGGGATGACCAGATTAGCACTATTTTCCTGCTGGGTGACGACGCCTTTGTTCTGATGCCATGGATGGTGAAACGATCAACAGAAGACAACTCACAAGGGAAGAAAGAATAGCCAACTACAGATCCCGATAGGCAGGAGGGTGGTAGGGAATGTGTTTGGAATCAGGATACTACTGGGCACCATAGGGTAAAGGCCAAGGGCTGTCAGATTTTACGTCGCTTTCAACACTGTACAGGTCATATCACGATGGGTAGTTGGAACGGCAGAGGAAACCAGTACATACAGTTCGTTAGGGTTCTGTACTGTAAACTGCCGACCAACGACAAGCAAATACCAGCTTTCCCACTTGAGGCCGTGCCGGGAATAGAACCCCGGCCTCAGAGGTGGGAGGCGAGAGTGTTACCACTCTGCCACCGTGGCCCCCTCACTAGGGTGTAGAAGAAAGGGCACCAACCACAGCAAATAATGTAGCTGCCCTACAAAATGAACAGGTTCAAAGTTCAAAATCTTTTAAGTCCTGGCTTGAAAATTTTGAAGTTTTTAAAACTTTTCTTCAAATTTTTCTTCATTCACACATTCATTCATTCAAAGAACGTGTGGAAACTATGCCAGGGCTTGAAACTGAAGGATGTATTGTGCTGTCTGAGCATATGCTAATCTCCATACTATACATGTCACTTGAACCTCTCTAGATGTCGTGTGGTGAAGCAGTAGATGCACTGGTTCCTCAGGCCGGGGACTTGAAGCCTTGCTGAGTCCCTTGTATCTGGTGTGCATCTTCAGAAACTCAAATTTATGCTGAATCCAGTTCTGCCTCTCAGTCATTTCTTTTGGATCCTGGCCAGACATGGATTGAATGAGCTTGCTGTAAATAGTCCTTTGTACCTAATGGTCCTATTGCACACTTTGACAGACAGTGACTGTTGGCATTCCTTCCTGGCCTTGTCCTTAAACTGTTCATTAGTCTTGTCGTACAACTCCGGGTGGTTTTTCACAAGTCCACAATAGCCTCCTCACCTGAGTCCGTCAGGTAGATGTTTGTCATGTGCCCCTTCTTGTGCCTTTAGTGTGAGTGGGATGTGTCCACCTCTCCTCTAGCCTCTGTATCCATTTCTGTGTCACTTCTATCTGTCCTTGCATGCTTTTCTGCCACTCCCTCCTCTGCTGATTATGTAGATTCTTCCCTCCTGACTTCCTCCCTCTGTTGCTGTGCCTTTTTCTCCCTTTCTCTTGCCTACCTCTCCTCCCTCCTCCACTGTTTATATCAGCCATATCCACCAACTCAAACTCTGTAGGTGAGTCTGTGGGGACTTCTATCTTTGTTACTCTTCTGCCCTTCTTAGGACCCATTTTTCTTTGTAAAAGCAGTGTTTGTAGAAAAACAAAATCATAATCACAAGTCAGCCCAACTTGTACCTCAACACTAAATCCCAATTAATTTCCACATGTAATCCCAATGTAATTCATCAGATGCCAGATTCCAAATAATGTGTTGCACAAACCGACTTACCTTATATTGTGACAGATTTCAGAACGAACAATCTGTGGGTCAGTAAAATGAGGCCGGCATGTCCTACACACTTTGTAGCTTGTCTGTTGCTGTAATTGCCTTGATAGTTTCTGTTTACGGCTTGTCGTGATGTGTTCCCAGCTTGTCCTGCTGAGATGTTACTGATTCTACAGTTTGAAGACTTGGGAACTTCCTGTCTTGACAGGAAGTGACTAAGTCAGGTTGGCAATGTTAATGAGAGGCCGGTTTCCTTTCAAGTTATGATCAGTTTGTGTGTACAGCCTGTCAAGAGGCGGTGCCCTGGTATTTAACCACAACAGGTTTTTCCAGACAAGATGGTAACAGTATAGGACAAGATAGGAAGTGTGACCAACAAGCTGTAGAGATCTACGATGGGACAGTTTCCAGGTGGGCGGAGCCAAGGTTCGGACACAGAGTCATGGAGGGTCGGTGAAATATCAAAGATGTTTGGAAACTACAACCGATTCTAATCGACTCTGTAAACATAGCTCCCGACCCTCAAAAATACCTAGTTACCGACAAGTCAGTTCCAGTTGAACACCCCCATAACATGATGTATATATGTGTAGGCTACACAGCTCCCAAAATATTAACGAAAAAATTGTCATCGAATTTGTGAGTTTCCCATAATGCCTGAAAATACGAAAAAACTTCCCTGACTGTCTGCCAAATAAGGTTTGTGGCGGATAATAAAAATATATTCCAAGTTTGAAAGATGAGGCTTTTGTTTATCTTATCACATGACAAAAAGAAAAAAAAACTCTTCACCACTAGGGTTGTTTCGCCCATTTTTGAGCACTCATTTTGAAGGTGAAAATTCAGATTTTTTGGCCAAGTGTCAAAATTCACTCAGAATGATAGTACATATTCACAATATTTTAACTTCCTAAAAACTTGCCATATGTTCAAATAAAGACTGTTAACAAAATCAGAACACACATGTATTTTGTTTGTTTTTTTTTTTTTGTTTCACAATCCATTTCCACTTAAAACATGAAAACTCTACCAGGAAAGATGATGGCATACAAAGCTTACCAATGAACTAAACTTGTAAATCAACATGAACTAATTACTGTGTATTTAAAAAAACGGACAACACCATAGATACCATCTACATTTTTCAGTCCAAATTTGGAGAAGACATCGTCTTTTAATATTTTTAGAGGCTGTTATAAAATGGGTATTACAGTTGTTAATGCAAAAGAGAATAAAACTAGAGCACTTTTATTATATGAATATATGCCTTTAATAAGTACAAAAAGAAACTCCATTGACCCTAAAATATGTACTTTCACTGGACTTATTTGGGGAAAATCAGCCATTAAAAACGTCTGAATGACAAAGGAGGAGGCTGGGAGCCAGAGGCAGACCTCACCCTTCTGTCAAAATTTGGCAACAATATGATGTACAGTTTTTTTAGTTATTACATTATGGGTGGACACGGATAAATAAAAAGTGGTATAATATTGTTACCTGCATGGCATAATATGCTGACGTACAATAACAAACCAAGGAGCTGTAGTACAAAAGACATATTCCTCTCCACCGTCTACAATGTTGAATTAAATTTGTCTACTCCAAACTTGCCGTGTGATCAATAAAAAGAGTCCTGTTGTTTCTGACAGTAGAACTGCGCACTTATATTTTAAACACTGTTTAGCCCCTGTCAGACTAAAAGCGGTATAGGCGCTATGTTTATAGTTGTTTTTATCACTCCTCATGTCCTCCATATATATGCCAGACGTTTGGTCAGCAATCCTTATTATGCTGCCTTCTGAAGGGGAGATGGGCGAGGTATTGAAATGGGGTGTGTTTGTCAATCCACATAACTGAAAACTGTACATTGAATCAGGGTCATTTTTACACAAGGGGCCCACGGTGGCGCAGTAGTAACATATACGCCTTCCACTGCTGAGGTCGGTGGTTCAAACCCCGGACTTTATATGAGAAAGTTGGTAGTTGATTACCCATGGTCGGAGGTTACAGTACAGAACCTTGACCAAATGTATGTACTGGTCTCTACTGCCCAAAAAACTACCTGTCGTGATAGGACCTATACAGTGTAGACCCATACAGTCTTTAAAACAAAAAATACATATATAATATTTTTTTTCAAACAAGATGGAGTCTACTATTGGACTGACCTGGATCCACTCTCCAGAATTTTTCTATTGTTTTCCCAAATACTTTGCAACCATTACACTCTGTTTATTTATTTGGACTTTCACGTGGTTTTCAACAGTGTACTGGTCATATCAATAGGGGTAGTTTTGTGGGCACAGGAAACCAGTACATACAGTTGTTCAAGGTTCTGAACTGTAAGCTATTAATGTAGACCATTGGTGAGCAACTACCAATTTTCCCACATGTGGTGGGTTTGAACCACCGAGCTCAGAGGTGGGAGGTGAGTGTGTTACCACCGCACCTCCATGACCTCTTCATTACACTCAAAGGATGATACTACCAGAAAACTATAAACAAAAGACAAGGAAGCCTTGTAGAGGGGTCATTTAGTGCAAATTAATTAAATGGAAAGAAATGAGAAGACAGAATGACGATCACAGTGAGAGCTTCTTTCTTAACTTTAAAACAACTCTACCATTGATGGCATCCGTGGCAAGATTCATTTCGCGTTTTTTTCAACGCTATCTGCGCGGGGGGGGGGGGGGGGGGGGGGGGGGGTTAATGCTTTCCCAGACACTGCTTGTTGTATACTGTTAAATTTTCTACTCTATTTAACCACATAAACAGCAATTTTAATCTGTTTACAATTTCTACCTTCCATGGTTGATATCTGGTTCTGTCAGTTTACTGCAAGGTCGCTTATTATTTCTGTAGCTGTTCTGTCATATTTGGTCCAACTTCTGTGTCATTCTGCCTTTTTCTGTGTCTCCAGTCAAGCGGTATGTTTACTGTTACATTGCTGTATATTTTTATAGAATTCTTTTTGGGTCAAACCTTGGTCAATTTCCTCCTCAATTGTGGTTCTCTTCTTTATCAAAACTGTACTTTAGAGGTAAATATCTGTGTTTTAGAGGAGGTACAGCATTTTGCATAACTATCAGAAACACCGTCTGTAGTATGACTGGGGTATTAATATCTTATCTGTAGATGATTTAATACTGTGGTCTTTGTTTATGATACTTTTCCACCGTTGCTTCTTTTTTGAAGATATTTCATGATGTTGGATAGAACATTACCAACCTATGTTACCACTTGAGTTATGTTACATGGCAAAACTACTGATTGCATATACAATACATGCTTGGAATTGCTGAGAGAACACATTTTGTAATACACAAAACAAAAACCATTGAAACTCGACTTGTGATTTATTTGGATGAAATTCAGTGAAAGAAACACCATTAATATTTCTGTACATTAATTTTTGAAATCATATTATTATTTCCAAGCAATACAATTTAATGTCTAATCTAATCAAATCATCGTATGAAAGATAATCCCAATACAGGTGAACGGTAAGCCTAAATTTGTCTAATGAAAGCTTGTGAAATAGAACAGTGGTTTTAGAAACTAAAAGATGTGACATTCAGCTATCACATGAATAACAAACCTAATATCATTGCCCTTATTGTGTGAACATTATGAGGAAATATGAGATCCATTTACACTATGTATATTGTACTCCCCCATAGATTTTGGGGGTATCAGTGGTGTAGCAGTTAGAGTGCTCGCCTTCAACCTCTGAGGTCACTGATTCGAATCTTGGCCCATGGCTCTTCATGTTGGAAAGTTGGTAGTTACTTGCCTATGCACGGTGGTTGACCAGCTAGTATGCACTGGTTCCTCCACCGGTAAACTACTCGTCGCAATATGACCCTGCCTGTTGAATGGGACACAAAACAAAAAATGAAAATAAATCTAAACCTGATAGGTTTGCAATCCAAAGAACTTGCCCTGTGGGGGGGGCATTCGTGAAGTCAATCTTTTCATTCAGAAGTTTTGTAAACCACGATGTTAAAGTTTGTGAGATTTGATTTGGATTTGGTGACATTGGGAGCATCTTCCAGATAAACTCAAACTGTTTGGAGTTTCTTGGAAAACCATCTATGATCCTCTATGGTCCTCACCAGGTATTGCATTCAGGAACATAGACCTGAAGCTTACATTCATAAAGTAATTTCGATCTTAATTTGGACATATCAATCTTATATTTGTCAGGTTAGTAAACCATTTGTCAGGTTTGTAAAGCATTCAACAGAATTCAGGTATCAATCAGGAATTTGGGGGAATTAAAATTAATCCTTCTTCATCATGGATCAGTGGCTACGAGTCCCCTATTTGTGATCGATTCAGAGCTACAAGTGTGGTTCGCAGCTAATTAAGGCATTTTCAATTTTGAGACTAAATATATAATTGAGTCGCCATAGTGGAACAGCCCACTTATGTGAACTGCTATTGTGACATGATCATGTGTTGAAACTTAAACATCAAGATTCATTTTGACCTATTGTGAGAGTTATTCTCATAAATCGGTGAAAACAAAAATCCATATTTGCTTATATTATTATCATGACAAATAAATCTCACTGCTGGGAAGATTGTTTTTATATAGAAAGTATTCTGTGAATAACAAGAATTTCTAAGAACAGTAATTTTCTTTCAAAATTACATAAAAATTTTGCCCACTAAAATATTATCTTCGTGCTTGAAATTAAATCTATCCGTGTAGAATATTGATG
Source organism: Sabellastarte sp. h YS-2021 (assembly GCA_964017235.1). Taxonomy (NCBI): domain Eukaryota; kingdom Metazoa; phylum Annelida; class Polychaeta; order Sabellida; family Sabellidae; genus Sabellastarte; species Sabellastarte sp. h YS-2021. The sequence continues at coordinate 80,595,495 of OZ024935.1, read as the reverse complement.
AACTAGTATGCATGAATTTCCTCCATCGACTTACCTACACTGTCTTGAGATAATCTATATGATGTGTTCAAAAGAAAAGTTAAATTACAATAGTCATTAAACAGAAAGCGCTCATAAAATGCACACCTCTACCAAAGAGTGTTATGAAAATTTGGGATTATACCTCTATCCAGAATATTATCTGGAACTTCAGCTAAAATGTAATTTCTTCTTCCCTTTCTCAAGTCCAACCCAAATACAAAATGTCATAAAAATATGTGTATTACTTTTGGAGTTTGTCAAGAAACAATGTCAAACACAGATAAAAAGACAAAGGAACCTAGCCAAAAACATAACCTCCTGCTGGAGAAAATAACTCAAAGTGTTTGTTGTGTATTTTTGTGTGTAGTTTTTATAATCAGCCCAATATCGCCACATTCTAAAGGACTCAAAGCGCCATTTGACCCACCCAACTGCACAAGTACAGCCCATGCTCTCAAGTAACTGACATTTTCCTAACTGAAAGACAGAGGCTCAAGGATGACCATTTATCAACGTCCTTGAGGTTCTTTAGCCTGCCACTGGGGTTAGAACCCAATGACAGAGGACTGCCATTTTAAGTGGCCATCTGAGCCACTATGTATCTGTCTGTACCTGGGTTTCAACCCACGTCCTCTGTGTTCCTAGGTGAGAGTGTTACCTGCTGGGCCAAAGTAGCAGAATTGTTATTATCTATTTTTTGCAAAACCTTACACAATTCAAACATTTGTATACATATATTTATTAACATTCTCATTCTTAGAATAATGCTCTTATTCAATTACAGTTCTTTTTAGCCTTCACTCTAAAGCACAAAAGAGAGTACATTATGATCTCAGTTTTTCTTTACAAAATGGTTCAGCTGGGTACAGCGGATGTCGATACAGTAAAATAACATGTGCTCTGGTAATTTCTTTTTAACAACATTGCAAAACAGGGACTAGTGTCACCTTTTACGCAAAACCTACTTTTAATAACATTTGAATCCCACTCACAGAATACCATGCTTTCTCAATGTTGCAGTATTATTTAGAATCTGACTAAATGACCCTGTTTTCTAGTGTAGTATGAGTAATATGGATGAATATTAGTAGAACGTTAGATTTGTTTAAAATGTTTTTAACTATGGACTTTTAAACTCATTAAATTGCCATTTAAACCAGATTAATCTATTTTCAAACTTTACAGAATCAGCATTAGAATTTCTTGAGTTTAAAAGTCGATTAATCAAGTTATTGACTTATCAGTCTTCCACAATTCTTTTTATCGTGGTTGAAATACGATCTATCAAGTTTAAAATCAAAGTAACGAGTTTGACAATTCCAGTTTTTTAATAAAATTCCAACCTGACCCTGATAAACAATCTTTACACTTGGATTTTTTAGCAAATAAGCACTGTTCCCCTGTTTTATTGACAACGATAACTTGTTTAAGATAACATCATTTCCACTTGTGCAATGTATGCTTCTCTGAATTAGTTATTTGTTGTTTTCATACAAGTTGGGAAACATCCTTTTTTTTCTACCACAGTTTTGTGTGTATCAGTGCACAATAAATATCCTTATAAAGAAATGTAACCTGGCACAAGTCTCCTGAATGTTCTTTTTTTGCATGTCAGTTTTGGACATAACGCCTATTCATTTCCATAGAAAGGGATATGATTACAATATCAAATTAGGGTTTTATGTCTCATTTGACAGCCAGGGTCATATTGGGTCAGGCGCTCAGTGTAACCACTTGTGACAGTTGAACCGACATACAGAGGTGACAGTCTGTGATTAGATGCCACTAGGCCAATGAGGACATCATGATTGCTATACCAGTACTGGAGTTAATTGCTCAAATAATTTGCAATATAGATTGTTTTTTCTACATAGAACACTCTTAACACATCCTTATCAACAACTAAAGATTTGTTATGAATTGTCCTCAGTGTATGCAATATGTTGTCAGAGAGGAAGGGAGTTGAACCCAAAACCAGAGAGAAAAGAGTCCAGAAACAAACACCCAAATTGTTGTTTATCTCAGCTGAATGGAATAGGTTTCCAATTAGTGTCAGAGCACAAAAAACAATAGAAGCTTTAGTGGTCAACTCAAGACTCACTTGTTTAGACTAGCTTATCCACCATCATAGACATCCTTCCCTGGTGGGTGCCAATTGGGTGCCGACGTCACTAGGTTTAAGGACTGCCCGATTTTGGATTCCAGCTCATTAGAAGATGTTCACCAATTCTGCACCATCATCATCATCATGATCATCCTCTCCCCTCAAAGGGTATTGGCAAAGGTATTGTAATCTCATTCATTTGTCTGTTTGTATGCACATAACTCAAACATATATCACACCTGTGACTTATTGTTTTTTAAAGATGATCCACATTGTTGAATGTAGAATTGTTTTGGTCTTCACAAATATCAGCATGCATAACTCAAAAAGTATTCATGAGATCCAGGTTATTTTTTCACACAAGTGGCTCAGTCATCCTCAAAATGTATCCGGATTGATGCCCCTCATCTGGATCTGACCTCATCTCGTCCTTTTTTTAGCACTGTTCTCACCTTTACATACAGTCTGGTTGAGATTTGCTTCACGTCTTTGTCTTTTGTGTCCAGTAAATGGACTTAGTATGTTGGAAGTGCACGGTTAGAAACAAGCTTCACCCTATAGCACACCTCCCCCATCTTCATCTATCTGGCATGTACATTTTAGATTAGTACATGAGAGCTTGTGGCAGGTTGTTCAAATATTTTTTTTCAAATCCATCCCATACTAGGAAAATTCCCCACACTGTCAAACTCGGAGTACCGAAATACTAATTGCAACTTATTGAACCTTATGGATACTGCCAAAACATGCAGAAATGACTAAACATTGCTTTAAAAATTGGTGTCCTGAAACTCAATTCTTGTCTTGATAAGCTGCTAATCGAACGTAGGATTTAAGTGCTTATAATGTAGATCACATAATTACCTTTACCAAGGGGGTATTATTTTCATGGTCATTTATTTGTTTGTTTGTTTTGTACCTTCCTACTTACATATTATTAAGCTGCCTTGGCAGCGGTAGATCCATACCCTCCTTGAGTGCTCTGGTTGTATTCAAGTTGAATTTAGTGGAGACAAATAGTATTCTGAACTTTACTGGTTAGTTGGCATGTATACACAAATTTGCACACAACTAAGGAAACCATGGTATGAAATCTAGCCAAACAGCAACACTGCTATTTGAAAATGTAATTGGTAAAGTTGATACTGAATGGTTATGCACCATGAAAAGCACAGATTGTATAATCGCCGCTATAAAGCATCACAAATGGCTAATATTGAGTACAATATTTTTATACAAAATACATTTATAGTTTTATTACTTTGGTCAATGCATGTTTCTGTAAAAAGAAAATCCACCCTCATTTATAACACAAGGCCACTACCGCAGCAGATATCTCCCGCCTTAGGATCAGTAATAATGGAGAACTAAAGGAGATATAAGGCCTTTATCAATAAGATAACCCCACTTGACAAAAAGGGGTCAAAGGTAAAAGTCAGAAATTGGAAAAGTCTCAGGCCACGACTTCCTTTAAGTTGTTTTCACATTTGGAACCCCTGGTAGCAATGATAAGGGAGAGGCCTTTATAATAGGATAATCACATTTAACATGTGATATGACAGCCAGTTGTTTTTGAAATAAGGGCGATATAAGGTCTTTGTAGTAAGATGATCCTACTTGACAGTGAAGAAGGGGTCAAAGGTCAAAGTCAGCCATTGTAAAAAAATTCCTAGGCCATGACTTCCTATAAGTTGTTTTCACATTCAAACCCCTAGTAGCAATGATAAGGGAGATATAAGGCTTCTTTAATAGGATAATCCCATTTGACATTAAACAAGATATGGCGGCCATTTTGTTTTTGAAACTAGGCCAAAATTACTATCAGGCTAACGTTCCTAGCCATACATCTTTTGTGCAAATTGCTGAACCTAGCTGCAATAGTTCAGGTTTTGCAGCATCTTAATGATTTTCAAATAATTGTCTATTGCGGCCATTTTATTTTTCAAAATGAGGCCAAAATTGTTCTCAGGCAAAACATTTGCAGACGAGGACTTTCCATGGGCTGTTTTTACATTCTAAAGCTCTAGCACCAGTACTAAGGAGATATAAGGATGTTTTAGTATGATGACCCCATTTAACCTTGAAGCAGGGGTCAAATATCAAATTCAACACCTGCGAAATATTCCCAGGCCTTGACTTCTAACAAATTGTTGGGTAACCCCATTGGACATAAAACATGTCATATGGCGGTCATTTTGTTTTGCAAACTAGACAAAAATTACTATCAGACTAGCTTTCCTAGCCATATATCTTTTGTGCAAATTTCATGAAGCTAGCCGCAATATTGCAAGATTTAGAGCATCTTTATGATTTTCAACCAATTGGCTATGGCGGCTATTTTGTTTTCAAAATGCAGATATTGTTATAAATGAATAAGATATTAAGGTTTATGTAAAAAACGTGACGGACGCACGCACGTACAGAAGGTGTTTTGTATTCTCCCGACCACGGCCTTCAGCCTCTGATGGGAGATAATAACAATTGTTAAGGCCCAAACACCCAAAGTCAATACAATTGAAGCAATTCTCATGTGAGATAGTTTTAACCTAAAGAAAACGATAAAATTATGTTTAAAATAGGAAACCAAAATCATTTTTTGCTGTATGCCGATGACACCAATCAATCTAATATTATAGTGTATCATTTTTAATGCATGTTGGCAAGGTTTGTCACTTTACAGCTACATTATTGAATTACGATTGGTAATTAGAGGATTTAAATTATGCCAGATCACAACACCAAATAGCTAATTAAAAGTAACATTTAGTTAGAGGTAATTGTTGTGCTTTGAGAATATTCCCACTGAATATTGTTCCCCTATTTTACAGACTTGGAGAAAGACTGTTATTTTGCATGGCCAGCTGTAAAAGTTAAAACAATGTCAAAAAAACTCAGGCTGGCTGAGACAACAAAGGAAATGTGAATAACATCCCGGTTTACACAGGAGGACATTCATCTAGTACTCTGATACACATGTTGATTTCCAAATAAATCAGAGAGGATGTTGTTTCAGAGACATCAACACCGGATCAAGAGAGCAGGATGCATTGGTGTGTATATAAGCCATGGTCTGTGGGATTTGCAAATCAGATACAAACTCCAAGTAGAGATAAGAAGACCACAAGATGAGAGGATTTGTGAACTTAGCAATACTGTGTGTTGGGATAGGAGTGGCTGTTGGACTCCCAACACCAGCCAGTTATATTATGGCTACACAAGATATTGAGGTTTGTTCTCATTATTATTACTATTAATATTATTATTACTATAAATGTAGATTTAGTCAGGGTGGTATACTTGCATATAAGTTTACAGGTTTTAAAAGCTTCAACTTAGGCAAAATAAATTCAATATATAGAAAGGATATATTATTGCACAGCTTTGATGCATGACTATTGTATTGGAAAGTATGTATTGTTTAGTAAATAGGAGACTGATGTGTGAAACCCCTTGTCTAACGTTTCCACTAAGAGTTCCCCACCACCTACTTTAGATATGTAATAAAAACCTGTGACTATCACATGACAATTTTGGCACATTCGGATCCATTTTCAGAGTTACTATGGTCATGACACATGACCAGAAAAAGTCACATGTGATTACTTTTGTAGCAATTGACCGCTCTATTTTTTCTCCATCCACCCACCAATCAAAGAAACATTCCAACAATAGTTCTGCTTATGACCCATATGGAACGAGTTGCGTGATGACATTCAATCTGCTACATGTCACACATTTTTAGATCAAAATTAAAATCTTACCCTTTCTCCAAACGTTATCCACTTTGGTTTCTTTCTCTTCCTTGTGTTGCCGTGGTTACGGACCTCTTTCATGGCCGCTGACATATTATTTTGGAACTTTGCTTATTAATCAGCAATTAATGGAGATTAAGTATTGTAAAAGTTCAGAGAGAAATAGAATTATATTACTGCTATTTCTCTGCAGAGCTCTCCATAATTAAACTACATGTCTTATAGATGTACAAAAATGTGAAGCCACATTGGAAATATACTGTTTAACTAAAAACATCTTATACATTTTCATGAACTTGTAGAGTTATTTCTCCAACTATGGGTATATGGGAAAGACCATGCCAAATCCTGAGATTGCTGATTTGGTCAATACCAACAAGACCATGGCATTGGAATATGCAGTGAAGATCTTCCAGAAGAGGTACAGTGCTTACGGACTCCAGGAAACAGGTAAGGGGTGAACACCAGCTTAGTTGCTCCGATAGTATGCCATGATATTGCTTTACATTTAATAAAGACTGAGAGTACAGGCATTTATAAACACAGTTTTTATGTGCTGCATACAATTTATAATAAATTTTAAAAATATGATAGAAATTAATTGTCATGGTGAAATGTGATATAATCATTCCAATAATAAGCCCAGAGTTTATTTATAAACACAGTTTCTGTGCTGCATACAATTAATAATAAATTTTTAAAATATGAGAGAAATTATTTGCCATAGTGAAATGTGATGCAATCATTCAAGCAGCCAAACAATGTCTGAAGTCAATTTGATTTGATTTGTCTAACGTCAGTTTCAACACATTAGATATAGGTTATATCACAATGGGTAGTTTAAGGGCAGATAAAACGAGTCCATCCTAGTTGATCAAGACTCCACACTGCAGACATTGGTAAGCAACTATCAACTTTTTACCGTAGGGTCAGGTCCAGGAAGTCGCATGTCTAGGTTTAACAAGCATGAGGCTATTATGGCTAATTTCACAGGTAATAAAGTTACATTTATTGCACTAATTCTATAGTCTGGAGTGTAATATGATATCAGTTTAAAAAAACAAGGTTAACATAAATGAAATTTACTATGGAATTGCAACTGCAGCATGAGCAATTTACTGCCATTGAAAGGAATGGTATTTGATGTATAAAGATAGTGGATTTCCTTTCACCTCATGACTGTAAACAAATGGAAAACATCCAGTTTCATTGTACTCCATGCCCCTGAAAAGCGGTAAACATAATTGACTTAGCTATGCTTCCTGACTCTAAAAAGGGGTTAACATATCTTAATTTATAAAAGAGCCATACAGCTGATTCCCTATGAACTGTTGCAGGTCAACTGGATGAACAGACTTTGAACCTCCTCAAGAAACCTCGCTGTGGAGTGAAGGATATTATGACCATGGAAGATACTGGAATGGACATGCGCAAAAGGAGATATCTTCTTTCTAGTGAGTAGTGGTCCTGTTTTCAATACATTACACACAGTAAATGTTCTAATTTTCAGACTAAATACTGGTTGTTGAAACAATGCTTTTTTATTGACGAAAAAGCCTGAAAATATGGCTGGCAGAAAAGAGGCATCTATGTTCCATTCAACACCTTAGTCAAAAAAGGCCACTAGTGCACCTCAAATTTTGTCCTCTTGTCTCCAGCAAGTACTATTAACTGTGTAGCAGGAGAGTGGATATTGCATCATAATTAGCTGCTACTTGATTGAATTTTTTTTTTTCAATTTGTACTTGCATTAAATTTGGATAAAATAAGTCAGTGTCACGTCAAAATGGATGACTAGTAAAGAAAGACAATTTGATATATCAAAAATAATTTTGCTTTGGTAATTATTTTTAAAAAATCATGTTTTAAATTGAGTAGAGGTATAAGTCTGTTGATTAATAGTAATGGAAATTCTTCACATAACATCCTTTTTTGAGTAGCCTACTGAGTTTTTTCCTTTTCCTTCCAGATGGAAAATGGCCAAAAACAGACCTCAGCTACAAAATAACAAGATACCCTGGGGACTATGATCCCAGTGTGGCTGAAGTTGATAGAGAGGTCAGACGTGCCTTCCAAGTGTGGGAAGATGTCACACCACTAAGATTTCGTAGGATTGAATACCGGTCTCGGGAAGTGCCAGACATTGAAATTCAGTTTAGCCCCAGTTACTATGATCACGGAGATGGTTATCCATTCGACGGACCATCAGGGACCCTGGCTCATGCTTTCTTCCCTCATTCACCAATTTTTCCAGGGGATGCACACTTTGATGAGGCTGAATTGTGGACTGTTGGCACGCATGCTGGTATGTTGAAACAAAACATATTATTGGATAAATGTACTGAGTTGTAGTTGATGGGACTGTCACCATTTCTTGCTAGATGAAAAAATACAAGTATACGTTATCAATTAAATAATATCACATTAGTGAGAACCTCTATTTACCTTGTATAAAGAAATTATTTTGGTACAGAAACAACACAACAGTACACAAGCAACAAGCTTATATATGTTGTGTTCATTATTTGCATATATAATAGGTAAATAGTTATATATGTTGTGTTCATTATTATTTGTATAAATATAGTAGGTAAATGGCTACAATTTTCCTAAATAATAAGTTTGCCTTCCAATCACAGGCGGTCACCTGTGTGGTTCAACTCCAACAAGTGGCAATGCAGAGGGTTTGTCTCAATATGACACCCATTTTTTAAGAGGAGGTTAAACCCTGACTTTGAATAAACTAATGAGCCACTTGGCTGCTGGATGTGGTGTAAATGAGTATTATCTTATATGTGTGACCGTTTGTTTCATTAAGGAAATTATGATTATATTATTTTTGTGAATATTTTTGAAGTATATATTCTAAATTCTATCATTTTACTTTCCTTTCCACAGGTACCAACTTTTTCCAAGTTGCCGCCCATGAATTCGGTCATGCGCTTGGTCTGGCCCACAGTCAGGACCCTACGGCTCTGATGGCTCCATTTTATGGAGGCTATGTTGAGAATTTCCAGCTGCCCTGGGATGATGTTATGGGCATCCAGGCCATTTATGGTCCAAATGATCCCAGGAGCCCAACAACTACTACCAGATCACCGGTAACAGGAGTGCCACCCACAATGATACCCGAAGGGGATGACATCTGCAAAAATGCCTCCTTTGATGCAGTTACCACCGTTGTCAGTGGCACACAAAAGAAAATCTATGGCTTTAGAGGGGCGCATTTCTTCCTCATTAATGAGGATGGCACTATTGCCCATGGCTACCCAAAGCTGATATCGGAAGGGTGGAGGGGCTTACCAAATGACATTGACGCAGCTTTCTTCTGGGATTCGAGATGGGTATGGTATTCAGCAGGAAACCGATGGGTCCGTGGTTACCCGGCTACATTCATTTTGAAGGGGAACCAGTACTGGAGAGTAGAGGATAGGAGAGTAATAGATGGACCACATTCAGTAACCGACTTGGGCTGGAATTTCCCAGAAAACATTGATGCAGCCATTGTTTGGAAGCAGGATGGAAAAACCTATCTCTTCAAGGGTAAGCATAAATTTTCTGTCAGAATATGATTCCAATTCCAATGCAATGGCCTACATTAGAACACTAATTATTGGATGCCATTTCAGAAGGCATTATGATCAATACATATGTATCTGTTTCGTGTTAATTAATTTACAAGACCAAGTATACATTTCTGAATTCTGAGAATTTTCTCCACATTTTCTCCGCATATATTGCTCTACAAATTCAAGTATGTGTGATATTTTATAGTGAGTTTTGGAGCTTATCTGACCTAATTAAATCCAGATAGTTAAGTACCACTTTATTTATGCAGAGTTCAAGTTTAAGAATAGATTTCTTGGATCTTGCCTCTGTGGTTGTTGTTCTATTCCACACAGAGAGACAACATACGAGAAATATCAACGTTTGAACTTATGTCATTAAACTCTGTTTAGGTGTACAACTTTCATTTGGATTTTAAAAAAATTCATCTGCAATATTCTGCTTACAAAGACACACATAAAAAAGAAGTAAACAGTGATTGTTTTGATTTGACTATGGCTTTCGTTTGATTCAGCACACCTACTACCTAATCGGTTATATTGTGATGGGTAGTTAGAAGAGTGAACCAGTACATCGGAGTTGGTCAAGGTTACTGTAAACTACCTACCAACTACTAGCTTTCCCACATGAAGTCAGGCCGGGATTCAGTTTTTGATCTCAGAGGTGGGAGGCGACTGTGTTACCACTGTGCCACCATGGCTCCAAATTTGACACTTGCAGATATACCATAAATGTTAATTCATATTTTAACTGTGACTAACCTTTATAGTGCTACACTCTTAATCCCAACAAACAAACAAATGCAAATTCCAATTTCAAAAGTTCCAAGGATGACAAAGTATATACACTCCACTGATTGATTCATGAAATAATGTAACAAATACACTACTTATTACAGGTGACCAGTACTACAAGTTCACTGAATGGTCGGGCATTGAGAGTGGCTACCCTAGATCCCTGTCCGTGTGGGAAGGACTGCCTGAGTCTCTGGATGCTGCCTTTCAAACACCCAGTGGAGAGCATGTCTTTTTCAAAGGAAACCAACACTACGTGTATGACACCAATTTCCAGGTAAAGCATGTGGCATTTTCTAAATTATTTTTAGATAACTATATGAAGTATTAATTTATTGTAGACTAGTAAACTTGGCCTAAATGATATACTTGATAATATATAATGTACTATTTCAACCAATAGTTAACAGTTGAACTATTTTTGTTTAAAAAAGCCAGACTTGTCAAATTCAGTACGTTTTGTGCATGACATTACATAAGCCAGGCTTCAGTCATATATGCTTTGTTGTTTTAGTTACATTAAGTTGTAAGAGAAGGAAGAAAATATATTATACGATATTGTATTATAATAACCTAGATTTATTTTATGTGAGTATGCTATTGTCACAACATTTTTTGTACATAACTATGATGAAATAAACTATTATTATACACTGATGCAGATATGCTTATTGTTACGAGTTAGCTTTATGAGTAAGGCCAATAATTTTACTTACCTTTCAGTTGGGACAAATCATGTAGTTTGTCAGTTTTCCTAAACCTTTTTTGGCAGTATCAGCCAACCCCAAGTTTAAAATCTGCTAAGTTTTTAACATGAGAATAGTGGTACAAAGAAAGTGGTGATAAATTGTGGTCATCTAAGCATGTATTTACAATCTCTCTGTCTCAATCTGTTTCCAGGTCAGATCTGGCTACCCACAACACAACTCCAACACCTGGTTCAAGTACCCATCAGTGCCAAAGCAGGATGGTGATGATGAGATTACAGAGGAGCAAAATGAGCCAATAGTGGATGTCAGAAATCTTGGTCGTTCATAGACTCACTGCATTTTCTACAGCTGTCTCACAGACTCAAAAATCATATAAAGTACAAAATGGTTTATTAATACATTATCTATTAAGATCATGTTCGTATTCAAAGCTATTGGTCTCGTTATATTTAATATGTTTAATATTTGAATTGCTCAGTGGGAACACATTGTTTCTTATGCCATTCAATTTGTTGACCATTTGTACAGTTCACTCAGAACTATTGATTTATTTAGTTTAAAAGATTTAATATCTGTGCTTCACCGGTACTTGATTGTTTGTTATGCCAGTGGAAAGGAACTATCGACTTCTGGTGTAAAAAAGGAATCAGTTCCCATTATATGTGAATTTCCCCAAAGAATGTAAATAATTTTGATGTAACATGACATAATAATCTTTATGTAAGGAACATGAAGGTATAGGTATGAGGGCAATAACCATCATCATTAGATTTCAGTTAGATTTTCAGTTTTGCCTAATTCAAAAGGCAAAATGTCACATAATAGTATAATTATGGTATTGATCTAAGCCAATCAAAGGCTTCATGGTTTATTTAGTATACAAGTACTTCACATATCAGATTACTAAATTCTAGTAAAAATAATTTGAATAGTCTTTCAGTTAATTATCATTTTATACTGGAAAAATTGCATTTTGAGTTTCACATCGGTTATTCAGTTTTAGTGCAACCAGTACTGAAAAAAGCTATAAAAACAGTTCCTTTCTTAAGATGAAAATCTGACTTGGTAATTCTTCATTTGTAAGAATGAGAAAAATCCACATTTTCATTCGGGATATAAAATAGTTAGGGTAGTAATATGTGTATTACATTCACTTCTGGCAAGGTTTGCAGTTCAGTCTGTAACCAGAGAATATCCAAGAAACTGTGATATCCAATGTGATGTTATACATACACAAAATATGGAATAAATAGACACTTCTGTTTGTCCATAGTCTATACACAGTATTACTTTAAGATATTGCATTGTATGTACTTGTTATTTTGTTATTTCTGTGCAATAAGTCTCCATTTTTTTTTAATTCTTGTAAATGTTTATAATGCAATTGATGTGTTCAATATTTTTTATAGATCTCAAATTATGTGTATTTTTTCACTTTTGATAGAATAAATAATGAAATTTGCTAAACTTCGAATATTTTTCTCTGTTGTAAAGATAACATTCCATCAGAGAAAGAAAACAAAATAACAGCGAACACAGAACCTCTTGCTACTAATGCCGAACTGTTTCATTCCAAATGCCTGTCATGCTCTTTAACTTGGATCAACACAATCAATGCAAATCTGTTTTTGAATATTTGCTTTATCTAAGGTAAATCTTGGCAATTTTTTATCATCTATTTGGACTATGTGCAAGAAACCTTTTATTGTAGCAAAGATGAATGAAGACATTATTATTTTTACAATTACAACCCCTCTGATTTAAAGAAGAAGAAACAAATTCTAATATTCCTTGCCTAGGAAAAACCATAAAGATACCACACAATACCAAACTCTTATTTCTGTTTGAAGTTTTGGGGCTGTGGTAGTGCAGTGGTAACATACTCGTTTCCCACTTCTGAGGTCTGCGGTTCAAACCTCACACCCTATATGGGAAGGTTGGAAGGTGCTTTCCGATGGTCAGCAGTTTACAGTACAGAACCTTGACCAACTGTTTGTACTGGCTTCCTCTGCCCAAAAACCAACACGTCGAGATATGACCTACACAGTGTTGAAAGCGATTGCAGTTTTATATGCTTTACATTATCTTTGAACAAGACCCCTTGCCTTTATTTTTATGAGACGGTTGGCCAATGGATGAAAAGAATGGTCTTTGTAGGTCTTATAATGGGGACTATTAGCCGTAGCACCAAAATAATAGGTGTCAAGGCAGGTATGACTGTAGATATTGCAGACAAACAATTTTGATATGGATGTTTCAAATGTGTTTCAAATCCTGGATGAGCATCCACCATTGTGGACTAGTTTACAAGTCTTTACTTCATGTTCTTTGTCAAGACAATGAGTGAGTGCATTTATAACAGACAGGATTTTAAACTCTCATCTAAACTAAAATGTACATGCTGCATGGGCGAGGGGGTGGAGTGGCTACTTGGGGCATTTTGTTTTTAAATGTGCACTCCCCACAGACAATGTCGTAAGGCAAAATTCAAATATGCCTTGATATGGCTACCTGAAACAATGTGAATGGACAAGAAGATTGATCATATGACTAACAAAATCTTGCTGTTGAATTCCTTTTCAGGCTGTAAAATTATTAACAGTGGAACAGGGGTATAAAGCAGTGTATTTTGTTGAAAAAAAGTCCTCAATATGATAAAACACAAACACTGGAGTGTGAGGCATGTCTAACACCTATTTCAAAGGCTTTGGATCATGTAATAACTTTGTGTGTGACATGGACATTGAGATTGTCCACCACCGACCCCTCGCCCCTCATTTTTTTTCAAAATTAGTTCTAGGTTATAATCTCAACCAAGATCATTTTTGAGGCTAAGTTTGGGATTTACATCCCTTGCAATGTCACTTAACCATTAATGATGGTCATTTTATATTAAAGTACTCGGTAGGGTCAGTTACACTGGAAGTTCGGTATTGACTATTGACAATATAACTTTTGGCAAAAGCTTCTCTCATTTTAAATTATCCACTTCCTATAGTTAACTTGTATGTTCCAGTTATTAACCTGTACATTCCAGTTATTAACTTGCATACTCAAGTTGACTTGCTCACAAGCTTCATTTTTTTTCTTTTTTAGGTAATGAATGAGTACATTTTATAACAGTTTGGATCAAAAAGTCTGAAGGAAAATTGGCTCAGAGAATCATAATGCACTAAGGAAGGATCTTGTACAAGTATATTCAAGTCAGCCAACTCTTCTATTCCAGTAACTTAACTCGTACATTTCAGTTACTTAACTCACATATTTTTATTACATAAGATGTATATTCAAGACATTAACTTGTACATTCGTTTTCTAGATAGTAAATGAGTGCATTTTATAACAGTTTGGATTTAAAAGTCTGGAGAGAAATGTTCTCAGAGAATTATACTGCACTGAGAAGGGACTTGGCACAAGGTCCAATACTCAAGTTGCTAAAAAATATATTCAAGTCAGCCAACTCTTTTATTCCATTAACTTAACTTGTATATTTCAGTTACTTAACTCACATATTTTATTACATAACTTGTATATTCAAGACATTAACTTGTATATTCAAGACATTAAGTTGTATATTGAAGTTCATAACTTATCAGAACATATGTGTAAGGAAAAATATTTTAAAATATTTTTACTCAAAAAGGACATTGACTTACTCAAAGCCACAATCTCTTTAACATCTTTTTTTCATCAGATGACGTAATAATTAAACAAATGTTCAGCAACTGGGTATAGGAACTTGATAATTGGTAGGGATATTGGTGTGACATGTTGTGACCTGGATTTGACCTTTGACATTGCTGCTGTTACTGTTACCTTTAAAATCTTGAACTGGTAATATCTCGAAGGCCAAAAGGTGTAGGAAGTTGAGTTGACCTTTGATCTTGTTATATTGACACTGGCCTTTAGATTTTTGTCTGGTCTATATCTTGAAAACTGTTAGGTGTATTGATACTTGGCAGGGATATTGATTGGTGATGTTGGTGCGCAGCGTTATGGTGTGATCTTACATTGACTGTTGACCTTGCTGTAGATACCCTGAAATTGATAATCTGGTCCAGACTATATCTTGGAAACTGTAAGGTGAAGAAAGTTGAAACTTGCCAGGGATATTGGTTTGTAAAATGTAGCTGTATAATGTTATCTGAAGCTTTGATTATACCTCATCATTATACCTTGCAGTAGTGAGCTTGACCTTTTAAATCTTGTCTTGGATACATTTCGGAAACTGTAAGGGGAAGGAAGTTTTAACTTGGTAGATATATTGGTTGGAGGTTTTAGGCGCAACATCATGATGTGAATATTGTGTGATCTGTGGCCTTGGCTCTGCAAGAATGTCTTCTAAACATTCTGCAAATTCTGAGGTACATTTATAATGTCATGAAGCTATATGGATTGGTGATACTGATTATTATACGTAATTTTACTTTATTGCACTATTTCCATTGACAGATTTACTTCAATTACTAAGTAGATTGATCAATATATTTAAAAGCTTCATTGGTTTTAGTTTGCAAATAATGTGGTCATCTTACTAATAATTTCTTCTTTTTTTTTTGGTCTTTTGTCTTCACATACACTTTCCCTTTCTTTGGTGTTATTCCTCCTGCACATGTACATAACTCACACTGTCTGCTTTGAAAGGACTTTCTGAAAAACACTTCTGAAACGTACTTCTTCAGCTGATCTATATCTTACCCAATACTATTGTGGATGGACATCTCTGTTGTTAGTTTTGCTAATGTTGTCTAAAAAATACAGTTTTCCCTTTATGAATGTATCTTGTTCCCAAAGATATCTTATAATCCCACAGACCTTGAGAACATGTTTATGTAATAATCATACATACCATAATTTGGTACTGCTAAAACAATATAAAAAAAATTCCCATTGTACTATTCAAAACCACCAAAAAGAAGAGCTATCCCTTTCTCATAACACTATGACCGAGTTATCAACCGAGTTTCAGAGCAGCATCAAGCTTTTCACAGCAAACAGTATTCTCCACAAAGAGTTGGCTTAGTTTTTGCCCCTTGTTGAAATCAGATGAAAATAAGACCTTTGTGTTGGGAAAAACATGAAGCACATCCATAGCCTGTGAAACATCCTGGCCATCGAGTGAAATCACATATGTGTAATCTTCTTCTGCAAACTTAGCAAAGAGTTTTATTGCATGCTTCAGCATCTTGTAATATTGATCTGGAGCAAGGGACTCTTTTTGTTTAAAAATGTCATCTAGGGTATTACTTTCTGACATGACCACTTGAGCTGTAGTTGCAGATACATCTGAAGCACTGCCACATGACATCAATGCCAAATGCTTCGGTATCTTGATTTGTGATGCAATGTAATGAAATGAATGCAGAGGCATTGTGATAGTCTTTTCAGCGTGTTTAAACAGCTCCTGCTTGGTCATTGTCACCCCAATATTTCTGATATTTTTCTTAGTTTCAACAAAGATGGCAGATTCATATGTCACTTTATATAGACTGATATTATCCTGTAGAACATAATCAGGATCTTTGAAGCTCTGATGTAAAGTGATAAATTCGGAATCCCCTGATGAACTTGGTTGGTTCCCCCATTGTTTTGTAAAAACAACCTTCTGCACATGCGCACTCTTGTAGATCAGTTCTGACATTCTGATATCATCCAGGTGTTCTGTAATGCCAGCTAGATGCCAACAGATGTTTCTCAGAGTGTGGAGAAAGAATCTTACTGTTCTGTAGACCAGATAGGTCAAGAGTTGGAAGAGGACACAGCAGTACTTCAGCATGGTTGAGATCTATAAAAGCAAGAAACATCAAAATAACTGCAAAACACTCGTAGAACACAGATTTCCCCTAGCGGGCATATCCAGGATATGTTCTGGAGTTTACCCAAATCACTTTCTTTGGCCAGGCAATAGTCATGCAAAAGGTTGAGATTTCAATTAAATCCCATTCATTTGGTATATCAGCCAGAAAGCCAGTCATTAATAATACAGCAAAAATGGGAACTTTGGGGAAACTTTTGGATATTTTTGTACCCAAAATATCATCTGGCTCCTTCCCAAAATTCGATTACTTCTTTCTTTTGTTGGACCCTATCCACATAAACATTTCAGAAACACCTGTTCATTACATTTTGAGTTATCAAAAACATAAACTAACAGACAGACAGACATACCCAAAGATTTAACTTCTTCTTTATCAGGTCTGGTATTCATTAACTCTGATTAAGATCAGATCAAAATCAAATCAGGTTTGTCAAAAAAAACCTAGTGATAAATGAATTAAAGAGGAACTTACAAAGCAGAGACCACTTGGCCTAAAAACAACAAATATGTGATCATATTTTTTTTAATATGCCACAAAATTCCTCTGTGGTGTAGTGATTAAAACAGACATCTTTTGTCGTTCATTTTATCTGTCTTAATCGAAAAATTAATTTTATCTGTCTTAATGTATCAAGTTCACCGATCAAATTTTATCCAAAATTTAAACCAAAAATTAGAAAACTCTTTTTGTAAATACCAACCTGAGTTGATCCAAAAATTATATCAAATGTTTGGTTTTTGGTCAAATTTGATTTCATCCTCACTGATGTTTACAAGCAAGGTAATTGAGTAATAATTTGGTTTTCCAACAAGCAGTTAGTTAAGGAATTCAAGTTTATATTAGATCTTTCATTTGGGAACCCAAATACAAACATTCGTAAAACAATCTTTCCTATTTCAGGTGAATAGCACCGATCGTAAGATTCATAAAGACATTTAGAGGAATCAAGAACTGATCAGAAAACTTTCGGGAACCAGTTGGATTGGAAGGCAATTGTAAAGTTTTCAGAACCAATGGGAAATTTTTAGAACCAATGGGAAGGTTACTTGGAAAGGTATCACAAACCAATCTCAAGTCTTCCCTCGGATCAAAAATGGTTTTATTATTTTCTCAATAGGGAGATTGGATAACGACCTACTCTGCATAATGGAACTGCCCTGTTTATCTTTGACGTTGATCATTTTAAAGTGAAGTATGTTTCAGCAGAGTAATAAGAATCAGTGATTATTTCCGAGAATAACCAGGGAGACACCCAAAATGTTCTAACAAGATCATGAACACTCCCTAATCAAAATGGCCAGATCCGAGTTGTTCTGATCGTGGTTTACAGTATTCCAAATGAAAAGCTTGACCTCCCAAATGGACAATTTACAGGGTTGTCAACACATCAAGTGGTTATAATCGTCAAGATGGAACAACACTATTTACAAGGTATCTTCTGTTTTAAATCATGATGATTTAAAACATTTGTCAAAATAGGAGAAAGAAAATGGCAGTTCATATGAGTTGTGGATGCCTCTGTGTGTGTTTTGTTTTCCATATATAAACACATTGTCCAATATTTTAGTAAATCTTTTTTTATATTCATTTTCATATACAAGAGAAAAACAAATATACATGTGCACACAAAATAGGGAAAAAGCATTTCTCAAAATACAGTAACATGAAGCTAACTTTGAATAACCATTGATTCATATACTACAAGTGTATAAAGTACATAGTTAATTTTCAATTTAACTACAAGGCACTTTGATACTTTCAGCTCCCTTTTATTCTCTCAAATATTGACCAAGTTGCTACGAACTGTTCTAACTGGTTATTGGTTTTGGCTATATATTCTTGATCAATGTATACACTTCTTAGAAAATTTTGAAAACCAAAGAATCAATTATTTTTGAATTTCTAGAACATGTAAATACATGTATGTACTTTTTTGCAACAATAATAGTAATATTTTTGGAAATAAGTCTACTTCCTTTTCAAGTATACCAAAGATAATAATCTTTGGATTAAGATCTAGGTACATGTTGAAAAACTGTTGGAGCGACAATTTTAAGTTATTCCAGAATTGTATGACCACTGGACAGGAAGTAAAAATGTGGCATATAGTCTCTACAGACGTTTCACAAAACACACAGGTAGAGGTATTACTTATACAAATTTGATTAAGATACGCCCTTGTAAGTAAGTCTTGAATAGCTGGACATTACAACTGCATGTTGCATTGTTTCAATGACAATGTTAAGTGTACTTAGGACAGAAAAGGACTTAGGAATTTCCTCTCAATAACAGGGGAGAACCTTGGTCGAATATGATAGGAGTTGTTTTCCCCTAGTCTTTTGAACTGTCTTCATAATCTAACAGAAAAAAAGAATTGAAATTGCTATTTTCTAGAAATAGATCAAATATAAAGGTCAAAGGTCAAAGTTAGATTTTTACATCCCATCCTATAGCCAGGGTCCTAATTGCACAGGTGTACAGCACTGCCACTTGTGGGAGTGAAACCCACACAAAGGGGACAGCCGATCAGACTTTCTACTAGTAGAGTTGGTCCCACCTCTAAGGTCAGCGGTTCAAACCCTTGACCTTATGTGGGAAAGTTGGTAGTTGGTTGCCGATGATCAGCAGTTTACAGTACAGAGCCTTGACCAACTGTATGTATTGGTTTCCTCTGCTCACAAAACTACCCGCCGTGATATGACGTGTTCAGTGTTGAAAGTAACGTTATTTCCCAAATAAATAAATAAATTCCAATAGAATCGAAGATTCCCCTGGATCGGAGTTTCTACTGTGACACATATACATATATAGGTAACTCACCTTAATTGCAGGTATACACTTGTTTACTAAATACATATTTTGTCTCCAACTCTAACAAATATGTTTTTTTTCTTTTCAAACATTCAATGTGTAATCCATGTGTTTGCATATGACTGCATTGCAGTAAAAACAAAATGTGACACAAAAGCGATGGTCCAATCAGTTCTTTTATTATTATTTATTTGTTTTTATTTTGTTGGGTTTTTTTGTGCAGCATTAAATCATTTCATTTCTTTAATTAACCCTTTGCCTAGGTATCAATAAAACTTTCCCAATTTTAAATTCAGTCTTAGATTTGTCAAACCCACTTTCTTGTTGTCAACTAAACATCACAACAGCAAGATGTTTTTGTCAAATTATTTTGCATAAATGTTCTCATAAATATATTGGTACATTTCCTTCACCCTTGCTTTTATATATGGGGAATAAATTATGCAGGCCTTTGTAAATAATAGTCTTCCAACGGCTCAATAATATACATAATAATGCATTTAATAAACCGAAGTATATATTGCTATATTTCCCTTTCTTTGCTTGGGGGAATAAATTATGCAGGCCTCTTTCATCTTAATAGTCTTGTCATGGCTCAAAAATATAAATCATAATTATTTTATTCAATTGGTTAGGTATTCTGCATTGTATATTTTTTCAAGTAAAAGTATGTTAAAATATGTATTTTATGGAGAAATGATCATTAAACAAGAATCATAAGTAGATGACTTAGTTCAAGTGACAGGGACATTGAATGGTAAAAAGTAGCAGTTGAAAGTAGCAAGTTAAAGTTAATTAAAACCCGGGTTGAATATCCCATTTACTTGTGGATTTTTTTCCTCTATTACTCACCTGTGGGGTTGATATTTTATTTGTGTTTTCCAGGTTATTTCAGAAAGGGCAAAATTAAAATAATATTAGCATTATTTGCCAATAATTCTATTAGATTTCATTTGCTAAACAAGATCTAAGTGAACAAAGACATTTGCATGTACATATTTATGCATTTCTTTATGCAAAACAGATGAAGTCATTGTATATTATTTGGTCAGCTTTTGGTTGTCCTTGCATAAAGAGAAAGCATACAATAACAAAATTTACTAATTGACTGAGATCCTTTTCCCATTAGTCTTTCTCAGGGTTATACACAATATAAGTATGTCTTCTGAGTTTATAATAATAATAATAGTCATAAAAATAATAATACACCACTAGTTACAGTCATAAATACTACTGTACGTATGTGATAAATAGGTGGTATCAATTTTTATGAGTTTATATGAACACTTGATGTCACTCCCTTTTGCAATCTGATGGAAATGCTTAAAATAATACACAGCGTTTGTGTAAGTTAGTATTTGAGCACAACGAATGGATATGAATATATTTTGCAGAATAATAAATAATAAAAATATAGACATCTTAATCACTTGGTGACTTTTAATAAATTACCATTTTTTCTAGAACATTCGACTGGCCATTTGATCTGTAAGTATAAACTCTGCCTCTGTTGCTTCCATTGAACTAAACAAAACGACGGATAAATAATAAAAATCTTACAAAATAAAAGGGATGTTATAGTTATTTCAGCTTATATTAGCAATAAATTCAAGCATGAGAGATTTCTCACTGAGAGTAATATCACGTGAAGAAAAATATTACAAATCTTTTCCCAACCATTTTCGACTAGAGGTTATTATAAGTTTCACGAAGAATCAGCTATGCCTCACCTTTGTAATCCTCTGTTCCTATCCACCTCAAAATTGTTTCTGTATCTCCCAGCTGGTGAGAAGGACATCCAATATTCTAACATCTAACTGTGATCCTTGATCCAACTTACTTTTAATTGACATTTGCAAAGCCTTTGACAGGCTAAGCTATAACCTTGAGTTGACCCTATCGTTATAGGACGTTTGTTTGTCAGATGACCATCTAATGTATACCCTTTGTACACAACAAGTAAATGGCATTAAAGGAAGGGCGTCTCAGCATAGGACATTCTCAACTTTAATTCATAACTTACAACGCTTTATAAGGGGGCGCAACACGTAGGTTTTACTAGTCACGTTTACACAAATATATCGTCTGGATTTTAAAAGTTGTTTCTGTGAAAACTTACTGCAAAATTGAACCTTTTCCTTTTAAATAATACACCTGAACAATCATTATTTAACAGAGTCAGTTTTAACTGAATCTATAGTTGACTTAAGTGATTCTCATTTTAATGCGTGCGAGTTGTTTGACATGTAAATTATTGATAATATCGGTGTGACCAAGGATATGTCGGTATGAAGGTCATACCTTATTTCATAAAGGGAACCTTTGTTCGTCAAGTAGCCTTTCTATGGCCTCTTACCAAAGCTATGACGACAAAGAACAATTTACTTTTACACATGTCATTCTCATGTTTTAAAATTGACTTTCATATGTCATGAGCTGCATTTGAGGACATAAATTGGCAGACAGAGTTTAAAGTACTTTCAACACCTTGGATAGGTCATATCATATCACCCACTGTGGCCTAGCTGATATGGGTAACAAACTGTCATAGGAACACAGAAGATGTGGGTTTGGACCCAAGTAAAGGCACAGATACAGGTGGTCCACCATCACTGGGTCTTATCCAGACTGGTGAGGCTAAAGAACCCCATGGAGGTGGTTAAATAAATGGCCATCCTTGACATTCTGTCTTTCAGTTTGAGAAATGTGAGTCACTGGTGAGCTTGGGCTGTACTTGTGCAGTCAGGAAAGGTCAAATAGCACTTTGAGTCCTGTTGTACAAGGAGATATTGTGCTTAATATAAAATATAGAATATAATCAGGTAGTATGGGGATGGGGACAATCAATGGGGCAGCAGCATACTACCAACTTATCTACTCCAGGTCATGGCGGGGAATTGGACCCAGAACCTTACATGTACAAGGCATGGGTGTTACACCGTATGCACCATGCCAAATTACCTCTTACAAATCAGTTAGGTGAATATATTTTACTTTCATGTGAATTTCTTCCAAACAGAATATTCGTTGCACACAGTTAGCTTATATAAGCTTTTATGGGACAAAACATCTCAGCTAATCTTTGGATGAAAGCGGTATTTGGAAAGTTGAGCTAATTTTTGGATTAATTTCAGAAGATTCAACTATATTTATTCAATTTTGTTGAGTGGGTGAAAGTTAATCCATAAGTTAATCAAAAAATTGGCTGCAATTCTCTGTGAATACTCACCTGAATCTTAATCCAATTTTTAACTTAGACTAATTTTGGGTTGATAATTTTCTTATCCATTTAGTGAATAAGGTCCCTGATAAACAATTTCAGCTATGAAAGAGGAATTTTTGATTGGACTACTTGCTGCTGAGTTGTGCATTAATGGCTATTGGAAAAGGCAGAAATTATAACATTAATAAAAACAATAGTAGAGATATGTATTCATGACTTATCGACATGGGCCTAAACAACCTTGTATAGTCTGTTACGATTTACCTGTTGAATATAGGTAATAATATCACTTATATAAATTTCACAATTTGTGACAAGAAAATGAGACAATTATGTTGCAGTAATATCACTATAAACTCAATAATATATGCTAGCGTTGTAAGATATGTATCTGATTAACAGTATGCATTGTAATGGGATTTTATCACAAAATCTTGTACAGGTTACAACTTGTACAGCTGAGTTGTAGGGCTATTTTCCAATCTTTCTGGTAAACAAACTATTGGAAAGGATGGAACTTGTCAAAGTAAGAGCATAATACAAATCTATTGAACTTCTCACATTTTAAAGAATAGTGCATACAGCATTGAAATTAGAATATCAAGACTTTATCACACACTGGCACCTACATTTTGTGAGAATTGTTTTTTTTTGCAGAGTTTTTAAACCATCAACACCACTCCCCAAAGAAAATGGGACTAATAGCTGGTGCAGGAAAACATATCCTCTGGATACTTGGAAGAATAATATTTCTATTACTGAGAGGCATAGCCTGGATACTGCTACTAAGATACTTTAAAATCATAGGAAACTACCACCACAGTGCTTACAAAAGAACTGCCCACGTCCATAGAATTTTGGCCCGCCACAAACTAGATACCCTGATGCAACCTGCAAGTGCCAGTGACTTCTTAACCATGCACAAAAGCTTTGTAGATCCGGAATATGTATTATCAAAGAATGTGACACTGCACTGTACCACAAAAAGAACAGCCTATTTTGTGGAATGTGATCCTAATGTTGATGTCACAAGAGCAGAAATTAGTTCCTTTATTAAAATAGCACAGTTTAAGAATGCCATTAACATCATTGCCATACCAATGCACGTGTTTCACAAACTTGGAACTTTGGCTGGGAAACCCCATGGGCAACTGGTCATTCTATCAAACATTGCCAGGTGTGGGTCCACTTTATTATCACAAATATTTGAATGTGTTTCTATATCAGAGCCAGATGCTGCCAATACATTGACCACCCTTTCAACCAAACTTCCTGCTGAAGAACTTCATCAACTGGTTCAAACAACAATAAACTTGCTATGCAAAAACTCGAACTCAGCCACAAAAGCATGTGTTATCAGATTATCCCAAAATAATACAATTCTTGTACCATATATTTGCCAAGTTTTCCCAGAGGTGAAAACCTTGCTTATGTACAGAAATGGCCTGGAAGTGTCCAAGTCCATTTCTAAAGTCTTAAAGGCCTTGCCCATGTCTGGCATCTTGTTAATACCAGCCCAAAACTACACTTGCATCAAATTTTCAAAGTTTATTGCTCAGGCTGCAAACTTACCTATTCAGGATTTTGAAAAATTCAATATTATTATGCCACATATGGAAGTAGGCACCATCTGCTGGGCTTCTTCTATAAGATATTATCTGGATTTCTTAGAAAGTGGAATAGACATAGCAGCTGTGAAGTATGAAGATATGGTGAGTGACACTCAATTTGCACTTAGCAAAATATTTCAGTACTGTGGTATGGAATACAATCCAGAAGCTGTTACCACTGCCTTTAGCAGAGACTCTCAACTAAGTTCACCCCTCAGTCGTGAATGCCTTGGCAAATTTGACCATGATGAAATCACTGACGAAATCAAGGAACAAACTGATGAGGCATGCAGGATATTTAATGTACCAAGCATCTATGATATCTATATTGCCAAGAGCACTATCACCCACAGATCCCTGACTGAGAATACTCGAATATATGCGAAGATGACAACACAAGATAATTCACTATGTCTTTCTCCAGAAGGAGGCACAGTTGTTACAAGTATGACCAAAGTATCTAGGGAAAGAATAGTCAATATTCCAGATGCTGGTCAAGTTGATAATCAAGTGCCAAAATCTTGTAAAGTTACTCTTAGAAAATCAGAACCAAGTACTTTATCAAGAAATTCTTTGGCACAGATTAATGAATCTTACAACACAATTTCAGAGAGCAACATGAGTCAGCCATTAAGCCAATATGATTCTCACAATGGTCGCATTAATTTATCATTTCAAGAAGAAGAAGAAGGACCACCAAAACGTCCATCTCCCCTCTCAGTTAGGGGAAATAATATGCAATGAGTAGTGAGGTTGTGAAAGAGTTGACTTCCCCCAAAATCATGTTAAATGCTATTACATTGTTAGCCAGTGTAGTGTGCATATGCAATTGTTAATATTGTACTTAATTGTCTCATGTTTATGGTTAGTTTATAAATACTAAGGTCTATATTAAATTTATGTAGTCTGCAGTTTGTTTGTATTATTTTCATAGCTCATATTATAATGTGCATGTAAATTCATAACGTTTCATTATGCTTTGTCTTTTGAACAATATTTCAATAAATATAATGCATATTCACTGTACTAAAATCAAATTTGTTTCAGCCTATTCGCGCAAGTCAGATTTTTTGTTGGGATAATTAGTTCACCATTTTACAGGGGGTCTCATCTATATGTTGTATGTAACTTACTAAGCTCCCAGGGCCAGCATTTATTAACAAGAATGAATAACAGATCAAGATTAGAATCTAACATCGAGTTTGACAAAAATCTGGTTTAGATGATCAAATAGCTTTTAACATTCTAGGGTTTAACATTCTTCAGCTAAAAAGACCAAACATTTCATCTGTATTGTTAATCTGTCACATGAGGTGTTACTGTAATGGTTGCTGTATTTTACCAGATGTGAACAAAGTATCTCCTGTGTCTTTGATCGCCAGAGTTTTACTGATCAATTTTTGGATTTTGAATTTCACGAAATGGGCAATTTATTGGATACTGGCTACTGGCTTGTACAGTTTTATGGGGATGTTCACCTCGAGCCAACTCTACAACCGACCCTTTAACTCTAGGGTCGGTTAATAAAGTCAGGGATTGGGGAAAAAAATCCAGAGAAAAGAGCGTGAAAACTTTAGGTCGGTTTCATTTCCCCGACATGATGCAGCGCATCCTTGCTTGTCTGGATCACGATCCTGATCTGCGGTCAGGATGCTTTTTTTCCATGATGAAAAGGGAAACTTCCAGGAAAAGCCATAACGTCCTAACAGGTCACAACAAGAAGTAGTGAGAAACTGACAGGAATGGACAAGTATCCCGACCCACCCTGACTAGACTGATAAATTTCTGGAGTCGGGACTGCGAGTCAGGATCAAATAAAAACTGTATAACCCCTTCTGGCTGCTATAAATCATCATTTATTCCTGCAAAGCAAAATGCCAGCTACACATCACAGATACTTTCTGTAGAAGCTTGGGTATCGAGAATAATACCAGAATTTTCTCAAGATGCCACCTGCATTTTTTACCTCATTGAGGAACACATGCACCACGGCATCAAGAAGTCAGTCACCTGTTTTAGAAGAAGTTGGATTGAAACTGGCAATAACACTGAGACAACTGACAACGGGAGAAACATATACATCCTTGCATTATCACATGCAGGTAACACTCTCTGTCAAATTCATCCCTGTCGTATGCCAAGCCATCTTTGCTGAATACCAGGAAGAATATTTGATCTGCCCTACTGATCCGGAAGACTGGCGAAAGGTGAAGCAGAAGGTCAGGGCCACATCGAATGTCCCCCATGCTTTTGGGGCACTAGATGGGAAACATATCACCATGAAGGAGCCAAATAAATATGGGAGTGAATATTACAACTACAAGGGCTTCTTTTCCCTGATGCTGCTAGCCTAGTGCTGCTAGCCCTGGTCAATGCAGAATACAGATTCCTCTGGGTAGATATTGGGTCAAGTGGATCTTTATCATATGCACAGCTTCTTATCCGAAGCAAGTTGAGGGAAAAGATTTGTGATGGCACCTTGGAGCATCTGCCACCTGAACCACTGGGGGAGGGATGACCAGATTTGCCCTCTTTCTTACTGGGTGACGACACCTTTGCCTTGATGCCATGGATGGTAAAACCCTACAGCAGAAACTCACAGGTGAAGAAAGAATAGCAAACTACATGATCTCCAGAGGCAGGAGAGTGGTGGAGAATGTGTTTGGAATATTAGAGATCATATTCAGAGTACTACTTGGCACCATGGAACAGTATCTGAAGGTTGTCAGAGATATGGTTTTAACATGTGTGGTGTGGATGTAACTGCATGTGGATGTAATTGCCCTACAAAATAAAAAGGTGGTATATGTGCCATATGACAACTACAGGAATCAGAAGTGAGGCCAAGCATCAGTGAGACATACTGAAAGACTACTTCAATCATCTTAGTGCATTGGCTGGAAAGGAAGACAGGATCTGAGATGAGAGCTGCCCTGGGAATAAGCTGGCTTCTATCAGTTCTTTTCAGGACTACCCATTTATTCTCAGACATTTTATCTAAGCTGGTGTTGCTTCCAACTAATTGCAAAAAAACAATTCCAATACATTTCTAATAAGATTCAAAACCATTTCCAAACAAAACACAAGTCCCTCAACACAAGTTCTGTAAAAATGTTTTGATTAAACATTATATATATATATAAAGAAGTCCTTAGAACAAAATTTAAATGTAAGTTCTATAATACATGTAATAGCAAATCATGCTAAATTAGAAAGAGTAATAGCAGAAAGAAAAGGGAAAAACCTTCAATTTTTTTATAACAAATGGGGTCCAATTCTAAATGCCATTAATATGCAGTAGAAGTTATTTAAGGTAATTTTATTTAAGAATACAACAACTTTCCCAGTCATATATGTGCCTTACACCATATAATTTATGCCTCCTGTGTTTTCATAATCCATGAACCTAAATTAATAATGAGAACTTAGATTTAAGTATCGTATATCAAATATTACTAAGATCAAATGTTTATGAAGGTACAGACTTAAGGTATAATTGCCTTGTGCTATAGTTTTTTTTTTTCAAAGTAAAATTTTCTTCGGCAGTTGCAGTGGTTTTGTACATGAGTCTATGTAGTTATATATATATATATATATATACATATATATATATAAAGTTTGTGCACTCAAAAAGTGAGAGTTACAAAGGGTATAAAGTTTTTGTCAAGGTGTTACTATGTATATTTAGACTCTGCTTTTTTGCAATACATCCTGCGAGATGTGACATATTGTGAAAGGCAGCAGATTGTGATTTACAACCCCTTTGCTCTTCTGTTTGCATTGGTGTTTTTTAAATGGGGGAATAAACAGGAGAAAAAAAATAAATATTTTTTAATTTCCTTTTCTGGCAAATTTGCAAGATATTTCTAAGTTTTATCACTTTCTTAACTATCAAATTTTTTTGAGAATTTCCAAATTTTCTCAAAAGGTTAAAACTGAAAAGGTAAGATCCAAAGGTCAAAATAATTCCCAAAAATGTCACAGATTCTTATAACTCAAAGTGTTTCCAACTTCTTAAGGTCCAGTTTCTTTTTTTTTGTCAAAGTTTCATTTTGGATCTTTGGCCAAACTTTAAATTGTTTTGGGCCAATTTTTTTTAATTTTAATTTTTTGGGGGTGTGTACATGTTCCTTTATAAAAATGCAACTTAAAATGTTATTTAGAATGGTATTTAAACGACATCTAAATAACAATAAACAGTACAAAATTGGTATTTTACTCACAACTGAATGTATAAAAGAGCTGTATTACTCAATCAGTTCAATTTATCAAGATGTTCGAAATTAAAAGTTCCACATATAGAAGACCTTGAGAATTTCAGTAGTACAATATTTAGTAATTGTCAGGTTTAAAGATATAATCATGTAAAAAGTGAACTTGTTAAATGTTGAAAAGTTGTTGCCAATTAAGCCAACAATTTGTAAAGAAATCATTTAAAGATTTGGTTTCCCACCCATATTTTCTTTTGACCATTTTTTGCAGATGAAAAATATTTAAGTTATGTCGCTTTTTGAACACATATAAATCTAATATCTAGATATCGACAGAACAATGTTCACAGGCCAGAAGTGCTCATCATGTGCATGATAACCAAGTATTTTAACATTATCATTTAAAGTTATGTCAACTTGTATTTTTTTATCTAAGTATTGACATTTTTCCAGAGTTCTTTAACATACAGACATTAGATGAAAAGGGGGCTGATATTTTTAGGGTTGTTTTGACAAAATGTGCAGATGCTGGAGTCAATTATTTTCAATTTGAATAGATATTCCCTGTTATCTAACATATTGTAAAGAATTTTATACTGAAATCATATTAATGAGTGATCCATGACACTTTTAAAACATGCTTTAAAATTTTGTTTCCACAAAAAGTTAGTTTCATAGTTTACATTAGTATTTGCTTTAATTAATTGAGACCATTTTGTTTCACACAAAGGTTCAGTTTTTTCTTGCAACATTTTATAGAGTGATATACAACTTTTGTTTAAGCTTCCCTATCTTTATATTTATTGATAATAATGTCAACTAGGTTTCTTAATCTACAATAATCCAAGATATTTGGTTTAAATTATATTTCTTTGCGACATCCTTAATTTTTTTTCCTTCAGCATCTATTACATCATCTACAAGATCTATATTATGTTTATAACATCTGGAAAGTATAATGTCATGGATGATAATTTAGTGTTGTACCTTGAGGTCGCTGCAAAAAACTTCCCAGTAACCAAATATTTCTTTCCAGAAGCGACCCTTAAAATTGTTTTCTTACACCATTAACCACCCTTACAGCACAAAGGATTAAATTTCCCATAGGTGTGCTTTAATCTTTATCATCTTTATATATTATTCTTTTGATCCAACAATAATTCCAAAATATCATTTTACTGTAAAATATTACTTAGTATTAAACTCAAGAATGTTCATGATTTTTGTTCGAGCCCTCAGCACCCAGTCATTAAAAAGTCATGCCGGAAGAGACAACAGATTATGAACAGCTGGTGAAATGCATATATGCAAAGACAGTCAAGAGGAACCACAACAGAATATACAGCATTATGCCAACTTGCTTATCATTATACAGCAAACTCAAAACCACAGCAGCCACGAGTTATGATAAATGTTAAACTTGCGTTTCTATAATCTCCCAAAATACAAGTAAAGAAACCCTGAATGGGTTTAAAGGTCATATTAGGCAAGATTCGACATTGAATCGACCCAGGTAAAGACACAGGTCTGATAAAGGTGAAAATTCAAAACAAGGTCAAAACCACAACATTTATCAGTTGTGATAAAAGTTAAACTTGCATTTCCCTTAACACAATCAAGGGAGCCCTGAGTGGGTTTTTAAATTTATTATATTACATTTAATTCATACACAGACTAATACACTAAAAGTTTATTGTAAAGCAACAAGAAATATAAAGTAAACTACAAAACCGGCCCAAGTGGCCAAGACTATAATTTACTCTTATAAAGTGGCACAAAATAAATTATAAATTTACATGTAATGTTTAAGGATAACAATTATCAGTTAAATTTTCACAAGATAAAGGGCGAAGCCCCAGTTTAGATACAAATATATGAAAAACAATATGTCCCCCTCAAAAGGTTTCTAATTGAAACCAGATGGCTTTGAAAAGTCAGTGAGGGGAATAGCCCCCTGTAATTAACTAACTTAATTTTAGCCAAAAATGAAAATAAAGTAGATTGTTTAAAATTTTGGACAGGAAAGGTTCACCCAAACACCCATGAAGAAGGTAGGTGTAGTTTGAATGACTGCAGGAGTGGGGGAGAAGTGTGAGTATCAGGGGAGATATAGCTGTACACACAAACAGGAGACTAAGTTCCTTGGTCTTGATGGTCTGAATGGGAACATTATGATTATAATCCCGTGAGGCACCCGACCTCTTAAAAGTATGAAAGGTAAATTTTTGGTGATGCCAACCCAAGACCCTGAGTATTCGCTTTAAATGTTTCTTGACTATACTGTCTGTAATTGGTAGACAACGACCTTGCCTACATATGCAGAACAAGGGGGTCTTTTTCAGATCCAGGTGTTGCGGCCAGCATTTTCTTAAGGACAGATACTGGACATAATACTGAATGAGGTATGGCAGGAATGGTTATATGTTATACTTTATTTCGAAACTGGTTGGTTTTTGACCATTTCAAAATAACCACAGCCATAGAATCCCCCCAAAAGGAGGTCACCTCCTAGAAAGGTAAAAGCCATTAAAATCGTGTAGGACAATATTTGACAAGCGCAAAGGAGATAAAGGCTGGGAGGTACAAGGAAATAAATATCTGAGAAAATTCAAATTTTTGACACAGTTTTTTTTTTCCAGGTGATATCTTTATTTACCCTTTTTGTACACTCACTCGCTTAGATCACCGGAGAGGCGAGGGTAGCCAACCTCCCATCGGGTCTGTACATTTAGTTTCATACACAGTATGAATATTTTTTGATTAACATTACAATTTATAATAATTGTTAGGCAAGATCTATTTATTTTGTATGCACTTACAATTATACTGCATACATGTACTTGTTCTTTTTTACAATCTGAATTTGATTTATACTCTAATCCATTCTGACAATGTGATACAATGAACAAGAGAGAGAATACTGCGTTTTTCACCACATTAAATATCAACATATTTTATATTGGTTCCATCTGCTTATCGGTTAATGTTTTACCCTCTGAAAATATTTAATAGAAGTGCCCATTCTTTATCAAATTTTTCTTCCTCAAAGTTTAACTTTGATACTTGTCTTTGCTCTTCGTAAACATGTTTTGCTTTTTGTTTGATCTCTTCTGTCATTAATTTTGAACTATTTCTTGACTTCTTGAATATATAACTTTTTGTCAAAAGAATAATTGCATTGATTGGATGGGAGTTTACTGGGTTTAGGTACCCCAATAAAATATCTCATGCTGTAAATTTGATAGGTATGTTTGTTGTGCAGATAATCCATTCTTCAACTTCTTTCCAAAAGTCCTTAACTTTGTTACAGTGTACAAAGAGATGAACTAAGGATTCTGGTAACTCCATACAAAAGGAACATGTTGGGGACAGAATTATTCCCATGTTGTACAATGATTTACGGGTACCTAAAATTCTATGAATAATTTTATATTGGAACCAGATAAGATAATTGTCGTGTATGGTGTAGAAACACTTTCTAAAAATATTTTCCCATTCAAATTGTTCAGTATGATTGTTTAGGTCCTCATCCCATTTGTGTTTAAAGCTCATGTCTGTGTTCTGTTTATTAAATATGTGGTAAAAAAATTACTCTTTGTGCTTCTGGTTATGAGGGCTACCAATTCGCTTGGTATATGAGGCCTGACAAAATTTTCCAATTTTACTCTTGTTTTTCTAAGATATTGATTGATTAAAATTTTAAGCCTTAAAATTTCAAGAAAATTTAGCCCTGTCAGGTTAAATTTTGTGGCTAATTCAAGTTCACTTATAAACTTTCCGTCTTTATCTATCAGGTCTCCTACTAATTCAATCCCATGCTTGAACCATTTTGGGAAATACAAAGTCTCAGCTAAGATTTTCGGATTATACCAAATAGGAGATGATAGAAACTGGTCACTTGTTTCAACATCCTTCAGTTCACATAGTTCTATCCAAGCTTCTAAAACTTCCTTCCAAAATTGGTTTTTAGTTGATATTCTAAGCTTTTTACTCCATCCATAGCCAAATTTAGTCATTTTTGAAACAGGTGATATTACCAGTTCAAACAACTGAATCCACCCAGATAACTTAGTTTTAAAAAGTCTTGCTATCCATGATAGTTTGAGTGACTTTATGTAATAGTTTAGATTAACCATTCGCAGGCCTCCTTCCAGGTAATCTAGTGTAATGTATTTACGTTTTATCTTATCTGGTTTATCACCCCAGAGGTAACTGAAAAGTAGTGAATTTAGTCGCTTAATAAAACAGTCATCTGGTGCTGGGATAGAAATAAAAAGATGATTGAATTTAGACAACAGAAAAGTTTTTATAATTGTAACTTTGCCTATTGGGGTTAGTTCTCTTTTCTTCCATTGTTTTAGGACTTTCAGCAAATTGGTCATTGCTTTTGTATAGTTTAACTGTGGTACCATTTTTAGATCAGTAGAGAGTTCTACTCCTAATAGATTAAATTGGGAAGTATTCCAATCCAATTTACAATTAACATTTAATTTTTCAATAATGTGTTTTTTCCGTCCAATCCAAATATTAATGACAATATCTTTGATCAAAACATCTGTGAAGACAGGAGTGGTCTTGCCCAGTAGGGTCTATTAATTTTTAAAGACCTGACAAACATCTGAATTCTTTGATCTCTGAACATATCAGTTGGAAGGCCATGAATAATAAAGAAAGTCCTGATGCCTGTCAAATAGCATATATGTTACTAACAGTGACAGAATCTTACTATACGTTACTAACAGTGAAAGAATCAGAATGTATACATTCCCAAAAAGCAAGCAAAACATAAACATTTACCCGGCCCAGGGACAGCCGAGAGACCACCAGGAAGGCCAAGAAATCTTCAAACAGCCTGCTGTAAGTTCTTTGTGTAGCAGGTCGAAATAAATGTAACAGATGCTCGTGGGCCCTGGTGGCCAACTGGGCTGTACCAGCAGACAAATCTGAAACAAGATAGTATAATTTAAACATGTTAAATTAATATGAGAAGGGATCTAAACTGCTTCAGGGACATAAGTGATATCTAGATAACAGATCTGCAACTACATTTTGTTTACCAGGAATATGTTCAATATGAATGGAAATGTTCAACATAGAGAACAAGAGCCAAACATTTCTAGCACAGGCAGTCAAAATGGCATCTTTGGTTTGCCTGAAGTCAAAACTTCAATCACAACCATATTATCACATTTGATACGCAATTTTTGTTACTTCATCGAGTACCCCTACAGTATTAACCATCTCAAGATGGATGATCTAGTAATCATTGAAATTAATTGAAATTGAGAGTGCATAACATTTATTGCTAAAAATACACCCCAGGTCAGTAAGGTAGGCATCTAAATGTACCTTCACCTGCATGGGTCGAAGGTCATAAAAACACCCCATTGAACTGTTTCAAAAAGGTACAGAACTAGTTAAGATCCCCCCAAAATTCAGTGGTAAGGATGGCCACCTTACTGTCTTCTTTCAATGACATATCCAGGGTGGGGGCCAAGGCAGAAAAACTACTGGGACCACAAACTCTGTGTCATTATCTTGTGTATCATATAACTCTGAAGACAGATAGGGAGAGGCATAGAGATTCAGGCTTAAGGTATCCACTGCCAAGGCTTCCAGGCTATACAATAATCTAATTAATACTTTTCAATGTATTTGCAGAAGAAGGCTGGGATTAAACATCTTTATGAGTTGAGCAGGAACAATAAAAATATGGCACAGCTGCAACGAAGAAAATAGGATACAAACATCAGGGGGAAAAATTGAAGAAGTGAATTATATTTTGCCAAAACATATTGTTAAAATGTACTGAAAAGGGATAAAATATCTGGATTATGTTTAAGGAGAACTAAGCCAATGGTAAACCCTGACCAGTGTGAATAAATGACCCAGATCTGATGCATAACTATGAGAGTGGCAATGCTTTGGCACTACCCCGACAAAAAATGCTTATGAATTTTATCAGTAGAAAAGACACAAAATAACATGCTTTTCTAACAGACTCATGATAATATTTCAAATTATACACAACTCGGTGTTAGTATGTTCAGACCTAGTATCTCACACAAGATACCATATCACAGAATTATTTTGTTTTCCTCAAACAGAAAAAAGAATTTTAAGTTCTGCCGACAGAATTTAAAATTCTGTCTAACTTTAAGTTCTGTCACGACATATATGAAAATAAACTCATTGCTTCTTCAGCATAGTTGTTTACATACTCCCTGTGGTAGTTGAAAGAATAAGAGGGCTTCATTGAGGTTCAAAGAAAAAGCTTTAATGGTACATTTCTCAAAGTTTAGAAAATACATATATATATATATTATTTTTTTTTAGGGGGGGGGGGGGGGGGCAGTCTTACAGACAGGACAGTAGCATGGACTGACCGCAAAATTCATTGTGTCCGTTATATAGCTGTCCTGTCCACAAGATTGTCCACCCCTAGAGAAGGTTCATTTATGAGTTGTTCAAACGTTCTGTGTATGTCCACACAAAAATGATTTTTATTCTGAATATAACATTACCTGTTTACAAGCATGTCCACCAGAAAGGAAGTTATATAATCATGAAAAAATGGCATATTTTATTGATCAACTTCACTGCTTTGTGTATACAGAAGTTATATTTTTGTCTATGAACTCTTTTTTTTTATTACATGAATGAAAAGAACTCTCCACGTAGCATTACTGGTATGTTATAGTATTTACAATTTATTTATGCCTCGTGTCATATTTAAAAGTGCCAACAGGCCTTACAAAGTCACATACACAGAATATGTTAACATCTATTAAATTATAATTATAAAAATAAGCAGGATATAAGCTCCATCTGAAGTTGTGACTATGACCAGAGTAATGGTACACAATTATTATAAAGAACAGCCAGTTTCATGTCAAATGAAGAGAGTGTTCTGTGTATTATTGCATATGCATTGAAATTTCTTACGAGTAAACTTGTTGAGGTGAATCAGTTTATCAGAAAACTAGATGGCTTACATAATCATGTAGAATGATATTTGAGAGTACAGAGTGTATTGTGTTAACGGTTATTGGCAACTGAGTGTCATAATGGATAAACTTTATCAAGATCAAAGGTCAGTAATATATATCAACTCTGTCTTCAAAATTATAAATCCAACAAACTTGTTACAAAAACATTGTTATGCGTTACACAGCGGAAAGTCAGATTTTGGAGAATTAGTCAGTTTATAACGTTGTGTATCAAGTTAAGTACTGCTACTAGCCATAACTCGAGACAATTCGGATATAAAATTCTTCTTTTTGGTTCTTTTGGGTAAATATCGATAAAACTATGCATTGAAATAAGCACAAGCTATGAAAGTAAACTTAAATAAATACCAAAAAATATATACATCCATTAACCTTTTACAATACTTTTTAACGGGCGTTAACACAAGGTCTACATATAATCAGCACCCAAACCTGGTGTGAAAGGTGGAATTTATATCCGAAAATTACCAAAAAACAGTTAATTTATGTCAATCAACACTAATTTATGTCTATCAACACTTTCAACTACCGCTATTTTCAGCTTCTGCTGAGTTCGCACTTTCCGGGTGGTCATATCTGTATTTGATTTCTGACCTACGACTTCGCCCTTATGGCTCTGAAAAGAGACCTCGTATTTGCGTAGTACATGAACAAGATGCTCCATGTGTCCCTGTGTATCCACCTTATCCCGTTTCACCTATCCAGCATAACTATTTTAGTAGAGCTCTCCGGAGGTTTTTCAAACATTTCAAGAAAAGCGACCCCAAAAGAAAGTCTCTGTTCAAGCTGAAGAGAATCGTCCTGAACATGCACCGGCCTTCATGAGAGTAAAGATAAATCATGCAACAAACAATATTATTAGTAATATAATAATATTAATACCAATACTGTAATACTGAGGAGGAGGAGGAGGAGGAGGCTGGTAATAAGGTCTTTATGGTCAAGCTGTGCCCTATTATATCTGGGAGTGGTGTAACTATGTACTATGTATACATATAGGGCCATTTTTCTGGGGGGTTACAGAATATAACACACACACACACCCCTTAAAACTCTATTGTTTTGGGTGTTAAATAAGGCAAAGATTTAAAATTTAAATGTAGCAAAGCACATTTTAGCCTGAAAGAAATTTAAGTATTTTCTGTATTAAACAAATACAATTCCCTTGCACTAATTGTCAGATACTAATACAGATAATGTGGCCTTAGATAAGGTGACCTTAGATCTATTTATGAATAGAGTTTCATAATTTCTCAGTTGAAGTCTAAGTATTAACTAAAATCTAATAATAATAATAATAATAATGTGATTTATGTAGCGCAAATTCCAGACTGTTCAAGGGCGCTGTGGCAAAGCTCAAATGTTACTCTTTTGTGCCCATATAGGCCTCTAAAAACAAGTATGTTTTTAAATGTTTCTTAAAATTTTCTAAATTCTGGATATTTCTAATATATCCTGGAAGCTTGTTTCAGAATACAGGGGCAGTAACTGCAAAGGCACGGTCTCCATATTTTGAGTACTTTGTTCTATGAACTTTCAGTGTTAATGCTCCTCCATCTTTTGCCAAGCGAGATGGTTGACGGGATGTGTATGGTTCCAGCAGATCGCTAAGGTACTTTGGACCTTGTCTGTGTAGTGATTTATAGGTGAGAAGCAACAGTTTATATTGAATACGGTGAGGAATAGGTAGCCAATGCAACTCTTTTCTTATTTTTGTTGCACTGTCAAATTTTGGAGCTTGTACAACTAGTTTTGCTGCTGCATTTTGTATCTTTTGCAGTTTTTGAATTTGAAAGCTTGGAATGCCAGCTAAAATACTATTGTATGCATCCAATTTAGACATAACAAAGGCATGGACAAGTGCTTCTGTGGCCTCTTGTGTGAAATATTTTCTTACTCTCGAGATGTTGGAGAGATGATACCAACCTAAATCTAAGTTTGAAAATCACAAAAAAAAAAATTCTGAAGTTCCAGTTCATGCTCCAGATGATATTTGAAGAGGATGCAGCCATGGCTCGATCCCACCTTGTCTGAAAATGAAACCCTAGTGGGAATAATAGTTTTTGAGTTATGGGATAGATATTGTCGAAATATCCCTTAAAATGTAATAGTCTGAATCCAGATCTGGATCATCTTTGACGAGGACAGAACCACAGGTAGACCTCTCCTTGTATGAAAATATTACCCCAAACCAAACCATAGTTTAGAAGTGTGTGACCGGACAATTAAACAGACAGAGAAATGGACTTAATTACAAAATTCGTTGTGTACCTTGTTTGGTTATTAGCAGCTAAAGCTTCTACATCAGTTGGGTGCCAGGCATGTCAAGGCTGATTAACACAACAAGAGATCCAAATATTATAGATCTGTTAGTGAACACACATCAACAGGGCAATTCACTTGGCATTAAATCCGGACATTGGTCTGGAAATTCGTTCAGGGTCTAAATATGCACAAATCTTTTATTCTAATTTAAAGCCAAGTATTTTAAATGAATCCTTAATATTTATTGTGTGATCACTTCGTCATACCATTTGTATTGTATTTGTATTATATTGTATTTGTATTGAGTTATACCCTCAATTATTAATCATTTAACAGATGCAATTTGCGCGAAGACAGATCAATGGTGTAAGAAAATGAAAGATTTGGTGTGAGAAATGGAAGATTTAGTTGGTAATTTCGGATGTTTGGTGATGAACAATGAACACGTTAATGAATAAAATACAATGCAATAGTTAATTAGTTAATACTATATAATGAAATGCGAAGAAATTAAACATTGAACAAAAAAAGGAGAAGTTCAAGTTAATCTACTCTTTTCCAGACGACGAAAAATTCGTTTCAATGTGAATGCAAAGTGTTTAAAATATGGTAGGAATAAAATAATATATTCGACCGAGTATACAGATTCAGTGCAATCAATATACATTAATCATTAGTCACAAAACAGTCCATATGTGGGTTTTTTTCTTTCAAAACTATTTGACACAATACTGTTAACCAAAATTAAGATTTGTATTGTTTTGAATCATAATTGGTTTCACACCACGGTGAAGATCTCTTGTAAATGCCACCTCTGTGTCATGACCAGTATTGTCTACAGTATCGTCAAAGTTGGATGAACACTTTTTCTGTGACCTTGTTAATAGAGGGATAATTGGAAAATTGCCAGTTTGGTGCAAGTTTTTTTATTCTACCAAGGGAGAGAGGACGTATCAAGACAGACCCAGCAAAGACCCCTCCCGCATAGATAGTCACACAACAGTTATTATACAAAACCAAAACTACTAATATATAGCACACCAATATGTTCACATAATATTAAACATTTGTATTCTGTTATATGCAGATGATATTGCTTTGGTTAGTGAAAATGAACAAAATTTGCAACGTATGCTTAGTCATGTGCACAAATGGTGTTACAAGTGGCAAATGAAGGTAAACATTGAAAAAATAAAAATTGTACATTTTCCAAATAAGCGAAGAAAAACAAAATTTGATTTCAAAATAGAAAATTGTACTCTTGATATAGATAACAGTTATCATTATCTTGGTGTTCTTTTTGATGAGCATCTTGATTTTGATAAATGTGCAAAAACTCTATCAGATGCTGCTGCCAGGGCTCTGGGTTCTATAATCACTAAATTCAAACAGTTTAAGAATATTGGTTACAAAACATATAACAGTGGAGTTAGTAGTATTTTGGATTATGGTGCAAGTGTCTGGGATTACGGCAATCATAAATATGGGCAACAAGTCCAAAATAGAGCAATTACATACTTTCTAGGTGTGCTAGGAATGCTCCAAACCTTGCTGTTCAATCTGAAATGGGGTGGCTTAATGTTCAGTATCATTTTTATACATGTGCCTGTAGGTATTGGAATAGGCTTCTTAAAATGAACCAAGATTGCTTGACTAAATGGGTTGTTGAATATCAATTAACAAACTTTAATGAACATTCCTATTGTGGAGATTTATGTAATATGTTGGAAGAATTATGCAAAGTTGATTATATAATTGGTGGCAAATTGTTAAATCGGGAAAATATTAAAGAAGATTTATTTGATTTAATGTATGTTCACTGGTCCAATAATATAGGGTTTAAACCTAAGCTGAGAAACTACACTAAATTTAAACAAGATATCAATGTAGAAGATACGGAGCCCAGGAAGGGACATAGAACTGTTTTCATTTTTTATCTCGTTACCACAAGATAGTAAGTCATTACCACAAGTTAGAAAATCGTTCCCACAAGTTAGCAAGTCATTCCCACCAGATAGTAAGTCGTTCCCACAAGTTAACAAGTCGTTACCACAAGATATTAAGTCATTCCCACAAGTTAGCAAGTCATTACCATAAGATATGAAATGAGGGGACCTACCGTTAATTTGTTTTCCTATTACCTATATTCTTAGAATTTACTAGAAGAGTATGATCTACCTATTCAATACTTATGACCTCATTAGTTAAAAGTTGGGAAAGTGTCATTTACTGTTTTTCTGGCCAAACTTTTATTACCACAAACATACAGATTTCTTATAGTTAATGTGGCAATGGGTAAATTAACAAACAGTTGGGCTAAATCATGGGGTGGGGGGACCAACTGTTAATTTAATAATCACATCATCTCTCAGTATACAGTATAAAGAAAAACAGCCATTTACAGTGTTTCAGACTGCCCTGCAGAATACGTTAATCTTGAGTTATTTATATCAATGTGGTAGAATAATAAATCAACAAAGGATAAATAGAAAACAAAATTCCTTCTCTTTTCCTGTTACCCATTACCTATTTTGTGTGTGTGTCTGTGTGTGTGTGGTGCATGGTCTAGGTCCCTGGGGAAGTTTTTGTATTGGGTTTTTTTTTTTTTTTTTTTTTTTTTTTTTTTTTTTTTGGGGGGGGGGGTGTTTTTGCGAGAAATAGTACTTGTTGTGGCACTTCAAAGGTCTGTGACGTCATGTTTGCTAGTGATGTCACAATGCAAGATCGGCATTGTGATTACGGATTTATAATTTTGTATGGTCAAAACAGTAAATAATTTAAAAACTGCTATATAGGTTCAGATCATAATTGGTACTCAAACTTCTGAAGGCCTTAAGAGAATATGTTTTTATGGTGACCTTAAAGTCCTAACAATAGTTCTATTATGCCAGCTTTAAGGTTACCACTTAAAGACCAGTAAGAAAAATTACTTTGTGAACTTCAACTACAATTGGAAAATGGGTGGCCTTAAATGCTAAATACTGGCATTATAATGACTTTAAGGTTACTAATTTAAAGGCTCACAAATAGATAGTACATAGTTTCTAAAGTTACACTAGTTTAAGGTTGCAAATAACTAACAGTAAATTGATTTTAGTGACTTTAAGGTGAGTAAGTATTACACCAACTTATGTTCCACATATGGCTCACATCTATTTGAAATTAAATGTTTTCATAAATAACTATGTATACTGTAAGGTCCACTACATTGTGACATCATCAATATGTGTGACATCACAGGCATTTGAACATGTTCTCAGGAACACGTGGCTGAGTACCACCCCCCACCCCCACCCCCCAAAAAAAACCTTTGACATAAAAGAAAAAAGGGAAATAGGTAACTGGAAGCTGAAGTATGATTTATTTTCAAAGTTGGATCAGTAATAAGTAACACTCTGCTCTACCTATTACCTATTTTCATTTTGGAAGTTGAAAAAGGATAACACGAGGTAAACTTATCTTTCCATTTCATTTTGACTTTGTTTAGTAGGGAGTATAATTAACAGTTGGTCCCCTCAGCAAAGTTCAACTGTTAATTATGTTATCAGCCATTGCTTTTCAGTTTTTCTATGCATAACATTAAAAAAGGTAGTAAGTACATTTCTTATTTTGGAAAAGGGAAGCAATGTGGAATGATGCCTGTTTACCCACTTTTCTAAAAGTAAGGCAGGTTGTTAACTAGGAATATAGTGTTTTTCCAGACAAAAAATATAATGTAGGTAATCAGAAGATAAATTAACGGTAGGTCCCCTCATTATATGAAGTCATTCCCACAAGTTTTGCTAAGTCATGCTTTGATCCCAATGTACAGGCAATTTCTTTGTCTATGATACCTAACTTATACAGAGGTTACCCATCTACTAGCATACCATTCAAGTTTACATACCCCTGTAGGCCTCCAGAGCTCGCATGTTTCCTGTTACTTTACATGTCAAACTTTCATACCATTATGGTTATTATTTTATCAGTTTTAATGGTTATTCTTCTTTAATGGTTACCTAATTAGTGACCTTCAGAGGTCATCTACTTATTGTTACAGGTATACTGCAATACTGTCTTTTAGAGGTTTAATGCTAATTGTGTTACAGTTTTCAATATTTGGCACCTAAGGGGGAAACAAGGTAATGGATATAAAGAATGGGTTGAGAATGATAAGACTATGCAATTTACTGTATGAAAAGTCTATACAATTTGCAGCACAGCAAACACGAATTTTGTTGCATCCAGGTACATACCTTGTATGAGAATCCAGTGGAGATACTGCAAGGTATGCTGTGCCAAAAAGCACCCAGTCCAATGTAACATACTAAAATATGTTAGAAGGAAATAGGAAAGTGCCATAAAACAGGCATTTTGCTATCTTGTGGGAATGACTTGCTATCTTGTGGGAACGACTTGGTAACTTGTGGGAACGACTTGGTAACTTGTGGGAACAACTTGCTAACTTGTGGGAACGACTTGGTAACTTGTGGGAACGATTTTCAAACTTGTGGGAATGACTTGCTATCTTGTGGGAACGATTTTCTAACTTGTGGGAATGACTTTCTACCTTGTGGGAATGACTTTGTAACTTGTGGGAACGACTTGCTATCTTGTGTGAACGACTTTCTCACTTGTGGGAACGACATTCTAACTTGTAGGAACGACTTGCTATCTTGTGGGAACTAACTTGAGTTGTCAACTTGTGGTAATGAGTTGTTAACTTGTGGTAATGAGTTGCTAACTCGTGGCCACAACTTCTTATCTCGTGGGAATGAGATAAAAAAAATGCTAAGAAAACAGTTCTATGTCCCTTCCTGGGCTCCGTAAGAAGATTATTTAGTAAAATCGTCTAGATCCCAGAGATCACTTCTTGCACAACTAAGAATAGGAATCTTACCCTTGCAAATTGAAGTTGGAAGATATTATCGAAAACAATTGAATGAAAGACTCTGTTTAATTTGTTCTAATGATGTAATTGAAGATGAATGTCATTTTTGTGTTACTGTAGTGGATACAAGACTGAGTGTGAAAAATTTCTTCACATAAAATATCATTTATCAAATCTGAAATTATTATGACCAAATGAATTATTTATTGCATTTATGACCAGTGAAACTTCATTTCTTTTAAAATTTGTTGAATGTATTTGGATGAAAAGAAAAACGTTTCCAGAGAATTAATCATATTACTTTACCTGCTTACAAGTGTCTTCTTGTTTGTTCTGCTCTATATAATGTTCTGTAAAATGTTCCATCATCACAACATTTTATTTTTACCAGTAGTTTCAAAGTGCCTTATAAGCCCAATAGAGGGCTGGGTATTTTTATATTTATTGCTAATGTAAAATATATACATGTCACTATAATAAAATAAAAAAATAAAATATAGCACAAGCATGATGAGGATCCTCTAATGCACTGGAGTCCAAAAAGGGACAGTCCTAAAACCGAGTAAAATCGTAATCCAGTCAGCGCCCCCCGAGGGGGTTGTGGTGTGATTATGGTGGTGGGTATGCAAGTGTAAAGAGAGAAGTTTATAGTTAGTTTGCAAAGGTTAAGATGGTCTATTAGGATGTGATATTAAATGGGAGCCTGTCCTATTCCACTGTTGCAGCCGTGTCAAAATCATGCCTGACTTTGGGCTGTCTGCAATGGACTGAGGAAACTGATATTTCTATTTCTATTTTTCTGTATGTCTATTTCCGCGAATATGTATATATAAGCCAAGGTGATACATAATATCAATCATAAATACACAGATAAACTAAACAGGAAAGACATTATACCAACAGGAACGAGGAGAACAATTCCAATATAGCAGTTTAAGGTTGCATCAATTTAAGTTCAGAACAATTTTAAACACTTTCAGCACATGGTCACCCGCATACCCAAGTCAAAAATTACAAAATACAATTTACAAGACAGTGGCAGATATAAGAGAGTGGCCAGAGAATTTATATGGGTAAAAACAAGAAACCATATTACAAAGTTTTAAATTTACTTGAAACAGAACTGACTTATAAGAGTACATTATGACCTTAAATTGTACATTAACATGGGAGAATTCAGTCTGAAGACTCAGGGGCAGGTTTCTCAAAAGGTCAGAGACTTTGCCTGGACTGAGGCTAAGTCAGGGACTTAAATCTGAGCCTTTTGTCGTGGCTAAGTCTGGGACTTTAATGGATTTCTCAAAGAATGACTTATCTAAGACCAATTTAAGCTTATCAAATAACCAATAATGATG
Source organism: Sabellastarte sp. h YS-2021 (assembly GCA_964017235.1). Lineage (NCBI taxonomy): Eukaryota > Metazoa > Annelida > Polychaeta > Sabellida > Sabellidae > Sabellastarte > Sabellastarte sp. h YS-2021. Next base: position 80,551,373 of record OZ024935.1, on the reverse strand, counting down.
GTTTTATATGACATATGACCCACATTTCTAGTCAAAATACTTTACTGGTGACATATATGCTTTATTTACGCATTTTATCTTTAATAAAATGTTGGATTGCTTTCAACAGAAAGCCTTGAAACCACATAAAAGTGACCAAAGACTAATTTAGGGAAGTGTCCTATGTATTTATTCTATGTTTTTAGGCATTTCAAGGGCCATGGTGGCAGAGTGGTAACACTCTCGCCTCCCACCTCTGAGGCCGGGGTTCGGTTCACGGCTCTACCTCAAGTGGGAAAGCTGGTAGTTGCTTGCCATTGGTCGGCAGTTTACAATACAGAACCTAAGCTTGACCAACTGTATGTACTGGTTTCCTCTGCCCTTCCAACTACCCGTCGTGATATGACCTGTACAGTGTTGAAAGCGACGTAAAACCCCAAATAAATAAATTTCAAATATTGAAGTAAGAAAAATTTATGGCATCTATATATACGTTTTTGCTTACAAAAGTATAAAAGTTAAGCCCACTCCCAGGTAGACTTAGCCAAAAGTTAGAATCAGCAGCTTTGTTAAACCCCCTAAGACCACAGGAATAGGCTGAATTAAAGATGTAAGTCTTAACTTTAAGTCCAAGTCTAAGCCTTTTGTGAATTGTATGGTTTGTCTTACTGAGTGACAACATTTAAAAATGTGCTATACGATGATTGTTTTGCGTTTTTCATGCACCACTTTGCATTAATAATAAGAAATTAAGTGCATATTAACCAAAATAGTGAAAAAAAGCTGTGAAACTTAGTTTTCGTCACTAGTGAATATATATAAAATACTTCCATTTTAGGCAAATATTTCCATAACTGACTAACCTACAAATGTATTACATAATTCCAATCAATATTCTTGGTAATCAGGTCTCACCAGCACAAAGTGTCAAGAACCTCGGAGTAGTGTTTGATTCCAATTTCACCTTCTCTGACCATTTGTCACAGGTCATAAAGTCCACTAGAGTTCATGCGAGAGACCTCTACAGAATTCGTCCCCTTCTGAACCTTAAAACATCAGTTCTTCTAGCAAATGCTTTGTTGAGCAGCAGATTGGACTACTGCAATTAACTGTTCTTATGACTCACTGATTTTCAGTTAAGGAGATTGCAGTTAGTGCAAAACTCACTCTGCAGGGTTGTCACCCGTTCCTCAAAATTTTCCCACATCACCCCTCAACTGAAAAAACTCCATTGGCTTCCAATTCCAATTCTTTTAGGCACTACGCCCCAGTTCTTTGGAACTCTTCCCCTTCCAAATAAGAAAGAGTCCCTCTGTCGCATCTTTCAGGAAACACCTCAAAACCCACCTTTTCAATTCTAGTTTCCCAACTTAGTCTCCTTCCCCCTTGGTCTCACCCACAATTCTAGAATACTGACCTTGAACGCCCCTCGACTCTTCTTATTAAAAATGATTTTTGTTAACTAGCGCACTGAGTTCCCCTTAGTGAGGAAGATATTGCGCCTGCAAAGCAGTAGATTAGATTAGATATTTCCAAGGTATTTTTAAAGAACTTTTGTTCCTTTTTTGGCATTAAAATCCATGCAAAAGTAGTGGAGAAATTAAAAATTAAAACTTTATATTTTTAATGTTCACCATTGCCAGCAATGTCAATATGTTACACAGCTGAAATTTTAAATTGTTTCATGTTAAGACTTTGCAAAACATTTTAAACAAATTATGAAGGATATACTTACAGACATATAAAGACAGACCTCTTTTGGTTCAATTTTGAACAGACGTTTTGCCCCTAAGAATTGCAACAGTAAGAGTGTTTCAGAAAATGAAATGTTGAAGAAATAATTTACACCTCCACCAAGGAGATGTTATATTTGTGACCATTAATTTGTTTGTTTGTTTACGCCAATACTACTGATTGGATCTTCGGGACAAAACATGACACAATGGATATTGGTCCAACTTAGATCCAATTAAATTTTAAATGATTCAGATCACCACCTGGACAAACAAAAAAATATCAAAGATACGGATTTTCCCATTTATGTATTATTGAACCATTTAAAAAACCATACATACCTCGTCAGAGTATGCACTCTCCAAGTGCTGTTGTTTAATTTGTAACACAGAAGATATTGAAGATGAGACCCATTTTCTCTGTCAAATATGGGTCAAATGAGATCCCAAGACTAAATTTCAATAACATTATTGAAATGATTTTTGTTAGAAAGTGTGAAAAAATGTCTGAAGAAAATAAACTGATAGTTTTTGTCAAGTGATGACGTTTTAGGATTTGTATATTTATTTAACGCAAACAAACTTAGTATACTGGTCTTGGATTATACTATACTTAAGCCGTTTTTCGATAATTAGATAATAATAATAATACAAAGATTTAACAATTTGACATATTGCTAAATTTAATATTTCACCATATTTTCATTATAAATGACTGGGTAAAAATAGAGGAAGCACATCCACCCAAGATAATTATTTCCTCAGGGGATGCTGCCAGGTATTGGGAGTTTCGATCCTAGAGGTTAGATTCATTCAATGACAAGGCAGTGCATTAAACTGAAACAACCCCCCCCCCCCCCCACCTCTAACATAATTTAAAGCCGAATATTTCTGTCACATCTTCTGTAAACTGTAGTCATTCTTAATGTCACTGTTTTGCCTTTGAACTTAATGACAATTGATGTTGATCCGTAAGAATGGAATCTTAATAGTGCTTGTAATTTAACATTTTACCACACCTTTTGAATATGTGTAATTATCAGTTTATAGAAAGCATCTCTATTCAAGAACTTTGGAGTGTTAATTAAAGTAATATATTGCAAATAAAGGTCATCAAAATTTCCTTTTGAGTGACAGCCATTTTATGTTACCTTATGGTCCAGTCTCACTTTTCCTTACAATCATATCTGCATTTGCTTTGTACATGATATCCATTCCACTTCCTACCCCCTTCATACCTCCAGCATGTTTGTAAAATTCCCGAATGGCATATACATAAACAAGGCCGAAAGGGGTTTGGTCTGCTAGCGCAAGGCGCAAAGCCAGCAGAGACATGAGTAGTGTACTGAGGCGGTCGCCCATCCAAGTACTAATGTAACCATTTCCTGTTTAACTTCAGTGATGAGACAGGTACTCGTCATGCTATCCCACAATTCATAAAAGTCCGGAGACAAAAAAAAATTAAATCTCTAGATCTCTAGATCTCTAGAAGCGCAAGCCTCACAAGAGCTCGTGCTTAAAAATATTACAAATGAAGATGACAATATTATACGAGCGCGTAGCAAGAGTTCGATATTATTAATCTTCAATAGTGATATATATGCTTTTCTGTATATGTCTAATGAGGGATGTTTTCCTCTTATTAGCCACGCTTTTTTATGATTTCTCAGTCAAAGAAATCCAAAATTTAAAGAAAGAATGTTAAAAAGGCTGGCATGTATGAAAGGGCACCGGTCAATACAAAAACCTGTATATTTAACTTGTGATGTCTCATTTATTTCTGGATGGATTTTATAGATCACATATGGAACGAGGTGGATAATAAATTTTAGTATGGCTCATTAAGGTTTATGAGAGGTATTCAAGCAGTTCATAAAACCGGCCCCATAAGCAATATAGTTCCAATAGATGTTGAATCTTACCAAATTCAAATGAAAATTCTAACGAAGACATCCTACGAAAATAAGAACTGGACTGAACCATCACTGAACACAAATGACAGTACACAAGCTCATTTGGTTGTAGCTTTTGACTCCAGCAGGGAAAGCTGTGAACTAGGTTTTATGCAATATTTCTTATCAAAACATTCCTGTCATGCTATCTCTGTTTATTGATCTCTCCTTGCTGTTGACAATGCAGGCAAATAAAGCTGATTATCAAACATCAGTGTTCTTTAAACCTGAGATAAAAGGTCCGAATGGAGTGCTGAAACAACATGTATCACTCCATAAGTGATACTAACCCAATGTGTACACATATAACTACAATTATCATCATTATATTGTCTCTCAGATTTGGTGCTCCAGTTGGTAATATAAACTACCACAAAGTTCTCATTTTTGGGTTCAAATCCCCACTCCCACCACCACTTTATAAAGTGGCACAGTTGTCAGTTATTCGCATTGAAGAGTTTCTAGTGGTGGCTAAATATAGCTACAATGTTCTATTGTAATACAAGGCGGGAGTCTTTTGGTCTACATGCGCGAGCTATCATGGACACAAATAGTGCACTAGAATTTATGAAAGTCCGGTGATCATCCCATACCTGGCCTAGATCTTTAATGGTTAAGTGTAGGTTAATGGCCAAGTAAGTATCCAATATTTGAAAATAATAGACTGTTTACGAGGTCCCGATGGGACTGAGTCAGTAGTCCATTATTTTCAAATATTGGACACTTGCGAGGCTCTCAACCTATTTAAATTGCATCCCTCCCGTAATTTGTAATTTTAAAATGTTGCTCAATGTGCATTTCTAGGTGTATAATTATTTTAGTTGAAATAAAAGTTAAAAGGTTTCTATGGAATGTGCATAAAATGGTTTCCGCAAGTGGCCCTTATCACTGAGCCAAACGGCTGTTAATTAAGTATAGACTAATGGCCAAGTAAGTGTCCAATATTTGAAAATAATGGACACCTGCGAGGCTAATAACCTATTTAAATTACACATCTTTCTTAACTTGTAATTTTCAGACGTGGAAAATATCATATGATAAGCGAATATATTGATAAGCTAAAGATGAAAATTTGGAAATCCCAGCCTCAACATTCTATCAATAGAAAAAGATCAATAGCCTTTCTCACGACCCATTCACAATGTTCAAAGTGGCTTTATCAAGATGTATTTTAATTTTGCTTGAAGCCCTTGTCTTTATTGTTTTGAATGGACATCACATGTGGGTCGTGTATGTTTAAAAAACTGACCACGTCCAGTTGGAACGTGACCAAACGCCCCCCCCCCCCCCCCCCCCCCCCAACTGCCTTCATCCTTCAGGTGTTTCCATTTTAGTTGGCATGCAGTAGAGAGTTTTAGAGAGAACATGTTTCAAAAAATTGATATGCAGCCTAAATAACAAACCTCAACCCATTGACACCTGATGGATACCACTAGGATAAGAGGATAAGAAAACCCATAGAACCACAAATGAGTGGTGATGAGTTAATTGTTTCACAACCGTATGTAGCTCATGAAATCAGAATGAAAATAGCTGGGTGAATGAGCAACTAGCTATAATGGATGTTATGACCTCAGAGTCTAAACAATAATTTAGGTAAGGCCTGTAGAAAATAATTAATTCATTGTAAACTATATTAGGCATTTTCTAATAAAATTCAAAATTCAGAAGAATATTTTAAAGCTTTATTAATTGAAGGTTCAAAGTGTTTGAATTTACAATCGTATATAATAAAGTAACTGTTGGATACTTTTTATGCCTGATAATTCAAGGAATGACAAGTATATGACACTCAAAATACTTTGGTTGATCTCTGATATCTGATAAATGAGATAACACATCAGAGAACAGCTGGTTAGACTGCTAGCACCATAACACATCGGTTACCTTCAGGTAGATGGGGGATTTTATTCTTGAATCTGTGATTAAATACAACAGTATCTGGTTAATCTATCACTGAGATTTCTTCATTGATATCTGGATATTCTTTTCAAACTCTCAAACCTCAGATTGTAAGTAAGTGGTTTTAACTTATATTCTCTATTTATGTATTATTCAATGGGCGTTTTTTTAAGATAACATGTATGAGCGATAATAAACCTCTGATTGTAAGCAAGTAGTTTTAACTTATATTCTATATTTATGCATAATGCAATGAACGTATGGGCGATAATATGAGTTAAGTTAGCAAACAATTTAGTGAAAAAGTTATTGAAATTTCTGGAATTACAATTTCCTTCACAAGCAAATGCTAACCATATTAATTGGATTTATGGGGCTGATATTTTGTCATGTAATTTACCATAAAGGTTAAATTAGCATGGGAAAGAAGGAAAATCAGTTTTATACATGTTAAAATCGCTTATACAGAAGATTCTTCTTCTCATTGAAATATCCCCTAAAGTTTGATATAAAAGGTCACTTTCAATTGAAACCAGACACAGTTGGTTTGTGAAGTGAATGATTGAACCCAACACTCTGTGATCCACAGATGTGAAATTAGTAACTATTCAAAGTGAGGCAAGTTAACTTGCAATGGGTTTGGGTGTCAGATGCAAATTATGTATTTACAATGGTTCAAACCCAGATCCAAAGATAATAAATTCAGTTGGTAGTTCAATCACACAGTGTGGTAATTAGACAAGTTTGAGACAACTTATTTAGCTGTTAGTATAGTGTGTTGAAACAGAAGAATTTAAAATGTTGGAAGTACAAATAGGGGGAAAATTATTACATGTTATTACAAAATACCCACACGAGTAAAAATATGTTATCATTAAGCAAAGTGCTGGCAAAGTACACACATTCGGGTTAAGATACCAACATGGTTGAACATACACTGTAGTACTAATTTGAGAACGCCATGATAACAACATAGTCAACATTAGTCATTCTTTTTTATATATAGATATCTTTGAAAGTTTGAAAAAAGGTCCTTTTTAATTGAAACCAGACATTGTGTCTCCCTTGATAGAGCTTTTTCATCACAGCATACAGATAATTTCAGAAATGTGGTCTCTTTGGCAATGATGACGTGGTCCCAATCACAAGAGGGATATACCAGTATAAATGATTATAGATATGACAATTCCATTTAAACTTGAAGATCTGTTGAATATCAAGTAACACTTCTAAAGTAATCGCATTTAATGATTTAAGTTATAAGTTGCTTCATTATTTCAAATCTCTAAGATCAATAATGTAAGAAATACAAGGGCTTTTGGGACATCGAAATCCCTTTTGCAATAAGATGACCTTTTATACATCACTTCCTGCAGGTTTTCTACAAAACCCAAACTTCTAGGACAAATATGAGGGGAAATATATTAACCTTGTTTCAACCTTGACAAGGAGGTCAGGCACTTACACTAAATAAGTGTCTGAGACGAAGCTACTAAATATAAGTCATCATAGCCTCCACCTACCACTAGAATCAATATTAATGATATTTTCATAGAGAATTGCCAGAAGTGCAAGAATAACAAGACCACTCAGAGAGTGCATGTCTTTCGACAGTGATCCAGATAACCACCAAAATTGAATTATCTCTTCTTTGTGCAATGTTTGACATTCCCGGAAAATTTCATCAAAATCTTTCTATGGCTTTACAAGTTATTCTGCAAACAAGCAGACAAACAAACACACACTAGTAAAGCATATACTGCTTGACAACGGTAAATATGAAAGAAAAAACAAGACTTTGTTAGGGAACTGAAGAAAAAGCTGAAATATGACATTACAGCTTTTTCTTCAGCTCCCTAACAAAGTTTATCAAAGATATTATGCTCCAGTCACACTACGGGCAGTACGTCCCACGGTTAGAGGTTTTACTCAGTGGCAGAACCACCTACAAGGATGCCTCATGCGTTCCGAGATTTGGTGTTTCAATCATACTACAGGTGGCATAATTCACAGTTATTGGCATTGGGCAAAATGCTCCTATCCAACCACTGTGCGAGTTTCCTATGCGAATTTGTGACACAGTGGCAAAACATCCCATACCTCAACTCACCTTATGTGGCCGTATTACACCGAATGACAAGGGAGTTACAACCTTATATACACCGTGGACCACACCTTCAGTTACCGTAGCCAAGAACTTCATATGCGCATGCTCGCATTCATCTGTGCATGCTCATGGTGAGACAGAAATTTTTAACATTTTAAAACTTCCATAGAACGTGCAAGGTCATGGACTTTTTCATTACTGTGTCACAAGGTCACAGACGAAACCTTGGACGGTAGTTCAAGGACAAAGGCATTTCACCAAACAAATATAATTGCGGGATGAATCACCTGTAGTGTGACTGGGGTTTTAAGTACATTTATGACAAGTTGTTTAAACCTTCTCTATGTGCACACTAGACTTTTAAAAGAGTGAATTATTATCACATATTTGATCTTCCCAAAGCTGTAATTGACCTTGAAATTGAAACTTTAGGTCACAAGACAGTGGACTTCTTGCCTTTTCCCATATCTTACTTTAAGGTCCAGCTCGAACACAAATACTACTTTTGAACACCTCTGGCAAACTGCATTTTATCACAATACATAGTTACATACTTTAAGAGCAAAATACAATGAAAACTCTATGAATCACCTTTTGAAGCACTCTTTCTAAAAAACTGAGGATAAATAAGAGACATTACTACATGATGTATTGTCATGAATGATTTTTGGGCCATATTTTGATAGAACCCTATCTCTCCTTGAATAGAGGTTAAATGGGGATCCCATACCCCCCCCCCCCCCCCCCCCCCCCAAAAAAAAAAAAAAAAAAAAAACCACTTATTTATAATTATAATTTATATACAGATTTAAAGCTATGTGCTAAGTTGTGAATGTAGATACCAAATATCTTGCAAAATGTATGGAAATTCTAGAATTGACAAACAGCTAATCACAAGATATAAAATCAATACTTTTTGTCATTGCGTTAGCAAGAAGTTCAAGTTCTCAGCATTCCTTTTCATTTTGTCTCTGTGCCCAACATTGATCAAAATTTCAATAGAGATATGATTTCTTGAACAAGATATTACCATTGTGAAAACAAACCTGTAATAAAACAAGCACATTAACTGTTTTCCCATATGTCAACATATTACTTATTGTAGTCCTATCACTTCAAGAAATATACAAGTGCACTCGGAGAGGGAATACCTCCGCTACGGTATGTAACAAAACGTAAATGGGAAAATCAAGATTATTTTATTTGGTATCCACACAATGATCCAGGTCACTCTTAAAATTTAATGGGATCCAAGTTAGACCAAGACCCATCTTCTGATTTTTGAGGAAGATCCAACTAGTAGTATTCGAGTAATCCTGCTAACAAAAATACAAACGAACAAATGGTCATGGAAATAATAATCTCTTTGAGAGAGGGAACAACAGAGAGACTTCCCAAATGACATACATAAAAAATATATCACATATGAAGATGACAATATAATTAATTCGCCTGTCTAGGACAAGTATTATATTGTTCATCTTTTTGAGCGATAAGTTTTTCTTATTTGTCCAATGAGAGATGTTTTACTTTTATTATCCACCATTTCGTTTCAACAATATGTAAGGTAACTCCATATTTACCGAATGCAAAAAAATTTTTAAAAAACGAGCTGTGACACATATTCATAGTGACAAGAATCATCGAATGTAAAAGCATCAATTTTTACCTTGAGATTTCTCCCTCCTTACTGCATGGACTTAAAGACAACAAATATGAGCAGAATCCTCCTCTTTCTAATGATGCATGTAACATCATAACATATTTGCAGCTTGCATGCTTGAAAAATTTACTAAAAAGCCAAAAGGGGTTTCGGTCTACCAGCACGAGCCGCAAAGGCATCAGAGACACACTAGTGCATTGAGGTGGTCATCCATCCAAGTACTAGCATAGCCCGTTGCTGCTTAACTTCAGTGATGAGACAGGTACTCGCCACACTATGCTACATTTCATGAAAGTCTAGAGACAAAAATATTTTAAAAAGTGATCTCTAGAAGCCGAGCCTTGCTAGAGCTCGCACTTAAAAAGCGGCACTTATTTTCTCATATTCAAAGCTAACTATCTATGGTATGGACTATGGGGAGCCAGTGAATATGAAAAATATATTACCCAATATGTGTGTCTTGATTTTTAGGTCAAATACGTGGTTCAGTGGATTCTATAGTCCAGTTTAGTCTTTTATGGCCCCAGTTCTCAAATTCATAGAACTTGTATGTGATGTGTTTGAAAATGCAATCTGTGTGATTTTAGTTACCTTTATAGCTACAATATCTAACCCATTGTAAATGGTCCTACAGTAGACCATTCTGTTGTTGAGTCATTACCATCTTTAGATAACTGTCCACAGGACACTATTCAAGATAATGATACTGCTATTGTGTGATTGTAACCCCGCCCATTCTTTTTAAATCAACGTCTTTGCGGTCAGGTCATCATTTTAAATGGAAGGCAGTAGTTTTAAAGAGCTCAGCCACAAATTTTGTATCCAATATTTATTTATATGTCACAGACATTTACACAAATCTTGAAATTAACTTGCTAACCCAGTTTTAGAGTTATGAAAGAGTGGTTCCATAATAAACAATGAATTGACCTGATTATTAAGGCTCAAAATATTTTCTAAATCATTTAGAGCTCTATGTTTAAACTAGACTCCAAAAGTAAAAATGTCCCTGGAGGCGAGTGAGCATTCCCTTATTGCAATTTTTTAAGATTTTTTTTGTATCCACAGAATGATCTGGATCTTTCCGAAAGTTTACTCACTTTTGCATTTTGTTTGCTTCTACTTACACAAAAAATTCACAAAAAAGAGTTTATTAGTTTTGAATTAACTTGCAAACACAGACAAACTGGCATACACACTCTTATTGTCATTAGTTTCAAGGTACATAATGAGTTCCCACTTTATTATTGTATCACATTATTACCCTTGCCCAAAGATGGATCGGGGGGTGTCTAGGATATTACTGTTTACCTGTTTAAATCAGCGTACCTGTTTAAACTTACCTGTGTTAGACTTGCAAATCCACCACCATAGTCATCTTTCCCCGGCGAGGACTTACTGGATTATGACTTTGCTTCGGACTATGCATTTAAGCGCATCAGAGGATCCTCATCAGTTTTGTTATATACAATTTTTTCTAATTTTATTATTATTAGTATTAGCATCAGGTCTGTCTGTTTGTCCATGTGCATAATGCAAAGACTATATATTGGACCTGGGTCATATTCTCACGCAAGGTGGGGTCTGTCAATGACTTAGAACTTCTCAAAGATAATTCAGATTTGGATTTAGATCAAGTATGCAAAATCTGAGTCCTCGTTTTTCACAAATATTTTGTACATTTCTTTTGTGCTGTGATAATGCAGAAGACAATGCAGATTCATTTAAACTATGCCCAAGAGGTGTCATATTCATAACCATTTGTATGTGTATTTGTTTATCTATTTGTTTGTTGGTCAGAAGGATTATGCAAATACTACTTTTGAGAATTTCATGAAAAAAATCAGAATCAAACAACTCTATTGGCTCAGCAGCTGAATTTGTATCTTCAAAACAACAACTCTAGTTTACAAGTTTCTTCCCAGTGGTCATTCAAGTCACTCTGGTTCTCTTTTGTCTAATTTGTTGTGGAAGATATAGTACAAGATACAACCATTCAGATAAAAGGTTCTTGGAGGTTCCTCAATTCTATCCACCTGTACATATATCCAAAAACCACTTTAGCCTTAGTTTTGCTTTTGATGTCCCAATGGTTTGGAATGATTTGTCTGATGAGATCCAATCTCCCCTACTTTTCCCTGTTTCAAAAAATGTTAAAATTGTATCCCTTTAAATAGGTTTTCCCAACTAAGCATACACTCTATCCAGCATCTCTGTGGTATTGAACTTGGCAACGGCTATGGAATGATGATTTTTTTCTTAACTGAATTCTAGTGTTGTGCCTTAGAGTCTGCCTGGCAGAGATTAAGCACCATAAAATTACAGAATAGAATAGGTTAGAATAGAATGGGTCCTTGATCCAACTTACATCTCATTAAAGTTTGAGTATAATCTAGATCACCGTCTGAATACCAAAAAAAGATCTGGATTTCCCATTTACTAGATCACGCAGTTTACTTCTGATTGGAAAGAAATCAGAAGATGGGTCCTATTTTAATTTACACCCTATTAAATTTTGACTGTGATCTGGATCACTGTCTGGATACAAAATATTAAAAAATCTGAATTTCCTATTTACTAGATTACGCAAATACTACTAATTGAAAAAAAACAGAAGATGGGTCCTGTTTTAACTCAGACCCCACTTAATATTTTCAGTGATCTGGATCATCCTCTGCTCACAAAAAAATTCAGGATTTTTACCATTTACTCATTTGTACGTGCCTTGATTGTTTTTTTATTTCTCAACACTGACCATAAACTAGGCTGTGTATGTTCTGCTTCTCTAGAATTGTTCTTGCTGTGCACAGACCTGTATAGTGATCATTTCCATATTGTCCCCCAAAAGCTTTTTAACTGTCAAAATAGGGTTACAGAGTGGTAAAAATGATATGTAATGCTGCAAGCATTATTTTTAGAAAATCTTTGACCCACATTTCAACAACAGAGACTCTGCATACCTGACGAGTAGGAAGGACTGTCTTCAGTGGTGTTTTATAAATTTTTAAATGATTCAAGAGGCAAGATGATTCATAACTTGATGAGATCAGTTGTTGTATTTGACTCCTTATCATAAGTCTGTGATAAGGATGGAAATAGTACAGATGTACTTCAACTAACCTGAAGGATACTTGCACTTATAAAAAAATTGTGACAGATTTTGTAAGTGTAAGATTGTCATCTGCAGTCATCTATTTGATCATTCTAAAGCAATTCAATATTTCAGTAAGAGTTTTTACATGCCTTTACAAAAAGAAGTCATTTCACAAATATATTGTGATACCGGAAAAAATTTTGAAAATATTTGGAATAGCTGTTACCTCCTCTCATGAGCTGTACATCTGTGGACAGTTAATCGGACAGGACAGTAATGTCTGATGCCATTGCAAATTGTACTAGAAAATCTTTAAAAGCATAAATAGATGTGTGAATGTCTCCATACTTCTTGTGTTTTGTATTGTTACTATATATCTTTACTTTATATCATTTAATACAAATTAATATACCACAGTTTATATTTGTGTATGACAGGACTGTCCTGTTTGATTCACTATATTTGTATTTGTATTTTTTACTTGGCGGAATATCTCCATGTACTACAGGACCCTAGGTGATATATGATCCATCCAACTGTACAAGCGCAGTTCAACTCTCAAATTACCCCTAACTGAAAGACAGAGGCTCCAGGATGACCATTTATCAACGTTCTTGAGGTTCTTTAACCTGCCACTGGGGATAGGACCCGGTAACAGAGGGCTGCCATTTTAAGTGGTCATCCGAGCCACTATGTATCTGCCTGTACCTGGGTTTGAACCCACGTCCTCTGTTTTGCTATGCAAGTGTGTGTGTTATCCTTATACAACGCAGTGACTTGGATATCCTGGGCCTGGTTGAGACTCATATTAGATCAACTGACACTGATGGACTCCTAAACTCTCTTACACCCACAAATTATACCTTAATCCAAAAACCAAGGTGTACTGGTTTGGGTGGTGGTGTTGGCTTTCTGTGTAGAAAATCCTTTTCTCCTAGTATTCTCTCTTCACCAGTGTTTAGATCATTTGAAATCATCATACTATCTTTCAGGTCCGAGTACAATAGCTTTGTTGCTGCTTGTGTGTACCGTCCTCCCAGTTCTTGCACTACTCAATTTCTGGAAGATTTTCTGGCTCTTTCTGGCTTTTTGTCTTCAGTTGGTTCCAATTTAGTTGTATACCATTTGTACAGTCTCCTGAAGGAAATGCGGCAGAACTGTATGATCAGTATGTGGTTGGTGTTACCCAGGTACTAGATAAGCATGCTCCTATCATCTCACGCATGGCAAAATGGCAGTCAGATGAGTGGTTGTCTGACTCATACCTCATGGCCCGCTCCCTAAGGCAGCAATTTGAACGAATTTGGAGAAAACATAAGACATAGTTGAACAGGTCAAGGCTCCGTAAGCAAATTGCCTGGTGCAATCAACTGGCCAATAAAGACAAGGGCTCCTACTATACCAATCTTATAACTGCAAATAGTAAGGACCCCAAGAAGCTGTGGCAGTCATTGAGGAAGGTACTGCATCGCACCTCTGAGACTGTTCTGCCGGCTCATAACTCAGAGAAAAGCCTTGCTGACATGTTTGCTTCTTTCTTCACCAATAAAATAAGCAAAATCAGGGACACATTTTCTACTTCTGGCTCTTTCAATGACACACCAGATTCGGTGCCCGCTGCCTTCAATACCTGTGACTGAAGACGAGGTCAGTAAGTGCATCAAAGAGTCTCCTACTAAATCGTGCCCCTTGGACCCCATACCAACATTCCTCCTCAAGGATTGTCTGGATATACTCCTTCCGTCTATTACTAAGTTGGTGAATTATTCTCTCATTGAAGGCTCTTTCCCAAGTACTTTCAAAAAAGCAGTTGTTATCCCCTCATTAAAAAGGTTTCTCTGCCCAGGAATGACCTTAAGAATTATCGCCCAGTGTCTGGTCTTTGTTTCTTATCAAAGTTGGTTGAGCGAGTTGTTGCTAAGCAACTTACGTCACACATCAACAACAACAAACTGGACAATCCATATCAGTCAGCTTATAAGCCAGGACACTCCACTGAAACAGCTCTGTCAATAAAAAATGAGGTCCATCTCTCTTTGGCACGCGGTGAACCTACGGCTCTAGTTCTTCTGGATTTATCAGCCGCGTTTGACACCATAGATCATAACATTCTTCTTGGTTACCTTAAATCCTGGTTTGGTCTTGGTGGAACTGTTCTAAAGTGGTTTGCTTCCTACTTGAGTGATCGATGTCAGTCTGTCAAGATAGGTTCCACACTATCTGAATTAAGCAGGCTCATTTATGGAGTTCCCCAAGGTTCAGTTCTTGGTCCATTGCTGTTTTCACTCTATACTACACCACTTAGCAAAATCATCCGCCTTCATACGCATATTAAATTTCACTTCTATGCGGATGATACACAGCTTTACATCCATCTCTCCCACAAGAATGCCTCTGCTGTTCTCGCCAAGCTAAATGCCTGCCTACTTGATGTGCAACGATGGATGTCTCTCAGTAAACTGAAGCTCAACCCAGGAAAAACTGAATTCATTGTTTTTGGCTCTAAGTCTCAGCGTCAGAAGATTTCCTCCCTTTTTCAAGTCAATATTCTTGGTAGCATTCTTCATCTGGTTGATTCTGTCAGAAATCTAGGTGTGTGGTTTAATGCAGAATTTTCCTTCTCTGAACATGTCAAGAGAACTTGCAAAGCGTGCTTTCTTCAGATGCGTGACCTTCGTAGAATAAGACAGTATCTTACCCCAGAAGTGGCAGTCCTTGCAGCAAATGCCTTGGTTAGTAGCCGTCTAGACTACTGTAACTCTCTGTTTAGGGGTTTGTCATGTTTCAATCTGCACAAATTGCAAAGTATTCAGAACACCCTTGCTCGTATTGTTACAAATCATAGAAAGTATTCTCATGTTACACCCATTCTGAAGCAACTCCACTGGCTGCCTGTGAAGTATAGATGTATGTTCAAAACTGCAACACTAGTTTATAAATTTCTACATAGCGGTTCTCCTTCATATTTTCAACCTTTCTTGTCTCCCAGCAGCTGCTCCTATAGTACCAGGCGTAGCCACCCAGACCGTCAATACCTTACTGTTCCTCCTTTTCGCTCGTCAGTCTTCAAGTCTGTCAAACATTTTGATCACAGCTTTGCCTTTGATGCTCCTAAGATCTGGAATGAACTCCCTCATGATGTGCACAGTGCAGTATCAGTTGTCTCCTTCAGAAGGAAGCTTAAAACTTACCTGTTTGCAAAAGCCTATCCGCCATAGCCTCCCTTGCCACCCTGTGATTCCTTGGTATGACCTGGCTATGTCCTCGGATTAATGTTTACTGCCTTGCTTTATGTTCAGTTGTGCCTTAGAGTCCATCAGTGATGGAGATTAAGCGCTATAAAAGTCCACATTAGATTAGATTAGATCCAATAGGCCACAGTGGTAGATGTATTATAAATATACAGTCAGGGAGGGTGCAGGGCAGATCTGATTTAAGCCTTCGCTACAAAGAGATCTTGTTTCAGAGTCATAAGACAAGGTTTTGAAGCAAAAATTCAAATACAGATTATTAGGACAGCACAGAACAGAGTGAATGGACCAGTTACATAGGCTAGATATATAGAGATAGAGGCACACTTGAACATTGGATCCAAGGTGAAAGCTGCTACGTCAAACGATTTTGGTCCAAGGCCATAAATTCATATTGGTTGACTTCAGATCCTAAACTTCAATAAGCAATAGTAAGCAAGATACGGGCGGACCTTGTTTGATATTGAGAAGTTACCCAAGGTCAAATATAACCACATGGGGTTTCCAGGCCAGAATCGATTACAGTTTCAAAACTGTAACTGGCTTCAAAAATCAAAGGAGTAGGACCAATAATAACTGCATACATCAAAACTAACAGCGAAAAATGAAGCAAACTACAATCAGAGTCACTGGTACAAAAATATGATTGAAGGCAGTGTGTTCATTGGTCACGTACTGATTTAGAGAATTTAAAGTATACTTATAGATTTCACTTACGTTTATAATAACATATTCTTGTTATTTTACTTAAAACAGTTGCAAATTAAACTACCGTGGTGGGAAAGAGGGCAGTATATAAGCAAGATACCACAGTGCATCCGGAATTCAAACTATGCTTTAGTTGTTTGGGACAACTGTAACTGTCAATAGCAACCATTGACTGGGACACACCCTTTGGGTGACATCATAGTGATGGACAGCTTTACTAATACATCATGTGCGAGATATCCAAATGTTTCACGTGACTCTGTTTGGTTTATAATAAAGGTGTTGTAATTCACAGCATGTATTGGCAATAGACTGTGTGTGTCAATTGTAAAAATAGATTTACAACCCCAGTTAAATCAACTGTTTGCTGACCTCTATTCCAGTTGCCAAAAACTATCCAGAGATTGCTAGAGACCATAACTTGGCATTATGTGTTAACGTGGGACAATAATCAGAATGTAAAAATATTTAAATGTTGTTTTGTCATCAGCAGTATTTCCGGAGATGCTAAATACCATATGAGAAAGAGGCAGTGGTATTAAAGATGATGGCTGGTAAAAAAAAATTCCAGAATTCCTGTATGCATCATCCACTATTGACAGGTTGGGGCAGTGGTGACATGTAGGAATGACATTTTCGCCACTTCAAAAGGCAATACTGATGGTTAATTGATTTAATTTTCGTGGCTTAAATAACTTTATCAAGTGTACTTGCTTAAGTGCATATTTTATTCAAAGAAATCTTTATTGCAAGTTATAAACAAGCAGAAATAACGTGCTGAAGTTGTGCCCAGTTCTTTAAACAAGTGTAATTTAATTCCATCAAGCAGGACACGGTGGTTTAGTGGGCAACACATTTCCTTTTAGTTGTAAGCTACTGGGCTTGACTACATAGCCCGGCCGTCAATGGAAAAGGGTCAGTTGCTACTTGTCATTAACCATGGTGTTTAGTTCACAGTCTTGACAAACTCTTATACACTGTTTTCCCCCACCCTCGTCCTAGGCATCTTTTCACAGGTTGTCACCCCTGTGTACATCCAACACCCACCAGTGGCAATGCTACGGGCCTGGCTGTAGAATGGGACGTAAAACTGTTACTGTGGGCCTGCTTCCCCTCAACTTCTTGTAGTGAAATGAACTCTTTTCAATGTTCCTGTATTTGTGTTACGGCCTACTTTCCTATGCTTGTATTGTCGGTGTGAATTAATAACACACACGAGTTACAACTTAACTTTTGCATTGTCTTATATCCTCAATATTAAATACAGGCCCTAAAGACTGCATTTCCATTACCAGTGTGTTGGTCCAGACTTTGGAACATATGTTACATATATTGGACACTATATTAGTACATTGTATATTACATATATTAGGCACTATATTAGTGCATTGTTTAATTTAAGCTTTATATTTATACATTGTCATAAAAGATAATTGTGTTGTTGGTTCTTTTGTGTGTTGACATTTAAAGTAAGGGAGTTATTGATTTTTGTGTTTTAGTGTTTATTGATCTGTTCACAGACTGGGGGAAATCCCCCCCTCAGTGGTTATGATAGATTTGGGGAAACCCAATTGCCAGTAGTTTCTAGAACTTCCTCATTTGGCCTAGATGGCTCAATCTTCTTTTGAGTTGGTTCTGTACAATTCCAGAAGGAATCTGTGAATGTATATAAGGAATGTACATCTGACCACAAAAAAACTTTGTATTCGCTGGCTATAAGGAGAGCTATTGTGTTTTGGAATATAATATAAGTTGTGTTGCTGTGAACTTTTACTGGAGTGAACTAGATACATTGTCTGGACAGATTTATTGCACTTTGGATATTTTTGGATATTGTACAGTTATATAACAGAGAGTGGATTTACTGCATTTTGGACATTGTCCATATCTTGGAGCAGACAGTACAATTGTGTCAACTCTCTAAATATCTCCAGACAGACATTCTGTGTGACTGGATATATAAAGGATAGCAGGACAAGCACCTTTTGTGTTGTTGAGTGTGGGACAGGTCACAGAATATAGACATCTGTGTGCGAGTGAATGCTGGACAGATCACGGGACAGACCACAGGACATTGGACAGATCACAGAATATACCACAGGACGGATTACAGAACAGATTGCGGGATACGGCGGATAAACTTATTCTTAATCTCAGTGGTCAGGTCAGCTAGATCTTGTTATTGTATTAGTGTGCTTAGTTAAGGGCATACCAGTTGACTGTAATCATTAGTGTTGACTATTAAATAAATTTGTTAAGTTTAACTTTTTGCTTTTTCTGTTACAACTTAAAGACAACCGGTAATTGCTACCGTGCTTGCCCGTGACCGTAACACATACGTGTTTATATAAGAGTTTCTAGTCAGTGTATTTCACAATTCATCTATAATTTGTCTATGAGACAAGTAAAACCCGATGCAATAGTTTTTGTACTATGAAGGCTTAAAACTAAGTCTCATTTACATTTAAACTTTTAATAATGTAGATAATATGTCATTTTCAACTCTTTCGCGTGTGACTGGTGAAGGAGATTGACATATGGCACGTTTGTTTTGACATTTTATGCAGGGTTAAACATATATTACACTCCCACTGTTAACTCTGTTATTTATCTTATCACTGTGATTTACTGCTTCCTGTAAATATGAAAATACTCTTATCTCTTTTATATGTTATCAGCCTCTTGAACCAATTATGTCCAGCATACCACTTCATAAAAAGTTAAGTTGCCTTTTGATTTGAGTCCAAAAATATTATATCTAAGACATATTATGTCATAATTTGGTGCCAATATACTTTAAATTTGTAACTGTTCACCACCATACCTTGTCATATCTGGAATACAATTCCTCTGCGCTCGCTTTTTACATTCACGCCCCACACAGGATGGGTGACGTTTGAATCAGGGGTTTGTTTCTTGAACTGGACATAACTTATGCATTGGATCTAGACCATATTTTTTATGAAATGAGGGGTCATCCATGGCATGGTTCTTACCAAAGTGGATGTGGATAGAAGATCCCTAGCCAGTAGCAGGTTGATAATCCAAGATATTACGGACGTTTTCTTCAGAACCATCCCAAGGCAAGGGTTTAGGCATTCTCAAGCACCGTTTGCTTGAAGCATGACCCATGTGTAAGTGATGAATGTACTTTACCTACAAAACAATTCATGTTAATTATGGCAAGAACATTAAGAATGATTTAGAAAAAAGCCAAATATATAGACTTCCATTTAACTGGTTTTTTTTATAAATTGTGTTTGTGTGAACAAATTTTCAATGAAGATTGTCAAAAGTAAAATGTGATTTAAAGGAGGCAGGAGGTTGCTTTAAAACCAACCTCATCTTTCTCTGCAGATATCTTGATACATTTGATATGTGGTCTGGTAGTATCTTCAGATCTTCTTTGGATTAATTTTATTTTTTAATGTTTTACTTTACACCGAGTATCTCATTCGTTATATTGTGCCAGGTCGTTGAAAGGACATAGGAAACCAGTACATACAGTTGGTCAAGGTTCTGAACTGTAAAGTGCTGACCAGTGGTAAACAATTACCAGCTTTCCCACATGAGGTCAGGCTGGGATTAGAAATCTAAAATCAGAGCTGGGAGTTGAGTGTGTTACCATTAGCATTTCTAAATGCTTGGCATTATGCAAACTGAATTGGGCCATTTTTTGGTCTAGCGGAGATTCAACTTAAATTTTATGTATATAAGGTAGAAGAACAAAAAGATGATAGGGAACAAACTCTTAGCATTGCCACTATTACCCAAGTAACAAAAACATTGAAATTCTAGCCTGAGCTTGACATGGCCTAGAAATGCCCATATTCTTATTCCATACATTCATTCCACCCAGTGTTATGGTTCAGTTCCAACAGCGTGATTTAACAAGGGATTGTAAAAATGTAATTTGGTCAGTATAAATTATAACCCTGTCAAATATGACAGTTTAATGTACAGTAAAAGGCAATAAATAAATGAACTAGTATATTTAGGATGCTATAAGTATTTTATTATCTGTCAATCTCACATAAATCACTGCTGCATGATGGTTAACTTGGTTGTTTACCTATTTGTGCCATATATTTTCTGTAGATCAATAAAAATTGTTCATGCCCATAAGGACTTGAGTCAGCCACTTATATTATGCACTTCAGACAAATCTGGGAAGTGATAGCATGTACCAATCTCAGGCAAGCAAGTGCCTCTACTTTTCTTGCTTCAAACAAACACAAGCTAAGATTTATTGACATGGAAAACTCCTGGCTGCTATGGTTATAATGTCACGTGATAGTTCCTCTAATAAAAGGTACGCTGAAAGTGTGATGCCCCAATAACATGTATTGCTTTACATGATATTGATCACAACTACCTTCCCGAATTTTATAAAAGCATTTTTATTTGCAAATTAGGCACTGTTGATTTGGAAATATATTCCTAATATAGAATGTAGTTGATTTGAATAGGATTTTCCTTGAAAAATGTCCTTTGTAGACCTTCATTTTCAAGTATGTTTCTTCTTAGAGATCTGTGTTTTTAAATTGATTGTTTAAAATTAAAATAAAATTTAGTTTCCAGGGTGTTCCTGCTTAAAATGAGAGCTACTGTTATTTCAAATAAAATAGCCTGGGGTAGCTGTAGTTTTGCAAAATAATAGGAATAAAAATTACTTAGGTATTATAATCATGTTATTAGCTAGATTTAACTCTATTAATTGACAAACTAAGCCCTTTATAGCTTATATTTCAAATCGTACTCGGCAAACTTAACCCCATCATTACATTTTTGTCATATTTTATTCAGCAGATACATCACAAACTGCCGTTTTTGCACCTGAATGTGTCAGATCATTAAATCCCTGCAAAAAAACAATACTTTCTCAAGACGCAACACTACATCAGTAAATGGATGCACCATTGTTCTGAAAAAGGTGTATCTCCTTTTCTTTCATCTATAAATAAATAAACCAAATGTTTTCCTTGAATATTTTACAAGGATTGCTGAAGGCTTTTATTAAAGCCTTTTTATCCTGCCTGCCTGAGATATATATTGTGGTAAAGTCAGCTTATTTGTTAGATTAATCTCCTTTGCAGCATGTAGGTTAGATATTAGCAAATTTAATCTTTTTATAGAGTGTAGGTAAGGTATTCTTTAGCAGAGACAAAACCTTCATATTACATCTTATCTGTTAGATTTTAGCTCCTTCACAGCTTGTAGGTTATGTACTTTTCAGTAGATTTAGTAACTTCACAGGCTGTAGGTTATTTACTTTCCAGTAGATTAAGTCCCTTCAAAACCTGTAGGTTATATACTTTTCAGTAGATTTAGTCCCTTCACAGGCTATAGGGTATATACTTTTCAGTAGATTAAGTCCCTTCACGGCCTGTAGGTTATATACTTCTCAGTAGATTTAGTCATTTCACAGACTGTAGGGTATATACTTTTCAGTAGATTAAGTCCCTTCACAACCTGTAGCTTATATACTTTTTCAGTAGTTTAAGATTTCCTACTTTTATTATTTCATTTATTTCTGGCAATAAATCATGCAACACATATTCGGCTTTACCAACTGATTTGTCTTGGAAAGGCTCAACGCCCACTGCTTTATTTATGAAAAAAAGTTACATCCAGAAATACTGGAGCTCTAGAGATAATTTTTCAATATTGCTATAAAGGCTGTCACATAGCACAATACTGTCTCAAAATAAAATGTAAGTTTCTTATAATTTAGTATCTTTAGGTATCGGTACACCATTTTGCATTGGGAAAAAGGCAATGTCAAATTTAATTTATGGTTTGACGTCCTGTGCAACAACCGGGATAATATTAGGACAGTTGCTCAGCATTACCACTTGTGGGAGTCAAAACCCACACAGAGGTGACAGCCTGTGATAATATTACCATTTTTAGTATCTACCCACTCTCGTCTTTTATTCTTAAAGTGACAGATATGCCCAACAGACGACTGGGTACATTCTTTCACAAAGTTGGGGTTTTACATCGCGTTCAACAGTCAGGGTCATACTGGGACATGTCTTGAGCACTGTGACTTGTGGGAGTCGAACCCACACACAAGTGACAGCTTGTGATCAGATGCTAAACCTGCTAACCCATTAGGCCACTGAAGACCTCTGTTCTTTCTTTAGAACAGTTGAATGTGCATAAAAATGTTAACGCATTTCAGAATATTAAAGTAAAGCAAAATAAATACCAAACAATACAGTGGAATGGCATAATCACTTGTAACAGAATTATAAAATAGCTTTTAAAAAAGAACAGTACCCTTCCCCAAATTGGAGATTTGGAGTGTACTTGAGCCTTGGTTTGCTTTGATCCCACGTACTGACAGACAGATACACAGTGCTTTGGATGACCACTTAAAATTGCAGTACTCTGTCTTCAGGTCCTAACCACAGTGGCATTAAAAATGGTAATTCCTGAGACCCTGTCTTTCATTTAAAGGAATGTCAGTAACTAGAACCTGGGCTGTACTTGTGCAGTTGGAATTGGCCAAATAGTTCTGTGAGTTCTGTAGCAATGGGGACATTAAGTGTAAAACTACTGGTTTACTAACGCATTACAAACGTTTAAATTATACCTGAGAGGGCTTTTTTAAAAAGTGTCCAATATCTTTCACTAAAGGGCAGTTGTTACACTTTGTAATTTTGAACATATATAGAAGCCGTTTTACGTATTTCGAAAGAAACCCTTCTGCATTTATTTCTAAATACCTAAAATGGTCATAAAACCCACAAAATACACACCAGAAGTATAGGAATGAAAAGTAAGGATGTTAACCAACATCTTTAAAATTACAAATTAAGGAATGGTGTAATTTAAATAGGTTAATACAATATTTGAAAGTAATGGACGGATAACTTGGTCCCTTTGGGACCTCGTAAATAGTCCATTATTTGAAAATATTCAACACTTTCTTGGCCATTAACCTATACATAATCAGTTTATTGTATAATTAGTTGCCATTAACAACTTGCAATTTGTATTCTGCTTTTTCTATGATATTAAGTACATATTTGAAATCAAATATTGAAAAACATATCCAAAGAATGTCTGCTAAATAGGTAACAGGAAGCAAAGTCTTGAATTATATGCATTAAGTACCAATTATCATTTTTTACTGGATATAACCAGGTCAATTTCTGGGACCAGGACGAATGACGATTATGTTTGTATATTCTCACAATATTTGTATAAACGCAAGGATTTCTATACTCTAGCTTGGTCTTTGTATGGTTTGTGGTTTAAAGGTTATATTTAAAACATAAAAAAGTCAACATTATCATTTAACTCTGTTAAAAGGGGTGGGGGTTGTCAAAATATTAAACTTATTAAAACTACAGATGTGAGTTAGAGGGAATAAGGAATGTAACAAAGCCGTTTGCCAAAGGCACTGTTTGTCAAAGTATGTCTCTCCTTCTGGTATTTTGGGTATAATTTTATTAATATAGGATCGAAGTAGCCCAAATGAATATTGAAAGTGGAACATCTAATCACAGGCTGTCACCTCTGTGTGGGTTCCACTCCCACATGTGACAATGCAGAAAAACTGTGCCAGAATGACCCTGGCTGTTGAACGAGATTTTAAAACTTTTATTTCTTATCAGTCCAATTTATCCCTCTGTGACATTATCATTATCATCTTATCAATTGTATCACTTCCCTTTCTAGCTGTGAGGTTTTGGAACATAGTCGTTGCAGTTATATATGCTTGTCAAATAAATTAAAGATGTTTAAAACCTTTGAAAGTAAGCAGTTCCCTCCCAGTTGCACACAACCAATCTTTTCGGTGGAAAGTCAGTTAAACATTCTTCAGAATCAGTATTTTTTCTTCACACAAGCATGTATTGCAATATCCACGTGGGTGTTGGGCCAAATCAGGGAAACATTTTTGTAAATCAATTGACAACTACAAATAACTGCTTAACTATCAAAATATGCTAAGAGCGATCACAGTTATTTTCCTTGGAGGTTTAAGAATAATACTGAATTTCATAAATTATGTTCTTGACAATATATAAGTACAGCATCAAAATTTAATGAAAAAAGTTATATATCAGTATTTTCAAACCGAATGAACTGATCTTATTTTCAAAACAAAATACTAACATATACATAATAATTTATTAAATAAATTTATGCTACAGATATATCAATAAAATCTCCTCAATAAGAACGAGACAAAGGTGGTGGTTACAACAGATGCACTTTAAACCTATAAACACACCTTGACCACTGAAAATCACCTTGGAACACTAACACATCACGAGTCAGAATTGTCAATTATTTTCGAAGGTGTGGCAATCGTGATAGCAGTTTCTTAAATCATGTACAAACAAATTGATATGTATAAAACCCCTGTTCCACTTTCACTGGTTTGCATGCTTACCACTATGGGGCCTTATTCACAATGATAGATCAAGCTCAACAAACAATTTAGCTTAACTTTTGATAAAATCGGATCAACTGAGAATTGGCTCAAATTGGTATTCACAAAGGTTAGATTAACCAATCCAAAAATTGAGCTGAAAATTGGCTCTGGTCCCATCAGATTTCAGTGTTCAGCAATAGTTGATCCAAAATGAAAAACCACGTACTATGGTGGATCATACTAAATCCCCAAAACTGAGCCCAAAATCAGGTCAAATTTTTTCTGAATGCAAAGTTAATGCTGATCCATTGTGAGCTGAACTTGAGCTAATTTTGGCTTTAAACTGAGGTTGATCTCCCCTTAGGTTAATATGGCCCCTCATTGTGTTATCTTAAATGCAATCTCATTGGTATTATAAGTTATCTGAAAAGTTAGGTCATGAACGCTGGGAGTGTATTCAGATAGATATTCGTCAAAAATATTAAATATGTTTAAAAATGTGCGAGTATTTCTCCCCCCAGTTATCTTTTCGACAGGCTATCTTTTCGGTTGTAAGTTATTAGTTAAACTAATCTTTTGACTACTACGGTTTATATTTAGGGTGTTAAGCTTTATTTTTTCAGACAGTTATTATCTATCTTGTTTACTCTTCTGTAAAAATTGTGCAAAATGA
Organism: Sabellastarte sp. h YS-2021; assembly: GCA_964017235.1. Taxonomy (NCBI): domain Eukaryota; kingdom Metazoa; phylum Annelida; class Polychaeta; order Sabellida; family Sabellidae; genus Sabellastarte; species Sabellastarte sp. h YS-2021. The sequence goes on along the minus strand of OZ024935.1, from coordinate 80,525,919 downwards.
TGTTCTACCAGTGGCTGACTAGTCATAGGACCTCCCAAGTTAATGTACTAGACTGGTCGAGTTTTTGTTATGAGGAGTCACCTTTAGGGATCAGGAGCAGATTATAACAAGAAAAATGTTTTATAGTACAACATACTTCTGGCATGCCAATTTTTTCCACAGGATAAGTCTTAAAAGGCCCATGATTCTCACGTTTATAACCTGCTATGCTTTATGATGACTCACAAAATTGGAACAACTGTACTACTGAACATCTTTCAATATGTATTTCCTGAAGCTTGTTTACGCCAGGTCAAAATTCAGTACAACATTTACATTTTAGCCTGCATTCGAACACTTTGTGACACACTTGCCTCCGACCTCGGAGATCAGAGTTTGAATCCCAGCCGACCTCAAGTGGGAAAGCTGGTCGTCGATGGTTGTTAGTTGTCCATTTACAGAACCTTGACTGGTTTCCTCTGCCCTTCTAGCTACCCGTCACACTGTGACCAATACAAAGATACTGGTAGTGATGTCAAGTACTATGTAAATAAAACAAGAGAACTTGTAGAGTACATACCTTTGCCAAGGCATGTGTGTTTCTTTTTAAAAGTTCAACAATAAGTAAATAGGAAAATCCAGATCTCTGACATTTTTATATGCAGACGGTGTTCCAGATTACTCTCAAACTTAATAGGATCTAAGTTGGACCAAGACCCATCTTCTCATTTTTCCCACAAAAGATCGAACCATTGGTATTTGCGCAATCCTGCAAACAAACCAACGGACATACATATTGTCATGAATATGACCGATCATTGTCATGAATGTAATACACCCTAATAATGTAATAACAAAAATGCTTTGGCCTTGTGGATAACACACTCACCTAGGAACACAGAGGATGTGGGTTCAATCCCAGGTACAGGCAGATACATAGTGGCTCGGATGACCACTTAAAATGGCAATGTCATTGGGTCCTATCCCCAGTGGCAGATTAAAGAACCTCAAGGACATTGACAAATTGTCATCCTTGAGCCTCTGTCTTTCGGTTAGGGGAATGTCAGTAATTTGAGAGTTGGGCTTTACTTGTACAGTCGGATGGGTCATATAGTACTTTGAGTCCTGTAGTACATGGAGATATTGCGCTGAGTATAAATACAAATAGAATAGAATTTGTCCATACAATAGCTCACGAAAGTGGGACAGTTGTATTACTCAATCTCTCATGTATTTCTTCAAACTCATTTGCACCAGGTCAAAATCCAGTATATGACAGCACATTTCAGCCTGTGTTCAAATGCTTTGTCAATATTTAGCCATATAATCATCGCTTGCCTATGGCTATGGTATAAATAATAACTTCTATATCTATCATAATTTTTCTTATCTCCCAGCTGCCCGTGCCAAAGGTTTGTATTTGATAAGAGCCACTTATATGAATATTAATACAATGATATCCCCTATCACTGAATACCACCTGAATCATTTGCCGTTGATCATTTGACTAGGGGTGACTCAAGGTCTGGTTTTGTGTGTTTAAGTTACAAATGGACATACATAGTAGTTATTATACTTGTACTATAAACTTACGCAAGGTGGGAAAAATTGTTACAGTTTTCACTTGGTATATAAACTGCACTGTTTGAGGATATTATTCATTTTAGAAGGAAACTGATTCAGGTATTTGTAGCTTGGAATAAATTCATTAACACACTATGTGACTGCATGGTGTGTATGGTGTATCTGTATAGGTCATGTGACTCATTCAATGTACACGGTCAGTGTAAATGTTCATATACTAGTTCAATTGTTAATCTGACTTGTATGCTGGAAATAAATAGCTATGTAATTGCATGCGGGATCAGTTAGTCTTGTGAACAGACAAGATACTAATATAGATGACAGTATCGTAATTTGACAATCTAGGGGTTTAAGTGTCCGAATAATCCCTATATTTTTTACCTTACATACACTTACCAAAACAGCATAATAGTTGTACTTATAGTTGGGCTTATGTAAGTAGAGACCCTGCATAAAAGGATTTAAGGCTTAGAAGTAGTGAACCTAAAACTGTGACGTCAGCAAATTGTGTGTTCTACATCATGTTTATGGGCGTTAAGTAAATGGACTTGTGCTGTCTCGTCATAAATGACAGTAGTGAGTGAATTCCCCGAAACTGTATAATCAAATAAATCAGGGATAACTGACATTACAACAAGTGAATTCCCTGAAACTGTCTAATCATATAAATCAGGGACTACTGACATTCCAACAAGTGACAAATATAAAGAGTATTGGGTGTTATATCGTTTTGGTATATGTAATAAGCTTTCACTTTAGGCTCTGGTTGACTCACAGAGGTCTCTAAGCCACAAAATGGGGACCCTTCATATCTGTGTGACAGACATTGAAAAATGTGGCTCCCCAAATACCAATCCGCGCCCACTTCAACCCTCCCCAACACGTACACTTCCGCACAGCTTATGAAGCTCATGTGAGATATTTTAAACATTTCATAAAAGTGGTACCTCACATAAAACATTTTCAAACTTGTGTAGAATTACCACCGGTCCAAATGGAGTCCCAAAGACAACGTCCTACTGGCATATAAAGTGGATCATACCACATGTACCAGCAATGAAAGTATATGAATTCTTTCAGTTGTAGCTTGTGACTCCGTTGAGGAACGATGTCTAATATATGTGTAGAAAATGACCAAATTTACTTCTCTGAATATTTAATTTGACTGATGCTGAAACTTTTACTCCACACCGCAAAACATATTTGAACCAAAATACCGGGACAAGTGCTGATTTTGGCCGAAAATTATCATGATTTGTGCCACCAATAATACTTTGTATACACCGTTAAAATATATATTTGTTTACAGATATTCTGCTCGTTTTTTGTTGCATTAAAGTCTATGTATAAATGGCGGAGAAATCTAAAGTTATAAAAACTTATTCACAGCAGTTTTTGTCATTCTTTTGGTACATACTTTATTTACCTATTATTGAAGCAAAATAGTGACTAAGTAAAACACCCCTCATTAGATACTACAGAAGAAAGCGTAGCATGATGCATATATACATTTTGTGGATGCCACTTGGCCACTCTTAGTGGGTAACACACTCATCTAGGAGCAGAGAGGACTTGAGTTCAACCCCAGGCACAGACAGATACAGAGTGGCTTGGATAACCTTTTAGAATGGTGGTCCTCTGTCATTGGGTCCTATCCTCAGTGACAGGTTTAACAAGCCCAGGAATATTGATCAATGGTCATCCCTGACCCTGTCTTCCAGTTAATGGAATGTCAGAATCTAAGAGTATTGGCTGTACTTGCGCAGCCAGGATGGGTGGGTCAAATAGCACTTTGTGTCCTGTAGTAAAGGGATATTATACTGAATGTAATTATATAATATAAGTTTCAGTTAGAAAACAGATATATAACCAGTTTATCGTATAATTAGTTGCTAATAATATAGTTGCCATTTGCACTTTGCTTTTTAGGACATGAAGTTCACAATAAGTATAAATACACAATATAATGCCATTTGCGAAGTTTTCTTATAATATCCCCCACCAAAAAAAAGAAGCTAGAATCTATATATATAATCTATATATATATATTTATTGAGGATTCTTTCACTACAATGAATATGGTAGTATGGTAGAAAACAAGGTTAATTTATTACTATGTTGAGGGGTAATCACATGCCTGCTTCAATATCAAGCACCTGATGACTAGTCTTTGATCAATGTCACCAGCATTATCATGTTTAAATTAAAGTCAGAGTGTTCTGTGAAATACAAAAATTCCCCAAGAAATGTCTACATTTAGATAATATTTTATTATTATTCACCGGGCACAGTTTATGGTCTTAACATTAAGGTGGCGGTACACACAGTCTGGGACTAACCCATTTCATTAAACTTCATTAACTGGAAAGCACTGATAGAACGCAGACCTTTGCCAAGGTTCAGTATCCCCATATTGTAATTTCAACTAAATACTGTTTTTTTTTTTATCTATCTTAACTATCATAATGGTTTAGCATGGTTAGGAGATTATCAATAGTAACATTGAAATCATTGAAAATTCCGCGAAAATTGGACTATTTGTATCCACAATTTTAACTGAAATGGACCGTTTTAAATTCGGGATTGATTTTTTTTTGTATCAATAGTATGATTTGGATCTTTAACAAAATTTAATCCTCTCTTCCTTTGCTCAGACCCTACCCACATAAAAATTCAGAAATATCTGAGAATGGAAAAAAAAAACAACAACAATCAACTATGACAAGGGAATGGGGTCACTTAAATTGATCCTTACCTAGTCTTATACAGACACGCATAGTGGAACTTACTGTTTTGACAGGGATTTTTTTAAATTTTTATTTTATATATTTTATTTAGGTTTAAGTTAGTTTTATAATATATATAATCGAATTTTTAGAACAAATATTCATTAAAAACTAACATTTGGTTTGGTAATTTATTTAAAAGACAAAACTTATTTTGTGAGTGATAATGAATGATTTTAAACTTTTACACCTTTAAAGAAAAATTTTACTACAAGAATCCTCAAATAACATTAGAAAGTCCAATCAGTGGATTTAATGTCAAAATGTGCACCATATAAGTTGAGCAAAATATATTATATTAATACTTTCCCGTGATTTTACTAATACAAGTCATAATTTTCCAAAATGGCAGCCAATAAAAGACCCCTTTTTACAGGGAAAAGCAGTACGAGGAACCAGACTATTTGGTTTGGATCATCCACCATAACTACACTGAATGATTCATTGCTACACACTTCCTGGCAACTTCCTTTTCTTTAGGTACATGCTTTATTTATAAAATATATCAGCTTACAAAGTCCCTTGCATCAACAATGTAAATTCTGTGTCATTGCATCATCTCACTTTCAGAACATCACTTTGTTTGAACACATCATGGAAAGTCATGCTGTGAGACAATCCCTTACAAGATGGTGGTGTGTATCTGCATAGCCTGTGTTGTCTGTGGACCCATTTGTTGCTGTGGGGCTTCTGTCAAAGACATTTCTTGTGAAGGTGAGGTTTACTCTTTCTGCAGTAACAGTTTTGAACAGAGTCACAGTGAGCGCTATAATATCTTTTGATATGTTGTTTATTAGTGTTCAGCCTCGGTGAATGGATATCATCACACTACTCCTTTGAATTTAACCAAAAAGTGTTGTTAAACTGAGTTATTTTTTAAAACTATCTGAGTAGCATTTACTGCCTGTTACTTAAAAGTTGTTAAAGTGACAAAACACTTTCCTTACTGGTCCTGAATGTAGAGTTGCAGACCTGAATCAAACACCACTGGATCATCTTAATATGCAGTAAACACAATGCTTAAAAACCATCTGTTCTCTTACTTATTTGTTAAATTTAGATTTATTTTTTTATTTTACGTCACATTCAACAGCCAGGGTCATATTGAGATGGGTAGTTTACGGGTTGAAGAACCAGTGCACACTAGTTGGTCAAGATTCTGCACTATAAACTGCCGGGTATTGGGAAGGAAACTAACATGAAGCATCCAGGCTGAGATTTGAACCGGCAACTTCTGAGGATGAAGGCGAGCACTACAATCACTGCACCACCAAGTCCCTCCACTTATTTGTTAAAATATATAGAGTACCAAAAATAGCAACTAAACTGACAATATTTATAAAAATTAAAGAGAGAAATTAAGTGCAAGATGTAACACAATTAAACACAAGAAGTTCCACTTATGACTGGTTAAATGGAGTTGCAAGTTGTTTCGCACAAAGATATTACTGTTCCCCGCATACCTTGGCACAAGTTGACCACAAAAGCCCAATTGGTGTTTGTTTTATGCAGATTTCTATTGATTAAAATATGCATTGACTCAAGCGTTCAAAAGCTATGAATGATTTCAACCACCGAAAATGGATCAACAAGCCGTTTATAGGGTTTCTATATATTTTATACTTCAAATATATATTTTATACTTCAAATCATTGAAATCATTGAAAACTCGGGTATTGCCTTGGGAAATTTTTCAATTTTTAAATTTATCCCATTATCAATTTGGCTGCCTTATATGGTATGTAGAAGTACAGCGTTTTGTGTATGACAGCCATCAACAAATGTTCTGTCTTCTGGCTTATGATAACTTGAGGCGTGTGCCAAGTCGAGCATCAGTTCAATTAAGTCACACAACTTACTAATCTCTCTGGGAATCTTCAGAATATACCCTATGGGCACTTAATAATCTAAATGTATCAACATTTTTAATTACAGATTCCTTAATTGAACCAAGTCTCTCAGCAATAAATGTCAGGGACTTGCCTAACTCCACGGTTATGCAAAATGTGTCTACCATACAAATTAATATGTTTGGAATTCAACAGCTTTACAATAGAAATATATAAACGTATCAGTAAGAAGCAAATCACAAAGAGTTTTAGCAGAGATACCAAACAGTTCTGTATTTGGGAACAATCTTGAATATAAGATCTAAACGTATGTTTCTCCATCAATATCTCATTTCCTTAACACATAAACAAAAGATCTTTGTAAGTGAACCAGTAGGATTACCTTCAAAACATTCTGGCAAACAAACAAGTGGAAACGATGGAATATGTCAACATATATGAAACCCATTTTCATTTTAAAAATGTGAATAAATTAACCCATTTGACAGTGTAAACAGAACATTTTAAGTCTATTTACAATAGCACATGCATTTTGTGAGATTTCTTGTATTTCCAGTGTTTCTAAACCATCAACACCACTCCCCAAAGAAAATGGGACTGATAGCTGGAGCAGGTAAACAAATCATCTGGATACTTGGGAGAATAATATTTCTGTTACTGAGAAGCATAGCCTGGATACTGCTACTAAGATACTTTAAAATCATAGCAAACTACCGCCACAGTGCTTACAAGAGAACTGCCCATGTCCAGAGAATTCTGGCCCGGCACAAACTAGATGCCATGATTCAACCAGCAAGTGCCAACAACTTCTTAACCATGCACAAAAGCTTTGTGGACCCAGAATATGTATTGTCCAAGAATGTCACATTGTACTGTACCACAAAACGAGCAGCCTATTTTGTGGAATGTGATCCTAATGTTGATGTCATGAGTTCAGAAGTCAGTTCCTTTTTCAAAATTGCACAGTTTAAGAATGCCATCAACCTCATTGCCATACCAATGCATGTGTTTCACAAGCTTGGAACTTTAGTTGGAAAACCCCATGGTCAACTGGTGATTCTTACAAATACTACCAGATGCGGGTCCACTTTATTGTCCCAGGTATTTGAAGAGACAAAGGAATGTGTTTCTATATCTGAGCCAGATGCTGCAAATACACTAACAACCCTTTCCACCAAACTTCCTGCTATGGAAATGGACCAATTGGTCCGAACAACAATAAACTTGCTTTGCAAAAATTCTAATGCATCCACCAAAGCATGTGTTATCAAATTATCCCAAAATAATACAATTCTTGTTCCATATTTTTGCCGAGTTTTCCCAGAGGTGAAAATCATGTTCATGTACAGAAATGGCCTGGAAGTGTCCAAGTCCATAGCTAAGGTCATGAGAGGCTTGCCCATGACTGGCATCTTGTCAGTACTGGCACGAAACTACACTTGCATGAAGTTTGCCAAATTTATTGCTCGGGTGGCCAACTTGCCAGCTCAGGACTTTCAAGAATTTGATGTTGTAATGTCACATATGCAGGTAGGTACTGTCTGCTGGGCCTCTGCCATAAGAAGTTACCTGGATTTCCTAGACAGCGGGATAGACATAGCAGCTGTGAAGTACGAGGACATGGTGGGGGACACTCAATTCGCACTTGGTAAAATATTTGAATACTGTGGTATGGAATACAATGCAGAAGCTGTTACCACTGCTTTCAGCAGGGACTCTCAAAGAGCTTCACCCCTCAGTCGCGAACGCCTTGGCAAATTTAACCATGATGAAATCACTGAAGAAATCAAGGAACAAACCGACGAAGCATGCAGGATATTCAATGTACCAAGTATCTATGACACTTATGTTGCCAAGAACACTATCACCCACAGATCTCTGGCTGAAAATGCATCCAGTGGGATGACAACACGAGAATCAGATGATTCACTACTTCTGTCTCCTGAAGAAGGTGCAGCTGCTATAAGTATGGTCGAAGTATCTGGGGAAACAATAGTTGACATTCCGGAAGCTAGTCGTGTTGATAATCAAGTGCGAAAAACTGGTAAAGCCACTGTTGGAAAATCAGACACAAGTACTTTTCCAAACTACAATGTTCAAAGCACTCAGGGCTTTCTCAGAAATTCTGCAACACAGATTTATGGATCTTGCAACGCCATTTCACAGAGCAACAGCAGTCAGCCATACAGTCAGTATCATTCACACAATGGCCAAGTTAATTTATCATTTGAAGAAGAATCTCCAGAACCTCCAACTTCTCCCTCTGTTAGAGGAAATAATATATCAAATCCACCCGATCTGTCTGTGATAATAGAGTGTAATAATCAGATTGATGGCCAGAAAAAAAGTTTATCAAGTAATTACATGGATATGCAGGTCATTAGAATATAGAAAAGTATTTGTTGAACAATTTTAATCTGTCATTGTTAGTTTAACGTCAAGTTTAGAGTAAATTTCTTCTCCAGTTGACTAACATTTCGATAACTTTAGTTTGAATATGTATTTACTTGGTTGTCATTTTTGTGTAGCATAAACTCCAGTTTGAATATGTATTTACTTGTTTGTCATTTTTGTATAGCATAAACTCTAGTTAAGTTTTTCTGGAAAAAAAATTAGTATTATAAATATAACAATCTGAGGGAATAAATTTGAACTGCTTTGTTAGATCTGAAAATTGCCAACAACTACCTAAAATTGTATTTAGCCTTCTATAATAAACATGCACTAATAATAAGAATTACAATTTACAAACTGAATTTACTACCGCCATTGGTTAAATGTACAGTTATAATTGAGAGTTAGTCACTATCTCGCAAATTCAGCATTGAAAGGGCAACTAGAAAAAGGTTTTTGCTGACAAAAACGAAGTGGCCCTGATGAAAAAGTGAGAAGTAATCCGTAAAAGATGTTAACATATGCAATATGTTGGTAATGCTTATAATTGTATGAATGGTAAATTAATTGTAAAGAAACCTTCCTGTGAGTAAGCCTAATCAATGTGTCAAGTTTAACTGACGTTCGTTGAACAGTAAGTCAGTTGGGGTCTGAAAACCCATTTGTTACTGTAAGATGGCCATAGGTGGACTTCAAGGTGGACAGAAAATAAGAATGTCCCTTTTGGCATCCTTTATAAGTGTACAAATTTAACCGACGTCAGTTGATCAATAAGATAGTTGGAGGCCGAACACCCCCTTCTGTTACTGTCACGTGGCTATAACTTCATTCATATTGGGGCATTAAGTTGACCATAAAATAACAGTGTCCCTTTTGCCATCCTTTATAGGTGTGCAAAGTTTAACCGAGGTCAGTTGAACAATAAGATAGTTGGAGGCTGAAAACCCCCTTATTTCACTTTAAGGTGGCTACCACTCCATTCATATTGAGAGTTTAAGGTGACCATAAGTATTATTTTTATCTACTTTAATACCAGTGATAATTTAGATATAAAAAAAATGGAAAAAGAAAGGCGACAGAGGATTTTATTTCAATTTGATGACTTTAAGCAGGCCCTAGGACAATTAACATTTTGAGTTTAAGGTCACCATAAAGTCAGGATATTCCTTTGGCAAATCTTAATATATGTGCCAAGTTTGGTTGAAAAAAGTGAAAAAATCAGTGAACTGGAGAGCTAAAAACCCCTTTTTTGACATTAAGGTGACCTTAAGATTGTAGATACAGGGCTAAAACTTGGACATGTGAAAGATTATCAAAAAGTAGCCGAATAAGTTATTCCAACAAAACGCCGAAATCCTGACCATATTTTAGATACAGACCAAGTATCCATTTAAAAAAAATTTACGAAAATAAAACGCCTCCCATTCAGGCATCTATGGTCCGATTGATGAGAAAATCCTTTCGGACCTTCAAAATGTGGTCTAGAATGTACCTGATAAATTTTATACCACAGGTATATGTGGTTTTTTTCCGAAACGCGATGACAGGGTGTTTTTGAAAAATCCTTAAGGTCTGCGCAAAGTATCCCAAAAAATTTTCCCGCCCCTATAGTTTTAAAGAAAGATAAGAAGGAAGGAAAAATTTGAAAGCCCAAGAAGTTATTCAAGGGAGACCATAATCCTGCGGTGGCGGTGATCAGTCGAACTTCAATGAAAACAAATAAGCGTCCCTGACAGGCCGCTTAATTATGCAATTTGTTGAACCACCCTTGCATCATAAGGTCCAAACCCTCCCTAAAATTCTTGTAAATAAAGTTGTGCTTGCTTTTTTACCATAAAAATTTCCCTTGGATGTAAAGAATATGATTGTCTGTAATTTGTAGTTTTTAAAATTTTGTTGTTTTTGTACTAGTTGGGTGCTAGTTAAAATTGTGGTGGAGAGACAAAAATTGTGAGGAAATAACAATTTAATGGAGAACATATATAACCCTGCTGACAGGATGTCATGTTATTTAATCATAGAATACATACTACCTTCTTTTGATGCATTCTAGTACAACTGTTACCAAATGAAAACAATTTTTTTTCAGAAATTTCAACAGTCTATCACAATTATAGTAGCCATTCTCACCCCTAGGTCACACCTTTCCTTAGTGGAGTCACAAGCTACAACTGAACAGGCTCATGTTGTCTCGGTTTAACTGTGGTTCAGTCCAGTTCGTATTGTGGTAGGACGCCGTTAGTAGGATTCACATTTTGGTAGGATGCACATTTTGGTAGGATTAACATTTTGGTAGGGCATCTTGTTTAGGATTTACATTTTGTTAAGATACCTTTGGTAGGATTCACATTTTGGTAGGACCTTTGTTGTTATTCACATTTTGGTAGGATACCTTTGGTAGAATTCACATTTTGGTAGGATGTCTTTGTTACGATTCACATATTGGTAGGATGCTTTTGTTAGGATTGACATTTTGGTTGGACATTTCTGTGGATATTCAACAAGAAACATATTTTGCATTTACGATCACCTTTTAAATGTTCGAAAAACATCTAGTCAGTCTTCATGAGATGCAATACAATATATACATCCTGGAGAGTGAGAGGGGATATTTGCGGCAGTGTACTTACCCAGATACAAGGGTCTCTTTACGGAGCATTAAGGAAGAGGGCAACAAACAGAAAGCAATTGCATGAACAAATAATTAATAAGGAAAGGTGTGAACCTAGCACAAGGAACAGGTGGTAGATTGTACAGGTGTTTACATTAAAATAAAACATAGCCAAACAATTCCCACGTTAAATGCTATTACATGTTTTACCTATTACTGTCAAGTGAAATGTGCATATGTTATTAATGTAGCACTCAATAGTCTAACAAGATTGATGGTCACTTTGTAAATACTAAGGGTTACATTAAATGGCACACTTTATACAGTTTTTTTCATAACTAATATGCTAATGTAGATGCTATTATTTACAAAAATTTCATCAAGTAGTCTGTAGAAAAGGTAATTATATTCAATGAATCTTATGCATATTCACTTTTATAAATACAATTTTGTATAAATGTATCAATAAAGTATTTATTACACAGGGTAATGTTTTGCATATCAATGTTAATCAACTTGCCAAGTCTTGTCACAATGACTTGAACATCATGGATAGTTTAATGAGTGATAGACTTGTGGTTCTCCAGAAAATTATGTGTGCTGAGTGAGCCTTCATGTCTTTGAAAGTCCAGGTTTTGATTGGTTTGTCTTAAATGTTGAATATAAATAAAGCACAATTGATTAAACAGCTTGTGTCTGTTGTCACATCCCAGTCCAGGGATTACAAATGTAGCCAATATGTGAGTCGAGTCTTCTTATTTGGATTTAAGTGAGTTTCAGCCAATCAGACAGCAGTATTTGCGGGAAAAATGGCCTTTTAGGATAAAAAATTCACACTCATGCCCTTTTTGTCTCGAGATTGTCAATGCACATGCGTTGTGAATGGAAACCTGCAAAGAATCATTTTAAAATACGCTGTTTTGAGGTGCTTTAACAGTAGAAAATGCAAGCAAATTCTTGCATAAGAAGACCAAAGATTCATTTTGTATTTTAAAAATAAATTTGACATGAAATGCTTCAGAGTTATACCTTTTCAGGTTAGAAATGCAATATTAAAAAATATAATGATTATGTAAATGACTAAGTGACCTTGTCAGATATAAGTGCTCTGATAGACAGAAAACTGAGCCCAATAATTGAGCAACTGGACATAGTTGAGAAAACATTTAAACTAGAACACAGAGTTAAAACACTTGAAGCAGAAAATAAGTGTTTACGAGAGAGATTAATCAAACAGGAACATTAAAATCCTTGGAATAAAAGAGGAGAGCAATGAAGACTGTGAGCCAGGGATATTAAGTAAGTTTTGCCCCCATATTGATGATCGCACATTTACCATTGTGCACAGGATTGGGAAAAAAGTAAAGATACTGATATGCCAATAATTGCTAGGTTTCACCATTTGAAAGACAAAATATTGCTACAGAAACACAGTCATGAGATATATAACAGTGAAAGAGTCTCCATTTTGGACGACTATCCACAGGAAATTGACTTTTGTCAATTGAGGTTTTGTTACCTATACTGCACGCCGCCAAGTCATTGCCTGAGTTTAATACCAGTGGACCAAGGCCAAGACTACAAGAAGATAAGTTATATTTCAATGGGATTCGCTATGCAGTAGACAACCTATCAAGGTTGCCAAAGCAGTTACATCCGGAAAATGTGAGCACACTGTCTAAGAATGGTACAACAGCGTTCTATAGCAGATCCTCCCTGTTATCAAACCATTATCCAGCAAAGTTTAAAGTTGCAGGTGAGATGTACAGCTGCATGGAACAGTTTTTCATGATTGCAAAAGCTATAGAGTTTGGTGATCAGGAGACTGTTGTCAAGATTAAAGCAGAAACTGACCCAATAAAAATGAAGAGACTTGGAAAAACTGTGAAGAATTATAACAACCACCACTGGTTGAGTGTAGCTGAAGAGAGAATCATGCCCAGATTGACCGCCAAGTTCTCCCAGAACTCACATTTGAAGCAGTTACTTCTCTCACCCAGGATAACATAATACTAGAGGCAAGCTACAAGATTTGGGGTGTAGGGAAACCCTTGAAGAGCAAAGACATCTGGAATCAGGAAAAATGGACAGGCAAAAACTGGCTGGGCAAACTTCTCATGAAAGTAAGAGCATCTTTCGAATAAAAAAACTACATTTGAAAATTTAATTTAAAACTAGAAATAGGACGCCCTGTTGATAGTAGATGCGAATAGAAACAGGATAGCATAGAAGAACACACATTATCATGTGTAATGTCCACCCCATGAACCTTTTGCCAAAATTGTACAGTAGTCTTACAAGACCCTGTTTCATTTGTAAAATATATCAATGATGCTTAAATATTTATTAGTGTAGATGTAAATTATTTCAGCTTCATGCCTTTTTGCATTGGTTGGGTCGAAAATTTTGACGAAATCACTCTATCTTGCACGGTTAAGAAGATAGAAGCAAATTCCTGTCTTTCTATTTTTGGCAAAAATTCGGAAAATCAAAATGGCCGCCATTTTTGGGGAGGGGAAAATTTTTTGAAAATTGCAAAGAGTACATTCCTTAGATACCCCGTGGGTTGGAAATTTCGATGAAATCGCTCTATCTCGTACGGTTAAGGAGATAGAAGAAAATTTGTGTTTTGCCATTTTTGGCAAAAATTCGAAAATTCAAAATGGCCGCCATTTTGGGGAGGGGAATTTTTTTTTGAAAATTGCAAAGAGTACATTGCTTAGATACCGTGTGGGTCGAAAATTTCGACGAAATCGCTCTATCTCGCACGGTTAAGGAGATATAAGCAAATTTGTGTTTTGCCATTTTTGGCAAAAATTCGAAAATTCAAAATGGCTGCCACTTTGGAGGAGGGGAAAAATTTTTGAAAATTGCAAAGATTACATTCCTTAGATACCCTGTGGGTCGAAAATTTCGACGAAATCGCTCTATCTCGCACGGTTAAGGAGATAGAAGCAAATTTGTGTTTTGCCATTTTTGGCAAAAATTCGAAAAATCAAAATGGCCGCCATTTTTGGGGAGGGGAAAATTTTTTGAAAATTGCAAAGAGTACATTCCTTAGATACCCTGTGGGTCGAAAATTTCGACGAAATCGCTCTATCTCGCACGGTTAAGGAGATAGAAGAAAATTTGTGTTTTGCCATTTTTGGCAAAAATTCAAAATGGCCGCCATTTTGGGGGAGGGGAAAATTTTTTGAAAATTGCAAAGAGTACATTCCTTAGATACCCTGTGGGTCGAAAATTTCGACGAAATCGCTCTATCTCGCACGGTTAAGGAGATGGAAGCAAATTTGTGTTTTGCCATTTTTGGCAAAAAGTCGAAAATTCAAAATGGCCGCCATTTTTGGGGAGGGGAAAATTTTTTGAAAATTGCAAAAATTACATTCCTTAGATACCCTGTGGGTCGAAAATTTCGACGAAATCGCTCTATCTCACACAGTTAAGGAGATGGAAGCAAATTTGTGGTTTGCCATTTTTGGCAAAAATTCAAAATGGCCGCCATTTTTGGGGAGGGGAAAATTTTTTGAAAATTGCCAAGAATACAATGCTCAGATACCCTGTGGGTCGAAAATTTCGACGAAATCGCTCTATCTCGCACAGTTAAGGAGATAGAAGCAAATTTGTGTTTTGCCATTTTTGGCAAAAAGTCGAAAATTCAAAATGGCCGCCATTTTTGGGGAGGGGAAAATTTTTTGAAAATTGCAAAGATTACATTCCTTATATAGCCTGTGGGTCGAAAATTTCGACGAAATCGCTCTATCTCGCACGGTTAAGGAGATAGAAGCAAATTTGTGTTTTGCCATTTTTGGCAAAAATTCGAAAATTCAAAATGGCCGCCATTTTTGGGGAGGGGAAAATTTTTTGAAAATAGCAAAGACTACATTCCTTAGGTACCCTGTGGGTCGAAAATTTCGACGAAATCGCTCTATCTCGCACGGTTAAGGAGATAGAAGAAAATTTGTGTTTTGCCATTTTTGGCAAAAATTCAAAATGGCCGCCATTTTGGGGGAGGGGAAAATTTTTTGAAAATTGCAAAGAGTACATTCCTTAGATACCCTGTGGGTCGAAAATTTCGACGAAATCGCTCTATCTCGCACGGTTAAGGAGATGGAAGCAAATTTGTGTTTTGCCATTTTTGGCAAAAAGTCGAAAATTCAAAATGGCCGCCATTTTTGGGGAGGGGAAAATTTTTTGAAAATTGCAAAAATTACATTCCTTAGATACCCTGTGGGTCGAAAATTTCGACGAAATCGCTCTATCTCACACAGTTAAGGAGATGGAAGCAAATTTGTGGTTTGCCATTTTTGGCAAAAATTCAAAATGGCCGCCATTTTTGGGGAGGGGAAAATTTTTTGAAAATTGCCAAGAATACAATGCTCAGATACCCTGTGGGTCGAAAATTTCGACGAAATCGCTCTATCTCGCACAGTTAAGGAGATAGAAGCAAATTTGTGTTTTGCCATTTTTGGCAAAAAGTCGAAAATTCAAAATGGCCGCCATTTTTGGGGAGGGGAAAATTTTTTGAAAATTGCAAAGATTACATTCCTTATATAGCCTGTGGGTCGAAAATTTCGACGAAATCGCTCTATCTCGCACGGTTAAGGAGATAGAAGCAAATTTGTGTTTTGCCATTTTTGGCAAAAATTCGAAAATTCAAAATGGCCGCCATTTTTGGGGAGGGGAAAATTTTTTGAAAATAGCAAAGACTACATTCCTTAGGTACCCCGTGGGTCGAAAATTTCGACGAAATCGCTCTATCTCGCACGGTTTAGAAGATATGAGCACATTTGCCTTTTTCAGTATTCAAAATAGCTAATTACTCATTTATTTAATTAATTACTCACTCATCTATGAAGCAATTCCCCCCAAAAGCAATCCCATACAAGCTATTAACCCAATGAACCTCCATACCAAATTTCAGAAAGCTAGGCTTAATAGCATTCCTTAAAATGTCTGGAAACCAAAGAGCTACTCAAAAGTAGCAAAGTAGCTATTACTCAGTTACCTATAAAGCTATCATCACCAAAAGCAATCCCATACAAGCTATTAACCCAATAAACCTGCATGCCAAATTTGGTAAAGATAGGATAACAACTGTTGCCTAGAATGTCTGGAAACCAAGTGGGACGGCGGACGCCGGACACCAGACGGCGGACGGCGGAAAAAGCAAAAATAATAACCCCAGTGGGGTGGACATAATGACCTATTATTGCAATTTATAGTTTGCAGTGACAATTATGTTGTGATACTAGCGTGACTTTATACTGACATTCTATTAATTGCTGCTTGTCACAATTGTTTGAAAAACAATGCTGCTTGTTTAAAATCATTTTTAGCTTACAGTGACAATTTCTTTTAGCAAAACTAACATTACATTTTACAAAATTTTTCTTGTCACAATTATTTGCAAAACCATCCTGCTTGTATTAAAATCAATAAGCACGTTAGCAGTTAGCACGTTTTGTTGGTTCTCATTTAAGATATTTTCATCAGGAACTATATGTTGCTTAGGTTAATATCAGTTAAGCTTCATATGTAACTTACAAACTTGAAGTTATAATTGCCAAATAGTATAGTTCAAATATGTAACTAGTGAAGACCCAAAATATATTTTTGTTACGCTATAGCATTTATAGAATGTTATTTAAGAATTTTCATGGTACTTTACCAAGTATCTGTAACAATACAAAGATAGGTGGTGGGTAGTGGGTGATACATAGTATCAAATACAAAGTGTAAAGGGAATGTAAACACAGTCTTATCCTATAATAAGGCTAAAATCTTTTGAAGGAGTATGTGGAATTGAAAAACATGCATAATAACAACAAACTGAGAGTCAGAAATAGTAAGGTTTCTAAATAAGGGTGTTAAACCTCTGTGTCATTCATATTGAACAATATCAATCAGCCAGTAAAATAAAATTTCTGGCTAGGCCTTGTTGTTTTGCCTTCCAGTTGTGTAGATGGAGTTCACCCAGTGCTTATGATTTGGGTATTCAGTACCCCGCAAGAATAAATTAACTGGCGATTATTTCAGTTGCATGAATGCTGTTAAATCTTGTAGTAGATCTATTTCTGTAAAATCAGATAAAATAGCTTAACACCTTTCACTATTTGAAAAATGCTTTTGACCAGTGTTTAATTAAACCCGTTGTCCATATTTTTAATTTTCCTTATTGAAAGATTGTTGTTTCAATTAATGTTGCTCACCAATGTTTTAGTTTTTTAATTAAATCTGAAAATGTTGCCCATATTGTTAATTTTCTTTTTTGAAAGATTGGTGGGTCAATTAATGTTTAAAAATACATTCCTTCTTTAGTTTTCCTATATTATTTGACACATTACATTACAATAAAGAATTGCATCCAATTTTTATTGTATCCCCGGCACGAAGCGGGGATACTATGGATTCATCATCGTCCGCGTCCGCAGAGATTTCTTGTTAGCGACCTACAGTCCACATTTCTTTCCTGGGGCCGGTTTCATGAAAAGTCTCAAACTGAGCCAGACTCAAGGCAGAGTCAGGGTCTCAAATCTGAGACTTTTGTCTCGGCTGAGTTTTTGGCTCAAATGGATTTCACAAAGGGTGGATCAGCTGAGACCAGTCTCAAGTTATGGTCTCAACTTTTTAATCTCATTTCATATATTTAGTGGAATATTGCTTGTTAGCGACCTACAGTCCACATTTCTTTCCAGATTTCTTTCATATTTGGCAGGTGGCTTGGTGTGGTAGAGCATTCGCCACCCTATCTTTTTGGTAGGGTTTATGCCTAAATTAGGCCTGTGGTGGACAAAAATGTCTAAAACACAAATTTGCTTGTATCTCCTTAACCGTGCGAGATAGAGCGATTTCGTCGAAATTTTCGTCCCACACGGTATTTGAGAAATGTACTCTTGCCAATTTTCAAAAATTTTTCCCCTCCCCAAAAATGGCGGCCATTTTGAATTTTCGAATTTTTGCCAAAAATGGCAAAACACAAATTTGCTTGTATCTCCTTAACCGTGCGAAATAGAGCGATTTCGTCGAAATTTTCGACCCACAGGGTATCCAAGGAATATACTCTTTGCAAGTTTCAAAAAATTTTCCCCTCCCCAAAAATGGCGGCCATTTTGCATTTTCGAATTTTTGCCAAAAATGGCAAAACACAAATTTGCTTGTATCTCCTTAACCGTGCGAGATAGAGCGATTTCGTCGAAATTTTCTACCCACAGGGTATACAGAAATGTATTCTTTGCAATTTGCAAAATATTTTCCCCTCCCCAAAAATGGTGGCCATTTTGAATTTTTGACTCGCCACCCTATCTTTTTGGTAGGCTTTATGTCTAACTTAGGCCTGTGGTAGACAAAAATGTCTAAAATGTGGAATATTGCTTGTTAGCGACCTACAGTCCACATTTCTTTCCAGATTTCCTTCATATTTGGCAGGTGGCTTGGTATGCTAGAGAACTCGCCACCCTATCTTTTTGGTAGGCTTTATGTCTAAATTAGGCCTGTGGTAGACAAAAATGTCTAAAATGTGGAATATCGCTTGTTAGCGACCTACAGTCCACATTTCTTTCCAGATTTCTTTCATATTTGGCAGGTGGCTTGGTATGCTAGAGGACTCGACACCCTATCTTCTTGGTATTGTTTTTGTCTAAATTTGGCCTGTGGTGGACAAAAATGTCTAAAATCACCTACTCAAAATGAGTAAATGCGAATTATCTCTTAAAAGTATTGCGGATAGCCAATTTTTCTCAAAGTACTCATTCACCTACTTTTGGGGAGAGCTTTCACATGGTGAAGTTTCAGACCCATAGCTAATTACTCACCTACTCAAAATGAGTAAATGTGAATTATCTCTAAAAGTATTGTAGATAGCCAATTTTTCTCAAATAACTCATTCACCTACTTTTGGGGAGAGCTTTCACCTGGTGAAGTTTCAGACCCGTAGCTAATTATTCACCTACTCAAAATGAGTAAATGCTAATTATCTCTAAAAGTATTGCAGATAGCCAATTTTTCTCAAATAACTCATTTATCTACTTTTGGAAGAGCTTTCACATGGTGAAGTTCCAGACCAATACGTAATTATTCACCTACTCAAAATGAGTAAATGCGAATTACCCCTTAAAAGTATTGCAGATAGCCAAGTTTTCTCAAATAACTCATTCACCTCCTTTTGGGAGAGCTTTCACATGCTAAAGTTTTTTTATGAATTTTTAAAATAATTTTTAATGCATTAAAATTAATGAAATCATGCACTAAATCAATTATATATATATGATATTCAGCTATTTTTTCATAGCTACAACATGGTCAGTAACTTGGGTGTCTATCTCAATAGCTAAGTGAGTAATAGCTATTTTTGGATTTTTCACTAACTTCCATCATGAGTAAAATCACTTGTAAATTGAAAACTATTACATTCAGAGAATATTGTGCAAATATGTTATTCATCTACTTTTCGGTCAGCTATAGCATAATATTTCAGACCTGTAGCTCATGGCATAGCTGAGTAATAGCTACTTTTAGGTCATCACTGTTGAGTAAATCACTTATAACTTGAAAACTGTTGCATTTAGATTATTTAGTTTCAATATGTTATTCACCTATTTTGAGGCAGCTATAACATAGTAAAATTCCAGACCTGTGGCTCATTGCATAGCTGAGTAATAGCTACTTTTGAGGTTCTTACTCAACACTAAATCATTTATAACTTGAAAAGTATTGCATTTAGAGCATTTACTTAAAATATGTTATTCAGCTTTTCAGTAACTTCCAACACGAGTAAAATAACTTGTAACTTGAAAACTATTGCATTTAGAGAATTTCGTATAAATGTGTTATTCAGCTACTTTTGGGTCAGCTATAACATAGTAAAATTTCAGACCTTTACCTCGTGGCATAGCTGAGTAATAGTTACTTTTGCCTTTGCCAGTGGATACATTCTGCATCTGGCCACAGATGCGTCCTTAGTCTAGTTACATTATGTATTAATTGGAGAAGTTTGTGTTGTTTGATAGTGGTATGTTTTATGTTGTATGTTTATTGCATGTTACATGTTATGTTTAAAGATTTGTGTGTTTTCTTTGTCAATCGTGTCAATTTTGCATCTTGTTTTACATGAATCTTATATATTGTTTTTCATTTGTGAAGTTCATTGTATTAATGGCTGTAGACTAAGAACAACAATGCTTTTTTGAAAGATTTAATATGCATTTTGGTGTGTATAAGGATTCAAACAATATTCAAACCTCAAATGTATTATATAAGCTTTTATTGATATGGCTCAACATGTATTAATGAGCTCCTTTAATTGCAGAGAATTGAGAGACAAAAAGAAAAGAAATGAATTATTTTTATGGTTAAGGAATAATTATAATGGGTTAATACTTTTGCAAGAAACTCACTCTGTTACATCAGATGAGAATATTTGGCAAAAGGAATGGGGAAACTTTATTTATTTTTGTCATGGCACTTCAGCAAGTAGTTGCAATTTTGGTACCACACAATTTTGAAATATTAGTCACTGATGTGAAACATGACAGTGAAGGTCGCTACCTCCTATTAGATTGTACTATAGAGGGGAATAACTTTACACTGTTAAATATTTATGCCCCAACTAAAGACAAGATAGATATGCAAAATGTTTTTCTTGGCTATCTGCATTCAGTAATTGATAACTACAGTGATAAAAATATTATTTTAGGTGGAGATTTCAATGTTTGTCTTGATCCAGTTATAGACAAATTTGGGGGTAGGTCTGAGGCCAAATCTGAATATTGCAAAAACTTAGAAAACTTCATTGAAGAATTTACACTGGTTGACATATGGCGCTTGAGAAATGGCAAGGCTATGAAATTCACAAGAAGTGATAGAACAAAAGGTGGTTTAGTACAATCAAGAACAGACTTTTGGTCCACTTCCAACAGTCTTCAGTATCTCATTAAAAATACATGCATTAAGCGAGGTTATGGTTCAGATCATAGCATTCTTACATTGCAAATTGAGCTATTTTCAAACACAGAAGAGGTCAAGGAGTCTGGAAATTTAATGATAATCTGTTAAATGACTTAACTTACTTAGAGATGATAAAGTAGACAATTTCAAATGTGTTAAGAGAGGTTAAATTTGAGAATAAAAACTTAAGATGAGAATATTTAAAATGTCAAATTAGAACGGATACAATGGTTTACACAGGTGAGAAGGCAAAAAACAGAGAGCAAAAGAAATTGACCTACAGAATAGACTGGAATTTCTTGAGCAAACCTTACAAAATAATGAAACTACTCATCTTGAATACTATCGCCTGAAAAATGAATGGGAGAATATACAAAGGGTAAAAATAAATGGAATCATGATCAGATTAAAAGACAAATGGGTGGAGTATGGAGAAAGAAATTCTAAATATTTTTTAAATCTTGAAAAAGGAACTATAATGCAAAATATATTAAAAAGATAATAAATTCTGATGGAACTGAAATTTGTAATCCCAATCAAATTATTGATGAACAAGTAAACTTTTACTCAGACCTATACAAAAGTAAAAAAGATACATATATTCAGGTAGATCAAATAGAGACTTTTGTATCTAATAAGAGCATTCCTAAATTAGAGGATTCAGACAAACAGAACTGTGAAAACCCATTAACAATAAATGACTTAATGGATGCTCTGAAAAACATGGCACTTGATAAATCTCCAGGTGTTGATGGGTTCAAAACAAACTTTTATAAATGTTTTTGGAATGAACCGAAACAACCTTTGCTTGATAGTTTTCTATATTCATTCAAATCAGGAGAATTAGGGGACGGTCAAAGAAGGGGGCTTCTGAATCTAATACCCAAGAAGAGCAAAGATTTACATTTTCTGAAATCTTGGAGACCTGTCTCACTCCTTTCAACTGATTATAAAATTCTGGCAAAAGCATTAGCAATGAGATTACAAAAAGTCATATCTGTTTTAGTAGACCCAGACCAAGTGGGTTATATAAAAGATAGATATATTGGAGAAAATATCAGAACAATAGAGGACTTAATGCATTATACTTCACTCAGGAAAGTACCAGGGATACTTGCCTTAGTCGATTTTGAAAAAGCATTTGACACGATAGAGTGGTCTTTCTTGTTTGAAACATTGGCAAAATTCAATTTTGGGCAAAACTTTATCAAATGGATAAAATTATTATATACAAATATATCGTCTTATGTTTCCAATAATGGCTATATTTCCAATTTTTTTACTTTAAGTATAGGAATTAGACAGGGTTGTCCTATATCTGCACTGCTGTTCATTTTAGTGGCTGAAATTTTAGCAATAAGTATAAGGACCGATATAAACATCAAAGGTATCACTATAGATGACAAACACTTCAAAATCGGGCAATTAGCAGATGATACCACCCTTTTTCTATCAGACATAGAATCTCTAAGACGAGCAGTTGTTAAATTCAACAGCTTTGGGAAACTTTCAGGGCTAAAACTAAACTTAGAAAAAATAGAGATTGTGTCTTTGGGTGGGCAAGAAATAATATCATCCCAATTAATGGTTGTTTTAAGAGACATTTGGGTTACAACCAGACCTTTTAAAACCCTTGGTGTGTGGTTCACATGTGACTCTGAAAAAAGTGTAACTTTAAATTTTAACGAAATGTTAAAAGGTATTCAACAAATACTTAATATTTGGAAGTCCAGAGCATTATCTTGGAAAGGGAAGATAACCATTGGTACCCCCAGGTGATACACCTATTTAGTAATATTTATACACCTACTCATATTTTAGAAAAAATTGATAAAATGTTTTTTGAATTTTTATGGTGTGGAAAGCCACCCAGGGTTAAAAAGAGTACAATAATAAATTACTATGACAATGGCGGCTTAAAAATGACAGACATCTATAGCATTCATACTTGTCAAAAATTAATGTGGTTAAAACACCTCACAAATGACAATAAAAGAAAATGGAAGGCATTATCATGGCCACTATTTGGAATTGAAAAAGACATTTTGGATTTTAAACTTACTGAAGGCTACTACAAAGTTGCAAGAACCAAATTTTATCAACAGTTATTAGACTGCTGGTTTAATACGAAAACACGTCCACCAATGAGTGCTGAAGAAATATTACATGAATATTTATTGTACAATCAATTCATTAAGTTAGGAGGTTCGAGTCTGACCATCACTATAATGAATAATGAAAAATGATATTTAAAAACAAGAATTGCAGACATTTTAGATAATAATGGAAACTTTCTAGAATATAAAGACATACTGCAAAAACTACCACTGATGTTAACTTTTCTAGAGTATATGGGACTTCAATTGGCAATTAAAAAGGATTGGCAGGAGAAAATTAAATCACACAATTTTGAAATTGGTAGATGCCTCAATCAAGGCCCATATGTGACAATAAATAAGATATTAAAACCCCTATACAAATTAACGAGTCAACTTCTATACTGGGAATTGATAAACCTTAAGAGTAAAAGCCTGTCATCATTAGATATATGGGTAGATTTATTTCCATTTTTGGAAAATATAGACTTATATTTACATTATCAAACAGTCACTTGCGAGCCATACGTGCAATCATTTCAGTATAAGGTACTAAATAGAACTTTAAACTGTAGATATAATCTTTATAATTGGAAAATACTAGTCACTGGTCTGTACCTATTGTAATGCCAAACAAATCGATACATTAGAGCATCACTTAATCTTGTGTTGTAATTCTGCTGAATTTTGGAATAGCATGAAAATATGGTTGAATGGAAAGATAGAATTAAACATTGACTTTACCACCTGTGAAATTTTCTTAGGTATTCCATTAAGTGATAATCCAGAGCTTATAATGCTCAATTTTCTCCTTTTGTTTGGAAAATGGTATGTTAATAAAAAGAAATCCAGCAGCCAAAGCATCATTTTCTCCGATTTCTTATCTAAACTTAAATCAAACTTGTAATATTTCAAGACCTCTATCGATTAAAGGAGTGGAGTGTAAGATTCAATGAGGCATTTGAAAAAATTTTAGATTTGCTATAATGCATGTAACTTTAAACACACTTAAGCCATCATGTAAATAGTATTAGTAGTTTTAATGCATTGTAAGATTGCTGTTGAGTGTATTATGTTTTGCAACAATATTGTCTTTTGTGTTCATGTACTGTAGTGTGTCTTTGTGTTAAATAAAAAATGTTTAAAAAAAAGATACCTACATGGAAAACATTTTACCATTGGTAATATAATTTCTACTCAAAATCAAATTCCTAAATTTGCAAAACTGGGAATCTACGTTGGAAATTCCCCTCCAATAACAGAATTTTTCCCATAATTACTTTGCCTACCATAACATCCATCTCATTTGGATTAGGATATATTCTCAAAAAGTCAGAAGTGCTACCATGGGCAACTGACTATCCATCATTGTGTACTGAAAATCAAAGTTGTTTTTTTTCTCATCTATCATAGAAGCTTAGGTGATATCAGGACAGGCACAGAGTTTTACCATCATGTTGCCATCAACCAAAGAATTCAGAGCTGAGTGACCAAATACCAAACCCTATAACCACCCAGAATACTTGGGTCTCAAACTAATACTGAAGTGTCCAGATCATGCCGAATTATTGTCGATTATCTGGCTACAAGTAGTCGTTCATTGGTCATTTGGTCTTCATGACTGAGGCCTGTTGGTAACTATACCATTAAGAGTTTAACTTTCATGTCTGCACACTGTAATACACTGAAAAAAATCGGAATTACACCAGTTCAAATCTCCCCACCACTAAAACTGGCCTGAGGCTGTCTCTACTTATTCAAAAAAAGAAATGCAAGTTTTACAAAAGAAAAATTACAATATATCTTGCATTTCATTTTTGGCCAAGTATATGGTCTTTTTCGGCCAAGGATATGTTTATCAATGTGTACTAAAGTGGTTATTGTTCAAATGGTCCTGATGACTAAAGCTTATGACGCCCTGCCCAGCCAAATGCCATGGGTGAAAACAATACCACACAGCCTTTAAAGGCTGTGGGGTAAAAATCTTAAAGTCATTAAAATGAAGTAAAGGTAATTTCTCTTGATGCCAAAATGAGAACAAGCTTATCGAGGATTTCCAACTACTTGTCCTCTCCCTTTCTGAATATTTACTGAGAGTCAGTTGCTTATCTTCTGATGTGATCCTGCTGAACTAAAGAAGTGGATGACCCAAGTGATAAGATCACTTGTTAGCCAGTTCTTTAAACATGTGGAATAAGTCTGTAAAATAAAAAAGTGCTGTTTTTGTCTTAACTTTTTTTTGGTGAATTATTTCATGTTAAATTGAAGACAGACCATATAAAAATAAAGAAAATTCCTGAATATATAGTATCATCGTGTATTTTATAAAATCTCCTTCACAAGAGATGATAAATACATTCCTGTATGTGAAACTAAATATATCCAACAAGGCATCAGTGGTACTGTGACATAAAAGAGTTCATCCGCTGTTTCAACAAGTTGTTATTCATCCAACATAAATTGTCAAAGAAGTCAGTCTCTAAAACACAGAAAATACATAACACTGCAGAAACTGTACAATATTTATGATTTTCAAAGAAGATGAGACCCCAAAATAAAAACACTGAAATAAATTAATGTATCACACGACCTAATTATCAAATTGTGAGTCTGATTTTTGTTTCAGCCCTACAGTTTTTACTTACCTTGACCCTTTCACCCCTGTGGACATGGGTTTGAACCCTGCCCTTGGCAACATGTGAAAACATGTTAGGACCAGTCCTGATATTAATATAGCCAGTGGTGGGAATCAGACTCCCTACTTAATTGGATATGGATGGGTCTGTATCAAAAATGGTTATAGAGAGTCATAACTTATTTACCAAAACATGGCAGTTCTGCTCAATGAAACTGCCACAGCATAAAAATCTGCAAATGCACAAAAATGGGATCGAAGGTTATAATTTCTTCAGATTGAAGGTTTGTTTGTACTGTTTAAAGTCTTCCTTCAATTATATGTGTTGACAAGTGAAGTGGCGGTCGTCAAATCTCATCCGAGACACCCGGCATACCAACCCATCCTTAAATTGGAAAAGTCTTAAGACGATTAATTAAGTTACATTTGCATTGTAGAACCCAAAATGGGCCCATACATAATAACAATATAAATAGAAACATTTGTACAATGCAAAATTGATGAAACTCCTCTAATACAATGGAATCCAGAAATGGACAGTCCTTAAACCTAGTACATGACTTTTCCTTAATCGGCAAAATATCTGGACTCTGCCATTTTTACATTTTGAGTTTTTTTGTTAAACCCTTATCTGCACTACTCTACTTAATTGTCAGATCCATACAAACAGTATTAGACAGGGTTTTATTTCTCTCATTACACAGTAGATAACCTATTTCAATGCTAACTCTTGCGAGGCTCATGCTTCTAGAGATTATTTTTTTAAAATTTTTTTATGTCTCCGAGCTTTCATGAATAGTACCCATCTCTTCACTGAAGTTAAGCAGCAATTGGCTACGTTAGTACTGGGATAGGTGAACAGTTCAGTGCACTACTCGTGTCTCTGATGGCTTTGACACTCACGCCAGTAGACCGAAATCCCTTTAAGTCTAATTGTGCAGTCAAAACACTTTTGATTTTATTACTGATATAATGATTCAAAACCATGCTGCTACTGCTAAAACAGGGAATCGAGTCCACAGATCGAGGCCTCGTGGAATTGTTACACCACTAACTATAAATAGTGAAAAGCTCGAGCTTACCATAAAGATGTGACATTGGTACAAATTCCAGAAGTTGTACTTCATTCTCATATCCATCTTCAACGAGTAAAACCCATTGGCTATAAACATCTTTCAAATAACCAATCAGATCACTCCACTCATCTCTTTTCATTGAACTTTTCCGCCAGTTCTTATCCGTAACACAACGGTTGCGTTCAGATCCACGGTCACAACTCCGGGAAACCTGTTCTGGTTTGCAAGTGTTTTCTGATTCAGAACACTCGGACTGATGAGCAAAAGTTACACATTGAGATTCTAGGCAGGGACTCGAGTTGCTAGGCAACAGTTCCAGTTCTGTTTTATTGTATATAAAATGTTCACAGAATACATAAACACTGGGCAACCCTGTGCTTTCGGAAGGCGTGATCACAAGAACTTTTTGGAACAATGAGTGAAGCACATACATTAAACCTGTGTAAAGTCTGGTTAAGGGAACAGCAATTTGCAAGAGTAAACAGCCACCTCTGTGTAACTCCTGGAATTTACGAAAAAGAAAACAGGAAACGAAATCATTCAGCTTTTATAAATTATTGCCTCAAAACCTTGAAATATACACTTGCTGTAAAACATCTACTTATAGGCCATGTGTTTAAACACTATGTACTGTTAAGAAAAATTATTGATTGGTTGTATTGGGAGTCGATCCCTCAGCCTTTGGATTACACACAGAACTAAGCACAACTTTAGCTCTCTGAGGAATCCCCAGAAGGCCAGGTGTTAATTGACCTGATATACATTGGATATTACATACCACACACCCCCCCACCCCACCCCCAACAAAAGACATGTCCTAAGGTCTTACATGACTACATTTAATTTATTACACTTCAACTATATTGGCTGTGACAGGGATGGATCTTATAGGCATCCACCATGTGCTCTTAAGAGAAATTATTGATTGGTTCTATTGGGAGTCGGTAACACAGCCTTTGGATTACACACAGAACTAAACACAACTTTAGCTCTTTAAACAGCAACTGACATACATGACAACAGTAAAACTACTATTAGGTTTCAATTAAATACTTTTGACTAAACAAGACCACTGTTGTGGTTATCTCCCGCCAGGTATTCTTATGGGCCATAAAAAGCAGTTACATTAAAGTTACTATTAATATCAAGTTATCTTTGGGACTTTAAGATCATCATAAATAGAGCTTAAGTACACTCACATACCAAACATAAATGAATATAAAAACCTCAATTTCTATTTTTAACATTCCCCTATCATTTCTACATGGATTTTGATGCAACAAATCCAACAGAAGCTCTGCAAAAAATACCTTGTTGTTTCTAATTATATAACAAGGTTGTAACTTAGACAGAAAAAAATCACTTGTTTTTTCAAACATATCAACAATACAGGATGCCTGGCAGTAAAAAAAATTTTTTAACACAGTCTTCACTTGTGGGTATAAAGGTCAAATACATTCATTGAGGATAATAGAAATATTTATATTACTCCACACAGTTTCCTTTTGTAATGAAATTTACTACCACTTTACCTCAAGTAACACTTGAAGACATCTCCCAAATGTTCTCTGGTCTACTGGTAATACAGCTTCATCCACAGCTTGCTCGTATAAAACAACATGCAGACGAGATGACTCAGCCTGGTTATTTGTCTCATTCAGAGTGACATTTATGCCCTAAAAGATTCAAGACAAGAATTTTTTTTTAATTTTTTACTTCCCTTTGAATTCTTAATTGTGCAGACAATGTTATACACTTAAGTTAAAAGCAAAACATTTCAGTTACAACACGAGCACTCGGAGAGCACAGACCTCTGCCAAGGCCTTAATAATCAGAAAAGAAGGAAAATCCCATTTTTTTGGTATTCAGATGGTGATCCAGATCACTCTCAAAATTTAATGGGATCGAAGTTGGACCAAAACCCATCTTCTCATTTTTCTTCAGAAAGTTCCAACCAGTGGTATTTGCATAGTCTTCTAACACACAAATGGACAAACAGACAAACAAACAGTCATGAAAATAATACCTTCTTAGCAGAAGTAACAAAGTTGGGGTATTACATCCTTTTTAACAGCCAAGGGCTGGATTTGAACCCACAAATACACAAGTGAGAGCTAAAACAGCAGTCACATCCTGCAGTTATAGGCATTGGGCGACATCATCCTGTTCTCCAACTGCCTTCAACGACTGTCCGAGGTTCATTTGCTACATTGTGACAAAGTGGCGAAAGGTCCATTACCTTGTGCATTCCTTGCGGAAGTTTTATTAAAACGTTCAAAATTTCCTCCTCTGAATTTGGTACCGTGGGCATGCACTGACTTGCTGCGGTAACTGAAGATGTAGTCCATGGTGTATATAAGGTTGTGACTCGGTTGCCTTTGGTGTAACACGGCGACATCAGGCGAGTGAAGGTAAATGGACCTTTCACCACTGTGTCAGATTGTATACAATCCATCTCACAGTAGTTGAAGGACAGGG
The DNA here is from genome assembly GCA_964017235.1 of Sabellastarte sp. h YS-2021. Classification (NCBI taxonomy): domain Eukaryota; kingdom Metazoa; phylum Annelida; class Polychaeta; order Sabellida; family Sabellidae; genus Sabellastarte; species Sabellastarte sp. h YS-2021. Next base: position 80,496,488 of record OZ024935.1, on the reverse strand, counting down.
CTGTTTCGCCTAATGGTTATACAGTTGATGAAAAGATGCACAGACAGACGGACATACTGACTGCCTCTGGCAACTGGCACAATTTTGAAAGCCACCTATCACTGGTGGTGTCCTACCTTCCTGTCAAATTTCAAATTGATCGTTGGAAGCATCTTTGAGTGAGAGTCCAGAAACCAAAATGTTGACAGATGGACAGACAGACGTCATTCAAACATAATCAATCTAAAAGGCGCCATTGGTTTCATACACTCCGCCCAAAAATCATTCACTCAATGTGTACTTGACTATATTGATCAATTTATTTTGTAACAGTAAGTAGTCATGTATTAGTAGTTTCATACATGTAGATTTAAAATTCAGTTTACAAATTCACTCCCCCAAAAGGAAGGGATATGTTTAGTAATCACTCCTTTACCTTCATTTCCAATATTTTCTTCAAAGCTTCCATAAACGGACACACACTGCCCACTATTTCCAGGTTTGGGGAAGTGTGACTTTTTGCAAAACGTTTCTGCAATAATTCTGAAATTTTGTCATCACATGTCTCAGGGGATGTCTTCTGGAAAAAGAAAAACAATAACCCTAGTTCTCTAAAGTTAACCTGAAAATTCAAACTACAATAAAGTTGGAAATTGTGACTGCATACCATAAATGAACAATTCTAGACAGCAAATACACAAATGAATCTGGATGTTATAAATAAATTTCAAGCAAATACTAACTAAAATTAATCTACCATAAACATTTATTTATTATCCACTCAAGGCTGTACTTTCTTGAATTATGGGGAAATACAGACTAGATCATACTATCTTCATATGTGATAGTGCCCACTGCCATTGAGTTTCAGTGAAATTGGCTTTATATAGAGTAAGAAATCTAAAATTCGCCAGGAATCTAAAATTCGCCACTTCTAAAACCTTAGTTAATTTTATGAAGAAAATGATGTTTTTGTCTCAAAATTGGTATTTTTCAGTTCAAAAAGCCTTAATTTACTATACATTCAACAAATCTCACCACAATTCATTTATTTTATTAGTATTTTCACATGTGGCGAATTTCAGATATGTGGCGAACTTTACATTTCTTACGCTATATATATTGCTCTTGATATAAATCACTCAATGAACAATGCCAACAGTATTAGTTGTAGTTATCCTGTGAGTTAGAAATCACAGAGGTTTCACAGTAAGTCTCTGAAATAGTCTTAGGGTAAAGTAGAAAGCACTTCTAAAGCACAGAGCTCCACTACGGCGTGTTTCTGAACATTCTGGATTTTTTTGTAACCAGAATATGATCCTGATCTTCTCCAAAATGTAATCATGTCTTCCTTTGGTCAGGCCCTATCCACATTAATATTTCAAGAAGAATCAGCTAAATACTTTTGCTGTATAGTCAACCAGAAAGTCTCAGTCATTGAAAATACTTTAAAATCGGACCCCTAAAAAAAATCAAGATTTTTGGTGTTCAGAATATGATCTGCATCTTTCCCAAAATGTAATCAATTTATTCTTTGGTCAGGCCCTACCCATGTAAAAATAGCATCAGAGATACCCTTACCCTAGAGCCAAGGGAAACAGCATTGAACACCATGAGATATAGAAGAGATAAAACAGTATAAAGCTCAGGAGACTTTCTGAATAGATAGTGTAAGCTATGTAAAGTTGCCGGAGAAAAAACATGTAAAAGGGCAAATAATTTAAGACAACCTACCAAAACATGGTAATTCGATATCAAGATGACAGCAATAATTAACAAATTAAAAGTTATAAAAATATAAGTTTTCTTAATTGAAGTATAGCTACAAAGGAGACAGTACAAAAAAGGTAAAAGTACATATCATGATCAGTTGCTGTAATCTACAGAAATATGTCTCAACTATGAAATATGGCAGCAGAAAGCGTTTTGGCAAAAGCAAAGTCAAAGATTACACCAAGGTCACAATGTTACACACCTACATGCCCCAATTAATTACCCTAGAAAGTATCAACTTTCTACCCTCAACAGTTTCTGAGGTATAGCCTGGACAAGATTTTGAAGGTCAAGGTCACTACAGCAGAGTCGAAGGTCACATCAAGGTCGCATCATGATGTTTCACACATTCATCCCCCAATCAATGTTCCTACCAAATATTAACTTCTACAACCTTATTGTTTCCAAGATATAGAGTGGTCAAGATTTCAATTGTCAAGGTCATTATGGCAAGGACAAAGCCCAAATCAAAGTCGCACCATGACCTTGCACACCTACACCCCCAAGCAATGTCCCTACCAAGTATCAACTTTCTACATCTTACGACTTCCGAGAGACAGCCTAAGCAAGATTATTGTTTCTGCTGTCCACCCATCAAGGTGAACAATGTTCATTGCTTCTGGGGTTCTTGCAAACACAGACAAATAAACAGACAAGTGAATGCACGCAAAATATAACCTTCTTTTGGAAGTAAATATGGTTGTACATTAGGAAAGTGGAAGACAACATTTCAGTCAATACCTGCAAGTTGTTCCTTTCTTGGTGCTGCAGAAATGTATTGTAAAGCGAAAGCAGTCTATCAGAACAGAACACAGATGATTTTACACACTCCAGCCTCTTGCCCGTCACTACGGTCCATTCAGGGCAGTCTTCCGAGAGTGACCAGCATTTCTATCATATATCAGTAAACGTTATATAGTAATTAGATTGTATATTCGTACTCGGCTCAAAATCTCCATGTACAACAACACTTAAGGAGCTATTTGACCCATTCTTACTGCACATCTTCAACCCATGATCTCTTGTCCCCTGATATTCCTCCAGCTGAATACAGAGGCTAAGGAATAACCATTTACCAATGTCCCTGAGGTTTAAGTCTGCTGCAGGGGATAGGACCCAATGACAGAGGAACACCATTTTAAGTGGTCGTCTGAGCCACTATGTATCTGCTTATACCCGGGTTCAAAACCACACCCTCTTTGCTCCTAAAAGAGTGTGTTGCCAACTTGGCCACAATGGTAGATAAAGATGTAATCTCTAATATGTGAACAAGAGTTTTATACTCAATCGTGCTCCTTCCTAAACTTGACAACAGAATTTTGCCTTTGTTTAACCGAATGTTTATTTTACGGATTATTCAAACAAAATGGTGGGTAATCCTGAGCGACCGCACCACCCCAGTGTTTTCTCTGGCATAACCTATGTCAAGCGACCTATGATTATTCAATATGTTTATGTATAGTTGCGCCTTAGAGTCTGTCGGATGATGGGGATTAAATACTATAAAAGTCCTTATTAGATTAGATTAGGTAATAAATGTGAATAGTCCTTCAGACTCACATGTTACTGTATTAGTTTTTGTTCACAGTAAATTTACAATTCGGGACAAATTTTCTGTTATCATTTTACCTTCAATGTGAAAGGTTTGGTCATGCAGTCCACCTCAAACTGCTTCATCTCACAAACTCTCTGTTGCCATGACAAATGCCTCACCTCCTGCCTATGAGTGAAGGTCCCTGCCTGTTTTCTTACATGCTCAGAAGGCTCTCGAGAGCTATGATTCTTGTGTATTTGCTGAATTCAGAAGACACCAAATTATATTGAGATAAACTGAATATGTAGAGACCTTATCAGTGATTCTATATCAAAATTGCCTCAAATAAAGGATACCCCAGTCCTTTATTTTGGGACAATTATGTAATTAATTTGATGATAAAGTTGAAGCAGAATAATTTATTTCCACTATAAAACATCATTTAATTTTGTGTTTTCCGTTTATAATCTGTTTTTAAATATTTTTTTTTCAGAAAATATTGCATTTGAATGCAACTTCAAAAGTCAAATTTGTTTATCATTAGACGAGTCTGACTTCGTTATAACTCTTAAATTTCAAAGAATAGTTCAGACACAGCCAAATCTGGTGCAGCTTTGTATATATTTATCATCTATCTCCAATATCCCACCTTTCTTTTGTTAACCATCATTTTCTCTGACCACTGAATGGACTGTATTTTGCATTTTTCCATGTAGATCTGAGCACAACATTCCTTCTGCATCTCCAAGACTTCCTCATCTGTTCTGACATCACTGTCACTGGTTTTATCTTTAGCCTCTCCACTAAATGTCGCCTGGTTTCTCCTGATTGTTTCAATCTGATACTCGGCAAACATTTGACAACAGGAGAGATGTTGTTTTCTGAAACTCTCCGGTATCACAGTTTTGGGAAGTAGTGACTTTGTTAAATATTCTAATAAATAAAAATACAGCGCAACATCTGTTGTGTAATCATATACTGGCAAAAGGGGATCTTATTTGTGACATGACAACAAATTTCTGTTGACATACACACGTAACTGACTTGAGCTGAATTGTAATATTTCAAAAATATCATCAGAGATTATACCCGCACCTCACAGCCTGGGGAAATAGTTTTAAAAACCATAACATACAGAAGTGAAACAGTACGAAAAACAAGAGGCTTCCACAGCAAATGATGTCAGTTATGAAAAGGTCCAAATAATGAACTAGAGAAAATAGCATTTAAGAGAGAAAATGTCTGTAATTATAAACCTGTAACATCTATTAATTGAAGTATAGCTACCAAGAGAAACGGAAAAATTCAGCAAAAAGTACAAATAACTAGACCTACGCATCGGAGAACAGATGCAAATCTGTATCCACTGGAAAGACAACTCACCAGAGCCAGGGAAACCATCGTTTGACCTTGAAGGAAGGGCCAAAGGTCAAATCTGACATCAGAAGAAGTTTGGCTATCCTCGTTTGACCTTGAAGGAGGGGCCCATGGTCAAATCCGACCACAACACAAGATTCCCAGTCCATGATTTCATATAGGTTGGTTTACCATCCCAAACCTCTTGAACCAATAATAAGCGAGTTATAAGCACTTTTTAGTTTGGCTATCCTCGTATGACCTTGAAGGAGGGGTCCAAGGTCAAATCTGACCACATCAAAAGATTCCCAGCCCATGATTTCCCATAAGTTGCTTCACCATCCCAAACCTCTAGGACCAATAATAAGCGAGTTATAAGCACTTTAAAGTTTTGCTATCCTCGTTTGACCTTGAAGGAGGGGTCCAAGGTCAAATCTGACCACATCAAAAGATTCGCGGCACATGATTTCCTATAGGTTGGTTTCACATTGCAAACCTCTAAGACCAATAATAAGCACTTTTGAAGTCCATTATGTGGGTTACTTTGGCACTCTGTGGATGACCTTGAATTAAGAGCTTCAAGGTCAAATGTCTGCAAGGTTGTAGAGGACATATATATCTGTTATACATATCACCTATGAAGACATTCAACCTTCTACCTATGACAAACAGCCAGTAGAAAAATGTAGATAATTTTCAAAGAAATGCCCGCGGCGGCCATCTTGTTTTTCAGAATGAGGCTAATTTCCTTCCCAGAGAAGCTTACCCCCAATGAAGATATCCTGCAAACGCCGAAAATCTCTCTACGCGCGGCGGCGGCGTAGTGAACACTAAACCAAAATATCCACCGGTTGATACAATAATCAGTTAAAGAAATCCATATATCTTGTCATAAGAGAAATATGTCTCAATCATGACAGGTGAACATACTTTGACAGATTCAAGGTTAAAGATCACAGCATCACTTAGCATACCGGCACTCCCCAACAAAATGACCCATCCAAGAATCAACTTTCAACGCCTTACAGTTATGGCCCAGACAAGATTTTAAAGGTCAAGGCCACTATAACAAGGTTAAATCAAGGTCATTGCTTACCTACAACCTCTTACCAATGTCCCAAACAAATATCAACTGCCAACATCTTACAGTTTCCGAGATATAGCCTGGACAAGATTTTTAAGGTCAAGGTCACTATGGCAAAGGTCAAATCAAGGTAACACAATGACATTGCATACCCAAACCCCTAGCTAATGTCCATAAAAATATCAACCTTTTACACCTTACATAAAAATATCAACCTTTTAGACCTAACAGTTTCTGAGATATAGTCTGGAGAAGATTTTAATGGTCAAGGTCACTACACCAAGCTTAAAGGTCAAACCAAGGTCACGCATACCATGATGTTGCATACCTATGTTCCCTAACCAATGTCCCTACAAAGTGTCAACTTCCTACACCTTACCGTTTCTGAGATATAACCCTGACACAATTTTAAAGGTCAAGCTTACTACAGCAATGTCAATGATCAAATCAAGGTCACACCATGACTTTGCACATTTACACCCCCCAACCAATGTCCTTACCAAGTTTCAACTTCCTATACCTTACGGTTTCTGAGATATAGCCTGGACATGATTTTCACACTCAAGGTCACTACGACAAGGTCAAATGTGAAACTAAGGTCACACCATGACGTTGCACACCTAAACCCACCAACCAATGTCCCTACAAATTATCAATTTAGTACACCTTATGGTTTCTGAGATACAGCCCAGACAAACTTTTTCCACCACCCGACTGTCCGACCGTCCACCCATCCGATCACCATGAGTGAAAACAATAGCCACACAGCCCATAAAGGCTGTGGTGTAAAGACTAAAGAATAAAACCTGCAAAAGTAAAAAGACAGATGATTCATGTGTATTGGAGAAAGAGACATTTTTGACAGATAAACACATTTTTTCTGACATTACAATTAATTTTTTTTTGTTTAAACTTTTATTAATGATTGGATGGTGTGCCTTAGAATCCGTTGATACGGAGATTAAGCACCTGGACAACTGATTGATTGATTAATGAACATGACAACTCATTACAATTAACTGGGGATAGACGTACCCTGGCCCTAGAAGCAATTAAGTAAGCAATAACTGAAAGGTATCTGACACAGCAATGGGTTATGTCAATTTTTAACATATAAACAGATGTTTTTAGATTGTAGGGACCTCATAACTCGACAGTGAAAACTATATTCCAAGATGATAGAGCATAGGGAATCTGATTGGCAGTAAATTAATGTCTAAATTGTTACAAACCATGGCTGTTTCATGACCTCCACAGAATGACCAACCATTTTGTTTTTACTTTACTCTAAATGATTACTTAATAGCTAGATTTTTCAGAGACAAAGGAAAATTTATTATTGATAAACAGTCTGGCATGTTCAAACAGGCTGAGCCTGGGCGAGTCTCTTTATGGTATATCGCTGTATCATATACAATATGTAGAATCTAATACTACCGTAGCCGGGCTCTGTAGCGTCCATGGGCAATGTGACCAAATATTTGCAAAAGTTGGGGATGGGCGTTTACGACAACGAAAATAAGCCGGGCGTTTCGAAGAAATGACCCGAGTTTGGGTAAACCGCGTTTTAGCACACACCGACTGGAAGTAAAATATGCAGTAGAAAGTTTACCTCGAAACAACATATTAGCAATTTATGAGCGATAACGTAAGATTGTGGATGGGCACTTTCGAAAGCATGAGCGATACAGAGCGCGGCTACGGTAATTCATACCCACACTATAATGTGCCATTATTAAACCTTAAGTGAGTTTCAGCCAATCAGATTGCAGTATGTAACCCACATGCCATTAACATACTCCGTACCTGTGTTGGACAGTAATTTCTCCAGAACCTCCTCACTCACACCCTTAAAGCCATGACAAACCACATAAACCTCAGAATTACCAGGTTTACTAGAGACAGGTTTACACACAGTCACCTGATAAAAAAAAACAAAATAGTGTATGTAGTGATATGTTCAATATTAGTTAAGTACAACATTAACGGGAATATCCTGCAGTAGTGATTTAAATATATATAGACTGATAAGGAATGAAAAAGATAACCCAATATATAAGGCTGAAATAAATTTACCACATCTTCTTTATTTACTAGAGTGCAGAACTATCCAAATATTATTTCTCATTTCAATCACAAAAATTATTTGGGGCTTTTTTTAATTGCCAGTAAAATTGATAACATTCAAGGTACCTTTCATCAAGATTTTATACTTACATGCAAAGTTTGTATTTATAAAAAGTTGGGGGCTATCAAGTTTCCTTAATTTTAGTTTTTATTGTAAAATATAAATTCCGGTAAAAACTCTGCCCTTAGTCATATAAATATCAAAATTTTGCCTATTTTCAGTCTACCTGTAAGCTGTACAATAATATTTAGTGGTGACATTTTAAACATTTTAGTGCACTTTTTCTGTCTTATAAAATACATAGCTTTGGTTAATAATTTTGCACAACACAGATGTGCAAGTCTGATATTAAGATCACCAAGACCAGAATGTGGAGTTGACCAGATTCTGGTTCATGACATGGATAGGTCAAATTTTATATATTTTGTAGAGTAAGAAATCTAAAATTCGCCACCTCTAAAACCTTAGTTAATTTTATGAAGAAAATGATGTTTTTGTCTAAAAATTGGTATTTTTGGGTTCAAAAAGCCTTAATTTACTATACAGTCAACAAATCTCACCACAATTCATTTATTTCATTAGTATTTTCACGTGTGGCGAATTTCAGATATGTGGCGAATTTTAGACTTCTTACTCTAATTAATTTTAATAGATAAATATTTATTAATATATTTGAGGTTTTACGTCGCTTTCAGCACTGTATGGGTTATATCACGACGGGTAGTTTTGTCGGCAGTACACATAACTGGTCAAGGTTCTGTACAAAACTGCCGACCATCGGTAAGCAACTACCAACTTTCCCACATAAGGTCCGGGGTTTAAACCGCTGACCTCAGGGGTGGGAGGCCAGTGTGTTACCACTATGCCACTGTGGCCTCTCTTCGGATTAATTAAGCAATGCAAAAATTGGTTGTGTTTGTATAGCAAAGCAACTAAGAGTTGCATAAACTTTAAAACACACACCAAAGATTTGAATATTTGCCAAATACTATGACCACATATTTGAGTAGTGCAATGATTTTGATATTCACTTTCAGCCTTACCAAAGCAGCACACAAAATAGTTGAGATTTAGAGGGGGGGAGGGGTAAACATTACACTGGTGTAACTGTTGCATGAAGCAACTGTTATCAGGATGCCGGCACAATGCAGGTTTACATGCCCCAAATAGTGTCGATACCCATGAATTACGATTACTTGCATCATACAACAAACATACCTTATCAAACATGGAATACATGAGATACATCATGCATATGGCCGGGTGTTCTAGCAGTGTAAACATCTTGATGACCAGGTGTCCTCGGACTGCCAGAGCACATAACGCAGTGACCAGTTCACAGTAATGCAGTCTGGATGTCATAGACTCTTGTTCTCCTGGATTGTCAGCACAGTCTATACTCCCATCTGCTGTAACCTGTTCATACAATTACATTTTACTGTCATCTGCTCTCATCAGTTAATAAAACTTGCACACTGCTTTATAGATATGGTTGCTAAGGAGTCACCAATCAGGTAACCCTCTAGATGTTAAACCATTTAAATCTCTCAAACCTTTGGGTATAATTGCTTTATTTGTTTAAAAAGACTACCCTGCAGGATCTAACATTCACTGAATATCATCACACCTCTTTAAGTTACTCTCGCGTAACAGTGGAAAAGAAAGTTATATTTATGTTTTAACCTCACTGTACCCTAAAGCGAAACCCTCCTCAATACACCACATATACTTACCAAGTGACATTTGGAAGCTCTGTATTTTTCCTGTAAACTTCTCAAATTTTCAGTGCTCATAATGTTACCTGAAACGAGAAGATTGACTCTACCAAAATTACTTACAAAAGTTTTCACTTCAATAAAATCTGTTCCAAAAAAGTAATATAAATGTACCATTTAAGTAGAATATAGTTTCTGTTAGCAAAAGAATTAAGGTTAAGTCCAAGGTCACAGTTAGAAGAGGAAAATCAGACACAGAACAGATCCAGCATTGGAAATCATTTCTAAGATCACTCGAGGCATGACACTTGGAATTATGTATGCCGGTACTTAAAAAACTGGAAGATGTGACCAGTGACATAATAATAAACTTCACCCCGTCACCAAAATGTCACACAAATTGCATTATTTTGTAAAGTTTGCCTATAGATACACTTATTAATATGTAAACTCTCTTTGGGATGAGTAAATTATTGGACTTAACAAAATCGCACTTAATATGATTCATTGACAGTCTCAAATCAAACTTTGATCAGTTGCCAGGCTATACAGTTTGGCAAATACGGAATAAAAGCATACAATTTCTTCAGCTTTGGGTTATAATTTCAAACATATTAAGTTTTCCTTCAATTATACGTGTTGGCAAGCGAAGTGCCGGCTTTAAATTCCCATCACAGCATTTCATTAAAATGCTCTTTATACAAAGACATCTGGCCAACCGACCCATCCTTAGAAACAAGTGAAACAAATAGTCAACTATTTCTATCAGATATTGTTAAAACTAAAGTACTAGCATTTTTCCTTCAGTAAAATAGCTAAATTTTCTTCAGGTGACAAAAGATAAATGCGATTGGTTAACCGGGTATAATACCTGTATTATCTGGGCCAAAGTTCCACTGACTCTGGGTCTGCATAATGAATTTGTCATCTGCAATCATGTGATCAGTGTCATTTCCCTCATAATGAGGGTTCAGTGTGTTGGCTGTCCAATCCCAGTCACACAACATACCTGAGAAGATAATGTACAACCTGAGAAGATAATGTACAAACCTGAGAAGATAATGCACAAACCTGAGAAGATAATGTACAACCTGAGAAGATAATGTACAAAACACTTATTAGTAGTGTGACCATTTACAGAAATCAAAACCGGTTACCAGGGCTTTGAAACGAACAAAATCCGGTATTTCTAAGTTAGTTACTGGCATTGAAAATTTTTCGCAGACATACATGAATAAGAACTTGCAACTGAAAATGGCTTTCGCGAGATATATATTATTAAGGTATGCAAACACAACTTTTGCTCAATATAAAGTAAAAATGTGATATATTCCACAAAATATGAATATATTTTGTGGTTTTGATGAAGTATCAATCATTAGAAAGCCAAAAATGATGACATTTTCAACAACTGGTTCCGAAATATTCTTTGCGGATCTCGTTATTTATTCCAAAAACGAACAAAAAACCAGTTACCAGTTGACACCACTAACACTTATACAAGTATAATAATGAAACCTACCTAAGTGACATACATGTATGGGTTCAAATTTTATTACTAGAAATGACAAATATATAAAACACAAGCCTATAGGATATCGGGACAAGTAAAATGAGGCAATATTCTCCAAAACATTGAGAAAAATCAGTTATAAAAGACATTTGGAGTAAGGGGCACCAGTGAACATATAAAATTTAATTTTTAACTTGAGATTTCCTTGTTATTTCTGCAAGGATTTTAATACAACAAGAATTAGCGAAAGCTCTGTACAGATACCATTGTAATGATGTGCACAACATATTATAGGAATACCCCCTGACAATACCATGGTATACGCAGACTTTTACCATTGTTTATTGCCTCAAACCATGGTAAAATTCTGTGTATACCATGGTTTGGAGGGTTATTCCGATTCTAACATGACAAATTATTTTAAGCTGAATAATTCTTACAAATTTTACAGTAAACTGGTTATTGTTGCCAAAGCCATGAGCGATAATTGAAACATACCGACCAACGGCAAGAAACTACCAGCTTTCCCACTTGAGGTCAGGCTAGGAACCGAACCCCGATCTCAGAGGTGGGAGGCGAGAGTGTTACCACTCTAAGCAGAGTGTTAAAGTACATTTACCAAAAATTTACACTTTAACCTATATCACTTACCCCTGGACCTCATGTAATGGTTGAGGCTTACCACAAAAGCCCCTGGAGCCTCACAGAGATGCAATGTTCTCAACTTACTATCTTCACCTGATAAAACAGAAAAGCATGCTGGTTCGAATACATGCCTTTGCTGTCATTTTGGTGAATAATTTCTCTATTTCAAACCTGGTCAAAATTAATGCCTTATCTATAAACTTATACTTCAAACGTCAAAAATTATAATTAATGTCTAAGGCAAATATTCAGTAACATTCTTACACTTGGAATTCTCTAAGAAACTAACAATTTAAAAAAAAATTCCTAGAATAAATAAAAAAATTCTGAGATTAAGAATTTTAAAACTCCTGAGAATTTTTACACTTCTGCAGTAGGGACTGGTCTGCATAAAAATATGATTGGGAGGTCCCTAATGCAAAATTGTTCCTATTCTGGGACTCCATGTTTTATTACACCCCGAATCAAATAGGCCACTGGCAGGAAGCACAAACTCGCTAAACCTAAATATGGATGTTTCCTCTCAAAGAAATCCCATGAAAAATATCCAAATGTACAAAAAAAAATATGGACTAAAAGCGTTTCTTCAGATTTCTGGTCTGTTTCCAATATTTGAAGTTTTCCTTCAATTATATCGGTTCACAACTGAGACGGAGGCTATAAAGTGTTGTAACTTATTTACTAAAACATGGCACTTCTGCAGAAGGAAACTGCTATAAAAGCCTGTATACATGCAACAATATGAGCTGAAAGTGTATAATTTCTGCATATTGGTTTCTGTCCACTATTTCAAAGTTTTTCTCTCAATTATCTGTTGAGAAGCGAAGTGGCGGTTGTAAAATCACTGTATTTCATGAACATATTCTCAATACTGATACACTAGGCCTACCAACCATGCCTATTCTGAAGTAAAAATGAGAAATTGGATGCAACAGATATGAAAAACACAAGCAGCATTAGTATTTTATTTTTTCATCAAATTTAAGATAATATATGCAGAAAAAGTACATTTCAAATAGCATTTATATGAGCATTTGCAATAGCTCTAATTCTTAGAAACTCCTTATTCTTTATGACTTTTTTTTCCAGAAAATACTTAAATTATAAAAAAAAAATCTCATTCTAATTATCAGAATGTTGGTGCATATGACAGGTTTAAAGCTAGGGTTTTTACATCCCATTCGACAGCCAAGGTTTGTATTGAGACAATCCTTCAGCAGTACAGCTTGTGAGGGTAAAACCCAATGAGGCAAATGCCTGTGATTAGATGCCAAACTTGCTTAACCATTAGGCTATTGAGGACCTCCTGTGTTAGTCACAAATGGCAGGATAATGCGTAATATTTTCTGTGGAGTTAGATATTTTTAACTCAATAAGTACAATGGTGGTGCAGTAAAAATCCATACCATCTGCAAAGTCTTCCACAAGTCGAAATGTGGCCAATATTTCATGGAACTTGCACCAGGCTTGTGTACATAGCTCAGGTTTTGCAGCCTCCCGAACTCGACTCACAATCAGTCCTACATATAAAGCAAAAGTTGAACTTCACATTCTTTAAAACAGCTTAAGTAATTTCATAAGAGACTCTGTGTTGCTATAACCTGGATTTTACCCAAAATGATGGACCACATAACTACCTCCCTGGACAGAAGGCAATAGTTTATATTGTAAGGTGTTGCATTACTTCCATATTATTGATCTTTTGTGGTCACCATAAAAAAATCTACACTAATACCAGTACATTCTCATGCTAAATATACATGTATATCTTTACAAAATCAATCCTTTGGTTTACCTTCATATCAAAATAAAGGTGTGACTAATATGGTCAAAGCAGGGGGTTTGCCTGGAAGGAGGCAACAAAGCTTTTTCCTGTAATAAGGATGTGAATTACAAAATTATCTTAAGTACAGTTAACTCTGTAGAACTATAACCAATATCCACTGAATTTGCCTCTCGCCCTGCCTTGTAAAGCTGTCCAAATGGAGGCATATACTTCTTGTAAAACTGACAAAAAGTAAGCCTGAAATGATTAGCAAAATTTGCTAGCAGAGTAGATTTTGCATTAACTATCGACTAACTAACTGTTTCCAAGGTTTAGCATGTTTGAGAAATACCAAAAACATTACATGGACAGGTGTTCCGGATGTAAACAAACAATATGGCGGATCATGAGATGCTAGAAAAGCAAAAACTTTACCAGACTGTTGGGTAATTAGCTAATAATATGATATTTTGATATTTTAAAAACAAAACACAGATCAAATGATTTATTTTGATACCTTTTCAGGTCTTAAAATATTCATAGTTTCAACGATCACGTAAAATCCTCTATGTGGTGTTAGAGTAAGAAATCTAAAATTCGCCACATATCTGAAATTCGCCACATGTGAAAATACTAATAAAATAAATGAATTGTGTTGAGATTTGTTGACTGTATAGTAAATTAAGGCTTTTTGAACTGAAAAATACCAGGTTTTAGACAAAAACATCATTTTCTTCATAAAATGAACTAAGGTTTTAGAGGTGGCAAATTTTAGATTCCTGGCGAATTTTAGATTTCTTACTCTATACATAAGAAAACAGTAGTGGTCGGACTGATTCTGAAAATAAAAACCGGTTTTCGGGGCTTTGACAACGAACAAAATCCAGGATTTCGAAAGTTTACAGAGATTTGATAAAAAGTTTTACGCGAGCGTACACGAGTTATATTCTCAATAGGAAATATGCATTCGCAAGATATTTTGAAGTTTGTAAACTTCATTTACCATGAACATAAAGTGAAAATGTAAGTTATAACCTCAAATATATATGTCCTTTTTTTGTTTTGATGAAATATTAACCAGTAGAAAGCCTAATATAATGACGTTTTCAATAACCGGTACTTAAATATTCTTTGCGGATATCGTCATTTCTACCTAAATGAAACGAAATGCAGTTTACCTTTCACACCACTAGAAAACAGTTAACCAACCAGTGCTTTGATTACCTAATAATCCATGAGTACAATTGATTGTTTCAGTCTTAACAAAAAGATATCATTTTTATATATTTGGGCCTCAAAAAAATTCAAATTACACTCGGTCTAACTATAAAAAGCCTATTTTGGTCACTTTCCCTGCTTTTAAATATAAGTAAACAGGAAGTGCGTTTAGATGGGAGAAATTTCCAACCTCCTGGGTTCCTGTTACATGTGTGACTGTGCCATGTTCTGATATCCTTGTCACTCAGTTCTGACTTCACTGCATTCAGCCTCTCTTTGATTGCCAATAAATCGTCAATATACCAGGCTAAAAAAAACAAAGGCATACCACATGAATAAAGGTAAAGTCCAAACAACTGGGGTCACATACCGGGCCAGGTTATCAGAAATTCTCATATAATCACTCTTTTCTATTCTATTCTGGACTTCTATAATGCTCAATCTCTTCACAGAGGCAGACTCGACAGCACATGACAAAGTTGACTGTTTGAGTCTTCTTCTGTGAAGCAATTAAAGTCTATAAAAGTCCAGAAGAGAATAACTTTTAGAACTTATAAGCTGGGTGTGTCCCTAAGCAATGTCCCTACCAAGTATCAGCTTCCTACACCTTATGGTTTCCGAAATATAGTCCAGACAAGACTTTATAGGTCAAGGTCACTACAGCAAGGTTAAAGGTGAAATCAAGGTCACACCATGACGATGCACATCTACACCCCCTTACCAATGTCCCAACCAAGTATCAACTTCCACACCTTACGGTTTCTGAGATATACCCTGGACAAGGTTTTATAGGTCAAGATCACTACAGCAAGGTCAAAGGTCAAATCAAGGTCACACCGTGATGATGCACACCTACACCCCCTAACTAATGTCGCTACCAAGTATCAACTTACTACACCTTACGATTTCAAAGATATAGCCCGGACAAGATTTTCAAACTCAAGGTCACTCCGGCAAGGTCAACGGTGAAATCAAGGTCAGACCATGATGTTGCACACCTACAACCCCTAACCAATGTCCCTACCAAGTATCAACTTCCTACACCTTACAGTTTCCGAGATGCAGCCCGAACAAGATTTTATAGGTCAAGGTCACTACGGCAAAGTCAAAGGTTAAATCAAGGTAAAACCATGACGCTGCAAACCTACACCCCTAACAATAGTCCCTTCGAAGTATCAACTTCCCAATTCTTACGGTTTCCGAGATATAGCTTGGACAAGATTTTAAAGGTCAGGTCACCATGGCAAGGTCAAACTTCAAATCAAGGTCACACCATGACGTTTCAGACCTACAACCCCTAACCAATGTCCCTACCAAGTATAATCTGCTACACCTTACGTTTTCCAAGTTATAGCCCGGACAAGATTTTCAAACTCAAGGTCACACCATGACTTTGCACACCTATACCCCCAACCAATGTCCCTTCCAAGTATCAACTTTCTATACCTTATGGTTTCTGAAATACAGCCCGGACAAACTTTTTCCCACCACCCACCCGCCCGACCGCCCATCCGGACACCATGGGTGAAAACAATACCCCGACAGCCCTTAAGGGCTGTGGGGTAAAAAGTATTGCGATCAATATTAACGAAAGAAGCAATTATCTACAAATATTTAACACAAGGAATTTCTTCTTGAATCAACCAAACAAAATGATAAACATTTAAATCAATAACTTACAATCATGTGAAAACAGATCAGATGTTTGCATTGGCCGTTGACTGTCCTCCACAGTGCCATAAGTGAACCTTTTGTCAAAGTTCCATTCCAAACTAGACACAAGTGACTCTGGGAAGACGTTTTCTCTGAGGCACTTTCTCTGATGATGGTCTGACAAGGTCCGTTGACGTTTCATGTTCTTTATTAATATTCACATTTGTTCCTTGGAATGAAAGCTTTTGGCTCCAGTCACTTCATGTTTAGTTTATTGGGGCTAAAATCTACACAGCTGCTGGAACATGAAGAAAGTTTTAATTATTATTAATTTATATTAAATGCATTGCTTGGAAATAATAGATATACAACAAACTAATAACAGTGCGGCTTTCTAGAACTGAATAATTATGATATTGAACATTTAATTTTTCCTCTATTAGGTGTCAAAGGAAGGCATAAATAAACTGATGAAATGGTTTTGTCAAAATTAAGAAAGAGGTGGTTTTTTTTCGGTTTTGTCCAAAAGTGGATAAACGTAACTATTTTTCTGAGACAGAAAATAATGAAAAAATAACAACTTCTGTAAAAACTACCAACCTTGAGCCAGAGTATGGGACTTAGAAGTAACATTCACAACAAGACAGTCATTGTTTCAGAAACTTACAATCTGTGCTTCTTTCAAAAAACAACTTATGAATTGTTTATGAACAAGCCATGAATATTTTGATATTACTTCTAAATTATATTAATTTCTATGTATTTAAGTAAATAAAAATATTAAAACAAGATTTACATGTATGTATAAAATAGCGTTAGGAATTCCATGGCCTCATAGTTTCTTGGGACATGTGTACTTGCAGGTACACAAACTTTGTCAACAAATACGAAGAAATACTCAAATATGCATGATCAAATAGAAACGTGGTTGAAGACAATTAATTTCCTTTGTTTTATTAGTCTGCAACGTATTTTAAACTTAAATTTTAAGAGATGTTTTATTTGACAATATTATTTGTTCGTATTTATTTGTAAATATGATAAGTAGTATTTAAGGAAACCCCACGGACTTCTGTCAACTCTTATTTTTTTTAAAGCTAGCGGTGTAGGTGTGTGTACTAAAGGCAAAGGAATGTGTATGAATTAAATATTACGTACAATGAACGCGAAGTAAAGAACAGCTTTATTCTTGTACCAAATGAGGAGACACGGAAATCTTAAACAGCGCAACGGGCTGAAATAAAGCATATCACATAAAACAACCACTTCCAAGAAGCTTACTAGTACTGTAAAAACAGTAAAACACGTATTATCGCCCAAACATTTTTTTCATCCAACAGTTGCTACTTAATGTCAAGATAAAAGAATAGAAGCACATAAATTGCAATTCATCCAAGAGTTCAGGTTTGTCGGAAATATGATGTAAATAAGCTTCCTTACGTGAACAATAGTGTAATAGCTGCAATGAAAATTCTTTCGTCTCAATTTCGGCAAGGTGAAAACGGGGGTCGAAAACGGGTAATATAATCGGCCCTAATATAATAGGGTGCGTACTAAACAGTAGGCGTATTTCACAGACGAGAATCCGCGTAATCTGTATAATCCAAATTCAGATTACTTAGATTCTTTGGATTAGCTAGATTTATGAAGATAAAACACTGTAGATATCATAAAAATTACATAATTCTTAAAATTTACTGCCATAATTAGCCATCATTATGTCACCAAAAATTATGGGTAATCCAAGGGATTCTGGTCACATCGCAAGTGAATCCGTCAATCTAAGTAATCTAGATTCGATGGATCTGTGAAGTATGCCTTGTAATTACAGCAATTCAGTCCTGTCAGAATATGTTAAAGTGGATTACAGTCTATTCTAATCTAATCTATTGCTTTGCAAGCACACTTTATTCCCACAATTCACTCAACGATGGAATTTCTGATATTTGCTATTTTGTTGTAAAATAAAACTGCATGGTAGACTTGATACTGTAGACTGAAAATGATTGGGAGACAAACTGCTATTCAATGTTAACACTGAGGATTTTATCTGCATGCTTAAAATCTTTTAATAAACCCAAGTTAAAATATTGAACAGTTATTTATGTATGATTGGGCCTTTTCCATGGGTAATGTGTGCAATGTAAAACTGAACAAAGTTTGGCTATTGAATACAAATTTTTGTGAGAGGATTTTTAAAAAGTGCTCAAGATTTACCAGTCTGCACTTCTGTATGATACAAAAATCAAAACAACTAGTTAGGAAAGTTTGAACCCCAGATTACAGGATGTGGTCAAATTGTATAAGTCCACTAGTCAACAATATTAATTACTCTTGATTTGATGCAGTGTGTGTCTGCAAAAAGTTGTGAAAACTCTATTGATATATATATTTTTCTTATATAATACCTATATGTCATGACATTTTCTCCAGGATCCATTATCCAGTTTTCAACTGTCCGTGTATTTTTTGTGAAATGTAGGTCGCTTGTGTTTACAGATGTGACAACCTAATTTAGAGCCTATCACTTCACGTTTGTTGAAGGCAAACAGATTCATAGATCTACATTAACGTGGGCGTGTGTGAGTAACTGCATGGACACTTGTTACACCATTTATTGTTTTCCATTATATAGCCTGTCAAAAAAGTAATAACACAATGCACAACTGTGATCAAGGGCCATTTCATACTGTGTATACTGTACAGTAGTGCACTACTGTACTGTTTTCTCATATATTTCTGTAGGAAATTCAATTCATGTTAATTTTTCGTTCATCAGGAGGAAGTCTTTGTGATCTAGACGTGCTGCATAGCTTTTGTCATCATGGCCCAACCAGAGGATAATGAAATGATGATCCTAAAAGAGGAATTAGACAGGGTAATTAATTTATTTTGAAAATGAACAGTAATTAACCGAACTGGAATAGCTTTGTTTTCCCATATACACTCATGGACAGTGAATCGGACAGGACAGTGGTGTCAGACACCAATATAAATTGTACCAGAATTCTCTTCAGAAGTATAAATACATACCTGAATACACACACTTCTTGTGTTTTATATTGTTGTTGTATGTGTCTATTACATTTTAACACTGATATTCAAGAAATACAGGGTTTCAGATTCGCGTCGGCCATCGGTCATTGACCGAATTTTGCAACAAAACCCCGAATTTTAAATAGAATATTAGGACATATTGTCCGAGTCGTATCCGTGGGCGATAATAGAAGATCTAGACGTCTTTTTATTTACAAAATCTGAAGTCATGTTACAACCCTAAAATCTCGCGAGATCTACGTGATTTTAAATTTTTTATTGTAGCAAGGTCTAGACGTCTTTTATGAAATCTCGTGACAAGCCACATGATCTGCATGGAAATCCCAGGGGAAATCCGTGCCCTCATATCTTCTCATGAATATTAATGACTTGAGTTCTGTGGCCGTGAGTTCTCGAGTTTAAAGTATTTGATCTTCGTCTATGCTTCCATTTTATAAAATATTGCAAGGAAATCCCAGGGAAAATCTGTGTCCTCATATCTTCTCAGGAATATTAATGACTTGGGTGTTATGGCCGTGAGTTCTCGAGTTTAAAGTATTTGATTGTCGTCTATGCTTCCATTTAAAAAAATATTGCAAGGAAATCAAATGGAAAATCTGTGTCCTCATATCTTCTCATGAATATTAATGACTTGGGTGCTATGGCCGTGAGTTCTCGAGTTTAAAGTATTTGATTTTCGTCTATGCTTCCATTTTAAAAAAATATTGCAAGGAAATCAAATGGAAAATCTGTGTCCTCATATTTTCTCATGAATATTAATGACTTGGGTGCTGTGGCCACAAGTTCTCGAGTTTAAAGTATTTGATTTTCGTCTATGCTTCCATTTTATAAAATATTGCAAGGAAATCCCAGGGAAAATCTGTGTCCTCATATCTTCTCATGAATATTAATTATGGTCGTCAGCTATTTTCGTGTAATTGTAGATTTTGTTTTCTGTAGGTTTCCACATAAATTTTACTGTAATATTCTGAATTTTTGCTTTAATTAATATTTCTTTTTATTAATAATTGCACTGAAAAAAAATCAGATTAAAAGTTTATTTGCTAGCTGTAATGTTTACTGCCAGTGGACATTTTAATAGCATGAAAATCTCATGGATCACCATACTTAGGTTCTATGGCCGTGAGTTCTTGTTTTAGTAATACATGATCATTGAACATCATAAAGACTTTTTGACATTTTAACTAAAATGAGATTTTTATTATGATTCAGTAAATTTTACTTTATTTCCCATTCATATAGGGTCATTGACTTCAATGACTTAATTTTAGCAACCTGTAGAATGAAAAATTGATTGACAAGAATTCTGTCCTAAATTCTCCGAAAATGTCCTGAACGTTTTCCTAGTCTTAGGACAGAATGTCCGGCCGGACTTTTCATGTAGCAGAATCACTGAAATATACATCTGTCACTGTTTATTTTGGTATCCAACAGGACTATCTTATCCAATTCACGGTCCATGGGTGTATTGAATACAATATTTATTGTACTTCCTCTTTAAATTTATGATCTATGTACCACTTCATAAACAAAGTGCACATATATGCTAGCTATATCGTTTTTTTTTTAATATCGTTTCCTCACTAAAGCATCAAATGTTGGATTATATATAATTTCTAATCATGAATATTAATGAGTATGACAAATATATACATGTGTTTGGCAAATGAACAAGACATGTGTGGAATATATATATTTTGGTCTGTTGAAAAAAAAAATAATTTGAAAAAAATATAATTCAAATTATACATATTTGATTTGCTCATTAATATTCATAAGTGCTATTTAAAAGTTTACAGACAAGAAGAATTCTCAAACAACAATACCACGTATGTATTTTACTTACCCATGACCATTCATCCATTAAATTTTGAAATTCATGGGTATGAAGGACTGTCAAGCAAGTATAAATATTACATGTAATATATTAGATATATGATCTTTAATTTTTTGAAGTCATTTTATGTATTATATTATTTATACTTGCATAATTGTCATATTGCTTGGCAAAAAATACAGACCACTCCCACATTAATTTCTACATCTACAGTATACCTAAGTTTGATCCGTATCCTACCAAATTTCTGATCTAGAGCAAGGAAAATAAGGGTGGAAATGAGCTGCTTGGCAGAGGTTTGCACTTTGAAAGTACATGTACTTATCTAGTTTATGTTAAGATAAAGTTTGTTCCTTCAGTATAGTTACATTTACAATTTCTGTTCAGCTCTTGTATATGTATGTATTGGACCCAAGTTCTGTTAGATATTTAATGGTTTAAATTAATTTCCAAATATAATTATATGTTTACATACTTTGACTTTATTTATATTTTTCAGAGATACAAACCCTTTTTTGATGAGGTAAGTATTCTCTATATACACATATAAATAGGAATTGTCAAAAAATGAAAACATAAGCAATGTCGGTGAAAAATCACTGAAAATAAAGAAACATCTTCATGTAATTCACACAGCCTACCATAAATAGGCTTGCAAATCAAGAAAGAAGCAACAGTAAAACCTGTTGGAATGATAAAATAATTAGAAATGATTTTGCTTTGTTATTGTTTTATGGTGTATGATGAAATAATAATGTATTATTTCTTTCAAAACCAGAACCATATACAGGTCTATGTTATCTGCTGCTGCTTAAGTTTCGCTTCTTTGTGATCCAGTTAATACCTTTGAAATATATGATATTGCCATATCATAAAGTATAAAAAAATTCCTCTTTTGATCAAAGATCAAGTTCACTTTGATATTCCTGTTAACTAGCAAGGCCACAATTGGGTAGGTCCTCAGTGTTCCTCACATAATGTCATTAACTTGATTTGGACCCCAAACTTCTTTGGTTGAAGACAAGCTATTATTTGATCTGACATACTTAATACGTATTAGGCAGCTGAGGCCCTTTTCATATTGTGAATAACCCTCTGTATTAAATTATAGCATATGAAATTCTTGTATACTTTATTCCGAAGCATGCTGCTCAAGGAGGGATTCCATTCCGTGCCCTAAGAGAGAAGTTGATAGCTCATGGAGTGACTGATCACATGCCAGAAGGGAAGATTGATGTCCTGCTCCAGAAAGCAGACACAGATGGAGACAACTGTCTGGATTATGATGAATTTGTGACTTTGGTGTGTGTACATTTCACAACATTTTAAATGCACACAATATAATTATTATACAAAAAAATATCACATCTCCACATTTAAAACCCCAAATTTTGCTAGTGTATTCGTAATAGGCATATTCTTGTATACCAGGGTCAGATGCAATAATGGAACCCTCCACAATTGGGTAATTGGTACCAAATTATAATTTTATTTATTTATTTGGGGTTTTACATCGCCTTCAAAACTGTACAGGTCATATCATGATGGGTAGTTTTGTGGGCTGACCATCGATAAGGAACTACCAACTTTCCTACATAAGGTTCAGGTTCTGAACCATCAACCCCAGAGGAGGGAGGCAAGTGTGTTACCACTGCGCCACCCTGGCCCCCTGTACCAAATTAACTGATGGCTTGCAAGTTAATCAAGGAAAAGATAAGGAAAATATAAAGAAGGTTCTAGAAACCTATCCCAATAATACAATAGTGAAACCAGTCTGACCACAGTCCTATCCGTCTAATAGTTAAACAAGTTTATCCACTGTGTCCAGCAATCTGTCCAGTGTTCCTTTCAGCATCCACTAACACAAACTGTCTATATCCAGAGTGTCTGCACTTGTTTGTTCCAAGATGTGAACAATGTTCAGTATGTAGCAATCTAATGTCTGTATCCAACTGTCCGCTCTGTTTGCACTGAGTTGTGAACATTATTCTGTTCACAGCAAATCCACTCTTTAGTAGATCCACACTCAACATCCAGTAACAATTCACCACAAAATGACCTCTGTCTGTATAGCAAACCACTTCAACACTTGACTATGGTCAAGTTTTCCACCTTTTGTATACTGCTTTGGCTTTAAGGATATTCTGGAGAGAAATCTAAGCAATTCAATACATTTCCAGGTATAGGAAAATATATAGAAGGTTCCAGAAACCTGTCTCAACTACATATATTGTCACAAGTAAAAAATGCAGGAAGGATCAGTACTAACTGGACCAGTTCTGTAGAATATGGAGAAAATAAATAATTCCATGTCCTTATATGGTATTGCCTTTTTAAAAGACACTAACAGAGTGCCCTTATAGGTAACAGGCTGGTATATGAAGCCATAACAGACATTACACCACTCTGTCTTCTGATAAAACGATTATAAAGCAATTATAATATACTTGTTCAAGTTAATTTTGTTAAGGTAAAAGCATTTTCAATTTTTTTTAAGATGACAACCACTTCTCATCCATACATGAGTCAGAGGAAGCTGACTGTGTTCCAACAGATCACCAGGACAGCAGTGGCATCGGTTGTTCCAAACAGATCCAAAAAACATGGACAGTATGTGTCTGATGACTACCTGGCTCACTATAACTGTAAACCTCCCCCACTCTTTATGATTATCATTAGTGTTCTAGAGGTAAGTAAAAATTACATTCAAGATGAAGGTAAATAATAAGCACAATCCATCTGCAGATAATTTTAAGACAAACTGTAACACAGTTAAGATTATGTATAAATATTAGATAAATAACATTGAATAACAGTGATTCTGCTACATGAAAAGTCCGGCCGGACATTCTGTCCTAAGACTAGGAAAACGTTCAGGACATTTTCGGAGAATTTAGGACAGAATTCTTGTCAATCAATTTTTCATTCTACAGGTTGCTAAAATTAAGTCATTGAAGTCAATGACCCTATATGAATGGGAAATAAAGTAAAATTTACTGAATCATAATAAAAATCTCATTTTAGTTAAAAAGTCTTTATGATGTTCAATGATCATGTATTACTAAAACATGGTGATCCATGAGATTTTCATGCTATTAAAATGTCCACTGGCAGTAAACATTACAGCTAGCAAATAAACTTTCAATCTGATTTTTCTTCAGTGCAATTATTAATAAAAAGAAATATTAATCAAAGCAAAAATTCAGAATATTACAGTAAAATTTATGTGGAAACCTACAGAAAACAAAATCTACAATTACACGAAAATAGCAGACGACCATAATTAATATTCATGAGAAGATATGAGGACACAGATTTTCCCTGGGATTTCCTTGCAATATTTTATAAAATGGAAGCATAGACGAAAATCAAATACTTTAAACTCGAGAACTTGTGGCCACAGCACCCAAGTCATTAATATTCATGAGAAAATATGAGGACACAGATTTTCCATTTGATTTCCTTGCAATATTTTATAAAATGGAAGCATAGACGAAAGTCAAATACTTTAAACTCGAGAACTTGTGGCCATAGCACCCAAGTCATTAATATTCATGAGAAAATATGAGGACACAGATTTTCCATTTGATTTCCTTGCAATATTTTTTTTAAATGGAAGCATAGACGAAAATCAAATACTTTAAACTCGAGAACTCACGGCCATAACACCCAAGTCATTAATATTCATGAGAAGATATGAGGACACAGATTTTCCATTTGATTTCCTTGCAATATTTTTTTAAATGGAAGCATAGACGACAATCAAATACTTTAAACTCGAGAACTCACGGCCATAACACCCAAGTCATTAATATTCCTGAGAAGATATGAGGACACAGATTTCCCCTGGAATTTCCTTGCAATATTTTATAAAATGGAAGCATAGACGAAGATCAAATACTTTAAACTCGAGAACTCACGGCCACAGAACTCAAGTCATTAATATTCATGAGAAGATATGAGGGCACGGATTTCCCCTTGGATTTCCTTGCAGATCATGTGGCTTGTCACGAGATTTCATAAAAGACGTCTAGACCTTGCTACAATAAAAAATTTAAAATCACGTAGATCTCGCGAGATTTTAGGGTTGTAACGTGACTTCAGATTTTGTAAATAAAAAGACGTCTAGATCTTCTATTATCGCCCACGGATACGACTCGGACAATATGTCCTAATATTCTATTTAAAATTCAGGGTTTTGTTGCAAAATTCGGTCAATGACCGATGGCCGACGCGAATCTGAAACCCTGGAATAAGATATTTGCCGAGTTATGTTAAAACTACTTTAGAACCCTTATGTTAGCTCAAATGGAATATACAATTGTGGAGAGTACCTTTTTACCTATATAATGAAGTTACGAAATCGACAGAATGCATTTGGCTGTTTGATTGCAAAATAAATCAGAAAGTTCTGGACAGACTTTGATGAAATTATTACCCCATAGGCCTTTAAGGGCTCTGTGCGTCCGGGTGGCAAGTGGCAGCAGGAACTTTGTCCAGGCTATATCTCGGAAACCATAAGGTGTAGAAAATTGATACTTGGTAGATACATTGGTTAAGGGTGTATGTGTGCAATGTCATGGTATGACCGTGATTTGACCTTTATCCTTGCTGTACTGACCCTTGAACTTTAAAATTTGTCTGGCTTATGTCCTACAAACCATAAGGTGTAGGAAGTTGATACTTGGTAGGGACATTGGTTGATGGGTGTAGGTGTACATCATCATAATGTTACCTTGATTTGACCTTTGATGTTGCTGTTGTGACGTTGACCTTTAAATTTTTTCCAGGTTATATCTCAGAATCAACAAGGTGTAGGACATTGATACTTAGTAGGGACATTGGTTAGGGGTTGTAGGTGTGTAACGTCATGGTATGACCTTGACTTGACATTTACCTTGGTGAAGTGTCCTTGACCTTTAAAATCTTGTCTGGTCTCTATCACAGAAACTGTACAGTGTAGGAAGTTGATTTTTGGATGGGTCATTGGCTGGGGAGTGTAGGTATGCTAAATCATGGTATGAGCTTTAACCTTGGCTCTGCCAAAGGTTGTTCACTTGCTATATTTGACACATATTTCTCTTGTCATGTTAATATATGGATTGCTGTAACTTATTTCTATATATATATACTTCTACTTTATATTGTGCTATTTCCATTGACAGTTATACTTACAACTTCATATTTGTTTAGTTTACTGATTAGTGCTGTCATCTTGCTATTGAATTATCTTGATTTAATACTTTATCTTTGCATGCATTTTTTTTCTCTTGGGTGTTATTTTCTCAACTTAAACATTATGTGGACCTTTATATCACTGACACTGCTCTGAAAGTATCTAGAACTTTGTACTGTTTCATTACTTCTATATCCCATGGTAGTGAAAACTATTTCCCCAGGCTGTGGGGTACGGGCATCTCTTATGCTAGTTTTTATAAAATTGAGTTTTCTGTGTTTCATGTAATTTACATAGCTACTAAAACTACAAGTATATTGATTCATTAGTTTACAATGTTTGAGTGTTTAATTAATGCATTTGCAATGCTTAAGTCCTTGACACTTGGTTAATGTTGGACTTTATCACTAACACTGGTTCAGTTAATTATCTTGTCCATATGACACCTTTTTCTCCAACAGATCGGCATTTTCATCTACTATGCAGTAGAGCTGAAAGATGATGAGAATTATCATGTAACAGCCACGGCAGGATGTCCTCTCTACTCGCCACTTATCTTCAACCCATCCAGAAGATACGAGGCCTGGAGGTTTCTCACCTACATGTTTCTACATAATGGGTAAGCATAGCACACTGGAGAGAGAGCAGCCTTATACAACAAAATATTCATTAACCTTTCAGCAGCAGTACTACTCGAGTGTCATTTGATAGCAAGAAATATTTTGTAAAATTTAATTACCTGTAAAATCCATGCATCTAAGGTACCTTTCATCAGGCTTTTGTATCAAAATTCGATATGAATAAAAATTTCTTGGTGCCAATTTTCCATACTTTAAGTTTTTAAATTCACTGTTAATTGCCAATAGAAGTGAGTCTGAGCTCTCATTCTAAGAGATATTAAAATGTCTATCAAATTTTAAGCTTGTACTGAATTTTCGTGTTTACATTTCTAGGAGAATTAAATACATGGTTTTATATGAAAAACAGGCTAAGTTAATGTATTTTAAAATTACAAAAGATACTAAATATTTAAATATTCACCAAAGACCAAGCACAGATATTTGAATAGTGGTTTTGGTGTTCATCTTTAGTGAAGTTGTGAATGGTAACCGGTAGTGCTGGAAGATCACAATTTTACCTGTCAATGTTCGTATCGGAATAATGTCAACAAAAATTGATCATTGCCAATCATGGAGTCAAAAGTGTTAACCAGACCAAAAAATAAAATAGTAAAAATAATAGTAAATAAAAACTAGGAAATGGGCATAAATCACAACAAATATAACCAAAATATAACCTAAAAGGTGTTCACAAATGTCTCCCTTCACTCCATACCATGCTTAACGTATCCTCACTTGAGATTGGCTGATTTTATTATCAGATTGACAACAGTGGGAAATCCCCCAAGGTGTTTTCTGTTTATAGTCTTGCATTTATGGCTAATGTTGTGATTTTAACAGGTAAATGTACCAAATTATCACAAAATATGATTATTGTGTGTCAAAAAAAGCTTCAAAGAAATGAGTTCAGCAAATATCGGTTGTATTAAATTCATTTTACCAATCATTACTCGGAAATGAGCCAGCGAGTGATAATACCAAAGTTTGCAAACATCGTCCCATGACTAGTAACCAGTATTAGTGTTCTGGTAGAAAAAGCAGTGATTACAAAAAAAAAAAACTTTTTAAAAGCTATTTGAAAACATCAAATTTATACCTAAGGTTTGATATCTCAGGTTTTGACTTTATATAGATTAAAATAGAAGTCTGTTAACTCATGAAGATACATTTTTAAATTTTTAATTATAGCCCACATTTGTGTGCAACCCCATCTTTACCTTATCACATTGAATATTGGGTTTTTATTTATCTTCAAGGCCACTGAAGGCGCTTGATTTTCTAAGGCAGACTGACCACCTGCTTGCAGTTTTTTGTCAGGCTTATAACATTTTAATGGAGTGTTAAGCAAGTGTTGTGAGTTTCTTATTTATTATTCTCTATGCAGGTACCTGCATCTGATCTTCAACATGATCTTCCAGCTGATGATTGGTCTGCCTCTGGAGATGGTGCACAAGTGGTGGAGAGTAGGCATTGTCTACTCACTGGGAGTCATTGCAGGTAAGATAATAGGAAAGCTTCCCGAATGACATATGCAGAAAAATTACATCATGAATAAAGGTAACAATATTATACCATTGCATAGCACGAGTACTATATTAATTTATTAATCTTCATGAGTGATATATATTTTTCTGTATGGCTCTGATGAGGGATGTTTTATCAGTTTAATATATTCATATTTGAAGAGAGAATGTGAGAATGGTTGTAATAGAAACAGGGGCACCAGGGAATATGAAACCTCAATCTTTAACCTGCGATTTGTCAGCCATTTCTGTATTAATTTTTATGTAACAAGATGAGCAGAAGCTCTGTAAAAATACCTTTTCAACAATGTATAATACGTATTCATAGATTTATATTAATGAAAATCGGCACTTGTTGAAACTAATTACCCATGGTAAGGAGGCGCCAGTGTATATGAAAACCAAACAAAACATTGTGAAAGACATTGGAAATTCTACCAATTGTTTTCTTCAGGTTCAATGTGCCACTCCGTTTTCGACACTCACACATTACTGGCAGGTGCAAGTGGTGGATGCTATGCTCTCATTGGTGCTCATTTTGCTATCGTCTTCATGGTAATTGTCTGTTCATCTATTTGAATATCTTCTATAAATTTATAGTGTTACATCTTTCCATAAGATTCCCCATAGTATAGTGGTAAGGGTGTTGCATCTCGGGACGGAATGCCTGGGGTTCATTCCTTGGTCTGATTATGGAAATTGTACCCTTGGATGAGGTACTATATACACTTGTACGGTGCTCTTCACCCGGGGGTATAAAAGGGAAGCCACAAAAGACTGAAATCTACTTCAGATGGGTAGAAATACTGACCACATGGTCCAGTAGGTGTGTCACTTTACCTTTAAGCATCTGGCATGATTGAAGAGGCTGAACCATGTCTTTGAGGTAAAATAAGAGTTATAAATTGAACAATGTCATTTTCCTTGGCCAAGCTAGCTAAGATGGAAATCTGAACTCAAAGATGATGAGGATGATATTGTGTATGCAAAGGCTGAAAAATTTGTGTGGCATTCGTGTGTCTGATACTTGTTTTCACAGAGATAATTCAGGAACAAAGTTCCCAAATGGTTAAATTACATTAATGAGAGATATGGTTCTATTGTCTTATCCAAATTAGGAGATTGTCATATTTGTCTGTCATCATTTTTTGTCCACATATGTTGCTCTAGTACATTTGTAAACTGTCTATTTAAGAAAACATAAATTTTTTCAAGAAATTTTACTGCATATGACTGTGTTCATAGAACTGGAAGGAGATGACACATGACTGGATGGAGGGACCAGTTAGGTTTGTGATGAGTGCCCCAGTCAGACTGGTCTTCTGGACTCTCTTTGGTAAATATAAACATTTTTTCAGTGTATCTTGCTTTTCTGGTACATATGTCACTGTGGTGTAATGGGTAACACATTCATCTTGTAATACAGAAGAACTGGGTTCAAATTGAGGTACTGATGGCAGATACATTAATGGCTCGGATAAATAATGGCAGACCTCCGCCATTGGGTCTTATCCCCAATGTAAGGCTTGAGACCTCAAGGACATTGTTGAGGTTTGTTATGAATAATGTGTCTCAATAATGAAAGAATGAAGTCTATATTTACAGAAAGCATGCGAACACATATTAGTGAAATATTCTATAATGAAAGGAACAAGTGGATATAAAAAATTCAATTTAACTTTACATATTTCTCAGCAGTTTCTGCAAGGTTTTTATTGCAACAAAATGAGCAAGCAGACTAAAATAATGGTCAATAATCAATGTGTTAATGCCTTATTACAGCTGGAGTAGACACTGGTATTGCCATATGGAAGAGATACGATGGTGGTGAAGGTACAAATATTGGCTATGCAGCACATTTTGGAGGAGCTTTAGCAGGTCAGTAATATTATATGGATAAAAGTAGGGCAGTATATTCCTAATATTCAGTTTCTCTGCTTCTATTCCAGGCCTACTTTTCAGTATCTCTGCCTCTATGCCAGGCCTACTTATCAGTATTCTTTTCTCTATTCTTTGGCCTATTTATAAGTATCTTTGTCTCCAATCCAATCATTCTGATCTGTATCTTATCTTTATTCCAGGCCTACTTATCAGTATCTTTGCCTCTCTCCCAGGCCTATTTTTCAATATTCATTATTCCTGTCCCTATTCCAGCCTTCTCAGTATTTATGTCCCTATTCCAACAGTACTTCTCAGTATTTATGTCCCTATTCCAACAGTACTTCTTAGTATTTCTGTCTCTTTTCCAGCCCTACTTCTCAGTATTTCTCTCTCTATTCCAGCCCTACTTCTCAGTATTTCTGTCTCTATTCCAGCCCTACTTCTCAGTATTTCTCTCTCTATTCCAGCCCTACTTCTCAGTATTTCTGTCTCTATTCCAGCCCCACTTCTCAGTATTTCTCTCTCTATTCCAGCCCTACTCATCAGTATTTCTGTCTCTATTCCAGCCCTACTTCTCAGTATTTCTCTCTCTATTCCAGCCCTACTTCTCAGTATTTCTGTCTCTATTCCAGCCCTACTTCTCAGTATTTCTCTCTCTATTCCAGCCCTACTTCTCAGTATTTCTGTCTCTATTCCAGCCCCACTTCTCAGTATTTCTCTCTCTATTCCAGTCCTACATATCAGTATATATCTTTCACTATTCCAGCCCCACTTATCAGTATTTCTGTCGCTATTCCAGGCTTACTTATTGGTATCCCTGTGTTGAAGAACATTGATGAGAAACCCTGGGAGCGAGTACTCTGGTGGATCTCTCTTATCATTTACGTGGTCTGCCTCATCTTCTGTGTCTGCTGGAACGCTTTTTACCCAGGATTCCCAGACACCGACTGGAGGGACTGCTGTCCATTTCCTGTCATAAAGGGCTAGTGAATAAAATATTAAAATTTTACTGCCCTTATAGTATTAGATGGTAACGGTTTTTTGATAAAATTCTTTGTATTACAAATTCTTATTGCTATATATTTGTATGTCAAGAAGCAGTTACATGAAATCATAGTTGTTGTCCATTGCTTGTTGTAAAACAATAGTAAACTAAGTAGCTGATTTTTGAAAAACGTTTGTTTCAGTATGTTAATTGATTTTTGAAAAACGTTTGTTTCAGTATGTTAATTGAGAAGAACGTTTAAGATGCTTGCCATTATAAGTTCTTGTTGTATTCATCAGATGCCTTCTTGTCGACTAAGATTCCCTTCACGCTGGTGGATACAATATATGTTTCTTGTTCAACAAATCCATTTTCTTCTAATTCTATGTATATGTTTCTAAAGGAAATGACCCAAAATTACAATACTTTCTAAGTATTATTGAAAGTTTGGAATAAGAAGAACTAAATTCTGTGGATATTGGAATGTTCCAGTTATACAGAGTTCACTGTATTTACAAGACCTGATAGATGGTATGTCATTTGGTAAACGGTTGTTCAAGAATATGTATTTTCACTTCACTGAGTGTGTGCTGAATATTTGTGCTGTGTTGGTGATGATTTGGTTCTGTTTAGTATGTTCCAATTCTGGAATGTTGTTAATTTGGCTGAAATTTTATTTATTTACTTTTTCGACCATATTTTAATTTTTTTAGTACATACAGTCCTTGTGTTGTTTGTTTTTTTTAAAATATAAATGTGTGCTATTGCAATATTAACAAGGTCACTTATATGGATATATATTTATATTATTAAAAATAGATATATCATAATAATGTTTCATAGTGTTATTGTACACACATATTTAGAAAATGGCAAATTTTAGTTTACAAAACATTTAGTAACAGAAGTAACTCAAATTTTCTTACAAATGTTCAAAGCTTGCTTATTTCAAATGGTTGGTTTGACTTTTAACACAATTAGTGTATTTCCACTACATACTTGAATCCACTAACATTCTTTTTCCTAGAATCAGGCTTTGGGTCAAAGTTCACTGTACTCGTATCCTTCAGTACCTGTTTCCTGGTACTTGTGATTTACTATTAACAAATAAACTGCTGTTATGAGTACATTCTGAGTGCCATATAAAAACAGTTGATTCATGCAATACAGGCCATACTTGATGAGAATAATTCTTTTGATCAAGGACAAACCATTTCTCATCTCTAAAGTTTTACAATTTTTTTAAGAATAAGGGAAACTTATTTATTGTTTCCTGAGAATTTGTTAGACTTCTAAAGTAAAAAAATGACTTATTTGATACAGCAGTGTAGAAAACAGGCGCCATTAGTGTTAAATTTGTTGATAAGCATGGAGATTTGTTGAAAAGTTCTTGAGTAAGGAATCTAAAATTCACCACATATCTGAAATTCACCATATGTTTAAATATCTAATAAAATAAACAAACTGAGGTCAAATTTGTAGAAAGTCTAGTAGATCGAGGCTTTTTAAACAAGAAAATGTTAATTGTAACACTAAACTACATATTCTTCTTACAATTTACAAAGATCTTACAGGTGGGAATTTCAGATTTCTGGCATTTTTTTTTGGGGGGGGGGGGGGGATTCGTAGAATTGTCTGAGTCATTAAAGGAATAAGGATGTTCGTGAATATGGATGAAAGTTCAGATTAATGCCCAATTAACTTGTGTTCAAAATAATTTTACTTATGATCAGAACAGTATGTTCCCATATTTTGCTCAATAATTTATCGATGAAATGCTGTGAAATATGATCCATTAGATTAGATAATACATGTAATGAGGTTACTGTAATCTCACCACTGCCATGACATCTGTCTGTAGAATATTTATTTTGCTATATATATATATATATCTGAAATATCAGCTAGATTCTTATTAAAGCCTAATTATAATGAAACCCTTTGTTATAGTTTTTGGCAGTCTTTACTTTGTATGTGAATTACAGTCTTGTCTTTTTTTTGGTCAAAATTTGCATCTCTGAGGTGAATATAGAAATAGACAACGACGAACGAGGGGTTATAGGCGATTTTACAACGATTAGCGATATTAGGATCACGAAGGCGAAGCCTGAGTGATTGTAATGCGCTAATCGTTGTAAAATCGCCTATAACCCTGAGCTCGGAGTTGTCTATTTCTATTCTAACATGACATTTTAAAATTATCTCATAAAAATTAGTTTTGAAGCTATTTTGTACAAAAATATACGAATATTCTGTAAAGATTATTTGTCGAATGGTGCAGTTGAAATATTGGAAGAGCCACAAAATAAAATAACCCTTTCTTTGTTAAACGTCCTTAAACTTAAACACATTTGTATCAGTATATTCTATTTTTAAATGTAAGAATCCCTGAATATCGTATTTACCATTATTTGTTTACTTAATTAAAAAAATCCAGGCTGTTACTTTAAGTTTTCTTTTTGCGGAGCAGCATTGTGAGCGATAAAATAGAACTAATGAAGTTATGCGGGGTTTTACAGAGCAAATTTTCGCGTCTTAGCCAATCAGAATCGCGGACACAGCCGTGTCATGTTAGAATGGTGAATACATTTTCAGTTGGGGCATGTGCTATGTGAAAGAACAAACATTTTAAACTTTTACCCAGAATTCTAATCATTTTACAGAGCAACAGTTCAGTGTTTTCAACTTTTACCCAGAAATCAAAACACTGAACAGAGTGACTTTTTGTTCTGTGGTGGGAGCTCACCCCTGCTTATTCTAATTTGTAGAATTAATTTTTTTTTTTTTTTTTGCAAAGTATTACTGCTTATAAACCAGTCATATTCAAATTACTGGAGCTACAGTATGGCATGCAGTGCAATGTACAGGGGAGTGAGAAATGAGACATTGCCGCATTTTCAATAAAAGGATCCCGCCAACACTTAGTTATGTCTGTAATTAATGCATTGTTAGTCATAAAAGTGCGTCCAACCTCCAGATATTACTTTGAACAAGTAGTTCCTACATTTTACTTTCTGCTATAAAGATCTCAGTATTCAGCAGCCGTATTCATAAAAAGAGATCATTAGGGGATGAGCCAAAAGTCAGCTTAAGTTTAGTATAACACGATGTATATCTGAGCCAACTATTTGCTCATTTTCAACTGATCATTTTTGTAGCAACTGGCTCTGAGGTTACAAATATATTGTTCATGCTTGATTCAATAATACTATATTTCTTTAGGCTTATTTTGGCTTCAGGTGTTGGACTAATCCAATGAGAAATCATTTGTACAAGGAAAATAAGTGATAAGATCTTCAATCACAATATTGTTTTAGTGATTACACTTTCAGTGTCTTAAATTTCAAGTGCCTTAATTGATAGTATGTTGTAATGAGTTACCATGACCTCACTGGGTCGTATACACTTCAATCTGTCTAACCTGATTATGCATCCAGTGGGGTAAGTCAATGCTTACAGTCAAACTTCATCTGAGCTGAAAATTCACTAACATTCTTACTGATAGAATTTTCTCTGAAAGCAACCGCTTTCTAAGAAAACTTCTTGGAATAAGAAAATTTTCCAAGAATAACAATTTTTTAAATGTGTGGCCATTTTTTGACTTCTGAAGGTAATAATGATTGTATTATATTGAATTTATTTATATTTGTACTGGTAAATGATAATAATTGGATGTCATTACTGTATTGGAGGCAGGTAGTATGTATCTTGTAGGTGTTGATCAACATACAGGTTTTTATTTGTGGATTGGAAAAAAATGGTATTGCAAACACATTTTTATGGTAATTTACAAAAGTTCTTATTCATATTCTTATTCATTGAAACATTTCTTATATCAAGATTATGTCTTAAGAAGAAAAATGCCTCCATTCTAAGAAAATAGTTGTTATTCTAAAGGTAAGAACATTAGTGAATATAAACCTTGTTTGTTATTGTCTTTTTGTTGTGGAATTTTTGTTGTTACCCTCCGTATAAATTGATGAACTTTTCCTATATTCCACTTGCCAAATTTAGGATGCTTTTATTCTTGTGTTTCATATTTGTTTACCTTGTCATTAGTGTGTATTAGACAATCTTGTAAAATATAACTTTCGGGACTTAGTTGTGGCTTGTAGTACAGCATATAGAAACTAGATGCTAGTTTGTGAAGAGTTCTTTATGTTAATTATATGTACATATTTTGTAGGGTTTTTTTATATATTTCCACCATTAGACATATTTGACCTGAATATCAGGAAATATAGACCAGGGAATATTTCTTTTATTTCCCAGTGCCACTTACCGTTCTTAATTTGCATTACAAATGTGTCAATAAGGAATGATTTTTAATTAATATTTCTTAAACTTTGCAACCAACAAAATATGATGTGATGTATACAGCATTAGAAGAGTATTTTTACCAAATTTCTGCTATTTTTGTGGCAGATTAAAAACTATGCAGAAATGACAGAGATATCTGGAGTTAAAAATAGAATTTTTATACTCACCTTTTTCCCACAACTGTGAATATCTTTTACAGCTAACTTTTTTGCATTATTTTCATTAAAGATCAACTTATTTTACTTTTTACTTAAGCAAAGTGGTGAATTATAAATTTTAAATTATAAATTTTAAAGTAAAACAATCCTTTTGGTGCATACTTGTATATTTTATCACTTGAGAAGACAAAAAGCACAGTCCTCATTAGTGGGCAAATCATGTGGCTTTGTGGATATCAGTATTGACTGTAAAAATATTCCGATATCAGCCGATATCGAGGATTAATATTTTCTGCCAAATAGACCGAATCTGGGATACCAAAAACGTCTTTATTCTAGCATATCCCCAACCGCTAACAGGAAGCGACATTTGTCAAAACAAAAACATTGCAGTTTTCATCAAAAAGGCATTGAAAACTGTGAGATAAAATGTACAAAGGCTTCAGGTTTAGGCTCTATTTCAGATATTTGCAGTGTTAGTTGACAGTTTTACTTAAAATGGCAATATTGATATGTGTCTCAAGGTATCGATATCAGCACCCCTGTTCCAAAACAATAAATTTAGTAGAACCTCTATTATCCAACCCTCTTGGGAGAGTGAAAATTAGGTCGGATAATAGAAGGATTGGATAATAGGAAGGCAAAAATAACGGGCTTAAATGGAGTTGGGAGAGTGGATTTGAGGTTGGATAATTGAAAATTCGGATAATAGAGGTTCAGATAATGGAGGTTTTACTGTATCTCCTATATCAATAAACAATGTACCCACTAATTCTCATCCTTGGGACAGGGATTTCTCTTGATTTGTTTGTTTCTTGTGATAAATTTTAGAATGTGCATGTGAATAGCTTTCCTGTCTTCTCCAATGGGTAGTTAAATAGTTTAATGTCAGTCTGTTAATCTCAGATATTATTATTGCTATGAGTATATTCAAAGGTTAACTATTGTTGTATATTTCTTAAGATATGGTAATTTATAATGATGCCTCCTGTGTATATGTTGCTTTCTTCTTTATCTCATAACTGATAGAATCCCTCCTGATCAAGTGAACTTACAATCTCCTCTCGTAAATTTACATTTCTTGTATTAAAGTATCCCTATTGTGAATTCGGTAGCAAAATAAGGGCTTAAGTCTGAGCTAGAAGTTTTATTTTAAGGCAAAAATCTTAGGACCTCAGGCCAGAAAATGGACTTAAAGTCCTTCAGCAAAACCGGTTCCTGATCTGTTGTAGAAATTGCATAAATTTTACCTGTTTTTAAATTTGAGGCTTTTAACCGAGCAATAAGTTTTAGATTTCTTGCTGTTTTCCTGATTTTTAAAACAGTAGTGTGCTTTCAGATTTGAGTGGTTTGTTTACTTAGGGATTGTGCTGTATAAAAATAAATACAATTATATATTTACATATATTTACATAATGTGCTTTCAAGCGGTGGTTACCTCTGCCCTACTTTACTGGCATGTAGAGGCATGAAGCAAACCCACTTAGAACTGGAGATTTGCAAGAGAGACTTTCCTCTGGAGTACTGATAAAAAAGGTGATTTTCAGATTTTTGGAGAAATAGTCCAAAAAAGATTAGACCATGTGCAAGGTCCTTCTTTAGTGCACTATGAATTTCTGAGAGCATTTCCCTCCAGAAGGAAGTTCCAGTAAGAGTGTAAAATCCAGACTGTTATAAAATGCACTCATTAATTGTCTCAAAAAAAACCAAGTCTTGTGAGCTAGTCAAAAAAAAGTTTGAAAATTAAGAAAATTTCAGGAAATGTTATGTCTTTTTATTCAGATATGTTTGCATGTTTCAGGAAATACAACAAAATATTTGGGGGGGCAAATGTGTTTACATAGTTATATCGTATTTGTGGTTTAAGAAAATCTCCAGTTCTCAGAGGGGCCATGCCATGGCTCTACGCAGATATCAAGCAGAGCTGAGGTAATCACTCCTATGTGATTTCAAATTGTGATTTAAAAACTAGTTGTGAGGGGCCATTGTTCATTTAAACAGATGAGTTTGTGCCTTAGAGTTCAGTTGCAGTGGAATTAAGCACCATGAATGTTCAACTAGATTAGACATAGCTAGATATTCACAAGGCTATAGTTACTAACAACCCCACACTAAAATTATTAAGTTTCATACTTTTTCAAAATATGTAGCAATACGATTTTTTTTGTATAGTGTTTACCATTTTGAAATCTAGTCGAATTAGATGAAAAGAAATATGGTATATTTAAAGAGTAGTACTCTGTTTATTTACTAATATAACTATATGTCTACATGAGCATTATAGTATGAAGAAGTATTGTATTTTTTTTTCAAATCAAAAGGTCACATTTTATTTTACATGTTTTTCCTTCTCTTTTAGTTTTATGCTATACAGCTAGTCACTGATGTAATGTCAGTTACTAAAATATGGTCTGGAGTAAAACTACTTATGTTTGGCTCAAATAAAGATGTTGTGTAGACGGGTTTATTGTGGACCGAGTTCGTCACCTTGACAGGTTCTACGACACTCACATGTGACTATTCGGTAGTGCACTAATACTCATAAACCTTGGAAATATGTAATGGCATAAAATGTAACATTTTGTTGCGTTGATACATCCTACCAAATGGACAATTGCTATTCCGGTCGGCACAGGCCGGCACGCCAGACGACTGAAAAAGTCGCCCTGTGTTTCCACTGGCTGGGCCAGTCCAGTACTGAGCATTTGCCAGGTGGTGCATCGTACTTCCTTCCTGTCTAGACTGATTGATGTCATAGCTTCTTTTTTGTTTTGCGCGTGTACCGTGCAGACAGATTATTCTGTCAGATTTTAAAGTTTGAATATACGTGGATTATTGCTAGTTTGTAACTTTATTTTACTTCTGCGGATATTTGTCACTTTATAGAACAACATGGCGTCTCCTGGACAGAAACGAGGAGGTTGCGGCCATTTAATGGCAGGATTTGACTCACACAATTTCTGCGCGAGATGCCGCGAGAAAGGTAAGGGCCCAGACCATTGTGTTTCTAAGAGTGACTGTAACTTGTGCAATGTGCTAAATAATGACCAATGCTTACAGTTGTCCGCCCCTAGTTACAAACGGAAAAAGCTGAAAAAGGAAAAACATGAATCTATGAAATCTGATAAAACTGACACTCCAACTAAAGCTATGCACTCAGACAGTTCCTCCCTTGTGGACCCGGCCTTAGTGTTGGTTGTGGGGGCAGTGGATGGCCAGGGGATGCTACAGTCCCCTGGTTCAAGTTCCAGCAGCAACGAAAAGATGAAAAAGGTCATGTTTGAAGAAAAGACTAAGATACCAACTTTCAAAACGGCCAAGTCGCCCTCAGACAAGCCTGCCAAGTCAGCTTCTGATAGCAGGTCGGCTAAACCCTCTACTGAAGATAGAATCACTGCTTTGGACCAGAAATGGTCGGACAGATTCCACCGACTAGAGGCATTTTTACTGGCAAGAAGTTTGGAGAAACCAGAATCGACCTTTCAGCCTGTCAAGGTCATGTCAACGCACACCCCACCAGGTGGCTCTCTTAGGGCGACCGACCCCTTCATCAAGCCAGCCAATCGACCTCAGACTCTCTCTCAGTCTACTGACTGACCAACACCCTCAGATATGTCTGGTACCGACCCCCCAGATCTACAGAGACAGGCTACCAGGGAATTGCCAAGTGACCACTTAAGAAAGTGGATCGACTGATTACAGATCTCCTACTGTACAGCAACAGGTTACCAGCAAATCAACTTCTGAACCGGCTGGAGGACAATGCTTTAAGTGTGGACACTGACACTGATAGCGACATGTCAGACCAACCAGAACTCAGCATCTTTGTGGAAGAAGGCGAGTTGTCAGACCAGGATCCAGATGTTACTGTTACCGACCCTGACCAGACTCTCTCTGAAGAACAAACCTACAGAGAAACTATGAGGGGGATCCGGTCATTCATGGGTTGGACACACATCCCTAATATGGACACTGCCACTTCAACATCAGATGATAACCCATTCGAAGGTCCAAAGTTACAGCCAGCCCATAAAGTATTGGTCAAAATGCCCACTGATGAATGACTTTACAACAAACTGACAAAGCTTAACCTCACCCTGGTGGAGGGATACCCATCCTGCAGTTCTGATACTGGTGGCCTCCTCAAAGATCAGTTTATCCGACCAGCCAAGTCGAACAAAAGAATGGTTCTACTGGTGTGACTTCATGGATGAGTGGGTGACATCCATAGATTTCAAAGACACATACTTCCCCATTCCGATTCATAGTCCAGGAAGTATTTGCATTCAAAGCACTACCATTTGGTCTGTCCACAGCACCCATGCGGTTCACGGTAGTAGCAAAGGAAGTAAAACTGATTACTTTACACAAGGATCCACCAGTACCTAGATGACTGGTTAGTCAGAGCCAGATCCCACCAAACCTGTCTCCAGCATACACAGACTCTAGTAGCTATATTTCAGGATTTAGGCTGGTTAGTAAACAAGGAAAAATTCAGAGCTGGACCACAAACAAGTCTTCGACTTCATCAGTTACCAGTTCGACTTGAAAGACGGCAAGGTCAGTCCCACCCTAGAACGTTGGCAGACCTTAAATGCAAATATACAAGAGCTTACGTCCTGTCTGGTCTGTCCGGCAACTGATGTCCCTCATAGGGCTATTGACAGCCACAGAAAAATCAAGTCCACCTTCGTCAACTTCATATGAGGCCAATACAGTGGCACTTGAAAAACAATTGGAGAGTACCGGAATCATTAGAAAAAGTGATCCCTATTTCAGGTCACTCCACCCCCACCTAAGATGGTGGCTTGAGGAGGTCAACATTCTCCAAGGTCAACCATTATACCCACTAAAACATGCTCTGCAAATCTTTAGAGACACATCAAAAGAAGGGTGGGGTGCTCACTTAAATGAGCACACTGCAAGAGGTACCTGGTCCTTACCAGAAAGCAAGTTGCACATAACCTACCTGGAACTAAATTGGGTCTTCATGGCTCTGAAAGAGTTCCAAGACCTCTGCTGGAACAACATAGTTCTCATAGCTACAGACAACACCACAGGGTTGCCTACATAAACAAGGAGGGGGATGAAGTTGGGCCCTCTGTGTGCCCTTCTGATGAGGATCCTGACCTGGTGTTTAGGAAAACAGGTGACTTTCAAAGATGGACACATTCCAGACTGGCTATGTGGTAGCAGACAAGCTATCCAGGCTAGGCCAGACCATCCAGACACAGTGGTCTCTCCTCCCAAAGGTCTTCCAATCAATGTGCAACAGGTGGCATCAACCTCAGCCTTTGTTACGAGGTTCAACAATTGACTGACTAAATTTGTGTCACCAGTACCAGACCCCCTGGCTTAGGCAGTTAATGCACTCAGCCTGCCGTGGGAGGTTCTGGATGCATATGTCTTACCACCAGTAGTCATCTTGGGCAAAGTGGTGGAGAAGTTGCAGGACTACCCATGCAGAAGAATCATTCTGATTGCTCCAGGGTGGCCCAACATGCTCTGGTTTTGGGATCTAGTGACCATCAGATCCCACTGTTCTCGCCCCACCTGCCCAACCTGCTCACTCAACCATTCAATCAGACTCCACACAGGAAATCTGTCAAAACTAAATCTGAGGCAGTGGCAGCACGAATTGAGTTTCCTCAAAGAGAATCAACCAAATCAGTCTATTAGGCAAAGTGGACCATTTTTACAAAGTGGTGCCTCAGTAATTAGATGGACTTTAGGGCACCCCTGTAAATCAATAGCCAACTTCCTGCTATACCTGTTATAGGAAAGGAAGTTACAGCTAAGTACCATTGATGGCTACCGATCAGCCATTGCTGACAAACTGGGAAATTTGCCTATAAATGTCAGCAAAGATGAGAATGTCACTAGTCTCCTGGATAGTTTTCACAGAACCAGACCCAAAGGTCAGAGGGGTATCCCCTCATGGAACCTGTCCCTGATGTTGCACCAGCTGACAAACGCTCCATTTGCACCCATTAAAGAGGCCTTGAAGTATTAGACCTTCAAGACTGTGTTCGTCTTAGTCCTGGGTTTGGGTAAACGCAGGAGTGAGATCCATGCTTGGCAGAATAAGAATATTAGACACCAGTCAGACTGGTCCAAGGTATCCTTGTACCCCTCACCCAGCTTTCTTTCCAAGAACCAGCTGGCCAAAGAGGGTCCAGGTAGTGTGGCCAGAGCCTTACGCTACTATTTGGACAGAACTTCAGACCTCAGGCGGAAAAAGGAGTTAGTTTTTGTCTGCTTTAAGAAAGGCTTTAAAAAGGACATCTCACCTGCCACTATCTCCTCAGGGATCAAGCAGACTGTGATCCTATGCTGTGAGCTCTCTGACCAAGAGGCCTCACCTTACATCAAGTTAAAGCCCATGATGTGATGGCCTTTGCTGCTTCCAAGGCCTTCCAGGCATGCTTCCTTAGGGAAGTTTATTTTCTGGGACTGAACTCATCCCTCTCTTCCCCCACCACAGAGCAGGTCTGTGTAACAGGGCTTCAGCAACATTGGTTTATCCCTGGCAACCAGGTACTGGTTACTGACCATAGGCCTACAAGTTTCTTCCTACAGTAAATCAACCTAGGCCTGGAAATTTTGTTGTGGTTTATGAGTTCAATTAAGTCCCTACTAACTTACCTGCCAACCAAGCATTTGTCCATTGGATAGGATTGGGCAATAAAATTGCAAATTTAATAAGTAAATTAAACTTAAGTTAAAACCTTACCCAATGGACAGGCAAGACCCTCCCAACTGACCCCACTATCAGCTTACTAGGGGTCTAAATAGGGATCTAAATAGGTTAGATTGTACACACGCCAAACCAAAAAGATGCTATGCCGTCACTCTGTCTAGACAGGAAGGAAGTATGATGCGCCACATGGCGAATGCACAGTATTGAACCAGCCCAGCCAGTGGAAAAACAGGATGGCTTTTTTCTGCTGTTTGGCAAGCTGGTCTGCGCCGGCCGGATTAGCAATTGTCCATTGGTTGGGGTATTAACTTGCAAAAAGTTTAATTTACTTATTACATTTGCAATTTATTTTAATTTAAAAAATGACACGTGAAAACTATAAAACCAGTTGAAAATGTTTCATCTCTATGTTGGTGTGATCAATTAATGTGGATACTTTACAGGCAAATTGCAATGAGAAGAAATTTTTAAAAAATTTCTCATTTCTCCAATCTCTGTGCGACCTAACCAGTGTCAGGACATTTACAGGCAATGTCCGACCAAAGAATTCTGTGTGGGTTTTCTGTTATAGTGATAATAATGCAGTTGTACTATATTTCTTTAACACAGTGCACCAAGTAATATAAATGTTTTTAAAATTAAAATGGTTCTTAAATATTTTTAAAATTAAAATGGTCATTATATGAAATTATAGAAAGTTCCAAAGGGACTCAGTCTACTATCCATTATTTTGTAATATTGGACACTTACGAGGTTATTAACGTATTTAAATTACACTCCTTCGTTAATTTGTAATTTTGAAGGTTTTGTTTATCACCAATATATTCTTGTATGTGTTTTGGGTTCCTTTAGTTGAAATGAAATTAAA
Source organism: Sabellastarte sp. h YS-2021 (assembly GCA_964017235.1). Lineage (NCBI taxonomy): Eukaryota > Metazoa > Annelida > Polychaeta > Sabellida > Sabellidae > Sabellastarte > Sabellastarte sp. h YS-2021. Next base: position 80,453,000 of record OZ024935.1, on the reverse strand, counting down.
GGGGTTTCTTTATAAATCTGTGCAAAGGGCTTCCATATATGGTTATAATCCACTGAGTGGAACAACTGGCCATTAATGAAAGATACTGGACATTTAATAATATATTGAATCCAACTTTAAACCCCAAATTGATCATTTGCTTAAACATATAACAATCGCAAGCAGTATCTTAGAAACCCCAACCCAGGTCCACAGGTAGAGCTGACAGAGACAAATAAAACTTCTGTAGACTCAATTCAAGTCAACTTTGAGGAGGACTGAGCCAGGGGCAGACCCCACCTTGTGTATAAAATATGGACAAGATGCAATGTATAGTTTTCTCGTTATGCACAAAGAAAGACAAACCTGGTTATAAAGCCTCATCCCTCTCCTTCAGGGAGTAATGGTGATAAGCCAACTTTAAATACATGTCCTGTTAAGTAGTACAGTGCACTAAAGAGTCCGGTTATAAGTACAGAATAAGGTAACTGAAAGAGTCCCATATTTATTATGATGTTATGATTATTACCCATTTTTATGTTACTTGTTGAATAACATTATGAGTGTCCTATATGTGGCTTGTTGTTATTGTGCTGTTTTCAGCTTCAATACTTGCATCTCTTATCAAAGTGATAGTGTGTTTTAAAGTGGTTATTTTTTTAACCATTTACGTTTTTAACATTGATTACAGTTCAAATGTTTCCTTCCAGATATGAAGTGTGAGTTTGATTCTTTTATGACTTGCTTGCATAATAGATGTTTGCAATAAATTCTTTGTGAAAATTAAATCATTGTGGCAGTACTGTTAACTTTACAAAAGTATCGTGTATTTCTAGGTATCATGCAGTACTGTTAACTTTACAAAAGTATCGTGTATTTCTAGGTATCATGCAGTACTGTTAACTTTACAAAAGTATCGTGTATTTCTAGGTATCATGCACTTCCTGTGCGTCAGTCACATATGTGTTTATTCTTGGGATAACTTTTTGTAACACCATCGATGAAATTTATGTGTCAGATGTAAATCCCATTAATTTTGCAAATTTTGAAATCAGATACAAAGGGGAAAGGAGATAGAATTTTTCAGAACCCCACCCCACCACATAATGATACCACAAAAAATATTCTCCTTAGATCTGCCAATCAATTCAAAAATTGTTATAGTCACTCCTTTGATGTTTGGTTTAAAGTCACACTTTGGGGCTACCAAACATCATTATAAAGACCGGAAATGCGCAGACAACGAAAATCCCTGCAGTGCGCACATTGTTTCCGTGAAATTATATGACGTATAATTGTACTATGGCCATTCCGGTAAGCGATTATTTACCCTGCACTGGGAAACGTCTGGTAAATTGTTGCATGAAAAATAGACAATTAATTGGATCAGAAATTCTTTTTTAATGTAACAGTTTGACTTAAATAATTTTAGAAAGCAAATTGTCTGTATTACACTAAATGTGTTGAAATAGTGAAATAAAGTTTGAGAGATTTAGTGATTCTGATTTATGTGTCACCATGAATGTTTACAAGGTGGAACAGCCAAAACAATAAAACGGCAAAAATAGTTCAACATAAAAAAAGGTTATGTAGCCATATTCATTTCAGTTATGATATAAAAAAGGCTAAATGTGGTCTTTATAATAGAAATAAAGTCCTCAGTTTTGTGATTTATAACCCCATATAATTCACAAATTTCCGGCGAATAACGGACGAGCGCGTTTTTATCTGGGGTTATAAATCACAAAACTGAGGACTTTATTTCTACAATTATAGAAATAAATTCTTCTCTTGCATAGAAATCCTTTCTGTGGCTGAAACAGATAGCACAGATTTAAAAGATGCAGTAAGCTAGTTAAAACAGTTGCTGTACCTTTGTACAAAAAATTGACCTGCCTTTAAAAAGATAAATGGATAGTTCGTGGGCAGTCATATAAGCTGAAGTAGTCGAAATCAAGTTTTTGCTTTATTTTGTGATGTATGTTAGCCACATGATAACTGGAGACTCGGGGGGATATAATTTGACAATGTGTTGTGCCTTAACTATGTCAGTGCATTAACTAATGTGACTTTTCAGGTTCTCAAATTATGTTTGTAATAAACTTGTGAAGGTGAAACCGGCCCTACCAGTTTATGTTTATATACATATGTCCATTGTTATGCTAACTAGGTTTTAATAGTGTAGGTTTTAAACTGCAATTTCAATATCAAAATTGCATTTAGACTTTGCATATAAATATTGAAATACTGTATAAATAGAAATTTGAGCCAAAAAACATTCCTAATTTCTTTATTTGTAAGAAATTCACTAGAATTAGTTTTCACTATTGGCTAGTTTCTACTTGAGATATTAATATTGATTTAAAATTTCACAAGGAATTAATTTGAACTTTCCATGCTGATTGACTAAAATAGCTAAAATAAATACCTTGTGAAAATTTCAATGTACACAATATTACAAAAATAAAATGCACCATTTTATTGTTTAAAGTACAACATATGAAGATGTTATAACTTATAAAGCACCAGTATCACCTTTGATGTCTGTTAGCTCATGAAACAAAAAGAATTCCATTGGTCACCGATAAACACTGCCTCCTTTGTAGACATAAAAGTTATCTGCAGCTAAAACTTTCAGCTCCCAGTATTTCCAGCGTTTTATAAATGATCATATTTTGCATAAGATTTTTTAGGTTGCATTGTGAAACTGTAGACTTGCCTAAATATTATGACAATACCAACATTATTTAGACATTCTATTAAACATTCTGAAAACCAGTTTATGGACATTTGAAACACCAGTTTATTAACATTCGGAACACTAGTTCATAAGCATTGTTAACACCACTTTATACATATTCTCATCACCAGTTAAGAACGGCTCTTTCTTTTTTACCAGATCATAAACAATCTTAAAGCGAGTGTATTGACATTTAATTGCTTGCACCAGGTGTTTTAATTGCTGATCACCAGTTTCAAAGCATTTTTATACCAGTTCAGAAACACTTTTAAAAATTTTTTAAACATTCTTAACTGCAGTAAGATGAAAGTAGAAATACATCTGCTATTTACAAGATTATTTTTTGTATTTTTGCAATGTTAACAAATAAAAGGTCATATGAAAAAAGAGAGTAGAAATATATCTGCTGTTTATAAGATCATTTTTGTATTTTTGCTATGTTAACAGTAAGAAATGTTGCATAAATATAGTGAAATCCATATCGTGTATTGTTACCGTGTATAAGCTCTAATATTCTTCAATAAAATCTCTTTCCTGTTACAAATAATATTTTGTGTACGTGTTTTTTAGTAGATAGCATTATCGATTTGTGTTGATGACTTCCCGTTTTTCACTAATATGTATGCCCCTGTATATATGTCAGCCTTTTTCACATTCTGCCTTTAAATATGGAATTATTTACAAATCACTATAATTTCACAAATCCTATAAAAGGGTGGATAATAAAAGTAAACATCTGTTATTAGAAATATACAAAAAAAAACATATATCACTCATGAAGAATAACAATATTATACTCCTGCTATGCAATCGTATAATATTGTTATTTTCATTTGTGATATTTATTTGTATATGTCATTCAGGAAGTTTTTCCTATTGGATGTTCCATTGAAAGTTACCTAACTTTGTCCTGTTGGAAAATATATACAACAAGCAGTGCCTGGGGGAGGACAAACCCTTGACCACGGATCTAGAACCAGGTATTGATGACAAATCATTTAATCAATTCCAGAGTCAAAAGGTTGATCCAGATCATTTTTGAGGAGGACTAGGCCAGAGAAGACACCACATTGTGTCAAAGTAATGGATTAATTTATACATTTCACAGAGCCTTTCATTACCTCATAGTCCTTAAGAGCCAGGGTGGCAGAGTGGTAACACTCTCACCTCCCACCTCTGAGGTTGGGGTTCAGTTCCCGGCCCTACCTTAAGTGGGAAAGCTGGTAGTTGCTTGCCGTTGGTCGGCAGTTTACAGTACAGAACCTTGACCAACTGTATGTACTGGTTTCTTGTGCCCTTCAAACTACCCGTCGTAATATGACCTGTACTTTGAAAGCGACATAAAACCCCAAATAAATAAATTAGAGCTGCGTGGGTATATTTTTTATCCCATGGCGTCAGGATGCGCCAGCAGGTTGTGAAGAAAGTTTGTCTGGGCTTTATCTCAGAAACCATGAGGACCTGGTGTAAAATGTTGATCTTGGTGGGGACATTGTTTGGAGTTTAGATGTGCAACTTCTACACTGATTTGACTTTGCTATAGTGACCATGACCTTTAAAATATTGTCCAGTTTATTACTTGGAAACCGAAACATGTAGGAAGTTGATACTTTGTACAGTTATAGGGCATAGGTGTGCAACATCATAGTGTGACCTTGATTTGACATTGCCATAGTGACCTTGAACTTTAAAATCTTGTTTTGACCATATCTTAGAAACTGCAAGGTGTTGGAAATTGGTTGGATTGAACTGGACTTTGGTTGGGAGTGTAAGTCTATCTTAAATCATGACACGACGTTTAAACTTAGCTCTGCCAAAGTGCAGCAACCTGCCATATTTGACACATATTTCTCTTACCACAAAGATATGTGGATTGCTACAACTAATTAGTTTATGTTCTTTTACTTAATTGTTCTATTTCCATTGACAGCATACTTCCATTAATAAGTTTGGCAGCTTCAGAATTTTAGTTTACATATTACTGCTGGTATCTTTACTTGAATTCTGAAATTTTAATACTTTTTCTTTACATAAATGTTCTTTTAAACATTACTTTCTCTACTTAAATATTACTTTGACCTGCACATATCTGATACTGTTTTGCTCTGAAAGTCACCTGATCTTTGTGTGAAATCATTCCTTCTATATCTCATGGTGTTGAAGAGTTTCCTCAGACAATGGAGTACACACATCTCCAGTGCCATGTTTACTTTAGTTTCCTTATTTTATCTCTTGTCCTTTATATTAGTGTAAAAGCCGGTTCCAATATGGAGTGATAAAATAGATCTTTCAAGGCTGACATAATTTTCAAGTCAAGTTTAAATGTTTTATGCACTCGTAGTTTTGGATTTCAGGTCAAGCTGATACTCCAATCTGAATGGTTAATCGGCAGAATTTTTATAGACATCTACAGACATATCATCTATAGACATTTCTAATCTATTTAAGAATTTTTATTCCATATCATTTTCTTTCAACAGCACATGCATGTCACTGGACCATTAACTTTTCAGATTTTCACAGATCCCAGAGAAATATAATTGTTTGTCAACTGTCATCAGGGCAATTTCAGCAGCCAACAAATTCACTGTATTTGTTCTTTCAAATCTGCAGACGCAATCTATATTAGTGCCTAATGGTGCAAAAGAAAGTGGAGTACCCACATCTGCTCATACGAAATGCCATATGTTGTTATATTATGTATAATAACACATGATTACGCATTGGTAACATGAATTCAGGCAATCACCCAGATTTATCATTGGCATTTTTAAGAGCTATTTCACTTTAAAATTATATTTGAGTACAAATTCTCAGAATATAAGCTAAACAAAATAATGGCAGTTTTTATTTCCTTTTCAATAGTTGATATTGAACAAATTAATGAAAATGTTTCTTAAGGTACTGATATTCAAGGAATTTTAGTACAAAAGCAAGACAGTCAGTAACAAACATACACCAGCAAAAAATAGGTATTGTTGTGGGAAGGTATGTCTGAAGAAATGTCTCCTCAGTGTTTTTCTGAAAACCTATGGTTATTGCCTTCAGGAAGGAGGTATTAAATTACTGTCCATTTATTTGTCTTTTTGTTTGTCCATTTGTCTTATTAATAGCAGAATTACACAAATACTACTGGTTGGATCATCAAGAAAAAAGAAGATGTAGAAATACTGAGCTCATCCATTATGCCGGAAGTATCATCATTTTATAGAGGTCATAAAGTACAAAACCTGAGGGCTTTCTTTTTATCATACAGACCAGTTTCATTCAATATTATTATAAATATAATTTTTCCGTACATTTTTGGCTCACTATATTGTGTCTGTAATCGTTGGTTCTCTATTATCGACATTCGTTCATTTATTGCTTTAGATTAATGGACACAAAAATATGCCCACTGCATTGTTTTGTGTAGTTTGCGCACTTCCAGGCCTATATGTAATAGGTCTTGGTTCAACTTAGATCCCAGATCACTACCTGGATACACATAATGTCAAAGATCAGGATTTTCCCATTTATATATATTATTGAGCATTTTAAACAAAATTCATACATACTTTGGCAGAGGTTTACACTCTCTGAGTGCTATTGTTTGACATATTAATCCAAGTGCAAAACAGGAGAATCAGGAGTATAATGAGTAACACATTCACCTCCCACCCCAAAATTAAATCAAACCAGGTTAAAAGTTCTTCCACTCAGTAAATTGAGAGTAACTAAATATATACTAACAGTGTGTCGTAAGAGTTTAAAAAATTGCTATATTAAACCCACTTGTGTCAATTACATGAGTGAAAATTGAACAACAAGTACAAGAAGCACAAGAGCACATACTTCCACCAAGGCATGTAATAATTAATAAATTGGAAAATCTGGATTATTTGTTCTGTATCCAGATGATGATCCAGATCACTCACAAAATTTAATGGGATCTAAGTTGGACTAACATCCATCTTCCCATTTCTTCATGAAGATCCAACCAGTAGTATCTGCATAATCCTGCTAACGAACAGACAGACAAAGGGACAAACAGAAAAATGGTCATGAAAATAATACCTCCTTGGCAGAGTTAACAAGTGTTGAAGTTAATACCTGCTTACATGATAAGCCACTGTGTTATCGCCAGTGATTTATTTTGCTTTTGTCATATGTTTTGTGTTGCCAGTTGAGAATAACGTGAGGGTCAATTTCCCTGGTCACATCCAACACTGATACTGATTAAGATGTCCACCCCCTCCCATATGCACTGACCATTTTATACAATTGATTGCCTATACCAGGGGATTATATTTTTGAGTGCCTGTCTGTCCGTTTATCTGTGATAGCTCCAAAAGTAATGAACGGATCTTCTTTGTTATACACTTAACTACTTTCAACTTCACTTAAGGTTAACTTTAGGTATTATATTATGTGTGGGTAAGGCCTGATTAAACAAGAAACAATTATATTTTTGTGATCATGATCATATTCTGGACACCTAAAAATCCAGAATTTTCAAAGAAACCACTTTCAATGTATTTTCAGTGGCTTAAATTTGGCTTCTTGACCATAGGAAGATCATATTCTGGGTACTAAAAACTCATGATTTTATTTTTATTTTGAAATGCCACCAGCTTCCTAGTTTTACGTGTTTTATCCATTATTTAAGTTAAGCTATTTACACTCACTGAAACATTTACATGTAAATGTCTCATCATTTTAAACCATTTAAATTTGCTATTCAGATATTTAAGTTGAGGCCACCTGAGCTGACTTCATCCTGAACCTATCTCTAACAATTTCGGTTAAAATTTAAACTCTAATTTGCGGTTAGCTTAAACTCAGAATTTTAAAGTTATCCCTTCTAAATTTAGGTAAAGATTTTCTTAACTCCTTTCAACTTCACTTAAGTTTAACTTTAAGTTGCTTTAATTCCAACTTTATCTGTCCTTTTAACTAATAAATAGTAGTAACTACATTAAAACTGTGTACATAAAATAAATGAAAATTAAGAGATATTTTATCTTTTCTTTTGGTTGAGGGAAAGCCTGGTTTCACACATTGACTGTAACAAATGTTCGCATGTATGCATCGATCAAACATTAAGTTTGAACTAAGACTAGACAGGGCACAGGTCCACGTCAATAAAAAAGGGAACTGGTATAGAGTAAGAAATCTAAAATTCGCCAGGAATCTAAAATTCGCCACCTCTAAAACCTTAGTTAATTTTATGAAGAAAATGATGTTTTTGTCTAAAAATTGGTATTTTTCAGTTCAAAAAGCCTTAATTTACTATACAGTCAACAAATCTCACCACAATTCATTTATTTTATTAGTATTTTTACCTGTGGCGAATTTCAGATATGTGGCGAATTTTAGATTTCTTACTCTATCACCTTTGGTGACCCTCGCCAAGTCTAGCTCTAACTTAAGCGTTAAACTGATGCACATTTTATTTAAGATAAATCAAATAAACCAGCACCTCTTTACATCATACCAAATACTATCGAGAAGTAAAACAACATGTACACCATATAAGGTAACTTAAAATGTATTGTATTAACCTTTGCCTGTAGAGCTGCTAAATGGACCTACCAACCCTAATTAGTTGAAATGGTGGCAGATACCAAGCACTTTAGCGTAGAGAAAAGCAGTCCGGGACCAATCATGGTCTGTTGGTGAAGTCTCATGCAATGTTGTACATGGTGAAATACTCTTGCTTCAGCGTAACGAGTTTACCTCCTGGACATCCCAATATTGTAGTTAAGCATACTAGCCGCATAACTTATCTTTTCACTTGTTAGAGGGCTCTTCCACATTGTCTAGAGAATCATAAACCCACCTCCGGCTTATGAAAATTCTCCCGGAATGAGCAGTTTTGGATCAGAATTCTCCAGGAGCTTTCAGAAGTGAATTTGTATGTGTCCCCTAGCAATCCAATTTTCTAAAAGCTATCTTAACAATTGTAAACAATCTTTTCAATCGTAAGTCGATCCTAGGAATCACTTAGGTCATTGTAAGGTTTGTGACCCCTTTGGGAGCAGTCAGTAAGCAATCAGAAATTTTTTGGAACAAACTGGATGGATCGGAAATTAATCACAACATAGCTCAGAAACCTATCATAAAATCCACCCATGGATTGTGGCTGGTTTAATTTTTTTACCAGTTGGGAGGAAGGTTTCACATGGAATCGCCAAGGTGGAGCTGGCTTCTTAAGGCCAATAAGGTAAGTAGTGTGATGATACATGTTTAATTGTCCCAGTTTACAAACATGTTTGAAATCTTCATGAGTGAGTATTTCTGTTCCGATTACTCAATTCCAATATGTTTTTCAATGGCAGTTTTGAATAATCTTTTTGATGTTACCAATTTTTACCTTCATCGTGGACGTTATGTTTTTGGTGATGATCTATTTTAAAAAGTTTTTGATGAACTTTGATTAAAACTTCAAGACAATTATTGCTTATAAGCCAATGCTATTTTTTGGAACACAACAGATGCACATATGGCTATTTGCAATTTATTTCCAATGTTAAAGCAATTAGTGGCTCAATAATTCATTTCTTTTCAAGTAGATCTGAAGAAAAAAACAGCTGCACCAATACAATGATATAAGCCTGTTTGCTTGTATTTTTTGTCATTATTTCTCTATTCCTAATGAGTGGCAATGTTGTTTTTTTTTAAATTAAAATCTTGAGACATCACTTTAATACATAAAGAGGTATCTTAACTGTTGCACCCCATTTACAACTTCATATTTCTAGAGACAACATATTATAATGGTAAACGTACATGTGATGGTAAGAATGATGATAATTTTTTTTTGTATTGCAAATAAATGGTCACTGGTATAAGTAAAGTGAAATAACTAATAACCAAATTCAAATAATGGTCTATTTGTACTTTATAACTGTGTGCTGTTTATATCATTTTATTTTATTCTAATCCAACCAACTTTTACAGCACTTAATCTCCACTGAAAAGAAAAAATTTCAAAAGTCAGGGTCTTTATAAAAATTTGGGCACCACATAGACACAGCATAAATAAAGGGGGCCATGGTGGATATGCCTCAAGAAATAGGAAAGACCTAAGCTTCTTTCTGAAGGAGACAATAAAGGAGGATGGACAAATCTCATCAGGCGGTTTATCAAACACTGTAGGTGCATCAAAAACAAAATGGAAACAAGGATGAAAGGGGTTTTGGTCTACTAGCACGAGCTGCAAAGTCATCAGAGACACAAGTAGTGCACTGAAGTGGCCCACCCCAGTACTAATGTAGCCTAATGCCGCTTAACTTCAGTGAACAGATAGATACTCATCACACTGCGCCACAAATCATGAAAGTCTGGAGACAAAAAAAACTGAAAAAAGTGATTCCTAGAAGTGCAGGCCTTGCTAGAGATCATGCTTAAAATAGTGTTTAGGTGATTTATGAATAGATTAACAAAGCTGGAGAACCAAAATTCTTTAGCATCTTCCAAATACCGCATCCTATTGTGTGGACTGATACAAGTGAAGAGGTCCATACAGAAGTACTTAGCATAGCTAGCAACTAGAAACTTGTGTTGCAATAGTTTTGAATGTGTAGGGCTATGAGCTACTAATGACTTTTCTTGAGAACAGGAATGCTTCTGCTGTATCTCCTCGTATTAGATATATTTCTGACAGTGCTTTTGAATACATTACAGTTTGTATAAATTGAATTGAAAAGAAGGCTCCTGAATAATAAATTGTGGTAGTTAAGGCACACTTGATCAAAAACAGAAGTGAAAAATAATTTGAACCGAAAGGAATTGTGATATTTAACTTTCATATATCTATTAAATTTCTCAAATATTTATAAACAGATTCATATAACAGTTGTTTTAGATTTTTGTTTGTACATTTTATATCTTCTTTTACAGGTTAGGTGGAAAAGAAACCTTGCCTTTCTTTTGGTCTTTGTTATAGGTCTGTTGACTTTGGTATGTTGTGGCAATTAAAACACACTGGTATGTTAAATGTCACCAAGATACAAATATATGGTGCCAAAGAACATGCACCATGTAACAGAAGCACTCCAACTCCAGATGAGTTTAAAGTACCAAATATAATGCACTATATCTGGTATATAAACAAAAGCACTGAAATGAGGTTTAACCAAGTGATTGGGGTTTTGTCTGCCAAGAAGTACATCCAGCTAGATGTCATATATTTCCACTCCAACAATGCACCTCATGGCAGATACTTTGAAGAACTGAAAAACCAGTAAGAATTCAAGCTGTGGTAATGTCTCTAATAGTAATATTGCCTGAGTGATGTATAATTTTTATTTCACCTTAAGAGAAGACAAATGTGTGTCTTCTTTCTTGAGGAATAAAATTTATATTTATATCTCACCGGGGCTTACTTTATATTATTATCGGTTCCAATAATAGGGGAAAATCTACTTTTAATTGCACTTGTTAATGGCAAATCAATGGTGTATCAGCCATAGAAAGTATACTTAGTAAGGGCCATCAATCACACAAACTGTATATCTCCTATTCACATTTCAATGTTTCCAATCATCATGTGATTACATGCCAAGACCCTGGTGGCCCAGGCATAACACACAGGCTTTCCATCTCTGAAATCAGAGTTTGAATCCCAGCCCGATATAAAGTGGGAAAGCTGGTAGTTGCTTGTTACTGGCCGGTGGTGTGCACTACAGCACATTGATCAACTGTTTGTACTGGTTTCCTCCACCCAACTAACTGCCTGTCACAAAATAACCGATGAGGTACTAGGAGCAATGTAAAAAATAAACACTAGGAAAGTAGACCCTTAATACCCCAGTTACACTACAGGTGGCCTTGCGAACTTTTATAGGCATTTTGTTAAACACCTCATTCCTGTTATTACTGATCCATTCCTGTGTTTGAACAGTGAACTTGCCAGTGAAGCTTTGAAATGCTCAAAATTTTTGCATCAAGGGTTTTTTACCAATACATGTCTTCAAAAAGATTGATTTTGAAACAATATTATCAAACTATGACCGTGTTAAAATCTTACTGGAATATGGAGGTATCTATCTTGATTTTGATGTCTTGGTTATTCAATCATTCGATGAGTTAAGAAAATACAGATACACTACAGATGCAAAAAACAGGGATCAACACTTCGTGCAGGGATTATTGTTTGTAGACCAGATAAACCCTTCCTGCATATATGGTTGAATTCTTTCTATGATGACTACTGAGCAACATGGGGTTACAACAGTGGATATGTTTTCACAAAGCTTGCCAAAAGATATCCGCATTTAATCCACATTGACAAAAACAAACTCCTTCACCCCAATTATAATAAAATGAAGAAGATATGGGGTTCTGAGGGATATCAATGGAGAGAGAACTACGCCATCCATACATGGATAAGAGTGGCAAGTCTCAAGGAATATCTCAATGAAATTTCTATTAAAACTATGAATAATACTTATGGCAGAATAACTAGAGATGTTCACTATGGATCAGAGGCCTCAATGTTGAATTAAGAGGGAGAGAGGATGATTTAGACCTCCGGCTAAGTATCTATGCCCCAATGAAACTAAAGGAGCTATAGGCTACAATTTTTATGGCAATTGATATAATGCCTCATTCCTCAATGTACTGCTACACTTCTGTAAGTTTGCTTGGCATACTGTTACATTCACTACTTCTATGGCCACACACATACTATGCAAATTTTCTGCCTACCAAAGGCAGGTATCAAAATCACATAACTGTCTGTAAGTGTTAGGTGTTGTATCATCTCTATAGTTATTCCATTGCCTTTCCCCCAAATTCTGTGTCATTCAGTGTCTTTCTGTCTCTCTTGTTTTGCACTGGCCCTAATTTTACAGTATGCTTCATGGATCTTTACAGCACCTATTCTATATCTTTACCGTGTGTTTTCTGTGTCAACCCATAGCCATTATCATCCCTTGTCCTCTTTTGCAACAAAAATGTCACTTGAACTATGCAGTTAGGTTTTGCAGGAGGTACAGCATGCGCCCTGTGTCTTTAACTGCTGCAAATACCAACTGCAGTGTAATCAGGGCATAACCCTTGCCTTCCAGAATGTCTGCACATAATGCAAATGTTTAATTTGTCATAATGCACACTGCATCAAGGGCACTTCTAGTCTCAGAGACACTCCTCAGCTGGCTAAGCTAAATAAATATATGAGAACATGGTGAGAAACACTTGTACTGTAATCAAACAGTTGTGTCTTTACAGCACATATTGGGGCCACGGTGGCAGAGTGGTAATACTCTCGCCTCCCACCTCTGAGGCCGGGGTTCGGTTCCCGGCATGGCCTCAAGTGGGAAAGCTGGTAGTTGCTTGTTGTTGGTCAGAAGTTTACAGTACAGAACCCTGATGAACTGTATGTACGGGTTTCCTCTGCCCTCCCAACTACCCGTCGTGATATGACCTGTACAGTGTTGAAAGCGACGCAAAACCCCAATAAATAAATAACTAAAAATAAATTTACAGCACATACTAAAGCCTATGGCAAAGCTATCAGGGCAAGAAGAAGATTGGCATTTAATATCTCCCCATGCATTACACACATGTCTGTGAACACATGTGGGGTATTCACTGACTGTCAGTTTTGCGGAGACCTTGGAATATAAAAGAGGTATAAACCCACTCTTTGATGAATAAAGGATAATTAATTGAACTTCTTTTTACTTTGGAGATTTTTTTGACACACTGTGTAAGATCATGTCACAAAATAGTCTTTATGATGAAGGAAAGCAGTGTATACTTGGCCAATATTCTGCAATTTTAACAACTGGTAGGCAAGTTTCCTGTTTGAGGTTGGGCCAAGAACCAAACCCAGAACTTCAATTAATCTCAATCTAGTCTCCTCTTTATATAATCACTGTATCATCATGTTCTAAAGCACCAAATAATAGTCATAATCATAATATTCATTAAACTACTTAAAATTTATCGGTTGTACATTTAAAATGCGTCAATCAAAGGAAAAAACTAAACTGTGAAAACTGTGCAAAATATGTATGTTTAAAGTCCATTCTAGTAATGATTTTTTTTGTCAATTTTGTGAGATAGTATATCAGTTTTTAGATATTTATTCAATTTTAGATAATATCTGAATTTCTTCCAGATTCTTTTAGATATTGCATATTTGAATAAGTATAGTGAATGACTAAAAACATGAGATACTTATTTAATGAAATTGAGTTATCTCGAAAAATGACTCTGTATCTCATAAAGTTCAGAAATGTATTTTAAAAAATTAAGTTTCCTGTTAAATATTCCTGTATTTTTGAATGTCAGCCACATCCCCCAACTGTTAGGACAGGAGAGATTCTGATAATATTTACTGCCCTGTTAATAATTCCTTTGCCATCTAAAATTATGATTACTCTTGGTACTAAGTATATTTGCATGTCCCTTTCAGTAATAGGGGAAAAAGGCCAAAGTAAAACAATGATATAACTGAAATAATGTTTGGAATCTTTGAGAAATTATATAAAACATGTGTTGTCCCTATTAGGGATTATATTTGTAGTCTTTAGGGCATTCATCAGAACAAATGTGTGAAATATATATACAGTTGTATGATCAAAGATATTTCTTAGGTGCACACTGTGAAGCAACAATTGATGGTATAAGTGGTGACTTTTAGTAGTGGTGTCAGGGCATCATGGTTGTCAGTCCCCTCCTCCCCGGGCTAAGTGTGGAGGTACCTTAAATATGGGTGTTGGTTTAGTATATGGTAGAGTTGGGGGTTTCTGAGGTAAAGCAGGGGCATTTTATTGCGTTAATACATCCTATCCAATGGACAATTGCTAAACCGGTCGGCGCAGACCGGCCCGCCAAACGCCAGAAAAAGACGTCCTGTGTTTCCACCGGCTGGCCAGTCCCAGTACTGTGCATTCGCCAGGTGGCGCATGGTATTTACTTCCTGTCTAGACAACATGACGTCATAGCATCTTTTTCGTTTGGCGCGTGTACTGTGCAGACGTGTTTTCAATATCTCCAGAATTTTAAAGGAAAAGTGTGCTTTATGACGGATTTTAAACCTTATATGTGGAGAGTTTCTTTGTAAAGTGTTACCAGCTGGTCAAGCACGGATATACATTTAGAAATCTGCTGGAAACGCTCCCTAGTTGGCTCAATTTATTATTGATGATAGGGCAGTAATCGACCAGATATATGAAGGCAGCCATTTTGCTAGTTTCCTCCCATTCAACCTTTGTGTTGTTAGGGGCAGATCAACAATATTGAGGAATTATGGATATACTTCTAACAGGTATTTTTATCCGTGTCTTTTGTTTGAATTTTTCATCTATAACCTTCCAGCTACAATCACCATAGAAACGTCTCTACACGAGATCTTCAGTCTACGTAGTTTTGAAATCTGTGAATGGAAGGAATTCCCCATCACAGATGCATTCTTCAGAGCGCACTGGTACCGACTTCTCTGCTGTAAAGCATCAGTCACACCAGCCCAGCTCGAGTATTTGGTGCTTTTTAATCAGAAGCATGAGATGAATTCTTCAGATTTCTTCAACCGACCTCTCAAGTATTTTCTACATAGAAGGAACTTTTGTCACTCTCAGTCCCACCCTTATGGACCCGGCACTTGTGTCGGTAGTAAGGGCAGTGGATGGCCAGGAAACTGGTTTGAGTGTACAGCCGGCTGAGAAGAAGAACCGACTTCAGACCGGCCAGGAATTTCATCTACAGAGTGCACTGGTCCAGGCTTTTCTGCTTTTAAAGCATCAGCCGACCGGCCAGCTCAAAAGAACGCGACCTCTGACGTCATATCCAGTCAGCCAATGGCGTGTCCTTCCGACCAATCACGAAGCAGGTCTGTGTTTTCACCGACCAGGAAGGTCGGAAGTGCGTTCTTCAGAACTCACGTCTACTGTGACTACAGTCCCTGCTTTGCAGACCCGGCCTGGTTGTCGGTAGTGGGGTTTTGTGGACTGTAAAGTTGCCGGTAAAGCATCACACAAAGAACGCGAATACTGACGTCATCTCCAGTCAGCCAATCGCGTGTCTTTCCGACCTATCACGAAGCAGGTCACGTGTTTTCACCGACCAGGAAGGTCGGAGGTGCGTTCTTCAGAACTCACGTCTACTGTGATTCCAGTCCCTGCCTTGCAGACCCGGCTTCGTTGTCGGTAGTGGGGTTTGTGGATGAGTAGGATACTGCGCATTTGCATGTTTAAGTATCACAAAAGAACGCCACAACTGACGAGCTCCAATCAGCCAATCGCGTGTCTTTCCGACCAGCAAGCTGGTCACGTGACACACCGAACACTAAGTGTTTCTAAATATAGCTCACAAGGGCTTTCCCAGCAACTGTCAAATCTACAAATAAGACGTGCGATTAAAGAAATTCTTTAATTAATGGAGGAAAACTACAGCAAGCTGAATTCAACACAAAAGATAGTTGTAAAATTGCTTTAGCAATTGGTTACAGAGTGTACCCACACGTATACTGGCTACACAGCCTTGTACACTTGCTTCAACAACTGGTTACAGAGTGTACCGGCTGGTACTAGCTACACAGCCTTGTACACTTGCTTTAATTACTGGTTACAGAGTGTACCGGCTGGTACTAGCTACACAGCCTTGTACACTTGCCTCAACAACTGTTTACAGAGTGTACCGACTGGTACTGGGCTACACAGCCTTGTACACTTGCTTCAACAACTGGTTACAGAGTGTCCGGCTGGTACTGGGTACACAGCCTTGTACACTTGCCTCAACAACTGTTTACAGAGTGTACCGACTGGTACTGGGCTACACAGCCTTGTACACTTGCTTCAACAACTGGTTACAGAGTGTACCGACTGATACTGGCTACACAGTCTTGTACACTTGCTTCAACCTACCGGTTACAAAGTCTACTAACAGGGTGCTGGCTACACAGTCCTTACTGTACAGGGCTTCACCCCAACTGGTTACAAAAAAAAAAAAAAAAAAAAGCTGGCTAAATATAGACCAGTAGCTGTCTAAATTCATTGGTGACCCCAGCCTCCCAGTTTTTTTGCCGGTTACAGAAAATTACTGGTTACAGTAAAGTACCGGGTATGGAGTCCTGGTACTGGACAGAGTTGCCTACAGTAAATTTGGTTACAGAAAATTCTTAGACCAGTCAGTGGTCTTGGGGATATGACAGTGATATGGCAGTGTCCCAAGCTACTGCTAGGCAACCTTCCCTTATCACACCTCTCAACAACCTGTTATCGGTGCTGGACTTGACTGGAGAGATAATAAAGTTTGTCATCATGTCCAGCCAGGGGTCAGACATCTCACAAATGACAATTGCTCTGGTAAATGCTGCACCTTGCAGGCTGCTGGCCCAGGGCAAAGAGTCTATTGATGTGAAAAGTTGTGTCAGCCCCACCGGACCACAATAAGAACAGAGAGACTGTTAACTTGGATCATTGTCACCAGACCGGACCAGTGTCCGGAGGGACAGGAAATATTGTCAGGATACCAAATGTCCCAAATGTGGCACACAATCTGCCTGTAGGGTCCAGACTAAGCCCTTTTTGGGAACTTAGGAAGCCTTGGGGGCTGGACCCTAGGTAGTACAATTGTGGAAGGAGGGATACCTATGTCCATATACCTATACAAGAACAATCCAGGAAATGCCTGAGATTTCACATCAAAGGTCGGGCATACCAGTTCAAGGCCCTGCCTTTCAGTTTGTCCACAGCACCTTTGGAGTTCATCGTGATACCAAAGGAGGTGAATTGATGGCCATACACAAGGGTTTAAGAAACCACCAGTACCTAGACGACTGGTGAGTGAGAGCCAGATCCCACCAGGCTTGTCTCCAACATACACAGGAGCTAGTAAATAATGTGTCAGCAACTAGGTTGGCTGGTGAACTTCAGAGCTGGAGCCCAAACAAGACTTCAATTTTGTAGGCTACCAGTTCGACCTCAGGTCTGATCCGGTCCGACTGACTCCAGACCAGTAGCAGAACCTTCAAGAGAAAATGCTGAAATTGCTATCCCTACCGGCTTGCCCGGTCCGGGAATTCAGGTCCGTGATAGGCTTACTAACAGCTACAGAAAAGCAAGTTCATGTAGGCCAACTTCATATGAGACTCATTCAGTGGCATCACAAACACAACTGGAGGGTCCCAGAATCACTGGAAAAGGTGATCCCAACCCCCAGGTCCTTGCACCCCCTTTACAATGATGGCTGAAGGAAGACAATGTACTTACAGTCCAACCATTAAACCCAATAAAACATGCTCTGCAAATAATTACAGACGCATCAATAGAAGGGTGGGGCGCTCGCTTAGACGAGCACTTGCAAGAGCAACCTGGTCCCCTCCTGGAAGCAAGCTGCATATAAACTATCTAGAACTTAAAGCAGTTCTTTCTGGCCTTAAAAGGGTTCCAAGACCTTTGCTCAACAAGATAGTACCTGTAGCAACTGACAACACCACAGTAGTGTCATACATAAACAAGGAAGGAGGCATGAGGTCGTGCCCACTTTGTGCCCTACTAGGGAGAATCTTGACCTGGTGTACTGGGAAACAAGTGACTCTAAAGCACGACACATTCCAGGCCGGCCGAATGTGGTAGCAGACAAGCTATCCAGGCTAGGCCAGACCATCCAAACAGTGGTTTCTCCTTCCAGAGGTCTTCCACTCTATGCAGCAGGTGGCACCGGCCCAAATAGACTTATGCTGCCAACAAGCCTTGGTTTTGGGATCTAGTGGCTACATCCAACCAAATCCCACTGAGCCTGCCCAATATGCCCAACTTGTTGACAGCCATTCAATCAGATCCCTCACAGAAATCTGACAAACCTTAATATCCATGCAGGGCTCCTAGAGCCTCAGCAATTGAGGAGCAGGGCTTGTCTGAGGCAGTGGCCGCAAGAGTTGAGGCTCCTCAAAGGGGATCAATCTGATCAGTCTATGTGGCAAGTGGGCCATTTTTACAAGTCGTGTATCATTCATCAGGTGGACTTCGGGGCACCCCCTGTAAAGTTAGTTGCTGACTTCCTTATGTACCTATTTCAGGACAGGAAGTTGCGGCCCAGCACCATTGATGGTTACAGGTCAGCCATTGCTGATAGTCTAGAAATTTGCCCATCAATTTTAGTAAGGATGAAAATCTCACTCGTCTCCTGGATAGCTTCCACTGAGACAGACCCAAAGGCCGGAGGGTAACCCCTTCCTGGAACCTCTCCCTGGTTTTTGCACCAGCTGACAAGGTTCAGTTTGAACCAATTAAAGGCCTCCTTGGAGCATTTGACCTTCAAGGCAGTTTTCCTCTTGGCCCTGGGTTCGGGCAAGCGTAGAAGTGAGATACATGCTTGGCAAACAGCCCAGCACCATTGATGGTTATAGGTCACCCATTGTTGATAAACTGGAAATTCACCCTTCAACATCAGTAAGGATGAAAATCTCGCTCGTCTCCTGGATAGTTTCCTCAGAGACAGACCCAGAGGCAGGAGTGGCATACCTTCCTGGAACTTCTCACTGGCCGTGCACCAGCTAAGACTCCTTTTGATCCAATCAAGGATGCCCCCTTGAAGCATTTGACCTTCAAGACGGTATTCCTCTTGGCCCTTGGGTCGGGCAAGTACAAAAGTGAGATTCATGCCTGGCAAAACTGATATATTGGACACCAATCCGATTGGTCAGAGGTGTCCCTGTATCCATCACCCAGCTTTCTATCCTAGAATCAGCTGGCCATAGAGTGTCCAGTGTGGCCCCTGGGGTTATAACAGCCCTGGCCTCGACTCTGGATAGATCCCTCAAGTCTGACAGGTCCCGGTCAGAGCATTATGCTACTATTTGGACAGGACCTCAGACATCAGGCAGAATAAGGAGGTGGTTTTTGTCTCCTTTAAGAAAGGTTTCAACAAAGACATCTCACCTGCCACTATCTCCTCTTGGATCAAGCAGACTGTGATCCTATGTTATGAGCTCTCTGACCAGGAGGCCCACATTTAACATCAGGTTAAAGCCCATGATGTCAGGGCCTTTGCTGCTTCTAAGGCCTTCCAGTCGGGATTCTCCTTAGATCCAATCTTGTCAGCCTGCCACTGAAGTCACAATACCTTCACACAGTTCTATATGAAGGGCGGGACTTGGGCTGATTCAGAGCTTTACCAATTGGGCTCGGTAGTGGCTGCTCAGCAGATCCACAAGTGGCCCTTAGATTGAGGAGATTTGTATATATGTATAAACAGTTTCTTCATGTACATAAGAATTAAGTGTGGCGTGCTTCCTTTGGGAGGTTTATTTGCATTCTGGGACTGAACTCATCCCTCTCTTCCCCTACCTCAGAGCAGGTCTGCCAAAAAGGGGGGGGGGGCGACGGCGGTATAGCCCCGGGTAACCGGCTGCTGGCAACCGACCATGGCCTTGCAGGGTTTCCTGACCTTAAAGTCAACCCAGGCCTGGACCTATAGGTCTCCTGACGAAGTCAGCCTAGACCGTAGGTTAAAATTTGCTATTACTTGTGAGTTCACATAAGTCCCTAGTAACTTACCCGCCGACCAAGCGGTAGTTATTCAGCAATTGTCCATTGGATAGGATGTATTAACGCAATAAAATTGCAAATTTAATAAGTAAATTAAATTTTTATAAGTTAATACCCTATCCAATGGACACACAAGACCCTCCCACCGACCCCGCTATCAGCTTACTAGGGGTCTAATAGTTTTAGACAACGAAAAAGATGCTATGACGTCATGTTGTCTAGACAGGAAGTAAATACCATGCGCCACCTGGCGAATGCACAGTACTGGGACCGGCCAGCCGGTGGAAACACAGGACGTCTTTTTCTGGCGTTTGGCGGGCCGGTCTGCGCCGACCGGTTTAGCAATTGTCCATTGGATAGGGTATTAACTTATAAAAATTTAATTTACTTATTAAATTTGCAAATTTATGTATCAAGCTACATGATTGGTTGTTTCATAAAAGAGAGGGAAAACCTGCATCTCCTTGCCAGTTGTGTAAATAGAGCTAAAGGACAAACATGTTATGAAATTTTCTATGATGAAGATTTTGTTTTAACTTAAATTATTACTTGGTTTTTATGTGTGTTGTAACTAACAGACGGTCATTTAGTTTATATATTGACATTGTATATGTGTTAATTCTGAAACTGACATCTATGTGGCACTGAAATCGAGTTATTAATTGGAATGGATGCACTACACTGAACTGGCAGAACTGTGGCTTTGGAGATTGATAGTCACTGAGACAACCTCAGGCTTTATTTGGCTGTGTTTGAGGGACGGTCAACCCTATTTATATAGTTTCCTTCGTAGAACATAGCCGAATTAAGACTCTGGTTGTTGTGTGTCAGATACTCAGGTATCGTGCATATATCATTTCAGTTTTAATAAATTATAAACATGGGAAAGAAAGAACGTTGGGAAAGAAAGAACGTTGGACATGTAATGAGAAACACTACCCGCCCATGGGTAAGAACTGTCAAAAAGCAAAACAAGATGCACTCAGAGAGAGCAAAACGCTCGACTCCATGTGATCAGTCTCTCAAGTGATATAAGTATTGTAAGGAAGACAAAATAAAACCAAACATGTAAATTAATCTTCATAGAAATATCAAGTAAAAAGCCAAAGTCATTAAAAATACATTGAAATGGGACCTCTGAAAATTCATGATTTTTTTGTATCCAAAATAAGATCCAGATCTTTCTTTTAGTAACTTCTTCCTTCGGTCACGTCCTACGCACAGATTTTTTAATAAAGATCTGTTCACAAGCTAGGTTTGTGACCTCACACTGACAATTGCATTGTGACATCACTGTAATGACATCATCAGAAAGCAAAATATTGATTTTTGACGTATGTGATGAAGAAAAGCAGTTTCACTGTGTATTCCCAATTAAAAATAAGAAAAACCCTCTCCTGACTTTAATTTTCAAACAAATTACACCAAATTTGGAAGAATCCATCTGTACCCCATGAAACACCTGCCCACCAAATTTGAGATTGATTGATGTTATAGTTTTTGAGTTATAAGGGCAAAACAGTGCGCAGACAGACAGAAAGACAGACAGACACAAACTGATTACAATAACCCTCTCCTATCGTCGAGCGTTAAAAAGTGCACAAGACAGTATTTTGGTGGAGACTAGCAGTGTGAGTGATAAAGATGAGTGGGACTCTCTGTCGGGCCATGTAATGGTACCCAAAAAGCTTGTGAAATCTCAAAACGCAAGTCTGCAGCTCAAGAGAAGGACTCTGACGTTAAGAGGGTTAAAACCTCAGGCCACCTAGCCCTGAGCGAGTCAGACGGGGGGATAGCTAGGTAGATGAGGCAGAGAAGCAGGATGTACAGCAGCAGATTTTGGCAGAATTCAAGAAGGTCAGCACCAGATTGAATGTGGTTGAAGCACAGATGGCAGAAAGAAAGACAGCAGGCAAGACGAAGAAACACAAGGGACAAAAAGTTAAGTAAAATTCATAAATGTATAAAGTATCATAAGTCCAGAGACAGTAGTAGCATTTCCAGTGAAAGTTCTGAATCATCTGCAGATGAGTGTAGCATACCAATGTTAGCACATGTCAGGGCATTCAAATAAATACAAAAGAAAATTGACAAAAGTTTGGCAAAGTTAGAAAACAGTCATGCAGAAGGTAACACTTTAAGTCAAAAATTAAAATTTAAAAGAGGTGGTCCCATTGAGGTGATAGTTCAGCATAAAGTTGCATGGTCTCATGAACACATTTTGGGGGCCATAATAGGCAGAGACTGTTGTATGATCAGATAACAATGGCACAGTTTCTGCAAGGTTTTGTTAAAAACATATTGGATGAGCAAATTCTGACATCAGGGAGCACATGCTCCAGTACTTGGGCGATATTATGGAGGACGCATCAGATCTCTCCTGGCAGAGTGCCAAAGCGTGTCACGCAGTGGTACTCTGTAAAATGGAGAGGGAAAAAGTTAAGTGGGACGATACTGTCAGGCTTGATTGGCTGAGGCAAGCTTATGCACAGAATTATCAGTTTGGGGGAAAGCAAAATTGGGGGACAAAACCATTTGAAAAAAGCCATGGTTCTGCAAAAATTTCCAAAGTAACTCCTGCACATATGGGAAGGACCATGAGTTGGGGGAAAGATGCATCGGCATATTTGTGCTTTCTGTCTGTCGTAGGGCAAGCAGCTTAATTATGCAGAGAAGGACTGTCACTTCAGCAAAAGGTTGAATAAAAAAGAAATGATCAAAGCACTGACCAACTGTGAGGCAGGGGGCAGCACTCAGAATGAATTGGTAGATTGTGTCGGCAATGACATTTTTATGGAAAACTATGCACAAGATAGTTTTAGTGATATAAATGGAAAATCTGTGACTGCCATGGTAAATGATGAGAGAGTTAATGACAAAGCAAAAGCTAGAGAAACATCCCCCATCAGAAGTAGAATCATCATAAATTTAGAAATGTTAGGAATGTCAAGGCAATGTTTGCCAGGGGTAACAAGGCCAAGAAATTTAATTTTATAAAAAGAAAATACAGACAGGTAGAAAGTGAGGGTAAAGTTGTGTTGGATGGTTGTAATGTCACTAGCTCTCGTAATCAATGTGACGGTTCCTTAATGAAAAATGTAAATGACAAGGTGATGAATCACACGGCTAATACAAATCGTGAGCCTGTTTTGTTTGATAGTAATGTTGAAACGTGTAAAAATGTGTGTGACACAAGGTGTAAAGAGTGACAAAGCAATTAGCATGTCAGAAATAAGTGAGAAAAATGGGGCCCACACTGTGCTGCATAATAGAGGTAATGAACAGTCGTGCAAAGGCGTGAATCAAGTTTTATTGTTTGATGTTAATGGTCTGGATGACAAGTTTTCAAACACATTGGGTTCCAAACAGTTGAGCCATCATATTAAACAACAGGCCGAGTCAGAATGTGAAAATTTAGAAACTGGAAGTCCCAAAGTAAATTTGACTTTGGTTTTGTTCCGATAGGGGACTTTGTTCTACCTACCAACAAAGCATATTTGCATACGTCTGTACAGTGTCCAGTTGAGTTGCATAAAATTATTAAAAACAGTGACACATACAACTTTCTGGGGCTTAGGGTCCCCATCAAATCTCAGCTTAATGTCGACCATGGTGCAGGCATTTGCAGCACTATTGGGATTCCCAACTAGTCACGCTTATACAGTTTGGATTTCCTATTGATTTTAATAGGCAATCTGTTCTGCCTTGGGAAGACAAAAATCGCAATTCAGCATTGCAGTTTCCGAAGGACGTTGATGCGTACACTTTAGTGCCATCATAAGAACATTTCAGAACTGTCTAATACCTGTCATTTTCCTCCTTCCTGACTAGGGAAAAAAGCAGTGCTCATCATAGAAGAATAATCATAGATCTATCATGGCCAAAGGATGCTTCTGTCTATTTAGGCGTTGATAAGAGCGCTTACTTGAATACAGACTTTAGTCTAGCATTCTCGACTGTAGATAACATAACGGATGCATTGAGAAACGTTAGCACGGGCACTCACCTTTACAAAGTTGATGATATTCGTGCCTTTAGGCACATTAAGATCGATCCATATGACTTTGACTTATTAGGCCTGAAATGGCGTGACGCAACGTACTTTGATACACAAATTTTCCAGCGCCTCAGGGACGCCGTGCACTTTAAGATGTGTGACGCAAGGTATGATGTTATAAACTATGTTAATGATTTCGTGGGAGTCAGCATGCCCAACATCATAAAACGTTCTTTTGATTACTTACGTAATTTGCTACAAGAGTTGGGTCTAGGCGTCAGTAACAAATAACTCATATGCCCATGTACGAAAGTCGCAAAAACTATATCAATACCAGCAGATAAAACATAGGACTGGCGTTTCAAGAAATTTTGCTCGTGTCAGCGGTTGCAGTCATTGCTTGGCAAACTCCTTTATGTTCATAAATGCGTTAAGCCTGCTTGCATTTTTGTAAATCGCATGCTGGGAATTTTGCGGACAAGAAGACTATTACTCTATCCCATGATTTTGAGAGGGACTTGTATTGGTTCATACAATTTCTGCACAGTTACACTAGGATTTCTTATTTTGACCATAAGTGTATAGATGGCACTATTGAATTGGATGCGTGTCTGACTGGCTTTGGTGGATGTTGGGAAAACTTTGTATATCATGTTCCCATTGAAAAGAAATATAAAAATTTGGCAATCACGCAGCTAGAGATGCTAAATATTTTGTTGGCATTGCATGTATTTAGTCAGCAGTGGGCTAGGAAGTGTACACATGAAACTTGGCAGTGGTACAGGTGTTAAGAGCAGGGAAAACTAGAGACCAGTTCTTAGGGGCATGCGCACATAATATATGGATGCTCACTGCACAAGCTGACATTGAAGTCAGATATTCACATATACCTATTTCACAGAACTGTGTTGTGGATCTGCTGTCAAGGTGGCAAAATTCTGAGGTACAATGTAGGGTTTTGCAGGACTTGTTGCCATGTCACATACGGGTTAATGTTCATAGTAATGCATTAGAAATTGATCCAGAAACATAAACATGAATTAAAGATTCTACACTTTGTTTCAGGTCGAGATGATGTGACAATGCTGAAG
This sequence comes from Sabellastarte sp. h YS-2021, assembly GCA_964017235.1. Classification (NCBI taxonomy): domain Eukaryota; kingdom Metazoa; phylum Annelida; class Polychaeta; order Sabellida; family Sabellidae; genus Sabellastarte; species Sabellastarte sp. h YS-2021. The sequence continues at coordinate 80,427,710 of OZ024935.1, read as the reverse complement.
GTCGGAGCTGCTAAGAGAGTTGAGCTGGCCTTCCATCCAAAGACCCCTCGCTGTTATGAACTTTTATTCAGAAATTTTGTGGGGTTTTGTGTTTGTTGCTCAATAAATGTGTCAACAGCATCTTTGGATGAAGTCATGGCTTATTTGGAGTATTTAGTAGAAAATGGCGTTTCAGCCAACATGTTGGCTAATAACGTGTCTGCATTAAAAGCTCATTTTGTAATGTTGGGTTTAGGTTATCTGCTTGAACATCCCAGAGTAAGGTATTTTGTGAAATCTGTCAAGATTAATCGACTGTTGTGTCCTGTGCACAGAAATACCATGTCATTGGACACTCTCACTGCACTAATTCATCAGTACATGGCATTGGCATTGGATTTACCTTCCAGGCCATTTTCTTGGTCCTTTTCTTTGGTTTTCTATGTATCTCAAATGTGGCACCTCATGCATATTCCAAGTTTGACCCTACCCGTCATCTGGTTTCTGCTGATCTAGAGTTCAAAATGCAAGGTGTTCACATTGGATTGAAGTGGTCAAAAACAATGCAAAACAGGGATAAAATTTACACTATTGTCTTGCCAAAATTATATCCTTCAGTTCTGTGTCTGGTTACAGCTCTGAAAAAGGCTTTGGCTGAATACAATCCTGCTCCATATGACCCATTTTTCCAAGTACGCACTTCACAGGGGTTTAAATGTGTAACAGAAACCAAGTTACATGAGGTTCTGTCCCAGCTTAATGTCAATTTAGGTTTCCACCCACTTCATTTTTCATTCCACACTTTCAGGCACTCAGGGGCCTCTTGTGCATATAATGAGCATGTGTCTGTGCAGAGCATTAAGACACAGGGGTCCTGGGCATCTGATTGTGTGTGGACATATATACAACAGGGTTGAGAAGCATAGTGCTGAAATCACATCATCCTTTAGATGTCTTATACATTCATAATGCTCCTACTTCTATTGGGGTTTTGATTTATTTATTTATTTATTTGGGGTTTTACGTCGCTTTCAACACTGTACAGGTCATATCACGACGGGTAGTTGGAAGGGCAGAGGAAACCAGTACATAGAGTTCGCTAGGGTTCTGTACTGTAAACTGCAGACCAACGGCAAGCAACTACCAGCTTTCCCACATAAGGCCTTGACGGGGATCGAACCCCGGCCTCAGAGGTGGGAGGCGAGAGTGTTCCCACTCTGCCACCGTGGCCCCTATTTTGGGGTCTTGAGGTGATTCTATAGATACATTCAGTTTTATTGGTAAAAAAATTATCAAATGTAGCGAGTAAGTAGGTAAAACCATAACCTTGACCTTTGACCTCCTGCAGCTGTACATCTGCTTACCCTTAGCTAGGGGTTCTTTGATCAAGGTGACTTTCACAGCGGCTGGGAGTGTACTGCTCGGGGTCAGAGGTCATGGTTGTGTGTACACGGTAAAATTGAATTGTTTATCTAGTCACATCTTAAGAAGTATGATAACAGTAATTGGCTTTAAACATAATGTGAATGTATACAATCATATAAAATATTGCGTGTTATGTATTTACATGAACAAAGATCTGTAAATATAAGTAAAATTTATATATATATCAATTGTGCATTTACACTTATATGTAATACATTACTATATGTTGATTGTAGAAAATATTGGTATACCTTGATGACCACAGATTTCCCAAAACATTGTTGAACTTTGACCAGTGTTAAGTTAGCAATATTCAGCTAGCATATTAGAAATATTCTGCCAGCCTAATATTTTGCTGACAGAATATTCAGCTGTCAGTATATTTAGTCATAATACAGTAATATTGGTATGTCTTCTCATTTGAGCTGAAAAGGGCCATGTTAGGGCTTATCAGTGCCACAGAGTCTAGGGTGGCACAAAGCCATGTTTGTAAGTAATACTGGGCCAAAGTTCGGCAGGTAGATTATATATGAATGCTACATAGGAGGTGTGGTATGTTACTGCAAATATACCGTGCCCATAGGGCATGTTTGTATAGGGTTGTATAAGGCCATATCAGGGTTTTTAGGACCAAACAGTCTCGTGTAGCACAAAGCTTTTGTGAGCAATACTGGGCCAACGTTTGCCAGGAAGGGTATATTGAGAAGCACAGTTGGGGTGAGGCATGTTACTGCAAATTTAAGATGTTTCACATGTACACAGAAAAAGCATAGAACACTAGAAAAGCATATGTATATATGAGACAACCATAATTAGGTTAAAATGAAAATTAAAACTCAGTTGTCTGTAGATTTTATTTAATTTGTATACACACATGAAACATGTTTTGTACTTGCAGTGACTCATAAATGTGTCCATTTATGATAACATTTTACACACTTGTCACTTATAATAAAAGAATAATATGAAATAATAAAATATGAAATAAAAAAGTAATAAAATTAATAAAATGTTACCTAGTTAAACATCAATATATACACACACTCGGTGAGTATTTTTATCATACTGGGGTTACCATTGTACAGAAACCTCTTTAAATTACTAGCTTTGTTAACTGACTAACAAAAAATGTCTCTCTTCATTAAAATGCCTCAACATAAATGAAGTTATCAAAATTAATTGACTTATTACTCATTCTTATTATGTGTAATGGGTGACATTTACAGAATAAAACACTTCTTTCTGGGCAATATTGTGATTTATGAAGCCAGAGGGCAAGTGATATTGCCCGAGGGCCAATAGTGTTTTATTCTGTTTATTATACAGAAAGTATTTACTTTTTATTTAGCAGTAAAAGTGAAAAAGTAGGGTAAAAAAGTAGAGGCGAAGAGGGTAGAAAGTTTGTGAAAAGTCTCTTTCAATACAATGTGATGTCACAAACCAATCCCATTCACATCATACACTTGCAGTTTTTCTACAAAGAGACTGAAGAAAATCAATACTCCACCCCCTTGTTTTCTCATATGCTGAATAACGTCATTATGTGGCGTGACAATGACATATCAAGTAAACACCATCTATGTAGTTTGTTTACATTTCTAGACGAAAAGAGCATCTGAGTTATATTTTTTGTCCAAAACGGGCAATATTACATCATATTGCCCACAAATACTGCAATCTGATTGGCTGAAACTCACTTGAGGTATAATAATAATAATTAATCCCCATTACTACTGTTACTTTTTTACAACACCAACGACACATCACTAAGTCTATATAAACCACTGCAGTTATCTGTTTATAAGAAGACATCAGGCGTGCTTCAATCTAGGACCCCAGTAGTTTCATGTGTAGCCCATGGCATTAGCATGGCAGAACGTTTAATAATATTTCAATCAGAGGGCCGAGGTCATGACCATATACACAAGGTACTTGCATGTGAACCTGTAACAGAATGCTACCTTGGGCATCATACATTAAACCAGATAGATCATCTGGCATGGTATTTTTCTCAGTCCGGTTCATCTCTAGCTATTACCTTAAACCTGTCACTCCTGAAATTGGAAAAACTGACAAGGCATGATATGGTTTCTGAACTCTGAAGAGAACTAGTGGAAAGTAGTGGTTTCAAAAAATGTAAAGAAAATTTGCTACCAATGTGGTTATGTAATGATACAGAACACACTGGAATATTCCTAACCTACTTTATGGATATATAAATACTCAAAAAAATATTTATCTACACGATATTGGCTGTCTCAATATGAAGGGGATATTCTGAAATCACTGATGCATAACACGAGGGTGACTTCATTATAGTCAAACACTATACAAATTTTATGTACACAATATTGGTTTTCTCAATATGAAGGGGATATTCTGAAATCACTGATGCATAACATGAGGGCATATTTTAACTTTTATTATATATTCTCTTGCAAACAACCAACCGAAATAAAACCAAAGAGATAGTAGTTTTTTAGTTCAAGTGACTGAGTTTTCTTTAATAGATATTACTTCAATATGGATTAATTTGACTGTGTAGACAATGTTGCCATCTTCAACAAAATACAGTACACATAGATTTTACATTACAAATACACCCAGGAAGTTATATTCATCTAATTTGTGTCTTTTTTAAGCGCGTGCCTCTATAGAGCTCGTGCTTCGAGAGATTACATTTATATTTTTTGTCTCCAGAATGTCATGAATTGTGACGCAGAGTGATGAGTATTTGTATCCTCACTGATGTTAAGCGGCAATGGGATCTGTTAGCACTTGTATGATTGACTGTCTGAGTTTTGGACCAGCTGTGGGATGTGTCAGAGTTGGAATTTATTTGTGTCATCAGACTTTCATAAATTTTAGTGCACTACTCGTGTCTCTGATGGCTTTGCACTTGCGCTTGGGGACCAAAACACCTTTTGGGCCTTGTTTTCAGAAGATTTGTAGTAGATTCAGTTACGTCATATTTACTCAACAAGTGGCCTTGTGTTCCCCATCGAGGAGGAATATCACATGACAGTCTATTTTTGTTTTCTACTGGCAGTGGAAGGTAAGCTGAACCTGCATGTCAGTTAGGCAAGATATTACCGTTAAAAAATAATTTACAATTAAACTGTTCTATTTTATTGCATTAATATATCTTACCTAACATACAAATCTAGAATAAATGCCCAGTGGAGAGCAGCATAACATGGACTGAAAAGAACTCTTAGAAACAACACTTCTAAAAGAGTTCATTCCAAGGGAATTCAGGGAAGCCTGGGATCAGAGTGATACGGTGTAGATTGGACCCAATCTCAGACCCTAAGCAAAGGTTCCAGCAGAAGAATTATATAACAGGAACTTAAACTTAAGAACTCAGCACAACAGGACACTATGATACACTATGATACAAAACACTGGAGAGGGATGTGGTCTAATTGCTTATCAGATAGGCAACAACCATCAACCTCAGATGATAAAGCTCATCCTTCAAATAAAGATATTATGTGAATTCCAGTGACAGACTGTTTGATTGAAGGAAATCCCCCTGCCAGACCTTAGTAGATGCAAAGCTCTCACAACATGAGCGTTGACCTAACAGAAAGCTAACAACACAGGATCACTAGCTGTTTGTTTGATCCAAGAAGAATTAGTTGAAGGACAAATATCCTTAGCAAAGTCCTTCTTGAATGAGGCAAAACAAACTCCTTGTTCTCTTTCATGTCTTTTGTCTCGATAATATCGAAGAGCTCTGGCTGGACAGAACGGTTTGTCCTTGTGACCTGTGAGATTTGTCCACAGTGGGAGCCAAGGCTGGAATTTCCAACAGGTTCACACTTCCCCAGCCATCCCTTGCTAGGTGATGTTTAGACCAGAAACTTGGTCAGGCATAAAGAGATACCCTAGACCAGTCTGCCAGGTGTCTGATGTTCTTATTAAGTCGTGCATGTTTTCCCCATTTGCAATTACCTGAGTTCAGAGCCAAAAGAAAAAACAGTCTTGAACATTCTTTGCTACGAAGAAGCATGACTCCAACTTGGGATACCCCTACGACCTTTAGGTCTGTTCAAGCTGTACAAAAGACTATTAAGATTATCATCCTGATTAATATTGAGATAGAATTGCCAATCTTGTCCAGCTGACCTGTATCCACGAATTGTGCTGGGCTGGAATTTTGATCATGGAAAAGATACAAGAGAAAGTCGTCAATCTGTTTTATACATGGTGTTTTGAAGTTCACCTGATTTGACTCACACCATCTGAGACAAAAAGAACCCATTTCGCCTTATATACAGCTATAGTTACACTTATTTGAAGAGCCTTAATTCTTGCTGCCACTTGGTCCAAGAAGCCTATGTTCTTCATAGCCATTGTTCTAGGAGGCAAGCAGGCAGGTTCAGGTTTTCGAGATCCCTGTGGGGACTTCTGTTAATGGTTGAGACAACAGGATGTAAAGGACGGGAAGGCACAGAAGTATCTGAGCTGGCAAATTAGACCAGCAAAACCCAAGCCACTTTTTCTAGAAAAGACATTGGAGAAGAGGCAGAAATTTCAGTCTTCCTGTGACAGACATTTAGGATCCACTGTTAAGGCTTTTGATATGGGACTGTGGCAGTTTGTTGTTGTACCTGGTGGCAAACAACTCAACTTGGGGATGGTGTCACCGGGTCCAAGTGGCCATTCTGTCTAAATTGCCAGTCTCATGAAATCTTGTCTGCTGTCATGTTCAGGTGACACAGAATATGAGAGGCTTTTAAGACAATTCGTCTGATATTGCACCAAGTAAGGAGACTCCAAGGGAGGGCATACCTTATTTATGCAAGATACATCTGTGGTGTTGTTTGGTAATCAAAATGGTCTAGATCCATTACAAGTGCTTGAACTTATTAGGGCCAGAAAATCTGGCTTCAGCTCCAAGACATGTATGTGCAACTTACTCTCTGGACCTGACCTGAATGCCTTTTATGGTGCTGTCTCCTAAGTGAGCACCCCAACTTCCACTTGATGCATCTTTAAAAATCTACAGAACATGTTGAAGAGGGAGCAGAGGTTGGCCAGGAAGAATATTTTCTTCTTCTAGCCAACAACATGCAGACAGTCCTGAAGTAGGAATACTTTTGTCCAGGGACTCAGGTACATGTCAGTTATTTTGCCACTAGATTGATCACTAGATTGGTCTGATTTGAGATGGTTTGAGGGTCCTTTTCCTTGGCAATCAGAAGACCTCGAGAGATTATTTGTTGTACTGATCAAACTGGTCTTGACAGTATGTATTTTTTTCGAAGCCAGGGCCTGCCACCTTTCTGGGGTGAGTTTGACCACTCTCGGTAATAGGTTGCATTGGCAGCCTGTGAAGTTGAAGACTTTTTGCTGGCTCATCACCAACCTACCCTTTGTCAAAGGGCTAGCAGGGTCTGAGTATCTTAAAGACAAGAATCGTTGGGCATGGGTCTTATTACCCAGTTGTCTAGGTACTGGTTGATCCTTACTTAGACCAAACTTGGAAATCCTTTGGAATTTTTTAACCTTTCACTGTTATGGATATGAAAGTAGGCATTGTAAAGATCCAGCATGCTAGCCACTGACTAATTTAATTTAATGTTTTACCTCACCCAAGTGGTTTTGTTTTTGGGGTGTTTTTGTTTTTTTCCCTGTTTATCTATGTTTGTGATTATTCTAAAAGTAATAACAAATCTTACTGACATATTAAATATGGGAAGGGCTTGACCAAAGGATTTAGTAATTAAAGTTTGGGAAAGACCCGAATCCTATTCTGGACACAAAAATCCGGAATCCGGAAGGTCTTATTTTAAATCTACTTTCAATGACTGAGGTGCTGCTACAACTGGTTTTGACCTAATTCTCACTGCTTTGACTTATAAATATAAACCATAGCAATAATCCCCGGCCACTCAAAACTCGAATTTACATTAGAAATTCCCGATAAATGAGTAAGTTTTGCCTGTCGTCACTTTGGCTAATATCGTTTTCACCTTATATGGTATTTTAAGCCCCCTAAAATGGACTACCTTGTAATGTCAGAAATATGCTGAAACTGGCAAAGGTATCCAAAACTAAAAAAAAATTCCCCCCACACCCCCAGCCACTTTATTGTGTAAAATAGAGACATGTTTTTGTACTGTATTATTCTTACTTTATCTTGTTATTTACTGACATACATTATGCTGGTTGACTGCTTAAAATGGGTAAAACTTTTGCACATTAAATTCTCATGTATATCTTCTGATCCCTGTGATTCAAGATCAATGACACACAGATGCACAAGGATACTTTTAGCCATGTGCACAAGTACTAAAATACATATAATTCTGAAAGATTAAATGGGAGACAGATTTTCTTTGCATCAGTTTTGCACCTGTTTGTGTATATTTTTACATGTTTATACTTCTTATTTATTACTCTTAGACAGACCTCTCTGTTTTCTGTTTTTCTTGTCTCATTAGAGTTTTTTTCTAATTTATCTTTGTCAGAGTTATAACACATTACAAGAAACAATTAGCCCATGCAATTGAGTCTTATAGCAAATCCTGTTCCGGTGACTGTGTAGTCAACATGGGATTGCTCATGTGTAATGGACTCACTTTTTTGCCTCTCCACCATTCACTTCCTTCCTTTCGTTATACTCCATTCACACTACAAACAAATCACCCCTGTTTTTTAACTACTGTCTGATGCCTGTAAGAAGATATTTTCAAGTCAGACTTTTTAGTATTGAAAGACAGGATTTACCAGGATATCTTTGAAAGACTTTTATTTATTAAGTGTAACAAGAAAACTAATGCAGCAGATTTTAGCTCATCAGTGTTCATTGAATTGTAACACTATTGACCTGGATTACCTGTGTTCATTAAATGATTATTTAAATTTTATGTCTCAATAAATAAGCAATTTTAAATATACAATAATTATCTAGTTATTATAGTTTTTGGGTTGTAGCTATAAAAGTACTTGTACTTGAGTCTTGAGACCAGTACTTGTACTTGCAAGGTAGCAAAGTAATTATACTTGTTCTTGTACCTGGATCCATGTACATGACCCCAGGCCTGGTTGAGGCAACCTGAGCTGACTTCATCCTTAACCTATTCCTAACAATTTCCGTAAAAGTTTAAACTCAAATTTACGGTTAGCTTAAACTCAGACTTTCTTAACTCCTTTCAACTTTTTTTAAGTTGCTTTAATTCCAACTTTATCTGTCCTTATAACTAATAAATCGTATTAACCATATTAAAGCGGTATACATAAAATAAATGAAAACAAATGTATATATTATCTCATTGATTGTTTACAGATATTTCATCTTTTCAATTGGTTGAGGGACAGCCTGGTTTCACACACTGACAGTAACAAATGTTTGCATGTATGCATCAATCAAACCTTAAGTTTGAACAAAGACTAGACAGGGCACAGGTCCACTTCAACAAAAAAAGGAACTGGTATTGCCTATGGTGACCCTCACCTAGTCTAGCTGGACTGTAATGCATTATGGTTGTGAATCAGGAATATCAGTGATTTCGGTAAAAATAATTCAGTTACTTATATCTATTTCATGTTGGGTTAAGTTATGTATATAATTTAATAATAATTTATTCGAAGTTATTAAATATTGATGAAGATAAAAAAGTATGTGGTTTGCAATTGGAAATTATTTTGGAACCAACTGAATGGATAGGAAACTAATCACAACATAGCTCAGAAACCTATCATAAAATTGACCCATGGATTGTGACTGGTTTAATTTTTTACCAGTTGGGAGGAAGGTTTCACATGGAATCGCCAATGTGGAACTGACTTCTTAAGGCCAATAAGGTAAGTAGTGTGATCATACATGTTTAATTGCCCCAGTTTACAAACATGTTTGAAATCTTCATGAGTATTTCTGATCTGATTACTCAATTCCAATATGTTTTTTTCAAATGGCAGTTTTGAATAATCTTTTTGATCTTACCAATTTCTACCTTCATCATGGACGTTATGTTTGTGGTGATGTGCATTTGTCTGTGCTTCTATTTTAAAAAGTATTTGATGAACTTTGATGAAAATTTCAAGACAGCAGTATTTAAGATTCATTTGGCCAAGCAGTTAACATGTTTTAATATCTGGGAATACTAAGGTGTTTTTTTAAATTTTTTTAAAGTATGGCTTATAAGCCAGTACTATATTTAGAAACCCAATAGATTCACATATGACTTTTTGCAATTTATTTTCAATCCTAAAGCAATTAGTGGCTGGATAATTCAGTTCTTTCAAGTAGATCTGAAGAAATAACAGCTGCACCAATACAATGATATAAGCCTTGTTTGCTTGCATTTTTTTGTCATTATTCCTCTCTTTATTATGAATGGCAATGCTTTTTAAATTAAAATTTTGAGAAATCACTTTAATACATAAAGAGCTATCTTAACTGTTGCACCCCATCTACAACTTCACATTTCTATCAAGAGACAACATACTATAAAGATAAATGTACATGTAATGGTAAGAATGATGACTTTTTTGTAATAGTTTTCAATGTGTCGGGCTATGCACTACTAATAACATTTTTTGAGAACAGGAATGCTTCTGCTATGTCTATTCATATTAGATATAATTCTGACAGCACTGTTTTGAATACATTACAGTTTGTATAAATTGAAATGAAAAGGCTTCTGAATAATAAATTGTGGTAGTTAAGGCACACCTGATCAAAAACAGAAGTGAAAAATAATTTAAACCTAAAGGTATTGTGATATTTAACTTCCATATATCTATTAAATTTTTCATATATATTGATAAACAGATTTGTATAACACAGTTATTTTAGATTTTTGTTTGTACATTTTATAGCTTATTTTACAGGTTAGGTGGAAAAGAAACCTTGCCTTTCTTTTGGTCCTTGTCACAGGTCTGTTGTACTTTGGTATGCTGTGGCAATTAAAACACACTAGTGTGTTAAATGTCAGCAAGAGACAAATATATGAGGCCAAAGAACATGCACCATGTAACAGAAGCACTCCAACTCCAGATGAATTTAAAGTACCAAATATAGTGCACTATATCTGGTATATAAACAAAAGCTTTGAAATGAGGTTTGACCAAGTTATTGGGGTTTTGTCTGCCAAGAAGTACATCCAGCCAGATGTTATATATTTCCACACCAACAATGCACCTCATGGGAGATACTTTGAAGAACTGAAAAACCTGTCAGAATTCAAGGTGTGGTAATGTCTCTAATAGTAATATTACCTGAGTGATGTATATGTTTTATTTTATCTTAAGAGAATACAAATGTGTGATTTCTTTTTCTGAGGAATAAAATTGAAATTTATGTCTCACCAGGGCTTACTTTATATTATTACCTGTTCTAATAATAGGGGAAAATCTACTTTTAATTGCACTTGTTAATGGCAAATCAATGGTGTATCAACCATGGAATGTATGCATAGTAAAAGCTGTATATCTCCTATTCAAATTTCAATGTTTCCAATCATCATATGGTTACATGCCAGAGCCCTGGTGGGGCAGGCATAACACACAGGCTTTCCACCTCTGAAATCAGAGTTTGAATCTTGAGTTTGAATGCTTCTCATTGGTTAGTGGGGTACACTACAGCACATTGATCAACTGTTTGTACTGGTTTCCTTCACCCATCTAACTGCCTGTGACTATATAACTGATGTGGTACTAGGAGCAATGTAAAAAATAAACACTAGGAAAGCAGACCCTAATACCCCAGTGACACTACAGGCGGTATTGTTAACTTTCATAGGCATTTTGCTAAACACCTCATTCCTGTTATTTCTGATACATTTCTGTCTATGAACTTTCAGAACTCCAGCTTCTCCTGCTTCACATGTTAGTGGAGCTTTGGAATGCTCAAAATTTCTGCATCCACGATTTTTAGGGTTGAAAATATAAACGTAGGCAATACTACATGTAGGCTGACTGGGGTTAATAAGTTACAGTGAACAAGTACAGGTTCCAATTTTAAAATTCAGAGCTTTCCGTTGTAACTTGGGACATACCTCAACCAAGGAGATGTAAGGTTCATAAACAAGTGATGGTGGATATGCTTTAAGTTATTTATTTTATTTATTTATTCATTTGGATTTAATGTTGCTTTCAACACATTGTATATAGATTATGTCACAGTGGATGGCTTTAAAGACAAAGAAAACCAGTACATACTAGTTGGTCAAAATTCTGCACTGTAAACTGTAAGCAACTACCAAGCTTCCCATATAAGGTCTGGGTTTGAACTGCAGGCCTCAGAAGCGGAAGGCAAGTGTGACCCACTTCACCACCGAGCACCCCCGGATATCCTTTAAAAAAGAAGTAAGACTTATATTGTTGAGAAAGAGGCATGGATTTTATCATGTCAGGCAACTCATATCACACTCTAGGTACATTTAAAGCAAAATTATAACCATACTACTTCACTCAATGGATGAACAAAACTGTAGATCTAGTAAGAAGTTTCCTAAAGCTTGTCTCCACCCAGTCTTTCTATAACTACAAATATTTTACTTTCACCAATGCTTTATATTAAAGAAATTTACTACCACACTGAGTTCTGCAACGCATGAAGATATTGTGCCTGAAAAGCAGTAGATTAGATTACTGGAATAAGTTTTCACAAGTGGCAAGTTTCTTCTTGATATATATGTTATGACCCAAGTGTGAAATTGTCCATTCCGTGAAATGGATAAGAAATCTACTGAAATCGACAACTAAATGTATAAAATTTTTACTCTTGTTCACAGTGAAAAAACTTTTTTTGCATTTTTATTGAAAGATTGTATTAGAATAAATCAATGATTAAACTTTACCTAAAGTCTGCTGGTGATATGCAGATTATTATAATTCCTTTAATATTTTCTGATAAAATCTAACATGATCCTACTATGATTAAGCTACGATATTTGTTAAGAATTTGTTAACATTTGTATCTACATTTATTAAAAATTAAAGAATTTGATAGGATCAAGGTAAGACTAAACTGCAACATATATTTTATAACATTACGAGCTTTTAACACTAAGCCACATCGGAAGTTTATTTACATTACCAATTGCAAATGTTGATATCACTGTTGTTATTTACTTGTCCACATTATCATAAGATTTATGACTATGACAGGCCCTGAATTAACCCTGAGATCTAATCCTCGAAAGGTTGGCTACAATCCTCTGATGTCATTAAAAGAAAGTCTCACCACTGGTAAGCTGGATTTAATTGTAATTAGCCTACTTCTTTTTGTAATCTTTGGGATGGCTTCAACCTTTTTAAATTGACAGCTTCTACACCTGGGTCATTACATATACATGTTGCAGTGAATTTGTGTAATCAGGGAATTTGCAAATTCCCTAGAAATTTTAGACCAGCTAAAATGGACCAGCTAATTTGCAAAATCCCTAAATGGACCAGGAAATTTGTGAATTCTGGAAAATTTCTAGGGATTTCATGAAATCCCTGAATATATTTTACTCTGCTAACATTTTTTAAATAGAACAAGTTTATGTGCATAATTCGTTATTATGAATAATATGATAGGGGTAAGATTTATTTACAGATAAAAAATTAGATTAAAAATGAAAGTTAATTTTTTTGGACAGAAGATTACTTAAGAATACTAACATGTATTAAATTTCTATTACTCATTGTTTCTTTAAAGGTCTGCACAAAACCTTTTTACACAGAAAAAGTTAAATGCAAAAGTTTGTTATTATGCTTCTGTAAGACCATAGTTATAACACCATAAACTAATATGATAGGGACAAGATTTATTTACAGATAAAAACTTAGTTTAAAATGAAAGTTAATTATTTCTTAGATAGAAGCCAGAATTCCAACAATTTCGTGAATTCCCTGATTACAAAAATCACTGTAATATACATACACATCCAAACAATTTCACTAAGAATTTATTTTGTATCATCTAAGCTAACTAGCTAAAACAGCGAAACTTATGTCTAGGGAAAATTTAAACTTATGCAGGAATTATCTAACAAATTTCATTGCAGATTGTCCACAGAGAGCCACCAATACATGTCTTCAAAAAGATTGATTTTGAAACAACATTATCAAACTATGACCGTGTTAAAATCTTACTGGAATATGGAGGTATCTATCTGGATTTAGATGTCTTGGTTACTCAATCATTTGATGAGTTAAGAAAATACAGATACACTCTTGGAAAAGAACAGGGATCAACTCTTTGTGCGGGGATTATTGTTTGTAGACAAGATGAACCCTTCCTGCATATATGGCTGAATTCTTTCTATGATGACTACAGAGCAACATGGGGTTACAACAGTGGACAGGTTTCAACAAAGCTTGCCAAAAGATATCCACATTTAATCAACATTGATGAAAACAAACTCCATCACCCCAATTATAATGAAATGAAGAAGATATGGGGTTCTGAGGGATATCAGTGGCGAGAGAACTACGCCATCCATACATGGATAAGAGTGGCCAGTCTCAAGGAATATCCCAGTGAAATTTCTATTAAAACTATGAATAATACATATGGCAGAATAACTAGAGATGTTTACTATGGATCAGAGGCCTTGATGTTGAATTAAGAGGGAGAGAGGATGATTTAGACCTCTGGCTAAGTATCTATATCCCAATGAAACTAAAGGAGGTATAGGCTACAATTTTTATGGTAATTGATATAATGCCTCATTCCTCAATGTTCTGTAACTTCTAACTTCTGTAAGTTAGCTTGGCATACAGTTACATTCACTACTTCTATGGCCACACACATACTATGCAAATTTTCTGCCTACCAAAGGCAGGTATCAAAATCACATAACTGTCTGTAAGTGTTGGGTGTTGTATCATCTATATAGTTATTCCATTGCCTTTCCCCCAAATTCTGTGTCTTTCAGTGTCTTTTTGTCTCTCTTGTTAGGTTTTACATTGGCCGTAATTTTACTGTATGTTTCATGTATCTTTACAGCACCTATGTGTTTTCTGTGTCCACCCATAGTCATTATCATCTCTTGTCCTCTTTTGTAACAAAACTGTCACTTAAAGTATGCAGTTAGGTTTCGCAGGAGGTACAACGTTCGCCCTGTGTCTTTAACTGCTGCAAATACCAACTACAGTGTAATCAGGGCATAACCCTGGCCTTCCAGAATGTCTGCACATAATGTAAACATTTAATTTGTCATAATGCACACTGCATCAAGAGCATGTCCAGTCTCAGAGACACTCATCAGCTAGCTAAGATAAATAAATATATGAGAACGTGGTGAAGAAGATTGGCATTGAACATACTTCCACTGTAATCCCCATGCATTACACACATCTGTAAACACATGTGGGGTATTCACTGACTGTCAGTTTTGGGGAGACCTTGGAATATAAAGGAGCCATAAGCGCCATCTTTGATGAATAAAGGATAATTAATTGAACTTCTTTTTATTTTGGAGTTTTTGTGACACACTGTGTAAGATCATGTCATAAAATAGTATTTATGATGAAGGAAAGCAATGTATACTTTGCCAAGATTCTGCAATTTTAACAACTGCAAGTTTCCTGTTTGAGGTTGGGCCAGGAATCAAACCCAGGACTTCAATTAATCTCAATATAGTCTCCTCTTTATATAATCACTGTATCATCATGTTCTAAAGCACCAAATAATAGTCATAATCATCATATTCATTAAATTACTTGAAATTTATTGGCTATACATTTAAAATACCACAATCAAAGGAAAAATTAAGGTGTAAAAACTGTGAAAAATATGTATGTTTAAAGTCCCTTCTAGTAATGAATCTTTATTGTCAATTTACTGAGATAGTATATCAGCTTTCTAGATATTTATTCAATTTCCTAGATAATATCTAAATTTCTTCAGACTCTTTTAGCTATTACATATTTGAATAAGTGTATTTAATGACTAAAACATCAGATACTTATCTAATGAAATTGAGTTGTTATCTCAAAAAATGACTCAGTATCTCAAATAGTTAAGCGATGTATTTTAAAAATTAACTTTGCATTTCAAAACAATGAGATAATATGACTTATTACCTAATGAAGTTAGGGAGAGTATGCACAAATTGCAGAAATATTCCTGTATTTTTGAACTTCAGCCACATTCCTCCGCCTACTGTTAGGACAGGATAGATTATGAAAATATTTAAATCCTGTTAATAAGTTCTTTGCTATCCATAATTATGATTGGTCTTGGTACTAAGTATATTTGCATGTCCCTTTCAGTAGTATGGGAAACAGGCCAACAGTGATATAACTGTAATAATCTTTGGCGTCTTTAAGGAATTATATAAAACATGGGTTGTCCATATTATGTATTATGGGTTATATTTGTAGTGTTTGGGGTAATTATCAGAACCAATGTGTAGAAAATATACAGTTGCATGATCAAAGACATTTCTTAGGTGTACACAGTGAAGCACCAATCGATGGAATAAGTGATGATTTTGGTTGAAAGCCAACAAAGTTTATAAGATACATTACTATGTGTCGATTGTGGAAATTTATTGGTAAACCTTGAAGACCACAGGTTTCCCAGAAAGCTGTTGAACTTTAACTGGTGTTAAGTTAGCAATATTCAGCTAGCAAGATATTAGAAATATTGTACCAGCCTAATATTAGGCTGGCAGAATATTCAACCATCAGTATATTTAGTCATAGTACAATAGTATTGGTATGTGGTCTCATTTGGGCGTAAAAGGGCCATGTTACGGCTAATCAGTGCCACAGAGTGGCAAAAAGCCATGTTTTGTAAGTGATACTGGGCCAAAGTTTGGCAGGTAGATTATTTCTGGAAGCCATGTAGGAGGTGTGGTATGTTACTGCAAATTTACTGTGCCAATAGGGCATGTTGTCTGTATAGGATTGTCATAAAGCGTTGTTTGTGAGAATTACTGGGCCAATGTTTGCCAGGAAGGGTATATTTAGAAGCAAAGTTAGGGGTGAGGCATGTTACTGCAAATTTAAGATATTTACACATGTACACAGAAAAAGCATAGAACACTAGAAAGGCATATGTATATATGAGACAACCATAATTAGGTTAAACTGAAAATTAAAACTTCCTCAGTTGTCTGTAGATTTTATTTAATTTGTGTACACACATGAAACTGGTTTTGTACTTACAGTGACTCATACATGTGTCCATTTATGTATATTTTATACACATGTCACTTATAATAAAATTATAATATGAAATAATAAAATATAAAATCATAAAGTAATAATATTAATAAAATGTTACCTTGTTAAACATCAATATATGCACACACTCGGGTTAGAATTTTTATCATACTGGGGCTACAATTGTACAGAAAACTCTTTAAAATACTAGCTTTGTTAAGTTACTCACAAAAAATGTCTGTCTTTGTTAAAAAAGCCTCAACATAAATGAAGTTATCAAAATTAGTTGACTTATTACTCATTCTTATTATGTGTAATGGGTCATATTAATAATGAATACCCATTACTACTGTTACTTTTTACAACACAAATTATACATTAACAGGTCTACATGAACCACTAGAGTTATTAATCTGGTTATAAGAAAACATCAGGCTTGCTTCAATCTAGGTCCCCAGTAGCTTCATGTGTAGCCCATGGCATTAGCATGTCAGAACGTTTAATAATATTTCAGTGGTCCAATGTGGTATGACGTCATACACAAGGTACTTGCATGTGAACCTGTAACAGAATGCTACCTTGGGTAACATACATTAAACCAGATAGATCATCTGGCGTGGTATTTTCTCACTCCAGTTCATCTCTACCTATTATTTTAAACCTGTCACTCCTGGCACTGGAAAACTGACTAGGCATGACATGGTTTCTGAACTGTGAAAGAAAACTAGTAGAAAGCAGTGGTTTTAAAATATTTAAAGACAATGTGCTAGCAATGTAATAATATAGAACACACTGGAATATTCCTAACCTACTTTGTGGATATAGAAATGCACAAAAAACCTTTTATGTACACGTTATTCGTTCGTTATTCGAAGGGGAAATCTTGAAATCACTGATGCATAACATGAGGGTGACTTCATTATAGTCAAACACTGTTTTATCAAACTTTCTATGCTGACCTAGATTAGAGACAGTAGAAATCCATTATGAGACTTGTTAACCCTGGTAAATAAGTGCATACTGGTCCTTTGTTCAGGATAACAGAAAAAAACAACGCCCAGAAGGTATTTTGGTCCCCAAGTCTGGTGGCACAAATAAATTCCAACTCAGACATATCCCACAGCTGGTCCAGAACTCAGACGGTTGCCCATTGCTGCTTAACTTCAGTGGGCAGACAAATACTCATCACAATTCATGAAATTCCGGTGACAAAAAGAAGTGATCTCTAGAAGCGTGTGCCTCTATAGTGCTCAAAGGATAAAACTTCCTGGGTGTATGTGTACTGTAAAAGGTTCACATGTATTTTGTTGAAATTGACAACATTGTCTACACAGTCAAATTAATCCATATTGAAGTAATATCTATTAAAGAAAACTCAGTTACTTTGGCTTGCAGCAAATCCTTATATCAACTGAAAAAATTCAGTTGGTTATTCACAAGAGAATATACAATAAAAATTTAAATATGTGACAAAGTGATGAAATATACCATCAAATAGATCCGAGAGAAAATTTCATAAAAGCGGGGAAATGGTGGCATCATCATTACAAAGTATTTGTGAGAAAAGAAAGTCAAATAATGCAAAATATGTGGGAATTACTGGTGAACAGTGGCAAAACTTGATGAACAAAATTGATAGCATCAGTAAACCTGACAATTACTGGAATGGACAAGCTATCATCAGTGATTCTACTTTGCCCCCAAAAATGATTATTACTGGTCCGTCCCACTTTTTTTGAACTGTACCCTTTTTGGTGAATTTGCACACAAATCTTAACTCTAACAAAAAAAAAGGATTTCTTATTTTAACATGGAATCCTGGGGAAGCCTGGGATCAGAGTGAAAACTGTGTGGATTGGAGCCAATCCCAGTACCCTCAGACCCTAAGCAAAGGTTCCAGCAGGAGAATTATATAACAACAACTTAAACTTAAGAACACAGAACAACAGGACACTGTGATACACTGATACAAAAGACTGGAGAGGGATGTGGTCTAATTACATATCAGATAGGCAACTACCAGTAGCCCCAGATGTTAAAGCTCATCCTTTAAATAAAACAAGTTAAGACATTATGTGAATTCCAGTGACAGACTGTGAGAAAATTTGACCAAAGGAAATCCCCCTGCCAGAACTCAGCAGCTGCAAAGCTCTCACAACATGAGCTTTGACCTGATGCAGGTCCAGTCATTCCTGGTCAGAAAGCTAAACACTCAGGATCACTAGCTGCTTGTTTGATCCAAGAAGTTTGAGTGATAAATATCCCTAGCAAATTCCTTGAATGAGGCAAAAACAAACTCTTTGTTGTCTTTCATGTCTTTTGTCTTGTCTAGATAATATCAAAGAGCTCCGACCGGACAGAACGGTTTCTCATCCTTGTGACTTGTGAGATTTGTCCACAGTGGGAGTCAAGGCTGGAATTTCCAATAGGGTTAAACTTCCCCAGCCATGCCTTGCTGGTTGATTTTAGACCAGAAACTTGGTCAGGCATAAAGAGACATTCCTCCAGGTGCAAAAAAATTTAAATAAAAACCTAACTTGGATTAACATTATTTTATTCTACTATAGTATTATTTTTATAGCAACATGATAACACAATGTACTCATATGTGGAACAAGAAATTTTAGAATATAAGAGCAAAATCTCAAACCCCAACCCTTTGCTGCAATGTGATATTTAACCTGAAACTGTTATGTAAGATGGCCCTGATGGGTTTGATTGTTGTGGGCCATAAGCAGAAGCCAAATAAGTAATTTTAAAACACTGGCCCAATGGGCTTAAATTTTAAGGGTAACAAACTCAAAACCAAATGAATGTAGATCTGTATTACAAACCAATTATCTAAAAATCAGTAAGAAGTGAGGTAGATACCCCACAGGCTGTAAAAGGTGAATAATTTGGAAATTCCCAAGGGGATATATCCCGCAGGTCAAAAGTTGAAAGTTAGGGAAATGTAAGCTTGTTGGGTAAAAATGCAAAAAGGGGTGTTGTTTGAAATCAAGATCCACCAAGCAGCCAAACTGGGAATGTAGAAAAGCAGAGAAAGTCCGTGAGACAACTGAAGTAGTAGTGGCTAGAGAACTGATGTATCACCATACAGCATGTTGTATGGGTACCCAATGTTTGAAAGTCCAAGTTGTACTTCCTCATTGGAACATGTGAAATGTTAGCAGTGGTTGTACCCCCAACATTTTAGAGATATCCTTTAAATGCTTTCTTGCCACTGAATCCGTCAAAGGAAGTATATCATGTTGTGACATATCATAAACAAGGGGTTATTTGGATTGGCAGGGAAGAGGGCAATCATACTTTGTAATTCCCTAACAGGTTATATAATGGACTCTCCTAAGAGTATGAATTGGTTGTCTTTCTTGGTTTGTTTTGGACCATTTAATTAAAACTGTAGCTCCAACTTCAGAAAATATAATATCACCTCTACATAACTGAAATGAAGGGTCAAATGATTGGTTGGTGTGTGATAATACATTGGATAACCTCAAAAAAAGGAAAAGAAAGGTCTTTGTGAGTATTTAGCCACATGTGATTAGGTAGTAATGCATGTAACTTCTCAATGTTAGCTGTGGTTCCTTGCCATCTAGATAATAAATCCGATATAAAAATTTTTTATCCCAGGATGTGAGTTACATGAAGTTGGATATTATACATAGATGTAAGCAACCAGATATTGCAAGCACAGGCTAACATATCATCTCTAGTCCTACCTGTTCTCAAGACTTCCACCACAGGGAGGTTGTCACAATTAATAGTAATTTTTCTGTTCGACCACATTTTGACACAAATTTGTGTCATAGTATGTAACACCATTATAAGTTTGTAAGAATGTATTACACCAATGCAGGTCTTAGTGTAAATCTTTGCTTAACTGTATTCTGACATTATTGTGGTTGTTTCTAAGTAAAGTGAGCATCCTATTTAGGAAGAACCTAGCTGGACAGACGCATTTAGTTATTTGCAGAAGAGAACCAAGCAAGGATTGTAGTTGTGTTTTCATACAAGTACTTTTACTTTTCCAAGAATAACATAATTGTTTAATCTCTTCAAATTTCTTTTCAGGAATAGAAATGGTTCTAGTATCTGTATTAATAACAATCCCAAGACATACCACAGAGGTAATGGGGGTACTAGCTTTTCAGCACTAATGTCCAGTCCTACTTGCTGCAATAGCTGCAGTAGAAAGGTGTCAGATTGATAAATTTTTGGTAGTAAACCAGTATAGATTAAATCGTCTATATAGTTCCAAAGACCATTAAAAGCAAGCTGCCACATGATATGACATATGGCGTCACTACAACCTGTAAAGAAAATCGAACCATGACAAAATCTGAGTGGCAATGTAACGTCCAGGAAAGTATATTTATGCCTTAGGCCTAACAAGTCAATATCCCTGGGTTCAATTCGACTTATGTCTACCTTATATAGCATTGCCCCAGGGCCTAATTTTATGAAAGCATCTATAATGTTGTCGATAAATGGACATTGCAGCCTGAAGTACGTGTCTAAGTACTTATGCTTATTAGGCCAACCTAAATCAACTATTGTCCTACGTTTCGCCGAACCTTCCTTAAGCCTGGTCATTAATGATGAAATATGAATTAGAAAGGGTGGTTTAGCAAAAGGACCAATAATGGCCTTATAAGGCAACTCAGTACTTAGGTACTCTTCACCATCAGCTGTGTAATTAGTCGCTGAAGCATGATTTTCCATGGTTGATTGCAAGTACTGCTCTCTGTTGAAATGTAGAGGAAAACTTTACTGGATTAAATGAACCAGCTGCTGGTCCCAATACCCTTGTAAGTATGACCACCATACCTTAGCCTTAAGTGGACCTTGTATGGGAATATGACATGACAGAAAGTTGGGCAAACCACTACTTTTAACTATTTTATGTGCCTGGATCAAATCAGGGACAGTGTCCCACTTTGTTCCGGACCTGTATAAATCTTTAAATCAGTAAGTGATATAAAACCTATTTCTGCCTGTGTGCAATGCAGAAAGTGATTATAATGAGCACACCCCAACAATTTTCACAAACCCCTGGGGTAAGTGTATCTCATTTTCGACATTAAGCCTAGGATAACTACCTTTTATATCACAAATGGGGTCCTATTCCTCAAAACATTGTACCTGTAAGTTACCAACTACATTGGTCCACGCCTTAACAGCCTGGGAGATGTTTAGCTGTTCATTCATGACACCACCGTTTTGATTCAAAACTCGACATTCTGAGTGAGGAACCCCTGTCCCTTGCCAGTTTGTGATATATGTTGACCTACAATGTCATCCTGTGCATAATTTGAGCACGACCTAATTTTTGCAGTATATGACCAGTATTCTGGTGCTTTTGTTTACTACCAGTGCTGTGCCTTGTGGAGGATTTTTATTGCTAGAAATAACACATGGTGGAGTGCAACTCTCCCCCACAAGACTACTATCCAATTCGGTGTCATCAAGGGCAAAGGCTTGAAATATGTTAGATGTATTTAGAGTTGGATGCCTACCCTTCTGTTACTATAGAAACCTAGACAAGGTAGTTTTGGACTATCTCTAAGTCTTTTGTCTGTTTTCTGGAATATTTTCTTGGAATATTAGTGACACTAATGTTTCAAAATTTTGAGTAATCAGACCATTTTTAACCACCTGAGCAAAAGCCCTGCCATCACATTTGTTTGCATAAGCTTTGGCCTTGTTAACCCAATCTACTCAAACCTTTCTTGGTACATCATATTCTGTTAATTTTTTTTTCAAAAAACCATCTAATAGTGTGGATATACTTTCTAAAAGAAGACATATCCAGACTTATAAGTGTTTTTAACCTTTGGATTTGTTACCACAGTCCATCTCACTATGTACAAGTTTTTCCCAAAGCAATGCAAACATATGTGTCGATAAAGGACACCCTTGGTCTCGTGTGTTTTGCTAAAAGTACATGAATTTTGGTTAAAGTAAGTACAGGTCATTGTTGTGGTAACTCTTTGAGTACTCAAAATGATCTGTACAGCCGTAATCCCCAATTTCACCTTGTTCCATCCTACATAGTAGGACAGCATGGCTGACTTTTACCGCACAACAGGAAAAATCCTGAGCATCATTTAATAATGAAACCATATGTTCTCTCATTTTTGAATTTTTTTACTTCCATCATGGTGCGGCAAAAGCCACCCACCCATTGTACAACCAACAACTGGTCATAAGACACTCTTTCTTTGATGGATCCTGATTCTCTTGGGGCTGTTTATCCATGTTCTTAATGAAAACATCAACCCCTCCCCTCTGGGACTTTTTAACTTTGTTTCTACCTTTGAGTTTTGTATGATCCAAAGTTTTTTTTACCTTGGTTTCAAGATTATCTAATCTTTTGGCAATGGTTTGTAATTGATGCAAAATTTCCTGGTTGATGAAGCCCTGTGCCTTGCCCATAGCACTGCACGACAATGTTGCCTGCTGCTCGCCTACACAAGAGCTTTGTTTATGTACTGGATCTGATTTTTGTCACCAGTGTCATCCAAATCATCAGAAACATTCAATAGACCCGAACAATCAAGATTACGGATATCTGACTCCTGGAACAGACTAAATTTTCATTGTTGTCACAAGATTTAAGCAAATTTGTTAGAAATTACCGGTTCTCAGATGTTTCAACTTGAACAGGTACTTTGTGACCGCAATTTGTACTGTCTGCTGTTTTCCATGACTATTTTATGCATTAAAAACTTTAACTCTCTTACGCTTTATCAGACGACAACACTAATACTAACAATATAACCATGAACATAAAATATTCAAACATGCTTATTACAAAACTGTTGCCTAAAATGTATAAAACAATTACCGATAGTCAAAAATTAAAATAGTAAAAGTATAATATAAGATACAATACAATATACGTTGATGCCATGTGGTTGAAACCAGACAGACCACCAGAGGTACAGAAGCTCTGAAGTTTTGATGTTGTCCGAAACTGTCCAGAGTTAAAGTGACCCAGGCTGGTCAGCCTTGTGGTCACTATTATAAACTAACCAATGAAATGTTTTATAAGAACAACATGTTAGAATAATAGTTAGAATAATAGAATATTCTGTATCAAAGCTCTTGTGTATCGATAATCCTACCTGCCCCGGGAATGAGCCGAGCCCACATGCTGCCCACGTGTCTGATATTCTTATTGAGTCGTGCATGTTTTTCCCATTTGCAATTCCCTGAGGTCAGAGCCAGAAGAAAAAACAGTCAAAAAGTTAAATGCTTCGAAGAAACATAACTCCAACTGCAGATACCCCTACGACCTTTAGGTCTGTTCAAGCTGTACAAAAGACTATTAAGATTTTCATCCTGACCAATATTGAGATTAGAATTGCTACTCTTGTCCAGCTGACCTGTATCCATCAATTGTGCTCGTCTGCAATTTTGATCCTGGAAAAGATACAAGAGGAAGTCGACAATCTGTTTTATACATGGTGTTTGAAGTTCACCTGATTTGACTCACACCATCTGACACAAAGAGCCCGTTTCGCCTTGTATACAGCTATGGTAGAGTTTCTTTGAAGGGCTTCAATCAATTCTTGCTACCACTTTGTCAAGGAAGCCTTGTTTTGTCATAGCAATGGCTCTAGGAGGCAAGCATGCATGCAGGTTCAGGTTTTGGAGATCCCTGTGGGGGCTTCCGTTAATGGTTGAGACAACAGGTTGCAAAGTATAGGAAGGCAGAGATTTAAGTCTTCCTATGACAGACAGTAGGCATCCACTGTTAAGTCTTTTGCATCCACTAATGCAGTTTGTTGTTGTATCTCGTGGAAAACAAGTCAACTTGGGGACAGTGTCATCAGGTGTGAATTTAATTGTACACCCTTCAGAAGGAGTGACCATTCTGTCTGAATTGCCAGTGTCATGAAAGTTTGTCTGCTGGCATGTTCAGATGACACAGAATGTGAGAGGCTTTTAAGACAATTTGTCTGATACTGCACCAGGTAAGGAGTTTCCAAGGGAGAGCACTACTTGTTTATTTAAGATACATCTGTGGTGTTGTCTGGTAATCAAAATGGTCTAGATCCATTACAAGTGCTTGAACTTATTAGGACCAGAAAATCTGGCTTCAGTACCAAGACATGTATGTGCAACTTGCTCTCTGGACGTGACATGACGGACTTTTGTGGTGCTGTCAACTAAATGTGCACCCCAACCTTCATTTGATGCATCTTTAAAACTCTACAGAGCATGTTGAAGAGGGAGCCAAGGTTGGCCAGGAAGAGTATTTGCTTCTTCTAGCCATCAATGTGCAGACAGTCTTGGGGCAGGAATATTTTGGTCTCATGTGAAGATGGTCTGCGGGTTCTTCTCCATGGCAAACAGAAGACATTGAGAAATTTATTTGTTGCACTTATCAAACTGGTCTTGACACTATGGATTTTTTTCGAAGCCAGGGTCTGCCACCTTTCTGGGGTGAGTTTGATGACTCCCTGTAATATGTTGGCAGCCTATGAAGTTGAAGACCTTTTGCAGACTCACCGCCAACCTAACTTTGGTCAAAGTTCTAGCAGGGTCTACCAGGAATCTCTGGCCATGGCTCTTATTACCCAGTTGTCTAGGTACTGGACGATCCTTATATACCCTTTGCCATAGCCATGAGTTAGTCATAGTCATCTGTCTTTCAACAATACAGTGAACTCTATGTGCATCTTAGAAATACCAAAAGGAATGGCCTTGAACTGGTATGTGTAAATTTGGAAAACCTTTGGAATTTTCTTAACCTTTCACTGATAGGGATATGGAAGTAGGCATCATTAAGATCCAACATGTTAGCCACTGAATAATTCAATTTAACTTTTTGCCTCCACCAGGTGGTTTTGTTTTGGGGGGGGGTGTTTGCTTGCCTGTTTGTCTATGTTTGTGATTATTATAAAAACAATAACAAAATTTTTCTGACATAGTAAATGTGGGAAGGGCTTGACCAAAGGATTTAGTAACTAAATTTTGGGAAAGACCCAAATCATATTCTGGACACAAAAATAGGGTCTTATTTTCAATCTAATTTCAATGACTTTGGCTTTCTTGTTGTTGGAGTGACAATATTTTCGGGTAAAAAATCAGAATCATATATAATGTGCAAAACAAACCAGACTCCCAAATAAAATTTTTTTTTTTTTTTTTAATAATAAAATTGATTTAATTAATTCTCCTTCATTCAACAAACTTTTGGGTTTATGTCTGTTATAACATTTAATGCCTAGGTCATACTGTTCTATGCTGGGGTCATGAACTACAAGTGAATGGGCTTATGCAGGGTCAGTTGGGGAGTTTTGTATATTGTCCGCCTTGTGACTTGCTAAGGTATCTTTGACAAGTTACAGTGAGATTCCTATTTGGATAGAATACATCCGACACAACACAGAATGCGATTTTAATTGGAGACCACTTTTAGTGCTCTTATGTGCTGTATTAAAATCTACGTGATGGAGGGATGAGGGGAGCTTGATAGCCACATAAGGATATACCAAGATAGAAGATTTCTTTTCAGAACCATAAGGAGGAGGCTGTCGGCCAGAAATTAAATACAGTAGGAAAACTTCCCAAATGACATATACAGAAAAAATATACCAATAATGAAGATGGAAATATACTACAATATTATTACAAAGCCTCAGTAATTTATAAATAGATGTTTATGCACCAAACATGAGAAGAAGCGCTGTAAAAGACCTCTGTAATGATATATAATACATATTGATAGGTTACAATAGTTTTTCTAAGATATTAGTGAAAAAATTATTGACACTTATTATCCATGGTACGGGGACACCATTGTACACAAAAATATATGTATCCCACTTGGTATATCTCCATATACGGACCAAGTACAGTTTACGTTTGATAATGAAAGGATATTAATACAGTTAAACTTTTAAAAAGTGGCCAATACCTGAAATATTGGAGAGTGAGGCCCCTGAGGGCCCAGGTTTTCAATAATTTCTGGTACTGGCCACTGTTGAGGAGTTTTGCTGTTGGAAATCCCACTATATATCAGATTTGCTGTCTAGCCCAAAGGTGTATGATACTTTGTCCCCAACTTCTGTGATTTGTCTTTTCACAGGTATAAAATTAGTTCCCCAAAAATTGTCATGGAGAGAAAGTGTCCAATACTGATTAATATTAGACATATTAGTCAATAGTGACAACCCACAAGTGTGGTTTACACCAAGATGCAAGGTCTCTCTTCAGAGCCATAAGGTCGCCAGGAAATCAAATACAGAAAAATCAGTAAAATCAGTATAACCTAGTATACATAGGTAGGAATTATCACTCATTTTACAACTACTGTGATGAATCTGATTGGCTAACGGGGAACCTTGACTGTCCCACCAATAACCCCTGAAAAGTAAAATGGTAGAAACTGCCTGTTTTTTACCATTAAAATATAAATAATAATAATATGTACACTAATTTTAAAAATTGTCATATCATAATTGATTCCCATTTCAGGGTTATAACAGATTTTACAGCTCACTAGAATCACTCCGGCTTTGCCTTATTGATCCTAATATAATTGGTTATCTCTATAATCCAATACGATTTAGAATTCAGGTGATTGTAACCTTCCTCTGGTTCCACAGTTTGTTTCACACATCCATTAACCAGTGCAGCCATTTGGTGATAATTATAATTTTGCTTTTAATGCATAAACAGTGAGATAGGAGTAAGCAGACCTGATTTATGCCTTCTCTTCCTCTACTGATAAATTCAGAATGAACATTAAGTCTCACTGTTTTCTTAAAGCTTAATCAGTGTAGTCTTTTTCATTAATTATACATCTCTACCTTGCTGACCTTTCTTCCTCTCTCTGAATTTTAAAGTTGGAATTTGTACTCAGTTGTATTGATTAAGCACTATAAAATTTGGTTGGAAGTAGAATTAATCCTGTTCACTCATGATCAATTATAAATATATTTATAGCCATGATCATATATAGGGAGTAGCAATCAACATTTCCCACAGTTTTACCATCAAATGACAGTAGGACATAGGAGTAAAATGCTGTGCTATGGTTTTTAAACAATACATCCCTGACCAATTTATTATTGAATAGTGTCAAAGTCACAGCAAGTATAATTGTTATATTATATTCGATTTCAATAATCTTGTTTATCAATTGCATACTCCCAGGTACCTGAAGTTTTATGTGACAGAAATTAAGGTATATTAATATGTTTTTACACACACAAAATATATTACTTATTAAATCATTTTTATCTAATGCATCTAAAATAATGCATTTCCCCTTTAGAACTATATTCAGGTGTAGCTTTCTTTAAAATTTATCCTTAAGTCGTTCCCAAATTTTTTTTTGACAAATGAACAACACCCAAAAATGTGTCCTATAGTTTCATATTCTGTGCCACAGGATTTATATCTTTTAGATGGGATAACTATTACATTCTTAAGTGCAGTGGATCCACCCTAAAATATATTTTATCCTAGTTTAAAAAGTTTAAAGTGAAATTTGGAACTTTTTCAAATCATTCATGGTTTCAGAAATTACATAAAAGCATATCTATTCAGAAACGCCTGCCCCCCATTCTCTTCTTGAGATGCGAACCTTGGTTATGGTCTGATTTTATGGAACACACAGTTTCCCCTTCTTGACTATTAGCACTTGAGAACTAGATACAACTAGATATGCTAGAAGTATTGGTATCCTGTTGAATTTGCATACATGTCCTGAACTGTGACACAGTTTCTTTTCTACTGGCTATATCAAGTACTTTTTAGGTACATCTCTCCCCTTAGGTCAGCCCATACCACATGAGAGAACATGTGGCTTGTTGTAAACAATTTGTGGTTCCATGGTTTTCTTTATCCATTCAGCAAATCAGCAAAGCAATTTATAAAAACTCAAAAAAATACATTTTCCCCCAGACCCCCAGCTGCTTTATTGTTTAAAATAGAGACATGTTTTTGTATTGTATTATTCCTACTTTATCTTGTTATTTACTGACATAAATTATGCTGGTTGACTACTTAAAACGGGTAAAAGTTATTGCAAATAAAATTGTCACGTATATCAACATAAGCCCTGTGATTAAAGAACCATGACACCAGATGCACAAGGATACTTTTAGCCATGTGCACAAATACTAAAATACATATAATTCTGAAAAATTAAATTGGATGCAGATTTAACGTCTTCTTTTCATCAGTATTGCACCTGTTCAGGCATATTTTTACATATTTATGTTTCTTATTTATTACTCTGAGACAAACCTCTCTGCTGCTTTTCTTGCATCATTAGAATTTTTTGTATAATTTTTTGTCTTATAGCAAATCCCCCTGTTCCGGTGATTGTGTATCAGTCAACATGGGATTGCTAGCGTATAATGGCCTCTCCACCATTCACTTCCTTCCTTTCTTTATACCCTATTCACACTACAAGCAAATCACCCCTGTCCTACTACTGTCTGAGGCATGTATGCAAACTTAAGACAGCATGTCGAAATGGCCATTTCCTTGCACGTGCAACAGAAGTTTTAAAATGTTTAAAATTTCCAAATCCAAATTTGGTACCATGAGCATGAGGAGATGAACTTTTGCATAGGGTAACTGAGGGTGTGGTCCACAGTGTATATAAGGTTGTAATTCAGTCGTGTTTCAGTGTAACATGGCGGCATAAAGTGGGAAGAGGCAAATGGTAGTCTCTTGGTGACACATGTTTGCACCAATGTCTTCCCACTGCCATTCTACTGTTATTTACAGTTATACACCATGTCCAACCAGTGGGCATGTGCGTCATATGGGAACACCAAACCTCAGCAGTTATGAGGCATCCTCGGAAGCAGTTCTGCCAGAGTAAAACTTTTTACATTGGGGTATACCACCTATATATTGTGAATGGGGCATTAACTTATCCCGCTTCCTCAACATCCCCATACAAAGTACTTTGTGTAAGAATAACTGTTATTTAATGGAATTTTTTAAATATTCAAGCATGAATTTCAGGAAATTCTTAAATATGAATTTTGTATTTGAAATGATTCACTTAATCTTTATCTCCCCTTTAAGATTCTTTCCTGTTAGAGGGAAAAATGAGTCTAGATGTGTGGGCATGGGTACCAAAATGACTCATGCCCTGGCTTCCTCGTTTTTTGACGCACTTTTTTTTTGTTTCTACATTCTGACTCAGTGTGTGCAAATGATTTGTTGGCAGAAGTGAAACAAAAGGAACATATATGCTTATACAATACCCCTTTTGTTTCATGTGTGGCACTGTGAGAACACATTCCCTGATTAAAAAATTGACAAGGCATGGTTCTACTGGGTCTAATTACATTTTTCTTGGCATTGTTAGGTTCAGAAGAAGACGGGGGGTGACCTATCACATGCTTTTGGACATTAGCCCTTGTAATACGGTCAATCCGGTCAACTTTGTCATAACCCGACACCTCACCTTGCTCCATACGACAGAGGAGCACGGCATGGCTGGCCTTTGCCGCAGTCCATGAGAAATCTTGTGCATCATCTAAGAGATCAATTACATAATTCAACATATGACTTCTCAAATTTATATTGGCAGAATTAAGGGTTCAATTTTACCATAAAAAAGAATGGGCCAGTCACAGGCTGCCACACAAAACAAAGTGTGGCACTAAAGCCCAATTATAGTTTTGACATCTATACACCTTCCCCAAGTAATGATCTTGCTGGCACCCAAATGCCAGCTCGAAGACTCAACAAACACTTTAGCTACTCTTCTGTTGCCCAAAGTAAAACTCCCCTTAGAGGAAATTGTTCCTGACTTGATCAGTGCTTTAACACAATACCTAAAGCATTACAGAATTAAATTCAATTTTATTACATTCTTTGAAAAAAAAACACTAAATAAAAAATGTCAGACTCTGTGTTATTCGTTAGGCCACCATCAAACAGCAAGAATAACTTATCCTTTAGTCAGCTGTTCTCTGAGTTTCTGATCATGTTGCAAGTATTGCCTGTTTGGAAGAGACTCTACCACTACTTCGTGACTTTAATACTCAATGTGATGACTCAAGGAAATACGGAAATTAAACAGGTTTTCTGGGCTTACTCCAAGCTCATAGACTTTACGCCAACTTCGGATAAAGTAAAGAAACTAGTTTTGAACACTTTGTCACAAGAAACAGGATGTGCTCCAGATGACTTGAATCATGCCAAAATTCTCCAATTGATACAGAAAGATAATCTTAACAAGGACAAAAAATGCAGGCCAGTTAGAAACTTAACATTCCTATCAAAATTAGTGAGGACCTGTCCAATATGACGCTGTTAAACGGGAAGTAAAACCCCAAATTTGACCTTTGTCTTATCAAAATTACCTTAGTTGATGCTGAAATAGGTAAAATCATTTTGATATATATGATCTTTGGTAAACCATGCAATCTGCTAATTGCCCTTTTCACTCCACAGAAACTGCTTTACTCAGAGTGTAAAATGATCAGAAAAATCTTGCTGCACTGGTGTTGCTGGATTTAAGTAAGTAAGTAAGAATCATTTATAAAGAGCTGAAATTGATGTAAACATCCTCGAAGGCGCTGATATCCAAAAAGGGATAATCCAGATCCAAAAGGAGGTCAGTATCCATATTAGCACCCGATAGGTAAGATATGCTATGGTGGAGGATAGGCTAATCTGAAAAGATGCATTTTCAACGGTTTTCTGAAACCAGAGATACTTTCCACAGTACTAATGGCTTGAGGGAGCTTGTTGCACTTTGTGGGAGCAGCTAGTGCAAAATTGCGCAAGCCCGAGCATTTATTCAGTTTAGATGATGAAACTGATGATTGCCCTGTGTGACATTACTCTGCTTAACTAGAAAGGGGAAATATGGAAGTTGACTAAAATTTATGGCTTTATAAGTGAGGAGGTTGTGCTTGAACAATATACGATAATGAATGAGGAGCGAGTGTAGTTTATGCAGGGAGTGTGTGACATGACTAAATTTATAGAGTTTGTACACAGTATGACATAAGGCATTTTGAACTCTTTGTAGTCTGACAGTATATGCCTTCTTTGTGTGATAAAGCAGTGAATTACAGTAATCCAGGTATTTGCCACCTTCACAGCTGTTTCATGATTTAGATACCTGATGATCCTTCGTAGTTCCTGTAGATGGTAGTAACATGTGCAACATAGATTAGCCATGTATATTTGCATTGAATTGTCAGCATCCAGAATGACACCAAGGCTTTTCACCGATTCAGCTGGTTGCATGATATTGCCATGAAAACTTACTGGGAATGATGACTTCATGGAGCTTCTGATTTCATCATCACCAATTACTATGAATTCCATCTTATAAGGATTTGATTAAAGTTTGTTATTTCCCATCCATGCCTGGACTGCCTCAGGGCAGTTTGCCAATTCATGGGTGCTAGAATCAAAGTTCAATTTCCAAGTACATTTGTGTATCATCTGCATATAAGTGATGGTTAACATTGAATTTAGATATGACTGAAATAAGAGGGGCTGAAAATAAGGTAAAAAGGAGTGGGCTGAGGACTGAGCCCTGAGGAACCCTATAAGGGAGTTATAGATAGATACCTGATAGATGTCCATCTATTTATCCTCTCTTTCCTTGAGTTGAGGTTTGACTGAACCCACTTGAGCACAACCCCATTAATGTCGAACCAATGTTGAATAGGATTGAGTGGTCTAATGTGTCAAAAGCTGCAGATACGTCCAGAAGGACTAATCCAACAGCTGTACCCTTATCCATTGAAGTGGGCAGTACTGTTTTTGACACCACTGATCATGATATATTACGTCAGCTATATTTGGTATCTAAGGAAGTTCCCCTAGTTGTTTCAATCATATCCCTCAGCCAAGAAGTTTAAATAAACTTAATTTTGGTGTTCTCTAATGATCTTCATTAGGACCCCTGTTATTGTGTCACCGATTGCAGATATAGCACAACAAAATAATGTTTGGCAGATATTCTATGCAGATGATACACAACTGTATTCCTCCATATCACCCAAGGATGTTAACATATAGTCCTTCTGTTGCAACCCTACAAAGTTGTCTATCTGCAATTAAAACTTTGATGGGAAAAACATGCTAAAATCCATCAGTCATTTAGAAATACTAGATCTCACAAGGAATATAAGCTTAAGTAACAAGTCTTCAACAACATATTCAGCAAACAAGACTGAAAGGGGTTTTGGTTTACTAGTGCCAGCCACAAAGCTGTCAGACACGAGTATTGCTGCTTAACTTCAGTGAAGAGACAGATACTCATCATGCTATGCCACAATTCATGAAAGTCCGGAGATTAAAAAAAGAAAACAGTAATCTCCAGAAAGGTGAGCATAGCTAGTGCTCACGCTTAAAAAGCCTTCTCATACATGAATCCAAGATTCTGGAACAATCTTCATAATTCTATAAACTATTGTTTCAGCTAACAAATTTAAAAAGCTATTGAAAACATTCCTTTTTGAAAAAGCTTACAATTGTTGATTTTATAAAAAGGTTTTTATTATTCTCTTACAGTCACTTTTATGGTAATATATTTACTAGTTACTTTTACATTTATTAATAAACTTTGAAAACCGTATTTTTTATATCAGAGATTAGTTTTTTATAATTGTAAAAGCACAAAAATTGAATAATTATAGTAAAGTGCTATACAAATCATATACTATGTTTGTGTTCCCTGTTTTGTTTATATTTCGGTTTATGTTCGTGTTTTCTTTTTATGAAACTTAGAAGTGTTTAGCAAATAATTAATTAAATTCTCCATTTATATGCAGAGTCCACATTGTTGCATTGTTTACATGGTATGAAGTGCATTCTGTTTAACCCTGGAGCTGTTAGATCTACAAGCTAGGTGTCACATCTGCAGTCAGATACTTAACCCAAGGTCAATATCATAGTTTTCAGATATATACCTGTTGTCAAAGCATAACACACATTTAATGTCCCTAATTTCAGATATTCCTGTGAAGAAAGCATGATACACATTTAATCTCCACAATTTCAAAGTTTCTGTGTACGCCAAACATGTGGCAACCAACTATTTGAAACAGACATCTTTTTGATACTAGTTTATTTTTTTAAATAATGAATTTATCTACCTTATTCTGTTTAGTTGGTTACTTACACCAAGTGTAGATTAGTCTTCACATTGGTCAGCCCTTAAAGACGAATACATTTATTGCTTAAGCAGATAATTAGAGC
This sequence comes from Sabellastarte sp. h YS-2021, assembly GCA_964017235.1. Lineage (NCBI taxonomy): Eukaryota > Metazoa > Annelida > Polychaeta > Sabellida > Sabellidae > Sabellastarte > Sabellastarte sp. h YS-2021. The sequence goes on along the minus strand of OZ024935.1, from coordinate 80,393,975 downwards.
AAGCTCTGACTGCACTTTCTTTTTTGATAAATACGTAAATAAGTATTTTTGGTTTGGTGGTTTGGTTGGAAAGAAGATTTGGTAGAAAAATAGCTCTGCATAACTTTAAGTTTTGGGCAGTTTTAGAAGAACAAATATTTGGAATTTATAGCAATAATAACACAGGGAATATTTCTGTAAATTTATTTGAACTTCTGACTAATGGTTCATGGAAGAACTTTGATAGAAAATATTTGACCACATGGATCAATATTATCAAGGTTGGGACAATATTACTACATGTGGACACCTTTTGAAGGCATTAATGAGCCTCTAGTGCCTGGGACATTTTACATCAGGTTGAATAAAGGTATGAATTACTTCATTTTATGTGTTGTGTGTATTTCATAATGGGACATGAGCTGGGTGTTTACATAAACTATCTGAAAGTGCACTGGGGTCAATATTTGAGTGCAAGAATGTTTCTATGCATTCATAGTCTAAAATGCTAACTTATGACACTACAAAGGGAAAACCATAGTTGGGAAAAGAAAAAAATAAACATGGGTGATCATGACTGTGACACTGAAACCCTTTCAGATACTGTGGTTATATTCAGCGAAGACTCCCTTGAGCCAATTCAAATTGAAGGTAAAACTGATAGGCAGTTACTTGAAGTAACATGTAGTAAGCTTTCAAGTATAACTATGGAGCTACACCAGGTTAACAGAAAACAAGATATGATCATAAAAAGAATACAGAAAGTAGAAAATCATGTTCTAAACCATGATAAAGAAATACAACATCTTCAAAAACTTCATATTCAGATGGATGAAAAGGTCAACCACCTTGATGAAATTGTGGATAGTCGCTTCAACCCAGATGTCACCGTCATCGCAATTAAACTGCCAAATTATCCTAGTGAGGATGACTCATGGCTGACCAAAAGACTCCTTAGTGCTGTGGGATGTGATGACAAATGCATTGTATGAGTTATGCCTTGGTTCCAACATCAGAATAGAAAAGGTGTTTTCAAAATAGAACTCTGCAGTAAACAAGATAAAATTGATGTATTTTGTTGTAAAACTAGCCTCAAACATTCCCATGAATTTCAGAGAGTGTATCTGAGATTGTCAATGAGCCATAATGAAAGGCTTCTACAACTGAACTTTAAAACTTTGCTGCAGGAAATCCCAAATGGTGATGAATACAGGATAACAGTAGTGGTCGACTGATCAAAAAGAAGGATCAGGGCATCACACAAGAAAAGGCAGTAGTAGATAAACCAAGCTCTGGTGGTAATGTAGAAATATCAGCTGCCTCAGCTGAGAACCAAAGATCCACACTGTCCCCAGGTACTGGCTCTAGACCCAACATACCAATCTCTACTGTCAAAAACCAGGGAATCCATTCACAGATTATAACATGGAATGTGAATGATTGGGAATAACTAAATAGTGAATTAAGATGCAATGCAATTAAGACAATTAATCCTGATATACTATGTCTTACTGAAACTTACTTGTTAAATGACAACAAAATTAATTTAGATGGTTATACTTGTTCTGTAAATAACAGAAAAGGTATTAGTGCTCATGCTATCAGAGGTTCAGGAGTGCGATTACATTAAATATGTTGATTCTATTGAAACCCATACTCCAATAGTTGTGAAACATTCAGTGATTTTCTGAAAGATGTTAAAATATGTACATTAAATGGCAGAATAACATCAGAGCTTTTTATTTTATGTGTCACAATAGGAAAGGTAGATCTGTTGTTGATTATATACTTACTGAACATAAAAATGTAAATAAATGTATCAAATGTAAGGTATATAATATGACAATTATTCTGAGTGAACATGTTAAAATACTAAATACAATATCTAGTAGTTTTTTAAATTCAGTATCTGAAAAGATTTATTCCTTTGAGAATGTAAATGAGAATTTTATGAATAATGATATTTGGACTCGAGCAATGCATGAAATTATTGAATCATTAGAGACTAGAATGCATGTTAATGAAACTCACAAGGTCTTCTGTGTGACAGAAAAATGAAATAAAGCAAGAAAAAAACATAATACCTAGACGAAATATCAAGCTAAAAGTAAATGACCAATAAGTGGTTGCCACTTTTTCCAAATTTTATTAAAATAAGTTTCTATATGATATAACTGACTTAACTTTTGTTCCGAGTATACCTGATGTAATCGATGGATAAATCCATTTAGATTAAGATTTTGACATTTATTTGAAGACTCAAATATATATTTTCTAGCAACAAGAAGAATTGTATTGATGGGTTGCTGATTGAACTCCGCTAAAGTATAGCCTAATATAATATTAAAAGGTGTAAGTAACAATGTTGTTGTGACCTTACTTTTGATATATGTTAGAACTAGGTTCCAAAACTCTTTTACCTTCGGACAAAGGACAAACATATGAATTATATTTTCCATTTCATTTCTGCATCTAAAGCATCTAGCGTCTTCATTGATATTTACTTAAGATAAATATGACCTTGTTCCCAGTATTCTATACAAAATTCTTAATTGGAACCATTTATATGTATTGTCTCTAATTGACCCATGACAAATTTGGAATATACGTTTCCACATTTGATTATTGATTGTAACATTTAATTCATTTTCCCATTTGCCTCTTGTAACATGGTCATTTTGATGCTTAGCAAGTAAACTTTTATAAAAACCGCTGGTGTCATTATTCTTGAGTATCCAATAATTCAGTGGCATAATAGGGCCAATTATTTTATTATAATCTCCATGCTTATGTTTGTTAATAAATTTATGGACAACAGTTGATAAACGAAGGTAATCTAAAAAATTCAACGAATCCAGATTGTAATCTTTCAATTTCTGGCTTGTGAGAACCTTTCCCTCATTGTCTATTACATCAGAAATCATTATTATTCCTTTAGAATACAATTTCGGGTAAAACATAGCTTTAACTGATAGATCCTCATTGTACCAAAGATGACTTGATGCAATTTGTAAATTGGAATTTATTTGTTTTTCCTTTGTTAATTTTTTCCATGCAGCAAGGACATCTAACCAAAATATATTACCTGTTTTCATTTGTATAGCATTGCTGTAGTCAGGCCCAAAGTCTGTAAGTCGTCTTAAGTCCCAAAGGATTGTTAGTAGGAATAATTTTGTCCATGGGGAGGATTTACTGATCAGTCTATTTATCCATCTGGCCTTTATAGCCACCAGAAAGTACTCCAAGTGTGTCATTTTCAGTCCTCCCATTGAATGATCTAAAATTGTTACATCCCTATTTATTTTATCTGGTTTATTTGACCACACAAATTTAAAAAATATATCATTTAATTCCTTCAATAAAGAATTAGTTGGTGTAGGTAAGCTTGAAAACAAATGGTTTAACTTGGATAAAAGAATTGTTTTGACCACCACTATTTTTCCTGATGGAGTTAAGTGTCTTTTACTCCAAATGGCTATTTCTCTTTTTATTTGATTTATTTTCTCTGTTAGATTAAGATCAAGCATTTCAGACAGATCTACTGAAAATTTTAGTCCTAGCAGGTCAAATTTTGTAGTATTCCACTCAAACTTTTTTGGAATTAGTTGATCTTGAGAATATCTTTTTTTACCAATCCAAGTTACCTTGGTTTTATCTGTATTAATTTTCAACCCTGATATGCTACCAAAAAGTTCAAGAGTATTTAAAGCTGCTACCATGGACTCACATGAGCCATTTAATATGAGTGTGGTATCATCTGCGAATTGAGATATTTTGAATTCACAGTCTTTTATAGTGATCCCTTTTATTTCTACATTTTTGATTATAAGAAGGTTTAGTATCTGAGCTGCTATAATAAATAAATAAGGGGACATGGGATCCCCTTGTCGACAACCACGGCCAATGCTAATAAATTCAGACATGAAACCACTTTGTAATACTGTTGCTTTAATCCCAGTATTGAATAATTTTATCCATTTCAAAAATTCATTTGAAAAGCCCAAAAAAGATAAAGTCTTGTATATAAAATTCCAAGATATTGAATCGAAAGCTTTTTGAAAATCAATGAGGATGAGGAGCCCTGGTATTTGTGCCTTTTGAGTATAATGCATTATATTGTATATTAGTCGAGTTGATTCACCTATGAATCTGCCAGGCACAAAACCTGTCTGCTCGTTATTGATTAAGAAGTTTAAAAATGGTTTTATTCGATTGGCTATTGCTCCTGAAGCTAATTTATAAACAACACATAGCATTGATAGAGGACGCCAATTGCCAATACAATCCCTTGGTTTTCCAGGCTTTGGCAGGCAAGTGATAATACACTGTCTCAATGACAAAGGCATTGTGCCACTTCTAAAACTGTAGTTTAAAGCTCGTAGAACCCAAAATTTAATTCTATTCCAAAAAACCTTTAAGAATTCAGCTGGTAAGCCATCTATGCCGGGACACTTATTGTGTTTCATATTTTTTAAAACTGTGTTCAACTGTGTTGAAGCTCTCCTTCAAGAGATTTAGCTTGTGATTCATTAAGTTTGTTAATTTCAGTATCACAGAACAAATGTTTAAGGTTTAAGTCTTCAAGTTGATTGTCATAAGATTTGAATAATTTTTTATAATACATTTGGAATTCAGTCAAAATGTCTTTTTGTTTGGTAATATAAGTGCCATCATACCTCTTAATTCGTTTTAAAGTTTTATTTATATAGTTTCTCTTTTCAAGCGAACAGAAGAATTTGGTAGGTTTTTCCCCATCTAGTAACCACTGCGCTCTAGATCTGACATAGTGTCCTTTCATTTTCCTTTCCCTTATGTCCAACAATTCATATTGTTTTTGGTTTATTTTGTTGTGACTATCTGCCATGTCTTCTTCATTTTCAAGTTTTTCTAGATCGGATAACAACTCAGATTCACGTGAGACCTCCAGTTTGTTCTTGTACTTGAATACCGTACAGTTTCCCCTCTAATACGAAGGAAGAGCATTTCAAGGAACAGATTTTCAGATATTGTTATTTGTAGCTCATTTGCTGGGATTGTATTTATAGATTGCATATTATACACTGGAACAGCATATTTTATCACCTCATCCTTTATACATTGGTGTATTAATTCTAAGTAGGCCTGATCTTGTAATAAATTTGTATTAAATTTCCACACTCCTTTTCCCCTTGTAAACTTGCTTTGTAAAATATTTACCTCTAACATATAATGATCTGTTCTGTAGCCAGGTTTAATATTTACACTTTCGACTAAATCTATTAGACTCTCTGATACTATGAAGTAGTCAAGTCTGGCTTGTTTTAGGGGTTTGTATCTGCGCCAGGTGTAACGCCTTGTGTCTGGGTGAAAATGCCTGTACAGATCAAATAAACTATGATCTTTTATAATATCTAAGGTGACACAACGTGAATTTGGATTGTTGATATTTGAGTAATTGTAACTATCTAGTTCAGGGTTCAAGGTCATGTTAAAGTCGCCACACCAAAGTATATAATCTTGCTCATTATCATTTAAATTCTGATTTAAAGAATTATAGAAACTTACTTCATCTTTGTTTGGACCATATATATTAATCAATTTAAGGTTAAGGTCATTAACCTGTATATCAAGTACTATTTTATTTCCCTCCTTGTCCTTGATCATGTTTTTTGTAGTATAATTTAATGTATTACTTAGTAAAATTGCAACCCTCCTTGAATTTGTACTTTGTCCATGTAAAATAATTTCCCCATTCCACAGTTGTTTACAATCCCCAATGTCAGTTTCGATTAAGTGTGTGTCCTGAAGACATATTATTTGTGCATTTTGGTCTTTTAGATAGTTAATGATGTCGTATCGTTTTACTTTATTTCGTAACCCTCTGCAATTCAAACTTATGATTTTCATGACATCTTTTGGCATCTCGGCAAGAATTTTTTACAAGAAAATTTACAATACATATCAATCACTATCACACTAATGCCAAATGGAAGCATGCAACTGCCATAACAACACTTGTATTGTATTTTTTGACATTTCCAATTTTTATTATGCATTTCAAAGAACAAGGCACTGATGCCATAAATGGTTCTAATAACCAAATTTGCTGTACTGAAGGAATTTTTAAAAAAAGAAAGAACTTGACTATATAACAACAAAAGACAAACAATATAAACATATATACATTTGTACATTATGGTGTCTGATAGCCCAAGACACATTGGTTTCGGTGAGGTAAGACGGAAGGAATGGAAAAAAAATTTTAAATTTAGAAAATTATAAAAAAAAAATATAAAAAAAAAAAAAAAAAAAAAAATTCAGGCATCTGGTAACTTAAACCTGTCAAAAGGACATGTCATATTTTCTTTGATATTTTGAACTTAAGTACTTGTATATTTAACAATGTGTTGAGTTTGTTAAATTTCTTGGTCATAATTAACACTATTTCCATACTTTACAGCCTGCGGTAATTTCCCATTATTAATATTTTATGCACATCTAATAAGTCGAAACCAGTGATCTTTATACAGAAATGTCAGTTACGTAGCAGATTAATTGATCATCAATCTACTCTTGAAGTTTATACTATTCAAGTTCTAATTATTGCTGGAGTAAGTGAAATAACAATGTACCTTTTGCTATAAAATAGGTACAAAACACTGCAAAATTTTATATCAAAGCATTATGTTGTAATTCTATGTCTAGACATAAAAGTAGCATATTTTTGTAGGAATACAATGTATACATTTTTTCAGATGCAATCAGTGTATTACACCTAACACTTATTATATTGGACCATGTAGAGGCTATTTTTGAATACTGACATGACTAAAATTACTTTTACAGCTTTTATCAAACCATTTGCCAGTTCTCTGATTTTGAGACAAGGGTCCTAATTCTCAAGAGCGTCATATTGGGACTTGCCTCCAGCAAGTTAAAATCATGCAGGATGGATCTTTCTCTAACATTGTTAAAAGTTATATCCCTTAAAAAACCTGGCTTGTTATAACAGCCCATATTCTGAGTGTATATATTTGGAAGTGCTTTACTACACAATGACAGCACAATATTAAATTATTAGGATTTAGAATCTTTACAACATGTAGACAACAATGTCAAGAAAATTTCAAATGACAGAACTTAGTTTTTCAATTCCAATGTAGCTATTATGACCCATAAAGACGCAGCTTATCATAAACTTTTTTTGATCATAACCAATGTAAAATACTTTTATTTATAATTATGCATGTACTGCATAGTAATGCTCAGTAATTAATTGTCTAAACAGCAGCAATTGTGAACTGCAAGCGAACCTTTTTTTCTTGCAACCAAAGTAACATTTTTTCCCACCAATATATTCAAGTTAGTTCTCAGTATAATACATAATTTTATTGGTATAGTAGGTATTAATTGATTTGAGAAACATAGTCATCTTGTAACATTATTTCAAGAAACAACCACATTGCAGGAATAGTAAATGTTACAAATAATACGCCGAGTTTAACTATTATCAGGATAGATCTCTGTATACATTGCAACAATATTTACATTCTAAGTACACTGTGCAGTGATACAAGAGAATTCAATACATTTATCAACCACATCTAGTAAAACTAATTAGGATTTGAGCATCAACATTTATAAGACTTGATGCAATACTGCATTCAAGTGCTAAATGCATGGAAGATGTCGATTGTAGAACAAGAAATTTTCAATATGTCCAGGCCATAGTATGCAAAAGTTTGTCAGAGATAAGCCTTCAAATTAAGCAGGAGGTCACTTTCACTGCAAATGTGCTTTTAGTAGCAGTGGGAATGAATAATGAGAGATAAATTAGACTTCTGATAAATATTTCAGTATCAGATGATTCATTTGCTCATTGCTGTATACTGATACATTCCATAAAAATGTAATGCCAAGTACAGTAATGGGCAGTTTACTTATTGGTAGATTTCATATTTCTTTCTCCGATACAAAATATCAAAACTTCTGAATCCCATGTTCATCATACATGTGTATACATGTATATCTATTCATGCTACAAAAATTAATGAAACTCTTGATAAATTGTATGAAAAGTTGATTAAAGCTATCTGTTGTGAAATGGATGAATATGTATATCTATTCATGCTACAAAAATTAATGAAACTCTTGATAAATTGTATGAAAAGTTGATTAAAGCTATCTGTTGTGAAATGGATGAATATCTTTAACCTAAATACGTTTCACAAAAAAGTAGAAAAATGTATAAAAATTCTAAACCATACTGGAATGATGACTTGACCTCAAAATGGAAACAAATGGTTGAGGATGAAAAGAAATTTTAAAAGTTTAAAGGTTGTTAAGATTGAAACTTAATTTTTGATATTAGTCGTAAGGTTTTTGGCAAAAGTTTAAGACAAGCAGAGAGAAAATATAGCAATAATATTGTGTTAAATGTAGAACAAATTAGCCATAATAAGCCAAAATAACTTTTGATAAAGATTAAAGATATGGGTCCAAAAAGACCAAAAAGAAGTTTTGAATATTTGGAAAACAGACCTTGAAGACTTATACAATTCTAAATTCAGTACCATGAATGAAGCTTTTATGGAGGAAATAAAGTCTGAAATTTCTGATATGGCAAATAGTATAAACTTAAATACTGATCTTAATAAACCAATTGAGGTATGTGAAGTACAAAAGGCAATTCACAGGTGTAAAGCCAAGAAAGCTCTTGGTATTGATAAAATTCCAAATGAAGTTATTCAACACCCAAATATTTATTTTTTCATTTTGTTTTGAAAAGCACGTTGTTCCAAGTTTATGTTTGAAATCAGTTGTGAGACCTATCCCTAAAAGCTCTGATAAAAATCCATATGTACCTCTTAACTACAGTGGTATTAGTTTGATTTCATGCATTGGGAAATTTTATTCGAATATATTAGACAATAGGTTGATATCTTGTCTAGATGAAAACAATATATTGGTGGATGAACAAAATCTTTTCCGGAAATCTAGGTCGTGTGTAGACCATATTTTTACACTGTCTTCCATTATCAAAGATAAAAAGATGAAAAATACAAGTGTTTTTGCTGCCTTTATAGATATGTCTAAAGCTTTTAACTGTTTTAACCGATCTTTACTATTGTACAAGCTTTTAAAAAAGAATATAAATGGTAACCTTTACTTGCCTTTTTCTGCATTATATGATGAAACTCTCTCATGGTGCAAATTAACAATATCAGAACTGACTGGTTTGTTACTAACCAAATGGTCAGACAGGGTGACAATCTATCTCCAACACTTTTCAACATTTATATCAATGATTTAGCCTTGGTATTAAAGAAAATGAACTTGGGTGTAACTATAGGGAATCTCCATGTGTGTATATTATTATATGCAGATGATATTGTTTTAATTAGTAAAAGTGAACAAAACCTTCAAATTATGTTGGATATGGTAAATAGTTGGTGTAACAAATGGCAAATGAAGATAAATAATAAAAACACCAAAATTATTCATTTCAGAAACGCTACCAAAAACAAGTTTTGAATTTAAAGTATTCTGTAATACACTTAAAGTTACAGACTCCAATAGATATTTAGGCGTTATATTTGATGAATTCCTTACTTTTGAAAAGTGTGCTAAAACACTAAGTGCTATATCAAAATATCATATCAAAGTTCAAAAGATTTAGAAATATTGGTTTTAACACATTTACCAAATTGTATCATGCTGGGGTTAACACTATTTTAGGGGGCATCTGTGGGGGGGGGGGGGTGTTTCAAATCATAAATTTGGACAACAGATTCAGAACAAGGCAATTAAATCCTTCTTTTGTGTACATAAGAATACACCAAATTTGGCTGTGGAATCACACAAGGGATGATTAAATGTTAAATATCATTATTGTGTTTGTGCCATTAGATATTGGAACAGACTTCTACAAATGGTTACTGAGCATTTAACACAACAGCTTTTTGAACACCAATTGGTAAATTTGAGTGATTATAATTGGTGTGGTGAAATTTTTAAAATAATGGAGGAAATCAACAGAACAGAGATCATAAGTTCAGGTTCTACTTTAAACATGACTAACATTATCAATGACTTTTTGATTTAATGCATTTAGAATGGTCAAATAATGTCAGCTTGAAGCCAAAGCTGGGCTATTATACACAGTTTAAACAAGATGTTGATGCAGAAAAATATGTTAAATTCTCTATAACAATGTCACAAAGATCACTTTTGACACAATTAAGGATGGGAATGTTACCCTTATTGAAACTGGCCAATACTACAGAAAACCATTACAAGAAAGAGTTTGCCTTTATTGTTATGATAATGTCATTAAAGATGAATATCACTTTCTTATTTGTTGTACAGCATATAATTCAGAAAGAGACAGTTGTATAGAAAATAAAAAACTTTTTACCCAGATTTTGATTCTTGGAATTTTAATGAAAAATTAATTGCCAATGTGTCATTTGATACAAACTGTCTTGCTCAATTTGTTGAGAAAATATGGAATATACGAAAAATATTGATTTAAATTAAGTATACTTATTTTTGGGGTTGCAATTGTGTTTTTGTTGTTGTTATTATTTTATCTTCATACTTTAACATAAATTTCTAGTTTTAACTAATCAAACTAATCATGTTTGAACTAATTTATTTAAAGTGACTTATAAGCCCAAAAGAGGGCTGGGTATTTCTTTTTGTTTATGTTTTATAATACCTTTTGTTACAGTATAATACACGTCTCTCTAATAAAATAAAATGAATGAATGAAAAATTACAGATGACCTTATTTTAGAATTATGTGATGGATTAAATACTATTTTATCTCATACACACACTATGCATCAAAGCAATTAACTGAGATGCCTGTTGCTTACTCAGTTCAAGGAATGGTGTTACTCAGTGTAGATGCGTTGTATGTCTAGTGCGTATGTGGTGTTCAAAAGGAGAAGAGTGTTTTATTTAGTTGTGTTTATTTTTAGGGATTTGGACAAAAGAATATTCTACTAAAATTATTTCATGAAGAGTTGGACAAAATTATGTCTACTACAATTATTTGAAGCTATTATTTCAGCTTAGAGTCTAATAAGTTACAGTTTAAATTTCAGTTAAAATAATCTGCAAAAACTAGGTAGTCCACTGACATGAAAGGACAATCAAAAAGGCCAATTGAAATATTATGTGCACTGAAGTTCAATGAATTATAATATCTTTCAGCATGTTTTATGAATATCAATTTGAAGATTTTTTTGTGAAATGAACAGCACAGATTAGAATAAAATAAATGGATGAGAAGGATTTTTCTCACCCATAGATAACAATATCTTCCTTTTAATGGACCAGCCTTGTCACTATACTAGCCATAGTTATATAAAAAGCCGGATTAGTATATATGTAGAGTGACAATACACAATCTTAGTTCAAAATAAAAAGCTTTGCAACTGAAGACACAGTGTATAAGCTTCTTTGGTGAAGTTATTAACATATTATGAAAGTGTCACATTCAAAGTGTCTTTGTAGAACTGTTTCACATCATTTTTTCTTGTTTCTCCCCTGGTTATGTTTTCCTTTGTAAACAATTCCATGTAATATTATTATAAATTTTGAGTACTTCTTCTCGAAAAGGATTTTTTTGTGGATATTATCCTCAAAACAAAAGAGAAGTGGCATTTAATAATAATAATAATAACATTAAAAATATTTATATATAGCACTAAATTCATGAGGTCCTCTAATGTGCTGGAATCTAAAAAGTAACAGTTTGATGGATGGTAAAAATGTGCCCAAATGTCTTGTTAATATAGAATGTTTTAAGCCTTTTTAAATTCATGAATCAACATGATCAAAACCCCAAGAAATGATTACTATTTTCTATGTAATTTGAATCATATTCATGTATATTTTTTTACTGATTTATCACATTCACATTTTCAGAGTATTTAGGATCAGTTTAATTCTTTGATAAAATTTCTCTGTTACAAATCTCAAAATCAGTTTATTTTCCTTTCTCTCTGCCAATACTTTCCTACAGAAAGACTCACTGAAATAACTATTTTTAACACATTTGTTCCTATGATGATGTACCTCAGCAAGCTTTCTTGCATGATAATAAGGCTGATTAGTAACATTATGGACACTGGCTGTGCACCCATGGGAATAGGCTCTAATGCAAAGTCGTGGATTGATAAATGTTTTGCCTCTTGGATCAGGTACTTCTTTCAAATATTTTGCAACTGTTAAATTCCATTTGCTTTTCCCTTCTTGAGACTCTCCAAATAATGTGCGATAAAAAGCAATGGATGGAAATATTATGGTTGTGAAGGGTTTAGAAGTGGATACCTTTTCAATCATTTGATGATAATTTGTGTATGGCTCTTTTGGCACAATAATTTCATCCAGGTCTGTACTCACAATATACTCATATCTGTACATATTCCGATACATGCAATCATGGAATCCTGTTCTTGTGGCAAATTCTGCATGTCCTCTGTCTAGTACACTGATATTGGGAATTGGTGGAGGCTGGTGGTAAAGTCTGATAATTCCTTTTCCAATGTAATAGCTGAGGACCTTTTGAAAAGAGGTACTAGCTTGCATTGTGCCATTATATAAATTAAATTCACCAATGCCAAAAAGTAGACCCATTTCAATCCACTCTATCATAAAGTATGCATCTTTGTCCCTCATTTCACCAAAAAGAATACCATTGGCATTACACTGTCCAAATTGGTGTTCATATTTCCCTGTGTCCTTTGGATATGTTACTGGTAAATACACTTGTATGGATCCGCATAGCTTTTCAGAAAATGATACATGGGAAACTACATATTGTAATGATGATGGGATATCGCAAGTTAATAATATATTATGGTATTTAATCTTCCCAATAATTCTTACATTGCTTGGTATATCTGTATTTATTATTCCTTGCACCCAATGAGGATGTATACTCTTATTTGTCCATAAGTAACAGTAGACATGTTGTTCAAGAATTCTTTTAGATGTTGCATGTAACACAAGGAATAATCTGACAACATGCTTTCCTAAAAATACAAATATATATATATATATATATTACTTTACAAATTTTCAAAGGTCTACAAAATATTTAATCAATGTAAAAACTGTGCATAATGACATTAGTATTGTGCCTGTGTATTATAAACACTTCGATCTTCGTTACTGTCAGATTCAGAAATGAAACAGAGATATGTAAAGATGACTCCAACGCTTGATACTGGTACTATGTTGGAGATGAACTTTCGTGCTGGCAAATCTTAAGATCAGCAGAAGCACAACTTTGGATCCTAAGTTTGGCTAGCCAATCTTACGATATGCTGTCTCTATGCAATCCAGACTTAAAATGGGAAAATTTTGATGGGAAATGTTGCATTAATTATTAAGTTTTCTAACAAATAACATTATTAGAAAAATTCATAGTACACATTTTATTTACAATGGTTTGTTAGTGATATGAATGCTGTAAAACATTTACAGTCATTTTTACCAGCTATTGAGAATTACTTAAAAAAATTAAACTTTATTAAGTTCTGAAATTAAAACTATTCAACAAATGATGGTATGACATTTTTCTTTGTATATTTCAATAACACACAATATATAAGTAAATTTTACAGTATGTGAATTATTTATTCACTCAACATTTACAATCTTATACCACCTTTGGTGAAGACTATGTACAGCATTAAATGTAAACTAAACATTTGTAAGGTCTTATAATATTAGCTAATGTTCTGCTCAAAACTGACTTGTCAGGCTAATAAGGATCAATTGCAATAAACTTACCACCTGTTAAGATAGTAGCAAATTAACATGAAAAGAAAAACTTTCTATTAACATGGTCTGTAATGATTAGTTAATTTTAAGTTAATTGGATTTACTGAGGCCTTATGTTGATTGGTCCTGTCTAGGTTCAACAACAATCTATGTCTTTCATGTTGATTGCTTCATTGTCCTAACAAATTGATAATTAATTGCATTTAATTTTTATTGGCCTTTGATATTTCAGTATTTGCAAGGACAATTGAATGGGTTAAATCTGATCAAATAATGAATCAGAGTTGTAATTGAAATTAAATCTGACTTTATATGACAGGATCTTAAATTTACTAAGTCTAATCTGACCCTTGTGCATAGAAATAAATTTGTGTAAAAATAGCCTTAAATGACAAACACAAGTTTTATAGAACTAATGCATTTTATAAAATTAACAGGAGTTATGAGATAGAAATATATTTAAAATACATTCTGTAATAAATGTCTAATCTAATATCCTATATTTTGTATAGGATTGTAAATGTAGAGTTCATACTTTATTTAAATTTTGTTGAATTCATTCATTTGCATTTATACTCAGCGCAATATCTCCATGTACTACAGGACTCAAAGCGCTATATAATCCACCTGACTGTACAAGTACAGCCCAACCCTAAAATTACTGACCACCCCTTACTGAAAGACAGAGGCTCAAGGATGACCATTTATTTATTTTACCATTACATCCTTGAGGTTCTTTAACCTGCCACTGGGGATAGGACCCAATGACAGAGGACCTCATTGGGATTGAACCCACGGATGGATGGTGACCATCTGGATCAGGGTTCATTTATATCTTAAGAAGAAATCAGCACTAATTTATGTTTGAAGAAAAATGAAGAGCCAGAGCCCCACAACTCAATTTTTTACTGTATATTGATCATATAACTTAAACATTGGGATTATTCATATCATTATGGCTTCGGTTATATATGACAATCTTTCTGCATATGAAGTATGTTCAAGCAATAAAATTATTTTTGTATCTTTTTATTGTTTTGATGTCTTTAATCTTTCTGATGATCAAGGAAACATGTACAGATGTACTTTCAAACATTACTTGTGTTAGTAATGTTTAATTTCACAATAAAAAAAATATATGCATTATTAATATAATATATAAGTACTTCTTTTTTATAATGTTTTGTAGTAAATACATATATACAACTGATATAATTATTAGATAACAGTTCACACGTTTTTGGGCAATAATCAATAATAGAGGAATGTTTATTATCTAGTTAGGGCATAGGTGAGTGTCTATGTACTCTTTGAAGTTCCTGGCTGGTTGAGATCTGGGATGGTTAGAGTTGTTCTTCTTGCTTTTGACACATTGAGGGATGGGCGTGTTGGTTTCCTTGAAAGCAAATCCAGCAGTTCTCTATTTTCCTCTTTAGTGTACAAGGGCTTTGTTTGGTTTGCCTTGGTATCATTTTAGTTTTTTAAACTTAGTAAAGACTTTAAGATTTAATTATATGGTGCTGGTATAGATAAAAAGTTACAAAAGTTGTAAGATAGTCATCTTAAGATTGGTAGCCAAACTAAGGATCCTAAGTTGTACTAGTGACAGTCTTAAGATTGACAAGACCTCGAGTTTGGCTCCAACAACTACATCATCCAGAGCTTATTACTAATATTGTCATTCCTACCAAATCTCCTGGTGATAAAATACATACTTGGTAGATATTTTATCATACAGCAAAAAGCTGTTATTCTGACCAATAACCAGACTCATGGTTTTATCCTTCACAAAAGTGAAGTAAATATCTTATAACCAAAGCACCAACGTCATACTACCGGGCAAAGCCAGTATATTTCATACATATGTTACAGGCTTTTAAATTGATCATGAGTAATGTGAAAATTGTGCACCACTGGGGCTAGTGGTTATCTTTTACACAATAGGTTAACACATTTTGTTTGAGTATTAAACCTTTTACAACAGATTAATTTTGTATCACATTTTTTTGTAAAAGAATCAAAAGTTATGCTCTGCAAACAATGTACTGCCAAAAATAAATTTTTCTGCTCAAGGTTTTCTAAATTATGATGTGTTTATTCTTTTTCTTACAAGTCAATTTGAAAATAAACTTTAAAGTTTTACATGATCTTGTAACGGTAAGTTATTTTCTATCTATACACTATAATTTCGATGAAATTATAATTTTGAATTGTTGTTACCAATAACAGTCCAGAGTCAAGTAAAGCCAAAAACTAATGACCTCCAAACTTATTACATCTAGAACTATCTCATCATTAACAAGATACTAGCGTGCACTGGATATCACTAGTCACCAATCAATGACACATCTGTAACTTCCCAGTAAGCATTTGTAAATTACATTTGATTGCAAAGGTTGAAAATGTTAAAAAATGACGGGTGGAAAAACTCATTTCTAATAGGACATTATCTACACATTTTATGTCAACCTTTTCTAAAACATTTAATGACAAATGTTCGCAAAATGTTATAAATGAAAATGTTGAAAATATTTCAAAATTGGGTTCTAATATATTAACCTTTATTGTGGTCGGAGGTCAAATTACGCCTATTTTAGGTTGCTTACCAATGAGAATATCATTTTTATGTCTAAAGTTGTAAGATAGTACCTGAACAAAGTGCCCAAATTCAGTCTGTGTTGTATTGCATGTGGTATAATTTTTGACAAAGTTCTCCAAAGTCCCCTATGTTTGATCTCGGCTATCTTTGTGAATGTTTGAAGGCAAACGTTTAATAAGCATTCTAAAAATATGGGTACTAAAACTGTTTGTAATAAAATATTGTCAAAAGATTTGTAGAGAGATCATTTATAAAAACCTTAAAAACTATTTTTTAAATGTTACAATGTAAATTAAACCCTTGGAAACTTTCAGTAACCCCAAATATAGAGTTTTAAAACAGTTCAAAAACATTTGAACATTTTAAAAAAATATTTCTAATGCTTAATGACTTATGCTGTACCTGCATTAACTAGCTTAATTATAGCTTTGCCTTACCAGTGGAGAATACATATTTGTGACAGTGTAACAATGAAATCCCAACAAATAATATAACTGCACTATACATGGAATGATGATAAATAAATGTATTTATTGTAGCAAATACTTGAATGATGTTAGCCAGAATAAATCAATGTAAGAATATGTATTACCTACCGTGGAAACTAGTTCTGTTGTCATAATAAGCACGCATTGAATACACAAGATTTTCACTTGTGTTAACCCTTGCAACTTGCCATATATCTTGCCTGACATCTAACTTTGCTGGTCTAAGTACTCTATCACACTGTAAAATACCTTGGTTATATGTCTTTTGATTCTCTGAAAAAAAATGTGCCACAGGTTTTGTAGTTCATTTGAAAATATAAGCCAAAACATAGGAAGCTGATAGTTAAGGCACAAATGGAAATTATGATGAGAAAAAATCCTCTGGGGGCAACCATTGTTTTATTTTCTATGCCTTGATATTTCAAAGGTTTTCTAAATTATGATGTGTTTATTCTTTTTCTTACAAGTCAATTTGAAAATAAACTGTACAGTTTTACGTAATGTTGTAACGGTAAATTATTTTCTATCTATACACTATAATTTCGATGAAATTATAATTTGAACTGTTGTTACCAATAAAAGTCCAGAGTCAAGTAAAGCCAAAAACTAATGACCTCCAAACCTATTACATCTAGAACTAGCTTATCAATAACAAGGTACTAGCGTGCACTGGATATCACTAGACACCAATCAATGACACATCTGTAACTTCCCAGTAAGCATTTCTAAATTACATTTGATTGCAAAGGTTAAAAATGTTAAAAAATGACGGGTGGAAAAACTCATTTCTAATAGGACATTATCTACACATTTTATGTCAACCATTTCTAAAACATTTAATGACAAATGTTCGCAAAATGTTATAAATGAAAATGTTGAAAATATGTCAAAATTGGTTTCTAATATATTAACTTTAATTGTGGCCAGAGGTCAAATTACGCCTATGTTAGGTTGCTTACCAATGAGAATATCATTTTTATGTCTAAAGTTGTAAGATAGTACCTGAACAAAGTGCCCTAATTCAGTCTGTGTTGTATTGCATGTGGTATAATTTTTGACAAAGTTATCTGAAGCCCCTATTTTTGATCTCGGCTATCTTTGCAAATGTTTGATGGTAAATGTTTCATAATCATTTTAAATATACGGGTACTGAAACTGTTTGTAATAAAATATTGTCAAAAGATTTGTAGAGAGATCATTTATAAAAACCTTAAAAACCTTTTTTTTTAAATGTTACAATGTAAATTAAACCCTTGGAAACTTTCAGTAACCCCAAACATAGAGTTATAAAACAGTTTAGAAACATCTGAACATTTAAAAAAAATATTTCTAATGCTTCATGAGTTATGCTGTACCTGCATTAATTAGCTTAATTATAGCTTTGCCTTACCAGTGGAGAATACATATTTGTGACAGTGTAACAATGGAAACCCAACAAATAATATAACTGCACTATACATGGGATGATAATGAATAAATGTATTTATTGTAGCAAATACTTGAATGATGGTAGCCAGAATAAATCAATGTAAGAATATGTATTACCTACCGTGGAAACTAGTTCTGTTGTCATCATAAGCACGCATTGAATACACAAGATTTTCACTTGTGTTAACCCTTGCAACTTGCCATATATCTTGTCTGACATCTAACTTTGCTGGTCTAAGTATTCTATCACACTGTAAAATACCTTGGTTATATGTATTTTGATTCTCTGAAAAAAATGTGCCACAGGTTTTGTAGTTCATTTGAAAATGTAAGCCAAAACATAGGAAGCTGATAGTTAAGGCACAGATGGAAATTATGATGAGAAAAAATCCTCTGGTGGCAGCCATTGTTTTATTTTCTATGCCTTGATATTTCAAAGGTTTCTTATTAAAAGTCTCATATTACTGATTCTATCATTTCAAACCAACAAGAAAATGCAGATATCAATTAACTGTTGACACGAAAGAAAACCCAGTGTGAATAAGTTGAGAAATACTTGCTTGTATAAACTGCTGTGATTACGTGGTTCTAAAATCCCAAGCCATTGAACAGAAAATTGTTTATGTCTTGCTGGTGGACTGTTTCATGTTAAATCTAATGAGCATTTGTCAATAAATTTGTCTTTGTTCATTCTCTGGATCAATAAGCCTGTGTCTAGCAGAGTCGTACTGACTTCTGAAAAAGATATTGTATTTTATATTGCATATTTATACTCAGTAAAACATCTTCTTTACTATGGGAATCAGGGAGCTATTTGAGCCATCAAGACTTTCATTATTTGTACTTTAACAATTGTATGTTATATGGCATATTTATACTAAGAACAATATCTCCTTTACTACAGGATACAAGGTACTATTTGACCCATAACAACTCTACAAGTACAGTTTTATGCCCCATTCACGCTACAGGTGGTATACCCTTCAGTTTGAAGTTTTACTCGGTGGCGGAACTGCCTCCCAGGTTGCCTCATATCTTCCAAGGTTTTTGTGTATCCATAAAGTATGATGTACACTGATTGAACATGGTGTGTAACCATGTCCATAGAATGGCAGTAAGACGCCAGTAGTACAAATGTTTATTACTGAGAGACAACCTAAATTTATATCCTCTCACTTTATGCCGTCGTATTGCACCAAAATATGGCCGAGTCCTTAGATACACTGCAGACCACATCTTCAGTTTCTGTATGAAAAAGTTCATCTGTGCATGCTCTCACACACAAGGAACTGGACATTTTGCCACTGTGTCACAAATTTGCATACTGCATTCGGCCCAATGCCTACTACATTGGGGTGTATAGCCTGCAGTGTGAATGGGGTAAAAGGTCTCAAATGCCTTACATTTTCCTTCCAGTTCTTTAGCCTGCCACTGAGGATAGGACCCAATAAGATAGGACCACCACTTTAAGTGGTTATCCAAGCAATTATCCATTTGCCTATGCCTTTAACTGAACCCACGTCATCTGAGTTCGTGGTTGAGTGTGTTATAAACTAGGCCACAGTTGAAGATATGTTATACCATTAACATTCAAAACCTATCTGACAAATTAAAGATAAATCATTTAGCTCACACACTCATGATTTTGATTGTGGTGGGTAGTACAGCCACATCTTACCATCAGGTTATGGCTTCAACTCCCAGCACTTGCCTGAAGTGGGAAAACTGGTAGTTGCAAGTGGGTGTTTCTAGTATAGAATCTTGCTCAACAAGTGTATACTGATTCCATACCTCCCATAATCTGACCAATACAGTATATTGAAAGTGCCAGAAAAGCCAGATCAATCAAAATTTAAAATAAAAACATGATATTGCCATTAGATTAAGGTAAACTTTTAAAGTCACAGTGTTTGACGTGTCAATTCAACATAATCTTAATGTAAAGTTGTTACTACCCTGGCCAAACAAATGGGAGGGGTGAGTATATTAACATCAAATCAATTTACTGTTTGTACATTTGGGCATTTGTCTGTGTACCTTGCTAATGAAAGTGATGTCAATAGGGGCGGGATAATGTTGTTGTTGTTGTTGTTGTTAATGAAACATATTTGATACTTTTAACAAAAGCAAATCCTACAGGTGTAATTTAAGTATGGATTAATGGCCTGGTAAATATCTTTATCAACTTGAATATACCAGTTAGTTAACTTGAATAAACCAGTTAGTAACTAGAATATACAAGTTAATAACTGGAATATACCAGGTACTAACTTGAACATATGAGTTAACTAACTTGAATGTACCACTGAGCTAACTTGACCATACAACTTAGGTAACTTGAATATACCTGTTAGTTTGCTTATTAGTTGTAGAATAATGTCAACCAGAAAGCTAAATTCACAGTAAATGCATTAAAAATGGTGTCCAGAATATGATCTTGAACGTTATCATAATTGAACCACTTCTTACCCAGGTCAGGTCCAACGCATATAATGGGAAAATTTCAAAAAAAATGAAATATACAAAAATATATCACAAATGAAGATGAAACATATTATACTAGTGCTTAGCACAAGTAATACATTACTAATCTTCATGCGGGATATATTTTTGCTGTAGATGTTTTACCTTTATTTACCATTTTGAAAGTTTTATGACCCAAATAAATCCATATTTAATGAGAGAAAAAATGGAACTCATATATAAATGTGCACTAATTTATATAAAACCTCAATCTGTAACTTCTCAACCATTTCTGCATGGCTTTTTATGCAACAAATAGGAGCAGAAACGCTATAAAAAGACATTCTAGCTTAATCTTGCAACCCTTAATAAGGCTATAAAAAAGCCTTATTATTGTGTTATTGTGCCTGTCACTTTGCACAATGAAGAAAAGAATCTAACCTTATAATAACATGAGTAGCATCTGTACATGACTGCAACTCTTCCTTTTCCACTATCCATACACAATACACTCTCTTTTATTTAGGGATGGGCAGACACAAAAAGACTTGGGATTAAATTAATTGTCGATATTCCTTTTAACAATTCCAATTGTATAAGCCATTCATAATGTGATAGTGCTCAAATTGGGTCAATGGGCAGGAAATGCTAAAGAATGAATATGGAGGATGGCTATCAACATACTGTATTATATTACTGTATGACTTCCTCGGCTGTCCAAAGCACCCTTATCAATGCCAACCTAACACCAGTACTGAACCCTCTGGTCCACACTATGCTACCACAGTCACAAGTTTGGATTCGGCCCAGGACATTGGTCCCTCAGGAACAGAAGAACTCTTATTAGCAAACTTACAGAAATTATCCTCCAGAATGTCAAGTCACCCACAGAAAAAGGAAGAAATCTCGACAGAACAAAGCCAGGGATCATTCCATGGAAGGGGTCAGTGGGCTCACAGACACACAAATTACACTCATTGAAAGCCTTATATTGACAATGACCAATTTGAGTCAACTTGTAATAGACTCGGTAGTCACCCAGGGAACACAATTGTCACCTCTTTGTCCAGTTAGTGTCAGTATATCAGAGGCCCATAAGGCAGATCTCAGTATCTTCCTGCCGAAGTGAATACTACAGGTAAATACTCCCCAGGCGTGGAACCCTAGTAGCAAATAGATAGTAGCCACATCAGTAGCAGAGATAGTGCCTCAGCTTGGGTTGCTCCTATATCTAGTGTCACAGTCACCCCACTGCTGAAAACAGTGGAAACTCAAATCACCCCCAAGAATCAGCCCTCAGGGAGTTCAAGTCCAGTATGGTATGCAAGATATGGTCTGAAGTCAACAACACCAAGCTATTGCGAATCTGCAATCTTAATGGACATGCACATGTATCTAGCTTCACCTCGCCTGGGCAGTCCCAGCAGTTCAGGAGAGTGCACAAGTTGTAAGCGGGGCCATCAGGGCAACAGGATGATGATCAAGTGCTCTTACCTTCTATTCTGGCATTACATTCCAATGCAGTCGACCAGGATTTGATACAGAAATACCTGGATGAACTTCAACAGCAGCTTCTACCTCAGCAAACAGGTAATACTTCTACTCACTTATAACCCATTCACACTAGAGGCCGTATCCCCAAAGGTAGGTGCACATTTGCAAGTCACCTATGAACAGTTAAAATCAATCCTAATTTGTCTTGGGATTTCTCAGATCTGTACAAGAAGAAACCAAAGTTCTCATTTCTAGCAACATGATAGAGTATCTGGTAGAGTTGTTTCAAGATGTTTGTGATATGGGACTGCAATCTGCAAAAGGCATCCATCTCATGGTCATGACCAAGATGGAGGATGGCTTGATCACTTGGGGGAAGTTCAAGAAAGTTAACAAGATTCGCAACAACTCTAGGATCAAGCACTAATAACAGTCAAGAACAAAACATAGGTGTCAACACATAGAAAGTTAATAAGAAACCAAGCACCTTTCCTTGCAAAGACTTCAATGAAGGATGACGCAACAAAACTTATGACCATATTGTGGGCTTGATGACTCATTAGCGTTTTGTGCCTTTTGTTTATATTCTTTGAAAAAACAATACAATCACACAGAGAGAATGTGCAACAAAAACATGCAGAAAAGATCAATTACCCCAACTGCAGTAATTTCCAAGGCACTGTTGGTGGCAGAGTTAGCAACCAAAAACAAACAAAAAATGTAAAAATAACATAAATACTGTAAACATACTTGTGTATGTGCTAGTATAGTAAAAAGCAGCAGTAATATGCAGGTTTAAGTTAATGAATGTCAGTAAAGTAGTCAAGACTCAGTCTCGAGTGATGTCCAATCCTGTGCAAATGAGTTACATAAAAATTATAAAGTCCCACCTTTGTGCCCAATTCATTGGGCTACCATTTCAACAGCACAATTAGTGAAACTACACATTGAAAGTATCGTGGATAAACTTTAAGACCTCAAGTTGTAAATGGGTCAACAGTCCCAACAGGGTTTGTTTCTTCCCCCCCCCCCCCCCTTCCCCCCCCCTTCAGTTTGGTCACGCACCAGAGATTCAATTAAATGTCAAATTAACAAAAAAATGCTCAATCAGCCCATAGACTTGTATAAGTATGTCAAAAGTTTTAATTGTCCACATTGTCTGGGGGCCAGAGTGCAAGTAAACCTTGACATGAATCTGGTCCTGATTGATAAACTGGCTTTCTCCTATTGGGACTGGCAGCTGCCACTCTTCCCCAGATTTCATTTCCCTGTGGACTTTAGGGGAACTTACCTGGATCTGAGGAATGATGGTAGTTGACCTGCCATAATGCATGATATATGCACATGATAGTGCAGAACATGTCAGAGCTTATATCAGATACCCACATTTCCCCATTTATCACTAGACATAAACCACACAGTGAGGCAAAAAAGTAATCATAGACCTGTCCTGGCCGGATAAAGCTATTTATAAACCCAACTATTTTACAAAAGCTGATGAATACTTAAAATGAAAAAAATCCTCGGTTTTTTATCTATGTATTTTCTGTCTTTGTCCTCCATCTACCACTATGGTGTGTTTAGGCATTGAAATACAGTCAGTCAAGGCTACCAAATCGATACCAAAACAAAAGTCCAGGACATCCTGGCAGCATGTAGAGACTATGAAAATGAAAAACAAATTGACAAAGATGGTTGTTCACAAAACCATTGATCCCACCAGGTATTTTGAAAGTAGGTTATTGGAAATATTGGTATCAATGAAAGTTACTGAAGTTTTGAATGAGGAAGTAAAACGTGATATAAACTGGTTTTTGGGATTCTTAAATCACTGGGAAATAGCAAATTTTCAATGGCTATGGGGCAATGGTTTAAAGATCAAACACCAATTTACAGACAGCGAAGTTCCTTGTTTTTTTTTATTGTTCAAATGGAAATGTGGAATGTGCTAATAGCCCTCAGAATGTTTGCTAATGATGCAGATTGTCTTATTGGTATTAAGTGTGACAATGAATCCATGGTCAGTGCGGTCCATTCTGGGGCAGAAATGTTACGAAACATATGGTTGACCAGCGCATTTAATAATATTAAGTTCAAACTGGCTCACATACCAGGGGTAAAAAAATGCATGCGCTGAATTACTTTCTAGGTTGGGCAGTACAAGAAACAATCTGCAAAAACTTAGACTTTGTGTAATAAACCCAGTGTGGGTAGAAGTCAGTAACTCTCGCATGTGTATTGACATTAACATGTAAACCTCTATACAAAATGCCCCTTCTTTGTTGTCGGCTACAGTCAAATGTAATTTATTTGAATTTAATTGAGAGAACAGCCTTACATCAGGCCTAGCAACCAAAGCAGTAAATCTTTCTCATCTTAAACTGTTCTTGCAGTTCTCCCTTTATATTTCATCTCATTTTCCCCTTCCTCCTGCTCCCCTGTCCTGGCTTCATTGAATTCCCCCAATTTTGTCTCTTTTCCCCTCCTTCTATTGCTTCTTCTATTCACTCCCTTCATTCTTAGTTCAAGGCCCTGGGCCCTTCCAACTTCTCCACTCTACCATCACCATTTTAATCCTGTCAGTCTGATCTTAGTGGTAACATTTAGACATGTATGTATGTGTCATGGTATGTGTTGTTTGGTATGAAAATATGATAATTGTTTTCAACCCTGTCTCTCAGTCTGGATTTTTTGGCTTGTGTATAAGGTTCTTTTGTGAAGTCATGAAGATATTGTTGAAGCTGATTTATGGAAAATATGTTAGTATGAAATTATAAAGAATGCCAAACTATTTCATTAGTTTGCAGCAACAAGTACTTAAAATGGACAGTACATGTGCTTCAGATTAAAAATGTACTTGCTAGAAAAAAAAAATAATTTTCTATATTCACAGTATTTTTTTGTATTTGTTATTTGCATTTTTATAAGTATTGTTCTCATTCATGGAAACGTTTTTGTTCCTTCCCCAGTCTTATTTTCATTCTAAAGTGATTCCAGGAAATTTTAACATACTTTTTGAGTACTTTTCCTGGAAAAGGGGTGTTTGTGGATATTTTCCTCAAAACAACAACACTCACATGTGCACAAATGTTTTATTACTTATAATACTAAGTAAGTGATATTTGACAAATTATGTTATAAATTGGTTTTAAAATGGTTTGAACAGAACGGCCTGTAAGGGGCCTTCTGGGGCAGTTTCATGTTATGTTGATCACTAGTGTTGGGTCAGATAATTAAATTATTTGCTAGTTTGCATGCTTACACCAATCACATTAGAGTTCACGCTTCATTAGGCATATTTGTATTTTGGTAATGCATATTTTCCCAAAGGGGAAAGTTGGACTTTAAATAATTTTTCTGTGAGTTAATTTAGGATTTTAGTGTTTTACAATGCCGAGTACTAAAAAGAAATCACCTATGACTATTAGTAAAAAGAAGACGACATCAAAGTCAGTAGCTGGAGCAAAGGCGAAAGTATCACTAAAGAAGGCTGGTAAGAAGGACTCTGTAACGCACATGAATACTGATGGTTCCAACTTGCAACTACCGGGAACTAGTGAGAGTGCTTCATCATTTCAAGCAAGTAATCAGCCTAGGCCTGATACCAACCAGATGATAATAAACATGCTAAGTCATTTAGATAATAAACTGGAATGGTCAAATAAGGAGTTGTCTATGCGTATGGACGGATTGGAACATAACAGCTCGTCGAATTCGACTCCAGTGGGATCACCTCATTTGCCATTGGAGGACACAGTGACATAATTGTGATTTATCACAAGAAGTACAGAGAAAACTGTCATCTACTGAGGATATTACTGCACAGGCTGGAGCATTATGGGCATCAAATATCAGGACAAGACTCCAGTCAGTAGTTTCACACCAAACCAAAGTGGGAGGCCAGACATACAGTCACTTTGCGTGATTAAATGCAGAGCAGGTGAAGGATGGAATTGTGCCTAGTCTTTCAACGTTGTATAATCTTTCAACGGTTTCCCCAGCATTGTCACAGCTGCTGGCCAACTATGAAGATCAAGTGAATCAACAGGTTATACCAGGTAAGCTTTTGACATCATGTCGCAAGTCAGGATGGGAAAATACAATTGAAACTTCCACAGTTAAACCAGAGTTAAAAAGGCCTAATGAGGGTTTTATTGGAGCATCTTGTGTAAAAAACGCCTGCATGCGATGACCTGACAGTAGCGCAGTGGGCATCAGGACAAGTAAGTAACCTGCTGCAAATCCAGGATGAATCTCTGATGCAACAAGTACTCACCCAGGTAGCTTTCACATTACGGGATGCAGCAGCATTGCCTTGGGTAGCTGTACATTCAGCATACGTGGTTTCAATGTCAGAAATTGAGGAAGGCAGGTTAAAGTGGGCAGACTGCACAAAGTGGGCGCTTAACAGAATAGGGGCAGTAATAAGTAACAAGTATAATGAGGAACTGTACAAGTACTGTGTAATTAATAGTGGGACAACTAATGTCAATCAAGAAAGAATGCTTTGGTACAAAATT
The DNA here is from genome assembly GCA_964017235.1 of Sabellastarte sp. h YS-2021. Classification (NCBI taxonomy): domain Eukaryota; kingdom Metazoa; phylum Annelida; class Polychaeta; order Sabellida; family Sabellidae; genus Sabellastarte; species Sabellastarte sp. h YS-2021. Next base: position 80,367,225 of record OZ024935.1, on the reverse strand, counting down.
TGGTACAGTTTTGGTACAGAATTCCCAGTGGTCATAAAGTGTAACGATTTGTTGGTAAATGGTACTGTAAACATGAATTCAGAACATGAAGTTTTTTTGTTATAATCAAGGGTGTGGTGACTTCAGAAATAGATTTGGGACATGAATGTGACATTTGCCCTACATCTGGGAGTTGTCATTTGCGCAAATATAAACACATTATTGATAACATCATGTGGGTTATTCAACGTGGCAGTATATGTGTAAATTTGCATGGTAGTATTTGGCATACAAGTGCAGATAGAAAACAAGCTAAAGTCCTATAGCTATTGGTCCTGATAGGGAGGCGAGACAGATCGATAGGATAGATCAGTGTATATGAATTGCTAATAAAATCCACTGGTTTTCCAAACTATAAATGTGCGCATATTCCGGTGAAGTTGGGTCTAAATGTTGAAACATGGGAAAAACATTTCGACAAGTATCATGACAAGTGTGTTTTGCAATATGTAAAGTTGGGGTTTCCACTTTCACTCCCGGATCCAGACTCGTTATGTAAGAAACATGTTCACAATCATTTTTCTGCTAAACAATAGATGTGGAAGAATTTTTAAATAAAGAAATTGCATTGGGTGCTATGTTAGTCCCAATTGAGTGAATTGATCATCCCATGTTTCATTGTTCCCCAATGCTAAGCAGACCCAAGGATTGTGGTAAGCGTACAGTGATAGTGAATCTTTCACACCCTAAGGGCACTTCATTAAATGATCAAACTGATAATCATGTGTATGATGGCTGTGACTTTGATCTGAAGCTACCAACAATTGATCATATTGTACAGGATATTTTGATCACAGATGATCCAGTTCTCTTTAAAGTTGACGTTTCAAGAGCTTTCCGGAATATAAGGGTGGATCCGGTTGATAGTCTCAAATTTGGGCTACAATGGCAAGGTCAATATTATATTGACACCCTGATTGCATTCGGGTGGATGCATGGCATGGCTAGTTATCAATTATTATCTGACGCCATTGTGTTTATGATGCATGAAAAGGGTGTGAAAGTGCACCCCTACATTGACAACTATGTAGTAGTCGTCCCCAGGTCTGGAGCAGACAAAGCATTTGACGATTTGTGTAGTTTGTTGAGGGAACTAGGTCTGCCCATTAATAATGCCAAACTTATCCCACCGACTACTTGTTTAACCTGCTTGGGTGTACAGCATGATATTTCCAGTAATACTATGAGTATTACTAAAAAGAAAATCAAAGATATATATATATATGGAATGTTTGAGAGTGAAAAGTAAATATTATATTTCACGAAAATCCCTCCAATCATTGTTGCGCAGATTGCTGTATATACAAAGATGCATAAAGTCGGCTAGAATATTTGTAAACAGGCTCTTGGACATTTTTTATTCGAGTCAGAACAAAACAAGAATCTACCTTACAAGAGACTTCTATCAAGATATTGACTGGTTTCTGACGTTTCTGCCTGCTTTCAACGGCGTTTCGTATATAAGGAAAATTTTTTTGGTGAAAAAATATACTTAAACGCATGTTTAACAGGTATGGGCACTGTACGGGGTCATAGAGTATATGGGGGCCACAGTGGCAGAGTGGTAACACTCTCGCCTCCCACCTCTGCGGCCGGGGTTCGATCCCCGTCATGGCCGTAAGTGGGAAAGCTGGTAGTTGCTTGCCGTTGGTCGGCAGTTTACAGTACAGAACCCTAGCGAACTATATGTACTGGTTTCCTCTGCCCTTCCAACTACCCGTCGTGATATGACCTGTACAGTGTTGAAAGCGACGTAAAACCCCAAATAAACAAACATAGAGTATATGCCACTCCTATTTTGCCAATCCGTAACTTTCAGTGTTCTATAGCACACTTTGAGATGTTTGAATGTAGTAATATTTGAAGGTATGGGCTCACAATTGGCATCACTAGCAGTGCTTTTGTGACAACTGGACAGTAGTGCAGGTAGTGAAGACTAGTAAGACCAAGGACAGATTTTTATGTCTTTGTTTGAGGAATATTTGGCTTTTGACTGCTATTTACGACATAGATTTGCATGTTGATCATATAGCTGCCAGTTCTAATGTCATAGCAGATACATTATCTCGAATTCACTCTGAAAACCCAGTTAACCAGACTATATTAAGGGAGCTTGAACACAACTATATTTGGGAAACTGTTAAGATAACTCATTTTAACCTTAATAAATTTGTGAAATTTCAAATCCACTCGCACCTTCTGCGAATCAGGCCAGGATTGCTGTGGCAAGAGAATCTACTGCTTCAAGACCTTCTACCATTTCTTCACACAAAACACATCTTAAGACTTACATTGCATTTTGTGTGTTTATGCATTTACCATTGCAAATTTTTCTGCATTCACTTCTCGCTTTTCTCGAGTAGTTGTACTCTCATTCAATCTCCCCTAGGGTTGTGAAAAATTAAGTTTCCTCTTTGAAGCAAGCTGCAGAGAAATTCAAATGGAATCTTGCCCCTTTTTCACATCAAATTTTGTTGGATTATCTTAGAAGTATTACAATCAATACTAATTTCTCACCCACTGTCAGAGGCATTTTTGATGTTTCTACCCTTTCTCTCATCTCTCAGTCCTGTGGCATGTTACCACTATTATTTAGAGCTGCTTTTCTTTTAGCATTTTTTTGCTTTCTTGCACATGTCAAATGTGGCCCCCCATGCTGTCAGAAAATTTGACGCTACTCTTAGTTTCTTATGGCGAGATGTGGTGTGGATTTTATTTTACATGGTAGTTTTATGTAAAGAGTTATAAAATTTGTAAAACATAAAAGTTTTATAAAATGCCAATTGTATACTAATTTATTTCTCTTTTGCTCTATTTCTGTGTCGGTGTGCATGGAAACTGACTATATTTCCGCAGTTTAAAAGAATGTCTTGCTCCAGGACACCATGGCCTTTGGTTATAATTAATCTATTTAAAGTTATGTTTTAATGGGTTTTTTATCTACCATCTTCATAATATTTTCAGCTTCAAAATATTTATTAGAAGTATAAGTTTTGTTTATTTGGACAAATATCTTTTTTAAAATTCCCCATATAATTTTTGTATTAAAATAGTTTTAAGTTGAATTGACATACATGTTAATTTTTACTACCATGAAAACCCCATAATCTGAATCATATACTTTCTTACTGGATCACCATATTCACATTTTCAGGGATTTCAAGATCGACTTAATTCTTTGATAAAATGTCTCTGTTATAAATCTTAAAATCAGTTTATTTTCCTTGCTCGTTTTCAGTCCTTTTCTACAAATCTTCTCAGTGAAATGTTCGTTTTTCACGCATTTGTTCCTATGATGATGTACTTCAGCAAGCTTGCCTGCACGAAAATAAGACCTACTAGTAACATTTTGGAGACTAGCAGTACAGCCATGGGAATTCGCTCTAATGCACAGTCGTGGATTGATAAAGGTCTTGTGTCTTGAATCATAAACTCCTTTCAGATATTTTGAAACTGTTAAATTCCACTCGCTTTTCCCTTCTTGAGACTTTCCAAATAATGTACGATAAAAAGCAATGGATGGAAACATTATGGTTGGGTAGGGTTTAGAAGAGGGTATCTTTCCAATGATGTCATGATAACTTGTGTAAGGCTCTTTTGGCACAATAATTTCATCAAGGTCTATGCTCACAATATACTCATATCTGTACATGTTCCGATACATGCAATCATGGAAACCTGTTCTTGTGGCAAATTCTGCGTGTATTCTGTCTAGTACACTGGCATTGGGAATTGGTGGAGGCTGTTGGTAAAGTCTGAGAATTCCTTTACCGATGTAATAGCTGAGCACCTTTTGAAAAGAAGTACTAGCTTGCATTGTGCCATTATATAAATTAAATTCACCAATGCCAAATAGTAGACCCATTTCAATCCACTCTATCATAAAGTATGCATCTTTGTCCCCCATTTCACCGAAAAGAATACCATTGGCATTACACTGTCCAAATTGGTGTTCATATGTCCCTGTGTCCTGTGGATATGTCACTGGTAAATACACTTGTATGGATCCACATAGTTCTTCAGAAAATGATACATGAGAAACTGCATATTGTAGTGATGAGGGTATGTCACAGGTTAATAATATATTAAGGTATGTAATATTCTTAATAATTTTTACACTGTCTGGTACATCTTTAATTATTTTTCCATGCACCCAATGAGGATGTATACTCTTATTTATCCATAAATAACAATAGATGCCTTTTTGGAGAATATGTTTAGATGTTGCATGTAACACAAGGAATAACCTGACAGAATGTTTTCCTAAAAATACAAAAAATATACCAGGTTACACATTTTCAAAGGTATACTAAATATTTTACTAATGTAAAAACTGTGAAAAATGCCACTCTCCAAATCTTTGCCACTCTCAAAGCCATTTGCAAAATTAACTGTTCCAAACTGGCTTGATACTGGTAGTTCCCACATCATCTGGAACTGACTAGTTAAAGTTTTTGTTCTGCTGGTGATAACATTTGGTACATCCTTTTTGATACATTGATTCACACCAATGAAAAAAGTGATAGTTTTTAACTTCACAACAGTGAATATGTAATAACCGAAGGAACAATGTCAGAGTACCTGCCAATGCAGGTAAATTTCATATGTTTACAGGTTGCTAAATATACATTTAATATTGTGAAAAAGAAATGTGTTGTTTTATCAAATAGGTTTACAAATTTTGTTGGAGCATAAAACCTTTTACTGCAGATTATGTCTGTGCCTCAGATTAAATCTTTTATAAAAAGAATAAAAAATTTTGCTCTGCTAAAAATATTTTGTCAAAGTCTGATTTTCTGTTCAGGGTCTTCTAAATTGTATTGTGATTATTCTTTTTCTCACAAGTTAATTTTTGAAAATAAAAGCTAAAAGTTTTACTTAATGTGATAATGGTTTCAGTTAGTTTTTTCTTTATAAAAATAATACTACAATGACAATGATAGTATAAATCATATTGTTGCAACCAATAACAGTTCACAGCCAAGCAAAGGCCAAAACAACATATTTTATGCAGAAACAGAAGCACTTGCTCATCATTATTAAGGCATTAGTTTCTAAAAGATGAGCACTGGATATATCTAGATAACAATCACTTTTATAAGCCATAACTTATGATGTACCAAAATATAATTACAGCTTTGCCTTAGTAGTAGTGAATAGAAGTTTAAGACTAGGTAAGCATGAAAACCCAGCAAATAATATTACTACACCAAAACTAAAAAATAAAGGATGAAACATTTACATATAGCAAGGACTTGAATGACAGTAGGTAGCATCTAAATAGTGTAAGAAAAAGTATTACCTACCTTGAAAACTGGTTCTGTTGTCATAATAAGCTTGCATTGAATACACAAGATTTTCACTTGTGTTTTTAACCCTTGAAACTTGCCACATAGCTTGTCTGACATCTAGCTTTGTCGGTCTAAGTATTTTGTCACACTGTAAAGCACCTTCGTATCTTGTGTTTGAATTCTCTGAATAGATATTTTTCCCAAGGATTTTTTCATTCATTTCAAAATGTAAGAAAAGATATATGCTGACAGTTAAGGCAAAGATGGAAATTCTAATGACCCTTCTAGTGACAACCATTGTTTGGTTTTATATGCCTTGATATTTAAAAGGTTTCTTTATTGAAAGTCTCACATCAATTGCTACTGTACTGTTGACACAATAGAAAAACAAGGTTAAATAAGTTGAAAATTTTTTCGTCTATATAAGTTGCTGTGATTACATGGTTCTACAGTCCCAGGTTTTTAAACAACTGTTTATGTCTTAGTTCTGGACTGTTTGATGTTAAATATAATGAGCATTTGTCAATAAATTGTCATTACTCACTCTGTGTATCAATAAACTTGCCCTAGCAGAGTCATACTGAATTCTGGAAAACCTACTGTAGTTTATATTGTATATTTATACTCAGTAAAATATCTCTTTTACTACAGGAATCAAAGCACTTTTCACCCATCCCAACTCTAACTATTTCAACTTTCACTATTGTATTTTACATTGCATATTTTTCTCTCTTCCCCTTCCTGAAGACAGTGTGTTAGGAATAACATCATATTCTTTGCCTGCCACTGGGGATAGAATACAATGGCATAGAACCACAATTTTATGTGATCATCCACCATTTTATGTGGCCATCCAAACATCTGTATCTGCCTATAAATAGGACAGAACCCAGGTACTCTATGTTCCAAGGTAAGTGTGTTACTTTTCTTATCATTGAACGCATGTGCAATACCAAAAGTGTTGGGCCTTGTGCCCTACAAATGCTCTTTATAGGGGGAAACACTTACTACCCATCTCTAGGGTCCTGAGTTTGATTCTTTGCCCTGGCCTGAACTGGAAAAGTTGGGGGTTGCTTTCCAGTAAACAATATTTTTGAACTCCTTCTTTCATACATAAGACTGAACTATGCAACATGTTAAAATTGGTGGTAAGCCAAAATCCTTTAAAATTAAGACATGATATTGACAGTGAGCTTAAAGTGAAGTGAGATGTAGTGTTTAGTGTGTCATTGGAACATAATTTGTAATGTATAATTGATTATAATACCATTGCCCCTCCCCTTTGAGGTCATTGGTATTGTTATCACATCTGTTTGTTGCATCGTTTCTCTATGCGCATAACTTAAACACTATACCTTGGAAAAGAATCATATTTTTTACACAAGGTGGAAGTTCACCAATGGCTAACCCCTCCTGAAAGATGATACAGATCACAAATCCAGAATTGCTTTATGTGAGTTTTCAGCAATATCCAAGATTAACTTAGCTGCATAATTCAAAAGCCATTTATCAGATTAGGGGTTTGAGGTTTTGTTCATTCGCAGTCACTGTTTGTTTGTATTTGTCCACATGTCTTACTGATGACCCATTCACACTACAGGCAGTACATCCCACGGTTAGAGGTATCACTTGGAGGCGGAACTGCCTCCAAGGATGCAACATGCCTTCTGAGATTTGTTGGATCATTCACACTACAGGTGGTATAACCCATGGTTATAGGTGTTGGGCGAAACTACCCTGTCCGTCAACTATCATGTGAGGTTCCTATGCGACCCTGTGACATGGTGGCGAACCATTTATCTCCACTAGCTTTATGTCACCGTGTTACACTGAAAGACGAACGAGTCACAGCCTTACTTACCCCTTTGACTAAACCTGCAGTTACAGTAGCAAGAAATGCATCTGCGCATTTTAAACATATTGAAACTATTAACCACAAAGGACATTTTCACTTAACAAGTAAGATAACCTTTATTTGTGTACCTTGTTATGGAAATTGATGTTAACAAGTAGGAATCTTTTTGTTTACTTATCACAATTTTATATGTGCCTTTCTAATGGAAAGCTGTCACAACAAGACCGGGTTTTGTTGTATCTCTCACTATTTTATAAGTTTATACAATTACGTGTAGTGCCTAGAAATGTGGCACCTTTATTCATATTGTCCCACAATTCTAAGTGTACCAAGCACAAAAGACGCCAAGGAGCATTTGCGGTTGAGCGCAGTAGCAAAAATAAGTATGTTGACATACCAAAATGGCAACATGCAATAAAGGTTCACAAGAAAATTGTTGGTTTTAAAAATTGTTTTCTGTTATTAATTATTTTACATCAGATGAAATCAGACAACGTTCTAAGTAATAAAACATACATATACATTTATACATATGTACATTAGGTTTCAACAAATTCATTCATACAAAGTCTTGCAGTGACAGCTGAAGTTTTTCCTTGTTTTTCTTTAAAAGTTTTTGAAATTAAATGATAAATCCTGGGAAGGAAAAGGAGAAACAGTCTAAAAAACTCCACAGAAAGGACCAGGCACTCCACCAACTAACTTTGCTGCAGAATAGATCGAGGGTGTCCAGAACTTGTCTCAACAGGATGACAATCAGGTCATTTTATGGCACCAAAACAAATATGATGAGTCCATATAAAAGTATTTTCCAATTCTCCAGATTTTATGTATTGTTATTACACACCAAGGCCTCTAGATAGCTGAATGATAATTGCATCATTCCAGGTCCAATTACAGCCCCTGTTACATCCCAATGCACGTGCACATGTGTTGGCCATTGACAGAACTGGGCAGCCTTCAAGTTAAACCCAGTCTGTAGCTATTTGGATTATACAGACAGCACACATGGCAGTAGAAAATAAATCGGTATGAGAATTATTTTTTTTGTGGTCCCAGAAATAACTGATATGTAACTAGGCCACAATATTTACTTTCATTATAAGATGGACTAATAAAAAAACCTCTACCTTCCCCACAAATTGGCCACGGCAGTACATTTCGCAAAAAAAAAATCATATGGCCTGTATGTGTTATATCAGCCATACATGAGGATGTAAGAGTAGCTGCAAGAAATACTACTTTGGGGCTCAAGAAGAGTTTTTATCTAACAACATCGGATCAACTTGGTGTGTAAAGACCTATAGGCAAAACTCACTAATATATTATCACAAGTTTTTGGGTGGCTGTGTTTGGATAAAACTGAGATTCAAAAAGTAATCTTTATTGAAATAAACAGTTAACATTCTACCTGTTCATAAACATACTGGGAGGCTTTCGATAGCCAATATTACAAAGAAAAAAATCACTGTCTTGGCACTTTGAATCAATACTTAAACCAAATTTCAATCTGAGGTTTTCCCTGAAAGCCAACAGTAAACAAAATCTGAAAAAAAGAGCAAATTCTCCAAAATTTTCTTTAAACTCTCAGGTTTGAGAAAGCTGAATTTCAGTTTGACTATAAGAATCTTTATGAGAATCTAGCATGAAGGTTTTGATGACTTGTCTGCGATATGCAATCAACCAGAAAAAAATACTGACTGTATTTTAAGACCAATATAGATTTGTATGTCTGGGAAAATCAATCATCAATGAGGAGAGCTAATTCACTGCTTCAACAAAGTATTAAATAATACAGACAATATTACGTGTGAAATTATGAAGAAAAAATGAGTTACCTCTCCTTTGATTGTTTATCCCAATCTGAACTAGATATATCATGCAACTTTTAGTTCCAAAAACTACAGGCGACAAATAACTGTGATGTGTGAGAGAGGAATTAAATAGGAATTTGCTGCAAATTTCTCCAGATCAGAATAAACTAATGTCCCTGTCATACTACTGGCATCCCTTCATACTCATGTCCCAGTCATGTCCGACATCCGTCAATAATGCCCCAATCCCTTTTGACAGCCAATATTTCGAACAGTAGCTATATCTACTATTTGGCTACAGAGGAGCGTCGGAATCGGAGAAGAAACTACACACCATTTTTCGACAGTTTAACCCAGTAAAGGTACAGTAAAGTTACAGTATCTTTACAGCAATCATAGATGAAATGACTATATACAACAAGAAACAGAAAGGCACAGAATGGGGCGCAAAGGCAGTGGAAGGGCCACAGAAATGGTTGAACAACCTGTTAATGGCTGTTACAGGTAACCTTTATACTGCTTAGATGGTAGATGTAAATTTTGAGTCCATTTAAAATTTCTGTCTTTTGTTGGAGTAAAAGGGAGATGAGAGAAGGTATAATAGGAAAACTTCCCGAATGAAATAGACAGAAAAAAATATATCACAAATGAAGATAATAATATTATATAAGTGCATAGCACGAGTATTATATTGTTAATCTTCATGAGTGATATAGCTTTTTCCTTATGTGTCTAATAAGTTTTACTTTTTTATCCACCATTTTGTATTATTTAGGACTTAAATAAATCCATATTTAAAGAAAGAATGTGGAAAAAGGATTCCATATTTACAGAGGCACCATTGAACTTTGAAATCTCGACAATTAACCTGCGATTTCTCAGCCATTTCTTCATGGATTTTTATGAAACCAAACGAGCAGAAGCACCGTGAATATAATACTTGTATGTTATACAGTTTTTTAGATATTAATGAAAAATGACACTTGTCCATGGTACGGAGGCGTCGTTATATACAAAAAATATATAACGCCCCACTGTATATCCCAGAGTATAGATCATATATCACATGGTGAATAATAAAACACAATTCAGGTAGGAAAAGTGATTAATAAGTTGGTTTGTTGAGGAATGGACAGGTATCTCTTATGTGACTGTAACCTTTATTGACTGCAGTATGCTCAGGACATAAGCTTTTGCCCGTAGCCAATCAAACAAATGTTTTAAACCTTTCAATAATTTTGTACGTGTGTTTTAAGTTGTTTGCGTGATTTTTGGACAGATGTAGAGAATGCCATGTGTAGTGTCTTATGGGCATTTGTGTAATTACTGAAGAATGATAATCAATGAAAGAATTGAAAGGACACTGTGCAATTTCGAGTTGCAACTTAAACAGGCACTTTATACACGTTGCCAATTGTGAAAATATTTTGTACAAGTTGCAAATCGCACTGATTTGGTCAAAAAGAGAACCCGAACTGTACACTGTTCGAGACAAGTTCAAATTCTAACATTGTAGGCAGATTGATTCTTAGTATCAATACAGACATTTTGTACGATTTATTATCAAAGAGTGATTATTTAGTTCATTAATATCAAAAGGATTTATGGAAGTTTTGGCTCTATGATTTGGTTATAATCTTATCCAAATGTTTTTACATGTCAATTCCATCAAATATATGTTTCCAAAAGTTCCACCTTTTTTTTTAATTGGTCTGATTAAGAATTTATCAGGCTTACTGTTTTAACAAAATATAAAATTACTTACATATTAACATACAGACATTTTGTACGATTTATTATCAAAGAGTGATTATTTAGTTCATTAATATCAAAAGGATTTATGGAAGTTTTGGCTCTATGATTTGGTTATAATCTTATCCAAATGTTTTTACATGTCAATTCCATCAAATATATGTTTCCAAAAGTTCCACCTTTTTTTTAAATTGGTCTGATTAAGAATTTATCAGGCTTACTGTTTCTTGTTCCACATAAATTTTTTTAATTTCCTTTTGAAGGAAAAATACATTTAGTTTATAATCTTTTTTTGCGCACCAGAAAATGTATTTCCGAGTAATCATAAGTATTAGATTTAATTTTTTTATTGATAGAAGAAGAATATCTGAACATTCTTTTACAAGAGTGGTGGGCCAGAACCCAACAAACATATCTATGCATAATTTCTATTCACAAGAGTCAATAATTCTGTCAATAATTAAGTGTCCCTGAAAGGGTGCTTATTTGTTTTCGCTTCAGTTTCCTTGCCACCGCATTATGGTCTCCCTTGAATATCTCCCTTATTATTGGAAGCTTTCTAACCATATTTGGCAGTTATATACCTTAGTCGTGGGAAAATGTTTCCACTTGCTTAAATTTGACTTTGATCTTTATCAAGGTCACATGATCAAAAAATAGTTTTTGGGGTACACCCACTCGTCATCACCTCTCAGCAAAATCTACTGAATGGAGAGACTTGTAATTTCATCATATGTTTATAATATCAAAAATGTGAGCTGATTAGATTTTGGGAGCGATCTGATGAAGCTGACCGATTTATGAGCGATTTTCTTACAGCTACCAATCAGAAAGCTTAAAGTTCATGTGAACCCCCATACTATCTTCTTAAGCATTGCATTTAGAGCCATAAAATGTATTGGGAGGTAGTAGGAAACCATATGTGGAGAGTCTAGAAAGCAAGTGAATTTTCCGCCCCACCTTGTAGAGGTCAAACTGGGGTCATAAAATAGCCGTTTTTGACATTTTGCCTTATATCTCCATTATTATTGCTTTTAGAGCTTTAGAATGTCTTCAGAGGTATTGGGAAACCTTCTGTGATGAGTCTAGATAGCCGGTCAAATTTATCCCCTGACCATTTCTTATGTATCAAACCTGGGTCATAAAATAGCCGATTTTGTGGGGTTTTGTGCCTTATATCTCCTTTATTATTGATTTTACAACTTTAGAATGTATTGAGAGCGAATAGGAAAGCATATACAGATAGTCTACATAGCCAGTCACATTTACTCCTGGCCCCCACCCCACTGTAAGGGTCAAACTGGGCTCATAAAAAGCATTTTTTTCTTTTTGCCTTATATCTCCTTTATTATCGCTTTTACGGCTTTAGAATGGATTCCATATATGGATAGTCTATAGCCAGTCAGGTTTACCCCCTGACCCCCTCTTGTGGATCAAACTGCGGTCATAAAATAGCAAATTTTCTGTTTTTGTCTTATAGCTCTTTTAAAATTACTCTTCTTACAAACTGTAACATTTTTGTTAAATTAACTTTTCACAATTTATGATCATAGAAAACAAAATAAAGCTTACATTTTTCTTTTGATGTTAATGCATAAACCTTCACACTGTCTGCTTAACTTTCACTTCTCTCGGTGCTGCATGTTTTTCTTTCCAAAAAGCTTTTTCTATGTTATACTATATTGCATCTAGCCTTTGGGGATGCTTTGTTTTTGTTAGCAAAGACATTTTCTGTTTTAACATTTTATTCAAAAAATTCAGTTGGACAAAAGTACAGATAACAAGGAAGCATCTTTTCACATGCTATAATTGATTACACTGTTTATTTTATTTATTTTTTACATTTGTTTTTCTTTTTTTTTCCTTTGTAAATTCCATAGATTTAGTCTCAAAATGATTTATGTGAGTGAAGAGTTACCAGATGTTCCCTTTTATGTGGCATTTGTCTTTGGCATTGTTATCAAGTAAACTTTGTATAGCAGGTTAGTTTTGAATGGGACCATTGTGAAAAGATATGGATTCCTGCACAACATACGGCCATTATTCAGTAGGGCCTCTGCAATTGCATTAAGGCCAGACTGAATTCTTTGATATAAAGCAGCATATGACTTCACACATTTCAAAGAGGTCACAAATTTCAAAGGGATGTAATCTCTTTGCGTTTGAAGCTACATCTATTTCCTTTAGGTTTAATTCTCTTTCCAGAAGGAGCCTCATCATTCAAAATGATTGGGAAATTTGTAAAATTCAAAGACACCTGTTTGCCCAACACATTGCAAACTCAAGCATAAATCAGAAAGATTTAATCAACTCTGAAGAACCCAGTGGTTTAAAGAAATTTAACTCATGTTACGCCAGGACACATATACTTCAAAAGAACTGTGGCATTTTATTATAAGAAAATATTGCACATAATATGAAAAACAATGCCGTAATGAGTCTCCTTGTGCTGTCCAGGCGTAAGATATCTCAGATATTGCAAGCATAAGAAATATTATTTAACTAGAAGAAATGAAACCAAAGGACAGTCTCTTAAAAGGACTTAGTCCTGATTTAGACTTAAAGTAAGGCCTTTGTCTTAAACTCAGTCTGTGGTCTGAGACTTGGAGGGTAATTATACATACATATACATTTATACATATGTACATTAGGTTTCAACAAATTCATTCATACAAACTCTTGCAGTGACAGCTGAAGTTTTGCCTTGTTTTTCTTTAAAAGTTTTTGAAATTAAATGATAAATCCTGGGAAGGAAAAGGAGAAACAGTCTAAAAAAACTCCACAGAAAGGACCAGGCACTCCACCAACTAACTTTGCTGCAGAATAGATCGAGGGTGTCCAGAACTTGTCTCAACAGGATGACAGTCAGGTCATTTTATGGCACCAAAACAAATATGATGAGTCCATATAAAAGTATTTTCCAATTCTCCAGATTTTATGTATTGTTAGTACACACCAAGGCCTCCAGATAGCTGAATGATAATTTCATCATTCCAGGTCCAATTACAGCCCCTGTTACATCCCAATGCACGTGCACATGTGTTGGCCATTGACAGAACTGGGCAGCCTTCAAGTTAAACCCAGTCTGTAGCTATTTGGATTATACAGACAGCACACATGGCAGTAGAAAATAAATCGGTATGAGAATTATTTTTTTTTGTGGTCCCAGAAATAACTGATATGTAACTAGGCCACAATATTTACTTTCATTATAAGATGGACTAATAAAAAAACCTCTACCTTCCCCACAAATTGGCCACGGCAGTACATTTCGCAAAAAAAAAATCATATGGCCTGTATGTGTTATATCAGCCATACATGAGGATGTAAGAGTAGCTGCAAGAAATACTACTTTGGGGCTCAAGAAGAGTTTTTATCTAACAACATCGGATCAACTTGGTGTGTAAAGACCTATAGGCAAAACTCACTAATATATTATCACAAGTTTTTGGGTGGCTGTGTTTGGATAAAACTGAGATTCAAAAAGTAATCTTTATTGAAATAAACAGTTAACATTCTACCTGTTCATAAACATACTGGGAGGTTTTCGATAGCCAATATCACAAAGAAAAAAATCACTGTCTTGGCACTTTGAATCAATACTTAAACCAAATTTCAATCTGAGGTTTTCCCTGAAAGCCAACAGTAAACAAAATCTGAAAAAAAGAGCAAATTCTCCAAAATTTTCTTTAAACTCTCAGGTTTGAGAAAGCTGAATTTCAGTTTGACTATAAGAATCTTTATGAGAATCTAGCATGAAGGTTTTGATGACTTGTCTGCGATATGCAATCAACCAGAAAAAAATACTGACTGTATTTTAAGACCAATATAGATTTGTATGTCTGGGAAAATCAATCATCAATGAGGAGAGCTAATTCACTGCTTCAACAAAGTATTAAATAATACAGACAATATTACGTTTGAAATTATGAAGAAGAAATGAGTTACCTCTCCTTTGATTGTTTATCCCAATCTGAACTAGATATATCATGCAACTTTTAGTTCCAAAAACTACAGGCGACAAATAACTGTGATGTGTGAGAGAGGAATTAAATAGGAATTTGCTGCAAATTTCTCCAGATCAGAATAAACTAATGTCCCTGTCATACTACTGGCATCCCTTCATACTCATGTCCCAGTCATGTCCGACATCCGTCAATAATGCCCCAATCCCTTTAGACAGCCAATATTTCGAACAGTAGCTATATCTACTATTTGGCTACAGAGGAGCGTCGGAATCGGAGAAGAAACTACACACCATTTTTCGACAGTTTAACCCAGTAAAGGTACAGTAAAGTTACAGTATCTTTACAGCAATCATAGATGAAATGACTATATACAACAAGAAACAGAAAGGCACAGAATGGGGCGCAAAGGCAGTGGAAGGGCCACAGAAATGGTTGAACAACCTGTTAATGGCTGTTACAGGTAACCTTTATACTGCTTAGATGGTAGATGTAAATTTTGAGTCCGTTTAAAATTTCTGTCTTTTGTTGGAGTAAAAGGGAGATGAGAGAAGGTATAATAGGAAAACTTCCCGAATGAAATAGACAGAAAAAAATATATCACAAATGAAGATAATAATATTATATAAGTGCATAGCACGAGTATTATATTGTTAATCTTCATGAGTGATATAGCTTTTTCCTTATGTGTCTAATAAGTTTTACTTTTTTATCCACCATTTTGTATTATTTAGGACTTAAATAAATCCATATTTAAAGAAAGAATGTGGAAAAAGGCTTCCATATTTACAGAGGCACCATTGAACCTTGAAATCTCGACAATTAACCTGCGATTTCTCAGCCATTTCTTCATGGATTTTTATGAAACCAAACGAGCAGAAGCACCGTGAATATAATACTTGTATGTTATACAGTTTTTTAGATATTAATGAAAAATGACACTTGTCCATGGTACGGAGGCGTCGTTATATACAAAAAATATATAACGCCCCACTGTATATCCCAGAGTATAGATCATATATCACATGGTGAATAATAAAATACAATTCAGGTAGGAAAAGTGATTAATAAGTTGGTTTGTTGAGGAATGGACAGGTATCTCTTATGTGACTGTAACCTTTATTGACTGCAGTATGCTCAGGACATAAGCTTTTGCCCGTAGCCAATCAAACAAATGTTTTAAACCTTTCAATAATTTTGTACGTGTGTTTTAAGTTGTTTGCGTGATTTTTGGACAGATGTAGAGAATGCCATGTGTAGTGTCTTATGGGCATTTGTGTAATTACTGAAGAATGATAATCAATGAAAGAATTGAAAGGACACTGTGCAATTTCGAGTTGCAACTTAAACAGGCACTTTATACACGTTGCCAATTGTGAAAATATTTTGTACAAGTTGCAAATCGCACTGATTTGGTCAAAAAGAGAACCCGAACTGTACACTGTTCGAGACAAGTTCAAATTCTAACATTGTAGGCAGATTGATTCTTAGTATCTAGTACATTTGCATTTATGCGATCAATCATCTGTGAAACAACAACTTGTTCAACTGGTTTAGATATAAAACACAAACCAGATACAGGATGTTAATTATTCATATTAAAATGTGGCAAAGAAGCCTTTTGATGAGTGGGGTAACAACTGCTTTCTTGAAACCCTCTGACAAAAAGCCCCCGGACTAAAAGCAGTTTACCTTTTTTTTTTTTTTTTTAAATATGTATAGAATAATTTTTTATTATTATTATTTAATGCTTGTTTTTATTCAGTCTTTTTCTTTTTCCCATTGCACATATGACATCCGGGGGGGGGGGGGGGGGGGGGCGAGAGTGGACAACCTCCCATCAGAGTCTTACAATAATGTCATATACACAGTATGACTTTATGATAATTGAAAATAATTCTTTTAACTTTGTTTTAACAAAATATAAAATTACTTACATATTAACATACAGACATTTTGTACGATTTATTATCAAAGAGTGATTATTTAGTTCATTAATATCAAAAGGATTTATGGAAGTTTTGGCTCTATGATTTGGTTATAATCTTATCCAAATGTTTTTACATGTCAATTCCATCAAATATATGTTTCCAAAAGTTCCACCTTTTTTTTAATTGGTCTGATTAAGAATTTATCAGGCTTACTGTTTTAACAAAATATAAAATTACTTACATATTAACATACAGACATTTTGTACGATTTATTATCAAAGAGTGATTATTTAGTTCATTAATATCAAAAGGATTTATGGAAGTTTTGGCTCTATGATTTGGTTATAATCTTATCCAAATGTTTTTACATGTCAATTCCATCAAATATATGTTTCCAAAAGTTCCACCTTTTTTTTTAATTGGTCTGATTAAGAATTTATCAGGCTTACTGTTTCTTGTTCCACGTAAATTTTTTTAATTTCCTTTTGAAGGAAAAATACATTTAGTTTATAATCTTTTTTTGCGCACCAGAAAATGTATTTCCGAGTAATCATAAGTATTAGATTTAATTTTTTTATTGATAGAAGAAGAATATCTGAACATTCTTTTACAAGAGTGGTGGGCCAGAACCCAACAAGCATATCTATGCATAATTTCTATTCACAAGAGTCAATAATTCTGTCAATAATTAAGTGTCCCTGAAAGGGTGCTTATTTGTTTTCGCTTCAGTTTCCTTGCCACCGCATTATGGTCTCCCTTGAATATCTCCCTTATTATTGGAAGCTTTCTAACCATATTTGGCAGTTATATACCTTAGTCGTGGGAAAATGTTTCCACTTGCTTAAATTTGACTTTGATCTTTATCAAGGTCACATGATCAAAAAATAGTTTTTGGGGTACACCCACCCGTCATCGCCTCTCAGCAAAATCTACTGAATGGAGAGACTTGTAATTTCATCATATGTTTATAATATCAAAAATGTGAGCTGATTAGATTTTGGGAGCGATCTGATGAAGCTGACCGATTTATGAGCGATTTTCTTACAGCTACCAATCAGAAAGCTTAAAGTTCATGTGAACCCCCATACTATCTTCTTAAGCATTGCATTTAGAGCCATAAAATGTATTGGGAGGTAGTAGGAAACCATATGTGGAGAGTCTAGAAAGCAAGTGAATTTTCCGCCCCACCTTGTAGAGGTCAAACTGGGGTCATAAAATAGCCGTTTTTGACATTTTGCCTTATATCTCCATTATTATTGCTTTTAGAGCTTTAGAATGTCTTCAGAGGTATTGGGAAACCTTCTGTGATGAGTCTAGATAGCCGGTCAGATTTATCCCCTGACCACTTCTTATGGATCAAACCTGGGTCATAAAATAGCCGATTTTGTGGGGTTTTGTGCCTTATATCTCCTTTATTATTGATTTTACAACTTTAGAATGTATTGAGAGCGAATACGAAAGCATATACAGATAGTCTACATAGCCAGTCACATTTACTCCTGGCCCCCCACCCCACTGTAAGGGTCAAACTGGGCTCATAAAAAGCATTTTTTTCTTTTTGCCTTATATCTCCTTTATTATCGCTTTTACGGCTTTAGAATGGATTCCATATATGGATAGTCTATAGCCAGTCAGGTTTACCCCCTGACCCCCTCTTGTGGATCAAACTGCGGTCATAAAATAGCAAATTTTCTGTTTTTGTCTTATAGCTCTTTTAAAATTACTCTTCTTACAAACTGTAACATTTTTGTTAAATTAACTTTTCACAATTTATGATCATAGAAAACAAAATAAAGCTTACATTTTTCTTTTGATGTTAATGCATAAACCTTCACACTGTCTGCTTAACTTTCACTTCTCTCAGTGCTGCATGTTTTTCTTTCCAAAAAGCTTTTTCTATGTTATACTATATTGCATCTAGCCTTTGGGGATGCTTTGTTTTTGTTAGCAAAAACATTTTCTATTTTAACATTTTATTCAAAAAATTCAGTTGGACAAAAGTACAGATAACAAGGAAGCATCTTTTCACATGCTATAATTGATTACACTGTTTATTTTATTTATTTTTTACATTTGTTTTTCTTTTTTTTCCTTTGTAAATTCCATAGATTTAGTCTCAAAATGATTTATGTGAGTGAAGAGTTACCAGATGTTCCCTTTTATGTGGCATTTGTCTTTGGCATTGTTATCAAGTAAACTTTGTATAGCAGGTTAGTTTTGAATGGGACCATTGTGAAAAGATATGGATTCCTGCACAACATACGGCCATTATTCAGTAGGGCCTCTGCAATTGCATTAAGGCCAGACTGAATTCTTTGATATAAAGCAGCATATGACTTCACACATTTCAAAGAGGTCACAAATTTCAAAGGGATGTAATCTCTTTGCGTTTGAAGCTACATCTATTTCCTTTAGGTTTAATTCTCTTTCCAGAAGGAGCCTCATCATTCAAAATGATTGGGAAATTTGTAAAATTCAAAGACACCTGTTTGCCCAACACATTGCAAACTCAAGCATAAATCAGAAAGATTTAATCAACTCTGAAGAACCCAGTGGTTTAAAGAAATTTAACTCATGTTACGCCAGGACACATATACTTCAAAAGAACTGTGGCATTTTATTGTAAGAAAATATTGCACATAATATGAAAAACAATGCCGTAATGAGTCTCCTTGTGCTGTCCAGGCGTAAGATATCTCAGATATTGCAAGCATAAGAAATATTATTTAACTAGAAGAAATGAAACCAAAGGACAGTCTCTTAAAAGGACTTAGTCCTGATTTAGACTTAAAGTAAGGCCTTTGTCTTAAACTCAGTCTGTGGTCTGAGACTTGGAGGGTTTCACAAAGCTGCTAACCTATATTTTTGGCTAAATCTCTGTCACCTTCCTAAATTAGTTTTGTACACTGCTATGCGGGTACAAGTATTTTCCATTCAAAAGCAGAATTTTTGTTAAGATAAAATTACCTAAATAAAGGCAATATGTCACCAGTATATATTTTGACTTGAAATAAATTGTCACGTGCCATAGAAAAAACACTGTGGTTACTACATAACCTTAGACTTAGCTAATAAACCCCTTTGTGAAATCCATTTTTGCTGAAGACCTTAAGTCTTTTTGCAAAAGGCTAATATTTAAGTCCCTTACTTAGCCTAAGCCCAAGCTAAGCCTAAGACCATTTGTGAAACCGACCCCAGAACACTTGGGCCTATCAAGGCAAAACATAGACTTTCTTCAAGTCCTTTCGTCTAAGGTATTATATGAGGCCTGGATGACTCATTAGCAGAATATGAGGTTGACTGTTTTTCATCAGACATAAGGTTCCTCACTCACCAGGTGGATTCATAATGATTTCAAGTATATCAGATATGGTGGAATGAGACATGCAAAGACTTGGACAAGTCTAGGCAAACAATGAAATTTTATAAAGGTGTCTCAACTAAGAAAAACATAAAAAGTTCATCAAGATCTGCTCATTACTTTTGTGTGTTCACCTGCCATATTTGAGACATGTTTGAGACATGTGACAAAGATATCTGGATTGTTACAATTGGTTATTGTATCTGCTTTAAATAATTGTGCTACTTCCATTGACAGCTATTCTCCAATTAATAAATTCTTATTATAACTGACACTGCTCTGAAAGTATCCCGATCTTTGTACTGTTTCACTACTTATATATCTCATGATGTTCAAACCTATTCCCACAGGCTGTGGGGTACGGGCATCTCCGATGCTATTTTTCAAAATATATAGCATTTATTTATTTGGGATTTTACGCTGCTTTCAACACTTTACAGGTCATATCACAATGGGTAGTTTTGTGGGTAGAGGAAACTGGTACATATAGCTGGTCAAGGTTATGTACTGTAAACTGCCAAGCATATGGATAAGCAACTACAACTTTCCCACATAAGGTCAGGGGTTTGAACTGCCAACTTCAGAGATGGGAGGTGAGTGTTACAACTGCACCACTATGACCCCCGGAAATATATATCAGTATGAGTTAGTATGATTTTGGGGGGGATATTTTTTTCTTTTAGTTTGTATATTGTGTATGATGTTAACCACTTTGAAGTCTAGTCTATTTAAATGATTCGGATAAGGTATATTTAAACATTAATACTCTATATTCTATACTGATATGATTGCATGTGTACACGCCCATTATAATATAAAGAGATATTATAATTTGTTTAAATCAAAAGGTAACTTTTTATTGCACATGATCTTAGTTCTGTTTGAAGATAGATTTATGTTGTACAGCTAGTCACTGTAGTTATGTAAATTCCTAAAATATGGTCTGGATTAAAACTACTTATGTTTGGTTTAAACAAATGTGTTGTGAAGACGGGCTTATTGTAGACCAATGTTTGTCACCGTGGCAGGTTCTGTGAAACTCACATGTAACTGTTAAGTAGTTATTTTAACACTCGAAAAGCTTGGAAATGTGTAATGGCATAAAATGTCATATTTTACTTGGAATATGGCGCATGAAACCTATAGAAGAGAAGAAATTAAAGTTTTTTCCTACTATTATCAGTCACTTGTTATATCATTTCTATTGTGACCAATTTAGAGGGCTGGGTATCTTGTATCGCATGAATAAATATTGCTCATATAAAAATGTATGATACATGTCACTATAATAAAAGAAATTAAAGAATTTAGCAAATAGAAGGAAATATTGACAATAAAATGTAGAATGCAGTTTAATTACCCTTTGTGGAAATAGAAAAAAACGGTTGTTCAGTAAATGACATAAAGACATGCAAACTCAAGAAAACAATGTAAATATCACACATAACCCTAATGCAAAAAACTTTTAACAGATTGTTATGGGCAATAATTATTGCACATGTATATATATTACACAGTTCTTTTAGTCTGTTGACATGAGCTGCATGTAAAAGAGCTTGGGAAAATACTAGATTATTATATCGACCAAATAAATATATATATTAATATAGCAATTATAAAACCTATGATATCACCAACCATGTGAGTCAACAATAATATAATGAGTGAAGGACTCGAGATGATAATCCACATCTAGTGATCTTTCAAGAGATATATCTTGTGGTCAACATATAAGTAATTCTCTGTCCCAAAATTCAGTATGTCTGAACAACTCTTGACGTTCAGTTCAAGATGTGAACAATAACTGAACCTGGGACCTACAGATAATATCTCTGTAAATATCTAGTATAAAAATATCAATAAACATTGGTTTAACTTGATATGCATTTATCCAAATCAAAAATGATATACCTGGAGAAAAGAAAACCCAATTAAACAAGCAAGACTTGATTATTTTCTCGTAACTGCTTCAATGACAGATATTATTGATAAATGTACCATAAATCCAGGCTATCGGTCTGATCACTCTATACTGGAGCTACAAATAAGTATAAATACATTTAAACAAGGTAAAGGATTGTGGAAATTTAATAACAGTTTGCTCAAGAATGAGAATTTTTTAATAATTAGTTAACAATTTAATACAGGAAGAAAAATTAAGTATGCTTTGCCTGTATATGAACTTGACAACTTGACAGCTGTTAACAATATTAAAATCTCAATTTCTTGAGGTTCTTTTTCTATGAATTCGGGGTGAAACAGTTAAACTTGCTACAAATAAAAGCAAACTTATCTTAAAGAAACTATACTATTAGAAGATATTAAAACACATGAAAATTTTTCAGTCTCACAATCGGGGCCACAGTGGCAGAGTGGTAACACTCTTGCCTCCCACCTCTAAGGCCTGGGTTCGGTTCCCGGCACGGCCTCAAGTGGGAAAGCTCGTAGTTGCTTGCTGTTGGTCAGCAGTTTACAGTACAGAACCTTTACCAAGTGTATGTACTGGTTTCCTCTGCCCTTCCAACAACCCGTCGTGATATGACCTGTACAGTGTTGAAAGTGACGTTAAACCCAAATGGAAATATTGGAAGAAGTAAGACAATTTTACAGTGATCTGTTTGAAAAAAGACAAAAATAAGCAAGTGCTTATACCTCCACACATAGCCACACAAGTTGCCAAAATCTGCTGTACAGATATTACTGGGGAAATTAATATCAGTGAGTTAAGCACTGCCCTTAAAAATACCAAAGAACACAACACCAGGAAATGATGGTATCCCTGTTGATTTTTAAAAGTATTTTGGAGCAAACTCAAAATCCATGTACTGAATGCATTAAATACTTGTTGCACAAAAGGAAAACTTACAGTTTCATTAAGACAGTCAGTGGTAACATGTTTACCTAAGATAAGTAAAGATGGAAAACTTATTCAGAACTGGTAGCCAAAATCTCTGCCATGTTCAATATATATAAACTGGCTTTAATAGCAAACAGACTGAAACCACACCTTGAGTATGCTATCTCTAAAGTCAATCAAGATTTATAAAGGGGAGGCACATTGAAGAGGGCACAAGATTGGTATATGATGTTATGAGCTATGCAGAGAAGAAAAAATACCAGGTCTATTAAGGCTGATTGACTTCAAGAAAGCTTTTAATTCTTTGTCCTGGGATTTTCTTTTTGAGGGTCTAAAACCCTTTGGATTTGACTAAAATTTTATAAACTGGATTAAAGTTTTAAATAGTGACATCAGTGCATATGTTATTCAGTGTACTTTTTTGTCAGAACTGATTAACATAGAAAGAGGCTGCCGACAATTAGATCTGATTTCGCCATATCTATTAATCTTAGTTGCAGAAATACTTACTCTAATGATCGATCAAAATACAGATATCAAAGGAATTACAGTCAGCAAAAAATAAAATTAAGTTAACACAATTTTTAGATGACAGCACCATTATCCTTGATGGAAGTCGAAAGTCCTGCAGGCCACTTAAAATGCTTTAGAGATACTTGGTAGTATATCAGATCTTGAAGTGAATAAATATTTAGGTCTGGAATGGAAGTAAAATAAATTCTAAATCCAGAATAGACACTAAGTCCTGAAATGCTTTGGGAAGAAAATGAATTCACACTTTTGGGATTATTTTCTTGACAGACCTAAATAACGTTATCCATGAACTATAACAAAGGTGGTCTAAAAATGATAAATGTATTTATCTTTGAAAAGTCTATGAAACTTAAGTGACTTAAATATATTATCTTCCAAGCGGGACACACTTGGAATGATATTCTGATAAGTGAAATACAGAACTAAACAATATAAATATCTATGGTGGACAAAAGTTTACAACTAGTTCTAAACCCATTTCGGAATGAGGTATTTAAATATTGGTCAGAGCTATGTGAAAGAACAAAAAAAATCAAATCAAATGAAGACATTTGTAACAGTAGTATCTGGTTTAGCAAACAGTTGTGTGCCAAATACATGTTCTACTTAAACTGGTCAAAAAGGTATTAATATTATAAATGATATTATAGATAATCGAGGTAACATACTATCCCATAACACTTTAACAGAAAGGTATAAGATAAATATCATTTTTTGCATTATTACAGTATAAAAGGGTTGGTAAAAGCCTTCATTGAAAAACACAAAAATAGGAATAACTTTGTATGAAACCATATTTACTTTTCCATTTAAAAATAATTATGAACTCCATGAAAAACAAAAGGGAATATAAGAAACAATGTCTAATTTTGAATCAGATCAACCTGGCAATGAAATTAAATGGGACTCAGGATTTGGAACAGAACAAGATAGTAAAAATTGGCAACATGTGTATAATGCATGCTGAAACTTTGATACATTTATTTCAGAGTGTGAAAAGTATGTGACTTATAGTACAATGTCAAAGCATGGATAAAAGAAATTGTAATTTTGACAAAAATATTGGTCTTTAGGATAAACTAAAGCTGATGCAATCTCTTACCCATATAAATTTATTTTGATTATTGTTAGATACTATACTTTTAAATGTGCCATGAAAGGTAATGATTTAAATGTGAACCAAGTCCAGCTAATTGCAAAGGAAACATTCATTGAGCAAGAATTATTATCAAAAATAAATAATAAAAGTAATTTCAAGAAGCAGTGGACACTCTGGAAAGATTTGTTTTCAATAATTGAAAAACAAGCATGAGAGTTTTGTGAAATTAGTATTCCAAACAAAATGTCAATGTAAAAGGACTTGTTATTTGTTAGCAGACTAAAATTTAGTCTTAAATATTTTGTTAAATCGATATTTGTTATCAGTAACTAATATGCCAATATTTTTTCTATTTGTATGAACTTATTGTGATTTGTTAATTTGTTTTACTTGTCCTTCTTGCATCAATGTGTATGCATATCATGTACTCACTTCTGTACAATAGAAATGTATGTATAATTGAGAGAAATAGCAACAATAAAAAAATGTTGATAGAGGGCTTTTATACTGAGGTATTTTCTATTATGGATTTTACAGAGGATTTTGTTCTGCTAGAGGCTTTTTCAGTTTACTTGACCATCAGTACAATATATTAAGTATTTTGATAAGATCAGCATTTTGCCCGCCCTGACCCCGAATATGGCCAGTATTTTTTCCTCCCTTGCAATTTTGACTGGCCTTTTGTCCACCAGCATTTTATCAACCGGAATTTCGTTCATGCACCACATGATACATCCCACTGTGATATGTCTAAGTATGAAATATCAATACCTGCAACCACCCACACCACTGCTTTCAGAAAATCCTGTATCTGTTTCTGTCAATATAGTATTTAAAATGATTAACTTAATATTTTATCTCACCAAAAATTAATCCCGCCCTCTTAAAGTCAGTTGTTCCTGACTTGATCTGTGCTTTAACAAAATCCCTAAAGCATTCCGGAATTTTAAATTCAATTTTATTACATTCTTTGTTTGAAAAAAAAACACACCAAATAAAAAGCATGAGGCATTATTTCATTATTTCAAAAAATCCAAGCATATATTTAATTGATAATTACAAGTAGATTAACATATTTCATGTAAATCCCAATGTTATTATTATTGTGCATGTCAAAAGTTTAAAGGTATGTTTAAATCTGGAACTTCTAACAACTTAATTCAGCAAGGAATTTCCAGTTGTCAATTGTTTCAGGTCAAGTAAATGCAAACATTTGACTTCATATTGGATAGTAAATGTTTCACAAACTTTGAACATCAAGAATTTGTTTTAAACTGTTGTCAGACTCTGTGTTATCTATAGGCCAACACCAAATGGTGAGAGTAACTTTTCTTTTAGTCAGTTCTATCTTGAATTTTCTGATCATATTCCAAGTATCGCCTGTTTGCAGGAGTCTCTACCATTACTTGGGGACTTCAATATTCAATGAATCAAAGAATTGCTGAAGTCAAAACAATTTTCTGGATTTACTCTAGGCTCATAGACTCAAGCAAAATGTTTCTTTTGCATACAGGAGAATCTGGTGATCACTAGACAGAATGACAACATTTATGATGTCACATCACATGGGTATCCATGTGTATCTGATCATCATGCTGTCTTTGCTGAGAAACAAAGTCCAGTCCAGATATTATAAAGCAGAAAGTTAAAGGACATTGATCATGAATAGCTGAGTAAGGATTTGTCCTTTGTGGCGTGTGCAGCAGGTGACTTGGATGATCTTGTACACACTTATAATAATGACTTGGCTACTGCATTGGATAAACCTGCTGCTGTAAGCCAAAAGAAGATTTTTGTTAGACTGAACACTCAATGGTCCAATTCATAAATTTGCCACTTAAAAGTGATCAAAAGAAGACTTGAAAGAAAATGGAAGAAATGTAAAACCAAATAAAACTGGAACCAAAATTGCTCTCATTGTAACGTTCTTACAAAATCACAAAATAAGTGCAAAACTCATTTCTTTCACCTCAAGTTATCAGATCAAAAAATGACAAAAAAATATACTCTTTAGTGTTGCCAAAACTCTACTTCGAAAGGTAAAGAAAATATTATATCAAGACTAGGGCTTAGGTAACAAGATCTCCAACACTTTTAACAACTATTTTATTAATAAAATCATTGCCATTTATGAAGATATCACTAATCAGCTACTGTTCCAGTAGTTATTGAAACAAAAGAAAACTTTTAATATATCCAATCTTGAGAAACTTTATGCCAACAACTTAGGAAAAAGTAAAGAAGCTAGTTTTGAACGGGAGCTGGACGAATCGGCCCTTTGCCAAATCGGCCCTCGGCAAATCGGCCCCCTAAAAAAGTCGGCCCTGGACAAATCGGCCCCCTAAAATTTGGCACTGGACAAATCGGCCCCCAGTTGAAAACTTTGTAATTTAAACTTATTTAAACCATCAAAATGCTAAGAAATACACAAAATAAAATTAAAAAGAGATATTCTTTGAGTCTTATTAAAACAGAAAAGTAGGGGGTCCTTTTCAATAGAAACTACTTGCCTTAATTAAAATGGTGCTGATTATCTAGTCCATGTTAATGTTGACTAAGGGGGCGGGGGGGCAATTCTGTATAATTTGGAGAGGTGTGATTGACACACATCAAATTGTAATTGACAATAGAGACATTGCTGTTTGACTGAGTGTAATTAACACACATGAAAGATGTCAGGATATTGCAAACAATCTCTTGTAGCTTGTTTATGTTAGAATTATTAAAAGTGCAATTACATTGCCTGCACAGCCTCTGTTGATGGGATTATAACTTTAGTGATCTTTGGGTTTGTTTAGTATAAGGATTACTGGCTAAAATGTTAAACAAACAGTATTAGACATCAAAAGCTGATTCTTCACTTTGATGATGCAGAGGATTATATCATCTGACCCCTTGTGGGCATCAAGAAAACAATGGTGATTTATCCCTTTCAACTACATGATAAATCAGGAACCAAACTTCATATCTCCACAATTTAATACAAATTATTATTATTACTATTATTATTATTTTATATTTTAAACAGATTATATTTTATCTATGGTTGTGACTTTAAAAATGATAATAATGCGATAATTATTGGAAGAAAAATAAAATAATACCAGTCACTGTAAAGATTTTCAATACAAATCTATGAGAAGGTCAGAGTAAACTGAAGAGATACATAAAACTCACAGGTAAACCTAAATGTCTGGTGGTTATTGTGAAAAAATACATAAATCTTATGTACACTTACCTATCCATCTATATATAGGGGGCCGATTTGACCATGTATTATTTTATAGGGGGCCGATTTGACCATAAATTATTTTACAGGGGGCCGATTTGACCAGGTGATTTCATTTTGGGGGCCGATTTGACGGGGGCCGATTTGGCAAAGGGCCGATTTGTCTATGATTTGAACACTTTGTCAGTTAACTGTGGGAATGACCCATTAGTTACATACTTAGTTACACAATATGATGACATGCTGGCTCCTAAAATTACTAGGATTATCAATAAATTACTAGAAACAGGATATGCTCAAATTGACCTAAAGCATGCCAAAATTACTTCATTTATACAGAAAGATAATCTTGACAAGGACAAATTGCAGGCCAGTTAGTACCTTAACATTCTTATTAAAATTACAGAGGACCTCTCCCAATATGACCCTGGCTGTTGAATGGGAAATAAAACCCACCATTTGACCTTTTTCTATCAAAATTACTTTATTGATGCTGCAAGATGTAAAACACCATTTGGATAAATGTGATCTGTGGTCAACTATGCAATCTGATAATTACCCTTGTCACTCCATAGACACTGCTTTATACAGAGTGTAAAATGATCAGGAAAAATCTTGCTGCATTGGTGTTGCTGGATTTAAGTATTGTGTTTCACACCACTGATCATGATATATTACTTCCCAAATTATCAGCTAGATTTGGTAGCTAAAGAAGTTCCCCTAATTTGTTTGAATCATATCTCTCAGCAAGGAATTTAAAAAATAACAATTCTACCACTGCTGAGAAGGAACTTTACTTTGGTGTTCTCCAATGGTCAGTGTTAGGACCCCTGTTGTTCACATTATTTCTGTCACTGATTTCAGATATAGCACAACAAAATAATGTTTGAAAGATGTTCCATGCAGATGATACACAACTGTATAATAATTACATGTTGTAGCTTTGTAATTAAATAATCTGGGATGTCAATGAAGAGAGAGTTGCAATAATCCAGTTTCGCAGAGATAACAGAATGCACAATGGTCTTAGCTGATAATAAAGTTAAATATGGCCAGATGGTGCGAATATTCCTCAGATAATGATAGCAGGACTTGCAGATGTAGGTCACATGATCACTTAGTGTAAGTTCACTGTCAGTGATGACACCAAGGTTTTTAACACATGGGCTAGCTGGTATAAATGCACCACTGACACTTAGAGAATTAATCATTACTTTTGCATGCTGATGAGATGTTCCAGCTATCAAGAATTCAGTCTTGTCCTCATTTAATTTCAATTTGTTCCTGTTCATCCAGTCGCTTATCTCAAATATACAATTTTGAAGCTGTGAAATGGCAGTTAGTTGATCTTTTTCGATATTTGGTGATACTGATTTATACAATTGAGAGTCATCTGCATACATGTGGAATGAAATCAGAAAATTTCTAATAATTGTCCCCAATGGTGTTGTATAATCGCAATATAATTGTGGGCCCAAAACAGAGCCTTGTGGGACACAGCATTTTAATACCTTCTTTATAGACATCACATTGCCGATTTTAACAGACCATGTTCTGCCATTTAAGTATGATTCAAACCAGGATAGCGCAGCTCCATTGACACCACACATGGATTGTAGTCTGGACAATAACATGTTGTGATCCACAGTATCAAAGGCCGCAGACAAAGTCAAGAAAAGCCATCAATGCCACCTGTTGGTTATCAGCAATCAATGATAAATCGTTCATGATTTTCAATACTGCAGTTTCTGTGCTGTGCTGGTTTCTATATGCAGACTGATTTTGTTCATTCAATTTGCTGGAAGTGACATGCTCACTCAACTGCTTTGATATGACCTTTTCGATGACTTTAGATAAAAAGGGTAGTCCTGACACAGGGTGGAAGTTTTTGTAGATGAGTTTAAGACCCTTCTTTTTGAGGAGTGGAGTAATAACAGCATGTTTAAAGGTATTTGGCATTTTACCAGTTTCAATAGACAGGTTGACTACTTTAGCAATTTATGCCTCCATATCACCCAGGTATGTTAACAATAGTCCTTCTGTTGCAACCCTGAAAAGTTGTTTATCTGCAATTAAAACCTGGATGAAAAACAACATGCTAAAACTCAATGATGCTAAAAAATATACTGCTTCTGGGTTCCCATGACTTTATTATGGTACTTTATTTGATGGATCTTGGTACTTTATTTGATGGATAAATACAAATTGATACATTTGTTCACAAAAATGTGCTGCCAATCAAGGGCAACTTAGAAAGATG
This sequence comes from Sabellastarte sp. h YS-2021, assembly GCA_964017235.1. Lineage (NCBI taxonomy): Eukaryota > Metazoa > Annelida > Polychaeta > Sabellida > Sabellidae > Sabellastarte > Sabellastarte sp. h YS-2021. Next base: position 80,337,238 of record OZ024935.1, on the reverse strand, counting down.
TACCGAATTCATAAATATCTACCTGCTGAAACACATGAATCTTTAGTATAGGCTCTAGTCATTTCATGCCTGAACTACTGTTCTAACCTCATTCTTAGAACAAAGAAAGCAAATAATGATCACCTACAACATCTCAAAAAAATTATGCTACCAGGTGTATTTATGACATTCCATAGCATGAAAACACTACACCACCTTTACAACAGCTTCATTGGCTACATGTGCAAGGAAGAATTCATTTTAGAATTCTTACTTTTGTATTAAAATGCCTAAACTCCCAGGCATCCAAATATCTCTGATAATTACTCTAGAACTCCATCAGTCATTTAGAAATTATATAAGATCCAGCAAGGAATATAGACTTTATCAACAAGTCATCACCTGCAAATTCAGTATAATAAGCTTTCTCATAGATGGATCCAGGACTCTGGAACAATCTTTACAATTTCATAAACTACTGTTTCAGCTGACAAATTTAAAAATCAGTTGAAAACATTTTTTTTGAAAAAGCTTACAATTGTTGATTTTAATTACAAAAATGTTTTACCATTTTCACATTCACTTTTATGCTAGTATATTTGCTAGTTACTTTTACATGTATTAATGATTTTTAAGACCTTGTTTTTATATCAGAGATTAGTTTTCTATAGTTGTTAAAGTACTCTGCTAAGTTGTAATAAATGGTATGTAAATCATATGTTACTTTTGTGTAACCTGTTTAGTTTACATTTTGGTTTATGCTAGTGTTTTTTTTTTCATTTTATGAAACTTAGAAGTTTTAGCAAATAATTAAATTCCACCCAAACTTCTCTAATTAAACTCACATTACATTGTATACATTGTATGAAGTTCATACTGATTAACCCTGGAGCCGCTAGCTCTACAGGCTAGATGTCACAGCTAGACACAAATACTTAACCAAAAGTCAGCATCATAGTTTCCAGATATCCCCGTGGCATTAAATGACACACATTTAATTTTTTCAATGTCATACTTTCTGTGTTCACCACAAATGTGGCAGCCACCTATTTGAGACAGAGATTCTTTAAGTACTAGTTTATTTTTATGTAAATAATGAATCCATCTACCTTATTTTGTTTAGCTGGTTACAAAAACCAATTGTAGATGAATTTTCTCATTGGTCAGCTCATAGAGACCAATGCCTTTGTTGCTTCAGCAGATTATTAGAACAAGCTCTGACTGGCCTGTCTTCACTTTCTTTTTGGTTAAATAAGTATTACAGTTAACCATATTTTAGAATTATGTGTGCTGGATTTAATACTGTTAAGTGCACCAATGTTCAATGAATTATATCAATGTAATTCAGCATGTATTATGAATGTTAATTTGAATAGCTTTTTGTGCCATGAACAGCACAAATGTGAATAAAATAAACATATGAGATCATCAAAAGATTTTTAACTCCCAACATGGAGCAACCCCATACGAAGAAGGTGTAAACCTCTCCAACCAAAAAACAAGAGGAAACCCCAATACAACAGTATCCTTTTAAATTATCTCTAAATAACATTTCCTCGTTGACGAATTTCTATATAATGGACTACCATTGCCACTGTTAGCCATAGTTTTTTAACAGTTGGATTATTATGTATGTACAGTGACAATACACAACCTATGCTCAAAATAGCTCAAAAAACTTTTTAACTGAAGGCAGAGTGTATATGGTTCTTTTGTAAAGTGATTAACATATTATGGAAGTTATTATAATTTCATAATATAAATATTTTTCAATGTGAAAGTATGAGGGACGGTAAAATACTATATTAGTTTGCAAGTACTTATACAGTACTTCAGTGTACTAGTAAATGCACCGAATTTTAAATGTATTTCAATAGAAATTGAACTTCAGTACTATATGTACTTTTAAAACTATTTGTCTTATTCATAGAACTGTTTTACATCATTATTTTATACCTGTTTCTCCCCTAGTCATATTTTCCTTCTCAAACAATTTCATGTAATTTCATTGTACATTTTGAGTACTTCTCCTTGGAAAGGAGTTTTTGTGTGGATATTAATAATAATAATAGAATATAACACAAAATTCATGAAGTGCTCTAATATGCTGGAATCCAAAAAGGGACAGTTTGATGGATGGCAGGAATATACCCAAAATGTTTTATTAATATTGATATATAGATTTTTTTCTATATTATAGAATATTTCTAATATAGAATGCTTTCTAAATTCATGAACATTATCAAAAACCCAAGAAATGACTACTATTGTCTATGTAATATGAATCATGCACATGTATAGTTCCTTACATATTACCATATTCACATTTTCAGAGTATTTAAGATCAATTTAATTCTTTGATAAAATCTCTCTGTTAGAAGTCTTAATATCAGTTTATTTTCCTTGCTCTCAGTCATCCCTTTGCTACAGGATGTTTCACTGAAATAAGTATTTTTTTTAACGCATTTGTTCCTATGATGATGTACCTCAGCAAGCTTGCCTGCATAATAATAAGCCTTATTAGTAATATTAAGGACACTGGCTGTGCACCCATGGGAATAAGCCCTAATGCAAAGTCGTGGATTGATGAATGTTTTGCCTCTTGGATCATAAACTCCTTTCAGATATTTTGAAACTGTTAAATTCCATTTGCTTTTCCCTTCTTGAGACTCTCCAAATAATGTGCGATAAAAAGCAATGGATGGAAACATTATGGTTGTGAAGGGTTTAGAAGTGGATACCTTTTCAATTATTTGATGATAATTTGTGTATGGCTCTTTTGGCACAATTATTTCATCCAGGTCTGTACTCACAATATACTCATATCTGTACATATTCCGATACATGCAATCATGGAATCCTGTTCTTGTGGCAAATTCTGCATGCCCTCTGTCTAGTACACTGATATTGGGAATTGGCGGAGGCTGGTGGTAAAGCCTGAGAATTCCTTTTTTGATGTAATAGCTGAGGACCTTTTGAAAAGAGGTACTAGCTTGCATAGTGCCATTATATAAATTAAATTCACCAATCCCAAATAGTAGACCCATTTCAATCCACTCTATCATAAAGTATGCCTCTTTGTCCCCCATTTTACCAAATAGAATACCATTGGCATTACATTGCCCAAACTGGTGTTCATATTTCCCTGTGTCCTTTGGATATGTCACTGGTAAATACACTTGTATGGATTCACATAGTTTTTCAGAGTATGATACATGGGTAACTGCATATTGTAGTGATGAGGGTATGTCACAGGTTAATATTATATTATGGTATCTAATCTTCCGAATGACTCTTACGTTGCTTGGTATATCTGTAGTTATTATTCCTTTCACCCAATGAGGATGTATACTCTTACTTGTCCATAAGTAACAGTAGACACTTTGTTCGAGAAAACTTTTAGATGCTTTATGTAACACAAGGAATAACCTGACAGCATGTTTTCCTGAAAATACAAAAACTATATATATATCAGCTTAACAAAGTTTCAAAGTTATAGCAAATAGTTTACCAATGTAAAAACTGTGTATGATACCATCTGCATAGTGATTGTATTAAATATAGAAGATCATTACTATTCTCAATCTCAGAATCGAAACAGAGATATATAGAGATGACTTTAGAAATGTTAGTCATTGGAAGAATAACAGCTTGATACTGGTAATGAGGACATCATCCAGAGCTCACTAGTTAATGTTATCATACCTACTATATACTCTGGTGATCAAATATGTACATGATGCACACGTTTTGATACATTGAAAAGCTGTTATTCTGAGCAATGAACAAACTGATGGTTTTATCAAAACAAGGGAACATCTAAAACTGAAATACCAATATCAGACTACCTGGAAATGCGAGTGTATATCAAACATAAGTTACCTGCTCTTACATTTAATATTGTACAAGGATATTGTTCGAGGATAGAACCTTCTACAACAGATCATATTTGTGTCTCAGATTAATATTATTAATATTTCTTTTGTTGTAAAAGAATCAAAAGTTATGCTCTGGCAAAAATGTTCTGCCATAGATTAATTTTCTGTTCAAAGTTTTGGAAATTACACAGTTTTTTTTAAAGTCAATTTTGAAAATAAAACTTGAAAGTTATAACTTATGCGATAAAGGTTTCACTTATTTTTCTATCTATACCAATGACACTACAATTTCAATATTAATTTTTTTAATTGCTGTAACCTTTAACAATTTATAATCAAGTAAAGGCAGAAAAAAACTTATGACCAACAACCTTATTACATTAAAGACTAGCACATCATTACCAAGGTAAGCCCTTCTGGTGATTTCAAACATTCCAAAATGATGGGTATAAAACCCATTTGTAAAAGAACATGACAAATGACAAAATGCTCGAAAAATGTTATGAATGAAATGTTTAAAACATTTCATCATTGCTTTCTAATATGTTACATTAGGTCACATTTCACCCTTTCAGGTATAAAGTTGTAAGATAGTGGCTTAAAACTTGTGCCCTCATTCAATTCTTATTGTATTCTATGTTGCGTAATTTTTGACAAAGTTTTCTAAAATCCCCTATTTTTGCTCGCTGCCATCTTTGTTTGCAAATGTTCGAAGCCAAATGTTGAATAAAGCATTCTGAAAATGTGGGCACTAAAACATTTTTTGATAAAATGTTGTTGAAACATCTGCAGAAAATATAAACTAAACCCTTGGAAACATTCAGTAAAGCCAAATATTTATAAACTTTTTAATAAACATTTAAACCTTTAAAAACATCTCTAATATTTACTCAGTTATGATGTACCTAAATTAACTACCTTAATTACAGCTTTGCCTTACCAGTAGAAAATCAACATTTGTGAGAGTGTACCCAGGAAAACCCAGCAAGTAATATTACTGCACTACAAATATAAATGAAAATGATGAAACATATTTACACATAAAAATGCTTTAATGACAATTAGCATCCAACCGGTGTAAGAATAAGTATTACCTACCTTGAAAACTAGTTCTGTTGTCATAATAAGCATGCAATGAATACACTAGATTTTCACTTGTGTTGACCCTTGCAACTTGCCATATATCTTGTCTGACATCTAACTTTGTTGGTCTAAGTATTCCGTCACACTGTAGAACACCTTGGTAACTTGTGTGTGAATTCTCTGCATGTAATTTTATAATGGTTTTATAGTTCACTTCGAGATAGATGTATAAGCAAAGACATATTAGGTTGATAGTTAAGACACAAATTGAAATGTTGACCATTCTAGTGACAACCATTTTTTTTATATGCCTTGATATTGAAAAGGTTTCTTTATTGAAAGTATCACATCAATTGCCACTGTACTAGTGACAGGAAACAAAAGCAAGGTTGAATGAGTTTAGAAATGTGTGACACTATAAACTGCTGTGATTATATGGTTTTACAGTCCCAAGTCATTGAATAGAAAATCTGTTTTTGTCTTGCTATTGGACTGTTTGATATTAAATCTAATGACCATTTGTCAATAAATTGTCTTCTCCCACTTTTTGGATCAGCAAGCCTGCCTCCAGCAGAGTTGAACAGACTTCTGAAAAAAGACGATTATATTTTACATTGTATACATACAATACAATTGTACTCCACAAAATATCTCCTTTACTACAGTTATCAAAGTGCTCTCTGACCTATCCCAACTCCCACTACTTGTACTTTAATTATTGTATTTCGTATTGCAAATTTATACTCAGCACAAAACTTCCTTTATTACAGGATTTGAAGCACTATTGGACCCATCCCAACTCTAGAAGTACCATCTACTCTATCTAGTGAGCGGCATTCCCCTTCCTGATGACAGAATGTTAGGAATGACCAGTTATTTTTCTCAGGGTTTTTTAGCCTGCGACTTGGAATAGGACACAATGAGATAGGATCACCATTATAAGTGGCCATCTAAGCAATTACACATTTGCCTATACCTGTGACTGAACCCAAGTCATTTGAGCTCCTACGTGAGTGTGTTATAAACAAGGCCACAGTTATGCTATGCTATGTTATACCGCTAAACAAATTTACAATCTATTCAAAATCTATCAGACAGATTTAAGATAAATCAGTCAGCCAATACACTCAAAAAAATATATGATATTGGTTTTAGTGGGTAGCACAGCCGCCTCCCACCATCAGGTTCTGGCTTTGATTCCCAGCCCATGCCTGATGTGGGAAAACGGGTTGTTGCTTCCGGGTGTTTTGAGTTTAGAATCCTGCTCAACCAGTGTACACTGATTCCATGCATCCCATAAACTGACCATTACAATATTTTGAAAGAGCACTGAAGCCAAATAAATCAACATTATTTAAAATAAAAACATGATATTGCCCATCCGATTAAGGCAAAGTTATAAAGGTATAGTGTTTGACCTGTCAATTCAACATAACCTTGGTGGTAAGATTTAAAAACCCTGGCCAAACAATGGGAAAGAGTGAGAATGTAGAAAAAAACCATCAATTTACCAAAGGATAGCAAAGCAACCAACAGACTTAATTATATAGAATAGATTAGTACACGGTAAAGTGCTTAAGTACAAGTTTCTCTAAAGTCATGAGTATAAGTACAAGCACTTCGAAAAGTACTTAAGTACAAGTACCTTTGATATTTGTAAAGTTATTGGATATTAAATTATTTGTCTGGTTAAAAAAATAAACATTATTTTTTTCCAAAAAAACATACATGTTTAAAACATAAAAACAAATTCTGACGTAGTACACTGTCAACTGTCTTTCAGTTTGTTATCTTAAAAAGTTATGTAGTTATAAAAAATGTTACACCAGGTATTTCACAATTCACTGAATGTCCTTGGGATATCACGATTTACTATTTTTCAAAGTTTATAATGTTTTATTTTAAATATTTTCTTGTTTGGATTTTTTTACTTATATGCATTCATTACTCTTTAATATAAAATATTTTGGCGTACAGAAATAAATTTTATTTCATAAAAAATTTTAATACGTTCAGGAAGTTCACCCTTTGTCCTGTATGGGCTTTCGATCTTGTTCTGGCCATATGTGATGATACTCTTTTCCTGGTGTCTACATCCAGGTGCAGTGTACCCTTACTGATTCTATGGCAAGAAAACATCTACAAAAAACTGACCATATTTTCGAAGGTTTCTGAGTTCACATTTGATGCTTTTAGAAGAGGTGGAACCAATAGGGCTTTTCAATATGGGGTTAATACACAGTATATAAAACAACATGGCACCTGGAAATCAGATTGTTATCAAAGATACATAAAACCTATTTCAACAACCTCCTCATCAGTTTCTTCTACTTTTTGCCATCACCTACTGCTTTGATAATTTTTAACACTGCTACATAACTGTGATCTGCTATCTACACTAAAATATGACATCCTCGGAGTGTGCATTTCAAATCTTAATTTGACCTTCAGATATGCCCTTTACCTTCTTGGTCAAATTCAACCCTTGCCTGCCAGTTCGCATACCCCTGCTTAGGTACATTTCTTTTGTTGGCATTAATTGGGATTTACAGATTTTGGGAATAAAATTTTCTAAATTACATCTGGCAGGTGTCATCATGGGTTTGTCAGGTCTTATGACCTAATACTTAAATAAAACCCTCATTTCAACTGGAGGGTTCTTGCTTCGGTATATTGCTTCTGCCTCTGCAATGGTTGCGGGATTCATTATTTGGCACATTTGTCTAAATATATCCAGTAAATAATGAAATATTTTATACAGATCTTGTCAAAAAAGCTTTTGATACAGATATAGATTTTTATACATTTTATTGATAAAATCTGATTCTTGTAAATAAATATTAAACCCAATTTGCTGGTTTCTTTGGCTTCCAGGGTGATGGATATGTTCAAGCTCAAATTTCATGAAATTCGTAAATATCAATGTAACTGTAAAACAAATCGATTTAATCTTTATTTCAGCAAAACATTTAAAAGTTCACTTATCTTCCTTTGCCTTAGAGGCAATTGTTACTGACATGAAATCCCTAAGGTATTCAGGATTTTAAATGTAAGTTTATTATATTCTATGTTTGAGAGTAAAAGCACCAATTAAAAGAACATGAGGCTTCATGTTAAAAAGTTCAAACAAAAATTTCCCAGCATATCTTAAATAGAAAACTAGAAGTAGATGTACATATATCATGTAAATTCTAGCTACAATCTGGCACCCTTTAATTATGCTATAAAAGAGCCTTATTTTTGTGCCTGCCACTTTACATAGTGAAGAAAACAATCTCACCATAAATTAATCTGAGTAGCATCCATAACTAACTGCAGTATTTTTGTCAAAAATGGTTTTATCTAGGTTTAGCTTCAACTTATTTGCAGACAACCACTTTTTGACATTTTCCAGTTTTCAACATGATAAAGGAATGAGCCACATTTTTGTGTGTGAGATGAACATATAGCTGTGTATCGTCAGCATAAAAGTGGAAACCTATGCCAGGATGAATATGTATGACTTTGCTGAGGGGAGTGGTATATAAGGAAAAGAGTATTGGACCAAGGACTGAGCCCTGAGGCATGCCAAACAAAAGCTTCTTTGCATCAGATAGAATAGAGCAATCTTGACACACTGTGAGCGATCAGAGAGGTAAGACTTCAACCAGTCCAGAACTATACCACCAACACCAAACCAAGAACTAAGACAATCTAGGAGTGTGCCATGGTTCAATTTTGTCAAATTCTGCCAATTGGTCAAGCAGCATAACAGCAGCAGCCTCACCTCTAGCCAGAGCAAGATGGACATAATTCTCAATAGACAGCAGTGCAGCTTCAGTTGAGTGACCCAACTTATAAGCTGATTGTCTGATCTTATCAGGTCCATTATAAATGACATATTCATTTAGTTGGGAGGCAATCACTCGCTTGACAAGTTTGAAGATAAAGCACAAGCCTGACACAGGTTAGTAGTTCTTGAAATCGTCAGGTGGTATTGAGGTTTTTTTTTATCAATGGAGTAACAACAGCTTTTTTGAAACCTGCAGGGACAATACCTTCAGACAGGGAACAATTAACAAGTCTAGTGGTTGAGGGCAGAAGAATGTCTAAACACTCCTTAACCAAAAAGGTAGGCCACGAATCCAGCAAATAAGATTTTGTCAGAAGAGTCAGTGCTGGAAAATGAGTCCCTAATCATGGTACTTTTCTCTGAGAAAAAAGTCACAAAGCAGTTAGCAAGACATTCCTGAGACTCATAAGAAGGGAGCACGGAATGCAATGCAGAATGTATGACTTGCCACGATTTCTTTGAATCCTGCGCATTTTCACTGACAAGATTTCTATAATAATTTAATTTATCCTTGTTCACTAATGAATTACACGGGCAATCTGCTTATGCAGTCTAGCTCGATTTTGTGGTGATTTATCTTTGTACCATATGTATTCAAGTTGGCACCTCACATTCTTTGCTAGCAGATAAGAATCTGAGAACCATTTAGCAGGACCTTTGATGAAAGTACGACACACCTTGGGAGTGTGTTTGTTAAACAAATCAATTGGGTCACTTGTATATTGCTCATAGACAACACTAGCAGTATTACAAATTACAAATGAACAGTTGGCCATATCCCTCCTCAGAGTCCATTTGTATCTTGTAGTACCTCCCGAAAGTAACATTTCTAGACCTGGGGTATCAGAGGCCTGACAAAATCAAGTTGACCCACCACCAGAGCATGGTCTGAAATGAATTCACTGACCTGGACATTTGAAACAACACTGGAGTCATCAGGAGTGATGATGCAATCAAGAATGTGTCCATGTAAGTGAGTTGGTTTATGAACATATTGATTGATATTACTTGATTCCAGACAATTTAGAAACTTTTCACTGTCCATGGAAGCTGTGTCAACACGGATGTTGAAATGACCTCAGACCAAAAATTTGGGCTGACTGAAGACAGATGCTCAAAGAAATTAAAAATTCATCACAGAATGCATCAGAGCATGAACCAGGTGGCTGATAAACACAAGCTATCACAAAAGCTGATGGTAATTGGTAATTACCAATGGTAATTGCAATATTTTAAAAGGATTTATAGAAAGGACTATCAACTATTTTGAATTGATATTATGATTTACAAAAAAGCCAACACCCCCACCAAGACCATGAGCATGAGGTCTGTGACACAATTTATACCCAGGTGGAGTTATTGAGCAAAGCAAACTGTCAGTGTCATTAGGTCGTAGTGTGTTTGTGTAATTACAAGTACTGTGAAGACAGTGTTGGCAATAGTGGTACCTCTATTTCTGACAGATCGACAGTTGATCACACCAAAGGAGACCAAAACATGAAAAAGGTATGGATCCACAGTAGCAGTAGGCACTGTTAGGTGCAGAGTTAGCAACCAAAAAAATTTGAAAATTGAAGTAGTTATAGTTTTGAACACATAGAAAGTAAATGTAGTTATGTATGTGCTAGCATAGTAAAAGACAGCAGTAATATGCAGGTTAAAGTTAATGAATGTTAGTACATTAGTCAAGGTACAGTTTTGGTTGATGGCCAGTCCTGTTTATGTGCAAATGAGTTACATAAAAATGATGAAGTCCCGAATTTGGGCCGAATGCATTGGACTACCATTTCAAAAATACAATTTGTGACCTAGACATTTATCGTGAAATGTCGTTTATTTATCAAGTTGTAACTGGGCCAACCACTCCAGCACACAGGGTTTGTACCTCTTTCCCCACTTCAGGTTGGTCACATCAGAGATTCTACTAAATGGGAAATTTAAAAAAAAAACACTTTTAGATGTTGCATGTAACACAAGGAATATCCTGACAGCATGTTTTCCTATAAATGCAAAAAGTATACCAGGTTACAAATTTTCAAATGTATAGCAAATATTTTACCAATGTAAAAATGTGTATAATGCCATCTCTATAGTGACTGTGTATTAAATACAGAAGATCTTCTCCACTGTCAGATGCAGAAATAAAACAGAGGCTTCAAAAGAGATGACTTCAAAAATGTCATTTGCAAAAATAACAGATTCAAACTGGCTTGATAATGATAGTCACCACATCATCTGGAGCCCACTAGATAATTATTTCATTCCTACCAGATCTTATTGCTGGGAAATTCTGATGACAATGCTAGTGATAACCATTGTCTGATTTTATATGCCTTGATATTTTAAAGGTTTCTTTATTGAAAGTCCCTGGGGCCACGGTGGCAGAGTGGTAACACTCTCGCCTCCCACCTCTGACGCCGGGGTTCGATTCCCGGCATGGCCTCAAGTGGGAAAGCTGGTAGTTGCTTGCCGTTGGTTGGCAGTTTACAGTACGGAACCCTGACGAACTGTATGTACTGGTTTCCTCTGCCCTTCCAACTACCCATCGTGATATGACCTGTACAGTGTTGAAAGCGACGTAAAACCCTAAATAAATAAATATTAAAAGTCCTACAACAATTGCCACTGTACTGGTGACAGGAAAGAAAAAGAAGGTTGAACTAGTTTAGAAATATTTGCCGATATAAACTGCTGTGATTATATGTTTCCACAGTCCCAAGTGATTCAATAGAAATTCTGTTTTTGTCTCGCTATTGGACTGTTTGATGTTAAATCTAATGAGCATTTGCCAGTAAGTTATCTTCATTCACTGTCTGCATCAATAAGTCTGTCTCCAGCAGAGTTGAACTGAATTCTGGAAAAACCTATTGTAGTTTATATTGGATATTTATACTCAGCACGATATCTCCTTTACCGCAGGACTTGAAGTGCTATTTGACTCATCCTGACTCTACAAGTACCTAACACTCTCCTCCTTGTAGGCAGCATGTCAAGGATATACATTTATCATTTTCCTAAGTTGTTTAACCTGCCACAGAGGATAGAATGCAATGACATAGGACCATCATTTTTATGTGCCCATCCAAGCAACTACGTATCTGCCTGTAAATAGGACCGAATCCAGGTACTCTATGTTCCCAGGTAAGTGTGTTACTAACATTTTTTTATCATTGCAAGCAAATGCAATATTGGAAGTGTAGGGCCTTGGTAGAGGTATGTGTCATACAAATGCTTTTTACAGTGATGTACAGAGTTTGATTTCTGGCTTGAACTGGAGAAGTTGGTAGTTGCTTTCCAGTAACACAATAGTTTTCAGTGCAATGCATTGACAGTCTAGTATGAATTGCTTTCTTCCATCCAATAAAATAACCAATGCAATATGTTAAAAGTGATGGTAAGCCAAAATCCTTCGACATGATATTGATAGTGAGATTATACTAAAGCGATATGCAGTGTTTGTATGCCATTGGAACATAATTTTTCATGCAAAATTGATTAGGTAATACCCTTGCCACTTTGGGGTCATAGGTATTGTTGTCAAATCCTTTTGTCTCTTTGTTTCTACATATGTATAACTTAAAACTATTCATTGGATCAGAATAACTTGTCCCTTTATACCAGGGTTGTCTAGAAGTACTTTGAGAAGATTGCAGTGTCTGTAAAATGCGTTAGCCCGGGTTGTCACGGGTTCTTGTAGTGAACCCACATTACACCAGTCTCTGCACTAGCTCCCTGTTAAAGAGAGAATCATTTCAAAACTGCCGCCCTCATTTACATCACTTCTATTCTGGTCTACCACAGTACTGTCATGAATATATCAATTATTACACATCCTCTGTTCATACCAATCTTGCTGTTACCACACATAAATATTTATATGTTTTAACCCTTTGATTCACAAGTCCAAAACTCATTTTGAAAACACTTTGGAACAGTCTCCCACTTGCTGTATGATTTGCCCCCAGCACTGGCATCTTTTAGGCGAGAGCTTAAGGCTCACCTGTTTCATGAAGCCTAGCCTACTTAGCACCCTCTCCTCTGGTTGCACAAACACTTTCTGATGCTAACTTTTTTCTGTCCATGGACTTAAGATAGTCCCTCTATCCTTAGGAATCACTGCGCTTTAGAATTTGATTTAGATCTAAATTAAGCACTTAAAAAGTTTGTAAATAATAATAATAATCATATTTTTACACAAGATGGGAGTTTACCAATGGCTAGCTCCTCCTGAAAGACGATACAGATGACAAATCTAGAATTGCTTTTGTGAGTTTTCAGCAGTTACCAAGATTAACTTAGCTGCATAACTTAAAGACCATTCATCAAATTAGGGTTTTGACACTAGATAGGGTCGACCCCAGCCTTGGCCATCCTCAAAGTTGATCCAGATCAAGAGTACAAAGTTTTCGGGGCTTTTCTCAGTACTACTGTTACGTGAGGTTTGTTTCATTATCAGGCACCATTTGTTTGTTTGTATTTTCCAGGGCTTGCAAATGAAGATTGATCTTAGCAAGAAAAGATATTTTCATATATCAGCCTTACATTTGTCTGAGTGCTTTGCTAATGGAAAATGATATAAACCAGAATTTTCTCACTATATAAGTGTGATAATATTTGACAATGTATCCTGCTAATGAAACGTGGTGTTAACCAGGGGCCCTGTATTACCAAAGATTCTTATTCTGAGAATAAAAACCTATTCACAAAACAATGCTTAGTTAAGAATAATGCTAAGAATAGAAGTAAAAAGAAAGTGTGCACAGGTTAAACTTTTTCTTAGACTTTCTTCTTTTTTTCTTAGAAGAAACATCCTAAGAGTTTCTGTGAATACAGATTTTGTCATATGTGAACAAAATGTGAGAAAGTTTTAAAATAATATAAAGTTTATTTATTTGGGGTTTTACATCACTTGCAACACTGTAAAGGTCATATTATGACGGGTAGTTTGATGGGCAGAGGAAACCAGTACATACACTTGGTCGAGGATCTGTACTGTAAACTACCCACCATCGGTAAGCAACTACCAACCTTTCCACATAAGGTTCAGGGTTTGAACTACTGACCTCAGAGGTGGGAGGCGAGTGCAATACCACTGGGCCACCGTGGCCCCTTAAAAAATAATATTCAGAGACTGCATTTCAAAATGGACATTTTAGTATGCTACACTCTTTTCTGGATGTCGATTTGCAATCAGAATCATTGTGTATAGAAAACAATCTTATTCTTAGAAGTTTTCTAAGAAAACAGACAATTCTAAGAAAAATTCTGAGAATAATAGTAATTCTAATTTAAGAATCTTTGTGAATACAGGCCCTGGAGGGAATTTTTTCACTTAACCAGTAAGATAACATTTTTCTATGTGCCTTGTTAATGGAAAGTGAAGTTAGCCAGAAGGGTCCTTTTTCACTAAACCAGTAAGATGACATTTATCAATTTCCCGTGCTAAAGGAAAGTGATGTTAACAAAAGTAATTTTTTTTCACTTATCCAGTAAGATGAAATGTTTTATATGCCTTGCTAATGGAAAGCTCTCAACAAGAGGGGGTTTTGTGGTATATCTCACTGTCTTATACAAGATTATACAATGATATGTAGTGTATAGAAATCTTTCACCCTAATTCATATGGCCCCACAAATGTAAGTTTACAAAATACTAAAGACATATGTTTATAGTTACATCAAGGAGCATTTGTGATTGAGCACAGTGGCGGTAATAAGTATAGCTAACATACCAAGGGGACAACATTCCCTGAAGTTTCGAAAGGAAGGTATGGAAGTAGAATTCCAGCTTCAGCATCAGTCACAAACGTCTAGCCTCTAGGCTTCCCAAGCCAAGAAGAAGAGGCTACCCCTAATAAAATACTTTGATGAAGTGGATACTGTTGTACTTATGTACTGGCCATGGTGAAAAATGGGCTAACCTTCAAGTTACATGCATGTGACAGTCACGTGACATCCACATGGTCTGTAGGTATTTTTATCACACAGACAGCACGGCATGGCCGTAGAAAAGAAATTAGTAATTTAATTACCACAAGATTTACTTTCTGTAAAAGACACGCTTACTAACATCTACTTCCCCCAACAAACTGGTCCCTGCAGTAAATTTTAACCCCCCAAAAAAGACATTTTTCGATCTGTATGTGTTATAAGCTGTACGGCATGATGTAAGAGAGTAGCTTAAAAATACTATTTGGGGGCTCAAAGAGAGCTTTTAACTTACAACATCGGATGATATTAGTCAAAACTCACCAAAATATTATCACAAGCTTTCTGGTGGCTGTGTATTGATCCAATATGGAGATTTAAAAAAATAATCTTCATTATAATATAAACCTACAGGTAATATTCTCTCTCTTAAGCAAAATTACAGGAAGTGTTCTATAGCCACCATGGCAAAGTAAGAAAAAGTAAAGTAAGTCTTTCACTGAATGCCAACTGGGAACATAATTTCAAAAGTCTTAAAGTTTTCTGAAAAATTTCAGGTTTGAGAAGCTGAGTTTCAGGCTTTGGTGACTTGTCTCCAATATGCAATCAACTTTTAAAAAAATATACTGACAATATTCTCGGATAAATACAGCTTTATATGCCCAGGAAAAAAAATCATCAAATCAGGACAGCTAATTCGCTGCTTGAAGAATGAATTAAATGATACAGACAATATGATATGTCAAAATATTAAGAACAAAATGGTTTACCTTTCATTTGATTGTTTATCCTAATCTGAACCAGATATACTGTGCAAATTTTATTGCCATAAACTAGAGGCAAAAAAAATAACTGTGATGTGTGAAAGACGAATTAAATAGGAACTAACTGTAAATTTCTCCAGGTCAGACTAAATTAATGTCCCTGTCATACTACAGGGGATATCCATCCGTTTATTGACTTTGTGCATATTACACCTCATTCATCCATGCCATGCCAGACATCTGTCAATAATGCCCCAATCACATAGCACAGCAATTATTACCAATAGTAGCCACTATTTTGCTACAGAAGAGAATCAGCACAGGGGAAAATGCTGCACGCCGGTAGAGACGAGCATGTCGACATTTTAACCTAGTAAAGGTGCAGTAACTGTACACCAATTGTAATCATGACTGAAGACACAGGAAGAGACCGAATGGCACAGAGTTGGGTGGAAAGGCAGAGGAAAAGCTAAAGATATGGTACAACAAATTGCAGTTAATGGCTGTTACGGGCAACTTTCATACTACCGATATGGTAGATGTAAATTTTGAACAGTTTAAAAATGCAGTCTTGTGTCAGAGTAAAGGGGAAGATTAGAGAAGGTATAAGACAATCCAGGACGGAAGAGTGATCAATAAGCTTGACACTGTGGAGGAATGGACAGGTATCTCTTGTGTGACTAAAGCCTCTCTTACATCCCATCGTAGTGCATGTACGTCCTGGTTACAGAAAAAAAATCGGCTGATTGGCAAGGGACACTTAAGCTACACTTGTGTATTTTTAACAGAATATCAAGGTCACACAGACCCTGCAATGAAAACTGGCATGCACATTTTCTCTGTATGCACGCAGAATTCCTACAAACGCATCCATGTCTCAATTGTAGATTACGAGAGACTTGTGCAGGTGCATTCCCCTTGCTTGTGTTGCAAGATCTCCCCATTCATTTGCAGTGTTTGCACGTGCCGTATGAAACACTCAAGTGTACCTTGCATCCATATTAACCCACTGTGGGGGCCTCTAGCTAGTCAAAGTCTGTTATTTGATGTTCAAGTATTGACACTCTTGTTGGGAAAATACACCTTGTTTGCACATGCAAATCTCTGCTACCCCACTACCAGGCTATGATCATATTTTTCAACAATATTTGTATATACACACGTACAGTTGGATGTAAGAGAAGCTTAACCCTTATCGACTGAAGTGTGTCAGGGTATAACCTTTCCCCCGTAGCAAATCACACAAGTGTTCTGAACCTTTCAATAATTCTGTACGTGTGTTTTGAGGTGCTTTCTATTGGCAGTTTGCATGATTAATTTTGGACAAATGTAGACAATACCTATGTTGTGTGACATGGGTATATTGGTGTCAAGAGTGAGAATCAATTGAAACAACTGAAATGACTTTTTGCAATTGTGAGCCTCAGCTTAAACATGCACTTTGTGCAAATTTTAATTTTAAACAAAATATTTTGTACAAGTTTCAAATTTGGCCAAAATATCCAGGTGGATAATACAAACTGTGTTTCAGTTTACATTTGCATCTTACATATGACATGTTACATCTGTATGTGATCTGATAATGTCATTAGTAAATGACAATTTTAAAGTTTAAAAGTTTAAAGGACAATTGTTTTATAGATGCACCCTGATTAATGTTTTTTTCATATACGTCATGCATATTTATTCACACTAATGAGTCATATCTCTGCATAATATCTATTCAAAGTAGTCGATAATTATGTCAATAATTTGACAATTTTATAAAAAATTCAGTGGGACAAAAAACACAGACATTACAATAAAACATATTTTCACATGTTATCTTTGATTACACAGTTTATTTTTGTTTGACATTTGTTATTTTCTGCTTTTTTATAAATTTCATAGATTTAGTCTCAAAGTGATTTTACGTGAGTGAAAAATTACCATATGTTCCTTTTCGTGTTGCATTTGTCTTTGGCATTGTAATTAAATAAGCTTTGCAGAACAAGCTATTTTTAATAAGGATATGGATTCCTGCACAACATATGGCGGCCATTTGTTCCGCCTATTCAATTGCATAAAGGCCTGACTGTTGAAATTCTTTGATATGACTTCACAGATTTCACACATTTCAAAGAAGTCACAAATTTCAAAGGGATGTAATTTCTCATGCTATAGAAGTCACATCTATTTCTCTGATGTTTACTTCTCTGTTCACGAGGAGCCACATAACTCAAAAAGATGTTTGTGAAATTTGTAAAATTCAAAGAAACCTCTTTTTCTGACAAGTTACAAACTTTAACATAAATCTGAAAGGTATAATCCCCCCCAATCTAAGGAATCCAGTGGTTCAAAGACTATATGTGCCCCAGAACACAAATAGATATATAAAAAATTCAAAAGTATTGTGGCCTTTTCTTGTTAGTAAATATTAAACAGAATTTTAAAAAGCAAAGTTATAAATCAGTTAGTAACGCAACTCACAGCTGATGCTGTCCAAGAATAAGATGCCTAAGATCTTATAAGTATAAGAAATATTATTTATCAAGGAGAAATAAAACCTGGGCCCAGTTTCACAAAAGGACTTAGCCCTGATCTAGACTTAACGTTAAGACATTTGTCTTAAACTCAGGCTAAGTCTGTGGTCTTAGAGGTATTCACAAAACTGCTCACTTTTGCCTGTTACGGCAAAACAATAAAGTTTTCTAAAAGCTTCTAATGTCTAAATATACTGAGATAAACATTAAACAATTCATCAAATTCTGCTCATTAAATTGAAATGATATTGAACATTATTATTATTATTATGTATTTATACTCAGCGCAATATCTCCATATACTACAGGACTCAAAGTGCTATTTAACCAATCCGACTGTACAGGTACAGCCCCAACTCACAAGTAACTGACATTACCCTAACTTGAAGATAGAGGCTCAAGGATGACCATTTATCAACGTCCTTGAGGTTCTTTAACCTGCCACTGGGGATAGGACCCAATGACAGAGGACTGCCATTTTAAGTGGTCATCTGAGCCACTATGTATCTGCCTGTACCTGAGTTCCTAGACAAGTGTGTTACCTGCTAGGCCACAGTGGCAGATAACATGGGATCTTTTTTGGTTTGGTATCCGGAATGTGAGCCAAGCCATTCCCAAGATTTAATTTCTTCTTCCTTTGCCCAGGCACTTCCCATATAGGAAAAAACAGAAAGATCAGTTCAGTACTTCTAGAGTTAACACACAGACAAAAATACGCCGACAGACAAACAAACACACCCAAAAACATAACCTCCTACTGGAGTTACTGAAGAAGAATCCAGGAGTTAGATATGTAAACACATGATGATCTATAGCAATAACACACTTAAATATATTAAAGGAAAAAAATGTTTCTTAAATCTGTCATACATATCTCTGTATTTGTTTGATAAATCATTCATTTGATAATCTAAAATTATTCTTCATTCCCAATAACATGCCTCTGTGCATGAGCTCGCCTAACTATCAATTTGGTCAGTACATGAAAAATTTGCAATCTCACCTTGCTCCATGCGACATAAAAGGACAGCATGGCTGGATATGGCCGCCGACCATGAGAAATCATTACTGTCATCAAGTAAAGAAATCAAGTAATCTAACATACAAGCCCTGTTTTTCGGATCCGACTCATCCCACATGGTGCGGCAAAATCCAGCCTACATTGTCCCATAGTCAGCTGGTCATAGGAGATACGTTCTTTGTTGACTCCGGCCAAAACATATTCATGGGGCCATTTGACTTTATTTTTGATATAAACTTCAACTGCACCCCCCCCCCCCCCCCCCTCTGGGACTTAAGTGTAGCATCCGTACCTGTTTTAGCCAGTAAACTCAATTCATGTATTCTCTGATCCACTTGTTGCTGGATATTTGCATTTTGTCTAATAGAGCTCAACGAGGGCAATGAATGTACATTTGTTTGTGTATCAGTTACTGATGGTACGGTACTTGTACCTTGTGAAAGTACAGTATCTGCACTCTGTGCATGTGCACTCAAGGATACTTTTTGTTGACCGACTTTTCCTTTTTTGTTCTTGATCTTTGATTTGTCAATAGATTTTTTACACTTGTTGCTTTCTAATGCATCTAAGCGTTTACCAATTGTGGTTAACTGTTCTAAGATTTTTTTATTGACTAAAGTTTGAGCTGTTTGATCCGAACTACCCGAAGTGGAAGGGGATTTCTCAGAATGTAAACTATCAAACACCCTACCCCCGGGGGCAACCGAATCATTGCTGTCAGAGGCCCCAACAATGGCACTACAGTCAAGCTCACTTTCTGATGAACTGTCATGACCCATTTGCTTGTCATTCAAAGTGTCGGATCCGGTTGACAGCAAACGTGTCATGAACTCACCGTCATCACAAAGTTGCACCTGAACTGGAAGCTGTATACTGTCTGGTTTGGTAGAACGCAAGTTGTATTGCTTTGACATGTCTGACAGTTTGTTGAGTGTATCTTTAAAATTACTTAGTAAAAAAAAAACAGACATAAAACTGAGTAAAATCAACAAACACCCAACTTTGAACTGCAGACAAGTTTTACTGTTACCCCTCGTGGCTCTCAGATGCAAATGGAAGAATTAAGGGTCAAATTCGACTAATATTAGTGAATGGACCAATGACAGGAGCTGTTACAAAACACATGGTCAGATTCAGTAACTAAAGTTAGGAAACCCAGCCTTAAGGTACCCCCAGGAATGAACTAGCTGGCACCTAGCTGCCAGCCCGCAAAAGAATAGCTTCCAAACTTCTCTCTGTATTGTTTTGTTGAAGTAATGTTATTGTCAGTGTTGTTTGATTGCTGGTTGGTTTCGATGACACTGTGGCCTAGAGGGTAACACATTCGCCTAGGAACACAGAGGATGTGGGTTCAAACCCAAGTACAGGCAGAAACACAGTGGCTCGGATGACCACTTAAAATGGCAGTCCTCTGTCATTGGGTCTTATTCCCAGTGGCAGGAGGTTGATAAATGGTCCATCCTTGAGCCTATGTCTTTCTTTTAGGTGAATGTCAGTAACTTGAGAGTTGGGCTGTACTCATACAGTCGGATGGGTCATGAAGTGCTTCGAGTCCTGTAATACTGTAATACAAATACAACACAAAATACAATGCAATGCAGTTTTCAAGAAACAGTGCCACACATGGAACAGGGGATTAGATATTTTTGGTAATCTACATTACTGTCTGGATCCAGAATATTTTAAAGGATTGTTATTGTTGTACTCAAAAGCAATATTGGAGATATTTGCCTTAAGCCTCTCTTACATCCCGTCGTATGTGCACATACGTCCTGGTTACAGAGAAAAATCGGGTGATTTGCAAGGGACCCTCAAGGTACACTTGCAATTTTATGACAGAATATCAAGGTCGCACAGACCCTGCAATGAAAATTGGCATGCACATTATTCTCTGCGTGCACGCAGTATGTCTACAAACACATCCATGCCTCAAGGGTAACTTACGGGAGACTTAGGCTCGTGCATTCTCCTTGCAAGTGTTGTAGGTTCTCCCCATTTATTTAAATTGTTTACACATGCTGTAAGATACACTCACGTGTACCTTGCATGTACATAGATCAACTGTACGACCTGTAGCTAGTTACAGTCTGTTCTTTGATCTTCAAGTTGTGACACTGTTGTTGGAATAACACACCCTGTTTGCATGTGCAAACCTCAACTACCCCACTACCAGGCTACGTTCATATTTTTCAGCAATATATGCAGGACACTTACGTGTCTATACACGTACGACGGGATGTAAGAGAAGTTTTAGTGAAGGTAGAGTAAGAAATCTAAAATTCGCCAGGAATCTAAAATTCGCCACCTCTAAAACCTTAGTTAATTTTATGAAGAAAATGATGTTTTTGTCTAAAAATTGGTATTTTTCAGTTCAAAAAGCCTTAATTTACTATACAGTCAACAAATCTCACCACAATTCATTTATTTTACTAGTATTTTTACCTGTGGCGAATTTCAGATATGTGGCGAATTTTAGATTTCTTACTCTATATGCTCCCTGAGTGCCCTGGTTTTCTATTTATGTAGTGGTTGAACAGAGCACATCACACATTACTGTGAAAATGATTCCAAACATTAATTTATCTATAATTTAATCTGTAGTGAGGGTATTTAGGAGCACGTTGTGTTGTGACATGAGTGCATTGTTGTGTTGATCTTTAAGAATGCCAGGTCAAACCTACAGGACTGGACAAAATTAAGCTGAAGTAATATATTAATAGATGGCATACGAATCTAAACTTATCAGCTATCAGTTGCAAAACTGCAGAAAAGTCCAAAGGCCAAGTAAGGTAATATTTTTTTTCAATTTTTAGTAACATGGTATGTCAATTTTTAGACACTTAGTTAATTTTTAGTGATGTTCAGTCAATTTTTCAAGATAGTATGTCATTCTTTATATTTAATCAGGGTTTTACCATTTGCCGTTGAATGTTGAATCATGTTTTAATTTGTTTGGTATATTTTGTTGAGCCAAAACGCTCTTTCTCTCCCTTAGTATTGGTCCTAGGAGCTTGGAATCTGAGATAAGTTACAGAAAGTCAGTTGGTGCTGATCTCTTCTGGTCAAAATTAAGATGTTATCTTGACCAATTGACTCAATATCACAAAAATAACAAAATATATAAATAAATGAGAATATTTTATCAAAAGAATTGACTTTGTATCTCAAAACAAATTGGATAATTGACTACAATATTGATCATATCCCATCCCTTAATGGTAACTGTCATTTATTGTCCATACAAATATATATATAGTACTTTTGGTATGTTAACTATACTTATTAGTGCCACTGTGCTCAACCAAAAATGCTCCTTGATATAATTATAAACATGTGTCTTTTGTAATTTGCATACTTAGATTTGTGGGATGATAAGAATTAGGGTGCCACATTTCTATACAATACGTATCATTGTGTAAACTTGTATAAAATAGTGAGAGATACAACAAAAATCCCCTCTTGTTGAGAGAGCTTTCTATTGGCAAGGCACATAGAAATTGTAATCTTACTGGATAAGTGAAAAAAGATTCCTTCTTGTTAACATCACTTTCCATTAACAAGGCACATTGATAAATGTTATCTTACTGGTTAAGTGAAAAAGATTCCTTCTGGTGAACATGTCTTTCCATTATGGAGGCACATAGAAAAACGTTATCTTGTGGGTTAAGTGAAAAAGGTCCCTTCTGGTTAACATCCCTTTCTATTATCCCTTCTGGTTAACATCCTTTTTCCATAGGCAAGGCACATAGAAAAATCTTATCGTACTGGTTAAGTGAAAAATTTCTCTTGTGGTCAGCATCACTTTTCATTAGCAGGATACATGGACATATATCATTGCACTTATTTTGGTGTGAAAGTTTTGGTTTATATCATTTTACATTAGCAAGACACTCAGAAAAATGTCAAAGCTAAAATATGAAAATATCTTATCTTGTTAACATCAACCTTCGTTATACGCCATTCACACCACACGCAGTATAACCCACAGTTGCAGGCATTATGCAAAATGCCCTTGTCACTCGATTATCGTCCGCCTGTATACAACCTTGTGACATAGTGGCAAAACGTCCATTACCTTGTTTCAAAAGTTTTCTCCTCAGAATTTCATACCATGCAATGTGCAGACAAATGCAAATACATCCAGATGAATTTCTTGCTATGGTAACTGAAGGTGTAGTCCATGGTGTATATAAGGTTGTGACTTGGTCTCCTTTTGGTGTAACATGGAGACATAAGGCGAGTGGTAAATGGATGTTTTGCCACTGTGTCATATACGAACCTAACACGGTAGTTGAAGGACAGGGGCATGTCACCCAACACCTATCACCACAGGTTATACCTCCTGTAGTGTAAATGATACACCAAATCTTGGAAGGTATGTTTCAGCCTTGGAGGTGGTTTTGCCAACGAGTAAACCTCTAACCACAAGACGTACCACCGGAAGTGTGAATGGGGCACTAGCATTTATTTTTATTTATTTATTTGGGGTTTTACGTCGCTTTCAATACTGTACAGGTCATATCACGACGGGTAGTTGGAAGGGCAGAGTAAACCAGTACATACAGTTCGTCAGGGTTCTGTACTGTAAACTGCCAACCAACTGCAAGCAACTACCAGCTTTCCCACTTGAGGCCATGCCAGGAACCGAACCCCAGCCTCAGATGTGGGAGGAGAGAGTGTTACCACTCTGCCACCGTGGCCTGTGGGGCACTAGCAAGACATCTGGACATATACAAACAAGCAAACAAGCAGTGCATGAGAATGAACAAAGCCTCACCTATGTGTAGTGATGAGAACATAGAATTGCAAATCTGGTTCTCCTGATGGCAACATTGATGCAGATTATCTATGGGGATGATCAGACCGGGAAAGACCCTGTCTTGTATCATAACCCCAATTTGATGAATGGTTTTTAGTTATGCAGTGAAGTTAATCTTAGATATTGCTGAAAACTCTCAAAAGCAATTCTGGATTTGTGATCTGTATCATCTTTGAGGAGGAGCTAGCTATTGATAAAGCCCCAACTTGTGTAAAATATGATTCTGATACAATATATAGTGTTTAAGTTATGGGCATGGAGAAATGAAGAGACAAACGGATGTGATAACAATACCTATGACACAAAGGGGGCAAGGGTATTATAATCAAATTTGTATTAAAAATTTTGTTCCAATGACACACTTAACACTGCATGTCACTTCACTATAATCTCACTGTCAATTTCATGTCTCAATTTTGAAGGATTTAGGCTTCAGTTTAAGGGATGGAAGAAAGGGTTCCTACTAGATGGTCAAGACTCTGCACTGAAAACTGTTGTTTATTGGAAAGCAACCACCAACTTTTCCAGTTGAGGCCAGGGCCAGGAATTGAACTTATGAGATGGGAATCATGTTACCCACTGTAAAAAGAGCACTCGTAGGGCACATACCTCTGCCAAGGCCAAACACTTCCAATATTGCATATATGTGTTATGATAAGATAATCTTAGTAAAACATTACCTTGGAACCTTGGTTCGGTCCTTTTTATAGGCAAATAAATAGTTGCTTGGATGATCACATGAAATGGTGATTTTATATCATTGCATTCTATCCCCAGTGGCAGGCCAAAGAAAAATGATAAATGGTTATTTCTTATTGACCCAGACAGTGAATGATGATAATTTATTGACAAATGCTCATTAGATTTAACATCAAGCAGTCCAACAGCAAGACGTAAACCGTGGTTTAACGACCTGGGACTGTAGATCCATGTAATCACAGCAGCTTATATCGGCAAAAATTTCTCAACTTATTCAACTTTGTTTTTCTTTTCCATTACCAGTACAGTGGCAATTGATGTGAGACTTCCAATACAGAAACATTTTAAACATCAAGGTATATAAAATCAAACAATGGATGTCACTAGAATTGTTATTAGAATTTCCATCAGTGCTTTAACTTTCAGCCTAATATGTCTTTGCTTACATTTTGAAATGAATGAAGAAATCCTTGGGAAAAAAATCTATTCAGCGAATTCAGACAAAAGGTACCAAGGTGTTTCACAGTGTGACAAAACACTTAGACCGACAATGTTAAATGTCAGTCAAACTATGTGGCAAGTTGCAAAGGTTAACACAAATGAAAATTTTGTGTTTTCAATGCATGCTTATTATGACAACAGAACTAGTTTTCAAGGTAGGTAATACTTATTCTTAGACTGGTTAGATGCTAGCTACTGTCGTTCAAGTCTTATGTAGATATTTTTCATTATTCCATTTATAGTTTTAGTGCAGTAATATTATTTGCTGGGTTTTCATGGTTACCTTGTCCCAAACTTATATTCACTGCCTTGAACAGAAAATAAATCTTTGGCAGAATATTTTTAGCAGAGAATAACTTTTTATTCTTTTATAAAAATTTAATCTAAGGTACAGATATAATCTGTAGT
The DNA here is from genome assembly GCA_964017235.1 of Sabellastarte sp. h YS-2021. Taxonomy (NCBI): domain Eukaryota; kingdom Metazoa; phylum Annelida; class Polychaeta; order Sabellida; family Sabellidae; genus Sabellastarte; species Sabellastarte sp. h YS-2021. The sequence goes on along the minus strand of OZ024935.1, from coordinate 80,311,805 downwards.
AAAATGTTTTATGCTCAAACAAAGTTTGCAAACATATTGTGATGAAACAACAACTAGCCCCAATGGTGGTGTTCTGTCATGTTTCTTTTTCACAATATTAAAAATCAATTTATCAACCTGTATAGGTATGACATTTACTGGCATTGGCAGGTAGTCTGACACTGTTCCTTTGGTTATTAGATGTGCACAGTTTTGAAGGTAAAAACCACCACTTTGTTTGTTGGTCAGAATGACAGTTTTTCAGTGTATGGAAAAGTATGTACCAATTTTTATCACTAGCATATCTGGTACAATTATCTAGTCAGCTCCAGATGATGTGGTGACCACCAGTATGAACCCAGTGTGAAACTGTTACTTTTTGCAAATGAACAACATTTTTGAAGTAATCTCTGCATACCTCTGTTTTTTCTGACTTTGTTATTTCTGACTTTGACAGTGCTGAAGATCAACTAATACACAGTCACTATATAGATAGCATTATACACAGTTTTTACATTGGTAAAATATTTGGTATACCATTGAAAATTTGTAACCTGGTATATTTTCTTTGTATTTTTAGGAAAACATTCCGTCAGGTTATTCCTTGTGTTAGATGCAACATCTAAACATATTCTTCAAAAAAGTGTCTATTGTTATTTATGGATAAATAAGAGTATACATCCTCATTGGGTGCATGGAAAAATAACTAAAGATGTACCAGACAGTGTCAAAGTTATTAGAAATATTAAATACCTTAATATATTATTAACCTGTGACATACCCTCATCACTACAATATGCAGTTACCCATGTATCATTCTCTGAAAAGCTATGTGAATCCATACAAGTGTATTTACCAGTGACATATCCACAGGACACAGGGAAATATGAACACCAATTTGGACAGTGTAATGCCAATGGTATTCTTTTTGGCAAAATGGGGGACAAAGATGCATACTTTATGATAGAGTGGATTGAAATGGGTCTACTTTTTGGCATTGGTGAATTTAATTTATATAATGGCACAATGCAAGCTAGTACCTCTTTTCAAAAGGTGCTTACCTATTACATCGGGAAAGGAATTCTCAGACTTTACCACCAGCCTCCACCAATTCCCAATATCAGTGTACTAGACAGAATACATGCAGAATTTGCCACAAGAACAGGATTCCATGATTGCATGTATCGGAACATGTACAGATATGAGTATATTGTGAGCATAGACCTTGATGAAATTATTGTGCCAAAAGAGCCTTACACAAGTTATCATGACATCATTGGAAAGATACCCACTTCTAAACCCTACCCAACCATAATGTTTCAATCCATTGCTTTTTATCACACATTATTTGGAGAGTCTCAAGAAGGGAAAAGCATGTGGAATTTAACAGTTTCAAAATATCTGAAAGGAGTTTATGATCCAAGACACAAAACCTTTATCAATCCGCGACTGTGCATTAGAGCAAATTCCCATGGATGCACAGCCATGTTACTAATAGGCCTTATTTTCGTGCAGGCAAGCTTGCTGAAGTACATCATCACAGGAACCAATGTGTGAAAAACAAGCATTTCAGTGAGATTATTTGTAGAAAGGGACTAACAATAAGCAAGGAAAATAGACTAATCTTAAGATTTATAACAGAGACATTTTATCAAAGAATTAAATCGATCTTGAAAACCCTAAAAATGTAAATATGGTGAATCAGTAAGAAACTATATGATTCAGATTATGGAGTTTTCATGGTAGTAAAAACTTGACCATAAATGCTGAAAGTAATGCACCTCAATTCAACTTAAAACTTGTTTCAATACATATATCATAGTGGGAATTTTAAAAAGATATTTTTCCACATAAAGAAAAGTTATATTTCTAATAAATATTTTGATAAGTGGTTGTTCAGCAGAAAACACTATAAAATATAACTTGAAACAGCTTAATGTATAACCAAAGGCCATGGAGTCCTGGAACAAGGTGTTCTTTTAAATTGGAGAAATATAGTAACCACTTCAAAACTAATTTTTAATTTGTCAAATATGACTTACTTATTATAATTGGACAAATAAAGTAACACTTTTCCAAAATCTGATTGGCTAAAAGCTAAGGTATATATAAGAAGCTAGTTGTCCTTATATACACACTGGCGTGTGTTTAGCAGATTCCTACTGGTTAATAAGACATTTGTACACATGCCCAGGGCTGTTGTTTTGAGGATAATTTCCACAAGCACCCCCTTTCCAGGAAAAGTGCTCAAAAAGTATGTTAAAATTTCATGGAATCATTTAAGAATGGACATAAGACTAGGGAAGAAACAAAAATAAATATAATGATTTAAAAAAATGTTTCTATGAATATGAACATTAATTTTAAAAATACAAATAATAAATATAAGAAAATATCAAGGAGAGTTAACATAACATTTGGTTTCCATCACCTGACCAGACTACAGCATAGGATTTATTTGCTATAAATATGTAGAGAAGTTGCTCACAGGGACGAAATTTTGAAGGTGGATTTCCCGGAGGTCCGAATGTGCAGTATATAAGCCAGGAACAAATAATAGGGTTGACATTGTTACATGACAATGCTTGTTTGAATATATGCATTACTTTAAAAATGTAAATTTTCTATTTTAAGTGGCCATATCTTTCATATAATCAGATATAGGTTTCAAGCCCAAACCTGAAAAGCACAATTTAACTAAACAAAAATATCATGCTATACTTTTGGTCATGTGATGGGTTCCAAATATTTAGTTTTTGGATTTGTTGATTGGTCAGCACTTGATCCTTCTTTTTCCCAAAAATTCATCAAAACAGGACTGGCAATACCGACTGCAAGGGCTTGTCCAATGGCTGTTACGCCCAACCCTGGAAATCAAGTCTACGCATTGTGTAGGCGTAAAAAGGGTCCCCTGTAGCGTTCTTACGCAATGCAGTGCATAGAGAATTAACGGAACGCAAGGCAATATTTGCAATGCAGACAGTCAGTTTAAGTACTGTAATTTACATTGGAAGCTCTTCATGTGTATACAAACATGCAAACACGTACACATATGCAAGTCTCGTGAGTTTTAAGCTTCTCTTACATCTCACCATAGGTATATACACACCTAAGTGTGCTGCAAATATTGTTGAAAAATACCCAGATAGCATTCCGCCATTGGACCGACTTTGGCTGTTGGTCACATTGTCAGCAGATTTTGCCAACATTGGCCTAACGGTGGCTCGCCAACCACTACTCAGGCTAGACATCTCTATATTTTGCCAAAGTTGGGCCAACGTTGGGCCAATGGTGGATTTTTATTCAAGAGGGCGGCAAAGTAATAATAGGGGATTTGGGGAAACTAAGTAAAATAATTATTTATTATGGTATGTCTAAAACTCACATTTCAGTGAGCCCACAATTTTTAACTAACTATTTGACACTTTTAGACATAAAAATAATTCTCATTATAAATTCACACTAAAAAAAAGTTGTTTGTGAACATTATAATTTTATGACTGGATTAACTATCACCTTAAAACTCTTCCACCATTGTTAATGTTTCGTCATGTGACTTATCTGGGATTCCCTTTACTAAGATATTCCCACAATCTGTCATTTGTCTTCTGTTAAACAGTGGCCACATAACACCATGCTGCAATCTGATTGGCTGATGCTATACATTGAGTAGAATTTTTGCTGGTGGCTTGCCGACGTTGGGCCAACGTCATCTCCACCAGCCAAAAAACCATTGGGCCAATGGTGGTTGCCAAAGTCGGACCAACGGATGTGTTGATGTTAGTTCAACATTGGCCCAACATCGGAATGGTATCTGGGTATGAAGGTAGCCTGGTAGCGGGGTAGTAGAGATTTGCATGTGCAAACAAGGTATATTCTCCCAACAAGAGAGTCACTTTAATGAGTTTTGTTAAAGACTCTCCTACATCCCATAATATGTGCACATACGTCCTGGTTACAGAGAAAAATCTACTGATTTGCAAGGGACACTTATAAGCTACACTTTAGATTTTATAACAGAATATCAAGGTCACGCAGACCGGCATTGAAAATTTGCATGCACATTTTCTCTGTGTGCACGCAGTATGGCTATAAATGCATCCATGTCTCGAGGGTAACTTATGAGAGACTTGTGTGTTCCCCTTGCTAGTGTTGCAAGATCTCCCCATTCACTTGCAGGGTTTGCACGTGCTGTATAATACACTCATGTGTACCTTGCATCCATATTAACCTACTGACCTGTAGTTAGTCTGTTCTTTGATGTTCAAGAAGTGGCACCCTTGTTGGGAAAGTACACCTTGTTTGCATGTGCAAATCTCTGCTATCCCACTACCAGGATACACTCGTATACACAATATTTGTAGCACACTTGTGTATACACGAACGATGGGATGGCTAAGAGAAGCTTTAAATACCCTTGTGTCAATTCTACGAATGTTTATATCTAATTATTTTTATCGGTTTACTGTTATAAAACATTAAAAAAACTGCTAAACTGGAATGTTTAACAACACTTGTATTTTTTTGTACGTGACTAACATTCAGAGGGACTACCTGGCTGAAATAATCATAATGTCCTAATGTATGTTGGCTTTAAGATATAAGATGTAATTGCATTATTTAGAGATTTACTGTATACGTCTTTACTGTTATTTCATCTACCTCTTTCCAGCTCAGCCCAGCTGGCCTGCCAGCACACGCCATTTTCATCTACCCTGTCTTATTATTATACTTACCTACTACAAAACATCCACCAAAGCAGCCAAACATCCCTTCATTTTATTTTTTTTTTAATTTTTAAATATCTTAAACGGATAGCATGACTATGAAAATACACTGAAAAAAAATCACAATCCACCGATTATTTTTGCACTTAATATTGACCACAAGGGCAAAACCAATGAAACTTTAGTGAAAATGGGACTTTTGTACATCTAATCTAAATCTAATCTAGTGCTTTGCAGGCACAATATCTTTCCCACAAGGGGGGACCCAGTGCACTATAGTGACAATTCTAAAATGGTACGCTGCGCAGTGACCTTGGACACGTCTTTTGCGCAATACTTGAACCGCGAATATAGAACGGTAAATAAAGCACGCTGTTGAAATCTGTTACATCGTCCCTTCGCGTACAAATGTCAACAAATGACTCGCGGTAAAAATATTTATAAAATTGTTATTTTTTCCTTGATTTTAATAAATAGCATATCGTTTTAAAGCTTACAACAAATTGAAACCATCTACAGTGACAATCTCGCATATATTTCATGACAAATTATGTGAAAATAGAGTAACAAATATCCTTTATTTTTACTACAGCTATCACTATGTATGTGGTATTGATGGAACAGCCAACATGGCATTGGATTTGTTTTGATTTTTGCATAAGAATTACCGCTTATTTCGACGAAAATATAAATGTAACCATTTTAGAATAGGAATAAAAGACAAATTCTCATGCTTTATGATGGATTTAAACTATCGATCTGCTGTATTAAAGCACTCAGCCCTTCGGGCTTCATGGCTTTAATACAGCCGCTCAATAGTTTAAATCCATCATAAAGCACTCGAATACGTCTTTTATTCCTATAATGGACCTTTCCACGGTGTCAATCAAAATACCGCAAATCGGCATATATCCTGTTTACTACAATGGGAACAACCAATCATTTCCTCCGATTTTCATCGGCGCCATTTTGAATCCCATAAACGTGGCCATTTTCAGGGACACATTTGTAAATATTATTGCTTTCTGACAATGGAACCAAAAGAACCCACAGTGTAATTTCATAAAAAATTTATATCATCAATCCTACCTACTTTCAAATGTCTGCAATGCATACATATGCTCCCAAGCCGCCATTGTTTACATTTTACTGCAATACACGAGGATTTGTTTTGATCAATAAATAGTTTATTTATTTATTTTATAATTTTTGTCACAATAAAGCAAATATACTTTCTTAAATAATTTCTAATTATATGCTACATCATTTAAAATGCGTGTTATCTATCTTATATCTTGAAATACTCAATGTTTACGTTTGATTTCCCGCCATTTTCGCCATTTGTTTGTCAGACAAGGCCTGACATGGAGACAACTAAAATACCGTAAACCAGGAAGTGGGCGTGGCCTATGGAACGGTCCATACATTAGTCATAAGGATAATCTAGGAGTGGTCAAGGTCACTAAGCAGGAGTTATGGGTGTGACCAAAGGGAAGGAGACTAGGTGGGGAAACTAGAGTTAAACAGGTGAGTTTTCAGGTGTTTCCTGAAACGTGTAACAAGGGGGCTGCTTCTTATTTGGATAGGAAAAGAGTTCCAAAGAACTGCGGCGTAGTGGCTGAAAGAACTGGGAAAATGTTTGTTTGATTTGTGGACTGTACAATCAAAGGTGGGGATGTGAAGGAACTTAAGTTTAGGGTTGCTGCTTCTTGTGTTTCTGGAGGAGGTGTAAGGGTGAATTAATTCACATAGGTAAGCTGGTTGGACATGGTTTAGCATTTGTTATGTAATGAGGCCTACATCCAGGCATTTTTGTGTCTATAGTATGATCTAAAGCATTTCCAAAACTTACATTCCCAAAAATCCACTTCTTTCATTGGCCAGGCCTTACCCAAATAAAATATTTTAACTACTTTGACCTTAGAGGTCACTTTGACCTTAGTATCTAAAATTGTATTACTTTTACTGCTTGATTCCTAGTGGCCCCTCTTGGGGGCTCATACGGGCCGTCAGGACTGGGTAGTAGTGGCCCACCCTGCCTTGGGCAGGAATTTACGTTTTATATGTTTGAATCAATTTTCATCCCTCTTCAGTACTGGTGTAAATCCATAATGCACTCATACGAGTTGCTACGAGCACATTAAATATCAAATACTGCAGGCAGATTTTTATTATGTATGAGATATTTTAACTATATTGCAATTTACTTGTAAATTAAAACCTAAAAAGAATTATGTAAAATAAAATTATGTAATGCCAGTCTGTTTTTTACTGGATTGGGTCCCTCGGGGAATGGCCCTCATAAAATATTTTACAGAGATGTGTTCATCAGTTTTGGAGTAATCGCAAAAGCAGACACCAACAAATAAAGATAGATTCACCTCCAAACGTACGCTCCTTGGCATAAGTAAAAGGAATCCACAGTTATCTATAGAATGACAAAAAAAAATCAGCTGAGAAACATATTTGGGACATCAGTGAATATGAAAACTTGAATTTTTGCATTGAGATTTCCCTGTCATTTCCACATGGATTTTAATGCAGCCAAAAGAGTAGATACTCTGTCAAACAAGGCTGAAAGGGCTTTCGGTCTGCTAGCGTGAGCAGCAAAGCCATCAGAGACAGCAGTAGTGCACTGAAGCAGTCACCCAATCCAGTACTAATGTACACCATTGCCGCTTAACTTCAGTTGAGAGACAGATACTGATCACACTCCACCACAATCCATGAAAGTTGGGAGACCAAAAAAATATATATATAAAGTGATTCCTAGAAACCTCGCTAGAGCTCGCAACAGAAAAATACACACAAAATTGGCACTTATTTACACATTGCAATGCTAATCACCATAGAAAAGGGGAAAGGTCCTTAATGGCCTTGTTGGTTAGCAGATTTTGTGTTTAATCAGAGGCTGTCACTGTCCACAAATGACAATAATGAGGACCTGTTCCCAATATGACCCTGGCTGTTGAACAAGAACCCCCAACTTTGAACCAGTCTTAATTCTCCCATATATTGGTCGATTTATTTTTTTTCATTCTTTTATGTCACACCTGGTACCTTTGAAACAGTTATATTGGAAGGACATTAGAAACCAGTGCATCCAGTTGGTCAAGGTTCTCTGCTGTAAACTGCCGACGAACAACAAGCAACTACCAGTTTTCTGGTTTGAGAGTGGACCTGGATTCTGGCTATGATTTCAGAGGTGTAGGGCCAATGTTTTACCACCGCACCACTGTGGCCCTTGTGTATTGGTCAAATTAAACTTATAGTTGATAATTATTATTATTATCACTGCACTTTTTCTCAACAACATGCTATTTTTTTATTATTCTTGAAGATGTCCAATGGAAGTTCAATGTTCCTGATTATCATCTGACAGTTGATTCCAGTACTTTGGTGCCACAACACTGAAGGCACGATCACCCATAGAGAAAAGATTGGGTTTTTTCCGGTAGCATGTATAATTTTCTAGACAATCTTGTGGTGTGTTGGTGTGCTAGTAGTTAAGCATTGCTGTCAGATATGATGGTGCATGTCCATTCAAAGTCTTGTATACTAGTAAATTTGTTTTAAATTTGATCCAAAAACCTAGCAATCACCCAGTGTAGTTGATGCAGGTGAACTGGTGTAAACTCTGAAAGTTTATCCCCCTCTTCCTTTTATACCCGAGTAGATCCTGGGGGACCTCCACAATCTACCCTGGGGTAGATTCTAGTGGCCTCCCAGAATCTAACCCGCCCTACCAGATTACACACAGTAGGTCCCTCCAGAATCTACCCCCTGTATTTAGCCCTCCCAGAATCTACCCTGGTCATTTGGTAATCTGACGATCATCCGTATCGTGCAGTTAGCTTGGATTACATCTCTGGATGACGCCTAGTGTAAATATGGTTTTGTACCATGGAGCAATGAGTTTGCCACTTGGTTTTCAGAATGCCCAGTCTATTATCACACTGTAGTCTGGTGTCCATACCACGATTCTCTGTAGAAAAGGGTCAGCCAATTTAAGTTAAGTCTTTGTATCACCTAGGAACAAAATGAAAAATCCTTAATATAATGTAATTTACGGGCCCTATATGGTGCCCGTTTTGATATGATATCCCCCAATTTAACGTTTAAAATCATTCATTATCACTCACGAAATATATTTTTCTTTCTTTTGACCAATTAGCCAGACCAAATATTATTTCACTTCCTTATGTTTAAAGTTATTATGAAACACACTTAAACCTCTATTAAATATATATAAATAATTAATAAATTGTAAAAAAAAAATCACTGACGTTCAGACAGACTATGTGAAGGTATAGCTATAGGGGATACAGGTCTCTGTTTTTAAAGCAGACTACTGCCTGGTCTGCATGGTTTTGTTCCATAAAGAACCATTGAAATAATGAAGGATTCTTAGAAAAGTGCAAATGTAATATTACAATCAATCGAAATCCTGTACAGGTCACACCAATCCTATGAAATATGTTGCCTCTTTAAAATAAACAATGACGTATGCTCAAAATAAGACCATAAAAAGAATTTGTTTTCTACCATTTCCCATGGGTAAAGTTTATAATTACAATTGAACACTCCATTGGTAATCCTACGAGTCTTTTACTATTTCTTGGGGTAATAAATAAATTGGAAATTCTATTTTTTATTGATGTCCTAAGGTTTATGCTGGTGGCACTTAACTGAAAGGATAAAACTGAATTCTTCAAAATGAAGATTATTTAAACTTATGTGACATATGGATAAAATATGTTACATAAGTTTAAACAAATTAGATCGTTGTATTAGCTTATATTGTACAAATATTGGCCTATGTCATTGGCCTATTTCGTTGGCATCAGTCAAAGTTGGTGGTTTACATCCAGTTCAACAGCCAGAGCTTTTTTGGGGTAGGCATTTTGCATTACCACTTGTGAGAGTTGAACCCACTTAATTAGAGATGACAGGCTTGATTAAATGCTAAACTTGCTTATCACTTTACCACCAAGAATTGCCTCACTTGTGAAGCTACAAAACTTCCTTTAAAATTTCACCCATTTTTTTTTTTTTTTGTCCAATATCTTTCATTAATGGGCAGATGTTCCGCTCTATATATGACCATATATAGAAGCCCTTTTAACGTATTTCCAAAGAAACCCTTTTACCTTTATTTCAACTAAAATAATCATAAAAACTCCCCAAAATATATACCAGAAATATAGAAATGAACTGTAATGGTGTTAAACAACTTACCCAGTGGCCTTTGCAGATGAAAAACGAGATATAGCAGTAATATTCCAGAAGGAAACTAAAATTGTATAAGACGTCACTATGACTCCCATGAATATAGACATAAGAGGGTGGAGTCAGCAGAGTTTGAAGATAGGGAGATCTACCGAGCTGGCCAAGAGAGTTTTCAAGGCTTTGGCATACAATGTCCAATGTGCGGGAACAAGTCCACAGAATGGTAGGGGAAGACCTACGAGGCTAACTGCATCTTGTGGCTTATTTAAGCAAAGGCACGGAATATGTGAGAAATTTTAGCATAATGCAGTTGGAAATTTTAGCAACACAGTTTCTGAACAATTTGGTAATATCATTTCGTCAAATATAATGTATGAAATTTGATCTTTTGTTTTGAAGCCATGACCTTGTATATCTTATAAAGGAATATCCTCCAAGAAGGTCCTGGATCAGATTCATTCTGGTAAGTCCTGGCCCAATGTGGGGTTGATTGGTATCCAATTGGAATCTTATCCTTGGCTCCTCCAGTTGATATTGGTCTCCATATTGTTCAGTAATGGTAAAAGTAGGAAAAAGTCACTAATCCCAATATGACCTGAACTGTTCAAAGGTTTTGTTAAGTGGATGAAACAAAGAGCGGACAATTATTTCATCCAAACACTTTGGTCCAACTCACTCAGGTAACAATTATTTCATCCAAACACCTTGGTCCAACTCACTCAGGTAACAAATCCCTGTTTTGCCTGTGTATTACAGGCCCCTATCCTACAATGACAACTCGAAGAACAAGGTGTCCTGAGATGCATCAAATCTTATTAATTAGTATACTATTAAGAAACATAAAGATACTTCAATTGCAATTACTGGAGACAAAATAGGTCTAGCGAATTTACAGCAAACAATACACAACATATATATTACATACATCGGTAAACAGTCCATTATTTTCAAATATTGTAAACTTACTAGGCCATTAATCTATACATACTGCTCTTGTGGGCAGTTACTTTGATTACTGTATTTGTTTGTTTAGAAGTCTATCAAAATCCAGTGTCAAAAACCTGCAGTGTGTCCAAAATAGCCCAGCTAGAATTATAGTAGACAGTTGTAAGTTGTCTAGAAGCCCACTGGTCATAAAGATCTACACTGCTGCCTGTTGAACAATGCTCCACTTACAAAACTCTGACCCTGGATTTCACGTTCTACCACACTGCTTTTCCAAAGTACTCGAGTATCGTGTACCTAAAGCCCAGGGCACAGCAACCTAGTTAGAAATTACTTGAAAGCTCCACAGTCAGTACACAAATAAAAAAGTTCCTTGGCAGCTTTGCATTTGATGCTCGAACTTTGTGAAATGAGCTTTGTTGGGGACATTCAAACAATGGTTTCTCTATCATCTTTTAGGCGCAAATTGAAGGCATACCTCTTCAGTAAAGCCTACCGTCCTCCTGTCATTTCTGTTGTTGGCCTGCTGTGTCTCTGGGTTCTTAAGGCTCTGGTGCCTTAGAGTCTGTCATATGATGGAGATTGAACACTATAAAAGTACTCATCACATTACACTCGTTTAATCACAACCTACCCCTCTCAGAAGCTGTAGGGGGCTCAGTAGTATAGCAGTTACAGTGTTTACCTTCAACCTCTGAGGTCGCCGGCTTGAAACTAGGCCCGGGCACTTCATTTTGGAAAGTTGGCAGTTACTTGCTGATGTCCAGTGGTTTATAGTAGAGAATTTTGACCAATTAGTATGCATTGGTTCCACCACCCGTAAACTACCCATCGTGAGCAATAATAAGGGATTTGGAGAACTTAGTAAAAATTTATTCATTGTTGCATGTCTAATAATGAGATTTCAGTGAGCCCACATAGACATAAAAACAATATTGTTATCACAAATACACAATACACAAGTTGTTATTGAATATATTATAATTTTATCAATCAATTATGGAATATCATCTTAGGACTCCCATCCACCATCGTTAATCTTTGCCTGTGACCATATGTAGTACGACTGATAACATCTTTGGTCATGTGACTTGTCAATGATTCCCTGCCCCAAAATGGCCACATAACTCCATTCTACAATCGGATTGGCTGATGCTATTGCAGAATATCAAGCAGCGTATTGCCACCAGTGGGCCAACAGACAAAAAGACGGTGGCCCACCGGTGGTAGCCTCCTGATGGCCAACAAGGTTGCCACTGGACTGTGGACTGTTATCTGGGTAGGAGCCAATTGAAGACCTACCTGTTCAGACTAACATACCCACAACCATAGTCATCCCTCCATGGCAGGCACTTGCTGGGTAATTGATCTCTGCTTGGTTTTTTATGTCCCTCTTTGGAGCCAAGTGCATTAGATGATTTTCATCTATTTTGAACAACTTAAATAATTCTGTTACTTACTTTACTTGTTACATATCACAATTGTCTTGTTAAAACATGTATATCTGTCATATATATATATATAATATATATGAAATCTCATTATTAGACATGTAACAATGAATAAATTTTTACTAAGTTCTCCAAATCCTTATTATTGCTCACCGCTATCTTGAACAAAACTCCACTGTTGGCCCACACGTTGGCCGACCTGTGGCAAATTCTAAAGTCTGATCATTGGTAGAAAAGCCACCATTGGTCCAATGGTGGCAAACTTCTGAACATGCAACCAATAGCCACTGGTGGGCCAACGGTGGCCCAATCGTGGCAAAAATCTGATGACCATATGCCATTGGACCACCGGTGGCATATTGTCTGGTTAAAACCTGAGATGGTTTAATGCAATCTGATACTTAGCTGCAGCTTGTTCCATTCCACTTGTGCAGCCGTTGCAAAACCATGCATATCAATCTCCTTTTTAGGCCATACTGAGGAAACTGATGGCCTATTTCCAAGAGTCAGACTGCAAGACTGCTGCTATGCAAGTTTAGTCATTTCCCAGAATTGTTTGCAGTTTCTGCAAGGGGTTTGTCTTGTCTAGAAAACATACCCGAGTGGGGATGGAGACAGGCAGCAAGTGAATAGGATATAAATCTGTGAGTCACTTAATCAGTGAGCCATAAATTGGCACAGCCAGAACTTAAACACTTTATTCATGTAACATAGTTGCAATATCTATTCTATGACATATTAATGTGTGTTAGAGGCCAGTTACACATAGCCGGATGCGCCACGGATTTCGTCCACGGTTCCATATATGGTAACTGACTGGGATGCACAAGGGATGAGGGTGGGTCATGTAAAAGATTTACGGAACTGCCACGGATCTGTCATAGATCTGCTATGGACTGCCACAGACAGGTTTGCGGATGAAAAGACTGCACAAAGGATTGGTCTTGTGACTGTTTTTTAATCCGCAAACCCTTTCAGTGTCAGTCCGTAGCAGATCTGGTTAGATCCGGCAATGTTTTTACAGATATTTATTGGCGCAGAAGCATCAAGATTGAAAGAGATACCACAAGGACATCCAAGATGGGTTTAGGGACAATAAGGACACTCACGGATGAGCTACGGATGAGCTACAGATACTAAGGTCCGTACGAACTTTTACGAGAAAAATCCAACAGTTTTGATTTTTCCGTAATGTCCTAGGGATCTTATCTGATCCTTGGTATGTCACCACAGATCACAGTATGCCACTACGGATCTCACAAGGACATGAGGGATGTTACGGATTACCTTAAGGACACAGAAGATGATCCGTAAATCACTTAACATTTTCCATATTAGGAAACCTGGCGTGATCCGGCGGACCATCCTTGAAAAATGTAACTTGGGTCTAACGCAAAACAAAAAATGTGTACATGGGCAATAAACCACTATGCTTCAAAGAGTGTTTGGATTAAATAAAATCAAATGCAATTTATGAAGCTAGTTTCTCCGATATAAAATGAATACTTACAAATAAAATCATGCATCAACACAAGAGCAGCCTACAATTATAATGTACACAGAAATGGTCCACTATAATTAACCTGTTTAATGGGCAAAATACAATTGCTGCTGGAAATCATCCCCATCCTATTTTTAAATTGAAAACAAACCCTAACGCAAGAGCTAGGAATTCTGTGAAATTCAAAGACCTATGTTTTACAATTGTAATTATCATAGAAGAGATTCTAAATTTGGGGAAATTGCAAGCTCCACTAGCTGTCAGGAAAGGAAATAGAATTCTAATAAGTACTAATAGATAAGTATAAATTTAGCCGACAGACAGTTCTGTATACAAACTTTATTGAGAAAATGCACAAATGGAACACAAACATTATGTAATAAAACTAATGATGAACTGGAGCTTTATGTTTTGTCAATACATCATTAACAGTCCAAGCGCCAATGAAGTGTAATAACACTGTTTTAGCATACATACAGAGTCATAATAATGGGCTGGCGATACATGACTAATAACTACTGTTAAATCCTTGTAAATAGTCCATTATTTTCAAATATTGGACATTTTCTTGTCCATTAAACTATACATGACAGCCAGCATATTGTAACATATATGTTTCATGTTTTATCATTATTATGAGGAGACGAAGGGTCATGGTCACATCTCATCCTGACATTTTTTTAATAAATATGTATGGTTTAATATGTAGGCTGCATTTAACATAATGGATTAAATTTGAGAAGCCATTCCTTTTCTGGTGATTAGTTCACAAGGAAAGATAATCAGTTTATTAGATTTTTCTGTAAGGACAACTGTGTATAAACAAATATTGTACAAAAGAGTGCTATTAATTCCAATTACATCAATCAGTTGAATGCTTGTCCCAGGTCCCTGTCATGTTAACTATTTTCTAGTTATAACTGTTTGGGACAAGTCAAATTAAGTGATCACTTAAATAATGGCAAACAAATGATAGGGATGACTTCCATACTATTAGGAAGAGACTGGTCTGTGGAAAGCTATTCATTCATTTGGACTTTGTTTCCCTCGTGTAGTTAGCTAAGCCGTTTAAAACGGCCGCCTGCCATTTAAAACAGGGGCCCGCCGTTTAAAATGGCAGAGTGCCGTTTAAAATGGTGGATGGGGTCAAAATGGCTTGTAACAGCTACACTGAGTGTCAGATGTCTTATTATCCATGGACATGGTTGATGCTAGAAACCAGTGTCTCAGTGATGAGGCAATTGGGTAACCACCAGGTGCATCCGGTATAATACCTAGGTCACATCTTTCTGTTCAGGGGTCACAAGCTTACAACCGACTGAGCTCATCTATTTGTGTTTGGTTTGGTCTTCGGTTCACTTCATATTATGGTTGAACATATTCGCTGGGATTTCCATCTAGGTAGGATGCCTTTGGAACGTGTTTTGTGATCAGGACCAGTTCTTTGAAATGTTTGAAAAACCCTCCCGCAACCACTCACGAGCTATTCTATAATATATATACGCGGGCGGGTAAATGGGGCATTAAATGTATGAATGTACGGGGCGTATTGGTTCTCCTATATGGGTTCATTCTTCAACGTGTACCACCAAGATAAAAGATACTCTATTTTGGAGCCATGAGGAAGAGATAGTCAGCCAGAAATGAAATATGTGCAAATATGATTATAAGGAAAGATGAGACCTTGTCATAACTTTTCAGTGACTGAACAGTTAACAAATTTAGTGTTTAGTCACGTTAGTAAGTGAGTAGTTAAGTAAGTATAAATAAACCGCAAAATTGATACAGAGAGGCTGATATCCAAGCAGAAATAGTCCAGAAGGAAGTCAAAGTCCATGTTAGCATCCAACAGGGGAGAAATACCTTGTTAGAGGGTAGGCTAATTGGAATATGTAACTCTTCAACTGTTGTTTAAATCCAGTAAATACTATCCTGGGTTCTGATTGCTTGTTTTGCTTGTTCCATTCAATGGGAACACCCACTGCAAAAGTGCACCTCCCCTGTGCATTTGTTAGGTCTGGTTGAGCACTGAGAGTCGATTGCCCTTTTCAAAGTCACTATAATTAATTAAAGAGGACAGATTTTGGGGGTTGGCTAAAACTTATTACCTTGTAAGTAAGAAGCTTGTCTCTCATGATCTTGTGGTCAAAGGTTCAAATCTCCCTCGTAACAACAAGTAAAAGGGGTTGAGTAAAAAATACCTTTAGAGCCTTGGAAGGGCTAGGGATGGTTTCTTTGTTGCAGCCAATTTCACCGGAGTACACTGATGTAACTAGCGGTGACGGAATTTTTCTTGTCTTTTGTGAAACACATTTATCTTTGAGATCTCTATTTTCTTTGGCCAAAAATATTTCATGTTTGGTTTTAGGGGTCTTAAAATAACAGAAAAATCGTCCCAGCCCACGAGGTGAAGTGTATTCAATGTGGAAATGTCTTGAACCATTTATGTTTGTCTTTTATGTCTGGTAAATTTTAATGAAAAACAGACTTGCAAGCTTGTAGACACAGGGGATAAAATTCAGTTCAAGAAGGACTTATGTGTGCTCTTCTTACAACAGTGGGAAAGCCCCTTTAACGAGAGATGTGGGTGATATTAGATGTATGTACTATACATATATATATCTATGTAGATATGAACATATAATCATTAAAATACACAATGTGTGTACTAAATATATATGTATCTAATTAAACTATGGTTACCAAATGTTTGTGTCTTTCTATTAATCTAAACACTTTTGATTAAAACTATGGTAATTATGCATTTCCTGCTATTTTCTTGGTGTAGTGCTGCAGTTAACTTATCAAATATGTATAAATTGGGACTGTTCCTAATTTTCAGACTTAGACAACCGAAGATATTTCAGATTATTCTGGTTAACCATATAATTTAATTTATTTTTCGTATTCGTGGTACAAAGGTTTGACATAAACTCTGCAGTAAATTCAGTGGTATATGCTAAAGGTGTATGCAATTATTGTAAAACGAGACAGGTTGTCTAACAACAAACACACACCCAATAGGCGTAGTTCACAAACAAAAATCTGCGTAATCTGTGCAATCCAGATTCAGATTTGGATTCTTTGGATTAGCTAAAATCGTGAAATGCAATTTTCCTCTAGATCTGAATCCAAAATAAAAAAAATAACATGAACCAACATAGATATCATATATTAATATATATCACTGTATATTGATATAATATTATCATATTACAATATAATAACAATTTCCCAAATGTTAGAATTTCCTGCCACATTTTGCCGCCATTATTTTACAAAGAATTATGGGTAATCCAATGAATCTGAATCCGTTGATCTACCTCGATTCAAGTCACATCACAAGCAAATCTGTTGATCTGAAGAATCTAGATTCGAAGGATCATGAGGGGTCACGGTGGCAGAGTGGTAACACCTGCCACCTCTGAGGCCAGGGTTCGGTTCCCGGCAGGGCCTCAAGTGGGAAAGCTGGTAGTTGCTTGCCGTTGGTCGGCAGTTTACAGTACAGAACCCTGACGAACTGTATGTACTGATTTCCTCTGCCCTTCCAACTACCCGTCATGATATGACCTGTACAGTGTTGAAAGCGACGTAAAACTGCAAATAAATAAATTGACGGATTATGGTTGTGAAATACGCCTAATGATAAACACCGAATCCAAAAGTATAAAAAAGTATTTTTTTTTTCATCGGTTGATCTGACCCTCTGTACACTAAAAATGTCATGACAGTTACATTCATTAATTTCTGGAGTGGTGTCCACCAGTATGCCAAAGTCATTGAAAGGCATTGAAAATGGAACCTTTGAAAATTCTGGATTGTTTTGTATATCCAGAATATGACCCTGATCTTTACAATATGTAATGGCGTTTTCCTTTGACCAGGTCTATACTCACTAAAACAAGTTCAGAAAGATCCAGTCATTGGAGTGGTGTCAAAGAGTAAGCCAAAGTCATTGAAAGGGCATTGAAAATGGAACCTTTGAAAATTGTTTATTGTTCTGTATATTCATAATATGACCCTGATCTTTTCAAAAATGTAGTTCTGCTTCTCTCTATGACCAGACCTATACCCACTAAAACAAGTTCAGAAAGATCACGTCATTTCTTTTGGAGTTTTATTTTGAATACAGACAAACAGGAAATGAATGTACCAGAAATTAGCATTACCTCCTGGAAGAGATAACTATGGATATCATCCATACTAAAGTAAATCCCAAAAAAATCCAGTTGTATACTAATTCGTGCACTTAACCAATTGAAATGGGGAGATTTTATACTCCATTTACACTACAGACGGTATAACCTGCGGCTTTAGGCATTGGGCAAAATGCCCCTGTCCTTCAATGACCAGCTGAGGTTCGTATGCGAACTTGTGACACAGTGGTGAAACATCCATTACCTTCTAATTCTAATTCTAATAGTACTTTTATAGCGCTCAATCTCTATCTATTGACAGACTCTAAGACGCATAAAGCCAAAAATCAGAGATCGTAATCGTTAAATCGGGGGTTGGCACCACAGAGAAAGACGAAATGAAAAACAGAGGAAAAAAACTAGGGTGGATAGGCTTTTTCAAAGAGGTAAGTTTTCAACTTCTTCCTGAATGAGGAGAGAGATTTAGCTGAGCGTACGTCATCAGGGAGATCATTCCAAATCATCGGAGCATTGTATGCAAAGCTAAGGCCAAATTGCTTTTTTGACTTGTATATTGATGCAAAATGTGGGACCTCAAGCAAAACACCCTGAGACTGACTTCTATGCATTCTGTACATACTGTGTCTAGGTTTAAGGAAAGGTTCGAAGTATTTTGGATGGCCAGTATGTAAAAACTTGTACACCAGAAGAGCGACCTTGAAAATAGAGCGATGCATGATAGGCAACCAATGAAGACTCTTTCTTACAGGAGTGATATGTGAGTACTTGGTGGTATTCGCCACAATTCTAGCTAGACTGTTCTGAACACATTGGAGCCTACGAAGTTCAAGAGCAGAGAGACTTCTGAAAAGAGAATTACAGTAGTCAAGTCGACTTCCAACCAAGGCATTTGCAGCCAAGAGAGCAGCTTCACGTGTAAGATACCTTGTGTGTCCTATGGAAGTTTCTTGCTAAAGAAACTGAAGGTATGGCCCACATTGTATATAAGGTACTAACTCAATCATCTTTCCATGTCACACGGTGATATAAGGCGAATGGAGGTAAAATGTACATTTTGTCACTGTGTCACAAGTTTGCATATGAAAATTGGATGGTAGCTGAAGAACGGGGGCGTTTCGCCCAGGGCCTATAACCTGGGTTAGTGAATGATACACCAAATCTTGGAAGGTATGTGGCATCCTTGGAGGCGGTCCCGCCATCGAGTAAAACCTCTAACCGTGGGAGATACTGCCTACAGTGTGAATGGGGCGCTACCAATGATATCTTAACATAGGCACTTAACCATATAAAACAAAAGAGATCATCTAATAGTCTTTGAAGTCCAATGGTTCAATTAACTGCAATGGAACACTAAATATAGCCACTCAACCACATATGTCATTTAATGTTTTACTAAATCCAAGATTGCATTTTATCTGTTACTCTATCTATTTCCTTGTCCACTCCATGAAATGGACAAATTGGCTGTATGATTATAACATATATATTCAGACACAAATACTAAATAAGGCTGAAAAGTATTTCAGTCTACATGTGCAAGCTGTAAAGCCATCAGAGACATGAATAGTGCACTAGAATTTGTGAAAGTTTTGAGACAAAAACAAATTTTGAATCAGATTCATCCTATACCTGGCCTAGAACTCAGACGGTCACCCATCCAAGCACTAATGTAGCCCATTGCTGCTTAACTTCAGTGATGAGACAGGTAGTCATCGTGCTTTGCCAAAATTCATGAAGATCTGATGACAAAAAAGAACAAGGTTGGAAAGTCTTATACAGATGCAAAGCCAGCAGTAGGACACTGACATGCAATTATTACAAGTCCGGTGACAACAAAAAAAAATGAAAAAGAGGAAAAAAAGTGATCTTTCTGGAAGCAAGAGCCACTATAGCTTACGCTTAAAAATTATGTTTATTGAGCTGTACACAATATGGTTTCTGAGAGTTTTTTTCTTCAAATTATATGTCGCATAGCAGAAGACTGTCTCACTGTACTTGTATTGGATCACGTAAACATCACTTAGAAGATGTACATCACTCTCAGAAGAAATCTCCCCCAAGTGGGTCTTTGGTAGTGGAATAGGCCCAATGTGTCTTCCGGATTGTCATAAGAGGCGATTAAAAGGGGGGGGGGGGGGGGGGGGAGTATAAATATCATAGTATCAGAATAGATAGCACAAAATAAATTTTGACGTTTTATTTCATTTGGTCATTTTACTCCTGTTTAGAATTCTATTATATTTATGCTTTGTATCTTTTTAGTGTATTTGTTCTTTCTATACAGTTTGTATTTTTATCTCGTTTGTGTCTTTTAGTCATTCATTATGTGATCTTATTTTGTCATTCACCTTTTTGTATAGATTTGACTTTAAATATTGCTTAATGTATTTTTAACCTGTATATCTAGTCATGTGTTCTATTTGTCTTTTTGTTCATATTTTTGAAAGTATTACCTAGTTAATATATTTATTCATTTTGTGGTGCAGTGTGAGACCAAGCTGTACATGCACCTAAATTCTAAATTACTTTACTCTGAAAAAACATTTCTCTGTTAGAAAACTTTATCTCACCAAAACCACAATGTTGTCAGCCCATATACACCTCCATATAATTACGTGTCCCACTCTTACTTGCACATATATATTTTACAATAAATAAAGTTTAAAATATAGTATACTTGTTGTTATCCACACATAATATTGATATACATATGTGAACAAAATAGAAAGAAAACTAGTATGATGGTTGTGACAAGTAAACCTGGTTTTATTCCAAGAATTTATTTCACCAATTATGTGAGGTTTGGTTCGTAATTCAATGCACTACTCAAGCAATGATGGTTAAACATAAAAACTGTGCTGTCATTGTGACGTCACAGATCAAATTTATAGAAATATTATGTTTTTGTTGATTTTTACCAATGTGTTTTTTTTTTTAAACGGGTCACAATATACTGCAAAATCCATCACCTAATGCAATATCTACTCAGATATGGGTTTTGTAGTTTAGTATCTTGCTTCATAGTAACATAGATTACACCTTACATACTACTTTTTAGCAATATTTTTTTTTAATTTCATCATTGGAGTTGGAGTCACATTCGAATACCTGCTTTGAGTCAGCTGACACTGTGCAAAGACGGGGAAATCTGTTATGGGATACAAACAGCTGAATTTTACTTACGCCGAAGTACTATAAAATTATAAATTTTCAGTAGGCATTAATTTTAACCTTTTTATCTAGTGCTGGTATGTAGTGGAAAAAATTACTAGTGAAATTTTAAATCTGCAATGATACAATATGTATTGGAAACCCGAATTTCATAAAGTTTAAATATTCGTGGATATTTTCTGGCTAAAATTCGCAGTTATACAGTATGATCAAACAAATATCATAGCAACCTATCTCCAGTTGCAGAGGTGTATGGAATGTGTCTTCTGTGAATACAAAGCAATCTCCCCCTTTTAGTTTTAGCAAGAACATTAACCCGCCCTTTAAAAAAGCTTTCACACCCAGAATATATAGTGGGAGCAACCACATCCACAAAAGAAGTTTTGTAATGAATGCTGTCTTCGCCTTGTACATTTGGATGGATTAGATTGGTGCGGCCTTTTTTGAAGATGGCTAGGTTGAAACTCTCTTGTCTATATCAAATGTTAACACTTTCACAGTTCCATGCAGTCTAATCAATTTGTATTTGAATTATGGTTCACAACCTTGTCCTTATTGCTCTGTAATTGGACATTGTGTGTTGTAGTCCGTGTTTAACAGTGCGCCACCCCTTGGAAAAGCTATCCGTGTTGTAGTGAACACATCCTACCCAAATCTGAATCCACATATATAACACTTCCGTAGCCAGTTGGGTTTCTTGATTCAAGAAGACAACACCTCCAAATAAACTATAAGTGAAATTAACTAGGCTTTTTATCCAGGAATGAAAACTATCCCCTTGTTGCATCTTAACTGCCTTAAATTGCCCACTGACTCCGAGCTTCAAGAACCATGCTTATTAGGTTGACTTTGTGACTTCATCTGGCACTCTTACCTGTCTGGAAGCACTCTCATGCAGGAAGATATGAGTTTGAACCCAGGTTCAGGCAGATACATAGTGGGTCGGATGACCACTAAAAACGGCAGTGAGACCTTTCCCAGTGAAAGGTTAAAGAATTTTAGGGACACTGATAAAGGGTCATCTTTGAGCCTCTGTCTTTCAGTTAAATGTCAGCTTAGCTGTATTTTGTCAGTCATGTAATACAAAGAGATATTGCCCTGGGTATAAATAAACAACACAGACTCTTATAGAATAGAGACTGAATCTTTTGTAGTCTCAAAAATTTTACTGTTTCTTAATTTATCTTAATTTATTACGTTGACAGGTTAACTTGCATATAAAATAACTGGTTTCTCTGGGATATGTTGTGCTAAAACATGCATACACAGTGCAAATAGCTTTTTAAATGTACAGAATAATATGTCTCAATTCACTATTAAATATTACTTTACAAACCAAATACTAAAACAAAAATTATAACTGTTCTTGGTCAATATGGTTTTAAGAAACAGAAGGGTCCAAACTAATCGACCCACTTAAACCTATTACAGCTGACTGGGGTGTTTTTGTATGTGGGCTTTTCAAAGCAGTCCTACTTCACAGACAGCTGATAAAAACTCTTTTAACTGTCTCGTAGTCTTATCACCAAAAACAATGTGAAAAGGTATTTCCTTTTTATTACAATAATGAGCTTTTCCACAGATTCTTTAATATGGTGGATGCTGTGTGTGTGAACACTTGAGATGTTAACAAGCTGCAGAATGTATTAAGATTATGGTCTGTTTCTTTTTTCATCCAGTCTTTAAAAGACTTTGAAAGTTTTACTGAGTAGTATACAGTTATATCTAGCCTTGTCTTGTGGCCCATCTTACTGAAAATATATATGACATAACTTTTATACCACCTTAAATTAAGTTATGTATGGTATATTACCAAAGATGCTTTCACTTTTCTTTATCATTATTGAGTTTCCATTGCATGAATGTCTCATCATTGCAATATATTGAGACATTTTGTTATGTACCGATTTCGAACCAAATATCAGATTTAGTTCTGTATGAAAAGACCATACTTGAGCTGAATTTTTTCGCTGATCTGCGCACATACTGGAAAACTGTACATGTGGTCAGGATTATATTTTCACACAAGGTGGAGTCTAGTTATTGTTTGGTCGTCTTCAAAGAGGATCTGGATTGTGATTACTCAATTATCCCACAATATTTGCCATGCATAACTCCGAATTATTCATTGGGCAGGGTTGATATTTCAAACAAGATGGGGCTACCCACCCTAGTTTTCTGGTTTTGTCTTGGTCTTTCTCCATGGCAGTGACCCCTGCGTTGTTTCTGGCTCAATGACTATGATCTCTGCTTTCTGGCATTATCCACCCTTAGAGTCTGTCAACAGATGGAGATTAAGCGCTATAAAAGTACTATTAGAATTAGATTACCCATGGCTAAAGTTCATCATCATCATCTAGACCAACTGGTGTGCATTATTTTCCTCTGCCAACTATGAGTCATACTTGAATGCATCAGCCCATCGGCATAGCAATAGTCATTTCCATAGAAAAATGGCCGTAAAAACAAATACGAATTGAGCTTCTTGCTGAAAGAGGTGACAGAGGAAGCAGAATGAGCATCATCAGGCGATTCTTCTCAGATATTAGGGGCATCACAGGCAGAACTTTGAACAAAGTGTTTCATAGATTTGTGCAAGGGGGGGGGGGGAACTGAGGATCCTCCAGAAACCTTCATTCTGGTCTAGAAATGGGTGGATGTAACTTGAATGATCCTTTCTGAGAAACTTGTAGAGAAGTGTATCTATTTTAAAGATACAGTAGTATCAACGAGGCAACCCAAGATTTTTTGAGGATACAGATAGTGTCAGTATACTTATAATGGTCTCCGACAATCTGTGCAAGAGTTTTCTGGGTGCATTATATATATTGTTTGGGCTGGTTGACATAGGCAAACTTCTGGAAAAGGGATTACAGTAGTCCAAACGATGGCTAACAACAGCATTCATAGAAAGGACAATACTGTCACCTGTAGTGTTGAAACTGGGGTTAAACCCAACAGTACTCCACACAGACACTTTTCACCCTAAAAATGAGGACTTACGTGGCTTATGCCCCAGGTAGTACGTCCCACGGTTAGAGGTCTTTTGGCGGCGGAAAGATGACTGAATCACTACCTTATGTACACCATGGGCCACACCTTTGGTTACCGTAGAAAGAAATTCGTCTGCGCATGCTCACGGTACCGAAATCAGAGGCAGAAACTTCAGATATTTTAAAACTTTGGTAGGACTCGCAAGGTAATGGACGGCTCGCCACTACTTGCAAGGTCGTCTACGGACGTCAGACGGTGATCCGAGGACAGGGACGTTTCACCAAATGTGGGTTGCCGTGGGTAATACGGTGGAATGTGAATGGGGTTTAAGTGGGTGAATGGAGTTTAACTAATTAGCATTTTAGGCATTTTATCGCAGACTGTCACCTCTGTCTGGGCTTGACTTACACCTTATTATTGCTGAGAGCCTGTCCCAATATGATATCAGATGTTCAATGAGACATAAAACCCTAAACTTTGACTCACACCCAAATGTTCAATTACACCTTGGGCCCAGGCTAGTGTGTATCTTACTGTAATCAAAACACCAGGGCTCCCGGTGGGTTTTGGTCTCTCAGACAACCAGTGTACATATATATATAGCCGTGTGTGCTGGATGCATGGCTCTTTATTATCAAACCACCCGAGCTTCTACCTTCTGCTTGCGTTTGGAGGGGGAAGAGTTGGAGTTTTTAAAAACAGGAGGCAACAGCTATTCAAATAGTGGTGAGAAAAGGCAAAAGTTATACGTGCAGCCAGGCAGAGAGTTTTGACATCAAGGCGTTGGTAGTTGGCGGGTGCTCTTTGATAAAAATTAGTATATACATATTACACACCATAAAAGGTTCAGCACAAAGGAGAAGGAGAAAGCTTTAATTACTCAGCTACCATCTACATAAGGTGAAGAAGTGAGAGTTTGATGATTGACAGTTGAATTACTTTGAACAGCTATCTTGGGTAGTGCTGGTTGCCTGCATACTTATTGCTCACAGCAGACCTCTGTTTAGCTAGTGTAGTACTGAATTTCTTTTTCTTTCTTGGGAAAAGTTCCTGAAAGCTTTACACTGTTACTACTACATTGTAGTATTTGCTTGTGTTGATTACTTCTTAATCTTGAGCAGTCAATAGAGCAAATAGCTTCTCCCCTAAAACTGGCTGCAATTTTTGTTAAAGAGAGCAGCAAAAAATATTCATATAGAGAGAGTGGGGAAAGAGATAGTTTGCAAGCTTCAACGGTAGAAGACTTTTTTTTCAAAAGGTCTGAAGAAATATTGAATCAAGAGTCTGTTGAAGTGAGAAATCTACCTGAATTAAGTACCTCAGCTGAAGTATTTATGTATAACATATAACTGACAGGATTGTAGAAATTTGGCATGATCTAAGTGATTAAAGAGACGTAGATATAGTGTGGAGTAAACATATAGATATTAGTGGAGAGAGAGCATTCTCAAAGTTTTGCAGGAGTATATTCAGAACGTTTGGACCAAGTTAACACCACAGCTGGGATTGCTAATTATGACTGAGTAATCAAATCCAGTGAAATCAATACACGTTGTTGTCACCATGGGTTTTGCAGCCATTAGGACTATATCTAGGAGACTCATGAGTCTTACTAGTTCACTCCACGTTTTTGTGTTGTGCTTTGTTCTGTTGGGAAGTCAGCAGGTGTTGGCCAGTTCCCCTCTCCCTGCAGGTGAGTTGACTAATTTAATTATATGTAATATATTAGTTAATTAAAAGCTTAGATAGAATAAGGACACTGATTAACTTTCATGTAGTGTATGATTAACTTTTTTATGCTATATGGGTGTTGTGTTTGCATTTGCCGTGTGTACTACCATACTGTGGGTCATTTGGTCCTGTCCCCAGTGGCAGGTTAAAGAGGATCAAGGATATTGATAACTGGCCAACATTGATCCTCTATCTTTCAGCTAGGGGAATGTCGGTAACTGGAGAGCATGGGCTGTACTTGTGCAGTGGAGATGGGTCATGTAGTGCTTACGAGACTTGTAGTACATGGAGACGTTAAACTTAGGATACAATACAATAAACATTGACTGCCAACCTGTTTTGGGTCTTGCTTTGACATTGGGAAAGATGTATAACATACTCAGTACTACACACACCACAAGCAGTATAATACAATGCCTCATTTCTCCAAGTACTGCCAGATATCTGTCATTTAAGTTGGCAGACAGTGACATTCCCTGGTTTCCATACATTTCTTCCAGTAACAGCATTCTATTCCATTGATATTGCTAAGTGATAACTCTATCTGTTCACATTTCGGTGACTCGGGTTCAAAATTAATCAAGGCTAATGTATACGGGAAAAGTTGCCAGGAGATTTACTGAAGACTAATAGTTTATGTTTCTGTAAATTAAGGATTTCTTTGTATCAAGAATATGACCCGGGTCTTTCCCAAAGTGAAATTTCTTTGTCCTTTGCTTAGGCCCTTTCCATATATAAAATTTCAGAGAGAACCACTTTTACTTTACGAGCTATCATGAACAGAGACAAATGAATGTACCCAAAAACATAGCCTTCTGGTGCAGGTTAGAAAGTGGGGGAGGTGTCTGTTAATAGAAATTGTTGTGCTAAATAATTGCAGGGGTTAATTTTGTTGATTATAATCATCTCTTTTTTAGCTGTTTTTGTTCTGTCGGATCTTCAGCTCACCACTATTATGTCCATCCAAACACCAACCTATAGAGCTTTGGTGGTCTGTCAAAACTTTATGCCACTTCTTTAATTTTATGAAATAATGGATACTCTTTATTCACTGGTTCTCACTGACAGTTGTAAATTACCAGTGACCCAAATGCTTGTCAGTATGGGGGGTGGATTCAGCATTGAGATTCCTATCATTTAGACCTAACTCAAGTGAAGTTCCCACTTCCAAAGTTCCTGAAAGAAAGTACCCAAGTATATTCACACAGTTTATGGTAACTCGACACTCGGTTGATTCTGAAGTCAGATGTTAGATCCAAAAGATTGATCCTGCAAGGAAGTATAGCTATAGTCACAGAAAGCCAAGACGTATTCAAAAATGTAGATCACACCCAAAGTTTTAACTCAGATCTAGTTTACCAAAGTTCAGAGAAGATCTTTAAAATATCTTTTAGCTGAATTGTAATTTCTTTTCAGGCTCAAATATAGATAAACTAGAAAAGCACTCACAGAGGACAGGCCTCCGCCTAGCCTCTAATTTCTGCCCCTATTTTTACCTGTTTTGGATGATAGTTTCTGGAATTTTGCTAGGTTCTTGAATCAAAATGATGTTTATTGTAGACAGTATTGTAACAGTGTTTTTACCAAGAAATCAGGTGCGGTATTCACCAACATGAATCAGTGAAGATCAGATCAAATTAGAGTGAAAATGATCAGTTTTGATCAGATTTTTTAGGGATCGGCTTTAACTGGTATTTACGAAACATTTGGTCTGATTTTTCAATCCGATTTTGGATTAACTTTGATCTATGCGCTTTGATGGATTAACTTTCAAATCAAGATGGATCAAACGTAGTTGATAGAAGATTTTATAGAGAACATGATGTTTTAATCAGTCATTACAGAGACACAGGATATTTCATGACTGAGTAAACCCTTTAAATTTCCCAAGTGATTGATAAAAAAATTATGAGAAGTTAATAAAAAACAGATCAAATATTTAATCTCTTCAACTTACGTAATCCATGGTGTCTTAATAGCTATTTGATCCACTGGCTCAATTTTGATCTGATCTTGATCTAATCTTAATCCATGTTAGTGAATACCACCCCTGCAGATTATTTATTTTGGTATATATACATACTACTGAAAATGGCCCGATTTTGCAATGATAAAAAATCCTTAAAAAAATTCCTGGATTCCGACGCTGATACAGATCACCATTAAAATCAAATCATATGTTCCTTGTGTCATTGTCAAGATTTCCTGGAAAATTCATCAAAATACACCCAGAACTTTTTTGGAGTTATTTTGTAAACAAACAGACATACGTAGAAACAAACCAATACTAGTTTGTATGTGATTTAAAACTCTCTTTATTTTTTTCTTTATTTTATACTTTATAAAACTCTACAACTTTTAGTGGATCAGTAGGTATTGTCACCATAAAATTGTTTATCTTTGGTCGCCATTTTCTTCAGCTTAAAGACTGCTTGTATCTGAATGTATGATATCCTATTTTGGAACTTCACTCTCAGTTTAAATCAGTAGTTTTATGAAAGTCTTGATATGTGATGTCATATGATCTCCAGCAGTATCTTCTGTTTGCAAACAGCATTGAAATTCTGCCATCATGTGCATCTGCAAAATAACTTTCACTAATTAGTTGCATCCATTGCTAAGGTCCTTGGGGGCTTAGTGGTGAGCAAATATTTAGCATCTAATCACAGGTTGTCACCTCCGTGTGGGTTTTGCTCCCACAGTGGGAATGCTGGGTTTTGCCCCAATATAGCCCTGGTTGTCGAACCAGATATTAAAATCCCAACTTTGATTTTGCATGTATTGCTTCTTTCCATCTTGTTTTTTCTTGATTGTATATTTTCAGTATTTATACATTAATCTTTGTGTATGAAAATACTTGTAACTTCATTTTCTATAAAATACTACTTCTTTGGTGTTTTCAGGGGTAATATGTGGGAGCACAGTTATGTTTTTTTAAACATTATGTGGGAGCACTGTAGTGTCTTGGAACCATAGTATTAAAAACCATCCTCAAGTTCAAACTGGAAGTTTGGATTCACATGTTTCTCTGCATGTAATAATACAGGGTCTTGATGACACGCTTTGGATAGGAAACACTTTTCCTCCAGTTTATTAGCAATGAGTGACGATATTCCTTATGATATTTTTTCTTTCATTTCCAAATATTTCAGCTAAATATTATGATCCTGATAGGGTATTCTGGCTAATCCTTTAGCTCAGTCGTATCTCTATGTTCACATTATTATAGTGTCATTAGCTGGGCAGAGTTGACTGTATAACTAGAAACACTATAAGTCAACCTTACAAATAGTTTACACCATTCTGTTCAGGATTTATGAGCCACATACAAGTTGAAAATATTCAACTCATTCAGGCTCATCTTTGGTTCGAGGTATTTTGTGTTTTGGTAGTATCCATAAGGTTCAATAAGTACAGATACATAATTAGGCAGGACACAGTCATTTCAGTATGTGGCAAATTTTTTGTAATGTTTATAAAAAAACCTCTCATGAGCTCTCACAAAGTAAACTAAAATGTTCATACCAGAGGGGTGGAGCGGGGTGGAGCAGAATGGCTATATGGGGTTGCTCATTTTCAAACATGTACTACCCACATAAATGGTCCATTTACAATAAGGACAAGGTCATAAAGCAAAATAAGGACAAGGTCATAAAGCAACAAGGGACAGGGTCATAAAGTAAAATAAGGACAAGGTCATGAAGCAACATAAGGACAAGGTCATAAAGCAACAAGGGACAAGATCATAAAGTAAAATAAGGACAAGGTCATAAAGCCACATAGGGACAAGCTCATAAAGCAACATAGGGACAAGGTCATAAAGCAACACAGGGACAAGTTCGTAAAGCAATATAAGGACAAGGTCCTAAAGCAACATAGGGACAAGGTCATGAAGCAAAATAAGGACAAGGTCATGAAGCAACATAAAGACAAGCTGATAAAGCAGTATAGGGACAAGATCATAAAGCAACATAGGGACAAGGACATGAAGCAAAATAAGAACAAGGTCATGAAGCAACATAAGGACAACGTCATGAAGCAAAATAAGAACAAGGTCATGAAGCAACATAAGGACAATGACATGAAGCAAAATAAGAACAAGGTCATGAAGCAAAATAAGAACAAGGTCATGAAGCAAAATAAAAGGACAAGGTCACGAAGCAAAGAGGGACAAGGCCATGAAGCAAATTAAGGACAAAGCAAAATTTAAATATCTTTGATACAACTACATGTAAGTGTGTAATTGGGCCGTAATGTCAGGACCAAGATCTGAGAGAAATATGTTGCCATGTCACCACATTTTGAAGATAGAACACATTTTTTTTTGCATGAGTTATTGGGTTGTTTTTGTATCCAGACAGAGGTTGTAGTTTACAATTACAAGCCAGACTGGTTTAATATTGCATGACCCCCCCCCCATGTCATAGCCTATGAAATTCTGTAGGTCGAGAGGATTTCTTTAATAGCTCTTCACACCCACGGCTTAGTGTTATTTATCATATTTAATATCAGAATTTTATCAGTGTATGTTTGTGTGAACTTTACATGACACACAAAAGGCTAGATTTAAAAAAAATCTTTCATAAAATAGGAAGTTGTGCACAAATATGAGTGATAATGTGACCATCAGGAGTTACAACATTTTGACATTCAAACTGTTAATACAGCAACAACTGCCAGATTTGCACCAAAGGTACCGTATTTATTTGTATCAATGCTCTGAGGGTGATGCATTTTTAGCAAGGTGGGGAGGGGGCCTAAAAAAAGAAGTCTCAAGTTCAGTGGCAATGGGCAATAAAGAGATACTTTACAACCTGTGTCTTGATTGCCAATGCATATAGAATGATGAAAGAACTTAAAATATTAGAAACACACCTTATAAAGCTGAAGAAATTATAGATTTTTGACACATAATTTTGTTGATTTTGAGCCGTTCTTTATCCAAACTGTTACTTTTAGCCCAAATTATAAGGTAGATGGGAGAGATGGGACATTGAATAGGAGGAGGGGCATTTGTACAATGAAATACGGTACTTAAAAGCCATCACAGTATGTGAAATTTGGCACAATATGTCACATTAGCCACAGTATTAGCTGTTGTATATGAAAGTAACCATAGTGTGAAATCAGCTAAAACATGTGAAATTAGGCAAGTATGTCAGTCCAGGCACAATTTGTGTAATAAGCTACAGTAGTTGAAATTAACCATAGTGTGAAATTAGCCCTTCAGATCATCTTTGCAAGATTTAACCTCAAGAAAGAAACCTTATTGAATGCCTGTGATTGATAAAAACTGCGAGCCTCTCAATATGACCCTGGCTGTCGAACAGGATGTAAACCCCTAACTTTGAGCTATGTAATGGACAAGAGATATATTCTTCTGTCCGGCAAATCCGGGACCTTTCCTTTGGAATTGAAAACAAACTTTGTGACATAGAAACCCATGAAATTACAAAATTTAATTTACGCATGTACTGTGTATTAGGACATATATATTGTAAGAATTATTTCTGTAAATAGAGGAGTAAATTTGGGAACAAATTACTTAGTTTTGTTTTACCTTACCGATGTAAGTAGGTCACTTATGATGCATTACCGGACAGAAAAATGGCGTAGGTAGAGAGGTTGAAGGTCAGTGAAAATCACCTGTGGCAAATGACCAATAATCAAATGTACATATCAAAATGAATATCAGATAGTTTAGTGGATGTTACTCATTGTAATGGTGAACAATTTAAATGAAAGTGTTTAATTATTAATAATCTTTAAATTCCATAAAACACAGGCAAAGTGCCTCAGTAAATTAACTCTCTTTGGACTTAACAGTGTCATGGATATAGGCCACGGTTCCATATATGGAAACTGACACGGATGAGGGTAGATCATGTAAAAGATTTACGGATTTTCCATGGATCCGCTACGGATCTCCTACAGAGCGCTACGGTGACACCTAGGACAAGTTTGCAGATGTCCTTTTGACTGTTTTTTTTAATCTGCAAACCCTTTCCGTGTCAATCCGTAGCAGTTAGAAGTTAGATCCAGCTATGTTTTGGGCGATATTTGTTGGCGCAGAAGGGTCACGGATGAAAGGGATGCCACAAGGACATCCAGGATGGGTATACGGTCAATAAGGACACTCACGGATGAGCTACAGATGAGATACAGAAAAACTACGGATACCGCGTCCAAAAGGACTTCCCATAAAAATCAAGCATGTTTGATTTTTCCGTAATGGTCTAGGGATCTTATCTGATTTTAAGCATGCCGCTACACATCACTATGGATTGCAGCATGCCATTACGGGTCTCACAAGGACATTACAGATGCCCTTACAGATGGAAAATATGATCCGTAAATCACTCAACCTTTTTCAACATTTTCCAAATTAGGAAAAATCAAGCATGTTTGATTTTCCCGTAATGGTCTAGGGACCTTATCTGATTTTAAGCATGCCGCTACACATCACTATGGATTGCAGCATGCCATTACAGGTCTCACAAGGACATTGCAGATGCCCTTACAGATGGAAAATATGATCCGTAAATCACTCAACATTTTTCAACATTTTTCAAATTAGGTAACCTGCCATGATCCGGGGTACATCCGGCCATGTGTAACTGGGGTCTTAGAATTAACACCAATAAATAAGCAAAAAGTGAAATTTAATATAATTTTCTGTCCTGGGAGGAAAACTCTCCCCTATGGCAAATAACCAATAATCAAATGTACATATCAAAATGAATAACAGTTACTATAGCAGATGTTACTATCACAAATGTGATATGATTTTATCCTAGCAGCCATTCCTGTTAGTAATAACACTAATAAATAAGCAAAAAGTGAAATTTAATATAGTTTTCTGTCCTGGGAGGAAAACTCTCCTGCTATAGTTGTCACAAAAATGATAAAATTGAGAATTTATATCCCCTAACCATCAAAGTAAAGTAAGGGGGTTTTACATCAGTCTTGAATTTCATATGTAACATACTCTGGCAAAAATGAAATTCCTTACTCTATTACTTAACAAATACAAATTTCTGATGAGATACAGGGATTATTTTGATGTAAACAGATGATGGATTACTGATGTACGTGATGAATTGTCTGTCAATGTTGCAGTCTTGTCAGTGATCATATCAAACAGACGTTTACTAGAACCTAGCCTTCCTTAAGGAAGTTAAGGCTCAAGTTTAGGGAAATAAGCTTGTTCAGTTTCTACAAGATACTCTTACATATGATGCTGCCTTTTACATCTCCATTATGCTAAGATATCTTCTGTCTAGTGAGGTCATATCTTCAACATTTATAAATGTTAATCATTTGTGTTCATTTTTGAAAGGCTTTATGTATAAATTAAATCCCTAAGCAAGGCTAGCTAGAACTGGGCTTGGGATCATGTCTGTGAAAAGAAGCTAGTCTTGGATTGAAGATGACATACTGACACAGGTTTTATTTTGAAGACACGAAATTTTTCTTTTTTGTTATAAGGTGTAAAGGGCTGTGCACACATACACGGTTGCAATTATTAAACTTCTGAAAAAAAATTGACAAGAAGCACAACAATTGCGCATAAATTACGCAGACATCATACTGCTTTTTGGGTGGCAGTTAACTTGTGACATTGCTCATACATGTATTATTTCGGATATTTTTCAGGTGCCTCACTGCAATGGGCTTAAAGTATATGTACATGGTTTATTTGAAGTTTATGTAAGCTTGAGATTTAATCAAGACTTTTTATCACTAAAACTCTGTTAAGTAAAATTCCTTGCTGAGTGAAAAACAAATACTGGGTCCTTGCAGGGTTTTTTGCATTGATATTGATCCTGTTATGTGGCATTTCTTAAGTGGAAATATCACTCTGGTTCAATGAGATTGACTTGTACCTAGTTCCCACCTTTCCTTACTGGAGTCATGAGCTAAACAGGCTCTACATTCAGTTGTGATTTGGTCTGCTTTGCATTTGGTAGGACACCTTTGTTAGGATTGGAATTTGGGTTGGACATCCTCATTGGCATTTGACACAACTCAGATCCATGCTACGGCAACATGTGTTACATGTATCTACTGTGGGGTCTGCCCTGATATGAGCTGAACTTTGAACCTTCGCTACCTATTATTGCTTGGTGTTAATTAATTACCACCATTCATAGTAAATATATTTTTATGTTTCAGTTACAGCCACATTTCTTCAAAGTCACTCTGTATGCATTATATCTGTTCAGACAGCTATATATTTTATTTGCTAGACTTGGATGGGTACTGTTTGCCAAACTATTACCTCCACCAAGGAGATATTAAATTCATGACCGTTTGTCTGTTTGTTTATTAGCAGGATTACATAAACACTACTGGTTGGATCTTCATGAAAAATATGAGAAGATGAGTCTTGCTCAAACTTAGATCACATTACATTCTGAGACTTATCTGAATCACTGTCTGGATACCAAATAAATTTCAAAGATCTGGATTTTCCTATTTACCTATTATTATGTGCCTGGGCAGAGGTATGCACTCTCTGAGTGCTCTTGTTTCTATCTGAACTTTGCCTGGCAGCTAGTTATTGGTGATAATAGATAAGAGGGATGGAAAGACAGAAAATATACCTTAATATATTGTTTTCTTTTAACACTCAGCACAATATGTACTTTTACTACAGGACTCAGATTGCTATTTGAGGCCTAACTACACAAGCTCAATGGTGACTGACTTTCTGCTAAAACTGAAAGACAGAGTCTCCAGGAATGACCAGATACTCTGTGTTTGTCAGCCAGTGTGTTACCAACTAGGCCATTGTGGCAGAAAATGTTTAAAAGTTTTTATGTGGTAGAGTTACTTATAACTCCTTGTCACTTTAGTAGTTAATTGTCATTCTTTTGTAAAAGTATATTTCTCTCAAGAACCATCTCTCTTAGAAACCATAGTGTCATGGGCCCATTGTGCACATGCACATCACCTTAATAGTCTACTTTACTTATATTTTAAAATCAATGTACTTAATATGTTACAGTATATTTATATGCAGTATATACATATAACCCATACCAAAGCTCTGTTTTTCGTCTCAATTGGAATATGAATAAAAACCTGTTGAGAATATGTACACTTAAGTACTCTGGAGTATTTCATGTCTGCACCAGCTGGTGTAATTATCAAAAAATGTAAATACTTTCAAGTCTGACAGATTTATGTGCAGTGATTTTGAAATTGCAATTTACCTGTCATGTTTGCAAAAAGACTTAACAGAAGCAAGAAACTGAACTGAAACTTGCCTGTTATGACACTCTTAAAATGGTTTATAACAAAAACCTAAATTCATTGAAAATTCAGCATCAGATAAGATAAAAGGCCAAGAAAAGGGTCACAAAAATTACACATGCGATAAGAATTTGCCATAATTCAAAGGATAATTATGAAGGATTTCACTCAGTGGTGAATTACATGCATGGTTCTTGCTCTCTATATAAATTCTTCTTTATCCTTAACCTCCAATAAGGTGGAACGTGTAAATGGCAGCATGCCTTTCTTTGTTCGTTTGTTGCAAAATAGCCAGTGGATGTCAATCCTGGATGAACTTTGATGAAATTTTCAGGAAATGTCAACAATGTCACTAGGAACTGATGAGATTAAATTATGGTGATGATCTAGAACACTGTCTGGGTCCAGGAATATTTTACAGGATATTTTTATATCATTGCACTCATAAGCCTTATTGCAGGTAATGGGCTTCTGGAGGAGATTTGCTCTCTGCGAGTGCTTTTCTTGTTCTGTTTTAATTTTTTTGAAAAAGAGGCTTTCTATATATTCAGTTGTTTTAATTACATGAAATATTTATGGCACAAAAAGAACCCCCCATCCCCCAACACTGACCCCCCCAAAAAAAAAAAAAAAAAAAAAAAAATTAAGCAGTAAATTGCATTGGTTTAGATAAAGGTAAAGATGGGACAGCAAATTTGTGCATAGCCCAGGGCTAAACCTCGATTTATAAGCCTTTTATATAACTTTGTCTTAGGATTTGCTACGTGGCAGCTATTGACTTTTAAATTATTATGTCAGGTAAATTTATGTTGACATATGTTCTTACACTTGTATAAACTACATACCGTATTTATATGTATTAACACCCCTCCCTATTAGTCACCCCCCCCCCCCCCCCCCTCCTGTCTACCTTTGCAAAGTTCATATTTTGGGGTTTTACATCCCTCTCAACAGCCAGCACCTTTGCGATCCTGGGATTCCGAAAAAAGATGTGTTTTAGTACTTCCCCAATCGAATACCGCTTACTAGAAATAAAGAAAGTCACAACAAAACAAAGCAATTATGATCATAAACGCAATGAAATCTGCAAATATATGAGATAAACTTTATAATTTCTTCAAATTTAAGGTTTGTTCCCAATATTTTAAGCTCTCTCGCCATTATACATGCTGGCAAGCGAGATCAAGGCTGTAAGTGTCCATTATTGCCCATTGCCACTTGACTCGAGAGTTGATTTTTTTATAGGTAATAGTCGCCCCCCCCCCCCCCCCCCTTTTGAAAAATGCATCGCCCCCAGGGCATTTATATGAATAAATACGGTAAATAGTGCAGCAAATATTTACATGGGTTTATAGAAGATTTTACTGTGATATGGATGACATGCAATACAGTAGCAACCAGCTGGGTGTGTAAAAGTCTTGTAGATACCACCTCTAAATGGACCAAATGTGGCATTTAAAAGAAAGTTTATCCGGAAATGAAAACTTTCTCCTTTAATTAGAGTTCAAGATTTGAACTTTGTATAACAGATGACTC
Source organism: Sabellastarte sp. h YS-2021 (assembly GCA_964017235.1). Lineage (NCBI taxonomy): Eukaryota > Metazoa > Annelida > Polychaeta > Sabellida > Sabellidae > Sabellastarte > Sabellastarte sp. h YS-2021. The sequence goes on along the minus strand of OZ024935.1, from coordinate 80,275,126 downwards.
CATAATATGACCTTACAATGCTTACACATGAGAAAAAGGCCCATTTTAAGTCAAGCTTGGAAGTTCCTGAATTATGCTATTTATAAAAAAATTGATTTGCAAAAGCAACTGGATTGGTGTTTAAAATTTTTACCATATCTATATTGTACAAATTTTTATGTGAAAGAAGAAACGGAAAGACGTTATATATATAACAATAGGTACATGTGTCCAAGCAGCTCATGGCTGACTTCCAAGTGGCCAACATCCAACACTAATTCTATCACATCATTTACTTTCATATTTAGATGTACTGGCATATCAACATAGACTAAGTAATTGTGAAAAGAGCCACTGTATCTGAAATTTGCCAGTAGGGGCATATTTTAAAAGTAAGACAAACACCAACAAAATAATCTAAATTTGGGCCAATTTTACATCAGAGAGGATCTAGAGATCTAATGTTATTATAAAAATCTGCAAATGTGTAAAGAATTTCCCACAAGACAAAAAGGGAGGATTCCTCATTGGCGACTTTCACGATGTGTATTTGAAATGTTAAATTTCTTACTTTATCCATATATACAAGTTTCTGAATACAAGTACATGTATTGCCTGATGGTTTTTGGTGACAGGACACCACAAAAACCAATTGTTAATTAATAATTAAGCCACTGGTGAGAACTTAGCCAGCAGCTTGTAAATATGTGTAAAAGTATGCATGTGTACTCTGGAACATTATCTTGCTTTGGCTTATAATCCTTTACTTTATGCCACAAAACTGACCAAAAAAACTCTGATACATCAAGACATTAAAATTAACAGCCCTCTGTATCAGTTATGTGCTTTGTACAATCAACTGTCTTTTAAGTTGATACAATAGCAAAGCTTTTCTTACCTTCAATGTATCATCAGTATGCATTTATATGGCCAAAAACTGCAATTGCCTATTATTCTCCTACTGTCTGCCCAAAAACTTGCCCATTTTCTTGCTACATGGAAGGGCGACTTATACCTTTGTCACAATTTTCCATTCTGGGGTCACAAGCTACAACTGAGCAGTCTTCTCTACCTTCGGTTGTAGTTCAGTCTGCCTCCTGTTTGAGTAGGACATGTCTGGTGCGATTCGGTGGGATTTACATTTGAGTGTGAGGTGTTTTAGGTGATTAAACACAGCTCAGAAAGAGATTTGTGTTTGCTTTAAAATGTTTGAAAAACCTCCCGCGAACTCTCATGAGCTGTTGTTGGGCAAGATAGATAATAGGAAAATTTGTCGAATGACATATGCAGAAAAAATATATCATGATTGAAGATAACAATATACAAGTGCATAGCATGAGTATTATATTGTTAATCTTCATGAATGATATATTTTTTTTCTGTAAATGTCTGATAAGGGATGTTTTACCTTTATTATCCACTGTTTTGTATGATTTCAAAGTTAAATAAATCCTTATTTAAAGAGAGAACATGAAAAGGCTGACATATATACAGAGGCAACAATGATTATAAATACCTCAATCTTTAACTTGCGATTTGTCAGCCATTTCTGTATTGATTTTTATGCAAGAAACACAAGCAGAAGTTCTGTTAAAAGATCCTTCTAATGATATATAATACATATATGTATGTTACATAATGTCCAAGATAATAGTGAAAAACTGGAAGTTATTGCCACTAATTATCCATGGTACGGAGGCGCCGTTGTGTACAAACAAAATATCCCACTCCGAATATCCACCTATACGAATCAAATACGGTGTGCAGTGGATAATTAATGTAGGGTAGCTCGCTCCTCAATATATACTACCAAGATACAAGATCTCTATTCAGACCAATAAGGATGAGTTCATCTAGTGGAAATTAAATACATACTGATATGACCATAAGGAAAGTTTTGACCTAGGTATGGATCATTACCAGCTGTCAGCATTGGCCATGATCGGGTGAATGGAAACCCTTGTAATTAAATCAGTAAAAGGGATAACATCAAGACTGTGGCGATTGTGTGAGGAGACATCTACACTTGTGGAAACAGCCACTAAGAGAACTAAAGTTTTCCACTGGCTGGCTGTTCACAGCAGTACAAATGGGGTGGCTTTTTTCCCCTGACTCTTTCCATGGCTGGCAGGCATTTTCTGAGTAAACTTTGGTTGTGGTGGGAAATTTATTGCATCTGGTGTTTCTATGGGATGTGTCCCTTTCTCCGGTCTTATTTTTATTCATGAACTTAAACCAATGTAAATAGCTTTAATTTAGCCGCCATTTCTCAAATTGGTTTTATTTTAGGGAGATTGTGTCATATGCTTTTGGGTGGGGGTGAATATTTGTGGAAAGGTTCAAAGCTTCCACTGTGTAATTGTGTTGGTTAGATCTGAAAGCTAATTGAATTAAGAAAATTAAGGCCAAATTGCTAAACAAATAAACATTTGCCAGCTTTACTGTACTTTTAGAAAAACATTTACCTTTCATGGGAGTTGGTTGAGAGGAATTAGCCTTTATGTGGCTGTATTTTTAGAAAAAAAAAATTATCAGGAGTTGAGGTTTTCTATGACCCATTCTACCTCCACCATGAGGTTATTTTTTGAAATGTGTTCATTTTCCCTGATAGTTGTCCTTCTCTGTTCATGATTACTCCAAAAAGTAATGAACAGTTCTTATGAAATAATATGGGTAGGACTTGACAAAAGAAGAAACTACATTCATAGAATGTGGCAGCAGACATTAGTCTCTAGTAATACACTCTGTGAAATGCACAGAGATGCATTTTCGTCAACTACGCAGGTCTCAGTTTTATAATGCCTGTTCTTTTTTTGTGAACCTTCTATTATCTGAACAAAATCTCACTCTCCCAATCTGATTGAGATTCCAATAAAGGTTTCTGCTGTATCATCAGCATACAGCAATATTTTTTATCAGATCTCCAGTTAATTTTGGTGAAAACTTCCTTATTTCTGAGCCATTGTCTTACCAAATTTTTCCTCTGTGAAATTTTTCCTTCAATTGCATCTACAGGTGTTCAAGGCTTTTGCACAGGTGCACTATGTTTAATACTAATGAAGGGACAAGAACAGTATTTTAAAAGGAAAATTAAATAAATTTCATATCAATTTGGGCAGGTCAAAATACTGGATTTCTCACCCATTTTTAGTACCTCACTTACTTTGCAGTAAGGTAGAAGAAAAATTTTACTTCAGGGAAATCTTTCACATTACACAGTTTTTTTACACCAACTGTATTTCTTCAGAGCTAGTATGTGGGCATATTGTGTTGTCAGTTTGGTGGCCTCAAAGCTGAATTAGAGAATGATAAGAACTGAAACTGGCTTCATTGTTTAATATTTAATGTAGCATTATAGCTAACAGAATATTTTCATGATACAATACACGCTATATTTCAAAAATAGTGAAGAAACCAACACAGACAGTCTTGTTAATATTTCTGAGATCTTACTATAATGTTTATGTTCTTTCATATCTCTTAATTTTCTTTTTGTAATGGGTCAGAAATAACACAATGTTCTTGCAGGTTAAAGGTTAAATAGATAAGTAGATCATACAGATCCCCTGATCCAGTGATTGAGAAAATTTTCAATCTGTTACTTCTGTGTAGGTTCTACCCCCACAAGTGCCAATGCTGAGAACCTGACCTAATGTGAGTCTGGCTGTTGAACAGGATGTTAAAACCCTGAACTTTGACCTTTGAGAAATAAATCAGATTATAAACTTCGGCAAGCACCAAGGAAAGGCTAGTAATCTAATTGAGGGAAATGTTACAATATTGTGTGTAAACATGTAAGTGTAAGGTGAAAAAAAAACATTTTAATTGTGGTTTTGTGGTATTTTCCTTTGTCTTGTATGTGTGTGTAATATGGTTTTCTCTGGATGAGTTCAAAAGATGATGCCATTGGGTGTGTATGTTGCTCCTTGTGGATTTTGTCTATGTCATGATTTACCCATGATGATGCTATAAGTTTGGTGTTCATTATGTAACAAATTACAACTGATTTCTTTGCACTCTTTCAGATATATGGTCTTAAATTTACACCTGAAAGTTTTTCCTTTTATCTTTCACTATTGGCCACTTTGTGATTTTGGCCATATATAGAAGTCCTTTCAGCACATTTCTAAAGAAACCCTATTTCAAGTAAAATGATCATAAAAACAGAAACAATACACACCAGGAATATAGAAATGAAAAGTCATGATGTTAAACAACATCTTAAAAATTATAAATTAAGGAATAACGTGTTACAATAAAGAAATATTCCCACAACTAACATTCCATTTCTTTCCAATATTGGACACTTACTTGTCCATTAACCTATACATAATAATACACCACATTGTATTATTAATTGAATGATATGTAAAACCCACAGCTTCTTTAAGAATAGATGGCAACATAAGAGGGCATGTGTGACAATGTATACCTTATGTACACAAAATGTGTTGATCCTGGACCCCTTTTCATTGACCTATAACAAAGAGAATAGATGTTAATTAAATTAGGATTGCAATCAGCAGTGGTACACAAAGGATACTGGCCAAAGCTCTTCAATGTGAAGGGATTATGTACTTACAAGAGAAGGAGGGAAGTCACAATATATGGTGTGAATATATATACTAGTATGTGTTCAATTAAAAGTGATAATTACTAAGGAACCAGAAGAGTACCAGTCCTAGATGGTAAAGCATATGTACTCAGAGACTCGCATATTCTGAACCATTAATTTCAATAAGCTACAACCAGTTTCTCCAAGGTTGCAATATTTGAACAGACAACTTAAGAGGTAAATATGTTGCTTATTACATCACTTAGCCAACCTTCCACCTCATCGGTCTATCAAAAGATCAAGAAAGTCTTTTGTGGCCCAGTGGGTGAGCCATTTTGACATCTAATAACCATTTCTGCGTGTGTGGGTTTGATTCCCACAACTGTCAATGTTGTGGACTTGTCCAAATATGACCCTGGCTGTTGAATGGGATGCTATACAGCACCTTTGATTTAACAGACCAAGGGACCATTCATTAATAGGTTATCAATAAATCTGTGATGAAAATATTTATAAAATTTAGAAATGAAAATTAGTAGTGACTGGGCTACAGGTATTGATGGATTTACAGCTATATGTTTCAGTTGGTGCACGGACATTTGACTGACGGACGTTTGGCCGGTGACCTTTTTGGGGGGTAAGACAATTGGCTGGTGATTTTTTAATATGTTATTTATTTATGTTATTATCTTGTTTTATTATTTATTCATATTACAAAAGGAGTTTAAAATTAAACCTCAGTTGCAGGGTTTACCAAAGTTATTTCATTTAGGACCATTTTGAAATAACACATAAAAATGTCACCGGCCAATTGTCCTACCCCCCAAAAAAGTCATCGGCCAAACGTCCACTGACCAAAGGTCCGCCGGCCAAATGTCTACTGGCCAAACATCCTGGATTCGTTTCAGTAACAGGTAGCAATAATTGGTAATGTTGGCTGTGATAAATTTCTTTACCTTATGTTAATTAATATGTATCTTAATATGTGTTAATATTGCAAGATTTATATATAGTAGTTTAGTAATATGCTTTAAAGAAGTACAATGAAAGTTACCGGGGTATATTCAAAAGTATTTGAGTAATCAGTGAAAAGTTATCAGAAAGTAAAGGGATCTTTGAAATAGCAATCTTGTGTAAAAATTATGTAGAAGATATCCCAATTTTTAAACAAGCAGTAAGTTTGAATCTGGGGTGTTATAAAAATATAATCATTGAACTCTGCATGCAATTTGTGGGACAAATAAAAAACCCAAAGGATATAGAACTGTCTAGGACTTGCATCCCAGATGTTGATTTAATGTGAGACATATAAATATATAAATATGGTTGAGAAGTCTAAAAACAGCCATAAAAGTAAAGCAAATAGCAGTTTTGAGTTAAAACAGTATTTTGATTCAATGCAGTTTTATTGGTATGCAGTTGAAATATACAGTGCCATACAAAAAATTTGTCCAGACATAAAAGTACGAAAAGGGGAAAAAACCCTGTAAAAAACCATATTCTTATTGCTACTAATAATACTCTTTGAAAGCCATATTGAAGTGTTTAAAATTTGTGGATTCTGGATTTATGTGTGAATAATGACTTCATAGCTTTATGTAGTTATAAAATTTCAACTGTAGAAACAATATAGATCTGATAAATAGAAATAACAGACAAAGATAAATCAAGGTCATTTGGATGGGTGAACCTACTGAATAACTTTGTGGCAGTTTTTCTTGAAAACTGTTTATGACTAACCCACATATAATCAATTATATTTGGATCCATGTTTTGTTTGATGTAATTTAGCCATTACAATATGTAAATGGTTTTGTCTGACTAGTTATAGATACTGAAAAATAGAATTTCTCAAAGTTGTTCCATAATGTCAATCTCAAGTTTAACTGTTGTAAAAAGTCTTCTACTATGTACAGTTTTCTAATATTTTATAATACAATGTATATACTTCCATACCTGAGTAAAGGAATAGGTGAACTTGTTATTGCATTTTAGTATAACTTCACCAGTTATTATTATTTTTATTATTTTACCTAAAATTTAACTTTCAGTGACTCTTAAGTTATGGGATGGAAAAAATGTAAAGTTACCACAAGACCTTAATATACTTTTTTCAAAATGTTTTATAATGAGAAAGGACTCAAAACTGTCAGTTCTGCAACATCCTCATTGCATAAGTGATTCATGTCAGAATGTCAGACATTTTATCTGATCTCGTATTTACACTTAACTAATTTCCATAGATTTTAATTGTTTAATTTCCAGTGTTGGCACCAAATGCAAAGTTAGCAGTTCTTAAACTACAAAGACTTTTTATTAATTTACTACAGAGGGCCCCTGTTCACAATGAAGGATTAAGCTAAGCCAAAAATCAGATCCAAGTTGTCAGAAAATGACTTTGCCAATTCTTGGCTCAAATGCTTATTCACAATGTGACACTGCTTTTGGGGACCAAATGCAGAAGATTCAGCGATGTGATATTCAACCTAGTTAATTCATTTTGATGGATTGAAGTTAATTCAAAGGGGGCCACGGTGGCAGAGTGGTGACATGCTCGCCTCCCACCTCTGAGGCTGGGGTTCGGTTCCCGGCACGGCCTCAAGTGGGAAAGCTGGTAGTTGCTTGCCGTTGGTCGGCAGTTTACAGTACAGAACCCTGACGAACTGTATGTACTGGTTTCCTCTGCCCTTCCAACTACCCGTCGTGACATGACCTGTACAGTGTTGAAAGCGACGTAAAACCCCAAATAAATAAATAAAATGAAGTTAATTCAAAAGTTCATTCAAATATAAGCTCAACTTCTTTGTGAATGCAACCTTAATCCTTATCTATCTTTTCTCTTTTTTTTCGCTCAGCTTCAGGCTCAACTTGAGCTTGATCCCTTATGTGAATATAGGGCCTTGGTAACCTTGCTTAAGGCTCATATTTTTACCATGAACACACATTTGGTATTCGTAAATCACTCTTACATGTTATATTATATAAACTGAAACCTAATCATCTGAACTAAAAGTTTTCCCTAATTACAAATAAACTAAAGCCTTTCAGTCAAACATTTTAGCCATATTTTTGTATTCGATGCTCCTAAAATTTGGAATAAACTTTCAGACAATGCACAAAGTAAAATATCTATTGCCTCCCCCAGGAAAAAGCTCAAAACTTACCTGTTCACAAAAGCCTATCCGCCATAGCCTTCCCGTCACCCCTGTGTCTTCTTTAGTATGACCTGGCTATGTAATTTGGACTAAATATCATTCATTTTGTATATGTTAAGCTGCACCTTAGACTCTGTCAATGGATGGAGATTAAGTGCAATGAAAGTCCACATTAGATTAGATTTAGCAAGGCTAACTCTGGGGTTCAAGGGCTGACTAGTTGACAAGCTCAACATGTGATCAACTGGCTCTCCTCAGTACTCTAGCCATGGGTACTAATCCAGCTGATAGAAGTTTGTGAGATGCACCGATATGACCTCTGTTGTTTGAATGAAAATGAAACCCAACCTGGGAGTCCTTTTGAATCATAAACCCCTAGACATTTATCAAGTGATGTATTCTGACAGGTTTGTTTCTGTTAGCACTTAATATATACATGCAACTAGGGCTCTCAGAGGATGCAGACCTTTGCTATAGCATGTAATAATAATTTTTAAATGGGAAAAAATTGGATTGTTTTTATTGTATCCAGACAGGATCTAAGTTGGACCAAGACCCATCTTCTGATTGTTTTCATGAAGTTCTAACCAGTAGTATTTGCATAATTCTGCTAACAAACAAACAGACAACAGTACAATAGGTCATTGGTGGAAATAAATATATTCCTAAAATAATGCCACATATTAATATTTGTTTTTCTGGAACTTGGCGTTTTATGTTGAGTTTCCAGTAGTTGCCCTCTAAGTTTTTGTTGGGTAGTGTATATGTAATAAAGCAGAGATATTTTCTCACTTTCCCAAAGAGTTCCAGAGTTTCAAAGGTAGTGTTATCTCACCATACAAATAAAACCTTACTGCAAAAATAACAGACAATCTGGCTTGCTCTTTCTGTGGAAAAAAAATAATTTTCTTCAAGGATTTTTTTCAGCTCTAAAGACAAGATTTTTTAGTGATCAGACCTGGCAATAAACTGAGAATGTCTGTACACATAGTAGATATCTTTCCAGAGATAACTCTTCAAAGTCTATCACAGAATGTAATGCCTTGTGTTAACAAGAAGAAAAAGTTGACCTCAACAAAGAAAAAGTAGAATAAAGTGGAAGTTTTTTTCTAGGTACATTGTAGATGCCAGTGTTGCTCCCCCCCCCCCCCCCTCCCCACACTCCTCAGTGTTATTGCTGTTGTTATTAGTTCAGTGTTTCACCCATATGTTAGTGTAAATTGGTAAGCATGACAGGGGTGTGGATTATTGTAAAGTCTTTTAATGTACCAAGAAAAAATCTTTAAAAAAAATTAAAGAGGCAAACAAAAACACACCAGTTTTACACCCGAGTTAGAGTAGATATCCAACTCAAATTTAAGTCAAATCACAAACCCATTAAAGATGTGTGGTTTTTTTCTTAAAAAGTTTTTAAAGGTATAAGATAGGAAAGGTACAGAGTCACTAAATAATTGAGTAATGAATATGAGTTTGATTTAAACTTCAGTATATACTCAATCTCAAACTCAGTGTGTGAAACACATTGTAGATGCTCAGGGGTGTGAACTGTATCAAGTTTTTAAAAATAAAAATACACTGTATGCTTTTAAAAATACATGTGATATAATGCAATAGAAATAGAGTCACAAAAATTCAGTTATGAATCTGAATTTGAGTATACAAATCTTTACCAAATACATGCATTCACATTTATACAGAGCTTGAATTCAGGTTTTATAATATTTATATAAAGTTCAAGTGTACATCTTACTAAAATTCATGCTAACTTTAAATATAAATCTTACTCAAATATATACTTTGTGTGAATCTGAGTCAGGCTTCCGTTTATATTCATTATTAAATTAGTCATTTTATTTTTCTTGTGTATTTTCCTGAATAGCTTGAACATGTTGAATAGCTTTAAAACTTTACTGTTGCTTTCTTTCAAATTTGGCCTGGAGATCACTGTTGTGGTTTTACCTCCCTTTCAGCAACTTCCACAGCTGTCACAGCTGAAGTAAGGATATTTCTAGACAAATTAGCTAAAAAGCTAAAAAAAATATATGAGACATAATCTCTCAAATGCCAGACTTTCCAATTTTTCAAACCCATTGCAATTCAATCTAAAAGTAAAAACAGCAAATATCTGATAAGAATCTGACAAGAGGAAGAAGCATAGTCTTATATGGGACTGAAATACAACAAGCAGTGTTGACTGTTGCTTGAAAATGCTTTCCCTTCACAAAAATGCTGTTTGCTTTAATCAGCTACAGCTGGTCAACAATTCTGTATGCAACAGAGATAACTTCTCAATATTTTCAAACCATGCATCAGTATTTTTACAGCTTTATACATAACTGTGACACTGGCCCACTTTTCTCAGTTCTGACTTACATTGTAATTGTCTTTGACAATCAGATGTCTGTCTGTTTTGTTTAGTCTGGACAAATGTAGCCTTTCAAGGGCTTTTACTAATGACATTATCTTTTAAATTGTATTGCATAGAAGCTTGTGTGCTGAAGTTATCCTAACAGCCTGAGGGAAATGAATACTGGTATAGAATATATCAACCAGAGACAAACAGGATTTGTTCGGTACTTCTTAATATGGTTTAAGTAAGTACTTCGTCAGTAAGTACTTAAGTAATTAATAAGTACTTAGTGAGTAATTAAGTACTTCTTAATATGATTTACATGATTAGTGAAATTCATATCTACATGTAGTACATTTTAGCAGTCTCTGATTAATGGACCACTTACACTGTTCCATACTGTCATATCGACATATTTCTTGAACTTTGCTTCGAGTCCTTGTTCTTATTGTTCCGTAATGGACCTCATATGTGGGAAATACATGATTAAAATTGAACCCCCCATTAAAGTCATACTAACCCCCTTCAGTCCTCTGGTATGTATGTTTTAGTTTACCATGTGTGAGCTCTTGAGAAATTCATATGTGAGACAAATGGTTTCCCTTCTGTGTCATATGCATCTGACCCAAATACAAATCCTGATTTATTAAATCTTATGGATACTAGTAATATATGAAACATGTCAAACCACAAACAAGCCCCGGAGAGTTAAACATTTTGTGCTTGTACATAGTTTATGAGGCCAGCGCCGGACCAGTGTGAAGTAGGTGTAACCTTGGGGTTATCAAGTGCGGCAACTGATCACTAGGTTCTCACCCTTATAGTCATGGGTTTAAGTCCGGCTCATGAAGACATGTACCGTAAATGACCTATTTAGCGCATCCGCCCTTGTAACCGCACCCTATCTCAATAAATTGATGGTCATTGACAACTTCTACTAGAAGATCTAGTGGCAGTGCACACTCGCGTTTGGTTACAAAACGTTTCTAATGATCGACTATTCAGCTTAAATCTTACCTTTCTTAATTTTTCTCAATATCCACATATTTTTCTGTATAAGTTACGTATTTTTACTTGATAAATTGACATTTTTATCACGACTTTCGAGTTTGTTTTCATCTACCGCCATATTTACAGGAAGTGGGTATTTCTAAATGTCAAAACACCGTTTTTCTACCGGATTGAAATTTCATCCCGGAAAGTGTTTCATGATGGGTGCGCTAAAAGGGACATTTTTTCCCAACAAATATTGAATAAAAATAGACTTTGCTTAGCGCACTGTGCGCTAAATAGGTCATTTACGGTAAGTGATACTGAAGGTAAGGTCTTTGCATGACCATAGGTATTAAAATTACCATACTTACCCATATAACTGCCCGAGGGCGATGCATTTTTCAAAATGGGGGGGAGTGACTATTACAGATAAAGAATCAACTCTTGAGTGTAGTGGCAATGGGCGTTAATGGACAGAGAGAAGAGGGGGAGTGATTAATAGGGAGGGAGTATTTATACGGATAAATAGAGTATGTTAAAACCCAGCATTATCTTTCCTTAAGCTTAAGGTTTAAGTTTAATGTTGAAGAAGTTGACATTGTTGCTAGCAGGTTATGTTTTTGGATGTATTTGTTTGTTAAATTTCTTTTCTGTGTTCAAGATTGCTCCAACAATAATAAATGGATCTTTCTGAATTTTTTTTTTTTTCGGTAGGACCTGAGCAAAGGAAGAATAGATTAAATTTTGGAAAATATCTCGATAGTTTTCAATGTATTTTTAATGACTTTGGCTTTCTGATTAACATTGCTCTCAAGGTAAGGAGTGGATCTTCAGGGTTTTTTTTGTGGCCAGGGCCTGGCCAAAGGAAGAAGTGATGACATTTTCAGCAATATCCAGATCATATTTTGGATGCAAAACAGGCCTGGGGTCAAGTACATGGAGCCAAGTACAAGTACAATTACTTTGCCAAGTTGCAAGTACAAGTACAAGTACTGATCTCAAGGGTCAAGTACAAGTACTTTGAAAAATTGCAAGTACAAGTACTTTTATAGCGTACGACCCCAAAACTATAATAACTAGATAATCACTATTTATTTAAAATTAATTATTTATTGAGACATACAATTTAAAGCAATCATTCAATAAACACTGATGAGCTAAAATCTGCTCCATTACTTTTCTGGTTACACTTAATAAATACAGGTCTTTACACTTAATAAATACGGTGGACGGACGTTTCGGCCACGGACGTTTCGGCCTAGGACGTTTCGGACTAGGACGTTTCGGCCACGGACGTTTCGGCCAGGCCATTTTTAAGGGTGGACGTTTCGGCCAAATCTATATTTTTAGGAGATTTATATAATAAGAACATCTTTTAATGTCCTTGTGTCCAAAAAGGGAAAATCTATATCACTAAGTGACTTGAAAGGAGAGCTGTGAAAGCAAACCTTTTATGGTTTAAGGAAAGCAGTGTCTGCACAATTTTCTTTGATCAAGTTGAGGAAACAGGCAGACTGTTTCCCTTTTTGTGATTATCAATCATCAAACATCTCATTTTTACACATTTAATGGAATATTATCATTCTCCACTTATATCAGCAAACTTAACCTTTGTCAAGTTGCTATTTCATCTTTAAACCCTTTCCTGGTCTTTTTGTGCAGTAAATTTTAAATTCAGTTGCTTTTCATTTTAAAACCCTTTGAAACCCATGGACTTTTTGTTCACTGCCTCAATAAAAAGGTAACACCCCAAAGGGAAGCTATTTAATAGATACCTGCTCAGAATTGCACTGCTCAGGTGATTGATCAACCCCACTGCTGGAGTACTTTGACACAAATTATGTGACAGGCCATCTGCGTCCCAGACCTCAGACTCCAGATCTTCAGCTAAGGTTCCGGCGTGTGCCACCCATATTTGCTCCCGCCCAATGGAATATGCATGAGGTGACCCTTGCAAACCAACCAAGGACCAACAACGTATCAGAGGGCTGGAACAACAAATTCAGGAACCTTGTTGGCCAAAGCCACCCTACAGTGTGGAAACTGATTGAGTGTTTGCAAGCAGAGTGTGCCCGTGTATCTGCTGTACTTCTACAGGATGAGCGTGGTGTGAGACCAAAGAAGAGGATCAAGAAAGTATACACCGAACTTCAAGGTAGACTGCACAATCTCTGTGAGGACAGATCTCTAGGCCGCAAGTCCATACCAGACTTCCTTCGGGGTGTAAGCCATAACCTGAGAGGTGGTCAGCCAAACATTTAAAATGACTCTGAATTGTGTGATCTGAAGTTTATGTATATAGCTTAATTGTGTAAAATGTTATTATATTATTGTTATAAAATGTGGGAAAGGTTGTACAATAAATGTTGTTATCACAGTTGTATTATTTGCATGTTTAATCATTGAAAACCTGATCCAAAAATATATTTGGCCGAAACGTCCACCCTCAAAAATGGCCGAGCCGAAACGTCCGTGGCCGAAACGTCCTAGTCCGAAACGTCCGTGGCCGAAACGTCCTACATTCAATAAATACAGGTCTTTCAAAAATTTTGTCTGTGAGACTCACAGTGTGAGTAAACACCTGAATGCATGGAAATCCTGTCTTGCAATGCTAAAAAATCTGATTTCAAAAGATCCACTTGGACATCAGTATGCTTGTGTTGACAGATAATGAATTATTTACTTGGGGCACATAAAACATTTTTAAAGGGTTTGTACCAGTCCTTTATGTAAAACTGATATTACATATGGTTGGTGGTTGGAATACATTTATTAAATAAATGAATGAACAAGTGAAATAAAACTTTATATTTAAGGGCAATTGTATAGTGTAAAAAGCCAAAGCAGATATACTAAACATTGATATTTGTTTATAAAGGGGTGTATTGAAATGAATGAGTCAACAGTTTATTTGTGTAAGGGATTAGCTTGTTTGTCTTACATAAACAAGTAATTGGCCCTCCTGTCCACTAAGCTTGGCATCAACACTCAGGCTGAGTGGGTCTTTTGTGTGAAAATGAATAAGGGTAGGTATATGACAAAAGCAAAGCTATGCTGTGACTGAGTGGATCTTTTGTGTAAAAGTGAAAAAGGATAGATTAAATGCAGCACCTTTATGATTAAAACACAGCTATATTCTGAATGAGTGGGTATTTTGTTTAAAATGTAAAAAGGTGTTGATTAAATGCAGCCTTGTTATAATTAAAGAAAACCAAAGTTCTGGCTAACTAAACAGCCCTTTGTACTTTGACAAAACAACACAAACTATAATCTATCTACACTCTGCTGAAAGAAACAGTAAAAATTTACACCTAATAAGTCACTTAATTAAAGTTATAAAACTACAAAATCAATGTACTTGGAATGTACTTGAAAGTAATTGAAAAGTACTTGGATATTTTAGCCAAGTACAAGTACAAGTACTTTTAATTTTTAACTGTCAAGTACAAGTACTTGAAAAAGAGTAATTAAGTACTAGTACCAAGTACAAGTACTTGTACTCGCCCCAGGCCTGATGCAAAAAGATCCCCAATTTTTTTGACACTCATCTTCTGGTGGAGGTCTATGCTGTAGACTGCTTTCTAGTTAGGTGTAGCGAGTGGGCCATTTTTATCCATTTGTCTTGTGATGCCCCATTTTCATTTTTACCAGGGTGGGTTGCAGGTTATTTGTTTGCAAAATAATGGTGGCACAAACAGGAGGATAAAAGTGAAAGCTGCTTATGGAATGTTTTTATGACAAAGGTTGGTCTTCTATCCAAATTAACTGGAATGGTAACACAATTTTTTGGTGGTATATCTTATTGCCAGGGAAAGTCTGATGGCTATAAAACTTTACCTCTGTGGCAGATTGAAAGTGCCTCACATTACCAGCTCAAGCAAATAGGTAATACTATAACATAGATGTCAAGGGGTCACTTCTGGCCTGGAAATGTACCTTGAAATATGGGTTATGTAATATCACCAAATAGTTTTCAGTATTGAGAAAATATTTACAACAGGTAGCCTTGTGTCTTAGAGATTTGTGAGCTTTTACTTTTTGTTAGCAGATTTATATCACTTCTAAAAACTCTATCAGGCAACAAATTAAGCTGTTTTTATAAACCATACACATCAAAGCATCATTTTAATTTTTTTTTTTTTTTAAAAGTAAAAGTAGATGCTCTTATATCAACAGAAAAACAGCAATATTCAAATTTATAAGACCCCCTCGATCAAATCAAGTAAACCACATAGCAAACGATGAGAAACATTCAGATTTTATGGGTGATGTACTGAAATGATTCCAGTAGAAGGACGGACAAAAGGAAACCGGGCAAAAAGAAACTGAACAAAAAGAAACCAGACAAAAAGAAACCGGACAAAAAGTTTTACTAGTAGGACAAAAAGTTTTTATTTTAAAGTTTTTTTGTCTCTGGACCTAGAACAAAGATATTTCTTTTTTTATGGCTGTATTCTCTGATGAGCAGTGGATTATCATTATCAATCAATTTATATCAAATAGAAAACTTATATCAAGACCTGTTCTGAGAACTGCTTTACATGATAAAACAACCTTTTGCGAACACTTCCAGAAAATGGAAGAAGACTTCACAGAAAGCTTTGTGTACATGTATCCATCCATGCATATCTTCAAACCACCTTTATTGCTTTTTATTATCTCCATAGTTTAAATGGTAAGATGTCAATGATATCAGGAAGAAAATTTAAGCCTTTTATATACAACTTAAATTGTCCTGAGTAGGTAGCTATTCCTTTCATTTCTACTCAGTAAACCTACTTCAAAGGAAGATTAAAGTCACAACTCAACTCAGGTACATAAAAGATCATAGGATGATTAAAATAATGCAATGTAAGACATTTACTGTAATCAATCAATCAATGGATTAATTTGTATAGAATAAAGGCTGCTTACCTGAATTGAGATTGTATGAATGGGATGCCAGTTATCAATAATAGCAATTGACAGTTATGTGTGATTGGAAGTGGCTTTCCCTTTATACCTTTTTGTCCAAAGAATACAGGGGAGGGGGTCTATTGGTAAATATAGTTATACAAAATGCTCATTTAACAATAAATAAACATTATTAATTGACAAACAGAAGAAGCTATTGATTGGCACACATCACTTTTTCACTTTATGTTTGACTAAGAGACAGCAAATAGAGAAGTCTTTTCTTTACAAGAATAACTGCTATTATGCAAGTTTGACACAAGGTGTTTATAGGAGCCTTAAAGTAATTAGCATTTCTTGAAAATTTAATTGAAATTTAAAGTTAATTTTATAGTGAAACTTTTTGTCCTAGTAGTAAAACTTTTTGTCCGGTTTCTTTTTATCTGGTTTCTTTCTGTCCGGTTTCTTTTTGTCTGGTTTCTTTTTGTCCTACATTCTGAAATAGTAGGTCAGAAAATCTCCATGTCAATTAAAGCAAGTGCCCTTTTCTTTAGTGCCAGTGTCAGGTCACAGATAATTATGTCTACCCCACTGGGGGGTGGACATATTATTTTTGCTTTTTCCGCTGTCCGCCGTCTGGCGTCCGGCGTCCCACTTGGTTTCCAGACATTTTAGGCAACAGTTCTTATCCTATCTTTACCAAATTTGGCATGCAGGTTTATTGGGTTAATAGCTTGTATGGGAAGTGAGTAATAGCTACTTTGCTACTTTTGAGTATCTCTTTGGTTTCCAGACATTTTAAGGAATGCTATTAAGCCTAGCTTTCTGAAATTTGGTATGGAGGTTCATTTGGTTAATAGCTTGTATGGGATTACTTTTGGGGGGAAAAAATGGCGGCCATTTTGAATTTTCGAATTTTGGCCAAAAATGGCAAAACACAAATTTGCTTCTATCTCCTTAACCGTGCGAGATAGAGAGATTTCGTCGAAATTTTCAACCCACAGGGTATCTAAGGAATGTACTCTTTGCAATTTTCAAAAAAAATTCCCCTCCCCAAAAATGGCGGCCATTTTGAATTTTCGAATTTGGCCAAAAATGGCAAAACACAAATTTACTTCTATCTCCTTAACTGTGCGAGATAGAGCGATTTCGTCAAAATTTTCGACCCACAGGGTATCTGAGCATTGTACTCTTGGCAATTTTTAAACAATTTTCTCCTCCCCAAAAATGGCGGCCATTTTGAATTTTCGAATTTTGGCCAAAAATGGCACAACACAAATTTGCTTCTATCTCCTTAACCGTGCAAGATAGAGCGATTTTGTCGAAATTTTCGACCCACAGGGTATCTAAGGAATGTAATTTGGCAATTTTTAAACAATTTTCCCCTCCCCAAAAATGGCAGCCATTTTGAATTTTCGAAATTTTGCCAAAAATGGCAAAACACAAATTTGCTTCTATCTCCTTAACCGTGCGAGATAGAGCGATTTTGTCGAAATTTTCGACCCACAGGGTAGCTAAGGAATGTACTCTTTGCAATTTTCAAAAAATTTTCCCCTTCCCAAAAATGGCAGCCATTTTGAATTTTCGAATTTTTGCCAAAAATGGCAAAACACAAATTTGCTTCTATCTCCTTAACCGTGTGAGATAGAGCGATTTCGTCAAAATTTTCGACCCACAGGGTATCTCACCATTATACTCTTGGCAATTTTTAAAAAAATTTCCCCTTCCCAAAAATGGCGGCCATTTTGAATTTTTGCCAAAAATGGCACAACACAAATTTGCTTCTATCTCCTTAACCGTGCGAGATAGAGCGATTTTGTCGAAATTTTCGACCCACAGGGTATCTAAGGAATGTAATCTTTGCAATTTTCAAAAAGTTTTCCCCTCCCCAAAAATGGCAGCCATTTTGAATTTTCGAATTTTTGCCAAAAATGGCAAAACACAAATTTGCTTCTGTCTCCTTAACCGTGCAAGATAGAGCGATTTCGTCGAAATTTTCAACCCACAGGGTATCTAAGGAATGTACTCATTGCAATTTTCAAAAAATTTCCCCTTCTCAAAAATGGCGGCCATTTTGAATTTTCGTCAAAAATGGCAAAACACAAATTTGCTTCTATCTTCTTAACCATGCGAGATAGAGCGATTTCGTCAAAATTTTTGATCCACAGGGTATTTGAGCATTGTACTCTTGGCAATTTTCAAAAAATTTTCCCCTCCCACATATGGCGGCCATTTTGAATTTTCGAATTTTTGCCCAAAATGGAAAAACACAAATTTGCCTTAACTGTGAAAAAAATAGAGTTATTTTGTTGAAATTTTCAACCCATAGAGTATCTAAGAAATGTACTCTTGGCAATTTTCAAAAAAATTTTCCTTTTCCCAAAAATGGCGGCCATTTTGAATTTTCAAATTTTTGCCAAAAATAGAAAAACAGAAATTTGCTTCTATCTTCTTAACCATGCAAGATAGAGTGATTTCGTCAAAATTTTCGACCCAACCAATGCAATAAGGCATGAAGCTGAAATAATTTACATGTACACTAATAAATATTTAAGCATCATTGATATATTTTACAAATGAAACAGGGTCTTGTAACACTACTATACAATTTGGCCAAAAGGTTTATGGGGTGGATATTACACATGATAATGTGTGTTCTTCTATGCTATCCTCTTTCTATTCATATGTCGTAGCTACTATCAACAGGGCGTCCTATTTCTAGTTGATATTGATGACGGGCACTACAATTAGCACACACCAGATTTTAAAGGTAGATCTTGCATATATTTATAAACCAAAAGCTTTATAATGTTCTTGGGTGCTTTCAAATATCTGTTTGTTGGTCTGTTTGTCTGTGTTCAAGATTAGTCCAAAAAACCAGTGGACAAATATCTTCACAGTTTTTATGTCATCACTCTGCAGTGTCCACGTCTGCATCAACGTCTGCGTGAACAACAAAATGAAAATCCATGTCGATCTGTCTGTTCCGCAGAGCCTTTAGAAGAGAGGTACCCCCACCAAAAGGGGAGTGCTCCGTCCATGTACAGATTCTAAGACAGTAATGTATCTTCCCAAAACTCGGGTTCTTTAATTCCCTTCTTGTGACATCAAAGTTTATAAAACCCATATTTTAAAGTATGGCAGTCACTATGCAATTGCTTTTTGAATTCTTTACCTTTGTTGTGAACCAGGTTCTCAGTATACTCTGGACACAAAAAAAAATCCAAAATTTTCAGGAATGCCTCAGGCAGACGTTGATGCTCTATGAGTGCTTTCTCATCGCATATTTGTTTATTATTCATTTCCTAACAATTGTCAGCGAGGATCAGAAGTTAAAGCATCAGATATTCAGCAGTTTCATAAATAATATTTTATTGAAGCAATCAGTAGTTAAAAGTCCAGTTAATGATTGGTTAATTTTACAGTTTTCTGAAAAGGATTTTTTATCGTACAAATTTAGTAAAATCTTAGTAAAACATAAATATTTTTTGTATTTCATATGTTTATTTCAGTTTAAAGTTCAACGTTACATTACAAGTTTACAAGAGAAAAAAAAAAGATATGTTACACAACAATCTATACTGTAATAACTGTGTCTCATATAACACATTTTTAATACACCAACTTTTTCCATGAATGACTCATTTTAATCTTTGACATTTGCATTTCGTTCATTGCTAAAATAATATATTTATACAACAGTCTGTGCTGTAATACTATCTCGTATAACAAAACATAAATATTATCACTTATACCTTATGACAGTAGCTGTACATAGTTAAGAGTATACGGTAAAAATATCTTGCATGTTTTTAAAACTTTCTGTATCATTTTTGTTACATCTTATATTTGCAGAAACTATGTTGAAAAAATATTAGACACAGACAACTTACTGAAAATTTTAGGGTAGTTCATTTACTTAGGCATGTACAATCATTGTTATATGACATTTTTAATTTTAAAAAATGCCCGCCTTTGAAAAAAAATGCATCACTCCTGGGCCTTTTATAAAAAACCAAGGCCACTGCCGCAGCAGTTATCTCCCGCCTTAGAATCAGTAATAATGGAGAACTAAAGGAGATATAAGGCCTTTGTAGTAAGTTAACCCCACTTGACATCGAAAAAGGTAAAAGTCAGAAATTGGAAAAGTCTCAGGCCATAACTTCCTTTAAGTTGTTTTCACATTTGGAACCCCTAGTAGCAATGATAAGGGAGCTAGAGGCCTTTTTAATGGGGTAATCCCATTTAACATTAAACATGTGATATGGCGGCCATTTTGTTTTTGAAACTAGGTCAAATTACTATCAGGCTAACTTTCCTAGCCATATATCTTTTATACAAATTTGATGAACCTAGATGCAATATTTCAAGTTTTAGAGCATCTTAATGATTTTGAAATAATTGGCTATGGTGGCCATTTTGTTATTCAAAATGAGGCCAAAATTTTGCACAGACAGGTTTTTATAGCCATACACATTCCCTGCAAATTTGGTGAAGATATCTTTACAAATGAATGAGACGTTAAGGTTTATGTAAAAACGTGACAAATGGATGCACATACGGATGCACAAACGGATGCATGTACGGAAGGTGTTTTATAATCTCGCGACCACGGCCTTCCTTTTCATGGTCTGTCTTTACATTCTGAAGCCATAGCGCCTATAATAAAGGAGAAATAAGGATGTTTTAGTGTGATGACCCCATTTAACCTTGAATCAGAGAGGTCAAAGGTCAAATTCAACACCTGGAAAAGATTCCCAGGCCATGACTTCCTACAAGTTGTCTTCACATTCCGAACCTCTATAGGAGCAATTTTAGGGGACATATAGGGCCTTTTTAATAGGATAACCCTGTTTGACATTAAACATGTGATATTGTGGCCATTTTGTTTTGAACTAGGCCAAAATTATTATTAGGCTAGCTTTTCTAGCCATACAGCTTTTGTGCAAATTTGATGAAACTAGGTGGAATATTTCAAGATTTAAAGAACCTTTATGATTTTCAAACAATTAGCTCTGGTGGCCATTTTGTTTTTCAAAATGAGGCTTAAATTTGGCACAGACAGGTTTTCATAGCCATAAACATTCCCTGCAAATTTGGTGAAGATATCTTCATAAATGAATGAGATATTAAGGTTTATGTAAAAATGTGATAAACGGACGCACGCACGAATGGAAGGCATTTTATAATCTCCCGAAAAACATTTAAAACAATTAGAATTACATGTATATATATTCTTGTACATGTCCCAGTTAGATTAAAGTTCACCTTAGCATGTTACATTTACATTCAAGAATGTTTGGGAACTAATTGAGCATTCCTGATTATTTAAACTGTTTGAAATTATTGTAAACTGTTGCTGATCCATATCAGATCTTGCATGTGGGACCTAATCGCAAACTATCTTAACATTCGTAAAGCAATCTTTCCAATCTTAAGTCAATCCTTAGCTACTGGGTAGGGCTTTGTAAGGTCGGTTAGCTATTTGGCAACCGATTGGGACAGTTTCATAAACAAATAAATCAATGGGGAAACGATTGCAACTTTTTCATAAACTAATCACAATATCACTCAGAGAGGTATCAGAAAATTTACCTAAGGATCATGAAAGACTTTATTTTTTTCCAATAAAGAGGTAGATTTGCAACCCAATCGGCATAGTGGAACTGCCCACTGAGGCAAATAAAACCAGTCTTTGTGAATGTCTCTCTGAAATAAAAAACCTGCAATGCAATACTTTGCTATGGCAGCATTAATGCAAGACATCTGTATAGTTAGTTTTTTCAGTCCTTTTCCTTTTGCAGACTGCAGACAATGTCAGCTAATTTCACAGTAATTACTTAAAAGAAAAAAAAAACATGCACAACTATTTCCAGTTTTCCTTATTCCTTTGTGAGAAATAAACATTGTGGTTTTCCCTTTATTTGTAGTGTGTACAAAGAACACTTTTTGTGTACATATGCAGGCAGTGATGTCATAATCTGGTTTTAACTATCTAATTAAGAAAAATTAAGGGCATGCTATATTGACATTGTTTACTGTAAGGCTGCCTCAAGTTTAAATATGTTATCTTGCATATGCTTTGTAGTTTTGTAGATTGTATGTCCTATAAATACACCACAAAAACTATACAGTTTCTTTTCATACTGGAAAGTAAACAGAACTTCTATATTTTGATGGAATCAAAAATTCCTTATGCGATGAATGTTTTATTGGCCTTTTACAAAACATATAAAACATGGATATACTGGGTTTTTTTAACTTATGATTATCAAGGATACCATACACAAAAATTCAGGAATTTTTATGCAGGCAGTAACCAGTGACAGAAATCTGATGTCCATGTATAACACTGAATCGATAATTTTATACAGGGGGCATGTGGCTTCACCAAAGATGAATAACTGACAAGTTGGTTCACATATCTGCAGTTATGGGTTTGCAACAAGCAAATTTATAATATGCATGATTCACTCATGAGGTGCCCTAGTATAATTTCTGCTGTTTAAATGGATGCAAACCTTTAAATTTAGCCTTGCTAAAGGTTTGTGTGTCTTTGTGTATTAAGAAAACTATTCAGTTCAGATAATGAAGTTTCAGTTTATGTAATGTACCCATACACACACTGACTTTTGTGTTAGTGATAAGACACTGTCTGATGAGTTTCTATCTCTTATTATGTATGAGTGCTTTATGAACACAAAATATCTGTGCACATGTTTGAAAAAGATATGGTACAAATTTGATCCTTAAGTAAGACTACTTGTAAATTTAATTCCTCAGTAGTCGAGGTTTATAAGCCTGTTCCACATTCAAGGACCATCCGGGAGAAGCCGGGCTCTACTTCCTGTGGAGAGCCTCCACTGTGGCCTAATGAATGCCTGTTGTGGTCCTAGGATGAGTTCAGAGGAGAGGAAGTGCCCAAAAAGTTGATAAAAATGGCTGAGTCGGTCCTGGGACAATTTAATTACTCAGATCCAAATAAAATGTCAGCTTTTTGGGGCAAATCCAGATAGTTCTATTCTAATCTAATCTATTGCTTTGCAGGCAAAATATCTTTCCAACAATGGGAAACTCAATCCCAGATAGCATTCCGAGGTTGGGCCAACTTTGGCCCAACATCGCCACATCCGTCAGTCCGACGTTGGCTGCCAACATTGGCCCAACAGCTTTTTGACCCACTGTCCGACGTTGGCCCAACGTTGGAAAGCCACTGGTAAAAAATTTTACTCAGTGTATAGGGTCAGCCAATCAGATTGCAGCATGGCGTTATGTGGCCATTGTTTAACAGAAGGCAAGTGATAGACAGATTGTGGGAGGATCTTAGTTAAGGGAATCCCTGATAAAACACATGACCAAACATTAACAATGTTAGAACAGTGTCATAAGGTGATAATCCATAATACAATTATAATGTTCACAAACAACTTTTTCAATGTGAATTTATAATGAGAATATTATATTTATGTCTAGAATTGTTAAATAGTTAGTTAAAATTTGTGAGCTCACTGAAATATTATTTTTAGACATACCATAATAAATAATTTTTTACTAAGTTTCACAAAATCTCCTATTATTGCTTGCCATCATCTTGAACAAAAATCCACTGTTGGCCCAACATTGGCCCAATGTTGGCAAAATATAGAGATATCTAACCTGAGTTGTGGTTGGCAAGCCATCGTTGGCCCAATGTTGGTAAAATCTGCTGACGATGCGACCAACAGCCAACGTCGGTCTGACGGCAGAATGCTATCTGGGATGGGCTAAGTTAACAAACATCTTAATCATAGGATAGTCAAGGGGCGGTATAGATAGTTGACATTTTTTTTGTAGAAAACAGAAAATACACTAATCAGAAATCAGAATTTCAGTATAAAATATTGTCATGGACAACTCGGGGACAACAAAGGTCATCCTGTGTGGTCCCAGACTGCCGGAAACATCATGTGGCATGTTTGGAGAACCGGGGCAGAATATAAACATATTAAGAAACTTTACAGACACCGAGTTTTGCACGAGACAGCCCCAAAAATGCCCCGATGATGTCAGATGTGGAGGATAGCCTGTGGGCACCTACAGGATGACTCGGGATAGCTAAAAAGTGTGGGTGTTCTCGATTTATCCTGAATGTGGAACAGCTACTTAGTATTTAATCTGTTCTCAAGTCAACATATGCAATTCTCAATACACCCCTCTGTTATAAACTTAGATGTTAAACGGGACCTAACACTTAAAGTTTACTTTTGTGTTTTGACACTCCTATATATGGCTGTTTCAAATTTTGGATACATATTCACCAATATTCTTATTCTTACAATTATTTTTATTCTTTTTCTTAGCGCAAGAACATTTAAATCCATGGGAATTTTTAGACTTTTGAAGGTAGAGTAAGAAATCTGAAATTTGCCACAGATCTGATATTCGCCACTTGTTGAAGCAAAAAATAAAATAAATGAATTGAGGTGAGATTTCTTGAATATATAGTAAATTAAGGCTTTTTGAACTGTAAAAATACCAATTTTAAGACAAAACATCATTTTCTTTATAAAATTAACTGTCGTTTTAGATGTGGTGAATTTAAATTCCTGGTAAATTTTAGATTTCTTACCAATGACTAATTAAATATAATATCTGTGTTGATAATATGAAGCATTAGTATTTTAGTTATTGATCAACATGAAGCTGTTATATTTTTTTTATTGCACATATAGGTACTTTTTACAGAAATTTTGAAAATTTCTTACTTTTAGAAATATTTTTTATTCTAAATTGTTTTTGTAGGAAACTCTTACACTAAGAATAAAAATGTTTGTATATATGGGACCTGGGCCACTCATTTCAATAACAGCTTTCAATGTCTTGGTCCTAGACTTGGAATACCTTATCCAAACAACTGTCAGATGTGCTTAGCACATCAAAACATTTACTATTTAACTTCCCTTCTCTGTCATAATATCTTCATTAGGCAGTTATCCAATTTGGTAACAAACCTTATCTTATCTGCCTTTGAATTTTGCCTTTTAAGGTCCTTCCTTAGGTTTTGCTTACAAACAATAAGTGCAGAAAAAGTTTGTAGTTTAGATTAGACATATTGAGAATGATGTCAGCTAAACAAAATATAGTTCAATCGTCATGCGGTTTATTATTCATCTTATTCTTTCCTTCTTTTGCTTATTTTTGATGTTTTCATGAACTTCAATCTTGGTTTAAGATCTGAGATATGTGTCCTATGCATTTGATCACTGTATACTTGTGATGTCATATTTCCTTATATCCAACCTTAACTGATGTAGACATCCCATGAGAAAAGCTGATGCCTGTTTTTTATGGTGGAGAAAAAGTCCAGTGTGCTTTGTCATCAGGCAGTAAATAATAGACCAAGGTGAAAATAATAGTAGAGTCCCTGCACTCCAAAAAGTCACATGTCTTTGTAAATGTCTAGCCCCCAAATCTTGTGTTGTCTAAAAATAATACCTTGTTCTGAAGTATATAAACTCGGGCTTCAGAATTACATAGGTTGGGTTTTCAACAACTGAAGTCAATAGAAGGGCCGTAGAAAAGAAATTGGGATGTGAATTATTTACTGCATGGACATAGAAATAACTGAGATGCATCCAGGCCACAAGATTCACTTGCTTTCAAGTAAGATATCCTTAAAAACATCTGCACCCCCCACAAAGTGGCCATAAATTTCACAAAGTATTGTAGTGCCCGGTTGCAAGGGACACTTGTTTGTATACAGGAAAAATTCTGTCAGCTCCTGTATTTTCTAGTGCTTATATCTCGGCAACCACTAAGCGGATTCTCTTCAAATTGGTGTTGTGACCTTTTAACCAATCAGAGAAGTCACATGACCAAAAACATGTTTTTAAAAGGGTCTGTTTATCCTGATGATAACTTATTAACGATTAACTTAACATCAGAATTTTTCTTAACAATCAAAATGAAAAATCTTTACTGTCTCAGAAACAGTGCAAGATAGAGCGATATCGACAGAATTTTTGGCAGCCATTTCTGCATAAAACGCAAAAATGCATTTATTTTGGAAACTGCGTGATAGAGTGATTTTGACAAAAGTTTTGTCACACACAGTCATCTTTCACTTATGTCAAAATTCGTTTTTCTGCCATTTTTGGTGGCCATCTTGAATTTCTGCATAACACCCAAAAATGCATTTATTTTGGAAATGGTGCGTGATAAAGCAATGCAACAAAATTCTTTACCCTCAGGGCCTACAGAGTCATGTGGCACATTTTGCCAAAAAAATTTGTTCCTGGTTTTTTGATGTCTTCTTGAATTTCAGCATAATATTAAAATGCAAAACACAGTCCTCTGGCACTTAAAAAACACTTTTCTGTCGTTTTTTTCAGGCAGTTTGAATTTTTGTATAAATGGAAAACATATTTAACAGACCATTAGATACTCCTTTTAGCAAAATCATTAATGCTCATTGGGACGCATTTGTTTTTGCTGTGAAAAAAAACAATTTCTTTTTCTCTTGTGAAGCAGTACTCTAGTTATTATTAAAATTATTATTAATATTAATCCAAATTAGATTACCTTATATTCATTTCAGAGATGATTTAATGGTATTGTAATTATTTGAGATACAGGATTCATTTACAACAGACAAGAAAGATAAGAAATTCAAAAAGACATATTCAGAAATAAAGTAGAAGTAAGCTCAACACTGACAACTCCTATTTTCTAAGAACGAAAGTGAGAACATTTTAAGAATAACAATGTTAGTTAAGGCAGGTATTATATATTGCATTGAACTATCTTCTGGAAAACCAATAACTACCACTGTGGCCTAGTGGGTAACATACTTTCTTAAAAGCACAGAAGACGCAGATTCAGTTCCAGGTACAGGGACTACAAGCAGATGCATAGTGGCTCAGATGACCACTTAAAATAGTGGTCCTAAGTCCTTGGGTCCTGTCCCCAGTTTGAGGCTAAATAACCCCTGGTATGTTGATAAATTATCATCTGTGAGTCTCTGTTATTCACTTATGGGGACTGGCAGTCACTAGAAAGCTTGGACTGCACTTGTACAATTGGGATTGGCCAAATAGCACCTTGAGTCCTATAGTAAAAGAAGCTCTCCCATTATGACTTCAGTTGTTGAAAACCCAACTTACGTAATTTAATAAACAATTTCAAACATTTCCAGAATGTTGAAATAAAAAGTGACTATTTTATCTGAGATCTCATTTTGGGACTCTTTCTGTAAAATGAATGTTTTTCACTTGTGTGTCAAACTTGTAAAGTATTTTTATGCGACTTCTTTTATAAATTCTTTGCATATTCTTGACTAAACAAGTAGAAGCTTAAGTATGACAAACTCGTACACAGGTCATGGACTGAATGTAAAGACATTTTGACAACCCGGTTCTCTTCAACTGACAGAAGTCACTAATATATATTCTCATCGTTTTGGTAATAGTGAGGAAATCTATTCTAAACTACTTTGCTAAATATATGGGTTGGCATGAAGTGGGTCAATTTTTTTTCACTGGTTTGTAAAAGTTAAATTATATAGAAACTTGATAATTGATATTTAGTAGAAATATAGAAGAAAGTATTATAAGGAACTTTACATTAGTAATTTTCAAACAACAGATTTTTAACAACTATAAGTCGGCAAAATCTTTGAAAAACATCCACATAAAATGTTCATAAAGTGGGTCGATTTGTTTCTTGAATAAAAGTGCTGTCTTCTTCCTTTATATCATGATTAAAATCTATGTTTTATTTATAATATTTATAAATTCATGAAAAAAGTGTACAAAAAATAGCTGCACAAATGCAGAATAGATATGTTGTGTAAATGTGTCATGGTGTCATTTTAGGTAGGCTGTCTCCCCCTCATAAAGTAGGGGGAACTTTTCAAATTAAAAGTTTAAACTACTCAATTTAACAGATATCAAACTGACCAAACATATTATGTTGCAGTACAGGTCTGTATTGTGAATCATTTCTCAGAAGAGCTTTTAGAATATCCTCGGTGACCTAGTGGTCAGCAAGTTTGGCATCTAATCACAGGTTGTCACCTCTGTGGGTTCGAGTCCCACAAGTAGCAATGCTGAGGACCCTTCCCAATATGACCCTGGCTATTGCATGGGACATAAAACCACAACTTTGTCTCGAAGAGCTTTTAAGATACAGGAATGTAGCCTTTTGTTATATTTCTGAAAATTCCTGGAAAATCAAAACACTTCATGCTAACCCATGTAGTTGTTTTCAAACTTTAATGAACCACAACCCATAATCAGTTAACACTCTTATTGTTAGAATAATTTACCACCACGTGGAATTGAGTTTCTACTGTTTTAGTTGCTGGGGGTTGATCTCAAGATAAAACCTTTCTTACATCCCGGCACAGACATGCTGACCATGGGCAAAAAAGGGCTAACCAGTTGCAGTTACAGCCAAGTTGCACCCATGTGAAATGCAAGTAAAATGCAGATCTTCTTTAGGTATTTGCATAACACAGACAGCACGACACGGCCATAGAAAAGAAGTTGGTATGCGAATTATTTACTGCGTGATTGTAGAAACAACTGGCATGTATTGGTCCTTAGTGGCCTAGTGGTTAGCAATATGACCCTGGCTGTTGAATGGGACATAAAACACTAACTTTGACCTCTGACATGCATTCAGGCCACAAGATTCACTTTGCTTTTAAGTAAGATATCCTTGCAAATATCTACTTCCCCCACTAACTGGCCACTGCTATAAATTTCACAAACACTCATAGGGCGAGTGTGTGTTTTTGCCCATATGGCGGGATTTAAGAGTAGTTTAAGTAGGGTGCATGAGATATCTGGCAGGTGAAGCTCTGCCAGAGGAATTTGTTGTGATCCTTGTCACCCTATTCCATTGTTAAGGCATTTGACTTTTTCGGAAAGACATTCTTAGCATTCACTGTTTCAGATATCTGGGCTAGAATGAACAGTTAATGCACCAAACATATGGTTACAATACTCAATACTCCTGTTATAAAGCATTCAGAAATTGAGAATTGATCAAAAATGGGATAGCTATTTTGCTGATCTGTGGCACAATTTTTGTTTGAATAATTTGTTTCAGGATATTTAGAACCTGTAAAAAAATATGGCCCAAATAAAATGATATATTCAGCCCAATATACAGATTTTGTGCAACAGGAATCAACCTTCACCTGTTGTAATTTTTTGAAGTGCTCATAAGAATTCTTTGCATGATTTCTTTCATAAATACCATGGGAAAGAATGAATTTCTAACCTGCGTTTCTTAGGATGCCAACTTTTCAAAAGGTCAGTATTTCCAGGAAGTCAATTTTTCACACTCCAGAAATAAAGTGCTCTTAATAATGAAGTCCAAGTACTAATTTCACTGGAGTAAATGGTCCCTGAGCAGCTAATATTGTCAAATACAGTAAAGCCTGGTATTGTAACTTGGCAGACACATCAACATGGCACAGAACTGAATTTTGGATACAGTTGGACACAATTTATCTTGGAAACGGTGCGAAATAAAGCGATTTCGACGAAATTTTTGACCTGCAGTGTATCTCCAGAGTCAACTGGCAAGTTTTCCCAAAAATCATTTCCCGCCATTTTTGGCAGCCATCTTGAATTTCTGCATAAAATGCAAAAAAAATATACACATTCATCTGTGAAACCTTGCAATTTGGCATAAATGGAAAAACATATTAAACACTGGAAGATGGTCATTTCTACAAAATCATTAATACACATTGGGATGCTTTGTTTTTGCTTTGCAAAAACAATTTTTTTTCTTCTCTTGCAAAGCAATACTCTAGTTAAATGTTCTGCTGTGATAGAATTAGCAAAATGAAACTACAAAAACTGCAGAAACTAAAATGCATAACAATACAGTGCAGACCTAGTACAGTTTCTTAAGATCTGGGCCAAGAAATAGGCTAGTATTTGTGTACACAAAAAAAATTGTCTAGACTAGTGTGTATGTTGAAAGTGCTGTGGTATATATATGTAAACTGACAATGCAGGATGATGCCCTACTTTGCAGTACATTAAACGTGAAGATGCTCAAGTGATTTCACCTTGTTCTTCATCCCTTATCTATACTTAATACAGACTAGAACCTCTATTATCTGGAAAGTCAATTTTATGAACTCATTTTAATTCTCTCTAATTTGTAGTTCCTTGTTTTTCTGTTCTAAAACTTTTCTTGTATGACTAAAAATTCTCATTCCCTGTAGTTTATGAACCTTCTATTATCAGAACAGAATCATACTAGCTGGACCAGTTACAAAAAAATAAAGGTTGTATATGAGTTAATACTCAAGGTCAGATTACTAACACCCCATTCACACTACAGGCAGTATACCCCACAGTTAAAAGTGTAACTCAGCTTACTAATGGTCATCCTCTGTCATAATGGATTAGTAAACAAATTGTGTGAAGTGGAGTGAGCTGATTTGGGGCAGAAATGATATTGTTGCTGCTTAAAACAATTCTACAAGGTTTATTGTATTGATTTTTATGTTAGTAAAATAGATTTATAAGTTGCGCTTGTGTCAATACATATTTTATTGAAAAGAAATCTGTAACTACATTTAAAACAATAGAAAATAAGGTTTTTGTGTCCAAGTTGTGCCAAGTCACTGCGGGGAGCTACTAATAAGCTGGAAATCTGGATAAAGGGGTCAATGTCAATGGAAAAGACTATCTAAGGATCTGATATTTATTTCTAATCTTATTCATTTTGTGTACAACTTATTTGCTAAATGCAGAGATCCACTGAAGGTTATAGTTTTATCTATGTATTGTAATGTTAAAACTTATAATAAAACAACTATGGCATCTTTTTCACTCATTTGGCGATAGAGTCACAAAAAATACCTTACGTCTACATTTGGCAATACTAAAACAGTGCCATAGGAGTCCCAGACATGTGGTTTCAATGTTTTGAAGTTGGCTGGTTTTTGAGGAATCTTTTGAAAAGAAAACACAAAATTCTGGTGGAGTGATGAAAAATGGTACAATGCACATGCATTTTCCGCTGTTCTGAAGTGAAATAGTCTCTGGCTTGCTTGCAAATGGGAAAGTTTTAGTGAATAACTTTGAATATTTTGCTGTGTAGTTTTTCCAAAGCAGTGTCAGTATTAACAGTTGAAGACAAGCTTGTCATTTGTGGCAATTCTGTAACAGATGAGATACACAGAGTTAAAGTATTAATAACAAGAAAATCGCTCAGAGAGAGTCAACTTTCTCAAAGGCTCAATACCTCTACAATGATAAAAAATATTTTAAGAAATTCCTTGATCCAGATCACCATCAAGAATTAATAATTCATCAAAATCCGCCCACAACTTTTTTATTTTACAAACTAACAAATGCCACCAATTACATATACCTCCTTGTCAGAGGTTAAAATTCACAAATACAGTAGTCTTAGTCGAAGTTGCAAAATGTCAGCCATATACTTCTACTTATGGCAACATCTAGTTATACCCACTTTGAGAAATATATGAAATACTAAAGATACTATGTTATTAAACTCTATTGCAATAATTAACATTTGTGCAATTATTCTACTGTGAAATTTATTTATTTATTTGGTGTTCAGATGTAATAACACAAAAGTGAAGAATCAGGTACAGAGTGTCACAATGGTACTATTTTGTCACCTCTTTCTTGGATATTGACACTTCTGTACACCCAACCAAGATTTATAGGTTCTACTTATACCTTGTTATTCCCATTGAAAAGTAACACTTTGTGCATAAAATAAGGTTCTAGTTATATGGCCACTTTCTGTGAGTCAAACTTCTAGCTATCCTTATATTTTGCACTAATAGTTGTTGGGACTTAGATACTACTTTTACTTATGGCATTATTCTACTTGTGGCAGTTCTGCTTATACCAGATCTACTGTATTCCCTCATTCTTTTTAAGCGCGAGCCTCGAAAGAGCTCGCACTTCTGCAGATCACTTGTTTTGTTGTCTCCAGACTTTGATAAAATTGACAACACCTGTGGATTCTCAGTTTGCCTCTCTTGCTCTCCAATAGGTAAAAGGACACATGTCCTTTTGGCTTTTTCCCATACATATATCCTTCTTGCATCAGACTTTCATGAATTGTGGCACAGAGTGATGACTATTTCTCTGCTCACTGAAGTTAAGTGGCAATGGGCTATGTTAGTACTTGGATGGGTGACCGTCTCAGTTCAGGACCAGCTGTGGGATGTATCTAAGTTGGAATTTCTTTCTGTCTCGAGACTTTCATAAATTCTAGTGCACTACTCGTGTCTCTGATGGCTTATCGCTCACGCTAGGGGACCAAAACACCTTGTTTGTTTTGTCTCCGGACTTTCATCAGTTGTGGCACAGCATGATGAGTATTTGTCTGCTCACTGAAGTTAAGCGGCAATGGGCTACGTTAGTACTTGGATGGGTGACCATCTGAGTTCTAGACCAGCTGTGGGATGTGTCTCAGTTGGAATTTCTTTGTGTCCCCAGACTTTCATCAATTCTAGTGCACTACTTGTGTCTCTGATGGCTTTGCGCTCGTGCTAGGGGACGAAAACACCTTTTGGCCTTGTTTTGATAAGATCCCAAACAAGCTAGCCACTGAGAAACTCGACAGTTTGACAGTCTGGACCATACAGGAATATTACCACCAACAGAAAGTTAGTCAGAAAAGTAACAGAAATAGAGAGAGAAATAAATTAAGGTAGTTGTTTAACTTTGGTACATAAAAGTCTTGAAGGGTGACATTTTTGTTGTTAAAAGTTTTCCCCTTTTGCAAAAATACATCGTCCTGCAGTGATTATCACAGAAATTGCAAAGTTTTCTGTTCTTAATTCCAGTATGAACACAGTTTGTTACAGAAAGCCTTTGCAAATATGGTTACCACCAGTAGCAAGCCATTCCTATAAATCTGACTATGACATCCGACTTAAATTTGGGCCGTTAACAAGGCTAATGGAAATCTCAGGGGGGGGGGGGGGGGGGGGGTCATTCTCAAAGTCATAAGCTGACACAAGTTATTATTTATCAACTTGCAGAAACAGACTTCATGATTCATTAATAATCATTTAGAAAATTGGTGCTTTCTTGACAGATCAGACAAAAATATTAATAGTCTGTCTCTCAAGTACACATGTTTATTTATATTAATATTTGTTTATCTGGAGCCTGTTAGGAAATGATCAATGAGTTGTGACTAGCCACCACTGGGTATGAAGATGTTGAAAATATGGCTACAAACTGAGTTTTGTGTCTGCCTTAGCACACCTGTAGAGGAAGTTAAGTACATCAGCAGAAACATTTTAGAAATAGATGGTTTTCATATTAAATCAACAGCCTGTAACTATATACAGAGGAACCTATATATACTTTATGAGAGTGAAAATGAGTTTTTACTGCAATATAGCATTAGAGAGTCAGTATTAATGACCATGCAAATTGTAAAAGGGCTTTTCCATATCCATAAGAGGGGTGTAAGCCTTGTTACCTCCCGACTAGAAAAAAACAGTCTTGACCTGTGGGTGGATTTTGCGATACTTCTGATATCCTTAAAAGCAATGTCACCATTGGGTCTAGAAACTTTCTCATTGTTTCCTGAAAAACATTCTGATCAGTTCATAATTCCCTCTGAATGGTTGCCAAACCTATACAATTGACAGGATTCACTCAAGATAGAAAACATTGCTGTACAATTGTTAACATGATGTTCTCAAGGTATACAATGAGTTGGAGGATGACATCCACTCTGACACACTTTTTATGTCAGCTGACTTGTCAGTCAGCTGACATTATGTCATCACTCTGCGGCGTGGGCATACGCGTACGCGTGAACAACTTCTTCTCCAAAACTACAAGGCCTAGAGACATGCTGTTTTTTTTTTAAAGATACCTTATCTATCGAGGATGAAAAATTGTTCAAGGCATGCAAATCTGTCTGTTCGTCTGTTTGCTAGAGACATTACAAGGGGGGTACCCCCACCAAAAGTGTGAAAATTTCAACTTTTTATCACAATTTTCTCAGTGACTATTGCAGGGATTTCTCTCATATCTTGCATATATGTACTAGGCCAGAGGTAGATTCTCTTGTGTGAGTATGAGGCCTGGATCTGTCTTACTTTTTTTAATAAATCTTTTTAATAATTTTTAATGCATTAAAATTCATGAAATCATGCACTAAATCACTTATAACCTCAAAAGTGTTGCATTTACAGCATTTTGTGAAAATATGTTGTTCAGCTACTTTTTTCATAGCTACAATATGGTGAGTAAGTTGGGTGTCTGTCTCAATAGCTAAGTGAGTAATAGCTACTTTTGGGCTTTTCAGTAACTTCCATTATGAGTAAAATCACTTGTAACTTAAAAACTATTGCATTTAGAGAATTTCGTATAAATATGTTTTTCAGCTACTTTTGGGCCAGCTATAACATAGTGAAATTTCAGACCTGTAGCTCATGGCATAGCTGAGTAATACCTACTTTTAGGTTATCACTGTTGAGTAAATCGATCGCTTATAACTTGAAAACTATTGCATTTAGAGAATTTCGTATAAATATGTTATTCAGCTACTTTTGGGTCAGCTATAACATAGTAAAATTTCAGACATGTAGCTCATGGCATAGCTGAGTAATAGCTACTTTTAGGTTATCACTGTTGAGTAAATCACTTATAACTTGAAAAGTGTTGCATTTAGAGCATTTTGTTAAAATATGTTATTCAGCTACTTTTTTCATAGCTACAATATGGTGAGTAAGTTGGGTGTCTGTCTCAATAGCTAAGTGAGTAATAGCTACTTTTGGGCTTTTCAGTAACTTCCATCATGAGTAAAATCACTTGTAACTTAAAAACTATTGCATTTAGAGAATTTCGTATAAATATGTTATTCAGCTACTTTTGGGCCAGCTATAACATAGTAAAATTTCAGACCTGTAGCTCATGGCATAGCTGAGTAATAGCTACTTTTAGGTTATCACTGTTGAGTAAATCACTTATAACTTGAAAACTATTGCATTTAGAGTATTTTGTTTCAATATGTTATTCACCTATTTTGGGGTCAGCTATAACATAGTGAAGTTTCAGACCTGTGGCTCATTTCATAGCTGAGTAATAGCTACTTTGAAGTTCTCACTGTTGAGTAAATCAGTTATACTTGGAAAACTATTGCATTTACAGAAATTTGTGCAAATATGTTATTCAGCTACTTTTGGGTCCTATAGCTCATGGCACAACTGAGCAATAGCTATTCTCGGATACTGACTGTTGAGTAAATCAGCTATAACTTGAAAAATATTGCATTTGGAGTATTTTGTTAAAATATATTGTTCACCTACTTTTGGGTCAGCTATAACACAGTGAAATTACAGACCTATAGCTCATGGCATAGCGGAGCAATAGCTATTTTCAGGTTCTCACTATTGAATAGCTTGAAAACTATTGCATTTACAGTAGTTTGCTTAAATATGTTGTTCACCTACTTTTGGGTTAGCTATAACATAGTATAGCAGAAATGTAGCTCATTGCATAGCTGAGTAATAGTTCCTTTGAGGTTCTCACTGTTGAGTAAATCAGTTGTAACTTGAAAACTATTACATTTAGAGTAATTTGTTAAATATGTTATTCACAGAATTTTTGGTCAGCTATAACATAATGAAATTGCAGACCTCTATGTCATGGCATAGCTGAGCAATAGCTACTTTCAGGTTCTCACTGTTGAGTAAATCATTGTATCCACTGGATAGCCGCAGTGTGTAGAGAGAGATTTCACCATTACTGCTCTGATGAAAAAAAATATTATAGCTAGCTTTCTTAAGTTTGCAGTATATATTAATAACCATAAAATGTTGTCTGGGAATATTTTTGGCCTCATTTTGAGAAACAAGATGGCCGCCACAGGTGTTTTTTGTCAGTCATGAAAAGTGCTTATATCTCCCTTATTATTGATCCTAGAGGTTTGGGATGATAAACCAACCTGTAGGAAATCATGGGGTGGGAATCTTTTTGTGTGGTCAGATTTGACCTTCAATGACCCCTCCTTCAAGGTCAAACAAGGATAGCCAAACTTAAAAGTGCTTATAACTCGCTTATTATTGGTCCCAGAGGTTTGGGGTGGTAAACAGACAGGAAATCATGGGCTGTGAATCTGTTGATATGGTCCGATTTGACCTTGGAACCCTCCTTCAAGGTCAAATGAGGATAGCGAAAATTGAAAGTGCCTACAACTCGCTTATTATAGGTGACAGAGATTTGGGATGGTAAACCATCCCATAGGAAATCATTGGCTCGGAATCTTTTGGTATGGTCAGATTTGACCTTTGGACCCCACCTTCAAGGTCAAATGAGGACAGCCAAGCTTGAAAGTGCTTATAACTCATTTATAATTGGTCCTAGAGGTTTGGAATGGTAAACCATAGGAAATCATGGGCTGGGAATGTATTTGTGTGGTTAGATTTGACCTTGGACCCCTTCTTCAAGGTCGAACGAGGATATTGCATTTGTAGTATTTCTTTAAATATGTTTTAACCTATTTTTTACACTTAAACAATTACCTTGTTATTTTCCTTCATAATACCATTTACAGGGCACAACTTTTTTATCCTTTTCTTCTGTCAGCTTCGGAATTTCTTTCGAACTTGCTGTTCAGTTACCATTTACTGTATTTCTGTACAGCCCTTTTCCTGATAATTATTCTATCCTCTAATCACCTTCACAAATCAAAAAACACTCAGTCAGCTGACACAGTGCCCGTTCACGGGCACTCTCCTCTTGTTTCAATCTTTTCAGAAGAATCTGAAAGCTTATGTCTTCGCAAAAGTCTTCCCATCCTAGATTTTATCGTATTCTCTGATTGTCTCTGTGTTGCGGACCCTCTTCTGTGTTCTCTGGACAATGAATACATTGGTCTTGTTTCTTGATTGTTGTGCCTTAGAGTCTACCTATTGATTGAGATTTGGCACTATAAAAGTCATATTAGAATGTTAGAATATAGAATAGAATATAGTTTTGAGATAAGTTCCCGAATGCAAGATCAGATAAGGATCGGTCACAGTTTGCAATAATTAAGCGTCCCTGAAAGGGCGCTTATTTGTTTTCACCTCAGTTTCCTCACCACCGCCGCCGCATTATGGTCTCCCTTGAATGTCTCTCTTATTATTAGAAGGTTTCACACCATATTTGGCAGTTATATACCTTAGGCGTGGGAAAATTTTTCTGCATGCTTAAATTTGACATTTGACCTTTATGAAGGTCACATGATCAAAAACTATTTTTTGAAGTACACCCCCCCCCCCCCCCCCCCCCGTCATCACAGTTCAGGAAAAACTACTTGCTACAGAGCCTTATAATTTGACACACCTGTTCATACTATCGAAAACGCGAGCTGATTAGATTTTGGGAGCAATCCCTTGAAAAATGTCTCATTTATGAGTGATTTTCTGACACCTTCCAATCTGAAAGCCTTAAATTTAGGCCAACCCCCTATTATCTTCTTAAGTATTGCATTTAGAGCTATAAAATGTATTGGGAGGTAATAGGAAACCATATGTGGAGAGTCTAAATAGCCGGTCAGTTTTACCCCCCGACCTCCCCTTATGGGTCAAACTGGGGTCATAAAATAGTGACTTTGGAGTTTTTGCCTTATACCTCCTTTATTGTTGCTTTTATAGCTTCAGAATGTATTAAGAGGTATTGGGAAAGCATATGTGGAGAATCTAAATAGCCGGTCAGTTTTATCCCCCAACCCCCCTTATGGGTCAAACTGGGGTCACAAAATAGTTGCTTTGGAGTTTTGCCTTATATCTCCTTTATTGTTGCTTTTATACCTTCAAAATGTATTAAGAGGTATTGGGAAAGCATATGTGGAGAGTCTAAATAGCCGGTCAGTTTTACCCCCCCTTATGGGTCAAACTGGGGTCATAAAATAGCTGATTTTAAGTTTTTGCCTTATATCTCCTTTATTATTGCTTTTATAGCTTCAGAATGTATTAAGAGGTATTGAGAAAGAATATGTGGAGAGTCTAAATAGCCGGTCACTTTTACCCCCAGACCCCCCCACCCCCCTATGGGCCAAACTGGGGTCATAAATAGCTGCTCTGGAGTTTTTGCCTTATATCTCTTTTATCGTTGCTTTTATAGCTTCAGAATGTATTAAGAGGTATTGGGAAAGCATATGTGGAGAATCTAAATAGCTGGTCGGTTTTATCCCCCGAGCCCCCCTTTATGGGTCAAACTGGGGTCATAAAATAGTTGCTTTGCAGTTTTGCCTTATATCTCCTTTATTGTTGCTTTTAGACCTTCAGAATGTATTAAGAGGTATTGGGAAAGCATATGTGGAGAATCTAAATAGCCGGTCAGTTTTACCCCCGACCCTCCCATATGGGCCAAACTGGGGTCATAAATAGCTGCTTTGGAGTTTTTGCCTTATATCTCCTTTATTGTTGCTTTTATAGCTTCAGAATGTATTAAGAGGTATTGGGAAAGCATACGGTGCAGCTTTGTGCATTCTTAGCTTTACAGCATGCCTATTAAAACCACAAAGCATTTTAAACTTTAAGGGACGCTTCGCATTTGTTAGCAAAAGTATTCCTCTAGTTTTAAACAGTTTGAATTAATCCCAGACAGACACAATTTACTCCTAAATGAACATTCCCAAGCCAGAACTGCTGGACCCAGATCAGTTCCTAACATTTGGAGTGTGGTTTATATCCATTTCAATGGAAAGATTGACTTCCTGAACAATCCTCTAACAATTGCAAGAATATTTGAACCTTGTTAAGTTAAATCTATTATTCTATAAGGGTTTGTAGATTTTTGTGAAATTCCAATGTTAATCGTCTCCACAAAGGACCAGATGTGTACTTCTAATTACCAGGGAATTCTATGTATCAGAGAGCCACATAAAGGAGTTTGACTGTGTAGAGGTAATAATTGATTTCAATGAAAATGCTACACAAACAGCAAAGGAGAAACATATACACAAAATTTCATGTTATGTACATCATTATATGACCATATCAATGTAATATATCATGTCTAATACCACCCTCACATACCATATTTATCTGTACAAACACCCCCTCTCAATTATCCCCCCCTCCTCTGAACCTTTGCAAAATTCATATTTCTGGGTTTTACATCCCTCTCAACAGCCAGTACCTTTGCAATTTCGGATTCCAAAAAAAAAGATGTGTTCTAGTACTTCCCCAATCGAATACCGCTTACGAGAAATAAAGAAAGTCAAAACAATACATGTCAGTTTTGATCACAGATGCGTAAACATCTGCAAAAATATGAGATAAAAGTTTGTAATTTCTTCGAATTTAAGGTTTGTTTCTAATATTTTAAGCTCTCCCGCCATGATACATGCTGGCAAGCCAGATCAAGGCTTGAGTGTCCATTATCACCCATTGCCACTGGCACTTGAGAGTTGATTGTTTATCTATAATAGTTGCCCCTCGTTTAAAAAAAATGCATCGCCCCCCCCCCAGGGTGTTTATATGGATAAGTACGGTAGGTATGTTTTCAACAAACCGAATCCTCACAGCAAGTGCAAGGAATTCTGGGAGTTATTTGTTATAGTACTTTTTGTGGGTCTGTCTGTATTTTTTGCGCATTTCTATGTCTCTTTGTTTGTCTGTGTGTGCAGTAACCCCAAAAGTAATAAAAGAATCTTTCTCAATTTTTTTCTGTGGGCAGAACCGGGTAAAGGAAGGTGTGATTAATTTTTGGGAAAGATCTGGATCATTTACTGGATATACACCGGGGAGCCACAATTCGGCCAGGAGCCACGATTTGGCCAACTAGTGAGATTTATCACACGATCATGACGTCAATCTTCATAAGCCTATGTGATTATTCAAAAGTTGGATATATGGTGTTTTTCTGATCACTTTTTGAGTTTTTCCACTTACATGATTTTGACAAATGTCTCAAATGGTGCAAATTTTTGCATCAAACTGCCATATTTCGTGAAAGAAATTTCCATATTTGCACCAAAACCCTGCATATTTTAAGGTCTAAAAGGGAAAGGTCTGGATTTTCCCTTTTAAATCTGACAGCGCTTTAAAACAAAGTTTTGAACAAAAAACGTTTCGAAAATAACAATTAGTTGTTTGCCTTATATCATGACCTTAAAATAACACAGAAAATCAGCTTAATTGTAGTTTATGCAAGTGTTTATATCATTTGACCGCCGAATTGTGGCTCCCGGGTACACAAGAAAAATCCAACATTTTCAGAAGTCCCATTTTCAATGTATTTTTAATATTTTTGTCTTTCTGGTTGAAATAAGTATGAGAGTAATAAGCAGATCTTCGTGGTTTTTTAATTAACTGGATAGGGCCTGGCCAAAAGAAGAAGTTATTACATTTTGGGAAAGGCTTGGGATAATATTCTAGATACAAAAAAATGCCAAATTTTCAGAAACGTGCTCTGGTGGAGGCTTGCTTTCTATGAGTGTTTTTAGTAATAAATAAATTATAACTGTAATAAATATATTATATAACTATTCATAACTATAAATACTACTAGTGTTGGGAATCGCCTCCAATTTTCATGGTCGATTATTCGCCCATTTGTCCGAGCGATGATCGACCCATAATCGATTATTTTACTCCATTATTGTTTATTATTTAAGAAACACTTTCCAGGATAAAGTATTGGTCAATCCAATAAGAATAACGGTGTCCCGACATTTGGAATCTACCGAAAGCACCCACTTCCTGTAAATATGGCGGTAGACATAAACAAACTTCAAATTCAAGACAAAACTGCCAGTTTATTAAGTAAAAATACCTAAAATATTTTTAAAATACGTGGATATTGATATAAACCAGGAAAGGTAAGATATAAGCTTTATAATCGATCATTAGAAAACGTCCGTGACCGACCGCGATTCTACACTGTCACCGACAATTAATCGAGCACACGTCTAATCGTCCACCCACTAAATACTACTGTGTCATCTGTATACACAGAATTCCAGCTATGGTCTGTAGATTTAGATTTATTTGTTGTTTTACGTCGCGTTCAACAGCCAGGGTCATATTGCGACGGGTAGTTTTACAGGTGGAGGAAACCAGTGCATGCTGCACTGTAAACCACCGGGCATTGGCAAGTAACTACCAACTTTCCAACATGAAGCACCCGGCCCGAGATTTGAACCGGCGGCCTCAGAGGTTGGAGGTGAGAACTCTAAGCGCTACACCAGCTATGGTCTGTAATGTATCTGAGTAAATATTTATATTTTTATATATTTCATGTAAGAATATAGACTTGCTTAAGGTTCAAGTTTGCATGATATCTTTTTCAAACATGCACACAGATATTCGGTATTCATAAAGCAGAGAGTGTATTTCTCTTAGCTGTATGCTGTTGTAAAACTCATAACATGTGTGAGTACATTATATAAACTGAAACTCTGTTATCTGAACTATAAAGAAACTTGAGCCTTCAGCAAGGCTAGTAAGAATATCAAGTAAAAGTGTATATTCAAGGTGTACAAACATAGACACTATGGTTTCTGAGAGATCAGGTTCCTGTTAAATGATATCTAACAAGAGGATATCACACATCTGTCATTTACAATCTGTATCCTTAAAAGTAGAACAATGCTCTGGTTTTTCCTCACTGAAGTTACCATATTTATGTGTATTAATGCCCTGGGTGTAATGTATTTTTGATAAGGGAGGCGGGGGTGACTATCACAGATGAAAAAATAACTCTTGAGTCTTGTGACAGTGTGAGATAAAAGACATTTTACAACCTATATCTTGATTGCCAGGACGTATATTCGTGGAAGAACTTTAAATGTTAGTAACAAACCTTTCAATGTGTTCAGAACAGTCTGTAGCCAACACCACCAAGTATTCGCACATCACTCCAGTTAGAAAAGCACTACATTGGTTGCCGATTAAGTACCGTTCTATCTTTAAGACTGCTGTGCTTGTGTATAAGTTCCTACACAGTGGTAACCCCGAATACTTTGAAGCCTTTCTGATACCCAGACATAGTGCATATAACACTCGTCAAAGTCAATCTGATGGCATGTTTCTTGAGGTACCCCACCTTGCTTCAGTTTTTAAGTCTCGAAAGCATTTTGGACTCAGTTTTGTGTATGACGCACCTATGATTTGGAATGACCTTCCTGACGAGGTCCGCTCTGCAAACTCACTTGCCTCCTTCAGGTCAAAGCTGAAGTAATACCTCTTTGGAAAAGCATATTCACCCTAAATTTCCAATCTCCACCTGCTCTCCCCACGGTGCTGACCCCTGCAATGTCTTTGGTTTATGAATATTGAACAATGTTTTTGTGTGATGCACCTTAGAGTCTGTCTTTTGACAGAGATTAAGCGCTATAAAAGTGCTATTAGAATTAGAAACCTTAAGTTATCCACTTTTATCTCGTATTTTTGCAGATTTCAAAGTGTTTTGTTTCAGTCTTTTTCATTTTCGCTTAGTAGTTATTCAATTGGGTGTGTACTAAAACACATCTTTTTTCAGAATCCCCAAATTGTAAATGTGTACAGGAGGTGGTAGGTATTTGATAAGGATTAATTAATTGATAAGGATTAATACCGATAAATACAGCAATGTGGTATCAGATCATGTCCCATTCATGCTGCTCTGTGTGTCATATAAGCTCATACAGGAATTTTGTTTTGCGACCTTGTCCCTACTGTTTCATAAATGGACCAAGGGGGCTGCTTTTAGAGTGTTCACCTTCAACCTCTGAGGTTGCCGGTTCGAATCTCGTCCTGGGCGCTTCATGTTGGAAAGTTGGTAGTTACTTGCTGATGCCCTTAGGTTTACAGTGCAGAATCTTGACGAACTAGTATGCACTGGTTCCTCCACCCATAAACTACCCATCGCAGTATGACCCTGGCTGTTGAACGCGACGTAAAACAAAGAAGTAAATCTAAATAAATAAGTGGACCTTGTATGTACATAGTGTACCTTTACAAATGAGCCTCCTCATCAATTCTAATTGTAATGGTATTTTTATAGCACTTAAT
Source organism: Sabellastarte sp. h YS-2021 (assembly GCA_964017235.1). Classification (NCBI taxonomy): domain Eukaryota; kingdom Metazoa; phylum Annelida; class Polychaeta; order Sabellida; family Sabellidae; genus Sabellastarte; species Sabellastarte sp. h YS-2021. Next base: position 80,232,197 of record OZ024935.1, on the reverse strand, counting down.
CTCCATCAAGTGATACCACCCCATCCCCTTCATTTCTCTGGTGTGTTCATTTTAGCTTAGCCTGTGGAAAAGGTTTTTATTCTTTGTCATATGCATCCTGTCCCAAATACAAATCCTGACTGATTAAACCTTATAGATACTTGTAAAATACAAAATATGTCCAGCCACAGTTAATGAGCCAAGATGAGTTAATTAAAGATTTTGCAGTTTTATATACCGTATTTTTTCAAAATATGCCCCGGGCTTTAATTATTTGAAAATTGCATCAGACCAGGCATTAAATTGAACCAGGCGTTCTTTTGAAATACAAAAACAGTGTTATAAATTGTAAAGCGTGTACTTAGTACCTGGCGTTAATTTGAATCAGGCATTTATTTGAACCTGGGTGTTATTTTGGAAATTTACGGTAGCTTGTGAGGCCAGCACAGAATGGTGTGATTCTAGGTATTATGTGAATTAATCTTTGATAGTGTAAATACATTTAGCTTAGTCTGAAAATGGAAATATGCTCAATTTTGATTGATAAAAGTGTCAAGAGTTTTAATTTGAGGTCTTTAGCAAGAAGTGGATGACACATGGGGCTGTACTGAATGATATGTCTCAGAGCAGCTGCTGCATGTCTTTCCTGTGTCCTGTATACAGGTTTACTAGCCTGGGTAGAGCCTGTGGCGGTACACTGGAATGCCCCACTAATGATTCTCACCTGGATACACATCTATTAGCCTTATTCCAGGCTTTGGCAGTTTGATGCAATGATTCAATTCTGGGTACATTTATTCTTCTTCTTAAGCCTTATGTCCTGTTTACATTTGTGATTTGAGTTAAGCCTTTGAGCTGTCCAAGGATTACCCAATTATGGATACATTAAGTGAGTCAATATTTTGTGGTTATCTGTCTGCAAGTTAAAAATGTTGAAGAGATGATTTGGGTGAAATATTTATTCTTCGATATATTTCTTGGCTTTATAGTAAGACACATTTTGAAGAAAAATTTTCTACTTGCAGTAATGTTTTTGGTTAGTCAAACCAAAAAAGTGTTCCAACATGCCCAAACATACAACAATTAAGAGCCTTAGTGAGGCTATGTAAGCCCTAAACTGCGAAATGATTTGTAGGTTAAAACTTTGTCTGCCACCCCTCATATGATAATATGATGACTGTGAACTTAAGGCATTTGTAGTATCCATCTTTTACCAGACTCTATTATATTTCTTTGTGTCAAGTAATCTTAATTTTCTAAATGTTTGTCTGGGTTCAAATTAACTTTGTGCAGAACCCCTGAGTTGTAAGTTTTGTCACTACTGTACAAGTAGAAATTGTAGTTGGAAGAAATTTTCACAAATTCTTCATTTTCAGGAAATTCACTAGAATTAATTTTCACTAATGGCTCATCTTTACCCCACAGCCCTTAAGGGCTGTCGGGGTATTGTTTTCACCCATGGTGTCCGGATGGGCAGGTGGGCGGGTGGCGGGAAAAAGTTTGTCCGGGCTGTATCTCAGAAACCGTAAGGTGTAGGAAGTTGATACTTGGTAGGGACATTGGTTAGGGGGTGTATGTGTGTGACGTCATGGTGACCTTGATTTGACCTTTGACCTTGCCGTAGTGACCTTTACCTATAAAATCTTGTCCGGGGTATTTCTCGAAAATCGTAAGGTGTAGAAAGTTGATACTGAGTAGGGACATTGGCTAGGGTGTGTAGATGTAAAACGTCATGGTGTGACCTTTATTTGACCTTTGACCTTGCCGTAGTGGCCTTGACCTATAAAACCTTGTCTGGGCTATACTTTGGAAACCATAAGGTGTAGGAAGTTGATATTTGGTAGGGACATTGGTCAAGGGTTACATGTGTGCAATGTCATGGTGTGACCTGGATTTGATCTTTGATCTTGCATATCTGATGGTATTTTATGTCTCTATGAGGATATCTGATACTATTTATCTCTCTTATATCTCTCTTATCTTTTTACTTGAATCTTGGTTGTTGCATCTTTGGGTGTCTTTTGGTGTAGATTAAGCACTGTTAAAGTCATATTAGAAGTCATTAACTGTTTTACTTTTGCAACTTCCCATTGTAACAGATGGTATTGCATCAAGTGAGCCACAGGTTTTGCCCCAATTCCACATAAAAGCATGTATAGCTACATCTGTATGTATGGGTAATATTCAAAATATCCAAACCATAATTCGACCATACAAATGAAAATCAAAATGGGAGAAGTCTTAAAGCTTCATAGTTTTTAGTTTACTGAATTGTCTTGTTTTAATACTTATTCTTTACATGCAATTTCTTTCTCTTAATTTTCTCTACTTAAACATTATTTGGACACTGACACTGCTCTGAAAGTATCCCAATGTGTGTACTGTTTCACTACTTCTATGTCTCATGGTGTTGAAAACTATTTTCCCAGGCTGTGGGGTACGGGCATCTCCGATGCTATTTTTAGTTGATATATCAATACAGATTCAAAATTCCACTAGAAATTATTTTTCACTATCCAAGCTCATTAGCTAAAATAGCTAAAATTAATGCCTAGTGAAAATTTCAACTAATACAGTTTTTTATATATTCCCGATTAATACATACTTCAAACCTATGTTAAGTCTTCTAGCTTTGGATAATAATTGGCATCTGACCATATTTTTGAAAAAAATACTGCATATGGCCTTTTAATTTTATCAGTCAGAAAATAATCCTTATATTTAATTATAATAATTTCACCTGTAAACATATATTAGTTGAAATGTCACTCTTTAACATATTTTACTTCTTGCATTTATAATGTAGTAATAAATACCTATTGTGAGGGCATTTGTTGCAGGATAAACGCCCAGCAAAAATTTCAAATAATGCCAGAGCGCCGTCAGGCGTGAGGGCATTATTAAGGAATTTTTGCCGGTGTATACACCGGGCGTATATCCTGTAACAAACGCCCGAGCATGAGGTATTTATTACTACATTATAAATACCCTAGTCTACCTGGTTGAAAGAAATATCCCTTTATTTTTACAAGGTGACACAAACAAGGGAGCCGCCATATTGTTTTGAATGCATGATCGCCCTCGTAAAAGTGGACGAATTTCCAAACGAGAAATTCGAAACGACACTTCCGTTTTTCAGCGGGCGGTTATTGGAGGTTTTACTCCCAGCTGATTCTATGCGCACAGACGGGTTTTCATTCACTGCGCACTTCCGGTCTTTATAATGTCATACAACATTGCATTACTGATATCTGGAAAAGCCATTTTGGTCACTCTCTACAGGATGAACAGGGATAAGTGAAAGATAGGGCAGATGCAGACTAAGATTAATGTAGAAAGCAACAATTTTATCATCACTCTTTAGGATTTTGATAGCCTGGCCTTCCAGGCTGTCTCAACCATTATGCAAACGTGAAATATTTTTTGCCATAATGCACACTGTATCAGAGGCCTTTCTAGTCTGGGTTTTCCTCAGCAAGCTAGACTAAGTAAATGTATGAGAGCATTATGAAAAATACTTATAATGCAATCAAACAGTTGTGTCTATATTATACATATAAAAGCCTGTGGCAAGGCTAGGATTTTGACAACTACACACAGGAATTTTGGGGATCCACTTGTGTTTTAATACCTTGGAATGAAAAGTATCACTTAGCAATCAAATTTATGATTTACAATAATTTCACAGTAATTCTTCAATACTCAATATTAAACAAAAAATTTACATGTTGTAATATTAATTTTTAGATACTCAAAAATAAATTCATGACTGATATTGATCTGTGTCGAGTCATCATAGAATTAGCTCATTACAGTTTATGTTGTTTTGCAACAATGGATAAGACACTGATAATGTTGTTAAAATAATGTATTACCTCCAACAAGGAGGTATCATTTTCATGACTATTTGTTTGTCTTATTGTTTGTTAGCAGGATTATGCAAATACTACTTGTTGGAACTTCATGGAAAAAAAAATTCATAAAATGTGTACTTGGTCCAACGTAGATGACATTAAAATTTTGAGAGAGATCTGGATCACTGGATACAAAATATAGAGTAAAAAATGTAAAATTCGCCACATATATGAAATTCGCCACATGTGAAAATAATACTAATAAAATAAGTGAATTGTGGTGAGATTAGTTGACTGTATAGTAAATTAAGGCTTTATGAACTGAAAAATACCAATTTTTAGACAAAAACATCATTTTCTTCATAAAATTAACTAAGGCTTTTAGAGGTGGCGAATTTTAGATTCCTGGCGAATTTGAGATTTCTTACTCTAATAAAGACAGTTCTAGTTCTAGCTAGTTTCTCTTAATCTGTCTTCGAGGTATCTTTATATCATAGGAATAAAAGACATATTCGAGTGCTTTATAGTGGTTTTAAACTATCGATCGGCTGAATATTAAAGCCACGAAGCCCGAAGGGCTGCCAATGCTATTATGTAAGTCAAATCCAAATTTGTATTTCATCAGAGAGTAATATCCCCACTCATCATGATGGATTCATAATGATTCCATTTATGTCAGATTTGGCGGAATGAAGGGCGTTGCACATTTACGCGGTGCGGTGCGGCGCAGTACGATTTTTACTACATGCCAAGCAGGCGACTTTTCTTTACTTTGCACATTTGGGCGATTTTTTCCAGCGGTTTTCAGTAAATTGAGAAAAAATATAATAAAAATAGCGAAAACTGGCTAGAAAGGTGGAACTAATCACATATAATTAAACACCTAATACCCCACAGTACATTTCCACACCTATCATACCCTTACATGCAATTTAATCTCTCCACAATGAAGAGCCTTGTCCTTGACCACTGTCCTTTTATAATACTAGTGATTACACCCCCTTTCAATTAACTTCTGGCTTTGTTTTGTCTACATAAATTGCCACACATCTTACTTGACATTTCTTTCTCCATTGAAGTACTTAATCCATCTACAAACAAAACCCTTGGCCAGTGTGTCCCTTCTAGAATTACTGTTAATTGCAATCTTCATTAAATTAAACCCTTTTATGTGTCTATATCAACACACACCATATTTTGTCATCTATCTGCCAGTAGTTAATCCCTTCACAATGAGTCTGTGTGCATTTTGTTTTCCAATTAATATATTTGTGTAGAGTTCTGTGATATACTACCATATTTAACATGTGTGGAATCCAAATATCTATGAAAACTTGGGAGAAAACAGTGAAAAAGCCGCGCGGTTTTTCGGAAAATTAGAAAATTTTCTAAATGGAAAAATCCGCACCGCACCACTTGCTGCCGCGCCGCATATGTGTATAAGCAGTAAACTACTTCCTATATCGCGCCGCGCTAGTGTGCAATGGGCTTAAGAAATACCAAGACTTGCAGCAAGTCTAGTTATATCATGGCTCAACTGTACCATGAAAAACCAGTGAACTTACTGACATAGTAAATTGTTATTACACACATATATAACTCTATCTGTACTCGGATCAGGTCCACCAAAAATGTGTCTAGATTTTCACAAGAACCCACCTAATGCATGTGAAGGGACTTTGATGTTATTTTTCACCCCTGATTCCTCTATGCGTGAAACCCCAGGAGGAATTATGTAACCACATCAAAACCACAGAGTTCAAGACCTGTAAACCACATCTTCTTGTCATCTGCTCACTGGCAAATACCAAGATACAGCTAGTGCTATTGTGTAAGTCAACAATCATAGGGAGAATTTAAGGCAAAAACCTTCTGCAGTAAAAAATTGTCTTTCCTGTGTCCCTTTATTTTACTTTTCTTGCCATTGCAATTATGTGTAGACATTCTGTGTGTGTGTGTATTTTAGAAAAGAAAGTTTTGTAGAGCAACTAAACTTTGTCTGGTGTTTTTTTGCCTTTATTTTGGGATATAACCTCAGCTATGGGCGTAAAGATATGTAGAACAACAATATATATGTCCTATAACTCTGAATAGATTGTTACCTCCCCCCAAGCAGGTATTGTTTTCATGGCCTTTTGTCTGTTTGCTTGTTTGTTAGCATGATTATACAAATACTGCTGTCAGATCTTCATGAAAAAAATCCTAAGATGGGTTTTGGTCCAAGTTATGGGCCAGTTACACTTTCACGGATCCCCCACGGATATAGGCCACGGTTTTATATATGGAAACTGCCAAGGATCCCTTGCGGATGGCGGGGTTTGGGGAGGGGGAATGTTTGAAAAGTGAGTGATTTACGGACGTAACACCGATAACTCCACGGATGATACGGATGCCAGAAGGGCATCAGGGATGCTTTCCGCTGCTTGCGGATGACCGGATACACATCCGTGACCACCCGCAGTGCGGCGGAAACACCCCAGTACACGTCAGGACAACATAGGGATGCATCAGGACATATCAAGGACGCCCCGGATGGGCATACGGACCTTGTGGAAACTTGCAGAGATTATCGGATGGGATTTACGGATCTTTATTTCTCTCGCGGATGTCAGCTTATCGTTTAGGGATTTTTATGATAACATTAAGATGTCCTAGTGGGAAACATTGACCACTGGATACCTGGATCCAAATGCCTATAAAAAGGGTAAGGGTAAGGCCACTAGCCAGATAGAATAAAGAAGCCAGAATGGACAGACGGAAGAGAGCTCTTATACAAATTCAGCTCTTAATATTACAAATATAGAGGCAGTTAGTCATCATTACAGCTATGATAGACATGTTGAGAAGGAGATGGGGTCTACAACAAGGACAGCGAAGACCTGGAAGCGGCGGTACTCTCTTGTTGAAACTCGCCATATGAGTCGCTGGTGAGTTGTACCACCTCCACCTTTAGAAAGTCACAGAAGCCCAGTTGTGGGTTATCAGCCTTGTCATCAGTCAACTTCTTGGCCACAATGTCTTTCAACTTGGTTATCCCCCTCCGGGATTCCACAAGAGCTGATTGGAATTTGGAATCTGCGAAGCTCGAAGTGACGCTGACGCCACACAGTCTAGATTAGGCATATGTGTGTCCAGGTGCGACTTGTCTGCTGGGTCATATTTGGATTCTTGATGAGAAGTATCCTGGAACGGTTCCATGTGCACTATCCTTCTGGATGCGGAGCCCATTGCTGCACTGGCTTGGGAAGCTGACCCCTTTGACGCCCCAAATTCACTTTTTCCTTAAAGATGGCGCACGATATATCCCCTCAGGAAGTGGAAATTGTCTCTGGTCCATTTCTGCCGCTCTGTCAGCTGTGGTCCCCCCAGGACCGACTTCATGTGAGTGACCTTCCCAAAGGGTGTGCGTTGGCTCTGGAACCACTTTTGGCAGGCATCTTTGTCCAAGTTGTGCTCATCACAAAACTTGTCCCATACAGCCTCCCTCTTGGACCTATCCTTGTAGTTCTTTAAACGCTTGTTGTAGAGAATTTCATTGTCATGCAAAAAGTGCATTAATTTCTGCTCATTCTCATCACTGAACACAACAGTGGTTTTCTTGCCCCTTTTGTCAGCCTTTTTGCCCTTGCCCTTCTGTGTCCCCCCAGCGGCATGTGTGTCCTGTGTGTTAGCAATGTCACCAGCACTTGAATCTAATTCCTTCTGTGTCTCAAGCACAATGTCACCCTGTTCTGTATCCGACATCTGCAGAGGATCCTCAACCCCCACCACTACCACCTCCACCACAGCTGCCTGCTGGCTCTGCTGAGTCTCTGGAACACAAGTTAATTCATCCATCTCTGGACTCCTTGCCCGGACTTCAGACTTGTGTGGACATCCTCTCCATCTTCTGATTACCTCTCCTCTTGATCCTTTTCTTTGGTGGCATTTTACAGAAATATTCACCAAACTCCCTATTTTGAAAAAAAATAAAGTCTGAAATATTTTTGGGTAATAAGTATGCCAGCAAAATATACCCTCAAACATATACAGTATCAACTGTAAAAGTTTCCAAAAATTGATGTTTGCACATCGAATTGCCGAAAGTTTATATTAGCAAAAGCCAAGCCCAGTGGCCCTTATATAGAGTTTTGTCCATGACAAAGCATCTTTCCGTTAGTTCCTGAGTTCTGTGTGAAACTACAAATGTATCCGTAAACCCCTTCCCTATTGTCCGTATACACCTCCGGGAATATCAGTGAATATCCGCAGACGAATTTCATATCCGTGACCTTCTCCAAGAACCATCCCTATTGATCCTTGTGGTTTTCGGTAATGTGCATAAACTTCCGGTAGCGTTCGTGCAGCCTCCGAACACCCTCCATGGATATCCGTATACATTTTCCGAGTCTTAATTGGCATGGATGACTCAAGCACATGTACAGAGGCTGTAAGGATGTTATGGACGCTTTGCGGATTACATATGGCTGTGATACGGATATTAATTACACCTAGGATCCGCAAACTTTTTACGGAAAATTCAAGCAGTTTGATTTTTCCGTGGCGCCCCCACGGACACATCTCATCCATGGCGGATGCCACAAAGATATTGCGGACAGTATGGACGTGTTCACGGATGAAAAATATGATCTGTAAATCACTCACAATTTTCCATATTTGGTAACCTGCCACGATCCGGCGGTACATCCGGCCATGTGTAACTGGGGTCGTAGATCCCATTAAATTTTGAGAGTGATCTGGATCACCGTCTGGATACAAAAAAAATATTATAGATCTGGATTTTCCAATTTACTTATGATTACATATATTGGCAGAGGTCTGGGCTCTCCAAATGCTCTGTTATTTGTGTTTTCTGTGAAGGGGAAAACCCAAGACAGTAGACATTGTTAAATGTCAGGGTATTTTCAATGACTTAGACTTTCTGCTTGAAATTACTCCAAAAGTAATCAATGGAGCGTTATCAGATGTTTAGTTTGGGTTGGATCTGGTTACAGAAAAAAAGTCACTTCATTTTGGGAAAAATTCAGATGACATCCTGGATGCAAATAAAACCCAAATTTTCGGATGCTCCCCCTGGTGAAGGTCTGCACTCTCTGAGTGCTTTCTAGTTGTAGAATAAGCTTGTTAATATTAAAAAATCTATTTTGGTTTTTCTCAATACCTAAAAAGCTCAGCTAAGCAGTGCCACAGTCGTTATAACATGAACATTCTGCACAATTACCACAGATAACATAAACACCAGAAGTGTGGCAGTGACCCATCTGAATGTTCCTCTTCATGTGATAACTTTTTACTTATGGAAAAAGTGTATTGCAGAGGAAAATTCATTGTTTTCAATAGTTATATCCTAATTACTGTCAAGCAGTCCTTCTTTTCAAAGTATTTTCATGTTTTCATATTACGTAAAGTGTAATCACATCTGTTTGTTTGTCTGATTGTCTGTGTGCATAACTAAAAAAACTTTACATCAGATTGGAGTCATATTTTGACATAAGGTGGGGTCTATTAACTGGATCCCGATTTCGATTACAGACTTTTTTTAGGGATTTGGCATCAATATCCTCTCCATAACTAAAAACCAATCAATTTGGGGGTCTTATTTTCACATAAGATATACCCCATTCACACTACAGGCAGCATCCCACGCGATAGTCCGCATTTTGTAAAACAACCCTGTCCTTCATCTCCTGTCTTAGGTTTGTATGCCACCTTGTAAAACAGGGGCTGAACATCCATTAACTGGCATGTCCTATGGAATTGTTTAAAATTTCTGCCTCTGAATTTGATACTGTGGGCATGCACAGATAAATGAAAGCAGTGCGCAGAGGACTTTCTTGCTGCAGTAACTGAAGGAGTAGTCCATAGTGTATGTAAGGTTGTGACAGTCATCTTTCGGTGTAATACAGTGACATAAGGCGAGTGGAGGTAAATGGACGTTCGACACTGTGTCACAAGGTCGCATATAAGCCTTGGACGGTAGTTGAAGGACAGGGACATTTTACTTGAACCACAGACTACCGTGGGGCCTACTGGCTGTAGTGTTACTGCTACACCAAATCTCGGAAGATGTGAGGTGTCCTGGGAAGCAGTTCCACCATCTCAAAAAACCTGTAACCATCTCGGAATGGGGCAATAGAGTCTACTCCTCGCTTAGTCCATGTTGAAGAGGAGTGCAGAGTTCTTGTAGTTTTTTCCCCCATAACTGGTTCCAGATCCCTGGCCAGGTGAGACTTTGTGTGTGCTCAGTACTGGTTGTGTCATAATGTGGTGGACATTTCATTTTACAATGAAGGTAATTAAGTTTCTCCAGTAGGGAAGATTTAAGTGTGAAAGCTGTAATGTGTTGAAACTAAAAGGGCTTTTCCATTTCTGCGAGTGCGGTTTATAATAGGTTTACGATGTGATGTAATGAAAAAATGTATGATTCTGGGTATAGTTTACGATGGGTTTATGATGGCGTTACGATGTGTTCCCAATGCACATGATATTTTTCCAATAGCTTCCCCGGATTGGTGTTGCCATTGCCTCTGAAAAAAATTCCAATAGGTTTGCGATAGTTTCCCAATCCATTTGATTGGATTACAAGTCCCATGAGATGAAACAGATAAGTTTGTGATCATTATAAGATGGAAAAGATTGCTGTATGAGTGTAATATAGGTTTAAGATCATTGGTTTACCATGTTATTGGTTTACAAATTGGTTTACCATGTTATAAATCTGATAAGAATCGGGAAAGATTTACAACAATTTCAAACAGTTTGAATTTCTGGTAAACTGTTCCCAATGGGTTTACAAGTGTTGTACTCGTAAACCTATCGGGAAGTTCTATATTTTCCATACAGGATCTCTGTAGGATGGCTTTAAGATCATTAACATGTACATGTATAAGATTGAGTTCCTGATTCCTGAAAATTGACAGTCTGGAGCAAGGTTTACGATATATCGCAGAAATGGAATAGTATGTGGTGGTTACAGACATTATTTATGAGAAAAGGTCATCCCTGCCCCCTCCTTTCCATAGTTCTGCTGAAGGGTTATTTTCTTGGCTGCAAGATTTCGGAAGTATGTGAATGTTGAAACTGTTTATGTTTGGGTACAGGGTACTTCTGCCTTTGATTTGAAATTGGTTTGATACTCTAATCAAGAGGAAATAGCAGATGGCGTGAAGGAAAGATCCATCATGTAATTTTCAGCAGTTCATCACATCAACCAACCAAGGAGAAAAAGGAACAGGGAATCTTTGCAAGGAAAACTAAATTATTTTGGAAATATTTCAGATGCAACAGCCAGACCTTAGGTAGCCTTGCTCAGGTGCTCTAAATATCTACCGTTTGTTTATTGTATTGTATCATGTGTATTTATAATCAGCACAATATCTCCATGTACTACAGGACTCTCACTATATGATCCATCCAACTGTACAAGTACAGCCCAACTCTCAAATTACTGACATTCCCCTAACTGAAAGACAGAGGCTCAAGAATGACCATTTATCAACGTCCTTGAGGTTCTTTAACCTGCCACTGGGGATAGGACCCAATGACAGAGGACATCTGAGCCACTATGTATCTCCCTGTACCTGGGATTGAACCCACATCCTCCGTGTTCCTAGGAGTGTGTGTTACCCAGTAGGCCACAGTGGCAGATTTTTTGCAGTATGGGGGTTCCTTTATTGTTTCAATCGCACAATATTGTGGTTATCATGGGCAGAGTTCAGTTGCTACTTCTGGTGCTCAGACTAGTAAAGTTACTCGGGATAAAACAGAATGAGCATTAGGTGAACTTCTAAATAATGACAAATGTGTTGAAATAACATAAAATATCCGTAGTGTGACAGAATTCAGCTCATTAAACTGAACATCAAGAAAATATTCTAAGGTATGAGACAACCATGAATCCCCCAAAAAATTAAAATATTAAAAGACTAACTCCAAAAACAGCATTAATTCATTTGTTTTGTGCACACAGGGCAGCTTATGAATCTGTGACATGGAAACAGTAAGATGTCAGTTCTGTAAACAGTTAGCTTAAATTAGGTGTCATCGATCAGCAATTACAAAACATGGGGTTTTTTGCTGTTCACTGTAAACAATATGTCTGTCATACTTTTTGGGAATGAAGGTTGAGAAGTTATTCTATAAAACATTGCATCCACACTCCACAAATATTTGTGTTAATTTGTTGTTTTTGTAAGGGCTAGAAACCCATTTCTTAAAATTGGCAGACAGATGTTAAAAAGCTTTACATATATATATACAACTGTTTTAGTTTCTTTTGTTATATATTATTTTTTTTAATATATATAGTGCTCCTCAAACAAAAAAGGGTCTTACATGCAATAATATGCATTTCAAACTTTTTAGGGTTATTAATGAAACGTGACATAAATGCTTACAAAACATAAATATTAAATTAAGTCAGAGAAAGGCTAGTTATCTGTGATTACCATCATTTTGGCTGAGCACATGCCAAAGGTTGGTGAAATGTAAACAATGCTATTTCCTCATTATGTAAAGTGTGTTTTGGGTAGTTACATACTTGTATGACATATGTTTAATACAAAAGAAGTGATGAATGACTGCCTATTATATCAGTGTACAATCCCACACACTCTGGAACCTATTTAAAGCAATAGTTTCTGCTGACTGGCTGTGATTTAAGGAGCAACCACACTTGAAACATACCCTTGTTAATCCTTGAATTAAGGGTCTTCTTGTTAAATTGTCAGTCATATTAATGTACAATTTTCAAGCCGCAGTTGACTCTGTGACTCTGTGTACACAATGACTACTACATCAAGAGGTTTTTAATTCGTCAGTTGTGATTTAATGTTGGCTTTCAGTAACCTAGTTGGTCAGTAAGTTTGGCATATCTAATCACAGGCTTTCACCTCTGGGTGGGTTTTACTTTGACCGGTGAGTGGCAAATGCTGTAGGCCTGGCTGCTGAAGGGGATGTATTTATTTATTTATTTGGGGTTTTACGTCGCTTTCAACACTGTACAGGTCATATCACGATGGGTAGTTGGAAGGGCAGAGGAAACCAGGACATAGAGTTCGCTAGGGTTCTGTACTGTAAACTGCCGACCAACGGCTGAAGGGGATGTAGAACCCTATCTTTGACCTAACTTTGTCATTTATGATATGACACACGAAAATGCAAAATTAATGGTTTTGGAGTTATGGAGCAGATATTATTCAGAAAAATCACTAAAAAATTTCTGAATTCTCGATACAGATAATTTTGAAGAGGATTAAGACACCTGTAGACCCCAATTTATGTCAAAGTATGACCCTAGTCTAATGTTAGTCTTTTGAGTTATGTGGATGGACTAACAAACGGACAAATGGATGTGATTACAGTGACCCCTTGAAGATATTTAATACACAGAAATCTCAGTGCCCTTATTAAGCAGTCAACACATTGAACCTCCCCTGATATATGGACTGTGCTATTTAAGGGGATGTAAACCCCCAACACTGAAAACTGACATTGAACAAGAAAGTTTCAGACTACAATATAATGTTTGAGTTTTTTGCAAGGCTGAATGAGGAGCTGAAAACATGTATTCACTTCTCATGATTTTTCCAAAAATATAGAATACATTTTTCACCAAATGAAGCTTGTAATCTGACGTTTACTTTAAAAATAAACTTTTCTACTGCAGCTGCTGGGGTCTTTGACCGGTTGAGAGAACCAGTGTTTTTTTTCTGCCAGTAAGTCTCCACACAGATATATAGGCTCTCCCCACCCCACCCTGTGATCTGTTTTTATAATCTTTTAATTATTGATAGTCTTTTAATTATTGGAATCTGATATTTTAAAATAAAGATGATATTATATTTGGAAATTGACAACCAAATCAAATAAATTTCTACTTAAAAGTGTAGGAGGAAGGGGGTGTGTATACAGGTAAAATTACAGTCCTGATCTAATGCACCCAATGTCACAAAGCCTGACACTTTTGCCTAGTTAAAATACCAACATTATAATAGTGAACTATTCGATGCACAATATGTATTCAACAGAGAATACACATGGCATCAAATGGAAAACTGTTCCATTCAGAATATGTGTTGTACACGGAAAATGCAGATGCATCATACAAAGAATTTGAGCAGCTATTTATTTTTGTCTGAAATCTGGGTTTCGTCCCTTGATGTCAACTGTACTGTCTATATACATGTATTTGGATATTTGTTTTATAATGTAATGTATTTCTATTAAGTACAGTAAGTTTAGTACAAGATTCAAAGTGCTATTTGAGTAATCCTGACAGCACATGTACAGCCCAAGCTCGGGGTTAATTATTATCCCCCTACTGTTCAGCTAACCAAGTTGGTTACCCATCAAGTTTGTCACTAGATGTCCCATTAGGGTTGATCGCCAAGCTTACCATGTCTAGATTGTCACCTGCCTTAAAATGTATCCGACACAACAAAATCTATATTGCAACAAATGTAACGGGTCCTTGTAACAGTAATGCATAAATCTACAAAGCCATTTGTGAAGAGGCTTTAATAGTGTCATAAAATGAAGGTGACAATCTTGTGTGGGCAATGAACTTGAGTATGCAAGTAGTAAATGAAAGCCAGAATCTAACGAATGAACATATATCAAAACCCCTAAAGTTCTTTAGCCAGCAATTGGGGATTGGACCCAATGGTAGAGGACCACAATTTTAAGTGGTCATCCATGACACTCTGTTTTTGTCTGCACCTGGGATCAAACTCAGGTCCACTGTGTTCCTAGTTGAGTGTGTGACCCACTAGGCCACAGTCGAAAAAAATATATACCATAGATAATAGCAGCATGGTAGAGATTGGGCTGTATTTCAAGATGTCCTAATATCCTGTTAACTTAATGTAACCTGAATGTTTCTTGTTTCTACATTGCAGGTTCAGTAGATCTACTATCAGCCGTCCGTATTCCTGAGACATATGTCAACACAGATGGAATCTCCATTGCCCCAGGCTTTTGCGCAGGGCGAAGTGGTTCCACCGAACCTGATATTGCATTTGAAATTACAGAAAATCCATTGTCTAGACCTTTAGAAGAAGTTATAGCAAGTAAGTCTTTGTTGTCAATATAACAAAGGAACTGCTATTGTTTTTGATTACACAGTCAAAACCCTTGCTATTCACAGAACAGCCTGGTGTCATAACTTGACCCACTCAGGACACAGAATACTTGTATACAATTGGTTGTGTTTGGAATCACTCAATTCATACATTTTTTCATACCATATAAGGTAAGCAAAGCAATGACCATCATAAATTTATTGTTTTCATTCATTTCCATAGGCAGATTCCGATCTGATGGCAAAGTCGGAGCACCGATTACATATATAAATTATATTATCACCTAGTTAAAAGCAAAGTACAAAGTTAATTGATTTAATTGTTGTCAGTAACATACACATATAACCTGCGCTTGTGTGGATGCATATTTTAATCAAAAGAAATCAATTTTGCTACTCTTAAAATAAGGATAAATAAGGATTTTGTGTCCAACTTCTGCCAAATTATGGCAAGGTGCAGTAGACCTCTGTCAATGTATTTGGGTTTTAATGTCGCTTTCAACACATTGTGTAGGTCATATCACGACAGGTAGTTTTACGGGCAAAGTAAACCAGTACATACAATTGGTCAAGGTTCTGTACTGTAAACTGCCGACCAACGGCAAGCAACTACCTGTTTTCCCACTTGAGGTCGGGCCGGGTTTCAAACTCTGATCTCAGAGGTGGGAGGCGAATGTTACCACTCTGCCACCATGGCCCCTAGACCTCTGTCAAGTACCATTACCTTTCAATTGGAAATAAATAAAAGGTCATTGGAGAATCTTTTCCATTGAAATTATTTGGAATTTCCTGGAAATATGTCTCCGGTTCAGCTACATTCCTGTCAATTACTAGCCTTGCTGAAGGCTCAAGTTTCTTTGCAGTTAGGGAAAGTTTTCAGTTCAGATAATGGAGTTTCAGTTTCTACAATGTAATCATACATGTACTGACTGTTACAGCAGCATATAGCTAAGAGAAAGTCTGATACAGTTCTATCTCTTCACATGTATGAGTGCTTTATGAATACCAAATATTTATGTGCATGTTTGAAAACATATGCAAATTTGAGCCTTAGGCAAGGCTAGTCAATTACTGGCATTCTACCAATAAATGCACCCCACTAGTTGTGAACACCAACTTTATATTTGTTTGATAGAGGTCAAGGACAAATGCTTTGATGAGTCTACACAGACAGTTACTGGTATTTCTGGATTGTACTAAAAGAGACAAACAGTTTGTCAAAATATAAGACTTTGAAACAAATATTACAAAAACTGATTCCAGTTTTCAATTGAAGTACGTATCATCATTTTGGTAATTTTGTTTATGCAGAATATTATTTAAAGATTTTAATACTACTTTATTTCAAAAATAAACTTTAAAAGGGTTTAAAAGATGGAACACATATCAAGAACTAGTGCCCTATTTCACTTCGTATATAAGCTGGCATCATCTCTAGAAGATTAAAGCCTCATCTTAATTACATAATTCCACCATCACAGTGTCGATTTCTAAGTGAAAGACAAATGGGAGAATGCACAAGACTTATATATGACTTAATATTTCATAGAGAAAAAGGTAATATCTCAGGACTTTTCATGTCAATCGACTCTAAAAAAGCCTTAGATTCTATGTCTTGGGAATTCTTATACCAGTCGTTAGAATTTTTTGGTTTTGATGCCAAGTTTATGAAGTGGGTTTACCTTTTTAATGACTACATGAATGCATATATTCTGCAAAGTGGCTTCTTATCCGACCAATAGTGTCAAAACGTGGCTGTAGGCAAGATGATCCCATTGCTCCTAGACTTGCTCCAAGTCTTTGTATTTGTATCCATCAGTAACCAGAACAGTCAAATTTAAATTGGAAACTTACAGGAGTTCACTATACCACAAGCAATCTGGAGTATGGGGGGATAGTCTCTGAAAAAACTATTTGCAGATGACACTACTATAGATGGATGTTTAAGTTACCTACAGGCAACATTAAATTTACTAGGAGAGTTTGGCACCTTAGCAAGCTTGAAAGTTAATTGTAAAAAAAGAAAATCACCTGTAAGGCTGGACAGGGGAAAACCTACTTTTCTCTCTTGGGAGTAGAAATTACTGATATAAATTATCTATAAAAACTGAAAAAGCATGATTCTTTTTTAAACTCATTGATACATATATACTAGCCTTCTGTAAGGCTAAAATTTAAATGATATCTTTTCAAACAAGTGCACAGATATTTGCCCAGCAAACATTCTAAATGTTTATAAACGTTTATAAACCTTAAAAACCTTTTGTAAACCTAAAATAAACCAATATTTTCATCAATTTTTGGTCTAATGGTTTATATGGCGTTTCACGGTAATAGAAACCTTTCATAAACGTTTATAAACGTTTTTAAAGGTTTAGTTGTAAACCGCCTCGTTTTGAATTTCGATGCTGATGTCATCATAGCCATTACGCCATTTTGTTTTGGAATTGAGAAAACAACTTTGGTAAGTATATCCTTTTATATCTCACTTTATGTGATCAATCTGTCAAAATGAAATACTATTTTAGTATGAGGTTTTGTTGTAGCTTTAAAGGAACTGATATTTGACAAATAGTATTTGGTATTTATGTCAATATATGCTATTTTTATAAGTGGCATTGGACGTAAGGTGGGAACTGTGTAAATGTATTATCGTACTTTTCTTTGGTTTAAAAACATTTATAAACGTTTCCATAAACGTTTACAAGTATTTCATTTTAAACCTTATTTCAACCTTATCTAAACCTTTCTCTTATAGGTTTTAAAATGTTTATAAACATTTATAAATGTTAGACATATGGTTTAGAAACGTTTAAAAATGTTTACATAAACGTTTGCAAGTATTTCATTTTAAACCTTATTTAAACCTTATCTAAACGTTTCCCCTATGGGTTTATAAACGTTTATAAACATTTGAAATGTTTGCTGGGTGCTATTCATAAAGCATTCATACATGTGAAGAGATAGAGGCTACATAGACACCTAACAACTGGTAAAGTTACCATTCTGAAAACTTTTATCCTATCAAAATTAAATAATCTTTTCACAATAACTATCATATCCACCAAGCTTTTGAAAAGTATAAATGATCTTTGCTGTAACAATTTACGAAATGTTTTATTATTGTCTTTTGTGTGTTTCTAGATGGCATTCCTTATGACTTTTCCATCATAGCAACATTCAAACCGAAGGTAGACACTGAGGGTTTCCTTTTTTCTATTTATGGGTAAGTGTTCAGCATCTGTAATTATGAAAATTACCCTCTTGAAGAGCTTATCTGTTGACAGGCATTTGATAGTAAATAATGTTCATCAGTGTCATGTCTTTTGACATCACTGCATTGTTATTTAACTGCTCTTGAATTCTTTGATAAAAAAACTCTGATAGGGCTTCTCCATCTCCTCAATTATGCAATTTGTTTACAACCCTGTAAATTGTCAGTTCGAGAGGTGGATCTTTTCCATCGTAGTGATCCTAAAGCCATTGTAAGCCCATTGTGTATGTAAATTTCAGTACTTCCTGATTGGTTCCCCAATTGCATGCATTTGTATGTCCATTGGGGAGAGTTTCTGACAATATGAAACTGTTTGAAATTATTGAAAAATTCTCCCCAATACTTTTCAGACTTTTACCATCTTAAACTCCTCTTAAACCTATCTTTCCACTTGTAAAGTCATTTTTTTCATCTTACAGCAATCTTAGCCCCATCTTTTTCATCTTAAATCTATCTTTAAGGTTCTTAACCAATCTGATGGCTTCTTGACTTCTTGAAGCAATTGCAGCATCCATGGGAAAGTTATAAATAAAAATCGTGAAACTGTATCTAAAACTACACAAACAGATTGTGAATTATTTAATTTTTTTCCGATTGGAAAGTAGGTTTATGATCACAGCGCAATAATGGAAAAGCATAAAAGTATGTAGAAGTGCATTGTTTAATACATTCTGTATTAAGATGGTATAAATGATGAGGAACAAGTTAACACTCTTTTACCCTGTAATTACCTCCACCAAGGAGGTATTACATTCGTGATCGTTTTTTTTGTGTGCCTGTTTGTTAGAACGATTAAGAAAATGCTACTGATATGCTATCTTCAAGGCCAACTTAGATCCCATTAAATTTTGAGAGTGATCTGGATCACAACATGAATACAAAAAATATTAAAGCTCCAGATATGTCCGTTTATTGTATCCACCAGAGGCATCCGGTGGACACTTTGGGCCCTTCCTCAAGGTCAAACGAGGATAGCCAAACTTAAAAATGCTTATAACTCGCTTATTATTGGTCCTAGAGGTTTGGGATGGTAAACTAAAATATAGGAAATCATGGGCTGTGAATATTTTGGTGTGGTCAGATTTGACCTTTGGCCCTTCCTCAAGGTCAAACGAGGATAGCCATGAGGAAATCATGGGCTGGCAATCTTTTGGTGTGGACGGATTTGACCTTGGGCCCCTCCTTCAAGGTCAAACGAGGATAGTCAAACTTAAAAGTGCTTATAACCCGCTTATTATTGGTCGTAGAGGTTTGGGATGTTAAACCAACCTATAGGAAATCATGGGCTGGAAATCTTCTGATGTGGATGGATTTGGCCTTGGGCCCCTCCTTAAGGTCAAATGAGGATAGCCAAAGTTAAAAGTGCTTATAACGCACTTATTATTGGTCCTAGAGGTTTGGGATGGTAAACCAACATGTATGAAATCATGGGCTGGGAATCTTTTGGTGTGGTGAGATTTGACCTTGGGCCCCTTGTTCAAGGTCAAACGAGGATAGCCAAACTTAACAATGCTTATAACTTGCTTATTATTGGTCCTAGAGGTTTGGGATGGTAAACCAACATATAGGAAATCATCGGCAGGAAATCTACTGCTGTGGACGGATTTGACCTTGGGCCCCTCCTTTAAGGTCAAACAAGGATAGCCAAAGGTAAAAGTGCTTATAACTCGCTTATTATTGGTCCTAGAGGTTTGGGATGGTAAACCAGCCTATAGGAAATCATGGGCCTGGAATCTTTTGGTTTGGTCAGATTTGACCTTGGGCCCCTCCTTCAAGGTGAAACGAGGATAGCCAAACTTAAAAGTGCTTTTAACTCACTTATTATTGGTCCTAGAGGTTTGGGATGGTAAACCAACCTATAGGATATCATGGACTGGGAATCTTCTGGTGTGGTTGGATTTGACCTTGGGCCCCTCCTTTTAGGTCAAACGAGGAGAGCCAAAGTTTAAAGTGCTTATAACTCGCTTATTATTGGTCCTAGAGGTTTGGGATGGAAAACCAACCTATAGGAAATCATGGGCTGGGAATCTTTTGATGTGTTCAGGTTTGACCTTGGACCCCTCCTTCAAGGTTAAACGAGGATAGCCAAACTTAAAAGTGCTTATAACTCACTTATTATTGGTCCTAGAGGTTTGCAATGTGAAACCAACTAATAGAAGATCATGGGCTAGGAATCTTTTTATGTGGTCAGATTTGACCTTGGACCCTTCCTTCAAGGTCAAACGAGGATAGCCAAACTTAAAAGTGCTTGTAACTCGCTTATTATTGGTCCTGCAGGTTTGCAATGTGAAACAAACTCATAGGAAATCATGGGCTAGGAATCTTTTGATGTGGTCAGTTTTGACATTGGGCCCCTCCTTCAAGGTCATATGAGGATAGCCAAGCTTAAAAGTGCTGATAACATGCTTATTATTGGTCCTAGAGGTTTGCAGTGTGAAACCAACTCATAGGAAATCATGGGCTGGGAATCTTTTGTTGTATTCAGATCTGACCTTAGGCCCTTCCTCAAGGTCAAACGAGGATAGCCAAACTTAAAAGTGCTTATAACATGCTTATTATTGGTCCTAGAGGTTTACAATATGAAACCAACTTATAGAACATTATGGGCTGGGAATCTTTTGATGTGATCAGATTTGACCTTGAGCCCCTCCTTCAACATCAAATGAGGACAGCCAAACCTAAATGTGCTTGTAACTTGCTTATTATTGATCCTAGAAGTTTGCAATGTGAAACCAACTCATAGGAAATCTTGGGCTGGCATTCTTCTGATATTGTTAGATTTGACCTTTGGCCCCTCCTTCAAGGTCAATTGATGGTTCACTGGCTTTGATGAGTTGTCTTTCCGGTGGATACAGATTTGCATCGGTTCTCTGTAGGTCTAGTTATTATTGAGCTGTTTTTTTTAAAAAAATCATACATGCCTTGGCGGAGGTATGCACTTTCCAAGTGCTCTTGGTTCCTGTGGTATGGTTGAATGCTGCACCATTTGTGAAAAGGAGGTTCATAACAATAATAATGGTTAAAAGTGCAAAATGATTTAGCAACTCATTTTATAGATTTGCTGAAATGGTGTATACATAATAACCTCTGATGAGGAAGTATTATTTTCATTACCATTGGTTTATTTGTTTGTCTGTTTGTTAGCAGAATTACACAAATACATCCTCGAAAATAGAGGATGGGTTTTGGTCCAAATTAGATCCAATTTAATTTTTTAGAGTTATCTGATTGCTTGTGTGTCTGTGTGTCTGCCCGACTGTCTCTCTGTCTGCCTGTCTGTTAGCAGGATTACACAAGTACTACTGCTTGGATTGTCCTCAAAAAATAGAATGTGGGTTTTGGTCCAACTTAGATCCCAGAGAATGGTCTGGATCACTGTTCAGATACAATAAAAATATCCAGATTTTCACTTTTCCTTAATATTATTATAATCCTTGATGGAGGTAGTGAAATTACATGCCTAGTTTCCCACTTTATATTATTGTTTATAATTGTTCTCATATAACACCAAGATAGATACATGTAGTATTGAACTGTCCTGAAAAACGTGTATATATTTTTTTCTAATTTCCTTGAACGTTTTCCTTAACAATATTATTAACTCAGTCAAGGAGGTATAAAATTCATGTTTTTTTTGTCAGTACTTTTGCCATTTGAGGCCCAACACATTGTTGGTAATGCTGACGTTATTTCAAAAGTTTGTATGATTTTGATAATGTCCATATTTTAATTAGGTAACATTTTAGAATCATTCACAGTCATCCTATCTGGGATCTTGTATGGATCTTATTGACAAAATTAGTATTTTATCAATATTGTTTATTCTTTCAGAGCTATGAGTAGTCGTCCCATCTTGGGTCTCTATATCGGTGAAGTATCAAAATTGGTGTACCATTATAAAAATAAGAAGACAGAGGAGCAGCATTTACCGGTGTTGTCAGACCTGCAGCCAGATGGAGAGTAAGTGGTCACATTTAGGGTACCAGCTTATCAATATTTAAGGTACCAGTCTAATAGTAGTGAACTATTAGAGATTATGGTCAAATTAATGTACAAATAAGTGTAACGGAGATGTTTGAGTGTAGAAACAAATCATGAGCGCCGTTATTACAATTGAACCCACATTAATATACAGTAAAACATAAACCCAAGCAAACATGATGCAAACTTCATTTATATTCTGCCACAGGTAGATGTATGAATTAATACCCTGGGCCTCATTGGCAAAAGCAGTTAAATCCATTTTTGGGCTTAAGTTTAAAAAGGTTGTCTCAGCTTCAAAATTTTGCCTCAAAATTAAATTCAAATTTAGTTACAAAAAATTGGTAAATCCTTTTTTTTTTCAATTAAAGTTGTAGTTTAGCATTCTGCCCAGCGCAAAGCTGCCTTTAATCTGCCAAAGTAATTAAAAGATTCATGTATTGCCCTCATATCTGATTGGTTATTGGCCAAACGTGTCTTAAATACATCTGCATCATACACCATGCAATCTATATTATCTCAACAATTTTGCAAAGTCAAAATTTGTTTTTATATTCTAAAATGGTAGGTTGCGCAGTGACCATGGACACGTCTTTTGCGCAGTTCAGAAATCGTGAATATAGAACGGTAAATAAAGTAACGCTAATACATCATCCCTTCGCGTACAAATGTAAACAAACGACTCACGATAAAATAAATGGTTAAAATATTCATAAAATTGTTATTTCTTGCTTGATTTTAACAAATAGCATATCGTTTTAAAGCTTCCAACAAATTGAAAGCATCTACAGTGACAATCTCTCAATATTTAATAACAAATTCTATGAAAGTAGAGTAACACTTTTTTACCCTAGATATCACTATGATGGAACAGCCAACATGGCGTTGGATTTATTTTGATAAGATTTATTTTGCATAAGATTTACCCCTTATTTTTACTAAAATATTTATGTAACCATTTTAGAATAGGAATAAAAGACAAATTCTCTCTTCTTTAGGTCAAATATAGCTCATGGTGGACAGTAAACCACACTACTGTATTTCCTATCAATAGACAACAGTTGCAACTGTTAGAGTAAGAAATCTAAAATTCGCCACATATCTGAAATTCGCCACATGTGAAAATACTAATAAATGAATTGTGGTGAGATTTGTTGAATGTATAGTAAATTAAGGCTTTTTGAACTGAAAAATACCAATTGTGAGACAAAAACATCATTTTCTTCATAAAATTAACTAAGGTTTTACAGGTGGCGAATTTTAGATTCCTGGCGAATTTTAGATTTCTTACTCTACATTTGTTTGCAGATGGCACAGAGTGGGTATCAGTGTGTACAAGAAGAAGTTGACGGTGATTTATGACTGTGAGGAGAGGGACCCCATCCCAATGCCCCGCAAACTCAACTCAGAGACAGAGGAGACTGGCCTCATCTTTATCGGCCGTGGCATCGAGGCTGACGGACCGTTCTTCCAGGTGAGTTTGTTGTCTTATGGTCTGTTACACTGAATACCTGACCACATTAACATCTGTGGTCAGTGGCTGTAGAACTGGCTGATGGGGCACGTGCAGCTGGGGGAAAGTAGCGGTTGGTTCAAATGTGACGATAGCTGGCCTGGGTTCAAGTGCATACAGCTAAGTACAAGTACTTTGCCAAGTAAAAGTGCAAGTACTTTTATAGTGTATGACCTATAGGTACGATGAAAAATAAATGACCCAAAAATATGCTAAAAAATATATGACCCAAAAATATGACATGTAAATTATTAAAAAGGGTAGACTAAATGAAGCCTCTGTATAATTAAAGAAAAGGTACACTATGGCTAACTGAACAGTTGTTTATTCTCAGATAAAACAATGCAAACTTCAATCTATTTACACTCTGCTGAAAGACAGTAAAAATTTTCCACCTCATAAATCACTTAATAAAACTACAAATATACTATGAATCTTCTTGGAAAGTAGCTAAAAAGTACTTGGACTTTTTAGCCAAGTACAAATACAAGTACTTTTAAATAGTTTCATCTCTAAACTACAACTAGTTGCAAATTAGTAATTAAGTTAATAAGTACTTATACTGTCCCCCGACCTGGATGATAGCCTGATGGAGCATTTGCCCTTGCTGCTGTTGGATTTTTGCTCTTGAAGTTATAGTCAAAAGATAAACAGTGTTAGAGTTGATTCTATGGACTAGGATTGTATATATTTCTCTTCCATCAGGATATGCACTCAGAGAGGGCATACCTGTACCAGGTCCCAACACCTCCTATATTCCCCTTGAATAAAATGATGAAAAGTCTTTTAAAAACATTCCTGGATCCAGACAGTGGTCAAGATCACCACCAAAATTTAATCATCTGTTCCTGTTGCTATTATTAATATTTCCTGAAAATATTTTGCAAAAAATTAAAATAAACAGACAAACATATGCTGCCAATTACATAAGCTCCTTGGTGTAATGTAATCTAATGGGGACTTTAAAAGCACTTAATCTCCATCAGTGACAGACTCTAAGGCGCATCTGAACATAAAAACAAGGCAATTAACATTAATCTAATGACATAGCCAGGTCATACCAAGGAGACACTGGGGTGACAGGGGAGGCTATGGTTGATAGAAATATACATCATTCAGATAATTTTGCAGTTATACATCACTTACCTCACCACTTCTTTGTTGTATCCCTTGCCTGAACACATTAACATAACTGCACAAATTTACTCCTTTTTGTTGGTCTACAGGGTGATGTCCAAGAGCTACTGTTGATTCCCGATCACAATGCTGCCTTTGACGTATGTCAGTACTATACACCTGACTGTGAGGTGCCCTTTCAACGAGGAAACTCCAGCGTACCTGGGCTTATTGGAGATGATGCAAGCGTAAGTGTCTTTCCGTTAAAGTTAAGAGGATAAACTATGCAGGATCCCCGTATATTACTAATCTAATCTAATGTGGACTGTTATAGCGCTTAATCTCCATCAATGACATCTCTTAAGGCACATCTGAACATAAAACAAGGCAATAAATGTTAATCCAATGACATAGCCAGGCCGTACCAAGGAGACACAGGGTGATAGGGGAGGCTATGGTGGATAGGCTTTTGCAAACAGGTAAGTTTTGATGTATATTACAGCAGGTTTTCACTGTATTGTGTCTTTGGTACCATTTTAGGTGCTATTGCAGTTTTATTTGGGGAGGATTCATTGTTGTATTCTTAGTATATTTGTAAAGTTTATTGAGTAAGTCATGTGACATTGAAGCCACTGTAAATCATTGTGATACTTTTGTCATCTAGACTTGCGCCGAGTCTTTGTATTTCTCATTCCACCAAATCCGACGTACATGAAATCATTATGAATCCACCTGATGAAGTAGGGAAGCTACTGTCTGATGAAATACAATTTGTCAGCCCCAAATTCTGGTAAAGTTATTCGATATCAGTCCTCATATAGTACCTTAGACAAAAGGACTTGAATGAAGTCTAGTAGTCATCACATATTGTTTCTATTACCATGTGAATTGATAATTAAAGCCATTTATTATATCCAAACACACAAAAAAGCAGATAATTGCAATTAAGTCTGGATCAGTAGCATATTTTCCTTTTAACTGTCCCATGCATGCAATCCTGGGCCCGTATTCACAAAAGGTCTTAGACTTAGCCAGGTCTTAGGCTTAAATCCAGTCTTAAAGTTAAGACTTTTGTCTCGGCTAAGTTTTGTCTTAAAACCGTATTCAAATAACCACAGTGGTTTTCTGTGTCATGTGACCTTTTATATCTTTTCAAAATATAATATTGGTGCCATATATCCTTCATTTGATGTATTTTGTCTAAGGATAAGGGCTGTTTTGAAATGGAAAACCATGTTGCCACATATAAACTTCCCAAAGACTACTTTAGTGAGGTGTTCTGTGTAATTATACTTTATTTACAGCCATTTCAAATTTTGAAGTGGAGAAAAGTTTATGGCGGCCATATTTAAGTCCGCTTTACAAAATATAAGCCCACTACCTCCCAGACTTAAAGTTAAGTCCACTGACTTAGCAATTTCATGGACTTAGCTGCTTTGTGAAATCTGCTAAGTCTAAGACAGCAGACTGAACATTCTTTTGACAAAATTTAAGACCAAAGTCTTAAATTTAAGTCTAAATCTGGACTTAAGTCCCTTTGTGAAATCGGCCCCAGATAATTGCAATTAAGTCTGGATCAATAGCATATTTTCCTTCTAACTGTCCCGTGAATGCAATCCTGCTCTGATTCAATTTTTAACCAAAAAAAAGCTGTGTTCTAACATATCTTCAATAAAATATTCCCACTAACAGGAAGTTAAATTTATGAAAACAAAACCTGGCAGTTCTACTCAAAGAAATCATTGAAGAAGTCTTAAAATCTATGAAAATATGAGATAAAAACTTACAGCTTGGCACCATATCATAGCACAAACCATAACTTGGCACAAAATGGAAGATCCAATATTTATTAACATTTCATTGTCATCGATAAAACTCTTGAAGATTCTCATGCCAAATAAGGATGATGCTGTGACAACAGGAATGTCCTCGTTATGCCAAATTATTGTGTTGATTTGAGGTAGAAATTATATTATTGTCCATTAAAAACGATTTGAAAAGGTTTATCGCTGTAATCTTATTTCCGTGAAGTATTTGTTCAATTTGCGCTAGTGTCAATTGATATTGTAATCAAGAGAAATCCACAAAACTACACTCAGAACAAGCAAAAATAAAGTTTTTGTGTCCAAGTCGAGCCAAGTTACGGCTGGTAGGAGTAACATTTCTATAGATTTACGGATGGTTGCTATTATTTTAAGTTTTGAATTTATACATTCATGAAGGCAGCACTGACGTCCATCAAACTTCATGAAATCCTGTAATTTTGTAGGGACAAGTTGACACTGAACATTACTTGAACCAAATAAAATGGATATTCATATGTCTAATATGTAGTCTACTATACCTAGTATTTTCCAGAAACAGTACAAGATTTGTGTTTGAGTCACCAGTTTATTCAATTGCAGTGAAACATTTTTATGGATTTTGAACAGGTCTTCGACTGTGTTCTGCAGTTGTAGGCAACAGTTTACAATTTTTTGGTTATGACAGTAAACATCTCTTATATTTAGTTGAGCAAAATGTACTCACCATATTTTTCACTTTTTAAGGTTAAAACCACTAAATTAAATATACCTCAGCAATCATCTATCAAAATTTGCTAGATCTTCACAAGGACTTGTTTAGTATGTTTTACTTAACAACTATGTTAGCTATGTCATACTATGACAACAAATACTGCATTATCCAGCATAATGGAATCGCTTATTGTTACACTTATGGGCAATAAAGGCAGAATTTTGTGAAAGTGGGGGTTGGTCATTTAAATGATTGTAAATAATGCAATAAAACCTGTAATTTCAGTGTTTCTTTGATTTATGATGTATTTTCTGGATTTTTAATGGCCATGTCACCCTTTGTTACATTGAATATTTCATGGTTTTACCATTGTCAAAACATGTGATCAGTTACTTACACCAACAGAAAGTGCAATCAGTCCTGTTGTTAAGTAGAGATCTGAGCCAAAAGATGTAATAATCTATGTATTTTCAACCGGTTTTGTTGTGAATTTTATAAAGTAGCATGGTTTACATCTTATTATGGGGTGTTTAGACCATTTTTCTTACTTTTTCTTAGTATGTTATAATACATATTATGAATGTTCGGGAGGGGAGTTTAATAGAGTAGGGGCATAACAACAAGTGATCCTGGTACGTTCTTATAATTAACAACTGATTATTAACAATATGACTGTGTTAAAAATAAAAACTTTAATTTGTTATTATAATTTCAGGCTGTAGACCAGTACGGGCGTTGGGTGAGTATATTTTCTGTTTGTATTTTTGTTGAAATTGTAACATTTTAAAAAATTCATTGCATGTCACACTGCTCACAAAGTGTCTTTTTAAGACAATAAATGATAAATATTGACACATAAAATGAAACCAAAAAAAGTTATATGACATATAAATGGTCTCCAACGTAGCAGAGTACATCTCTAAAGTACAAAACTAAAGGCAGAATTTTCTGTTCGTGTTCATATAATATATAATATTCAGTACATCATACAAACTGTTGAGTAGAAGGCCTTTGCAGATAACTTATTTAACAGAGTGTCTAAACAAGTTCAGGGGGTCATGGTGGCAGAGTGGTAACACTCTCGCCTCCCACCTCTGAGGCCGGGGTTTGGTTCCCGGCATGACCTCAAGTGGGAAAGCTGGTAGTTGCTTGCCGTTGGTTGGCAGTTTACAGTACAGTACCCTGACGAACTGCATGTACTGGTTTCCTCTGCCCTTCCAACTACCCGTCGTGATATGACCTTTACAGTGTTGAAAGCGATATAAAACCCCAAATAAATAAATAAACTAAACAATTTTAGGGATTAATTTTAGAAATATCATATGAACATATCTGAAATGAAAGTATTACAGCTAAAACTACTTTAAAGAATAATACTCTTTGTCTGGATTTTCAGTACAGACTCCTGACTAACATTTGATAAAAAAACTCATGCTGCATATTCCAGTTTCTCATAGATTCGAATTTAAAAAGCTATATTTTATAACTATATATGTTTTCATATTGATACATATATTTTATCAAGCACCTTAAAAATGTCTGTATCTTGTTCTAGTCTGGTTGGTCCATTTAGTTGTTATTACATTGTATTGAAGTTTCAAGGACACCAGCTTTAGAAATAGCTACTTTTTCATGATTCTCAGTGATAAATACTCTCCTTCACTGTCTGCTGAAGGATTAGAATTAAAAAACGTATAGAGTAAGAAATTTAAAATTCGCCACATATCTGAAATTCACCACATGTAAAAATACTAATAAAATAAATGAATTGTGGTGAGATTTGTTGACTGTACAGTAAATTAAGGCTTTTGGAACTGAAAAATACCAATTGTGAGACAAAAACATCATTTTTCTTCATAAAATTAACTAAGGTTTTAGAGGCGGCGAATTTTAGATTCCTGGCGAATTTTAGATTTCTTACTCTAATTATAATTCATTTCCCTATTCTGGTTGATTGACATTCTTTTATCCTGCCACCTCTCTGAACCTAATAGGGCAGGATTCACCAAAGGTCTAAGCCAGATCTTAGGCGTATGTTTGCTACATTTGCATACAAAAGTTAAGCCTAAGACTTGGCTTACATCTTTCGGTGAATATGGGCCCTGGTTTACCTTAGTTCTGGGGACGTATTTTACAACAATACTTAGATAATTTCTGGCTTAGATTTCAAGTATTTCTTAGATTTCAGGCAAGAAATTATGAAACTGAACATTCCTTACTTTATTTTATGAATACAAAGTGCAAGAAAAACAAGCCTTCCCATACTTATTGTATTGTTGTATTGTTAAGTATTATTGTAGAATACAGCCCCAGGTTAGTTTTCTTAAATAAAACCCTGTTAAGTCTAATATAAAGAGATCAGAAATATAATTCTTCTAATGCCCACATTCACAAAAATTCTTATTCTTAGAATAAGAATTTTTCTCAGAATATTAGCATTTTCTTATAAAAAAAAATTTAGACTGAGAAAAAAATATCTAAGAATGAAAGTTTTTCAAAATTTCTATATATAGTGTATTTACAAGATTTTTTTTTTTTACAAATAATACTTTCATCCAGATTAACAGAACTACTAAAATTAAATGCTACCTGTTTTTTCACACAGCTATGCATCCAAGTTGTCATTTTTACCATAAAAAATCTAAACATTTCTATTTTTATTCTTAGAATTGTTTTTATTCTTAGAAGTTTGTGAGAAATCCAACAACTTTCTACAAAAATTCTTGGAAAGAAAAAAACCTTAAATAATACAATAGAACCTCTTATTTTCTGACCTTCTTTTTTCTGAATTTTCAATTATTCAACCTCAAACCCTCTCTCCCAACTCCATTTAACACTGTTATTTTAACCGTTTTATTGTCTGACCCTTCTGTTACCTGACTTAATTGTTACTCTCCCAAGAGGGCCACATAATGGAGGTTGTAATGTATTTTTTTAAGCTTTTTTTCTTTCCAACAATTTTTGTAGAGTGGTTGGGCCTCTCACAAAATTCTAAGAATAAGAATTTTAATGAATATGGCCTAAAGTATTCCAGATAACATCATAAACTGCAATTTAAAAGGCTTTCTAATAGGATAATATTATCTTTGTTTGAGTTCTACTTAAATTGTAACTATATTGCATTTTCATGCATTTTGATTGGTTAATACCTTTATTTCCAGGCACCTCAAGGCCTCCAGGGACCACCTGGTCCACCAGGACCTAGCGGTGAGAAAGGAGACCAAGTAAGTATGGACCTCTTGAAAGGTTATTGTTAAACCTCTTGAAAAGTTATTGTAAAACATGGAGCTGCACACTAGAGGGAGTACTTTATAGGGGAACACTATTGGATGATCTAATCTAATGTGGACTTTTATAGTGCTTAATCTCCATCAATGTCAGACTCTAAGGTGCATCTGAATATAAAAGAAGGCAATAAACATTAATCCAATGACATAGACAGGTTATACCAAGGAGACACAGGGATGGCAGGGGAGGCTATGGTGTATAGGCTTTTGCATACAGGTAAGTTTTGAGCTTTTTCCTGAAGGAGGCAACTCCTATGCATTCCAAATCTTAGGAGCATCAAAGGCAAAACTATGGCCTAAATGTTTGACTGACTTAAAGACTGGTCAGTGGAATGTGGGAACTGTAAGGTATTGATGATCAGGGTGACTTCGCCTGGTCGCCTACACCTATAGGAACAACTGCTGAGTCAAGAACGGTTCATAATATGAAGGAGAACCACTTTGTAAAAATTTATAAACCAGTGTTGCAGTTTTGAATATACTTTACAGGTAACCAGTGGAGTTGGTTACATGTTACATTCTCAAATTATATATGATTTCACAGTATGACCCTGAAAACAGATTTTAAAACAAGCAATGTATTGGAATTTCTGACTAAGACTTGGTATGACATTTTGACATCATAATTTGCGACAATTTTGTGACTGACTCACCACTAAAGTCTGCATCGTTTCTTTCTACATTTAAGTTAGGTATGTCACTTTATGTCTCAGTTTCACTGTTGCAACTGTGCCCTATTTAGTGCTCTGATAACTCAGTCCCAAGCATAATCTTGTCGGTCATATAACCTATCTTAGTAAATCAGGAATGTGGGAAGCATACACAAAGCAATAATAATTGTAGATATCACAGTTTTCAAACTTGTTGCAAATCTTTGGGAGTGAGAATTTCCTTCCTGGTTGCTCTCTTTGGATTTTTACAGTCATAACTGTGTTAGGGCTTATTATTTCAGTGCTATGACCTAGTTTTTTGGGCTATATCTTATCAACTGTTCTAATGATATGACTGAATCCTAATCATCTAAAAATGAGGGCAACTGATCTTGTCTCACAAGAAGATAATTCGCACAAGGCTGCCAAGAGTGATTTTGATTTGAATGTTATCTTTATGAATCATCTCCATCAGGAGCAGGTGACGAGACCCATCTTTTCAATTGTACATCTTCTCTTTTTACTCCGCATAAATGACTTATTTTTTTCCAGTTTGTCTGCTTCTTTTAAGGCCATTATCTGTAACCAACTGAAATAATACAAATATGTCATACATGCTTCAGCCCTCTCAATTACCCATTGGTATATAAAACTGACAATGTCTTAAAGGTGACATTGAACCCAAATAAATCCAGGTTGCCAGTGTCTTTAAAACTAGTATTTGCTAAATCTAAAAACAATGTTGTAGGTTATTTACCTTGGAGATGATTTTGCATAACTTATGTAGTAGAAGACTGTAGATGGCTCCGTAATGGTGTTTGTAACAGAATACCTGAGTTGGTATTTATCCAAAATCTCCAACTCAAACTTAAATACAATTCCTATAATTTAGGGTTTAGACATTAAACTTGAGTTTAATCTCAAACTGAAACTCATACTTGAGTTTAAACTGCTTTTTTTGAACAAATCCTGTCTTTTAACACAAATACAACAGAATATGATGCAAATGTGTTAAATACTAAGTCTTTTTTAATCTTTTTATTCATAATAATCTTTAAACCTTTACACTTTAAACCTCTATCACATTTCCGTGGTTTTTCGTTAATATTTCATTAATTATGTAAGCTACAAATATATTATATAAAAATTAGGAAGGTGTTTTCACAGAGCTTAGGCCTCAGATTGTTTTAATGTGTCTTCTCTCTTGATAAAATTTAAAAAAATATATATACAATTCAGGAAATTCTCCTGTGTATCAGTATTACCATGTTTATTTGTGAAACATCCCCACTCCTTTCAACCTTTGTAATTCCATGATTCCAAAAAAAAGATGAGTTTTATTACACCCACAATGGATTAACTGCTAACAGGAAACAAAGAAAATTGAAACAAAACATGGCAGTGTTGATCAAAAACTCCTTAAACTCCACAAAAATACGAGTTGAACGTATATAATTTCTTTACATATTTATGGTTTGCTTCCAATATATTAAGTTCTCACACAATTATGCATGTTGGCAGTTGAGATGCAGGTTGTAAGGTGTGTATTTATTGGTCTGTTGCCACTAGACTCAAGAGTTGTTTTTCACCTGTAATAGTCAACCCCACATGTTAAAATGCATTGCCCCCAGGGGCATTTAATCAAGTAGATATGGTAACTCCCCTGTTTTTGTTTTAGGGTCTCCCAGGTCGTGATGGTATTGATGGAATTGCTGGTATGCCAGGACCCGCAGGAAATGTTTTCATCCTACCTGTAAGTAAATCTCAAAACGTTTAATTCTACAAGTGTCTCCTGGTTATGGTTTCAAGTTTTGCACCATTTTTACTCAGAAGTAAATCCCTGAGATTCTATTTAACACCACCTCCATATGCAGGTTTTAACTGTTTTACCTCTTTTACTCTTAATTAAAAATCTGAAGTTCTATAATGTGCCATTGATTTGTCTAAGATATAGGTGTTTTACCAGTTTTACTTTTATGTGAAACTTTGAGATTAGGGTTGAGACCATCTCCCCATGCAGGTATTTACCATGTTTACTGTTAAGTGAAAACTCTGAGATTCTAGGTATCGGGTGGTTCATAACATTATCACAGGTGATACCGCCTGTTATGTGAAAGTGGTAATAGAACTTTAAGGAAGGACCTTGTACAAGGTCTAGAGAAAACGTTTAGATATTCAAAGTTTAAATATGAAAGAGGTATCATATTACAATCTGCATTAGTTCAGACTAACAAATCAAAGAAAACCAAAACAAACTGTAAGGCCTATTATTTTGATATTCTGATGTTTGAAGATTAGAACTGTAACGTCTTTGTCTTGGCTAAAAATATACTGTAGTTTCTGTAATAAGAGCCCCCTATCTCAAAATGCATCCCCCACCCCAAAAAACCCACAAAATACTAGTACCTTTTTATATTAATTTTCAGTGACCCAGGGTGAGAACTGAAACATATGTTACTATGTTAAAATGGCACACAAATTTTCTACTTTCACAGCCTGGGTTTTTTTTTCATATCAATGTAGCAAAATAAAATATAAATAAATATCCCCTCTTACGTTTTTACAGTATCTGTGCTTAACTAAGAATATGCAGCAAAATATTTTCCAACTTTAATTTTGTCTGCCATGTTTTTTTTTGAAAATTATTACACCCACAGAGAAAGTAGAACTTTGAAAACACTGGAGAAACACAATAATTGAATCCTTTTTAAAGGTTGCTGTTTCATTTAATGGAAAGTTAATACCCGTAGATTACATTTTGCTCTAATAAAGCCCCCCACCCCCTTCAAAAACATGCATAGCCCAGCGGCTATGAAACTGCCAAGGACAAATATATATGTTGCATTGAATGTAGATAACCATTAAATGTATACATTCAATGGGCTAGTCAACATATAGCAAGCAGTCATTGAATGTGTACATTCAATGGTTTAACTGTGGAATGTGTACATTCAACAGTCATAGTCACTGAATGTGTATATGAACTTAACAAATGAAATAAGCAATTCATACTGCAATTATATTAATTGATACTGAAAATATCCAATCTAGGTTATAAATTAAGTCTTTGCAATCTATATCAACATTTCATATTTAATTATTTATACATTCCATGCCTTGTGTTATTGAATGTACACATTCAATGATTTTGGCTATTGAATCTATACATTCCACAGCTCAGCCATTGAATGTATACATTCAATAATTTGCTCATTGAATGTACACATTCAATAGCTTGACCCATTGAATGTATACATTCAATGGTTATCCACATTCAATACAACATATACATTGAATATTTAACTCATTCGATGTTAACACATGTTTTGCCTTTCATACCTGCAGATAAACATGCAAGCAGGACAGAAGGCACCAAATGGACAAGCTCAGGCCATGCGATCTATGTTCAACAGACACTTGGTAAGTAACAGTAAATAGGTGGACTTTACTGCAAAAGAAAAAAATTACCTTAAAAAAACCTTATATCCTAGATCACCAATAATGTAAAGTTGAGGGAAAGTTACAGCATGAATACATCCGAGGTTTATTTTGTCAGAATCAGGCAAAAATGATCAGTAAAACTGGACCTGTCCCTCATTTAAGGCCAAATAAAGTTTCAATGCCATAATCACTTTTTCTGTGATCTCAATACCTCAGTGGTTAGTCATAAATGATATCAAAGACACTCCACAGTGATGCATATTTGCCCTTTGTTTTTCTAAAAACTTATTGACTGAGTAAGCATTTGTAAAAAAAAAATGCCAAAAAATTGGCTTAATCAAAGTCATTTTCAGCAGTGTCACCGATTGACCTAGATGTATTCTTGGATGTTCAGCTGTACCCTATTATAGGGATATAGCATGAAAAAACGTGCACCTATGCCGAATTTTAGATGGATTAAAGGACCAGAAGCATGAAGGTGTAGCCTGAGTGCTTACTGTCCTTTGACCATCTAAAATGACATCAACAATAATCTGAAAAGTGGAAAATTTATTCATTTGGTATATGATGGAAGAGCATCCCATCCATGCAGAATTTGAGATGGCTTCTCTAACCAATCAGAATTGAGGACACAATTCTGACATGTCATGTTAGAATTTGCCATTCACCTAACTTCAACACAGTTCCCCTTGCAAATGCTCTTGTAAGCTGCCCTTTGGACTACTCCAATTCCCTCTGTGCCTCACTCGCAGACTTTGAGTTACAGAAACTGCAGCAGGTTCAAAATTCATTCTGCTTGTTAATGACTTGTTCTCCAGAAAATTAAATAACTCAACTGGCTACTTATAAAAACATAGGCCACAATTCAGAATTGAGTGGATCATCATATAAAGGTCTAAAACATTGCCAACCAGTATGCCACAATGAAATACTCCATCCATATACCTCAATTAGAAATACCAGATACAGTTACCCATAATTTTGGTTCCTTTATATCCTTTCTTCTAACTAGAAATTCCATAAATCCCATCAACGTTTTGTAAGTCTTGTAGCCATTATGCACCTGCATTCTGAAACTCCCTCCCTCTCCATATAACGAGTTACTCAACAGTATCTTTTAGGAAGCATCTTAAGACTCGTGTCATCAAATTAAGTTCCCCCACCTAGTATTCTTCTTTTTCTTTCACACCAAAAACAATGGATTATTGATCTTATGTGTCACTCTATCATAACTTCTGCCCGCTTTGTTGTTGGTTTTGCTTAAAGTTTTAGTTGTTTCCCATTGCGGAAAAGATGTTGCTCCTTCACAGCAGTAGATTAGATAAGAGTAAACTTTACATATTTACCAACA
The DNA here is from genome assembly GCA_964017235.1 of Sabellastarte sp. h YS-2021. Lineage (NCBI taxonomy): Eukaryota > Metazoa > Annelida > Polychaeta > Sabellida > Sabellidae > Sabellastarte > Sabellastarte sp. h YS-2021. Next base: position 80,196,154 of record OZ024935.1, on the reverse strand, counting down.
TGAAATTAAACAATTGGATTAATTCTAGTCAAGACAATAGAGTCATATTTTAACCCAGGATTTCAAAAGTTGTAAACCACATTCAAGATGCCAAAATTGACTATGCTGACTTCTCAAAGTTTAGAGAATATTTATGGACTTAACCAGATAATATTGTAAGTCACCTTTACACTGTCTAATATTCTGCAGACTGTTATTAGGAGAAAGATTTATATCAAAATATTTAGGATAGCCATTTTGAAGAAACCTGCAGTCAAATGATGCAGGTTTGGTTACTTAGTGTTATTTTATAGCCAAACCAATGCAATTTCATGAGTACTGGAGTTATATACACTTCTTATCATAGATGACAGTAGTGCACAGGTAATGGTCCCTAGTAATGGGAAATATGAATTCTAATAATTATTTTGTTTTGTTACACTTTCAGTCTGCCATGAGAGGAAGTCCAGGACCTATGGGAATGACCGGACTTAATGGACCTGTTGTATGTATTCTTATTCTTTTTGAAATCTTTTTGTCATAAACAATATTTTATTAAAGGAATTACACAATATCAGCAAATATTATTATAGGCCTTCTCACAGGAAGAACTAGTTACAAAAGAATATGAACAGATAATCATGATGATGAAGGTGTGGACATATGGCTAATAACCAATTTACTATGAAAACCATTCTGATTCCTTTAAAAATTCTTGAACTGCCTCCAAAATTACCTTGTTTTGTTCAAAATCCATTCATTTATTTATAAAAAAACAAGCTGTTGTCGGTAAATAGAATATGTATTGTTTAATATATATTAAAACGGCAATCAGAAATTTTTGGGGACTCATTTGGAATATAACCAGAGTGGGCATGGAATATAAATCATATCTTCTTTGATTTCATGTGATTTGAAAAATTTAAATTGTGCAAACTAATATGAGCATCCCCAAAAACACTGACTATCCAAGGAGGGGTAGCCAGAAGGAGGTAATTAAACTGTATAAATAAAATCCACTACGGGGTAAAGTAACTATGGTAGCAGTCAAGCAAGTCTGGAAAGAATTAGAGTGTCTTGTTTGTTTTGGAGAAGGCATGGTTGTTTGTGACTTGAATACAATGGGTAAGCCTTCACTTGGATCATACTGCAACTCAAAACTCATACTGCCAACTTGTTTATGGGTATGGTCAGAAGAAACTTTTCAGATTTATTAGTGTAGCAGATTTGGGTATAAAGTACTATTATTATTAGTATTATTATTATTATTATTTGCAGTCCTCTTGAAAGAAGTGTAAAGAGTATAAATGACATCAAATAATGTTTTTAATTAGACTAATATGTGTGAAATAGTGAATGTTTTCTTTTCCATCTTAAAGTCGGGAGGAGCCTTTTGGGTTTGTTTACTTTGTCAATAATACCCTTTGAAAAGGGCCAAAAGTGAAATTTAATAGGATTTACATTTTTAATCGAAAACTTTCCCCAATTAGGAAGTAAATGGCTTCCTGTAAAATGCAACATATTGTGCATATACAAGTATAGAGCATTTCAAACTCCTTCACTTCACATTGGTGTCCTTTAAAATGTGATTATGAAGTCTGAAATAAATCTCTTTTTTTTTTAAAAATAAAAACAATCTCTGTTCTTCAGGGTAACCCAGGACCAGCAGGAGCCAAAGGAGAATCAGGACACATAGGAGAAGTGGTCAGTGTAAATTTCTCTTTTGATCTGAAGTTACTGGGTTTTTCTTGGTCATCCTCTTAGCATTTTTGTGTATAATATATATGTTGCACTTCAGTTACTACACATTTGTATCTATAGAAAGCCTGACTTATTTGCATACAATTAGCATAAATAACTATTTGGTGTTCCAGTTGTGCTGTATTCTGGTGGATGCAAATTTTAGTTTCACACTATGTCAATATAAACTTAATTGAACAGTGAAACATGAAATAAATTGTCTTTAAATGTTTGCTGCAAGACCACAATAGGTAATGTAATTGACCTTTTTAATTGTTTGAGACTATTTTGTGATTGGCATCTGGGCAAATCCTCACAGGAGTGGTTATTTCTACAATGCAACAGTATTTAAATGGTGTTCTCTGTTCTATCACAAGTGATAAATGTAAAGATATACAATTCAACATCCCTATTATTGAAGTTACATTCTGTTGGAGGGTTTGTGTAAAATGTCTGTATGAATTATACTGAGCATCTTTGTAGATTGACAAATTTCCAGGCATTATCCAGATGCTTTATTTACTCTTGATACCCTTATCTGTCGACTAGCAGTTGACGATAAAGTGTATTGGTTAGAGTCATGCCAATTAGTTGGCAAGGTGATACCCATGTATGGTTGTTTTACTTTCTTTCAGTACTGTGTAATGTAATCTCTTTTTTTTTTTTTAACAATATTAATTGATAAATACAATACAAAATAACAACAATAGCTGTCCATTGATTTTTCTTGGTACGAATTCTTTTGTTTGTCCAAGGAAGAAAACACAAGTACTACGTGGCTAAGGTCTATGAGAAAAGGCTTAAATTAATATTTCTGTTAACATGAACCCGATTCAAAAGGTTTGCTGAAACCTAACCAAGTCTTTCTAAACTCGTCCTCTTTGCCCGCATTTATGCTCAGTAAGAGTTGTTCTTGATAACATGTCTTTAATTTCAGTATTAATCCATTAAGACTTGGGGTTTTCAATTTAACAGCACATACAAAAATGTAGTATTTTGTGGCCATAATTAAAGAGTTGATAGGAAGGGATTGATTGTCATTTTTTAAATGGCCTAGGAGGATTTCAAGTGGTGCTTGACTCAAATGCTTATTTGTTACCCTTTCCAACCAATTGTTCAGATCTGCCCATAATTGCTTTGCTACTTCACATGTTGTGAATAAATGAGTTATAGTTTCAGTATCTGTGTTACATACCCGACAGGCATTTTTTTTTGACCTGCCAATCTGGTGCAGCAGTTTATTTGTTCCCAATATCCGGTATAACAATTTGTACTGGAACCAAATTAATCTATTGTCCAATATAGTATTAAAACATAAGTAGAAAATTCTCCTCCAAGTTGCATTGTCAATTATTATACTTAAGTCTTGATTCCATTGGCTTCTGTATTTGTTTTCACAGTTCCCATTGTTTATAATATTATATATGTTTTTACAGCCCTTTTTTTCCTTTACTATGAAAGATAAATGATTGGGAATGCACGGCCTTTCTAGCCGTTTACTTTCATGATCTAGTTCTCCTATGATTTTTTTAACGGTATCTCTTACTTCAAAATAATCAAGAAAATTTTTTATTTTGAAGTTGTACGTGTTTTCAATCTCAATCATGGACATTACTTTTCCAGTGTTATAACTGATCAAGTCACCAACTAGAGTAATTCCATTTTTGTACCATGCCTCTTTATAAAGCCTTCTTTTCACTCTGGAGTTATGCCACAGCGGGGATAACAGAGTGTTATCAGATGTTATTGGTAGGGCATTATAAATAAAGTCCCATGTTTCAAAAACTTCGTTCCAAAATTGTTTTTTTGCTTTAGATACTATTGTGTATACCCCTTGGGGACTATAGTCAAGCAATCTTTTGACTGAACAACATTGGTTTTGAAATAATGTAGCCCATTGTGAATTTTGAGACATCACTAACCTTCTAATCCAAGTAGACTTCATGGCCTTTACAAAAAATCAATATTAATCATCTTCAGACCTCCTTTTTGATAGCTCTGTGTTATATTTTTACGTTTTACCCTGTCAGGTTTATCACCCCACAGAAAGGCATAAAATTTACTCTCGAGTTGCTTTATGTACTCTGTCTTCCCCAAGGGACAAGCCATTATTATATGGTTCAACTTTGAGATTGCTAGATTCTTGATAACAGTTACCTTCCCAATGGGAGTCAAGCATCTCTTTGTCCACCCAGTCAATAGTTTCTCAATTTTGCTTATCACCTTTGAATAATTCATTTCTGGAATTTTGGTTATTTCTACACTAAATTCTATTCCTAAAAAGGAAAAGTCAGTAGCACCCCATTCTAATTTATAATTTGTATTGATCTTATCTTTTGAATATTTTTTTCTTCCTATCCAAATTAATTTTGTTTTGCTAGTATTCATTTTTAGGCCAGAAATTGTTCCAAATATTTCAATGGTATTAAGAGCTGACAACAAGGATCTCTCTGAGCCATCCAAAATTATAGTTGTGTCATCGGCAAATTGTGTGATTTTATATTCTTCGGACCCTACTTTCACACCTTTAATGTTGCTATTATTATGTATTAAAACAAAAAGAATCTGTGCACAAATTATGAACAAGTATGGTGCAACCGGATCGCCTTGTTTACAGCCTCTCTCGATATTTATAAATTCTGACAGGAAGCCTGATTGGAGGACTGCTGCCTTTATGTTGCTATTGAATAGTTTAATCCACTTGATAAAGTCTGGACCAAAACCAAGACAATTGAGTACTTCATATAGAAATTTCCAAGAAATTGAGTCAAAAGCCTTTTCGAAGTCTATAAGCATTAATAGCCCATCAATGTCCCTTTGTTCTGTGTAATTCATTAGATCATAAATTAGTCGTGTTCCCTCCCCTATAAAACGTCCCTGGATAAAGCCTGTTTGTGCTTTATCAATCAGTTTCGGAAGTAGAGGTTTAAGTCTTGCTGCTATGCTTGAGGATGCTGTTTTGTAGAGAACACTTAATAACGATATGGGTCTCCAATTCTTTAACAAATCACGTTGTTTGTTACCTTTAGGAAGACAACTAATAATTGTTTGTCTTAGACTTAATGGGAGGTTTCCTTTTAGGAAGGAATAATTTAATGCTCTCAAAACAAAAAACTTTAGTTTACCCCAAAACATCTTATAGAATTCAGCCGGAAAACCATCAATACCTGGTGTTTTATTATGCTTCATTCCCTTTAAAGCTGTACCAATTTCTGTAATAGTTAATGGACCCTCTAGACTTAATGAGTCATCTAATTTTAACTTGTTTTGTTGGTAATTCAAGGTGTCCCAGTCGCAGTCCTTTAAATCATTTTCTTTATTTTCATACAGTCGTGCATAGAACGTTCTTATCTGATCTAGTATTTCCTTTTGATTTGTAAGTACTGTGTTGTTGTTAAGCGTAATCTTTTTGACTGTCTTCTCAATAAATTTAAATTTTTCTAAATTACAGAATTCTCTTGTAGGCTTTTCATAAAGGGAAAGATTTTGGACCCGAGATCTTATCATTTGACCATGCCTTTGGGATTCACGTAAATGTTGGAGTTCTTCTTTCTTTAGTGTTATAGCTTCTGCGTTACAGGTAGATTCATTTTTTTCTAGTTGGTCTATTTCTGCCATTAAGTACCGCTCTTTAGCTTGTCGCTCTTTTTTAAGTTTACTGGCATATTTAATAGTATCTCCTCTCATTTTTAATAACAGTGCTTCTAGAAAAGCATCATCCGTTATTACAAAATTTATATCTGTATCCGGCACTGAAGCAAGGTTTTCTAAATCATACACTGGGACTGCATATTGTTTTTTGACCATCATAATGGCATCATTGATTAGTTTTACATAATCTGAGTGTGTCAACAGACTACAGTTAAACTTCCATACACCTTTGCCTTGTTTAAAGGTATCTAGTATTATGTCTATGTCTACTCTTGAGTGATCACTTCTATATCCTGGCTTTATATGACAGTCCTGCAGTAAATCAGTAAGGGTTTCGGAAACCAAAAAGTAGTCCAGTCTTGCCTGTTTTATAGGGTTACGTCTTCTCCATGTATATCTCTTAGTTGTTGGATTTAGTAGTCTAAAGGCGTCCCTTAGTTTGAGATTTTCAACTATTTCCAGAGCTTTTAATCGAGATCGTGGGTTGTTAACTGACATGTAATTATTACTGTCTAATTTCGGGTCCAGAACAAGATTTAAGTCCCCACATACAATTGTATAGGTTTCACTGGAATCCTCTATATATTTTCTAACTTTATCAAAGAACTGCAGGTTGTCAATATTTGGAGCATATATGTTTATAATCCTCAGTGAAAAGCCTGAAAGCTGTAGGTCAACCAATAGAAGATTTCCCACATTGTCTCTTGTTACATTCTTAATAGAGTATTCAAAATTATTCTTTATAATTACCGCTACCCCTCGGGAGTTGGTTTTAGACACATGGATAATGCATTTGCAAGTTGGGAGTAGAGTAAGTAGCTCATTTTGGTCAGATTCGATCAAGTGGGTATCTTGTAAGCAGAGTACATTGATCCTATTTTGATCATTTAATAAAAAATTGCAGACATCATGCCGCTTTTTTTTGTCCCTAATACCCTGAACATTTGCCGATGACAGTCTTATTTTATTATCTATAATTTATATCACTGGCCCAGAGAGATAGACGTGACACTTTCAATTGGTTAAGCATTGGACAGTTAACAGTAACTTTGCATGTACCAGTTGTAGCCATTGAACAAATTATATTAGTTGGACATTTTTGTTTGACAAGAACATCAATAGATTTAAAAAAACAGGAACATAACAAAAGACTATATACAAGGTAAGCAATAGCTAGCATTGGACAAACATCAATAGGCAAGAGAAAAAACAATCATTTGAAAAGTGACCATTTCACTGTCTAAGTACAACAAGTCACACTCTTATACACAGTCCCCAAAATTGTTGTCCCTCATCACTAGAAAAGGCTCTTAGATGCAGGGATTAAGGGGGCAATTACTTCAACAGCTAGTGGTTGTAATTAATACTTTGTCACATATGATTTCCACTAGAAGAACCTTTAAATGTAGGAGTTCTGGGCAGTTTTGTTATTTATATAATTTACTTAATACAAATCAAAGTACACAGACAATACAAGTTACTTGTGGTCATTGTGATGAATACTATGTCACAAGTATAAAGCAACTACACCGTTAGTTGCAACTATATTATATCTTACCAACTTTGTTAATATAATTTTGCCATCACTGGAGAGACTCTTAGATGCAGGGATTATGAACAGCCTTTTATATATGTAGTTCACTTAATACAGATCAAAAGACTTGTAATCATTGTGATGAATATTATGTCGCAAGTAAACAGGTATAAGGCAACTACACCTGTAATCTCTTTGTAATTGTATCCACCGGAGGTTCACCAAATTTGCAGGATATCTTCATTGGGGGTAAGATTCTCTGGGAAGGAAATTAGCCTCATTCTGAAAAACAAGATGGCCGCCGTGGGCATTTCTTTGAAAATTATCTACATTTTTCTACTGGCTGTTTCTCATAGGTAGAAGGTTGAATGTCTTCATAGGTGATATGTATAACAGATATATATGTCCTCTACATCCTTGCAGACATTTGACCTTGAAGCTCTTAATTCAAGGTCATCCACGGAGTGCCAAAGTAACCCACATAGCGGACTTCAAAAGTGCTTATATCTCCCTTATTATTGGTCCTAGAGATATGCAATGTGAAACCAACCTATAGGAAATCATGTGCCGGGAATCTTTTGATGTAGTCAGATTTGAACTTGGACCCCTCTTTCAAGGTCAAACGAGCATAGCCAAACTTAAAAGTGCTTATAACTTGCTTATTATTGGTCCTAGAGGTTTGGGATGGTAAACCAACCTATAGGAAATCATGGCCTGGGAATCCTCTGGTGTGGTTAGATTTGACCTTGGGCCCCTTCTTCAAGGTCAAATGAGGATAGCCAAACTTAAAAGTGCTTATAATTCGCTTATTATTGGTCCTAGTGGTTTGGGATGGTAAAGCAACTTATAGGAAATCATGGGCTGGGAAACTTTTGATGTGGTCAGATTTGACTTTGGACCCCTCCTTCAAGGTCATACGAGGATAGCAAAACTTAAAAGTGCTTATAACGTGCTTATTATTGGTCCAAGAGGTTTGGGATGGTAAACCAACCTATATGAAATCATGGACTGGGAATCTTGTGGTGTGGTCGGATTTGACCTTGGGCCCCTAATTCAAGGTCAAACAAGGATAGCCAAACTTAAAAGTGCCTATAATATGCTTATTATTGGTCCAAGAGATTTGGGATGGTAAACCAACCTACAGGAAATCATGAACTGGGAATCTTCTGGTATGGTTGGATTTGACCTTAAAGCCTTCCTTCAAGGTCAAATGAGGATAGACAAACTTAAAAGTGCTTATAACTCGCTTAATATTAGTCCTGGAGGTTTGGGATGGTAAATCAACCTATAGGAAATCATGGGCTGGGAATCTTCTTGTATGGTCGGATTTGACCTTGGGCCCCTCCTTTAAGGTCAAACGAGGATAGCCAAACTTAAAAGTGCTTATAACTCACTTATTATTGGTCGTAGAGGTTTGGGATGGTAAACCAACATATAGGAAATCATGAACTGGGAATCTTCTGGTATGGTTAGATTTGACCTTGGGCCCCTTCTTCAAGGTTAAATGAGGATAGCCAAACTTAAAAGTGCTTATAACTCGCTTATTATTGGGCATAGAGGTTTGGGATGGTAAAGCAACTTATAGGAAATCATGGGCTGGGAAACTTTTGATGTGGTCAGATTTGACTTTGGACCCCTCCTTCAAGGTCATACGAGGATAGCCAAATTTAAAACTGCTTATAACGTGCTTATTATTGGTCCTAGAGGTTTGCAATGTGAAACCACCCTATAGGAAATCATGGGCTGGGAATCTTCTGATGTGCTCAGATTTGACCTTGAGCCCCTCCTTCAAGGTCAAACGAGGACAGCCAAACTTAAAAGGGTTTTTAACTCGTTTATTATTGATCCTAGAGGTTTGCAATGTAAAACCAACTTGCAGGATATTGTGGACGGGGAATCTTCTGATGTCAGATTTGACCTTTGGCCCCTCCTTCAAGGTCAAACGATGGTTCACCGGCTTTTGTGAGTTGTCTTTCCAGTGGATACAGATTTGCATTGGTTCTCCAATGCATAGGTCTAGTTTGGAATGTGTTGTTTAAAATGTCAAGTATAGTATGGATGATAAGAAACATTGTTAGAGTGTGTAAAAGGAACTCAAACTGCCTGCAAACTCTTCTGCCTCTTATTTTCTTTCGATACAGTTGTGCACCACTACTTGTTCCAAGTCTTTGTAGTTGTATCCATCAGTAACTAGAACAGTTAAATTTAAATTTGAAAGTTACAGGAGTTCATTATACCACAAGCATTCAGGAGTAAGGGGGATAGTCTCTGAAAAAAAGTCCGGGGTATCTAGCTGTTTCTCTAAAAGTCATACAGTATCCATATATCACACAAAAGACTAAAAGGACTCCGTGAAAGTCTACAGTGGTGGAGAAGGTTGTTACTTCAATACAGAAGTCATTCAGGATTGGTTTAAAAATCTCATGGCATTTTCAATTAAAGACACGTTATGTGTTTTATGGTTATTTATTGCGATTAATATTTATATTACATTTGTTGAGATAACCCAGGTTTACTGTCCTAATCAAATAGATTTATAATATATATACGTGTGTTTCTTTTTTTGTTTTCAACATACAGGGTCAGATGGGTCCAGTCGGCCCAATGGGACTTCAAGGAAAACGAGGAAAGAGGGTAAGTGCATCTAGTATGTTAGATGTAAATGTGAATAAGTATGATCTAATGATGCCATATATTTTGTTGTATTAATTTGGAAAGGAGTCGTCCATAATATACAAAAGCAGTAAAAGTATGTTCTCTGTTGAGTGCCAATGAAGTGTATGTAGATGGGATTTTATGTTGCTATTAATATTAATAGCTGTAAATGTTAAAATTAAGTCTCACTAAATTTTTACAATTATTGTCAATCTCTCAAGTAGAAACTTTTGGTTGTGGGTTACGTTCGTGAAGTAAACTCATTACAACATATGGAAAAGATGAGCTTCCATCAAACCTGTACATGTGACCACTTTTAAATAGAGACCACTTGCTAGTTGAGACCCCAAGAAAATTTAGATGTAAAACATAACCCGAATAGTGACCACTCTTTAGTTGTGACCAGAGACCACTAAAATCATCCCAAGGACACAAAAAACTTCTATACAAACTCTCTATGTATTTTAGGGTAATGCAGGAAGCGATGGTCCCAGAGGTATCATGGGTCCACCTGGACCAAGGGTATGTATCATTCTCATTGACCGGTTTTCAAAAGATAAACTGTACTTTCTGTTGTAAATATTCCCGGGACAATGCCTTTTTTCTGAAGGGGGGCATAGAAAAAGCATTAAAAAAGAAAGGCAGTAGAAACCTGTACATACAATTAGTCAAGATTCTGCACTGTAAACTGCTAGCCAGTGCCAAACAACTGCCAGCTTTACCACTTGAAGTCAGTCCGGTATAACATGAAATTGTGTACCCCATCAAATTCTGTATCCCCTCTTTGATCTTTTAAGAGATACAGAATGATTTGTATCCCCAACAATAGAGGGATTAATGGGGCACACAATTTGACAATCAAATATTGTATCCCCATCAAAACGTGTACCCCTTTGAAGTGGCCTTTGGGGAGGAACATTAAGACAAAATGTGACACGGGGGCACACAATTTAAAAGGGGATACAGAATCTGACAGCTCCACCTGTCATATTCTGTATACCCACACAATTTTTGAGGGATACAATATCCGATGCTACACTGGGATTAAAGCCCAGGGGCCGTATTCTACTACACAATACTTAGATAAGATGACCTTAGATCTAAGTAAGGGATGGGTTTTTTTACTGAAGTTTTTCTTGCACCTTGTATTCATGAGACAAAAGTTAGGAATGTTAGGTTTTATAAAGTCTTACTAGAAATCTAAGACATACTTGAAATCTAAGTTAGAAATGATCTAAGTATTGATGTAGAATACGGCCCCTGATTTAAGAGGTAGGAAGAGAGTGTTTGACCACTATGCCACACCAGTGGCTTCCTCCTGTGTTTTTTGGACTGAACTCCTGTAGGTGTAACAGGTAAAGTTACGGTAGACAAAATCAATCATGCAAGATCTTTTTACTGTGTTATCCTAATTGTGTAGAGTTACTGTAAAAATTATAACTGATGATATTTATTTATGTTTCATTAGGATTTTGCAACATATTTTATGTAAGATCAAGGCTTAAAAAAAAACTTTACAATTTAAATTCACATGTTTTACTGGGTTTTTCACTGTTTGCTATATTTTCTGCGCCTTGGTAATTGAACAAAAATTGTTATTGAATGTGTTTTGGGAGGGCTAGCGGTATAACTAAAAGGAACGAGTTTCTTACAGATATATTATTTTTTTTTGTAACAGGCTTTAACATAGGATAGATGACAAAAAAGTATTATTGGGCATCTAGAGACAATTTCAGAAAAAAAATTATACCAGATAATTTAGTGATATACTAAAAATTATGATTCCAATTTTTGATGCCATATTTTTAGTAAATGATATTGATACAAGTTGTTACAACAGTAACATAAAAAATACAGATATATGAGTTGTGAATTGGAATTTCGTCAGAGAAAACTGCAAGTTTAATCCTAATTTATTACTTAATATAGACACATAGGATAATGTGAACACAATTGAGAATTGTAAAAACACTCTTTTAAAGGTACTATGTTTAATGCACTGTAGTTCTAATTTATGAATAATGTTGTTTATCTTGTTTTTGTAACTCAGGTTATGTAATTAAAGTTGATCTACTTTATTTTTAGCAGAAGTGGTCTTGTCGATCCTTGGATGGCTATCAGAGCCAGTTGTTGGACTAAAACATTGTCAGTCAAAATCGTCACTGAAACTTTGCTATTAATATTGGCACATCACTATTATGTAGTCACAAATATTTTGTTTGAGTTGTATTTTTGCTAACATTATTGGTAAAGTAAGAGAGAAAACATTTGATGCTGTATTTTCTCTTCATACTTGTTGCTCCAGATCTTCTTCTAAAGTATTTAAAAAAACTGTTTTTTTTTTTTTGTTATTTTAAAAAATACTTTATTTGAACTTACTTTTTTCGCATGTTTAATCTTTGATCACTTGTATATGTATCTTAAGTTTCAATACATGTATTTGGCCAGTGGCATTGCAAAAGTATTCTCCGTGGTATTGGACTTGGCAATGGCTGTGGAATGATGATTTTTTTTTTGAATTGGATACTGGTGTTGCGCCTTAGAGTCTGCCTGGCAGAGAGTAAGCGCTATAAAAGCACAGAGTAGAATAGAATAGAAAGGCCCCATGATTTAGTAGTTAAAAACTTTTAGCCCCTAAGTGTCTAAATCTAGCTAATCTTAACATGTGGATACACTGGGAGGTTGTCCGGATATGACCTTAGCTATTGAAATGGTTATTAAATGATATGTTTGATCACTGATTCATGGTAGTATAAGTTTATTGTCCCATTTGTTTTAGCACCTTGACCTCTGACCCATCTAAATATTTATTGGTGTCTCTTGGTTTTTTTTTGTACTTTGACCTCTGACCTAACTACATACGTCTGGTGTCTCTTTTTTGTTTGCATTTTGACCTCTGATCTATCTAGGTAGAGTAAGAAATGTAAAATTTGCCACATATCTGAAATTCGCCACATGTGCAAATACTATTAAAATAAATGAATTGTGGTGAGATTTGTTGAGTGTATAGTAAATTAAGGTTTTTGGAACTGAAAAATACCAATTTTTAGACAAAAACATCATTTTCTTCATAAAATTAACTAAGGTTTTAGAGGTGGCGAATTTTAGATTCCTGGCGAATTTTAGATTTCTTGCTCTACAAGTTTGGTTTCACCATTGTGTTTTTCTGTACTTTGACTTCTGACCCTTTTGTAGTTTCTGTACCAGTAAGATTACACTCAGAACTACATTATCGATAGTCGGGAGGCAAACTCATGAGGGTGAAGTTATAGATAGGGAGAACAAAATTCTGTTTCAAACATAGGAATTGGGATTTAGACATACCACTTGCCCATGAGATTTAAAGTAGCTTTAGTATTAACATAGCCCTGGCATCACTATTCCAGCAAGCTTTAGTTGCTGCATTCACAAAAGACAGTTAAGCTGAGACCAAAAAGATCTGATTAATTAAAATTTACAGAAAATGGCTCAGTTAAGTTAAGCTGGTTTTTTTGATAAGTACAGGAGATTCAATAATAATCGTTCAAAAATTTTATCTATTTTGGTGAGTGGAGCCAAAAAATCAACCCAACATTTCAGTGAATACCAACTTAAGTCCTAAACTGATTTTTGGATTGACATTTAGATTAGCAGATGTGCTCATCTTTCAATAATCCTTTTTGTAAATACTGCCTTTGTAATTTATAAAATTGGTTCTGCACACCATTGTATTACAAAATAAAATTTATTATTTAAATTAACTTTTCTCTGTATTCCATTCTGGTTTCAACACAGGTTGCTAAAGTTGTTGCAGCAAACACAGGCCTGAAATATGATTTGTCCAATATACTAGATGTGAAGACATTCATGCCTTATTATTGTTGATCGATTTCCAAAAAGCATTTGATTCTCTTTCCTTGAAATTCCTCTGTTCTGTGTCTTGTTTTTTTGGATTTGGGGACAGCAAGTGGGGTAAAATGTACAATGGGTAAAAGTTTGCCAAAGGTTTATCATATAGCTTGGCATTTTATGACAGGAAAACACCTGCATAAGATTTACCTTGGTTTTAGTTGGAGGTAGCTTCACTACACTTCAAGTTGGTAGATGTTTTAGGTTTGTCGATGCATAGTGTGCGATCTTGATAAACTAGTATGCAGCGTTTTATTTGTGATATAATACATGTTACATGTATTTATGTATATTTATATATCTAGGGAGGTCCTGGACGACCTGGATACCCTGGTACTCAAGGTCCAAAAGGACATAGGGTATGTTGGTCACATGTAAATTGATCAGCCAATGAAATGCTTTGTTACATGTGGGTTTGTGTTTGGTTAGTCTCGTATGTTGATGGCAGGTGCTCTGAACATAGACCTGATATTAGACCTTGAGTTCAGCTCTTAAAGGGATATGAGATTCTTTTATTTTTGTTTTGGGACAAAAACAGACTTGAAAGTGGTAAAATCTTGCAAACTTAATGTCACAGGACATCGCGTACAATAAGACTAATTCATAGCACTTTCCATCTAAATTATTGTTTTTGTTTCAGGAAGAGCAATTAAGGTGTGTATGCATTATTAAAAACATTCAAAATTAGGCCCTATGTCAGAGTTGTAAGGTATCCAAAAGTTTAATAATTAGTTTATGGCCAAATATCTTCCATATCTTTGTAATTTATGTCAAGTGACAGCATTTACCATGCCTTTCCCACACTTCTTTAATATTTTTTATGTTTTTTTATTTTTCAAAAAAAAAGATAGAGTAAGAGCTGTAAAATTCATCACAATATGTAAATTCGCCAATTCGAAAATTCCCTTTCTATTGTTTTGAATTGTAGGGAATCCTTTACACATTCGTGATTTGTGTGACTCAAAATTAGGGCTCTTTTCTGCCCTTATGTAAAATTGACTAAAATTTTAATGATGTTGTCAAACTTTCAAAGGGTTCCCTCTAGTGGAACATTTGAATTACTATAGTGAATATGACATTTCTTTCTCTACCAAATATTGACATTACCACTCTTTGATAATGCATACATTAAAACCTTCGTTGCTGAAGCCGACTTGCAGACACTAGTGCAAAAGCAGATGCTCATCTTCCGTGAAAAGCATCTTCATTTTGCCAGCTACTTGATTTAGCTATTCTCGGTGAATATATATATATATTGTCCTGTCATACACACAGGATACAGAACATCATGATTTCAATTCATAACACTTCTTTTGATATTTATCAGCAACAACTTCAACATATATTTTTGAAAACATTTCTAATGATATGTATCAAAACTCTACAAAAAATTCTTGTAAGATTGAAACATTAAGTCTGCAGCAGAATTGAGGTGCTTTTTACAGAATCTTTTTCCACTCATGACACAATACCATTTGGTTGTCATGAAAGAAAAGAAGATAACCCGTATATCAAAACATCCATTTTTTATCAGTTCCATAATGTTCGTGTGACTGCTTTTTGCAATTTCCAGGGTAATACAGGTACACCAGGTCTGATTGGTCTTCAAGGTTCCAAGGGCGACAGGGTATGGTAGTAATCTTGACACTGTAGTGACAAGTTTAACATTTCATACACTTAACTGTAATTGATAAGAAATATACTATCATTTTCTAACACAAGTAGCTATACTGTTAGAAAATGGTGAAAGTCTTTCATTATATATATTATATACCCTGCACCAACCCCTCCTGTATTGAGTTACAATTTATGACACCTTTTCTTTTGTCCCTTCTCCTCCTATAATAGATACACAGTGAAACTTGCGCAGGCAACCATACAAAAATATTTTCTTCCGTGAACTCTTTGTTTGCACTGGAATTATAAGTAAGGCTCAGACAGAACATCTGCGGCTGATTTCACAAAGGGACTTAAGCCCAGACTTAGACTTAAATTTAAGACTTTGGTCTTAAATTTTTTCAACAGAATGGTAAGTCTGTGGTCTTAGACTTTGCGGATTTCACAAAGTAGTTAAGTCCATGAAATTGCTACATCAGTGGACTTAACTTTAAGTCTGGTAGGTAGTTGGCTTACATTTTGTACAGAGGACTTAAATATGGCCACCATTAACTTTTCTCCACCTCAAAGTTTCAAATGGCTGTAAATAGAGTATAATTATACAGAATACCTCACTAAAGTAGTCTTTGGGAAGTTTATATGTGGTAACAAGGTTTTCCATTCCAAAACAGTACATATCTTTTGATAAAATGCGTCAAATTTAGGCTATATGCCACCAGTAGTATATTTTGAATAGAAATAAAAGGTCACATGACACAGAAAACCACTGTCGTTATTTAATATGCTTGGACTTAGATAAGACCCTTTGTGAAATCCATTTAAATCACAGACCTAGCTAAGACCAAAGTCTTAGATTTAAGTCCCCGACTTAGTCAAAAATTTGGCTAAGTCTAAATCTTTTTGTGAAATCAGACCCTGGTAATCTGAGAATGGATTATTAATTTTATAAACCTTCTGTGGTAAATTCACTCCATTGAACCTCATAATTAAGTGAAACTTTATTGCTTAATATTACCTTGTACCATTTATCACAGTTTTCCTAATTTCTAGCAGTTTTTGCATATTTTCCTTCTGATGGACTTGTTTACATCAATTATTTTGCTTCCAGTCAGTGTATCCTAAAGTTAACGAAACTAGATGCAGATCATTTTTCTTGGAATGCCAGACGCATTTTTTCAGTCTGATAACCATCCATTCCCAACTTTTTTGTAAGTATTTGATCAAATTTCAACCTAAAATTCACAAGTCCACTAAGCAGTTTGGTTTCAGTTTCGCCTTTGATGCACCCACTGTTTGGAATTCACTTCCTGAAGACATTCGTGCATCACCCACTATGGCCTCTTTTAGAAAGAAGATCAAAACCTATCTCTACGCAAAGGCTTATCCTCCTTAGCTCACTTTCTCTTATGGCTTCTCCGTGGTGCCGACCTACTTCAGTCCCTAGACTTTGAATTTGCATATTGCTATTGTCTTATTTACCTGCCAGACCAGTCCATATTATTCCTACATTGTGTATTCATGGACAATCCTTGGGACTGTATTTCACAAAAGTGATCAAGTTGAGTGAAAACCGAGCTCAAGTTTAGTTTAAACAGCTGTGCACCTGAGCTGATGTTTTGCTCTTGACTTCAAGTAAGAAATTATGAAACTGTAGACAACAACAACACAACAACAACAATGGTAATAAGTATCTATTTACAGAAAAAAGTTAAACCATATGTGTGTCAGATTTTGTTCTATTCAAAATTTTATAAAAAAAAATACCTTAAGAGTTATGAGTTTTTTTTCCTTAATTAAAATTTAAGGTGATCTTATCTAAGTATTGTTTTGTGAATATCAATTCCATGAAGAATGTAAGTGAAAAACCTTCCATACCTAAATCTAAGGTCATTTTAAGTATTTATCTATATCTATGAGTATGGCCCCTGGCCCAGAAGTCAGATGGTCACCCCTCAAAGTACCAACAAATCCAGTGCTGCTTAACTTCAGTCACCAAGACTTCACCTCAGAGACAGATTTGAATCACTTTGAACTCAATTCTGTCATAGTGGGTTTGAGTCTATATCATTTCTTTAACCTCACAAGTCAGCATTTTCCAAGCATTATTGTATTTCATGACTACTTTACATGGTGATTATATTCACAATCTGTTTGAAGATTTCCTTTTAGATCTTTGAGGAATTTGATTCTTTGTACAGTAGTCTTGTGTTTGACTTATGATCATTCTTAAATAACTGATGTATTTTTTTTGGTAAAAGAGGTACTTGTGAAGGCTGTGAATGATATCAGTCTATATGCAATCTCATACTACAGTTTGATATGATAATGAAAACTGCTGTCCAATTCCTGCACTAGTTCGAATGCACCCTGTGACATATGGGATGTTTTTAGGAGACCTGTCTTGAAGTCGCCGTATCTGTGACCTCAAATGGACATAACAACCCCAACTATCAACTTCACTACTTATTCTGTTAGCGTGAAATGTAGGATACATAGTATTCTAACATATTGGTTTAAATTTGGAATGTCAAAGTATTTGTCTCTTTGACCGTGTATATTTCACCCCAATTTTTCAGACATATTTATTTAGGATGGACGAGGATATCCAACCCACCATCAAAAGTGTACAGTGCTCATCAGGCATAACATGATAGATGTGATATACATCTATACATACAGATAAAACAGAGATTACATAGGAGACAAGAATGTTACAGATAAGTTACAGTAGAGAAGTAAACAGAAAGGCACATTTACTTTTAATTGGTTTTTAACATTTTTAAAAGGAAAAATAAAATTTTTTTTAGAAAAATGGGAAAAATAAAATTTCTCCCCTTATATCTCTGCAAGTGACTTTGCCATTAATGCCCAATGGTTATACTGTGCAAGGTATCTGTGTATTTATCGCAGAAGAAAACTTCAGTCCCAATTTGCTCAGCCAGTAAAGTCACTTGCCAATTGAAATGTCAACGACAATCAGTATAATTTGTGTTTTAACAAATGGAACAAGTGCTTGCAACAAGAATGTATAAATCCAAAATAAAAGTTAACTATCAAGAAGTTTTTAATATTGTTATAAAATGTGAAAGACAAAACATGACTTGGGTAACTTCACTGGCTGAATAGCAACCACTTCCACATGCACTCTGTTGTAATTGAAAAATACTTGATTAAATCAGAAATATATGTTATTATTTTCAATTTCTTTGCTTGATATATTTTTTTTTGTAACACCCCCCTTATTTATTATTATATATGGTATATATATATTGTGTATTTACTAAATGTTAAGGTTCCAATTATTTTCAGTTCAAAGTTAACCTGTTTTGCTCGATTTATAACGTATTACTCTCACCCCTGAAGGGGAGGGAGCAAGGGTTCTGTAATTGCATCCATCTGTTTGTCCTTATGCATAGCTCAGTGTCACATTTTCACACAATATGGTGCCTAATCTTCAAGTCATAATTTTCACACAATATGGTGCCTAATCTTCAAGTCATAATAAATACTGTTTTCTTAATTCCGTACTCTTAAATAATCCATTAGTCTAGCCTTTAATAAGTACTCAAGTACTTTAACAGCTGTCAAAACATCCCTTTAATGAGCTACAGCTTACTTATCAGTCCTGAAATATGCTCTGGATCCAGATCAAGACTCCAGAATTGGTTAGGGATATTTTGACTATCTGCTCCAAAACTCAAAAACTATAACTCGTATTTGGGGTCTTATTTTCTACCCGAACTCATTACATGGACTTGTATTGGTATTTGTTTATCATCAAAGATGATTCAGGTTGGGTCTCTTGATTTATTTAAGGGATTTATCTGCTATTTATCTCTATCTGGTTCCAGGTTTGTGGTCCCTAAGACACAACTTGCACCTTATGGTATGAAAATTGTGGAATTACCGAACATCCAGGTTCCGCTTCCTTTGGATTCCAAGTCACCTTCAGTGTACTAACTAACCAATCAAAAATAAAGTGGCTGGGTTGCAATTAATTGATGGATTTACAACTATATATCTCAGTTTCCGGTAGCAATAATTGTCTGTAATTTTCTTTGATGCAAATTTTGTCACTTTATTATCAATAGAGTTACACAACTGGCAGTTTATTGGGTAGATGATAATTGACATTTAAACTTATAAATAGTTATAAATGTGTCAAAACAACATAAATAACCATGGTGTAACAGAATTCACCTCATTAAGCTGAACAAGATGGTGAAAAGTTATAAAAATTGGACAAGAATTAAGTGAGTTATGGTTACTTAAAGTAAGGCTAAATGTAAAAACAAAGTACTGCGATCGTATAATTTCCCTATATCACCCATTAAAAACCACTTTATTTACCACTGATGGCTTCAGACAGAACTTATTGGGTTATCGATTGTACTGGTTACCGGTTAGCCATTAATCACAGAATCAAAAAAGCAAGTTGATCTCAGTTTCACCTTTGATGCTTCTACAATCTGGAATGAATTGCCTGATGGGGTTGGTTCACCTACGTACCGCTGTTGCCTCCTTCAGGAAGAAATGCAAATCATATATGTTCTCTAAGGCCTTTCCACCATATTTTGTATTTCAGCTGGTGTCTCTGGTAGCAATCATTACTACACCCATGGACTGATGAATTTTGTAATACTGCTTACAATTGCTGTGCCTTAGAGTCTGCTTAAATGCAGAGATTAAGTGTCATCAAAATCCCCAAAATAAAATTGAATAGAATACTACTCCTACAGCAGTCAGGGGTCGTGATTTTAGTATATAATTAAGTACCTTTTCACCATTTTACTCTGTTCTGCAATGAGAACTCTTAGCTGTAAAAGCATCAAAACCTGTGTCATTGTTTTGACAAGTAACAGAAATTTAGCCATGTTATTCCAGTTTTGATATGAATATTTTGAAAACTATCGATCTACAAATCAAAATGAATACTGTTTTAATTTTGTCTGTCCTCTAAATATTCCATTACTGCATTCTTTAATGAGGGCTCAAATACCTTTTTAATAGCTGTGAGGAAACACAATCCTTTAATGAGATACAGATTACATTTCTGGTTTGTAGCTTGCTGGTAATATACTGTCATATGGGCTTCACTTCTGGCTTACTACCATACCATGGGAAGTGCTGACGATCCTCAAACCCAGTATGCCATCATTTTCTTGTTAATTGATATGGCAAAGGTCACCCAGCCAACTTCAACTTTTGTTATTATGGTTTTGAATATTGGTTGGATTTCACTGATTGTTGATGTCTTGACAAGACACAGTCATCTTGACTTTCCCACCTTTTGAATCCCTTGTGTTTCCTTATTTCTACAAGTACAAATTTTATTTTACATTTTTACAATGTATTTCTGAACATATACTAACAAAACAATAGCATAACAAACTTGGTTAAAAATACACAATTGCCTGTTGTTGTTTTAAGTAAATAACCAAACCTGTCTATACTTTGATAACATACCAATGTTTCTTATATCATGTACCCTTTCAGTCCAGTAGATTCTGTATAACAAGAACCTCCAATATCTATAGGATTTGGTTTTAGTTATGACTAAGTTCCACTATATAAAGTAGATTCTGTATAACTAGAGCCACTAGTATCCACAGGATTTGGTTCTAGTTATGGCTAACTTCCTGTGTATACAGTAGATTCTCAATAACTAGAATGGCTAATATGCACTGGATTTGGTTTTGATGCCTAAATTCAGCATGTATACCTGTAAAGTTACTACAACCTCCAATATTCTCTGGAATTGGGTCTGATCATGCCTAAATTCAATGTTTATACCTGCAAAGATATTAGAATCTTCAATATTCACTGGAGTTGGTTGTCATCATATCTAAATTTAAGATTTATACCTGAAAGGATGCTGGATTTTTTTATGTTGGGACCTCAATGCTGGTTCCACTTATATATTTGTCTTTATACCAGTTCTAATTACACAGAGCCTACTATATCTGCATTTATATTCTTGATAATCCATGTAGACACCAATGCATTGTTGAAATTGATTTAAATAAAATTTCTTCAAAACCTTATTAAAATACGTTTCCACCAATTGTCCTCGGTTTCGGTGCTGTTTGATAAAGCCACAATGTAATGTTGGAAATTGCTGAACATGCTCTTTATTTATTGTTTATGTGAGACTTGGAAGCTCATGGGTTGTTCAAAACATTTCATTTTCCACTTTACTATAATACAAAAACTTCCTCAATGACATATACAAAAATATATATACATGTATATCACAAATGAAGATTACAATATTATATATGTGCATAACATGATTAATTTTTGTTAATCTTCATGAGTGATATAGTTTTGCATATGTTTATTGAGGGATGCTTTACTTTTATTATCCACCATTTTGTATGAATAATAAGAAAAATAAGTCAATATTTAAAGAAAGAATGCAAAAAAAGCCTTTATACATATATACAGTCACCAGCAAATATTAAAACTTAATGTTTTAGCTTCTCCACCATTTTTGCATAGATTTTAATGCAACAAAACAGCCAGAAGCTTTATAAAAATACCTTTTTAATGATACATACAACGTATATACAGATCACATAGTTTCAGAAACTTTTGCGAAAAGACCAGCATTTGTAACGCTAATTGTCCATACAAAGTGGTTTTGGAGTTTTCTGAAAGAAAATGTCCTGGTCTTTATGTTGCCCTATTTAGACCAAATACAGTTTGTGGTGGGTAATAAATAATAGTATCCCTCTTCTAAAAGCCACATCTAACACATTGTTTTTGTATATCTCCCTGTATCCCTGTATTTGTATACACTTTTTTATAAATAGCAAATATTTACCTATTTTTATACTGCTTTAATTGTAAGTTTATTTTTGCTTATATATTGATATTCATAAAATATTTGACTGTAAATATATATATAATGTTAAAATAAATATAAAATAATTTCAGTCATTTTAAAAGATAATATTTAATTGAAATAATTATATAATTATATTAACATAAAAAACATTTAGCATAATGTTTTTTGGTTTAATTTATATTAAACTTTGATTTTAGAATCATTTTGCACAAAACTTCAAATAATATATATCATGCATTATAATACTAATGCCAGTCCAACTGGTAAATTCAGTTTTTAGAAAAGTGCATTAGAAGTATATAATTTTATTAATTAAAATCATCGACACTGTCAAAATTTAATAAGTTGGTGTTTACAGTCTTAACAAATTGAATATGTTTTATGTACTGATATTTTACTTTCACTTTCATTTTCCTGAATCTTTCTGTAAATAGGGACAGCCTGGAGAGCCTGGAACACAAGGATTCATTGGAAGAAAGGGAGATGAGGTGAGATTGTTTGGAAGTTGTTCATTATTTCTAGAGGTGTGTTTGTTTTACTAGGAGATTATCAGTACAGAATTGAGTCTTTGAAAACACAGTTACTGTATTTTATTGCTAGGCGGTCCAATGAGTATTATTGACTGGGTTCTGACGTCACCAAGTATTTCTTTACAAATATTGTAGTCTCACTTGAAATTTTCAACCAAAAATATACTGCTTGGATTTTGATCAAACAAAAATGAGAAAAAAGAGTAAGTAAATATCTTTCTGGTGATATGGTGGATGTTCTAGTAGGTTAACTACTTGTTGTAAAAAATGGCACTTGTTCATGGAAAAAGAAACAACATTGAACAACCATTTCAAAATAAAACGTCATGATGACGTGATTTCATTAGTCTCTACTTATATGATGTCACAACATCTTATACACATCTTTGACTAGTGCAACGTCCAGTAATATAAAATTTAGCTAATAATAATAGTAATAAAGTAATTTTTACCAGCAATATGCTGTAGAAATGGACCTTCATCAATAATTATCAGCCTTTCACATCCATTAATGGATGTGTCAGGCTGATAATCATTGATGGCTGCATTATACTAAAACAAATTTTACCTAAAAGGCTGATACTTTACTGCTCCCTAAATATGCTTCTTACATCAGCAAAATTAAATAAATAATAAAAAACAGTCTGTATCCAATCGGAATCACTGATGTAAAATAACATTGTAAGCTGTACTTTGATTGGCTGTTTGCCAATTTCTTGTGCTGATTTCATCCAGAAATTGTGTATTCTCCCATAAAAACCACTGTAAAAAGCAAATTAGATTGCATTTGCATGTTTATGTGCAGACTATGTTTAAGTTACACTTGAATGCTTATTCTTAATTAATAGAAATCCATCTTACATGACCCCAAACTACAGCAAAATAAACTATTTGCATTCATTTTCATTGGGCTGAATGAGCCAACTAAAATAGTATTTAATTTCAATACATCATTTTTGAATTTAAATGTATAAAACTAAGCTAACATCTATATTCATCCTTAGTCATTTTGCACAGCAGCTTAAACTCTTGAAATGAGATTCAGCTATACTGGTTCTTAATCTTTATGTTGTTTTGTTTCCAGGGAGATCTCGGACCAGCTGGACCTCCTGGACCAGTTGGAGAGGCAGTAAGTGTGCAGACTACTTGTACTGTGAAACCCTGTTTAGCTAAATTTAATCAGACCACCATGTTGGCTGAACAAGAATAACATCAGTCTATTATTTTGTGCCCTGTATTTACTGCATGAATGCGCTTGAGTGAGGGAGTAAACCAATGGGTGAACTTGTTTTCAGCAAACAGATTTAACTCTTAAGCATATTCAAGATCTCCTCAGTGGCCTAGTGGGTTAGCACGTTTGGCATCTAATCACAGGATGTCACCTCTGTGTGGGTTTCGATTCCCGCAAGTGACAAGCTGTCTCAGTATGACCCTAGATGCTGAACAGGACATAAAACCCCAATTTTGACTTTGAAACCTACCCAAGTTTGGAAGTGAAACCAATTATAAATCCTGCCAAAATTTCAGAATTACGTATGGACTTCTAGCCAATTTAGGGTATAAAATATATAATGTAGTTGCATAGGGTACTTGAGATAGGGATTATACCAAGATGGTAACTTGAGTATTTGAGTGAGGGACTATGCCAATGGAAACACTTGTGTTTAACACCCAGGTGTAACTCTTAAAGCTATTCCAAGATTGTTGGTGATGAAAAACATATGACCTGCCCAAATTTCAGCTTTGCATATAAAAGTTTGGCTCCCTTTTGATATAAAATAGTCACACAGAGTACCTCATTGGTAGTACCATTCTTCAATCTTGTACCCCATATTTACTGTATTTCACAGAAAAAAGGGTCCTGTTCTTATGGTCCCCCATATGTACTATATTTTCAGTCAGACTGTTCATGTGTATTATTTTTATCAAGTAAAAAAGGTGCTGGTTTTATATCCTGTATTTAATATATTTTAAGTTTAAAAGCTGCTGGTATTTTGCCCTGAATTTTCCATATTTAGAATACACTGTAATATTTAAATGATAAGCTAGTGATACTGGCTATATGTTTGAAATTCCTGTAAGAAAGGTACAGGTTTTGTATGTTGCTTTTCTGTATTGCAGGGACCACGTGGCTACCGCGGACCAATTGGACTTCAAGGTCTCACTGGTCAACCAGTAAGTCATGCACAATTATAATAATACCAAATGTTCTTATCATGTGACCCAGAGGGTAATATTCATAAAACATCTCATCTTAGTTTTACTTTTTTAATGTAACATATTTGTTACAACTTTACACAAAATCACGTGACATCTGTCTTAGTCTCGGAGCCATTTACAATAGGTCTTAATCTTTTCTTTGCTCATAACTCTGAGACAGGTGGAGGTGAGTCTTTTTTTTATTGCGTAAAATAGCCTTACCTTATCCTCACAAGTGCTTGTTTGGTTTTGTGGAGCAAAAACGTATCGACCGACAAGAATTTTTTAAGGAATATTCTTGTCACAAGAGGTGACCCCTTTGTCTGCGCATGTCTGCGCTTGCGCAGTAGTCGTTGTCGACAGACGAATGTCGAGAGTTCTTCATTATATTTTTGGTCGATATGGGAGCAAGACGTACTTTTCCTTATTATCGTCCATTCACGGATGAAAATCTATGAAGTTTTGAAGCGTGCACCTACCTGTAGTTGTCCATTATTCGACTGGTACTACCACTATTCTGCCTCCCTTGTCCTGAAAAGGGTCAGAATAAGATGTGCAAGAAGATGTTGCTGTAAAGTCTTCAGTGGAAGACGTGTATATCTTCGGCTGTACTCACCCATTATTCGACTGGAACTTCCTCCGTGTCGATGAAAAGGTATGCAAAGAAGAACTCTCGTAGTTTTCAGTGGAAAACTGCTTTATTGTCCCTTAATTGATGGCATAACATGAGTATTAGCGTATGCTCGAAAACAAAGAAGAAAGAATGCAGTTGTCTTTGCAAGGAGGTCGTAGATTCTTTACTGTGGGTGGAGCGCCACTCTGGTACAGTAAGGTCTCCCTCCAAAGAACGATTACAGAAGCATATCCACTGATCTTTGCAGTTAGTATATTGCTTTCCAGCAGGTACAGTGAACTTCCTGCTTCTCAGACATGAAAATAAGGACAGGTTACCTTCATTTGCTGTAGATTTACATGAAGATCCAACAGACATCTTTGGGGCAGTATGTGCACTGCTTGTCTTTTCAGCCCTGTTGAAGAATTAAACCTTCCTATGACCTTGTCTCCAATGGAAGGAATACTGTGACTTTTGAGTTAATTCTTCTGCAAACTCAACGAAGATCAAACTGGCTAGATGAGATATGGTGTTGAAGTCCTAACTACAAAATATCATCGTACCACTCTTCCTTGTTTACCAGGACAGAGGGATACAGAAGAACGTGGCTACACTATAATGCAAGTCACCATGGAGGCTCTGCTTGCAGTGTTACTGACAGTGATGGGAGATTTTCATTGCCATCCCAGAGTTGTGCGAATCTTGAGACGGAGTTGTCGAATTACTCCCCAATCGAATTCACCAATGCCTGTACTACCCACAATGCAAAGCGATGACGTCAGACAGGAAAACATGGCTACAGTACTAAATATAAATATACCGCTTAAATGCTTCAAAAGAAAGTGATTTATCCACTCAACAATTGCAGAACTTCAGGTTTCTATGGCAGTTTATTTCTTGTATAGAAACTCGGCTAATGACGACCTGTGATAGATCTCAGTGTCCTGAATTGATTTCTAACTACGACTTCAACGGTCACGGCCCACGAGTGAAGTGCGTTTACTACAACAATAAATACCTGCTTGTCCCATCATTTAAACTGGAGACAGCAGAAATTATTAGAAATTCGGTTACAAAAGATGCATTCTTTTATGTACCGACTCACCAAGATTTTCAACATCTACTTCAGTTTAATGTACACTGGCAAACCTATCAGTTCAAAGCATTATAAATTCGGGTTAGCGACCCCTCTACAGTTTCGTGCGAGTAATAAGAGGCAAATCTCATTCTTCAGTCTCACGGAATAGGAGTTCACCATATACCTGGACCACTGGTTGTTAAGTGTACGTAGAAGACACCAGTATTGGGTTCAAATCAAAGAACTCGTCCAATTATTCAACAACTGGCTTCGTGATATCGATTTCCTAGGTTACCACTCCATTTTGGTACCAGGAAATTTCTTTCACCATATACCTAGACTACTGGTTGTTTAGTGTACGTAAAAGACACCAGTATTGGGTTCAAACCAAAGAACTCATCCAATTATTCATTAACTGGGCTTCGTGATACCGATTTCCTAGGTTACCACTGCATTTTGGTATCAGGAAATTTCTTTCACCATATACCTAGACTACTGGTTGTTTAGTGTACGTAAAAGACACCAGTAGTGGGTTCAAACCAAAGAACTCATCCAATTATTCATCAATTGGACTTCGTGATATCGATTTCCTAGGTTACCGCTGCATTTGGTACCAGGAATTTTCTTTCTACCTCGAATAAATTAAATACCTGAGAATCTATTCAAGACATGGCGATCTTATCACAATTAACCCCAAGGTTGCTTATATCCCAGGTAGGGATACTAGCATCTTTGGAAAAGACTGTACCAATGGGTCAGTTATGTATGTGTGCCTTTCAGTGGTATCAAGAAAAAACTGGCAATATCTCCAATCACTAGTTGTGAGAATTCCTGTTTCAAATCCTTCTGAAAAAGCATATTCAGTGGTGGAAAATGCCAAAAAATGGAAAATAGGATACCTTTTCCATACACAGGTGCACTATTCCCTTATTTTCGTAGATGCATTAAACAAGGGTTGATGATCCCATCTTAAAGCATCACAGTCAGTGGCTTTGGACAGTTAAAAATGTATATATTACATTTCAATGTCCTACAACTGAAGGCAGTGTGTTCAACCCTTAAAAGCCTTCAAGACAAATTCTACACAAAAGAATTCTGATAGCATCAGACAACACAACTGTGTTCGGTTATCTGAACAAACAGGGGGGGGGGGAGCGTATACCTCCTAGTTTGGCGCAGCTTGGCCTACTGCAATCCTTGAAATATACTCATAACAGACCTATTCTTGGTTGCTTAAAGGTCATACCCAACATCATCTCCAGAAGGGATAAAGGTTTGGCGTATCCTGGCCTACTGCAATCCTTGAAATATACTCTTTAAGAGACAGAAATATTCTGGGGTTACTTAAATGTCATACTCAATGATCCCTACAGAAGGGACAAAATTAATATGTACAGAATGGTTCTTATTCCCTTTATGGTTCTAGACAACGTGCAAGTGTGGCACAAATCAACAATAGGTGTTTTATGCAGGTATGCTGCATCTTGGCCTACTGCAATCCTTGAAATATTCTCATATGAGCCAGATATATTCAGGGTTGCCTAGATGTCATGACAGCCTCTCCACAAAGAACGAAATTATACAGACAGGAGAGTCTTCATCTTTAATATTCTATTTGATTTACATAGTTTGTCAAATACCAATGGTAGAGATGTTTGCCACCAATATGAGTCACAAACTTCCATTCTATGGTTCCAGTCCTGGATGCAAATGCTCTGAACATAGATGAATTAAACATCTTGTTGGAGGTTCTGGACTGCTAGGCCTTTTGTCCTATACCTCTTATTCCAAAAAGTCATTGCACAAGTGAACACCAGGTGCAAAATGATTGTAGTGGCCCCTTGGTGGCCCATGATACATTGGCTTTGGGGTCTGGTGAGTCATTCAACCAAACCTCCATTACAGCTACTTCACTGGTCTCAGAAACAGCCATTCAGTCAGAAATACCATCTGAATCTGTTGCATTGGCACCTTCATGCTTGGCACCTTAACACCACTCAGAATCTCTTATATCATTCTCTGGGCAAGGGATAGAGAGATTTAGGGCATCTCAAGGACCCTCATCTTGGAATGTATGAGTCATGATGGGCCATTTTGAGCTCTGGTACCCACAGAATAAGGTGGCCATCTCAGAGCCTACGGTCTCAAATATACCAGATTTTTTGATCCATTTACTTGCAAAAATCTGAAACCTGTCACTATTGTTGGCTTTGCAGCAGCCATAGCTGATCATTTACATTTTTTGTGCAGGAGTTGAGCCAAAGCCTGCATCTTTATAGGCCTATTGCAAGTGTTATAGAGAGAAGCCCACTGCTAACAGAGGTGCAGCATCAAGGGATTTGCCTTTGCTTCTGTTGGTTTTCACAAAAGGCTCCTTATTAACCTTTAAAAGGAGGTCAGTCTAAAGAAGTTTGACTTGCAAGACTGTTGCAATGCCATTGGAAGTGTATTCTGGGATTTTGGCTCCTTCAGACACAAGCCTCATAGGAAGGAGTTTACAGTTCTCCCTCCTACCTACCTTTTCAGCAAGGACCTATTAGCCTTAGTTGGTCTAGATTACCTCCAGTGGTCACTTCAGCTCTAGATCATTCCTGAACTCAAATTGCCTGGACACTTGATTCGTTGTCCTCTTACAGCACTTAGATCCTTCTTGGACAGGACTACTGCTTGGAGAAAAGGGAAAGTCTCCTTCTCCTGCCTTTTAGCAAGAATCAGTTGGCTTCTGATGGCCCAGATGGCTCAAACCAGTGGTCATTCCAGCTCACAAACCTTTCTTGAGCTGATGTTGGACTGATGTGGTGACACTCTGCTCTCTTACAGTGCTTAGTTACTATCAGGACAGTACAAATACTTCAAGGAGGGGAAGAATCTTGCTCATATCTTTTAAGGAAGGCTTGATGGAGATATCTTGAGTTCTGCTATCTCTTCCTGGATCAATCTGGCTGCATGATTAGATTGCCAGTCCTTTAATCTTGAGTCTCAGAATCTATACTTTGAGACACATATTAGATCCATGGCTGCCTTTTTAGTTTCCAAGAGTGGGGTCTTACCTGAGCAGATATCAAACTCTTGCTATTGGAAGACCCACAATTCTTTACTACATTCTACTCGAAGATGTAGCTTGGCAATCCCATGACCAGTCCATGAACAAATTGGGCCTTGTGGATTCACCTCAGCATGTAGTCAATTTTTGTGTATTTATACATGTCATTGATATGACTCACATTTTTATGTTCTCTCCAGTTATACAAGTCTTGTGTCACTGACATATGTCTTTCTTGGCTTACATATGGCCCCATATCTGCAGTTTATGCAGTTCAGTTTGCCTGCTTGGAGATATTCCCATTGTCAGATGATGACATCTTGCTTGGGGAGTCATGCAGACATCTCCAGCCAATACTGGGTGATGGTTAATACTGCTATGTGATTTGTTGTAAAATTTTCTACAACAGCAACAGCAGCAACAATGACGACCACATCATGGATCTCTTGTTGAGGTTAGCAAATTACTTATCTGTGTTGAAGAAGTAACATATAGCCTAAGATGTGGCTTAGGGAAGCTTATCTTATCCTCTTATCAGTGCTTTATTTGGTGACCCCTTGTCTGACAATCATCTAACAGTGTGGCCAAAACAAATACCCTCCACCTGTTATGGTTGTATTCAAGCACTTGTGAGGATAAGGTAAGGCTATTTTACGCAATAAAATGTAACAAATTTTATTGTAATTTAACTTTTTACAAGTTAAATACTTACCTTATCCTCACAAGGATAAACCCACCCTACCTCCCCGCATAATTTGTTTTCTGGGGACCAAAAATACAATGAAGAACTCTCGACATTCGTCTGTCGACAACGACTACTGCGCAAGCGCGGACATGCGCAGACAAAGGGGTCACCTCTTGTGACAAGAATATTCCTTAAAAAATTCTTGTCGGTCGATACGTTTTTGCTCCACAAAACCAAACAAGCACTTGTGAGGATAAGGTAAGTATTTAACTTGTAAAAAGTTAAATTACAATAAAATTTGTTACAATTATTCACCACCCGATGTATATTTGCCCTAAATACGGGCAAATACAGACTGGGATGTATTTTTTTAGTATACACCGGCGCCCAGGTACTATGGATAATGAGTGTGAATAAGCTTTGTTTTTTCAGCAATATCTCGGAAAGTTTGCAACTTACAAATATGTATAATAAATCATTAGAAGGTATTCTTACAGTGCATCTGCTCATGTGAATTACATAAAAATCAATGCTGAAATGATTGAGATATTGCAAGTTAAAGATTGAAGTTTTTATATTCAAAAGATATTTTGACAGCCTTTTCACATTCTCTAATTAAATATTCATGCTATTTAACTCATAAATCTTACAAAATGGTGGATAATAAAAGTAAAACATCCCTCATTAGACATATACATAAAAAATCTATCATTCGGGAAGCTTTCTTATTAAATATTGAATGGCAGTATTGAATATGGCTGTCATGTACATTTTCACTAAAAATACTCATCACACCTTTCTTCAATAGTTTCCTGTATGTTCTCAAGTGATTAGATGATTTTCATATCAAATTTATCCGTTTCTGATCCATGTGTCTGATAAATGGTATGACATCTGACATTCAACCTAACAGTGTCTGTATAAGGTGTAAGATAATGTTTCATGACATGGAAAAGCCACTGTGGATGAATGAAAACATTGTTCTTTATTTTGTCTTAAGTTTATGACTTGTGATCAGGTTAAGACCTACTTTGTAAATGTATATTTAATACAATTCTTAGCTGAGACAAAACTCTTAGATTTAAAACTAGGCTAAGCCTCAGATGTGACCAAGCTTATGACCTTTTATGAATATCGTGCCTGAAGCCTAGATTTACAAAATGTTTGTATCTAAGTGAAACATTTGTTATCAGCTAATTTTGTACTTGATATTCACAAAAAGAAGTATTTTAGGACAGAAAATGTCAGCTGACAGAACTATTATTCAAGTCAATCATAGTCAAACTTTCTTTTTATTGTAATCTTGAGGCTTCAGAAAGAAAAATGTGACCCCCCCCCCCCCCCCCAAAAAAAAAAAAAAAAACCTAAATGGAATCATTTAGCACTCTTAACAGAAGATTCTCAATCAGGTGTAAAGTTTTAATTAATAGAAGTAAAACTGTTCTGCGACATAAAAACTCAATTGTAAATCTATCATAAGTTTAATTTCTTCATAAATTTTTAAAACGTTCATATATAACTTGACAGTTTTAAAATTTATTTTATTTTCCAAAAGTGCCCAAAGCCTTCAGTGAGTACAAACATGGAACAGGGAAATGAATTGTTTCACAGATCTCACTGTATTTCTGTACATTTCTAATCTAATCTACTGCTTTGCAGGCGCAATATCTTCCCCACAAAGGGGAACTCATTATCATGGGGAGAGTCGAGGGGCATTCAGGGTCAGTAATCCAGAATTTTGGGTGTGACCAAGAGGGAAGAAAACTAAGTTGGGAAACTAGAGTTGAAGAGGTGGCTTTTGAGGTGTTTCCTAAAAGATGCAACAGAGGGACTGTTTTTCACATGAAAGGGGAAAGAGTTCCAAAGAACTGGGGTATAGTGACTGAAGGAATTAGAGGAGTGTTTGATATGTGAACTCTACGGTCAAAAGTGGGGGTTTGAAGGAACTTGAGTGTGTGTGTGTGTGTGTGTGTGTGTGGGGGGGGGGGGGGGGGGGGGGTGCTTTGCCATGTATTTCTGGAAGGTGTAGGAGTGAATTAATTCTCTTAGGTAAACTGGTTGACTTTGGGTGAGAATTTTGTATGTAATGAGGCTAGTTTGAAATTGTACCCTGTAGACCCACCTGACTGTTCTGACTTTCTGACTATTGTTACATTCTTTTTAGGGTATCCCTGGAGCTGAGGGTCCACCAGGACCCAAGGGAGTCATGGGACCCGTGGGTCTACATGGAAAACCAGGCATCACTGGGACAGCAGGACCTACTGGCCCACCAGGCCAAATTGGATCCATGGGGCCACCTGGACAACAAGGTCCAACAGGTGAGTAGGTCAAGGCCAAAATGAGTACATATCAAGGTCATATACAAGAATGTGAAACTACAATGCCTACAGTCAGTATCCAATTCTGCTGCTTTCTTATTGCTGTACAGAAGGAGGTCAACAAACAACTCTTGCTCTGTAAAATCATTGAATTTTCATTTATTAGTGCAGCTGGTATCCCAGCTGTTATTTCTTCAGGGTGCCTGAATGATTGTCACCTCTTCAGTAACAACATTCTGCAATGCTGAAAACAACATATTCCTCATGTCTGTCATTGCCTTTTGAGAAATGATATTTCAGAATTCCATGAGCCTTATAAAATCTGTACAGAATTGCTGTTTAGTCAGATTTTTTAGAGGACATTGTATGGCAGGAGTTTAGCATTAGTCTGCATTGAAATAATTTTTGGTAGCAATCTACTTTATCTTTTCAAGGGGCATCTTATCATCCTAAGTATCAGATAGAATTTCACACAGGCTATTAAATTATTAATAACATATTGGTATTATAAAACCAGTTGAGTTTGCAATTCCCCAAGTGAAGATTGAAATTGGGATCTCCCCTAGTGGAATGCCACAAGTATTAAGCAAGTAAATTGAATCTCCCCTACTGGAAGCTCCAATTGGGGTCTCCCCTGGTTAAAAGTTTCAAATTCCACTAAAATTAGGATTTCCACTCTGCAAGTATATGGTATGTATACCTCCACTAGATGAAAACCCTATAATAACACATCGTTAGAAACTCTACTTACTGCAGAAATTCATGGCATCCTTGGGGCTCTACACCATGTAAATAAAATGTGATGTATCAGCATAGTTTCCAGGTGCTTCCTTCTTATTATTGGGACAACAGAAATCAACATACCTGTCAGATTGTATTCCGAATCTGTTTGAGCTGAGGAGGAATCCCCAAAAAGTTTGTGTGCTAGTAGAACTGACAAAATCATTGGTGACTTTTGCCCTTCATAAGTTAAGACTGTTTCTCATGAGGAAACATAACATGAAACTGTTGGAGCATTTACACTACACTGGAAATGGAGCTATAAGACAGAAATAGCAACATGTATGATTTTGATTTCTAATTTTTCCATTTATAGTAGCTGTTACCTTTAAGGGTTGGGCCGGTATTGTTTTCACCTATGGTGTTCAGATGAGCGGACAAAAAGCTTGTTAGGGCTGTATCTCAAAAGCTCTGAGGTATAAGATGTTGATACTTGGTGGGGACATTGATTGGGGGTTCTAGGGGTGCAGCATCATGATGTGACTGTGATTTGACTTTTGATCTTGCCATAGAGACCTTGAGTTTGAAAATCTTGTCCAGGCTATATCTCAGTAACTGTAAGGTGTATGGAGGTGATACGTGGTAGGGACATTGGTTGGAGCTTGTAGATGTGCATTGTCAAGGTGCAACCTTGACATGACCTTTGACCTTGTTGTGGTGACCTTTACCTTTAAAATCTTGTCCGGGCTTTTTCTTGGAAACTGTAAGGTGTGGGAAGTTGATACTTGGTTGGGACATTGGTTGGGGTGCAGGTGTACAACATCATGGTATGACCTTGATTTGACCCTTGACCTTGCCATAGTGACATTGCGCTTTAAAATTTTGTCTGGGCCATATCTCAGAAATTGTAATGACTAAGAAGTTGATTCTTAGATGTGTCATTGGTTGGGGAGTGTAGGTATCCTAAATCATGGTAAGACCTGTCATCTTGCTATTGAACTGTCTTTCTGTCATTATGCACCTGCTCTTTGGAACTCTTTCCCTACCAAAAAAGAACTAGCCCATCTGTCACTTCCTTCAGGAAACATTTGAAAACTCACCTCTTTAACTCTACTATCCCACTTAGTCTCCTTCCCTTTGGTCACACCCATAACTCCGGACTACTGACCTTGACCTGCCCCTCGACTATCCTGATGGTTAATATTTTTGTTAACTTAGCACATTGACTTGCCCATTGTGAGGAAGATATTGTGCCTGCAAAGCAGTAGATTAGATTAAGTTGTATTGAGTTTTCATCTTAACATATATTTTCTCTCTCTAAAATTTTATTTTCTCCACTTGAATATTATTTGGACCTTTTCATAAAACTGACACTGCTCTGAAAGTCTCCTGATCTTTGTACTGTTTCACTTCTTCTGTTTTTCATGATGTAAAAAACTGTTATCCCAGTTGTGGGTTATGAGCATCTCCGTTGCTATTTTTGTGTTATTATTTTTTTATATTTTATTTTTTTAAGAAACCAGTTTATTTTGGTTTCCTTTATTTTATTGTGTTTAGTGTTAAAATTATATGACAGCCACCAATGTACTATTAAGTTACAATAAGTGTGGGATTATAAAATAATCCAATAGATGTCTGATTAATCATCTGATTCAGTGATAGTACACTTTTTACATTTGATCATTGATAATTTTGAATAATTGTTTACTTAAAATAAAACTCCAATTAAGAAAATTATAACATTGTAAGTGGTTACTTTTTTAGATACTAAATGTGTTGTGAAACATCCACCAATCTTATTGATAATTTTGAATAAATGATTATTCAACAGAAACCCTTCCTTACTCAATTTAGCAAAACATTGTTGCTATATTATATTTTTTTATATCTACTTCCATGTTTGTAGGAAGTGGTTACTCTCAGTAGGTACTAAATGTGTTGAAAATTGCCCAAAATTTATATTTATCCCCCTGAAAAGTATCTTAAACTATCTTGACCAACAGTATTATTTAAGGCTTGATCATCAGTCAAAAAATGTGGATAAAAAATCGACTGGGGAAAACTGAGGGTGATTTCCAAAAGCAGTGTGAAAAGAGTCAAATGCTTCAAACTTATATCTGATTCCAGGTAAACCTGGCATGCCTGGATTGCCTGGACCTGATGGATTACCTGGCCAACCTGGATTTGTTGGAGATCCGGGAAGCAAGGGTGAGAGGGGTCCTGCTGGACCTCATGGATTGGCTGGAGCACCTGGTGAGCGAGGCATGAAGGGAGACATTGGTCCCCGGGGATTAAGGGGCTTGGCTGGTGAGAAAGGAGAATCAGGAATGGACGGCTTCAAGGGAGATCCAGGAGAGATCGGAGAGCCAGGGTTGAAAGGAGACCAAGGTTCAAGAGGAGAAGAGGGACCTCCAGGATTAAGAGTAAGTGATGATGCTATATAATCTAATTGGTCTTTTTATAGTGTCGTTCTACACTGATGCAAAGCTGAAAACAGGTACACTAACTTTCAGTCATAATGCACAAACATTTTGGAATTTCCTTCATATAAGAACCCACCCTAAGTAATATCTGAAGGTCCTCTTCAACTCAAGCTTCCCTACTTGACATCTCCCCCCCCCCCCCCCCCTTAACAACCACAAATCTGGATTCTTATCTAGACTCTTAGATATTAGATATCAGTTTTGGTTCATTCTTTTGTGAGATTAGCAAACTAAGTTTCCTCCTGTATGGGAAAGATATGGTGCCTGTAAAGCAGCAGAATAGATTAGATAAAGGTTCAACCAACATTCAAGGACAGAGGACAGTTCTATATAATTAAGAATGAGTATTGATGTTATTTCATCCAATTAGACTTTTTAAAGGTTTTATTTTTTATTTAATCTTTATATGGACAGATTTTAAACAAAAAAAATTGTAATGTGTACAAAGGTTCAGCCACTGTCCAAGGGCAGAGGTGGTCCTCTGGGTTTGAGAGTGAGTCATGATGTCTTCTAATATTATCAGACTTTTCCTCAGGCTTAACATGTGTATTAAGAGATTTTAAGGTACTTAAAAGAGAGAAAGCCCATTGCAGACCAAGATTCTCAGAACAGACGTTATCAGGCAATTTACAAAATCAAACTTAAACTGAGACCAGGAATTGGTGTATCAATTGGATCTTATCAAAATCAAGCTCAAAGGTATGCCATAGAAGGCTTCCCATTCTGAAGCTCGAAACCACGATACACTAGATTCTGCACCATACATACTTTGCTCTTCAGATAAAAACTCTGTAACACATATACTTTTCCTCTTTCTGAGTGCAACTTCTTTATAATGAATAGTTGTATATATTATATCATGCTTCTGCTGGGATTTTAACCCAGTGCCTTTTGATCACACACAGAAATAAACACAATTCAGACTCTTTAACCATGAGCTTAAATCGGAACTAGCAAGTCCAGGTGTTAACAAAGCCGGTATACACAAGAATAATATAATTTTTTTATTGCGTAAAATAGCCTTACCTTATCCTCACAAGTGCTTGTTTGGTTTTGTGGAGCAAAAACGTATCGACCGACAAGAATTTTTTAAGGAATATTCTTGTCACAAGAGGTGACCCCTTTGTCTGCGCATGTCCGCGCATGCGCCGTACTCATTGTCGACAGGCAATTGTCGAGAGATCTTCATTATATTTTTGGTCGATATGGGAGCAACACGTATTTTCTTTTATTATCGTCCATTTACAGACGAAGATCTATGAAGTTTTGAAGCGTGCAAGCGTGCACCTACCTGTATTTATCCATTATTCGACTGGTACTACCACTAATTCTGCCTCCCTTGTCCTGAAAAGGGTCAGAATAAGATGTGCAAGAAGATGTTGCTGTAAAGTCTTCAGTGGAAGACGTGTATATCTTCGGCTGTACTCGCCCATTATTCGACTGGAACTACCTCCTTGTCGAGGAAGGGATGCAGAAGATGTTGCTTTATTGTGAGTATTAGCTTATGCTCGAAAACAAAGAAGAAAGAATGCAGTTGTCTTGGCAGCGGAGGTCGTAGATTCTTTACTGTGGGTGGAGCGCCACTCTGGTACAGTAACAGGTCTCCCTCCAAAAGAACGACTACAGAAGCGTATCCACTGATCCTTGCAGTTATTATTTTGCTTCCCAGCAGGTACAGTGAACTTCCTGCTTCTCAAGACATGAAGATATGGACAGATTACCTTCCTTTGCTGTAAATTTGGATGAAGATCCAACAGACATCTTTGGGGCAGTATGTGCACTGCTTGTCTGTTCAGCCCTGTTGAAGAATTGCAATAACTATTTACTAGATAATAAAACCTTCCTATGGCCATGTATCCATTGGAAAGAATACTGTGACTTTTGAGTTAATTTTTCTGCAAACTCAACGAAGATCGTCGTACCACTCTGCCTAGTTTACCAGGTCAGAGGGATACAGAAGAACGTGGCTACATTAATTACTCCCCAATCGAATTCCCCAATGCCTGTACTACCCACAATGCAAAGCGATGACGTCAGACAGGAAAACATGGCTACAGTAAATATACCGCTGAAATATTGCTGGAAATCCTTCAAAAGAAAGCAATTCATCCACTCTACAATTGCAGAACTCCAGGTTTCTATGGCAGTTTATTCTTGTATTCAAACTCGGCTAATGACGACCTCTGATAGATCTCAGTGTCCTGAATTGATTTCTAACTACGAATTCAACGATCACTGACCACGAGTGAAGTTCGTTTACTACGTCAATAAATACCTGCTTGTCCCATCATTTAAACTGGAGACAGCAGAAATTATTAGAAATTTGGTTACAAAAGATGCGTTCTTCTATGTACCAACTCACCAAGATTTTCAACATCTACTTCAGGTTAATGTACACTGGCAAACCTATCACTTCAAAGCATTAGGAAATTCGGGTTAGCGACCCCTCTACAGTATCATGCGAGTAGTAAAGAGGCAAATCTCATTCTTCAGTCTCACGGAATAGGAGTTCACCATATACCTGGACCACTGGTTGTTAAGTTTACGTAAAAGACACCAGTATTGGGTTCAAATCAAAGAACTCATCCAATTATTCAACAACTGGGCTTCGTGATATCGATTTCCTAGGTTACCACTGCATTTTGGTACCAGGAAATTTCTTTCACCATATACCTAGACTACTGGTTGTTTAGTGTACGTAAAAGACACCAGTATTGGGTTCAAACCAAAGAACTCATCCAATTTTTCTTCAACTGGGCTTCGTGATATCGATTTCCTAGGTTACCACTGCATTTTGGTATCAGGAAATTTCTTTCACCATATACCTAGACTACTGGTTGTTTAGTGTACGTAAAAGACACCAGTATTGGGTTCAAACCAAAGAACTCATCCAATTATTCATCAACTGGGCTTCGTGATATCGATTTCCTCGGTTACCACTGCATTTGGTACCAGGAAATTTCTTTCTACCTCGAATAAATTAAATACCTGAGAATCTATTCAAGACATGGCGATCTCATCACAATCAACCCCAAGGTTGCTTATATCCCAGGTAGGGATACTGGCATCTTTGGAAAAGACTATACCAATGGGTCAGTTATGTATGTGTGCCTTTCAGTGGTATCTAGAAAGAAATGGCAATATCTCCAGTCACTAGTTGTGAGAATTCCTGTTTCAAATCCTTCTGAAAAAGCATATTCACTGGTGGAAAATGCCAAAAAAGGGGAAATAGGATGCCTTTTCTATACACGGGTGCACAATTCCCTTATTTTCGTAGATGCATTAAACCAGGGTTGATGATCCCATCTATAAGCATCACAGTTAGTGGCTTTGGACAGTTAAAAATGTATATAATTATTACATTTCAATGTCATACGGCTGAAGGCAGTGTGTTCAGCCCTTAAAAGCCTTCAAGACAAATTCCACACAAAAGAATTCTTATAGCATCAGACAACACCACTGTGTTCGGTTATCTGAACAAACAGGGGGGGGGGGAGCGTATACCTCCTAGTTTGGCACAGCTTGGCCTACTGCAATCCTTGAAATATACTCATAACGGACAGACTTATTCTTGGTTGCTAAAGGTCATACCCAACATCATCTCCAGAAGGGATAAAGGTTTGGTGCATCCTGGCCTACTGCCATCCTTGAAATATACTCATAAGGGACAGAAATCTTCTGGGGTTGCTTAAATGTCATACTCAATGATCTCTACAGAAGGGACAAAAGTAATCTGTACAGAATGGTTCTTATTCCCTTTATGGTTCTAGACAACGTGCAAGTTTGGCACAAGTCAACAATAGGTGTTTTATGCAGGTATGCTGCATCTTGGCCTACTGCAATCCTTGAAATATTCTCATATGAGCCAGATATATTCAGGGTTGCCTAGATATCATGACAGCCTCTCCACAAAGAACGAAATAATACCGACAGGATAGTCACTTCATCTTTTAATATTCTATTTGATTTACATAGTTTGTCAAATACCAATGGTAGAGATTTTTGCCACCAATATGAGTCACAAAACTTCCATTCTATGTTGACAGTCCCGGATGCAAATGCTCTGAACATAGATGCATTAAACATCTTGTTGGAGGTTCTGGACTGCTAGGCCTTTTGTCCTATACCACTTATTCCAAAAAGTCATTGAACAAGTGAACACCAGGTGCAAAATGATTGTAGTGGTCCCTTGGTGGCCCATGATGCATTGGCTTTGGGGTCTGGTGAGTCATTCAACCAAACCTCCATTACAGCTACTTCACTGGTCTCCGAAACAGCCATTCAGTCAGAAATACCATCAGACTCTGTTGCATTGGCACCTTCATGCTTGGCACCTTAACACCACTCAGAATCTCTTATATCATTCTCTGGGCAAGGGATAGAGAGATTTAGGGCATCTCAAGGACCCTCATCTTGGAATGTATGAGTCATGATGGGCCATTTTGAGCTCTGGTACCCACAGAATAAGGTGGCCATCTCAGAGCCTACGGTCTCAAATATACCAGATTTTTTGATCCATTTACTTGCAAAAATCTGAAACCTGTCACTATTGTTGGCTTTGCAGCAGCCATAGCTGATCATTTACATTTTTTGTGCAGGAGTTGAGCCAAAGCCTGCATCTTTATAGGCCTATTGCAAGTGTTATAGAGAGAAGCCCACTGCTAACAGAGGTGCAGCATCAAGGGATTTGCCTTTGCTTCTGTTGGTTTTCACAAAAGGCTCCTTATTAACCTTTAAAAGGAGGTCAGTCTAAAGAAGTTTGACTTGCAAGACTGTTGCAATGCCATTGGAAGTGTATTCTGGGATTTTGGCTCCTTCAGACACAAGCCTCATAGGAAGGAGTTTACAGTTCTCCCTCCTACCTACCTTTTCAGCAAGGACCTATTAGCCTTAGTTGGTCTAGATTACCTCCAGTGGTCACTTCAGCTCTAGATCATTCCTGAACTCAAATTGCCTGGACACTTGATTCGTTGTCCTCTTACAGCACTTAGATCCTTCTTGGACAGGACTACTGCTTGGAGAAAAGGGAAAGTCTCCTTCTCCTGCCTTTTAGCAAGAATCAGTTGGCTTCTGATGGCCCAGATGGCTCAAACCAGTGGTCATTCCAGCTCACAAACCTTTCTTGAGCTGATGTTGGACTGATGTGGTGACACTCTGCTCTCTTACAGTGCTTAGTTACTATCAGGACAGTACAAATACTTCAAGGAGGGGAAGAATCTTGCTCATATCTTTTAAGGAAGGCTTGATGGAGATATCTTGAGTTCTGCTATCTCTTCCTGGATCAATCTGGCTGCATGATTAGATTGCCAGTCCTTTAATCTTGAGTCTCAGAATCTATACTTTGAGACACATATTAGATCCATGGCTGCCTTTTCAGTTTCCAAGAGTGGGGTCTTACCTGAGCAGATATCAAACTCTTGTTATTGGAAGACCCACAATTCTTTACTACATTCTACTCGAAGATGTAGCTTGGCAATCCCATGACCAGTCCATGAACAAATTGGGCCTTGTAGATTCACCTCAGCATGTAGTCAATTTTTGTGTATTTATACATGTCATTGATATGACTCACATTTTTATGTTCTCTCCAGTTATACAAGTCTTGTGTCACTGACATATGTCTTTCTTGGCTTACATATGGCCCCATATCTGCAGTTTATGCAGTTCAGTTTGCCTGCTTGGAGATATTCCCATTGTCAGATGATGACATCTTGCTTGGGGAGTCATGCAGACATCTCCAGCCAATACTGGGTGATGGTTAATACTGCTATGTGATTTGTTGTAAAATTTTCTACAACAGCAACAGCAGCAACAATGACGACCACATCATGGATCTCTTGTTGAGGTTAGCAAATTACTTATCTGTGTTGAAGAAGTAACATATAACCTAAGATGTGGCTTAGGGAAGCTTATCTTATCCTCTTATCAGTGCTTTATTTGGTGACCCCTTGTCTGACAATCATCTAACAGTGTGGCCAAAACAAATACCCTCCACCTGTTATGGTTGTATTCAAGCACTTGTGAGGATAAGGTAAGGCTATTTTATGCAATAAAATGTAACAAATTTTATTGTAATTTAACTTTTTACAAGTTAAATACTTACCTTATCCTCACAAGGATAAACCCACCCTACCTCCCCGCATAATTTGTTTTCTGGGGACCAAAAATACAATGAAGATCTCTCGACAATTGCCTGTCGACAATGAGTACGGCGCATGCGCGGACATGCGCAGACAAAGGGGTCACCTCTTGTGACAAGAATATTCCTTAAAAAATTCTTGTCGGTCGATACGTTTTTGCTCCACAAAACCAAACAAGCACTTGTGAGGATAAGGTAAGTATTTAACTTGTAAAAAGTTAAATTACAATAAAATTTGTTACAATTATCCACCTTGCTCAGTGTTTGACCTATATAGGGGAATATACACAGCGTGGTATATTTTTTTTTCTATACAAAGGTGCCATGGATAATTAGTATCAATGAGTGCAAATTTTTCATTAATATCTTAGAAACTATGTAACCTAGAAATACATATTATATATCATCAGAAAGGTCTTTCCACAGAGCTTCTGTTCAGTTTGCTGCATAAAAGTCCAGGCTGAGAAATCACAAGTTAAAGATTGAGGCTTTATATTGACTGATGCCCCTGTATATATGACAGCCTATTTCACACTCTCTCTTTACATGTGAATTTTATTTTAGTCATAAAACATACAGAACGGCGAATGATCAAAGTAAAACATCCCTTGTTAGACATATATGTTAAACATCTTCACCCCATCGAGTCAGTCAGGAACCTGGGTGTGTGGTTTGACTCTGATTTTTCCTTCTCTAAACATGTCCAGAATGTTTGTAAAGGCTGCTTCAGTCAACTGAGGGATTTTAGAAATATTAGGCAGTTCTTGACTCATGATGCATCTGTGTCGGTTGCCAATGCTTTTGTTAGTAGTCGGTTGGACTACTATAACTCATTTTTCAGGAGTCTCTCCAAAGTCAATCTTCATAGATTACAGTCTATCCAAAATAGTGCAGCTAGAATTGTTACAAATTCAAGTAAATACACTCGGATAACTCCGGTACTCAAGAAACTCCATTGGCACCCTATTCACTTTCGCTCAGAGTTCAAATTGGCTATCCTGGTGTACAAGTTTATTCATACTGGTTTCCGTAAATATTTTGCTCCCCATCTATCCACATACTGCACTACTTACAATACTAGATGTAGTCAGTATTGCCAATTTCCTCATGTACCAAAATCTCAACCTAAAATTCACAAGTTTACTAAGTAGTTTGGCTTCAGTTTTGCCATTGATGCTCCTACTGTTTGGAATTCCTGAAGACATTCGTGCATCACCCACTATTTTTGCCTCTTTTAGAAAGAAGCTCAAAACTTATCTCTACACAAAGGCATAACCTCCTTAACTTATTTTATCTTATGGCTTCTCCATGGTGCTGACCTATTTCTGTCCCTGGATTTTGAATTTGGATATTGCTATTGTGTTGCTGCGCCTCAGAATTCACTACTCCGTGTGATTAAGTGCTATAAATTATATAGAAAAAATATATCACTCATGAAGATTAACAATTGATACTTGTGCTACGCACTAGTATAATATTGTCATTGTATCCACCGGATAGCATCTGGTGGATACTATGGATTTCGCTTCCTTACGCTGCCAACACCACCGCAGTGTGTAGAGAGATTTCACCGTGACCGCTCTAACGAAAAAAATATTATAGCTAGCCTTCTCAAATTTGCAGGATATATTCATAACCATAAAATCTTGCATGGGAATATTTTGGCCTCATTTTGAAAAACAAGATGGCCGTCATGGGTGTTTTTCGACATTCAGCAAGGACTTTTGTTGGCCCTCTAGAACAAAGGGTATTATAGGTAGAGATCTCAAATTTGCGGGATATGTTCCTCATTACAAAATCTTGACTTTGGAATATGTTTGGCCTCATTTTGAAAAACAGTCATGAAAAGTGCTTATAGCTCACTTATTATTGGTCCTAGAGGTTTGGGATGGTAAAACAACCTATAAGAAATCATTGGTTAGGAATCTCTAGGTGTGGCCAGATTTGACCTTGGGCTCCTCCTTCAAGGTCAAACGAGGATAGCCAAACCTAAAAGTGCCTATAACTCGCTTATTATTGGTCATAGAGGTTTGGGATGGTAAACCAACCTATAGGAAATCATGGGCTGGAAATCTTTTGGTGTGGTCAGATTTGACCTTGGGCTCCTCCTTCAAGGTCAAACAAGGAGAGCCAAACTTAAAAGTGCTTATAACTCGCTTTTTATTGGTCATAGAGGTTTGGAATGGTAAACCAACCTATAGGAAATCATGGGCTGGGAATCTTTTGTTGTAGTCGGATTTGACTTTGGGCTCCTCCTTCAAGGTCAAACGAGGATATCCAAACTTAAAAGTGCTTATAACTCGCTTATTATTGGTCATACAGGTTTGGGATGATAAACCAACTTAAAGGAAATCATGGGCTGGGAATCTTCTGGTGTTGTAAGGTTTGACCTTGGACCCCTCCTTCAAGGTCAAACGGGGATAGCCAAACTTAAAAGTTCTTATAACTCACTTATTATTGGTCATAGAGGTTTGGGATGGTAAACCAAAGTATAGGAATTCATGGGCTGGGAATCTTTTGGTGTGGTCAGATTTGACCTTGGGCTGCTCCTTCAAGGTCAAACGAGGATAGCCAAACCTAAAAGTGCTTATAACTCGCTTGTTATTGGTCCTAGAGGTTTGGGATTGTAACCAACCTATAGGAAATCATGGACTGGGAATCTTCTGGTGTGGTCAGATTTGACCTTGGACCCTCTTTCAAGGTCAAACGAGGATAGTCAAACTTAAAAGTGCTTATAATTTGCTGATTATTGGTCCTAGAGGTTTGGGATGGTAAACCAACCTATAGGAAATCACTTGTCAGATTTGACCTTGGACCCCTCCTTCAAGGTCAAATGAGGATAGCCAAACTTAAAAGTGCTTATAACTCGCTTATTATTTGTCATAGAGGTTTGGGATGGTAAACCAACTTACAGGAAATCATGGGCTGGGAATCATCTGGTGTGGACAAATTTGACCTTGGGGCCCTCCTTCAAGGTCAAACGAGGATAGCCAAACTTAAAAGTGCTTATAACTTGCTAACTCCTCCTTCAAGGTTAAGCGATGGTTGATTGGCTGTGGTCAGTTTTCTTTCTGGTGGATACAATCTGTATCGGTTCTCCGA
Source organism: Sabellastarte sp. h YS-2021 (assembly GCA_964017235.1). Taxonomy (NCBI): domain Eukaryota; kingdom Metazoa; phylum Annelida; class Polychaeta; order Sabellida; family Sabellidae; genus Sabellastarte; species Sabellastarte sp. h YS-2021. Next base: position 80,151,330 of record OZ024935.1, on the reverse strand, counting down.
TGCGCTAGGTCTAGTTTGGTGATACATTTTTTCTGTACATATCATTCTGGAAGTTGTTTTATCTTTCCCTATAGGTAAAAATGAGAGTTGTACTTTCTAAAGTTAATTCCTTGTTGAAAAAGACACACGTGCCTTTGTATGTAGGGAGAAATGGGGCCTAGAGGTATGCAAGGACCACCAGGACCAATTGGACCCAAGGGCCGCCTGGGTATGCCAGGTTTCCCTGGATACCAGGGACCACCAGGAGAAAAGGGATCCCCTGGACCTGTGGGCAAGAGAGGCAAAGATGGAGCCAAAGGCAGTGATGTAAGTAATACTTAAATAACACTAGTATTATGACGGTGATTATCATTAAGTAATAATAATATTTTTAATTTATGAGATCACATTCTCAGCGAGTGATAATATGTAAACGTAATGCCAAAGCTAGTTATGAGAGTAATAGAATTAAACAAAGAAGACTAATATATCAGTTATTATCTTGCAAAAATGACAATATATTATCTTTTTGAGTGCCCGTTTTCAGTGAGTGATATGTAAACATGGAGCCAAAAGCAGCAATGCTATTGTTATAAAATAATTCAAGTTTAAACTTAATTCACAGTGGGTCATAATATGTAAACACACAGCCAGAGGTTGTCAGGTGCTATTGTAGTATCAACAGTATGTCTGGGATTATTTTTAAAGAGTGACTCCAATTACCGGGCAGGAAGCCAGCATAGCCAACCAGTCTATGTTAGACTATATTGGTGTAAGTGATTGACTATAGCCACAAGGCAGTTATACAATCATGTTCTGTATTTATATGCTGTTCCTGTTTTTCCATTTATCTTTTCTTCCTTTATGGTATATTTTTATCACCATCACTATACATGTAATGTACTTTGTGTATGTAATAATATTGCAAAAATAACAATGGATGAATATCATCTACCACTGATTGGTTGTGTTAGGAGGTTATCATTTCCAAATTGTTTTCCAATGGCACCAAAGGTCTTACCTAAATCTTTGGCTTAAATTTTCTGTATTTATATACAAAAATCAAGCCTTAGACTTGCCTAAGACCTTTAATAATTACAGCCCCTGGTAAAAGTCATGAATGTGAATAAAATATTGAGGGCATTGTATAAATTATTTTTAAAAAATCACAAATCAAGCCATACAAAGCATGGTATGATAACAGGGTGTCAATTTATTAATCACATAAACCTACAAGTCACCATACATACTTTCCTTCTATTTTAACGCAAAAGAAATGCAAATCTTATTTTAGTTTTAAAAGTTTACAGATGTTTAATCTGCCATTGAACCATGGGAAAAATATTTTAAAAAATTATATGTCACAGTAATGATGTCATGCATTACTAACAGTGATCTCATTGGGTAGCCGATTATATGGGTGCCCAATCACTGATTATTTACCTGATTCTGAAATCACATACCCAAGTACTCCCCATCTAAGCATATTTAAATATAATAAATTTTAATTTCTTTTGTTGATATCCATACAAAGGGAATTACATGGCCTAGCAGAGGTTAAATTAATACTCGAATGTAGTTTTGGAATTACAACCAAGCTTATTTGTCAGGTTGTTTAAATAACTAGATCGCTGCAAAATTACAAAATACTGAGTAAATCAATTGTTGTTTTATTTTTTAAAGTGTAGGTCCAAAATTTCATCATTATGCAGAATTCTGTCTATTTGGAATTTGATATACATCTTAATATACTAACTGTCAAAGGGGTCATGCATTAGACAATACATAAACAACCATGTTTTGAATGCACAGAAGTCTTTTTATTTAACATTTCTTTTGTGTACATAGTGTTTTAAATGCACTGATGGGTGAGGCATGAAAGAGTGACCTTATTCTTATATACAGGATTACTGTGTCATTCATTAAATAAAAAAAGATTGCATGGTTTGCATGACCTTTAAGTTTGTAAATGTGGAGATTTTTGTAGCAACATTTATTATCACTCATTGGCGAGAGTACCTGCCTGCTATAATCATCACCCACGAAGTCCCAGTAAAATTGGTATAAATAAGAACACTAATTACTAATGAATGTAATAAAAGTAACATGCACTAGTCTATATGTCGTCTAATTTGGGTGAATTATATTGCTCAGTACATAATAAAATGCCATGTCAAAGTCATTTCAAAGTGTTTCAAGTCATTTCAAGAAAATCCATCCTCACTGTTTTCCAGGGACCAACTGGCCCCCAGGGTAAGCGCGGAGTACGCGGGGAGCGTGGACTGAGGGGTACCCGTGGGCGCCCCGGTTCACCTGGGACCATGGGTTTGAAGGGAGAGCCAGGTGTGGCAGGGCCACCAGGACCTCAGGGAGACCAGGGCCTCCAGGGACAGATGGGACCAGCAGGCTTCAACGGACCCCCCGGCGATCCTGTAAGTTTAAAGATTATAAGAAATTTGAGAGGGCTGTATCAGGATTTTTTACTGCCTTCAGAGTAGGTATACCAGAACCTCTATTCACTGACCTTCTTTTATCTGTATTTGAAAAAAATAACATTTTTCTTACAATAGCAGTTTGTTGGAGCCACCAAATTCATTGGCCAACAAAGATACATTAATTTAATGTTGTACAATAACCATAACCAGGTCAGTTAATTCACCTGTAGGGTAAGGGATAATGCCAGTTTACTTCATTATTTTTTGAATATCTTAGTGTGAGGATGACATTCTGGTTGTGAATCATTGAAATGGTTAAATGGTTTACATATTCATCTCTAAATTAAAGTCTGTGTACTCACAATCCAGAAAATGAACCTCTGTACAGCTTCATGCTGCTCTGTCCCTCTACTTTTAGAAGAACTATCTATTTACTAAACATTATATATATATATATAGTTTGTTCATACTCAAGGTTCATGTTTTATACAATATTATAAAGAAAAAAGTACAACTAAGTTCAAAATATAATCTCTCTTCCAAAGCAGTCATATTATTTAGGTTCTACCTTATACAGCAAGAGGATTGTTACTGTAAAGCTATACATACATCTGTCATATAAAAATAACAAATTACACAAAGTTATTTCTAAAATAAAAGGTCACCCTGACAAAACAGTGGGTACACTTAACAGACTGAGTGATATCCTTTATTTAATCACCTATAAGAAATATGGAAAATGTTATGTAAGTGACAGAGGCAGATCATATAGGGCAAGAATTTATGAACACAAAATGTATTGGTAAACCAAAGGATAATCGCATAACCTCGGCCTCCAAACATTTGACTGGCACAAGTCACTCTGTTAAGGTTATGCCATTCTCTGTCATAGAATGGTGTTCTCCAACTCCTGAATTAGAACACAGGGCCTGTATTCACAAAAGGTCTTAGCCAGGGCTTAGGCTTAAAGTTGAGACTTTTGTCTCAAGTTTCTGCCCCAAAACTGCTAAGAATTTTGTCTTAGGTTAAGGGGTATTCACAAAGAATTTAAGACCGGCCTTAGGCTTAGCCAAGGGCTCAACTTTAATACTGGTTGGTAGTGGGCTTAAATTTTGTAAAGAGGACTTAAATATGGCAGTCATAAGCTTTTCTCCACTTCAAAATTTGAAATGGCAGTCTTTGGGAAGTTTATATGTGGTAACAAGGTTTTCCATTTCAAAACAGCACTTTTCCTAAGATAAAATGCATTAAATGAAGGATATATGTCACCAATAGTGTATTTTGAATAGAAAAGAAAGGTCACATGACACAGAAAACCACTGTGGTTATTTAATAATCTTGGACTTAGCTAAGTCACCCTTTGTGAATACGGTTTTAAAAACAAAATTTAGCTGAGACAAAAGTCTTAACTTTAAGACTGGATTTAAGCCTAAGACCTGGCTAAGTCTAAGACCTTTCATGAACACAGGCCCAGGAGAAAACAATAGGGGATATGGAATATTGGGCAATCCATCCTGTCGTCATTAATCAATTGATCTAACTGTGGGTGTATTTTGATCTTGTGCACACTTTTAAGCCCTTACTTTTATACTGTTAAATCATTTGTTAATATTTAGAAAGACTTTTATTTATATGACCTTCACCTTTTGCTTCATAATATTACCAGTAGTAAACATATCCTGTACTAACTTTCAGTTAAGTAATTGTCCTCTTCAGGTAGAGTAAGAAATCTAATATTTGCCACATATCCTAAATTTGCCACATTTGGAAATACTGATAAAAATAAATGAACTGAGATGAGATTTGTTGACTGTATGGTAAATTAAGGCACTTTGAACTGAAAAATACCAATTTTAAGACAAAACATCATTTTCTTCATAGAATTATATTAGGTTTTAGAGGTGGCGAATTTTAGATTCCTTACTCTGCATATGCTGGAAAAATATAGCAGTCTCTGACATAAATAACTACAGGTAATGTAAGGAAATGCTGTCTTTGATATGTATACATATGGCTATTTGCACCTAACCCTGATGCTTCTGTTTGTTTTACACAGGGTTTGCCAGGAAAAGATGGACCTCAAGGCTTCCCAGGAGAGAGAGGACAAATTGTGAGTAATTACTGAAATAATCGTAAATATTTGCAAATAATTTGTCATGGATTGTGTTTGTAAATTTAATTCTAATTTTGCACCTGTATTTCATCGCAGGTTTGTAGACGTAATTCTTCAATTAATCAGAAATATGGTTCAGTAATTGTTGCTGAATTGTACATATCTACTAAAGTAATTGTAATTGCACTTAACTAATTGGAAATGTATTGATAAAGTAATTACAATACAATATTGTAACAATACAATATTTCAAATTTCAGGGTTTAACTGGCCCTCCAGGTATTACAGGCCCAATTGGACCACCCGGCCCTTCAGGCACACCCGGTAACAATGGCCCATCAGGAGAGAGGGGAGAACCCGGTCAACAGGTACAAACACATAGAATACTTTTTCATAATTTTACAGATTATTTATAGTGAGTCCAGATATAATTTCACCATGTATGATATTTTAAGGCTGATATGCCAAGTGAGCCTTATAAATTCTCAATATATTAACTGATAAATTCCAATATGCCAAAAATAGTGCTTTGAGTCCTGTAGTATATGGAGATATTGCGCTGAGTATAAATACATAATAATAATAATAATAATAATAATCTGGAAAAAGTTTAAAGGGTCTGCTATGATCTTCATATTTTTCTATCCTGTTGATATACTGGAGAGGATTATTCCTATTCTAACATAACAAAATTCTTTAAGACTCTTATCATTATTATTAATAATATTGTCACATGACCAAAATTAGACTGTTTCATCCATTATACCTTGCAGCGGTAATTATTGGAACAGCCAAAGAATAAACAATTAATTTCACCATGGCTGTTTCCCAATCGGATTGACACGTGACATCCATTTTCATGTTTAGAATGAACAAACTGCCATTCTATTTTGCAGGGTATACCCGGAGAAACTGGTTTACCTGGCAATGCAGGCAAAGAGGGACCCCAGGTAAACAGACTTTTATACTGTTAATAAAGACACAGCATTGACCCACACATATTTATGCATGCATTCCTTCAGAAAAAGCAGTTGAACATTTTTTTTCTTCAATGTCATCTGGCAGAATTGTTATCTTCAGCTGCCAACTGGAAGTCGAGTCTGTTACCAATGTATTTGGCTGCCAATGTCCAATGGTTCTCAGTGCAAAATTCTTTCTCAAAGTTCTTGTACATTTGTTACATCGTCCGCAATACAAAGATATCTTGAGTCAATATTTGCTGTGGTATACACAATGATCTTATAGATATCTTAATTAACTCCCTAGCCATCCATTGGAAGCCAGTTAACAAACAATAACTTGGACAAAGTTGATTCTGTCTGTGTTTCCTGGGATTCAGCTGTGTAAGTTTACCATTGAGTAGATTGACCATAAAAAGTCCTCTGGGGCTGGTTTCATAAAGCCTTCTTTGGAAAAGACTTACTCAAGTAAAGCAAGCTGAATTTCTTTCATTCAGGAAACCTTATGGAGTAATAATTATTAATCATTGTAGGATATCTCCTTGTATTTCAAGTAGATCCTTTGTTTCACCTTCACTTAATTTAAGAGATTTTCATTGAACTTTCAAGGTCTTCTTTAAGGTAAAAAGGCTTTGTGAAACTGAGTTTCATTAAAGAAGAGAGAAATTCAAGCAAAACCTTATATTTAAGGTGGCCTTTATCTTAAGGAGACTTTGTGAAACTGGGCCCAGAAATTAATTTCTTTTGCCCACCTTATTGATCTTGCTCAGGTATTACATTATGTACAGATTAGTAGTTCATTGGAATAGCTTATTTATGCCTTGTTCCTCATCTTTTTTTATGGTAGGGTAATCCAGGATCCCCAGGCAACATGGGACCAATGGGCCCTGTAGGCCAGCGTGGATTCCCTGGAGAGAGAGGGTTACCCGGTCCTGCCGGTCAGGATGGTGAAAAGGGATATGCTGGACCAAGAGGGCCCCCAGGAACACCAGTAAGCACTAGTGCATGCAACTGTTATTAATTTTATAGAACATTGTTATATATATGACATATAGGTAAAATAATAAGTGTATTGTATCTGAGAGTTACCCACCCATTAATAGTATTTTAATACCATTGCAATATAATAACATTAGTGAGTCACATTAGTATTTTATAATGTTGTATTATTAGGATTTTCATCTCATTTTTCCTGGCTTCTTGACATTTTGTCTTTTTGCGGAGTAACTCAGAAAGTTGTGAAATTCAATGTATTTTTATGTAGTTTTCAGGAACTGTAGAATATGGCTTTTTGAACAGATGATTCAATTTAGGTGGTGATGTTGATCACCGACTGGATACAGGAATTTTTTGAAGGATCTTTTATCATGTCGAAATATGGTCATTATCAGTATATGTGTACATATTTTAGTGATGTTGTATCACCAGTTACTTCATGAAATTCCTGAATGTTTTAGGGATTTCGCAAAATTAATGTTTTGATCTGAAAAAAAAGTGAAATTCCTAAAATTTTCAGTATTATAGCAAAATTCCTGATATCTCTAGAAATTAATGCTTACAGTACTTTACTGTAACATATACACTTCTATAATTAAATAATATTTAATTATATCATATAGCTCAACAAACAAAATGCAGTACAACATAGCCAGAACCCAAGTCTATTGTGGTAGTCGTTGCTTGAAGAGTCTCTTTATAAGTATCTGTGAGTTGCACATAGTTTAACAAGAGCTGCTGTAAATTTGTCGTGTATTTCTCAGGGTGTGAAAGGTATGATTGGAGAGCCAGGACAATCCGGCATTCCAGGTACACAGGTATGTGTGACATCACTGTTTTTACTGCACTTAATGACCTTACCATAACCCCCCACGGGTGTACAAAAATATACATGTGATAGACAATGCACAGCCTATGCTATGACCAAAGTGCATGTAGTAAGTAAGTTGGCTTCTTGACTTTGGAGAGAGGAACAGTGAGAGAAGTGTGCTGACAAAAATAAGTTATTTAACCCTTTTGCTACCATCTATGACAACTATCAGTCGACGCCGATATGTATTACAAGGTACCATGTCTGTCGACACAGGGTCGATGGCAATAATATGGATTTCTTCAGTATTAAAACGATTGCTTAAGTAAAATATATGTAAGTTATGCTATATTTTCAAATATTTTAACATTTTCACCTATTTTAACTGTTTTTTGTATATATTGCCGTATTTATCGCATGTAGCTGCATATTGTTTACTCGTGGTTATATTTATTTGGGGAATTCCCTGGACTTTCCCCATTCGACTTTCATCAATTTCTAATGAAATATGCCGAAAAATACCACAAATGAAGTGTATAAGGTAGTGAGTTAATGTTTTACTTTATTGGCATTTCTGACATGATATGACGTCATATGGCTACAGTCCCCCAGAATAATGATCCTTCAGTAGCGAAAGGGTTAAATATATGTGTGTCTCATTGAATCATGCTACTGCTCGGCTTAACATAAGCTTTAGTGTTAATCAAGTATATACATGTATTGAATACTATGCAACTAAGTATGTGTGTAAGGATTTTGGCAAGGCCTTTAGCTGATCATCTGATTAGAATTCAGGAGCTCACTGATATTTCATATGGCAGAACAACAAAAGGCACAGTCCTGTCTTGTCCATTTTAATTGCTGCAGCACCTACTATGACTTTTCCAATGCCTTAAGTTTATAGTACAAATTTGTCTAGGGGTTTAGTTTCCCTGTAAATGTATCTCAGTATCTTCCACAATCTTTTTAATGAGCTTGGTAAAATTGCATTTTCTATCATGATCTTTTAACTTTCTTTATTTTATTACATTCTCTTCTATTTTTTCCAAATAATATTATATTGCAATTTGCTGATACAGTTACCTGATCATTATATTGCATTATCTTTTTATGGTTTTGCAATTACCTGCTTATTATACACTGCATCATCTTTTATGGCTCTTCAATTACCTGATAATTATATTAAATTGTCTGTCATGTCCTTTTTAATTAATTGCCTCCTTGGTTATCAGAAGCGGATTTTCATTTGTCTTCTGATGGTATTATGTTGCGTCCTCATGGATTGTTTCCTTTCCATAATATTGAATTGTTCCAATTTTCAGTGTCCTCCAAATACATGTTATAATATCCAGTTGTGTTACATGTCAATTTCAGTGACCTGATCCTTTTGCATTGTCTACCATATATTTTCTGTTTCCTTTCATAGCAGTCTTCCATTACTTTTCGATTATCTGATGGTTGTATTGCATTGTCTTTCATGGCCATTTCATTGACCTTATTATATTGCATTGTGTTTGTAATAAATTTTCAGTTTCCTTTTGATATCATTGGATGTTATCCCATGGCCTTTTAGTTGCCTCCTGATCATGTTGATATATTGCCTCCTGATATATTCTTTATGATCTTTTGAATCACCCTCTGATCAATTTACAGGGTCGCCCTGGACCAGTTGGACCAACTGGGCCACCAGGGCCAAAGGGAGACACCGGAGAAACTGGACCAAGAGGTATGGATGGTCCTTCAGGATTAGTTGGCCCAGTGGGAGACCCAGGACCAGATGGTCCACCGGGTCCACGTGGAGAAGATGGGGAAAAGGTGCGTATGCTTAAAGGGGAAAGTTTTTGTCCCGGGACGAAAATCTCCTCAAATTACAAAGATCATACATTTGAAGTCTTTTTATACAAATATCAACAAACACCACAGCCTACTGGGATATAACATATCACCTTTTGACAGCACTGATAAGCTCTTCCTTCCAGACTAAGAGGGCATAAGTCCTCAAGGTATTTTATTACTTGATGCAGTGTTTTTACTGTTTTAAAGTACACAAATGTTATTTGAAACTTCCAACAGCAGATTCCTACATAAGTCCTTCTGAACATGGCACTTGTTAATTATGTGAGATAGGTGTACGCTAAAATACACTTGCCATGCAACATTAGTTTGTTTATTTTAGCATCACACTTGACAGAGGAATGAAGGTTCTTAAACGCTCTTTGACCCCTCAACTTTGGGCTTTAATTTCTATTGAAACTTGAATCTATGAAATGCATAACAACCATAAATATTCACACATCATGGATTTGCAGATTTTTGTAAAGCACACCTAGGATGTGATTCTGGGCTATTATAATTTGTATAGAGTCACACTTGAGTAGCTCTGTTGCTTTCAGAGATTTAGCTAAAATGGCATCAATAAAAGTTCAAGTCTTAGTAGTACAAATATTACCAGTGGTTAAAATAAATGCCTGGTGTTTTCTAAAATATACTTTATGGCAAGAGGAAGGATCCAATTTTACTATCAAATTGTCTGAGAAATATGCAAGAAAAAAAAGGAACTTTAAAAATGAAATTGTTATAGAGAATCTTTCTGTCTTATTTATCAGGGCGAGCCAGGATTCAGAGGACCAAAGGGTACCAAGGGTTCAATAGGTCCCATTGGGCCTCCTGGGTCCAGGGGTCAACCCGGAGTGCAGGGGCTGCCCGGTGGGCCTGGACCAGCTGGAGAGCAAGGAGAGAGGGGTGCCCAGGGAGTGGCTGGAATTAAGGTGAGTGAGAACTAGTAGTGGGGTGACGAGATGTGCAGTCAGTTAATCATTGGTGATTGTGCATCACTGCGGTCCATCATTGACAATGTTAAATGATCAATTATTGAATCTAAACCCAACCATTGTATATATACTAATGTTGCAATCATCTGTATTGCCCATGCTTACTTAAGCCCCTCCCCACCCCACCCCCAAAAAATAAATAAATGAAAATTCTTATCACTAATAAATTGCTAAGATGTCATTCGGAGGTAAATCTTCTCTATTAAAGCCTATTTTTTTGTCCATTTTCAACAAAATTTTCTTTATTTTATCAGTTACTTCACTTTACTTCCAGTTGGTGTATACCTGTTCCAGTATGTCTCTGGCTGTTGAACGGGATGTAAAAACCCTAAAATTGAACTTTTAATATATTTTACAGTATATATTAATATAGTATATTTTAATATATTTACTATATATATAGTATTATTTTAGTATATTTTAATATATTTATTAATTAAATTGACATATTTATCTCAATTTTTGTTTTTTTATGTCGTCACTCTGCGGCGTGGACGTACGCGTACATGTGAGCGACTTCTCCGACAAAACTACAAGGCCCAGAGACATGCTGTTTCTTTTGAAAGATAGCTTATCTATCTAGCCTGAAAAAGTGTTCAAGGCATGCAGATCTATTTGTTCGTCTGTTTGCTACAGCCATTATAAGTGAGGTACCCCCCCACCCTAAGTATGAAAATTTTAACACTTTATCACACTTCTCTCAGTGACTATTGCATGGATTTCTCTCATATCTGGCACATATATACTAGACCACTAGTAAATTCCCCTGTGTGAGTGTCAGACCTGGATCTTTCTTAATTATTTTTTAATGAATTTTTAAAATAATTTTTAATGCATTAAAATTCATGAAATCATGCACCAAATCACTTATAACTTGAAAAGTATTGCATTTAGAGCATTTTGTTAAATATCTTATTCAGCTACTTTTTCCATGGATACAACATGATGAGTAACTTGGGTGTCTATCTCAATAACTAAGTGAGAAATAGCTACTTTTGGACTTTCAAGTAACTTCCATCATGAGTAAAATCACTTGTAACTTGAAAACTATGGCATTTAGAGAATTTCGTCTAAATATGTTATTCAGCTACTTTTGGGTCACCTATAACATAGTAAAATTTCAGACCTGTAGCTTATGGCATAGCTGAGTAATAGATACTTTTAGGTTATCACTGTTGAATAAATCACTTATAACTTGAAAACTATTGCATATAGAGTATTTTGTTTCAATATGTTATTCACCTATTTTGGGGTCAGCTATAACATAGTGAACTTCCAGACCTGTGGCTCATTGCATAGCTGAGAAATAGCTACTTTGAGGTTCTCACTGTTGAGTAAATCAGTTGTACTTGGAAAACTATTGCATTTACAGAAATTTGTGTAAATATGTTATTCAGCTAATTTGGGTCAGCTATAACATAGTAAAATTGCAGACCTGTAGCTTTTTCCATAGCTGAGTAATAGCTACTGTGGTGTTATCACTGTTGAGTAAATCAGTTGTAACTTCAAAACTATTGTAGTTAGAGTATTTTGTTTTCATATCTTATTCACCTACTATTGGGATCAGCTATAACATAGTAAAGTTGCAGATTTGTAGCTCATGGCATAGCTGAGCAATAGCTACTTTCAGGTTCTTACTGTTGAGTAAATCAGTTGTAACTTCAAAACTATTGCATTTGGAGTAATCTGTTTACATATGTTGTTCACATACTTATGGGTCTGCTATAACATAGTGAATTGTAGACCTGTAGCTCATGGCATAGATGAGCAATAGCTAGTTTTAGATTTTCACTGTTCAGTTAATCAGTTGTAACTTGAAAACTATTTCATTTACAGTATTTTGTTTAAATAAGGTATCAACCTACTTTTGTGTCAGCTATAAAATAGTATAATTGCAGACCTGTAGCCCCTTGCATAGCTGAGAAATAGCTACTTTGAGGTTCTCACTGTTGAGTAAATCGTTGTAACTCGAAAACTATTGCATTTGCAGTATTTTCTTTAACTATGTTTTTAACTTACTTTTTACACCTTAACAGTTACCTTCTTACTTTCCTTCTGAATACCATTTCCAGGGCGCAACCTTTGTGTCTTTTTCTTCTGTCACTTCTACTCTGAAACTCAAAACACACAGTCAGCTGACACAGAGCCCGTTCATGGGCACTGATTGCTTGTTTTTATGTTACCTGACTTATTTTCAGGAAGTGGCTATTTTAGATAGCTACTAAATGTCAAAACACAAACTCGACCAGACAAGGCACAACAATTGGTGGATAAATTATTCTGTCTTGATCTTTGATTGGTAAAAAAGACAATTATTCAATGCAGAAAATTAGGGTCAATACTTAGTCTAGTTTAGATTTAGCTTGGATTACCTCACATGAAATATAAAATCAAGCTTTGTGATTACTTCTTATTAAAATAAATTTACAAAAATCAAGGTTATTGCCCAGATGTAAGAGAAATATTGAATACTAATTATAAAATAGATAAATATAAATAACTGTTTCCTCCAGTTAGTCTTTTTAATAGCCTATTCTTGTTAAAGGGTGAGGAAGGACCCCGTGGCTTGCCTGGACCTCTAGGACCATCAGGAATCCCAGGCACCCCTGGTGAACCAGGAATTAAAGGAGACACAGGAGACTTGGGTAGAACTGGAACTCAAGGTCAAACGGGTCAGAAAGGTCAAAGAGGAAAGAGAGGAGAAGCGGTGAGTCAGTGGTTTTAGGACAATTCTGTTCAAATTGGTTTACATATTTGCAAAACTACAGGAATACATTGGCATAAACTATACCAAAAAGAGAGCAGTGTACAATTTTCATTTATTCATTTTTTCCAATTCGGTGAATGGTATGAATGTTTAACATTATATGCCAATTGTTTTATCATATATTTTGTGTCCATTGAAATTGTTTTACAAGAACATCAAAAACTATACCATAACCTATACCAGGTAAGGGCAGTGTCTCATTCTCACATATTCATTTTCTGCCAATATAGTGAATGATTTGAACGATTACCATCAAATGCCAACCATTCTATTATATTTTTCAAAAAGAAAAATTGCTTTACTGTATCATCAGTTCACAGTTTTTAGCTAACAATATTAGCCGGATTCCAGATTTCTAGTTATTTCTGTCATGTACACAAAAATACCTATTGCAGCTTGGGTTATACTACTTTTAATAAATCCTAATTTATTTTACCTTTGCCTCCAACATTGAGAGGCGGGGGTATTGCAGTGGCATCCCTTTGCTTGTCTGTCTGTTTATCCCACATGTAAAATAGGAAAACTTCCCGATTGACATGCCCAGAAAAAATATCACAAATGAAAATAACAATATTATATGAGTGTGTAGCATGAGTATCATATTGTTAATCTTCATGAGTGTTTTAGTTTTTCTGTATATGTCTAATGAGGGATGTTTTACTTCTAATATCCACCATTTTGTATTTTTTATGACGTAAATAAGTCTATATTTAAAGAATTTAAAGAAAGAATGTGAAAAAGGCTTTCATATATGGAGGGGCACCAGCGAATATAAAACCTCAATCTTTAACTTGCAATTTCTCAGCCATTTCTTCATGGATTGTTCTGCAACAAACACCACCAAAAGCACTGTAAAAATACCTTTCCAATGATGTATAATATATATTTGTAGGTTACAAATTTCCAAGATATTCGTGAAAAACCAGAATTTACTGACACTAATTATCCATGGTATGGAGGTGTATATAAAAATATATATCCCACTCTGTATATCCCCCCTATACGGGTCAGATACGGCTTGTGGTGGATAATAAAACTTGAAAACTACACATCGGTTTGGGGACATATGTTCACACATTATGGGGTCTACCTGTGACAAGATTAGGATTGAGACTGCAGAATATTATTATAGGAATAACCCCTGACCAAACCACGGTATACGCAGAATTTTACCATGGTTTGAGGTTATAAACCCCGAAGGCGAAGCCTGAGGGGTTTATTGCTTCAAACCATGGTAAAATTCTGCGTATACCGTGGTTTGGGAGGGGATTATTCCTATTCTAACATGACAAATTATTTTAAGATGAATAATTATTCCAAATTTTACTGTAAAACGGTCATTGTTACGACAGCCATAATGAGCGATAAAAGGGAGTAACAGGGTTATGCTGTATTTTACCGGGGAAGTATTTCGTCGTTTAGCCAATCAGAATCGAGGACACATCCGTGTCATGTTAGAATAGCAATTATTTTACCAGATCTGGGGCCACATTCTTCAACAATACTTAGACAATTCCTCACTTGGAGTCTAAGTTTTTCTCAAGCTTTTACTAACTTAAATGAAAGTGGTATTCATCAACATTCCTAACTCTAAGGTCACCTTAGACCTCTACTTCCATTTCAAGCTCTACTTAGATTTCAAGGTATCTGCAGAGGTACCTTAGATGATAGAATGTTTTTAGTCGAATCTTTGATTCGAGTTATGTACTGAGTTGCGGCCACGATTTTAAATTGGCCGTTTAAGCCCTTAAATACCAAATTCTGCATAATATTTCTTCACATATCTGTACATTAAGGTATATATTATACACTCTGCCATTTCGAAGATTTTTAATGCCTTTATTAAGTTATATTTTATGAAGTAAAAAGCATGTCTAGCACTATGTCTGGCTTTCTGTAAAGTCCCGGATGTCCTAGAAACTATTGTTTTTGCTATTGTAATGGTGTACTCGAACGAGTCTTTTTTAACGGTTTCGTCTGCTGGTTTCTAGACCGTAAACCCCAATTAATTTATTCGTCTGCTGGTTTATCACGCAGTCACTGTTATTATAAAATTGTTGTCTGTGCATCTACAGCCTATTACTCATTTGTCAAACAAATAAACCGCAAAGAAATTAATCAATGAAGTGACGTCACGGTAGTACTACACATTTATCATTCAGCCAATCAGAATTGAGAACACGTCTGGCAGAGACAATGAAAATATTCAAACTCCGTAGTTCTACATTCAACCACTAGAAGGCGCTTTTGTATGTCCTAGAAGTTATGACGATGGGGTTTCTAACAACATTTTACAAATATATAATCCAGCAATATTTTACTGTCACCGCACCTCGCTCTGTCTTCTCGCAATATTTAAAACAAATAAAATATCAAAAGCTGGTAGTTGTACACCCACAGAGTGATGAAAACGTGAGGCTACGATGGGGTTTCTAACAACATTTTACAAATATATAATCCAGCAATATTTTACTGTCACTGCACCTCACTCTGTCTTCTCGCAATATTTAAAACAAATAAAATATCAAAAGCTGGTAGTTGTACACCCACAGAGTGATGAAAACGTGAGGCTACGATGGGGTTTCTAACAACATTTTACAAATATATAATCCAGCAATATTTTACTGTCACTGCACCTCACTCTGTCTTCTCGCAATATTTAAAACAAATAAAATATCAAATGCTGGTAGTTGTACACCCACAGAGTGATGAAAACGTGAGGCTACAATGGTGTTTGTAACAACATTTTACAAATATATAATCCAGCAATATTTTACTGTCACCGCACCTCACTCTGTCTTGCGGGCGATAATACCAAGTTTACAGATTTCAACACCCACTGCTGTCCTAAGATTCGACTCTGTGGTTGGCAGAATGCCAGCCACTTCACCCTAGTTTTAAAATATGCAATTAATGCAGGGAATCACAATACTAAAAACAGAATTTTCTGCAAGATGAGCTTTTTCTCCATTTTTTAACATAGGTGATTCAGTAAAAAACAATGGACACCTCACAAAAAAAATTGTGGAATAAGACTCTTCCCAACTTAGATGTACTGGTTTCCAAGTTTACAGTTACAGTATAACGGATAGGGAGTTTTCCTAACTTAGAATCTAAGTAATACTTAACAAAGTAGAGGTTGATGAATACGAAATCTAAGTAATACTTTGGTAAGTAGAAAACCATTCCTAACTTGGATCTAAGGTGACCTCAGCTAAGTATTGTTGACGAATACTGGCCCAGCTCCAAAACTGGAAAAAACAGTTAATTCGCATTGTGGTTTTATTTTCATACAAGGTACTGTCTACCTCTGGCTAGGTCTAACTCAAAGATAATCTGGATCCAGATTGGGACTACAGAAATTTTTTAAGAGAATTTTTGCCAATGTCTAGTTCTAGATCCAAATATTACTCTTCAGAAACTGGTTTCAGACAATTAAATGATCATAAAACACTTGCATTCTTTTACCCATTATTTCAGGGAGGTATTGGACCAAGAGGACTTCCCGGACCGGATGGTCAGCAGGGTGTCAAGGGAGAACCAGGACAAGATGGAGCCCCAGGACCCTCAGGTGTTGATGGCATCAATGTGAGTAGAATTCATTCTGAGCTGCACTTAACTCTGTACTAATAGAACCACCATAATTTATATGTCAGACTGTTTACAAAATTTAAGATCAGTTCCAGGGCCCATATTTATACATATAAAGATTCTTAAACTCTTGTTAAAACTTACCCATAAACCCATTTTTACGCTTAAACTCATATTTTTTCACAACATAGAAAATTCTTAAACTCATCTTAAAACTCATACTTAAGCTCATTTTCTGAGTTTATTCTTAAACTTAATGAGAACAGTTTCCTGCCTTCTTTACTTTGTTTTGGTTCTGATAACAGACACTCTAATTTTAAGCATAAACTCAGAGGTGGTTAAGTTTAATCTCACATCCGATTAACTTTGAAAATACCGATGTAATCTCAGGTGAGACTGCGACTATGTGTCTTGAGTTTAAGTAAGAGTTTAAGAATCTTTCTGAACACAGGCCCAGTGCTTTGAAATGAACAGAATCTCGTGTTTTGTATGCTTGTCAGTGATATGGTAAAACTTCACCGCAAGCATACAGGAGACAAAATTTATAACTCTATAAAATTTATAACTCTAAAATTTATACAGTCAATATGTGAGATGTTTTACCAATTTTAAGGGTTTTTTTATTGTTTTAAAAAGGGACCTGTCATTAAAAAGTTTTAAAAAATAATGACATTTTTTAATAACTGCTTCTCCAATATTCGTTGTGGATTTCATTATTAATATATACAACAAAACCAAATGTAGAACAACGATTTATATCAGTCGAAGTTAACCCTGGTATCTGGGAACACAGAAGGTTTGGCAACCATGGTCATGAAAAAGAGCAGAAACAAACAATCATCTGGTAGGGACATTGGTGAAGTTTTACAACACTATTGTGTGACCTTCATTTAACCTTTGACCTTGCTATATCTCGAAAACTGTAAGTAATGGAAGTTGCTAGTTGGCAAGGCCATTGGTTAGGGGATGTAGGTCTGCAACATCATGGTTTGATCTTGAATTGACCTTTTACGTTACTGTAGTGACCTTGAGTCTGAACACTATTCTCCGGGCAATATCTCAGAAACCGTAAGGTGTAGGATACATGGTAGGGACATTGGTAAGGGAGTGTAGATGTGCAACTTCATGTCATACTGTTTCCTCTGACAATTTTCCCAATCTTTGTACTATGTCACTTCTTCTATATGTTAGGATGTTGTAAACATTTTTACCTGGCTGTAAGGTACGGTCATCTCCAATGCTATTTTTCAGGACTTCCAGCAGACAAGAGTTTGCTCATTCTGAGGCTCTGCTTGTTTCATATGTTAGATGTATCATAAGCAAATCTATGAAGAAATACATGTGTAATACAAAGGTCAGATAATGGAAGTTCTGCTGTATAGACTTAATGAGACTTCTACAGCACCTAATATTAATCTCAACACAAAAGAAATCAGCTGTCCAATTCAGCCCAAAAAACTTCACATGCAACAAAGTATTTTGTTCTAATTCCAGGGACCACGAGGACCACGTGGTGAGAAGGGAGATTCAGGTGCCCCAGGACCCCAGGGTCCTACAGGTGTACCAGGACCAGAGGGAGAGCCTGGACCAAAAGGTCATGCTGGACCCATTGGATTCCCTGGAGATCCAGGCCTACCTGGAGCCATGGGACTCAAGGTAAAGAAGATACTGTCAATACCATTATTTATTTCAGTTTATAATAATTACTATTCTTAGAATCAGAGGTGGTCTTTATGGTCTTTTGGTTAAAGTGTTAGACTTCAGAGCAGAAGGTTTGGGGTTCGATCACTGGTTGAGTGTCACAATATAGGGATGCAGCCCATATTATTTGTATATGGGCAAGGAATGGAAAATTCTTTTCTTCCTCAAGAAAAACATGTGATGTTAATGGTATAAGTATGTGTTTATTGAAGAAAATATTCCTTGGGATTGTACAGCCATTGAAGTATGTATGTAACCTTTCATTGAATACAGGTGTATTTCCAGATGATATGAAGATTGAGAGGGTTATTTCTCTGTTTAAAGCAGGAAATAAGAATGTATTCTCATATTATAGGCCTGTGTCTATATTACCTCAAATTTCAAAAATATCAGAAAATCCTTTCTGACTCGAGTATTTAGTTCTAGAATGTACCTGCAAAATTTTATAGCACTGGTTCTGAAACGTGATGATGGCATGTTTTTGAAAAATGCTTAAGGTGACCTTATATAAAGTTTAAGGTCTGGCAAAAGTATCCCAAATATATTTTCCGCCCCTATAGTAATAAAAAACGAAAAAAAGCAAAAGAAATTTTAAAAGCTATAGAAGTTATTCAAGGGAGACCATAATCCGGCAGTGGCGATGATCAATGGAACCTGCGTGAAAACAAATAAGCACCCCTGATTTCATAATGGTTATTACTTTATTAATTTTTGCTAATTTGCTACAATGTAAACAATGTACAGGCAGAACATTAAGGCAAAGTACATAATGTAAACTTGTAAAAAAAAGAGTTTTGAAATGTATTTGAGTACAAGTACATGTACTTGTTCATTTTCTCATGAGTACAGGGAGGACATCATGAGTACAAGAAAAAAAATACTCGAGTACACTGGTGCATGATCATAATGTACTCTGGCTTCACCTCAGCTCACTGATGAATTTCAGATACTGTTTTATATTTCCTATTCTAGCTTGTGGTAATAGACAAATACATTTATGTGTATTGCAATTGTTTATGGTACATTTCTTTCAATGATATTTATTACTTTCTATCAGGGTGACTTAGGACCACCAGGTAAAGATGGCCGACAAGGAGAACCAGGTCCAGAGGGACCTCAGGGTCCAATGGGAGAGCCAGGAATTCCAGGTATGGATGGTCAACTATATATTTCTCCAAGTTATGGCCCACAGGTCAGATTCATAAAAGGTCTTATGTCATTACTTAGACTAGCATTGAAATTTTAGAGATTTTCCAGTAAAATTCTTTTTTATTTCCTTTTATTATGGGCCGTGGGGGGGAACCCCTCATCAAGTGCCTACAAATGTCAGCCATACACAGATGGCAACTATATGTATAAACTTAACTTGATAAGGGTATTGTGGTTAACAGACTACTCTGTTGCCTTACAGCTGAATTTTATTGTTATATGAACAAAAAAACTACAACTTACCTAAAGGTCTGAGACTGGTTTTTAACTTAAGATTTTGATTAAATCTAAAACTGCTGAGAAGGGGAGGTCATTGGTGGTCAGGTGGCTAGTAGTAATTGTGGCTGTCATCTCTGTCTGTGTTAATCTCTTACAAGTTGCAATGTGCTGGGGATCTGTCCAACAGGACCCTCCTTACTTTTGAAAATATATAAAAATATTTTTTATATGTTAATCTACCTCTACTTCATTCGAATATCTAAACGCTTTCTCAATATCACCCATATTTTAAGTTTCAATTATTTTTTTTCTAAATAAATCTTTACACTCTTAACTCCACAAGACATAAGATGCCAACTCTAGATTTTACTACTGTGACCTTGTAATACACAAATCTTTTTCACATGCCTAGGTTAGAATGCTTAGGTTGGACACACTGATTGTTTAGAACAACAGTTTGACTTATTTTACTTTCCTCTCCAGGCAAGGATGGCAAGGTTGGGCCTTCTGGGCCGACAGGACCAGCAGGTGAACCGGGTGAGATAGGACAAAAGGGAGACGCTGGTCTTCCTGGACCAGCTGGAGAAATTGGACCATTCGGACCCCCTGTGAGTATTCAGATTCATAGCATAAAGATGAGCTTTTAAAATCGTACTAAGATTAAATATCCTTTATACTTGCGTTGACCAAAATATATGCCTACAGGAAACTTATCTCGCACCATTGCCCAATTAAAAATGGGCAACACACTTGTAAAGGAACACAGAGGAGGTGGGTTCAAACTCAGGTACAGGCAGATACATAGTGGCTCAGATGACCAGTAAAAATGGTGCTCCTCTGCCACTGGGTTCTATCTTCAGTGGCAGGCTAAAGAACCTCAGGGACATTGATAAAATAGGAACACTTCCCAAATGACATATGCAGAAAATGTATATCACGAATGAAGAAAACAATATTATACGAGTGCGTACCATGAATGATATATTTTTTTTCTGCATATGTCTAATGAGGCATGTTTTATCCACCATTTTGTATGTTTTATGAGTTAAATACAGAGAGAATGTTAAAAAGGCAGTCACATATTCAGGAGCACCAGTAAACATAAAACCTTCAATCTTTAACTTTCGATGTTTCGGTAACCTCTTCATGGATTATTATGAAACAAAAATTAACAGAAGCGCTGTAAAAATACCTTTCTACTGATATAGAATACATATTTGTAGGTTACACACTTTCCGAGATACAGTAGAATCTCTATTATTCAACCCTCTATTATCCAAATTTTCGATTATCCAACCTCAGCCCACTCTCCTAACTCCATTTAAGCCTGTTATTGTATCCACCGGAAGCATCCGGTGGATACTTTGGTTTAACGTTCACACACCGCCGCCGCCGCGTGTAGAGAGATTTTTGAAGTTAACGCTCTCAGAGGAAAACTATACCAGCTGGGTTCACCAAATTTGCAGGATATCTTCATTAGGGGGTAACCTTCTCTGGGACTGAAATTAGTCTCATTTTGAAAAACAAGATGGCCGCCATGGGCATTTCTTTAAAAATTGTCTACCTTTTTCTACTGGCTGGTTCTCATAGGTTGAATCTCTTCATAGATATACATGTCGTCTACAACCTTTCAGATACTTGACCTTGAAGCTCTTAATTCAAGGTCATCCACGGAGTGCCAAAGTATCCACATAGTGGACTTAAAAAAGTGCCTATATCTCCCTTATTATTGGTCCCAGAGGTTGCAATGTGAAACCAACCTATAGGAAATCATGGGCTGTGAATCTTCTGATGTGGTCAGATTTGAAACTGGACCCCTCCTTCAAGGTCAAACAACGATAGCCAAACTTAAAAGTGCTTATAACTCACTTATTATTGGTCCTAGAGGTTTGCAATGTGAAACCAACTAATAGGAAATCATGGGCTGGGAATCTTCTGATGTGGTCAGATTTGACCTTGGACCCCCTACTTCACGGTCAAACTAGGATAGCCAAATGTAAAAGTGATTATAACTCGCTAATTAGGTACTACAGGTTTGCAATGTAAACTACTTCACGGTCAAACTAGGATAGCCAAATGTAAAAGTGATTATAACTCGCTAATTAGGTACTACAGGTTTGCAATGTAAACCAACTTACAGGAAATCATGGGCTGGGAATCTTTTGATGTGGTCAGATTTGACCTTGGACCCCTACTTCATGGTCAAACGAGGATAGCCAAACTTAAAAGTGATTATAACTTGCTCATTGTTGGTCCTAGATGTTTCCAATGTGAAACCAACTTATAGGATATCATGGGCTGGGAATCCTCTGATGTGGTCAGATTTAACCTTGGGCCCCTCCTTCAAGGTCAGGTGATGGTTCACTGATTTTGGTGAGTTGTCTTTCCGATAGATACAAATTTGTATCGGTTCTCCGATGTGTGGGTCTAGTTTTAGCCTTCCTATTATCCGACCTTTCTATTATCTGACCTAATTTTTACTCTCCCAAGAGGGCTGGATAATAGAGGTTCTACTGTATTAGTTAAAACTGGAAGTTATTGACACTGATTATCCATGGTATGGAGATGCCATTGTATACAAAAAAAATATATCCCACTTTGTATATCGTCCTATATGGGTCAAATACGAATTGTGGTGGATAACAAATAGTCGTCGCTGAGCCTCTGCCTTTTTCAGATAGGAGAATGTCAGTCTGTAGCTTGGACTGTACTTGTGCTGTATAGATGGATCAATAGCACTTTGAATTTTGTAGTATAAAGAGATATTGCGCCAAGCATACAATACGCAATACAACTGTTTGGTGTACAAATGTATGGAAAGTCCATATATTCATAATTTACTTGAACTGTTTCAGCTAGAATTATATTCTACGAGCCACCAAATGTTGAGATGTGGCTCTGGGTTGGTATTAAGAAAAGGGATTGGCCAGAGTTGAATAAATAACCATCTTTTTACAAAACTAAATCGGATTTTCCACTCATTCTTTTACCAGTCTTTTTTGGCATACAACCCCTGTTGCACTAAAAGAAATTCAGGGGAAGCAAGAGAGAGTACCATATGTTTTCTGTACAAATCTCTAGTATTTTCCTAAATAAATTACACTTTATATTTAAGGGCCCACCAGGTGCTGTTGGACTTAGAGGAGGCACTGGACCTCCAGGACCAGCTGTAAGTAAAAAAAATGAAATATTCATGAGGCATTCGAGGATTTTAATTGGTTAGTAAGAGTTTAAAATGAGGCATTAGATGATTTTGATTGGTTAAGATGAATTTGAAATTAGGCATTAGAGGATTTTTATTGGCTAAGAATAGTTTTAAAGTATTTATGTGGCAGTTAGTATATGTTTCAATTTATATATTTTGTCAGAAAGAAATAATGTAAACCAGTTGTTTGAAAGCTGTTTGTAACACTCTTGATGATGTATATCTATTTATATGTAACCCTTGTAGAAAGAGATCCCTGCAAATTAATAATTATTATGTGATATAGACCTATCAAATTTTCAATTTATGTAACTTATTCTTACTTTTTACAAATATAATCACAACTGTATGAGAACAATACAAAAACTCTTCTTCAAACCTGTAATGATACAGGTGAGACCCTTGTTACAGAAATTTAGCTCAACAGAGACCTCCAGTGTAATAATAATTAGGTCATGTAGAACTGTTTTTTTTTCAAATTTTAAAGCAAGATTGTTCACATTATTGTTTATTTTGTAGGGTGAAGCTGGATCACCTGGTGTACCGGGTACTGCAGGCAAATCAGGAGCTCAGGTATAGTAATGTCACACTATAAAACTAACAAAATCATCTGAATTACATATTGACATTGATTTGGAGGTTTTGGAGTTTTTTTCACAAACCGCAAGGGATTTGTCAAGTGGGACCTGATATGGAATCAATCCACCTTGGTACTGATGTCACAGTGACATGACTATTTGCCTAACAGCATACTGTAGTCAGTAGAATGCCTTTAAAATTCACACTCTGTCTCTCTTCATAGTTATCTTAACTCAGCTTTTAGCTGCAGTTCTAGCAGTTTCTAGCTGCAGTTGCAATGAGTAGAATCTTTCTTGTAATAAAGAGCTTAGAAACTGTGTAAATTTGAGTTGTACAGGCTTCTAAACCACTGTAAATTAAATTAATATCAGATGAAACCACAAATTTTAATATAAAGAAAAAACTATACATGTTAAATTACTTTACTTATATTTTTACAATAAACATACTAAGGGATTAAACACAATTAAACAGTACATCAGTTAAATACAATGCACATATTAATTACAAAAAGTACACATCACTGTAATGTCAAAATGTTCAACATCCAGGGTCGCAAAGGAGAGCGTGGACCAAAAGGCGATACTGGACCCAAGGGAGACAAAGGTCACCAGGGAGACCCCGGACTAGTGGGAACATCAGGTGAGATCGGGCAGAAGGGTGACCGGGGAGAAGCAGGCTTCCAGGGTCAACCAGGAATCAAAGGAGAGGAGGTGAGAAGGAATTGATTGATTGATTGGTGTCTGCATGCATTCATTCACTATATCGATTAGTGGAGAAGGGGAGGGGGGGTCATTCATTAACTGATGGATTTATTAATTTATTCATGTGCGGAGGTGAGTGTGGGAATCAATTAATTTATCGATTGATTTTTGCATTTACTCACTCTCAAGAGGGGAATTTTATTGCGTAAAATAGCCTTACCTTATCCTCACAAATGCTTACTTGGTTTTGTGGAGGCAAAACGCGGCGACCAACAAGAATATTTAAAAATTATTCTTGTTCGAGAGGTGAACCCCGTAGTTAGTGATAGGTGCGCATGCGCACAACACATTGTCGGTTGGACTCTGTCGAGAGATCTTCATTCAATTTTTGGTCGTCGAGGAGGCAACACGTGAAGCTTTTTCAACTCTGCCCCTTTCCAAGACGGCAGATGCGTTCTTTTAGAATTCATAGAGTTCGTGCTAAGAAGAAAGAAGTTTAAGACTTCCTATTCTACAGATCTGAACTACAATATTTCATGCTGAGGGTTGAGTAATCCATGACAGCTTTCTTAGGTCCCCCTTGGCTGTTTAACAGTCTTTGGTAGAGGATCTACTACAGAAGATTCTTCAATTTGTTAGTTCAAGCTACCTGCCTCTTCATTTATGAGGGATATCCAACAGAAGTCTTTCAACTGGCCACATTTTCCTGAAAATGGCAGCATTAAGAGGCCTGCTGCGATTGAAAAACAGCTAGCAGTAGAAGATCTACTAGAGTTTGCTTTTCCAACGCCAGATGACATTTAGATTTGATAGCTGGTCAGATTAGAATTCGTTTTCTGGGGTTAATAATTAAACCTCCAGAAAGCTAGTAGCCTCTCCACTTGGTAGACACACAGAGGGTGACCCTTCATCTTGGAGTAAAAGATATACTTCAGATCGTCCAATGGCAAATTCCTTTCATGAAGTCCTGGTGGATTTTTATGAAAAAATGCAGCAGTAACCTTTCATTGTCTACAGGTCCTTTCCTCTTTGAGAAGCACAGATTGCTTGCTTAGTGTGAACTTCAATAGTACTGTATCATACCAGCAGTTAGCAGATTTCCTGTAGCCTGAAAAACAGTCAGTCCTACAAGATCTACTTCAGAAGTTTATCAAGTTTGCTTTCAACCTTATATAACAAACCAGGCATCAAGATGGTTAATTTCCTCCATTGCCTTGTCTTTATTCTACAACTGGCTGGTGGACCATTTATTACTTCATGATAGAGAAGATAATACATAAGCTTCCCACCAATATTCTCAATGAAATAGGGGATTCTGGTGTAGTAGAAGAAATACCTATAAATAGCTGGTTTAAGTGGAATATTATTGCCATCTCAGAGTTGTGCAGTTTTTGAATGGGTACTATGTAGCCCTCCAATCGAAACTCCCCTTTCATGTAGCTCTACTGCAGGTGCTACAGACAGGAAAACAATCCGCCATGTTGCTGAAAATATTATGTTACATTTACTATGTTCATTTACATACAATTTATTCTGTAAATGACTACAAGTCGCTGGATTTTCTCAGTAAAATTGTTACTTCTATCATATCTGACACAATGGTGCTTCTTATGGATGAAAATATTGTTTTGTTGTCAAGACATAGATCGTTGATGTGCTATGTGCTTTATAAGTGTTCAGTACGGATAGGCTGCACCAGGAGTTCTTCTCTATTCAAGGAAGTTAAACTGCATTGGGCAAGGTTAGTCCGTGGATGGATGACCATTCCTAGCATTTTCTTTGCATTAATCCCACAATATCATTGGCCAGTAGGGATCTCTGTGTCCTCAACATGCGTTTGTCCCTCCAAGCTGTGAAATGGAGTTGACAAATTTTATGAAGAAATTCGGTCACAAAAGGTTAATGACCAGTTTCAACAGATCTCCGTACCAAATACAAGGGTTGTGCAAATCTTGAGAAGGTTTAATTATCGAATAATATTCCAGTCGAATCCGCCCATGTCTGTACATCCCATAATTTAAAGCGGTTACAGACAGGAAAAACATGGCTACCTAAGAGTGTCGTAAATGCTTCAAAAAGGCACCATTTACTACCTCAAGGATTGCACAACTCCAGGTTTTACAGCACATTATTTCTTGTACCAGAACCCGGCAATAAATGGTGCCCTGTGATAGATCTCAGTGTCCTGAACAAATGCCTGCTAGTTCCAAATTTTAAAATGGGGATAGCAGAGATATTCGGAAACTCGGTCATAAAAGGCGAATGGCTAGTTTCGATAGACCTGAAAGACGCGTTCTTTCACGTGCCCATACACCCAGATTCTCAACACTGGCTATGTTTCCATGTAGACAAACAAACGTATCAGTTCAAAGCACTGCCATTGCAGTTCGTGACTACACCCCTATAGTTCATGCGGATTGTAAAAGAGGCTCGTTCTTCAGTCTCGCGAAATTCGAGTTCACCAGTATCTAGATGACTGGTTGTTAAGAGCAAATACCAGCCACCAATGTCGTGTACAGACAAAAGAACTCATTCAGGTGGTGCAAGATCTCGGCTTTGTGATAAACTTCGAAAAATCAGAGCTCGAACCTACACATAAAATCGACTTTCTGGGCTACCATTTCGATTTGTTACAGGGAAAAAGTCTTTCCAACCGAAAAGAAGTTGAAAATTCTAGGAAAAGCTGTTCAGGACATGGAGATCGCATCACAAACAACCCCAAGGTTGCAAGGTTGCTTATGTCCCTGATAGGTGTACTAGCATCCCTAGAAAAGACGATACCAATGGGTCGGTTACATATGCGCCCTTTCCAGTGGTACCTAAAAACAAACTGGCAGTATCCCCAGTCACTAGACCTGAAGATTCCTGTTTCAAACTTTCTGAAAAGTCATCTTCAGTGGTGGGGAGATCCAAAAAATCTTAAAAATGGGTTATCCTTTTCATCCACAGGAACACAATACCCTTATTTTCACAAATGCATCAAATCAAGGTTGGGGAGCTCATTTTCAAAACATGACAGTCAGTGGCAATTGGACAGATCAGGAGAAATTACTTCATATCAATGTCCTAGAGTTAAAGGCAGTGTTTCTGGCCTTAAAAAGCTTTCAAACAGAATTCTAGACAAAAGTGTTCTCATAGCAACAGACAACGCCACTGTAGTCAGTTATCTGAACAAACAAGGGGGAACACACTCATGGGACATGTGTCTCCTGGTTTGGCACATCTTGGCCTACTGCAATCCTCGAAACATACTCATAAGAGCCAGACACATTCAGGGTTGCCTCAATGTCATAGCCGACAGTCTCTCCAGGAAGGACAAAATAATTCAAACAGAATGGTCACTTCATCCTCAAATATTCAGCCTAATTTGCATAGTTTGGCACAAACCAATGTTTGCCACCAAATTGAATCACAAACTACCAATCTATGTCTCACCAGTCCCAGATTCAAATGCTGTGAACATAGATGCTTTGAACATCTCCTGGGAGGGTCTGGACGGCTATGCCTTTTGTCCTGTAACTCTCATACCAAAGGTCATACAGAAAATGTACACCTACAGGTGCAGAATGATAGTAGTAGCACCAGGGTGGCCCAGAATGCTTTGGTTTCTAGTGAATCTGTCAACCAAGCCCCATTACAACTACCTCACTGGCCTCATCTGCTAAAACAACCGTTCAGTCAGAAGTTCCATCAGAATCTCATGTATCTGAATATGCATGTCTGGCACCTAGACACCACTCAGAATCACTTGAATCATTCTCTGAGCAGGTGGCAGATAGAATTTAGGCACCTCAAAGACCCCCATCTAGAAGATTCTAGGAGTCAAGGTGGTCCATTTTTGAACTCTGGTGCCAACAGAACACGGTGGTCAGCACAGAGCCTTCTATCTCAGACATAGCAGAATTTTGAACCTTTTGTTCACTGTCAAAAATTTGAAGCCTGCCACAATTGCTGGCTACAGAATTGCAATAGCTGACCATTTGGGACCTTTTGGCCAGGAAGTAGCCAGGAGTTTGCACTTAAATAGGCTCCTTGCAAGCTTTTACAAGGACAAACCCATTCTAAATAGGGATTTTCCCTCTTGGGACCTATCTTTGGTTCTTATGTCTTTGACTAATGCTCCTTTTGAACCTTTGAAGGATGCAAGTCTTAAGATTTTGACTTTCAAGACTTTTTTCCTGATGGCTTTGGCAGCTGGCAAAAGAAAGGGGGAGGTGCACGCTTGGACATTCTCTTCCCTCAGGCATAAACCTCACTGGAAGGAGATCACTATTTCTCCTTCTCCTGCCTTCTTAGCAAAGAATCAGTTGGCTTCTGTTTGCCCAGATTCGCTAAAACCGGTGGTCATTCCAGCTCTTAAACCTTTTTTGAGCTCAGACTTGACTGAGGATATGACTTTATACCCTGTCAGAGCACTTAGATACTATCTAGACAGAACTAGTGCTTTAAGGAAGGGAAAGTATCTCTTGTTTATGTCCTTTAAGGAGGCTTTGACAGAGGTCTCATGGGATCTACTATCTCTTCTTGGATCAGACAGACTGTCTTATTGGCTTATCAGTCATCCAATTTTGACACACAGGACCTACAGGTTAAGGCCCATGATGTTAGGTCCATGTCTGCTTCTTTAGTATTCAAGGAGGGGTGTCCCTAGAGCAGATTTTAGGCTCCTGCCATTGGAGAGCCACATCATGTTTTCTACCTTTTAAGCTATGTGTCTTGGCAGTCCACGGACCAAACAGCTTACAATTAGGCCCAGTGGTTTCTGCTCAGCATATGATTGGCTTTGAGTATGTTCTTGAGTATTTCATATGGCTTACATACTTTACTCTTCCTTCCATACTAGTATCTTGTATGGACATATGTCTTCTGCTATGGCAGATGGCCTCATGACTGTATTTTGTAAAACACAGAAGCCAGCTTGGGGTGCCTTCTTGCTGGATGACAGCTCCCAGTTCGAGGGACCCAGGAAGCCATTTCCCACCACACAGTTATGGGTGATGGTTTAGATTTAGGACAACTTTCTGCTACATGGGACAAGTGTCAACTACAACAGTACATCATGAATATTCATGAGATTAGCTATCATTACTTGTCTTTACAGATATTTTACAGTAATGAAAAATTCTGTTGTAGCATACTTAACCTTATCTTATCCTCTCCTTCAAATGCTTTCATGGTGAACCCCATATTCTATTAACAGGGAGGTTTCAAAACAAACCCCTCCTCCTGTTATGGTTGGAATCAAGCATTTGTGAGGATAAGGTAAGGCTATTTTACGCAATAAAATGTAACAAATTTTATTGTAATTTAACTTTTTGTAAGTTAAATACTTACCTTATCCTCACAAGGACAGACCCACCCTTCCTCCCCTCACGAGTTTGTTTTCATAGGGGACCAAAAATTAAATGAAGATCTCTCGACAGAGTCCAACCGACAATGTGTTGTGCGCATGCGCACCTATCACTAACTACGGGGTTCACCTCTCGAACAAGAATAATTTTTAAATATTCTTGTTGGTCGCCGCGTTTTGCCTCCACAAAACCAAGTAAGCATTTGTGAGGATAAGGTAAGTATTTAACTTACAAAAAGTTAAATTACAATAAAATTTGTTACAGTTAGTAGGTTATTGTTTCATTCATTCCTGCATTTATTAATTCACATGAGTTTGGCTGAGTGGGAGAATAATTGATTTATTGATGGTTGATTGATTGAATCATTTTTGGAGAGGAGAGGAATGGAATGGTTGATGGATTCATTTATTCACTTAAAAATAAGGGGACATAATATTGAAGGGACTGCTTGTTAGTTTGTTGACGGAGATGAGTTGGAAAATTAATAATTGGGTGGACTGGTTCACTGATTGACTGACTGGTTGTATAAAGAAGAGGATGCAACATTAGTTTGACTAGCCATTATTTCGGTAATTAAGTGATTGAGGATGAATGATTGGATGCTTATTTTGATTGATTCATTCATTTGAGTAGATATTTCATTTACTTACCCCTAATGTAGATTGTTTCATATTTATTGGTGAATTCATTGATTGCCTGTAACAGATTTTTAATTTAGCTGTTTTATGTCTACTAATCTGCACAATACTTTAAACAGCGATGTTGATTTGTTTGTTTCAGGGTCCAGAAGGACCAATGGGACCCCCTGGTATTGATGGAAACGGAGGACCTAGAGTGAGTACACTATTTCTTTGATCTCCACTGCTTTGATCATTGTCGGTACAACCAAACCTACCAAAGAAAATTCAGAACAAGGTGGTTTTTCTGACTGTTCAATCATACGTAATTCCTTCCTTCCTCCATGAAGAGAGGAGGCAGCAGATACCCTGGGGGGTCAAAAATTTCGCCGAAATCACTCTATCTTGCACTGTGTCCGAGATAAATACTTGTTTTGCGTTTTACGTAAAAATTAAAGATGGCCACCAAAAAGTTCTCATTTTTGGTATATTTTGAAATATAACCTATTTATAATGAAATTAGGACCTTTAGCCTTTGTGAATTGTAAGGAATATTTCTCAAGTGATTACAAAACTTGAATCCTAGGCCCATAATCACCATCATTCTTGTTCTTAGAATAAGAGTTTTTCTTAGAATTATGGGCATTTTCATGGAGCATATTCTCAGAATGAGAAAAATTTCTGAGAATAAGAATTTTTCAAAATTTTCTTGAAAAGTTTATTTGCAACATGTTTTTTCTACGAGTAAAACATTGATGTTGATCAACAAGTAAAACACTACTGCTGCCTGTTTTCTAAACAGCTATAAACTATTTGTTATTGTTGTTGTTAGAAGTTTAAAAATATCCCATGAATGGACAACCTTTTATTCATAGATTTTTATAAGATTTATTCTTAGTGAATGGTTGTTTTCTTATAAAATTCTAAGAATAAGATTTTTTGGGAATATGGACCCAAGGGGTCAGAATTATAGAGAAATTTAGACAGTCAGCAATTCAATGTGATTCCAGTTAACTCACTTTAAGTGAAACCCTGGAACTTCTTTTGATTATGTAACTTTGCATATTCATAAATAACTGAAAAACAGTGTGGTATTACCTGTGTATAGATATATTTTTATTAACTTGATATGTTTAGGCACCTTGAAAGAAATATGTAAAAAAATATCTTGCCAGCTTAATGGGATCATAATGTATGGTATATTGTTTGAATATAGACTTGTGGTATTTAAAAGTTAATGGCAACCAAGAATCACCGACTCCACTGACAAATATGATGCTAAAAACATTCTGAAGCGTCTGTTACATCCCATCATACATCCCACACACATGCAAGTGTGCTATGAATGTTGTTGACATATATGAATGTAGTCTGGTATTGGGGTAGTAGAGGTTTGCATGTTTCAAATAAGGTGAATTGTCCCAAGAGAGTCCAAACTTGGATATTCAAGAACATACTGCGACTAGCCACAGGCTGTGCTGTGGGTTAAATTTAACCCCCCCCCCCCCCCCCCCCTTGAAAAATAATGTAAAGGGGTTCAACCCAAAGTACAAAATTATTTCCTGAGAGTGGTGGTGTTAAATTTACAGGAAATGCACTATATTTTTACCAAAAATTAATTTTTTCCCCGGGGGGGCGCATCCCCCCCACCTCCCGACCCCCTTACGTATGGTATGTCTGATGTGAACCCCCACCTTACTCTGATGTGAACCCCACCTTACTTAAAGGCTGGATCCGCCCCTGTTACAATATCAAAGTTGTAACAGTGCTGTGATAAATAATGTTTATTGAAGATTTTATTTGAAAAACAGGTAATATGTGACACCTCAGTAGCCAGTGGGGTTTTGTTTGTCATTTTGCCAAGAGTGGAATTTTAATAAGACTTTTCTTCCAGAACAAAAACTTGCTTTTAAAAAAGACAGGCTGGTAGACTGATAGGTACTTAAAATATAATGAGAAGGTAGAAGTTAGAAACTTACAGGATATATTTAATAAGGTCAGCTGGTCATTGAAAATTGTTATTAAAAAGTGTTTTGGGCCATTATTGGAGAGGGGGGGGGGGGGGTATAAAATATGGTCATACTTTTTCACAATCAAATGTCTTGTATGATACCCTTCTTCTTATAAGTATGTTCCTGGTGCACCCAGATGTTCTCATAGTACTCCAACCCTCAAATCTCTTCATTGACTTCCTGTCAAAAATCCATCATTTTTAAACCTTGGTACTCATATACAGGTACCTCATCACTGGAAAGCCGAAATATGTTGACCATATCTATTTTGGTGTATATGTCTGCTGTTAAATTGACACCGAGTATTTCGGGAAAAATGTTCCTTAGGGTTCCTTATCATAGTTCCTCAATTCAAAAGGTCATTTCAACAATTCTCATATGATGCTCCAAAACTATGGAATGATTTGCCATCTTAAAATTCAAACTGCTCCTACTCTTTTTCATGTTTTAAAAGACAAATAAAAAACCTAACTGTTTCAGAAATGTTTCTTTTCCCTAGTTTCGATGGTCTCTTTGGCCACGACTCTTATCATGTTTACATGACTCCTGATTTTTGTCTTATTTTCAATGGTGTGCCATAGAATCCATTAGTTTAGAGATTAAGCACTTGGGTGCCTGATACTTTATCCTGGAATGCAAACACTGAGAACAAGTAAACCTTATGGTTAAAACTTCAGCACATTATTTCACAGTTTTCAGTTTGTATGTGTCCATTGGCTGAATTAGGTTTGAACAATTATTTCATTTGATGTATCAAATTTGCTATTACAGAAAAAATAAGTGTTAATAAAGTTGGATTTAGGAAATAAGTAGCAATTGCACTTATTGCCCTGTTCACGCACTAGTGCCTATCAGTGCTTGTACATTATTTGAATTCTTTCAGTGCATAAATAGGGTAATAACTGCAGGACCGTGAGTTATTTATATTCTATCTTTTTTTATCAGACAGGCCACATGTTTTCCGTTACTCCTGTCCTTTTCCTGAGTGTGAACCAAGAAGCTTTGACGGCTGCCACATAAAGATTAAATTTTGGAATGTGCAATCAAAAAATTGCTTGCATAAAATCCAAAAATATTTGAAACAACACTTCTAGAACTGCATGGTTATTACATCCTCATTCCCTACACAGAAATGATTTCACAAATCCTGCGATGCCTGTCTTTATAATACATCTGATTCCACCAGAAATGGACAGGGCTTTGCATGTATTTTAGAGTTATAAAGATAATCCTGGTACCCTCAGAACATTCTTAAATCTTCCTTCAAATGTGCTTACTGATGCTTTGTGGTACAGAGCGTAAGTGCCATAGAAGTCTTATTAGATTGTATATATTCATTGTGGAGTTGGTGTATTTCAGGGTATTGAGGGAGTGAAGGGAGAGAAAGGAGATCCTGGACAGACTGGAGCACCCGGGCCAGTAGGACCACCAGTAAGTCACGTTAACTGATAAATTTTCACCACAATCTTCCTGAAGCTTCAGCTAATTACAAACTGGAGATGGCCAGTAGAAGCAACGGTAACTTTTAGGCTTCAAGTTTCTCTTGTGAAGTTTTGTTTAGCTTTGGCAGGGTTATGAAGTGTGTAACTATATGACATTATGTTTTCCAATTATGTACACTAGCTTAATGATGAATTTACCATAGCCGCGCTCTGTAACGCTCATGCTTTTGAAAGCGCCCATCCACAATCATACATTATCGCTCATACATTACCAATATGTCGTTTTGAGGTAAACTTTCTCCATATAAACCCAATAATCGGTCAAATTTGGTTAATTTATATCCATTTTCAACAAAATTTTCCTTATTTTAGTAATTATGTCATCTTTTATTGTGCCGAGATTTGTTTACCAACCGCATATTTTACTTCCAGTCGGTATATACTAAAATGTGGTTTCCTCAAATTCGGGTTATTTTTTTCGAAACACCCGGCTGGTTTTCATTGTCGTAAATGCCCATCCCCAACGTTTGCAAATATTTGGTCACATTGCCCATGGGCATTACAGAGCGTGGCTACGGTAAGTAAAATTGCCCCATGAAAATTTATCAGTAAGCTTACAAACACTGGGGGCAATTTTACTTAGCCGGTACGGGATCTGCCATATTTGATAACTGCAAGAAATTGTCAGGGAAATAGAGTTATAAATGGGGGCAAGCCCCCCCCAACCCTCTTGAATAGTATTCCTGCGTATTACAATTGAAATTGAAGGATGGAAACCCTAAAAATGTGTAATTATATTATCACCCAAATCTCGTACCAGTAAAGTAAAAACTAGCCCTTTTCACCACAGTTTTTAACTGTTAAATTTTCATCAAAAAGAGCTTAGGTTAATTTCTAAATGGAGATGGGCAGTAGAAGCGACAGTAATTTTTAGGCTTCATGTTTCTCTTGTGAAGTTTTTTTTAGCTTTGGCAGAGTTATGAAGTGTGTAACTACATGACATTATGTTCTTAAGTTATGTACACTAGCTTTCGATCCAGCAGCAAAGATTTAACAAGCGATATTTTATCTAGAGATTACTTATTTTCTATGGACTTTCATGAATTGTGTACTACTCTAGTGGAGTACACGGGTTGTCACAATTCTGTGCATGTCATAATACAGTGCGTTTTCTGTTTAGAAACCTATCCAGCTATACATTGTGAAATATTCTATTAAATTTTTATTTAATTGATCGTTATTTATGCCCCAGTTCTTAATTTTTTGTAATTTGAATCGATAGGTTTCATAATTAGTTAGTTGAATATTGTTGCATGGAATTATGACATGCATGGTATTGTGACAACCCGTGTACTCATATTGCTGCAAGCTCTACAGCCCACGCATGTAGACTGAAAGGATTTTTGGTCTTGTTTGCCAGAGTAATGCTGCAGCTCTCTTATGTACATATTTTGTTTGGTCGAAAAAAGCCAGAATAAGCCTATTATATATTTCAGTGACTTTCAGTGACTTGACATGGATGGAACAAGTATGTTCTTTACAGTAACAATTCAATAGCCATCTTGTGAATGCCGCATATTTTGTGTAATTACTTCAACAAAACTCTAATTATCTTTTTTTTTATTTACACATCTAGTATAAATATTGCATAACATGCAATCTCAAAATATATACAACGACCATTTATACATTATTATTATTTTAGACAGCAGGTAAACCTTTCCACTCTTATAAATTTCTGTGGAAAACTACTTTGATTGGGATTTATTTGCGACAACATTTCGTTTTTGACTCTCACAGCTTCCTTTTGGAGAAACAAAACAAACATGTAAATTTGAACATTTTAATTAGTTAAATGTAGCTTTTATACACTACAACCTTACCATCTGGGACTGAATGCTGTCTCAGGTGGCCGCAGACAGTCCAGCCAACTCGAGAAAAATGAGCTTATAATGACCAAACTGTATGTCCGATGTCAGCACCTGCTACCTTGAGGTG
Organism: Sabellastarte sp. h YS-2021; assembly: GCA_964017235.1. Classification (NCBI taxonomy): domain Eukaryota; kingdom Metazoa; phylum Annelida; class Polychaeta; order Sabellida; family Sabellidae; genus Sabellastarte; species Sabellastarte sp. h YS-2021. The sequence continues at coordinate 80,115,811 of OZ024935.1, read as the reverse complement.
ATGCAGATAGTGATGTAGCACGCAGCTTCCTTCTTGTCATAGCTATTACTTTATATGAACAGACTGGTTAACAAAATGATGAAATTTATTGTCTTTGAAAGTTGAAAACAATGAACAGAATCTCAGTGAACATTTTTCCAGGGATTTCAAGGACCTCCAGGACCTGAGCCTAATATTGCTGACCTGGTGCCTCCCGAGTTCCTGACCCATGAGATGAATATTGGCAAAAGAGCGAAGCGGTCACTGAAGGATATTGTGCCACAGGATGATCAAGAGGACCAGCAGGTCATGACTAAGGAGGAGGAGCAAGAGAAACAGAAGAAAAGTTAGCCTACTTTCTGATTTCAACATAGTTTCTGCTATGATGAATAGGATTTTTTTTGGAAATCATGAAAGAAGATTTATATGCATTTATATTTACCTAAATTGTCCTCGTTTCTGCCCATGTCCACTATATCTCCCACACCCCAAACATAAGTTATGTCTTGATTGTTTAAAAAACCTAAAAATATTTTCCTAGAGTTTCATCTTCTTCATGTTAAGTGCATAGTTGTAACCGTATTGCAAATACTTTAATATAACCAAATAATAATCATGGGAATTTCCCATATAGAAAAGTTTCAGTTGTTTTAATTGGCTGAGCTTGAATGTTGGAAGGTACAAAACAGTTACTTGGTTGTCCATTCATGAGATCACATATTTATTTTCATGAAGACAAATACTGGGATTGTTGAGTTAAATTATGTAATTTTGTGAGCTATGCCATTTGAACTTTTTATATGTGTTTTTTATACATACTACATAATGTTCAGCTATATGCCCATCCTTGCATTATTGCTCACCCCAATTTTACTGTTTATCCCCATGGATGATTTTGGTAATACAAAAAGCTTCAACCTTTTTTATTACTTTTTTAATAATATGCAGTTATTGTTTTTATGACAAAACCAATGAATGACCAGTTAAACGAGCCCTGTCAAAAGCTGTTGAATATATTGCAGTGGTTGGCCAGACCCTGAAGGCAATCCTCAATGAGGTGTTTGATGAGATTGACGAGTTAAGGACAGAGGTGGATGAGATCCGCTTGCCATCCGGCACAAAGGATAACCCCGCACGCACCTGCAGAGACATCTACCTTGGACATCCAGAGTTCATGGATGGTGAGAGAACCATTTAAATACCAATTACATCATACCTTTTCATTCAGGATTTCAGGAAACAAATATTCTGACTTAGTGGTCTACTGGATAAGCAGGTTTGACCAACTTATGAACTGAAGAGTGAAAGGTTTTATAGACGGAGTTCTTTTTAAGGGGTGATAAAATAGTTTCTACTTGGTTGACCCCAACTTGTCAGCAAACTTGGTATCTGCACTTGGATTTGTGTTTTAATGTCGCTTTCAACACATTGTTTAGGTCATAACACAACGGGTAGTTTTGTGGGCAGAGGAAACCATTACATACAGTTGGTCAAGGTTCTGTACTGTAAACTGCCGACCAATGGCAAGCAACTACCAGCTTTCGCACTTGAGGTTGGGCCGGGAACTGAACCTCAGAGGTGGGAATGTTACCACTCCGCCACAGTGGTCCCTGTATCTGCGCTTGGAAATTCCAGACTATAATTAATTTATATCTACTGTCTCTTCTACCTTATATGACATTATACAGCCCAGGGAATACAAGTGTTGCCAGTGACAATCAGCTTGCGATCAGTTTTCTGCATTCTGTTTTGTGCCAAATTAAAGCATTGTGCCAAGCTACAGTGCCATATAGTAGCTCCAAATATATTTTCCTGCATAAATGCTAAATTTGCCTTTAACTAAAGTTTTCAACACATCTGCGTATATGTGTTTCCATAGGCTGGTACTGGATAGATCCAAACCTTGGTGTGGCATCTGACGCCATCCAGGTATGGTGCAACATCTCAATTGGAGGCGAAACTTGTGTGTTCCCAACTGACAAGACGCAGAAGGTAAGATTCTATGTAATCATTATTAAACAAAAATGAATCTGATTTTAAAGTTGTTGAACTTACTATATCTGTTCATTAATAGACAACATAATGATTGATGATGGATTTTTTATTTTTGCAGAAAGCAGTTCGCTATTATCCAAATCAGGGCAAGAAGGAGAAGTGGTTCAGTGACATGCAGGGCGGATTTGAGGTATCTGCTTTTTGGGCATTTACTTCACAAGCATCTACAGAAGTAAAACAAGTCTGGGTGTGGCAATCTTCCGCTCACACATGCAATGAAATACATCATTTTCTGAACCCTGTATAACTAGACCACCCCAATTCCATTGTATATAGCTTACATAATTACTGAAATATTAACAAAAATATCGGCACTTAATGCCACTTATTGATGAATTTGTAACACAAATTATGGATAGTAACTGGCAAAATAGATATCACCAAGTTTGTCCCTGTATTTTGGTCAAATATGGCATATGGATAATAAAACAGACTATTCTCGTTTGTGTTTTTCAGATCAAGTATGTGGATGAAGTCCAGCTTGGTTTATTGCGTTTGCTGTCCAACAAGGCCACACAGACATTTACCTACTTGTGCAAAAACACGGCGGCTTTCTACAGCTTAGAGGACCAGACCTACGAACATGCCATCGAACTGAGAGGCGAGAATGACCACGAATTCAAGACAGAGAAACTCAACAGAAAGTCTGTGACCGACAACTGCCAGGTTGGTAAAGTTGAGCACATTTTATAAAAAACAAACATATTATCAGTGTCACCCTGTCCTAGAAAAGCCAAACAAGGTTTTGTTCTGGAAGAAATTCACCAAAATCTGTAGTCAACAAAACTTCCACCAAATTAGATAGTTTCTGTTTCGTTTGAATTTTACGGAAAGTAGTAATGTAAAGGCGCCATTTGCTATCTCACAGGATATATTACAAAAAGATCAATTTTGTGGTTGAACTACAAAATCCATTAGATATAAAATTGTTTCTGCAACTTACTAAATAACATATAAATTGTGAGCATATATTATCCTTTAAAAGAATATAGATTCGAAAGAAAATCATTTTGCTTTTGGACTCTTTCTTATATTGCTGAAAACATAATGGATATATTTTCCCTTTTCAGAAAAGACAAGGAACTGGATCAGCCGAGTTTGTGCTATCCACCAAAAAGCTTGCAAGAATGCCGATCACAGACTTTTTACCTAAAGATTATGGCGAGCCCCAACAGGAGTTTGGCTTCGAAGTGGGGCCTGTGTGCTTCAGTTGATAGCCCTTTTCTGTGGTGATGTCACTCTTTTTGGTAATATAACCACAGGTTTCCCATGGTTATTTAGGACGATATGAAATAAATGAGGTTATTTGTTATGTAGCGTGTCATTTCAGCCATGGTTATTTGTCTCCAACAGTCCCAGCCATTTGTGATTGTTTGTCAAGTGGTTTTTCCCGTGGTTATTAGTCAGGAAATTCCATTGTTACACTGTGGTTATATAATCAAATAGAAACGACATAGTAAATGCAAAGAGAGAAACAACATGATGAGTGCACTCAACATGCGCATTATATGCATATAGATCGTAGACTGTGTAATATAGTTATTCTGCATGTACAGACTTTTAAACAGAAACAATCAAATCCACACAGCTTCAGAAGTATTATACCCCAACCACTTGTTATACACATGTATGTTGTGGCTTTTATTCTCTACTTTTTGTCTAATACTACAAACTTTATTGTACATTTTATTCCTGAGAATTTGGCTTCAAAAAAAGACATCAGATTTAGATATATGTATATATAGTATATATATATCTTCCATGGTTTTTTGGGATACTTGTAGGCATTTGTATCTAATGATTCATTAGGCAGATTATGTGACATGTAGAGATGTATATATTTTACACCCTTTATGGGGCTGGTTGATGCTACAAAGTACAAATATCATATTGATGATAAAGAATGAAATGGGTTGGAGTAAATGTCTAAATGTTGACAGTATAAATTTATTGTGTCACTAATGTAGCATCAACTACCCCTATTTAGGCCAGATTTGAATGGTACCATACAAATTGTGACAAAAGCCTAATTTAATTAACTTAATATAGATGAGCAGGTTTTTATACACCAGTTGTTGATTGTTATGTATATTTTTATTAGGAACTGTTACCAAATAATACACGTTACTCTTAATGCATACTTCAGCTGTAAATGTACTGACAAGATTCCCATTGCTTCAGTGGTCGCAGTAAACCAGCAAATATATTTTGTTGCATGAATGAAAATAATCTTCTGACTATATTATTGAACCTAATTGCAGTGCAGTGCATTGTGTTGTGTTTGTTTTTAATCTTCTGGCACATTTTGTATGATTATGTAAAATGTGACTATTATATGCCATATAAATATCTCAGAAATGATGTTCAGGGGTTTTATTTAAATTCATGATGAAATGAACAATTTAAAATGCCACACAAAAAACACCAACAGTTTGCAGAATGAATCATATCTTGAAATACCAAAAGTACATGTTTTCAAACATATCTGTTGGTTTACTGTACCAACAAGTGTTCAAAAAATACCAGTGATATTACCAAAAGGTGCTACAAAGTCTAGAATCTAGAGTTCTGATAGTCATAAGCATTCTATGCACACAGCTTCAGCCAATCAAAAGGCTGGAAACTTCAAATCAGCCAATGCGCTGCCTCTAAACATGTTATGCAATGAGGAAGCGGATTGGCTGCTTTGATTTTAAAAGAGTTTGTAAGTAAATAATGATCTTGAGGACAATGTTTTTTTTTTGTATTATACATTTTTGGATTAAATGTAGGCACTGTATTTATTGCTTATGTTTTTTTTTTCTTCTTGTTTTTTGTCTTTATTTGTTCCGATGTTCTTTTTACACATCTTACACCCGATTGTCTTTCTAAAGGTTTGTAGAAGGCTTTTTGATCAAGTACACATTTAGCACACCATATGAAATGTCACCACATTTGGTATATTCCCCAACTAAAAACAAATCTAGAATGATTTACTCAAGATTCAAAATCTGTTCTGTGGTTTGCTAGTGTGTCTCCACATAACTGATAGGGAAATTTTTTTTATCTTTTTACATATATATATGAGGCAGAAACGCATAATTTCTTTTTCAACAATTTTTAGTCATCATACACGCCTTTCATGATCTCTTGTTTTCATTTTTGGACAGTTCACATGTGTCCCATCATTTTAAAATGACCGAGGCAACATTAATAGTGTCCTAAAGAACAGCTTGCTTATGGCCAATTTAAGTAATCCAAAATATCCCACAAGTCAACAGTTTTCACAGAGAAGAAATTGGTACCACAGAATTCTTATAATTTATCCATGTAATTGGAACAGTTGACGTGTTTTGTATCTTGGATAGTCGAGTGTCAAACTTAATGAAGTCTGTTAAGCTTTGAGAACTGCATATTAATACCAAGTATTTGTATATTTTATTCATAAACTCTCTTATAAAAAAGTCGATTCACATACTTTTGATAGTCATAGATATTTGGGAAGTTAATACTCTAGTTCTCAAATTTATTGACTTCATTAAGTTTGGAGGTGAAAGTTCACTTTAAAGTGCGTTTCGTGATAGTTTGACCTTTAGGGGACCTTGAACAGTGTTGACCTCACATATTTTAAAACGGTGGAACCGTGTTTTGTTAATTCCTGGATAAAAAAACCTGGTAAGTGACACAATAGCCTACAATGGTGCCCTTCACTTGGTGTGTTTAAATGTCTGAAATTGTTCAAGTGTAGCATTCTATAAGCTCTTGTATTTTTAGCAGGTTGTATAGGATTTGAAGGAATGTATAGTATTGCCTTGAAAAAAATATCACACACACAAAAAGTGATCAGTTCTAAACACTACTATCATTGGACATTTGAAAATGCCACATTTTGTTACCATTACTATGATTGGCTCATCATCCAAATTTGAATTGGTTTGAAGATTTGATTGGCTGAACACTGTACATTACTTATTTGTGTGTGTGATGGGCTCAGTTCAGCAAGTTTATTTTAGAGTATTTTTAGAGTCTAGTCTCTTATGAAGACTTACGCTTTATGTGTCAAAGATATTTTATATTTGAAAATACCTTGTATATTTTTTGTCATATTCTTTCTTTTACATATTCTGCAAATGTTTTTTTTTTTGAAAAAAAGTACAAAGATTTATAAATGCTCTAAATTCGCAGCTAACACCAAAAAAGGGCTTATTGAAGTAAAATGTCATTAGGTTTGCACACTATTCTGCTGAAGCCAGTGTCACTTGACAAAAGCAAATTCAGTTCAGTATTAGATTTTACATTGTTTTGATGTTTAAAATTTTCAAAAATGAGTAAATTTATCAAGTAAATATAACACATTGAAGAGGTACAGTTTTAATACACAAGAGTATATGAAAGGACTTTACCAACACAAACAACACAGATAAGAGTTGTAGATGCTGCCTTGCATGAATATAGCAAGCTTTTATTGTTACTCTTTAGATGACCCTGGGTTCTTTTGACACCCCTTGAATGTTCCTATTTCATTGTATCGTTAATTGTCATTGGCTGATCCAATGTCATAGGGGTAGGTATCTTGTGTTCATCTTTTTCCAAGGTCACCTCAAGGGCAAACAGTAAAAGGTGAACTTGTGAAAGTGCTCAAGATTTGAAAACCACTGAAAGATTTCTAGGAATGAGTTGTTCCAACATATCACTGTTATGTCTTTCAATAGGAATTCCAAGCAAGTAGGAGAAATGGTCAATCGTTCACATAGTGCAATTTGTTGAATTCACCTGGAAGTATTAATATAAAAGGTTTGAGCAACTGTTTATTGCTTAGAGACTGTCTTTTTAAACAGATGTCCATTTTTTGGCAAATGAAATGTCTCAAAAGGTATTCTTTTGGTGGATTTCATTGGTTCTTATTTGGATTTTTGAATATTTGGAATGGACCTTGACTTAGCTTTTCTTATTAGGCAGCATTTTGTAGGTTTAACATGTTTACACCATTATGTTATTGTATACAACATTAGTATTTGATATTATGTATAAAAATCCTTACTTTCATTGGCAATTTATGTGTTTGTACATATTCTAAATTAAACTTACCAGTGTTGAAATTTATGACATTTGCATTTTGATTCTCCAAAAAAATACAATTCTTTCATGAAAAAAAAATTGATTATTGTTAATCTAATGAGTTGGTGCTTAACATATTTTTAAGAAGAGTCATGCAATTTGTTTTATATTTTCTGATTTTGATATTTTGTTTTGAAATATATCACTTCTACCTTTTTAAATACTTTGTAAATGTGTTGAATTTTATACATATAGAGAGATTATAATAAAGCTGCTTTTAAACATGCCTGTTTAGCACTAGTGTTTCTGAACATACTAAACTACAAAGCAATTATTGATTGGCTCTGCTGGGACTCGATCTCTGTGCCTTTCGATTACACACAGAAATAAACACAAGTCTAGCTCTTTTAACCAGCTGTGCTAAAGGGGAATCCCCAGAAGATGTCAACCTGGCTATGTCTATTTGATTTATGGAACTCACTTCTTGTCATTCAAATTTTTATTTTCCTATCGTTCTATAAAAAAATGCTGCTTCTATTTCATAGACCTTTCATTAGGGTCATAATCCATTACAGGGTGAACTTTATACAATATTATTTTCAGATTGGCAGCTTAGTACCACAAAGGTGGAGCACTTGTTTGAATAGTGGTTTATGCAGAAGTTCAGAAAATCCTGCTATTTTTGACACTCAACCAAATAGAATCCCAAATGCAAGTTTACTACATTGAAATATCTGAATAAAATCTCTTCAAATATTGACTGAATAATGGACATAACATGTTTTATTATCCACCACAAAATGGTGGATAATAAAAGTAAATCATCCCTCATAAGACAGAAAAAATATATCACTCATAAAGATTAACAATATAATACATGTGCTACACACTCGCATAATATTGTTATCTTCATTTGTGATACCTTTTATCTGTATATGTCATTCGGGAAGTTTTCCTATTATACACTTGAGGTAGCAATGACAAGGGAGATATACAAGGAGTTTGAGGTTAGACAATACACTATTTGACCCTGAACGTTAAAGTCAAATCTGGCTCTTTATACTCTACAATTTGGGTTTCACATCCCAAACCTGTAGGACCAATAACATTGGAGGAATAACAGATTTTTAGCATTACAAGCTATTGGGGGCCGTGTTCTAAAATGAGAGACAAGAGCTCAAATACCTACCCTTACCTTGAGACATGCCAAGTAATTATTTAAAGTTATTAAAAATAACAATCTTTGACCCTGCACAGTTTCTGGATACAAAGATGGAAAATTGCATAAACAGTGGTATCTCAGACTAGGAGATACAATGCAACTGCTTTTGTGCATTTTACTTATTGAAGTATACCATCAAAACAGGTACCAATTTGAAAGTAACTAAACAACATATTTTTGTGAAACAGTCCATATGCTGTCATTTTGGAGTTTTGTCAATTCATACAAAACAACTACTAGCATCATTAGAGTAAGAAATCTAAAATTCGCCAGGAATCTTTAATTCGCCACCTCTAAAACCTTAGTTAATTTTATGAAAAAAATGATGTTTTTGTCCAAAAATTGGTATTTTTCAGTTCAAAAAGCCTTAATTTATTATACAGTCAACAAATCTCACCACAATTCATTTATTTTATTAGTATTTTCACATGTGGCGAATTTCAGATATGTGGCGAATTTTAGATTTCTTACTCTACTCACTCAGCTATGTACGTAGATCTAAAAAAGCAGCAGAAATATGGAGGACATTAGAAAACTATGATAAACTTAGTTGAGAAAATGACGCCACATTCCTCCACTTTAGAGGAAACTGTGTGATACACATGCTTGCAAACAAAAGGCATTTATAATTTCCCTTCCTGGTAGGTAGGCACAAAATAAGACCCGTGGCTGTAATTTGTATGGGGGTCAACTACTGCCAAGATGCTGACCACATACATGAGTCATAACTTCACTCAGATTGCAACAATATGGCCAAAAAAATGTTCAATTTTTTTTTCAGAAAAAAATGTGATTGATACCTCATTCTATAAAATTCATAGCAAACCAATAAACTTGTGGATCTGGATGCCACAAACGGCTTTTCATTCACTATCAGTTTTGGAGAACAAGTCAATAATTCAGACCCTGTAAGATCATGACAATATGTTCGCCGACACTGCAATTAGACCTTTATTACAACTGGAAAGGTAAAACATCATAACTCTGAGTACTGGATAAACACAAAACTGGATACAGTGAGTGTGTTACCCACCTCCCATAGATCCATCCAATGGCACTCTACCAGTAAGCACCTGCCCATCAGTGAAGGCCTATCTTGTGTATCTTTGTTAGAGGTAAAGGACATGTGCTAATATATTTAAAGCAAATGGCAAATTCATTGGTATTTCAGGTTGCTGGTAAACGCTGACAATAACTGAATTTATTGCTCAAAATAGACACCTTTCCTACTTATCAAATATTATGGGAAATTAAAGAATATCTACCTAAACATGCAATTTATTAATCTGCTTGACTTGCAGTGTTGCCAAAGGTTGCCACTATAATTTAAAAACAAAATATTAACCACAGCATGGGTATTTACTGATATAATGCCAGTAGTGATACAACAACATAATGAGTGATAACAGGGATAAAATACTCTCAACTATTAAATTCTTCTAACACTGGTCTGGTGTTATATACATACTGCTAATCAAAATAGTAAATGCCATTTAACGATATACACTGACTGAACACAAATACTACAAATATTCAAAATATAAAGCAAAATGTCAACATTACATCTTAATAAAAATTTACCTCGAATTTTAACACACAACTTTGAATATAATAGACAATACTATGTATTGAACCTTCTAACTGGGGAGGTCGATAGTGTCACAGTGCTATTACAAGCTCATCATTTTATTCATTATGTGGCTGTTCATCCTTTTATCTACCCATCAAGCAACTAGTCAATGCTAGTTTTAATGGCAATCTTTACAAATGTATATGTACCGGTATATGTGCTCACAATAAATGAGTGCCTGAACTCTGTTGGATGTATTGATATTTTGTTGAAAAAAAAATTCTTACTCTATTTTAATGGCAGAATACACATGCTACACTGAAATTACAACTTCAGCCAAAAATATGAGGATTGGCCATAAAGCAAGTGGTTTATTGGCTTTCTCAACTTTTTTTTACAGGATCTGTCATAGTAGCCCTTGAGTTTAAAAATGGACTTGGTCTTACACGAGAGACATCAGTTTGGGACATTCGTCAAACGTTTGAAATTCAAACTATGTAAAACATTTACAAATAACCAACATTTCATAAAAAAATGATACTTTTGCCCACTAAGAATATAGTGATATTCACCCCAAATATCAATCTATTAGATAATAGGTTTTTACAATATTTTCAACATAGAGTACTGCAAGATTTTACAGTAAATTTTTAGAGTTTTTAGAGTTTTTCACTTTTAGTTAGTTTCCTGGTCTAATGAAGATAACAAACATTGACTCCAAAGATTCAGTCATAATCTTATGCCCCCTTCACACTACAGGCGGTTAGAATTTTTCTCGACGGCGGAACCACCCCCAGGTTACCCTGTTTTGTTTGAATTATTCACACTACAGGCGGACGGCCTCCGATTGGACACAGTGTTTTAACCGTTAATAACAGTAGAATGACAGTGCTACAAACGATGGTCACCGTGAATCAACCTCAACTCTGCTGCGGTAGCCGTGAGGATGAAATGATCAGTACTTTTACTCACCTTATGTCACCGTATTACACCGAAAGACGACCGAATCACAACCTTATATACACTGTGGACCACACCTTCAGTTACCATGGTAAGAAATTCATACATGCATGCGCAAAATCGTCTGCGCATGCTCACGGTACAGAAATCAGAGGCGGAAATTTTAAACAGTTTAAAACTTCCATAGGACTCGCAAGGTAACGGACGGTTTGCCACTGACTCGCAAGGTCATCTACGGACGTCAGACAGTAATCCACGGACAGGGACATTTCCCTAAATGCTGCTTACTGCGGGTGATACCATCTGTAGTGTGAAAGGGGTATTAGGTAATTCACCCGTATCTTTCACTTTAGTTCATTATTTTGCATATTAAATTTTCTTTCCGTGTTGACTTTATTGTACTCACCGCAGAAAATCAGGGTCCGTGCTCACTAATATTTCTCACTATCTTTGAATTTTCTAAGAATAAAGGGAATTTCTAACAACAAGATAATAATGAAAAGTAGGATACAATCACTCGGCATTAGTGGGTATTGATTCACACAAACAGTGGTATTTGTCAAAAAAAATGTCTTTAAAACATTATGCTTTTACGACAATGTTAAAAAACATTTTGATTCCTAGAAAATGCATATTTTCAAAGAATTAGAGTGAAATAATAGTATAATAGTGAAAAAGTAAAAGTAATTAATAATGAAAATGGACCACAAGCTTCAGTTAAATCTGAAGCTGAATGTAAACATTTTCAAATCACAGTTATTGCTGATTTTTACACAATATAATTGTTGATTAGCTTTGCTCCTCCTCAGGCAAAGCTATAACTGACTGGTTTCACCCATAGACTTTGACTGTGGATACTATATGTGTCTTGCAAATAGGACAATGGTTTGTAGAGCCCTGGATCTGTGTACTGCAGTTGGAACAGAGTTTGTAATGACCACAGGGAACTAACACGACCTCCTTCCTTTTACTCAAACATACCATGCACACAAACTTCTCCTTCTGAAAATATATCCAATTTAAGCATAGTTTATGAATCCCTACAATATTCATGTTTCTCAATAGATCCACACTCTTTCCTGTATTTCCTTGTGGCAGAGTGTCTAATCTAGTAGGTACTTCAAATATCTTTCAAAATTTAATATTCTAAACTGTTTTCTGTTTCACATTAAATAACTAAAAATATTGACACCAAAATAGTCAATTGTAACAAATTTTATTGTAATTTAACTTTTTGTAAGTTAAATACTTACCTTATCCTCACAAATGCTTACTTGGTTTTGTGGAGGTAAAACGCGGCGACCAACAAAAATATTTAAAAATTATTCCTGTTCGAGAGGTGAACCCCGTAGTTAGTGATAGGTGCGTATGCGCACAACACATTGTCGGTTGGACTTTGTCGAAAGATCTTCATTTAATTTTTGGTCCCCTGTAAAACAAACGTGTGAGGGGAGGAAGGGTGGGTCTGTCCTTGTGAGGATAAGGTAAGTATTTAACTTACAAAAAGTTAAATTAAAATAAAATTTGTTACATTTTATTGCGTAAAATAGCCTTACCTTATCCTCACAAATGCTTGATTCCAACCATAACAGGAGGAGGGGTTTGTTTTGCAACCTGCCTGTTAAAAGACTATGGGGTTCACCATGAAAGCATTTGATTGAGAGGATAAGATAAGCTTAAGTATGCTACAACAGAATTTTTCATTACTGTAAAATATCTGTAAAGATAAGTAATGATAGCTAACCTCATGAATATTCATGATGTACTGTTGTGGTTGACACTTGTCCAATGTAGCAAAAAGTTGTCCTATATCTAAACCATCTCCCATAACTGTGTAGTCGGGGATGGCTTTCTGGGTCCATCGAGCTGGGAGCTGTCATCCAGCAAGAAGGCATCCCCAAGCTGGCTTCTGTGTCTTGCAAAATACAGTCATGAGGCCATCTGCAACAGAAGAAGACATATGTCCATGCAAGATACTGGTATGGAAGGAAGAGTAAAGTATGTAAGCCATCTGAAATACTCAAGAACATACCCAAAACCAATCATATGCTGAGCAGAAACCACTGGGCCTAATTGTAATCTCTTCGGTCTGAGGAGTGCCAAGACACATAGCTTAAAAGGTAGAAAACATGTTGTGGCTCTTCCAATGGCAGGAGCCTAAAATCTGCTCTAGGGACACCCACCCTTGAATGCTAAGGAAGCAGACATGGACCTAACATCATGGGCCTGTAGGTAACCTGTAGGTCCTGTGTATCAAAATTGGATGACTGATAAGCCAATAAGACAGTCTGATCCAAGAAGAGACAGTAGGTCTCATGAAACCTCTGTCAAAGCCTTCCTTAAAGGATAAAAACAAGAGATTCTTTCCCTTCCTTGAAGCACTAGTTCCAACTAGATAGTATCTAAGTGCTCTGATAGGGCATAAAGTCATATCCTCAGTCAAGGTTGAGCTGGAATGACCGCTGGTTTGAGTGAATCTTGGCAATCAGAAGCCAACTGATTCTTTGCTAAGAAGGCAGGAGAAGGAGAAATAGTGACCTCCTTTCAGTGAGGTTTATGCCTGAGGGAAGAGAATGTCCAAGCATGCACCTCCCCCCTCCTTTTGCCAAATACCAAGGCCATCAAGAAAACAGCCTTAAAAGTCAAAACCTTAAGACTTGCATCCTTCAAAGGTTCAAAAGGAGCCTTAGTCAAAGCCATAAGAACCAAAGATAGGTCCCAAGAGGGAATACCCCTATTTAGAATAGGTTTGTCCCTATAAACGCTTGCAAGAAGTCTATTCAAGTGCATACTCTTGCCTACTTCCAGACCAAAAGGTCCCAAATGGTCAGCAATTGCAGTTCTGTAGCCAGCAATTGTGGCAGGCTTCAAATTTTTGACAGTAAACAAATGGTTCAAAAAATTCTGCTAAGTCTGAGATAGAAGGCTCTGTGCTGACCACCGTGTTCTGTTGGCACCAGAGTTCAAAAATGGCCCACCTTGACTCATATAATCTTCTAGATGAAGGTCTTTGAGGTGCCTTAATCCTATCTGCCACCTGCTCAGAGAATGATTCAAGTGATTCTGAGTGGTGTCTAGGTGCCAAACATGCAGATTCAGATACATGAGATTCTGAAGGAACTTCTGACTGAACGGTTGTTTGAACAGATGAAGCCATTGAAGCAGTTGTAATGGGGTTTTGGTTGACAGATTCACTAGATCCCAAAACCAATGCATTCTGGGCCACCCTGGTGCTACTACTATCATCTTGCACCTGTAGGTGTTCATCTTCTGTATGACTTTTGGTATGAGTGCTACAGGACAAAAGGCATGGCCGTCCAGACCCTCCCAGGAGATGTTCAATGCATCTATGTTCATAGCATTTGCATCTGGGACTGGTGAGACATAGATTGGTAGTTTGTGATTTAATTTGGTGGCAAACATGTCCACCATTGGTTTGTGCCAAACTTTGCAAATTAGGCTGAATATTTGAGGATGAAGAAACCACTCTGTCTAAATTATTTTGTCCTTCCTGGAGAGACTGTCGGCTATGACATTGAGGCAACCCTGGATGAGTCTGGCTCTTATGAGAATGTTCCGAGGATTGCAGTAGGCCAAGATGCGCCAAACCAGGAGACACATGTCCCATGAGTGTGTTCCCCTTTATTTGTTCAGATAACTGACCACAGTGGCATTGTCTGTTGCTATCCAAATTCTTTTACTTAGAATTTGGTTCTGAAAGTTCTTTAAGGCCAGAAACACAGCCTTTAATTCTAGGACATTGACATGTAAAATTTTCTCTTGACTTGTCCAAGTGCCACTGACTGTCAGATTTTCTAAATGAGCTCCCGAACCCTGGTTTGATGCATCTGTGAAAATAAGGGTATTGTGTTCCTGTGGATGTAAAGGACAACCCTTTCTTAAATTTTTTGGACCTATCCACCACTGAAGATAACTTTTCAGAAGATTTGAAACTGGAATCTTCAGGTCTAGATACTGGGGATATTGCCAATGTGTCTTCAGGTACCACTGAAAAGGACGCATGTGGAGCCTGCCCATTGGTATTGTCTTTTCTAGAGATGCTAACACAACTATCAGGGACATTAATAGTCTTGGAGTAGATTGTGATACGACCTCCATGTCCTGAACAGCTTTTTCTAGACTTTTCAACTTCTTTTCGGTTGGAAAGACTTTTCCTTGTATCACATCGAAATGGTAACCCAGAAAGTCGATTTTTTGTGTAGGTTCGATCTCTGATTTTTCGAAGTTTATCACAAAGCCGAGTTCTTGAATCTCATGGATGAGTTCTTTTGTGTGGAGCTGACACTGGTGTCTGGTATTTGCTCTTAACAACCAGTCGTCCAGGTATTGGTGAACTCGAATTCCGCGAGACTGAAGAACGAGCCTCTTTTGCAATCCGCATGAACTATAGGGGTGCAGTCACCAACCGCAATGGCAGTGCTTTGAACTGATACGTTTGATTGTCTACATGGAAACATAACCAATGTTGAGAATCTGGGTGTATGGGCACGTCAAAGAACGAAACTAGCCATTCTCCTTTTATGACCCAGTTTCCGAATATCTCTGCTGTCCCCATTTTAAAATTTGGAACTAGCAGGCATTTGTCCAGGACACTGAGATCTATCACAGGGCGCCATTTATTGCCGGGTTCTGGTACAAGAAGTAATCTGCTGTAAAACCTAGAGTTGTGCAATCCTTGAGGTAGTAAATTGTGCCTTTTGAAGCATTTGCGACACTCTTAGGTAGCCATGTTTTTCCTGTCTGTAACTGCTTTAAATTATGGGATGTACAGACATGGGCGGATTCGACTGGAATATTATTCGATAAACCTTCTCAAGAAATTGCACAACCCTTGTATTTGGTACGGAGATCTGTTGAAACTGGTCATTAACCTTTTGTGACCGAATTTCTTCATAAAATTTGTCAACTCCATTTCACAGCTTGGAGGGACAAACGCATGTTGATGACACAGAGATCCCTACTGGCCAATGATATTGTGGGATTAATGCAAAGAAAATGCCAGGAATGGTCATCCATCCACGGACTAACCTTGCCCAATGCAGTTTAACTTCCTTGAATAGAGAAGAACTCCTGGTGCAACCTATCCGTACTGTACACTTATAAAGCATATAGCACATTAACGATCTATGTCTTGACAAACAAAACAATATTTTCATCCATAAGAAGCACCATTGTGTCAGATATGATAGAAGTAACAATTGTACTGAGAAAATCCAGCGACTTGTAGTCATTTACAGAATAAATTGTGTGTAAATGAACATAGTAAATGTAACACAATATTTTCAGCAACATGGCGGCTTGTTTTCCTGTCTGTAGCACCTGCAGTAGAGCTACATGAAAGGGGAGTTTTGATTGGAGGGCTACATAGTACCCATTCAAAAACTGCACAACTCTGAGATGGCAATAATATTTCCACTTAAACCAGCTATTTATAGTTATTTCTTCTACTACACCAGAATCCCCTATTTCATTTAGAATATTGGTGGGAAAGCATATGTATTATCTTCTATAATGAAGTAATAAATGGTCCACCAGCCAGTTGTAGAATAAAGACAAGGCAATGGAGGAAATTAACCATCTTGATGCCTGCTTTGTAGGTTGAAAGCAAACGTTGATAAACTTATGAAGTAGATCTTGTAGGACGGACTGTTTTTCAGGCTACAGGAAATCTGCTAACTGCTGGTATGGTAGAGTACTATTGAAGCTCACACTAAGCAAGCAATCTGTGCTTCACAGAGAGGAAAGGACCTGTAGACAATGAATGGTTTACTGCCGCATTCTTTCATAAAAATCCACCAGGACCTCATGAAAGGGCTTTGCCATTGGATGATCTGAAGTATATTTTTCGATTTAAGATGAAGGGTCACCCTCTGTGTGTCTACCAAGTGGAGAGGCTACTAGCTTTCTGGAGGTTTAATTACTAACCCCAGAAAACGAATTCTAATCTGACCAGCTATCAAATCTAAATGTCATCTGGTGTTGGAAAAGCAAACTCTAGTAGATCATCTACTGCTAGCTGTTTTTTAAATGCAGGAGACCTCTTAACGCCATCTTCAGGAAAATGTGGCCAGCTCAAAGACTTCTGATGAACATCCCTCATAAATGAAGAGGTAGGCAGCTTGAACCCAAAACTGAAGAATCTTCTGTAATAGATCCTCTACCCAAAAGCTGTTTTACAGCCAAGGGGGGGGTCTAAGAATGCTGTAATGGATTACTCAACCCTCAGCATGTAATATTGTACTTCAGATCTGTAGAATAGGAAGTCTTAAACTTCTTTCTTCTTAGCACGAACTCTATGAATTCTAAAAGAACGCATCTGCCATCTTAGAAATGGGCAGAGTTGAAGAAACTTCACGTGTTGCCTCCTCGACGACCAAAAATTGAATGAACTACGGGGTTCACCTCTCGAACAAGAATAATTTTTAAATATTCTTGTTGGTCGCCGCGTATTGCCTCCACAAAACCAAGTAAGCATTTGTGAGGATAAGGTAAGGCTATTTTACGCAATAAAAATACAATTATAAAAGAATTTTCTGTAAGAGTGGTAAAGATATAGTATTTTTACATATGACATTAAATAATTCAAGATACTGATATCTAAACAATCAAGATTATAATAACTGAACATTGAAAAATATGGCTTTTATACATATTCTTCTGACCACTCAATAGCTGCAGTTTAAGATACAAAGGTAGAGTAAGAAATCTAAAATTCGCCAGAAATCTCAAATTCGCCACGAAAACAACCTGAGCAAATTTACTGTAGAAAGTAATGTATTGTCTTAAAATTGGCATTTCTTAGTTCAGAAAGGCTTATTGTACTAGACTTTCAGCAAATTTGACCTCGCTTTGTTTATGAATATTTCTACATGTGGCAAATTTCAGATATGTGGCAAATTTTAGATTCCTTACTCTACATGTTACTTACTTACTGCAGTAATAAGTTACAGAGTATTTTTAGTCATTATCAAATTTCCCTTGTAGCATACCTTTTACTTAATTGTTATCTCAGAAAAATGTTTCTTTTTACAACAGAATAAAACTAGTTTAACCAGTGGTTAACCAGACAGGACTCTGTACAACATCAGCAGTGAGGTATGAGGGAACATTTACTCTGGGATAAAGGTAACTAGTTATCCTACCTGCAATTCATCACTAATGACAGTTGACAGTGTCAGCAAGAGTCTTAGCTTCTCTTTGCTGTCTGGGTCAGTGGACTCACTGCTCAGTTGTTCTGAACACAGCTTGTTTAAACTCTCTGTCCTGTAGAAATAACAACGCAACACTCGTAGAAAAATCTGACTGTCTGCGACATTTTTAAGCGCGAGTTCTAGTGAGACTCGCACTTCTAAGAATCACTTTTTGTTTGGGGGGGGTCTCTCGGGACTTTCATGGATTGTGGTGTAGTGTGATGAGTATCTGTATCTCCACTAAAGTTAGGCAGCAATGGGCTACGTTAGTACTGGGATGGTGACAGCTTCAGTGCATTACTACTGTCTCTGATGGCTTTGCAGATTGCACTAGTAGACCGAAACCCCCTTTGACCTTATTAATTTAAACTTTTACCTTTGCATAAAATAATAGTTGGGCCCTGTTAATTCGAACTTTACGAGACAAACATAATACTTATACATACCGAGAGTTGTGACTTACAGGTTTCTTTTCAGTGGAGATCAAGCACTATTAATTCTAATTCCAATAGCACTTTTATAGTGCTTAATCTCTGTCAAAAGACAGACTCTAAGGCGCATCACACAAAAACATTGTTCAATATTCATAAACCAGAGACATTGCAGGGGTCAGCACCGTAGAGAAAGCAGGAGGAGATTGGAAATTTAGGGCGGGTATGCTTTTCCAAAGAGGTATGACTTCAACTTTGACCTGAAAGAGGCAAGTGAGTTTGCTGAGCGGACCTCATCAGGAAGGTCATTCCAAATTATAGGTGCGTCATACGCAAAACTGAGTCCAAAATGCTTTCGAGACTTGAAAACTGAAGCAAAGTGGGGAACCTCAAGAAATATGTCAGCAGATTGACTTCGACGAGTGTTATATGCACTATGTCTGGGTATCAGGAAGGGTTCAAAGTATTTGGGGTTACCACTGTGTAAGAACTTATTTTCAAGCACGGCAGTCTTAAAGATAGAATGGTACTTAATCGGCAACCAATGTAGTGCTTTTCTAACTGGAGTGATGTGTGAATACTTGGTGGTGTTAGCAACGATTCTGGCAAGACTGTTCTGAACACATTGAAGTTTGCGCAGATCCAGGGCTGAGAGACCTCTGAACAGAGAGTTACAGTAATCAAGATGACTTCCAACCAGAGCATTAGCAGCCATAAGAGCAGCTTCATATGTCAGATGTCCCCGGAGTCACTTAAGATCCCGGACATGAGCAAAACAAGCCTTGCAGACCTTCATAACATGGCAAGAGAATGAGAAATCTGAATGAAACCAGACACCAAGGTTCCTAACTGCATCTGTTGCTGATATAAGATTACCAAGTATGTTGACTGGGAACGAGTGATTAAGTTTTTCACGCTGAGACTTTGAGCCAAACACAATGACTTCGGTTTCATCAGGATTTTGCTTGAGCTTATTTGTAGAGAGCCATCTCTTAACGTCTTCAAGGCAGTGTGACAGCTTATCAAGGGCCGAGGCAACATTTTTATGTGTGAAATGCACATACAATTGTATGTCATCAGTGTAGAACTGGAAACTAATACCAGGATGATACTGTATGACTTTACTCAGCGGAGTAGTGTAGAGTGAAAAAAGGATTGGCCCTAGGACAGAGCCTTGAGGCACACCCAGTGTTTGACAGTAATGCTGTCCCCCTGGTCCATGGCCAGTAGAATTTTTTAAGGACTTGCATAGTTTAAAAGCTACTTGCCCCTTTTGCCAGTAGATTTCATTCAACACTTTCACCTGAGATACTGAATAAAATAGTGTGCTTTTATTTCTCATAATTAATGACCACCACAAAATCTAAAGGACCAGTAGATATCGAGAGTTACTGCCCCTATGGTCCAGCATACATTTCTTGTTAGTGTCAAACACTGGGCACACCATACAATAACTTTTTGGCATCAGATAAAATTGACCCAATCTTAATACAATGAAAACAGTCTTGAGTCATAAGACTTGAACCAATGGAGGACAACCCCGCCAACACCAAACCAGGAGCTAAGAGAATCAAGCAGCGTATCATGATCAATAGTATCAAATGCTGCTGATTGATCCAAGAGAACAACAGCAGTAGTCTCACATTTAGCAAAAGCCAGATGAACATCATTCTTAATTGAAAGCAATGCAGATTCAGTTGAGTGACCTAGTTTATAGGCAGATTGCCCGACATTCTCTAGTCCGTTCAACGTGACATGGTCGTTCAACTGAGTAGCAATAACACGTTCAATAAGTTTGGATATGAAGCCCAACCCTGAAATAGGCCTTAGTTTTTTAAGTCATTGGGTGGTAGTAATGACTTTTTAATGAATGGGGTTACAATAGCCTTCTTAAACTCATCAGGTACAACACCTTCTGACAATGAGCAGTTAACAAGCCTGTTAATAGAGGGCAGTAGGATATCTGTACATTCCTTAACAAGAAATGTAGGCCACGGATCTAACGAACAAGATTTAGTGGGTGACTTCATCATAATTTTTCTAATTTCCTCTTGAGAAACTTGTTTAAAGCAGCTGAAATTAGGTACATCAGGTGGAGGAGACAGAGTGGTATAAAGGTGGTAAGAATTAGTTAATGAGTTAGTTCCAATTGTTCAAAGATGAAGATGGATTTTCTAGGTATTTTTCACAGCAGATGGCGCTCCTCACTTGGTAGAGAACAATACTGACTGATTAGCAGGCCAGTGAGGCTTCCTAGGCCTATGGAATGAATGTAAAAAACATACTGGTGAGGCAATGAAGTTCTTCAACCACTGAAGTTCATTATCAATCATAAACAACTGTAAAAGGCAAACAATATAACAGTGCTTACAATAGTGAGACACAATTTTGCAATGAAAGTCAATTGGGAGTATGGGAATTGGGCGAGTTTAAATACTGTCACACACTGCAAATGACAAATTTCACTGGGTGATGAACATCACTGAGTTGTACTATATGAGTGTGTGAATGAATGATTTGTCAGTGTTGCTTTCAAAAGAGCAATAATTTAACATAAATCTTCCCGTTCGTCACTGATTACAATGACAAATTTGTCAGAACATTCAGTTTATGTTTTCCACCATTTTGGCTGGAAGTGGCTATGTTCAAAAGATACTAAATTTAAAAGATTTGGAAGCAACTAAAGTATGTCCAAAAGTCCATGAGCCCCTTTCGATGTCAATGTATTCTAATTCTAATATTATTTTTATAGCACTTAATCTCCATCTACAGACAGACTCTAGGCGTACCAAACAGAAAGATAGCCAGCCTTGGCAGGCAAGAATTCCAGCCCGCAGGTACAGCTAAATGGGCAACAACATTGAGATTTGGGAAAATCTTAGGAACAACTTCTGTTGTAAGAGGACTGTCGATATGTTCTACAAAAGATTCACAGGCCATGATTTCTTACAAGTAGTTTTCATATTTTGAAGCCAAAGAAACAATTGTAAGGGAGATATAAGGCCTTTTTGATATGATGACCCTCCTATTTGGTATTACAGGTGTGATATGGTGGCCATTTTGTTTCCAGAACAAGGACACAATTACTCTCAGGCAAGCTTTCCTATCCATTTGCATTTTGTGCAAATCTGATGAAGCAAGCTGCAATATTTTAGGTTACAGAAAACATTAAAGATTTTAAGAAACTTTAAGACTTGAAAATTTTAAAAGTGTTGCCATGGCAACAGTGCAGCTGGATACCCACCAAAACCTAATCAGCTCTAGATCCTCTTGGGGTAAACAAATTTGGTGAAAATCCATGCAGGGGTTTAGGCTGTGGAGCACCACAAGCTTTATACCTGCCGAAACCACCCAGACGGCGCAGGGAATGACTATAACCCCAGCTTTTATGGGCTGGGATTAAAAGGCAGAAGACTAAAATCAATAGCATAAAACATAGCAGGGGTCAGCGGTCAGCAACCCGGAAAAGCAGAATTAGGGTGGATATGCTTGTGCAAAGAGATAGGTTTTGAGATTCTTTCTGAACGAGTGGAGAGAAGTGGCCGAGCGTACCACATCAGGCAAAGCATTCTAAATCTTTGGAGCACCATAAACAAAGCTGAGGCCAAAATCCTTAGAAGACTTGTATATTCAAGTGGCAAAGTGTGGGACCTCAAGGAACACATCATCATCTTGACTTTTACTTGTGTTATAAACACTTTGTCTAGGTTTAAGGAAACATACAAAATATTTGGATAACCACTATGTAGGAACTTGTACACCAGTAAGGCAGTCTTGAATATGCAATGGTATTCAATAGGCAACCAATGAAGAGTCTTCCTAACAGGAGTGATGTGTGAGTACTTAGTGGTGTTGGTAACAATTCTAGCCAGATAAGCCAGAACACATTGCAGCTTAGGAAGATCAAGAGCTGAGAGACTTCTGAACAAGGAATTACAGTAGTCAAGTTGACTTCCAACCAGAGCATTTGCAGCAATAAGATGTCAGCATGACATGTCCGATAACTTCTGACACACTTTAGATCCCTGATCTGAGTAAAACAGGACTTGCAGATATTCTGGACATGCCTCAAAAAGGAAATATCACTATCAAACCATACAACAACTGAGCAAATTACCAAGAATATTAACTGGAAAAGATTTACTGAGTTTTTTACGTTGTATTTTTTAACCAAAAATAATGAATTCAGCAAAAAATTTTGGGATGGTACTTTGCAGTAGGAGTTAAACATTTACCCTGGAACCATGGTAACTACTTTTCAAACCTCTGAGTGTACACTCAAATGTGTATGTATATTGTGTGCTCTTGACAAGATATGGTACATAAAGATGCCTAATGGGGTTGTTCCACTGGAGCGGACCGGTCGCTAACTACGCTTTTTGGAGAGTCGGGACCAATGTTTACAAGGTTGGTTAGGGTCGGTTGTAGTTTCCTGGCCTGTCGGGGAGAGTCAGTGAAATGTCATGTTTGATATTTCTACGACTGTTGCCGACCCTTGTAACAGACCCTAATTTCATCCACCTAGCAACAGGCCTGTCGGTTAACTTAATGGCCTGTCGGTTACACTTCCCGGCTTGTCAGTTAATCAAACAGGCCTGTCTGTATCAAGTATCAGGCTTGTCCCAAATAAGGACTTCACGACTGAACGTGATGACAAACAAATTGTGCGGGAAATGTTACAGTACAGTCGGTAACTTTAGCCGGCCTGTCTGTAACTGTTCCCGACAGGCCCCTAAAGTTTCAAGGGCCACTCAGTAACTTTAATCGACTGTGTCCTAGAGTCGGGAAAATTTGTAACCGACAGGCCTGAAACTGAAACAGACAAGCCGTAAACAATAACCAACAGGCCTGTAACACTAACAGACAAGCCAAGAACTGTAACCGACAGGCCGGCAATATTTTTGCTTCTTACGGCCTCTCGGTTTCCAAATCTGTGGGTATAAAAAGGCCAGTCAGCAGACAATCTGCGTATATTTGGGCTTTGACTTGTCGAGAGACAACAGGTGTGCAGCTTTTATTTTAAGTATTTCATTTTTTTGCAAATTAGCTTAAGTTTTAGCTAGGCTGGACGGGCTGGGAGTGAAATCTGTTCTATGAGGTTTCACTTTTATTTTTAAGTTTTCTTTTTCAAAACAAGCTGTACATGTGAATGATCAGAATGCCAAGGGGCAGAAAGAGAAAGATTGTAGTACCAAGAGATACTCAACCACAGTTTGAGTTGGTAGCTACAGCTGGGGATTAAGAGAGGAGAAGGAGGGAGAGAGAGAAGAGAGAGGAGAGGGAGAGGAGAGAACAGGAGGAGAGGGACAGAGAGAGGATAGAGAGGGAGAGGAGGGAAGAAAGCTTGGAAAGAACAGATAAGAGAGCACGAACAGACATGCATACTGATGTAGAATCCACTCAATCCAGAAAGAAGAAAGGGCAAATGAAGTCCATTTTCCTGAGTGATTCAGACGAAGAAGCCATCGTGGAGTTCATTAAACAGCACGAGGAACTTTATGACAAGACCATTCAGACGAAGTCAGGACAAGTAGCTGAGAAGAGCACAGAATGACAGACCTGGATGAAGGACAGTTTCAGTTTTCTATGAGAGCACATCAGAAGGAAGGGAGTTTCTAAGTCTTCCGCGTTCAAGTCACCACAGAGACCTTCTGCATCCATAGCCACAACTTCATTTCCCAATAGTTCATGAGAGACTGAATCTGAGATGGAAATCAGCATGGCATCAAATGTTACTCATCATCAACACAGGCCACAGCAGGATGTGAATATATACTCACCATACCGGATACTCAACCAGTCTCCGTACCAGTTGTACAGCCTACACAGATAGCCACAACACAGCCTGCTACAGTGATTGCTAAAGTGCAGCAACCAAAGGGGCCTGCATCAGCGTCAGCACAGCCAACATCTTATATAGTTGTGGATGACCAACAGCCTGGGACTTCAGACAGCTGATATTCACTTTGAGTCCAACAAAGACAGTCAACCCACCTTCAGTTGCAGCTTCACAACAGGAGGAAAGTCAACACAACACTTCTTGATTATCAAGTCTCTTTGGAGGGATTCCCTGTGTAATACAGTACCTGCAGATCGACACACCACAACCACTTTCACCCTCTCAACTTCAACCAGCACTGTCACCAGTGCCATCCTCCACTCATCAAGAACAGTCAAGACCTCCCAGCCAGTCCCGCCAGCAAAGTCAGTCCTTAGCAGATCAGCCTGCACAAGTCACACCAACCGGCACTTCTAAGGGCCACCCAAATCTTCCAAAAACAATTATTCAGCTGCATGTCTTTGCCCAAAAACAAAAAAAGCACACCGTCCAACACTCACACTTCCCCTAAAAACATGAAAAAAATTGTGTGAATGAATGTGTGAATGTTGTAAAAAAAATAAAATACTTCCACCACAAAACAGAAAAAAAATTTTTAAAAAAATTAAAAGAAAAACTTAAAAATAAATTTTTCCCAAAGAATTAAAAAAAACCAACCCCCACCACAAAAAAAAATTATTTTAAAATAAAACTTCACCCCAACCCATCCCCAACACTTTGCTAAATAAAAGTTCTTGGATTATTTGGGTAGTCCTGAAAAGGACTGATAAATGACAGCATATTTTCCCCTCAGTCTTCTTAAACTCTGTCCTGCTGCCCACGTGACTGAAGTAGTCTTTCAGTAGGTCTTGTTGATGTTTGGCCTCCCTCAATGGGTTTCTTAAGTTCTCATGATGTCTCTGTTCCCCCTGGTCTGCCTGTGGTGGTTGTATGTCGTCAGCTGGTGTGGGTGGTCTGTCTGCTCCCCCTCATGGCTTCTCAGCATGTTATGTAGTACCACACATGTTAACACAATGTCTCTCACAACTTTTGGCCTCTGCTCCATGATGGTCAGCAGCACCCTGAATCTGTTGACAAGTATACCAAATGAGTTCTCGACCCATCTCCTCTCCCTGGATATCCTGTAGTTGGCTATTCTCCTCCCTGGTCAGTTGTTGTCTACTGTATGGCTTGACCAGCCACGACATAAGGGAAAAGGTATCGTCCACCAGCAGGAAGTAGTGTAGATCTGGCCCTCCCAGGTCCAAGTGGTTCAGGTGGTGGTAGTCCCAACCTTCTGTTTTCAATTCTTCTTCTCATTTTGCTGCAGTTGAATACCTGAGCATCAGATGATGACCCACTGGCCCCCACGTTGACCCACAGGAACCTGTAATCTCCATCGACTAAAGCCAAAAATACCAGGGAGAGGTAGCCCTTGTAGTTGAAATATTCACTGCCTGACTTCTTCAGCTTCCTTATAGCAATGTGTTTTCTATCTAGTGCACTGACTGCATGGGGCACATTCCATCTGTTTCTAAATATTTCTTCAATATTCTTCCAGTCTTCAGGATCTGTGGGACACATCAAATATTCCTGTTGAAATTCTTTCAAAATGGCTTTGCAGACCAGGGGGACAAATTTGCAGATGGACATTCTTCCAACCCTCCAGTGGAACTGTAGTGAAGTGTATCTTTCTCCTGTGGATAAGTGTCTAAATGTAACTGTCAGTTTCAACCCGACTTCCAGTGGCTACCGGAAGTTGGTGGTTGACTTCCTGAGATGGGGGGAAATTTTTCTTCAATCAAATCAAAAAATGCTGGCTCCATCCTGGTAAAGGTTCTGTAGCCTGGTATGTCAGTTGTGATTAGTTCGTCCAAGAGTGTTCTGTAGCATCCTCTCTGCTCTCTCTGCCTTATCCAGGGCATAACCCATGGATTCTGTGGCTTCCTTCACCTTCTGGGTGGTGGGGATGGTGGGGGTGGTGATGCTGGCTGGGCAGTTGCTGGGTTCCGCTGTATTCTGTGTCTTGAAATCATGATGTATACTAACATATTCAACTCAATAATAAACAAAAGGACCCTCAAGTGATCAAGCAGTTGCTCTTGATGTGTTCCTGTCTTCTTTGAAGTGTGATACGACTGGCAAATCCCGACCCACAAAAACAATCAGTCCGGTTAGGAAGGGTCGGGAACATGCTCCCGGCTTGACTGTTTGTCTTTACGGCATGTCTGTTTGTGATCCGGTTTGTCTGTTAGAGGTTTAAAGGCTTGTCGTAGTACTTCTATGACTGGCCGTGCAAAAATCGTCCCCAACCCTACGTCTAGTCGGGATGATCATCACATCCTGTCTGTAACTATACTGACCTGTAGGGGATTTCATAACCAACTCAGCATATTTGCACCCTTTTTCACAGGACCCCACGACTTTCGCAACCAACCCTAGAGTCGTAGGGTCAGTTGTAGGGTCGTCTCCAGTGTAACAAGACCCTTAGCAATAAGAAAACTGAAAAGTAAGATCTGGCAAATGTGGCATATACGTATGTTCACAATACAAAATTAACCAGACAAGATGTGATTTATAGACAGATTTTAGCAAAATAAAATCTATTCAACAAGATCTGACATATCAGATCCCCAAACAATATGAAATAAGCCAGATAAGATATGAAAATGAAATTTGGAAGACAATATGATGTAAAATCTGCAATACAAGATCTGGCTTAAAGTTTATTTGTACCTCAGCAATATAAAAATCTATCTATTAGTGCCATAGCAATGCGTACTCTAGCATAATAGACCTGACCTATAGCTTTTGAAGGTGTTAATAACCAGATCCTCAAATTTATATAACTGCCAAATCAAAAAGAAAGTATATTTACCTAGTTTTACACAGGTTCACATAGTGCATCATCTCCTCTAACATCACATCATGCTGTCTCTCCATTGACGTCTTCAGATCTGAAACCTGGAACCAAATCACTTAAGAAAATTACAATTAAAAA
This sequence comes from Sabellastarte sp. h YS-2021, assembly GCA_964017235.1. Taxonomy (NCBI): domain Eukaryota; kingdom Metazoa; phylum Annelida; class Polychaeta; order Sabellida; family Sabellidae; genus Sabellastarte; species Sabellastarte sp. h YS-2021. The sequence continues at coordinate 80,088,527 of OZ024935.1, read as the reverse complement.
ATCCTCTGTATAATGCAAGCTCATTTCGGTACAGGTGAAAAAGCTCATTTCAAAAAAGATCCGGATCATTCCCAAAAAGTAATCACTTCTTCCTTTGGCCAGGTACTAATTCTAATTTGACTTTTACAGTGCTAAATCTCCCCTATTCAAAGGGGACTCCAAGGTGCAACAGAACTATAAACAGTGAACCAATTTCAGTTTCCAGGGACAGAAAAGAGACCAAACACCACAGAGAATGCCAGGGGATGGGTAAGACTAAGGTGGGTATGCCTTGGTGTACAGGTAGGTTTTGAGGCACTTTCTAAAAGGGGCTAGGGAACGGGCAAAAACCCAGACAAAATAAATTTCATGAAGATCCACGAATTACTTTTGGAGTAACGCCAACCAGAAATTAATTTTCATTGAAAAATACACTAAAATGGAAAGAATTTTGATGTCCCAAGTATTGTGCAACTCTTTTCTAAGAGTTTAAAATCACTTCTTCTCTCCTGAGGCCATACCCACATAAAAAAATTTCAGAAAGATCCAGTCATTATTTTTGGAGTTATGGTGAATACAGACACAAAAACAAACAAGTGACCACACCCAAAAACATAACCTCCGATAGGAGGTAGTAAAAGGAAAAGTGATTTAAACGTTCATGCACACAGACACCTCCACATGCATGCACCCTCACCCAAACATGAACAAACTGCATTTCATAATAAGTTGAATTTGAGACAAGAGAGAGTTGAATTTGAGACAAGAGAGATACAAGGACTTTTGTAAGTCTGTTTGACCTTGAAGCAGGAGTCAAAGGTTTAAAAGTAACCCTGTAAAAAGATCCAATACCTTCAGAGGAATGAGTTCAGTCCCAGAAGGAAAATAAACTTCCCAAAGGAAGCAGTTTTGGGGTTTTTTTTTCTTTTTTTAAACTATTTACACTATGTACATATATACATTTCCCCCTCAAGATAAAGGCTAATAATGGATCTGCTGAGCATCCACTACTGGGCCCAAGTGAAAAAGCTCTGAATCAGCCCAAGCCACATCCTTCAAATAGAACTATGTGAAGGTGTTATGTGACTTCCAGTGGCAGGCTGGTAAGATATGTTCAAAGGAGACTCTAGACTAGAAGGCCTTAGAAGCAGCAAAGGCCCTAAAATCATGGGCTTTGACCTGATGTATGGTGAGGGCCTCCTGATCAGAGAGCTCATAACATTGGATCACAGTCTGCCTGATCCATGAGGAGATGGTGGCAGGGGAGATGTCTTTGTTGAAGCCGCAGTGCTCTGACTGGACATAGGGACCTATCAGACTTGAGGGACTTATCCAGAGTTGGGGTCAGGGCTGGAATAACCACTGGGGCCACACTGTCTGGGCCCTCTTTGGCCAGCTGGTTCTTGGAAAGAAAGCTGGGCGAAGGGTACAAGGACACGTTTGACCTGTCAGACTTGTGTCTGATGTTCTTGTTTTGCAAAGCATGGATCTCACTCCTGTGTTTGCCTGAGCCCAGGGCCAAGAGGAAAACAGTTGTGAAGGTCAAATGCTTCAAGAAGGCCTCTTTTATTGGTTTGAATGGAGCCTTTGTCAGCTGGTGCAACACCAGGGAGAGGTTCCCGGAAAGGATGCTCCTCCGACCTTTGGGTCTGTCTCTCTGGAAACTATCCAGGAGACGAGTGAGATTCTCATCTTTGCTGACATTTATGGGCGAATTCCCCAGTCTGTCAGCAATGGCTGATCTGTAGCCATCAATGGTACTTGGCTGTAACTTCCTGTCCTGGAACAGGTACAGTAGGAAGTTGGCTATTGACTTTACAGGAGGTGCCCTGAAATCCACCTAATCACTGAGGCACCACTTTGAAAAAATAGTCCATTTTGCCTCATAGAATGATCTGGTTGATCCTCTTTGAGGTGCCCTGCTCCTTGATTGCTGAGGCTCTAGGACCAAGCATGTAGATTTAGGTTTGATAGATTCCTGTGAGGAGTATTATTGAATGGCTGAGTGAGCAGGTTGGGCAGGCACAATGGGGTCTGGCTTGACATAGCCACTAGATCCCAACACCACGGCATGTTGGGCCACCCTGGAGCAATGAGAATGATTCCCTGCATGGGTAGTCCTGTAACTTCTCCATCACTTTGCCCAAGATGGTTACTGTTGGGAAGGTATATGGGTCCAGATCCTCCCAAGATGGTTACCAGTGAAAAGGAATATGGGTCCAGATCCTCCCAAGACAGGCTGAGTGAATCGATTGCCCAAGCCAAGAGGTCTGGTACTGGTGACACAAATTGGGTCAGTTTGTTGTTGAATCTCATAGCAAAAATGTCTATCTGAGGCTGATGCCACCTGTTGCATATTGAATGGAAGACCTCTAGGAGGAGAGACCACTCTGTTTTTGATAGTTTGTCTGCTACCACATTCAGCTGGCCTGGAATGTGTGGGGCTTTGAGAGTAACCTGCTTTTGGGAGAACCAGGTCAGGATTCTCCACAGAAGTGCACACAGAGGGCCCGACTTCATCCCCCCCCCCTCTTTGTTTATGTGGGCAACCACTGTGGTTTTGTCTGCAGCTATGAGAACTATGTTGTTCCAGCAGAGGTCTTGGAACTCTTTTAGGGCCAAAAAGACCGTCTTGAAATCCAGATAGTCTATATGTAGCTGCTTTCTGGAAGGGACCAGGTTCCCCTTGCAGTGTGTTCGTTTAAATGAGTGCCCCACCCTTCTTTTGATGCATCTGTAAAGATCTGCAGAACATGTTTTTAGTGGGTGTAATGGTTGACCTTGGAGCACATTGTGTTCCTCCAGCCAACACTTTAGATGAAGGTGGAGCAACCTGGGGACAGGGATCACCTTCGCCAGTGATTCTGGGACCTTCCAATTGTTTTTGAGGTGCCACTGTATGGGCCTCATATGGAGTCGACCCAGGTGGACTTGTTTTTCTGTGTCTGTTAACAGTCCTATGAGGGACATGAACTGCCGGACCTGACTTGCTGGTCCGGCCAGTAATTCTTGGAGTTTTTGCTAAGGGTTTGCCAATGCCCTTGGGTGGGTCTCACCTTGTCCTCTTTCAGGTCGAACTTGTGACTTACAAAGTTGAATACTTTTTTGGAGTCCAGCTCAGATTTTTCTATGTTTACCAACCAACCTAAATCCTGACATAGCTACTAGAGTCTGTGTATGCTGGAGACAGGTTTGGTGGGATCTGGCTCTGACCAACCAGTCGTTTAGGCACTGGTGGATTCTTATACCCTTTAGTAATGCAATTAATTTGACCTCCTTTGCCACTACAGTAAACTCCATGGGTGCTGTTGACAGACCAAACGGTAGTGCTATAAACTGGTACGCTTGACCCTGGGCGTGAAAACGTAAGTACTTCCTGGATTGGCTTTGAATGGGTATATGGATGTAGGCGTCCTTGAAATCTATGGACTTCACCCACTCCCCTGTCTGGAGGGAGGTCCTTATTGTTTCTAGTGTCTCCATTTTGAATTTTTCTGCCTTGAGGAACTTGTTCAGACTGTCGAGGTCTAGTATAGGTCTTCACTGGTAGTTTGGTTTGGGAACCAAAAATAGTCGGTTGACATTTTTTATTTTTGACGAGCTCCAGAGCATTTTTATTCATAAGCGGAAGTAATGCCTCCAGCAGGTAGTGGCTGCTGTGGGGATTGACATAGCAGCTTATGATGGTCGGTGACATTGTCAAGTTTGGCCGGGTCCAGAAGGGAAGAGTGTAACCTTCTTTGAGCATTTTTAAGACCTTTGGTCCGGCCCCCAAGGCTTCCCAAGTTTCCCAAAATTGGAGTAGTCTGGCCCCTACATGTAGATCTTGTACGACAGTTGACATTTTTACAGGTTTGACAAAACTCAATTGACTGACACAGGAAACATTATTCACATATTTTAATGACTGACAGTGTCTTACAAAAGACCGGAATTACGCCTTTCTTTTGTGGCTGCCCTTTTACAATATGTGCATGAGTTACAACAACTGAGTTTGCAAAATCTATTACTGTCCAACAAGTCTTTAGTGTCTTTCTGGACTTAGGTCCAGTCTGGATGTACTGAACACAATTTACACTCTTTGGTTCGGTCTGGTGACAATGAATTACATTTAAAGTCTGTTTGTTCCCGGCCAGTCTTCTTGAGAGCTGAGAAAGTACACAGTAATTGTCATTTATAAGACCGGCCTTTGACTGGACAGGATGAGAAGTGTCAGGCCTTGCCCGTCTTCTTCTGGCTGTAAGAACCGATGATGTTCCAAGCCGGTTTACCAGACTTTTGTTCCCTTGATTTCTCAGACCTTTGATTAGGGTGAACGCTCTTTCTTATGGCCGGAGGAAGTGAGCTGAGTCACCTTTTTTCTCATGCTGGAGGATGTTCTCCTCAGCCTTCTTCAGAATATGGTCCGGGAACAAAGTTGGCAAATGCAGTGGGGCCTGTCTGAGTGCAGATAAGGTATCTTGTTTAATTCCTACTTTAACATGTGCCAGATATGTGTCTCACCTAAACAGGGTCATGTTAGTAATATTTATGAAGATGAACTCGGAGAGATGCTTCATAGTCTTTGCAATGCACTGAGAGATACTGGAGTTAAGGTTCAGTAGATACTGAAGTTCATTTGTAGCAGTGGTGGTCTTTTCTGAAGACTTTCCCTTCGACTGTTCAGCCTGGATCACTCTGAGTTGGGCTTGCATGCTTTGCTGAACTTTACTGAATCATCTGCTGAAACCGGCCATCCGGTTGCATATATATATTGATTCACGAACCGACTTCTCCCATCTCCTCAGTGTATCCTGGCTAATTGGACGAGCTGCTGCTGCTGCAGGAGCAGACAGGTCAGACGACCAGGCAATTCTACTGTAGCTAGAGTTTAAACTTCACCAACTCACTTCCCCAAGAAAAGACTGATCCAGCCAACTTTTCTTTGTTGGGATGTAGCCCATATCACTTGAACTGTGACTTCCTGACCTTCACAAACTGGTGTTTCTGTAGGCCACCGACCTCTGACACCCTAGATGGATATCCTTCAACCAAAGTGATATTGTCCACCTTTTTACAAAGCCACTCGTCAGTCAGTAGATTCACACTTATCTTGCCCAGTGGCTGTTGTTTGGGTGCTGCGAACGGGTTGTCGTCTGCACTAGAAGAGGAGTTGTCCATGTCCGGTATATGCATCCAACCCATGAAGGATCTGATCCCATGTACAGTGTCACGATATGACTGCTCTTCTAACAGAGCCTGGTCAGTTTATGTAGTTGTGAGGTTGTGGTCCAGATCAGAAAGCTCCCCTTCTTCTTCAAAAACACTGGCAGGTCAGTGGACCAGATCACCATCAGAGTCCGTGTCCACATTTCAATGTCACTGTCCTGTGTGGTCTGTAAACCAGACGTGCCTGGAGCTTGACATGATGCAGCAGGGATCTGGTCGGTGGAAGGCTGGTCAGTCGTTCGGTAAAGATCTGCAGCCTGAGGTCGGTCAAGTTGAGCTTGGTCAGTAGACACAGCAGGTCGGCTTGGGAGCAATAAAAGGTTCAGTAACCTTAACAGCACTGGCTGGTGGAGTCTTGACCGGCATCTTCACTGTTCGAAAAGTCGGTTCTGACATTTCCAGAGACTCTGACAGCAGGAACGCTTCAAGACGACTGAAACCTTCCGACTATTTCTGGTCCATAGCCTCTAATTTAGCATCAGTTAAAGACTTCTTAACAGGTGTTGAGTCCTTTTTCTTCTGTTTTCTTTGTTGACAGCTGTCTCTGGTAACTTCACTGTCTTCTTATCACTTGTAGCCACCCCTATAACAGAGACCAAGCTAGGGTATCACCAAGGTATCCCCAACGTCCTCAGACTTCTCAGATCTGGTGGGCTTGTCAGACTTGCCACACTTCTGCTCACGTTTTTCCTTTTTCTTCTGATAAGAATGCGTGGACAGTTGCAGCTTCTGCTCTGAAGCAGTGGGGGCAATCTTCATTGTTCACACAAAGAGTCACTACCCTTACATTTATCTCTGCATTTCGCGCAGTGCGCATGCTTATCACATCCTGCCATTAAATGGCCACAAGCCCCCCGTTTCTGTCCTGGTGAGGACATAGTGATCTATAAACTCTTATCAATATTTTGAAGTAAACTAAAGTTCATTTTATGTAATAATACAACACAATTTTTCAGTTTGAGAATTCTCACCTTAAAAAAATTACCGTCTGCACAGACTGAGCACCAAACAAAAAAAGATGCTGTGACAACACGCTGTCTAGACAGGAAGGAAGTAAGATGTGCCACCTAGCAAATGCACAGAGCGGGGCTGGCTTGCTGATGGCTACACAGGATGACTTTTTCTGTCATTTGGCAGGCCGGTCTGCACCGACTGGATTAGCAATTGTCAATTGGGTAGGATGTACAAAAATATATTATATATCATTAGAAAGGTCTTTTTACAGCACTTCTTCTCACCTTTGTTGCATTAAAATCCACACAGAAATGACTGAGATATTAAAAGATAAAGACTGGAGTTTTTATTTTCACTGTTGCCCATGCTTTGTGACAGCCTTATTCATTTTCTCTTATTAAATATTCATTTATTTAACTCATAAATCATACAAAATGGTGGATAATAAAAGTAAAACATCCCTCATTAGACACATACAGAAAAATATATATCACTAATGAAGATTAACAATATAATACCCGTGCTACACACTCATATCTAATGTTATCTTCATTTGATCATGATATATTTTTTCTGTATATTATGTCAATCAGGAAGTTTTCCTATTAATCAAACTTTGGTTTTCATCACTTCAACAGTAAGAACTTCATGTTCTTTTTGCTGTGTCCATGACTTGTGAAGTGACATGATACTAGTGTATTTCTACTATCCTAAAGATGCTTTACGCTCATATATTCTTTTTTTAAATGTCCTCCCTGTTTCTCTTACATATTGCATATTACATTTAGAGAAGCTCAAGAAACTGATGAGATGTCCAATTATATTAGCTGACTCGAATGTGAGATTTCAGGGAGGTTGATGCATTTAAAAGTGTATTTTGTTTATTTACATTGAACACTGTTCAGTTTCTTAATAGTTGGATGGTATATGTGTGTCTGCCTAACCTGTTGCAGATTTGGGGTATGAAAGTAGGTATAATGTTACCTAGCTTACAATCTCTGTCTTATGTAGCTTTAGTCAGATGGAACTATTCTTATGGCCGAGTTTGCCAGACATACTTGTGCACTGTATTCCCTGGCCTTTTCACTCCAGTATTCTTTCTCCTTCCTTCCTGACATCAACTGCTCCTGCAATACTTGTTTCTCATTTTCAACAGCCTTGACCTTATTGTTTATGACTTCCTGCACTCTGGCCTGGATTTGGTGTTCCGTATTTACGTATTCAAGCTCTCTGAAAGCACAAGTACTTTGAATATTGTAAAGAAATTGATGGAAAAAAGACTACTTCATTACCACAAACCTCCACCATGCATTAAGTGAACTAATCTAAGATCAGACAGGACTCAATTTGTAATTTTTTCAGTAGTTCCTGTTAGTTAAACATTACAATTCTGCCATTTTGGAAATACAATACTTAATTGTAGTAACTCTCAACAGTAGGGATGGGTCGGTAGGTCCGGTAGGTCCGGTATCTCGGTATCGAGAGCATTTTACTGAAATACCGTGACGAGATTTTAAAACTGCCACTTCACTTGCCAACATATATAATGAAAGGAAGAGTTAAAATATTAGAAACATACCCAAAATCTGAAGAAATTATACACTTTTATCCGCATATTTTTGTCCATTTGTAATGTATATTATAGCGAATTAATGATACATTAAGCAGAACAGCCATGTTTTGGTTCTGACACTTTATAACCTAAATCTCACTGGACAACACATATAATGCAAGGAAAACTTAAAATATTGGGAACAAACAAGAACTCTGAAGTAATTATACAGGTTTCTCTCATATTTTGTCCATTTGAGGATTTTTATTGCAATGTCGTTAGGAGGAAATGTCTATGTTTGATTGGGGTGTACTAAAACGCCGAGTCCAGAATCGGTACGGTTTTGCATTGGCGAGGTCCCGATGTTCACCTTTTTTGATACCGAACCAATCAACAGTACTGGCTACAGTAGCTTAAGCTTTATATAGACTTCCCAATTCTTGTAGTTTGTTGGGCTAGTAGTAAAAACTTCCTTGTTCGCGAAAAAGCTTGTTTTAGCTAGCAGAAAAATTTGCAAATTTAATAAGTAAATTAAATTTTTATAAGTTAATACCCTATCCAATGGACAATTTGCTAAACCGGTCGGCGCAGACCGGCCCGCCAAACACCAGAAAAAGACGCCCTGTGTTTCCACCGGCTGGCCGGTCCCAGTACTGTGCATTTGCCAGGTGGCGCATGGTATTTACTTCCTGTCTAGACAACATGACGTCATAGCATCTTTTTCGTTGTCTAAACCTATTAGACCCCTAGTAAGCTGATAGCGGGGTCGGTGGGAGGGTCTTGTGTATCCATAGGATAGGGTATTAACTTATAAAAATTTAATTTACTTATTAAATTTGCAATTTTATTGCGTTAATACATCCTATCCAATGGACAATTTGCTGAATAACTACCGCTTGGTCGGCGGGTAAGTTACTAGGGACTTATGTGAACTCACAAGTAATAGCAAATTTAACCTACGGTCTAGGCTGACTTCGTCAGGAGACCTATAGGCCCAGGCCTGGGTTGAACTTAAGGTCAGGAAACCCTGTAAGGCCATGGTCGGTTGCCAGCAGCCGGTTACCCGGGGCTATACCGCCGTCGCCCCCCCCCCCCTTTTGCAGACCTGCTCTGAGGTAGGGGAAGAGAGGGATGAGTTCAGTCCCAGAATGCAAATAAACCTCCCGAAGGAAGCACGCCACACTTAATCCTTATGTACATGAAGAACTGTTTATACATATATACAAATCTCCTCAATCTAAGGGCCACTTGTGGATCTGCTGAGCAGCCACTACCGAGCCCAATTGGTAAAGCTCTGAATCAGCCCTTCAGATAGAACTGTGTGAAGGTATTATGTGACTTCAGTGGCAGGCTGACAAGACTGGATCTAAGGAAACTCCCGACTGGAAGACCTTAGAAGCATCAAAGGCCCTGACATCATGGGCTTTAACCTGATGTAAAGGGTGGGCCTCCTGGTCAGAGAGCTGATAACATAGGATCACAGTCTGCTTGATTAAAGAGGAGATAGTGGCAGTTGAGATGTCTTTGTTGAAACCTTTCTTAAAGGAGACAAAAACCACCTCCTTATTCTGCCTGAGGTCTGAGGTCCTGTCCAAATAGTAGCGCAATGCTCTGGCCGGACAGAGGGACCTGTCAGACTTGAGGGATCTATCCAGAGTTAGGGCCAGGGCTGTTATAACCCCTGGGGCCACACTGTCTGGACCCTCTTTGGCCAGCTGATTCTTGGAGAGAAAGCTGGGTGATGGGTACAGGGACAACTTTGACCAGTCGGATTGGTGTCTAATATTTCTGTTTTGCCAAGAATGTATCTCACTTCTACGCTTGCCCGACCCCAGGGCCAAGAGGAAAACTGTCTTGAAGGTCAAATGCTTCAAGGAGGCCTCTTTAATTAGTTCAAAATGAACCTTATCAACTGGTGCAAAAACCAGGGAGAGGTTCCAGGAGGGCATTCCCTTCCGGCCTTTGGGTCTGTCTCAGTGGAAACTATCCAGGAGACGAGTGAGATTTTCATCCTTACTGATATTGATGGGCAAATTTCCCAGTCTATCAGCAATGGCTGACCTGTAACCATCAATGGTGCTGGGCTACAACTTCCTGTCCTGAAACAGGTACATAAGGAAGTCAGCAACTGACTTTATATGGGGTGCCCCGAAGTTCACCTGATGAATGATATATCACTTGTAAAAATGGCCCACTTGCCTCATAGACTGATCTGATTGATCCCCTTTGAGGAGCCTCAATTCTTGCTGCCACTGCCTCAGACAAGCCCTGCTCCTCGATTGCTGAAGCTCTAGGAGCCCTGCATGGAGATTAAGATTTGTCAGATTTCTGTGAGGGATCTGACTGAATGGCTGTCAACAGGTTGGGCAGATTGGGCAGGCTCAGTGGGATTTGGCTGGACATGGCCACTAGATCCCAAAACCAAGGCATGTTGGGCCACCCTGGAGCAATCAGAATGACTCTCTTGCATGGGGAGTCTTGCAACTTCTCCACCACTTGTCCAATATGGCTGATGGTGGGAAGGTGTATGCTTTCAGATCCTACCATGGCCGACTGAGCACATCCACTGCTGTGGCCAGGGGATCCGGTACCGGTGACACAAACAGAGACAACTTGTTGTTGAACCTTGTGGTAAAGAAGTCTATTTTGGGCCGGTGCCACCTGCTGTATATTGAGTGGAAGACCTCTGGAAGGAGAAACCACTCTGTTTGGATGGTCTGGCCTAGCCTGGATAGCTTGTCTGCTACCACGCTACGCCGGCCTTGAATGTGTCAGGCTTTAGAGTCACTTGTTTCCTGGTACACCAGGTCAAGATTCTCCATAGTAGGGCACAAAGCGGGCATGACACCACTGTGGTGTTGTTGGTTGCTACAAGTACTACCTTGTTTGAGCAAAGGTCTTGGAACTCTTTTAAAGTCAGAAAGACTGCTTCAAGATCCAGAGAGTTTATATGCAGCCTGCTTTCTGGAGGTGACCAGGACCCTCTTGTTTGTTTGATTGAGTGCCCCACACTTCTTTTGATGCGTCTGTAAATATTTGCAGAACATGTTTTATTGGGTGTAATGGTTGACCTGTGAGAACATTGTCTTCTTTTAGCCACCATTATAAGTGGGGGTGCAGGGACCTGGGAATTGGAATCCCCCTTTTTACTGACTCTGGTGCCCTCCAGTAGATTAGTAACCTATCAGAGACATGAACTGCCAGGCCAGACAAGCTGGTAGTGACAGTATTTCCAGTATTTTGTCCTGAAGGTTCTGCCAATGGTCCGGTGTTGGACCTGAGGTCGAACTGGAAGTCTACAAAAAAAAAAAAAGCAGATCTTTGGTTCCAGTTCTGATTTTTCTAAATTCACCAGCAAAACCTACTTCTTGGCATATTTTCACTAGTTCTTGAGTGTGTTGGAGACTAACCAGGTGGGGTCTGGCTCGCACCCACCAGTCATCTAGGTACTGGTGGATTCCTATATCCTTGTGTATGGCCATCAGTCTCACCTCCTTGTTATTACAGTGAATGCCAAGGGTGCTGCGGACAGACCGAAAAGCAGAGCTTTGAATTGGTATGTCCAACCCTGGACATGAAATCTCACATATTTCCTGGACTGTTCCTGTCCTGGTATATGGAAGTAGGCATCCTTGAAAACTACGGAGGTACCCCACTCCCCTTGTTGGAGGGAGGTTCTGATGGTTTCCGGTGTCTCCATTTTTTTTTTGTCCATAAGCTGATGCAATGTCTGCAACCAGTAGAGGTTCCTGTAGGGATTGACAAAGCAGCTTATGATGTTCTGGATCCTTGTAAGCCTGGTCTGAACTTGAAAGGGAGGGTGTAGCCCTCCTTCAAAATTGCACTACCTAGGGTCCAGTTCCCAAGGTTCCAAAAGGTGACATAGTCTGACCCCTTCAGGTAAACTTTAGTGCAACATTTGGGACATTTAGTAGGCTGAAAGAAACATTTACTGTCTCTCCGGACACTGGTCCGGCCTGGTGACAATGAACAGTTAACAGTCCATCTGTTCTTGCTGTGGTCCAGTTCGGTGGGGCTGAAACAACTCTTCACATTTTACCGACTCTTGGCCCCGGGCCAGATGCCTGTAAGGTGGACCATGTACACATTGTCATTTGTATGATGGCCGACCCCTGACCAGACACAATGAAAACTTGTTTTAGTGTGGACCACCTTTTCTCTTGCTGTACAAGACCCATTTGTTTTCTATGTAACCAGCAATTTTGGCCACAGCAATTCTCTGTAGCCTGTGATACTCTGTAACCAGTAAAGCTGGTAGGCTAGACTGACCACTGAATTTGGTTATGGTCTACTAACTGGGTCTGCTGGTCGGTCCTCTGACACCAGTATTGAAGCAAGACGCAAGACAGTAATTGCAACTGATAGTAGGTCGGTAGACTCTGTAACCAGCTGGTGTGAAGCAAAACTGCTTAGTGAAGATTGTATAGCCGGTAACCGGTTGGTGAGCTCTGTAACCGGTTGAAGCAGTTTCTGTGTAGGAAAAAAACTTCCTGTCAGTGACTACACATTATTAGGCCTGTCATCAGTCTTAGGCCGGTGAATAGGCTGCTGATGAGGAGTGGCAGCTGGTAGAAGACCTTTGGGTTGGTGATTCTTGGGGCTGGTTGGTAATAGGCAGGCTCTGTAACCGGTTAATGTGAAGCAAGCTATTCAGTGCAGGCTGTGTGGCCAGTCGGTATCTTGTAGATACTAGCTGTCTACCTGCCCCAGAATCAACACAGGGTTGAATAGACTGGGTCAGATGGCTCTGTAACCAGTTGGGGTTGGGTAAGCTGTACAAAGGCTGTGTAGCCAGTACCTGACCGACACACTCTGTAACCAGTTGTTGAAACAACTGTACAAGGCTGTGTACCCGGTACCTGGTCGGTACTGTGTAACCAGTTGCTGACGCAAGTTAACAACTATCTTGTGTTGAAATTCTGCTTACTGAGTGTTTCCTGCATTAATTAAAGTAGTTCTTTAAAACGCACGTCTTATGAGTAGATTTGACAGTTGCTGGGAAAGCCCCTGTGAGCTATTTTTAGAAGCAATTGCTGGTCGGCGTGTCACGTGACCAGCTTGTTGTTCGGAAGGACACACGATTGGCTGATTTAAGATGACGTCAGTGGTCGCGTTCTTGTGTGATGCTTAATCGACAACTTTACAATATTCTGACTGTCCGCAAAACCCCACTACCGACAACAAGGCCAGGTCTGCAAGGCAGGGACTGAACTCACAGTAGACATGAGTTATAAGAACGCCCTTCCAACTTTCCCGGTCGGTGAATCATGTGACCAGTTTCGTGATCTGGTTGGGGAATCATGTGACCAGCTTCGTGGAGATGACGTCAGAGGTTGCGTTCTTTTGAGCTGGCTGGTCGGCTGATGTTTTAAAAGTAGAGAAGCCTGGACCAGTGCGCTCTGAATGTGAAGTCCTGGTTGGTGCTGGTCTGAAGTAAGTTGCTCAGCCGGCTGTGCACTCAAACCAGTGTCCTGGCCATCCACTGCCCTTATTACCGACACAAGTGCCGGGTCCACAAGGGTGGGACTGAGAGTGACTGAAGATGAAATTCCTTCTTTCTTTCATGATAAAACCAGTGACCTGGCCATCCACAACCCCCACTACCGACAACAAAGCCGGGTCTGTAAGGGAGGGACTGATATCACTGCTCTGAAGAAATCTGAAGAATGCATCTCTTCCTTCTGTTGAAAAAAACACTAAATACTTGAGCTGGCTGGTGTGACTGATGCCTTACAGCAGAGAAGTCGGTACCAGTGCACTCTGAAGAAATCTGAAGAATGCGTCTCTTTCTTGGGGAATTCTGACTGTGTTAAATACTGCATAGACTGAGGTTTTCCATGATTTAATAGGAATACCTTCTATTTATAGTTGAAAAAACTAGAAAAGATTGACATTTCTTTCGTGATTGTAGCTGGAAGGTCACAGAAGAAACATTAAAACAAAAGACACGGATAAAAATACCTTGTAAGTAGGATATCCATTATTTTCTTAATATTGTCGATCTGCCCCTAACAACACAATGGTTGAATGGGAGGAAATTAGAAAAAATGGCTGCCTTCATATTTCTCGTCGATTACTGCCCTATCATCAACACTAAATTTAGTCAGCTAGGGAGCGTTTCCAGCAGATTTCTTAAGGTATATCCGTGCTTGATATGAAGATAACATTTCTACACTAAAATATTCCCAAATAAGGTTGAAAATCCGTCATAATGCACACTTTTCCTTTAAAAACAGTATACACGCCAAACGAAAAAGATGCTATGACGTCATGGTGTCTAGACAGGAAGTAAATACCATGTGCCACCTGGCAAATGCACAGTACTGGGACCGGCCAGCTGGTGGAAACACAGGAACATCTTTTTCTGGCGTTTGGCGGGCCAGTCTGCGCCGACCGGTTTAGCAAATTGTCCATTGGATAGGATGTATTAACGCAATAAAAAACACCTTTACACTGAGTATCCTTTAATTATTTGTTATTGTACCTATTTTCTTGACTGACATCTTTACCCATCATAGCCTTTAATATTAGGTCTTTTTGACCGCCACTTTAACACCTAGTAGCCTTATATATTAGCTTCCTTGACTGACAATTTTACAACCGGTAGGCTTTTGTATAAGTTTCCTTGACTTGACACTTTTACATCTGATAGCCTTTAATATAAGTTTCTTTGGCTGATACATTTTTTACATGGTAGCCCTTTATATTAGTTTCTTGGAGATCACTGACCTTTTGACTGCATTCTTTTGTGCCTGCTCTAGTTTCTCCTGCAGTTGTTTTAAGCTGTGAGCCTGAGCTGAAGTCAAATCAGCCAGCTTTTCCTGTAGAAGTGAAAACAAAAACTTAAACACAGCTAGTCTTGGTGTGCAAGTTTCCAAGTTCACAGTTACATAAAACACTGGATAATTGTAAGACAAATTTGTACGACCAATTTAGTATTTAGAATTGAAAGACAAATTTAGAATGCATTTAGATTGGCTTGCAGTGGATAGAATGTATTTCAAATGACTAACAGTATTTAGAATGTATTGATTAAATTACATTATTTAAGATGTGTGTCAACTGACTTGCAGTATTTAGAATGTATGTCAAGTGACTTGCAAATTTAATAAGTTAATACATCCTATCCAATGGACAATTGCTTTACCGGTCGGCGCAGACCGGCCCGCCAAACGACAGAAAAACTGATTAATTGATTAAATTACATTATTTAAGATGTGTGTCAACTGACTTGCAGTATTTAGAATGTATGTCAAGTGACTTGCAAATTTAATAAGTTAATACCCTATCCAATGGACAATTGCTTTACCGGTCGGCGCAGACCGGCCCGCCAAACGACAGAAAAACTCACCTTATATGAGTGCATAATGCCCTCACAAGCTGGCCGGTCCCATTGTGCACTCGCCAGGTGGCGTGTCGTACTTCCTTCCTGTCTAGACAGCGTGACGTCATAGCATCTTTTTCGTTGTCTAAACCTATTAGACCCCTAGTAAGCTGATAGCAGGGTCGGTGGGAGGGTCTTGTGTGTCCATTGGATAGGGTATTAACTTATAAAAATTTAATTTACTTATTAAATTTGCAATTTTATTGCGTTAATACATCCTATCCAATGGACAATTGCTGAATAACTACCGCTTGGTCGGCGGGTAAGTTACTAGGGACTTAATTGAACTCAAAATGAGAACTAACAACATGATGACAGCCTGGGTGGACCTTGAGGTCAGAAAACCCTTCAGGCCAAGGTCGGTCAACAGAAACCGGCTAACCAGTTCAAACCGACCTTCCCCCCCCCCCCCTTTTTTTTAACAGACCTGCTCTGAGGTAGGGGAAGAGAGGGATGAGTTCAGTCCCATAGGAATAAACCTCCCGAAGGAAGCACGTTTGAGTTTTTTTTTTTTTTTTTAACTATATGTGCAATATATATACATATGTACAACTATTTTTCTATGTACAGATCTCCTCTAGATACTGGCCTGTTGGTGGATCTGCTGAGCAGCCACTACAGGGCCCAGATGGTAGAGCTCCGAATCAGCCCAAGCCATATCCTTCAAGTAGAATTGTGTGAAGGTGTTATGTGATTTCCAGTGACAGGCTGATAAAATTTGCTCCAAGGAGACTCCCGACTGGAAGGCCTTAGAAGCTGCAAAGGCTCTGACATCATGAGCCTTGACCTGATGTAGAGTGTGGGACCCTTGGTCCGAGAGCTCATAACATAGGATCACAGTCTGTTTGATCCATGAGGAGATGGTGGCAGGAGAGATGTCCTTGTCAAAACCTTTCTTAAAGGAGACAAAGACCAACTCCTTATTCTGCCTGAGGTCCTATCCAGGTAGTAGCGTAAGGCTCTGACCGGACAGAGGGACCTGTCAGACTTGAGGGATCTGTCCAGAGTCGGGGCCAGGGCTGGGATAACCACTGGGGCCACACTTTCTGGACCTTCCTTGGCCAGCTGATTCTTTGAAAGAAAGCTAGGCGAAGGGTACAGGGACACTCTGGACCAGTCAGACTGGTGCCTGATGTTCGTTCTGCCAAGCATGAATCTCACTTCTATGCTTACCCGAACCCAGGGCTAACAAGAAAACTGTTTTGAAAGTCAGGTGTTTCAAGGAAGCCTCTTTAAGGGGTTCAAATGGGGCCTTGGTCAGTTGATGTAGAACCAGGGAGAGGTTCCAAGAAGGAATGCCTCTCCGACCCTTTGGCCTGTCTCTGTGGAAACTGTCCAGGAGACAAGTGAGACTTTCACCTTTGCTGATATTAGTGGATGAATTTCCTAGTTTATCAGCGATGGCAGATCTGTACCCATCAATGGTGCTGGGTTGTAACTTCCTGTCCTGGAAGAGGAACATAAGGAAGTCTGCAACTGATTTCACAGGGGGTGACCTGAAGTCCACCTAATTAGTGACACACCATTTTGTAAAAATGGTCCACTTTGCATCATAGACTGATCTGGTTGACTGCCTTTCAGGAGCCTCAATTATTGCTGCCACTGCCTCCGAGAAGCCCTGTTCTTTGATTGCTATGGCTCTAGGAGCCACACATGGAGGTTGAGATGTGACAGGTTTCTGTGTGGAACCTGATTGAATGGTTGTGTCAGTAGGTTGGGCAGGAAAGGCAGACTTAGAGGTATCTGACTGGACATGGCTACCAGGTCCCAGAACCAAGGCATGTTGGGCCAACCCGAAGCAATGAGAATAATTCTCTTGCATGGGGAGTCCTGCAATTTCTCCACGACTTTGCCCAATATGGCCGCCGGTGGGAAGGCATAGGCATCCAGATCCTCCCATGGCAGACTGAGAGAGTCCACTGCAGTGGCCATGGGGTCCGGTACTGGTGATACAAACTGAGGAAGTTTGTTGTTGAATCTGGTGGCAAATAGGTCTATCTGGGGCCGGTGCCACCTGTTGCAAATTGTTTGAAAAACCTCTGGAAGGAGGGACCACTCCGTCTGAATGGTCTGGCCCAGCCTGGATAGCTTGTCTGCTACCACATTCAGCCGGCCTGGGATGTGTCGGGCTTTGAGGGTGACTTGATTTCTGGTACACCAGGTCAAGATCCTCCACAGAAGGGCACAAAGTGTGCCCGACCTCATGCCTCCTTCCTTGTTTATGTATGACACTACTGTAGTGTTGTCTCTGGCTATCAGAACGATGCTGCCGTAGCAGAGACTTTGGAACTCTTTTAAGGCTAGAAGAACTGCTTTGAGTTCTAGGTAGTTTATATGTAGTTTGCTTTCTGGTAACGACCAGATTCCTCTTGCAGTATGCTCGTTTAAGTGAGCGCCCCACCCTTCTTTTGATGCGTCTGTAAAAATTTGCAGAGCATGTTTTAGAGGGTGTAGTGGTTGGCCTGTGAGGACATTCTTTTCTACCAGCCACCATTGTAAGTGTGGGTGCAAGGACCTGGGAACTGGAATGACCTTCTCTAGGGATTCCGGTACTCTCCAATTGTTTTTCAAGTGCCATTGGATTGGCCTCATGTGGAGATGACCTAGGTGGACTTGTTTCTCTGTGGCTGTTAGCAAACCTATTAAAGACATGAGATCCCGGACCGGACAGGTCGGAAGGATAACAGTCCCAGTATTTTCTGTTGGACGTTTTGCCAACGTTCTGGTGTGGGTCGGACCCGACCCGACTGGAGGTCGAACTGATAGCCCACGAAGTTGAAAACTTGTTTTGGCTCCAGTTCTGATTTCTCTCAATTTACCAGCCAACCTAGATCCTGACATATCTGGACTAAAATCTTGGTATGTTTGAGACAAGTCTGGTGGGATGTGGCCCTCACCAACCAGTCGTCTAGGTACTGGTGGATCCTTATACCCTTGTGTAAGGCCATCAGTTTCACCTCTTTTGCCACTACTGTGAACTCCAAGGGTGCTGTAGCCAAACCAAAGGGCAGAGCCTTGAACTGGTAGGTCTGACCCTGGACATGAAATCTCAGGTATTTCCTGGATTGTTCTTGTATTGGTATGTGGAAGTAAGCGTCTTTGAAGTCTATTGAGGTGACCCACTCTCCCATCTGGAGGGAGGTCCTGATGGTTTCCGGTGTCTCCATTTTGAATTTCTCCACCTTGAGGAAAGGATTCAATTTGCTCAGATCCAGAATAGGTCTCCACTTGTTGTTTGGTTTTGGAACTAAAAATAGTCGGTTGTAAAACCCTAGGGACACCTGGTTCTGTACTAGTTCCACTGCCTTTTTGTCCATAAGCTGATGTAATGCCTCTAACAGGTAGCTGTTCCTGTGAGGATTGACATAACAGCTTATGACTGTGGGGTACCTTGTAAGTCTTGGTCTGATCCGAAAGGGGAGGGTGTAACCCTCTCTCAGGATCTGAACCACTTTTGGACCTGCACCCAGGTCTAGCCAAGTTTGCCAAAAGTTTTGAAGTCTGGTCCCTACAGCTTGAGTTGTTGCAACATTTTTGACATTTTTTACAGGTTGTGCACAAGACAAGTGAGTGACAAAAGAAGCACTTTTCACAGATTTTAATTTCTCTTGATAAGATGTTACAATAACGGGACTTACATCTTTCTTTTGCGATTGCCCTTTTACAGAAAGTACATGCTTTACAACATTTAAGTTTGCACTTAAACTGTTCCTGGTTTGAAAATCTATTGTCTTGTTGGTACACTTGGGAGACTGGGTAAAGTGAAAACGTTTTACTGTCTGTATGCTCCCGGGCAGCAGCCCTTGCACTGGTGAAACTACAAATTGATTGTCATTTGTAGGACTGCTGCCCCTTGGCCGGTCACGAGGTGTAGTGAGAAGCCTTGCCCCTGCCTCTCTTGCTCTGACCACGGTATCCCAGATTCTTCCACGCAGGTCTATCTTGCTTCCTGTTGTCTGAGCGCTTATCAGATCTCTCATAAGGGTGGAAGCGACCTTTTTTGCTACCAGACGGTGGTTGACTCTTAGACTCAAAGTTAGCAATGTCTTGTTCCGCCTGCTTAAGAGTCCCGTCGGGGAATAAGGTGGCCATCTGTAGAGGTGCAGTGCGGAGTGTTGCCAAAGTATCCGGCTTGATACCCGCTTTTAAGTGGGACAAGTAGGCATCTTGTCTGGCCAAGGTTGAGTTAGCTACTGTCACAAAGACAAAATCACTCAAATGTTCCATAGTCTTGGCCATGGCTTGTGAAATGCTGGAGTTGAATTCTGTCAGATACTGAAGTTCCTCCACTACATCTGAGACCTTTGATGAACACTTCCCTTTGTTAAGTTCAGCCCTGATGGATTTCAACTGGTTGTGCATGTTGTCCTGCACTTTTAGAAGGCATCTATTGAAGCCGACCGCCTGGTTACAATAGGTTGATGCCTCACGAGCCGACTTCTCCCATCTCCTCAAGTTGTCATGTGTGATCTGTCTGGATGGAGGCGGGGTTGCAGCGATGCCGGCAGCTCTGGCTATCCTGCTATAGGAGCTATTAAGCTTGGAGGCATCTGTACTCCATGAAGTAACCGAATCTCTGGTGGTAACAGAAGTTTTCTGGTCACTGAACAGTCCATACCACTTAGACTGGGACTTGGGTGGACGTACAAACTGGTCTCTTAATAAACCTCCAGCCTCAGAACTGCGAGATGGATAGCCCTCCACTAGGGTAACATTGAGCTTGGCCATCTTGTTGCAAAGCCAGTCATCAGTGGGTAGGCGAACGGACACTTTACCAACTGGCTGATAGTGTGGTCCTGCAAAGGGGTTGTCATCCCCTGTTGCTGCTGTCGATTCTATATCTGGAATCTGGTTCCAACCCATATAGGAGCGAATACCCCTGAGCATTTCCCTGTAGGTTTGATCCTCAGATAACGTCTGGTCGGGGTCGGTAGAAGGATCCTGGTCTGGGTCAGAGAGCTCCCCCTCTTCAACAAAGAGGTCGACTGGTGGCCGGTCGGACAAATCACTATCAGTGTCTGTGTCCATTGAAGAGTCACTGCCGGCCCTGGCCGGAGCTGAGGTCGATTTGCTGGTAACCTGAGAAACTACAGGAGAGCCGGTGCCAGACAAATCTGAGGGTCGGTCAGTGTTGGGTTGTATCTGAGGCGACTTGCTAGTATATTGCTTCTTTGAATCGGTACCAGGCAAGTCTGTATAAGCTGAACGTTTATGTTTGCTGGTTTGAAGCGATTTGCTGGTAGCCTGTCCTTGTGGAGATGAATGGCCGGTACCAGACAAATCTGACTTGGTCGGTTGGTCGGTAGAAGGTCTGAGGAAGGGGGCAGATGACTTGACAGCACCCACTGGTGGGGGGTGGGTCGGTGCAACTTTAGGAGCCTGGAAGGTCGGCTCCGGTTGGTCAATGGACTTGGCGAGAAGCAGAGCCTCCAGTCTGTTAAACCGATCAGCCCACTTTTTATCTAGTTCATTTATTCTATCATCAGCTGATGATGTAGACGGCTTAGGATCGGTCGACTTGGATTTACTGGACTTAGGCTTCTCTGAAGCGGGTTTCTTGTCCTTTTTCTTTTTCTCAGCCCCTGAACTCGAACCAGGAGACTGTAGCATCCCCTGGTCGGCCACAGGCCCCACTACTGTCACAGAGGACGGGTCAATGAGGGAGGAACTGTCTGAGCTCTTTTGTGGAGTGTCACCTTGTTTCTTAGATTCACGCTTTTCCTTTTTAATCCTGTAGCTTGGGGTGGATAACTGAAGGGGTTGATCCTCCGTTAGAATATTACAGGCCTGACAGTCACTCTTAGATACACAGGGATCAGATCCCTTACTTTTCTCCCTGCATCTAGCACAAAAACTGTGTGTATCAAAGCTGGCCATTAAATGGCCACAACCACCATGTTTTTGTCCCGGGGAAGACATAATAGAATCTAAGAGATCTATGCAGTAATATAAAGTGACACACAATGAAATTAAAGTTCTAAACACGCTATAAACTGTAAAAATATCTCACCAAATAAAATTTGTCTGAACTGTGCACGCGCCAAACGAAAAAGATGCTATGACGTCACGCTGTCTAGACAGGAAGGAAGTACGACACGCCACCTGGCGAGTGCACAATGGGACCGGCCAGCTTGTGAGGGCATTATGCACTCATATAAGGTGAGTTTTTCTGTCGTTTGGCGGGCCGGTCTGCGCCGACCGGTAAAGCAATTGTCCATTGGATAGGGTATTAACTTATTAAATTTGCAAGTCACTTGACATACATTCTAAATACTGCAAGTCAGTTGACACACATCTTAAATAATGTAATTTAATCAATTAATCAGTTTTTCTGTCGTTTGGCGGGCCGGTCTGCGCCGACCGGTAAAGCAATTGTCCATTGGATAGGATGTATTAACGCAATAAAATTGTAGTATTTAGAATGTATGTGACTGACTTGCAGTATATAGAATGTATGGACTGACTTGCAGTATTTAGAATGTAAGTCAAGTGACTTGTAGTATTTAGAATGTATGTGACTGACTTGCAGTATATAGAATACACTTAGAGCATTAGCTGGCAGTATTATGAATCCATTTGGATTGAGTTGTTGTATTAACAACACATTTTGACAGATATATTGTGGACAACCTCAGTGCCTTTTTATAACATGGACTAACCCTGAGTTGCTGTATTTCATGCTGTAAGGACTTTTCTCTCTCCACACACTCGCTGTGTAATTGGGGAGGTACTTCAGGACTGGAATGCAGACTTGCACAGAAATACTGCTCAGCATTGCTACAAATCTGTCAACAAGTATTTGGTTTAGTATTTTATCATACAATACAAATCATTAAAACATCTAAACAGGTTCAGATTAAGACTTGGCTCCAATTTTACTTACATCTTTTGGTGAGATTAGCTAACTTTAACATAATTGTGCCCAATACTTGGAGTCATATGATACAAAGTGAAGTTCGTCAAAAGATAGCTAGGTCTTAGTCATCAAAGCAGTCAATACAGCAATTTTACGTGGTTTGAAATAAGTTTGCACACAAATGTGTTGTTTTGCCAAAGAATGCCACTATACTGTCACTGAAGAGACAAATCATTAATGAAGAATCGCTGTGGTTACCTGTGATGCCAGGGGAGCCAGGATGCTGAGTAACCTGTGACTGCAGGATGTGGGAATGTTAGTGAAGATGTCCCCCATGGTCACATGATTTGTGGACTCCAATGCCAGACTCAACGAACACGCAATCCGAGCTTCCCGGCACATGCACTGTAAGAAGAGTATAGATTAAACAGATTATTTAAAAATTCAACAATCCAATCAGACTGATATAGCACTTAATATCTGCATCAGCAAACTCCAAAGTACACAAAATAGAAGTCATATAGCCACTGGACAGGCATGGTTGGCCCAACAGGTTAAAGTGGAGTACAGGTCTGGGCCTAGATTTACTGACAATATACTTAGACCATTCCTCAATCAGATTTGAAGCATTTTGAAACAAATTATTGACAGAAAATATTGAATAAAACATAAAATTATGTTTTAGAATAGACATACTCTAATTCTGCTTGAGCCTTACTGGCATTTCAATCACAAAATAGCCTCTAAATAAAGAACTCAGTTCATTTTGTTATTCAACTGCCAATAAAGTCTACATGTATGTAACTAATATCTACATTACAACAATCTCAAATTTGAGAAAATAGCACCAGAGATCCATGTACCTCACAGCGCGGGGAAATAGCATTGGACACCATAAGATATAGAACTTAAGTGTACGTTATAGACAGTTGTAGGAGAAATATCACTTAAAAAAGACAAAATATATACAAAGACAAAGTATCACAACAAGACAATTCAATAGTAAGATTACAACATTTATTAATAGTACATTAAATTTATTAATTGAAGTATAGCCGCCCATGGAAATGACACAATTGGGTGAACATGCACATTAATAATCAACTGGAGTAATCCATAGCCGTTTTTGATGTGAGACATGTGTCTCAAACATGGTAGTACATTCTGGCAGAGCCAAGATCAAAGGTCAGACCAAGGTCACATGATAACAATGCACATCTACAACCTCCAACCAATTTCCCTACCGTGTATCAACTTCCTACACCTTACGGTTTCTGACCGGACAACATTTTAAAGGACAATAAAACTACAGCAAGGTCAAAGATCATTTCAAGGTCACACCATGATGTTGCACATATACTAACCCCAACCAATGTCCCTACCAGGGATTAACTTCTCACATTTTATAGTTACTGGGATATAGCCCAGATAACATTTTAAAGGTCAAGGCCAATATGGCCTCCAATGCCTAAACAATGTCTCTAGCAGATATGAACCTTCTTCACCTTACAGTTCAGAGAAATAGCCTGGGCTAGATTTTAATGGTCAAAGCCAAATTGCAAGGTCAAAGGTTAAATCATGGTCATACCATGACATTGCACACCTACACCTCCAACCAAAGTCCCTACATAGTATCAATTTCCTACGATTCCCAAGATATAGCCAAGATAAAAGAGGTCAAGGTCATTATAACAGGGTTAATGTCAAATGACGGTCAAACCATCACCTTGTACACCTATAGCAAATGCTGCTGTCAAGTATCAATATCCTACACCTTACAGTTTCCAAGAAATGTTCCAGAAAAGAGTTTAAAGGCAAGGCCAAAAGTTAAGTCAAGGTCATCACACTGCATACCTACATTACCTAATCAATGTCCCTGCATAGCATCAATTT
This sequence comes from Sabellastarte sp. h YS-2021, assembly GCA_964017235.1. NCBI lineage: Eukaryota > Metazoa > Annelida > Polychaeta > Sabellida > Sabellidae > Sabellastarte > Sabellastarte sp. h YS-2021. The sequence goes on along the minus strand of OZ024935.1, from coordinate 80,064,680 downwards.
TCTACACCTTTCGGTTTCTGAGATAGAGCATAGACAAAATTTCAATCTCACGGTCACTACAGACACGTCAAAGGTCAAATCAAGATAACAATATCATATTGCATAGTACATACACCCACCCAACCAATGTCCCTACTGCCTGCTTGCCCAGATGCCTGCCTGCCTAGCTGGATGCCATAGATGAAAACAATACCGACAGCCTTTAAAGGTTGTGGGATAACAAAACTCAGACAAAACTCTGGCCCCAGAATAAATTCTACAGAATCAAGCGTCAGTGCTGCGACATGTCCCTACCTGTGTTAACTTCTCCTGCTGACAACCCTTGACATGATCCACACTGAAATCTCTGATCATCCAAGATGGAACTTCATACCTACTTCCATTCAAACTGCAGCCCTGCTCAAATACAATAATAATTATTGCAATTATCATAACTAAAATAACTGCTCTGTGAAAGGCCCAAGTCTTCATAAAGACCCCCAATTTTTCATCATTCAAAGGTATATTAACTCCATTAAAACCTTATATTAAGTAAAATTTATTTAATATTTATTTAATATTTGAATAATTGATTTCTTTATTTTAGCAGTTATTGCTATTTTTATCTCAACCAAAAAATTAATTTAATATTTATTTTTTAATATTTGAATGATAACTCCATATATTAACTCCATTAAAACCTTATATTAAGTAAAATTTATTTAGTAGTTATTAACGCTCGACAATAGGAGAAGGTTATTGTGATCAGTTTGTTTCTATCTGTCTGTCTGTCTGTGCACCGTTTTGCCCTTATAACTCAAAAACTATAACATCAAATTTGGTGGCCAGTTATTTCATGGGGTACAGACGGATTCTTCCAAATTTGGTGTAATTTGTTTTAAAATTAAAGTCAGGAGACAGGTTTTTAAATTTTTAATTGGGCATATACAGTGAAACCTGCTTGTCTTCAAAAATCAATATCATGACAGGATTTCTTCCTCATGAATTTGTACTCAATCAGATTTCTGTGGCTGCGAGTGTAATGTGTAGAACTTGTAATCTCATGGTTGGGGTTCAATACCAGTCAATTCTAGAGCTTTTTTTTAATTTCTGCTTTTAGGCTTTTTTTAGTAATTTCTTTTAAAGGTCTTTTAAAAGAAAAGAAAAAAAATAAATAAAACACAGCATTTAAAATTTTGCTGTTCAAAAAAACTTTAACCAAGATGAGGTGTCCAACTTGACACATAATGATTTTCAATTGGGCATACATACAGAAATCTGATTTTCTTTATCACACAACTAAAAAAATCAATATTTCTCTGTCTGATGATGTCATTACTTAATGATGTCACAATGCAATTGTCATTATGAGGTCACAAACCCTAGTTTGTGATACTTGCTGTCTTTAAGTAATAATATATCTTCTCATTAAATGTATGTCTTGAAATTGACATAAAGATAACATAAAGAGGGAGGTGGTGTATTCGTTATGCTTATTTATTTCTGTTTTCTTTTCAGTTTCAATTTCTTGACAGTCAATCACAAAAAATTTACCCCGAGTGATTTTCACCAAGAAGTGGCTTTTAACCAATATTTTTACCTCCACCGGGAGTTTATGTTTTTGTGTACTTTTTTGTCTATTTGTCTGTCCGTCTGTTTTTGGCGTTTACCTTACTTCAGAACTAATGAACAGATCTTTATAAAAAAAGATAGGACCTTGTGGGTAGGACCTTGTCAAAGGAAGAAGTTACTAATTTTTGGGAAAGACCTGGATCATATTTTGGATACAAAGAATCATGAATTTTCATAGGTCCCATTTTAATGTATTTTAATGATTTTAGTTTTCTACTTGATATTTCTTCAAAAGTAATCAATAAATTTTGAAGTTAAATTTTAGGTAGGAAGGGGCTAGCCATGGGAAGGAGTGATTGCATATTAGGAAAGATCCAGTTAATATTCTTGATACCAATAAGCCTCCAAAATTTCTGGAAATGCCACCATGCTGTATGTGTGTTATACTTTATAACACTTGTGAAACTGGTCACATCGAGTCGAGCGTTTTGCTCTCTCTGAGTGCATCTTGTTTAATATTTGAATGACTGATTTCTTTATTTTAGCAGTTATTTCTATAATTTCTATCTCAACCAGATTTTTTTGTTTATATCAACCATATTTGTTTCCAAGAGCTGGTACTAAAATTCAGAAACTAGATTTGGGTAATTTCTTTCAGAATACACGGTACAGTTTTCATTCTCAGAAGCACCCAGCATCTTCTGCAAATATTTGGTTAAATAGCTCTTTGTATATTAATTGTATCCGAAAAAAGGACAGCTAACATGGTTTTGAAGATAAATGGCATTTTTTTTATGAGTAAGAATTAATTAACAAAATTCTACATTGTCATTCAACATTAAAGGAGTAGTCCTTATTAACCAGTGGGGGCCAACATTTGGGCAAAATCTCTTTTTGAGATAAATGACGCTTTCCATTTCTGCCAAAATTCAAGATGACAGCCAAAATTCTGAAAAGTCTAAACTTTTCAGAGATATTAGAGGAGTTGTCTTTAGTACTCTTGGGGTTCAAAATATTGCCCCAAATTGTTCTATCTCTTACGGTTTCCAGGATAAATGACATGGATGGTATCCAGTGGATACAATGACCATCATCTTTCCAACTTGAGGTAGAGATAGAATCTGAGCTCTGATCTCAGAGGAAGTAGAATGTGTTAGTACTGTGTCAGTGTGGCTCCTATAAAACAGTTGATCGTCAGTGTTTCATAAATTTCTGTTTCCAACAACAAATAGCCTGTGTCTTGCAGGTCAGTACCAAAAGCTAAATGGCCACCTCTCACCTCACTATTAAGATTTGGAAACTCTAGAATGTCGACTGAATGCTGAGAAACACCAGGAAATGCTAGCTTCAGCAGTTCAATAGCATGCTGTACCACTGACTTCTCTTCCGCTTTTAATTCCTGCCAAAAAAGACCAAAACAAGAGGGTCAGAAATGCCCCTAAAAGGCAGGTTGCGCAGGCAGCAATAAGGCTAGCGACTGCTGTAATTAAATTTAGAAATAAGGAAAGAAATGTTAGGTCACCCAGTTAAGGTAAATGTGTTAGACGTGTTAAGAAATGCCAAATACCAAATATAGGACTGAATACTATACTATACCAAATATATGACTGAAACTAAGTAAGTGTAGACCATTGATGTACCATAATATAATATTGCATGGCACCTAATCACAAAAGACAATTTACTAAGTAAGACATAGTATTACCATGTACAGTATCGATGTATGGTAGATGTATGCAGAAGGAGGTGGTGATAATGGTCATGAACTTACCAAAATATGTTCATAATTTTTAGAGAATGGACAGAATCACACCAATTTCAAAAGCAACCTAGCTATGATGGTGATCTATCTCCCTGTCAAGTTTTAATTTGATTGGACAAGTTTCGAGTTAGAGTCCGGAAACAAAAATGTTGACGGACAGACAAATGGACAAACAAACCGATAGAATTACACCAATTTCAAAAGCAACCTAGCTATGACGGTGATCTATCTCCCAGTAAAGTTGGAATTCGATTGGACAAAGCATTTCGAGTTAGAGTCTGGAAAAGAAAATGTTGACGGACAGACAAATGGACATAAAACGGACAAACGAACAAACAGAATTACACCAATTTCGAAAGCAACTTAACTATGATGGTGACCTATCTCCTTATAAAGTTGGAATTCGATTGGACAAACCGTTTTCAAGTTAGAGTCCGGAAACAAAAATGTTGATGGACAGACAAATGGACAAAAAATGGACAAACGAACAAACTGAATTACACCAATTTCGAAAGGAACCTAGCTATGATGATGATTTATCTCCCGGTCAAGTTTGAATTTGATTGGACAAAGCGTTTTCGAGTTAGAGTCTGGAAACAAAAATGTTGACAAACAGACAAACAAACAGACAGAATAACACCAATTTCGAAGGCAACCTAGCTATGATGGTGATCTATCTCCCTGTCAAGTTTGAATTCGATCGGACAAAGCATTTCTGAGTTAGAGTCCGGAAACAAAAATGTTAACGGACTGACAGACAAACGGATGTCAGACATATCAATCTAATAGGCTGGTTGGTTACACACAACCCGCCTAAATAACTATAGTATCTTCTAAACATATGAAGAAGCATTATTAGCTTTATCAGGATATATTTTTATCGGAAGTGAGCTAATCCTCTTCTGCTGATAACTCCTCCCGAGATATAAAACTAAACTGGTGAGACTTACAACATTTACAGAAATATTACCAGTTTCATCAAGTTCAAACAATGCATGTTTTTTTACAACACAGCTAATTCTCATTTGCTTTTAATTCCTAAAATATAGAGAGACTTCGTAATATTTTGAGAAAAATACACCAGCTTTGTCCTATGATATATCAATAAAAATTGAGTGAATTGTATTTTGGTTTTCGCAACTAACAAAGAAAGAATAAACTAGAGAGATTTCATAACATTTAAGCAACACTACAGGCAGTACCTACCGCGGTTAGAGGTTAAACTGTCTCTAAGGACAGCTCATTCCTTCCGAGATTTGGTGAATCGTTTACGCTACAGCCAGTATAACCTGCAGCTATCAGCACTGGGTGAAACGCCCCTGTCCTTTAACTTCTGAGGTTTGTATGCGAACTTGTGACACAGTGGCAAAAAGTCCCATTCCTCAACTCACCCTGTGTTGCAGAGGTTACCGAAACACGACTAAGTCACAACATTATATACACCGTGGACCACACCTTCTGTAACCATAGGAACATATTCACCTGTGTATGTTCAGGTGAGACAGTCAGAGTCAAACATTTTGAAATTTACATAGCACTCGCAAGGTATTGGACATTTGGTCACTGTTGCAGAAGTTCGCACACAGGCGTCGGATGGTAGTTGAAGGACAGTGGTGATTTTCCCAAGGCCTACTACCTCAATACCGCCTGTAGTGTGAATTCGGGTGTTACTGAAAAACTGACTGAGTGTAGTGTAGACATTTTTGAGATGACATTCTATGAACTAGATACATTCCTTCATTTTTTTATTTATTTTTTTTTCATTTGGGAGTTTACGTCTTTGAACACTGTACAGGCCAAATCACGACGAATAATTTATGTGGGCTGCGGAACAGTTCATACATTTCATCAAGGTTCTGTCCTGTAAACTGCCGACTATCGGCAAGCGGTCCGGAGTACATTCAATGCACACAATTATTTCATCGTCTTCTCATCAACTAACATTTCTGTACCCCTTGTTCGGAGAAATCCCTTTCAGGGGTCTATACCTGTGTATAGTTATATATCTTACTAGGAATGATATGGTTTTCCTCTCCTTTGGCTCCATGCTACTTAGCTCTTCTTCTAATGTTTTAAATCTGCCAGATTTTCTCAGTAGTTTTAGTAAGGTGTCATTACATATCACAACCTAAAAGCAAAAGAACACAACACCGATTCAAACCATACAAGTAAATATTTTATCTGAAAAAACAGTATATTTGCAAAAATATTAAATGTTCTTTGTCTGCATTCATGTGTAGTCATTTTGAAATGATAATTTGTCATTAACGAGTTGGTGGTAATACAAACAATAAGGTATCATTGTAGCAAAAAACGTACACAACCAACTTGAGGCGGTGTTTCATTATTTTTTGAGGCCACTACAACAGGGTAACACCTTTATAATGATAACAATGTGTATATATAAAAAATAGATAATACTATAATGGAGATAGTCTTATTTGTTCATTTACAGTAATGTAGTAGCCTTTGTGCAGACTAATAAAAAATTAACAATCTTTAATATCATTAATATTGTCTATCTACTTGTCAAGACACAATAGATCATCTGTAATGTCAAAATACACCAAAAAATAAGAAAATTCAAAAGTTTTACTATTTACATCTTGTTAGCAATAGCTTCCATATGGAGACTATTTTTTTATAGAATTAATTCTAAATTCAAAAAAATCTTTAGCCAGATTCATAAGTTCAAGCTACTTCTATACAGAGGTAACGGCAATAAGACAACACCTTTCTAGATGTTTATCACGGCAATAAGACAACACCTTACTACTGATGACAATGTACATATCTGTACTTGATTTACGTCGCATAAGTTTATCTGAAGAGTTCACAAACTCTCTTAAGTAACTACAAATAAGTAGCTTTTATAATAAATCTTACCCATATCGAAAAATGTTTCATTACTTTACATCAATGATTGAACTGAAGGGTAATTCATACAGATAATACAATGAATTTTGAGTCTCAAAAGGATGACTCTATTTTACAAAATATAGGTTGCTTGCTTACAACCGTCAAGGAGATTTACAATGCTTTATTAAAATAAACACAAATGTAACCAGAGCACTCAGACAGCATGTATAATTTATATCAGAACCTTAGTTCTCTTTTGCAAAGCAAAAAACAGCTCAATAATAAGTAAATGAGAAAATCCCAATATTTGATATTTTTTGGTAGAGTAAGCAGTCTAAAATTCGCCACATATCTGAAATTCGCCACATGTGGAAATACTAATAAAATAAATGAACTAGAAATAGGACGCCCTGTTGATAGTAGATGCGAATAGAAACAGGATAGCATAGAAGAACACACATTATCATGTGTAATGTCCATCCCATGAACCTTTTGCCAAAATTGTACAGTAGTCTTACAAGACCCTGTTTCATTTGTAAAATATATCAATGATGCTTAAATATTTATTAGCGTAGATGTAAATTATTTCAGCTTCATGCCTTTTTGCATTGGTTGGGTCGAAAATTTTGACGAAATCACTCTATCTTGCACAGTTAAGAAGATAGAAGCAAATTCCTGTTTTTTCTATTTTTGGCAAAAATTCGAAAAATCAAAATGGCCGCCATTTTTGGGGAGGGGAAAATTTTTTGAAAATTGCAAAGAGTACATTCCTTAGATACCCTGTGGGTTGAAAATTTCGACAAAATCGCTCTATCTCGCACGGTTAAGGAGATAGAAGCAAATTTGTGTTTTGTCATTTTTGGCAAAAATTCGAAAATTCAAAATGGCCGCCATTTTGGGGAAGGGGACAATTTTTTGAAAATTGCAAAGATTACATTCCCTAGATACCCTGTGGGTCGAAAATTTCGACGAAATCGCTCTATCTCGCACGGTCAAGGAGATAGAAGCAAATTTGAAAATTTTAATTACTTAAATGTAGCTTTTATAAGCTACAAGCTTACCATGTGGGACTGAATGCTTTACTGGTTGCCGCGAGGCACAGACGACCAACGCTCGAGAAAAACAAGCATGTAGTTGGTTCGGCCTCATAGGTTGTCGTGACGTCATCACTTCCTGTGTATCAGCCTCCTTTTCGTTGAGATTAAACCCATGTCCCCTCAGCTGTAATACAGCGGGGAGGTAGGGTGGGACTCTTCTCAGTCCCACATGGTAAGCTTGTAGCTTATAAAAGCTACATTTAAGTAATTAAAATTTTCAATTTTATTGCGCTACAATAGCTTACCATGTGGGACTGAATGCTGAATTCAACCGCCCGGTGGCGGGATTACAGCTGAGACTGGAAGGTCTGAATGTTGTTTTTCTCGAATTGAGAGTAATAAAAAATAGTTCCGAAAAATTTCCAGTCTGAGTCCCATTTACAGAGTCCCAATCCTGAAGGTCGGACTTGTAAAGAGCCAAAAACCTGATGAGAATATACAGTGTTGTACACTGTAGGGTGTTTGGAAGGAGGATTGTGTACCCGGAGTACACAGATAGGAAGAACCCCTAAGGGCTATGACGTCAGAAATGAGGTCAAGGTTCGAGAATTGTTATTGCAACCTTATTTATAAGACAACCTTATGGTCCCAATAATTTAAAGTTAACGTAAATTTAATATGAGAGACCTTACCTGTAACACCCTGATGAGGTAGCTTATACCTAGACCTGGGGAGACTCCTGAAGGCTTAGCTGTAGCGGACGTGCCCCCCCCCCCCCCCTTTTCTTCCCGAAGGAGACATCACTGAGGAGAAGGGTCTAGGACCTGTTGAGCCGCTACTACTGGTCCCAGATACAAGTTGTTGTCGTTGTCCGACCAAGTAAGGTCTTTTAGATAAAAATTGGTAAACGTGTTGTGAGCTTTCCAGTGACACGCTTGCATGATCTGGTCCACCGATACCCCACCGTAAAAAGCCTTAGAGGCTGCGAAGGCCCTAATGTCATGCGCTTTAACTTGGACTAAGTCCAAGGCTTGCTGGTCTGCTTGCTTATAACAAAGTAGAATGGTTTGTTTCAACCATGAAGAGAGAGTAGCGGGTCTGATATCTGAGGTATGTCCTTTCTTGAAGGAGATGAAAAGAAGAGACTGGGACCCTCTCAGGTCCTTGGTTCGGTCCAGATAGTACCTCAGAGCCCGTACAGGACACAAGGTCCTGTCTTCTTTGAATTGTCTACCTACAATGGTAGTCAAGGCAGGAATAGTCACCGGAGACACACTTTGAGAACCTTCTCTTGCTAGCTGGTTTTTGGCTATAAAATCTGATGAAGGGAACAAGGCTACCTTTTCCCATTGGCCTAGATTAGATACTTTGTTTGCGACCCAGGCGTGGATTTCGCTGCGGCGCTTGCCGGAGGCCAGAGCTAGCAAGAAAGCAGTCTTGAGAGTGAGATGTTTGAGGTCTGTGTCTTTCATAGGCTCAAAGGGCGCTTTTGTGAGCTCATTGAGGACAACAGATAGGTTCCACTGAGGAAGGTTTCTGGAACTCTTGGGGCGATCCCTGTGAAAACTGGAGAGCAACCTGTGAAGGTCCTCATTATGGGCAATATGCTGGGCCGTAGGGCCCAGAGTGTCAACAATAGCTGTCCTGTAACCATCAATGGTAGAGGGGCGCCTGTTTAGGTCTTGGTACAGATACATAAAGAAATCTGAGATTTGCTTCACAGATGGTGAGGAGAAATCCACCGAATTATCTCTGCACCATTTTTCAAATAGGGCCCACTTTGATTTGTAGATGTTCCTTGTTGAAGACCGCTGAGGTGCAGCAATTCTCTCTGCCACTTCCACAGAGAAGCCTTGTTCTTGGAGTTGTCCACTCCTAGAGACCAGGCGTGGAGGTTGAGGTGCTGCGGGGAGCTGTGGAACACGAAGTTGTGGGACTGCTTGAGGAGTGTTGTCGACACCGGGAGTTGCAGAGGGATCTCTGTTGAGAGCTGCACTAGGTCCCAAAACCAGGGCATCCCTGGCCAGCCTGGGGCTATTAGAATGATCAGGCAGGTGCACTGCCTGATTTTTTGGATCACCCTGTGAAGGAGAGCCGTTGGAGGGTAAGCATAAGCAGTGAGACCCGTCCAGTCTATGTTTAGAGCATCTATGTCCCAGGCCTGGGGGTCTGGGATAGGAGACACGTACAGAGGGAGCTTGTGGTTCAGATGAGAGGTCCACGTGGGGAGTGAACCACTTTAGGCAGATCTGTTTGAACACCTGTGGATGAAGTGACCATTCGGTCGACTGGACCTGGTTCGACCTGGAAAGTAGGTCGGCCATTACATTCAGGCACCCTGGAATGTGCCTGGCTTTCAAGGTTATGTGATAGTGGTGGCACCAGGTCATGAGTTTCCACAGGAGTGCGCACATCTCCGCCGAGTGTGTTCCCCCTTGTTTGTTTATGTAGGCTACCACAGTTGAGTTGTCCGTGGCAACTAGCACTGTTTGGTCCTGACACTGGTCTTTGAAGTGTCTGAGAGCCAGAGAGACAGCTTTTAATTCTAGGACGTTTATGTGAAGTCCTTTTTCCTGGGGAGACCACAGACCCTTGGTGGAACTTTGATCTAAGTGAGCGCCCCAACCTACGTTTGAGGCGTCGGTAAAGAGTTGGATACTGTGGTCTTTGGGATGAAGGTCTGCGCCTCTCATCACATTTGTAGGATTCTGCCACCAGTCCAGATGAGCAGAAATGACTTCTGTCCAGGGAAGGAGGCTGTCCAGCGACTGAGGAAATTTCCAGTGCTCTTTCAGGTGAAACTGAAACGGTCTCATGTGAAGGCGTCCCTCCGGGACCATCTTCTCCGTTGAGGCTAGCAACCCAATTAGAGACATCAAACATCTTGCAGTCAAAACATGTTTCGACTTGAGTCGTAGGATCAAATCCTGAAGTTTGAGCCATCTCTCTTGAGTGGATTTTACAAGGGCTGAATCTAGGTGGTATTCGTAGCCCACGAACGAGAACACCTGAGTTGGTTTCAGTTCTGATTTCTCTTGGTTTATGATCCATCCCAAGGACTGGGTGAGATCTACCACTGCCCGAGTGTTCACTAATGCTTCCTCCTGGGACTGAGACCTGATCAGCCAGTCGTCCAGGTATTGGTGAAGTCTGAGTCCTCTGCTGAGGGCCATGAGTTTCACTTCTTTTACGACCATGGTGAATACCTGGGGGGCTGTGGCTAGTCCGAATGGGAGCGAGGTGAACTGGAACACCTGTGACCTGTGGCAAAATCTTAGGTACTTCCTTGAGTTTGGATGGATGGGGATGTGGAGGTAAGCGTCCGACAGATCTATTGACGCTACCCATTCCCCTGGAATCAGAGAAGTCCTGATGGACTCTGGCGTTTCCATTTTGAACTTTTCTACATGTAGAAAAGTGTTGAGCCTGCTTAGGTCTATTACTGGCCTCCACCTTTGGTGAGGCTTGGGTACAAGAAACAGGCGACTGTAAAACCCGAGAGATTTTACATTTTCCACCCTTTCGATAGCGTTCTTTAACAGGAGAGACTGGATGCAATCGGCCAAGGCTTGGTCTTTTTGAGGGGCCTTGTACTCTGATACAATCAGAGGAAATCTTATCAAGTTTGGCCTTGAGAGGAATGGCAGAACGTAGCCATTGGTGATGATATTTAACACGTTGGCTGAGCAATTGTTTGCGTGCCAGTCTCTCCTGAAAGAACGGAGGCGACCTCCTACTGGTGGATTGATTGAGGCTTGATAGGAGTCATTGGGAAGAGGGGTTTCCACGCCCTTTTCCTCTGTTGTGGGGTCGAAAACGACCCCTGGAGCCTCTGAAGTTTGGTTTTCCTCTAGAAGAGGGAAACGAATAGTTGCTGCTTTGGGAGGAATTGCCCCCAAAGGGGCATTTCCTGTAGGAGCCTCTTCTCTTATTGTGGTGGGAACCACGAAAGGGCTTATTTTGGTAGGGTCCGAAACCCTGAGTATCTTTTGAGGTGCCTTTTTTGAGAAGGAAGTCCTCGCCTTCCTTCACTGACTGGGAGTTGAACAGGGAACGAGTCCAGAGAGAGGAATTCCTGAGCTCTTGACGTCTGGTTTCCCCTAATTGTGGCTGCAGATGGGACATTTCGGCTTCGCGTCTAAGCAAGCCGGAAGTTGCCATTGTGTAAAGTTCCCTTTGTAAAATATGGGCAAGGGATTTGCTCAGGCAGGTTATGGCCTTATGTTGAATAGTGAGGGTCTTCTCCCAGAGATCAAAGTAGTCATAGGCCTCATCATAACCACGTTTTACTGCTTTTTCAGGGTCGGCACCTTTCCTGACCTGGGACTTGACCTTCTTGAAGGTCTCTTTCAGTCCATAACGACACCTCCTCATGGTGGAGTTGCAGGAGGAGGATGTCTTGGCAAAAGTGGTCGTGAAATTCAACGTGGTTAAATTGTACCTTGCCTGTTGTTCTAAGTCCTTGAGGACAGAGAGTGGGACCTTGCCTAAAGGGGCCCCCGAAGGTTTAGGAGAAATACAGATCTTAGCAAAGTCTGCATTTAATTCTTGGAGTTTCTCCGAAAAGCAAGGTTGTCCAACCTTGTACCACTTAGAAGTGGAAGGGGGGGGCTTTGGGTATTTGCCCTCTGCCAGGTTTGCAGCCATAACGTCATTGTTAAATTTGTCAAAGGCATCTCTTATACCAGAGTTGAGGGGCAACATAGCTGATGGACCGTAGGTCTCAGCTCTTGGACGGCCACCTCGTCATCGATACCTATGATAGCAGTAGCAGGTCTGGGGACTGAGTCCCTCGGATCAGGTAATTTGAGGATACGTCGAAAAGTATCTACCTCCTCCGCATATTGATTTGGGATGTCAGCCAAAGCTACATCCCTATAGTAGGGCGGATCAAGGTCAATTTGAGGATGTTCCTGATCATCAGAGGCCATTCTCTGGGGTTTGGGAGACCTGTGTCTACGTCTAGGGGACTGATCCTCCCCTGACGATGAGGGCAAATATGTGGACCTTGACTTATGTTTAGACTTGTCAGAGTGCTTTTTTGGTCTAGGATATGAGGGGCGATCATGATCGGAATCAGATCCCGAACCTGAGATTGGAGCATGGCTAACCTTGTGAGAGGACGTCTTGGGACGAACAGACTGTGTATGTTCGGAAGAGCTAGGACGAACGTCCGAACCTTGCTCGGCCTGAAGGCGAGGAGGAAGAGAAGGGCCATATTCAATATCCATGGGTTCTGAAGCACTGACAGAGGTCTGAGGTTCGGTGCGAACAGCCGAAGAGGCGAGCTTATCAGCCAGGCCTTGTTGAGATTTAAGGAAATCGTCACGCATAGATTTAAGGGCATCATAGATGTTGGCTTGAAAAGCACCCAATTTCTGATCAAATTTGTGGTCCAGAGCCTTCTCTACAGAAGAATGGACTTTATGATGTAAGGCTGTACTGGGCGTGGGAGGAACAGTACGCCCTGGTGTAGTAAGAGGCAAAGGATCGAAAGATAAGGGTCTGGGACGTGGAGGTGAAGTAAACAAATGATCGGCCGCAGCCTCAAGCTCGGCTTGCGATCCAGAAAACGATTCAAAAGAATCGCCAAGAACCTCGTCCCGATCTTTGTCCGAAGCCTGTGAAGTGGGATGTTTTTTCTTGTATCGTCTTCTGTTAGCAATTTTAGTGGACTGTTCGTCTGTGAAAGACGCACAGATTTGACAAGTACCAGCTTTTGTAACACACAGATCATCGCCCTTCCCAGCATCTCTGCAGGAGGGACAGTAGCCATGACTGTCGAAGGGCTGACAGAAATGATTGCATTTGCTGGATCTGGGTTTATCTTTAGAAGACTGGTGGGCGGTGGCCATGTTTTAATGCAATAAAATATGAAATACTCCGAACCGTAGATTCGAGCAGTACTAGTGTAGTGGCGAGCACACAACACGTGAAATAAGAAGACGTTAAAACTGACAAAATACAGCACCGGAAGTGCTGAAAATTGGGAGTAAGATTCTATACTGCTAAATAAGGGAAAAGCCGAATTATGGACGAATGACAAACAATATATCCAGAGATATAATAGAAAACAGCTTTGAAGACTTAGCAGAGCATCCAATATGGCGGCGACCAACGAAAAGGAGGCTGATACACAGGAAGTGATGACGTCACGACAACCTATGAGGCCGAACCAACTACATGCTTGTTTTTCTCGAGCGTTGGTCGTCTGTGCCTCGCGGCAACCAGTAAAGCATTCAGTCCCACATGGTAAGCTATTGTAGCGCAATAAAAGTGTGTTTTGCCATTTTTGGCAAAAATTCGAAAATTCAAAATGGCTGCCATTTTTGGGGAAGGGAAATTTTTTGAAAATTGCCAAGAATACAATGCTCAGATACCCTGTGGGTCGAAAATTTCGACGAAATCGCTCTATCTCACATGGTTAAGGAGATAGAAGCAAATTTGTGTTTTGCCATTTTTGGCAAAAATTCGAAAATTCAAAATGGCCGCCATTTTTGGGGAGGGGAAAATTTTTTGAAAATTGCAAAGATTACATTCCTTAGATACCCTGTGGGTCGAAAATTTCGACGAAATTGCTCTATCTCGCACGGTTAAGGAGATAGAAGGAAATTTGTGTTTTGCCATTTTTGGCAAAAATTCGAAAATTCAAAATGGCCGCCATTTTTGGGGAGGGGAAAATTTTTTGAAAATTGCAAAGATTACATTCCTTAGATACCCTGTGGGTCGAAAATTTTGACGAAATCGCTCTATCTTGCACGGTTAAGGAGATAGAAGGAAATTTGTGTTTTGCCATTTTTGGCAAAAATTCGAAAAATCAAAATGGCCGCCATTTTTAGGGAGGGGAAAATTTTTTGAAAATTGCAAAGAGTACATTCCTTAGATACCCTGTGGGTCAAAAATTTCGACGAAATCGCTCTATCTCGCACGGTTAAGAAGATAGAAGCAAATTTGTGTTTTGCCAGTTTTGGCAAAAATTTGAAAATTCAAAATGGCCGCCATTTTTGGGGAGGGGAAAATTTTTTGAAAATTGCAAAGAGTACATTCCTTAGATACCCTGTGGGTCGAAAATTTCGCCGAAATCGCTCTATCTCGCACGGTTTAGGAGATATGAGCACATTTGCCTTTTTCAGTATTCAAAATAGCTAATTACTCATTTATTTAATTAATTACTCACTCATCTATGAAGCAATTCCCCCCAAAAGCAATCCCATACAAGCTATTAACCCAATGAACCTCCATACCAAATTTCAGAAAGCTAGGCTTAATAGCATTCCTTCAAATGTCTGGAAACCAAAGAGCTACTCAAAAGTAGCAAAGTAGCTATTACTCAGTTAGCTATAGAGCTATCATCACCAAAAGCAATCCCATACAAGCTATTAACCCAATAAACCTGCATGCCAAATTTGGTAAAGATAGGATAAGAACTGTTGCCTAAAATGTCTGGAAACCAAGTGGGACGCCGGACGCCGGACGGCGGAAAAAGCAAAAATAATATGTCCACCCCCCAGTGGGGTGGACATAATTCAGGTGAGATTTGTTGAATGTACAGTAAAGTAAGGCTTTTTGAACTGTAAAAGACCAATTTTAAGGCAAAACATCAATTTCTTCATAAAGTTAACTAAGGTTTTAGAGGTGGCGAATTTTAAATTCCTGGCGAATTTTAGATTTCTTACTCTATCCAGTTGGTGATCCGGATCACTCTCAAAAATTTAATGGGATCTACATTGTACCCATCTTCTCATTTTTTATGAAGATCCAATCAGTAGTATATGCGTAATCCTGCTAACGAAAAAACAAACAGACAAATGGACAAACAGACACAAAAAATGGTAATAAATTTAATACCTCCTTGGGGGAGGTAATTTCATGAATTTATATCCCATAAGAACATTTACTACTCCGAACACAAATAGAGGGAGCACTCAGCTCCAATCTCTGAGATCCAGGGATCATTTTGCTGGAGTTTTTCTTGTGTGTAGGTGTTCGATGGTTTTCAGTGGAGAATCTCGCCCAACTGCATTGAACTACATTACTTTTACTCTTCCATTGCCCTATAGAGTAAGAAATCTAAAATTCGCCAGGAATCTAAAATTCGCCACCTCTAAAACCTTAGTTAATTTTATGAAGAAAATGATGTTCTTGTCTAAAAATTGGTATTTTTCAGTTCAAAAAGTCTTAATTTACCATACAGTGAACAAATCTCACCACAATTCATTTATTTTATTAGTATTTTCACATGTGGCGAATTTCAGATATGTGGCGAATTTTAGATTTCTTACTCTATAATCTGCTGAGAGCAATGTTAAATAAAAAAAAATCAATCAAGCAATCACAGATAGAAGTGTAAACATTACCTGTGATTGTCCCAAATTGGCAGAAAATGACCGCAAAAACTTGGCTTTTTTGCTTTAGAATCTGATAAATCATTATTCCAGTAAAATCTCAATAAAAAAATTAATAAATCCCTGAAGATGAAATTTAAACTAATTTTCAAAGACATCCTCACTGTTGATGGCCAACAAAATAATTAAGTAAACAATGTGGCATATGACCAATTGGCTGTAGGACGGACTACTGTTAATGGCTTGGTTAAGGTTGGTATATAACCTTAAATTTGCATATATGCATTGGAAACTGCATTGGATGGTCCCAAAAATAGATACTGTTAGGAAATGGTAAGGGTATTTCACCATAAAAGGAAGTGTACACATTCAGACTTTTCACATTTGACAAATGTCTAAAATATGAATATGCAGTACATTACTTTTGAAATATAATGCATTGAATTGCATATTATTTTGTTTTTTAAAAAATTGAATTACACTGCATGCCAACACAACTGTAGTGATTTTTTTAAATTATGAAATAATGACAGAAGCATTTATAAGGATCTAAATATTCTAAACATTCTCTAATCTGCAAATATCAAAAAATAGAAAGTCCATAATTTAATTTTAACAATAGGTCATAAGGAAAAAGCAGCTGGGCTGTGAAATAACTTGGGGATAGACTTTTTTTGAAGAGATGGGATATCTGAAACTAGCTACTGTATCCTGTTATTGGATGATATGGGGGAATCCTATTTCATCAAACATGTGCTGTGAAAACAAAGTACAAGGCTGTTTGCAATTTTAAATTGCATAAAAACAGCAGGTCATGAAAAAAAATTTCATAATATGTAGATTTATTTATAGGCTTTGTGGCCTGGCTCTTTAAATCTTACTGTCTTTTTGTCATACCAAATGACTAGATACACACAGAGATATAAAACCCACCTTTTTCTGAAGTTCCTGTTGTATCTGGTCCAACTGATACTGTGTAGCACCTGTGTCTATTGCAAAGGCATTTCCACCATATTGACTGAAATTTACACATTTATTTTTGAAGCATGCTATGCTCATTCTTTCAATAACAAAAGTTGAACTTCTGAAAAGTTTCATCATTAAAATATGCAATACACTGTTTAAGATGATATTTTAAAATTGGACAAAGAAATATTCCAAAAGAAAATTTGAAAATGGTAATTGCATCGTGGAATAACAGTCATTATACCATACTAGCAAATTTTGTTTACATAATTCATCTAGTTATTTATACACATGGCAATATACTGTGTAGTTACCTATATAAGTAAGGATTAAATTTATTACCACACTAAAGTCATAAACACACATTATCACAATAAATTTCTGCATATATTTATAATACTTACTTGGTAAATGCATCAGCTATCAGTCTGACGAAAGTGTCACTTGCATATTCCAAAGCCTGCCTGATATCTCGATTTGTTCTGTGAAAAAAACACACCCAAAATTAACCCCTTTTCTCTTAAAAACTAATTGTCTTACAGACATTTCTTGACTGGTTAACTACTGTTGATTCAAATAAATATAAAGTACAATATAATATGTACAAATGTACACAAATATATTCATAACAACTTAACCAAACACTTGACCAAACTTTTCAGAAAAGTGTTTACTTCTCCCTGACTTCATCACATACATATTTCATCTCTGCTCACCTGTTAATGGCCAGTTTCATGGTTGCCTTTGCAACAAAGGGAAATCCCCAAGATTTGTCTGTTTACATAATTATCTGTATTTAAAGCTAGTAATGCGAGTTCTTGTGGTAAATGTAACAAAATATAACAAACCATGATTCTAGTCAGAGTTTTAATATCACAAACATGCTTCAGATAGGTTATTTAATTCTCTATTAAGTTACCAGTTAACGGATCAATACTAGGTGTCTTCATGTGGTTACCTCACCACAAAATTAGATGGCCATTTTAGCCTTTAAATGAATCAATCTTTCTTGGCATGAAAGAGACATCTTTGAAACAAAGCAGGAATTTGATATCAATGCTGAATCGTTTCACAAAGTGGCCCAAATTTTCTGGCTGAATTGTCTATTTTGCCACCTGACGATAAAGCCATAATTGATGATTCCCTGTATAATTGAGAATTATGCCTTAAAACATTTTCCAGGATGACTTGTATCATGACAAATCTATTAACTAGACAAAAAGGTCTGCAGGTCTTATGACATCATCCAGAGACATGAAGAAAAGTCAGTTTTCATTAATACAGCAGTCATATTCTTTTTAATATGGCAAAAAATGTTCTATATGCGGACAAAACATGTTAGAAAAACACAAAGAGAACATTTTTGAGACATCTGAAGCAAGCCTTGTGGTACTTAGCATCGCATCTGTAAAGTTGCATTTACCAAATCACCACTCGCAGCCATGTTTTTTATCAATTTTGCTCAAAATTAATAGGGTTCCTCTAATAAATAATATCAATGACTGTACAAAGTTTGAAGGCAATAGGTGAAAGCAGTCTGGACTTAGAGTGCACACAAGCTTTAAAACTTGGTGGCGGCCATCTTAAAAACAAGATGGTGGATACAAATTTTTTTTTTCAAAAGTTGTCCCCCTTGACCCTAAAATAGACACAGGAAACCTGAACTTGATATCTGTAATAGTTTTACTGTTATAATGTGCTACAGAGTTGAAAAGTGCTGAGTCAGCAAAATGTCAAAATTTAATTCGACAGTCATATTTTCTGTAATATGGCAAAAAAATGTTCTATATGGAATAAAACATGTAAGTGTTGGAAAAACATAATGGAAACATTTTTGAGACATTTGAAGTAAGTCTTGTGGTACTTAGCATCACATCGGTAAAGTTGCATTTTACAAAATCGACTCTGGTCACCATGTTTTATAATAAATTTTGTCCAAAATCAATAGGCTTCCTCCCATGATTAATATCAATGACTTTACAAAGTTTAAAGACAATCGGTCAAAGCAATCTGGACTTTGTGCGCATACAAGCTTTAACAAGAGAGTCAAAGATGCCCCAAAAGGCAGGTTACGCAGGCAGCAATAAGGTTAGCGACTGTTGTAATTACATTTAGAAACAAGGAAAAAAATGTTAGGTCACCCAGTTAAGGTGAATGTGTTAGACGTGCACATAACACCAATTTTGAAAGGAACCTAGCTATGATGGTGATCTATCTCCCTCTCAAGTTTGAATCCGATTGGACAAACCAGTTTCGAGTTAGAGTCCGGGAATGGAAATTTTGACGGACAGACAAACAGACAAACAAACGAACGGAATTACAGCTAAAGGAACAAAAGGAACCTAGTTATGATGGTGATCTATCTCCCTGTCAAGTTTGAATTCGACTGGACACAACGTTTTCGAGTTAGAGTCCAGAAACGGAAATTTTGATGGACAGACAAATGGACAAACGAACGGACGGAATTACACCAATTTCGAAAGGAACCTAGCTGTGATGGTGATCTATCTCCCTGTCAAGTTTGAATTCGATCGGACAAAGCGGACAGACAGAAGGACAGACGGACGTCGGACACATCAATCTAATAGGTGGGTTGGTTACACGCAACCCGTCTAAAAATGGGTGGTGGTCATCTTGGAACAACAGAAAAAAAAGCAGAGGAAATTCTGAAGAAACCATAATGAAATGGATGAACACTAAATATGACATGATACAAGCAGGATTTACTGTTCTATTTAGAAAGATAATTATAATAATTGTATGTCTATAAATCGATCATTTAAAACTGTTAGTGACCTTGACCATGATTTGTAGAGAATTAGTGAGTATTACTCGAAACATCTAATCTCTCCATCACTAATTGTGTGAAATTTTGGTGAATGAGATATTTCTTGCTCAACTTCTTACTCTTTCTGCAATAGTGTGAAGTATTGTTGAATCAGACTCGGCTTTGTTTCTAGAGCTTTTACCCACATACAGCTAACCATGTGATCGATCTCACTAGGCCGTGGAACAGCATTCCTGTCTCTGGAAAGGCAAAAAACATGCACACCCCCAACTACGTTAATCAAGCGTATCTTCTATGCTTTGCTAATTACAACTTAATACGCAATAGTTGGATATAAAACTTTAGATTTGGCTAAGGATAAATACACATTTTGGAAACACTTTATTAAACCACCCAACACATAGTGTAGAATAATATTGTATCTAACTCCTGAAACATGATGTTGTATTTAGCAAAACACATAAAAATACAAGTAATAATGGAATTATATTCGCAGAATATACAAGGACGTTCATTGAACAAAATCTGTAAATATTTGTACATTACATTTGAGAAATGTTGTATGTTCAATAAATTGGTATTTAAATACTCTCTTTTGCAATGCTTCGGAGGCTAAGCATATTAATAAATGGCAAAAAAGTATTATTTCACATTGTGGCATGTCACATTAATTGATAATTATAAATGTGATTCATTCAGGTCCAATTTTGCAAAACACAAGTCATTGGAACAGAAAGTTACCTTATTTGAAGCAGGTTTAAATTGTAGCATCACCTGTACAATCACATGGAGACTTTGGGATTTCTGATTTTTGTTTACAGGACACCAGGTTGTTCTAACAATCTCTTAACATCCTTTATCTCCAGAATGACTGCTGGGATTGGTTGTAAATTTTACAGACAGCAGAACTGGGTTTCATAATTAGAGAAAACTATTTCAGGATCACCAGACTGGCAACATATTGTCAAATTCCAAAGTTTCTAGCCTGAAAAAAATTATTTTGGTCCAGGGGAAAAAAGATGAGTTAGTGATCAGATACTAATAATTCGTTCTAATTATTATATCATTCACTCTACAAGCTAGTCAAACACTTGGGCAATAGTTTGGCCTTCAATGCTCCTAAGATTGGAATGAACTTTCCAACAATGTACACAGTGCAGCATCTATTGCTACATCAGCACCTTAGAGGATGTTTTCATCAATTTGGCACTTTATAAATGCTTCATACTACTACTGCCACTACTCTTTCAGGAAAAAGCTCAAAACCTCGCTCTTTGCAAAAGCATATCCATCATAGCCATCCTGTTACCCCTGTATCTTCTCTCGTATGACCTGGCCATGTCAATAGACTTATGACCAATAAAATTTGTTATGTTTAGCTGAGACTTAAATTTGGTCAATTGATGGCAATTAAGTGCTATAAAAGTCCACATTAGATTAGATTCCCCCAAAAAACTTAGCAGACCTACCTGTCTATTCTGAGGTTGACAAAGTTAACTCCAGTCACCAGATCCTCTCCTGACAGGTCTGAAACCCACACACCTTTCACATAGAGCTGTCCTTGGTACTTTGAGTCCAACAGAAGTGAGCCTAAAATACAGTAGACTCTGTATCACTAGAAGAATCAATATGTACAGGACTTGGTGCTGGTCATGGCTAACTCCCACTTGTATCTATGAGATTGCAAATTTAATAAGTAAATTAAATTTTTATAAGATAATGCCTTACCCAATAGACAATTGCTAATCTGCTAGGTAGTGCAAGGTACTTCCTTCTTGCCTAGACAGCTTGACGTAACTTCATCTTTCTCGTTTGGCGCATGTACAACAGATGCGTTTCTAAGAAGCTCTCGACTTTCAAGGAATATTTATTAAATGCTTCTGAAATCTTACCTCCAATGCCATTATTGTTGTGCAGAAGTATTAGCAATTATCCATTGGATAGAATGTATTAATAAAAACATATTTTCCTTAAAGATTCCACCGTTGGGACCCCAAAACTGGTTCTATGTATAAAATCAATGTAAATGTATTTTATATCAGTGATATCACGTGTAACTAAGATCATGGTTCTAATTATAATTTTACTTTTGTAGCACTAAATCTCTATTTAAAAGACATGCTCTACTGCATGTTATACATGTTATTTGCATGAAAAGCACAGATCCAAAATCAATTGACCAGAGGCACAGCAGGGGTCAGCACCACAGAGAAACACTGGGTGAAACCGAAATAAAAGGGTGGGTAAACTTATGCAAAGTGATAAGTTTTCAAGTTCTTTCTGAACTAGGAGGAAGAATTGGCTGAATGTACACCATCAGGCAATTATCATTCCACATCATATGCAAAGCAGAGACCAAAGTGCTTAGTAGACTTATATACTGACGAGGCAATGAGTGTAACCTCAAGCACCACATCATCAGCTCGACTTCTACAAGTATTATACACAACTGTGTCTAGTTTTAAGAAAAAGTTTGAAATATTTAGGCAGTCTTAGACACAGAGTGATATTCATTGGGTAACCAATAGAGAGTCTTTCTTACAGGAGTATTGTACAAGTACTTGGTGGTATTGGTAACGACTCCAGCAAGACTGCTCTGAACACATTGCTATTTGCACATATCAAAAGCAGAGAGACTCCTAAACAAGGAATGTTTACAGTAGTCAAGTCAGCTATCAACCAAAGTAGTGTTAGTGTAAATAAAATTTAAGTGCTATTTTAGCTGTCAAATTTACAAACTCAGCCCATTGCAAACCAGGACCCACAAATACAAGGTTGTTCGGCTCCTTTATTGTACAAACTTGACCCCAAATGTTACAAACACACCTCCCTTTGTGATACAGGGATGCATCTACTGGTTTCCTCTGCCCATAAAACTACCCACTGTGATAACCTATGCAGTGTTGAAAGTGACGTGAAACCCCAATAAATAAATACAATATAGGCCCCTGTATGAAACAGTTCGCAAAACACATTTTCTGAAAAAAAATAACACAAATAAAGAGTACATATAAAGTTATATATACTACAGTTTGAGACTTGTCATACTTACCATTTTTAAGTTACAGGGCAAAATATGTGAGAAATGTCAGAAAAATGTCCAAGTATGGTCTTAATGGGCCTCAAACGCAATTTTAACCTTAACATAAAGTGTTGATTTTTGGCATATGTAAGAAGAATATATAAATGTATTTCCAGGTAAACTTTGAGCCAGATGAGCCATATAGTATTTGACCTAGAAGACATTAAGTGGCCAAAACTCAAATTTCTGACCTTAAGGTGGGCATGAATTCTTCATTATTAGGAGTTTTAGGTCACCTTAAAATAGGGTTCCTCTCCTGACTTAACATGTTTGTGCTAAGTTTGAATGAAACCCATGAAAGTGTTTTTGAGTTATCGCACACACAAGTCAAAACATTTGGGGGCAATGGCTGTGGCACACAGACATGAAACCAGTATATCCCCGACTTTTGTTAATAAGAATTTTTTTTTTTTTAAATATTTGGGTTGGTCGTTGATGTTTGCTCTCGCCAACATATAGCAATAGTGAGGATAAGACAAGGGTATTTTGCATAATAAAATAATCCATTTTAACTAAATTACTATTATACATAAATAAAAAATACCTTAGTCAAATCGGCTCCCTGGAAAGTACTGTGCTCTCAAAGACCATATGTTAAACAAATGACAAAAATTACAATCTAATAAGAATGTGACTTAATAAAAACTCTTATAGCACTTAATTTCTTTTAAGTCAATTGCACTTTCAATAAAACTAACACAAACTAGACCAAGGACGCATCTGTGCCCAGATGCAAGGCATATCCACCGTAAAAGGACAACTACCAGGGTTTTGAAGATAAACAGCATTTTAATGAGTGAGTTATAAGCACTTTTAAATTTGGCTATCCTCCTTTGACCTTGAAGGAGCGGCCCAAGGTCAAATCTAACCAATTCAGAAGATTCCTAGCCCATGATTTCCTACAGGTTGGTTTCACATTGCAAACCTCTAGGACCAATAATAGGCAAGTTATAAGCACTTTTAACTTTGGCTATCCTCGTTTGACCTTGAAGGAGAGGCCCAATGTCAAATCTGACCACATCAAAAGATTCCTAGCCCATGATATCCTACAGGTTGTTTTCACATTGCAAACCTCTAGGACGAATAATGAGCGAGTTATAAACACTTTTAAGTTTGGTTATCCTCATTTGACCTGGAAGGAGGGGCCCAAGGTCAAATCTGACCACATCAGAAGATTCCTCACCCATGATTTCCTACAGGTTGGTTTCACATTAAAAAAACCTCTAGGAACACTAATAAGCGAGTTATAAGCACTTTTAAATTTGGCTATACTCATTTGACCTTGAAGGAGAGGACCAAGGTCAAATCTGACACAGAAATGACTGTGGTGGCCACCTTGTTTTTTAAAATGAGGCCAAAAATATTCCCAGTCAAGATTTTGTAATGATGAACATATCCTGCAAATTTGAGAAGTCTAGCTATAATTCTTTCTTTTTTTTTTTGTTAGAGCGGTAACAATGAAATCTCTCTACACAATGCGGTGGCAGAGGCGGCGTTATGAAGCAAAATCCAGAGTATCCACCGGATGAACGTCAAAATATCTTTCACATATGTTAATTGGACTATGCAAATATCACTTTACAAGTTGTCACCCTTATGAAACAAATATAACACGATCACAAAAAAAATATCTGTCATTATTTGTATTAATAACCTAATACATGATCACCTGTGTACTGTGCATACTAAATATCTGCCAGTCTTAAGAGTCTGTCATATGATGGAGATTACGATCTATAAAAGTACTCTTATTGCATGACAATTAATTTTTTTAAACTGGGGGCTGACTTGCCTGGGGTCGAGTTTTTAGGGGGCCAATTTGCCGAGGGCTGATTTGGCAAAGGGCCGAATTTTCCAGTTCCCAACTTAGGGCTTTGAAACTGAAAGAAATTCAAATGTTTGCACAAATATGGTGAAATTAAACACAAGCGTACATTTGCCATAATTTAAACAGGAAATATATATTCTCAAGATGTTTTGAAGTTTATAAACTTCATTTACAACGAATATAAAGTAAAATGTAAGATATTTCCTCAAATTTATATTATGTTATTTACTGTTTTGATGAAGTATTAACTAGTAGAAATCCTAATATAATCACATTTTCAATAACCACTATTTAAATATACTTTGCGAATTTCGCCATTTTTACTTAAATGAAACGAAATACGGTATGCCAGTTGTTCTTTCATACCACTAAGTTATGTGTCGAAATTGGTCGTAACAAAAGCAAATTATTTTATAAATTGCACCCCAAATTCAAAAACAGTCTTAAAACAGTATTTAAACTTCATGAAATGACCCAGATTGCAAATTGTCTCACCAATTTCAGTTTTCACCTGATCTTCTGGCGGGTGAAGGAATAGAAACCGGAATTTCTGAAATAAATATCAACACTGATTAATATTCAAATTAATTCAAATTACACCTATGATGGAGTAAACAAACAAAAATCAGGCAACTCAGTCGAGAAGGTGAGTAGAGTAAGAAATCTAAAATTCGCCATATATTTGAAATTCGCCACATGTGAAAATACTAATAAAATAAATGAATTGTGGTGAGACTTGTGGACTGTATAGCAAATTAAGGCTTTTTGAACTGAAAAATACCAATTTTTAGACAAAAATATCATTTTCTTCATAAAATTAATTAAGGTTTTAGAGGTGGCGAATTTTAAATTCCTGGCGAATTTTAGATTTCTTACTCTACAAGCTAGCAAACAAGGGCTGATATTCACAAAAAGTCTCACACCCAGTTTCAAACTCAAACCCACTCACAGTCTCAAATTCAAACTCAGTACCACATATTAAGAAAAAAACACACACATTTAGTATTCTCGAGTGAAATGCTATCTATGTAGTATAATGACTATAAGCACAATCTAAAATTAAAAACAGTCAAACAAAATTAAAAATGTTCCCATAATCTCAAACATTTAAGAGTACTTTCGTGCAAAAACTTAGATATAATAAAAATTGACACTTGTTGATGGATGAGTAATGATAATTATGCAAAGTAATAATGCAAGGGAATACCCCAAAATATTACCCATAAATGTATCATTTGTCCATCACTACTTGTTGATGTCTAATTAAATTTAATCATTTAAACAGGTAATGACTAGATTGTATGTTAAGGCCAACTTACAAATTTTAGCCATTCATTGTACTCCAGAGTTACCGTAGTAACTGTGTCTTCATCTTCTGTTTGAATGGGAAATACTTCAGTATCAGAGTCATGTGGCACCACACTGGTTCTATCTGTAGATATCGATTTTATATTTAAGCGGGCATTGAAATACCTATTTTTGTAATTTTAAATTACATAATCGTTCATTTTGTGTTCTAAAGTGTTGAAATTTAAATAAATATACTTCACATGGGTTATTTTTATATGATTTACACCATTTGATAATTTTAATTTAAATAATAAGTAATTTTACCTAGAAAATGCAAATGGAAAAGAACGATGTGAAATGCATTCATGATATAATGGCACCATTGACTATAAAATTTTTTTTTAAATTATATATTATCGAAATGTGAAGAAATTCCCAAAATTTGAACTTCAGAGGACCACCATCGGTCTTCTAGTGGAAGACCGAGGCCACAAAACAACATGCTCGGATGTCTTACCAGTATATACCAACAAACCAAATTTGAAAGATCCACCTAAAATATATTCTGAGTTAATGAATATGGAAGGAAATCTCCACGGGAAAAAAGTCTGAAAGGCTGATGTTCGAAGGTCAGCCATAACACTGAAGAAAGTGGTCAATAGTACAAACAATCAGAAATTTTGTGAGATGTTTGAACAAATTTATAATTTTGACTAGATGGATGAAATACGAGCTACATAAGGGGGTAAAATGTAGACATTTTCAACAATTGGTTCATTAGAACTAAAGAGATTTTTGCTCTTCTGAACTAAAAAACAATCAGATTAAGAACAACACAAATAGCAGAAAATGCGATAGGTTATTGAACCAACCATCATTAAAATAGATTTACAGTGTCTGTATTCTTCGGACTTCATCTCCACAATATCCATGAATACTAAAGCCAAAAGGCTCATACCGAAATACAGATTTCTTAACGCTTTCATTTTAATTGCTCAAAGAGAAACCTACCGGATACAAACACGGTGAGGACCTTTTCTTCAAAATGTTCATCTTCTGAAAGATCAAAACGCCAAACGTCTTTACTGGTTGTCATTTTAACGAGCCTCCCTTCTCTGACCAATGCCAAGGCCCCTATCTTTAGCCCTTCACCAAACTGGCCAATCACATTTGCTGTCTCACTTTTCTGGCTATAGCCCAACAAGAGTATCTTTTTGTGAAGAGATGTGTGCCTGATGTGAAGTAAGGAAAACATGGTCTGAGTGTCTAAAGAACGGTTGCACAACCAACATGATTTTGCTCCTGAACATACAACCGGGAGTCCGGGACAGTCAGGAGTAATGATGGGATCATATATCGACATTTCAATATTGATCGATATATCTTCCGAAATTTCAATATTGCTACTAAAAGTGTTAATTTCAATATATTTTCTAGCACCTGCCAGGAAGAATTTTCAAAATAGTGTTGCATCTTATCAATTCCTGGTAGTTTGATCATCCATACTGATACATTAAAAGACTTATGATGAGATTTTTCATAAGGTTTACTTGCTTTTATAGGCAGGTTGTATTAAATTCATGGTCTGTTTTGTAGATGTTATATGCTTGCAAAATGATTTTTGATAACCGAAGCATCAGTAGGTGCAAAATAATGCATTTTACGTTGTGAAATGATATTTCAATATTGATCGATTTGCAGAGCCAAATTCTAGTTTGATATCAATATTGAAATTGCATTTCAATTCTTACACTAGTCTCAGGAGGCAAAGTCCAAGCTGTGAAATTGGGATAATCTAGACATCTAGGATAATCTAGAAAATTAAGCTTCTTGCATCATCCCTGTATGTTGCAACATAAATCGATCAAGTGGATTTCATAATCTAAACATTAACAAAGATTTCTCATAGTCAACTATAAAGTACAGTAGATCCTCTATTTTCCAAAACAAGAAAATCATTTCTCTTAATATCTATTGACACACCAGATGTTTCCGTGCCTAATGTACTGTATTTTCTGCAATACTAGATTCTTTATGCAAGCAGTCAGGGTCCACGGTGGTGCAGTGGTAACACACTCGCCTCCCACTTCTGAGATCAGTGTTGGAATCCCGTCCTAACCTCAAGTGGGAAAGCTGGTAGTAGCTCATCCTTGGTTAGCAGTTTACAGTACAGAATCTTGACAACTCTGGCCCTCCAACTACCAGCCACAATATAACCAATAAAAAGGTACTTAGTAGTGAGTGGAATTGGCTCAATTTTCATGGTCAATTATTCGTGCATTTTTCCAACCGATGATCAAGCACTGACTGATTATTTTACTCCATTGTTGGTAGGGGTGTTGCGGTAGCGATTTTTTCCTTCCGGTTTCACGTCTGGTACTTCCCGGTCGGTTACCGGTTAACCGTCTCTTATTTAACAAAACCGGTAGCTGAACTTATGACGGTTTGCAATAATTTATTTACCGTACCAGTGATACCGGTACTACCGCAACACCCCTAATTGTTGGTGATTATGTCATGAAACACTTTCCAGAATAAATGTTTTGTCAATCCAGTAAGAATAATGGTGTTCCAACATTTAGAATCTACCAAAACTACTCACTCTCTGTAAACATGGCAGTAGGCATAAAAAAATCGAATTTCAAGACAAATCTGTCAATTTGTTATATAAAAATGTCTAAAATATTTTTAAAACTATTGAGGTATATTAGAAAAGGTAAGATTTAAGCTGAATAATCAATTATTAGAAAACGTCATTACCCAAACACAACTGTACACTCACAAACGATTAATTTAGCACATGTCTAATCGTCCCACCACTAGTACTAGGTGCGATGTAAAACACTTGAAAAAATTAACTAGGCAAACAGTTCTGACCTGTTGATCAAATGAAGTTTACTCTGTAATTTATCTACAATGAGAAATCCCAAAGATGGTGGTTCTGAAGTTGTTGAAACAGCCTCATAAATTTCATAATGAACATCTTTTCTTGTCTGAATGAAAAAGAAAAAACTTTATTAAGATAACATAATTCACATTACTTGAACAATTTTATCTCAAAAACTTAACTGAACAAAATGCAGAGTGTAACATGTACCAAATTCTCAATGTAAACATATTGCAAAAATATTTTTTGCCAGTAAAAATTCAAATACTTTACAAACCTTATTCAATTTGACTGTTCATGGTGTTTGAAACATTTAAGAATAACTTTTTCTGAATAAGTTGTAATTTTAGAGATAAGAATCTCTTCGAAACTTTTCACAATCTGAGAAGTACTGGACTTTTTCCTTTTCAATCCAATTTCTACCAACTGGCCGGCAGACAATTGGCTGGTGGACAACTGGCGGGTGGACGATTGGCCGGTAGACATTTGGCCGGTGACTTTAGTGAGGGGTAGGACAATTGGCCGGTGACTTTTTAGATGTTGTTTTACTATTGTGCCAAATTGTATTAAATGTAATGTAATATTTTTATGCTGAATATTTGTGTTTTTCATCCCATTCTAATTGTAATAGTCTGTAAAATGTTTTATAACATGTGTTTTCTAAACAATTTACCAACATCTCACAAATAAGGTACAGAAAATTAACAAGATACTTATATCTATGCTTGTCTGCAGAGATCCTTTGCAGTCTAGAGCACTTTTCCTAGCACACTGCCAAATAATTGTATTCTTACTTTTTTTATTTTTACCCCTCCTCTGGTGGTGGGAAACAATTCCATGATTTTTGGCAAACAGTACTCTTTTAATATTTTTATCTTCGTCACATATATTATTCTGAGAGTAAAGAATTTGACCCCTACTTATATACACAGTGTCCCAATACAAATTGCAATTGAGCAAAGAGCCTTTTGCATTAAATGTAGCAATCCTGAGCAGTTATCAAAGATTAAACTTGCCATAAATTATAAATTCTGAGTAGGAATAAAAGGGCCTTTAGTTCTTTTATGAACATGTTAATCTTAAAGCATTTTGCATTAAATGTAGCAATCCTGAGCAGTTAAATTAGAAATTCTGAGTAGGAATCAAACAGCTTTTGGTTCTTTTATGAACATTATATTTAATACAATTTGGCACAATTTTCAACAACATCTAAAAGTCACCGGCCAATTGTCCTGACCCTCACAAAAGTCACCGGCCAAATGTAAATTGAACTTAAACAGGTGCGTTTTTCCTAGCTACAAATAACTGGTATTCTTACCTCAGAGAATACAATATCTAAACCAGATGACTGATTTCCATCATACAAGCCATCATGCCAGTTCTGCACAAGCTCTCTGATACCTTCCCATGTACCCCAGCTGCTGGCATACCTTGCTGAATTTGAATGTAATTGTCATTAGATTTCACAATAAACAAAATGCAAAACACGGATAAAATTCACAATAACCACCTGGTCAAAATCACACAGCACAAGATTGTTTTTAAATTGAGGTTTACAAAGGAAGATAAAACGTTAGAATTTACAAACTTTTTATGTACAATACCTGGGCTGTACCTTATTTTTACACCAAGAGCTCATTAATTTAAGCTCATAGCATTTAGGTTCAATGTTCAACATTCAGATCATTCCTTAGTCTCGTTATTTTTGGAATGCATCATCATAATCTAACTAGAATTTCTACTATCCAAACATGTAGACCGTCTTGCATTGCAACAGAAGGTACAGCACACAAATAAAGAACATGCAGTATGAACTTTTGAAAACATTTTTAACCCTATATCAGTAAGGCGACACATTTTGTATGGCTACAATACTAAAATGAACAGAAGTAGGCTACATCTACCACTGCATTTTAGCTTTTATGTAGGCAAGTCATTCTTTAAACTGATGCACGAATGAGTTAATAATGCTAAATCTCTTGCCCATGAGCAGTATATCTGGATCATAAGCATCAATCTGGAACTGTATTTACTATGAGCATGATCAAGCCATGACCCCCAACTTTGTATGAAAACATACCCCAATCCAATGAATATATTTTGTGTTATGTGTGTGGATATTGCCAAAATATCATAAAAATATAATAATAATTTTGGATTTGCAATCTAGATCATCTTTAAGGAGCACTAAGACAAAGATAAACCTCATTCTAACTGAAAATATAATTCCCGATCCAATGTGTAGCTTTTGAATTTTGCATAGGCACAAACAGGCCATTTCAGTGGGCAATGACAAACATGACTAAAATCTATTTTGCCAAGACAGCGCAACTTCATGTATGACTAATGAAACCAGGTACGGCAAATCTTATTGCGACCCAGATTCATACTTGATGGTGCATTGGTATCAATAATTCTCTCATAGATTTACATTTATTACTTTGCAAAATTTTTGCAAAGTATATTACTCAGTCTATATGCTTCTTTGTTTACAGCATAACTCAACAAGAATTCAGTAGAATTGTACTGTGTCACCAGCTTTGGTTAAAGACTGAAGCGGATGCAATTCGAAAGGACTAACATTATGCTGGCTGACTGGCAATATTATTGCAGGTCCAGACCACCTTTCAGAAGGACTGAGCCATGGTGAAGCCCCCAACTTGTTAAAAAATATAACCTAGATCCAATATTATATTAATACAGGTTATGACAAATGCACACAGGCAGACAGAGAGGCAAACACACAAAGTTATCACTTGCCAAGTTTTCACTAGATGTCAGCAGTCAGCAGAAAATTCAATACAATATCATTTTGGTAACTTACTGTTAAAATGCTAGTCATATGCCCATATAAGTTAATGCATTTAGCAAGATGGGTCCTGTCTGCCTCCTCTCTTCATGGGGGAAAGAAGGAATTACTAATTGTCCGCCAGTTTGTGGGACAGCAAACAAGTGACATCATTGTCTAATCTTGTGGAGTGTAATGTTATCTTACCCTACAGGTCTTCTCCAGGATTTTATATATCCACAACCTAAAAATTTCTTTTTCAACTTAGATTTGTAGCAATCAGCTCACCTGTGTTCTAAATGCAATACTTTTCAAGTTTTAAGACATTTAAGATTTTAATGCATTTAAAAACTAGAAAAAGGTTTTTGCTAACAAAAACGAGCGGCCCCAATGGAGATGTGGGGTTATTAAAGCTGTAGTATTTGAGGTATCGGACTGTAAGCAGAATGTAAACTTTACTGTGTTTTATATTTTACTAAAAGATTAGATCATTTTACTATAACCTGCTAGAAAAAAAATGCTTTTGCAGAAATTCCATCTAGAAAGTATGTATCTTGCATATTTCTATTCTATAGACCTCAATATATGCCCCTTAAATGTGTCTTAAGAAATAACAAGTCAATCTAAAATGTTACTGGATTTATTGGGAAAGAAAAGTATGAGTTTACAGAATAATATTGGAATATTTATGAATGACTCAGCAATTGAAACTAGAGGAATGCTTTTGCTAACAAAAGCCAAGCGTCCCTTAAAGTTTAAAATGCTTCGTGGTTTTAATAAACATGCTGTAAAGCTAAGAATGCACAAAGCTGCACTGTATGCTTTCCCAATACCTCTTAATACATTCTGAAGCTATAAAAGCAACAATAAAGGAGATATAAGGCAAAAACTCAAAATCAGCTATTTTATGACCCCAGTTTGACCCATAAGGGGGGGCCGTGGGGTAAAACTGACCGGCTATTTAGACTCTCCACTGATGCTTTCCCAATACCTCTTAATACATTCTGAAGGTCTAAAAGCAACAATAAAGGAGATATAAGGCAAAACTCCAAAGCAGCTATTTATGACCCCAGTTTCGCCCATAAGGGAGGGTCGGGGGGTAAAACTGACCGGCTATTTAGACTCTCCACTGATGCTTTCCCAATACCTCTTAATACATTCTGAAGGTCTAAAAGCAACAATAAAGGAGATATAAGGCAAAACTCCAAAGCAACTATTTTATGACCCCAGTTTGACCCATAAAGGGGGGTCGGGGGATAAAACTGACCGGCTATTTAGACTCTCCACTGATGCTTTCCCAATACCTCTTAATACATTCTGAAGCTATAAAAGCAACGATAAAGGAGATATAAGGCAAAAACTCCAAAGCAGCTATTTATGACCCCAGTTTGGCCCATAAGGGAGGGTCGGGGGGTAAAACTGACCGGCTATTTAGACTCTCCACATTTTCTTTCCCAATACCTCTTAATACATTCTGAAGCTATAAAAGCAACAATAAAGGAGATATAAGGCAAAAACTCAAAATCAGCTATTTTATGACCCCAGTTTGACCCATAAGGGGGGGGGGGCGGGTAAAACTGACCGGTTATTTAGACTCTCCACATATGCTTTCCCAATACCTCATAATACATTCTGAAGGTATAAAAGCAACAATAAAGGAGATATAAGGCAAAAACTCAAAATCAGCTATTTTATGACCCCAGTTTGACCCATAAGGGGGGGCCGTGGGGTAAAACTGACCGGCTATTTAGACTCTCCACATATGGTTTCCTATTACCTCCCAGTACATTTTATAGCTCTAAATGCAATACTTAAGAAGATAATAGGGGGGTTGGCCTAAATTTAAGGCTTTCAGATTGGAAGGTGTCAGAAAATCACTCATAAATGAGACATTTTTCAAGGGATTGCTCCCAAAATCTAATCAGCTCGCGTTTTCGATAGTATGAACAGGTATGTCAAATAATAAGGCTGTGTAGCACCTAGTTTTTCCTGAACTCCGATGACGGGGGGGTGTACTTCAAAAAATTGTTTTTGATCATGTGACCTTCATAAAGGTCAAAGGTCAAATTTAAGCATGCAGAAAAATTTACCCATGCCTAAGGTATATAACTGCCAAATATGGTTTGAAACCTTCTAATAATAAGGGAGATATTCAAGGGAGACCATAATGCGGCAGCGGCGGCGAGAAAACTGAGGCGAAAACAAATAAGCGCCCTTTCAGGGCAATTAATTAAAAATGTAGGCTTAGGAATAACAGTAGAAGATCATGATCCATGCAGTTCAATAATGCACAAAAGCAAGACCAAATTAAGATTCAATAATGCTAATTAAACCATAATTTGTACAATATTTTATACATATTGTATATTGAACCCTGTCATTAATGGACCCCTGTGGAATGTGACCTACAACCACTTTTTTATCTCCCCACACCAAAGAAGCCCTGTGTAGAATGAATCCAGGACAAAATGCCGGTGGACAAAATGCCAGTCAAAATTGCATAGGTGGACAAAATGCCGGCCAGTTTTGGGGTAGGGTGGACAAAATGCTGGTCTCTAAAAATTTTTAATTAGTTCAATTTCACAGCAAATCGCAATATTTTTAAAAAAATCAATCTAAAAAATGAAATATTTTGATATGAAAGTTACTTCATATCTTCTCATTTGTATAGTTATACATGCAAATTAGTTTGACATGGAGTAGTTCCTTTCAAGGCTATTTATTTTATTTGGAAAAAAAATGTATTTTAATTAAAACATAATTGGGCATTTGAAAATAAAGCAGAAATGACCATGGAGGTTCATCGATCACTTGAGAGATGATGCAGCTCTGGCAATTACCCATTGCTTCAAGCTACCCATGGACAACCCACCCAAGAAAAGACACAGAAAATGTACAAGAGATCTTTAAGAGAAACTTTTTTCAACCTATGTGTGCAGAGGTCAAACCAAACCATCTTATTTTGTAACAGGAATGTGTGATATAAGTGTTAAATATATTGTCATCAATGTCTATTTTGTTACAGAAATGTGTGATACAAGTGTCAAATGTATCAATGATGAATGTTCATTTTTTCCACATATAATGTGCCAATAGTACTTAAAAATGTATATCTGTGTTAAAGTGTTTGTATTGAACCATTTATTCAGTGTTATTTTTTATTGAAATATGATTTGATGAAACCGGCATTTTGTCCACCCTGCCCCAAAACCGGCCAGCATTTTGTCCGCCTATGCAAATTTGACCGGCATTTTGTCCACCGGCATTTTATCCACTGGCATTTTGTCTGCGCACCACGTAGAATGACATCCAAACTCAACTGACAAGGTCCCCTCACTCACACAATAGTACAGGTAGAGTAGTAGATTCAGCCATACATACACAAACACAAGGCTCACATTTGAACATTAGCCAAGAACATTAAGCCTTTATATCAATTGCTGGTTCAGCTAGCCTTGTCATCTGATCCAGACACTGTCAGATAAAATTCATCTAAAACATCTGAAAGTATTTGGGAAGTTTTTAAGGGAAATCAGTCTTCCTTTCCTTTCACATTTTGTGTAAATAATTTTCAAATGGTACAAGTAAATATTTATATGTTTAGTAGGAGATTATGATAGTTTGGGGTGTTTGATGGCTTCTGTGTGACTATAAGATTACCTTAAAAGGCAGACAAAGGTCCCACTCTGATTAGACTTACTTGAAACAGGGGATTTATAATGAAGACCACATAACCATATCTAGGCTTGTTCAATCCAAGCACTCTTATCATGAAAAGCTTTTGTGTTTTTATACCCCTTTAATTGGAAATTGTGTTGAAGGACATTGTTTTTTCTTGTGTGACTACAATCCTTCAAACAAAACTTACAAATAATACTCTGATGTCTTTTAGGGGGATCCCTGAACTTTGCCCTTCAGGAACTTTGCCCTTCAGGAACCATGCCCTTCAGAACCTTGCCCTTCAGGAACTATGCCCTTCACTAAAATTGAAGGGTAGGAACTTTGCCCTTCACATGGAAAAAAATCTTAATTAGAAAAAAAAATCTTAATTAGAAAAATTTAAAAAATAGAAGTCCACAGTATTTTTTTATAAATTATCAGTTTCTTTGAAAACTGCTCAGGAAAGAAATCAAAAGACTGGCCCCAACTTTGTTTATTTCAGTATTTCTTTAATGTACCAGATGAAGTAAGAAGCCATATTGATTCATCACTAGCACTTTGAAGTTTACAAGGAATTTATAAGGAGCCATATTCAGTTATTGTTCAGTTTAATCTTATAATGCAAATTAAGGAAACAATTTTCTTTGATAGGCAATTGTGTCAAAAATTGTAGAATTCTGATTGCACAGATAGTTTAAATTGCAATTGCATAAAAATCCCTTCTTCTTTCATTACTGTAGTTAATAAGTGATCAAAGGAATACATGTAAATAAAGAAATTAGGTGATTCTGACCAACTAAGTAGTTATTCAGGAATTGCATTAGAAAGCCCCTTTTTCATTCAATACAGTTAATAGCTGATTAAAGGAATGCATGCATATAATGAAAAGCTGAGGAATAATAGTGAGTAGGTAATTCTGGCCAACTGAGTAGGTACTCAGGATCATCAAAGTATATCAAAGGCCAATAGAGTAATCATGATAGCATTCAGTCCCTATATAAGTTCATGAAATCTTAAGCTAGCTATTCAGTACTCATTTATGATCAGTTGATTACCTTGACAATAATTAAAATGGAGATAGTGACTAATACAAAAGAAGGAAAGCTTCTGTGCCATAATGGCTATATGTACACCAGGAAGTTGACAAGGAAGACTAGTATTCGATGGGAGTGTTCACAAAGAAGATCTCTCAGCTGCAAAGGAGCTGTTACCACAGACATATCAGCAGAAAACATTACATCTTCCTGTGGCCATAGTCATGATGGTGATTCTAGTAAGGTAGAAGCAATGAAAATCAAGGCCACAATGAAGAAACATGCAACTGCAACCAGGGGGAAGAAAAATCCAAGACCTTGGTTTAGCCACAACTTACAAAGGGAAAAAGGATATCAAGCTCTTTTGTGGCATGATGGATGCCCTTGCTTTCCTCCCATGTGGACAGGTGAAAGATGGCATGGACTATCTTCAGTCTATATGTCCGGAAGAATTAGAAGACCTATTGGCCTACTTCAACACAACATATGTCAATGGCTCTTACAAAAGAATTCAAACTCCACCAGCATTGGGTAGTGAGCAGCCTGTACTGATGATGAGAAGAGTGGCCCCATTATTCCCACCCGAGTTGTGGAATGTATTTGAGGCCACCATGGAAGGTGGCCATAGGACAAATAATAGCTGTGAAGCCTGGAATCATGGATTCAGACAAATGGTAGGCCATGATCACCCCTCAGTATGGGTGGCTCTGGAATGTCTACAGAAAGGCCAGGCTTTGGTGTCTACCCAGCTTCTACAGGCTTCTAGAGGTGAGCTGCCACAAAAAAGAGTGAGAATGGCAACAGTCAGCTTGCAGAAAAAACTGAAACAACTCTGTAATGAATTCCAAGGACAACAGAAAACACTTCCCGAATTCCTGCATGCTGTGGGTCACACTATCAGACTGGGTTAGAAGGACATGAAAACTGGAATCCTGAAAACTGTGTTGTAGTTATAGTGTTTTTAAGTTACAATAACAGTGCTTGCTACTAAACAGTGTTTTTAATGTGCTTTTGAGTTGTTTAAACCAGTTTTTTCATTCTATAGTAGTATTGATTATATGTAGTATTTTAATATCAATAAAACTTTTTTAAATGTGATCGATTTCCACTGTGATTGATAATTTTTTTCATGTGAACGGCAAAGTTCCTACCCCTCAATTTTAGTGAAGGGCATAGTTCCTGAAGGGCAAGGTTCCAAAGGGCATGGTTCCTGAAGGGCAAGGTTCCTGAAGGGCAAAGTTCCGTACACCCTTTTAGGGGCACTACACACAGGGGATTTAGAACAATTTAGTCACTAAATTTCAGACCTCTTTATAGCCACTGTTTCGTATTGCTTTTTAAATAAAGGCATTTGGCTTCAAATTATTTACCGAGTGGGGACATTATACTTTTAATTTCTATTTACCAATTTATTTATTGGTTAAGAGGATTATTGGTGTGCAGATGAATAGACTATAACAGTGTGGGGAAAAAAGTATTGTCAGTTTGATTTTCGTAATCTTGTGAGGTGTTTGTTATTTTACCAGTAACTGATACTATATTTTTTAAAACAAATCTCCTAATTCTCTACTGCTGCCGTGTATCTGTTTTAAACAGTGATATTTTTTGTGCTTTTGTATGTACAATACATTAAAGCTTGCAAAGTTTTGGTAAAGGCTTGTTTTTGGCTTAAAGATAAAAGTATGCATTCTTCTGGTAAATGAAATTTATGTTTTGGTATTTTGTTATAATGTGGCCAATGGTAGAGAATAATATGTTGCTGATGCTTATAATTGTATGAATGGTAATTAGTGAAAATTAATTCTAAAGAAAATCTTAATGTGAGTAAGCCTAATCGATGTGTCCAGTTAAACTGATGTTAGTTAAACAGTAAGTCAGTTGGGGGCTGAAAGCCCATTTTTTACTGTAAGATGGCCATAGGTGGACTTCAAGGTGGACAGAAAATAAGAATGTCCATTTTGGCATCCTTTATAAGTGTGCAAATTTAACTGAGGTCAGTTGATCAATAAGATAGTTGGAGGCTGAAAACCCCCTTCTATTACTGTCAGGTGGCCATAATTTCATTCATATTGGGGCATTAAGTTGACCATAAAATAACAGTGTCCCTTTTGCCATCCTTTATAGGTGTGCAAAGTTTAACTGAGGTCAGTTAGAGGAGGCTGAAAACCCCCTTATTTCATTTTAAGGTGGCTACAACTTCATTCATATTGAGAGTTTAAGGTGACCATAAGTATTCTTTTTATCTATTTTAGTACCAGTGATAATTTAGATACAAAAAATGGAACAACAAAGGAGCCAGAGGATTTTATTCCAATTTGATGAGTTTAAGCAGGCCATAGGTCCATTAACATTTTGAGTTTAAGGTCACCATAAAGTCAGGGTTAAAACCCCCTTTTTGACACTTAGGTGACCTTAAGGTTGCAGATACAGGATTGAAACTTCGGCATGTGAAAGATTATCAAAAAGTAGCTGAATAACTTATCAAACAAAATGCCGAAAACCCGACTGCTTTTGAGATACGGACAAAGTGCCCATTTTTCAAAAATTTACAAAAATTAAACGCCTCCCATTCAGGCGTCTATGGTCCAATTAATCAGAAAATCCTTTCCAACCTGTGAATGTAGCTCTAGAATGTACCTGATAAATTTTATAGCACTGGTGTGTGTGTTTTTTTCTGAAACGTGATGACGAGGTGTTTTGGAAAAATGCTTAAGATTACCTTAAGTAAAGTTTAAGGTCTCCTCAAAGTATCCCAAAAATTCCCCCCCCCCCCCCATATAGTTTTAAAGAAAGATAAGAAGGAAAGAAAAATTTGAAACCCCAAGAAGTTATTCAAGGGAAGCCATAAACCGACGGTGGTGGTGATCAGTCAAATTTACGTGAAAACAAATAAGCGCCCCTGATGGGCCGCATAATTATTTCAAAAATTTATAAAAAGATAATTAAGGAAGACCCAGGCCTGATACTCACACATGGTAATCAACTTAGGGCTTGGTACATATATGCAAGATAAGAGAGAAATCCCTTCAATAGTCAATGAGAAAATTGTGTTAAAATATTGAAATGTTCACACTTTGGGTGGGGGTACTTCACTTGTAATGGCTCTGGGGAACAGACAAACAGACAGACCTGCATGAATTTTTTCGATTTATCATCCTCGACAGATAAAGTATCTTTTAAAAGTAACAGGATGTCTCTTGGCCTTGTGCTTTTGGAGTTGTTCAGCTGATATAAAAATGGTGTCCCAGTAATATTTTTTTCGGAGTCCTATGTTACAGATCGCAACATTTTTCCATTTAAAGTACTGTATTATTCTATTTATGCTGTATTATTGCATCACTGTATTGTTTATTTACATTGTCTGAAAATAAAATTATGATTCTCATATCTCTCTCAATTCTTTTTACTTGAATCTTGGTTGTTCCCATTGTAGCAGATAGAATTTCAAGTGAGTCACAGGTTACAAATAAGTATGTTTGGGCAATATTCAAAAGATCCAAACTAACTTGATCATGCGATATGCGTATTAAAGCTTTCCAACCACAATTAGACTGAGAAGGTCATAGACTAGTGGATTGACACTAGTAAATGCAGGACTGCCAGTCCAAGTGGAGACAAATTCTCCTGACACATACTTGCCAGCCTCAGTCTGCTGGTCTTGGCACATTTGCCACACTGCCAGTCCGTGTGGTTGTGTGGAATAAAATATTTATAAGTCCATAAACAGAAAAAAACTGCAATCATTACTGGGAGTTTAAGGTCACCTCAATATAGTTGTAGGGCATTTCTGTAACATCAGTTACATGTACCTGCAAAATCTAGATCAAATATGTCATGCTATTTTTGGTATATTATGTGGAATCATAGAAAAACTTGAGCTAAGTAAAATTCATTTCCATATGGGAGTAGTTTAAGGTCACCTTAAAATTGGGCACACCTTCAGGACTAGACACATCAATATACCAAATATAAACTAGAGGATCGCTCACAAAAAAAAAGATAATGTTTTTGCATAGCAAAAACAAAGCGTCCCGAAAAGGATATAAAGGTGAGTAGTGCTGGGACGATGTTTGCAAACTTCGGTATTATCGCTCACTGGCTCATTGCCAATCAATGATCGGTAAACTGTAAGTACAACCGATGATTGCTAAATTCATTTCTTCGCAGCCTTCTGGTCACAATAAAATGCTAACCTTAATAATATTTTGTAAAAATCTGAAATATTCTACAGTTAAAATCACAGAACTAGCCGTGAATGCAATAAAAATAACGTAGATAGAAACACCTTTGGGTTTTCCCACAGTTGTCAAGGTAATAATAAAATTAGCCAATCAGAAGTCAAGATACATCAAGCATGGTCTGTTATTGAGAGAGATGTCTGTGAATGGCTTTTAGGTTATATTATGGCTATATTTGTGGTACTGTGTGTTTATTTGCTGGTTTATAATTTGATATTTTATTTTTCTGTCTAATTTACACTTTCGACTCCATGGTTGGAAATGTTCGAACTTTGTTTACAAATTTCCGATACGAACATCGACAGGTAAAATCCAAGCGATCTCCCAGCACTAAAGGTGAGTGGTAAAGTATTAAGAAAATGCTTTGTTTCTAGCCTTATACTGTTGTGGCAACCAAAGTCAGCGCAGTCTGCTCTATCTAGCACGGTTTTCAAGATATAAGCATTTTTGTGTTTTGCAAAAAATTAAAAATGTCCGCTATATTTGGCGAGACAAAAATATTTTGAAAATTGGCATGGCTACTCTGCAGAGATACCCAGCAGGTCAAAAATTTTGTTGAGTTCGCTGAATATAGCACGGTTTTCGAGATATAAGCATTTTTGTGTTTTGCAAAAACTTTGAAAATTCAAAATGGCCACCATTTTTGGGGAGACAAAAATTTTTGTCAAGACCACTGCCGCGGTGTGTATCTCCCGCCGAGCATTAAAGCAGAAGAAATAGCTTTTCCGAGATATTCACAATTTTTCATTTTTGTGTGTGAAAGCTCTTCCAAAAGTAGATGAATGAGTTATTTGAGAAAAATTGGCTATCTGCAATACTATTAAGAGATAATTCGCATTTACTCATTTTGAGTAGGTGAGTAATTAGCTATGGGTCTGAAACTTCACCATGTGAAAGCTCTCCCACAAGTAGATGAATGAGTATTTGATAAAAATTGGGTATCCGCAATACTTTTACAGATAATTAGCATTTACTCATTTTGAGTAGGTGAATAAATAGCTATGGGTCTGAAACTTCACAGAGTGAAAGCTCTCCCAAAAGTAGGTGAATGAGTTATTTGAGAAAAATTGGCTATCTGCAATACTTTTAGAGATAATTCACATTTACTCATTTTGAGTAGGTGAATAATTAGCTATGGGTCTGAAACTTCACCAAGCGGAAGCTCTACCAAAAGTAGGTGAATGAGTTATTTGAGAAAAATTGGCTCTCTGCAATACTTTTAGAGATAATTCGCATTTACTCATTTTGAGTAAGTGAGTAATTAGCTATGGGTCTGAAACTTCACAGAGTGAAAGCTCTCCCAAAAGTAGGTTAATGAGTTATTTGAGAAAAATTGGCTATCTGCAATACTTTTAGAGATAATTCGCATTTACTCATTTTGAGTAGGTGAGTAATTAGCTATGGGTCTGAAACTTCACCAAGTGAAAGCTCTCCCAAAAGTAGGTGAATGATTTATTTGAAAAAAATTGGCTATCTGCAATACTTTTAGAGATAATTCGAATTTACTCACTTTGAGTAGGTGAGTAATTAGCTATGGGTCTGAAACTTCACAGAGTGAAAGCTCTCCCAAAAGTAGGTGAATGAGTTATTTGAGAAAAATTGGCTATCTGCAATACTTTTAGAGATAATTCGCATTTACTCATTTTGAGTAGGTGAGTAATTCACTATGGGTCTGAAACTTCACCCAGTGAAAGCTCTCCCAAAAGTAGGTGAATGATTTATTTGAGAAAAATTGGCTATCTGCAATACTTTTAGAGATAATTCGCAGTAATTAGCTATGGGTCTGAAACTTCACCATGTGAAAGCTCTCCCACAAGTAGATGAATGAGTTATTTGATAAAAACTGGGTATCCGCAATACTTTTACAGATAATTAGCATTTACTCATTTTGAGTAGGTAAATAATTAGCTATGGGTCTGAAACTTCACCATGTGAAAGCTCTCCCAAAAGTAGGTGAATGAGTTATTTGAGAAAAATTGGCTATCTACAATACTTTTACAGATAATTCGCATTTACTCATTTTGAGTAGGTGAGTAATTAGCTATGGGTCTGAAACTTCACCATGTGAAAGCTCTTCCAAAAGTAGGTGAATGAGTTATTTGAGAAAAATTGGCTATCTGCAATACTTTTAAGAGATAATTCGCATTTACTCATTTTTAGTAGGTGAGTAATCATCTACGGGTCTGAAACTTCACCATGTGAAAGCTCTCCCAAAAGTACATGAATGAGTTATTTGATAAAAATTGGGTATCCGCAATAGTTTTTGAGATAATTAGCATTTACTCATTTTGAGTAGGTGAGTAATTAGCTACGGGTCTGAAACTTCACCAAGTGAAAGCTCTTCCAAAAGTAGGTGAATGAGTTATTTGAGAAAAATTGGCTATCTGCAATACTTTTAGAGGTAATTCCCATTTACTCATTTTGAGTAGGTGAGCAATTAGCTATGGGTCTGAAACTTCACCAAGTGAAAGCTCTTTGGGATAGCTGCTCTGCAGAGATACCCTGAAGATCAAAAATTTCATCGAAATCGCTCTATGTAGCACGGTTTTCGAAATATTAGCATTTTTGTGTTTTGCAATTTTTGCGCAAAAATTTAAAAATTCAAAATGGCCGCAATTTTTGACAAGACAAAATTTTTTTGAAAATTGGCATGGCTACTCTGCAGAGATACCCTGTGGGTCAAAATTTCGTCGAAATCGCTCTATCTGGCACGGTTTTCGAGATATAAGCATTTTTATGTTTTGCAATTTTGCGAAAAATTCGAAAATTCAAAATGGCCGCCATTTTTTGCAAGAAATTTTTTTTTGAAAATTGGCAGGGCTACTCTGCAGAGATACCCTGCGGATCAAAAATTTCGTCGAAATTGCTCTATCTAGCAGGGTTTTCGAGATAAAAGCATTTTTATGTTTTGCAATTTTTGCGAAAAATTCAAAAATTCAAAATGGCTGCCATTTTTGGCGAGACAAAATTTTTTTGAAAATTGGCATGGCTATTCTGCAGATATACCCTGTGGGTCAAAAATTTCGTCGAAATCGCTCTATCTAGCAGGGTTTTCGAGATATAAGCATTTTTATGTTTTGCAATTTTTGCGAAAATTTCGAAAATTCAAAATGGCCGCCATTTTTGGGGAGAGAAAATTTTTTTGAAAATTGGGAAAACTACTGCGCAGAGATATCCTGTGGGTCAAAAATTTCGTCAAAATTGCTCTATCTAGTACGGTTTTCGAGATATAAGCATTTTTGTGTTTTGCAATTTTTGCGAAAAATTCGAAAATTCAAAATGGCCGCCATTTTTTGCAAGAAATTTTTTTTTTGAAAATTGGCAGGGCTACTCTGCAGAGATACCCTGCGGATCAAAAATTTCGTCGAAATTGCTCTATCTAGCAGGGTTTTCGAGATAAAAGCATTTTTATGTTTTGCAATTTTTGCGAAAAATTCAAAAATTCAAAATGGCTGCCATTTTTGGCGAGACAAAATTTTTTTGAAAATTGGCATGGCTATTCTGCAGATATACCCTGTGGGTCAAAAATTTCGTCGAAATCGCTCTATCTAGCAGGGTTTTCGAGATATAAGCATTTTTATGTTTTGCAATTTTTGCGAAAATTTCGAAAATTCAAAATGGCCGCCATTTTTGGGGAGAGAAAATTTTTTTGAAAATTGGGAAAACTACTGCGCAGAGATATCCTGCGGGTCAAAAATTTCGTCGAAATTGCTCTATCTAGTACGGTTT
The DNA here is from genome assembly GCA_964017235.1 of Sabellastarte sp. h YS-2021. NCBI lineage: Eukaryota > Metazoa > Annelida > Polychaeta > Sabellida > Sabellidae > Sabellastarte > Sabellastarte sp. h YS-2021. The sequence goes on along the minus strand of OZ024935.1, from coordinate 80,020,836 downwards.
TCGAGATATAAGCATTTTTGTGTTTTGCAATTTTTGCGAAAAATTCGAAAATTCAAAATGGCCGCCATTTTTGGCGAGACAAAAATTTTTTGAAAATTGGGAAAACTACTCTGCAGAGATAGCCTGCGGATCAAAAATTTCATCGAAATTGCTCTATCTAGCACGGTTTTTGAGATATAAGCATTTTTGTGTTTTGCAATTTTGCGAAAATTTCGAAAATTTAAAATGGCCGCCATTTTGGGCGAGACAAAATTTTTTGAAAATTGGGAAAACTACTGCACAGAGATACCCTGCTGGTCAAAAATTTCATCGAAATCGCTCTATCTAGCACGGTTTTCGAGATATAAGCATTTTTGTGTTTTCCTTATTTGGAAAATTCGTAATGATTAATTAATCATTAATTACTCGGCCATTTCTTGACCAATCAATGCCAAAATCTAATGATTTCCAGATTTTAATAGAATGAATGTATTTGCCAAGTTTCAGGTGAATTGATAAAATTCCTTTCAAGTTATCATCCGGACAAGCTTCCCCATCGAAAAAAGACATTTTTGGTCATGTGACCTCTCTGATTGGTTGAAATGTCACTGCAGCATATTCAAAAAAATTCCCCAAGGCTACTGCCTAAACCTGCCAAATTTGAAAAGAATCCGCCTAACGGTTACAGAGTTATAAGGAAAACAAAATGCGGAGCCGGCGGAGCCGCCGGAGCCGGCGGAGCCTGAAGGTCTCCCATACACAAACGAGCGTCCCACAAGGGACGCTTAATTAAATCTCTTATGTAGCTTTCAAATACTCTCCAGATATTAAATTCAATATAATTATGTTATCACTTGGAGTTTAAGGTCACCTTAAAATAGTCCACACCTTGAAGACCAGTTACACCCACATACCAAATTTGATTTGAATCGGTGAAGCCATGTTTAAGCTATTGCCCACAAATCGCAAAAGTTAAATTCAATACAAATATGTTATTAGTGGAAGTTTAAGGTCATCTTAAAATAGGGTACATATTGATGACTGGCAACATCCACATGCCAAATCTGAATTTCATCCTACAAGAAATTTTTGACGATGCTGGTCCTATATGTGATTCATCATCACTGAGTGACACCAAACTGTTATAACCTTAAACTCTAGTGTCTACAATATCAGCAATTTATTGTAACCTTACAAGAGACATTTTTCTTTTTGTCTAAATATATGTACATGCTGAACATCAATGAAAAAAATCAATTAGCACATCAAATATCCTTGAAAGATCAAAAAGTTGTCCCAATCTTAAACTTAATGGTAGTTTGCAGTTGTGATGAAGTAATCCTTTACTGAAGGTTCTGTTCAAGGTTTGTTACATCGTCAACTGAAACATGCCTAGATTTGCATTGTATTTGAAATACTTTTCAAAAATGGGTAAACTTTGAGTGAATATAATTCTGTTATTACTGGGAGTTTAAGGTCACCTTAATGTATGACACTCAGTTATTGCCAATTACATATACATGCAAATATAAATGAAATCTATAATTACTTTACACATGGGAGTTTAAGGTCACCTTAAAATAGGGCATATCTTGAAAACCAGTTACAACCACATGCCAAATTTGAATTGAATCTGTAAAGACATTTTTGAGACACTCCAAAAACGGAAAAAGTTAAACTCAATATAAGTATGTTACTACTGTGAGTTTAAGGTCACCTTATAAGAGAGCATACCTTGACAACCAGTTAGATCCACATAATAACTTTGAATTTAATCCATCAAGCCATTTTTGATGCACTGTCTGGAAGTCATGTATGATAACGACACACATCATGTATGTCCTCCATCATAGCTGCTAGTGACATAAAACTGTTGCAACCTTAAACTCATAAGTTTGAAATATCAGTAATTTACTATAACCTTACAGAAGAGACTGTTTTAGGTCCAGCTATATGTACATGATGAATATCAATGAAAAAAAAATGTCAACTTCCACATGAAATATCTTCCAAACACCAAAAAAAAATTGTTCCAACCTTAAACTCAATGTTAGCTTGCAGTTGTGTGGGCGTTTAAGGTAATCTTTTCCTGAAGGTTCTGTTCAAGGTTTGTTACATCCACAACTTAAGCATGCACAGAATTGCACAATATTTGAAATACTATTGGCAAACTTAAAGTCAATATAATTCTGTTATTAGTTGGAGTTTAAGGTCACCTTAATGTATGACACTTAGCTATGGCCAGTTACATATACATGCAAAATTTGAAATCTGTCAAGTTATTTTCAGTATACTTTATGGAAAAATAAAAAACTTAAACTCAACATAATTCTTCTATACATGGGAGTTTAAGGTCACCTTAATATAGGGTATACCTTCAAAACTAGTTAAAACCACATGCCAAATTTGAATTGAATCCGTCAACCCATATTTTAGATATGGTCCGGAAAAAAAACACCTTAAACTCAAGATAAGTATGTTACTAGTGGGAGTTTAAGGTCTCCAAACTATACAGCACACCCTGAGGACCAGTTACATCTACATGCCAAATTTGAAATTAATCTGGCAAGCCATTTTTGAAATACTGTCCGGAATAGAAAGTGTGATGACGACAGACAACATGGACGCCACAAAATGAGATGACGAAGCAATCCCTATATGCCACGCAGCATAAATGCTGGTGACACAAAAACTGCAATTGACGAAATTTTCAGGGAGCATCAAAGCTGTTACATGGAAGAATTGGTTCAAATTTGGGCATCACTGGATAATATCCTTGATTCTGGACCTTTTTTTCACAGAAATCTGCAAAACCTTCCGTGTTAGTGTCCTTGGGCCCTAATATGAGCATGGACAAAATGAGATCATTCAGTTAATGCCCTGTAAGCAGATCAGTGGTTCCCAAACAGACGGAGTAACACTTTTTACAGTTCTTGCAAAGTATGCACTCAGCTTGTCTCCGAGTGCTCTTACCTGTCAGACTCAATGAAATTTTCTTTAATCCTGGGTATTTTTCTCCACCATGGTCAGCCATAGTCCTAGATTAATTGTAAAATCAGAAACATTATTATCTCGTGCTCTCGGATCACTAGATCAGTTTCACTGCTAGCATAGCCAATGGTTGGGTACGCTAACAGGGATATCGGTCTATCATACCCAACGGCTGTGTACGCAAGATTTATATCAGTGCTAGTTTGCCCAACAGCTGTGTATATACACTACTGGCAGACCCAACTACCCTGCACCCAAGGCACTGAACCCTATGTTCCCAATGGCTGTGTACACTAGATCAGTTTCACTGCTAGTGTAGCCAATGGTTGGGTACGCAAGATGTATTACACTGCTAGCGTTCCCAACGGTTCTGTACGCCAGCAGGGATATCAGTCTCAGTCTAGTGTACCCAATGGTTGTGTACGTAAGATCTATTTCACTGCTAGCGTACCCAACGGTTGTGAATGCTAGCAGTGATATTGGTCTAGCATACCCAACGATTGTGCATGCAAGATTTATATCGCAGCTAGCCTACCCAATGGCTGTATACATACACTACTGGCATACCCAACTACCCTGCACTCAAGGCAACGAACCCTATGTTCCCAATGGTTGTGCACCCTAGGTCAATAGCTTTCTTAGCATACCCAACAGTTGTGTATGCAAGATCTATTTCACTGCTAGCCTACCCAACGGTTGTGTACGTTAGCAGTGATATGGGTCTAGCTTACCCAAAGACTGTGTATGGAAGACCCATATCACTGCTAGCATACCATACAGCTGTGTATGTACACTAACGGCATACCCAACTATCCTGCAATCAAAGCAGTGAACCCTTTGTTCCCAATGGTTGTGCACCCTACATCAATAGCATTGTTAGTGTACCCAACTGTTGTGTACACAAGATGTATTTCACTGCTAGTGTACCCAACGGTTGTGTACTCTAACAGTGATATCGGTCTAGCCTACCTAACGGTTGTGTACACAAGATCTATATCACTGCTAGCACACCCAACGGCTGTGTATGTGCACTAATGGCATATGCAACTCTCCTGCATCCAGTTAAAGCACTAAGTTCTGTTTTCCCAATGGTTATGTACCCTAGATTAACGTCATTGATATTTTCTTTTGTTAGTGTTACCAAAAGCTGTTTAAGGTACTGGCATACCCAACTACCCTGTACCCAAGGCAGTAAACTCTGTGTTCCCAATGGTTTTGCACCCAAGATTAGTATCATTGCTAGCACACCCAGTGGCTGTGTACACAAGATCCATATCACTGCTAGCGTACCCAGCAGTTGTGATATTGGTCTACTAGGTCTAGCGTACCCAGTGGTTGTGCACACAAGATCTATATCGCTGCTAGTGTACCCAACAACTCCAAATTTTTTACAGCCTGCCCAATTTCTCATTACCCAAGGTAGTATGCACTCAATGGTTGCACTCGATATCAGTACCCTTCATAGCGTACTCAACAGGTCTGTATCCAAGGCATTGTGAAGTACACGGGTGGTCACGAAGATAAACGGTCATAGAGATAAACGGTCTTCAGATTTCTTCAAATATAAGTAGTCGAAAGAGCAACATGCCACAAACCAAATGTCTTGACAAGCTTTCTTTGATTGTATTTTCTTATTTAGTTTGTGTGATTATGTTCTTTATACCACTTAGATTTGAACAATTCTGAAGACCGTTTATCTCTATGACCGTTTATCTTCATGACCACCCGTGTAATTAGTTTTTAAGGAATTTTCTTGAGTAGTCAGAAATGGGCCAAGGACCACTCTCTGAATTAAACTTATTCAGCTTATTGTTACATTTTAACAAAGTTAATTTAAGGAAGAAGTGATTAAAATATGGGTACACTAGCACAGATCTTGTATACATAGTGGTGGTGGACCAATTCACGCCCGGGTACCAATTCACGCCCACCCCTAAATTTATCCAAAACAATCACAGTTAAACAATAAATTACACATGTAGATGATCCATTTGATGATTATCTATGATGTGGTAAACCTCTTCTCAATGAAAAATAATAAATCTTCAAGAAAATTGAGGGTGGGCCTGAATTGGTCCACCACCACTAGCCGTTGGGTACGGTAGCGATGATGTAAATCTTGTATACACAGCCATTGGGTACGCTAGACCAATATCACAACTAGCGTACACAGCCGTTGGGTAAATAACCACTCCGCTAAAATTAACGTCGCCGCTATTTTTTCTGGGCGGTTATGGAATTGTTAAGTACAATCATCTGGCAATTATAGGAAGCCCCTACAGTACAGTACAGTACGTACTGGTACTGCCTCGCTAACAACTATCGCCACGCAGCAAATATCGCCACCCTTGTAAACAAAGTTATCGGAAGTACTGGGATTGGCGAGGTTTACTTCCGACTACTTTGTTTGACATCGTTACCGTGGGCAAATATACAAAATAATAAAGAAACTTACGTAAATGGTCTAAATATGGAGAAAAAAACAGGTATATACATAAAAACACAACAATACCTTTTTCATTGACTGTATATGCATGTAACTACAGCAATCACACAGTTTGTAAACCTCATGTATGCAATTATTTCTCCAAAATCATTTCTTACAGCTTAGAATCCCAACAATGTGTCTCCTCCATTTTCATTTAGCAATAATCAAACGACTGCTCAAGATGAGATTTTGTGTAACTGTAATGAAGGACCCACACCACCTAAATTTTAATGAACCACTAAAAATGAAGTTCAGCTTCCATGAAGGTACCATAATAAGTATAAGTGAAGTTGTAAACAAATAAATGATATAATTTAAATAATATATTGTTACAGTGAAAAGAAGAAAGCAATATGATCCACAACAACTCATAGAGGCTTGTGATGAGGTGAAAAAGGGGAAAATTAGCATAAGTGCAGCAGCAAGACAGTTTGGCCTGCCCAGGAAGACACTTTCTGATCATGTTCATGGGAAAATTGAAGAGGGAAGATTGCCAGGAATAGACAGAATGTTAAGTAATGATGAAGAGACAGCTTTGGTTGATTATATAGAATACATGAGCTCTCACAATATGCCATTGACACGTTCTGACATAAGAGGAACTGTCATAGTAAGTTAACCACTATCAAATAGTGTTCATTAACAGTAAATAGTTCAATTATACAACCAGTATCCATGAAGCTACTTTTTATTGGTGTTTACTTAAATTACTACATACATTAAACTTTACTTGAAAACACATAAACATATGTGAATTACATCATGCACTTACAAGTAACTTAACCAGTATATGGTACCATAATCAAGATGCAACCTAAATCAATTACCGGTACTTTGGTGAACAGAAGTTGAAATTCCATTGAAATATTTTAACAGGAACTTGTGAAGCGATCTGGTCCTGAGTGTGTTCTGAAGTGTCTCTTTAATTTGGACAAAGGGCCAAGCGATGACTGGTTTTCCAAATTCCATAAAAGACACCCAAACCTCAAATGGGGTGTGCCACAACCACTAGATGTGTGTAGAATAGGGCAATCTAGTCAGAAGATAATTGACCATTTCTTCAATCTGTATGGTATGTACAAACAATAATATAAGAAAAATGTATTTTTATATATGGGGAAAGGCTTTATGATTCACATAAATAGCACTATGCTTTAGTAATGATATTACATCACAAATTCAAGGTAAAAATTCACTTGTTCACCTTTGACAGTCATTTATTTAGTAATGTAATTCTGCAGTACAATTTGTTAATTTTAAGTGTATGAAACCATTATATATGTATAGGCATATCATTTTCAGGATTATGTATTTATCAGAGTAATGCATTGTCAAATTAAATGGCATCCATTCGAAATGAAATGAAACATATATCAATACATTTATCGCAGAGTCATTGCTGAAAAAGCTAAAGATTGAAGACAAGCCTGAGCGCATATGGAATTGTGACGAAACTGGAATTAATGGCCAGTCATCAGGGAGAGCCAAAGCCTATGGTATGAAAGGGCAAAGACTGTATCAAAAGAAGGTATGTATTTTCCCGTTCTATTGATTAAAACAACATTCACCTACTAATTACACATTAAAGAAGAAGCACCAAATGAAATTTTGTATTTCAACATGTCTTAATTTAAACAATGGGGAATAGTACTAATGATGCATCATTATATTACAACTGGTAGAGTACAACACTAGGTTTTTCATACACAAATCTGATTAAGCACATGTAAGTGAATGCATCAAAGATGGTGAAGGTTACCTTATCATTTTCAGATGTGCAACATTGAACATGTAACAGCACTCATGTGTGTTGCTGGAAGTGGTAAAGTGGCACCAACATTTTTGGTATATCCAAACAATTTCCCCACATTGTCCATAGACTCTCAACTGCCCAAGAATTGGCTTTTCGGAATTTCCCCAAACGGTATGCTAAACTTAATTGATTCAAACATTGATAATTATTAATTATGTGTAAATCATATTCACATTGTAATTGTGTCAATCAGATACTTCATACTGTACAAATACTATTAAATAAACATAAATGCGAATAACAACCTTCAACTGCAATAATGAGCCTGCATATTATATTGTACAGGCTACATGGATAAGGAGCTGTTCACCACATGGTTTAAAAAAATTTTCTTAAAACATTGTGGTGAGGAAAGGCCAGTGATTTTGATAGTAGATAATCACGACAGCCACTTCTCTTATGAGGTATTGGAAACAGCAAAAGAAAATCAGGCCAGTATTTCCTTATTTTTATGCAACCAAATTACACATCTGTAGCCTACATAAGTTTGTGTATTTGAAAAGAACATTAAGGTGGGCAAAGAAAATGCATATAAAATTGAGTTCATATTTTGTTTAATTTCAAGTTGTTCAATTTCTGACAAATACTGTTGTGAGTGTTTTTCAGCACATTCGTGAGCACACAATGGATATGCACCATCATTCTGAGTTTGTTATCATGTTGACTCCACACAACTGGCACACTTGAATGACATTCAATAATTGTAACTGCATATGAAATGGTATGGTATTTTTTGGAATAAATAATATAATATTTCACAATTTGTTTGTTTTCACTTGCACAAATGACATTGTTGTTTGTTTGACTTCACCTGTTTCATACACAGGTGAACATGTTTGCCTCACAAGCATATACCTAAAATTACACTAACCTTAAGCAACTCAACTCAAAATATTTCACTTTGTCTGGACATAGGTCAAAGTTGGGGTTTAACATCACAATGAGGAGCCCTGGTCATATTGGGGAAGGTCCACAACCTTGTCACTTGCTGAATCCTCTGATTATATTCATAACATTCTAAGTATTTACTCCACTATCTACCCTATGTGCCTTGAAGAAATTCCCTTTAATTGTAATTAAAAATATGTCATTGCCATGGTGATATCATTACAGATTGAGATTCTTGGCCTACCACCTCATTGTACCCACATACTGCAACCCCTAGATGTGGGTATTTTTAATCACTTAAAGAAGAAGTTTCATGAAATTTGTGTAGCATCAGGGATGACTTCTGCTAGGGCCACAATCACAAAAGCTTGCTTCCCGGCAGTATGGAGGAACTGCATAGAACAGGCAGCAACTCCAAACATAGTCAAAAGTGCATTCAGAAGAAGTGGTATCTTCCCTTTTGATCCGACTGCAGTTGATAGTAGTCAAGTACATGATAACACACGGTATGTGTGCATGTGACCAAATTTTATTGTACATATGTACATTAACAATACATAATAATAAACACAAATGCACAAGTAATAAATTGGTAATGAAAAGTAGCCATATATATATGTAAATTGATTATGACATTGTTTATAACATATAAAGTTTAATGTAACTGAATTTTTCAGCGTATAATTTCACACAGCACTTTTGAAATCAAGGGATGTTTTACAAATGTACATTCGCAAAGTTTATTCATCTTCTTGATACACTTATTTTCATCATAACTTATCCACATGTTGTGAAATCATAAAATATGTTATCAAAAGCACAAATTGTTTGAAGTATTAATTATCTTGTGCTGTTTATATTCAGACTTATGACTCATCCTTTGCCCAATGACATTCCTGTTATTGAACCTGTGAATGCTGGAACTTCACAAGTGACTGCTAACATCAGCAACACTTCTTATGAAAACAACCCATCCTCATCCCACACTGTTACCCTTCTGAAATTTGAAAGTAGTCAAAACCCATGTCCAACATGTAGTAGGTTTGACCACCCAATCCAATCTGTAAGTAAGTTGTCCCCAGTGTCACAGGCCTGTTTCTTTATACCAGACCTATTGAACCTGCAAAGTGACAAACCCAAACGTCGAATTAACAAAGTTGCTAGAACCATGACGGATTCAGATATTATGCAACAAATAAAGAAAAAGGAGGAAAAACTGTTTGATAAGACACAGAAAGTTGGTCAGAAAAGAGGTCAGAAAAGAAATAAATCACCAAACCAAGCAAAAGAAAACGATGATGATGAGGATGATCTTGATGATAATAATGACATTGATATGGCTGATGCTGCAAATACAAGTCCAAAAGGTATATTTTATGACAGCAACATGGGTAGACAATATTTAAGTCATGCAAAGCAACCCTTGTATATTGTAACAGCTCAAACTGGTAGTATATCATTGTTAAGCACACGTTACAATAACCTTCCGATCTGGTCACATGTGACACTTCAGCCTATATGTATGACATATGTGATAACACCTTTTCCACACACACAAATGTAAAACTGCAACTTTTTTTATTACAAAGTTTTGTGACATCTCATATACATTGCCAAATATAAATATTTCAATAATCTGGCAAGAAGGCTACATTATTATTGACGTTAATAAATTATGTGTATTTAAATGTAGCCAACAAGGACAAACAATTAAATGCAGACCAAGATGAAGCAGATGGTATTGATGCAGCTATAAGGACAGACATCTGCTATATCTGTATGAAGAAGTGTCCACCTCCGAAGGGGAAGGGGAAGGGGAAAGGGAAGTCTGCAAGTGCACGACAAAGCAGAAACATTAAATGGGCAGGCTGTGACCAATGTGAGAGATGGTACCATTGCGTATGCCTTGGCAGCAACATAGTGGAAGATGATGCTTTTATTTGTACATTTTGTAAATGATGGGCTATTGATAACATAATTATATACAACAAAACATTGTCATGATAAAATTATGTATATATGACAAATAAATAATGAGCTGCTTGAAATTTGTTATTATTTCCTGTTCCTAAGAAGGTTAATATGGGATAACACATTTCTCTTGTGTTCACACCTCAGGTGTTCCAGTGGCCGAGTGGTTTATAAGTTTGCCATGTTATCAAAAGTGTGTCACCAATGTATGAAGTCTTGAAATGATTTTGATAATAAAATATAAGACCACTCCACACCCTAAGGTTTGCATAATCATATCTATAAGGTAATAGATACTGTTGGGCAGAAGAGCATTGTTGGTAATAATGCAACAACAACATGGAAACAAAATATATGTGAGAAGTATGTCATTTATTATTTATTATTGAACAAAAAAAACAATTACAAATTAATGAAAACATCATGGAGAATCACCAAATTAAAACCACACAGAATGTGATATCTCAGCAATCTGTGTATTAATTGGGTATTACATAGTTTATGGATATGACCGGGGTCTACGGTGGCAGAGTGGTAACACTCTCGCCTCCCACTGAACGCTGGCCTCAAGTGGGAAAACTGGTAGTTGCTTGGCGTTGGTCGTCAGTTTACAGTACAGAACCTTGACCAACTGTATGTACTGGTTTCCTCTGCCCTTCGAACTACCTGTTGTGATATCACCTGTACAGTGTTGAAAGCAACGTAAAACCTAAAACAAATAAAATTCATGGATGTGACAGTCAAGTACCCTGCACTCTTAACTGTAACACATTTCATTAATTCAAGTGAGTAATCTATTTCATTCCTACATGAAAGCGATGGTGCTGAAGTTCAAGCATGATGTAAATTAAGTCCCTCTCCAGTAGAACTGCACACAGTTAATTTTGTTTTGGCCATTTTGAAGGCATAATGACAAACCATTATTATCACCTGTCACAATGTGAGATATGTACCTGTTTACTTTTGTATAGCTTTGCCTGATCAACAGAAATAAAATCCATTGAACAGTTCATAATGTTGCCTATTACATAAAGCAGCACAAATTTCCATTAATTTATTTGATAATGTGGCAGGTGTGTAACAATTTGTTGTGTCATTGATCTCTTACATTTAACGTTTTTTTTTGAGGCTATGGTCATTGTGTAATAAAATGATAACAATTGAAGGGACACAACTGTGTCAACACTTCATGCAGTGAAATTACATCAGGTCGATAGTTGGGACTGTGAAAAGAAAATCACTATGTCATATATTAAAAATAACAGTGAAAACTTTTTTAAAAGGAAATTTGTTCACATATCTGTGTGATATACTTAACAAAGTATATATTAAGTTTGTCTGTTCAATATCTTTACCTTTTTTGAACATAGTAGGAATAATTCTAAATACTATAAGGAGATTTTTAATTCATAAAGGTCACATGTTATTTTGTGTTTAATTTAGTTCATATTGAATTTTTAATTCGGACTGCAAGTGTTACATACTCATTAATTCATAACATGTAAAACTGTATTCCTTACTACATAATCATATGTGTAGGTGCTTCAGATATACAGTATGTGGTGAATTATTTCAAGTTGAGACACATTGCTTGTGAAACAGTTTATTTCTGCATACCTTAAAACTATTACTGTAGCTTAGGAGTAGGCTGTTATTTATTACAATGCAACCACGACACATTTTCTGTTTGTCATGTTGTGAGATTGATTGCATGGTTTCACATCAAAATTTACAAGTGAATTGGACATTATTCAGTACCTATTAATGGTAGGTTATCGATATTTTAATGTGGATGGTTAATATAATGTACTGGCGATAATTACTTGTGACTTTTTTCCGTTATTTGAGCGATAATTGAGTGTTAAAGTCTTATATAAATACCAATGAATGCCTGTCAGTGGCAACAATTTCCGGCTATAAATACTACATGGGTGGATTAATTATTTCACAAAAACACAGCATTCATTTGCTTCTTATATACTCCGTCATGTGCCCTTTCATCGTCGGACGTGGCGATAGTTGTTAGCGAGGCAGTAGGGTGTTTTTGTGTACAGCTTGGAAACACAACCTTCAGCAAGTCTATTTCATGTGATGCGTAATTCTATGCCACATATATATTTTAAGACCAAGACAACCTGTTGACATATCACAGTTTAGTCTAAATGTTTTACTTTTTGAGGGGAACACCAGGAAGTCGGTGCTAAAGTAAACAATACTGACGATAACTGAATTGTTAATTATTTTGCCAGATATTTTCCGGATTATTTTGGCACCATAAACCAAGTTTCAAAGAAAGTGAAAGTATATTTATCTGAACAGAATAACTATATGGAGGATATTACATAATCACAGGCACTATTATAATAACTTTTGACAGTATGAATGATGAATTTGTATTGTTAGTACCGTTATTGGAATGCATTCTGGGGTTAACTTTCACTTTTATGCCAAAGACACCAAGTTGTGTGCTCATGTATTTCACAAATGACAATTTTCTCTTCCGAAATCTGCCCAGTTTTAACATGCACAAACTGCAGTGTGTCCAAAATACACTTGCTAGGATTGTCACTGTAATGGATATACACAGGCATGCATCCTTTTCTTAGAATCCATAGGTTGCCTGTTGAATATCAGTTCATCTTCCAAATGGCTACTTTGGTTTATCCTTCGTGAACCAGAATCCGGTCTATTCCACTTTTGAGTCTAAATGGTTTTAAGATCATATTTACACATGTTTTTGTGCAAAAATATTAAAATAAGCTGTATATTCTTAAAGTAGCAGTGTTTTAGTTATACACACGATTTTGTGGGACAAGAAAAGTGTGCTAAAATGTTACAACTGAAAAAGAACAACAATCATATAAGTTTTTTAGCAGTGGTCATACTAGCTATTTTGATTTTTGTTTGTTTATTCATTGTGGTGTACATTTTACAACATATAACAGATCAGATAGCAGGTTTCTGGAGTTTCCTCAATTCTAGCCATCTGTACATATATTGAAGTGTTTTGGTACTCACTTGTGAAGTTTACCACAGGAAGGCATTCACTGTTTGAAGTCAAACCAGGTTCTGTTTACATTGCTTTGTTTTAAATCTCGCCGCTCTTCAAGTCATGTGACCTCCGGGGTCAAGGACGAGATCTTGCAGTCGAAAGTGATTTCCGCCAATTGGTAATTACTACATCCCTTCCTGTTTGTTACTGTAAGATGATGTTCAGGTCTTGATGAGACATCATGTTTAGAGGAAATAGCATAACCATGACTTCCTGGTTAAAGCTCCATTTTCTACTTATAACTGAATGCTTATGACAGAGTGTAACCATGACAACCTGGTTAATGCTTTCATTTCTTTTAAAAATCTGATGACATATAACCCGAGTGTAAATCAGTCCAGTTCTCTGTGGTCAAGAGAGACTGCACACAGACCCTGGGTTCAGTCAATCGAAATTGCCTGTTCGGGGGCATGTTATCTGACTGTTGTGAATGTACAGGATGTCGTCTCCACACAGCAGAGTTGTACTTTGGCTGAGGCTGTGGATCCTTACATCTGGTAACATTGCCATGCAGGAGTACACCAAGTACTCGCCAGTGCAACAATAAAGCAGTGCAACTGGGTGGACTGATACTTGGCTTCTGATTAAGTTCCTGGCCAGTTAACCAGAAGCTGAAGTTCTCACTGAGTTGCTGGTCATCCTTATGAAGCTCATGGTTTCTAGATCTACATTTTGGGAACCACTTTCTTCTGTTGACAAGCTTCAATAGTCCAGTGAGTGAAAGACAACCAGCATCCCTTGCAGCAGATAACAGAAGATCTTCATACCTTTGCATCTGTTCTTCTAAGGATAACTGTGCTTTTCTTGAAACAAAGCAAGCTAAATGCCTTCCAATAACATGTTTTTTCATGCTGGAAGTTTCCACATGGCAACCGTGGATAAAGCATCTTTTCTTTGAATGTTTTGTTGTAACTGAAGAATGTTGCAGTTCATGGCTTTTGAAATCTTGGACAGCTTCACTTGCTTTTGATTTTGGTCGCTCATAATTGCTGTTCCAGAAACCCTTGTTTGGACCAGAGGAATAATGGTGAATAATGCTGAAAAATTACCTTTTCCTTGCAAGAAGATGTTTGGTGAGACCTTGACATATTTTCTGCAAGACTTGATAAATTTGGCAGCACAAGAGATGAGATTTGTGTTGGTGTATCCACTATTTTGACAACTGAAGAAGTCTGGCTTATCCTATGGACCGTCACAGTCAAGACACAATTGCTGTCAACACTAGATGCTGATTCAGTGAATAACCACTGGCTTTCAACAAGAGGACAGTCGCGAGTATCTGTATTAACTTTGGGTCCAATAAACCTTCCAATTTCTTTAAGAAGGCCCTGTCTTTGCATGCTCCTGCATTCTTTTATGATTTACTTGATAATGTTCATTATGCTCCACTCTTGCCTGTTTCAGGAGAAAGCTAAAATCTTAAATCTTCAAAAAGACATTCACTCCTCAGTGCATAAACTGACAGGTGTCTCTAGTGCAGATGATATTGGGAAAAAGCCAGTTTGAAGAGTAACTGTTTTTATACAGTTACTAAGGTGCAAGTGGTTAAACTTGACCTTGGGCCCCTTGTTCAGTGTCTATCGCAACTAGAACCACTTTCCTCTGTACTATGTGCTGGAACCTTTTTAGGGCCAGCAAGACAGCCTTTAGTTCTAGGAAATTTACGTGAAGATGACTTTCTGGAACTGACCAGGTGCCGCTTCCTGTGAAGTCGCCTAAGTGAGCACCCCAGCCTTCTTTTGAGGCATCTGTAAAGACTTGAATGGCATGACGCAAAGGGTGCAGAGGTTGACCTAGTAAGACATTTGTCTCCTTGGTCCACCATTGTAGGTGCGAGTGGAGAGTCCTTGGAACTGGAATCTCCTTTTCCAGTGATTCGGGGACCCTCCAATGTCTTTTGAGGTGCCACTGAATGGGTCTCATATGAAGTCTGCCCAGGGGCACCTGTTTTTCTGTTGCTGTAAAAAGACCTATCAGAGACATGAACTTCCTGACTCAGCAAGTCAGATTGGACAGAATGGATTCCACTTTCTGTAGAATTGACCCCCAATGGTTCTGGGTCGGTTCGACCGTGTAGAGGTCGTACTGGTGACCCACAAACTCAAACACCTGTTTGGGTTCCAACTCTGACTTTTCTAGGTTCACTACCTAACCCAACTCCTGGCAAAGGGCGAGGAGGGACTGGGTGCCTTGGTGGCAGGATTCTCTGGTGGGGGCTCGAATCAACCATTTGGGTGTCCAAACTGTGTCCATATCTCACCTTTTTCTCCTAGAGATTCGAAATGTCGAAACCATAATCTTTTGATGAAGTCCAATTTGACCTTAGGCCTCTCATTCATGATCAAACAGGGTCTTACAATCTGTGTCCATATTTTGATTATTATTGGTCATCGAAGTGTAGGGTCTGAAAGTTACCTATAGGAAATCATAGGCTAGAGCTCTTGGGTATTTTACTTTGGGGCCATTAAGAATTCGCGAATCTCACTTTTTATTGGGTCTAGAAGGTAGACTAAAGTCCCACACCACATGTGTACTGAAAATGATTTATTGTGTTTACAAGGTACATGAGATTATGACACAGGTAATTTGGGGGAAATGAATATTTCACACATAAAGGCAGAACATTGTATTATAAACATTGGATAACAAGTGGTTTTATTCTTGTCAAAGATCTGTTTGATGAAAGTGGATCACTGTTGACTGAGAGATGTATATTACAGAAACTACAAGTTACTTCAAATTGGATAGCTGAGCTTTCAATATTAAAGAAAGTTTTAGGATGTGTTACCAATAAAGTACATACAAAAGTAGTAAAATATATACAAAAGTCGATGGAAGAAAAAGTTATATTTTTAGGCAATGACATAAGCTTAAATACTGAACCTTTAAAGGCAAAGAGTATCTACAATGCGTTAATGATAAAACATTATCAGAGACCATATACTGAAAAGCTGTGGGAAAGGATTTTAAATGTAAAAATTTTAGATAGTGAGTGGAGTAAAATTTATAATTCAAATTTGAAATTCCAAAAATTAAAGAAATTTGCAGAATTTAAGTATAAAATATTAATGGACATATTACCATGTGGTGAAAAACTTAAAAAGTAGAAAAAAACGTGATCAACATGCATGTTTTGTTTGTCTTAGAAAAGAAAATACATTACATTTATTATATGACTGCCATCGTGTCAAGGACATATGGCGTGAAATTGGAAAATGTTTAAATCTAAATATACAGCCTAAACATATTGTTCTCGATCTGACCGTAGCATTTAGTATATATAGTATATGGTGTAAATGTTCATTTGAAAAATTGGATTATTCAAATGTAAACCTGAGAAGCTCTATTGAGTACAATTTGGAATTTTACTTAGAAGTTTTCTTGTCTGTAATGCATGATTTTGCACGGAAAAAACACTGAAAAAATGTGATGACTTCTATTTTGCATATCTTCAAAAAGTAACCATTTACACTGGATTGTAAAGGTGTATGCAATAACTTATTACATAACAAAAGTTCTTCATAATCATTTGACAAAGCTTTATTTTTACATCATGTAATTAAATGTTAACTCTTTATGATAAATATGTAATGCTACATTGAATTCTCATGTAATAATGTTAAAGTTGAGGCAAATGTAGTTATTTGGTTGTATGTGAAACTGAAAATCTTGTGTGGCATCCTGCGAGATGTGGAGCAATGTGCAGGAGCCAGTAAGAGGTTTACAAACCCCTTTACTCTGTACTGGTGACCTTAAAACAAAATTAAATGGGGGAATAAAAAGCCTTGTGGTTCAAAAAAAAAGTTCAAAAAAACAAAAAATTGTCTTTACCAGAATAAGAATTTTCCTTTGAGATATTATGTCACCATAATATAATTTATAAGTATAAATCATGGTATGTGTATGTGTTTCCATATAAGGTCAATGTGTTATTGATTTTTCTTTATTCTACAGAACAGGTTAACATTGATGTTTGTTGCACTCTGCTTGAGTGATCTATTGATTGATTTGGGGAACCCCTTAAACTGGTTTCTAGAACCTCCTCAGTGGTTCTTGTAACAGTGTTCACTATCAAGTTAGTTCTATAACATCCTGGTCATTTCACCAGTGGTATATAAATGCTGCAAGCTTGATAAAGGTTTTTAGTTGTTTTCCTTCTCATTTTGGAGAATAATAACTTGCAATTAAATTAGTGATTCAAACAAAAGTTATGGATATAAAGTTCATTTTTCCTTCCATTCTTATGCCTAAAATATCAAAAGTGATAAAGTTTGAAGGAAGAGAAAAAGTAAATAGTATGTTGTTGAAAATTTTCTCATACACAAATATGATCATCACAAAAGTGGTAAAGTTATTGTTAAATATTGAACAGTATAGCACAGATATTGCAAAATGGTTTGAGGGAATAACACCCTTGCTAAAGGGTCAGGTTCGTAAGTAAATAAGGGAAAATATACATGAAAAAATTTCAATTGGCATCATGACATATACAAATACCCGATTTTACTGTTGCTTCCTTTACGAGTGCTCTGTGAATAGAAAAACATGTGTTCATGTTTGAAAAAGATAAGGTAAAATCTGAGTCCAAAGAAAGATGGGGAAAACATCATATGCATTGGAAATACAGTATTTGCACACAAACAGTGAGATAAATATTACATAAAAACAATAATTAATGAGATATAACTAAACAAGCAATCAGTGCCCATGACGGGGCTCTGTGTCAGCTGATTGTGTGTTTTGAGTTTCAGATTAGAAGTGAAAGAAGGAAAGGACAAAAAAGTTGTGCTCTGCAAATGGTACGCAGAAGTAAAGCATCAAGTTAACTATTTAGGAGTAAAAAGCAGGTAGAAAACATATTCAGACAAAATACTGTAAATGCAATAGTTTTCAAGTTACAACTGATTTGCTCAACAGTGAGAACCTCAAAGTAACTATAGCTCAGCTATGCCATGAGCTACAGGTCTGAAATTTTACTATGTTATAGCTAATCCAAAAGTAGATGAATAACATATTTCAACAAAATTCTCTAAATACAATAGTTTTCAAGTTATAACTGATTTACTCAATAGTGATAACCTAAAAGTAGCTATTACAGCTATGCAATGACCGACAGGTCTGCAATTACACTGTTAAAGAGGACTGAAAAGTAGGTGAATAACATTTTTAAAGATATTACTGTAAATGCAATAGTTTTCAAGTTATAAGCAATTTACTCAACAGTGAGAACCTCAAAATAGCTATTGCTTAGCTATATATTGAACTACAAGTTTGCAAATTTTAATTAGTAAATTACACTTTTATTAGTTAATACCTTACCTAACAGATGATAGCTATACTCTGGCGCCAGCCTGTCCCACGAAACGCCAGAAAAAGATGTCCCGAGTTTCACCTCTGGCAGGACCAGTACACTACAATTCACTCACTAGGTGGCCTAGTTCCAGTTTCATTCGCCAGGGGGACAAGTAGTCATAGCATCTTTTTTCGTCACCAGATTTGAAATTGAAGCTGAAAGCGGGGAAGGCCGGGAGGGAATCTCTCGTCTGCCATGCGTGAAGGTTAAGGCTGCTCAGATTCCTGTGCCTTATTGGAGGGCTGAGTCACCAGATCGGGATCATTGGGTAGACAAAGGGGTATCTGGCATACATGTCCAAGTTCTCCCAGGAGACTGTTAGCGTGTCCACTGCCCAAGCATTGGGATCTGGTACTGGAGACACGTACTTGGCTAGCTTGTAATTGTACCTGGTCGCAAACATGTTGACCTGGGGATGGTGCCAGGTTTGACACAGGAGGTCGAAAACCTCCTGATGAAGAGACCATTCTGTCTGAATGATTTGGCCTTGTCGAGACAATTTGTCCGCAATCACATTCAGACGACCTGGGATGTGTCTGGCCTTTAGAACAACCTGTCTCAGATTGTACCAGCACAGGAGCCGCCATAGAAAGGCACAAATTGAGCCTGACCTCATACCTCCCTCCTTGTTGATGTATGCCACAACTGTAGTGTTGTCTATCGCAACTAGAACCACTTTCCTCTGTACTATGTGCTGGAACCTTTTTAGGGCCAGCAAGACAGCCTTTAGTTCCAGGAAATTTACGTGAAGATGACTTTCTGGAACTGACCAGGTGCCGCTTCCTGTGAAGTCGCCTAAGTGAGCACCCCAGCCTTCTTTTGAGGCATCTGTAAAGACTTGAATGGCATGATGCAAAGGGTGCAGAGGTTGACCTAGTAAGACATTTGTCTCCTTGGTCCACCATTGTAGGTGCGAGTGGAGAGTCCTTGGAACTAGAATCTCCTTTTCCAGTGATTCGGGGACCCTCCAATGTCTTTTGAGGTGCCACTGAATGGGTCTCATATGAAGTCTGCCCAGGGGCACCTGTTTTTCTGTTGCTGTAAGAAGGCCTATCAGAGACATGAACTTCCTGACTCAGCAAGTCAGATTGGACAGAATGGATTCCACTTTCTGTAGAATTGACCCCCAATGGTTCTGGGTCGGTTCGACCATGTAGAGGTCGTACTGGTGACCCACAAACTCAAACACCTGTTTGGGTTCCAACTCTGACTTTTCTAGGTTCACTACCTAACCCAACTCCTGGCAAAGGGCGAGGAGGGACTGGGTGCCTTGGTGGCAGGATTCTCTGGTGGGGGCTCGAATCAACCAATCATCTAGGTACCCCGAGATTGAGCCATTTGCCATGATTGGCACATTTAAGACAGAACGTACAGGACTGACAACTAGATACAATACAGGAGGTTGAACAGTCACAGAAAAGTCTTGTCTTTGAACATATAGAACATAATCCACTGGCCGGGCCACTGGCACTGGATTCACTATGCAGTAATTGTCATTTGTACTGTGCTGTTACCTTAGGAATGCGGGTGCCGCGTCCAGGCTGACCTCCTCTGCCTCTACCTCTAGCTCTACCGCGCCCCCCAACGGACTTCCAAGCTAGCCTGTCTTTGCCGGTAGATCCACCGGTCTGAGAAGCTTCCTGCCCATGTTTCCAGTTGGCAGAGTAAGGTTGATACCTGTTCTGCTGTCTTTTCTGATTACCTGCGAACCTACCACAGCCTGGACTGGGCTGGTTGATACACTTTTGAGTTTCAAATTGGGCAATTTCGTCCTCTGCTTTCCTGATTAACGCATCTGGAAACAGTGCATGAGTATTTAAAGGGCAATTCGGCAGCGCTGAGAAAGTGTCCGGCTTTACACCTGCTTTAATATGCTCAAGGAAGGAATCCCTGTGGACTAAAGTTAGGTTGGCCATCTGTATGAAGGTGAAGTCCAAAAGATGTTGGAGGGACTTGCCCATTGTGAAGCTCACATTCTGGTTAAATGAGGTGAAATAATGCAACTCATCCAGCGCAGACTGTGCTTTTGAAGAGGATTTGCCTTTTCCAAGTTCTGTTTGTAGGATTTTTAACTGTTCCTGTACACTGTCTTGAATCTTTGTTGTACATCTATTAAAACCAGCTATGGTGTCCAATCCAGGGGTTGTCTGCTCTTGTAGCAGGAGTATATTCAAGATCAGGAATGTGTGACCATCCCATGAAGGCACGTACACCTCTCAGTGTTTCACAATAGTTTTGATCTTCACTTATAGCGCAGCCACTATCAGAATTATCCTGTTCTGGCTGGTTGTCAAGCTCTAAAGGTTCACCCTCTTCAACTTGGAGTGATATTCCGGGCAGTAGCCGGAAGCGGGTCCACAGAATGTTCACAAGGGGCAGATACAGGATGAGCAAAGACCGGCTCACAGAGGAAGTTGTAGTAGTAGTAGCCTGTGCTTAAGTTTGATCCAGGCCAGAAGCCGGGGCGGCTTGGCCGGAAGGAACTGAAGAAAGCAAACAACACAACTTTTCAAATCGGGCCAAATGAAAAAGATGCTATGAACTCTCGTCCCTCTGATGAATGAACCAGGAACTAGGCCACCTAGCCAGTGGATTGTAGTGTACCGGTCTTGCCGGAGGTGAAACCTGGGACATCTTTTTCTGGCGTTTGGTGGGACCGGCTGGCGCCGGAGTATAGCTATTGTCTGTTAGGTAAGGTGTACTAACGCAATAAAACTGCAAGTTTCTTATGTTATAGCTTACCCAAATGTAGTTGAATAACATATTTAACCAAAATACCCTAAATGTAATAGTTTTCACGTTACAATTTACTCAACAGTGAGAATCTGAAAGTAGCTATTGCTCAGCTATGGAATGATATTACAGGTCTACAATTTCACTATGTTATAGTAGACCCAAAAGTAGCTAAATAACATTAATACAAAATTCTCTAAATTCAATAGTCTTCAATATTACTCAATGAGCTACAGGTCTGCAATTTTACTAGGTTATAGCTAAATAACATATTTAAAACAAAATACTCAATACACAATAGTTTTCAAGTTACAAGTGATTTACCCAACAGTGATAGCCTAAAAGTAACTATTACTCAGCTATACCATGAGATAAAGGTCTGCAACTTTACTATGTTATAGCTGACCCAAAAGAATCTGAGTTAACATAATACAAAATTCTGTATATGCAATAGTTTTCAAGTTATAAGTGATTTCACTCCTTATGGAAGTCACTGAAAAGTCAACAAATAGCTATTACTCATTTAGCTACGAGGATAGATGCCCAAGTTACTCACCAAATTATAGCTATAAAAATAAAAGATAATCTACTAGTGGCCCAGTACATATATGCAAGATAAGAGAGAAATCCCTGTGACAGTCAATGAAAAAATAAATGATTTCATGAATTTAATTATTTTTTAAAAAAAGATTAAGACAGATCCAGATCTGATACTCACACAAGGGAATCTACTTGTATCCTAGTACATATATGCAAAATATGAGAGAAATATTGTGATAAAGTGTTGAAATTTTCACACTTTGGGTGGGAGTACCTCCCTTGTAATGGCTGTAGCAAACAGACAGATTTGCATGCCTTGAACAATTTTTCATCCTCGATAGATAAGGTATCTGTAAAAACAGCATGTCTCTGGGTCTTGTAGTTTTGGAGGAGAAGTTGTTAACGCGGACACAGATGCAGATGCATATGCTTATGTGTACGCCTCAGAGTGATGCCAGCTGACATAAAAACACAAAATCTTTGACTTTGTGATCCCAGTCCCACAAAGCAGGGCCAGGGGTAAATATTACAAGCTTTCTAGACTCCCTGCATATGATATTCTATCACCACCCAATACATTCCAAAGCTGTAAAAGCAATAATAAAGGACACCAAGCTAAAAATACAAAATTGAAATTTTTAAGTACTTCAGTGTAGCTTTTGTAAGCTAAAAGCTTACCATGTGGAACTGAATGCTATCTCGGGGGGCCACAGGCATCCGGCCAATGTCAAAGAAAAATAGATATTTAGTGCTGACCGAAACCTGTAGGTAAGCCCTGTAGTGTACTACCGCCAATCTTCCTTCTTATCTTGTTGCAGATTTAGACCATACCCCTCAGGTGTAATATAGTGGGGAGGCAGGGTGGGACTGCTTGGTCTTGAGTTGGTCTGCTTGTTTATAACAAAGTAGACTGGTTTGTTTCAACCAAGAAGAAAGAATAGCGGGTCTGATGTCTGAGGTATGTCCTTTCTTGAAGGAGATGAAAAGGAAGGATCGAGACCCTCTCAGATCTTTGGTTCGATCCAAATAGTACCTCAGGGCCCGCACCAGACCCAAGGTCCTGTCTTCTTTGAATTGTCTATCTACAATGGTAGTCAAAGCAGGGATAGTCACCGGAGACACACTTTGAGAACCTTCTCTTGCTAGTTGGTTTTTGGCTATAAAATCAGAGGAAGGGAACAAGGCTACCTTTTCTCATTGGCCTAGATTAGATACTTTGTTTGCAAAGCAGGCATGGATTTCGCTGCGGTGCTTGCTGGAGGCCACAGATAGCAAGAAAGCAGTTTTGAGAGTAAGATGTTTGAGGTCTGTGTCTTTCATAGGTTCAAAAGGTGCTTTTGTGAGCTCATTGAGAACAACAGAAAGGTACCATTTTGGAAGATTCCTGGAACTTTTTGGACAATCCCTGTGAAAACTGGAAAGTAACCTGTGAAGGTCTGAACTTTGTGCAATATGGTGGCCCATTGGGTCCAAAGTGTCAACAATGGCCGTCCTGTAACCATCAATGGTCGAGGGGTGCCTGTTTAGATCTTGGTACAGGTACATGAAAAAGTCTTCGATTTGTTTCACAGATGGAGTGGAGAAATCCACCGAATTTTCTCTGCACCATTTCTCAAATAGGGCCCCTGTTGATGACCTCTGAGGTGCAGCAATTCTCTCTGCCAGCCCCCACAGAGAAGCCTTGTTCTTGGAGCTGTCCACTCCTAGACACCAGGCGTGGAGGTTGAGATGTGGATTGCTGTGGAACACATAATTGTGGCACTGTTTGAGAAGAGTTGTTGACACCGGAAGTTGCAGTGGGATCTCTATTGAGAGCTGCACTAGGTCCCAAAACCAGGGCATCCCTGGCCAGCCTGGGGCTATTACGATGATTAGGCATTGCCTGATTTTTTGGATTACCCTGTGAAGGAGAGCCATTGGAGGGTAAGCATAGGCAGTGAGACCCGTCCAGTTTAAGTTCAGAGCATCTATGTCCCACAGCATCTGGGCATCTATGTCACATTTGTGGGATTTTGTCTAGGTGTGCAGAAATGGCTTCTGTCCAAGGAGGAGGCTGTCCAGCGACTGAGGATATCTCCAGTGCTCCTTGAGTTGAAACTGGAAGGGCCTATGTGAAGGCGTCCCTCCGGGACCATTTTCTCCGTTGAAGCAAGCAACCCAATTAGTGACATCAAACATCTTGTATCTTGAGTCGTAGCGACACCAAACATCTTACATCTTGAGTCATAGGATCAAATCCTGAAGTTTGAGCCATCTCTCTTGATTGGGTTTTACAAGGGCTGAATCTAGATGGTATTCGTAGCCTGTGAATGAAAACACCTGAGTTGGTTTTAGTTCTGATTTCTCCTGATTTATTATCCACCCCAAGGACTGGGTTAGGTCTACCACTGCCTGATTGTTCACTTGGGCTTCCTCCTGAGACTGGGACCTGATCAACCAGTCGTCCAAGTATTGGTGAAGTCTGAGTCCTCTGGAGAGGGCCATTAGCTTCACTTCCTTTACAATCATTGTAAAGACCTGGAGGGCTGTGGCTAGTCCGAATGGGAGGGCAGTGAACTGGAACACTTGTGACCTGTAGCGAAACCTTAAGTATTTCCTTGAGTGTGGGTGGATGGGGATGTGAAGGTAGGTGTCTGTCTATCGACGATACCCATTCCCCTGGAATCAGGGAGGTCCTGATGGACTCTGGAGTTTCCATTTTGAACTTTTCTACGTGTAGAAAGGTGTTGAGCCTGCTTAAGTCTATGACTGGCCGCCACCTTTGGTGAGGCACAGGGACTAGAAACAGGCAACTGTAAAACCCGAGAGATTTTACATTTTCCACCCTTTTGATTGTGTTCTTTGACAGAAGAGACTGGATACAAGTGGCCAGAGCTTGGTCTTTTTGGCGGGCCTTGTATTCAGACTGAATCAGAGGGAATCTGACCAGACTTGGTTTTGAGAGGAATGGCAGTATGTAGCCATTGGTGATAATATTTAACATGTTGGATGAACATTTGTTTGTTTGGCAGTCTCTTCTGAAAGAATGGAGGCGACCTCCTACTGGTGGACTGAGGGAGGCTATTAAGGAGTCATTGGGAGGAGGGGTTTCCATGCCCTCACCCCCTGTTGTGGGGTCAAAAACGACCCCTGGAGCCTCTGAAGTTTGGTTTCCCCCTGCCTGAGGAAAAAGAATGGTTACTGCTTTGGGAGGAGTTGCCCCCACAGGGGCGTTTCCTGTAGGAGCCTCGTTTCTTGTTGTGGGGACCATGAAAGGGCTTATTTTGATAGGGTTCGAAACCCTGAGAGTCTTTAGACGTGCCTTTTTTGAGGAGGAAGTCTTCCCCTTCCTTCACAAGTTGAGACTTGAACAAGGAGGAATGCCAAAAGGGTAAATTCCTGAGTTCTTGGCATCTTGTGGTTGCAAAAGGGTCATTTCGGCTTCGCGCCTAAGCAAGCCGGTGTTACCCATAGAATATAGTTCCCTCTGGAGGATATGGGCTAAGGATTTGCTGAGGCATGTGAGAGCTCTGTGCTGAATAAGAAAAGTCTTATTCCATAAGTCTAAGTATTCACAGGCTTGCTCATATCCACGTTTTGCTGCTTTCTCAGGATTGGCACCTTTTTGGATCTGAGACCCGTTTAAAGATTGACTTCAGTCTCTGTTGGCACTTCTCAAGAGTGGCATTGCAGGAAGAAGAAGTCTTGGCAAAGGCAGCAGTAAAATTGAGCGTGAAAATGTTTTGCCTAGCTTGGTGTTCCAATTCCTTAAGAATTGGTAGGGGAACCTTGCCTATAGGAGTCCCAGGGGGTTTAGGAGTAATACAGATTTTGGCAAAATCTGTATTCAACTCTTGTATTTTCTCCTCGTAACAGGGCTGTCCCACCTTGTACCACTTTGCAGTGGATGGAGGAGGTTTTATGTATTTACCCTCAGGTAAATTAGCGGCCTGGAAATCATGTTCAAACTTATCAAAAGCATCTTTGATAACTGAGCTGAGTGGTAGCATAGAGGAAGGACCTCTAGGTCTGAGCTCTTGAGGGCCTTTTTTATCATCCAGACCCATAACTGAAGTTGACGACCTAGGCATAGACTCCCTGGGTTCAGAGAGGGAAAGAATGCGCCTGAAGGTGTCCACCTCTTCAGCGTATTGGGAGGGAGCATCAGACAGAGCTACTTCCCTATAATAAGGGGGGTCTGGATCATGTTGAGATTGGTCTTGGTCTGGGAGATCCCCAGAGGGTTTTGAAGACCTGTGTCTGGTTGCAGAGGACTGATCCTCCTCTGAGGAAGATGACACATATCTGAGCCTGACCTTATGTCTACCTTGTCAGCATGTTTTTTGGGTTTAGAAGATGAAATCCCAGGTTCATCTGATTCATCATAGTATTGATTTCAACCTCATGCCTTTTGTGAGAGTGAGAGTGTTTTTAGGTCTATCCGAGACCTTCTTAGAAGGCTCCTCAGATGCATTAGAATTCTGATCCGATACATTGTGAAGATCAGAACCGAGATGTGGAGGAAGTGCTGGACCATAGTCCACTTCCATTTCCTCGACATGTGAGGTAGTTCTAGGTTTAGGAGGGGGTAGGTCCAAATTAACAGCACTAGTGGAGGGTCCAGGTTTAGAAGCTAAAGCCAAGGTCTGATCCACTTCTGCTGGTTTTTTAGTTGTCAATTCGTCTCGGAGAGACTGGTAAGCTTCTAACATAGATACCTGGAAAGACCCCCCATTCGCTGCTGTAAATGGAGGTTTAGTGTGTTACACAGGGATTTTTCTAAATTTGATTCAATCTTCTGCTGTAGGGCAGTACCTGGGGTGGGTGGGACAGTGTTTGCTGGTGTTTTGATAGACAATGAACTGAAGGGTAGGGGCTGAGAATGCGGGGGTGAGGTAAATAAGTTGTCTGCAGTACTCTCAAGGTCTGCATTAGAACCAGATTCCCTACAGGTGGGGCAATAATTATGTGTGATGACACTTACTAGATCTAGGCTTATCTTATTTATTTGGTAGGCAGACATCTTGAAACACAATAAAAAGACGTAGATGAAAGCCTGAACCGAGAAAAACTCAAAACACACAAGAATAAGAAAAAATAATTATCCTGTCGAAACGGAACTTTCACAGAATAAACTATGAGACATATTACATAAAATAACCAAAAGTCAACATCCAACAATATGTATGTGCTGAGAATTAGATGAAAATATCTGTGTAAGTTACAGGTACTACTAAATCACGCGGCCAATGAGAAAGTAGGAAGAAATATCACAGAGTTCTGCGAGAATCAACCTGAGGCTACAGCCAAATATAAATTTTTTTCTTAGACGTTGGCCGGATGCCTGCAGCCATCCGAGAACAGCATTCAGTCCCACATGGTAAGCTATTGTAGCACAATAAAAGCTACATTTAGTAATTAAAATTTTCACATTTATTGCGCTACAATAGCTTACCATATGGAACTGAATGCTGAATCCAACTGCTAGGCGGAGGGATTACAGCTGAGATTGGAAGTATTTGTCAATTTTTCTTGGAATTTGAATTATCTAGATTAGAATGAATGTTTTTTAAAAAGCCAGTCTAAGTCCAGGAACTGGGCCTGTAAGAAGCCAAAAACCAGAATACTTGAATGATACTGTCTGGATGTCTGGATTTTGAAGGAGGAAGTGCAGCCGTACTTACTCATAGAGTTTCACTACTGAAAACAAGCCCTGGGCTTGAATCTCAATATCTTGCACTAAGATGAGATTATGAGGTCACCCAAGTTAACACATAATACCTTACACATGTTAAATACTATTTTATGATATAAAAGATAAAAAACCTTACCAAACATCCTGACGAGGTAGTCATACACCTAGACCCTAGGATTAGACTCCTGAAGACTTGGACTTGAAGACTTCTTTTCTTTCCGATAATGACTAGTCTGAGGAGAAGGGTCTAGGACTTGTTGAGCTGCCACTACTGGACCCAGATACATATTGTTGCCATTATCTGACCAAGTAAGGTCTTCTAGGAAAAAAATTGTAAATGTGTTGTGAGCTTTCCAGTGACAAGCTTGTATGATTTGGTACACTGAAACCCCACCGTAAAAGGCCTTGGAGGCCGCGAAGGCCCTAATGCCATGAGCTTTAACTTGGACTAAGTCCAAGGACTGTTGATTTGCTTGTTTGTAACTTAGTAGGATAGTTGTTATAACCAAGAGGAGAGAGTAGTAGGTGTGATGTCTGAGGTATGACCTTTTGTGAAGGAAATAAAAGAGTAGGGATCGAGACCCTCTTAGGTCTTTGGTTCAATCCAGGTAGTACCTCAGGGCCTGTACCGGACACAGGGTCCTGTCTTCTTTGAATTGTCTATCTACGATGGTAGTCAAAGCAGTGATAATCACCGGAGACACACTTTGACTTTCATAGGGTGTTTTTTGTGAGCTCATTAAGTACAACAAAAAGGTTCCTCTGTAACCATCAATCATCAAAGGGTGCCTGTTTAGATCTAGGTATAGATACATGAAAAAGTTTGAGACTTGTTTCACAGAGGGAGTGGAGAAATCCACCAAATTTTTTGTACACCATCTCTCAAATAGGGCCCACTTTGACTTGTAGGTGGTCCCTGCTGATGACCTTTGAGGGGCAGCAAATCTCTCTGCCACTTCCACAGAGAAGCCTTGTTCTTGGAGCTGTCCACTCCTAGGTGTGAAGGTTGAGATGTGGAGGATTGTTATGAAACACTTGCTTGTGTTTGTTTATTTGGGGTATAACGTCGCTTTCAACACTGTACAGGTCATATCACGACGGGTAGTTGGAAGGGCAGAGGAAACCAGTACATAGAGTTTGCTAGGGTTCTGTACTGTAAACTGCCGACCAACGGCAAGAAACTACCAGCTTTCCCACTTGAGCCCGTATGGGGATCGAACCCCGGTCTCAGAGGTGGGAGGCGAGTGTTACCACTCTGCCACCGTGGCCCCCACTTGCTTGTGGGACTGTTTGAGAAGTGTTGTTGACACTGGTAACAGGAATGGGATCTCTGTTAAGAGCTACACTAGGTCCTAAAACCAGGGGATCCCTGGCCAGCCTGGAGCTATTACAATGATGAGGCAATTGCATTGCCTGATTTTTTGGATCACCCGCTGAAGGAGAGCCATGGGAGGGTAAGCATAAGCAGTGCGACCCAACTAGTTTATGTTCAGAGCATCTATGTCCCAAGCATATTGATCTGGGACTGGAGATACATACAATGGAACTTTGTGGTTCAGATGAGTGGCAAATAGATCTACATGAGGAGTGAATCACTTTTGACCGATCTGTTTGAACACCTTTGGATGCAGTGACCATTCTGTTGATTGGACTTGGTTTGACCTGGACAGCAGGTTGTATATCATATTCAGGCACCCTGGAATGTGGCTGGCTGTTAGAGTTATCTGTTCATGATGGCACCAGGACCTGGGCATGATTTTCCACAGGAGAGCACACATTTCTGCTGAGTGGGTTCCTCCTTGTTTGTTTATGTAGGCTACTACCGTTGAGTTGTCCGTAGCAACCAACATTGTTTGATTTTGGCACTGGTCCTTAAACCTTTTCACAGCCAGATATACCGCCTTCAACTCTAGGACATTTATGTGTAGCCCTTTTTACCTGTCTGACCAGAGACCTTTTGTAGAGACTTGTTCTAAGGGAGCAGTCCAACCTTTGTTTGAGCCGTTTGTAAAGATTTGGATACTGTGGTCTTTGGTCCACCCTTCAACATGTTTACAGGGTTTTGTCATCACTCTAGGTGAGCTGAAATGGTATCTGACCAAGGAAGGAAGCTGTCCAACACCTGAGGATATCTCCAGTGCTCTTTTAGATGAAACTGAAAGGGCCTCAGGTGAAGGCATCCCTCTGGGACCATCTTCTATGTTGAGGTGAGCAACCCAATTAGCAACATCAAACATCTTGCAGTCAAAACATGTTTTGACTTTAAGCATAGGATCAAATCCTGAAGTTTGAGCCATCTCTCTTGAGTGGGTTTTATCCAGGGTTGAATCCAGGTGGTATTTGTACCCCACAAATAAAAACCCCTTGAGTATGTTTGAGTTTGGACTTCTCTTGATTGATTATCCACCCTAAGGACTGTGTCAGGTCTACCATGGTATGAGTGTTCACTTGTGCTTCATCCTGGGATGGGGCCCTGATAAGCCAGTCGTCCAGGTATTGGTGAAGTCTGTCTCCCCTTGTGAGGGTTATCAGTTCACTTCCTTTACAATCATTGTAAAGACTTGTGGGGCCATGGCTAGGCCAAAAGGAAGGAAGGGGGCCACGGTGGCAGATTGGCAACACTCTTGCCTCCCACCTCTGAGGCCGGGGTTCGATTCCCAGCAAGGCCTCAAGTGGGAAAGTTGGTAGTTGCTTGCCGTTGGTCGGCAGTTTACAGTACAGAACCCTAACGAACTGTATGTACTGGTTTCATCTGCCCTTCCAACTACCCGTCATGATATGACCTGTACAGTGTTGAAAGCGACGTAATAAATAAAAAAAAAGAAATATAAATAAATAAATAAAAAGAAAGGAAGGCGAACTGGAACATTTGAGAATTGTGGCAAAACCGTAGGTACTTCTTTGAGTTTTGGTGTATGGGGATGTGAAGACACGTATCTGACAGGTCTATCGATGACACCCATCCCCGTGGAATCAGAGGCCCTGTGGACTCTGGCATTTCCATTTTGAACCTTTCTACAAGTAGGAAGGTGTTGAGCTTGCTTAGGTCTATCACTGGCCTCCACCTTTGGGGAGGCTTGGGGATTAGAAACAAGTGACTATAAAACCCAGGAAATTTTATATTTTCCATCCTTTCTATTCCATAACCATTGCTAAAAATGTTTAACACGTTATTTGAGTATTTTTCTGTTTGCCAGTCTCCTCTGAAAAGACGGAGGCGACATCTTACTGGTGGACTGAGAGAGGCTTTCAAGGAGTCATTGGCAGGAGAGTTTTCCATGCCCTCATCCCCTTGGGTGAGGTCAAAAACGACCTCTGGAGGCTCTGTTAGTCGATTTACCCTTGCCTGAAGAAAACGATTGGTTACTGCTTGGAGTGGATTGTCCCCCATTAGGGCATTTCCTGTAGGAGCCTCTTTTCTTATTGTGGTGGGGACCATGAAAGGACTGGTTTTGATAGGGTCAAAAACCCTGAGTGTTTTAGGGGTGCTTTTTTGTAAGGAGGAACTCTTCTCCATCCTTGACCAATTGAGACTGGAACAAGGGAGTGGGCCAAAAAGAGGATCTCCTTAGTTCTTGACATCGAGAATCCCCCAAATGAGGTTGAAGATGGGTTATTTCAGCCTCATGTCTGATAAGGATTGAATTACCCATGGTGTACAACTCCCTCTGGAGAGTGTGGGCTAACGCCTTAATTTGATAGGCTAAGGCTCTATGCTGAATGAGAATCCTATTATTCAGGATATCTAGAGAGTCACAGGTTTCTTTCATAACCATGTCTAGCTGCTTTTTCAGGATTGGCACCCTTTTGAATTTGGCTTTTAATTCTTTAACAGTAGCCTTGTCACTTTTCCATGATCAGGTTGCATTCAGATGCAATCTTGGTGAAGGCAACAAAAAATTAAGGGTACAGAGATTTTGACTTTGCCTGATGCTCAAACTCTTTGACTACCTGTAGGGGGACCTTGCCCATAGGGGCCCCAGAGGGTTTAGGTGAGTACAGAGTTTTTGCAAAATCTGTGTTCAATTCTTGTAATTTGTTCTCAAAACAAGGTTGTCCTAATTTGTTATACTTAGAAGTGGAAGCAGGGGGTTTTATCTATTGGGTAAACTATAAAAATGTCTTTGCTAACAAAAACTAAGCGTCCCAAAAGGTTCACTGCAATATAATATCCAGTAGAAAAAGGTTTTTGAAAATAAAAACATGCAGTGCTGAGAGAAGGAGTGAAAGTTAAGCAGACAGTGTGGAAGTTCATGCATTAACATGAAAGAAAAATTTAAGCTTTATTTTGTTTTCTATGGTCATAAATTGCGAAAAGTTAATTGAATAAATGCTCTGGCTAAGAATGCATAAAGCATCAATAGGTCGAAAGTTACACCATAAAACTACTTAATTAAAGAGTAACAGTGCTTTATAAATGCCATATATCTATTTACATTTTAGAAAAAGGCATAGTAAAATGTGAGCCTTTAGAAAGGCAAGAAGTTTATGACACAATGCTTTGAACACATCTATCTGGTAAATCTGACCAGCTATCTAGACTCTTCACATGTTTCCCCAATACCTCTGAATACACTGTAAATCTCTAAAAGCAAGAATAAAATAGATATAAGGCAAAAACACAAAATCGGCTATTTGATGAATCCAGTTTGATCCATAAAAGGGGTGGGGGTGGGGCCAGGGGGTAAATCTGACCAGCTATCTAGACTCTTCACATAAGGTTTCCCAATACCTCTCAATACATTCTAAAACTCTAAAAGAATAAAAGAGATAAAAGGCAAAAACACAAAATCGGCTATTTTATGACCCCAGTTTGACCCATGGGGGGGGGGGGGTCCGGGGGTAAATCGGACCAGCTATCTAGACTCTTCACATATGGTTTCCCAATACCTCTTAATACATTCTAAAGCTCTAAAAGCAAGAATAAAGGAGATAAAAGGCAAAAACACATAATCAGCTATTTTATAACCCCAGTTTGACCCATAAGGGGGGATCCGGGGGTAAATCTGACCAGCTACCTAGACTCTTCACACAAGGTTTCCCAATACCTCTTAATACATTCTAAACTCTAAAAGCAAGAATAAAGGAGATAAAAGGCAAAAACACAAAATCAGCTATTTTATGACCCCAAGTTTGACCCATAAGGGGGGATGCGGGGTTAAATCTGACCGGCTATCTAGACTCATCACATAAGGTTTCCCAATACATTCTAAAACTGAAAAAGCAAGAATAAAGGAGATATAAGGCAAAAACACAAAATTGGCTATTTTATGACCCCAGTTTGACCCATAAGGGGGGGGTCCGGGGGTAAATCGGACCTCTCTGCAGGTAGAACAATAGTTATGTAGATAAAAAAAACAAAAATGACAGCCTTTCAATGCTCGGGGTTTGTTAGTATTAGATTGGTGGGACAACATACTTGCTGTCCGAAGAAAGCCGAACCAGAAACTTGATGAAAGGTAAAATAAGGTAAATACTTATCCTGTCACCACAAAAAGGTACAGAATCATCTATGACAATTAATGAAAAGACTGGCTAACAAAGAACATCCAACAATATGTTTATCCAGAGAAATTCCAACTAACACGGCCAATGAGAAGAAGGGGGGTTAAGCTTTATTTCACTATGGGTTTCACCTTTCTGTTGAGGCACCAGCCAGTACTAAATGTCTGTTTTCTTGGACGTTGGCCGGATGCCTGCGGCCTCCCGAGAAAGCATTCAGTTCCACATGGTAAGCTATTGTAGTGCAATAAAATCTGGATTTCATGACCCCCCAGTTCCACTCCTAATGCGGGCCAAAGGGTAAATTGGGTTGGCTCTACAGACTCCCTGTCTGTGCAATTGGTCACAAAATCTAATCAGCTTGAGATATCCTCCTTAACCTGTATGTAAGATCACCACCTGCTGCAGTAGGTAGTTTTTGCTGACTGGCAATGATGAGCGGGTGGGCCTGAAAATACTTCTCTGTGATCATGTAACTTTGACAAAGGTCACAAATAAACATGTGGAAAAAATTCCCCATGCCTAGGGTATATAGGTATATCCATCTGTCACATGGTGAGCCCACTGTGCTTCTTACTTGATATTTTGGCTGCTTTCGACATAATACACCATGATATTCTTCTTGACTGCCTTAAGCCATGGTTTAGTGTGTGTAGCACTGCCTTGAAGTGGTTCCCCTTCTTATCCTAGCTATTGATTCCAAAAAGTTAAAATTGGGCCAACCTTCTCTGAATTGCGTGAGCTCATGTTTGGTGTTCCACATCCCCCTGCTGTTCTCTCTTTGCACCACTCCTTTGAGCAAGGTTACTGGAAAGCACTCTAACATAAAATGTCACTTTTATGCCAATGACACCCAGTTGTTTGTTATGTCTCACAAAAATGCAGCTTTTGCTCTTGAAAAATGTATTCAGGATGTTCAAGAATGGATCATCAAGTATGCTTCAATTAAACCCTGAGAGAACAGAGTTCATTTTCGTGGGTCTTATGCTCAGCTCAATAAATTAGGTTGCCAAATCTTTGTCAGGTTATTTTGTAATTTCATGTATCCAGCAAGTAGTTGTTCTAAAGAATCTTGGTGTCTGGTTTGATGAAAATTTTTCCTTCACTTCAAATGCATGATCTGAGGCAGGTTAAGATGGTATCTGACAGATGAAGCTGCTATCCAGGTGACAAATGCTGGTGAGTAGTCATCTTGACTATTGCAATTCTCTCTTCAGAGGTTTGTCCAGTATCAACATTTGCAAAATGCAGTGTGTCCTAATTGCACTTGCTAAGATTGTTACAGATACACTAGGGCATCTCCTACTCTTAAGAAGTCATCCCAACTATTTTGGTTCTCTTTTGTCTATGTAGTGTGGCAGATGTGGCACAAGATACACCCATCCAAATGAAAGGTTCTTGGAGGTTCCTTAATTCTAGCCATCTGTACATAGAACCAAAAAACACTTTAGCTACAGCTTTTCTTTTGATGCTCCCACAATTTGAAAATTTTACCTGATGATGATTGTTCTGCCCCTACTCTTGTCTGTTTCAGAGAAAAGCTAAAATCTTATCTCTTCAAAAGCCTTTCCCATTTTAGCATATAAACTACCCAGTGTCCCCGTGGTATTAACCTATGTCCATGGACTAATGATTATTGAGTTGGTTTCTGGTGTTACGCCTTAGAATCTGCTTGGTAGAGATTAAGCACTATGAAAGTCTAAAATGAAAAGGAATAGAATAGGTGACAAAAAATGTTACTGCAGTAGTCAGGAAACTAGACCCTTTTCAAGGGATGCTAAATTATGGTAAATTACATAATGGTATTTTGACAGGGAATCGGTGGAAATTCTGAAATGCTTTTAACAAAATGGCACCAAAAAGGGATTTTTGGATGGTGATGCTGAACCTGCAGCTGAAACTTTAACTTAAATTATACAATAGCATGTTAAAGGGTATGAAATAAAACACTATACAGAATATATAATACAAAAACTTTAATAAATCCTTTTAAAACTCACAATAAAGAATATGATCACAGAACAATTTGAGCAATCACCAAAACAACACATTGCACTCATTTAAATGAAAACAATATTGGTATATGACTACTTAAAATTAATTAAGCAAATACAGAAAACAAAATGTACAATTTACACTCATTGACTAGTTACTCATCATTCTGTTGACAAATTTATTGTTCAATTTATTTATTTCTGTTCTGATATGAAATATTTGTAAATCTATCACCACAAAAAGCAGTTGATCATCATGCTGAAGCTGGCCTCAAAGTCTGAATCTTGCTCCACATAAGGATGTAGAATGATATATGTTTGCTTGAAAAGTACCTCAAAAAGATATTAAAATATAGATAAAAATTATTTCTGTTTAAGAAAATCTAACACCCCCCCCCCCCCCCCCCCCAAAAATATTACAACAATTGTTCTCTGTTCTAATTAACGCTTTTGTAATTTGTTCCTCCCTCCTCTTCCTCTAACAAAATAGCAAGTAAAACATTATTAATTTACTCTTTTATTCTTCAGTTACTTCCATTGCATGCTAAACCTGGCTTTGAAGTCTGCATCCTCCTCTATGTAAGGGTACCAGAATATGTAATTTGTGTTCCACACATTATTGTACAGGCTGAAGGCAAACCCAGTGACTGGGGTCGGGATAGGGGTCAGGGGTGCGGGATACATGGGTGGAGACTGACGGTCATTAGCCATTGGGCAGGCTACGGAGACATCTTGAGAATAAATGTAAAGACTTGTGTTACCATCATGGCCATACATAATGCCACCATCATCGATAGCTGAAAAGAAATGAAACACACTGTGGATTGGTGAAATGAAAAAAATTGGTAAAACTTTGTCCATTATACTGAAATCTTTGTGTTTTCTTAAATTCTTTTTGGTAAGAATTTGGGAAGAAAGCGTAAAATAAACACATAAACCCACAAAAAAGTGTCCTGGGACACTGCAACTATACTCTGAATGATTAGAATTTGTTTATTCGCAATATCCACAAGATTTAGCTTTTATAGTTCCCATTACAAAAATATATGGAGTACATTCTTGATTTTCTCAGGGTCATAAATACATATTAAGGAATATTTACCATGCTGATACTGACTCCCGTTTAATATGACATTCATGGGATCGACAATCTGGCCCAGTTTGGACATCTGCCATTTTGCTGAGGGCTGGGGCATAGTGGAGAATGAAAACAGCATGCTCTCAGCAAGCCTGGTGCTGGTCTTGTCGAACCACTGGAATACTGTGTCAATACCTGAAACAGTAGGTACAATTATAGCCATATAACCCTTGATGGTGAAACTTTGTGTGAATGAACGATAAAAAAGGCAAACATGCCAATGAATTTTGGATTTATTTGTAATGTGTTGTTGAGGTAACAGACTGCATTTCAATTACCTGAAATTAGTCACTAACTGACACAGAAGAAGCCAATATTTTCCCCAGTAAGCACTCATTGCTAGTGTGACTGAGGGTGGTGTCCATTGTCATCATTATTTTTATGACATCACTGTTAAAATGAGTGCTTTCTAGGTTTACCTGCTTTTTAGTGGAGATTAAGAACTATAAAAGTTGGTTACAAGAGAATAGAAAAATGTTGACACATTCACCTAGTAAATAGACTCCAGATTTAGCTTAGTATACACTGGACCAGCAATAAAACACTGGTAAAATTTAACTACCAACTTATATATTTTGAAAACAATTTGTTGCTTGTGGCATTAAAATGCACAATTCTGGCAAAGATTCTTTTCAAAATTTCAATAAAATATTCAATATTCAAATATTCAAAATATTTCAATAAAATATTCAATAAAATACACTATGAGGGCAAGAACTTTGTAACCTGATAATATACTGGGAGATTTCTAATCCATGTACAAGCACCAAGAGGCATATGTACATTATTGTAAAAGATACATCCCAGTTCATTATCAGGTAACATAATGCAAGTGCAAATAATTTATTTCTATTAACAGGCTGAATTTGAGTTATACGAATATTTTTGATTTCATTTTTGGAGCGAGAATGAATTGGGTGAGGTCATAATGGCTGTTCCTGCAGGGTGGTGAATGATGATGACAAACATGTTAAACAAAAGTTAACGGTAACCATCCCAAAAAGCACTTTTGCTAGATGGAACAGTTCCAGTTCTGGCTTGAGTGAGCTTTGTACTTGCACAGCAATCACTTTTCGTGTTCTAAGCTGGTCTTATTAATGCTAAATTGTGAAATATTTCCCAGGTGGGTAAATCATTTGACTGTGTGGACTCTGATATCATCTGATATCGGATGGTAATATTTTCTACTAAAAGTCCGAAACCGAATTACCAAAGAAGTTTTGTTTTAGCAAATCCCCAACCGTTAACAGGAAGCAAAGTTTATCAAAACAAAATATGGTAATTTTGATCAAAATTCATTTAAAAACATATAAATATCAGATAAACGTTTACAATTTCTTCAGATTGTGAGCTTATTTTAAAAATTACAATTGTAAGTTTATAGTAGTACATAAATTATTGATACTGATATATGTCTTTGCACATTGATATCTGCAACCCTTTTCCAAAACAATACACATCGCCAGTATCAATAAACCATTCACCAATTAGCAGGTGATGAAGAATTAATCATGCATTCTATTTTCATTGATCTTTCATTGATCCCTATTGTGAACACAGCCCGATAATAATCTATCAGCTCATACATAAGTGGTCTAACCTGTTTGTTCAGTGCCCTTTCTCACAGTATGCTGCACCCAGATGTCCTGGGGTGCACCGTAGTACTGCCAGGTCCTCTTGTCCAGCATCTCTATGTGTAAGTAGAAGTCACAGCTTCCATCTGATCTGTATACATGCAAGTTGTACAGAAAAATATTGGAATAAAAATAAGAGATACTCAAAACTGCAAAATTAGATATATTAATTTTATAACCTCATAAAAAATAGTAATCCTCTGCTCAGACTGTGTTTAGCTTTGGCTGTAAAAAGCAGTTCTTCTAACTTCAATTTGGCTTTCCTGGACCCGGTTTCATAAAGCCACCTTAAGATAAAGGACACCTTAAATTTGAGGATCTCCTCAAACTACCAACTAGGATCTCCTCAAATTTTCCTTCCTTTAATGAAAACTCCTTCCTTAATGGAGACCTTGAAATTTCAAGGAAACTCCCTTTAGTTTTCAGGAAGAAAAGGACCTACCTTAAATTTAAGAATGTGTCCTTAAGTTTCATGGAAGAGCTTTGGTAAGGAGACTTAAAGGTGGCTTAATGAAACTTAGATTTAAGGTGGCCTTTCCAAAGGAAATAAAATAGCATCAGAGATGTATGTACCCCACAGCCCAGGGAAATATCATTGAACACCATGAGACATAGAAAAAGTGAACCAATATCTAGACCAGGAGACTTTTAAATGGACAGTATAAGTTATGTAAATGTGCGCAAAAAAACAACATGTAAGAGAGCCACTATGTATGTAAAGACACAGTATCAAAACAAGGTAATTCAATAGCAAAATGACAGCATTAATTAGTAAACTAAAAGTTATGAAACAGTAAAATTTCTCAACTGAAGGCTGTCAAAGGACATAGCACACTTAAGTAAAATTACATACAATAACTGGTTACAGCAATCCATATACAAGTATCTTTCATATAGAAATATGTCTCAAATATGGCAGTAGAAAACATTTTGGCAAAGACAAACACCACACCAAAGTCACACCGTAACATTGCACACCTACATGCCCCAATCAATGATCATGCAGAGTATCAACTTCCTACACTTAATCGTACCTGGTCATACCAATCTAGTATCAAGTTTCAACCCCTTATGGTTTCCAAGATATAGACAGGGTCAAGATTTTCATAGTAAAGGTCATTACGGCAAGGTAAAAGGTCAAATCAAGGTCATACTATAGTGCTGCACACCTATATTCCCCAACCAATGTCCCTACCAAGTATGAACATACGCTAAGGCCTAACAAAGCGAAACTGGAATACCGGTGTACTGTTCACACCAGTGTATTTCATAAACATTGATTTCTCATTTCGTGTGGGTTCATAAAACTCAAAACACAACATCCAGAATTTGTTTTTATATACTTTAATACACAATAATTTTCATTTGGGATAAACAATAACGTTAATAAAGTGACATCTTACCTTCTGTAAAGGTCCCTCAGTGCAGTGGGCCAAGTTCTACTTTCTGGATGAGCACTGGCTGTTGCGTTAGTCTTTACGTAGCCCGCCGAATTTCCTGCATATATGAAACACAGGTGCAAAAATAGATCTACACATTCAAACAGAGAACACTGAAACAAAAGAAACATGACAGCACTTGACATACAGCTCAGCCTTCACCAGGGTGCATTTCTAAAAATTGAGGATTTTTTTCTTGGTATCAAGAATATGCTCCAAATCTTTCAATAAGGGTAAACTGTCCTTCCGTTGGTGAGGCCCTCTCCATAAAAGAAATTTTATGATTATTGACTGATTAGTTCCGGAACAATGTAAACCAGAAAGATAAAGTCACTGAAAATACATTGAAAATTCAGGACATATATATGTATTAAGAATATGATGATCCAGATTTTTCCAAAAAATTAATCATCACTTCCTTTGGTCAGGTCCTACAAGCAGGAAAACATTCAAAATGGTCCGTGCATTACTATTTCTATTTGAGTTACGATGACAAGAGATGGACAGACACATGAACACACCCAAAAACATTACCTGCTGGTGGAGGTGACTATAACAAGCAACAATCTAATCACATCATAATTTTATAACACTTAATCTCTGCTGTAGAAAATTCTGTGGCAGATTTCATATTTCTTTACTCAAACATATGACAATATGCTCCTGGGCTGTATTCTCCAAAGGTCTTAGTCAGATCTTAGGCTTAACTTTTGTATAAATTTATTTATTTGTGGTTTTTTGGGCAGAAACATTACTTATAAACAAGGGCTCACCTACCATTGTAATTATACTGACTGCTGAATTCATCCATATCTGTCTGGTTGTATGTGTTATAAATGAACCTGAAATTCAAAAACAGACTATAATTTTCTGAATACCTTATTTTAAA
This sequence comes from Sabellastarte sp. h YS-2021, assembly GCA_964017235.1. Classification (NCBI taxonomy): domain Eukaryota; kingdom Metazoa; phylum Annelida; class Polychaeta; order Sabellida; family Sabellidae; genus Sabellastarte; species Sabellastarte sp. h YS-2021. Next base: position 79,980,758 of record OZ024935.1, on the reverse strand, counting down.
ACCTTTGTTGGAATTGTTGATGTAATAGCTGAAAAGAATCAAGTGTAAACCTTTGTTGAAGACACAGGCATGGAAAGACAGTACACTTCAGCATACAAAGAACTGAGAGTCTGTGATAATTGTTTTAACCTACTGAGGTAGAATGGAAAGCTTATACAAGTATAAAAATTAAACGAAGTAGCAAAAATTCTACAAAACAAGAATTTTTTTCGAAATTGCCATAAAACCTAACAGGTATTTTAAAAACTACATGAATAAGAGCCCAGCTTCACATCTACCTGCAATTACTATTTAATTTTAAAGATGAAAAGAAGAAAAAGTTGGATACTAACAAAACTCTTGCATAAAGGTACCTCAGATATATGAATTTTCCATTGAATTAAAATTTAACTTAGCTTATTTGAAATTTCAAATACTTGTTGTCACATCAAGTAAGAAACTAGATATTGCGTCTCGACGCAGTATAACCCTGGACGGGACATGGTTGAAGCGTGACATACAGAGTATTATAAGTCGTCTTCACATCCAAAACCTCTATGACCAATAATAAGGCAGATATAGCCTCCTTTAAGTTTGGTCACCTCAGATTTTCAAATTCGTTGCCATAGCAACCAACCAAATTGAACAAACTGGACCAAGCCAGGCAAGACCAAGCCAGGCAAGATTTCAAAACAGGGAAGATATGTTGAAACCTTGGTAAGGATAGGTGCAACAGATTTCCAGATATAAGTGATTTACTCAATGGTGAACTGTCAAAGTAGCTATTACTCAGTTAGTTATGGACCTACAGCTCTGAAAATTTGCCATGACAGAGTACATTTAAAATAGCATCAGAGATGCCCATCCCCCTCAGCCTGGGGAAATAGTTTTCAACACCACGAGATATAGAAGTAGTGAAACAGTACAAGATCGGGATACTTTCAGAGCAGTGACACTTATATAAAGGTCCAAATAATGTTTAAGTAGAGAAAATAACATTTAAGAAAAAGAAAATGTATGTAAAGATAAAGTACTAAAACAAGACAATTCAATAGCAAGATGACAGCATTAATCAGTAAACTAAAAAATATGAAGCTGTAAAATTTATTAATTGGAGTTATCAATAGTTGACAATAGTTGCCAATGGATATAGCACAATTATGTAAAAGTGCATATAATAATCAGTTGCAGCAAACCATATATTTTTGTCATAAGAGAAACATGTTTCAAATATGACAGGTGAACACATTTTGGCAGAGCAAAAAGGTCACACCATGATGCACACCTACGTCCCCTAACCAAAGTCCCTACCTAGTGTCAACCTTCTACGCCTTGTGGAATCCACGAAATAGCCCAGACAAGATTTTAAACCTCATGGTCACTATGACAAGGTCAAAGGTCAAATATAGGTCACACCATAATATTGCACACCTACAATCCCTAACTAATAGCCTTACCAAGTATCAACTTCCTACACTTGACAAGATATAGCCCACATAAGATTTTATAGGTCAAGGTCACTATGGCAAGGTCAAATCAAGGTCACACCATGACATTGCACACCTACACCCCCTAACCAATGTCCCTCCCAAGTATCAACTTCCTACACCTTACAGTTTCTGAGATATGGCCCGGACAATAATTTATAGGGCAAGATCAAAGGTCAAATCAAGGTCACACCATGACATTACACCTACACCTTCTGACCAATGTCCCTACCAAGTCAACTTCCTACACCTTACGGTTTCCGAGATATAGCCCGGACAAGATTTTATAGGTCAAGGTCACTACAGCAAGGTCAAAGGCCAAATCAAGGTCGCACCTTGACGTTGCAAACCAACAACCCTCAACCAATGTCCTTACCATATACCTACTTCCTACACGTTACGGTTTCCGAGATATAGCCCGGACAAAATCTTATAGGTCAAGGTCACTACAGCAAGGTCAAAGGTCAAATCAAGGTCACACCATGACGTTGCACACCTACACCCCCTAACCAATGTCCCTACCAAGTATCAACTTCCTACACTTTACAGTTTCTGAGATATAGCCCGGACAAAATTTTATAGGTCAAGGTTACTACAGCAAGGTCAAAGGTCAAATCAAGGTCACGCCATGATTGCACACCTACACCTCTTAACCAATGTCACTACCAAGTATCAACTCCCTACACCTTACAGTTTCCGAGGTATAGCCCGGACAAGATTTTATAGGTCAAAAGCTGGATTCATTGAATTTTTTGAAGTTTGTGATGATGTCTTGGTTAATCCTGTTTTCTCTCCACATTCGTTGATCTGTCGTACCAAAGCTATGACAAAAACATGTGTGTTCAAAGCTGTAATGTGGATTCTCTCCTTTCGATTTTCATCACAACCATCTGCCACAGACTGTGCCAGCATTTTAGCAAAATATAGAAATACAGTAGAACCTCTATTATCCAACCCTCCATTATCCGAATTTTTAATTATCCAACCTCAAACTGACTCTCCCAACTCCATTTAAACCTGTTATTCTAGGCTTTCTATTATCAGACCTTTCTATTATCGGACCTAATTGTTACTCTCCCTAGAGGGTTGGATAATAGAGGTTCTACTGTATGTATTTTTTATCATGTGACTTTAGTATTCCACACCTTCTGTTATGAACATTGTTGACTTTTGGATCACCTTTACTGATGTATCTTCACCATCACTATCGTATTGCACTCTATTAATCTGCGTAACCTGTGCATTAATGACACCTAGTTCCTGATAATTTACATTGATATTTTTTGAAAAGTAAATTGTAAACAAAATTCCAAAAGTAAAAGTATGAAAATATTCAACAGAGTATCAGCACCTTTAGATTTACTATTTCAGTGCTATTTTCTCTAGTTTGACTTTATTAAAGTCAGTATTTCCACAGGTATTAGATTTGTCTGATAATTATAATAATATATCACCTGGCCAGAGGATACTGTGAAGAGGCCCAGTCAACCCCTTTGTATTTTAAAACGTCTATATCTCCCTCCATACTGAAACCCACTGTGATGTCACCACACTGGTTTGCTGCAGTCCACTGGACAGGAGACACTGGCTGAAACTCTAAACATATTTATACAAGGTCAATTTTCTTCCGTTTATTCTAACACAGTAACTGTAACTTACACACTGACAACCTTAAACATTCTAAAGTAATTGTACTCTTACTCTATCCATTCACAATTCTATATACTTCAGAGTACAAATAAATATAACAACCTCTAATGCCCCGGTCACACTACAGGCCATAGTGGCCGTAGGCCGAACTGTGTCCAAGGATGCCTCTTATCTTCTGAGATCTGGTGTTTCCATCACACTACAGATGGAATAACTCATGGTTATAGGCCTTGTGTGAAAAGCTACAGTGTGAGGTTCGTATTCAAAGTTGTGACACGGTGCCAAAACATCACTTATGTCGCCCATTATACCGAAAGACAACCAAGTCACAACCATATACACCGTGGACCACACCTTTAGTTACCGTAGCAAGAAATTCATCTGCCAAGCTCACATTTGTCTACGCATGCCCATGGTTCTAAATTCAGATGCGGGAAATTTTAAACATTTTAAAACTTCCGCAGAATGTGCAAGGTAATAGACATTTTGCCACTGTGTCACAAAGTTACACACGAACCTTGGACAGTAGCTGAAGGACTGGGGTGTGTCGCCTAATGCCTATAACCGCGGGTTATACCACCTGTAGTGTGACTGGGGTTTAAGACTGAGGACATAAATTTATACAGTAATAATGTAATAATGCAGCGTTCTTACCGGCCGTACACACGACCTCACAGCCTGTAAATTTGTCAAGAACGGTCTCATCGGTCGTATATACGACTGGTGAGTTGGGTGCCTCCAGAAACTTTCCAAACTTTGACCTTCATCTCTAATGACAACACGCAGACAAAGATGCAGAATACACGTGCTTTTGTTATAAAAAACATGTTAAATGAAGTGTTTTGGTAGTCAGGATTTTGATAAATAACCTCAGAAAACATATAACAAATGAAATATATATCTTTTGCATGGTGGATAGCGAAATATTGTAATTTCTTTCTCTTTGTGATTTACGTTTGTTTACATCCACACATAAACACACAGGCGATGGATTGTTAAGAACGGTCAAAACTTTCCACTGGTGGGTACCAACTCACAGGTCGTTGCACGGGCTCACAACCTACTTCTGAACACAACATAAACTTTCAAATCAATGTAAATCTGACATTTTACAAATATTTGGAAATGAAGCTGAACTATTACATGGACCGTGAAGCAGCAGAATTGCAACACAATATCACTTACCCTCCAAGTCGGGTCTGCTTGGCTGTAAATTTTCCAGCTCCTGTTTGATCTCCTGTACCACACTGTGGTTTTGTAAGGCTGACACTGCCAAGTAGGTGAACTCACGTTGTTCCAGCCAACTCTCAGTGCAGTTTGTGAACTTAGACTCTGCATACAACGAACATAATAGATTATTTACATTACTGTTGTGTTAGTTAAAGAAATTTTTAAATGCTGGGGATCAGTAAAATGAGTTGGAAACTTGTCCTGTATCTCATCACTCGAGGATTAATATAGATTCTATAATATGATATTTACATATCCATGTATAAACATGCGGGGTGCATCAACTACTAATTGTACAGTACAGTAGAACCTCTAATATCTGACCCTTTATTATTTGAATTTTCAATTATCCAACCTCAAACCTACTCTCCCAACTCCATTTAAGCCCGTTATTTTAGCTCTTCTATTATCTACCCCTTCCGTTATCCACCCTAATTTTTACTCCTGCAAGAGGGTCGGATACTAAAGGTTCTACTATATTAAAATTGTAAGATATTGTGCATTCCACATTCTAGAATTAATGCTGCTACAGGTATCTATAGCAGCCAAAGTAGTGTTGTGGCTGACTGCATATTTTATAACCTGTTGCCAAAGGTGGAAATATGACAAAAATTGGTTTGATTTTGCAAAAGCAATGAAATAAGTTATTAAATGTTCACATGACATATAATTTGCATATAAATATGAACTACAATGTGCTTTTTAAAGATTTCTTTTTCACAAAATGGCTGATACCTTGACTGAATATAATAAAATACTGTGAGATATTTTCTGCAGTTAAATATATTTTGGAAAACTTATTTTAAAAATAGTGCATATGTGAAAAAAACAGTTATAGTTACATACAAATGGAAGGTAGCTGGATCAGTGTCTTTCATTTGGTAAATAGCATTCTGATTTACCATCTTATAGAATTAGCCACAGTACTCTAGTGTCATACTAAAAAACTTCCTTGTGGTGGTAAGTTGGCTCTTAATTTGGGTAGCAATGAACAGCAATTTTTGCATAATCTTTAACTATTACCCTACTCTGCAATGGTAAAAAAAATAACCATAGAATGTATTGTATTGTTAAAAGTCAAAGCAGATGGCTTATTTAGGGTCACATTTGCAAATACATTTGCAATTTCGCTGATATCAAACCAGAAAAGAGAAATTTTGCTCCAGATTCCAGTGTCATTATTGAATTGAATGTACCTTGTGAAAATATTCATTGGTCTAGTTTCCAGTAGCCCTATCTAATTGTATATACCTTCCACGGACTTGTGAAACTGTTCATGGTATTTTCGGTGCCAGTGTCACTAATAAATTATACACGGTACTACCCTGAAACTGTTTATTGATCCAGTTTCCAGTATCATTATTTAAATGTACATTATCTTTCCTGTGCTTATGAAACAGTTAGCTAGACCAGTTTCCAGAATCACTATGAAATTGTAGATTAACTTCTATGTACTTGTGAGGGGGCCACGGTGAAAGAGTGGTAACACTCTCGCCTCCCACCTCTGAGGCCGGGGTTTGGTTCCCTGCACGGCCTCAAGTGGGAAAGCTGTTAGTTCCTTGCCGTTGGTCGGCAGTTTACAGTACAGAACCCTGACAAACTATATGTACTGGTTTCCTCTGTCCTTCCAACTACCCATCGTGATATGACCCGTACAGTGTTGAAAGTGACGTAAAACCCCAAATAAATAAATAAATCTATGTACTTGTGGAACTGTTCATTGGTCCAGTTTCCAGTATCACTATTAATTTTTACATTACCTTTCATGTTGTCGTGGAACTGTTCATTGGTCCAGTTTCTGATATCAGTATTTAATTGACAATGTACATATCTTTCCTGTACTTATGGAACAGTTAGCTAGACCAGTTTCTAGTATCACTACTAAATTGTACATTACCTTCCATGTACTTGTGGAACTGTTTGTTGGTCCAGTTTCCAGTATCAGCAGCTGTGTTCAGTCCCCAGGTATGTTCAGAGATCTTGAGCAGGAATCGACTGGCATTGTACACACGCACATCAGCCAGGGAACACTGACCTGTGAATGTTGATTTGAATTTCACAGCTCATCAACTGCAGTTTGAAAACGACTAATATCAATGCCATATTTAGGCAAATTAATACAGAGACAAAGGCCAAAACAGGATTCAAGCCAATTGCTCATTGTAGCTTCTGCTGATGGTTAAATGGTCTTTTAGTTTTCCTGATGTTTTATGGTTTGTGGTACCTTAGTACCACATAGAGACAGAAACCTAATCTTTCTATTAATTTTTGTTAACAAAACTGTGAGTGATACCTTCTTCATTGTACTTTACCCAAATCTAATTTACGGTTGCCTAATAAGTTTGAATAATGGGTTCTATATATGACTATCATGTTTCAATATGATGTCAGACTATCTAGAACAGCACTTAATGACTACCTGTTGGACATAACACATGTTAATGTCATGAAATCATATAGACTAAATGTACAGAAGTCAGAATGTTCAAAGGAATAAAAGGATATGGACTGAACCAACATCAGTGGTTGGGAAACCGTGGCTGTTTCATATGACAAGTAAATCATTTTACATATCACAAAATCTGTCTGCACAAAGATTCATAAGTGCTGTTTATTTATTTGTTGACACTGGGAGACACTTTCATAACAAATTTCTGTAATGTCAAACCAGAAAGTAGCGTCAGAGATGCCCGTACCCCACAGCCTAGGGAAATATTTTTAATACCATGAGATATAGTAGTACTGTATCAGTACGAAGTTCAGGATACTTTCGGAGCATTGTCAGTTATATGAAGGTCCAGACAATGTTTAAATAGAGAAAATAATGTCTAAGAGAAAGATAATACATGTAAAGATGAAGTATAAAAACAAGACAATTCAATAACAAGACGACAGCATTAATCAGTAAACTAAACATTACGACACTCTTTATCTACATTTGGCAAGGCCGAATTATGGTTTGGATGTTTTGAATATTACCATACATACAGAAGTGGTAACGCATTCAATGAATGCTTATGTGTGGCAAAATCGGTGGCTCACTTGATGAAATTCCATCTGTTACAATGGGAAGTTGTAAAAGTTTCTGAGATACAGCCCGGGCAAACTTTTTCCCACCGCCACCCAACCATCTGCCCGCCCGCTCGCCCATCCAGACACCGTGGGTGAAAACAATACCCAGACAGCCCTTATGGGCTGTGCGGTAAAAACCAAAGTGATAGAAAATATATTCAAAATGGTACCTTTGAAAGTTTGGGATTTTTTTTTGTCCAGAATATGATCTGAATTTAATCACTTCTTCCTTTGATGAGGCCCTACCCACATAAAAAACTTTAGAAATATCCATTAAATGAGCTTTGGAGTTATTGCAAACACAGATAAACAGACAAATGAACGCAATCAAAAACATAACCTCCTGGTAAAGGATATAACACAAACACATGTTTAAACAATCCTGATATTCATTTATTCAATAAATAATAATATTATATGAATCTTTCTTAATTGGATTATCATTGGTTTATATCAGATTGATAGAATCTGAAAATATGTCACATTTTTGTGTTTTTATTTCACAATAAACATATAACATCATGCTGATTACAGACTAGCTTAATAAACTAAATTAAACTAGAGGATCGCTCGCAAAAAAAAAAAAGATAATGTTTTTGCATAGCAAAAACAAAGCGTCCCGAAAAGGATATAAAGGTGAGTGCTAAAGTATTAAGAAAATGCTTCGTTTCTAGCCTTATACTGTTGTGGCAACCAAAGTCAGCACAGTCTGCTCTATCTAGCACGGTTTTCAAGATATAAGCATTTTTGTGTTTTGCAAAAAATAAAAAAATAAAAAATGTCCGCTATATTTGGCGAGACAAAAATATTTTGAAAATTGGTATGGCTACTCTGCAGAGATACCCAGCAGGTCCAAAATTTTGTTGAGTTCGCTCCATATAGCAAGGTTTTCGAGATATAAGCATTTTTGTGTTTTGCAAAAACTTTGAAAATTCAAAATGGCCACCATTTTTGGGGAGACAAAATTTTTTGTCAAGACCACTACCGTGGTGTGTATCTCCCGCCGAGCATTAAAGCAGAAGAAATAGCTTTTCCGAGATATTCACAATTTTTCATTTTCGTGTGTGAAAGGTCTTCCAAAAGTAGGTGAATGAGTTATTTGAGAAAAATTGGCTATCTGCAATACTTTTAGAGATAATTCGCATTTACTCATTTTGAGTAGGTGAGTAATTAGCTATGGGTCTGAAACTTCACCATGTGAAAGCTCTCCCACAATTAGATGAATGAGTTATTTGATAAAAATTGGGTATCCGCAATACTTTTACAGATAATTAGCATTTACTCATTTTGAGTAGGTGAATAAATAGCTATGGGTCTGAAACTTCACAGAGTGAAAGCTCTCCCAAAAGTAGGTGAATGAGTTATTTGAGAAAAATTGGCTATCTGCAATACTTTTAGAGATAATTCACATTTACTCATTTTGAGTAGGTGAATAATTAGCTATGGGTCTGAAACTTCACCATGTGAAAGCTCTGCCAAAAGTAGGTGAATGAGTTATTTGAGAAAAATTGGCTATCTGCAATACTTTTAAAGATAATTCGCATTTACTCATTTTGAGTAGGTGAGGAATTAGCTATGGGTCTGAAACTTCACCAAGTGAAAGCTCTCCCAAAAGTAGGTGAATGAGTTATTTGAGAAAAATTGGCTATCTGCAATACTTTTAGAGATAATTCGCACTTACTCATTTTGAGTAGACGAGTAATTAGCTATGGGTCTGAAACTTCACCAAGTGAAAGCTCTCCCAAAAGTAGGTGAATGATTAATTTGAGAAAAATTGGCTATCTGCAATACTTTTAGAGATAATTCGCATTTACTCATTTTGAGTAGGTGAGTAATTAGCTATGGGTCTGAAACTTCAAGTGAAAGCTCTCCCAAAAGTAGGTGAATGAGTTATTTGAGAAAAAATGGCTATCTGCAATACTTTTACAGATAAATCGCATTTACTCATTGTGAGTAGGTGAGTAATTAGCTATGGGTCTGAAACTTCACCAAGTGAAAGCTCTCCCAAAAGTAGGTGAATGATTAATTTGACAAAAATTGGCTATCTGCAATACTTTTAGAGATAATTCGCATTTACTCATTTTGAGTAGGTGAGTAATTAGCTATGGGTCTGAAACTTCACCAAGTGAAAGCTCTCCCAAAAGTAGGTGAATGAGTTATTTGAGAAAAATTGGCTATCTGCAATACTTTTAGAGATAATTCGCATTTACTCATTTTGAGTAGGTGAGTAATTAGCTATGGGTCTGAAACTTCACCAAGTGAAAGCTCTCCCAAAAGTAGGTGAATGAGTTATTTGAGAAAAATTGGCTATCTGCAATACTTTTAGAGATAATTTGCATTTACTCATTTTGAGTAGGTGAGTAATTAGCTATGGGTCTGAAACTTCACCATGTGAAAGCTCTCCCACAAGTAGATGAATGAGTTATTTGATAAAAATTGGGTATCCGCAATACTTTTACAGATAATTAGCATCTACTCATTTTGAGTAGGTAAAAAATTAGCTATGGGTCTGAAACTTCACCATGTGAAAGCTCTCCCAAAAGTAGGTGAATGAGTTATTTGAGAAAAATTGGCTATCTGCAATACTTTTAGAGATAATTCGCATTTACTCATTTTGAGTAGGTGAGTAATTGGCTATGGGTCTGAAACTTCACCATGTGAAAGCTCTTCTAAAAGTAGGTGAATGAGTTATTTGAGAAAAATTGGCCATCTGCAATACTTTTAGAGGTAATTCGCATTTACTCTTTTTGAGTAGGTGAGCAATTAGCTATGGGTCTGAAACTTCACCAAGTGAAAGCTCTTTGGGATAGCTGCTCTGCAGAGATACCCTGAAGATAAAAAATTTCGTCGAAATCGCTCTATGTAGCACGGTTTTCGAAATATTAGCATTTTTGTGTTTTGCAATTTTTGCGCAAAAATTCGAAAATTCAAAATGGCCGCCATTTTTGGCAAGACAAAATTTTTTTGAAAATTGGCATGGCTACTCTGCAGAGATACCCTGTGGGTCAAAAATTTCGTCGAAATCGCTCTATCTAGCACGGTTTTCGAGATATAAGCATTTTTGTGTTTTGCAATTTTGCGAAAAATTCGAAAATTCAAAATGGCCGCCATTTTTTGCGAGAAATTTTTTGTTTGAAAATTGGCATGGCTACTCTGCAGAGATACCCTGCGGGTCAAAAATTTCGTCGAAATCGCTCTATCTAGCAGGGTTTTTGAGATATAAGCATTTTTATGTTTTGCAATTTTTGCGAAAAATTCGAAAATTCAAAATGGCTGCCATTTTTGGCGAGACAAAATTTTTTTGAAAATTGGCATGGCTACTCTGCAGATATACCCTGTGGGTCAAAAATTTCGTCGAAATCGCTCTATCTAGCAGGGTTTTCGAGATATAAGCATTTTTATGTTTTGCAATTTTTGCGAAAAATTCGAAAATTCAAAATGGCCGCCATTTTTGGCGAGACAAAAATTTTTTCAAAATTGGGATAACTACTCTGCAGAGATACCCTGTGGGTCAAAAATTTCGTCGAAATCGCTCTATCTAGCACGGTTTTCCAGATATAAGCATTTTTGTGTTTTGCAATTTTTGCGAAAATTCAAAATGGCTGGCATTTTGGGCGAGACAAAAATTTTTTGAAAATTGGGAAAACTACTCCGCAGAGATATCCTGCGGGTCAAAAATTTTGTTGAAATCGCTCTATCTAGCACGGTTTTCCAGATATAAGCATTTTTGTGTTTTCCTTATTTGGAAAATTCGTAATGATTAATTAATCATTAATTACTCGGCCATTTCTTGACCAATCAATGCCAAAATCTAATGATTTCCAGATTTTAATAGAATGAATGTATTTGCCAAGTTTCAGGTGAATTGATAAAATTCCTTTCAAGTTATCATCCGGACAAGCTTCCCCATCGAAAAAAGACATTTTTGGTCATGTGACCTCTCTGATTGGTTGAAATGTCACTGCAGCATATCCAAAAAAATTCCCCAAGGCTACTGCCTAAACCTGCCAAATTTGAAAAGAATCCGCCTAACGGTTACAGAGTTATAAGGAAAACAAAATGCGGAGCCGGCGGAGCCTGAAGCTCTCCCATACACAAACAAGCGTCCCGCTGCGGGACGCTTAATTACATTACACTCCAATACTCACCATGCTTGTAACATCCATCCATTACCCTTGCCACAGCTCGGAATTCTGCAATTTTCCTGGGATCCGAAGCTATACCCTGGATCCAGGTATCCCCTATCTCCTTGGTTATGACAGGTAGCTTTGATTTGATTGGCTCCACTGCCATAAAAAAATTCTCCAGTGTTGATGCCATTATCTTTGCCTGTGGGAATTCAGCCCTGAGTATCTCGTAGTAACCTAAAACTTCTTGGACCATGATGGGCGGTCCAGAGTTATCGGTACGGAATGCAAAGCATAAGGCATCCGAGAAATTCTGTACTACTACACAGTCTTTGAGGGAAAGTCCTCCAGGGTGTTTGGGGTCAGGGCCTGCATTGTCCGGATAGCCACCTGGTGAGTAATATAGAAACAACAGCTGAAGCATTTTGGAATAGGTTGTCAAGAGAAAATATAAGTCCAGTTCAAATTCTGTTATCTGACTATGCAGGGAAAATCGGAGAGCTTTTTCATAATATATAGTTCATAAACAAGGCCACTGCCGCGGCAGTTATCTCCCGCTTTAGAATCAGTAATAATGGAGAACTAAAGGAAATATAAGGCCTTTGTAGTAAGATAACCCCACTTGATATTGAAAAAGGGGTCAAAGGTAAAAGTCATCAGTTGGAAAAGTCTAAGGCCTTTAAGTTGTTTTCACATTTGGAACCCCTAGTAGCAATGATAAGGGAGATATAAGGCCTATTTAATAGGATAATCCTATTTAACATTAAACATAAGATATGACAGCCATTTTATTTTCGAAACTAGGCCAAATTACTATCAGGCTAACTTTCCTGGCCTTATATCTTTTGTGCAAATTTGATTAACCTAGCTGTGATATTTCAAGTTTTAGAGCATCTTAATGATTTTGAAATAATTGGCTATGGTGGCCGTTAAGTTTTTCAAAATAAGGCCAAAATTTTTCTCCGATAAAACATTTGCAGGCCAGGACTTTTCATGGTCTACCTTTACATTCTAAAGCCATAGAACCAACAAGCAATCAGTGCCCGTGAACGGGCTCTGTGTCAGCTGACTGTGTGTTTTAAGTTTCAGAATAGAAGTGACAGAAGAAAAGGACACAAAAGTTGTGCCCTAGAAATGGTGTTCGGAAGGAAAGTAAGAAGGTAACTGTTAAGGTGTAAAAAGTAAGTTAAACTACCCTGTGGGTGAAAAAATCACTCAGAATCTCTCTATCTGTTACGGTTTTCAGGATATACACACTTTTTCATTTTCCGCAAAAATCCAACATGGGCGCCAAAGGTGGCGAAAATTGAAGATTTTCCCTTTTGCATAGGATACTCTTGTACTACCCTGTAGGTAAAAAATTCGCTCGAAGTCGCTCTATCTCTTTCGATTTTCGAGATATTCACACTTTTCCATTTTCCGCCAAAATCCAAGATGGCCGCCAAAAGTGGCAAAAACTGAAATTTCTCCCCTCTGCATGGGATACTCTTGTACTACCCTGTGGGTCAAAAATTCGCTCAAAATCGCTCTATCTCTTACGGTTTTCGAGAAGTTCACACTTTTTCATTTTCCGCTAAAATCCAAGATGGCCGCCAAAAGTGGTTAAAAACTGAAATTTTTCCCCTTTGCATAGGATACTCTTCTACTCCCCCACGGGGATCAAAAATTCACTCAAAATCGCTCTATCTCTTACGGTTCTCGAGATATTCACACTTTTTCATTTTCCGCTAAAATCCAAGATGGCCGCCAAAAGTGGCGAAAATTGAAATTTTTTCCCCTTTGCAGAGGATACTCTTGTATTACCCTGTGGGTCAAAGATTCACTCGAAATCGCTCTCTCTCTTATGGTTCTCGAGATATTCACACTTTTCCATTTTCCGCTAAAATCCAAGATGGCTGCCAAAAGTGGCAAAAATTGAAATTTTTCCCCTTTGTAGAGGATACTCTTGTATTACCCTATGGGTCAAAAACTCACTCGAAATCGCTCTATCTCATACAGTTTTCGAGATATTTGTGATTTTTCATATTTTCACTAAAAGTAGCAATAAAGTAGCCATTACTCACTTCTATATTGAGCAACAGTTGTGAAACTTAAATATGTTACAGTTCACAAAAAAGTAGATGAACAACATATTTGAGAGAAATTGTGTAGCTGCAATACTTTTAAAGATATAAGCCATTTACTCATTATGGTTATCATTAAAAATTGACAAAGTACCTATTACTCACTCAGCTATTGAGATAGACACCCAAGTTACTCACCATGTTGTAGCTATGGAAAAAGTAACTGAATAATATATTTTAACAAAATGCTCTAAATGCAATACTTTTCAACTTATAAATGATTAGTGCCGAGTAAGAACCTCAAAGTAGCTATTACTCAGCTATGCAATGAGCCACAGGTCTGGAATTTTACTATGTTATAGCTGCCCCAAAATAGGTGAATAACATATTGAAACTAAATACTCTAAATGCAACAGTTTTCAAGTTATAAGAGATTTACTCAACAGTGATAATGTAAAAGTAGCTATTACTCAGCTATGCCATGAGCTACAGGTCTGAAATTTTACTATGTTATAGCTGACCCAAAAGTAGCTGGATAACATATTGGCACAAAATTCTCTAAATGCAATATTTTTCAAGTTACAAGTGATTTTACTCATGATGGGAGTTAGTGAAAAGTTAAAAAGTAGCTATTACTCACTTAGCTCTTGAGATAGACACCCAAGTTACTCACCATCTTGTAGCTATGGAAAAAGTAGCTGAATAACATATTTTAACAAAATGCTCTAAATGTAATACTTTTCAAGTTATAAATGATTTAGTGTTGAGTAAGAACCTCAAAGTAGCTATTACTCAGCTATACAATGAACCACAGGTATGGAATTTTACTATGTTATAGCTGAGCCTAAAATATGTGAATAACATAATGAAATTAAATACTCTAAATGCAATAGTTTTCAAGTTATAAGTGATTTACTCAGCAGTGATAACCTACAGGTAGCTATTACTCAGCTATGCCATGAGCTACAGGTCTGAAATTTTACTATGTTATAGCTGACCCAAAAGTAGCTGAATAACATATTTACACAAAATTCTCTAAATGCAATAGTTTTTAAGTTACAAGTGATTGTACTCATGATGGAAGTTACTGAAAAGTCTAAAAGTAGCTATTACTCACTTAGCTATTGAGATAGACACCCAGGTTACTCACCATCTTGTAGCTATGGAGAAAGTAGCAGAATAACATATTTAACAAAATGCTCTAAATGCAATACTTTTCAAGTTATAATTGATTTAGTGCATGATTTCATTATTTTAATGTATTTAAAATTATCTTAAATAATTCATAAAAAAATAATTAAGAAAAATCCAGGTCTGACACTCACACAAGGGAATCTACTTGTGACCCAGTACATATGTGCAAAATATCAGAGAAATCCCTGCAATAGTCACTGAGAAAATTGTGATAACGTGTTAAAATTTTCATACTTGGGGCGGGGGGTACCTCACTTATAATGGCTCTAGCAAACAGACGAACAAACAGATCTGCATGCCTTGAATACTTTTTCATGCTACGATGATAAGCTATCTTTAAAAAAAACAGCATGTCTCTGGGCGTTGTAGTTTCGTCGGAGAAGTCGCTCACGCGTACACGCCACAGAGTGATGCCATAATGTCAGCTGACTGACAAGTCTGCTGACATAAAAAAACAAGAGAAATAAGGATGTTTTAGTGTGATGACCCAATTTAACCTTGTAGAGGGGGTCAAAGGTCAAATTCAACACCTTGAAACGATTCCCAGGCTATGACTTCCTACAAGCTGTTTTCACATTCCGAACCTCTAGGAGCAATTTTATGGGCCTTTTTAATAGGATAACCCCGTTTGACATAAAACATATGAGATGGCAGCCATTTTGTTTTTGGAACTAGGCCAAAATTACTATCAGGCTAGCTTTTCTAGTCATATAGCTTTTTGCAAATTTGATGAAACTAGCTGGAATATTTTAAGATTTCGAGCACCTTTACGATTTGCAAACTATTAGCTATGGAGGCCATTTTGTTTTTCCAAATGAGGCTAAAATTCTGCACAGACAGGGTTTCATACCCATAAACATTCCCTGCAAATTTGGTGAAGATATCTTTATAAATGAATGAGATATTAAGGTTTATGTAAAAACATGATGAATGGACGGACGGTTGGTCTCACGCACGTACAGAAGGTGTTTCATAAGCTCCCAAACACGGCCTTTGGCCACAGGCAGGAGATAAAAGTGGAAGAAGTAATTCAGTATAAGAAATTAGGAGAATACAAATTTAGAGAATGGAAGTACATGTATGTTCATAAAATCAAATATTTGAATAATAGAAATTTAGAAAGTTCTGCTGTATTTTAGTTCAGAGGGTAACAACTGATTTAAAAACTTTCGTATTTGATTTAAGTCAAATATTACAATGCATCAAGTATTGACATTCCCTAAACCAATAATTTTCAAGAAGGGATAATTCAACAGCCAAGTGCGGTTAACACTAGCAATAGCATCCACCAGGGCAGAGACAGTGGGAAGGCAAAATATGAAAAGATGAGTCTATGGGTTTGTTACTGAAGCAAGGCATGGTTGTTTCTACCTGACAACAAGTTGTCTTCTGTTCCATTTAGATTTTGTCGCTTCTGCAAAACTTAAGATACTAACTTGTTTGTAGAGAGGCATCGTGAGGGATGTCTTCTGTCGATATTGGCAATGGTTTTTATTACGATATCGTGAACTGTTCACAAAAATTTATATATACAAATAAAATGGTAAACTAAAACAAAATATTGTAAAACTACTCATCTTTTGTTGTTTTTAAAGAAATAAAGCAGTTTAGAAGACTTGTTTTCACTTTGTGATTTTACTTTTTGTTGGAATATGGGATTTTAGTTGGTAGTATATTGCATGTTTGTTTACTCATTTCAATGATGATATTATCGCCCTTTAACGGAACTTTTCGATATGGTCTATTAATAATACACCTCAACGAATCCATGATATCGTGAGCTATGATGCCGTCCCAATTGTTTGTGGTTGAAGAAAATAGAAATTGACAATCAGTTGCCACCACTGAGTTTACCAAAATTGATCATTACTGACCCAAAAAGTACCTAGAGGTTGTACTTGAAAAACAAGACACGACTGAATTGGAAGTTGGTGGAGATTTTCTAGAAAAAGAGTCAGATTGGATTTTCAACAAGCAGACAATTCGTTGAAGCAGTTCTGAACTTGCTGAAGACTTAGCCTTATTGAATCCATGCTTTTTATGCCACAGTAATCCAGACAGCTACTGACAAGAGCTCTTGCCACCATTGTAACATTCTCCATGGCTATTGCTTAAAATTTTTCATATTTTAGGCTTAAAATTGCTTTTCACACAATGTTATGGTACTGTTAGTATTAATTTATTTATTTACTTTGGGTTTACATTTTTTTCAACACTGTACAGGTCACAACGAGTAGTTTTTTTGGGCAGAGGAAACCAGTATTTACAGCTGGTACAAGGTTCTGTATTGTAAACTGCTGACCATTGGTAAGCAACTAACAGCTTTCCCACATAAGGTCCAGGTATTGTTAATAAGGATAGTCACTGTATCTGCAGTTTGTTAAATGCACATCTGGAATTTAGACTAATTACATTTAGAACTTGGCAATAATGAGCAAAGAATGAATTTAATTTATAATTAATCATATTGAAATATTTTAGTACATTTTAGTTTAATTCTCACTTTCAAAACAATTTCTAGGTTTTATCTAAATACAAAAGTGATTGGACAGCAGTGTGTTCCAGTTGTTGATGTTTCCACACTACCTACTACCAGGTATTAAAAGGTCTGTCAACCCATGCATTTGAAGCAATGATTGAGATTCAACACTCGCAGGAAAATTGACGTATGTTTCATCACTTAAACATACCTGCATGCCAGGTGCCAAGTACCTCGTAGTCATGGTAACGCCACACAAACAGCTGAGGTACAGCAGGAGGGGCACTCATGTCATTCACCCCAACTGACACCCCGGATACCCTGGCCTTCACCAGACTGGGGATCACTGCCTGTGTCATACCTGTACATAGGTAAATGTATTATAGATGGGTCTAATAGACCAGAACGCATTATAAACAAGCTAACTTATTTACCTACAGTAGAACCTCTATTATCCAACCCTCTTGGGGGAGTAAAAGTTAGGTTGGATAATGTAAAGCCTATAATAACAGGTTTAAATGTAGTTTGAGGTTGGATAATTGAAAATTTGGATTATTGAGGGTTGGATAATAGAGGTTCTACTGTACTTACTTGTTTACACTTGCTTACTTAATATTGACTTACTCATCTGCACACTGATTCACTAACATATCACTCACTGAAATATCTGGGTGTGCATGTTATACCTGTTTTATTATATAGTAAGCTGTTTACAAGCTTAAATCATTGACTTTTACTTCTTTACTTCAGGCTGATAATTTTCTGTAAGTTTGACATATCACAGTCATTCACAGATCTCAAAGTGTTTCTTTACAAATATACATTACGTTGATCAAAGTCACAGTAACTACTAAAGCCTTTATATGTATACAATACAATATACTATTTAAAATAATTTTAATTAAGTGACATCCATTAGAAATCCTAAAATAATGACGTTTTCAATAACTGGTTCTGAAATATTCTTTACTGATTTTGTAATTCCTGCTACAAAACAAAACACAGATTACCAGTTTACCATTCACACCACTACTCTTTCCTAGCCTTAGATATAAATTAATTAGTTTTTACCTGGAACATCTCGCTGACTTAGTGCTCTTGTTTTTCTACTAATACCAAACATCTTGTCCAAGTCAGTAGTGATCTTCAAGCCAAAGTCGTACAGCCACTGCAAGCCATTTTCTGACTGCATATTCATTGGTCCTGTGGTCATACAAAAAGTCACTTATGTGTACAGAATAAATCTAAAATGTAAGTAGGTCTACTGTAAATATTGGTTTCAGCTTTGCCAGTGACGTTCCAAAAGTGCTGGAGTAAATTGCTATCTTCTTAGCTACCATAGATTCCTCATTTAGAAAGAAGCTGAAGACCTATCTCTTTTTAAAAGCATATCCACCTTAGCTTTTTATATATATATATTTATTGCCTCAGTGGTGCTGATCTCTTTTATTTGTCCATGGACTTTTGAATGAGACCTCTGTTTTTTTTGGTCTGAAACACCATACCATCTGTCCTTTGCTGTAGATTAAGTACTATAAAAGTTTTATCAGAACTAAAAGTCTAGCTATAACAAAGCTTGGGTTCTTATTTCTGTTGGTAAAGATCAAACATGATTTTATGCTGGATGCTATGATGTAAAAAAAGCAACTGAGGAAAAGCAATTAATAAGCAAGACTATGTTCCAACAAGAGGAGGGTATTTATCTGTTTCAGGCACAAATTGGTTTAAGATAATGCAGAACCTAAACTATCTGAGCATATACTGGAAGCAGTAGATTCTACTCGAACACACCAACAGATCAACAAAATACCAGAAATATTTTACTTTTACAAAAAAAGGAACAATCTATTTGGGAAAGTAGAACTGTGAAAATATCCTAGGAAAACTTCTCTAATGACATAATTGAAAAACATATATCACAAATGAAGTTGACAACATTATACAAACCTGTAGCATGAGTAGTATATTGTTAATCTTTATGATAAATATATTTTATGTTTAATGCGAGATGTTTTACTTTTATTATCCACCACTTTACTTCAACTAGACTAAGGACGCATCTGTGGCCAGATGCTGGATGTATCCACCGACAAAGGCCAACTAACATAGTTTAGAAGATAAACAGCATTTTTTGTTAATAAGCAAGCTGAAAGCACTTTTAAGTTTGGTTACCCTTATTTGACCCTGTAGCAGGGGCCCAAGGTGAAGTCTGACCTGATCAAAAGATTCGCAGCCCATGATTTCCTATAAGTCGTTTTCACATTGCAAACCTCTAGGACCAATAATAAGCAGGAGGGGCCCAAGGTCAAATCTGACCACATGAAAAGATTTGCAGCCCATGACTTCCTATAAGTTGTTTTTATATTAATGAGTTATTTGAGAAATACTGGCTATCTGCAATACTTCTAGAGATAATTCGCATTTACTCATTTTGAGTAGGTGAATAATTAGCTACGGGTCTGAAACTTCACCAAGTGAAAGCTCTCTCAAAAGTAGGCGAATGAGTTATTTGAGAAAAATTGGCTACCTACAATACTTTTAGAGATAATTCGAATTTACTCATTTTCAGTAGGTGAGTAATTACCTACGGGTCTGGAACTTCACCGTGTGAAAGCTGTCCCAAAAGTAGATGAATGAGTTATTTGATAAAAATTGGATATCTGCAATACTTTTAGAGATAATTAGTATTTACTCATTTTGAGTAGGTGAATAATTAGCTACAGGTCTGAAACTTCACCAAGTGAAAGGTCTCCCAAAAGTAGGTGAAGGAGTTATTTGACAAAAATTGGCTATCTGGAATACTTTTAGAGATAATTTGCATTTACTCATTTTCAGTAGGTGAGTAATTACCTACGGGTCTGAAACTTCACCAAGTGAAAGCTCTCCCAAAAGTAGGTGAATGAGTTATTTGAGAAAAATTGGCTATCTGCAATACTTTTAGAGATAATTCGCATTTACTCATTTTGAGTAGGTGAATAATTAGCTACAGGTCTGAAACTTCACCAAGTGAAAGGTCTCCCAAAAGTAGGTGAAGAAGTTATTTAACAAAAATTGGCTATCTGGAATACTTTTAGAGATAATTTGCATTTACTCATTTTCAGTAGGTGAGTAATTACCTACGGGTCTGAAACTTCACCAAGTGAAAGCTCTCCCAAAAGTAGGTGAATGAGTTATTTGAGAAAAATTGGCTATCTGCAATACTTTTAGAGATAATTCGCATTTACTCATTTTGAGTAGGTGAGTAATTACCTACAGGTCTGGAACTTCAGCATGTGAAAGCTCTCCCAAAAGTAGGTGAATGAGTTATTTAAGAAAAATTTGCTATCTGCAATACTTTTAGAGAAAATGCAGAATTACTCATTTTTAGTAGGCAAGTAATTTAGCCACAGGCCTAATTTAGACATAAAGCCTACCAATAGAATACTGTGGTGCACCCTCTAGTATACCTTGCAAACTTGAGAAGGCTAGCTATAATATTTTTTTCGTTAGAGCGGTAATGGTGAAATCTCTCTACACACTGCGGCTATCCAGTGGATACAATGATTTACTCAACAGTGAGAACCTGAAAGTAGATATTGGTAAGCTATGCCATGACATAGAGGTCTGCAATTTCACTCTGTTATAGCTGACCAAAAATTATGTGAATAACATATTTAAACAAAATACTGTAAATGTAATAGTTTTCACATTATAACTGATTTACTCAACAGTGATAACCTCAAAGTAGCTATTACTCAGCTATGCAATGAGCTACATGTCTGAATTTTTTCTATGTTATAGCTGACCCAAAATTAGGTGAACAACATATTTAAGCAAAATACTGTAAATGCAATAGTTTTCAAGTTACAAGTCATTTACTCAACAGTCAGTACCTGAAAATAGCTATTGCTCAGTTGTGCCATGAGCTACAGGTCTGTAATTTCACTATGTTATAGCTGACCCAAAAGTAGCTGAATAACATATTTACACAAATTTCTGTAAATGCAATAGTTTTCCAATTACAACTGATTTACTCAACAGTGTGAACTTCAAAGTAGCTATTACTCAGCTATGCAATGAGCCACAGGTCTGGAACTTCACTATGTTATAGCTGACTCCGAAATAGGTGAATAACATATTGAAACAAAATACTCTAAATGTAATACTTTTGAAGTTATAAGCAATTTACTCAACAGTGATAACCTAAAAGTAGCTATTACTCAGCTATGCCATGAGCTACAGGTCTGAAATTTTACTATCTTATAGCTGACCCAAAAATAGCTGAATAACATATCGAAACAAAATACTCTAAATGCAATAGTTTTCAAGTTACAAGTGATTTTACTCACGATGGAAGTTACTGAAAAGCCCAAAAGTAGCTATTACTCACTTAGCTATTGAAACAGACACCCAAGTTACTCACCATGTTGTAGCTATGAAAAAATTATCTGAATAACATATTTTAACAAAATGCTCTAAATGCAACACTTTTTAAGTTACAAGTGATTTAGTGCATGATTTCATGAATTTTAATGCATTTTAGACATTTTTGTCTACCAGAGGCCTAATTTAGACATAAAGCCTACCAAAAAGATAGGGTGGCGAGTCCTCTAGCATACCAAGCCACCTGCCAAATATGAAAGAAATCTGGAAAGAAATGTGGACTGTAGGTCGCTAACAAGCAATATTCCACATTTTAGACATTTTTGTCTACCACAGGCCTAATTTAGACATAAAGCCTACCAAAAAGATAGGGTGGCGAGTCCTCTACCATATCAAGCCACCTGCCAAATATGAAAGAAATCCGGAAAGAAATGTGGACTGTAGGTCGCTAACAAGAAATCTCTGCGGACGACGACGATAATGAATCCATAGTATCCCCACTTCGCGTCGGGGATACAATAATTAGTATATGAGTCCATAGTTAACCCCTTCGCCACCAAGGGAGCAGTATTCTACTATACTGAAGGAAAATCCGGGATGAAGAGCTTACAGACAGTTTAAGTTGCTAAAACACACGCCACAAGTGATTCACATTGTCCATAACGTCCTCGTACATAATATTTTAAATAACGTATTTCAGTATACCAAGACGTTTAATTCTACAGTGCTGAAGGAAAGCTGGCATATCATATGGGGGTGTCGACTGCTAGCCGACAGACATGGTACTGTAGAATACACATTGCTAGTCGACAGATAAGGTCTTTAAGGGGTTAAAGAAAGAATGCAGAAAAAGATGTGACGGTGTGTATATTGTATATTATATAAAACTGCTACTGGTCACAATAGAAATTTCACTTTTTAATTCAACACTTCTCTGCTATTTCTGAATGGATTTTAATGCAACAAAAACAAGCATAAGCTCTGTAAAGAAAATATCCTGGCCTGTATATCTCTATAGCTGCACCAAATACAGCACATAGTGGATCATAAAATCTGATATTTGGACAGTAGATGTTTTGATAATCAAAGTTATCCACCTTACCAGCATGCCAAGTGATGTATCCTGCCTTTACTGCTTCTGTGAAATTCCCAATATCTGTCTTGTTTGGGCACTAACAAAAGGAAATCGAATAAAAAGGTTATTTTTGTAATACAGTTTTACAGAGCCTGTGTTTTAGCAAGCACTTTACTGACCACCCACGCTAGATACTTATGACATATCAGCACTTAAGATCAAATCTGACCACAATCAAAAGATTTCTACCCATGATTTCATATAACACAATTACACAGCCCAAACCTCTTGGACCAATAATAAGAGAGACGAAAAAGGGGGCACAAGATCAAATATGGCCACATAGCATATGGTCAGCCAGTAAGATGCTATGGTTTGGCTTCAAGTGCTTATGTATCACTGGTTATTTTGAATGTTGGTACAGAAGTCAGATATTAATTGAGACTTTTTACCTTTAGAAAATGGATTACCTCTAGAAATTTTATAAAACTTCATTCACCATAACTGAGGAGTCAAGAAGCTTCAGTAATTCTGTAAAAAATTACAACTTTCTCGGGATCAAAGAACGCACTATTATCCATATTTCTTTATGGTGTTATATTGGAGGTTTGTTCTAAAGAGTTTCTGAAAGTAACTTTTTGAGGAATTTGAATGATTTTTACCTGTAGCGTGACTTTACCTCCAAGAGTGAGGTGTTGAGGACAGTTCATGTACATGCTCACCAACCATGGGTGTGTGGTGTAAGTAAAGGTCTCAACAAACCTGTAATACAAGCACTCCATGCTCAATGAGTCAGTCACACTTTTCAGATTGTGTGTTATAGGGTAGGGACTGAAATACCACTACGATATCAAAACCTAATATCATTTTGCATATAAATCAGGTGGATTATCTTGTAGCTAGTATTCCCAGAGGTAGCAAAAACAGGTATAAGAAAATAGTTCAATACACAAGATACAAAAAGATCTTAAATTCAATATATAGCTGGCAATAAAGTGATAAAATTGTAACAAACAGGAAATGCCATTAAGGCAAATATCATGGATGATGTAAACAAATTTATCAAAACTAAAATATCAAATATCTGTAAAAGTAAGTAAACTTATATCAAAAATAAAGATTAGATAAGTAAATTTGACTGGTAATTAGGTTTTATTAATCATGTTATTTATGGAAATACACAATATTTTAACAGGTTTATGAGTATCCACTTTCCATGTTTGCACGCAGTTCATCAACCAGGGTTGGGTCTCAGTACAAGTAAAAGTATTCAGTACAAGTACTTTTAAAATCTTTTGGTACAAGTGCCAGTACATTTTTCAAGAAATGTATTTAGTACAAGTACTTTTTGACAGACAAAAGCATTGCTCAAAACATGATAACATCAACATACACTTTCCGGTTTAGTTTTATATTTTTTCATCAACCGTAGATAGTGTAAAATGCATCAAATTTCAACCAATTTTAAAGGATGAGATTGAAATCTGGAAATAACATCAAACTATGCTATAAGTAGAATTTTAAGATGGTCTGTGGTTATAAACCATGATAGCAAACTCTGAGTGGTTCACGGCATGTAACCATGGTAAAAACTAGAGTATTGCTTTGCAAGAGAAAAAGAAATTGTTTTTGCATAGCAAAAACAAAGCGTCCCAATGAGTATTAATGAATTCGTAGAAATGACCATCTTCCCGTGTATAATATGTTTTTCCATTTATCCCAAAATACAAGGTTTCGTAGATGAATGTGTATTTTTTTTTTCCATTTTACACAAAAAGTGCGGGAAAATGGTTTTTGGGGAAAAGTGGCCATTAGACTCTGCCGATACCCTGTGAGTCAAAAATTTCGTCAAAATCGCAAAAATTCAACATGGCCGCCAAAATAGAGGGAAAACTATTTTTGGGAAAAATTGCCAGTAGATCCTGCAAATACCCTCTGGGTCAAATATTTTGTCAAAATCGCAAAAATTCAACATGGCCGCCAAGATAGCGGGAAAACTATTTTTGGGAAAAGTCGCCAGTAGATCCTGCAAATACCCTCTGGGTCAAATATTTCGTCGAAATCGCTCTATCTCCCACCGTTTCTGAGATAAAAAAGTTTTTGTGTGTTACGCAGAAATTCAAGATGACCGTCAAAATTGGCGGGAAAACAATTTTTTTGAAAAGTCGCCAGTAGACTCTGCAGATACCCTGTGGGTCAAAAATTTCATCAAAATCGCTCTAGCTCACTCCGTTTCCGAGATAAACATGTTTTGGTGTTTTACGCAGAAATTCAAGATGGCCGCCAAAAGTGGCGGGAAAACGATTCTGGCAAAAAATTGCCAGTAGACTCTGCAGATACCCTGTGGGTCAAAAATTTCGTCGAAATCGATCTAGCTCACTCCGTTTCCGAGATAAAGAAGTTGTTGCGTTTTACGCAGAAATTCAAGATGGCCACCAAAAGTGGCGGGAAAATAAATTTTGCAAGACCTTGACAGTAGCCTCTGCAGATACCCTGTGGGTCAAAAATTTTGTTGAAATCTCTCTAGCTCGTTCCGTTTCCGTGATAAACACGCTTTTGCGTTTTACGCAGAGATTCAAGATGGCCACCAAAAGTAGCAGGAAAACCATTTTTGCAAAGAAACTTGCCATTAGACCCTGCAGATACCCTGTGGGTCAAAAATTACGTCGAAATCACTCTAGCTCACTCCGTTTCCGAGATAAACACGTCTTTGCATTTTACGCAGAGATTCAAGATAGCCGCCAAAAGTGGAGGGAAAACGATTTTGGAGAAACCTTGCCAGTAGACTCTGCAGATACCCTGTGGGTCGAAAATTTCGTTGAAATCGCTCTAGCTCGCTCCGTTTCTGAGATAAACGCGTCTTTACGTTTTACGCAGAAATTCAAGATGGCCGTCAAAAGGGACAGGAAAACCATTTTTGTAAAACGTTGCCAATAGACTCTGAATATACCCTGTGGGTGTGGGTAAAAAATTTCGTCGAAATCGCTCTAGCTCATAAACAAGCGTCCCTTGCGGGACACTTAACTCTACATATGCCAATGTTTGGAGGGTGTTATCCCTATTCTAACATAACAAATGAATTTTTACATTAGCAATATACATATTACTAAAATCAGGCAGGTTCATTCATTGTATTCATTCAATAGTTTCAGTCATTGGGTAGTGGACTATGGAATGATGATTTTTTTAATCGGATTCTGGTGTTGTGCCTTAGAGTCTGCCTGGCAGAGATTAAGCGCTATAAAAGTACAGAATAGAATTACACTTTACAGGGGCTATTATGGGGAAAGCCTAACACTTATACAAGGTACTTTATCATGGGACTCGGCCAATCAGATTCCCCGATTTTTGAATGACCTATATTTGTTGGTTTCATCAATGGAAAGAGTACATAAATGCAAAATAATTAACCACTCATTACAGCCCAAGATATGTGTATGGACCACAGATCATGTAAGAATACAAAGAAATTTGGCCGTGACAAAGTACAGAATGCCTGTTTAACAATGAGAGTTTACAAAAAAACTCAAACTGTTAACTAAGTTGGGTACTCGATTGCCTTGTCAGATGTATGCCACAAAGTTACGATGAAACATTTTCAAATTGGCAAAAATGTGCGCAAAAGTTTGTCATTTAACTCATCGTAAAATCAGTCTTGTGTAATACCCCTATAGCTTGAAACATGACATTTTAGATTTTTTTAACATACTCTTGGTTTTTGTTGTGATTTAAAACAGATTTACTCGAGTTGAAAATGTCTTATTTTTAAAACACAGCACCTTTGAATGTGGAAGATAATAAATGGTGGAAACACTTCAATGCAATTGAAGTAATGAGAAATAAATACTCTAACATAACTTTTTACATTTATCTCGCCCCTCAAAACAAGAGTCATGGAGAAAAACCATAAGAGTCTCACACTAAATAAGCAGAAACAAATACGTGAGAATACTCTGTATTCAAATGTTTCTTAAATAAATGTAACTGAATTTCAAAAGAAAATATTGGTATTTTACAAACTAATGCATGATATCACAATAAATTCAAATAATTTCTGATTTAAATGGGCTTCCAAAATCTTTAGAAAATGACTGACATTCATTAACCTGATAAACCTCTTGATCAATATTTTTCTGCTTACTACATGCATTGGCTTTTGGGCTGTTGTCTAGATTTAACCTATTATAATCTTACTACTGTGAGAGTAGGTTTCACATGCCGACACCACTTACCCCGCTTCTGACAGCTGTTTACCCAACTTCCACGCCCTTGGAAAGTATTCTTGGAAGTATCTATTTAGTACATTGTTTATAAAACCCACCTCATCATAAAGTCCATCATATCCAACATCTACAATTAAAATACACAGTAACATCTTGTGTACACTAATATTGTGGGAGGTGAAACAGATCTTTTTTCAGATCTTACAGATAACTTATGAAAATCTGGTAACGGGGCCTAGTTTTGAACACAAATAAGTGGTCATTTATTTTCCATAATTTAGAGTATTCACCCCAGGAAAAGTCAGTTTTTTCTTGCTTCATAGTGTAATACCAGACAACTTCTGTTTTATAGTTTGTATTTATACTGCAAGAATATCCTGACTTATTGTACCATTTAATCACCCAAAAATCGATGCATTAAACATTATACTGAAACTACAGTGCAAGCTGGACTCAAACGGCTACCTTCAATCATGTATTGACAAAAGTTATAAATTGGTAACTTTCTAGCACAAGACAATGATACGTGATAATGGATATATATTTATCTCCTTCAGAATACATATCTTGACAGACATGAAAATATTTGGTAGAGCACATAATCCTCTACCACATAATTCCATCAAGTACAAAAGATACTGTATACCAACCTAAATGGTTCATGAAAATAACATGAACATTTTTCACAAAAGAAGTATCTCCTTGTATATATGGCAACTGCGAACATAGCACAGCACCCAAACAACACAGCAGTGCAGTCTTCATTATTAGTCTACAAAATAACAGACATAAAAAAATTTTAAAATTAATTGCATATTTGGATTGGCAATGTTAGAATAAAAAAAAATTTAGTTTCTAATCTCTGATCCTTGATGTGATTAAGCATCTACATAGGCCTGATATATTATTATATGCAAGAAGCAGTGTAACATTGATAACATGACATCTTACAGTCAGCAGCAATTTGTTCAATTTTTTCAAGTTTTATAAAACAATTACAAGGCCATGCAATACTTGTGAAAAATTTGTACCAGAGGTAAAAAATATATGGTACAATTTGTGTGCTGGCATTGTACCAGTGAACCCCCACTTAGCAGTAAACATCCACCCTACATTTTTGTTAGTGGTTAAGGACAAATGCTTCTATATGTAAACAAAATGGGCATTCAGTGGTTCTTCTAGTTTGTGGTAAAATGGCCAATATCTTGTTAAAATTTAAAGCTTTCAAAGAAACCTTACATAGCATACTTAAAGTATAAACAGTGTTTCCGTTTACGCAAATTTGTGCATAAATTTACTTCAGAAACTAGAGACCTATGCATATATTACTTACCAGGCAGTCAGACTGACGCAGAAGTATTTGTAAAAAGAAATATCGATATTTAATCAGTATAATGAAGCAATTCTTTATTTATTCCAATTTCAAAACATATTTGTGGAACAATTCTATATATATATACGCCTGTCATAAATTATGGTGAGTTAGCCAACGGCTGTCATTAATTACCCTTCACAGGGTGTACATTTACAACACCTATAAATTATAAGTTACACTGACCACATGTCCCCAATACTGTTCTGAGGTTACACAAACAAATAATTGAGTCAAAAAGAATCACACTAGTTTATATCAAAGGCTACATATTCATATTTTACTCTCTAAGTAACCTACTGTAATAATTCACATTAAAACAACTACATGTAATACATTTGTGTGTAGCTAAATTTCTTGTAAATTTCTTTTCCTGACAATATGTTTTGTCACTCACAGTGGAACATTGGTATTTTTGGCCTGAGAACGTGACAATCCTTTCAAATCTTTCAACTCATTTTCCTACTCTGAGATTGGAGTTTCAATCCCGACTTGATCTAAAGTTGGAAAGCTGGTAGTTGTTTGCAGATGGCAGGGCCTCTATTTTAGAGAACCTTGACCAACTGTATATGCAGGTTTCCTCCGCCTTTGAAGTTTCCAACTATCCATCTTTATTTGACTAATACAATGTGTTAAAACAGATGATAAACTGATCAATCAAATCTTTCTGAAAGGAATTGACCTAACCCCTGCAAAAATCATTGATTTCTCATTATAAATGTCAGATTTTTTTCGGTATATATTCAAGAAACTGAATGGCACATCTGTGTTTGCTGATGGTAAAGACGTCTACACGTGGTGCGATGCTGTGTTGGACATGCAGAATTCTATAGCTGGTGTATGTTGAGAAGAAGTGAAAATGAGACTTCAAATGGCTAACTATTTTGGACTTATGTTGCATGAATACCTTAACATAGCAGTTAAAAAGAAGTTGGTTTTGTTCTCTAATTTTTTTTCAAGAAAAAAAGCTTGTTGTTCAGTTTGGTGCTAATATTGTAGTTACAGGCAGGAAAGCTGAAAGGATCTATACAGTGATACAGTTTCCTCAATGACAAAAACTTAAATGTTGGCAAGATGTCAGGGCTTGGCACAGATGCCGCAAGTGTTATGATGGGCGGCAAACAGGGAGTTGGGACCAAATTAACAGCAAATGAGATAGACTTTATGAAATAGGTGCAGGAAACAAAGACCGGTAGTTTTCACTTTATTAACTACTCTGCAGTACATTACAACCAAAAAGAGAATTAACAAAGATAATGAATATGCATGTTAAGTGTTTAAAAAACCCCACACAGGTTAGATGGATGTCTGTGGAAGCAATTCAAGGTGCCATATGAGTTTTTATTATCCACCATGCGACATATTTGCCCTAAATACGGGGAAATACAGACCGGGATGTATTTTTTTTTTGTATACACTGGCGCCCAGGTACTATGGATAATGAGTGGGAATAACTTTCGGTTTTTCAACAATATCTCGGAACGTATGTAACTTACAAATATGTATAATATATCATTACAAAGGTGTTCTTACAGCGCTTCTACTCGTGTGAATTACATAAAAATCCATGCAGAAATAATTGAGATATTGCAAGTTAAAGATTGAAGTTTTTATATTCACTGTTGCTACTGGTTTTTGATAGTTTTTCACATTCTCTCATTAAAGATTCGTGTTATTTAACCCATAAATCATACAAAATGGTGGATAATAAAAGTAAAACAACCCTCATCAGACATATACAGAAAAAATATATCACTTATGAAGATTAACAATATAATACTCGTGCTACGCACTCGTATAATATTGTTATCTTCATTCAAACAATAGATGGGTTCAGAAGCCAGCTAAAGACCTACTTGTTTAGGCTGGCATACCCCCCACCTTAGTCATACCCTGGCGGGCGCTTTTTAGATGTCGACCCATGCCTGTCCCTGGACTCTCCCTTCTTGGTCTCAAGCGCATTAGAGGATTTGTATCAATTTTGCGCTATATATATCCTCCTATTATTATTATTATTATTCGTGATATATTTTTTCTGTATATGTCATTCGGGAAGTTTTCCTATTGTACATAGCACTGGAGCATGAAGCCACCAGTGGATCGGGTACAACTGGTGAAGGATAAGCCAAAGCCAAAGGCTTGAAAGTCACAACCCAGTCCTACAAATTTCAGCAAGGTTTATCCAGTCAGATATAACTGACATTGAGAAAACGGGACACTGTGCTTACAGTCACTAGGCAACATGTTCCTATTTTCCAACAAACAGATCCAAGTTCACTGGAACAATTGCCCAGTGGCCAGTTTGACCACAACAACAATGGAGGGCCTTTTGTGCTCAAAGGTATTGAAGTCAGAAAGTATAATGAGCGAGACAGAGTAGCATTTACCATTTTGAGAAATAGATTTTTGAATGACTTAGAAACAGAATTCAATGAGCATTTCCTGGAAAAAGACCGATGATTGTTAAAAGACTTGGACATGCTTTTAAATCTCAAGAAACGTCCTTAAACCCCTCAGGATATGCAGGCTCATGGTCAAGAAAGTTTAGACAGAACTGTTGTTTTATTTTCAGAAATGTTACTGATCCTGGTGATTTCAGTGAATCTATCAATCAGTACAAATTCCTAGTAGCAAACATAAGAGATCTTACTTTGCAAGAGTTTTGAATAAAGCTATTATGCGAGCACAAAAATGAATTCAACCTCATTTTGCCGAATAGCAGAAGTCATGCTTACTGTTCCTATCACATCAGTACCATGTGAAAAGGGTTTTTCTTCCTAAAATAAAATACATAGTCATTCGAGAAATAGGTTAGCCAGTACAATTGTAGAAAACAAAATTATTATTCAAACTGATCTTGATATTTCGACTCTGTCTGAGTGCGCTTGTGGTAAATTTATGCCACCACAAGGTCTAAATTCCAGCAAGATGGTCAGTCCCCATTACACTGATCATTTTTCTCACTCAGTGACTGAGAACACTAATTTTTTAGCGATAAAATTTCAACAAACTTTGATAAGGTAAATTAATTAATTTCTGAAATAATTTTATCCTTCATTTTAAATCAATGTCATTTGTGCTTTTCATATTTTAGCATTGATTTGAGTTTTGTTATCACCAGAAATACAATTCAAAAATTAAATTTTTAATTTGTCATGGGCTTTTTGTCATCTCTTGTCGAAGTAAAAGTAAAAAATAAGTATACTACTGGTATGATGGTACCTATAAGTCATATTCATTTACTTTTTAACTTAAAATTATTATAGTTGTTTAACCCTTAAAATTTGGGAGAGTTTTAGGCCATCTTCAATGGCCAGCTAAAGGGTGTGAGTGAAACAGCTGACATGGGCCAATATTGAGCTCTCTGGATGCAGTCAGCATATTGGCTGCATTGTCAGTCACTAGGGCTACACAGCTTCTTAGCTAAAACTGTGTTTTAATCTTTAGAATTTCAGAGGCAACATTTGTTCCAGTGTGTCACTCCACCACCAGCCTCGTTCTCAAAACTTTAGAGTTCAGAATCCAATCAGATCAATCAATCAATCAATCAGTTGTCCAGGTGCTTAATCTCCGTATCAACGGATTCTAAGGCACACCATCCAATCCGTAAGGCATAAATCATGAGACATTAGACATGTTCCGAGTCGTTGCCAGGGAGGCGGTCCGGTGTTCGGTAGTAAGAAGCTATGGTGGGAATGATTTCTGAAATAGGTAGGTTTTGAGTCGACTTTTGAAACTGGAGAGATTTGGAGCACTGCGTATATCATATGGAAGATCATTCCATAACTTAGGGGCATCATATGAGAAACTATTGTTAAAATGGACCTTTGATTTATGGATGGAAGGACAGTAAGAGGGAACCAGAAGGAACAAATTTTTGGGATTGGAACGTCTTGTATTCACGGCAGATTTGTACAAGGGGAGATATGGTGCAAAATACTTAGGCTGGCCAGTGGTGAGGTACTTATAGACCAAAACTAGGGTTTTGAAGATAATACGTTGTCTAACGGGTAGCCAATGGAGTGTCCTAAGGGTGGATGTAATGTGAGTGTACTTTGAAGCACCAGTGACAAACCGTGCAAGCGCATTTTGAACATATTGGAGCCTTGTAGCATTTCGGGATGACAAACTGCGAAAAAGAGAGTTGCAATAATCCAAACGACTACTGACCAGAGCATTTGCAATCACCACTGATGTATCCACAGAAAGAAACCTCCTGATACGATGAAGGTCCCTGAGGCTGATAAAGCAGGATTTGATAACAGAATTTACGTGATTGGTGAAACAAAACTTTGCATCAAACAGAACGCCCAGATTGCGTACAACATCTGCGGGAGAGAGACAATTTCCCAGGATATTGACAGGTAGTGAGTCACTGAGCCATTTGTGTCTGTCTTTGGCACCGAAGACTATGAATTCTGTTTTATCGGGATTTAGCTTGAGTTTGTTTTCAGACATCCAGACCTGAATATCATTCAAACATGTTTTAAGACGGTCAAAAGACTTGAGACTATCATCAGGGGATAAGTGAATGATCAACTGAGTGTCGTCCGCATAGAAGTGGTAACGGACTCCGGTATATTTTCTGATGACTTGACTCAGAGGTGTTGTGTAGAGGGAAAACAGAAGGGGACCTAAGACAGAACCTTGGGGGACTCCAAACTTCAATTTGAACAAATTCGAAAGACTAGAACCAATCTTGACTGACTGAAAACGATCCTGGAGATAGGATCTAAACCATTTTAATGCCGATCCAGCAAAACCAAATCTAGACGACAGACAGGATAGGAGTGTGTCATGATCGATAGTATCGAATGCCGCAGACAGGTCGAGTAGCACTAGTGCTGTAGGCATGCCCTTGGACAGAGATAAGTGAATCTCATTTTTGATGCACAACAAGGCAGTTTCTGTCGAGTGGCCTACCTTGTAGGCTGACTGGAAAGTATTACCAAGATCATGAGAATCCATGTGAGATCTAATTTGGGCAGCCACAATTCGCTCGACCAATTTTGACAAGAAGCTAAGACCGGACACTGGTCGGTAGCTCTTCAAATCCTCTTTTGAAAGGGTGGACTTTTTGAGGAGGGGAGTGACAATAGCCTGTTTGAAAGGATTAGGGAAAATGCCGTTTTTGAGGGACAAGTTAACTAGTTTAGTCAATGAGATTTTCAGATGAGATGTAGTGGGCTGTAATGCCTATGTAGCCCTGCTGGGTGGTGCTGGTCCACAGGTCACTGGTTATGGAAACATCCAGGCCTGTGATTGTTGAAATTGAATCAGATTTTTCTTCCTCACAGAATTTCTGCAAGTACCTGCTTACAGTTTTCCTGCATGGTACCTTATATTGAGGATTTACATACTCCAAACTCTTCAGCAATCTTTAGAGGATTTCCAACATGAGCTCAAACTTATTAAATTTACATGTCTAACTGAAATGGAAAAAGTGAAAAAAACATACACTTGAAAGAACAGCATACATAGCTAGACTTGATAAAGCTCAGTGAAAGTGAACCTTCCCATTTATTTTCATTTTTTTATATTTGTCACCCAACATGCAAGCACGACAGAAGATACACATGTCATACAAATCTTCCCCCACTCTCCACTTCAATTGGAATGATTGCATGGAGTGACACCACACACACCCAACTCCCCACACATAGGCAATTTTTTTTCAGCTGAATTTTGTATGGAGTAAAAAAGATTGGGGTGGGGTTCCCTCTGTGCAGTTCAGCATGAATACTGATTGTTTTCTGCAGCATATATAGTTTGTATAGCTATTACTTAGCTATGCAATGAGCTACAGATCTGAAATTTTACTGTTATAGGTGACCTAAAAGTCAGTGAAAACAATTTTTAACAGATGTGCTTAATGAAATACCGGTACTTTAAAAGTTATAAATGATTTAGTGTATGATTTCATGAATTTTAATGCATTAAAAATTATTTAAAAATTTGTTAAAAAAATTAAGAAAGATCCAAACCTGATACCCACACAAGAAGATGTACTTGTGCCCCAGTACATATATGCAAGATGAGAAACATATCCCCCCAATAGTCAATGAGATTTTCAGACTTTGGGTGGGGGGACCTGACTTCTAATGGCTCTGGGAAACAGACAACCAAACAGATCTGCATACCTTGAACAATTTTTCATCTTCAATAGATAAGGCATCTTTTAAAAGTAACAGCATGTCCTTGGGCCTTGTACTTTTGGCAAAGTTGTTCATGTGGACACAGAAACCGCAGAGTGATGCCATGTCAATTAGCTGACCAGTCAGCTGACATAAAAAACACATTTATAATGTATTTTTTATTTAAATAATATGTGATGAAACTTTTAATTTACTTGTATTATTGTATACTAATTCCATTTATACTCCAGAGCCCTTAAGGGCTCTCGGGATATTGTTTTCACCCATGGTCTACAGATGGGTGGGCGTTCGGGCAGGTGGGCGATGGGAAAAAATTTGTCCGGTCTGTATCTCAGAAACTACAAGGTGTAGGAAGTTAATGCTTGGCAGGGACATTGGTTTGGGGTTGTTGGTGTGCAACGTCATGGTTGAACCTTGATTTTTTCCTTTGACCTTGCCACAGTGACCTTGACCTA
Source organism: Sabellastarte sp. h YS-2021 (assembly GCA_964017235.1). Classification (NCBI taxonomy): domain Eukaryota; kingdom Metazoa; phylum Annelida; class Polychaeta; order Sabellida; family Sabellidae; genus Sabellastarte; species Sabellastarte sp. h YS-2021. Next base: position 79,945,835 of record OZ024935.1, on the reverse strand, counting down.
TAAAATCTTGTCTGGGCTATACCTCGGAAATCGAAAAGTTTAGGAAGTTGATACTTCATTGGGACATTTGTTGGGGGTTGGAGGTGTGCAATGTCATGGTGTGACCTTGATTTGACCTTTGGTCTTGCCATAGTGACCTTGACCTTAAAAATTTTGTCCGGGCTATATCTCTGAAACCGAAAAGTGTAGGAAGTTGATACTTGGTTGGGATTTTGCTTTGGGGTTGTAGGTGTGAAACATCATGGTAGTGACCATGAGTTTTGAAATCTTGTCCGGGCTATTTCTTGGATTCTGCAAGGTGTAGAAGGTTGACACTTGGTTTAGACATTGGTTAGGGAGTGTATGTGTGCGGTATGGTCTGACTTTTTACTTTGGCTCTGCCACAGTGTGTTCACCTGCCATATTTAAGACATGTTTCTCTTATGACAAAGATATATGGATTGCTGCAACTGATTATTATATGCACCTTTACATAATTGTGCTATTTCCATTGACAGCTATTCTACAATTAATAAAATTTACAGCTTCATAATTGTTCATTTACTGATTAATGTTGTCATCTTGCTATTGAATTGTCTTGTTTTAATACTTTATCTTTACATACACTTTCTTTCTCATAGACAGTATTCTCTTACTTCTATATCTCATGGTGTTGAAAACTATTTCCCCAGGCTGTGTGGGGTATGGGCATCTCTGATACTATTTTTAGTTCATGGTGTTTACCCGAGACGTATTTTACATCTGAAAAAAAAATGGAGGCTCAGGAAACACTAATAAATTGAAAAAGATACCAATTGAAACAACGGGTTCAAGAATGTAAACTTAGGCAATACGCGTATTCGATTTAGATCACTTCATTCACTTGAATCATGATCTAAGTGATCAGTCTCCCTAGTAGGATCACTTGATATAATGATTCTAGTTACACGAGAGGCCCCAATCGAATAGAAAAGATCACTTTGGATCACTTAAATCACTGTGAATCTAATACATGTAATGAATATAATTTAAAATTCAAGTTATTTAAAATAGCATGCATGGCCATACATATGTAGGTAGAATGGCTGGACCAGTGAATACCCATCTTATAGCCTTTGGTCAGAGGTTATAAGGACAAATGGTTCATTATGTAAACAATATGGGTGTTGACTGGTATTTACAGCTTACAGTAGAAATGACCAATAATATGGATAATAAATGTTAATTTTTTTAAAAAGAAATCTTAATTATAACTGTGACAATCTGCGACTAAGTTGACATGAATTATCATGAAATCTGCTTTAACAAGAATATAACATGAAGAGGTAAATTGAGTTTAAATTTAAATTGCCACGTCATGGGCGTTTACTGGTAGAATGCCAAGTACAGTACAGCTAGCTATACCAGATAGCAAGACTCTGTAGGGCCACTGCTGGCCCACTGGCGGCATAGCTGTCGGACCGACGTTGGCTGCAGGCGGTGGCCAGCCGTTGGTGTGACCGGCTGATAGGCAGTGGTCCACCGTTGGTAGCCGACAATAAGGTTTTCTGATGGTCCTTCAGTGGCCCACTGTCGGCAGCCAATGATAAGCTTTTCTATTGGCCCACCAGTGGCCCACCTTCAGTAGCCGACAAGGTTGACTGGTGGTCCACCAGTGGCCCACTGTTGGGTGCCATCAAAGGTGGTTCTCTGGTGGCGTGACCAGCTGATAGACAGTGGCCCACTGTTGGCAGCCAACAATAAGGTTTACTGGTGGCCCATCAGTGGCCCACTGTTGAGTGCCATCAGTGGTGGTTCTCTGGTGGCATGACCAGCTGATAGACAGTGGTCCACTGTTGGCAGCCAACAATAAGGTTTACTAGTGGCCCATCAGTGGCCCACTGGCTTTTAGGCCGGTGGATGTGTCGGTCTGACATTGGCAAGCCACTGGTAAAATTTTACTACCACTATAATATAGCATCAGCCAATCAGATTGCAGCATGAAGTTATGTGGCCATTGTTTAACAGAAAGCAAATAATTGACAGATTGTGGGTGGATTTTAGTTAAGGGAATCCCTAATAAGTCACATGACCAAACATAAACAATGGTGGAACAGTATCTTAGGATGACATGTTCCATAGTCAAACAATAAAATTATAATGTTCAGAAACAACTTTTCTTACTGTGAATTTCTAATGAGAATGTTATTTTTATGTCTAAAATTGTTAAATAGTTAGTTAAAAATTGTGGGCCCACTGAAATCTGATTTTTAGACATACCATAATAAATAATTTTTTACTAAGTGTCTCAATATCCCCTATTATTGCTCGCCGCCATCTTGAATAAAAAGCCACCATTGGCCCACCGTTGGCCCAACCTTGGCAGCCTGAGTTTTGGTTGGCAAGCCTTCACTGGGCCAGCGTTGGCATGGGTAATTCGGCCACTGATTGGAATATATTTCATGGGTAATTATTCCTTTCAACTTAAGAAACTTTATATTTTATCGGACACATACATATTGCAGCTAGTGGACCAAGGGTCGTCCAGTGGTGGCTACACCTCAACCCCAATTAATAGGGTTTTGATTTAATATATTTTTCTCCTGTACATGTTTTATGGTTTGTTTACAGTGGAAACTTTCACTTCCGTTAACTTTTCTGTGTAATTATCAGATGATTTTATTGATTAGATCTAAAATCCGGGTGGAAATTAGAAAATTCCCATCAGTGGCCCATCAATCATAGCTTATATACCACTGATATAGTTGGTGGGCTGCCAGTGGTAAATCTTGGAAGAAATTTGTGGCCCAAGAATGGGAAGAAAAGAAATATATATTAAGGCAGAGATGTGACATCTGTTATTTAAAAATGTTGGTGTCTTGGTGATATACACACATACATAAAGTATCCAATTACTTTGCCGTCTGTGGGCCACCGGTGGGCCAACAGTATGTGTACCATGCAGGCAGAAGGTGGACCACTGATGGACCACCAGTGGCAAATCTTACAATTTTTTTATGTAATAAAATTCAGAACAGCTACTTTTGGAAAGTAATTCACTTGAAACAAATGAATTTAAGCCAAGACAGCCTCTCTTCAAGATCTGTCAAAACAAATGCCGTTCAGCAGAGCTTGAGGTGTAGCCACCAGAGGACCACCATTGGTCCACCAACTAAGTATAGCTCTTACAGATGATAGTTGCATGTGTCAGTTTTAGTTTTAGGTTGCATCAAAAAACAAATTTATATCAAAAGGAAAAAAATGAAAATATCTTTCTTTAACCTTCACTAAAAATATATATATATATGTGCCACCAGTGGCCCACTGGCTGCCCATCATGGGTCATGTACTACTTATGTAGTGGGTGGACCATTGATGGACCACCTGTGGCAAATATATAAGCAAGTAATATATAAAGTAATAAAGTGGAGAAAAGACTGACTGAGCAAAATGAAGGAATACAGAATAAGTTTGTTAAAAAATGACATTAACTTATGTTAAGTGAAAGAAAACACACATTTTATCTAATTTTTCCCAGGATTTTACACCAGTGGGTGTAGGCTGGTACCTGAGCTACAGCCACTGACTCTGGTACTTGGTGGGCCAACAGTGGGCCACGCAATGTATTTATATTTTGAAATAATGTGTTTTTAACATTGAATATTGTTAAATAATATGTCAGAAAACAGTATTTGAGGTTGCTTTTGAAGTTGTTTATAATGCTTTAAAATTTTGAAAAAAAAATGCAGTCAGTGGGCCACCAGTGGCTCAGTGGTGGCCCACAAGCTATATTTTGCCACCCATAGCCAACGGTGGCCCACTAGCGTCTTGCTATCTGGGTATAGTACTTAGTCCTGAACTTCAGAGAGGGTGGCAGTCCGAATACAAAAAAAGCCTTCGTATTGAAGTATTTCAGAACTAGTAGTGGTGGTGGACCAGTTCACGCCCGGGTACCAATTCACGCCCACCCCTAAATTTATCCAAAACAATCACAGTTAAACAATAAATTACAAATGTATATGATCAATTTGATGATTATCTATAATGTGGTAAACCTCTTCTCCATGAAAAATCATAAATCTTCAAGAAAATTGAGGGTGGGCGTGAATTGGTACCCGGGCGTGAACTGGTCCACCACCACTACAGCACTCAGCCCTAATGTAGTACGTTATGTGAGACGCGGACCTCAAATTTACTAATGGGCTGTACTGCTTCCCTTCATAAGTTGGCCGCAGTCATAAGTTGGCCGCCCTCACCACAGCTTCACAGGTCTTTAACATGAGTGGCCTATACTAGTACTACACTCTGAAGCCATGTATTATTGTTTAATTTATTATATGCAACAGTTTTCATTGGTTTACAATAACCTATTTGTCTTTCTGGAGCCTGTAGATGAGCCGCGGCCAACTTATGACTGCGGCCAATTTATGAAGGGAAGTAAAGTACTGCTTCCCTGCATAAGTTGGCCGCGGGTTGTAAGTTGGCCGCCATCATCATATTTTGAAATTTCTATAAATCTAAAGGCCTGTATCATTCTTGAATGGTCTATTATAATAAGATTTATTATAACTACCACTTTTAAAACCTGTGCAGACACACATTCGTCTGTTTGATACATTTAAATGAGTGGCGGCCAACTTACGACCCGCGGCCAACTTATGCAGGGAAGCAGTAGAATACTTAAATAGGTTTAATTACTTTTTCGGGGAAATAAAAAGTAACGATGGTCACATAAAAATAATACAGCATAGAAGCATAAAAAGTCTGCAAGTAATTATATTTTTGTCAACGCACAAGAAGAGAGTATTTAACACATTTTGTTTCAAAGCAGTTCGTATGGTCACTCTCGTATCACATGATCTGATAAAGTTCACTAGGTACGTACTAAAAGTTACAAAGATCGTTTCAAGACATGATGTACATACATGTTCACATGAAAAAAAGCCATATTTTAGGAGAATAATCAAGTTGATTTATGTCGATACAACCGCATTAAAAGCCTATTGGAACATTTATTCATAACTGCGGCTACATTTGGATATTACAACATTTTCTGACTAATATTATGCATATAATAAATTTTTTGCCACATAACCAAATTGTATGTCAATCTGTCAAATCTATTAAAAAATGTTGCCATTACACAATTACGATATGTCTTATCAGCCTCATAGCCTACTTTTCAAAGCCATTCTCAAAATAAATTGTATTTTATAAGCAAGCTGTGTAACTGGATGTTACCTGAATCACTCAAACACTTTGTGACATAACTATAATATTGACATAAGTCTCAGCCATTTTACAAAATGCTTAATTTGCATGTGACCTGTTGATTCCTTGTTTATTTTCTATTTTGATTTTAAGAGATGCACTGCACTATAGAACATTGTATATCTGCCCAGCAGGCACACGCCTTGAAATGTCGATTTTAGAGCTGAAAACAGGTCCTGAAGTTGAAATCGACATCACCAACTACTAAATCTAAGTTAGTTTTCTAACCCCAAAAAGTAGTGATATTTTGACCAGAAATCTACTTCTAATTCTAATTGGACTTTTATAGCACTTAATCTCTGTCATAAAGACAGACTCTAAAGCGCATCACACAAAAAAACATTGTTCAATATTCATAAACCAGAGACATTGCAGGGGTCAGCACCACGGAGAAAGAGGCAAGTGAGTTTACAGAACGGACCTCGTCAGGAAGGTCATTCCAAATCATAGATGCGTCATACGCAATACTGAGTCCAAAATGCTTTTGAGACTTGAAAACTGAAGCAAAGTGGGGAACCTCAAGAAACATGCCATCAGATTGACTTTGACGAGTGTTATATGCACTATGTCTTGGTATGAGAAAGGGTTCACAGTATTTGGGATTACCACTGTGTAGGAACTTATGAACAAGCACGGCAGTCTTAAAGATAGAATGATACTTAATTGGCAACCAATGTAGTGCTTTTCTAACTGGAGTGATGTGTGAATACTTGGTGGTGTTGGCAACAATTCTGGCAAGACTGTTTTGAACACATTGAAGTTTGCGCAGATCCAGAGCTGAGAGACCTCTGAACAGAGAGTTACAGTAATCAAGACGACTACCGACCTGAGCATTGGCAGCCATGAGGGCAGCTTCATGTGTCAGATGTCCTCGGAGTCGCTTAAGATCATGGACACCAGCAGAACAAGACTTGCAGACTTTCATAACATGGTAAGAGGATGAGATATCTGAATCAAACCAGATACCAAGGTTCCTAACTGCATCTACTGGTGATATAAGGTATTTGTAAATCAAAGACTAATTATTAAAGATTATAAACATGATAAAGATTATGTGTGCATGTACTTGTACTTTTTTATCAGTTCTCCTTATTAATTTATAGCAACAACAAAAAAACTGATGCACCCAAACGGAATTTTTATAATTTATAATTATATTTTGATTATTGCAAATCCTGATAATTGAAAAATTCTTTTTGAAGCCAAATTTATCTTAAATAAAAAAACATAAATTCAAACTTATTCATCAAAACTTAGTAATTTGAATTTGTTTCTCAACTTCTCCCATACACTAATAACTAGTTTTCAGTTTGCAAGTTTACACTAAAAACTTCTTTATACAGAGAACCTAAGCTATAACATTTTATCACACAACAGTGAGGTTGGGGGTTCCTGGTTTTTCTTATCTGTACCCTGCTACACAGAACATTAGGCCTGTGACTAAAAGTAATTAGATAACACAGTAGGGGTGAAGGTGGGGGTTTACCCATGTTCAATTGCATGCATGGTGTTTACTTCTTTAGGTCTGTTTTTTTTTTGTGGTCAGAACTGACAACTAATTAAGGTGGGGAGTAATGGGTGGAGTTCTACAAATGTGGCTTTTCTTGTGTTTTTTTCAGTTTATATGACAAAGTTGTATGAGACACCAGCATCTGAACTGAGCATTGTGGCCTTGCTACATGATTATAGCTTCTATATAATTAAAATATGATAATAGCCAACTTAATAAAACATTTCAAAGAAACTGATTGGATAAAATACTGAAGATATAAAAAATGTCACATTTGTTTGTTTTTCACAAAGAAAACAAATATTTTAAAATTTCACAAAAACAATTTCAGTTGAAGACATTGAATAATACCAGTCCTATTAATGACATAAAAATGGATATCTAGTTGGAAAATATGGATTTACATATCTTGAGCAAATATATTTGAAAGTTGATGCGAACTTATGTGTCATTACATTGTCATCAGAAATAGAATATTGAATATACAATGATTCATGAAAACTTCTCGTCTCGGAAAGAATTAATTACTTTGAAGTTGTATCCAAATTGTAAAATATGCATATGCATAGTTATTGTACAATGTTATTAAGAAGCTATAATTATGACACACAAACTACAATGAGTCAAATAAAGAAGACAATGTAAATAATTTGATTTTAGCCATTGAATTCAAGCCTATATCATACATTAGATCCAACCAAAACCTGTTTGCAAAATCTACATGCATTTCAACCAGATTTCACCCATAGATTTCATCCAGATTCAACAGTTGGTTTCAACATGATTTCACCAGTTGGATCCAACCAAAAATAGTTTGCAAAATCTACATGTATTTCTACAGGATTTCACCCATTGAATTTAACCTGGGGCCGGATTCACGAACAATACTTAGATAAGGTGTCCTTAGATCTAAGTAAAGGAAGGTTTTTCACTTGACTAAGTTTTTCTTAGAATTGGTATTCATGAAGCAATACCTAGATAAGGACATCTTAGATTTTAAGTAAGGAAAAAAAACCTCTCCTAACTCTTTAGTTATGGCTGTGACAGTGAATCTGATTGGCCAAGAGGTATGGAAAATTTTGTTCTATACATTTGATTGTTTATGATAATAACCCTCTGCAAAGAATATTAGTCACAGCTTATTAAAGTGAGATTTTTAATTATTTAGCTGATGAGCTTGGAGAGTAAAATTAATTCCTAGTGAAAATTTTAATCTGTTCCTTTCAACTAGAATCTAGCCATTAGTGGAAATTATTTCTGAATCTAAGTCAGGAATGGCCTAAGTAACGTTCATGAATCCGGCCCCTGATTTTAACAGTTGTTTTCAACATGATTTCAACGGTTGGATCCAACTAAAAACAGTTTGCAAAATATACAAGTATTTCAACCAGATTACTATGTTGGATTCAACATGATTTTAAAGTTGCGTCCCTGCTGGATGGTAAGTGAAATAGCTGATTTAACTTAATTTACCTGTAATCTTACATGTCATAATAGCAAAGGACACATCAGACATACAAGAGTAATGTACTGGTTTAAATAGCAAAGTAATTTACATCTTCAAATATACTTTTCTAATATCCCTGTTAAAGTTGAATGAAAAAATCAACAACCCTGACTGTGCTCTTCGGAGTAAAATTGCGTGACTTATTTCATTAGTTGTCCAGAGGCCCTTAAAATCAAAGCCATTGTTAAAACATGAACTAGATAGTTTTAGGGACACTTCAACCTCTTGCATCAAACTACTCTTAATAAATATTTTAATGCTCTGAATCTGCTGATTATTCACTTTTATAAAATTAGGATAGTTGAAGCATGTATCTGACCCCCTTAATACTGGTAGGAGGCTGCCACATACATAATTACTTGTACAAATATCACTTAATAAATACACAGGTGTTTTAGTTGGACTCTTTAACTTAAAGTCAATCACTGGTACTTCTCCCTGGCCTTCTAATTTTACTAGCAATGGTAAATTAACTGTAAAGGAATTGGGTTTGTTGTGCTTATGGACAGCTATAGAATCAAGCCAGTGCATATGTAGATATGTCATCCTTTATAGTGTCTCAATATCACTAGCCTTTAAACAAGAGTCAAACTTTTTAGGCAAGTTGAACGAACATACAAGATATTGAGTTTCTTTACGATTTACCTTTTTGGTCTTTATAAAATTTTCTCAAGGTGCCACAGTTTATCTTCACTTATAGACACTTTTTGTAATTCAGATTGATAAAATGTACCTTTTATCTCCTCTTCTACAACATCTTTTAACTTGTACACAGGTATACCGTTTCGTAGTAGTCGCCTGTTGACTGTCAATCTTGAAAAGCTCAGTAGACCACTTATGGTTTATTTCACAAGTGAACACAGTCTTCAAACCACTTATCCTTACTAAATTCCCCACTTTGAGTTTAAAATGTGGCTTTGAAGAAACCAGTTTTGATATTTTTGGGTTTTTTTGTTCCTTACTATATTTATATATCTATAAACAGAATTTTTAATAGTCTTGATAGCACGCTCGGTATAGTTTGCTTTTCCCTCATTTGGTATGACAAAGTAATGAACACCAATTTTCAATACTTTTCAATAATCACTAAATTCTTTCCCTTTATCTGTGCATAGTAAGTTAGGTTTTCTACCTTCTTTAAAAATAACTTTAAAAGCCTTTACCACCTCTGCAGGAGTTTTGGTTTCAAGGGCTGCACAGGTACAAATTATTCCAAGAAATTTGTCCCTTTATATAATCCAGTATATTTCTTCCTTTATTTTGAAACTTTTTAGGGATGGAATGGACAATAATTTCATTGGTTAACCCATTAATGTTCGAATCTTCACTATTTGTGTCCTGAATGGGACATCTTTTTAACAGCATTCATGGTTTTTCCAATAATAGAGTTAGAAACAGTTAGTAATAGTTGGACTCAGTTACTATTTTTAGCTAATCTACAGCAGGATACACCTTTCCTGGCAAGTTCCCGATAAAATGATTTAAATCTTTTTAACTTAGCCATCTGATCAGTACCAACTGGAATATTACCCTGTAGTAAATTGCTAGCCCGTACCAAACCCTGGTTTTTAGAATAATGTTGTAAGATAAAATTAGCCTGCTTACTGCTGGCATCTGATAGAAGCAAAAGAAAAGTATTAACACTCACAGCCATATCTAATACCTGGACTCCTCTGCACTAACCTTTATAGATTTATGTCAAAACCCAAGCATCTTTATCTGGGAAAATGTTGCTTCTCATATGAAAATGATTTTCTGTGATCATATTTTGTGTCACACATATGTATATATGTATATCCGTGACAATAAAAACCCTCAAGTAATTCTGTAAATAGAATTATCTCCCCATCTGACAATACCTGTGACCATAAATACCACCCCCTCCTTTGCCCCTTTCTTGTGACAATAATCTCCAGTAACAAGGCCGTGTCCAAACACCGTGACACTATACCTTGTGAATGAACTGTGTGACCATATCTATGACAATAATAGGTGTCACCCACATGTCTGACTTGTATGACAAAATCCTTCCCTATAGTAGTATCAGCTGTAATAAACAGGAAAGTGACAAGGGAAGTGTGATAATAGATCTCTCCTGGCCAGCTGGGGCCAGTGTCAATCATTTTACGGATAGAAACAATTTTACAGACCGGCTCAGACGCCTAAGTAGGGGTGCCTTAATGTTAAATATCAACCTCTCCAGGGCTTTTTGCAAGCTTAAAGTCAATCCAGCTGACTTCCCATGGCTATGCTTACACTGGCAAGATGATTTTTACATTGATGGAGCTTTCACATTCGGTCATCATACGGGAGCAATGGGGTGCACTATTCTGAGTGATTTCCTTCAATAACTGCTCACAGAGAGATGGGGGAATTGATTGAGTCATTTGCAACCAGTTTGAGGAGTTTGGCCAGAACATGTGGATTTTGTGAGTGTTTACATGACTTCCTGATCAGAGATAGAATAGTAATTATGAAACAAGAAAGACACCCCTTCAGGAGTGAAATTTAGACATCAATAAGTGCATAGACATATGCAAGGGTGTTGAAGCAGCAAAGGTTCGAGTCAAAACAATGGCTGGCAGTGAGACACTCAAGTAAATAGAGTACAAGCCATGTAAAGTTCAAAGTCAAAAAGATTCACATAACCCAATAAGCGAAACACTAGTGCACTTGGCCAGAAAATTTGTGGAGGTATAGCATAACAAGGAGAAATATCCTGCATATGGAAGAAGTTGTAAACAGTGAACCACTTCGCCAAAGTTTGTCAGCAAATCAAATGCCGTGTTCATCAAATCACCGATGACAGTTCCAGCAGTGGAAGTGAGTATGAACTCATAAGTAATGTCACTCAGGAAACAACATATACAAATGTGAAATGGCGACGCATGGTGTTTTTGCTCAGCTCCTGGAGAATCAAGCTGTCAGATTCCAGGTAGACAGAGATGCTGAAACAAACCTCATACCCCAGGAATTTGTAAAGCATTGCCATATCACCCAAACATCCAAGCATCTACTGATGTGGAAGAGATCCTCTGTAAACCCGATTGGGACATGCATCACAAAGGTTGTGAATCCAAAGGATGGCAAGAAGTACAAAGTATCTTTCACTGTGGTACCCAATGAAAAAAGCTGAATAATTGGAATTAAAGCAGCTGAACACATGGAACTTGTGACAATAAACTCAGGAAACTTCCAGAGCATTGATTCTGTAAAAGCACTTATACTGGGCGACTATTCAGATGTGTTCAACAAGAGCAAATTTGGTATGCTTCCTCGTGTGGTAAACTTATGTACAGATAAGTCAGCTACACCAGGCATTGCAAGTAAAAGGAGGGTACCCACGGCACTCACAGCAAAGCTCAGGGAAGAGCTCAACAGGCTTGTAAACAACCAGGTGTTAGCTAAGATCAGCGAGCCGACAGATTGGGTGAGTAATCTAGTGGTCACCAAAGAAATCTAGTGATATCAGGATATGCATAGACCCAAAATAGCTAAATAAAGCCCTGAAGAGACATCACTACCAGTCACCAACCTTAGAAGAGTTACTCCAGGAGCTCACAAAAACAAAAATTTTCTCTACTTGTGATTTGAAATCTGGATATCAACTTGTGATTTGAAATCTGGATACAGATATTTGTGTGTGTCCAGTGAGATTTTTCAAAGCTGGCTGAATGAAACCCTTGAAGGAGTACAAGGTGTTCTCTGTATCACAGATGATATCCTGATATATGGCTGTGGCGATACTGTGGCAGAAACTGAAAAAGATCATGACAGCAAACTAAAAACATTCCTTAATAGGTGTAGAGACACAGGCATTGTGTTAAACAAGCCTAAGTTCAAGCTCCGCTGTAGTGAAGTTCCATATTCTTGGTCACAAACTGACAAGAGATGGACTGATGGCCGATGACGAGAAAACAAAAGCAATACTGCAAATGCCAAAGCCGCAGTGCATCGATGACGTGAAGACACTGAATGGCCTGGCCTCATACTTGACAAAGATACTTCCACAGCCTGTGTCCTTTGCCCTGACTAAAACCGAACAGAAATGGGCACAGAGAAAGAGTTACTTGCTGTTGTGTTTTCTATGGAGAGATTCCACCAATATATTTTTGGCCTACCTTTTACTATTCATTCTGATCATAAGCCATTAGAGACAATCCCTAATAAATCTCTACTAAAGGCACCCAGACAGCTTCAAAGCCTTTTGCTTTGACTTCAAGGTTACAATGTGACAATCATTCATGTCCCAGGAAGCAAACTACATTTGGCTGACACCCTGAGTTGGGCTTAACTGCCAAACACTTCTGAAACATCTGATGAAGCTGAACACATCAACATGATCCAATCTCTTCCAATAACAAAGGATCGACTGAAACAGATCTAGATTGAAACAGAAAAGGATAAAACTCTCAGGCAGCTTAAGGCCACAATAATGGAAGGATGGCCTAATGACCTTTTGAATCAGCTATAACATAGTAGTTCAAGATGGACTAATATTCTGTGGAGAACAAGTAGTCATACCTGCCAGTTTGTGCACTTCTATGAAATTAAGAATCCACACTTCCCACCTTGGAATAGAGGGGTGTTTGCATTGTGCATGGGAAGCACTATTTTGGCCTGGGATGAGTGGTGACATCAAGGAACACATTTCCACCTGTGAAATATGTCAGTGCTATCATGCACAACAGCAGCCACAAACACTTCTCCCAACAGAAATCACTGACAGACCATGGCAAAAGGTTGGTCTTGATCGGTTCTACTTCAATGGCCAAAACTACATGGTGACCATGTATTACTACAGTAATTTCATTGAAGTGGACCAATTGAGCAGTACATCCAGCCAAGCCGTAATTAAGAAGCTGAAAACCCATGTCTCAAGATATGGTATTCCAGACAAGGTTGTCAGTGACAATGGCCCACCATAGTTTGCCTGCCATGAATTTAAGACTTTTTCCAAAAGATGGGAGTTTGACCATTTATCATCCAGTCCATATTATCCCAAAGGAAATGGGAAGTCCGAATCTGGAGTGAAACCTGTCAAGCGGTTATTCAGGAAGTGCAAAGATGCTGGGGAAAGTTTTGAGATGGCACTTCTTCACCACCATAACACACCAATGCCCGCTACTGGTTTTAGCCCAGCCCAGCTTATCATGTCAAGACGAACAAAAACCCTCTTACTAAAAACAAATAATCTTCTTGCCCCAAGAAGCAAATTGCAAAGGAACAAAAACAAGCGCCCTACTATAATATGCAAATTGCAAAGCAACAAAAACAAGTGCACTACTATAATCATCACGCTAAACCTTTAAGTCAGTTAACTGAAAGTCAAAGTGTCTGAGTGCATAGAAAACCCGGAGCGACATCCTGGGAAAAGCTTACAGTGTCTAGAGTCCCCTACCATTCCTATGAGCTAGAGGTTGGTGGATGCGATATACAATGAAACAATACAAATCAGAGACTCTCAAGGTGCTTAAATTACCTCTGATGATGCAAAGAACAAAAGTGTAAATACTGGCAATTCAAACATGTCACCATAGTCTCCAGAGATATCCAGCCCAAAGCATTTCATCATCCTAACTCAGACCCCAGCTAATAACCAGCCATGCCACACCAGGAGTGGTTGTATTTTACATCCTCCAAAACACCTGAAAAATACTCAACGTGAATCCACTTTCAGATTTAAGTGAATACAGTGTTTTAGTGTGCTTTTAATATCTAAAGGGTGTAGGCGGATCGCCGACCCACTTCCATTAATTTAAAATGCCAACATTTTAGAATCATTGTGTATAAACAGCAGAGAAGGGCTTATAGAATATGGACTTTTTTATTGACACCTATTATAAAATAACTTTCAAAACTTTTCAAAGTAATATCTAAAATGCTATATTAAAATTAAAGATTTTTATGCCTGTGTACAATGTGACAGCAATTACAAGAACAGTTATTCTCATTTGATTTTATATGCATGTTTAATAGCTTATGCAAGCAATCCATTTCCAGGCTATTTTTAGCTAAGACCAGGTACTATCTTTTTTTCAAAAAGCAACAGAGATGTCATGATATGTGTACAATCCATACCTATATAACTCATTTGCTTGAGCCATTGAAAGGCTATTTTTAAACAGAGTGACTCTTGTGTATTTATGTTGTGATGTGTACACAGCTCTGGCATCTCACAGCACACATTCTCTCTCTCTTCCTGTCTGGATTTCCTTTGTGTCAGAAGCAATAAATGTGTTTGCATTTACTTGTCTCTTTTTATGCTTATAAAAACTGATGACGTCTTGGGGGCAGAAGTTGAACTAAAGGCACAGGAAAGCGTTGATAATTTGTATACCTTGTCACAGTACCTTAACATCCCCTTCAGTGAGAGTAAATTGACCCTTCCCACTACCCATATCGTGCATTTGGTCATTCAAGCAGATTCAGAAAAACTACTTTATCAAATTCCTGTGGCTAAATTGGAAGAGATACTACAAGCATGTGTAACTTTTGTCAAATTATGTGGCTTTAGCAAAAAACAATTTCAGGGTATTCTTGGAAGTCTGATGTTTATACACAAGATTGTAAAACCTGCCAGATACTTTGTAAGTAGGCAATTACACACTATACTTAACATGAAGAGTGGCAATGCCCCCTATGGCAGAGGTCGTACAAAAAGACATTAATTGGTTTCTGTTGTTTGTGAAAAACTTTAACAGTACTGCCACCTATATTTATGACAACCTACATTGTCCTGATTTAATTGAACTAGATGCATGTCTGTTTGGCCTGGGTGGCCGGTTAAATCAATATGTGTATACACTTGAATTTCAAAACAATGAAACCCCGTCAATGTTCAAAATAGTTCATTTCGAGATGTGGAATGTGTCTATGTGGCAGGGCAAACGTATCATATTTAAGTGTGATAATGAAGCTGTTGTGTCAGTTATCAACACGGGTGTAACCAAAGACAATGACCTGCCAACACTAGAGTGCAAAATTTGGCTGGAAACAGCCCCGAGAGAAATAGTACACATTAGGAGCAAAGATAATAAGTTTGCTGATCTCCTGTCACACTGGCACTTAGTGGATCACAACATGGACAAATTGATGACTATGATTGAACAGCCAGTATGTTTTAATGTAAATACACCATTGATCGCCTCCCTGGGTACGACTTGGAACATATCTAATGTCTTGATGATTTATGCCATACAAACTGGTTGGTGTTCCTTAGAATCCATAGATACGGAGATTAAGCACTTGGACAACTGATTGATTAATTGATTGTAATGTAAATAATACCATGTTGCATATCAACTTGGACATATAAGTACACATAATTGTTCACTACTTTCAGGTACGGATCCCACTTTACAGGCACTGCTCACCTTGGCAGAATCCAGAGTCACCTCTGCTTACAGACCTAAGACTCTCAAGGCACATCACTCCCAGTTTACTCTTTTCCTCCAATTTCTTCGGTTTATTGAACTGGATATCCTACAGGTTTCACACTCCTCTAACCTGGCCTTTATCGAATTCCTATGTTTTAATAACCTTTGCCATTCAAGTATCCAGGCTTACATTTCCTCTCTTAAGCCAAAATTTAAGGGGCCACGGTGGCAGAGTGGTAACACTCTCGCCTCCCACCTCTGAGGCCGGGGTTCGATCCCCGTGATGGCCTTAAGTGGAAAGCTGGTAGTTGCTTGCTGTAGGTCGGCAGTTTACAGTACACAACCCTAGCGAACTCTATGTACTGGTTTCCTCTGCCCTTCCAACTACCCGTTGTGATATGACCTGTACAGTGTTGAAAGCGACGCAAAACCCCAAATAAATAAATAAATTAAGCCAAAATTTAAGTCTGTCCCTCCAGCTTTCCCCTTTTGCCCACCACTCTGTTTCCCTGGAAGTATTGCAATCAATGTTCCCACTGTAAGATGAGTAAAAGGGATTTTTAACATCCAGTCCCTCTCCTCTATTATCTATCCGTGCTCTTCCCTTCCCCTTGGCCCTATTTATAAAGCCCTCTTTCTCACTGCATTCTTTACCTTACTCAGGCTTTCCTATCTCGTGCCTAACTCTGTTTCCTCCTTTTCCCCCTAACCCATCTCTGTAGGGCCAATTTTATTCCTCATCAGGAATTTGCCACCCTGATTGTTAAATGGTCCAAAACTTTCCAAAAACAGTCTCACTTTGACACCATCCAGATCCCTGCCCTGGCCCCTTCCCCACTTTGTCCTGTTTCTGCCCTTCAATCCATGGTCAGTGTTTTTCCCCTTCATCCTAATACTCCTCTATTGGTCATTCTTCAAGGGCGGTCCTTTGTTCCTCTTACTGAAAGTAAAGTTAGGAAAACCCTATCTTCCATTGTTTCCTCTCTCGGCCTTGACCCAAACGCCCACTCTTTTCATTCCTTCCGTAGGTGGGGAGCTTCCCTTGCATTCAACTCAGATGTTTCCCTCCAGTCCATTCAGAAGCAATGCACTCAGATGCCCTGTGGTCTTACATAGTTTCCAACCCCAATCTCAAGGTTCCATATCCCTTGCCTTTAAAAAGCTCTTACAACCCCCTTCCTAACCACCCCTATTTGGGATTTGGCAATAGTTACTCACCCCACTAACCAAGCTTATGTAACCATCACAACCAGTATCCCACCTTACACCCAACAGTAAGCTGACACTTCTGGTCTAGTTTGTATGTTGTGGGGAAAAATCATTTATTCTTAAACTTATCTCCACTTAGTGTCAGTCTAAATTAACTTATAAATGTCTTGCAACATTTATTTTCTGTTAACAAACTTTGACAGCAATGTTTAGTGATTTGTCTCTTAGTAATCTTAGTAAATACTACTCTGTCAACTTAGTAATGTCTTATAAACGTACAAACTCTAGTTTAACATGTGCTTTAGTAATTTTAGTAACTTTTAATTTAGTAATTTTAGTAATTATTAGTGTGTGTAGGTAGTTTAGTAAATACTAC
Organism: Sabellastarte sp. h YS-2021; assembly: GCA_964017235.1. Taxonomy (NCBI): domain Eukaryota; kingdom Metazoa; phylum Annelida; class Polychaeta; order Sabellida; family Sabellidae; genus Sabellastarte; species Sabellastarte sp. h YS-2021. Next base: position 79,928,625 of record OZ024935.1, on the reverse strand, counting down.
TGTTTGTTAATGTACAGTTTGTGTTACTAATAAATAATTTTATCCCATCCTGGCTTCTTTCTTGGTTGAGAAGTTTTATGAGCAAACAAGGTTTTTAAAACTTTATCTGAAAAAACAAAAAACCAAGCTTTTAAGTGACATTTGACAAAAACTTAATGAGAGATATGTAGTTGCAAGGAAAATTTATAAGACTATATTTTGTTTATTTATTTAGTTTTTTTTCATTATAAATAGCAATTGTGCCATCTCAGTGATTATAATTATGCTACACATTCAGGAAAGAAATTATATCGAGTGTAACACTACAATTTTAAAAACTGCTATATATGAACCCAGGTTTGAAATAATTAGCCATCGTATGACTTTGTATGTGGAGATAGAATCAGAATAGAGATTGCATTACATTCAGTATTTTGTAATATAAATATTACTGACATAAGAACCATTGATATTATTTATATTCTTATCTTCATTTTCAGTAATACTGTTATCATAATACAGAAAAGGTTCAAATTTATAAAAGCACAATACTTCCTTTATGATTTCTACTGTTATCATCAATACAATTTGATTCATTTTCACTATTACCAACTTCTGAATCTGTGCATTTTCAACACCATAAGACATAATTAAATAATAAAAACCAGGAAATAAGTACAAAAATACTGTAGTGTCACAGTGTGTTTTTGTGCAAGTAAAAATTTCTGACAACCGTATACATAGTAAACAGAAACTTTGAACTTCTGGCCTTGAGTTTTTTTCTTCCAAGAGGGAGAGAAATTAGAGTGACAAAAGTTAAAATAGTGGCATAAACATTGGTGTGGTGCAACTGGGAGAAGTGTAAATATCTTTGTGTGGGGGGATGTACTTTATATACTTTATATGGCCAAAAAAGTGCAAAAAATGAGAAACCATGGACAGGCAATCTTAATAAAAGGTATGATCCAACATCTAACCCATTTTCAAGGTAGTACTTATCTTATAAACAGTATCTGTATATCTTTTCAAATAATGGTTTCAAAGGTTTAGGATCAATGATTATTTAATAAGATAACATCAGTATTCAGTCTATGAAACAGATCAGATGCAACCACACGTATCAGTTGTAGTCAAAAACAAGTTAATCTTTGTCACTAGGGAAAAATGATAGAAATCACACACATGTGGACAATGTATTTAGTGTTTTACATCACGCATAGTACTTTATGAATTTATTACGGGCAGAGGAAACCAGTACATACACGGGATCTGCGTTGTGAACAGTACACTGCTGACTAGTGGCAAGCAACTACCACCTTGCCCACATGAGGTCAGGCTGGGGTTCAAACTCTGGTTTCATGTGGATTGTGTGGACCAAAGATATTTATTAATACAGGCTATGGTGGTTTAAAAACAACAGTTATAAAATGACTATCAGTCCACATATGAACAAATACATGATATGTAACCAGTTGTAACAAAAAAATCTTTTACACCCTTACTGAAATGACTTTTTCAAAGCTGTTAAAATGAATGACTGAGAGCTTTAATATGTTTTATGTAAACCATGTCTCCAGACTTTCATGAATTGTGGCGTAGTGGGATGAGTGCCTATGTCCTCACTAAAGTTAAGGGGCAACGGGCTATGTTCCCAGCAGGCACACGCCCTGCAATGTTGTTGATTTAGAGTTGAAAACAGGTCCTGACGTTGAAATCCACATTATCAACTACTGAAGCTATGTTAGTTTTCTGACATGAAAAAGTAGTCATATTTTGACCAGAAATCATGGTGATTTTTGGTCGAAAAATTGACACTGACACAATTTCAACACTATTTCAAAGATGGATTTCTGACGGGTAAAAAGAGTGATACGTCATAAAAAAATCAACTCTAAACAATGTTAGGTTTTAAGACATGAAATCTTAGTCATGTCATTTAACAGAAAACAGGTTGAATGATGAGAAATGAATGACTAGGGATCGTTCATTAAAAATTCTTTTTCTAGAGGGAGATATAGTGATTAAGTCTAACTTTTTAAAAGAACTATTATTGCAATAGTTTTTGAATTTGTAGGTATTTGTAAAGCAAAGACTAACTTTTAAACTTAAGATTATAAACATGATAAAGATTATGTGTGCATGTACTTGTACTTTTTTATCCATTCTCCTTATTAATTTATAGCAACAACAAAACTGATGCACCCAAATATAATTTTAGAATTTATAATTATATTTTGATTAATGCAATTCCTGATAATTAAAAAAAACATTTTGAAGTCAAACTTTTCTTAAATAAAAAAAGATAAATTCAAACTTATTCATCAAAACTTAGTAACTGAATTTGTTTTTCAAACGTTTCCATACTCAAATAACTAGTTTTCAGTTTACACTGAAAACTTCTCTTTACAGAGAAAATAAGCTATAACATTTTATCACACAGCAGTGAGGGCATGGGGTTTCCTGGTTTTCTTATCTGTACCCTGCTACACAGAACATTAGGCCTGTGACTAAAAGTAATTAGATAACACAGCAGGGGTGGAGGTGGGGGTTTACCCATGTTCAATTGCATGCATGGTGTTTACTTCTTTAGGTCTGTTTTTGTGGTCAGAACTGACAACTAATTAAGGTGGGGTGTAATGGGTGGAATTCTACAAATGTGGCTATTCTTGTGTTTTTTCAGTTTATATGGCAAAGTTATAGGAGACACAAACATCTGAACTGAGCATTGTGGCTTTGCTACATGATTATAGCTTCTTTATAATTACAGTATAATTGCAGCCAACTTAATAAAGCATTTCAAAGAAACTGATTGGATAAAATACTGAGGATATAAATAATGTCACAATTGTTTGTTTTTTGCAAAGAAATAAAATATAAATTTATTTTAAAATTTCACAAAAGAATTTCAGTTGAAGACATTGAATAGTACCGTTCATATTAATAACATAAAAATGGATATTTGTTGGAAAATATGGATTTACATATCTTGAGCAATTATATTTGAAAGCTGATGTAAAATTATGTGTCATTACAATGTCATCAGAAATAGAATATTGAATATATAATGATTCATGAAAACATGTCATCTTGGAAAAACTTAAGTACTTTGAAGCTATAATTATGACACACAAGCTACAATGATTCAAATAAAGAAGACAGTGTAAACAACCTGATTTCACCCATTGAATTCAACCCTATTTCATACATTGGATTCAACCAAAAACAGTTCGCAAAATATACACATATTATAACCAGATTTAACCCATTGAATTCAATCTGATTTTTATTTTTTTTTAATTTTTTTTTGGGGGGGAGGTTTACATCGCTTTCAACACTGTACAGGTCATATCACGACGGGTAGTTGGAAGGGCAGAGAAAACCAGTACATACAGCTTATCAGGGTTCTGTACTGTAAACTGGTGACCAACGGCAAGCAACTACCAGCTTTCCCACTTGAGGCTGTTCAGGGAATCGAACCCCAGCCTCAGAGGTGGGAGGAGAGAGAGTTACCACTCTGCCACTGTGGCCCCTCAACCTGATTTGAATATTGGTTTCAACATGATTTCACCAGTTGGATCCAACCAAAAACGGTTTGCAAAATCTACAAGTATTTCAACCAGATTTCACCCATTGAATTCAACCTGATTTCAACATTGGTTTCAACATTATATCACTGGTTGAATCCAACCAAAAACGCTTCACAAAATCTACACATATGTCAACCAGAATTCACCCATTCAATTCAAACTGATTTCAACGTTGGTTTCAACATGATTTCACTGGTTGGATCCAACAAAAAATGGTTTGCAAAATCTACATGTATTTCAACCAGATTTCATTGGGCCAATGGGTATATTTTTACTTAAGGTGGTGGCGAGCAATAATAGGGCCAAAAGTCTGTTGGACCAAAGGTGGCTGCCAATGATGGACCAACAGATATGCCAATGTTGGGCCAGCAACCGCATGTTATATGGGAAAGAGTAGTTATTTTTGAATTAAAAAATTTTTGGATAATGTAATATTTAAAGTGATGAAAGGTTAAAAATAAATATATTGATTGCACATGCCCAACTACAAACATTTGAAGGCATAAATGCCAAGATAGGTAATGTATTTAAAGTGTAGGCACAATCTATTTTCCTCAAAGGGGGTATAGTTTTGGCTTAGTGATAAAATATACGTATTTGGTTCAGTATTTACTAAAAGGATCAAGTTGAGCCAAAATTCTGCCCAAGTTTGGTATAAACAGCTGTAAATCTTGGCTCAAGCTTGGTCTCAACTGAGACCCCTTTTGTGAAAACCATTTGAAACAAAGACTTAGCTGAGCCAAAAGGCTCAGATTTAAGCCAGTGGCTCAGCCTGAGACTGGGCTAAGTCTGAGACCTTGTCTCAAATGGTTTTCACAGAAGGGGTCTCAGTTGAGACCAAGCTTATCAAATAACCACAGTGGTTTTCTGTGTCATGTGACCAATTTTTGTAGTCAAAATATTCTACTGATGGCATATATGTTCCTTGTTTAACACATAATATCTCTGGTTAAATACCATTTTGCAATGGGAAACCTTGTAAACATGTAAAAACACCCAAAGACTACTTCTGGGGGTTGTTTTATATACTTGTACCCTATTTTCAGCCATTTAAAATTTTGAAGTGAAGAAAGACTTATGGCAGCCATATTTGAGCCTTTGTTTACAAAAGGTAAGCCCACTTTCAACCAGGCTCAACATTTGAGCCAGTGGCTCAGCCAAAGCTGAGACTGAGACCTTTTTGTGAAATCCATGAAGGCTGAGCCCATGGGCTCAAGTAAAATATTCCAATAATTTGAGACAAAAGTCTCAAGTTTGAGTCTGAGACCGGGCTAAGACCTTTCGTGAAATCCGCCCCAGATTTTTGTTTGGTCAGACCCATCCTAGTATTTGACCCTTTTGTTTACAAACGTTTGTAAACGTTTGTATTAATGTATTATATGCATGTATGAGTGAAACGTATATGTAAGATATAAATGTTGTAATACATCACATTTGATAAGATTGTCATACAAGTTAAAGCTGTTTGCAGCAAAAACATTATATTATCGCTCACGTTAACAGCCCTGCCACAGTTTGAGAGAGTTCAAGAAAGTGAAAACATTCGACTTTTGGTAAGTGGTACTATTTAATTAACACATATCAAAATCACGCCATATAAACTATTTAATGTTGCACATTGTTTTACATTTTTCAGGAACACATTAACTTTACATAATTAGTACGTAGTTTTTAAAAGATCAGTTAAAAACACTTTTTAGATGACTACTGCTCAGCCAGGGAATTTCGTCACCCAGTGAATTTCGTCACCTGCCACTTAAACCCTCGAAAACCAGTAATACTTAATTGTGTTTAAACACATGCAACCACAACTTCTAATAGTAATAGTGTCATTCTATCAGTAAATGCCCATGCTGAAGTATATACATTGAATTTAAATTATATGAACAGATTTATAATTTATTCTTCTGCCACCAAATTGACAAATGATGTACATTACAATTAATAATTCAGGTGCATATTGTTACACTTGTTGCAAAACTTTATATTTTCACATTTTAAGTCTATTATCGGCCGTTTTTACCGCAAACCGAAAATACCAATGAACGCCCATTTTGTAGATAAATAGAAACATTTATCCTTGACCTCTAGCAAAAAAATATAAGGTGGGCGTTCAGTGGTAGGCGGGCATTCACTGGTAGAAAGCCACTATGTAATTCACTGCATGATGTGAATTAAGTGTAAAAATGATTTAATATTGTTATGAAATGCGGGTGACAAAATTCACTGGCTGAGCAGTATATGAAATTTTAATCAGTTAATTTACATGTGTATTGAAGACCAGTAAACTTGGCCTTAATAATATGCTTGATAATACATAATGTTCTATTTTAATTAATAGTTAATGGTTGTACTATTTTTGTTAAAATAGCTAGATTTGTAAAATTCAGGAAGTTTTGGGTATGACATTAGCCATGCTTCAGTCATATCCGTTTCATAAATCTTAGTTATATTAAAGTTGAAAAAAAGTGGAAAGAATATATTGTATTGTAATTACCTAGATTTATTTTATGTGTGTATGTTAATTATTATTACAACAATTTCTTTTTTTTATGTTCAAAACTAAGATGAAATAATTAAACTACTAAATTTACATGTGAATTTAATTGAAAAATAAGTAGTGGCTTTCTACTAGTAAAAGTCTTTGCTGAAGTTAATATTTTGAATTTAAATAATTGTTTTTAAAGCTTTATATTTTATTCTTTTACAACCAGATTGTCAAATGATATGCAATACAATTACAATATTTGAAGTATAGATGCAATATTTCATAGATAGAAAGTGTTACATTTTAACCATATATATCCCCATTATCGGCTCTTTTTACCATGAACCCGAAACACCCGTGAATGATCTTTTTGCAGACATACAGAAGCATTTGCCCTTGTTTAATAACAAAGAAATATAAGGTGGGCGTTCACTAGTAGGCAGGCATTTACTGGTAGAAAGCCAATACATATGGTATACAGGAATTGTACCAGTGAACTGCCTACAAGTGACTACATTATGTTTGTTTGTTAGAGATCAAGGATGAATGCTTATATATGTAAACCAAATGGGTGTTCAATAGTATTTTCGGCAAAACCAGACAATATATAACAGAGATTATATTTGTTACACTACATTAATTTATGAGAAATATTATAAAAACATGAAATGAAATCATTACTGTCTTCTGGTAATGACCATGCTGGTGAGATATATCAGTGGGACATTTTCATCACTGCACAAACATACTGTGTCACTGATTTATCATTCCCTGTGAGTTTCAGTGCTGGGTATATGTTTCAATTACGTCTCCAGTCCCCATTAAACTCCATAAAATCCCAATTGAAAGTCAAATTTGATTACTTTCTAATAGTAGTTTCTATGCCTTCTCAACATAATTTTCCTTATTTTCACATTTTATTGCATTTATTGTAGAGATTTATTCATATCAACTGCACTTTACTTCTGTATATGTTTGAATAAGGCATTTGAATGTTTATGTTCGCTGACTTGTCAGTCAGCTGACATTACAGCATTACTCTGCGGCATATGCGGTGAGCAACTTCTCCACCAAAAGTAGAGGGCCCAGAGACACGCTGTTACTTTTAAAAGATACCATATCTGTAAAGGATGATAAATCATAAAATCCATGCAGATCTGTCAGTTCGTCTGTTCCCCAGAGCCATTAGAAGAGAGGTACCCCCACCCAAAGTGTAAAAATTTCAAACTTTAATACAATTTTCTCATTGAACATTAAAGGGATTTCTGTCTTATCTTGCATATATGTACTAGGCCTCAAGTAGATTCCCTTGTGTGAGTATCAGGCCTGGATCTTTCTTGATTTTTTTTTCAGAATTTTAAAATAATTTTTAATGCATTAAAATACACCTATTTTTTCAGCTATAACATAGTAAAATTTCAGACTTGTAGCTCATTGCATAGCTAAGTAATAGCTACACAAACTATACATACCGTATTTTTTCAAAATGTGGCCCGGGCGTTAATTATTTTGAAATGGCATCAGACCAGGCGTTAAATTGAACTAGGCGTTCTTTTGAAATACAGAAAACAGTGTTATAAATTGTAAACAGTGTGCTTGGTACCTGGCGTTAATTTGAATCATGCGTTTATATGAACCTGGGCGTTATTTTGGAAATTTTACGGTATGCTGATCTGTATAGACAGAATCCCCCGCACTCTCTTCATTCCACTTAAAATGCAGCTGAGAAAAGAATTGCCTCTGTGTGTGTGTGTGGTGTGGGGTGTGTGTATGTGTGTGTGATGCTCCCTTCAGTGTTCCAATTGAAGTGGAGATAGTGGGGAAGATTTGTATTGCATGGGTATTTCTTCTGTCTTGCATTTGTGTTGGGTAACAAATATAAGAAAACCAAATAAATGGGAAGGTTCACTTTCGCTGAGCCTTATCAAGCCTATCTGTGTATGCTGTTCTTTTAAATGTATTTTATTTGTTTTTTTCACATTTCCCCATTTCAGTTAGACATAAAAATTTAATAAATTTTAGCTCAAGTGGGAAATCCTCTAAAGATTGCTGAAGAGTTGGGAGTATGTAAAACTCTAACAAATTTTGGATTGTTTCAAAGTTCAGTTAGTTTATCATATTGAAAAGGTCTCCCTTTCTATTACTTCTTGGGCTTTGAACGCAGTTTCGTGGTCACACTACCTTAATTTTTTCTTAATACCAAGTGGGAGATAAACACTGCAGCATTGGTCTTGTTTGCATTTGTTTTCACAACACTATAAGCCGTAATACATTCATCAAGTTCTAAAACACACCTTCCTTGTATACCTGGAGGTAGTACTCCATGTACTTATTCTACGAGAGTAATGTATCTTCTCAAAACTTGGATTCCTTTAAATCCCTTCTTTTGACTTCAAAGTTTACAAAACCCATATATCATTATTAAAGATTGGCAGTCAATATGCACCTACTTTTTGAACTCTACTTTTGTTATGAACCAGGTCCTCAGTAGCTCCTTAAGAAGCATTTATCAATAGAAAGCACTGTAACAGTTAAATTTGTACTTTACTTCTTAAAACCATTTGCAGCGCACAACTTTTGTGTCCTTTTGTACTTTTACTTGTACTCTGAAGCTCAAAACACAATGTCAGCTGACAAAGAGCCCGTTCATGCGCACTGATTGTTTGTTCTCACATATACATGTATCTGAGAAAAAAGGTGTCAATTTTTTTGCATATCTTCTTTTCAGCCTGCCTAATCATGGTGTTGCTGGACAGAGTAACCACCATCAGTTGGTCTGATGTGCTTGTGTATGCTGCTTTAGCTGGGGGTACATGGCTAGGTTATTTCCTTTTCATTCGTCCATTTCTTCATCCCCTGAGGAAGGTATTTTATTAACTTTTACCAATGATAAATTTTACTAAATAATTGCCTTTTTAGATGCAATACCTTGTTTATAGATATTTGTTCTTAACTATGAAATGTACAGGTGAGTTTCATCGGGACTGGGTATATCTTTTGTAGTATTTTAGAGCAAGTGAAATCCAATTTTTCACTGACTGTACAGCAGACTTACAAATTACTGTAAAGTCTAACCCTTTATTTAAACAAAGTCTGATATTTTTGAAAAACCATTAAAATTCTCAGAAAAAAAGATTGTTCAGTAAAGTAATGTTGGCAAGCCTACTTCAGGTTCAAGCTAAGTGTTAATAAGTGATCTTAAAGTAAATATGTATTTGATTGATTAATAAAAGTGAAAAGACCCACCTGTTAACCATGTGTATGATGTGCCATTACATTTGTTACACTTTCAGCTTCCTGGGGCTCCATACTATCCTATTGTAGGAAATACAAGAGAAATACAGAGGGGAGAAGCAATGCAATCTACACTAGAGTAAGAAGGACAATTACTGTTTGGGGTACTTTTCCAGTACAATATAACAAATAAGAATCAGTTAGTAGAGTTGGGATTGAGATACAGTTCTAATAAGTTAACTTTACCTTGTTTAACCGAGTGACTTTGAAGTTTGCTTTCAAAGCTGGGTGCCACACTGTTGCTAGGATATTTATAAAATTAACAAGGCCGAAAGGTGTTTCGGTCCCCTAGTGTGAGCGCAAAGCCATCAGAGACACGAGCAGTGCACTGAAGCAGCAACCCACCACAGTACTAACGTAGCCCATTGCTGCTTAACTTTGTAAAAGAGAGACAGTCATTGCGGCCATGCCACAATTCATGAAAGTCCAGAGACAAAAAAAAAAAAGTGAAAGAAAAGTGATTCCTAGAAGCACGAATCTTGGTAGAGCTCACCCTTAAAAGTCATGTATGTTTGATATTGATATTTATCACAGTGTGTTCATATCTGTGGCAAAGTCATAGTGGATATAAAGTACAAGATACAGATAATCTGGTGATAGTTTGATATGTACTTAGTGTACATAAAGTGGTCTTCAGCATTTTGTGATGCATTAAACACATTACCTTGTGTCAATTTCTGCAGGCCATTGCTCAAAAGCTGTAAGACATTAAAAACATTGTGCAGCTACTTGACAAATGCATATATAGATTTAGGGAAAATGAGATGGTATCTGATTTGCTATATTAAACATTTTGAAAAACAAGATGGCTGCCACGGGAGTTTTTCGACTTTCAGCAAGGAGTTTTGTTGGCTATCTACAGCAAAGGGTATTATAGGTAGAGATCTCAAATTCACAGGATATGTTCCTCATTACAAAATCTTGACTGGGAATATTTTTGGCCTTATTTTGAAAAATAAGATGGCTGCCACAGGAGTTTCTTTATCAGTCATGAAAAGTCCTCATATCTCCCTTATTATTGATCCTAGAGGCTTGGTATGTGAAGCCAACCTATAGGAAATCATGGACTGGGAATCTTCTGATGTGGTCAGATTTGACCTTGGACCCCTCCTTCGAGGTCAAACGAGGATACCCCAAAGTAAAAGTGCTTATAACTCACTTATTATTGGTCCTAGAGGTTTGCAATGTGAAAGTATCTTGTAGTAAATCATGGGCTGGGAATCTTTTGATGTGGTCAGATTTGGCCTTGGGCCCCTCCTTCAAGGTCAAACGAGGATAGCCAAACTATAACTCGCTTATTAATGATCCTAGAGGTTTGCAATGTGAAACCAACTTATGGGAAATCATGGGCTGGGAATCTTCTGATGTGGTCAGATTTTACCTTTGGCCCCTCCTTCAAGGTCAAACGAAGATAGCCAAACCTAAAAGTGCTTATAACTCGCTTATTATTGGTCCTAGGGGCTTGCAATGTGAAACTAGCTTCTTGGAATTCATGGGCTGGAAATTTTTTGATGTGGTCTGATTTGACCTTGGGCCCCTCCTTCAAAGTCAAATGAGGATATCCAGACTGAAAAATGCTTATAACTTTTTATTATTGGCCCTAGAGGTTTGGAATGTGAAACCAACTTATAGTAATTCATGGGCTGGGAATCTTTTGATGTTGTCGGATTTGACCTTGGACCCCTCTGTCAAGGTCAAATGAGGCTACCCAAACTTAAAAGGGCTTATAACTCGCTTATTATTGGTCCTAGAGGTTTGTAGTGTGAAACCATCCTATATGAAATCATGGGGTAGGAATCTTTGATGTGCATAGATTTGACCTTTGGCCCCTCCTTCAGGGTCAAATGAGGATAGCCAAAATTAAAAGTGCTTATAACTCACTTATTCTTGTTCCTAGAGATTTGCAATGTGACACCAACCTATAGGGAATCATGGGCTAAGAATCTTTTGATGTGGTCAGATTTGACCTTGGGCTCTTCCTTCAAGGGTAAGCAATGGTTGATTGGCTTTGGTGCGTTGTCTTTCTGGTGGATACAATTTGCATTGGTTCTCTGATGTGCTAGGTTTAGTTATTATTAACGCTCAACAATAGGAGAGGGTTATTGTCATCAGTTTTTTTCTGTCTGTCTGTCTTTCTTTCTGTCTGTCTGTCTGTCTGTCTGTCTGTGCACCGTTTTGCCCTTATAGCTCAAAAACTATAACATCAATCGAGCTCAAATTTGGTGGGCAGGTATTTCATGGGGTACAGATGGATTCTTCCAAATTTGGTGTAATTTGTTTGAAAATTAAAGTCAGGAGACAGGATTTTTAATTTTTAATTGGGCATATACAGTGAAACCTGCTTGTCTTCAAAAATCAATATCATTACAGGATTTCTTCCTCATGGATTTGTGTCCAATCAGGTTTCTTCTGTGGCTGTGAGTGTAATGTGTAGAACTTGTAATCTCATGGTCTGGGGTTTAATACCAGTCAATTCGGGAGGTTTTTTTTAAATTTCTGTTTTTAGGCTTTTTTAACAATTTTTTTTAATATCTTTTAAAGGTCTTTTAAAAGAAAAGAAAAAAAAATAATACACAGCATTTAAAATTTTGCTGTCCAAAAAAAGTTTAACCAAGATGAGGTGTCCAATTTGACATAATGATTTTCAATTGGGCATATACAGAGAAATCTGATATTCTTTATCACATAAGTAAAACAATCAATATTTTGCTGTCTGATGATGTCATCGCTTAATGATGTCACAATGTAATTGTCATTGTGAGGTCACAAACCCTAGCTTGTGATACTTGCTGTCTTTAAGTAATACTATTTCTTATTAAATTTATGTCTTGAAATTGACATAAAGATAATTAAGAGGGAGGTGGTGTATTCGTCATGTTTATTTATTTCTGTTTTTTTTTGTTTCAATTTCTTGACAGTCCATCACAAAAAATTTACCCTGAGTGATTTTCACCAAGAAGTGGCTTTTAACCAATATTTTTACCTCTACCAGGAGTTTATGTTTTTGTGTGTTTTTTTGTCTATTTGTCTGTCTGTTTTTGGTGTTTGGATTACTCCAGAACTAACTTTATAAAAAATTTTGTGGGTAGGACCTGGTCAAAGGAAGAAGTTACTAATTTTTGGGAAAGACGTGGATCATATTTTGGATACAAAAAATCATGAATTTTCATAGGTCCCATTTCAATGTATTTTAATGATTTAATCTTTCTACTTGATATTTCTTCAAAAGTAATGAATAAATTTTGATGTTAAATTTTAAGTAGGAAGGGGTGATTACATTTTAGGAAAGATCCAGTTAATATTCTGGATACCAATAAGCCTCCAAAATTTCTGGAAATGCCACCATAGTGGATGTGTGTTATACTTTATAACACTTGTGAGACTGGTCACATTGAGTCGAGCGTTTTGCTCTCTCTGAGGGCATCTTGTTATTATTTTGTATTGAATTTCTTTTCTGCAGCTTAATCAAGAGATATGGTCCAGTCATGAGGTACTATTTCTTCTTTGGAATGGAGCGAGTGATAATTGCAGATCCACAGGCGATGAAACAGATACTTGTTAGTAACTGTAAGAACTACATCAAGCCTCCCAGCAGAATGACGTATGTTAATGTAGTTTTTACCCCACAGCCCTTAATGGCTGTCGGGGTATTGTTTTCACCCATGGTGTCCGGATGGGCCTGTATCTCAGAAACCATAAGGTGTAGGAAGTTGGTACGTGGTAGGGACATTGGTTACGGGGTGTAGGTGTGCAACGTTATGACGTGATCTTGATTGACCTTTGACCTTGCCATAGTGACCTTGAGTTTGAAAATCTTGTCCGGGCTATATCTCAGAAACCGTAAGGTGTAGGAAGTTGATAATTGATAGGGACTTTGGTTGGGGGTGTAGGTGTGCAGCGTCATGGTGTGACCTTTGACCTTGTCGTAGTGACCTTGACTTTAAAATCTTGTTGCACCTTCGAGTCTGTCTTCGAGAATTTTACTTTTACAACTTGCCATTGTAACAGATGGTATTTCATCACATGAGCTACAAATTTTGCTCCAACACCACACATAAGCATTCATTGAATGTATTACCACTTCTGTATGCATGGTAATACTAGTATTCAAAACATCTAAACCATAATTCGGCCATGCCAGATGTAGATAAAGTACATGCATTATCTCTCTCTTAGAAAGTATTTTCTCTATTTGAACATTGAATTGTCTTGTTTTAATACTTTATCTTTATATACATTTCTTTTCCTTAAATATTATTTTCTCTACTTAAGCATTATTTGGACCTTTATATAACTGACAGTGCTCTGAAAGTATCCTGAACTTTATACTGATACAGTACTTCTGTATCTCATGGTGTTGAAAATATTTCCCTAGGCTGTGGGGTACGGGCATCTCTGATGCTATTTTTTAAAATAATTTTTTCACTACATGACTGCTATATTTACTTCAGTGATACTTCCAGTTGGTGAATACCAAATACATGTACTAACAAATGGGTAGTTAGATTCTGGGTGGTTGATACAATACATATAGCCCACCACATTTTACACCACAAGTCACAGACCTTATTGTCTGTTTATGTCTTAGAAACAGGTTCACATCTCAATTTTAGTGCGTAGTGTGGCTGTATTGACTTGTGTATTTGTTGTAGAATCATGAAGTCTGTTTTGGGAGAAGGACTTGTGACCAGTGAGGGAAGGGTGCATGCAATACACAAGAAACTCATGAGTCCATCATTTAACAACACATCTATAAAGAGTAAGCTGTGGTATTCATTGCGTTAAATAGACTTATTTTTATCATTACATTTTACCCCACAGCCCTTAAGGGCTGTCGGAGTATTGTTTTCACCCATGGTGTCCGGATGGGCGGCCGGGCGGCGGGAAATAGTTTGTCCAGGTTGTATCTCAGAAACCGTAAGGTGTAGGAAGTTGATACTTGGTAGGGACATTGGTTAGGGGGTGTAGGTGTGCAACGTCATGGTCTGACCTTGATTTGACCTTGCCGTAGTGACCTTGACCTATAAAACCTTGTCCGGTCTATATCTCAGCAACTGTAAGGTGTAGGAAGTTGATACTTGGTAGTGACATTGGTTATTGGGTGTAGATATGCAACATTATAGTGTGACCTTGATTTGACCTTTGACCCTTGCCGTAGTGACCTTGACCTATAAAATCTTGTCCTGGCTATATTTTGGAAACTGTAAGGTGTAGGAAGCTGATACTTGGTCAGGACATTGATTGGGGTAGTAGGTGTGCAACGTCATGGTGTGACCTTGATTTGACCTTTGTACTTGCCGTAGTGAACTTGACCTATAATACCTGATCTGGGCTATATCTTGGAAACCGTAAGAGGTGTAGGAAGTTGATACTTGTTAGGGACATTGGTTAGGGGATGTAGGTGTGCTACGTCATGTGACCTTGATTTGACCTTTGACCTTGCTGTAGCGACCTTGACCTATAAAATCTTGTCCAGGTTATATCTCAGAGACTATAAGGTGTAGGAAGTTTATATTTGGTAGGGACATTGGTTGAGGGTTTTAGGTGTGCCACGTCATGGTGTAACACTGATTGACCTTTGACCTTGCTGTATTGACCTTTAAAATCTTGTTGCACCTTTGGGTCTGTCTGTTGATGCAGATTAAGCACTGTTAAAGTCGTATTAGAATTCATTAAGAATTTCCTTTTGCAAGTTCCCATTGTAACAGATGGAATTTCATCAAGTGAGCCACAGGCTTTTCTCCAACACCACACATAAGCATTCATTGAATGTATTGCCACTTCTGTATGCATGGGTAATATTCAAAACATCCAAACCGAATTCGGCCATTTTTGGTTTACTGATAAATGCTGTCATTTTATTATTGAATTGTCTTGTTTTAATACTTCATCTTTATATACATTTCTTTTCCTTAAATATTATTTTCTCTACTTAAGCATTATTTGGACCTTAATATAACTTACACTGCTCTGAAAGTATCTTGAACTTCGTACTGTAACACTACTTCTATATTTCATGGTGTTGAAAAATATTTCCCCAGGCTGTGGGGTACGGGCATCTCTGATGCTATTTTTATCATGTTAATTTTGGCATGAATTGACCTAAAGATAAACCTTTTTTTAGACAATGTTCAAGGCGCATGTGCTGCATCTAATGCTGATATTGTTTATCGATCTTGAAATATTTATCAATTCTTGCTAAATATGCCAATATTGATAATGTAGGGTACAATACAAATATTGAAACATAGTACTAAATAGATGCCTCTCTGCTGTCTTCCATTGATATAAAGTACAAACTTTGAAATTTGTGTTCATTTTCATATCATTTTTGGTAACTTTTACTTACCGCAAAAACAGAATTGCCATATTGGTTTATGTTTTGGGACACTATTAGACCTTGCAAAAGAGTTTGGATTGTCTCCCCAGGAAAGCATCTCATGCCCCGATATTACAATGTTAATTGATGCGGAAGGTAAAAATATGATTTGATATCGATATACATATTTTTATTTGATACCAACACTAGTTGTACCCCTCGAAGTTATCTTATACATATCAAAGAAGGTGTAGTATTTGTTGTGCATCATAACAGGCAGCATTTTTACCCCACAGCCCTTAAGGGTTATCGGGATATTTTTTTCACCCATGGTGTCCGGATGGGCAGGTAGATTTTGGGAAAAGTTGTCTGGCCAGTATCTCAGAAACTGTAAGGTGTAGGAAGTTGATACTTGGTAGGGACATTGGTTAAGGGGTGTAGGTGTGCAGCATCATGACGCGATCTTGATTTGACCTTGCCGTAGTGGCCTTGAGTTTGAAAATCTTGTCTGGGCTATATCTTGGCAACTGTAAGGTGTAAGAAGTTGATACTTGGAAGGGACATTCATTAGGGACTGTGACTGGGTCAAAGGGTTTTTAAAAAAGGGCCAACTATGTTGAAACAAACTGGCATACATGATACCCCAAAAGCTCCTGAAATGTTGTTGGTACATGTTTCACATATCCTGAAGCTCTTTTGTCACAACTTGGTCCAGTAATCCTGCTTATTGACATCCAGATAGACCTACGCTGGTGAAAACAGAAACTTTTGCAATTGACAACAGGTAGATATCTGATAAATAGAATTCTGTTTAAGGTAAAGGTAACAGGTAGTCCTCGGAGGGTTTTTTCTTGCGAAATTTAATGTAGTCTCAAATTTCTGCTTATGTAGAGTAACAAATCTAAAATTCACCACATATCTGAAATTCGCCACAAGTGGAAATACTAATAAAATAAATGAAGTGAGGTCAGATATGTTGAGTGTTTAGTAGATTAAGACTTTTTGAACTGAAAATACCAAGTTTAAGACAAAACATCATTTTTTTTCATGGAATTAAGTAAAGTTTTAGAGGTGGTGAATTTTAAATTTCTGTCAAATTTTAGATTTCTAGAGGTATTTTCTTGGCTCTTTGATCTTCAACTATTCAAGGTGCAACTGGGTACATATCACTGTTGAAAATATAGAACTCATATTTTTTTTATCTCCCAACACGCAGATATGCTGCCAGCATTTGAGGAGTGTTTTGAGAGACTGGCCACTTTCTGGCTCAGTCATGTGAAAGAGGGAGCAAGTACGGCTGAGGTGGAGATACAAAATTACCTCTCCAAAACTGTGAGTAAAGATAGTTAATAGTGTGATGTTCTAGTAAGACTCTGGTCATCTCAGCCCATGTCAAAGTTGGCCCCCCTATAAACTCGATCATTCCCAAAACAGTACTTTGGATACCTTTTATTAATCCTGATTCATATTGTCAATGCATACATTAATATTAATGAGTTGTACAAGTCTGCAAATTTGAAGTGTTTGATCTTCAAACAAATCGATGTTTACACATAAAATATTATCTTTTCTAGCAGCCTTTCTATCAATAATAAAAAAATATTATTGAATAAAATATTTTGTCACCATGCCCGAGTGATCTAAGCCTCGTAATTCACAGTTTCAATTTGGATAAATCATAGATTTTTTTACAGTATATCCCTGCAAGTGTAAATGTATTTGATAAATTTCACTTTGTCAATATGAACGAGTATAATTTATAAAACAATGAGCAGCATTTCTTTTTCTGATACACTTCACAATTAAAATGTGTCCCAGTGTAAGTTGAAGCTAGGTTTAAGTGGAATGAGTTTTAAGGTCCGAACAGGGGAAAATTAAGTACTTATGTACATAAGATGAAGTTAGGTATAACTAAAACCATACCTTGTGGATATTAGAGGGGTCAGTAAAAGAGGACCCACTGTATCAGTCTGAGATATCTTTTTCCATGTGATTCATTTGCATTGATGGTGATTTTTAGTGGGCTGCTGAAAACAAAATACAAATAAGCACACACAAAAATACAACCAAATCAGGTAGTACTGTTGTTTGTAGACATTGGATGTGATTGGCAAGACAGCTTTTGGCTATGAATTTAATTCTCTGGAGGACACACGTCATCCAGTGAGTGAAGCCTTTCAGACCATACTTGAAGGAAATACCCTCAGGTGAGTTATTTTATAGAAAAAAAATATTTGTTCCCAAACCAGAAGTGTGTGACAATCTATGTCCTTTGAATCCGGGAAAAAGAGGTCTGGTGGAAAAAAGCCTAGTGGAAAAAATGGCAGTGGAAAGAAAACCTGGTGGAAAGAAAGCCTGGTCTGTTTTGGAAAAGATGGAAAAAAAGCCTGGTGTGTTTTTTTTTTTTAGTTTTGATACATATCAAGATTAATGATGAAGTAAAGCTAACACATTATTTCAACCATTTGATTTAAAAGTGTATTTGTCATATGTAATTTATTTTGCTGGTACAATTTAGTTTGATCAATATAAAATACAGAATTATGTATAATTTATTGTGCTTTATAAGAGGTTTTTTAAAAAAAATTATGTCAGTATATCACTAAAGGAAATGAAACTTTTTTCTAAACATGCAATTATGGTTGAATTGAAAATGATGGTTTATTCCTTGGAAGGCTGCTATGGCTTAGTAAACAGAAAAACTGAAAAAAACATGTAAGTGAAGAGATTAAGTCATATGACTAAAAGGATCGTCCTAACGATCTGTTCCTGACCATGTAGATTCATAAAGATTAGGTGTAACACCCAGGCACTGATCACTCTTCTGTATTCATGGACACACTCATATGACTATTCTTTGATAGGGGACAAGATTACTCTGCTCTGTATTCACAGGAAAGTGCCCAAGATCAGTCAGTTTGGATTCTTAACACTTTGCCCTCGTGTTCATTTTTGTAGTTGCATTTCTTCTGCATAATATATTATGTGACAGTAGGTGTAATTGTTTCAACATGCATTTGTCAGTATTCTTTTGTCAATGTGTTTTGTACCTTTAGTTGGAGAATGGCTTTGCCCTTTTACACCAAGTTACCATTTGCTGATGTGATCAGAACCAGAGAGAATATAAATCTGATGAATGAAGTAGTATACAACATTATAAAGACAAAAAGGTCACTTCTAGAATCTGGGCGAGATGGTAAGTTGTGCCCTTGTTCAGGTATTAAGCAGATCAGATTATTAAGCAGATTTTGTGGATATGCAGTATTTCTATAACTATGTCCATATATTATAGATGAAAATAAGTAGGGAACAAGATATAGAGTAAGAAATCTAAAAATTGCCACATGTCTGAAATTTCGCCGCAATTGAAAATACAAATAAAATAAATGAATTGAGGTGAGATTTGTTGTTGAATATATAGTAGATTAAGGCTTTTTGAACCGAAAATTACCAAGTTTAAGAGAAAGCATTTTTTTTCCATAGAATTAAGTAAGGTTTTAGAGGTGGCAAATTTTAGATTTCTGCCGAATGTGAGATTCCTTACTCTATAAATATACTGACATTCTTATGCTTTTAAAATAAGACTTTTATTTCTGCATCATAATTCAGTTCATCATTGTGTCATTTACTCATTTAATTGATATACATGTATTGGACTTCCTTCTCTTCTCTCTTTATTAAACTAATATTTTTTTCTGCAAAATTTACAATTTTCTTTTCTTACAAAGTCAACAATGTCTTTTGTTTATTTTTTTAAATGTGTATATTCTTGCAAATAAATATAAAATTATCACGGTATCATTAATTTCTTTTGGACTTTTCTGGACATTCTTAAATACACTCTTATTTAAGAAAGTTTTAACATTGTTTTGGTTGAATGGTTACTGTAAAATCAATAGACCTTGATCGCAACGAAAGATTAATAATCTACTGAGAGATTACTATATTTGGAAATGAGAGAATAAAAACTTTTATTAATTTATATATACATATTGTCTTTAGCATTGTTAAGTTGTCAGAAAACTAAGGCTCGGTAATGGTTTTACGGAGGTATAAGCTCTTATTCATGCTCTTGTCATAACACAGCTAAAGCTATTTGATGCTATTTATTTATACTATATCTATATTTATACTATACAAGTTTATTGATACTGGCTTCCCTAAATACTTTGCTCCATATCTTTCCACATACCACAATACTTACAATACTAGACGCAGTCAGAGTGTTGCAAATTTCCTTAATGTTCCAAAGTTTCAACCTAAAATTCACAAGTCCACTAAGCAGTTTGGTTTTCAGTTTTCAGGCTTTTGATGCTCCCACTGTTTGGAATTCACTCCCTGAAGACATTCGTGCATCACCCACTATTGCCTCATTTAGAAAGAAGCTCAAAACCTATCTGTACACAAAGGCTTATCCTCCTTAGCACATTTTCTCTTTTGGCTTCTCCGTGGTGCCGACCTATTTCTGTCCCTGGATTTTGAATTTTGCATATTGCTATTGTCTTGTTGCGCCTTAGAGTCCACAACTCAGTGCAGATTAAGCGCTATAAAAGTCAAATTAGAATTAGAATTATACTATATAGACCACAAGATTTTTGGATGTATGAGTGTACACACAGTTCCATTCTGTTCCAGCACCATGTGTATTATATATTGATAATCTTCAAGAGTGATATAATTTTTTTTCTGTATATGTCTAATGAAGAAAATTTTACTTTTTAATATCTACCATTTTGTATGATTTGTAAGTTAGAAAAAAATCAATATTAAGTGAAAAAATATGAAAAAGGCTGTCAAAAACATGGACACCAGTGAATATAAAAACTTCAGTCTTTAACTTACAATATCTCAGTCATATCTGTATGGATTTTTATGCAACCAAATGAGCAGAAGCACTGTAAAAAGGCCTTTCTAAAGACATACAATACATATCTTCTGAGATATTAGTAAAAAGTTATTGACACTGATTATCCATGGTAGAGGCACAGTTGTATACAAAAAAATATATCCCACTCTGTATATATATCCCTATATGGGTCAAATATGGCTTGCAGTGGATAATAAATATCAATACTGCACACCCTTTCCTTGGTTATCTTGCAGACAAAGTGGGTGTGGACATGCTGGGGTTGATGATGCTGGCTCGAGATGAGAATTCTGGGGAAGGAATGACAGACAAGGAGCTCCGAGATCAAGTCATGACAGTCATGTTGGCAGGACATGAGGTGGGTCACTGACTTTTACATGAGTTTACTGTTGTGGTGATAATCCTCACTGGTTGGACATTATGTGGAATTATAATCCAATTAGAAGTTTAGAACCACTCTTGCTTCACCCTAGTGGTACTGAACTGCCAGTTACTGTTCTAATATGATAGGTTTCAAGTTATGCTTATGCCCCTTTCACACTACAGGCGGTCATCCCGCAGTTAGAAGTTTTTCTCGGCGGCGGAACCACGCGAAGGTCACCCCATTTCTTCCGACTTGTTCACACTACAGGTGGATGACCACTGATTGGACATGGTTTTTTAACCATCAATAACAGTAGAAGGACTACTATAAGCGGTGGTCACTGAGAAGCAACCTCCATTAACCTTAACTCACCTTCGGCGAACCGACTAATACCTTAACTCACCTTATGTCGCCGTATTACACCAAAAGGCG
Source organism: Sabellastarte sp. h YS-2021 (assembly GCA_964017235.1). Lineage (NCBI taxonomy): Eukaryota > Metazoa > Annelida > Polychaeta > Sabellida > Sabellidae > Sabellastarte > Sabellastarte sp. h YS-2021. The sequence continues at coordinate 79,907,295 of OZ024935.1, read as the reverse complement.
ACCGAATCACAACCTTATGTACATGGTGGACCACACCTTCGGTTACCGTAGGAAGAAATTCATACACGCAATGGCAAAATTGCCTGCGCATGCTTACAGTACTGAAATCAGAGGAAACTTCAAATATTCTAAAACTTTGGTAGGGTTGGCAAGGTAATGGACGGTTTACCACTGACTCGCAAGGTCGCATATGGACGTCAGACAGTGATCCAAGGACAGGGACGTTTCCCTAAATGTGGGCTACCACGGTTGATACTGCCTGTAGTTTGAAAATGATTTACTCTTCAGTGACACTGTTTATTTGTGTGATAACTAGGTGGACGTATACAGAGTTTTACACCAAAGACTTTCACCTCATGAACAATCAAAATCGCTGACTCAATTTAAGCATGTCATATTAGAATACCCATTTAACCATGCATGACCTTGTGACTGATGTATCTGCCCACACCATCCAAGCTGGTTCTCTTTTTTTTTTCAAGCTTCATGCTGCTGAGTTAGAATTTAAAAAATTAAAATGGTGCTCTTTTTTAGGCTACTTACTATTAGTGTTGAAGACGATAAACCGGATACCTATTTACCGAAAGACAGTGATCCTGGTTATATTTCGTTTCCTTTAAATCAAAACCGGATTCATCACATAGTCATCATTTAAACATAAATTTACCAAAATATACAATTACAATTATAAATATGTCACAGTATTTTATAATATTCTATCAATATATCAGACATTTTGTCCTCAAAAGTCTTCAAAAAGCACACCGCAGTTCCTTATTTATATGTGACGTATCGCTCATGTCCGCATTTGAAAACTTTTATCTTGGCTTTTACTAAATTAAATTCAAATGGTTCCAAAATTCGAATTCAACCACAACACTACTTTTAATTGATTTAACCTGTACTTTTAAGCTTGTAACCAGCTTTGTCTGTGTAACAAGGCTGTAGTTTTATGTGTATTTTTGTTATTATTATCTGGGGTTGGCAAAAAGTTACACAAAGAAGTATTATTTGTGAAAAGAAAACTCTCTTTATGTTGTTCATATTCAGTTTAGAGCCTTGGGGCACTCCACATCGAATTGTTGTATGTTCAGAATTTGTCCCCAATCACCACTATTTGTTTTGTGTTATGCAAGTAATTTTTGAATCACTCAAAGAGACTTCCACTTGTCCCAGTTTTTATTGGTTTTTGAATTAATCCTGAGAGCCAAACCCTGTCAAAAGCAGCTATTTTATCCCATTTTACAAGGTACAAGTATTAATTCTTCCCTCTTGCCAGGGCATGATAGATTTTGTGTAAATGACAAATAACTGGTTGTTGTGAGTTTTTCCCAAGTCAGTATGATGTAACCAAAGTTGTTTACAGTTTTTACAGACTATTATGCCTTCGAACAATTTTCCAACATTTACGGGTAGTAGTATTGGGCTGCAATGGCTTTATTCAAACTATTGATTTTTATTTTTCCAGACTACTACTGTGCATTTATCCTGTAGACTGTAGTTTAAGCTGATTCCCTGTACTTTCAGACTACAGCAGCCGAATTGGCATGGAGCCTCCTGTTATTGGCTCAAAACCCAGACATGCAGGAGAGAGCCAGGGAGGAGGTAAGGAGAGTGTTCCCCACTGGAGGTGAACCTCTCTCTTGGGAGAAGCTCGAGCAGCTTGAATATGTTGGCTGTGTCATCAAAGAGACACTCAGGTGAGAAGAGATTATAAAATCTTAAAGACAACAAAGCCAGACACTGTAATTGTGTAGATTTTCACTTGATCACGCCACTGCCATAGAGATTTCCTTTCCTAATCAATAAATTAAAAAAAATTTTACATAGAGCTTTCAAATTTGCTACATGTGTGGGTATATTCAGACCCTATTGTTTTTTGGCTTCAGCCACTATAAGATTATTGGTGACCTTCTAGAGGTCAAATTTGGGGTACTTCTCACATTCTGGCCCGGTACTCATTTACTGGTTAGATCATCCTATGGCTAATACAAATTATATATATATCCCCTATAAGCATGCAAAAATTTGACCCTCGACATCTTTGTTTAAGATCATGTCTGGCCTTCAAACACACGTTAGCCTTTTTTCCTATAAAGATTTCACTTTGTGCGCAATAACTTAAAAAATATGTTACATAGACCTTTCAAATTTGAAATTTGGGTATATATGGGGAAGGCCTCAGTCTTGTTTTGTAGCCTCAGAATTCGACTGTAACACTAATGACCAAACCCTGGGATCAGAGTTCTGTAAAGTTTTGCAGAGTTCCTTTCAACAGATAGGATCATTTCAGGAGAGGCTCTTAAGAGAATCACAGGAGCTGTACATGAACTCATGACGACCATATACGTAGTGGTGTCATCATCAGGGTATACAAGGTCTCGATACCGTGGAGAAATTCACGAGCATTATTGCGATGCCATCGTTTCACAAACTAAACCTACATTGCTCTTTAAATAGATGTGCATTGATAACTTTTATTGAACTAAATTAGGTTTTATGACAGTAGATTGGTTTTCATTTTAAACAGAAAACTAATGCCAAAATAGGAATGTTTCAAAGAAATAAATTAAATGTACTTAAAGGTCCTCTCCAGTGGACTTTTTAAATGAAAAATTGTGAAGATTATTATAAGATTATTAACACCCACTTATCATTAGTACAAATGGGTTAGACAATGAGCTCACCATAAGTGAGATAATGGATGGTTTATTTTACAAAAAGATTTTTTTGCAGAATTCTCCATGAAAAGCGCACCGGGTCACATAGAGGGTTTGACATGTAAATTTGAACACATACTGGGTACGCCTGTGGTTATACAGACTTTCCAGTACTTTCAACTAGAGATATTAATCTGTCCATATTTCAGTTGTTTTAACAAGGGGTAACAAGGACTTCCTAGAATGACATTACTCTCATTGTAGATTACAAGTTTTTATACATAATTACTACAACATAACTTAAGTCATCATTTGGGATATCGTGTAATTCTATTCATATAAAAATGACATCTTAAACATAAAATGCACAGGGGTGAACACACACAGTGTTAAACTTCTGGGGTTCTTGTCACTCCTATAGGTGCTGATAACGGGCCATTTTATGTTTGTTTCTGCCTCCACATTATTGCCTCAAAACCTCAAAGTGCAGTCTTTTAATGTTTAAAACAAAATACATTTACAAACGTGGATATATAACCCTATTACACTAGCTATTTACAACAATTTTTTTTTGACTGGAATTGTGGCTTTAATGTGCAAATTATTTTCTCATATTTCAGGCTTTACCCGGCCGTCCCCCTGACCTTACGGCAAACAGTACAGGAAGACACCATTCAGGGGTACCACATCCCAGGAGGCACCATCTTACTTCTTAGCCTAGGACCTATGATGAGGTACAGTTATTTATACCACTGATAAACACCTTTGGAATTTTCAAATTCTGTTTCTGTAAGAACTGGGCCAATATTTATTTGTTACATTCTTATTAGAATTATTCTTAGTTTTTTCCAAGAAAATATTTATTATTTATTTTCAATTCTGTATTATTTTTGTTCATCAAATAGTTTGTTTTGAATGGCATAGTCAACTATTTCGCATTGAACTTAATTAACTTCTTACAATGCAAGATCAATACAAATCACACTTTTCGTTAACAAATGTGTTCTTGATTATTACATACTCCCAACAGGCAAAAAACTTTGTTTGAGGACCCAGAAACCTTCAACCCAGACAGATATCAAGACAAAGATGCCCTGCAGAATATGTACACCTTCTTGCCATTTCTCATTGGTCCACGAATGTGCCTTGGATACAAATTTGCATTAATGGAAATGAGGGTGGCACTCGCGGTACTGCTGCGTAGAATGTCCTTCAGTCTGATCCCTGGAACTTCCTTCAAGAGAAAGTCTCGGCTCACAATGAAGCCAGACCCCCTGTTGAGGTTAAAAGTGTCCAAAATTGAGTAGAATGTGTATTGATTGACCTTGAGTCAGAATGCAGTCTGTGAGAGACTCTTTTTGTACCCCTATGTAAAGACTGCTTCTTGGTTCCGAGGAATGTATTTCCCCTTAAGTTTTATCTTTATATGAAGACCAACCCTTTGTAAAGACCATTTATTTGTTTCCCCAATTAAGGGCAGTCTTTATACAAACATGTCACAGTACTTCATTTTGCAACTTCGGTTGCTTTTCTCAAATAATTATATTATATATCCAATGCCATTTAATATGAACTCTCTTATTGTATCCATTGGAGCTTCCAACCCTACAGATTTCCCTGTTAAACACCAACTAGACCAGCCAGCTTCATCAAATTTTTGGGATGTATTCATTGGTGGATAAGTTTGCCTCTGACTTAATGTAGGTTCATGAAAACTTTCAAGTGCCTGTATCTCACTTAGTATTGGTTAGAGGTTCGAAATGTCAACCCATTTGTAGGAAATCATAGGCTGGGAATTATTTGATGTAGTTTTAGAATGGGTGCAAAGTAAAGTGTTTCCGACTTTGGTGCGGTCTTTCCAGTGGGTACAATAGGCTGTTGCATCAGTTGTCCGATGTGCAAGGTCCAATTATTTCAGTGTACTTGCAGTTGAACCTTGTAGAGTTATATCTTCAGGGTCCAGTTTCACAAATCGTTTTCTGGTTAACTCAACTGTACTAAGATGCACTTCCCAGCATTATGAAGGCTTTCTTTATATTCTATTTCACAGGGGCCGTATTCACAAAGGGTCTTAGACTTAGCCAGTGACTTAAATCGGAGATTTTGTTTTAGGAAAATCCTGGATTTAAATGGATTTCACAGAGTGACTTATTGAGGGTAAGGCCAACTATAAATCTGTATTTTTCTTAGACGTTGGCCTGATGCCTTACGGCCATCCGAGAACAGCATTCAGTCCCACATGGTAAACTATTGTAGCGCAATAAAATCCTGGATTTAAATGGATTTCAGAGTGACTTAGTGAAATCCAAGCTTATAATTAACCACAGTGGTTTTCCATGTCCATGAATGTTTACTTCAAGTTCAAATATGTTACTGGTGACATAGTTCCTTTAACTTGTGTTATCTTTGGAAAAATGCTGTTTTTCACTGGAAAACCTTGTAGCCCCATAAATATGTCCCTAAGACTAATTTAGAGAGTTGTATAGTTTTATTCTTTTAAGACCTTTCAAATTTTAAAGTGAGAAAAATATACATTTAACAAACTTAGAAAAGCCTACACTAAGCAGCTTTGTGAAACCCTCAAGACCATATACTTAGCCCGAGATTTAGACAAGTCTTAACTTTAAGTCCGGGTCAAGTCCTTTTTCTAAAACTGGCCCCAGGACTTTCTTTTTAGGAACAAAATTCCTCCTTAGTTGAAGGGCGTGAAGTCACAATTTCATCTGCAACATATCATTTCCATAGATTTTAATACTTAGTACTGTACAAAAGTTCAGTTAAAATATTTTCCTTAAATATAAGCTAGGTCTTTCAACTGTTAAAATTCAGATTTCCTGAATGTCCTCTCCTTTGTCAAGGATGGTTTGTAAAACAGACCTTTATCAAAGGTGGCGGGGTAAACCCAAGAAAAAACCTTTGGTTTAAGGTGACAAAGGCTTTGTGAAATCAGGCCCAGATAATTGGAAAATGGAAGTTCAATGGAAAATAATCAGTCTTTTGTCAATCTAATATCTACTTTTCTTTTATTGGGTCAAAGTGTATACGGCCCTAATATTGAATGTGGTGTACCTCCTGTATGGAAGTTCCATTTCTTTCATGTAAATAAGACGTAATTTTAAGAAACACATATGTGCATAGCAGAAAAAATTTGGGTGAACTATCTTGTGCAATGATGTATAATATTCTAGGTCATTTGTTTCTGTGATAGTGTTTTACAATTGTTAATTGGTGCTAATGCAAATGTAATTGCTGTTTAAAGAACTAGGTTATTGTATCCACCGGAGGCATCCGGTGGATACTTTGTTTTAGCGTTCGCTACGCCACCGCCGCGCGTAGAGAGATTTTCGGCATTAACACTCTAAGAGGAAAACTACATCAGCTAGGTTCACCAAATTTGCAGGATATCTTCATTGGGGGGCAAGTTTCTCTGGGAAGGAAATTAGCCTCATTCTGAAAAACAAGATGGCCGCTGCGGGCATTTCTTTGAAAATTATCTGCATTTTTCTACTGGCTGTTTCTTATAGGTAGAAGGTTGAATGTCTTCATAGGTGATATGTATAACAGATATACATGTCCTCTACAGCCTTGCAGACATTTGACCTTGAAGCTCTTAATTCAAGGTCATCCACAGAGTGCCAAAGTAACGCACATAGCGGACTTTAAAAGTGCTTATATCTCCCTTATTATTGGTCCTAGAGGTTTGCAATGTGAAGCCAACCTATAGGAAATCATGCTGCGAATCTTTTGATGTGTTCAGATTTGACCTTGGACCCCTACTTCAAGGTCAAACGAGCTTAGCCAAACTTAAAGTGCTTCTAACTCGCTTATTATTGGTCCAAGAGGTTTGGGATGGTAAACAAACCTATATGAAATCATGGACTGGGAATCTTGTGGTGTTGTCGGATTTGACCTTGGGCCCCTCCTTCAAGGTCAAATGAGGATAGCCAAACTTAAAAGTGCTTATAACTCGCTTATTATTGGTCCAAGAGGTTTGGGATGGCACAGCAACTTATAGGAAATCATGGGCTGGGAATCTTTTGATGTGGTCAGATTTGACCTTGGACCCCTCCTTCAAGGTCATACGAGGATAGCCAAACTTAAAAGTGGTTATAACTCGCTTATTATTGGTCCTAGAGGTTTGGGATGGTAAACCAACCTATAGGAAATCATGGACTGGGAATCTTCTGGTGTGGTTGGATTTGACCTTGGGCCCCTCCAAGTTTAAACGAGGATAGCCAAACTTAGAAGTGCTTATCAACTTGTAGGAAATCATGGGCTGGGAATTTTTTGATGTGGTGAGATTTGACCTTGGACCCTCCTTCAAGGTCATACGAGGATAGCCAAACTTAAAAGTGGTTATAACTCGCTTATTATTGGTCCTAGAGGTTTGGGATGGTAAACCAACCTATAGGAAATCATGGACTGGGAATCTTCTGGTGTGGTTGGATTTGACCTTGGGCCCCTCCAAGTTCAAACGAGGATAGCCAAACTTAGAAGTGCTTATCAACTTATAGGAAATCATGGGCTGGGAATCTTTTGATGTGGTCAGATTTGACCTTGGACCCCTCCTTCAAGGTCATACGAGGACAGCCAAACTTAAAAGGGTTTATAACTCGTTTATGATTGATCCTACAGGTTTGCAATGTGAAACCAACTTGCAGGATATTGTGGGTTGGGAATCTTCTGATGTCAGATTTGACCTTTGGCCCCTCCTTCAAGGTCAAACAATGGTTCACTGGCTTTGGGGAGTTGTCTTTCCAGTGGATACAGATTTGCATCGGTTCTCCGATGCGTAGGTCTAGTTAGATGTGAGCTTGTGCTGCCATCCCAATGATTTGTTTCTAGATGTAATATGTAGTATTTTAAATGGAGCTTTCAAATTTGGTAAATGAAGAAGCTTGTTTATTGGTGACCATGACCTTTGCTTTTAAGGGGAGTAGCATTTTTTTCACATTACCCAGATTCTCACACTGGAGCTTGTATAAAGTTTGACCAATATGTATGGTGCATATTCATCTCCTTTTAAATGCAGTATTTTCACCTTGTATCTCTTAAGGGTCCTACAAAAACCATAGGGCCAGTATCTAAGCCTATCATGCTCACCATAGAAAATCAGAGCAGATACAGGGACAATAAAGTGTAATAACTTGTGAGGTAGTCCAGTTACCAGTGAAACAAAATTACTGCTTTAGCCAAATTTTGAAAAACTTTCTAAAGTCACTGGGCATTCTTAGGTTTTGCCCAGTACTTACTAATGAGAATCTGCAAGGCAACATCACTTTGCCGAGAACTTGGATTCCCTGAAATTGTAATTCTTTCACTGTAATTTTACTACTTTTCTGTTTACAGTGTTTTCTCTAATAGTTGTGTTCATCATTCAAAAGCATGGACATGGAGAGTTGTAAACCTATCCGACCAGCTTAGTGTATGGTAATATTTTTCAGCTGGAACCTTGTGTACAGGTTTCTGCATGATTTGTTATATAAAATTGTCATGTGAAATCTTGCATTTCCGTCTCATTTAATTGCAGCATTAAATAGCTGTGTAAAAGCCAATTACAAGACAATAAAATTATTATATGGGTTTTTTATCACTTTTTTTATTTATCACTTTTGACAGTTCATCAAAATGTGTCTGTTTTCTACAGTCCTTGCTTTTTATAGTAGAAATATTGCAGCCACTACTGTGTAGAGTGTTTATCTGTTAGACTTGGCAACTCGCTCCAGCTCATCCTTCTTCTTGATGGCATAAGAATTACTGGAGCCCTGGAAAAAGATTGGATTGACTGAGAGTAACTCTGCTTTCAATATAGTATACAAGTTATTGGTAGCGCTGAAACGATTATTCGTACTAATCGGTTAGTAGGTTATCAAAGCACTAGTCGACGCCAATATTATGAAATCGGTTAATTGTTTTCTTGTGTATATCACCACATAGCAGATTATACACGATCGTTGGAACTATGAATATCTCGAGTTAAGACCATAAAACATATCAAATTAAAGCATTTTATATGCATTTTATTTTTAAAATATCAAAATATTACATTATTGGCCAATTTACCGAATAATCTGGTGAATTCTTTGCTTTTCAGCATCTCGCGATACACGATTTTGTTTGTTTACATCCGGAACACCCACGTTTTCGGTATTTCTCATACATGCTAAACGTCAGAAACAATTAATCGGTTAGTCGACAGGTACTGCAAGCGACTACCCGGCTATCAAATTTTCCTAATCATTTCAGCTCTAGTTATTGGTGGGTACATTGTTTATCGATATTGGTGATACTTATTGCTTTGGAACAGGGTTGCCGATATCAATGGCTAAAGACATGTAAAACTACCAACTTACACTGCAAATATTTGAAATAAACCCTAAATCTGAGAAAATTGTACACTTTTATTCCGCAGTTATATAGAATTCAATGTGTTTTTGATGAAAACGGCCATGTTTTTTTGGGGTATATCTTACTTCCTGTTAGCAGTTGAAGATCTGCTAGAACAAAAATGTTTTCAGTATCCCCGATTTGGTCTGTTTGGTAGACAATATTAACCCTCCAATGTCGAGTGATATTGAAATATTTTTACTTTCAATACAGATATTCACACAGCCAAACATACCACTTGGTCTTGATTTTACTGCCAGAAATTCTACCACTCAAATTTCAAGGTCAGAGCCAGATTAGAACTGAGAAAGTGGACATGAGTGTCATTTTGGGTCATTGGTTCATATTTCACTTTTAGCACCCAAGAGACATTTCGAGAGGGAATATTAATGGAAACTATTGGTAGGCACTGGAAACAGCCGAGCTGCAAGAATTGAGCTACTTTCCCACTGGAGAAAGATTCTAAACCCAGATAACAGGGGTGGTGGGTGAACAGGTAAAAACCCCAACACCACTGAGGCCCAGGAAGAAATGCTATTTTGATTTATGACTACAGCCAATCATTAACTCTTTCTCACTTAAGATTTAAGGGTTTACTCTGCATTGTGATATTGCACAATTTTTGTCATGCATCATTTTTAAATATACCACATATCTTGATTCTAACTGTAATACCATTTAAAGTTTAACATCCATCAAAAACAACCAATTCAATAACCTACAGACCCATGTAACCCAATGACAAAGAGTCATAAGTCTTTTACCTTGGCAGCGTTGATAAGCTCATCAGCCAGGCATTCAGCAATTGACTTGATGTTCCTGAAAGCAGCCTCCCTAGCTCCTGTACACAGCAACCATATGGCCTACAAAGTACACCATGAAATGAGGTGAAGGTGCAATACAGCCAAACCACTTATAATGTATACTGCTAAGCAGACATCCATTTTTTAATCACAAGTATAATCAAACTCCCTTAAGCACAATCTCTTCAATGCAGGATATAAAGCCAAAAATATCAGACAGGAGCACTTTTTTAACAATTTGGTCAATACCTTATTCAGTAGAAGAATTTTGGCCCGACAAGATATTTTCTGATGTGATACAATCTACATTTTTGTCTGGATACACTGGTTTCTAGGGATGTCAACTCCAAATATTTCATGTCAGCTAACCTCTAAGTACTATTCGTGTTGACACTGAATAAACATTGACTTATAAAATTCCAAATATATTAAGCTTCATGTTGCAAAAGGCAATGAAAACCTTCAATATGTGAAATAAAATAAAAATGTATGTCCATAATCTGTAAAATTCATTAAATATGCTATTTTCCTTACATAATACGGAAAACATGGCTGTAGTTTGATTTTAACTCATGTTATACAACAATATACAAGTATTTAATGGATTCAGACCTTCTGCCATATTTCACTAAATTCAGTGATTATTCATTCATTAAAATATGATATTGAAAAATAACACTATTCTAACCATCAATTAGTCGGTTAAACGTGACTTCCCTTTTGGTTTCAGTATTACTCCGTTTCCATCTTTTTTCTATTATTTATAAATTTTTCTTAAAATCCAACTTAAAAAGAAAGTATCTAATAAGTATTCTAGCACAGATCTTTTTCAAAAATATTTATACAATTGGAGCTCTTCCCTAGAAACATCAAGTACCAAGTTGCTAGCAGAGGTATCACTTACAACTTGTCTGACAAAGTTGATGCATTCTTTTTTTTCCTCGGTCTAAAAGGGTGTTAAGTCTTGAAGGTAACTTGTCACTGTACACACTATTTTGACCCACATTTAAATGTCCCATTGTTGGCAGCCATTCAAGTTTTTGTGCAATCAGAAATCCAATCAGTCATGCAAATATTCAGACTGGGGCGGTAGAAGTTTCATCACATGCACAAAAATCTTCCAATTTTTTTTAACAACTTAAGGCCACACTGGATTGGAAAGAATGCACTGCTTGATGGTACATGAAAACTGGAATGTTTACAACCACAACGGTAACGCTCCAAAACCCCAACTTTCATATAGTTTTTACTTTTGGCGTCATCCCTGGATTTATGTGACTTTCATGACTGATTTACAGCTCAAAAGAGCTCAATGGTCCAATGTTTCAACACCCTCATTTTCAACTTTTTTGGAAATCTATGTTAAGTATAGCGAGAACAGATCAAGAGATGCAATCCTGGCTTATGTTTCCACAGTGTACTGGAACATTTGTAAACTCTACAGTAGTGGTCGGACCGGTTCTGAAAATAAAAACCGGTTTTCGGGGCTTTCAAACCGAACGAAATCCAGGATTTCGAAAGTTTGCAGAGATATGATAAAAAGTTCTACGCGAGCGTACATGAGCTAGATTCACAATAGGAAATATGTTTTCGTGAGATTTTTTGAAGTTTGTAAACTTTATTTACCATTAATAATTTAATATAAAGTGAAAATGGAAGTTTTTCCTAAAATGTATATGCTCTTTATTGTTTTGACGAAATATTAATCAGTAGAAAGCCTAATATGATGACATTTTCAATAACCGGTACTTAAATATTCTTTGCGGATTTCGTCATTTCTACCTAAACGAAACGAAATGCGGTATACCGGTTTACCGTTCACACCACGACTCTATAGGTATAACACTCTCTAAACTATGTTTTCTATGGTATCCAAACCACTTCAGTGAATCAAAACCTAGATGGTTTATTGCCTAGAATCATGAAAAAATTCTGTGTATACCATTGTTTGGTAGTGATGGGAATCTCCTCTAATTTTCATGGTCAATTAATTGTCCCCTTTTACAACTGATCACTGATTCATAATCGATTTTTTTAATCCATTATTGGTTATTTCAACTTCCCGGATGACAGATGAACGGTGTTCCAAAATTTAAAATCTACCGAAACACTCACTTCTTGTAAATATGGTGGTACATATAAACAAACCTGAAATTTGTGACATCTGTCAACTAGACCAAGGATGCATCTTCCACCAGAAAAGGAAAACTAACATGGTTTTGAAGATAAACAGCATTTTTCAATAATAAGCGAGTTGTAAACACTCAAGTTTGGCTACCCTCATTTGACCTTGAAGCAGGGACCCAAGGTCAAATCTGAACACATCAAAGAATTCCTAGCTCATAATTTCCAATAGTTTTGTTTCACATTGCAAACCTTTAGGACTAATAATAATGGACTTATAAACTAATGATACTTATCTAGTGTTGTGATTAAATGTAAATTTTAGGACTGGAAACAGAAAGCAAAAATTCCATGCAAAAAACTGGGTGTTTGATTTAATAAATGCCATGACCTAAGTTTTCAAACGCATACAGGAGTGATAAATCACATATTAATATGAACTGTAATGTGTCTTTGAAGACTTTTTAGGACAAAATGTTTAATATATTGCTAGAATAAAAAAATTTTTTGTGTGTTTTTTTTTTTGTTATTGAATATTTGGGTAAACTTATGTTAAGATAGGGAATATGTGAAGGAAGCGGTTTCGATTTCGAGAAACTAGAAGGTAGCTGAATAAGTACCTTGCGGTTGGCAAACAAGTTATCAGTTTTATAATCTTCTACACTATGTAGAGGCTGTCCAAAGGGTGCATGTACTCAGAATACCAATCAGTCATGATGTAATCAGACTGGGGCGGTTTGTATCTCATCATGTGTACATAGCATATTCACCAAGTGTATCCATGTCATTGGTCAAATGGATCACATAAGACTACTGATTGACCATTTAAATGCACTTTCTGTGGTACCAGTTTTCTGCATTTGGAATTTTCTAAAATTCTTGACCAAAATATAATCTACATGTAAAAGGTTAAAGTGGAAGTAAACTCTCTCTCACAATTTGTGAGTCACAAAGATAATAAGATGTATGTCAGATTTAGTGTTTTGTGATGAAATGTCAGATGTGTCTCAATTATGAAGGCAACAAGTGGTTTCAATATTTACATACTATAAATGCCCAGATTGCCGTTTTTAAAATACCCTTCTGTACCTGGTTGACTCTCCTCAGTGGAGACACATCCACAGCCTGTCTCCTCACTGTTCCTGCACGCCCGATACGTGTGGAGTCTTCACGTGGGCCTGAGTTGATGATAGCATTTACCACTACCTGCAGGGGGTTCTGAAAACAAAAGGGCAGGGACTGAATTACAATCCACTTAAATAATAATGTAACACTGCCACAAACTGCGAATTGGATCTAAACTTAAAAATACTGGTTCATCTAAACGCCCATACATGTTCAGATATTACACATTTTTCAGTTTGTGCTAATAGATGTCCCAACATTTGCAAGTAGTTGATACATTGTTTATCGATATTGGTGATATTTATTGTTTTTGGACAGGCTTGCCATATCAATGTGCGAAGATGTATATCAATATCACCATTGTAAGTAAAACTATAACTGTAAATATGTTAAAGTAAGCCTACTATGAAGAAATTGTACACTTTTACCTCCATTTTGGTGGTTTTCAAACCGTTGTTGATGAAAACTGTTGTGTTCGGGAAATGCTAAAACAAAACGTCTTCGGTATCCTGGATTTGGACTATTTAATAGATGTCACACCCCCAATATCAACTGATATTAAAATATTTTTACATTCAATATCGATATGCACACAGCCAAATGATTTACCCACTATTTACTAGGGGTGTTGCGGTAGTACCGCTATCGTCGGTACGGTAAATAAATTACTGCAAACCGTCAAATATGCAGCTACCGGTTATCCGCTTATACTTCAATTTAAAGAAACTTTACTAACCTTACACACAAAATAAGTGTCATAATCCACTTTTATTTGCTTTTTACTGTAATACCAAAGCCATAATGAGCGATAATTTGCAGAAACTATATATTTCGTTGTTTAGCCAATCAGATTCGAGAACACATCTACTTTTATTTGCTTTTTACTGTAATACCAAAGCCATAATGAGCGATAATTTGCAGAAACTATATATTTCGTTGTTTAGCCAATCAGATTCGAGAACACATCTGTGTCATGTTAGAATTCCTGTTTTCACAGTATGTAAAGTATTTGGTTCTCATGTTTTCTCAAATAAGAGACGGTTAACCGGTAACCGACCGGGAAGTGAAAGACGGGAAACCGGAAGGAAAAAATTGCCACCGCAACACCCCTACTATTTACTAGTGTTGGGACTCGCCTCCAATTTTCACGGTCGATTATTTGTCGACCTTTTCCGACCAATGATCAACCCCTAATCGATTATTTTACTCCATTGTTGTTTATTATTCAAGAAACACTTTCCGGGATAAAGTATAGGTCAACCGGTAAGAATAACAGTGTTCCGACATTTAGAATCTACTGAAAGCACCCACTTCCTGTAAATATGGCGGTATATATGAACTCGTAATTCAAGACAAAACTGTCAGTTTATTAAGTAGAAATACCTAAAATATGTTAAAAACAAGTGGATGTTGAGATAAATTATGAAAGGTAAGGTTTAAGCTGAAAATTTGATTATTCGAAAACGACAACGACCAACCGTCTTTTAACACTATCACAGACGATTAATCGATCACACGTCTAATCGTCCCATCACTACTATTTACAAGTGTTGCGATCTCCACAATATCATTCTTCTCTGTACACAGGCTGATTCACTGTCCGTAATTATTATTGAACACATAAGGCGAACACAGTCGCCTGGTTTAATCACCTTTTGACAGACAAATTTTCCTAATTGGCTCGTTCACCTGGCACAACTTATTCAAATACCACGAAAATTTCATTAGATTTGATAAATTCTGGGACAGATTTCCCTCACCTCCCCTGTGAGTAGGTGGATGATTTCAAAGGAGTGCTTGACAATTCTGGCTGTCAGGAGCTTCTTGCCGTTGTTTCTGCCATGCATCATGAGGGAGCAGGCCAGCCTCTCCACAATTGGGCACTGTGCCTTGCGGAAACGCTTCACCTGGTAGCGGCCCCCAGAGTGGGGCAGGAACTTGGAGTACTTCTCCTTGCAGGCAATGTAATCCTGCAAATTTTTTTTATGACATTTTTTTAACATAGGTACACTTACAGTAGAACATTATAGGAATTGGAAAGGAAGATCTTCAGGAAGTAACACAATGTCCTGTACTTTTATGAAGCACAATAGTACATCAATAAATATCAAGTGTAAGCAATCATTGCTATAGATGTCCACCAGCCTCCAAAATTTAATAATTGCTCATAGCCATCAAGTATCAAATTTTCCCTTGCATATTTTTTCTCAATTTTCCATGTTTTTTTTTTTTCCAACACATAAGTGCAATGGATATGTGATAGTGCACATTTTTTGTACTTCATGTTTCATTTATGTCAGCCACCATATTTATAGCTAGTGTCTTCCTGGAAGGTGATACAAATGCACAAAATTACGACACAATTGCTTTGGTTGAATTTTTATAGATCAATATATATTCCATCCTGGCAATTTTATTACATTACAAAAGTCACCAAAACAACAAAATATAACAATAAATTGTGGATCTATCATTGGTCAGGTAACTGCCAAAGTATTGATCCAGAAAATTAGGGCTTGTTTACTTCTAAATGAAAGAAAATAGTTTTAAAAATCCTGGGTAACTCATACTCTTTAAGTTAAATGTGACATGCAGTACACTTACTGTCAAGCTGATGTCGCTGACCTGAACATCTTCAGAGGACCACTTTCCAAACAGTTTGATTTCAGGCAATTCAGCCACTTGTGCAGCAGGGGCTGAATCATCCCAGCTTTCAGCCATTTTCCTTTAGTTATAACTGAAATAACAAATAAGACCACATGGATGGTGCTACTGTTAGAGCTGGGTCAGGAGCATATTTGTGGTTTCAGTGCTGTATCCCACCAATTCAAAACTGCTCTGAACCCAGGATTAAAAAATGTGTGTTAAAGCACCTGGTGGAACAAGTAAAAACATAAAAAAATAGCGTCAGAGATGCCCGTACCCCACAGCCTAGGGAAATATTTTCAACACCATGAGATACAGAAGTACTGTACCAGTACAAACTTTAGGATACTTTCAGAGCACTGTTAGTTATATAAAGGTCCAAACAATGTTTAAATGGAGAAATAATGTTTAAAAGAAAGATAATGCATATAAAGATGAAGTACTAAAACAAGATAATTCAATAACAAGATAACAGCATTAATCAGCAAACTAAAATTCAACACTCTTTATCTACACCTGCATGGCCCAATTATGGTTTAGATGGTTTGAATATTATCATGCATACAGAAGTGGTAATACATTTAATGAATGCTTATGTGTGGTGTTGGAGCAAAATCTGTGGCTCACTTGATGAAATTCTATCCCTTACAATGGGAAGTTATGAAAGTAAGATTCTTAATAAATTCTAATATGACTTTAACAGTGCTAAATCTGCATAAAAAAAAACAGACTCAAAGGTGCAACAAGATTTTATAGGTGGAGGTCACTACAGCAAGGTCAAAGGTCAAATCAAGGTCAGATCATGACGTTGCACAACTACACCCCCTAACCAATGTCCCTACCAAGTATCAACTTCCTACACCTTGCGGTTTCCAAGATATAGCCCGGACAAGATTTTCGAACTCAAGGTCACTACGGCAAGGTCAAAGGTCAAATCCTTGTCAGACCATGACATTTCACACCTACACCCCCTAACCAATATCCCTACCAAGTATCAACTTCCTACACCTTACGGTTTCTGAGATATAGCCCGGACAAGATTTTATAGGTCAAGGTCACTACGGCAAGGTCAAAGGACAAATCAAGGTCAGACCATGACGTTGCACACCTATACCCCCTAACCAATATCCCTACCAAGTATCAACTTCCTACACCTTACAGTTTCTGAGATATAGCCCGGACAAGATTTTATAGGTCAAGGTCACTACGGCAAGGTCAAAGGTCAAATCCTGGTCAGACCATGACATTGCACACCTACACCCCCTAACCAATATCCCTACCAAGTATCAACTTCCTACACCTTACGGTTTCTGAGATATAGCCCGGACAAGATTTTATAGGTCAAGGTCACTACGGCAAGGTCAAAGGACAAATCAAGGTCAGACCATGACGTTGCACACCTATACCCCCTAACCAATATCCCTACCAAGTATCAACTTCCTACACCTTACAGTTTCTGAGATATAGCCCGGACAAGATTTTATAGGTCAAGGTCACTACGGCAAGGTCAAAGGTCAAATCAAGGTCAGACCATGACGCTGCACACCTACACCCCCTAACCAATATTCCTACCAAGTATCAACTTTCTACACCTTACGGTTTCCGAGATATAGCCCGGACAAGATTTATAGGTCAAGGTCACTACAGCAAGGTCAAAGGTCAAATCAAGGTCAGACCGTGATGTTGCACAACTACACCCCCTAACCAATGTCCCTACCAAATATTAACTTCCTACACCTTACGGTTTCTGAGATATAGCCCGGACAAGATTTTATAGGCCAAGGTCACTACGGCAAGGTCAAAGGTCAAATCAAGGTCACAGCATGACGTTGCACACCTACACCCCCTAACCAATATCCCTACCAAGTATCAACTTCCTACACCTTATGGTTTCCGAGATATAGCCCGGACAAGATTTTCGAACTCAAGGTCACTACGGCAAGGTCAAATCAAGGTCAGACCATGACGTTGCACACCTACACCCCCTAACCAATGTCCCTACCAAGTATCAACTTCCTACACCTTACGGTTTCTGAGATAGAGCCCGGACAAACTCTTTTCCCGCTGCCTGCCCGCCCGCCCATCCGGACACCATGGGTGAAAACAATACCCCAACAGCCCTTAAGGGCTGTGGGGTAAAAATGTTTCAAACATGACATCTAAATGATACTGTCTAATTTCTGTGATTTATTTATTTGGGGTTTTACGTCGCTTTCAACACTGTACCGCTCAGCCAGTGAATTTCGTCATCCCCAGTGAAGTTTGTCACCTGCATTTTATGGCAATATTAAAGAGTTTTTCCTGTGAACTTTCGGCATACATGTATACCTTGTTACTGTAAGCAGCTATTCCATTTATTTAAATATGAATATTGCCTATCGTTGGGCATTTTTACGGCAGGTGACGAACTTCACTGGGGTGACGAAATTCACTGGCTGAGCAGTACAGGTCATATCACGACAGGTAGTTGGAAGGGCAGAGGAAACCAGTACATACAGTTTGTCAGGATTCTGTACTGTAAACTGCCGAATAGCAGACGTTTCACACCAAAACGGGTTCGCCCCATGCGATCATCAGTTCATTCGCACCATAATTCATTGAAGGAAATATGAGGTCACGATTTTCTAGCAATATTTTACAAACAAAAGTCCAGCCAACCAGCCTATTTTTCGTCTGCAAACGTGATTTATTTAATTAACTAATGAAAACAATTGTTACTGAAACCTCATTCGAGACAAATACTTTACTCGTACTGCAATTAGTATTGAAGTTTTCTAGCAATATTTTACAAATAGAATATCAGATGCTGTAGTGGTGTGAACGGTAATGCGGTATACCGCATTTCGTTTCGTTTAGGTAGAAATTACGAAATCCGCAAAGAATATTTAAGTACCGGTTATTGAAAACGTCATTATATTAGGCTTTGAACTGGTTAATATTTTGTCAAAACAACAAAAAATATTAGAGCTGAAAGAGAAGACAAAAATCGTGGTCGAATATCCGCATCCCGGAATTCGGAAATTTTCGAATATTCGTTTGGTGTGTTTTAGGCTTTTAGCACTGTCCATTTATTTTGCCGAAATACCCAAATGCGGTTGTTGGTACAACCGCATGAAAGTTGTCATAAAAACTTAAGTAAACGAGGTATATTTTCCTTAATTTTAATGATTTATTATGTTATTGGACAAAAATCATACTTAATTGCGCTATTTTGCGTTTTGATGCCCAATTATTATACATATACCGAATATTTGTTTGCTCATGATGAAAGTCGAATACGGAAAATGCAGAGTGGAGAACGAATAATGCGAATATCCCTTTCAGCTCTAAAAAATATATATATTTGAAGAAATAACTTACATTTCTGCTTTATATTCATGGTAAATGAAGTTTACAAACTTCAAAATATCTCGCGAATATGCATATTTCCTATTGGTTATGTAGCTCATGTACGCTCGCGAAAAACTTTTTACCATATCTCTGCACACTTTCGAAATTCGGATTTCGTTCGGTTTCAAAGCCCCAAAATTGCAAATTTAATAAGTAAATTAAATTTTTATAAGTTAATACCTTATCCAATGGACAATTGCTAAACCGGTCGGCGCAGACCGGCCCGCCAAACGCCAGAAAAAGACGTCCTGTGTTTCCACCGGCTGGCCGGTCCGTAGTACTGTGCACTCCCCAGATGGCGCCTCGTACTTCCTTCCTGTCTAGACAACCTGACGTCATAGCATCTTTTTCGTTGTCTAAACCTGTTAGACCCCCCTAGTAAGCTGATAGCGGGGTCGGTGGGAGGGTCTTGTGTGTCCATTGGATAGGGTATTAACTTATAAAAATTTAATTTACTTATTAAATTTGCAATTTTATTGCGTTAATACATCCTATCCAATGGACAATTGCTGAATAACTACCGCTTGGTCGGCGGGTAAGTTACTAGGGACTTATGTGAATTCACAAATGATAGCAAATTTTAGCCTATGGTCTAGGCTGACTTGTCAGGAGACCCATAGGCCCAGGCCTGGATTGACCTTAAGGTCAGGAAACCCCTGTAAGGCCTTGGTCGGTTGCCAACAGCCGGTTACCCGGGGCTATACTGACGTCGCCCCCCCCCCCCCCCCCCCCCCCCCCCCCCCCCCCCCCCCCCTTTTTAACAGACCTGCTCTGAGGTAGGGGAAGAGAGGGATGAGTTCAGTCCCAGAAAACAAATACACCTCCCGAAGGAAGCACGTCCCATTTTATACTATGTGTATGTAGAACTCTTTACATTATGTACATACATACAAATCTCCTCAATCTAAGGGCCACTTGTGGCTCTGCTGAGAAGCCAACACTCAGCCCAATAGGTAAAGCTCTGAGTCAGCTCAAGCCACACCCTTCAGATAGAACAGTGTGAAGGTATTAAGTGACTTCAGTGGTAGACTGACAAGAATGGATCTAAGGGGATTCCCGACTGGAAGCCCTTAGGAGCAGCAAAGGCCCTGACATCATGAGCTTTTAGCTTGATGTAAAAGGTGCGCCTCCTGGTCAAAGAGCTCATAATATAGGATCACAGTCTGCTTGATCCAAGAGGAGATAGAGGCAGGTGAGGTGTCTTTGTTGGAACCTTTCCTAAAGGAGCCAAAGCCATTTCCTTATTCTGCCTGAGGTCTGAGGCCCTGTCCAAATAGTAGCGCAATGCTCTAATCGGAAAGAGGGACCTGTCAGACTTGAGGGACCTATCCAGAGTCTGGGCCAGGGCTGGTATAACCACTGGGGCCACACTGTCTGGACCCTCTTTGACCAGCTGATTCTTGAAAAGAAAGCTGGGTGATGGATACAGGAAAACCTTTGATCAAAAAGATTGGTGTCTGATATTCTGTTTTGCCAAGCATGAATCTCACTTCTGCACTTGCCTGACCCAAGTCTTGAAAGGCAGGTGCTTGAAAGAAGCCTCTAGGATTGGTTCAAAGGGAGCCTTATTTAGCTGGTGTAAAACCAGGGATAGGTTCCAGGAGGGGATCCCCCTTCTACCTTTGTGTCTGTCTCTATGGAGACTATCCAGGAGACGAGTGAGATTTTCATATTTGCTGATGACGACAGGTAAAATACCTAGTTTATCAGCAATGGCTGACCTGTAACCATCAATGGTGCTGGGCTGTAACTTCCTGTCTTCAAAAAGGCACATAAGGAAGTCAGTCACTAACTTTATAGGGGGTGCTCTGAAGCCCACCCCATTAATGATGCACCACTTTGGATCATTGATTGATCTGATTGATCCTCTTGAGGAGCCTCAATCTTTGCTGCCACTGCCTCAGAGAAGCCCTGTTCTTTGATTGTTGTGGCTCTAGGAGCCATGTATGGAGATTCAGAATTTTCAGATTTCTGTGAGGGATCTGATTGAAGGGCTGTGTTAACAAGTTGGGCAGACTCAGTGGAATCTGACTGGATATGGCCATAAGATCCCCAAACCCAGGCCTGTTGGGCCTTCCGGGAACAATCAGAACGAGTCTCTTGCATGGGGAGTCTTGTAACTTCTCCACCACTTTGCCCAAGGTAGCTGGTGGTGGGAAGGCATACATGTCCAGATCCTCCCATGGCAGACTTAGCGCATCCACTGCTGTGGCCAGGGGATCCGGTACCGGTGACTCAAACAGAGGCAACTTATTGTTGAACCTCGTGGCAAATAGGTCTATTTGAGGCTGGTGCCATCGGCTGCATATTGTTTGGAAGACCTCCTGAAGGAGAGACCACTCTATTGGATGGTCTGGCCTAGCTTGGATAGCTTGTCTGCTACCTTATTTGCCGGCCTGGACTGTGTCGGGCTTTGAGAGTTACTTGATTTCTGGTGCACCCGGTCAAGATTCTCAGTAGTAGAGCACAAAGTGGGCCCAACCTCATGCCTCCTTCTTTGTTTATGTATGACACCACTGCGGTGTTGCTACAAGTAGTATCTTGTGTATGCAGAGGTCTTGGAACTCTTTTAAGGCTAGAAGGACTGCCTTGAGTTCTAGACAATTGGTATGCAACTTGCTTTCCGGAGGGAACCAGGTGCCTCTTGCAGTGCTTTTGTTTAAGTGATGACCCCACCCTTCGTTTCATGTATCTAAAAAGATTTGTAGAGCATGTTTTATGGGGTGTAATGATTAGCCTGTAAGGCCAATGTCTTCTGGCCGCCACCACTGTAAATGTGGGTGCAAGGACCTTGGTATTATAATCACCTTTTCTGGTGATTCTGGTACCCTCCGGATGTTTTTGAGATGCCACTGTATGGGTCTCATATGAGGTCAGCTTAGGTGAACCTGCTTTTCTGTGGCTGTTAGTAAACCTATCACAGACATGAACTGCTGGATCGGACAAGCCAGTAGTGACAGTATTTCTAGTATTTTGTCCTGAAGTTCTGCCAACAGTCCGGTGTAGGTCGGACCCAACCGGCCCTGAGGTCGGACTGGTAACCTACAAAATCGAAGATCTGCTTGGCTCCAGTTCCGACTTTTCCAAAATCACCAGCCAACCTAGTTCTTGACAAAGGTGGTGGGTTACAGCTCTCACCAACCTGTCATCTAGGTACTGGTGGATTTAATTTTCTTCTACATGACCATCAGTTTCACCTCCTTGTTATTACAGTGAACTCCAAGACTGCTGCGGACAGACCGAAAAGCAGAGCTTTGAGTTGGTATGCCCAACCCTGGACATGAAATCTCAGATATTTCCTGGACTGTTCCTGTATTGGTATATGGAAGTAGGCATCCTTGAAAAACTATAGAGGTAACCCACTCCCCTTGATGGAGGGAGGTTAGTCTGATGGTTAACAGTGTCTCCATATTTTTTTTTTTTTTTTTTTTTTTTTTATGGTCCTTGTCAAGCCTGGTCTGGTCTGGCAAGGGGGTGACTGGCCCTCCTTCTAATTTTACTACCTGGGGACCAGCTCCCAAGGCTCCCAGAGGTGATTTAGTCTGGACCCTTTTAGGTAAGTTTGGTGCAATCTTTGGTAGACAGATAACATTTACTGTCCCTCTGGAACACTGGTCTCACCTGGTGAAATGATACCAGTTAACAGTCGATCTGTTCTTGCTGTGGACCAGCCCGGGTGGGGCTGACACAACTCTTCACATTACATAGACTCTTGACCCTAGACCAGCCGCCTGAAAGGTGGAGCATGTAAACATTGTCATTTGAATGATGGCGGACCCATGACCAGACATAATGAAAACTTGTTCAACTGTGAACCGTAGCTTGCAGTACTCTGTAACCAGTAAAACTGGCAGGTTCGGCTGACCACTGAATTAGTTAGTGGCCTACTAACTAGGTAGCCTCCAAGTGGTCTGCTGGTCGGTTCCGGTCCTCTGAAACCAGTATTGAAAAGGGGCAAGACAGCAATTGCACCTGATAGCAGGTCAGTAGTCTCTGTAACTAGCTGGTATGAAGCAAAACTGCTCAATGAAAACTGTATAGCTGGAAACCGGTTGGTGAGCTCTGTAACCGGTTGAAGCGGTTTCTGTGTAGGAAAAAACTTCCTGTCAGGGACTACACATTATTAGGCCTGTCATCAGTCTTAGGCCGGTGAATAGGCTGCTGATGAGGACTGGTCAGCTGGTAGAAGACCTTGGGTTGGTGATTCTTAGTGCTGGTTGGTAATAGACAAAAGGGCTTGTAGCTGGGTAATATGAAGCAAGCTGTTCAGTGCAGACTGTGCTGCCTGTAACCAGTCGGTACACTCTGTAACCAGCTGACAAACAGTACAAGGCTGTGTAGCCGGTACCCTGCCGGTACACTGTAACCAGCTGTTGAAGCTACTGTATAAGACTGTGTAGCCAGTCGGTATACTGTAACCAGTTGTTGAAGTAACTGTAAAAGGCTGTTTAGCCGGAGGTCGGTCTGTACATTCTGTAACCAGCAAGTGAATAAGGCTGTGTGGCCAGTACTGGTCGGTACACTCTGTAACCAGTTGTTGAAGGAACTGTACAAGGCTGTGTGGCCGGTACTGGTCGGTAAATTCTGCAACCGGTTGTTGAAGCAAGTGTACAATGCTGTATAGCCGGTACTGGTCGGTACACTCTGTAACCAGTTATTGAAGCAAGTGTACAAGGCTGTGTAGCCGGTACCTGGTCGGTACACTCTGTAACCAATTGCTAAAGCAATTTTACAACTATGTTTGTGTTGAATTCAACTGGCTGTAGGTTTCCGCCATTAATAAAGGTATTTCTTTAAATTTCACATCATACTGTAACCAGTTGTTGAAGTAAATGTACTTTCCTCCATTAATAAAAAAATTTCTTGAACGCACGTAGATTTGACAGTTGCTGGGAAAGCCCTTGTAAGCTATATTTAGAAACAAATGTTGGTCTGTGTGTCACGTGACCAGCTTACTGGTCTGAGGGACAACGTGATTGGCTGTTTAGAAATGACGATCTGCTTCGTGAACAGGTCGGTGAATCACGTGACCAACTTCGGGAATATGCCCTCACTAGACGCGTTCTTTCCTTATATCACAGTAAACGTAACCTTACTGGTTGAGTGTAGCAGAGAAGTCTGTACCAGTACGCTGGAGGTGAATTACAGGAACTAAAAACTGAAGTCACAGTAGACGTGAGTGCAAAGAATGTACTTCCGACCTTCTTGTTCGGTGAATCACGTGATAAACTTCGTGACTGGTCGGTGAGAACACGTGACCAGCTTCGTGAAGACACGCGATTGGTTGACTGGATATGACGTCAGAGGTCGCGTTCTTTTAGCTGGCCGGCCGGCTGATGCTTCAAAAGCAGAGAAGCCTTGACCAGTGCACTCTGTAGATGAAATTCCTGGCCGGTCTGAAGTCGGTTCTTCTTCTCAGCCAGCTGTACACTCAAACCAGTTCTCTGGCCATCCACTGCCCTTACTACCGACACAAAGGCCGGGTCCATAAGGGAGGAACTGAGAGTGTGTTCTGAAGAAATTCCTTCTATGTAGATGAGCATATATATAAGCTTACCGGTCGACTAATGCTTTACAGCAAAGATGTCTGGACCAGTGCGCTCTGAAGAACTCTGAAGAATTCATCTCTTGCTTCTGATGAAAAAATACTCGAGCTAGGCTGGTGTGACTGATGCTTTACAGCAGAGAAGTCTGTACCAGTGCGCTCTGATGAAGAACGCACCTTTATAGGGGAATCCTTGCAAGGTTAAAAACTACGTAGAGTGAGGTTTTCCGTGATTTCCATTTAAGTACTACAAAGACGTTACTATGGTGATTGTAGCTGGAAGGTTAAAGAAGATTTATTCAAACAAAAGACACGGATAAAAATACCTGTAAATAGTATGATCATAATTCCTCAATATTGTCGATCTGCCCCTAACAACACAATGGTTGAATGGGAGGAAACTTGCAAAATGGCTGCCTTCATATTTCTCGTCGATTACTGCCCTATCATCAAAAATAAATTGAGTCCACTAGGGAGCGTTTCCAGCAGATTTCTAAATGTATATCCGTGCTTGATCAGTAGATAAAATTTCTACACTGCAAATATCCACAAATGAGGTTGAAAATCCGCCATAAAGCACACTTTTGCTTTAAAATTCTGGAGATGTTGAAAACACGTCTGCACAGTACACGCGCCAAACGAAAAAGATGCTATGACGTCAGGTTGTCTAGACCGGAAGGAAGTACGAGGCGCCATCTGGGGAGTGCACAGTACTACGGACCGGCCAGCCGGTGGAAACACAGGACGTCTTTTTCTGGCGTTTGGCGGGCCGGTCTGCGCCGATCGGTTTAGCAATTGTCCATTGGATAGGATGTATTAACGCAATAAAAACCGGTTTTCATTTTCAGAACCGGTCCGACCACTAAGATGCTGGTACTTGCACATACAAACTTTATGAAATATGAGGCCACATGCTTTTTATCACGTTTTGTAGCAATATTCTACAAAATGGAAGACTCAAAGATCAAATACTTTAAACTCGAGAACTCTTGAGAGTACTCGCACACACAACTCGCACCCAAAATTGAAGTATTTGCTCTTAAAACGGCACTTTTATTTAGGACATGGCTGCGGTACGGTAAAACTTTGTCTTGAGAAGTGTGCGAAATTCGCGGTGGCCCGGTGGCCAGGGGCCCCCTTTTTTAAGTTAGGGCCACCACAACTGGACTTTCATGGGCCCCAATGGGCCACCAAATTGACTACAACATGCCTTGTGTGGTAATACAATCCAGTGTGCTCACTGTGCTGTCATTTTTTTTAATTGGTTTTCTTTCCCCATGGGTCCTTAATTATGCATTATGTTTTGCATATTCCAGATTGAGTTCACCCTTAATAAGCAGTTAAACTTGGACACTGTTTCTCTCACTCTTCCAAGAGTTAGTACACCAAGTGAGAACACTGCAGAAAAACGATCAATACATATGCTTTATTAGCCTGGCCTTCCAGGCTGTCTCTACCATAATGCAAACGTAAAATATTTTTTTGCCATAATGCACACTGTATCAGAGTCCTTTTTAGTCTGGGAGTTCTCCTCAGCAAGCTAGGCTAAGTAAATGTATGAGAGCATTATGAAAAATACTTATAATGCAATCAAACAGTTGTGTCTATATTATACATATAAACACCTGTGGCAAGGCTAATGCTTTATAACCAGTACACTGACAAGTCCCTCCCTCACTCACACAAAATTGACAGTGGAAAATATTCAGGCATGCCGGGGAAAGTGGACTGAACACAGGTATATGTCCCCCTCCCTTCACACAAGTATAGTTGTTCCACTTATCCACAAGTAAAAAAGGCTTGTTTAGCAGCAGACACTCTGTCTAAATTGTATGAAAAGAAAAACATTATTTCTTTGAAGTTTAAAGTAATCATAAAACTTGCAAAATTTAAATGTCTTGTGTAAAATTCATTGGGATAAGCATGAAAAAAATGTTTTATTTTTAATGCTTATCCCAATAAGGATAGGAGTGGGTTACTGTGATCAGTTTGTTTCTGTCTGTCTGTCTGTCGGTAGATATTTCATGGGGTACAGATTGATTCTTCTAAATTTGGTGTAATTTGTTTGAAAATTAAAGCCAGGAGAGAGTTTTTCTTAATTTTAATTGGGCTTTTACAGTGAAATCTGCTTCTGTTCTCACATATGTAAAAAAAATCAATATTTTGCTTTCTGGTGATGTCATTAATTAATGATCTCACAATGCAATTGTTATTGCGAGGTCACAAGCCTAGGGTGTGATACTTGTTGTCTTTAAGTAAAAATATTTCTTCCCGTTTTTTTGTCTTGAAATTGACATAAAGATAATAAAGAGGGGGTGGTGTATTCATCATTTTTATTAATTATTATTTCTGTTTTATGTTCTCTTTTTTTTTCAATTCCTGGACAGGCCATCAAAAAAAAAAAAAAAAAAATTACCATGAGTGATTTTTACTAAAAAGCGACTTGTAAGCAATATTTTTTTACCTCACCCAGCAGTTTATGATCCTGTGTGCTAATTATCTATTTTATTTGTCTGTCTCTCTGGTTTTTTTTTGTGTGTGTGTGTTTAGATTACTCCAGAACTAATGAACATATCTTTATTAAAAATTTTTGTGGGTAGGACCTGGCCAAAGGAAAAAATTGCTAAAAAAGAGAAATCTAGATTTTATTTTGGATACAAAATAATCATGAGTTTTCAGAGGTCCCATTTAAATGCATTTTTAATGACTTTAGCTTTCTACTTGATATTTCTTCAAAAAATAATTTACATGTTTGATTTTATTTTATTGTCTTCCTTACAATACTTTATATCACTTGAGAGACTGGTCACATGGAGATGAGCATTTTGCTCTCTCTTAGTGCATCTTGTATAATTTGAAATCAAGCTTGAAGTTAAGTAAAGAAATTTAACATAAATCACTTTTGTATCTTTTTTTGTGTCACTTTTAATAAATTAAAAAGACAATTTGTTAGAAAAAAAGTTTTTAAAAAGTTTTGGGCCATCAAGTTTTAACAGGGGCCACTGAACTTCAGAACCTAGTGGCCCTGTGGGGCCACCATTGCTTGGCAACGAATTTCTCACACTGGTCTTGAGTGAGGTTTCAGTAACAATTGATTTCATTGGTTAATTAAATTAATCACGTTTGCAGACGAAAAGTAGACTGGTTGCCTGGACTTCTGTTTGTAAAATATGGCCAGGAACCCATTGTGACCTCATATTTCCTTCACTCGGATGTTTAGGTTACCAGCTTGAACCACACTCGTTTAAGGCTGTCAGGAAACCCCACACGATCTCAAATTATGCATAAGCTGCTTTTTACTTTAAAATTATTGCTAGGAAACCTAATGTGAACTGTATATATTTTCAAGTACATTCATTAATATTCATGAGTAGATGTGAAGTCACAGATTTCCATGGGGCGAACAGGGGCGGATCCAGCTTTTATGTAAGGTGGGGGTTCACATCGAGTAAGGTGGGGGTTCACATCAGACATATTATAACTAAGGGGGTTGGGGGGCATGCCCCCCTGGAAAAAAAAATAATTTTTGGTAAAAATAGAGTGCATTTCCTGTAAATTTAACACCACTGCAAAGAAATAATTTTGTACTTTTACCCATTTACATTATTTTTCAAGGGGGGGACCACTTTTACCCCCCCCCCCCCCCCCCCCCCCGGATCCGCTAGTGGGCGAATGATCTCTTACACTGGGGCGAACCCGTTTTGGTGCGAACGATCGGGATACCAAACTGCCGACCAACGGCACGCAACTACCAGCTTTCCCACTTCAGGCCATGCCGGGAACCGAACCCCAGCCTCAGAGGTGGGAGGCGAGAGTGTTGTAATTACCACTCTGCTACCGTGGCCCCTCCAATTTCTGTGATAGACTGGAAAATATTACAATCACATAATGAAAGGGCGTGCCATCTATGCAAAATTTTACACTGCTTTTTTAACCTATCAGTATCGTGGAAGAAAACGTGTCATGTTAGAATAGCTCCTAATATTTAGAGTGGCTGTTTAGCATGGGGGAAATAATGCTGAGCGATAATACGTTGATTGTAAAAAACTCGATATAAATAAGCCGGGTTATAATTTAATTGAGGCGGCGAGAACAATAACAGAATATGTGTGTGCTATTATAATGTGCCCGACACATTCCTTTATCAAGATAAAACTAAATAAAGGGATACATTGAAATAATATCATTCTAAGAAATAAACAGACTTACAACATGAACAGGAAATACAGAAAAGGAAATGGAAGGGGTTCTCCTTGCAGAGAAATGGATGGTAGCTACTAAATGCAAGTTCACTATAAACACTCTTCACATTTGAAGAAATGTAATGCTTGTGCAAATATTATTTGTAGGATACTTCAGCAAGGGGAATGTATGTACTCACAGAAATTTAAGTTTATTGAGTTTTCATTTTATTATAATACAATAGTCATATCTATGGTAACAATATGCTTTACCGGTGGTTAACCACTGGAACCCAGCAATCATGCAACTTTGAAATCAGCCAGCAGGCACACAACTTTGAAATCTGGTTGAATCCAACGTAGAAATCTGGTTGAAATACGTGTATATTTTGCAAACCATTTTTGGTTGAATCCAACCAGTGAAATCATGTTGAAACCAACGTTGAAATCAGGTTGAATTCAATGGGTGAAATCTGGTTGAAATACGTGTAGATTTTGTAAACCGTTTTTGGTTGGATCCAACCAGTGATATCATGTTGAAACCAAACTTGAAATCAGGTTGAATTCAATGGGTGAAATCTGGTTGAAATACGTGTACATTTTGCAAATCGTTTTTGGTTGGATCCAACCAGTGAAATCATGTTGAAACCAACGTTGAAATCAGGTTGAATTCAATGGGTGAAATCTGGTTGTTTACACTGTCTTATTTATTTGAATCATTGTAGCTTGTGTGTCATAATTATAGCTTCTTAATAATATTATACAATAACTATCCATATACATATTTTACAATTTGGATACAACTTCAAAGTAATCAATTCTTTCCAAGATGACATGTTTCCATGAATCATTATATATTCAATATTCTATTTCTGATGACATTGTAATGACACATAATTTTGCATCAGCTTTGAAATATAACTGCTCAAGATATGTAAATCCATATTTTCCAACTAGATATCCATTTTTATGTCATTAATAGGACCGATATTATTCAATGTCTTCACTTGAACTTCTTTTTGTGAAATTTTAAAATAAATTTATACTTTTTTATTTGTAAAAACAAACAATTTTGACATTATTTATATCTTCAGTATTTTATCCAATAACTTTCTTTTAAATGTTTTACTAGGTTGGCTATAATTATACTGTAATTACAAAGAAGCTATAATCATGTAGCAAAGCCTCAATGTTCAGATGCTTGTGTCTCATAGAACATTGTCATATAAACTGAAAAAAACCCCCACAAGAATAGCCACATTTGCAGAACTCCACCCATTACTCCCCACCTTAATTAGTTGTCAGTTCTGACCACAAAACAGCAGGCCTTAAGAAGTAAACACCATGCATGCAATTGAACAAGGGTAAACCCCCACCTCCACCCCTGCTGTGTTATCTAATTACTTTTAGTCACAGGCCTAATATTCTGTGTAGCATGGTACAGTTAAGAAAAACCAGGAACCCCCATGACCTCACTGTTGTGTCATAAAATGTTAAAGCTTAGGTTCTCTGTATAGAGAAGTTTTCAGTGTAAATTTAAACTTGCAAACTGAAAACTAGTTATTTGAGCATAGGAGCATTTGAAAAACAAATTCAAATTACTAAGTTTTGATGAATAAGTTTGAATTTATCTTTTTTTATTTAAGATAAGTTTGACTTCAAAATGTTTTTGTTTGTTAATTATCAGGAATTGCATTAATCAAAATATAATTACAAATTCAAAAATAATTATATTTGAGTGCATCAGTTTTGTTGTTGCTATAAATTAATAAGGAGAATGGATAAAAAGTACATGCACACATAATCTTTATCAACTTTATAATCTTTAAAAATTACTCTTTGCTTTACAAATACTTACAAATTCAAAACCTATTGCATTAATAGTTTTTTCAAAAAGTTAGATTTAATCACTATATCTCCCTTTAGAAAAAGAATTTTCAATCAATGATCACTAGTCATTCATTTCCCAACATTCAACCTGTTTTCTGTTCTATAACATGACCAAGAATTCATGTCGGAAAACCTAACTTGATTTTGTGTTGATTTTTGTATGAAGTATGACTATTTTTCCAGTCAGAAATTCAGCTTTGAAATAGTGTTGAAATTGTGTCAATGTCAATTGTGTCAATGTCAGAAAACTAACTTAGCTTTAGTAGTTGATAATGCGGATTTCAATGCCAGGACCTGTTTTAAACTCTAAATCAACGAAATTTCAAGGTGTGTGCCTGCTGGGAAGCTTCCAACTATAGTAAAAGTTGAAAAGTAATTACCCATGCAAATACAGTTGGCCGGGGCCATTGATCATAGTGGATGGTGGTGTTTAGTACCAGTGCCAGTAATGCACATCTGCTGGCTTGATCAAATGACCTAAGGAAACCTATCAGCTGTTCGCAAGATCTCTTCCTCATTTTTTGTTGGAAGCCATCTCATCAAGTTGGCTTTCTTTGTACTTTTAGTTTGGTGTTGTTACAGCTCTTATACTGTTGGTAGATGGTTTATTTTTGGGTAAACTTTTTAAAAACAGTTTATAGACACTATAAATGGAATAAGTGTTGACATTTTATGCCCCAATTTGATTCTCATGGCTTTTGCTTCTGCTATAGAGCTAAGTGTAAAGGTCAAGACCCCTGTGCACAAAGGGTGGATGTTACTGAGTTTGCTTCCTGTTCTGCACTATCTGAAGAGCAATGGTCCCATCTTAGGGAAAGTTATGTGTAGAGGTCCACATTTTGAAGTCGTAAGGCTCTCAAGCTGATTCATTTGAAGAGCAAGACAGCGAGGAGCCAGTATTCACTGGCAAAGATCTCTCCTAGGTAGATGATACTCTTCTTGACCTGGAACCGGAACAATCTGGTTGATATGCACTAGTGACCAACATTAGTCCTCTGACAACTTATTGGCTCCACTTCCTTCTTCTACACAGAGTATCCCAGCAACTTCTGTTATTCTGGGCCACTTAATCAAACCTGCGTTGATCCCACAGCCTTTTTCAAGGTGCTGGACCCTGTTCTTGAGACAGTTTCTCAGGATACTCAGCTTCCAGTCCAGGCCCCACACACCCCTGGAGGACACTTACTAACATAGGATGGCTGCACTTTCTTTTCCTCAGCCACAAGTGACCTCTACAAATGTCCCTCAAACACCAAGGACTCAGCTTATCAGAAGTCACTTGGAACAATAGAATTTTGAGCCATGAAAGATCTGCAAAAGAAAAATCAGATACAAATGAGGGACATTTCTACTCAACTTCAGACTGGCTTACAAGCTTTTCTTAAACAATTTTTGGAGCAGATATTTAATCACATGGCGCCTCAACAAGTAGGTCCTCCACCTGCATCAACAGCACCACACATGTCATTTACTCTCACATGTTCAAGTGCCTAATTCCATTAATTCCTCACAAACTACACATGGAGCAAGCTGCAGCTGCCTCGGCTCCACGGCTTCAGTCTTGTCTTCAGTACCTGCAACAGGAAGACTATGGAACTTACACTTATGCCTCATCTTTTGCAGCTTTAAACAGTTCCAAAGAACCCACTGACACCGGGGAACAACCAGCTCCTCCTAACCTTCCCTTCAGAGAATTAGTATGAAAGGTTGTAGAATTCCTATCTATCCCCAACCCAACAGCTGAAGACGATTATAAGCTGGGCTTGGTTCTAGGACATGACCCCCTCCTACTACAACAGGAAAAGAAAGACAGGCCCCATCAATAAAACTCTTGATGGTGACTGAGTGCACAAGATAAATTGGTCAAGTCCAGCACCTCAAGCACTTTGGATATAGGAAAGTTCCCTGGCATTCCACCACACAAAGGATGCTGGTGTAATAAAATTTGCGCAGACTCCACTAGTGATGCCCCAGACTTTATCTAACATAGCTAAGCCTGGCTACAGAAGTTTGCCTCTGACCACAGTCTAGCAAAAAGATTTGGTAAAACTGGAAAACACGTCTGATGAGAACATCAGCATAGACAACTTCCTGGAATGGCCAGTGAGTCAAGCTTCAACAACCTTTGCCTCTCACAGGATTAAAGGGAGAGGCTCTTTGATCAATTCTGCTCAACCACAGATGACCACACTATAGGGAACACATTATGCAACAAATCTTCAAAATAGCACAACAAGAAGCATCCCATATGCAATTCATGTTGAACATCAACGGGATCATGTCCAAAGCCTATGTCGACCTGGTATCTAATTTCAACTCGACCCTGACTAACCTAGTTTTGACCAGGCGAGATGCATACCTCCACCATGCCCTTCCCAACCTAGATGCCTTCAGACTGGTAAGCCTTTACTCAGCTCCAGTTTCTGGTGGGGATTTATTTGATAGGGCAATGATGCAAGAATACAAACAACTTCTTATCAGCCTTGGAGTGGAAACTAGTACCAAGAAGGAGCGTTTCTACCCATACAAGAAGAAGAAGGGCTCGGGTAGTCATCAACACCAACACGCACCACTGGGTGGTTACTATCAACCAGTGCCAGAATATGGTGCCCTTCTTCTCTCACCCTCAGGGTGGTCACAGAGGAGGTTGAGGCAGTCACAGATGACATGGCCGAGGAGGCAATATGTCTAATGCAAAGCAGCATCATCATCCTCAATGACACTCAAACAGAAAACAAGCTTAAGTTCCAAAAATCCCTGAAAAAGATTCTGAGTGTGTCACCCCTTCCAGAGAGGGTAAAGACTCTGATTGTACAGTCCCTTCAGGAGAGGAAAAAGATTCCTTGTATACAGCCTCTTCAGGAAAGGGGAAAGACTCCTTGTGTACAGTCCCTTCAGGAAAGGGAAATGACTCCTTGTGTACTGTTTCAAAGTGTATTTATCCCAGACCAATGTTCTCAAGTTATCTACTCAAGGAAAATCAAAATTCTTGCTAGTAAATAGCAGAATCAAGCATTTTCTACCAGAGTGGGAAATCAAGGTCAACATTGGGTCTCAGACTCGAACACTATCCAGGGTTCCCTACATCATTAGTGGTGTCTTGTCGACCTCTATTCAAAAACTGCTGCTAAAAGGCACTATCAAAGTTGTGCATACTCAAAACAGTCTATGATTCTACAGCCGACTGTTCCTGGTCCCCAAAACATGTAACCACTGAAGGCTTATTATAGACCTCAGTTTCCTCATCATACCAAACTTTATGATGGAGACCCCAGAATCAATACATGCCTCTCTCAGGAAAGGGTTGTGGGTCACAGATTCCTACCTGCATGTGTCTACTGTACACTGCCTCCAAAATATCTCCGGGTTTGTTCAGAGGCGTCATCTACCAATTTACCAGCTTCCCTTTTAGGCCATTGGTGTTCACAAGTTTTCTGAAAGAAATCAAACTCATAGCTCTGCAACAGGGAATCAAGACTTCACCAATATCAGGCCGATTGGTTGATTTGAACTGTTTTCAAGAAAAGTTGCAACAAGACTTCACCAATATCAGGCCGATTGGTTGATTTGAACTGTTTTCAAGAAAAGTTGCAACAAGCAAACACAAAAACTACTGAAGCCTGTGAAGGATTTAGGCTTTGTAGTAAACCTCAAGAAGTTAGAACTTCGTACCTCCCAGAGATTTGACTTCTTAGGATACCATTTTTTGCTGTATTTGGCTCTTGTGAAGCCCATGCAAAACAGGTGGATAAAACTTCCAGAGATGTTCCATGCATCGACTCTCACTGAAGTCTGTTATCAGTGCAAGGACTTCTATGTCCACCATTGGATTGCTGGCACTGACGGAGAAGACATTGAAATTGGGCAGGATACATATGAGACCTTTTTCAATGTTATCTCAAGATTCACTGGAAATATTCTATGCCTCTGGACACACCGATACCCTGGAATCTGAAGATGATATAACATGGGAAATGGTGGTTAGACCCTTAAAATGTGCTACAAGGAGAGTTTGTCCACCCAAGGGAACATGAAAAACTAACCTTTACAGACCCCTTAAATGCAGGTTGGGGCATTCACTTAAATCAAGAATCCACAGGAGGGGTCTGGTCTTAATCAGAAAAGCACCTACATATCAACCCACTGAAGGTGGTATTTCTGGCTCTGCAATTCTTCAAAAAGAACTTTATAAATAAGTTAGTCCTCATCGGCTCCGACAACACCTCAGTGGTGTCGTGCATCAACAAACA
The DNA here is from genome assembly GCA_964017235.1 of Sabellastarte sp. h YS-2021. NCBI lineage: Eukaryota > Metazoa > Annelida > Polychaeta > Sabellida > Sabellidae > Sabellastarte > Sabellastarte sp. h YS-2021. The sequence continues at coordinate 79,872,294 of OZ024935.1, read as the reverse complement.
GGATGGCACAAAATAAGTAGAACTCTGTGTTCTAATGCGGAGAATCCTCACCTGGTGCCATCAGACAAATGTGACACCCAGAGCAAGGCACATACTGGGCTCACTTAATGTTATTGCAAATAGCCTTCACAGGAGAAACCAGATTCAATCAAGTAAATGGCTCCTCTCTCCACAGATCTTCAAGAAAATTTCCGAGTCCCAAATTGGACCTATACACAAAAAGCCTGAATAAGAAACTTCATCTCCATGTCTCTCTGATCCCGGACCCTTAGCCTTGGGCAGTGTATGCCCTGAACATCCCATCCGAAATCTGGTTGCATACACTTTCCCTCCCACCACCCCTCTGCCCAAGGTTCTACAAAAGCTTCAATCACAAATGTGCGGGATAATCTTAATTGCCCCAGGCTGGCTGACCAAACCATGCTTTTGGACCTAGTCACTGGACATACCCAGACAGCTACCACCCATTTACAATCTACTCAAACTCCACTAAACAACCATTACCATGCCAACCCCTGTACCTTCATGCATGGTTAGCAAGTTTGGCATCTAATCACAGGCAATCACCTCTGTGATGATTTGACTCTTACAAGTGGCAATGCATGACCCAGACAGTTAGACCCCAAATTTTAATTTGACCTAGGAGCTCAAACTCCAACAACATGGGTTTACTATAGGAGTGGCAGAAAAAAATTATTGCTCCTCAGAGACTCTCAACAAGGACCATCTACACATCAAAATGGAACATTTACCAAAGATGTTGCATAGAGAAACAGGTGGACTTGAGGAATCCCGCTATAGGGGACATCTGCAAATTCTTATGGTATCTATTTAGTGACTTACACAGATGCCCTTCCACCATTGAAGGGTATAGAACAGCCATCACTGATACCCTTGGGAATTCTAAAATAGACATTAACACCAATGTGGAGATTGCCAAATTAATCACTAGTTTCACAGGGATAAACCCTTCCTGAATTGAATCTTTCTTACAGAGACTCAACCAGCCTACTTTTCAACCTCAAGAGGTGGCTTCTCTAACATTCCGCACCTGGAAGACAGTTTTCCTGTTAGCCCTAGCCTCAGGAAAGAGGCATAGTGAGATTCATACCTGGACCCTTGATGGACTCCTATGTCTGGGTGATTAGGACAAGATCTAACTCACCCTGTCCCTCCTTTATTGTTAAAAATCAGCTTGTAAAGAAAGGTTCACAAGCCATCTCTCCAGTGGATGTGTGGTCAAAACACTCTAGACAAGGATATTCTACTTTGCCCCATCAGGTCCCTCAAGGGTATTCTGGATTAAACCAAGGATTCCAGACTGGGTAGACAGTTATTGTTTATCTCTTAAAACATTGGCCATATCAATGATACTCACTGTGAAATTGCAGACGTGTAGCTCATTGCATAGCTAAGCAATAGCCACTTTCAGGTTTTCAGTTTTGAGCAAATAAGTTGTAACTCAAAAACTATTGCATTCAGAGAATTTTAATATATTATTGTCATATTTTGATTTGTCAGTTAGAAATTGTAGACCTGTAGCTCATTGCATGGTTGAGTAATAGCTACTTTGAAGTTATCATCAGGTTATCACAACTTAAAAACTATTATACTTAGAGAATTTCAATTAAATTTGTTATTCACCTTCTTTTGGGTGAGCTATAAAATGGTAAAGTTGCAGATTTGGAGCTTATTGAATAGAGGAACAATAGCTACTTTCAGGTTCTCCCTGTTGAGTAAATCTGTTGTAACTGGAAAACTATTGATTATACAGTATTTTGTTTAAATATGTTATTCATCTTCTTTTGTGAAAGCTATAACATAGTAAAACTGGAGATATGTAGCTCATGGCATAGTAAATCAGTTGAGTAAACCAGTTCTAACTTGAAAACCATTGCATTTACAGTATTTTCTTTAAATATGTTATTTACCTACTCTTCAGTTAGCTATAACATAGTGAAATTGCATACCTGTACCGCATAGTTGAGCAATAGCTACTTTCAGCTTTTCACTTTTGAGTAAATAAGTTGTAACTCAAAAGCTATTGTATTTAGAGAATTTTGTTTAATATATTATTCACCTATTTATGGTTCAGTTATAACAGTGAAATTGTAGACCTCATTACATAGCTGAGTAATAGCTACTTTGGGGTTATAACTGTTGAGTAAATCAGTTGTAACTTAAAATTATTACACTTAAAGAATTTTGGTTAAATTTATTATTTTGCTTCTTTTGGATCTGCTATAAAATGGTAAAATTACAGACCTTTAGCTCATTGCATAGATGAGCAATAGCTGCTTTCTGGCTCTCCCTGTTGAGTAAATCAGAGTAAATTTTCAAATTACTTGAAAACTATTGCTTTTACAGTGTTTTGTTTAAATAAGTTATTTACCTACTTTTGGGTCAGCCATACCATAGTTGCTTTCAGGTTCTCACTGTTAAGGGAATCAGTTGTAACTTGAAACTGTTGCATTTACAGTATTTTGTGTGAATATGTTTTCCACCTACTTTTTACACCTTAATAGTTAACGTGGTATTTTACTTCTGAATATCATTTACAATGCACAATATTTGTGTCCTTTTCTTCTTTCACTTCTTAATTTAAAACACACAGCTGACACAGAGCCTGTTCACAGGCACTGATTGCTTGTTACTATTTGCCACATTCATGAACATTTATATCTGTATATTGGAACTAAGGCTGAAATGAGGATTTCATTTTTTGAACAAATGATACTATTCTAAGAATTTTTATTAAAAGACATAATTTTTTGACTGCCAATTAAACTTCTTGTTTTTATATATGATTTAGTATTTAATCTCCAGTAGGAGATTGGGGCCATGGTGACAGAGTGGTAACACTCTTGCCTCCCACCTCTGAGGCCGGGGCTCGGTTGACGGTTCTACCTCAAGTGGGAAAGCTGGTAGTTGCTTGCCGTTTGTCGGCAGTTTATAGTACAGAACCTTGACCAACTGTATGTGTTGGTTCCTCTGGCCTTCCAACTACCCATTGTGATATGACCTGTACAGTGTACCTGTAAAGTGATGTAAAATCCCAAATAAATAAACCAGTAGGAGATTACAACACTAGAATGGTCTTGTTTGTAATGTGAAAAGATCTTCTTTTGCTAAATGAACTATTACTGATTACTGAGTTTTTTGGAGTAGTTACTATTGTTTACTGAGTTATTATTGTCCCAACACTCAAACACATCTATTTCTATAAAAATAATGGACAAATTGCCTTTGTGGTGCAGACAGAAAAATAATTTAAAGTGTTCAGGAATACATACAGGTAACAGTAACAGAAGTGACTATGACTTACATTAAGAAGTAGGATTACAGCTGAACCTTTGTTTACATGTTTGCATTAGATTATGTAAAACAGAAGAGAAGCAAAAAAAACATAAATAAAACTATACATAAAACATAAATAAAACTATAACATTTTCAATATTTCACAAGCATTACCTGAGAATGCACTAGCCTTACCCACATATAGTGCTGAAGAGAAACCACCACCCCCCCCCCAAAAAAAAAAATTCTGGACTTTCGATCCAGATCAGGGTCGACTTGGAGGAGGACCAAATAGTTTTTAAGCTATGCATGCAAATATTGCCCCCAAAAATCACCCAGAATAAAAAATTCGGGATTGTATTATCCAGATCTGGATCGAGACCATCTCTAATGAGAGCTAATGGTTAGACCCCACCTGGTATAAAAATATGACCCAGAGCCAAGCTCAAACTTTGACCTTTGTCTTTAGTTTTTAGTTTTCATTATTTTGGTATATAATTGGTCTTGTTAAAGCTTTGTTGCAGTGCTATGTTACGACTTAAAAGTGGTTCCACTTAAACTTAAATTTGACTTATACTGGTACTACTGAAACAAATATATAGTGTTTTTGAACAAGAAGAAATAAGCAAATAAGCATTATTTAAAGTTTGGCTTAAAGTTAATTAAAAGACAAGTAATGGAGTAACAGATATACCATGCATTTTTAGTTGTGAAATCTTATAAGTTGTGCACAATTATTGGCTGGTGTGTTGGCCAAAGCAAGTAAATTTGAAGGTTAAACACTAAATAAAAGTGAATGATGAGAGATTGTGGAAACTCAGAGTATTGAGTGTTTTCTACCCTAAGGGATTCAATAACAAATTACCCAATTTTAATGAGTTTCTATTTTTCAGTTAAATGTGGTTTTGTAAAACTCAGTTGTTCAATCAGATTGTTGAGTACAATATACTTTGCAATTCATTGCTTATTCTGGGTTCTAATGTGTGCTTTTTGTATCAATGTAATCACTGTGAAGCATGAATTTGACATATTTCTACGTCATGACCCCATGATTTTTAGTTTTGCTTAAACTGATCAATAGCAAGACCATTTGTAAATGAATTGACATGTAAAGGAACCTAAGCGAGGGAATAAGGCCTAGCACATGGTGTTTCATGTGTAATAAATATTTATAAGAGAACAATATATGAAACTAAATGTGTATTAATGTTGCACATTGTTGTATTGGCTCTTAGTTATTTGATGTTTTGAGAAGTCGTTTTGTTCAATTCTATTTTGTAGTCACTTGTTGGTAAATGCTTAAAATTAAATACTTTAATTAAAAATGTGAAGTGTTTTCATTGTTCTATATATTATTATTATTATGACAGGATATTTCAAACAGGTAAGCTTAAAGTAAATGTAGAATTTACTTGGAGATTTATGGATTTTATGGATTTGTCTGTTGCTATTAAAGTTTTCATGTTGGCAAAGTTTTAGTCATTTTGGAGCAAATGAGTTAAATAATTACTAAAATTATTGCTTTTCATTGAAATGAGTACTAAATTTCCTTTTTAATTATCTACAAACAAAAGACATCTACAAAATATTCTAGACATCTGGATATTAAATGACTAATTGTCAATCTAAAGGATCTACTAAAGAGGTTTTACTTAGTTGCTGGAGAATGCACCTCTACTAAGTTTTCTTCACAGTGTCTGCATAAATTGTACATCCATTCTTTGATGCACCTTGAAACAGTGGCTTATTGAAATTCAATGTTGCAAAATATTAGTAGCATAATGATTTTTTATCGAAGTGTATAGCTCTTCTAGTACTAGTATACATCATATAAGATACATTATAAGACAGTATAGGTAATTTTGTTTCTTATTGCTATTTAACTTTTAAATTGAATGGGCTATGTATGAGTTCAATATACTATGTACTACAAACAAAAAAAAATTGTGAGTAGAAAAAGATACTCACTGTTCTACTATCTTGTCTTAGATTAAAACATTATAAAATTTTGCTACTCCAAGGATGACAATGCAGACATGGACCTCACAGGGATAAAGGCCCATGGCGTTAGAGCTTTCTAGCATTCTATGGGAGATCCTCAAGGATCTCACAGCACAAGACCAGAAAGAAGGTTCCTTCCACTTGGGTGGAACCTTCATTGCAGGTCAGTTGGTGTTGCCTCCTTCTGATTAAGCTCCAGGAAAGAAAACAGGGGGTATCACGTATCGAACCACCTAGACAGGGGGTGTCAGACTCCTGCAACACCATAGAGCAAGGTTTCCACCCCAATTAAGGTAACGTTATTTTTACTCTATGTTCTAATTTCTTTTACTTGTCTGCTGCTTTAAATTCCTAGGTTTTTCTATTTTGTTACCAGTTCTTATTTTAAAAAATGTTCTTGAGAATGTAATATAAGTTTTACTTTTTCTGTATTCTTAACTTTACCTTTTTAAGAATTATTTTTTCAACAATATACACTATGACCAATGTTGAAAATTGATTGTGACATTGAGGTACATATTCCCAACAGAAAATTTAAGTTAGTGCTTTGACATGAACAAGTATTTTAGATCAGAAATGCAGTGGCTGTAATCACCAAAGATCTTAGCCAAGTCTTAGTCTTAACTTTTGAAAACAAACATGAAATACTTAAACCTAATGGGGATGTTCCACTTGGGCTGTCAGGGGCCACAATGGCATGTACAGTGGTAATACACATGACCTCTGAGGTCGACATTTCAAACCCAGGACCTTATGTGCGAATTTTGGTGCGACAGTGTGGTTACAGAAACAGACAAGCCAAGAAGTGTTTAGGACAGGTCAGTTTTATTTACCGACTCACAGCTTGTCAGTTATGCAATCTGTGTCTGTAAAAGGCAAATCATTAGGATTTTCAGCTCCAATAGATTGCAATTAGCAGCTTTGGGATAGGCTTTTCTCTTTTTTTTGCAAATTAACTTAGGAATTAGTGTACAGATATAACTTTGGCTGGATAGCTGATAGGCTTTTATTTTTTAAAAAATGCTGCTTTGTCTTGATATATAAGATGGGTCCTAAAAAGGCAAGAAAGAACGTGAACATGAGGAAGATAGTCCCTGACACACATGAGAGAAGAGAAAGGGTGAGTGGAGGCAGAGAAACGACAGACAGAGGAGAGGGAGGAAGCCAGGCGGAGGAAACTCCACAGTCATAGATGGAGGAGACAATGGCCAAAAAAGCCAAGAACTAAGATGAGTTGAAGTGAAATGGATACAGAGAGTAGAGGAGAGGCCAGAGAGAGAGTTCCAATCCAGGTGTAAGAAAAGACATATTTGACCAACATTTATTTAACAGACTCAGATGAGGACAAAGATCAAAGTTGGGGTTTTATGTCCCGTTCAACAGCCAGGCTTATATTAGGTCGTGTCTTCAGCATTGCAATGTGTGGGAGTTGAACCCATACAGGGGTGATTGCCTGTGATTAGTTTCCAAACTTGGTAACAACAAGACCTCTGAGGACCTCGATTTAGATGAGGAGACTATTGTAGACTTTGTCGAGGATCATGAGAAGCTTTACAAAAAAAACGTGAGAAGTTTAAGGAAAAAGGCGGCCAGAAAGGATTAATTGCCTGTTGGAAAGATTTGCAAGCAGCTGCAACCTCTAAGTGAAAGTGTGCAAGACTTGGTTTGATTCCCAAATGACTCGCTGTGGAAAATTAACCCAGTCCAAGTCTGGCCATTCTGCCAAGAAAATGACAGGCAAAACTGGATTCAGGACAAATTAAATTTTCTGGAGACATTCTAGTGCAATCTCAGCCTACAGCATTTCACAAGGGTCCACAGATATTGGTATGGAGACCAGCATCCACTCTGAGATAAGACACCAGCCATTGATCTGCAGCTGTGCCAGTATAGTGTCCCAGCCTTCACCAATCGACCAGCAGGTCATGGATCAATTTGACCAAATGAAGATTATTGTCCTATACTTCCTTGTACCATGCAGACAGGAGAGCACCAGAACAGCCTTCTACTTCCTGGCATCTTAAGTTGAAACCTTGGAGGAAAGAAACTTTCAGACTTTTTGAAACAAGGCAATTAAACTTTTAAGTTTGATATAGAACAGGGCAGAGGAAAGGAACCATCAACCACAGCAATCTACACTATCTAGGAGCTAAGGCACCGCTTCAAGATATGTTCCACAGACTTCTCAACAGCAGGAGGCTCTGCCAGGGAATACACCTTGACTATTCCAGAAACCCAGATGCCAGCAAACCAGGTCATACAACTAGCTTAACAGGTGGCGGTACCAAGAGGACAGCAATAGCCCTAAGGGCAGCAGACTTCATACATAGTTGTTGATAACAAACAACCAGGAACTTCAAGACAGCTTCATTTCTAGGCCTTCAACCTAAGATCAGTAGCCTCTGTCACAGGCAAAGAAAATTCACAAAACATCTCAGGCCTCTCTAACATTTTTGGAATATACAGCCACGAGCTTCCAGCAGATGTATACACCTCAGCTGTTAACACCAAGTGACCCGCATCAATATGCTATCTCTCCTCCACCTACCAGCAAGAGCCTTCTCAGCAGCCAGTCCAGCCCCCCACCATTCAGTTGAGCCCAAGCAGCAGCAGCAACAGTAGACTTACTGCACCTACCTATAAAATGAAAACTACTTCTTCAGGACCATTGCTGATTCATAGGTCCTTCTCAGGACCACCCTAATCTTTTAAAACACCATTAAAACATTTAATGAGCTATGTGTTAAGAAAATCACAAAACAAAAAATAGCATTACACCGTCCCACATCAAACACATGAACCCAAAACACAAAAAGCAAAATGAGTGAATGAGTAAGTGACTGAGTGAATGAAAATTTGAAGTTAAAAAAGACTTCTGAGTGGACTTCAAAATTTGGACCTTCGAAAAAAACTTGATAATTTTCAAAAACAGTTCAATCTTAAGAAACTTGGAAATCATTAGAAATATTTTGACCTTTGAACATTTCTCAGATTTGAAAAACACTTTGACCTTACCACAATTTTGACCAATCATTTTAGTTATGAAATGATTTTAATTTTTAAAGTTGGAATTATTTTTTAAAATTTAAAAATCAATAAGAAAAAAACAAATTTAATTTTCGTAAACTTTTAAACTTTTTAAATTTATTTTGAAAGATGAACAAAATCTGAAGGTTTACAAATTTTGACATTTACGTTATTAAACGTTATAATTTTTTTTGGAAATTTAGAGAGATTTTTAGAAATTTGTTGGACATTTGTTGGACATTGATATAATGCTTTAAAAGTTCTTGGAATAATTGGATATCCTGAAAAGGACTGATAAAAGCCATCTTCTTCTAATAGCAGGATAGTTGGTTGTCACATCTTAGATCATGTCCTCCTGTCCAGCTAATGTGATTGAAGTAATCTTTCAGTAGGTCTCGTTGATGTTTTGCCTCCCTTGAAGGATTCCTGCAGTTTTCATCAGGAACATAGACCCTGAATCTGCTTGCCAGGATTCCAAACATATTCTCCACTACCCTCCTGCCTCTGGAGATCCTGTAGTTTGCTATTCACTCTTCCATTGTGAGTTGTCTTCTGCTGCAGGGTTTAACAAGCCATGGCATCAAGGCGAAGGTGTAATCACCCAACAAAAATAGTGCAAATCTGACCCTTTCCACCCAGGTGTTTAGGTGCTGGAAACCCCAAGGCGTCATTGTCTCTTTCTTCAAGCTGCCGCAGTTAAATACTTTTTGTATCTGATGAAGATCCACTTTACCCAACATCTAGGTAGAGGAATCTGTATTCTGCAAGGACTAGGGCTAGTAGCACCAGGGAAAAGAAGCCCTTGTAATTGTAAAATTCACTCCCAGATCTCTTTCACTTGGCAATATATTTCCCATCTAGTGCCTCAAGAGCATGGGGGACACTTCTCCCCAATCTGTTTCCAGTCTTTAGGGGTGGTAAGGCAGGTCAAATACTCTTCCTGGAATTCAGCAAAGATGGCCCGGCAGACACAGTAGGGACATGTTTACATATGGTGGTTAGGCCAACCAGCCAGTGATACAGTAAGGACTTGCTAAATGTAATCATGGTATGAGTGACGAATAAAACTCATCAGTATTATCACCAATCTCACACCATTATAATACCAAAAGTTCCTACATCTATTTTATATCCTGTGCAGGTATTTGCTCTTTCATCAGCTGTTGCTTTTGGTTACATAGACCACCAGAAAATATGTTCTTGTAATGGTTTTATGTCCTTTTCAACAGCCAGGGTCATATTGGGACAGCCCTGAGCAATGCCAGTGTGTCATAGGTGACAGCCTATGATTAGATGCCATGCTTTTTGAAAGAGTGGTGCTAAATTTAGTTTTAATCAAAATGAGTTGGAAAAACGGTGCAATTTATTCATATTTACAGTCTGCCAATGCTGCAGAAACAGTTGCAAAAGTCTTCCAACCTACCATTCAAAATTAAATTTTGGGGCTATGGGTCAGCCCCTTTTATTTCATACCACTTTAGATTAATGTATTGATGTTTGATATCATTACATTAGTCCAAGAGCTAGGTATGATTTATTTTTGTCGGAAGCGCCAAAAGGTCTGAAGGTCGTTTTTTATGTGAAATTTACTCAGAAATCTGAAAATCCGTTTCTTATGATCATACAGGTAGACCTAAGACGTGAAATTTTACTTCAAAGTGAGGTACCCCCATAGTGATAGGTATCCCCATAGTGATAGGTACCCCCAATTTCTGGGACCAAAAGTGTGCATGGGTACCAAGTGTTATCTGCTCCTGTACCAATCTTAAATATAAATTATAGAAATATTATACATACCACCAGAAAGTGCAGGTATTAAGCTTTACTTTCATATGAAATATCTCTGTTTTAGTAGCATATAGCATATAAGCTTCATTAACTATAATTCTATACCAGTTTTGATACCAAAATCATTAATATTTCAGATGAAATTTTGATTTCTCATTCAAAACTTTATCTGAAGGCAGTAACATCTTCTTGAATACTGGATGTCAAATTTGTCTTTAAATGAGGAAGCTGTGTGCTTTAATTTGATATGCTTGCTGTGTTTGTACCTCAAACAGAAAATAGTTTAACGTTTCTTTTTATCAGTTTGACTCCAGAGACCAACATTTTGCACACTACAAGAAAATATTGAACATAATACTCTTAGATAGCCTAACAATTAAAGATTAACAAATAGGTGAATAGGCAGATATAGGTAAATTACATTTTTATTAGTTAATATATTAACTAACAGACTACCGCCATTGGTCTGATGCGAGCCGGTCTCACCAAATGTAAAAAAAAGATGTCCTGAGTCTCCTCCAGCAGGACAAGCAATACCCTCATCACTTGCTAGAGGGCTAATGCTTCCAGTACTCACTAGGTGGCTATGCTGTCCCATCCTCTTTTTAGTTTTAAAAACACTTAAGTCCCCAGTAAAGTAAGAAAGCGGGTATGTTAGGGTGGGAATCCCATATCTCTGAGATAAGATATTAACTAATAAAAATTGCAGACTGCTGCAGAATAACTACCCAGTGGAAGGAGGGTAGCTGACTAGGGAATGAAAAGAATTCTAAGAGGAAGTTAATCCCATTATATGGTCCCAAGGTCTTCCTGATTATACTTGTTACTACCCCAACCCTTCTCTTTCTCCCTGATATGGCAAAGGGAGGGGAAAGAGTTATGTCCCCGAGGATTCCAAGAAGGAAGGAGCCAGGAAGGCTAAAGGACCCATCATCAAACTCCTCTTGTACCAGGATAAGGGATTCAACCAAGCTTAAGTCCCTCCTTAGAAGGGGACATCAGCTTGTGTCCAGGTCAAAAGGAGGTTGGAACAATGAAGACACCCAACTACTCAAAAATACCCCCCAATTACAAGTAAATGTCCAACATTGGTACAAGACAATAGAGCTCAGATAAACCCAAACCCTTTCCTTAAATAAAACTGAGTAAAGGTATTATGCGACTTCCCGGCACAGGCTGAAAGAATCTGATCCAAGGAAACTCCTCCTTGAACAGCCTTTGAAGCGGCAAAGGCTCTAACATCATGGACTTAGACCGAGTGATTTTTGGTCAGACAGCTGGTAACACACAATCTTTTTATTTGATCAAAGAAGAAATAAAGTCAGGAGAGATATTCCTGTTAAAATTCTTGAAGGAGATGAAATATTAGCTACATGTTAGCCCTGATATCTTCAGTTTTTTTCCAGGTAACAGCATATAGCTTGAACTGGACAAAGTGACGTATCCTCAAGAAATCTCTGGAGAGTGGGGGCTAAGGCTGGGATCACCACCGGGGTAACACTCCCGGGCCATGTGTTCCTGGCTGGTTCTTAGAAAGCTGGGGGAAGGATACAAGGATAACTGATTGGTCTCAGATGTTCCTGTTCAGCCAGGTATTTCACTTCTGCACTTGCCCGAACCCAGGGCCAGCAGGTAAATGGTCTTGAAGGTGAGATGCTTGAAGCCTACCTGAGAGGTCCAACAGGAGCCTTAATCAGTTGATGAAAGAATAAGGACAGGTTTCAGGAGGAAATGCCTCAGGGCCTTTGGGTCTGTTCCTCTGCCTGGTGAGATTCTCATCTTTGCTGATATTAAGGGAAGAGTTTCCTACCTTATCAGCAATGGCAATCTTCCCAGACAGCATTCCACCGTCAGAACGACGTTGGCCCAACGTCGGCACATCCGTCGGTCCGACGTTGGCTACCGACGTTGGGCCAACGGCTGTTTGACCGTCGGGCCAACGTTGGCCCAACGTCGGCAAGCCACCGCTGTTGGCCCAACGTTGGCAAAATATAGACATCTAACCTGAGTGTTGGTTGGCAAGCCAACGTCGGCCCAATGTTGGCCCAACGTCGGCAAAATATAGACATCTAACCAGAGTGTTGGTTGGCAAGCCAACGTCGGCCCAACGTCGGCAAAATCTGCCGACCATGCGACCAATAGCCAACGTCGGTCCGACGGCGGAATGCTATCTGGGTTATAGCCATCTATGGTGTGGGGCTACGAATTCCTCTCTTGGCAAAGAAACATGAGAAAATCTGCTGCTGTCTATTCTATCGACGATGAATTGAAGTCCACCTTACTCAATTGAGTCCACTGAACAAAAACAGTCCACTTTGCTTATAGCGAGCTCTGGTTGAGCATTCCTTTGGAGCTTCAAGTCTCTCTGACACCTGGATGGAGATGTCCTCTCCCTTGATAGCCGAGGCTCTAGGAGCCAGGCATGAAAATTCAAGTTCAGCAGGTCCCTCTGAAGATTACCATCAAGGGCTGGGACAACAAGTTTGGCAGGTTGGATAGGTACAATGATATCTGGAACGACAGGTCTACCAGGTCCCAGAAACAGGGCATGTTGGGCTACTCCAGGGCTATAATGAGTACTTTCTGAGAACAGTGACTGAGAATTTTGTTTATCACACTGGTCAGTAGAGGAATGGAAGGGAAGGACAAGAGGTCCAGACATTGCCAGGACAAGCTCAGAGTAAAAATTGCCCCGGCTTTATCATCTTGACTGATACTTGGGTAACTTGTAGCATCTGGTGGCGAATAGGTCTATCCGGGGATGGGGCCATCAGAGGCAAATTTGTTCAAAGTCTCTCGAAGCATGGACTATTCCATGCAAATGACTTGCTTCAGGCAAATCTCTCTAAAGTTGCACCAGGACAAGAGTCTCCAAAGGAGGGCACAGAGAGACCCTGATCTTATACCCCTTCTTTGCTTATGTAAGCCACCACTCTAGTGTTGTCGTGTGGCCACAAGGACAACTTGGCCTTTGCACAAAGACTCAAATTCCTTTAGGGCCAAAAGGACCACTTTTAGTACCAGGAAGTTTATGTACAGATTGCTTTCTGGAATGGACCAAGCACTTTTTGCTGTGCACTCTGCTAAATGTGTGCCCCAACCTTTGTTTGATGCATTTGTAAAAAAAAACTGAACAGCCCCAGAGGAAAGTTTCCTCCTACAACCACCAAAGACGATATGGATGGAGATATTTTGGAATGGGACTATGCTTTTTCAGGGACTCTGGAATATGCCAATTGTTCTTTAGATGCCATTGTATGGGCCTCATGTGAAGGTGACCTGATGGCACCTGGTTATCCATTGTAGTCAGCAGACCTATCAGGGACATGATAGGTTATATCTGACTGAGCAACTGGGTTTCACTGAAAGGGAGTTGATTTTGGAACCCAGGGCTTGTCACCTCTCTGTGGGGGTTGTGGCCACTCCCTAAGCTCAGCTATACTGGTATCCTACAATGTTGAAAACTTGTCCTAAGTTCTGACATAAGGCAAGGGGGGGGGGGGGGCTGTGTGTCCAAGTAACTCTGTCTTGCACCCTGATAAACCATTCATCTAGGTACTGGTGATCCTTATATTCCTTGCCTGAGCCATGAGCTTGACCTCTTTGGCCTCTATGGTGAATTTTATTTGAACTATGGATAGGCCAAAGGGAAAGCAAAAACTTTGGTTCTGATAATGACATCTGAGATACTTTCATCTGGGATGTGAAAATAGGCATCACTGAAATGTAGTGAAGTGGCGAACTCTCCTTTTTGAAGGGACAGCCTGATAGTGATTCTGGGGTTTCCAATTTGAAAGTTTTGATCTTTAAGAACCGATTTAAGGTCCAAGATGGGCCACCACTTTTAGCTGGGTTTGGGAACAAGAAACAGTTGGTTGTAGAATGCCAGAGAGGACTGAATTGTGACGTTTTCCAAAGTTTGTTTTTGGAGGAGGGAATACAATACATGTACTTGCTTCAGGTAGCTGTTTCTGAGGGGTTTGGCATGTCCATTCCTTATTAGAGGTTCCCTAGTGAGAGGAGATTAGATCTTCAATTTGAGGCTGTATCCCTCTTTCGATATCAAAACCACCCTTGGACTCGAACCCTTTGCTGCCAAGACCTGCCAAAATTTTTGCAGTCGGGCCCCTACAGGAATACCTTCTACAACACTGAGGACATTTGTCACAAGAGTGACAGAAGGAGACAGATCTACAAAAGAAGCATGTTTCAGTCTTTATTTGGATTTTTTTTGTAATGGGACTGACAATTTTCTTTTGTGACTGCCCTGTCAAAAGCACAAAAGGTGCAGGAGCCACAACAAACATGAAATTTGCAACTCTCAAAACTTGAACATGTAAGGCAAGAAGCACATTTAGAGTATTGAGAACAAAAGGAACACTCTTACCACTGTCAATCTTTGAAACAATTGCTGGTATTGGTCAGGCGTATACGAAGCAGACATGCAAGGCAGTCTTCTCTTCCCAACACACAGGTATCGTTTCTGCACCCCTTATCATGGCAATGAACACATTTTATATGAGTGTCAAAATTCGCCATTATGTGAGCACAACCTTCTGTCCAGAGGTTATGATATCCATACAATATAATGACAAACAAATCCACACAACCAAACACTTAAAATAGTCACAAAAATATAAAAATTGTTGATTTATTTAGCATTCTAAATCATGCCTAGTATCTTATCAGTTTTATTGTGACAGAAGATATTGGAAGGGCAGAGGAAACGAATACATACAGTTGGTCAAGGTTTGTATAGCTTGAGAAGATCCAGTCCTTTTCTTGCCAAACACAAAAAACAGTATCTGATGTCATAGCCACCGAACAAGTGATGAGAGCTCTACTGGTATGGCCAGAGAAGAATCAGAACATTTTTTCTGATGTTTGGCAGGACTGGCTCATGTAAGAGTAGTCTGTTAGTCGGCAGTAGTCTGTTAGGTCAGATATTAACTAATGAAAATTTAATTTACCCATACCTACATTTTCTAGTTACTTATAAATCTCTAATTGTTAGACTATCCAAGAGTATTATGTTCAATATATTCTTGGCATGTGCAAAATGTTAGTCTCATAAAGTCAAACTGATATAGGTATACTCATAAAAAGAAACGTTTAAACTATTTTCTGTTTGAGGTACAAACACAGCAAACATACCAAATTAAAGCACACAGCTTCCCTATTTTAAAGACAAGTTTTATATCCACCATTCAAGAAGATGTTACTGCCTCCAGATAAAGTTTTGAATGAGAAATCAAAATTTCTATCTGAAATACTAATGATTTTGTTATCATAACCAGTATAGAATTAAAGTTTATTCAGTTTATATACTACACAGACAGTGATATTTCATATGACAGTAAAGCTAAATACCTGTGCTTTCTGGTGGTATGTATAGTATTTCTATAATTTATTTTTAAGATTGGTACAGGAGCAGAAAAACACTTGCTACCATGCACACTTTTGGTCCCAGAAATTGACCCTTTTCACTATGGGGGTACCTCACTTTGAAGTAAAATTTCATGTCTACCTGTATGATCATAAGACATGGGGTTTCAGATTCCTGAGTAAATTTTACATGAGAAACAACCTTCAGACCTTTTGGCGCTTCCAACAAAAATAAATTTTACCTTAGGCTAGCTCTTGGACCACATTAATGATACTAAAAGTACTGATGTGTTTGTTACATGGTAGACATAATTAAATTGCCCCAAAAGTTTTTCATTGTTTTATTATTCAACGGTTTGGCGCTGCATTTGATTATGTTGGTAAAATCTTCACCACTTCTCTAACTATAATAGTTTTATGTTTTGGGCATGTAGCACAGGTCTGGTCTTGAAGATGTATGGTCATTATGGTCACTGGTCATCACTATGGATTGCGGGATTTTAACCCAGACTCCTTACCATAATAAAAAATAGGCTTCATTACATCACAACTACAATGGTTTCATGCCTTGGGTATCTCACATTGATCTAGAATATTTGTATGGCCAGTTTGGTCACTGGTTATAATGTTGGAGGTTGGTATGGAAGTATCATTATAAATAAATGTTCACAAGATTAAATTTGGCATGCACTGACCAGGCAGTTTGGTCTGCTGGTTACTGCGACAAAACGAAGAGACTTTTAGTTTGAATCTTAATCAATTTTAAAATATGACAGATTCTGGGTTATGAAGAGCCTGGTACAGGGTTCAAATCTTACCTTGTCAGAGGAAAGCAGACCAATGTATATGACAAAAGATAAAGAGTTTCCATTATTTTATAGAGTGTATAAATAAGTAAGTGTAATTGTTAAAATTTAAATAAGAAAATCCAGTTGCAGAATTCTGCCATTTTGAATTGACAAATTTATTAATTGAAACAATTATTTTCAACACTACTATCTTATTAACACACACGATCTTTATTATTTATATAGTTAGAAAATTTTTAAAAGTTACAAAGAATTATAAATTAGTTTATTTTGAACTTCATAAGACATTAAGATTATGCAGAGGCTCATAAATATATAACAGTCCTCATAGGACTAACACAGTTTTGCCTATATTTCACTTTGAAAAGCCAAAGTTTAAATGGTTCAACATAGCGAATTCTGAAGCACAAAACAATTAATTGAAAGTTAGTCTTATCAATACTGAGTTCAATGTTCTTGTTTTAAAACTAAAACATGATAGGTTAGTTTATAGATTAGTTTCCTTGTTGACAATTTGGGTAAATCAATTGTTCCCTACTGAGAGAAGTGTTTCTTATGATGTTAAATTCTGATTCCTCCATTTTAGCCAAGTCCAGACTTGAGTTATTTAGTCCAGGGCCTATAGGATGAAAAAGTATGATATATGCCTCCGTTATAAGCTTCTTTAAACCACTGTATGTCTCTTTTGGGAGACTAACAACATAAGATTACCCTATTTAATGTGCCAGTCTAAAGTTGTGTAACTTCTAGACTCATAATCACCATTGTATGTTGACTATAAGATGGTCGAGCACCTATATCAATACAATACTTGTTTGAAGTAGCACTCCAGTTTAATTTTTGTAATGACTCTACAACTATTTATTTAATAGTTTAATGTAATACTTTGAAACATTAATACCCCACAGTTACCAGGCTTCTCCGAATTGATGACCCATGTGTGTCCATGTGGCCGAGTGATTTTGAACCAATGATTTTTTGAGATGTGACAGAGTGATTCTGTTCATACAGAGATAAATAATCACAAAAGTATGGGTAGATTAAATAGATATCATCTAACAAAGTCGTAGTTAACAATTTCTCCAAACACTGGTATCATATTTTTTTCAGCAACTCTGTGGGTTAAATTATTCCATAGGTTATTTATATGTCTTGCACTGAAACCATGAGCTACAACTGGCCTCGAAGGATCAGCCCTCTGTATTCTTTTCAAGATTCCACCAAATGTCCCCCACCAATTACCTGTGTTAGTCCAGTTAATTCCAGGGATCTCACCCATCACTATCCCAGTAAAGAAAACATCTTCTATTGTAAAAGACCCTGGATCTTGACACAGGTTATATAACTCTTCAATAATATCTTTAGTGAAGATATATATCAATCCTAAGCAGTAAGCCGGATAATAAATTTGACCAGGGAAATATCTCGGGTCAACATACCACTTTGATGATTTATCCCTTATTATTTGTATCCATTCTAGTCTGGGACAGAATACAGTCTTCGGTTTTGTGTCATGAGTATTTAGATAGTAAACTAATCCAAAAATATTTAAGAATACATCATCGTCTGTTTTGACTACATAGTCTACATTAGTACAGTAAAGTTTAATCCACTTAATTGCAACTAGCCCTTTATAAATCAAATTCTTGTATGTGTCATGAAAGTTGCCCATAACCAGATCACCATAGAGTTCAGACTCTTTGTCTATTTCTGCTCTGTTCACAATGAAATGGTAATCATACCCCATGATAAATACAATCTTTGTTTGGTTCCTATTCTGAAAGACACTGCTGTTTCCCCAAGTGCTGCGAATAGCTTGCCGCCTTTCCACATTGCGGGGAGAACTGTATATGTAGATGAGAATTTGAGTGGTGCCACCTTGACAAAGGTGCCTGTTATCATGAATGAAATCAGGATAGAAAGATTTGTTCTGAGGGCCCAGGGCACCAGCTTCTACAATTAAAACAGAAAAGGTGTTATATTTTGCATGATGCCAACAAGGATATAATGGTTTATATTCTCCAACACTTGATTTTGTTACTTGATTTTCAGAGGAGTAGCTTATGTATAAGCCAGTATGCCCAGCTGTACCATTTTGTTAGAAGAATCATTTATAAGATGTACAAGACCTGATGCCCTAACAAATATAGTATATAACCACAACTCTCTGAAAATCGTTTTGTGCCAAATCAAAAATCCTAGCTTCTCCCGATTTTTCTTTCAGCATTCATCATCAGTGACATTATAAAGGGTAGAGTATTACAACTGTATATGGAAACCCCCAGATTGAAAATCCCCAGACATTTGCAAACCCATAGAAAATCCCCATGTGGGCTATGGAAAATCCCCCCCCCCCAAAAAAAAAAAAAAAAAAAAAAATCCCCAGTACTATTTACAAATGTTATTATTTATTAATTGCTGCTAATTGATTTTGTATGATGTGGCTTCCAATTCCTGTTATCTTCAAAGCAGATCTGTGGCCCTTCCTTTTCCTTTTATTTATTAATTAAATAAACTATTTTACCTGTATTTTTTAATCTACCTGTACCAGAGTTATGGAGTTATTTTGTCTAAAGTGTGTACACTGTTAATTGCTATTAGGAATGCATGTGGCTTCAAATTCATGTAAAGGTATGAAAATAGCATCAGGGATGACCGTACACCACAAACTGGGGAAATAGTTTTCAACAACATAACATATAGAAGTAGTGAAACAGTACAAAGATCATGATACTTTCAGAGCAGTGTTAGTTATATAAAGGTCCAAATAATGTTTCACTGGAGGAAAATAATGTGTAAGAGAATGAAAATATATGTAAAGATTAATATTAAAACAAGATGGTTCAGTTAACTATAAATTATGAACCTGTAAATTTATTAACTGGAGAATAGCTGTCAATGGAAAAACCACAATCATGTCTCAAATATGGCAGATGAACACACTTTGGCAGAGCCAAAGTTAAAGATCACACCATGATGCACACCTACACCCCGTAACCAATGTCCCCACCAAGTGTCAACCTTCTGCACCTTACGGAATCCAAGAAATAGCCCAGACAAGATTTTAAAACTCATGGTTACTATGACAAGGTCAAAGGTCAAATCAAGATCACACCATGATGTTACATACCTACAACCCCTAAACAATTAGTGTCCCTACCAGGTATCAATTTCTTACACTTTACAGATTCATTGATATTGCCAGACAAAATTTTGAAGGTCAAGGTCACTACAGCAAGGTCAAAGGTCAAATCAAGGTCACACCATGACATTGCAGACCTATAACCCCCAACCAATGTCCCTCCCAAGTAACAACTTCCTACAACTTACGGTTTCTAAGATGTAACCCAGATAAGATTTTATAGGTCAAGGTCACTACAGCAAGGTCAAAGGTCATATCAAGGTGACATCATGACTTTACACACCTACAACCCCTAACCAATGTCCCTAACAAGTAACAACTTCCTACGCCTTACAGTTTCTAAGATATAGTCCGGACAATATTTTATAGGTCTAGGTCACTACAACAAGGTCAAATGTCAAATCAACGCTACACCAAGACGTTGCCCACCTATAACCCCCAACCAATTTCCCTACCAAGTATCAACTTCCTACACCTTACAGTTTCCGAGATATAGCCCAGACAAGATTTTATAGGTCATGGTCACTACAGCCAGGTCAAAGGTCAAATCAAGGTAACATCATGATAGTGTACAACTACAACCCCCAACCAATGTGCCTACCAAGTTTAACTTTCTACACCTTACAGTTTTCGAGATATAGCTTGAAGAAGATAGTCAAGTCAAGGTCACTACAGCAAGATCAAAGGTCATGACATTGCAAACTTTTACCCCTAATTAATGTTCCTACCAAGTATCAACTTCTTACACCTTATGGTTTCTGACATATAGCCTGAACAAGACTTTCAAGCTCAAGGTCACTACGGCAAGGGTAAAATCAAGGTCACACCATGACATTACACATCTACAACCCCCAACCAATGTCTCTACCAAGTATCAACTTCCTACACCTTATGCTTTCTGAGATACAGCCCGGACAAACTTTTTCCCAGCCCCCGCCCACCCAAACTCCCGCCCACCCATCTGGACACTGGGTGAAAACTATACCCCGACAGCCCTTAAGAGCAGTGGGGTAAAAACAGAATGTAGCTCTCCTCTTTGTTTTCTGATTGATTAAAGGATTATTTGTATTCTTTAAAATACCAATATGAAGTGTGCCGCCTAAGTGTTAATCGCTACCAGGGGGGTGGGTTTTGTCTCCATTTTTCACATAGAGGTAGACAAACTCTATAATAACTGCTCAGGAAGTCAAATGACTGACTCAGCATTTTTACACTTTATTGTATGCTCTGGAACCCATTCAAACACCCTTAAAGTCTTTAAGGGTAAAAAAGATTAAAGGTACTTTCAACCCTACTAAGGAAGCAATTCTATCAAAAGAAATGTTATCAACAATTTTTAAAAAGTTGTGCATTTGATTTCAGGTTAAAAGTTTAATATTGAATACATAAAGGGACCACATTAAAATATCAATTCCAGTCCTCAAAGTAAAGTATCTAGTACATTATTAATAATATTATTAAAGTCTCAATTTTAGGGATTTTTGACTTGGGGATTTTCTATGCCCCATCCGGGGATTTTCTATGGGTTTGTAAATATCCGGGGATTTTCATTCTGGGGATTTTCAACGAAACCCAGCAGCACTGTTACAAACATGGATAGATACATGTAAAAATGAATTTGAGTAATTGTATAACAGTAAAATCAAATTGATCTATTTCTTACCAAAGTGCACACCTAAAGACCCATTCATTCCAGAATCATTTTCAGTAGATATATTTTCAAATATCTGACGGTCATGTGAATGATTATTTCCATTGTTCTCCACAACTGAAATAGTAATATTCATTTTTGTATTGATACTGTTATCACCAAGATCATATAACCCTTTGAGATTGTCATCATGCTGCATCTCAGTTAATGCCAGGTGTTCAAAAGAATCATTCTGTAATGATAATCTGAAGTGATCATCAGAAACATAGGAAGATGATCTGTGTAGAGAGGTAGACGCCTTTAGTTGAAAGTGTTCCACTTGAGGTGATAATTTGATGTAAATTGGCAATAACATATAAATTGCTGTTATTATAAATAAAACAGAAAATACACTTTTCACTTGTATTTTCATTCTTCTGTTGCTTTATTCTCGGATGCTTCTTTCATAATCAGTGATTTAACATAACGTAATTGAAAAGTGAGTGATTTGAAGAGGAAAAGCGTTTCACAACTCTTTGCCAGGGCACACTGTGTGAACTTAAGTGAGAATTTAAAATGATATTCTTAAAGATAATAGTATGAGATTTATACATAGGGCTTATTTATTCTTTTTTGTATATAGAACAAAATAAAATTCATAAAAGTAAGCATAAAACAGCTGATAAAATTAAATGCATTTTGGATAAATTATAGTATTAATCATTTTCTAATTTAATTTTAAGAATTCTTATACACCCATTGTAACTACATTATTGATCATGCAATTAAATTGATGGCTTTTTTATTGAAAAACAATTGGTTATTGTTTTGAAGGATTGTGCTTAAAACCTCATTCAATACTCATGAAGTAATTATTCTTGCAGAATCAATTCCAGTAAAACGTCAAAAAGATGCTTCATTTTACAACTTTTTCAATCAAATAACTTCATCTGTAGAAGACACAAAAATTCTTCTTGTTGAACATCTGTTATCAAAACAAAGCTGGTTTTTGGTCTCATCAGGATTATCTTTCCAGACAATCTAAAATTTCTCTGCTAAAGACTGCTTTAAGCCATACTGAAACTGTAGAATAGACAGCAATTCTTTGTAAAATCATCACACTTATTTTAGAAAATGTAAAATTTCTGTGTTAAAAGACTACTTCAAGCCATGGCGAAGACTGAAATTACTTAACATAATGAAAGCTTTGTGTCCCCTGAATAAATCCTTGTCATATTGTCATTGTCTTGCAGCAATGGCATCAGGATCGACCTCGATCGACCTCGATCGATTTAGACGACATCTTTATTCGACATCTAATCCTCATCTGGATTGAAAAAAAAAAATCAATAATTTTATTTCCTTTACAGCTCTTCCCATGGGGGGGGGGGGGGGGGGGTTCGTGAATTCTCCCTGCTTGTGACCCTCACCCCTGGGAGACAGGGGGGATTAGGTATTGTAATCGGGTCTGTATGTCTGTCGGTGCCCATAACTTGAAAGTTAGAAATCAGATCTAATCTATTTTTGAAGTCAGATTTGCAGATTTAATCATACAAGTGGTGAGTCAGATGCAAAAATGAAAAAAAAAAATAAATAAATAAAAAACTTTCATGTGAAGTGTTTTATTAAGAAATCATTTACACAAAAACTTATTGTATCAAATATATAATATCTGTGTATTAAATATAATGTAAATCTATGTGAACAAACCTTTGCACAATTATTCGACATACACATTGTGACAGCCACAATTATATTTAACACACATATGTATAAAATTCTGAGTCACAACAATTGGCTTTTACAGCTCACAAGCATTCACTTAAGCAAGAGTATTGGATTTGGTTGAAAGAAAAGAATTTGGAGAAAAAAAGATCTTGCAGTTCAATCATATTTGGAAAAATAATACTCAGACCACAATTTTTGTTATTATACGCACATGCGATCGACTTAAGAAACTGTTTTATTATCCATTACAAGCTGTATATAATCTATATATAAGGATATATAGGGTGGAAACTTTTTTTTTTATTATAACGATGCCTCCTTAGTGTGATTAAGTAGAGTCTAGTGTTGACTTTTTGTTAATATTTCAGAAAATATGTAACCTACAAATATGTTGCATATCAGTTGAAAGGTACTTTACAGCGCTTCTGCTAATTTTTATTGCACGAAAATCCATGCACAAATAGCAGCTTAATCACAAGTAAAAAACGAGGTTTTTATATTTAATGGTGCCCCTGTATGTATGACAACCATTTTCACATTCTCTGTTTAAATAACGATTTATTTGACTTATTAATAATACAAAATTCTGGGGCCGGATTTACAACGATTCTTAAACTTAAACTCATGTTAAAACTCACCCATAAACTCATTTTTATGAGTTTATGCTCAGACTCAAACTTTTCACATTACAGAAAATTCTTAAACTTAAACTCACCTTAAAACTCAGACATAAACTCATTTTCTGAATTTATGCTTAAATTCACTTTGTTGACATTTTTGAAAATTCTCAGGTTAAGATTTCACTTAAACTCATCTAAAAAATTGAGTTTGCATCAGAGTAGACTCAAGAAATGAGTTTATGATCAATTAATGACAATAAAGCTGAGCCAGAAATTTCCCCCTGTGATTAGATTATGGGCCATATTTACAAAGATCTTACTTATTAAGAGTCAAGATTCACCCTCCACTGTAAGCAGTATAAAGCCTCTATAATAATCATTAACTATAAACTCAAAACTGAGTTTATGCGTAAGAGTTTAATTGCTGAGGTATCAACCAATGAAATGCTTGCTTACATATAAACTAAGTTTAAGAGTTTAATTGCTGAGGTATCAACCAATGAAATGCTTGCTTACATATAAACTGAGTTTAAGTTTATTCTCACATGAGATTACTTCTGAAAATACCAATTTCATCATGATCTCACCTGAAACAAAACTGATATTATGTGTCTGAGTTTAAGCATGAGTTTAAGAATCTTTATAAATCTGACCCCTGGATAATAAAAGTAAAACATCCCTCATTAGACATATATAAAACTATATATCACTTAAAGGTCAAAAGTTTGGGTTTCATGTCCCGTTCAACAGCCAGGGTCATATTGGGACAGGTCCTAAGCATTGTCAATTGTGGGAATTGAACCCACACAGAGGGTACTGTCTGTGAATTGATGTCTAACCTGCTAAACCACTGGAGCACCAAGGACCTCAAAATATACCACTCATGAAGATTAACAATATAATACTTGTGCCACACACTATGTTGCTATCTTGATTCATGATATAGTTTTATTCATGAGGTTTTCCTATTTTACTCTCAAAAAGAAAAATTGGACTTTTTTTTATCTCTTTAATACCCAATTCATACTACAGGCGTTATAACCTGCAGTTATATGCATTGGGTAAAACACCCATATCCTTCAACCACTGCCCAAGGATCATATGCAAACTTATGACATAGTGGCGACCCTCCATTCATTACCTTGCGTGTCCTACAAAAATTTTAAAATGATTAACTAAATTGAATTAAGAATGACTAACTAAATTTAAAAATTGTCAGGTGTTCAGATAAGGGTTTGTTTTATCTCTCAGACAGAGAAAGGTTGTTAAATTTGGTGGGTCTACTTTACTGCAAAAAGACCAGTGAAAACAGTAAAATTTTGCCAATTTTTCTAATGACATGGAATTGGACAGATTTGGTCCCATGTCATTTTAACAGTATGTATTTCTTTATTTGGGATTTAACGTCGCTTTCAACACTGTGTGGGTCACATCACCATGGGTAGTTTTATGGGCAGAGGAAACCAGTACATATATTGCCAGTCAAGGTTCTGTAAACTGCTGCCCATCGGTAAGCAACTACCAACTTTCTGTCATTGGGTCCAGGGTTTGAACCGCAGACCTCAGAGGTGGAAATTGAGTGTGTTAACTGTAAGACCACTTCAGGTCGACAATCATTGGGGCAAATCATATCCACAATACTGTAAAATTACAATTTTACTGTTTTAAATTACAATCAGAACTAGATATCTATAAAAACCTCAAACTTTATGAGTTTTTTTACACACAAATAACCATTAAATGTGGCCATTAAACTCTACATTAGCTTGCATTCTACAAATCTATAAATTGATGTTCTTCAAAAAAACGTACACATTTACTCAATTTATGTAGGCAATAAAAGAATTATGCATTACATCTGTAAGGGTAAAAGAGCATCCTTACAAAGCAGTCTGTTCTGTCTGTATATAGAAATAGATTAAA
This sequence comes from Sabellastarte sp. h YS-2021, assembly GCA_964017235.1. Taxonomy (NCBI): domain Eukaryota; kingdom Metazoa; phylum Annelida; class Polychaeta; order Sabellida; family Sabellidae; genus Sabellastarte; species Sabellastarte sp. h YS-2021. The sequence goes on along the minus strand of OZ024935.1, from coordinate 79,846,944 downwards.
AACTACAGTGGCTTAGAACCATTACACATGTACATATGTACACTTTAAACTGAATTTTAATTGGAATTTATTTAGTAGATGGTTATTACAATACAGAGCATACATATGTTAGATAACTTAATCTATAAATCAGTCACATAAATGGTCATATAGTATCCCAACCTTTGTTTAAAAACATTCACATAGTTAGTCATTGTTAATGATTCTTTCAGATTTCTAATATAATCTGAAAACAAAATCCTTTCTTTATTATTATTTTTTAAATTAATGAACCACATGACAAGTATGGTAATGAAATTACAAGTGTAATAATGATTGTCAATTGTAGAGGTTTTAATGATACCAAGAAGCATTTCATGTATTGAAAAACTAAAAACTTTCTCTCCTAAAAGAATTTAACCAGTCAGAAACTTTCAACCAAAAGTCTCATGACACAACACATTAGTAGAAGTGATGTTCGATGGTACATATACACAAATTACAGTAGTTGCAAACAGCAGTCAACAAGATTCCACTTAAAAAGATTATACCCACCAGATTGTAAGTGGAATGTTTATTGTAGAAATAAAGTCCGAGGGCAAGTACTTTATGACCTATATAAAAGGATGGTACTTCCGGCGGATAATGGACGAGCGGGGAGCGCGAGTCCATTATGCATGAAGTTCCGTCCTTTTATAGAGGTCATAAAGTACGAACCTGAGGACTTTATTTCTATTATAAAGACCAGTATCTTTTATTAATCCATAAATTTTATTGTAAATATGTTTTTCTACACACCTATTTGCCGTACTATATTTTGCCTGTATCGTTTGGTTCTCTATTATCGGTGATCGTCCATTTATTGCCTCAGATAAATGTACGCGAAGATATGCGCACTGCATTGTTTTGTGTAGTCTGCGCACTTCCGGTCTTTATAATTCGATACTTTAATAAAAGGTAAATCTAATCATTTCTCACCCCTTCTAACATATTAAATGTAACAATTCTGAGTGACCTAGAGTGAGAAATTAAAGGAAATGAAAAGCCCAATACAATTAGAGATTAGTAAATTTTCCAGTTTTCCAGTCTGGATTTTGTAAGTCATGCAAATGTAGTTGTAGCTTCATGAAACATATTAGCAGATCTCTTTGTCCAGCAGATGAACATATTTACGAGTTTGCAGAAGGATAAATGTCATTTTTTTTCGGCTGGCAATTTTTATCTGTTACGTGTACAGATTTTTTTCCCATTTAAAAAAAGAAATTCATCATAATTCAGCCCATAACTGACAAACTGTAAAGAACATTCATCTTACACTGCTAGAAAAAAGCCAACATTCCAGTTGAAATCTAATCAATGTTCTTTCCCCAAAATAGAAATAAATGTACATTGATTTTCAAAAACATCTTAAGTGATTAAAACTGTTGCTGTATGAAGTGTAATGGCATGAATCATGACAAAATGAACACAAACTTAAGCATCTCTCACATCCTACCGAATATGTTCCCAAGTGATGGCCACGGGCAGAAATGGGTCACCTTGTAAAACACAGATCTTCTGTAGGTATTTTGTGAGCACACAGCACATGAGTGGAAATATTGGTTTGAGGATTATTTTTTGTGGGTTTCAAGAACACTGACATGCAGTCAGGCCTTTCACACTACAGACAGTATCACCCACGGTAACCCTCGTTTGGCGAAATGTCCTTGTCCTTGGATCACCATCTAACGTATGTTTGCAAACTTGTGAGTCAGTTGCAAACTGTGGCATTACCTTGCACGTCCTACGAAAGTCTTAAAAATGTTTAAAAATTTCTACCTCTGAATTTGGTACCGTGAGCATGCGCAGACGAATTCAAGCATGGGCAGATGAATTTCTTGAGACGGTAACTGAAGGTGTGGCCCACGGTGTATATAAGGTTGTGACACGGTCGTCTTTCGGTGTAATACATCGACATAAGGTAAGCTGAGGTACCTGGACATTTCGCCACTGTGACACATGGTTGCATACGAATCTCGGACCGTAGTTGAAGGACAGGGGCATCTCGCCAAACACCTAAAACACTGTGAATTACATGGCCTGTAGTAGGAGCAACTCGGATGAAATGGGGTGACCTGGGAGGCGGTTCCTCTACTTAGGAACACCTGTAACTGTGGGACATACCGCCTGTAGTGTGAAAGAGACACTCTTGTAAAGATTTCCTCCCGAAACTGGCCACAGCCTAAAAATTTCACAAAAATCGCAGGGCCCGTACATATGCTAACCCATACAGTGGGATGTAAGAGTAGTTATAGGTATGTGGTCACTCCTACTTCAATGATAACTGGGTCAATCAACAAATCGATATTTGATTGTTTGTAATACATGAAGACAGAGAGTGATTCATTATTATGTATTGCAAGAGTAACAAAGGTGAAATCTGCCACTAGGAGTGGGGTGTGGGGGTGGGGCGGGGAGGGGAGGGGGGAGCTCCCTTTGAAAGTAAGACAAAAGAAGACTGCTCAGACAGTGCAAATCTCTGCCAAGGCATGATACATTACCTCTCTTTTCTAAAGCAAAACGGCTCCATAACAAGGAAATGGAGAAATCCGGATCTTTAATAATTTTTGTATCTAAGCAGTAATCCAGATCAGTCTCAAAATGTAATAGGATCTAAGTTGGACCATGACCAATCTTCTCAATTCTTTCAAGAAGATCCAACCATGAGTATTTCTGTAATCTTGCTAAAAGACAAGACAGCCTGGATGTGACTTGACAGGACGGACAGACAGACAAATGGTTATAAACTTAATACCTTCTTGGCAGGGGTAATAATCAAATTTGGGCTGACTTTGTATCAGAAAAGATGAGGGGGGGGGGAGGCGTCACAAAAATTACGAATGTTTAAAGAATTTTGGTGGTGGGTTCCTCACTGCAAATTTTACACACTATGGTGAGTTCCAAATTTCTTATCACATTGTTGTATACAGAGTCACTCAAGAACAAGACATTCAAACTATTGCTTGTACTTTGATAAAGTGACCATACTGTATTCTAAACCATGGTAAATCTCACATTAATTTATCTACTAAATCAATACTAATTATACCTTACTAATATCACATGAGTTTACATTGAGCTGCTGTTAAATATCACTGTCTAATGGAATTAAGTTAAGCCATGTAAAAAAATACACTAATTTATCACCAGTTTGAAAATTATGTAAAATTTTGTAAATTTCATGTAAATGACAATACAAACTATGCTAACAATCTAACAATAATAAACAAGAGGGTCAGAGGTGCCCCAAAAGGCGGGTTGCGCACGCAGGAAACAAGGTTAGCAACTGCTCTCATTAAATTTAGGAACAAGGAAAGAAATGTTAGGTTACCCACTTAAGGTAAATGTGTTCGACGTGCTAAGAAATGTAATACTTCTAATCTAAACACGAACAAATGGACAGAAAAACAAGACAAATGAACGGACGGATTTACACCAATTTCGAAAGGAACCTAGCTATGATGGTGATGTATGTCCCTGTGAAGTTTGAATTAGATTGGAGTAACAGTTTTCGAGTTAGAGTCCGGAAACAAAAATGTGGACGGACAGATGGATGGACAGAAAAACGGACAAAAACGAAGAAACGGACGGAAAAACGGACAAACAAACAGACGGAATTTCACCAATTTTAAAAGGAACCTAGCTATGATGGTGATCTATCTCCCTGTGAAGTTTGAATTTGATTGGTCAAACCGTTTTAAAGTTAGAGTCCGGAAACGAAAATGTGGACAAACAGATGGATGGACAGACAAACGGACGAAAAACGGACAAACGAACACACGGAATTTCACCAATTTCGAAAGGAACCTAGCTATGATGGTGATCTATCTCCCTGTGAAGTTTGAATTTGATTGGTCAAACCGTTTTAAAGTTAGAGTCCGGAAACGAAAAATGTGGACGGACAGACGGACGTCGGACACATCAATCTAATAGGCGGGTTGGTTACACGCAACCCGCCTAAAAATGACTGTTATCTCACTGATGTATGAAGAATAACATGATAGCCCTGAAATTTCAAAGGACCAGAACACAGCTTCTATTGTAGAAATAAAGTTTGTGGGTGAGTACTTTATGACCTCTATAAAAGGATGGTAGTTCCGCCGGATAATTGACGAGCTCAGTACCTGAGGACTTTATTTCTATTATAAAGCCCCGCTCCATTTAATATTATTATAAATATAATTTTTTTACATATACATTTTTGGTGCACTATATTTTGTCTATTTCTTTTACCTCTCTATTATCGATGATCGTTCATTTATTGCGTCAGATAAATGGACGCAAAAAACATGCACACTGCATTGTTTTGTCTTAGACTGCACATTTCCAGTCATTATAATTAATCAGTAATTGAGCTGCTGTTAAATATCATTGTCTGGTGGGATTAAGTTAACCAATGTAAAAAAACACGCTACTCACTAATTTATTACCAGTTTAAAAATTAATTTAAAAACTAGAGGATCGCTCGCAAAAAAAAAAGATAATGTTTTTGCATAGCAAAAACAAAGCGTCCCGAAAAGGATATAAAGGTGAGTGCTAAAGTATTAAGAAAATGCTTCGTTTCTAGCCTTATACTGTTGTGGCAACCAAAGTCAGCGCAGTCTGCTCTATCTAGCACGGTTTTCAAGATATAAGCATTTTTGTGTTTTGCAAAAAATAAAAAAATTAAAAATGTCCGCTATAGTTGGCGAGACAAAAATATTTTGAAAATTGGCATGGCTACTCTGCAGAGATACCCAGCAGGTCCAAAATTTTGTTGGGTTTACTCCATATAGCACGGTTTTCGAGATATAAGCATTTTTGTGTTTTGCAAAAACTTTGAAAATTCAAAATGGCCACCATTTTTGGGGAGACAAAAATTTTTGTCAAGACCACTGCCGTGGTGTGTATCTCCCGCCGAGCATTAAAGCAGAATAAATAGCTTTTCCGAGATATTCACAATTTTTCATTTTCGTGTGTGAAAGGTCTTCCAAAAGTAGGTGAATGAGTTATTTGAGAAAAATTGGCTATCTGCAATACTATTAAGAGATAATTCACATTTACTCATTTTGAGTAGGTGAATAATTATCTATGGGTCTGAAACTTCACCAAGTGAAAGCTCTCCCACAAGTAGGTGAATGAGTTATTTGAGAAAAATTGGCTATCTGCAATACTTTTAGAGATAATTCGCATTTACTCATTTTGAGTAGGTGAGTAATTAGCTATGGGTCTGAAACTTCACCATGTGAAAGCTCTCCCACAAGTAGATGAATGAGTATTTGATAAAAATTGGGTATCCGCAATACTTTTACAGATAATTAGCATTTACTCATTTTGAGTAGGTGAATAAATAGCTATGGGTCTGAAACTTCACAGAGTGAAAGCTCTCCCAAAAGTAGGTGAATGAGTTATTTGAGAAAAATTGGCTATCTGCAATACTTTTAGAGATAATTTACATTTACTCATTTTGAGTAGGTGAATAATTAGCTATGGGTCTGAAACTTCACCAAGTGAAAGCTCTGCCAAAAGTAGGTGAAGGATTTATTTGAGAAAAATTGGCTATCTGCAATACTTTTAGAGATAATTCGCATTTACTCATTTTGAGTAGGTGAGTAATTAGCTATGGGTCTGAAACTTCACCAAGTGAAAGCTCTCCCAAAAGTAGGTGAATGAGTTATTTGAGAAAAATTGGCTATCTGCAATACTTTTAGAGATAATTCGCATTTACTCATTTTGAGTAGACGAGTAATTAGCTATGGGTCTGAAACTTCACCAAGTGAAAGCTCTCCCAAAAGTAGGTGAATGATTAATTTGAGAAAAATTGGCTATCTGCAATACTTTTAGAGATAATTCGCATTTACTCATTTTGAGTAGACGAGTAATTAGCTATGGGTCTGAAACTTCACCAAGTGAAAGCTCTCCCAAAAGTAGGTGAATGAGTTATTTGAGAAAAATTGGCTATCTGCAATACTTTTACAGATAATTCGCATTTACTCATTTTGAGTAGGTGAGTAATTAGCTATGGGTGTGAAACTTCACCAAGTGAAAGCTCTCCCAAAAGTAGGTGAATGATTAATTTGAGAAAAATTGGCTATCTGCAATACTTTTAGAGATAATTCGCATTTACTCATTTTGAGTAGGTGAGTAATTAGCTATGGGTCTGAAACTTCACCAAGTGAAAGCTCTCCCAAAAGTAGGTGAATGAGTTATTTGAGAAAAATTGGCTATCTGCAATACTTTTAGAGATAATTCACATTTACTCATTTTGAGTAGGTGAGTAATTAGCTATGGGTCTGAAACTTCACAGAGTGAAAGCTCTGCCAAAAGTAGGTGAATGAGTTATTTGAGAAAAATTGGCTATCTGCAATACTTTTACAGATAATTCGCATTTACTCATTTTGAGTAGGTGAGTAATTAGCTATGGGTCTGAAACTTCACAGAGTGAAAGCTCTCCCAAAAGTAGGTGAATGAGTTATTTGAGAAAAATTGGCTATCTGCAATACTTTTAGAGATAATTCGCATTTACTCATTTTGAGTAGGTGAGTAATTAGCTATGGGTCTGAAACTTCACCAAGTGAAAGCTCTCCCAAAAGTAGGTGAATGATTAATTTGAGAAGAATTGGCTATCTGCAATACTTTTAGAGATAATTCACATTTACTCATTTTGAGTAGGTGAGTAATTAGCTATGGGTCTGAAACTTCACCAAGTGAAAGCTCTCTCAAAAGTAGGTGAATGAGTTATTTGAGAAAAATTGGCTATCTGCAATACTTTTAGAGATAATTCACATTTACTCATTTTGAGTAGGTGAGTAATTAGCTATGGGTCTGAAACTTCACCAAGTGAAAGCTCTCCCAAAAGTAGGTGAATGAGTTATTTGAGAAAAATTGGCTATCTGCAATACTTTTAGAGATAATTCGCATTTACTCATTTTGAGTAGGTGAGTAATTAGCTATGGGTCTGAAACTTCACCAAGTGAAAGCTCTCCCAAAAGTAGGTGAAAGAGTTATTTGAGAAAAATTGGCCATCTGCAATACTTTTAGAGATAATTCACATTTACTCATTTTGAGTAGGTGAGTAATTGGCTATGGGTCTGAAACTTCACCATGTGAAAGCTCTTCCAAAAGTAGGTGAATGAGTTATTTGAGAAAAATTGGCCATCTGCAATACTTTTAGAGGTAATTCGCATTTACTCTTTTTGAGTAGGTGAGCAATTAGCTATGGGTCTGAAACTTCACCAAGTGAAAGCTCTTTGGGATAGCTGCTCTGCAGAGATACCCTGAAGATAAAAAATTTTGTTGAAATCGCTCTATGTAGCACGGTTTTCGAAATATTAGCATTTTTGTGTTTTGCAATTTTTGCGCAAAAATTCGAAAATTCAAAATGGCCGCCATTTTTGGCAAGACAAAATTTTTTTGAAAATTGGCATGGCTACTCTCCATAGATACCCTGCGGGTCAAAAATTTCGTCGAAATCGCTCTATCTAGCACGGTTTTCGAGATATAAGCATTTTTGTGTTTTGCAATTTTGCGAAAAATTCGAAAATTCAAAATGGCCGCCATTTTTTGCGAGAAATTTTTTGTTTGAAAATTGGCAGCTAATCTGCAGAGATACCCTGCGGGTCAAAAATTTCGTCGAAATCGCTCTATCTAGCAGGGTTTTCGAGATATAAGCATTTTTATGTTTTGCAATTTTTGCGAAAAATTCGAAAATTCAAAATGGCCGCCATTTTTGGCGAGACAAAAATTTTTTGAAAATTGGGAAAAGTACTCTGCAGAGATATCCTGCGGGTCAACAATTTTGTCGAAATTGCTCTATCTAGCACGGTTTTTGAGATATAAGCATTTTTGTGTTTTGCAATTTTTGCGAAAAATTCGAAAATTCAAAATGGCCGCCATTTTTGGCGAGACAAAAATTTTTTCAAAATTGGGATAACTACTCTGCAGAGATACCCTGTGGCTCAAAAATTTCGTCGAAATCGCTCTATCTAGCACGGTTTTCGAGATATAAGCATTTTTGTGTTTTGCAATTTTTGCGAAAATTTCGAAAATTCAAAATGGCCGCCATTTTGGGCGAGACAAAAATTTTTTGAAAATTGGGAAAACTACTCCGCAGAGATACCCTGTGGGTCAAAAATTTCGTCGAAATCGCTCTATCTAGCACGGTTTTCGAGATATAAGCATTTTTGTGTTTTCCTTATTTGGAAAATTCGTAATAATTAATTAATCATTAATTACTCGGCCATTTCTTGACCAATCAATGCCAAAATCTAATGATTTCCAGATTTTAATAGAATGAATGTATTTGCCAAGTTTCAGGTGAATTGATAAAATTCCTTTCAAGTTATCATCCGGACAAGCTTCCCCATCGAAAAAAGACATTTTTGGTCATGTGACCTCTCTGATTGGTTGAAATGTCACTGCAGCATATTCAAAAAAATTCCCCAAGGCTACTGCCTAAACCTGCCAAATTTGAAAAGAATCCGCCTAACGGTTACAGAGTTATAAGGAAAACAAAATGCGGAGCCGGCGGAGCCGGCGGAGCCGCCGGAGCCGGCGGAGCCAGAAGCTCTCCCATACACAAACAAGCGTCCCTTGCGGGACGCTTAATTAGTTAATTATGTGTAAATGACAAACTATACTAACAGTAATAAAAATACTAGGTTATCTCACAGATGTATGAGAATATGATAGCATTGAGACTATCCTTTCTTTTTCTCTTTCCCTCCCAGTAGGTTTTCTAACTACCGAACACTGATGGTCACCTTGGTGACGACCCGATTATGTTTTACAACTTCTGATCTTTGTGTAATATGATTTGGATGGTGTGCCTTAGAATCCACTGGTTCGGAGATTAAGCACATGGATACCTGATACTCAATACCGAGACCCTGAAATCTTAGAGGACAGGAAAAAAAGCTTCTGCTCGAATAGAAGTTCCTGATAGCAGGAAGAATATCAATGGAAGAAGTGTGTGACCTTTAAGGACCTGACACATTGACCCCTGCCAAGGAGGTTATGTTATTGGTGCTGTTTATTTGTTTGTCGGTAAAGTAACTCAAATAATTATGGACAAATTTTTATTGAAATTTTTCAGGAAATGTCTACAATAGCACAAGGATCCAAAATCACCATCTTGTACAAGGAATTTTTAAAAGGATTTAAAAAAAGCAATATTAGAGGGTGTTGGGACTTTGCAGATGTAGGTACTCTCACAATGCTCTTGTTAGAGTAAGAAATCTAAAATTCGCCACATATATGAAATTTGCCACATGTGAAAATACTAATAAATGAATTGTGGTGAGATTTGTTGACTGTATACTAGTAAATTAAGGCTTTTTGAACTGAAAAATACTAATTTTTGGACAAAAACATAATTTTCTTCATAAAATTAACTAAGGTTTTAGAGGTGGCGAATTTTAGATTCCTGGCGAATTTTAGATTTCTTACTCTATTTGTATTTAAAGGGTGGATGCTATTTATGAGAGTTCCATTTAAAGTGGTTCAATTGTAAACTAGACTGGGCAGACCCGACGTCAACATAGGAATTCAATGGGTTGTAACTTAAGGGTTTAATAAATTATAGTAAGTAACGTAAGTGAATATACACAGTCAATAATTTCTCACATTCACTACTATAAAACACTGACTATTATAAAACATACATATTTAATTGTATTATTCATCAATAATGGAAGAACTTAAACACACTACTTGTACTTATGTTACCAAAAATATTGCACCAAATGTTAAAAAAACATAGTGAAAAATATATAAAATTATGTACAGTGGATTCTCTATAAGAAGAACCATTATAAGAACAAAGCTATAAATAGAATCAAAACAATATTACATATCAGTGTTAAAAATCACAAAGCACATGGAAATAATTTTTCTGTTTATTTGACTTAAAATAAACAAACATTACTTAGAAAAGTAATCATCTGGTTTTCATAAACATTACTATAACTTGGCCAGAAGTGCAATAAACATGTAAAGACATTCAAAACCTATTTTACAGAGTATATCTATGATGTTTCACCAACGTATTTGGAAAATTTGATGGTAATTGAAATTTTTTATAGAGAAATATCCTTACCATTTCCTAACAGTAGCTATTTGTAGGAGCCATCCAACTCAATGGCCAACACAGGGATGCGATTTTAAGGTTATTTAACAACCTTAACCAACCACTGAGTTACAACAGTCCATTCTCTCACCATTAATTTACTTGGAAACTAGTGACCATGATAACAGGAATATTATCCTTTATTAATCTAACAAACTGTATACACAGTCAAAACTGTGAAGAGCAACCATCCAGGGGAAAATCTAAGTGTAAAGAGCTGCTGTTAGTAAGTACAATAGATCATGAATATAAAGTATATTGCGATTTTTTAAAAGGAAAGGGTGGTTGCTCTTCGCAGGTTCAGTGCTCTCTTGGGACATAAAAAGGGTGGTTGCTGGTTGCAGGTGGTTGCTCTTTTCAGGTTTAAATTAATGTAAAATGTCATGAGCCGTTTCAAAGGTGGTTGCTCTTCGCAGGTAGTTGCTAAAGAAATTTTGATTGTAGAACTAACATGTATAATAAAATTCTGCAACACATTTCGTTTAGAGACAAGGGAAATTCAACAATGCCTGGGAAATCTGACCTTTGACCCCTAACTAGTTTCTTAATAGCAAACCAACCATTAGACAAGATACTACTTTATGGGCTTCCTTATCTGAACTGGTGAGTGATGGGGCAATTATATGGAGGCACCTTTGAGGGTTCTGCAACGGTGACCTTGACCTAATAGGCACATGGTAAACACACTCGGTGACACCTCGCTTTAATCAACTCATTAATAACACTTAGTCACACTGACAGCTAAGGTCTATTGAGTCATAGGCTCTTTTATCATCTCCGCAGCTGATAGCACAATATTTTGCCTGAATATACACAATATTTTATGGTTTTCACAAACCCAGGGTATACATTCGCGGACATTTTTCTAAGAATTAATTTTATTTAAGTCTTTTTTTCCCCCCAAGAATAACAGAAATTTCTCAGAATGAGACTTTTTTTGGATTACTTAGAATTAGTAGAATCTTTGCTGATCAAAATGAAGGAACTATCGAAAAAGGAACTGAATGTAACATTTTGAAAATTCTTATTCTTAGTAACTTTAATTTCTTATTCTTAGGATTGTTACACTTGGAGAAAGCCTGGAAAGTTAAATTAATTGACAAACTACTACACATAAATACTAAAATATTATGTAGTGAATTCACATTAGTGTTGGTGGTTATCATTGAGCAGTTCTACTGGGATACATTTTGGAAAAAAAATCTTACTTTACTACCACAAGCATAGTAATTATTACTTCTGTGTACACTATAGTAAGAGTCAATCTAAACACTAGAGGTTGCACATTGTGTTTCTTTTTTCTCCAACAAACATAAAACTTGAAATTATGATGTCCTATATTAGGTTTAACATTATTTTTCAAGAGATTAAGAGTCAAAATAAGATTTAGTGTGCAAATCAGAAATGTTTTACGCAAGTATTTTACAACTTGGTACACTACCATCGACTTTCAATCTTTTTTTTTTTGTTTGACTACAAGTTTTGCATTTCAAATGCTCCCTACTAATTTCCACAATACTGAAACATAAATCCTGGTCATATGTATATGTGCCTAAATACGATTTAATATAACCATGAAATCCTTTATATTTCTAATTAGAAAAACATTGTCAGCACAATGAATTGCTATGTATGTTAGCTTTTACATCACAACACTGCTTTATCTGAATATCTCCTAACACATATATTAGTGTTTTATGAATAGCAAACCTTCCTGTGCATGCTTGGAAAAACTAGGCTATTTTTAACAAAAACAGATGACACAGAGACCATTCAATATACCTAGCCATATTACTGTAATATTTGTGATAAAATTACAAAACAAAAATAACAGCAAATATAAATAAAATTATCTTCTGTATTTTATAGCACACATTGGACCACACTCCAACAATTCATCCAAATTGCTTCCACACTTTTGAAACAGAATGGAGGCTGTACACCAAAAAAAAGCCCCAAAAAATTAAAATTATGACATCAAATATTATTGTGTGTGATGTCAGTTATCTAGGAACAGTTACAAGGACAGTAGTGTAATATGGAGATCACTCCACCAAGCCCAATTATCAAGTTAACCAAAGTAATATAAATGCTGCATATCTCCCTAATGACAATACCTTACCCACCCTATGAAGAGTAAAAGCACAATTATTAAAATAGCGTCATCCTACACTTTAAGGTTTCCGAGACATAGCACCGACAAGATTTCAAATGTCAAGGTCATTATGGCAAATTCAAAGGTCAAATCAAGGTCACACCATGATGCTGCACACCTATTCCCTGCCACCCACATTAACAGTCCTGCCAAGTATCACCTTCCTACACCCTCCAAGATATAGACTGGATAAGATTTTAAAGGTCAAGGTCATAATGGCAAGGTCAACAAAGATGCTGCACACCTACATCTCCTAGCCAATGTCTCTACCAAGTATAAACTTCCAATACCTGACAGATTCTGATACAATCAAGACAATATTTTTTTCTGATGGAGTAAAAACAAAAGATAATGTTCACAATGAGAAGCATCAAAGACGTAATAGTCGTGTTTTTAATGCTCAAAATATAATACAATTCTTAGAATACCCAGAGTAGGGGGTAAATCGTTTGGCTTTGTGGGTATCGATATTGAATGTAAAAATATTTCAATATCGGGCGATATCGGGGGGTTGAAAATATCTACCAAATAATCCGAACTTGGGAAAATGAAAACGTTTTATTTTAGTGTATCCCGAACTGCTTACAGGAAGTGAAATTTATCAAAACAAAACATTGCAGTTTTCATCAAAAATGCATTGAAAACTTCAAAAATGTGAGGGAAAAGTGTACAATTTCTTCAGATTTGGGCTTTATATCAAATATTAACAGTGTAAGTTTACAGTTTTAATTAAAATGGCGATATTGAAATACGTGTTTAGATCTCGATATCGGGAGTCCAGTTCTAAAACAATAAATATCGGCAATATCGATAAACAATTTACCCACTAACCCAGAGCATCTATAAAATATTTATTTGGAAGAGTAATTATATACATCTTAAGTTTTTACTCAATACAAAACAAATACTACCCGCTATGTGTTTTCTACCATTGTATATATAGCAAAACAGTTAGCACAAAAGAGTTAGTGTGGGATAGTAAGGTGTAAAGACTGCGCAATAAACTTAATTTCAAATACTTATCGTGGCAACTAATGACAAAAGATCAGTCTTAAACTATATTTATATAAAACATTATCACAGTTTCATTGAGACAGAAGATTAACAAAATATCACAAACAAGTTTCCAATATATAACTTAAGATAAATATCATTGTAATAAATAAGTAAATTGACTATACAATAAAGCACACAAATAATTCTGCTGTCTGATATAAATTAAATTTGCAGCAAGTAAAACAGCATTTCTGTGTTACCAATCTAAACTGCAAAAAACAAGGCTTGAAAGTGTTCTGGTCTACAAGCACTAGCTGCAAAGCCATCAGAGTCATGAGTAGTACACTAGAAGTGAATAACACAAATTCTCAGTCAGATACATCCCATATCTGGCCTAGAACTCAAGACAGTCACCCATCCAAGCAACAATGTAGCCCATTGCTGCTAAAACTTCAGTGATGTGACTGGTACTCATCCCACTATGCCAATTCTCATGAAGGTCAGGTGACAAAAAAAACCAATGTCACCCACCAAGTATCAACTTCCTACACCGAACAGTTTCCGAGATATAGCCCGGACAAGATTTTCAAACTAAAGATCATTACGGTAAGGTCAAAGGTCAAATCAAGGTCACACCATGACGATGCACACCTACACCCCCTAACTAATGTCCCTACCACATATCAACTTCCTACACCTTACGGTTTCCGAGATATAGCCCAGACAAGATTTTATAGGTCAAGGTCACTACGGCAAGGTCAAAGGTCAAATCAAGGTCACACCAGGACGTTGCACACCTACACCCCCTAACCAATGTCCCTACCACATATCAACTTCCTACACCTTACGGTTTCCGAGATATAGCCCGGACAAGATTTTATAGGTCAAGGTCACTACGGCAAGGTCAAATCAAGGTCAGACCATGACATTGTACATCTTCAACCCCTAACTAATGTCCCTACCAAGTACCAACTTCCTACACCTTACAGTTTCTGAGATACAGCCCAGACAAACTTTTCCTGCCGCCCACCCGGACACCATGGGTGAAAACAATACCCTGACAGTCTTTAAGAGCTGTGGGGTAAAAATCTCTAATCCCCAGAAACCAGAGCCTCAGTAGAGCTCACACTTAAAATATCAAGATGGATCAAATTAATGCATTAAACTGAACCCCTAGACTGGAATTTTTAGATATTTGTCCAATACCCAAGTGTCATGTAAGGATGGTTATGCTCTAGTTCCAGACACTTAGGGAAGGAATCATACACTGGACTCTGTATAGGTAGAACCAGTGTGACTGGAATTTAGGAATAAGTGGAACACTATTTTATGGTCCCAGCTTAAGAAAATGTGGTATTTTTATTGGGACAAGTGGAAACCAGCCATAAGTAGAACCACATCCTGTGGACATCGGAAGTACTAGTTACACAGAGTCTACTTGCATCAACATGTCAATTAATATTTGGTTTTCGATATCAATATAAAAAAGTGTTCATTTCAATATCATTTCTAACAAGTCATGACGCAGTATTTTTCAAATGTATTATTTTATGACTACTTCATATTATCAACATTTAAATATTGAAACATTTACTTCGAGATAATTAAGAAATTTGACTACTCATACAAAAATCTTGTTCTAAACTTAGATCTACCTTAAATATCTGTTATTTTTATTTTCATTAAATATATTACCAGGGATGTAATGGATACCTTGGAACCCGAGGTTTTAGTAATATTTTTCCACTTCCAAATAAGACACTGGCCTACTTTACTGACAATATTCAACCGCTTGCTTTAACTGCTTCATAAATGCTTAACTTCCTGTATACATCTTTTTTTTTACTATTTCACCTAAAATATCAACAAACACTTCAAACTGAAATCACTGTTAATTCTAAAATCTCCAAATAAATTTCACCACAATTACAGACGTTTTCCCCAGCACAACTTTTGTGATTCGGTTGCATCCTTGGTTAAGCCTTTGTCTGAAAATCATTTTGTACAACATTACCACCTATACCCAGATCACACTTTTCTGTGTTGGGCTTATGAGACACATACGAGCACAAAATATTCAACTTGAGGCTTGCTTCTGGCTCAATGCTTCAGTCTTATTGAATTATGTTTCACAAATCTGGATACATATTTGGGTCAGATGCCCTAGACAGCATTTTCAGGATGCGATGGGTTTTCAAGAATGTTAGAAAAACCTGCCATGAATTTTCACTTGTTAAACTAAACTGTACACACCAAAAGGGTGAAGGGGGTGGTTTTGAGTGGCTATATAGGGTGGCTTATTTTTGCACTGATGTAAAACTGATCTCATTCTGGGATTCTGCGGTTTACATTCTGGTTTTCTGCGGCTACACCCAAGATCAAATAGGTCACTGACAAGAAATGACACTTGTCAAACCAAAACATGGCAGTTTCCTCTGAACAAACCTGCAACAAAAGTTCCCAAATGTACCAATAATATGGAATAAAAGCTAGCAATTTCTTCAGATTTGGCATTTGTTTAAAATATTTTAAGTTTTCCTTATATGTGCTGACAAGCAAGATGACGTTTGTAAAATTTCATCACGGTTTTTCGATGCCAAGATGCCACGGCTACCAACCCACCCCTAATTTCCACAGAAACTGTCAGGACTGTTTCTTTGATACAAATGGAATTCAATTTAACAGCATTTAACTTAAAAGGGTGTGATTGTGTTTCCAAGGCAAATATCAGGGCTGCTTCCTGGATACAGAGGGAATTCCATTTAATAGACTTGTCCTTAAAAGGATTTTGACTGTATCACCATGGCAACTATCAGGAATCTTTTCTTGATACAAATGGCAGAACTTTCAGCGTCAGTTTATCATGCAAACCCATCAGATCGTAAATATCATCCAGTGCCATCTTCTGGAGGGGCAGACCATTAATCTCCAGGATTTCATCCCCAATTCCGAGTAGTCCAGCAAAGAAATGCTCAGGAAGCCCATCTCCAAGTCTCGACACAAAGATACCTGGAAATAGACAAGTAAAAGGTCTTCATAATATCCCTTTCAACAGCTCACAGAGAAAGATAGGAAGTATTTGTAGTATAAATACATGTAGAAATATGACAAGGAAAAACTTTTGAAAAAAAAATGTATTATAATAATATATATATATTTTTAAATCATACAGGGAAACAGAAAAGGCTGGTCCCCACTCAAAACCAACATGAAAGAGTACCATTTATAAGTTATAATTTGTTCAAAATCCAAAATTTTACAGGACATATACAGGTTTAATTAAATCCTCAAAATTGTCCATTTAATAAGATAGGCAAGTCAATTTTGACCATTTCATGAAAAGGACAAGCAAATACTGGATGAATTGTCTATTTCATAAAATGGGCAATCTCATGGATGGGATATAACAATGATAACATATAAATTTTTTTCTGGTCAGTTTTGTTTGATTTTGTAAATTAATAAGTTGTGATGTGTTCTTATATTCTATTGCTTCATTTTACCTGTGATAATTATTTTGCATTCCAAAATGGTACGCTGCACAGTGACCTTAGACACGTCTTTTGTGCAATGCTTGAACCGCGAATATAGAACGGTAAATAAAATAACACTGTTGAATTCTGGTTGCATCGTCCCTTCGCGTACAAATGTAAACAAACAACTCACGGTAAAATAAAATGTAAATTATATGCAGCAAATATAAAGTTAAATAATTCAGTGGGGATTTTTATCAATATTTCATTTAAAGATCAACTACTCATTAATATGACATTGCAGACTTCTGAGGGGGATTTAATTCCTAACAATATATTAACCAAAAGGCTGTTTACACATCCATCACTATGCACGTTTAGTTAATGGAACAGCCAACATGGCGCTGGATTTGTTTTGAATTTTGCCTGAGATTTACAGCTTGTTTTGACCAAAATATTAGTGTAACCATTTTAGAATAGGAATAAAAGACAAGTTCTCGTGCTTTATGATGGTTTTAAACTATCGATCGCCTGTGTTAAAGCACTCAGCCCTTTGGGCTTCGTGGCTTTAATACAGCCGCTCGATAGTTTAAAACCATCATAAAGCACTCGAATATGTCTTTTATTCCTATAATATGTGATTGTAATTCTGTCATTGTATGTGTCAATATATTTGTGTGGGGACCCCCCACCCCCTCCTCCCAAAAAGCAGCAGCAATTAAGAGAGGCTAATTCAAACACATTTAGTTGGCACAGTGTTGTTTCAGACATATGTTCAGTACAAAGCTTTAAGAAATAAGTCAGGCACTGAGCCAAGCAGATTATCATCCATTTTATACCTTGAACTGTTTTATGTCTTATCCATTATCTCTTTTCATTCATTTCATCATTATTGTATAACAATGTCAACATGCACCTTGTGTCTATGTCTTTTCTGCACACATATTTGAATTTACTTCATCCACGGTTAATATTTGGTTATTGACAAGAAGGAAAAGTATGGTATTCGAACACCTTCTGCCTGTAAATTATCTTCTTTATTGTTTTTTTTTACTCACTAATTTCAAATATATTATTCAATGTCTGCCATTTATTGTCAAAACCTTCATGGCTACATTTTTGATAAGCGTTTTTGCTCATAGAAAGTTTTTATGTGTTCTGTCTGGAAAATAAATATGTGTACATCAGAGTTCTTCTTGCAACAACAAAATAGATACTTTCTTGTTAAGAAAGTGACAAAACTTAGGGGTTGTGGGTACATCCTTTATCTGATTCAATGTTAGCGATATTTATTGTTTTGGGACTGGGTTGCCAATATTGATGTGTAAAGATGTGCATAAATATAACCATTTTAGGTTAAACTGTAAATTTACACTGCAAATATTTTTAATAAAACCTAAATCTTGAAAAATTGTACACTTCAATCTCAAATTTTGTAGTTTTTGATGAAAACTGCCATGATTTATTTTGGTAAATTTTACTTTGTGTTAGCGGTTGGGATATATACTATTATACTAGAATAAAAAATTTTCGGTATCTCGGATTCGGTCTAACACCCCAATATTGGCTGATATTGGAGTATGTTTACATTTAATATCGATACCCACACAGCCAAACGATTTACTGTTTAGGGGCCAAAATATCTTATTTCCCTTTTCAGGATATTAACTTTTCAGAAAGTTTTGTACATTGTTGTTATCAAATCTTCAACACCTGTTCTTACCGTGGTTATACTTGGCCGTTCCCCTGGCTATGAAGAATCCAAACGGTCCGTGTGGTGGCTTCATAAGCTCAATGACCTGGGTTCCGTCAGGACTCACAGACAGAATCTTGCCCAGCTGGCGGTAGTGTTTGGGCAACTCAACCCGATTCAGGGCACTTAGAGATGAACTACGCAACTGTGGCCTACTACTTGTGTCCTCTTCTGGACTTCTAAAAATAGAAAGAGGAAACTCAAGATACCCAGCAACAAAACTGGAGACTTATAAAATGTAAAAACAGGGTTTGCATGAATAAGTGCATGAATAAGTGGGACCTGGTATTCTCCAGAATTTAGAAATATAAAAGAAGTAAATATAAAATAAAAGGATTGAAATTGACAGGATGAGTTCAGAAAAAGTTTGACAAAAAACACCTGGACCCTTATTTATGGTTGTTGAGTCATTTCAAACTTGTAATACTCCAGTAAGTGCAAACATGCATAAATACATTGGTCAGTTTTTTTATTTTCATCTTGATTAAGACAAAAAAAAAAAAACCAACAAAAAAACATTTAACTTCCAATTGATACACAGAGTGATTCTCTACACAATTTAACTACTGAATTTGTAACATTATTTTTTTGCACAACAAAAGATTGGAACGGTGTGAAGCCATCACCTTCAGAAAATAGAATTTCTAAATAATACAATAAAGTGAGTATGTGAGTGATAACAAAATTACAAGAAGATACACATAATATTTGGGTGATTAATGATACAAGGTAGAAAAGAAAATGTAAAATAACAGAACATTATTTTAACCATCCACAAGCAAAGTAATGACACCCACCCAATCTCATAACTGCCGCTCTTCTTCTTACCAAAGAGAGACCGGAGTGACGGAGACTTCTTGACTTTCCCACTGTCTTGTGCTTCCTGAAAAAAATGAATGGCTATATTTTCACACTTCTTGTTTTTATACTCGTTTTATGCTCAAAATCAGCAGTTCTGCAAAGCTCTCACTGAAATAACCTCAAAAGAGGTGGTTTTCTGGAATTAATATTGAGAGAAAACCAAAGAAAACACAGCTATTTTTAACGGTAAATAGAGTATACCTTAAACATCAGAACAATGGTAAAAGAAAACCTGATTACAGAAATTTCTGCTCATTTGAGCCCTGTATAGAGATCATGAATATCATGTTAGGTTGCTTTAGGGGTGAAGAATAGCAGGATGCACTAACTGGTCAAGGTTCGGCTCTGTACACTACCTGCAATTAACAACCAACTGCCAACTTTCCTACTTAAAGTAAGTTGAGAATAGCAGTGTAAGTGCTTGTGAAAATCAAACTGGTTTTCCAGGGCTTTGAAATGAATGAAATCCGTTTTTTTTTGCTAATCATAACTTGAAAACATACGCTGCTGCACAAATGAATTATATTAATATAAAACAGGAAATGTCTGCATGAGATAATTATATTTGTCACTGTGGCTCTTTGGGTTATACACTCGCCTACGATTACAGAGGACCTGGGTTCGACCCCAGGTACAGGCAGATACACAGTATCTTGGATAACTATTTAAAATGATGGCCCTTTGTTATTTGTTCCTATACCTGTTGCAGGGTTAAGAACCTCAGTTATGTTGATAAATGGTCACTCCTGAGATTCTGTCTTTCAGTTAGTAAAAGGTCCGATTCACTAGTCCTTTGGCTGTACTTTGTGCAGTTATACGAGTCAAATAGCACTTTGGGTTCTGTAGTTTTTCATAAACAATATTTTATTGAAGCAATCAGGCAAAATTAACATAGATTATAATGAGCCTTCTTGCAGGATGAAAATATTTACAAAAGAATATGAATAGATGATAATGATGATGAAGGTGCGGACATGTGGCTAATATAAAACTATGAAAACCGCCCTGATTCCTTTAAAAATTCTTATACTGCTTCAAAAACTACCTTGTTTTGTTCAAAAGTCAAGTTGTAATCTCCATATAAAAGAAAATTAGTGGTTATTGTTGGTAAAACTTGTAACTTGTTAAGCATTGACTGCCTATGTTGAGTATATAGTCTGCATTCTAAAAGAAAATGAGAATTGTTTTCTACCGAAAGGCCACAGTCACATGTTGCATTTTCTATAACATGTAAATTATGTGCAAGATGTTCTTTAAGAGGACTACAGTTCATTCGCATTTTTGAGTGTATCACATTCCAATATCTATCTCCAATACAAAACAACTTTTTTATTAATTTCAACTGCTTAGTAACAACAGAAATATTTCTTTTAACCAACAATGCCTTGAATTAGGATAATGTATTAACATGTTTAAAAGAATCATCTGATGCATTCCATAATTTTTAAAGAATGAATTTTGATGCCATTTTATTCTGAATGTTGGTGCTTGTATATTGGATTGATTTCGCAATTGATATTTCATTGTACTTCCAACCAGAGGAGGAATCAGAGACTCAAATAATCTGGAGTATGGCTATTTAAAATTTTATACATCATTATTAATGTGTGTTGTTGATGCCTTTTGCCAGTCTAATTCAATGTACAAAGATTGGATATTTGATCTATAAGGGACACCAGAAACAAGTCTCATGGCTGCAACTTGGGACAGAATCCAGCTTGCATAAATCAGAGTGACAAGTTCCCCGCCAAACAACATCCTCATATTCTAAAATTGGCCTAATAAAAGAACAATTATGCATCTTTTAAAGACTGTCCCTTGTCAATTTGAATTTCATCTGTTTTAATATATTTAGTCTCTTCTCAGCCTTGGTAGATATATGGTAGGTTCTGAAGTTTAAGGAGACACTGTGCTCAGTATAAATATAGTCTACCATAAAATAGATTGAAGTTAATAACCGGGTTCCCACAGACTTTTGAAAGCTGGATTCAAGGTCTTTTCAAGGATTTTCAAGGTCAACAACAACAATTTTCAAGGATAGTATTTTAAGGCACGGCCTCCTTTACCTCCCCTTTTAGCTGTCCATTCCTCCCACAATATGCTTTGCTGAGTCTGCCATAGCCTTAAAACTAGATGACGCAGATGCAGAAGTTGGGCAATAATAAATTCAAGGACTTTTCAAGAATTTTATTTAATTTTGGCCAAATTCAAGGACTTTCAAGGCCTTGAAAACAAAGCAATTTTTTCAAGGATTTTCAAGGATGTGGGAACTCTGAATAAAGCCACCAAAAAATCAAAAAGTTTGCAATTATTTTGATGAACTATAAGCCAAGTTAAAGGGGTATAGTATAGACATTTCCAAGAACCTATTTTTCACAGTGTAAAGTGTTCTGCTCATTTTTTATGCAACCAAACATAAAGCAGATCTGAATCTGATATTCCAATATTGCCCAATAAATGCCTTTTGTGAGATATTATGAAATGAGTAAACTTCATTTTTATCCGGTATAAAGAAACAATGGGAGATATTTCAGCAAATTTATACTAGTCTTTTTTTATAAACTGGATTTGATGAATTATCAGCAATTAAAAACCTAAAATAATAATAAATGTTTTCAATAATTGGCTTCCAAATATTCTTTGTTGATTTTGTTATTTCTGTGACAAGGGAACAAAAATTAATGTAAGAATATGTAGGAATAGATACTGAGTCTGAGGACATTTGTAACCGGGCATAAATAGTGTAACAAATGCCCAAGTATGAGGTATTTATTACTATTATAAAGACCGGTGTCCCTTGAAATTTTTCTGCTTCCTGTCTTTTTACCTGTTTCTAGGCCATCATGCATGAACACAAAAGGTTTTATTATAAACCAAAAATACTTTATTTTACACAATATTCAACATATTGTTGAAAGTAATCAATATTTTTAAATTATATTTCTTAAACTATCATTTAACAACAATAAAATACAATAATAATTGAGATCCATGGTTTAGAAGGGACTTAGAAAAATTTTACTTCTGGGAAAAATTCCACATTACACTGGCCTACCTGGTTTAAAGAAATATCCCTTTATTTATGAGGTGACACAAACAAGGACGCCACCATTTTGTTTTGAAAGCAAGATCGCTCACATAAAAGCAGAAAAGTTTACTACCAACACACGATTGAGCTATCCAAAACAGCACTTATGTTTTACAGCGGCCATTTTGTTATCCTATTTAAGCCCACTGATTCTATGTGCACAGAAGCGTTTCCGTTCACTTGCGCATTTCCGGTCTTTATAATGCCAGATTACCACTCATACCACTAATAAAAACAATACCTGAGCATTGTCTTTGGTGAGTTTCTCCACACTAAGGGCTCTCCTCAGCTGTCCAAATCTCTTTTTGGCAGAATCCTTAAAGCTGTCCATCAGGGATGACCTTGACCCACTTAGTTCCTTGCTGGCTTTGAGGTTGCTGGTAGAGGTGACAGTTCATTAATTAAAAGTAGATTACCATGAAATTTATATAGATCAGGGCAGAGTTGCTAATAGGGCAGGGTCGTTAACACAAATACCTCGGTATTGAGACCAATTCACTTAAATACAGTGTCGACACTTTACAACCGGTATTTCGAATGTCAGTATATCATATTGTGAGAAAACGTAGAATACTAGAAACGAACCTCAAATCTGAAGAAGTTATAAACTTTGATCTTATATTTTTGTATATTTTAGCACTTTTATAGCGATTTCTTTTGGAAGAACTGCATTGTTTTGTTTTCAAGAATTTTACTTCTTGTAATGGGCCCATTTGATTGGGGATATGCTTTAATTGCAATTTTTTTTCGGTATCCCGGCATCGGTACGGTTTCACAAGTGCCGGATACAGAACTAGAAAATCTGCTACCGATCCTACCCTAGTTGCTAAAACTGGTATCTCTGTATTGATACAATTTCAGTACCATGACAACACTCTACAACTGGCATTTCAAATGTCAGCACACAAAATTGTGGGAAAACGTAAAATATTAGAAACAAACCTCTTAATCTAAAGAAATTATAAATGTTTATCTCATATATTTATAGTTTATAAATATTTCTGTAATGATTTCTTTGAGAAGAGCTGTCAGTGGCCTATCTGATTTGGGGACACGCTAGAACACAATTTTTTTCAGTATCCTAACAACATTTAACATTAGTACCTTTCATATCCCCTCTCAGGTACAGGAGGGCGTGTGTAGATTTCCTCATCCTCTGTGTCATCAGCAAATGCTGCAGGTACTGCCGGAGTTTTAGTTCTTGCCCGGCCTTGTCTTTTCTGTACTACAGCATAAACTGCATCAACTAAAAGGGAAAAATTAAAATACATTTTCTAAAACATAAATATTTTCTCTTCGCAGTACTGTTTGGCTAATATTTACACCAACCAAACAGGTTGACTTTTGCAACTTGCATTTGTCTGAAAAAATTATGGATGGATTTTGATAAAATTTTCAGAAAATGTCAATAACAGCAGAAGAAACTGATTGATGAAGTGATACTGGTGATGACATGGATCACTGTCTTTATCCAGGAATTTTTAATGTTTTGTGAACATTTCATTTATTCTTGTATTAAAATGTTGGGGGGGGGGGGGGGGGGGGGGGGGGGTCTGGGGTATAATTAGAGAGGACACATTTATGACAAGTTTACTTAAGTATACCTTATAATAGTCAATCATATTCCAACAAAGGGAATAAAAAAACACTTTCAGTGTTCATAGCTGCTATTTATCTAATATGATCCAGTTATAATGTCTTTGTGGATCCCATCTAGTTTTTGATAATGTACTAATACAGTACCCTGTACTGTAATACTGTGCGGGTATGTATGTGTAGGAGAGATGCAGATGTCCACGGCCCCGAGCCAGTTGCACGTTCTCTACATATGTGTTAATAAATAGTTTAGTCGCAAACTCTGATTCAATTCGGACCCCAAAACATTACACCAGTGCTTTGACATCAACATTTTAAATGACCAAAAACCTTTAGTGTGCTCTTACCCTCACTTTGCTCTTCCGGTCTGGCGACATCTTGCCTTGGTGTTATATCCTGATCCTTTTCTTGGTAAACCCCAATATCTTCATAATCTCCCTCAGTCTGTCTCTTCCTGATTCCACCCCCATCACTACCGCTGCTAGTTCTCTTTGCTTCTTGTTTTTCAGCTTTCTCTAAGCTTGACCTCTGACCTAATTCCATTTCCTCATATCCGACGACATCTTCATAATGTCCTTTTCCCCTTACATTTCTTGTTTCTGCCACTTCTGCTTTGGTTTTTCCTTTTTGCTTTGTCACTTTCTTTGTCCTTGGTGGTTTTATTGGTGGAGTTTTATACCCTTCACTCTCATTGGCCAAATTCAAATTAGTACTATCACTCCCATTGGCTGCTGATATGTCATCTGCTCTGTGATTGGGTAGTTCTTGCTTGGCCTTAGAAGCTAAGTACAGACTACTCCAGTGACTTTTTTGACTGGCATTTTTCACTGCTTGCATTTGTGCTTTCTCAATCTCTTCACTTGGTGTGTACCTCCCCTTATTTTTCTTCCATGGCAACTTTGGTCTTCCTCCTTTCTGTCCATCATTCCCACTGGATTCCTCCAAAGCACTGGTAATCATTGCCACCTCCTCATTGATATCAGTATCATTATTAGAGCTCACACTAGCCCTTCTCACATTAGTATTGGCAATGCGTTGCTTCAATGAACCTGCTGTACTTGAGTTGTCCTTTAACTTTGGCATCTTCTGGACCTTGTGAGGTGTTCCCTGGCTTGGTTTTGGCATGATTGGAGGATAACTAAGTTTCTGAACATCTGCAGCTGTGGTACTAACATTCCTGCCTTGACCGTGAGATTCCACCTCAGTCATTTTGGTGATATCAGAACTGTGCTGAGTGGTAGAACCATTTCCACTATTTCTCTTAAACTCATCCCCCTCACCACTCGATGGCAGATCTTGATCTGAGTGAAACTTCCGCTGACTCGACAAACTATTATGGTCATTATTATTACCCACAATGCCTGCAGCTACACTAATACCACCCGTGTTAGACCCTCCATATAGTAGTGGCTGAGAACCAGTCCTGAACATGGGTTTTGAGGGATCATCACTAATTTCATCTTCAAATACCACCCTGTTTTTACGGCTATCTACTGATGCAGAACGGGGCCGATTTTTGCTGAGTTCTTTGGCGGATGAAGAAATCGGCTCTCTGAGTGCAGAATGTGGCCTTTTGGGTAATATTTCTCCCTCACTGCTGTCTCTGTAGTAAATTGAAAATAATGATACAGGGTATATTTATGTTATTTATTTCTTAAGAATTTAATGGGTCAAACTGGGGCTCACTTAAATTTATAGAAAGTATTAGTACACATGTAT
This sequence comes from Sabellastarte sp. h YS-2021, assembly GCA_964017235.1. Classification (NCBI taxonomy): domain Eukaryota; kingdom Metazoa; phylum Annelida; class Polychaeta; order Sabellida; family Sabellidae; genus Sabellastarte; species Sabellastarte sp. h YS-2021. The sequence continues at coordinate 79,821,180 of OZ024935.1, read as the reverse complement.
TTGAAAATCATTATCATTGCACTCATAAGAAATACTGATTATGTTGGGCCTTGGTGAAGTTTTGTGCTCTCTGACTACTCTTGTTTCTCAATATGTTCCATTTATACCAAAAAATAATGAAAAAAGTAAAATTATTTTGTCTGAGTAACTAAGACAAATAAAATATAGGTTTCTTGTGTAATAACTAAGCTATTGAACTGAGTTAATAGACCTGTACTACTACTGGCAAAAATAAATTATTTTGGGATACTGTTTTTACAACAGATAAAAATATGAATTTAACTTTGAAAAAAAAAATAGCTGTCAAAAAATGAAAACAATCAAAACACTTCGTTTAAAAGTTTGCGTTAAATTATAAATTAATTAAAACTACTGTGGGTAACTGAATTAAATCCTTTTAAAGATTACTGGGAAAAGGATTACTGGGGAACTGATATTATATGACAAAAGGGATAGACTAAGAAATCTAAAATTCGCCACATATCTAAAATTTGCCACATGTGAAAATACTAATAAAATAAATGAATTGTGGTGAGATTTGTTGACTGTATAGTAAATTAAGACTTTTTGAACTGAAAAATACCAATTTTTGGACAAAAACATCATTTTCTTTATAAAATTAACTAAGGTTTTAGAGGTGGCGAATTTTAGATTCCTGGCGAATTTTAGATTTCTTACTCTATAGGTGCATTTAGCTACTAGTATATTAACAAGAGCGGTTTATAATTAACAAACACGTATACTGATTGATGCAAGTAAGGCAAAAACCAGTATTTGATTTATCTTGTGACTTTTAAACATTTCTCAGAAACACCATTGTAAATCTCTACTCTGAAAGGTTTAATAACAAACAATTTATATAATGGCTATATTGAAATAGCAATGATTTTTCCAATATATGGTCAATAAGGAAACCCTACAAATAATAATAAAGAATTTCTATGCCAAAACTGAAACAAAATAAGAGCCCTTTATGGCCATTTCACTGCAGTGAAAGAACTGGAGTTCAACTGAACCAAAACTCATTTTGTGGATTGAAGTAGTGGTATCATTATGAGCGGCGATATCGCAGATTCACCGGTGGTAAATGAAATGGATGATAATCGACGCTTAATTTTAACAACTGTCATAATGAATGAAACATAAAATGTATTTTATTTCAGTATAAGGTACCAATGCACATTATTTAAAGAGCAAATTTAGGTTTAATTTGTGACATGATGGCAGGTACCACGATATCGCCCACAGTTTTGTTCACAGTATCGAGACCACATATAACCAGATGATGACACCACTAGATAAAAGGTAGAATCAACATAAAATGGTGTCCAATCACAGCACTAGCGTAAAGTGTGGATAACTGAGTTCACTGTCAGATCGCTCACGGTTTTGTTCATGCGGTATCGACTACTATCGAGACCTCATATATGCAGATAATGACACCACTGGATAGAAGGTTCGATCCACATAAAATGGCATCCAAGTGTGGATAATTGAGATTAACCATCACCCACCCTCTTGGAGTGACAATCCGGTGGTCTGCTTTCAGAGGCGCTGATGCTGTTGGTTTGCTCTCCTGACTTTTCTGTCTGGATCGTAGTTTGTGCAATCTAGATGAAGATTGAATTGCACTAGATGATTTCTCAGAGCTTAAGAAATACAGACATACAGAGAAAAGAAGAAAAATTACATGTTTAAAGACTATATAGAGTAAGAAATCTAAAATTCGCCACATATCTGAAATTCGCCACATGTAAAAATACTAATAAAATAAATGAATTGTGATGAGATTTGTTGAATGTATAGTAAATTAAGGCTTTTTGAACTGAAAAATACCAATTTTTAAACAAAAACATCATTTTCTTCATAAAATTAACTAAGGTTTTAGAGGTGGCGAATTTTAGATTCCTGGCGAATTTTAGATTTCTTACTCTACTATCTCAGGAAAGCTTGCTGGTTTTCAAACGTGGACAATGTTGTTATATTTTTCATGTATTTAAGAAACATTGGCTATTTATACTCTATGAAATTGAACCACTGGTAATATGATTTTGAAATATTACCTTTATGATTTTGGAACAGTGGCTACATGATTTTTGCCAAATAGACATTATTTTGTAACATTGGTATGCATGATGTTGGAGCACTGACTATAACATATTGGAACACTGGTTCCATGACGACATTGGCTATATGATTTTGGAACATTGGCAAAATGATTATGGAACAATTGACTTCATTACTTTGGAACATTAGAAATATGATTTCGAAATACTGCCTACGTGATTTTCGTACATTGGATAGGCATTAGCAAAATTAGCAACATAATTTTGGAACATTGTAAATATGATTTTGGAGCATTGGTCATATGATATTGGAACATTCACTCCAATATGACAACATTGCCGAGTATACGATTTTGGAATGTGGCAACCTGATTTTAGAAAAAATTGGCTATATGGTAATGGAATAGTACTGACAACATAGGCAAAATGATTTTAATAAAAAAAAACAAAAAAAAAACAGACTACACAGTTTCAGAACAGAATGATTTTAAAACACTGACAACATGATTTTGGAACATTGGCCATAGATTTTGAAATATTGGCTGGCAGTGCATAATTTTACAACATTGGCTACAAGATGTTAAAATACTGACTACATAATTTTGGACCAATAATTGTGGTGCCTTAGAAACTGAAAGATGAGAAATTGATCACTAGAAAAGTACACGGGTGGACATGAAGATAAATGGACAAGAAGATAAATAGTATTCAGAATATTTCAAATATAAACAGTGTAAAAATCTGTGACAACCGTTTATCTTCGTGTCCATTTATCTTTGTGTCCACAAGTGTATGACTGGATTAAAAAACCTACCTAGTTTCACCCTGACCCTCTGCAGAATGCTGTCGTTTGACGGAGTCATGGGATGAGGTGTGTGAGTATTTGTTTGGGTTCTGAGGCATCAGTCCATCAAAACCTGAGTCATCTGAGTCTGTTGAAAGATAATTTTAAACCTGATAAATTTTGAACTCATAACAAATGTACAAACTTTTGTTGTGGTGGATTATAACGTGGATATTATAAAAAAAACAACAGTTTTTTGGGGTCTTTCAAACAAACAAAATCCATTGTATGGTCTACTGACAGAGTGAAGATGCCCTAGAGATGTCAGCGTCTATGAGCCATAATTCAAACAAAAATAGATATGGGCATATGGATATTTAAAAATTTTAAAAATTGTACACATAAGTCAAAAGAAAGTTTATGAGATATTTTACTGAGTATATTAGTTACAAGATTACTGCATTATTAGTAAATAGTACTATAATACTAGCAATCTTTAAAAAATTCTTTTTAAATCCTTTTTGAAACTTCATAGCACATTTTTGCAAACAAAGTACATTGTATATCACATATTAATCAAGTACTTATAAGCACATCTGAAATCTTGTGACACAAGAGGTGTGTTTGATTAAACAAGATCATTGCCATGACTATTGCTAATAACTTGGCATTATGGCATAAACACAGCAATTATTCAATGCATCTGAATTATGATAACAAGGTTATTATTTATACTTAATTTATGTGTTTGAGAAGAAATTTTACTGCTTGAAAACTGTGAGCAAAGTAGTCATTGTGATTTGTGACTTCATAGTCGGCTGGGTATATAATGCGTCTAGTCAAATGTTTTTGTGAAATTTTTGTCAAGCACAAAATAAGATGAACTGCTCTACCCTTATAATGTCAAAGGTCCAAACTGTAAACCTACAGTAAATCTACTCACCTCTTGAAGTGATGTGTTTTGAGGGCTCTACTTTTGGTGACAACTTCTCAGTTCTCTCAGCCTTCATTTTGTGCAGACTTTTTGCTGTGTCTTTAATTCTACTTTCCAGCCCTTCAGTGAATCCCTGTGTCAAAATTTTCTCCTCTTCATCTCCATTTGCGTCCAGTTTTAAGAATGCACTACTCACAAAGTTTGAACCAGATTCATCTCCATTATCCCTGGCATTCAGTTTAGCACCACTTTCAAAGTTATCTCTCATATAACGACCTTCTTTCTCAGGAGTAGAAGACACTTTATCAGGATTTCTTTTATGCTTCCTTCTTGACGAGACACTGTTAGTAGCACCACTATTATCCTGTTCCTTGAGAAAGTTCAGATTAATCCTTAAATCCTCAGGACTGGTCTGAATTCTCCTACTTCCATCTCCTTCACCTCCTTTAGTGAGCACATTTTCTGTGGGTTTGTGTTGCTGATTATTATTTATTTGACTAGTACGAGTAATATCTGAGACAGGGGGACTCGACTGTAAAGAGACACTGTCCAAGTCTACAGCACTATCGTGAGAATCTGGACTCTGCAGTCTTTTCCCATGTCTGTTTATTTTCTGAGCACCTGTAGTAGTAGTAGCTGTAGTACTAAAGTTCTGAAGATCATCCAGACCACTGATTTGAGTATTAGTAAGCACCGGCAGGAAGTGGTTTCCTTTCCTAACTGGTTCATCATCTGTAAAGTCATTATTTGGCGTCTGACTCCTTGACAGATTCTGTACTCGTTTTCTTTTTGCCAGATCTGCCTGAAGAGTCATCTTGTTTTGAATATCTTCTAAAGTCCGCATAACGTCATTCATGAGCACACTGTTTTTGTTGCCCATTTCTGACCGGGCACTGTTTATTGCCGACACCTTCTCTTGTTTTCGTCCTCTGCTGTCTCTGCTTCTGATTCTTGGCTTGGTGTCTTTGAAAGGCGAGTTACTGGCTGCTAATAACTTTTTCCAAGACTCCTGGTTTTGTTTCAGCTTCTCTTTTAGCGACTGCGTGGAATCGGCCTTGTGCAGTCTATTTCTCAAAACACCGCTGTCCTCTGTTGTCAGTTGCAATGACCTTGAACTTGAGTAAAGCCCTCCCTTTTGTAATTTTCCAGGTCTTTCATCGTCATAATCAGCCAGTATCATTTCACTGTGTAGAGAGCTTATACTTGTGTACTGTTCACCGTTTTTACTGAGACTCGGGATGTGGCAGTCAGGCTGGTGGTTTTCATCCCCTTCAGTCTTTAAATTATTACCAGATCTGTTCTTGTCCATGTGGAGTACTTCTTGTGATCTCTCTATCAAAGCAAATGAAAAGATATGAAATAAAATTTAGTGTCGGGATTGAATACAATTTAAAAATATTGCTTTTAAATTCTAATTTGGCTGAATGTTTTTTTTTTTTCAAATTGAATGAGCCTGAGATGAATATTTATAATTTAATGATTAAAATACTGATAAATTACACAGAATAGCAATATGTACTCTTCCTATGAGATTCTGAAAACTATATTAAAATTGATATATCAGTATCAACATTGAAATTCTGAAAACTGAAATGATCCATATTGAAATATAAAAAAAATGGTCCTTTCCCCATGAAAATTACTGAATTAATCAACCAGAATAATGTGACTACATGTTTCTTTGACCATGACAAGTACTCCAGCAAAAACTTAGTAACTCAAGGTTTGATCCATCACCAATTTGCTCCAAGAAGAACAATGAAAATAGTCTGACTTGAGTTGAGCAATCTTGGAATATTATTATCAAGGATAAAAAAATGTAACCTTTTGCCATGTATAGTAAAACCTCCTTGGGTAGAATATGATCATTTAAACTCCCTATTCAGTAATAAGATCAAACCCCTTTAAGAAGTAGAATTCCTTGTGAGGTAAAAGAAAGAAAAATCTGGTTTCCCTGGGGAGTTTTTAGGACCTTTTATTATACTGTACTCATGTCTGTTTGTCCGTCTGTATAACATGGAAACTTTACACTGCATATGGGATTGAGGTCATACTTTCATTTTTTTTTCTTATTAGGTGGCTTGGTCCTCCTCAAAGATGAACTTGATCTGTATTGGGAGTCCAGAATTTTGTTACGGATTTTTTTCCCAATACCTTATTGGCGTGGCAAGGCTTTGTGATCAATCAGGCAGAGCTTGTTATCTTTAATTTTGATACAGAAGAAATAGTTTTATGGCACTTTTGGATTTGTCAACAGAGGGTTCAATCATATCATAACAGTGGAGCCTCTTACCCTTATATTTGATTTTATAAACTAAGTTCCAACCTCCAAATTTTTCATAAAATACTTTTAACATTATGAGGTAAATTTTTTTTACAAATATCCTACATAATGCCCGGATGATGGAGTTGAAAGCCAAACCTGGGTTATCTTGATCTTATAAGTTTATTACAGTGAGCAGAGTAGTTTCAGCAAGCACAGAAGCAGGTTTTAAACATGATTGTCTGAATAAATTTCTGAGTGAGCATTTACCTCAGCACATCTCACATAAGATCTTTACAATCATTACTACCATTAGCACCTATCCTCTGGATGTTACAACCTTATAATCTTTACCATAATATAACCTATTTTGTCCACTCTTGTCATGATACAACTAATCTTCTAACAAAAAATGGAAGCAACTGATCTTGCTCCAAGAAAACATAAGCCATGTAAGTCAGCAATGAGCCATGGGGCTTGGTTTTAACTTTCAGGAGTTATCTTCCATTTTAGGTGTTCAATTTATGTTTTCGGCTGTAATACAAAGCCAGTTTAGTTGGAAACTCACATTTATCAGTCTCAACACACCCCTGACTTCAAAATTGGTTAGGTCTAATAATGGCTTCATGTCTTTGCTTCTTCTGGCTCTTTCAATGATGCACCGGATTCGGTGCCTCCTGCTTTCAATGCCTTTATGCCTGTCACTGAAGACGAGGTCTATAAGTGTATTAGTGAATCCCCCACGAAATCTTGCTCACTAGACCCTATACCAACATTCCTCCTTAAGGATTGTCTTGATATCCTCCTCTCTTCCATTACCAAGTTGGTAAATTATTCTCTCATTGAAGGATCCTTCCCGAATTCTTTCAAAAGGCGGTTGTCACCCCCCTCATAAAAAAGGCTTCCCTTCCTAGAGACGACCTTAAGAATTATCGCCCAGTGTCTGGTCTTTGTTTCCTGTCAAAGTTGGTTGAGCGGGTCATTGCCAGGCAGCTAACGTCACACATTAATAACAACAAACTGGACAATCCTCATCAGTCAGCATATAAGCTAGGACATTCCAAGGAAACTGCTTTATTGTCTATAAAAAACGAGGTTCATCTCTCTCTGGCACGCGGTGAACCCACAGCTCTAGTACTTCTTGACTTATCAGCCGCATTTGACACTATAGACCATAATATTCTTCTTGGGTACCTTAAATCCTGGTTTGGTCTTGGTGGAACAGCTCTAAGGTGGTTTGCTTCCTACTTAAGAAATCGTTGCCAGGCCATTAAGATAGGCTCCACACTATCTGAATTAAGCAATCTCATCTATGGAGTCCCACAAGGTTCTGTTCTGGGTCCGTTACTGTTTTCACTCTATACAACACCACTCAGTAAAATTATTCGCCTCCATATTAAATTCCATTTTTATGCGGATGACACTCAGTTATACATCCATCTCTCCCACAAGAATGCTTCTTCGGCTCTCGCCAAGCTAAATGCCTGCCTTCGTGATGTTCAAGAGTGGATGTCTCTCAGTAAATTGAAGCTCAACCCTGAAAAAACTGAGTTTATTGTCTTTGGTTCCAAGGCTCAACGTCAGAAGATTTCCTCTCACTTTCCTGTCAGCATTCTTGGTAGCCTTCTTCATCCGGTTGATTCTGTCAGAAATCTAGGTGTGTGGTTTGATGCAGATTTTTCATTCTCTGAGCATATCAAGAGGACTTGCAAAGCGTGCTTCCTTCAGATGCGTGACCTCCGTAGAATTAGAAAGTATCTCACTTCTGAAGTGGCAGTCCTTGCTGCAAATGCCTTGGTTAGTAGTCGTCTGGACTCTTGTAACTCTCTGTTCAGAGGTTTGTCCGGTTTCAATCAGCACAAATTGCAAAGTATTCAGAACACCCTTGCTCGTATTGTTACAAATCATAGAAAATATACTCATGTTACACCCATTCTACAGAAACTCCACTGGTTGCCTGTTAAGTATCGTTGTATTTTCAAAACCGCAACACTTGTGTATAAATTTTTGCATAGTGGTTCTCCCTCTTACTTCGAACCGTTCTTGTCTTTTAGTAGTTGTCCCTATAGTACTAGGCATAGTCACCCAGATCGTCAATACCTTACAGTTCCTCCTTTCCATTCATCAGTCTTTAAGTCAGCCAAACATTTTGGCCATAGTTTTGCCTTTAATGCTCCTAAGATCTGGAAGACCTCCCTCAAGATGTTCGCAGTGCAACATCAGTTGCCTCCTTCAGAAAGAAGCTTAAAACTTACCTGTTTGCAAAAGCCTACCCACCATAGCCTCTCCCGTCACATCTGTGTCTCCTTGGTACGACCTGGCTATGTCCCTTGATTAACGATAACTGCCTTGCTTTATGTTTAGATGCGCCTTAGAGTCCATCAGTGATGGAGATTAAGCGCTATAAAAGTCCACATTAGATTAGATGTCACAAAAAGTGAAATCTTCATTCATTATTAGAATCAGCCAAGGAGATATCTGACAGTGGTAGCACCCATGAAAATTCTGCTAGATGAGGAGACTCTTATTTGTGTTATTAAGCACAGTCTCTAGAGAGGCTTGTGCTTCTAGGTCACACTTTCTTTTCATTTTTGTTTTTTTGTTTTTGTTTTTTTGTATTTTTTACTCTTTGTCTCCAGACTTTCATGAAGTGTGGCATAGCGTGATGAGTACCTGTCTCATCACTGAAGTTAAGCAGCAATGGATATGTTAGTACTTGGTTGTGTGACCGCCTCAGTGCACTACTGGTGTCTCTGACGGCTTTGCGGCTCGCACTACTAGACAGAAACCCCTTTCGGCTTTGTTTATATAAATGACACCCTTGGGAATAAAGTTAATGAATAATCTCTCACCACTTTTGGCTGCTTTAGCTGCTAGCCTCTTTAAACGTCCTCTCCTCGGGCTACCCACAATACTAAAGTCGTCATTTTCACCTTGCTTCCTCGATCTCCCACCAGGTGGCAGAGGTGGAAGGCCTTCTTTACATGAGTCTTGATTGGCTGTTACTGGTGGTAATGGTCGTGGACGTTTGACAGTGTGGGCCGCAGATAAAGCAAAGGCACTGGAAAAACTGGAATCGCTACACACGCTGGCAGTGTCAGAGGCTTGAGATGAAACACTGGTACGTCTCTTAAATGCCTGAGGAATAAAGAATCATAACTTGATTTTTTTTTTAATTTTAAACTAATTATTTTTGTCACACTAAGAATAAAGAATTATATCATGATTTTTTTTAAAATACCCCCCCCCCCCCCCCCCCCCAGAAAAAAAAGTGTTTTATTTAAAATGATTTTTTTTAAATTTTAAATTGATTTTTTTCACAGTAGAAAAGGTCTATGAAGACAGCAGCTCCCACTCAACAGAAGCAAGGCCTGCAACTATTAAGGAATAAAATTATATTTACTGTTTGTTTATAAAGGAATAGTAAGAAAGACCACCTAAGCACACACACATAATAACAGAGCCCCAGCTTTTACTCTGAAAACACTATTGTAAATCTTAAGGGGCAGTAATTAAAGATTCTGAGTAGTTCAACATGGAATATCAAAAATACCCTATGTTTTCCATCTTAGCAAAAACAAGGCCATTACCGTATTGGTCATCTCCGACTGAGAATTAAGCAAAAATGGCAGTGTGACCTTGAAATAGAGTTCAAAACCCAAGGATCAATAATCGGGGAGATATTAGGCCCAAAATCTACCTTGAAGAAGGATCAAAGGTCAAATCATCACTTGGAAAAAATTGCAAGCCATGAAGTTATTTCACATTTCAAAAGCCCTAGGAGTCTAGGACCAATAATAACAAAGATATAAGCCCTTTTTCATAATTATGATGACCCCAATTTGACCTTAAATCTGGGACATGGCTGCTATTTTGTTTTCAAACCAAGGTAAAAATAACTCTCAGTGCAGCCGTTCTAGAATTTCCTTTTTAAAATATGGCTCATGTATGTGAACATTAAATTTTCACCATATCAGTGCAAACTTTTGAAATCCCGCATTTCACTTGATTTCAAAGTCCCGGAAACCGGTTTATGTTTTCAGAACTGGTCTGACCACTAGCTTAAACATTCTTTTTAAATTTGGTGATGTCATTCTTATAGATAAATGAGATATAAAGGTTTACGTAAATGCATGATGAACGGATGCACTCACACGTACACATACTGAAGGCTTTAAATTTCATAATCTCCTGACTTGGGTCTTTGGCCAGCAGGAGATAAGAACATGTCCACTGCTGACAATAGACACAGGATTGTTTGGAATATCTGTTTAATGTATTAAATAGAAGGGAACTTTGTCTCTTGTGCGTAACATTTTACACTTGTGGGGAAAAGGAAATTAGTTAAAAGTAACAAAGGCACTTGTAATAATAATGGACTGAAAAAAATTGAAATAAAATAGTAATAGATTGCATTTTTTTCACATGTAATGCAAGCATAATAGAATAGATAGCATGAAACAGATTACAACAAATAAATCATATTAACATGGTGATCTTTTTTTTTTTTGAAAAAAAAAAGAAAAAAAAAAGAAAATATAGCACCAACCTAATGAGAAATAATGTTACACCTTGTTAAGCAGAAAGTTAAGCAGAATAGAAAAAAAATACTTTTACTTATTAAGCTTTAATTTTAGGGCGTGGCTGTGGTGCCTGTGGTACAGTAAAATCATTCTATAGAAAATATGCTACAGTGCGGATTGCGGCAGTACAGAACTATGTCTCGAGTGAGGTGTTCAGTAACAATTATTTTCACTGGTTAACTACACATAATTACATTTACAAATAAAAAGTAAACTGGTTCGCTAGATCTTCTGTTTGTAAAATATTGCTAGAAAATCCATCATGGCCTCTTATTTTCTGAAGTCTCCATGTGTACTAGACTACTAGTACACACAAATACTAGCATTTGATATTTTATTTGTATATTATTGCTAGTTTTTCCATTTAAAAAATATTGCTAGAAACCCCATTTGTGGCCTCATATTTCCTAGAATCGCATTCTAGTTAATTTACTGGGGCCGATTTCACTAAAGGACTTAAACTAAGTCCCTTTTTTGGCTAAGTCTTGGACTTAAATCTAAGACTTTGGTCTTAGCTAGAAAAATGGATTTCACAAAGGTGACTTAGCTAAGTCCAGGCTTATCATATAACCACAGTGGTTTTCTGTGTCATGTGACCTTTTGTATCTATTCAAAATATAATATTGATGCCACATATTCTTCATTTAATGTATTTTATCTAAGGATAAGTGCTGTTTTGAAATTGAAAACCTTGTTAGCACATATAAACTTCCCAAACACTACTTTAGTGAGGTGTTCTGCATAATTATAATTTATTTACAGCCATTTCAAATTTTGAAGTGGAGAAAAGTTTATGGCGGCCATATTTAAGTCCTCTTTACAAAATTTAAGCCCACTACCTCCCAGACTTAAAAGTTAAGTCCACTGACTTAGCAATTTCATGGACTTAGCTGCTTTGTGAAATCCGCTAAGTCTAAGACCACAGACTTAGCAGTTTTTTGACAAAATTTAAGACCAAAGTCTTAGATTTAAGCCTAAATCTGGACTTAAGTCCCTTTGTGAAATCGGCCCCTGGAATACAGCAAATAAAAGCTTCCGTACTGTAGAATTTGTTCTCAAGTACAGTGATTTACCATACTCCAGCCACTTCGTTAATTTTAAACAGATGGTGAGGGCTTACTTTGGAGTTGATATTTACTTCTACTTACAGGGGATTCCCCAATTAAACAGGTGTTTTCAATTTGGTCTGAATATAGTTTTCTTTTGGGACAGATGACTCAAAGGGGTAATTTTATTCATGTAATTGCAAGTTAGTCCAGTTTCAAAATTCACAATTTGCAGTATCTGTATATGAATAAGTAGTCTATATTATAACTACAATTTTTACTGAGCCATTAATTTATTTGCAAGATGAAATATGAATTCCAAAATAGATGGAAGTTATTATCTCTCAAAATATTTTGGGTTTTACCATTTATTGGATTGAGAAACTCACAAGAGCTTTGCTAAGTGTATTTTACTACCTGACACCATCAATGATTTTATATTAGTATTATAAATATTTATACTTATACACCTGTAAGAAAAAGAAAGTTAAAAGGAACACTATCTTCTAAGTTGTACCGTCAATAAAGTTGGACTAATATCTGTGCATTAATATTAATAAAAAGTCAAATCTACTCAAACACATTTGAAGATTTAATCAATTCATAGGAAACTATTACATATTGTCATAAAACAACACATTTTTATAACAAGGCTTAAAATTTTTTGTTATTTTATGATTTCTTAAATGCATACCGTAAATAGAATTTGAACATAAACAGGAATACTATCTTAATATATTGTTGTTTTTTTTTCCATTTTTGGCTGTGAAATCTGACACATAAAAATTTATTCACCAACAAAGAAAACAAAGTTCCAACCTGGACCAAAAGTTTTCCAGTAGATTAAAGTCTTTGTGCAAATATAAGGAGAGGAAATACAATTTAAGAATAGCCTTGTAATTTGTCTAAAACTGAAAAGATTCCTAAACATGCAATTCAGAGTCACCACATAAGCTTTCCACAGAATTCATAAAGTGTGGAGTATCTGGCAAATGGTGAAAACACAGTATCTATCAGCAGATTTTCTATAGAGTAATTTAGAGTTACAGTATCTTGTAGCTAGTTAGCTAATGGGGCACATGGCAAATGATTCTTGCCTTAGTGTGGGGAAGTCTCATGGAGTAGCCTAGCAGAAAATGCATAAAAAATTTGCTCTATCTCAGTCACTATCAAGATATCGGTGAATTAAAAAAAAATCGTTTTTGGATCATGTGATCTTCAGATGCCCAAATATGGTAAAAGTTGATTTCTCATAGGTAATTTACAGTGACATTGGTAGTCCTACATGTTCAAATATTCACTCAAAATCGCTCTAACAGCATTTTTGAGCTATTGTACATTTAAAAAAAAAACAAAAAAACTTGATATTTGGGTCATGATGTGACCCATGGATACCCAAATATGGAAAAAGTTTATTTTATCACTAAGATGCACAAGTTGACTTGGCAGTTCCCTAGTGAGTCAAAAGTTTGCTCAAAATCACTCTATCTCAATCCATTTTTGAACTACTAACAAAAACAAGATTACTCGTGTAATTTTGCAAAATGCTAATCATGCAGACATTTTTGATCACTGCAGTCCCAAAAGTGACTGGACTTTGTATTTTAACTCAAGATCCTCCCCACCCATCCCCACCCCTCCCCACCACCTAATTTCAAAGCCAGACCTTTTTAATTTTCTGAAAAACAACATCGAAAGATAAATATGATACATGTGACATATCACCTTGAGAAAGGTCGAAGGTAAGGGTAGGTCATCTGGAAAACTTTTTCCAGACTGAGTGCTAGTTTATACATTTGCTAAGTATGAGGCAAATTGGCCCTGAGTAAGTAAGAAGTTAAAAAAGGGAAACGCAGTATGGTGGCCTGAAAACAAATAGGTGCCGCTGGCGGGGACGTAAAATTTTGAAAGAAGTGATGAATTTCATTGGTTAAGCAGTACTGGCTATTAGATATGCACAACTACATCATCAAAAAAAAAAAAAGATTTTCCTAAGCCTTGCAGAAGTCTACTGTTAGAATGAAGAATGTTTACTGGTCTATTTTTTATAGATTGTTCAAGTATTGATATAACAAGGCTGGACAGCTTATGTAATCCTTTACGTTTACTTGTCCATACAATTCTAATAAGTAAACTACTACAAAGTGAGACCCTTTAGCACACAAATTATGATGTTTAAATATTTGTGTATTGACAATCACAATCACATGCTAGGAAATTACAAAATTCCTGAATTTGATTAATATCGCCTTCCAGCTAAAATCTGTTCCAGTAAATTTACATACTTATAAAAGTGTCTACACATCAAAAGCATCTATGCAAAATATCAGGGCAATATTATTATTTTATTCTTTTTAACCCTCCATTAGTCACTGGTCAGCTACTAAAATATCAAGAAGATTCAGTCTCGTTTGGTTATAAATACTTATAATCAGTTAACTGTGGTCTAACTGACCTGACCTGACCTAATTGACTGAGGTTTTTACTGGAACAGGGTGTATGTAGTGGTAATTTTGGCACGCCAAAGTACTCATTCTGTATACCTCGATCAAGCTCGATCCTCCCAAAAAAATGAGTACTAGCACCTTTCAGAGAAAAAAAATTATCATACAAAATGCCTCGCCATCTTTTGAGGTATCTCTCTGATCAATTTTACCAGAGATTATGATAGGAATAACACTTGACAATGACAAACCATTGGTATACGCAGAATTTTACCATGGTTTGAGATTATAAACCCTGAAGGTGAAGCCTGAGTGGTTTATTGCCTTAAACCATGGTAAAATTTAGCGTACACCATGGTTTGGAGGATGTTATTCCTATTCTAACATGACAGAATATTTTATCGTTATTAATAATTGCAAATTTGCTAGTATTAAGTGACTTTATGAAGGCTAATATGTATAAATGGGGTTTTACCATAGCTTTCAACCAATCAGATTCGCGGACACACCCATGTCATGTTAGAATATTCGTTTCTCAATTGTCTACTCATAATATTCATCACTTCCTTCTTTAGACTTTCAGTGGGTATACTATTGGGTACTTGGATATTTTTTAAATTGTTTTTATATTAATACTTAAGCTCTATACCTGCAGTTCTATACCTAATTTTACACAGTGGCCTCGTATATGATTTTGGAAAAAAAACAACACAAATATAAAATGGAACTGAGAGAGAAAATCCTTGACAAAATAAAACTAGTGTCTATTTAATGGGACAGGTGTGTGATCTAATTTACATATAATGGATAATTCAGTAACAAGTAAAACAACATTATGGCAAAAGTATACAATATATTGTATATTTGTACATGTAAACCTGTTCTTCCAAATCACCGATATACATTTAGAGAACAATTATACTGCAGTTCTTAAATTATCAATAACTGACAAGAAAAGGAAAATACTAACATACTTTTAACTTACTTGATCCTATGGATATCCCATCAAATTTGATTTAATTCACAACCCTGTTTATAAGCTGTTTTCCAACTTAATATATTTGGCACAAAACATTCCTAAAATATCACGAGACAACAATACTGACTTCAATGACGGTGATTGTGTATTGCGAACTTTCACTAAGTTACCTGCTATTGAAATACGATATGAACTAAGAATTAAAGTGACAGCAATTAACAACTATCAGTGAAATGTCAAACATAAGAGGCTATCTGAAAATAATGCATTAGTGAATAATGTGTGACATCTTTTTTGGTCTCTAAAGGTTTCACAAGTAGTCATAAATAATTAATTTATAGACAGCAGATATTATCCAAGTGATGAAATTATTTCATCGCAGTGCAGAAACTTAGATCTGGTGTGAGAAAAGAATTAAGATAAATGATAAAGGATCTCAGTTCAATTACTTTATAAATATTATAATAGTGATAATACACAGTTTACCAATGCTGTTACCATAAATAGCAAAATAACAGCATGAGTTATTACAGTAAAAACCCCATCACTTGTACATGTTGAGGAATATTCTGTCAATAATAATGGAAGATTTTTGAACATATAAGGGGTAATACAACAAACAAGAGTAAGAACGTACAATTTTGGAAGACTAAAATACAGTTGAAAACTGAATATTTGGTCTTCATCAAATATTACCTGGGGGTATTTTTTCTTCAGTGCCTCATAGAATGGTGTATTTAATCTTGGCGTGGACACTTCAAACTCTAGATCCTCTCCAAAACCAGCAGATTCCAGGCCATCCTAAAAATATAGTCAACCAATGTAATACAATAGCAGCAACTAAAACTTGAACTTATCACATGAATATACAATCTTATCATTGCCTTTCTGTTCTCTAAAGTTGGTCTGTTTTACATCTTTAAAGAACCTACTATTGAAAACCAAAAATCTTACTCCAGTGCTGGTCACAGAAATCTTCAGTGTTTTAGGTTAACTGGGCAATATAAATTACAAGCAACAAATTAATGTAACCTCAAGTGTATTTGATGGTTTTGTTCTGTATAATCCAGATTGTCATATCATACATAATGGGTTAAATACCTCAGTTGACAAACATGCACTCAAATTAATTCAAAACTGCAGTTGAAGTTCGCACCATTTCAGTGAACAATTCAATATAATTCAAAACTGCAGTTGAAGTTTGCACCATTTCAGTGAACAATTCAATATATTTCATCAATTTATATATGTGTAATTCGACATGTTGTTTTGCAAAACAAATTATCAACTAAATACATTCAATTCCAAAAGTAATGTAATCTTATGTTTACATTTCCATTGAATTCACATCATTATCCCCTAAGCCAGCCGAAGGGCTTGGGAGATTATGAAACACCTTCTGTACATGTGTGTGTGTATGCATCCATTCATTCATCATGTTTTTACATAAACCCTAAAATCTCATTCATTTATGAAGATACCTTGACCAAAATTAACACACAATGCTTATGGCTATGAAGACATGTCTTTGAAAGATTTTGTCCTCATTTTGAAAAACAAAATGGTTGCCACAGCCAATTGTTCGAAAATCATTAAGATGTTCCTAAAGTTTAAATATTGAACATAGCTTCATCAAATTTGCACAAAATGTTTATGGCTAGGACAGCTTGTCTCAGAGTAATTTTGAAAACAAAATAGCCACCATATCACATATTTAATGTCAAATGGGGATTGTCATATTAAAAAGGCCTTATATCTCCCTTATTGTGGTCCTAGGGCTTCAAAATGAGAAAAAAAAAACCTGTAGGAATTTGGAAATCTTTTGCAAGTGTCAAATTTCACCTTTGACCCCTACTTTGAGATCAAGTGGGGTCATACTTAAGAGGCCTTATATCTCTTTATCATTGATTCTAGAGCTTTGAAATGTGAAAACACCCTGTAGGAAATCATGTCCAGCAAATCTTTTTCAAGTGTTTGGAATCTTTTGTGCTTCAAGGTTAAGTGGGGTCATCACACTAAAAAGGCCTTATCTCTCCTATATTACTGGTTCTACAGCTTCTACATTAGAAAAGAGTCTACAGGATATCATGGTTCAGGAATCTTTAGCAAGTGTCAAGTTCGAACTTTGGCCCTTGCGTCAAGGTTGAAACTGTTTTCAAGCAAATTTTAGACCCTTAAGCCACTATGGACCCTGGATATAAAGTTTATGAAAATTATTAATTTTCAATCATTCCGGCTGCCATCTTGAATTTTGGCAGAAATCAAAAATGTTGATTATTTCAAAAATCATTACAGATAGAGCACTTTTAAGCAAATTTTGGACCCTTTAGTCACTATAGAGCCTGGGTATAAAGTCTCTGAAAAATTTTTAATTTTCCAAATTCCAGCCTCCATCTTGAATTTTGGAAATCAAAAATGTTGATTATCTTCAAAACTGCTTGCGTGATTCTGAACAAATTTTGGACCCTTTGGGCACTATAGACCCTAGATAAAATGTCCCTGAAAATTTTTTAATTTTTAGAATATTGGCCGCCATCTTGAATTTAGCCGGAAAGTACCATCACTGCCAAAATTCAAGATGGCAGCCAGAATTTGGAAAATTAAAAACAATTCAGAGGTAATATATCCTAGGTCTATGGTATCCAAAGGGACTAGAATCTGCTCTAAAAGGCCCTGTCTCTAACAGTTTTTGAGATACTTGACATTTTTCGATTTTTGCCAAATTTCAAGATAGTTGCCTGAATTTGGAAAATAAAAATTTTTAGGGGTATTATATCCAGGGTCTATAGCACCCAAAGAGTCCAAAATTTGCTCAAAATCACCCTATCTCACAGTTCTCGAGATAAATTGACATTTTTAATTAACCCACTAAAATTTCATGACGGTGGCCAAATTTGGAAAATTAAGGAGATATAAGAATCCTTAGAATGACCCCACTTTACCTCGAATCAGGGATCAAAGGTCAACTTTGACACTTGCAAGATTCACTGGAGATGACTAAATCTATAGGTTGTTTTGACATTTCAAAGTTCTAGGACCACTAATAACTTAGGGAGATACAAGTGATTTACTCAACAGTGAGCATTTCAAAATAGCTATTGCTCAGTTATACAATGAAGTACAGGTCTACAATCTTACTATGATATAGCTGACTCAAAATAGGTGAATAACATAATTTTAACAAATATTCTAAATGCAATATTTTTACATTTACAAGTGATTTACTGAACCCATGAGAATCTTAAAAAGTTAAAATAGCTATTTGCTCAGCTATGCAATGAGCTACAGGTTTACAATCTTAATGATTTATAGCTCACCCAAATTTTTAAAAAAAATACTCTACATGCAATAGTTTTCAAGTTACAATTGATTTAATCAACAGTGAGAATCTCAACGTAGCTTTTGCTCAGCTAAGTAATGAGCTACAAGTCTGCAATCTTACTATGTTATAGCTAACCCAAAGGTACACCAATGATATAATTCAACAAAATACTCCAACTGCAATAGTTTTCAAGTTACAATTGATTTACTCAACAGTGAGAATCTCAAAAGACCTATTGCTCAGCTATGCGATGAGCTACTGGTCTGTGATTTTACTTTGTTATAGCTGACCTACAAGTCGGTGAATAACATATTTAAACAAGATTTAGAGCATCTAAATGATTTTCAAAAATCAGCTATGGTGGCCATTTTGTTTTTCAAAATGAGGCTAAATTTTTCAAAGCCAAAAGATTTGATTGCCATGATTTTCTATGGGCTGTTTTCACATTCTGAAGCCCTAAGACTAATAATGAATAAGATATAAGGACTTTTTAGTAGATGACCGCACTTTGCCCTGACGCAGGTGTCAAAGGTCAAATTCCACATTTTTAAAAGATTCTCATTCCAATGATTCCATGACTTTCAATATGCTGTTTTCACATTGCAAGTCCCTAGGAGCAATGATAAGGGAGATACGAGGCCCTGTTAAAAGGATAACCCTTTTGACATTACATATAATATGACAACCATTTTGTTTTTGAAACTAGGCCAAGATACTTTTAGGCAAGCTTTCCTAGCCATGTATCTTTTGTGCAAAGTCGATGATGCTAGTTGGAATATTTCAAGATTTTGAGAATCTTTATGATTTTCATACAATCGGCTATGGCAGCCATCTTGTTTTTCAAAATTTTTTGCAGGCAAAAGATTTGCAGGCCAGGACTTCCCAAAGGCTACTTTCACATTTTGAAGTCCCAGGAGCAATAATAAAGGAGATATAAGGACATTTTAGTATGATGGCCCCATTTGACCTTTAAGCAGGGGTCAAAGGTCAAATTCAACACTTGGAGAAATTCTCACGCATGCCTTCCTATAAGTTGTTTTCACATTCCGAACCAAAAGATGGAACCCAATATTTGAAGTGATTTCACAGCACTACTGTATATTATTACCAGAGCAAAACAGATTTGTATCATTTGCAAACAGACTGAAATTAAGAACTGGTGAAATGTTACATTACATATATCATTAACATATAAAAAATGAAGAGTTTTGGACCTCCAATGGAACCTTGTGGAACACCACATTTTACTTTTAGCAAATCAGATTTGCCATTATTTACACATACATACTCTTTCCTGTTTTCTTAGTATGATGACAACCAACTAATTTTTGCATCAAAACAGAATCTGTTGTGTTGAATACCTTTTTCAAGTCAATAAATACACCAACAGTTACTTTCTTGGTATCAATACTTAGCCCAGTCTTACGCTCAAACTTGAGACTTTTGTCCCAAATTCTTGTAACAATTTTCTTGAGCCCATGGGCTCAGCCTTTATGAATTTCACAAAATTGGTCTCAGTCTCAGCTTTTGTTGAGCCACTGGCTCAAATGCTGAGACTAGTAGGTAGTGGGCTTAAGCTTTGTAAACAGAGGCTCAAATATGACTGCCATAATTCATTCTTCACTTCAAAATTTGAATTGGCTGAAAAATAAGGTACAAGTATATAATACAACTACCTAAAGTAGTATTTGGGTGTTTCTACATGCATGTTTACAAGGTTTCCTATTGCAAAACAGCATTTGACCAGAGAAATATTGTGTGTCAAACAAGGAAAATATATGTGATTAGTAGAATATTTTGACTACAAAAAAGGGTCACTTGACACAGAAAACCACTGTGGTTATTTGATAAGCTTGGTCTCAACTGAGACCCCTTCTGTGAAAACCATTTGAGACAAAGACTCTTTGAGAGCCTGTGGCTCAGCCTGAGATTGAGCCAAGTCTGAGACCTTTCATGAAATCCACCCCTAATTTAAACAATGGAACTACTTTAGCCATCTTCATTTCATCTGAGAAAACTCCTTTGGTAAATATGACAGATTACATATTTATAAGAACGGTTGCACCACAGTATCAAAAGTAGATTTGACCACATGCATTATAATCTTATGACAATTTATTTTTACAAGCCTTAACAGTATTATTATCTAGTCTGCAGTTATATTTGGCAAAAACATTGAATACACTGTATAAAATATACTCACCTCTTTGTTAGGTGGGACAATATCTGCAATGTCCCTACTTCCTTCAACCAGCTTACCATCACCCATAAACTTTTCAGAAAAATTACTATTAGCTTCTTTTTCTTAATAAGATCATTTAATATTTTCCTAGTACCCTTTGTGTCATTTTTTATGGTTTAACAATACATTATTGTAATATCTTTTTTTTTCACATCTTAAAATTCCGGGCTGGGCTATTTACTGCACGGGGACAATTATCAAACGGAGGTTGAATGGAGATAATTACTGAATGGAGGTTATATGTCATTAATGGAGGCTACTTTATTTCTCATTTTCAACTAATAGTTTGTGACCTAGAGGAGATTCCGTCCAAAACTAAGGGCTTACCTAGTGGTGGTGGACCAATTCACGCCCATGTACCTATTCATGCCCAACCTCAATTTTCTTAAAATTTATAATTTTTCATAGAGAAGATGTTTACCAAATTGATCATATATAGTGGTTTACCATGTACATGGTTTGCATAGAGAAGATGTTTACCAAATGGATCATATATATATATATATGGTGGTTTACCGTTGAATTGGCCCATTAAGCAGGTGGTAAACTGTGTTTTAATAGTAAGCTTTACAAATTTATATGCACGTTTGGGTACAATAAATGAATAACAGTTGCTTAACTTTGGTGGCTTTATTAGGCGGGTTGCATGTAACCAACCCATCTATTAGATTGATGTGTCCGACGTCCGCCTGTCCATATTTTCGTTTCCGGACTCTAACTCGAAAACGCTTTGTCCAATCGAATTCAAACTTGACAGGGAGATACATCACCATCATAGCTAAGTTGCTTTCGAAATTGGTGTAATTCCATCCTTTTGTTTGTCCTTTTATAGCATAGATACAATTATGTAACCTAGATTTACAAGTTTTGGATGTCTGATGATTATCGACGTGCAAAGTCCCTTAGGCACCAATTTGAGAGAACCTGGCGTAGGGCTAAAAGTACACTTAACAGGAGTAGGCTTCGTCGCCAGATTGCTCGGTGCAATGCACTTGTAAATAAAGATAAATCAGACTACTATAGCAAACTGATCTCAGACAATAGTCATGACTCTCGAAAACTTTGGCGTGAGCTCCATAAGACCCTGAACAGGGTTTCTGATGCCACACTTCCATCTCATGAGTCCGAAAAGTCATTGGCTGACCGGTTTGCCTCCTTCTTCACCAACAAAATTAAGAAGATTAGAGATAATTTTGCTTCTTCTGGCACTGAATATGATGTTAACCCTCCTTCAGATCCTCCCCAAATTACTGTCTTTAGGCAAGTTTCTGAAGATGCTGTTGATAAAATAATTAAAGCATCACCAACAAAATCATGCCTGTTGGACCCTCTGCCGACATTCCTGATTAAGGAATGTATTGATATATTGCTACCATCCCTTACAAAGCTGGTCAACTGCTCACTCATGGAGTGATGCGTTCCTGATGCCTTCAAATCTGCTGTGGTCACTCCACTTATTAAAAAGCCAAATCTTCCCTCAAATGACCTTAAGAATTATCGCCCTGTATCAGGTCTCAGTTTTATATCTAAATTGGTAGAACGTGTGGTTGCTAAGCAGCTGTTAGAACATATTAATGCCAATAACTTAGACAACCCGTACCAGTCGGCATATAAGGCGGGCCATTCAACTGAGACTGCTCTTCTCTACATAAAAAATGAGGTTCACTTATCATTGTCAAGAGGTGAATCCACTGCCTTGGTATTGCTTGACTTGTCCGCTGCCTTCGACACCATTGATCACTCTACTCTTCTGGGTTGCCTCCAAAACTGGTTTGGGGTCAGTGGCTCCGTTCTGAAATGGTTCACATCCTACCTAATGGATCGTTACCAATCAGTAAAAATTGGTTCTACTTTGTCAGATGTTTGTAAACTCCTATTTGGTGTTCCCCAAGGTTCTGTCCTGGGTCCTTTGTTGTTCTCATTGTACACTACCCCCCTCAGTTCCATTATCAGTAAACATAATGGAATAAAGTTTCATTTCTATGCAGATGATAGCCAACTTTATATACATTTATCCCAGAAGAATGCATCTGCTGCCTTTGAAAAGCTAAATAAGTGCCTAAATGATGTTAAAGAGTGGATGACAACTAGTAAGCTCAAACTGAATCCTGATAAGACTGAGTTTATCATCTTTGGTTCGAAGAGACAAAGGGATAAGTTGAAAGCATGTTTTCCAATTGATATCCTGGGCAACTCACTCTGCCCTGCAGATTCAGTAAAAAATCTGGGTGTGTGGTTTGATTCAGATTTCTCTTTGTCCAAGCATGTTCAGAATGTCTGCAAAAGTTGTTTTGTTAAACTCCGTGACTTCAGACATGTCAGGCGGTTTCTTACTCATGATGTTTCTGTGCTTGTAGCCAACGCTCTTGTTAGTAGTCGGTTGGATTACTGCAACTCACTTTTCAGGAGCCTGTCCAAGTTCAATCTACGCAAATTACAGTGCATCCAAAATAGTGCAGCTAGAATTGTATCAAACACCAGTCGATACACCAGCATAACTCCTGTGCTAAAGAAACTGCATTGGCTTCCTGTTGAACAGCGCATTGTGTTCAAGACAGTCACACTTGTTTATAAGTATCTTCACACAGGTTTTCCCAGGTATTTTTCACCACATCTTTCTTCCTACAGCAGTTCTTATAGTACCAGGCGCAGTCAAAGTGGTGGTAATTTCCTAGTTATTCCAAAGTTCTGCCCCTCTGTTCATAAATCTGTCAAACAGTTTGGTAATAGTTTTGCGTTTGATGCTCCTACTGTGTGGAATACTCTCCCTGATGTGATTCGTGCCTCTCCATCCCTGGCCTCCTTCAGAAAACAGCTTAAAACCTACCTGTACACCAAAGCATATCCACCCTAGCCTGAATCATCCTCCTGGCGTTCTCCGTGGTGTTCGACCCCTGTTATGTCCCTGGACACAGAATTTTGTTGACTGCTTTTTGTTTTGTTGCGCCTTAGAGTCCTCTTGTTTGGGGAGATTAAGCGCTATAAAAGTCCAATTAGAATTAGAATTACATTTCTTAGCACGTCTAACACATTCACCTTAACTGGGTGACCTAACATTTCTTTCTTTGTTTCTAAATGTAATTACAGGAGTCGCTAACCTTATTGCTGCCTGCGCAACCCGCCTTTTGGGGCATCTTTGACCCTCTGGTTAATATATGGTTAAAACCAAGGTTGGTTTTTTTCCGGATAAAACCTATTTCTTCCGGGATGGTAAAAACCAGAAAAAACCAGGCGGAAAAAAAAGTTTTGGAAAAAAACTGGCAACCTTGGTTAAAACATGAATTTTTACTTGTATTGTAATGCCAAAATACATATAATGGGCCAAAAACATCAGTTAGGCTGAAAATACGAGGATTAACCATATATTGGTTATTTATTGTGTAACTGATTCTTTTGGATAAATTTAGGGGTGGCATGAGTAGATTAAATATTATTCCTTGGATTTTAATCATTAGGCACATACTATTTAATTCTTTTAGAATATGTTATCGTTTGCTTTACTGACACAACATGCACTTAATATTCCAAAAACAAATGCTATTACATATTGCATGATGTTGAATTCACTTGACAAGGGTGAGAAAAGGGCTCCATGTGGGACATTTGACTTATTCTGATACATTAACATAAAATATGCAAATCTTGTAACACATATGACATCATAGGATTTCTTTGGATATATAAAGGGGCTCCTGTAGGGAATTTTCAGAATGGGGCCCCTTTTTGTAATATGACAGGCAATTTACTAGAAAACAAGGATTAATTATTGGTTCAAATAATATGATAGTAACATTTCACATAACTGTCTACAAATAAAATAAATAGAAAAATTAAAAAACACTGTGACTACCAAATGGAGTATTCAATGGTATCTCCATTCGATGATTTTAGTCATATACTCATTGCCATACTTAAATTATATAAATAGCAAAAAAAAAATTTTTTTTTTGGTCTGCATGGTAATAAAATCCTCTCCTGTTGAATAGCAATCATTTATATGTTCCAAAACCTCCAATATTGGCAAATTAACAAGAGATAATCTCCATTTGGTAAGTACCGAATGGAATCTCCACTCGGTAAATATAGCCCGACCCTGGAATTCCTGTTAGTTTATTCCTATACCTTTTACACTTGACAAAATTTAAAGTTGATCTGTACCGAAGGAAATTTCTGTATAGTTTATTCTCTTTTTTGCAAGCATTTGCATAAGCCTAATCACAGTTTCGTCTGCGCATGCTCTAGCACACGCCCTTGAAAGGTTAAGTGGGTAAAAACAAACGTAGAAATCTAAACCAGGAAGTGATTTTTAAATGGTGAAACATGACAATAACATATGTTTCCTTGCATAACACATATTAAAGTAAATTTTTATGAAAAATACACACATGGATCTACGAATTAGTGTTTCACCATGAATAGATATTTTAAAATATTGTTTTAAGTCATCTAAGGTGGGCGAAAACTGAGTTTATTGTCTTTGGTTCCAAGGCTCAACGTCAGAAGATTTCCTCTCACTTTCCTGTTAGCATTCTTGGTAGCCTTCTTCATCCGGTTGATTCTGTCAGAAATCTAGGTGTGTGGTTTGATGCAGATTTTTCATTCTCTGAGCATATCAAGAGGACTTGCAAAGCGTGCTTCCTTCAGATGCGTGACCTCCGTAGAATTAGAAAGTATCTCACTTTTGAAGTGGCAGTCCTTGCTGCAAATGCCTTGGTTAGTAGTCGTCTGGACTATTGTAACTCTCTGTTCAGAGGTTTGTCCGGTTTCAATCAGCACAAATTGCAAAGTATTCAGAACACCCTTGCTCGTATTGTTACAAATCATAGAAAGTATGCTCATGTTACACCCATTCTACAGAAACTCCACTGGTTGCCTGTTAAGTATCGTTGTATTTTCAAAACCGCAACACTTGTGTATAAATTTTTGCATAGTGGTTCTCCTTCTTACTTCAAACCGTTCTTGTCTTTTAGTAGTTGTCCCTATAGTACTAGGCATAGTCACCCAGATCGTCAATACCTTACAGTTCCTCCTTTCCATTCATCAGTCTTTAAGTCAGCCAAACATTTTGGCCATAGTTTTGCCTTTGATGCTCCTAGGATCTGGAATGACCTCCCTCGAGATGTTCGCAGTGCAACATCAGTTGCCTCCTTCAGAAAGAAGCTTAAAACTTACCTGTTTGCAAAAGCCTACCCACCATAGCCTCCCCCGTCACATCTGTGTCTCCTTGGTACGACCTGGCTATGTCCCTTGATTAACGATAACTGCCTTGCTTTATGTTTAGATGCGCCTTAGAGTCCATCAGTGATGGAGATTAAGCGCTATAAAAGTCCACATTAGATTAGAGATTAGAAAATAGGGGTTCTAACAGCATCGAAAATGCATGAACAGGTGCCAGTTATTGCTTTAATATCTTGGAAACTCTGTAAGCTACAGATATGTTATATACATCAATAGAAAGGTATTTTATAGATTTTTCCTTATGTTTTTGTTTTTAAAGCTTTTATGGTAATAGTTTTTCGAAAGTTTTATTGTTGAATTTGTCAGTACATGCACTGATCAAGTGGTGTTATAGTATTAAATAATGAATATGCATGAGTTTTGGTCTGGTGCCATGGTTGTGAGGAACTTTCATAGAGTGTACTAATGAATATTCATGACGGTCAGACTGATATTTGACTTGAGTAATTTAACTTGGGTGTATAAATGTTGCTAATTGTGTAGAGAAGGGTATTGCTATTCAGACAGGTTTTGAAGATTTACCCACCCACCATGTAACCCATATTTAAAATTTTTATTGTTGGGGAATGCCCCATTTATTTCTGAACCATGTTTGTAAATATGTTACAGTTTGTACCAATATCACTGATATGTTGAATGCTAGAAATAAATGGCCTAAAATAAAAACATTCTGTTATTTCAGCAGCTGGGGTTAATTGTCACGTTTTCCATATGCTGATACTAATGTATTACTGTACCTGGATTTGACCTTGGGGGTTCTGGGCTTGATCTTGAGGAACTCTTGAAAGTGATGGATAGCATGGTTTATGGTTGATACATGACTTTGTGAGGGTATATAACAACTTGGGTGGACTATGCAGTGCTTCAGATTGACCTTATAAATATACATAGCATTATCTCCAGGTCTTGGATAGAAGCTGAGGTAATAGCTGGCCTAGTGACTTTAGTGATTCTCTATCCACAGAAAATTTGTTTTGGCTTACAAAAAGCGTCATATTGACCTTTATATTGACCTTACCTCTGGGTCTTGGGTATGAATTAAGGTCTTTCCTGCCCTTGTGATTGTTTTGGCTTCATATTTAAATTAATTTTAGAATTTATCAGATGTTCAATGCAGCCTTGCTGGGCTAAGATTATAAATGCTATGGGGTTTTAGTGCCCAATAGCCATTGTTGGTTCAATGTTGTAATATGCTGTCTGAGTCAATAAGAATTCTCAGAGCATACATACCTCCACTAATGTTCAATGCCTCCAATACTGCTCTTGAGTACAATGATAAAAAAATCCTTTAAAAAATTTAAAAAAAAATAATGGTACCATTAAAATTAAATAGTACAGGTAAAATTATGAGTTAAAGCTAAAACCTTTGTCCTGGGAATCTAACCAGTTAACATATCCTTCATCTTTTAAGCAGAGATTAAGTACCACAAAGGCTGTGACTTTAATTTGGAAATCTGTCTGTGGCATAGCATGATGAGTATCCATCTCAACACTGAAGTTAAGCAGCACTGGGCTTGGGTAGTAGTTGGATGGGTGATCACATGGGTTCTAATCCAGGTATAAATGAACATATAAACCTCAAGTAATTTTTTATAGTGCCCTTTTTAGGGTCTTGAATTTCAATAAATAAAATAAATGTGATTTCTCCTGAATTTCTTCATGGATTATGGTGCAAGAAAAAAAAACAATGAGCAGAAGCTCTATAAAAATACCTTTCTATTGATGTATGTATTACATTTGTAGGTTTCAGGAATATCAAAGAAAAATCGGCAGTTAGTGATAATGCTAGTTTTACAACTAGCAGTGGGCGAAAATAGGAGATATTGGCTGAAAACTGCTACAAATAATTAACATAAATTCCATATTGTAAACAGAACTAATTTATATAATTTATTCCTCTTTTACCAATAATAGTTTCACAATATATCATCAATGTACGTAAGTTCGATATAGACAAAATGTCGATCAGCTTCGTTTTCTTCCGATCCGCTTCGTTTTGAATGGCTGTATGAGGAACGGAAGGCTGCTGGCGTTTCGAATGTAATCAATCTTACCGGAAAAATTATTTTATTCTGATGTCAAAATACAGGTATTTTTATTTTTCCTTTGCAAAAATAGATTTAATAATTGTTGTTGCACAATCAAAAATTGTTTTTAAAGAACTTTCCATTGCAAAATTTAAAGAAATTGCATTTTTATTAGAGATGTTTTACTTACCTGACTGAGATGAAAAATCAATCAATTGATATAACTACCTTTTTCAAAATTTAGTTTTTTCCCACTTTCTTCTCCCGATAAAGAGGTGTGTACCAAATGATCGATTTTTTGTACATCGCTGTCCCCTATGACAACAGTTAAAGGAAATGCGGTCTTTTAAATATGAATAAAATCATTATATTTTAGATAATTAAAAAAATAAAAACAACTTAGCAAAACTAAAATATAGATATTTTTACGTATATTGTACGTTTCAAAATTTAATAACACTTTTTTATTAGACTTTTACTTGTATATTTGACATCAATTTTCTTAAGCGATCGAACTTCCGTACAACGAAGATATATGCTTTACTACACAGTATCCACATAAATAGAATTTCGCTACTTCCTGGTTCCTCTGTCACAGACGTGGTTGATTTCACCCACTTGACCTTACAAGGCCGTTTGCGAAAACGAGGCATTTGAAACTGTGAATTCGCCTATTTTTGAAGAGTTTTCCAAAATACTAAAAATGCTATTGCACTATAAAAATGACATACTTCATTTGAGAGTCTAGTCCAAACATTAGACTTTATTTCCGTTATATTATAGAACCTACCAAACTGTTGTCCAGTTCCATATTAGGATTGCTCTTTAGTGAGGAACAATTGTGTTATTCATTGACAGTTTTTCACGCTGAACATCTGCACAAACTTGATTCTTTGACAGGTGGAGTATGACAGTATCATAGTTTTATTTTACAATGGGGCATGAGAGGTTTGTACGATAGCTTTATCTTGTTGAAATATCCATTTTGTTTCAAAATCTTGAATTTCCGTACAAAGGCGTGCAGCATTGATCAATAGGGATAGATTGAAAATCGATTCCTTCAACTAACGAGTCTTTTCCACCATTTTAGTGTACACACATATCCATGACGTCATACATTTTGTGTAAATACGGAATATACTAAAAACATTCGGTGGCTGGGGTCGTTCTGTGGAATGGGACTTCCGGGTGTATTTATTGGGGGTGGGGGGGTTTATGTCGCTTTCAACACTGTACAGGTCATATCACAACAGGTACTTTGTAGGCAGAGGAAATAAGCAGATACAGTTGGTCAAGGTTCTATACTGTAAACTGCCGACCATTGGTAAGAAACTATCAACTTTTCCAAATAAGGGTATGAACCACCCACCACAGAGGTTGGAGGTGAGTGTGTTACCACTGTACTACCATGGTCCCTGGGACTTTGGTTGGGCTTTTATGGTAGCTCTATAATTCCCTCTGTCAAGACAGCTTGTCTGTTGGCCCATTTGTCTGTTTGTTTGTTGACAGGATTACATAAATACTACTGGTACATTAATATTGAGAAGTTTAAAAATGGTAGAAACAGGATAAAAATGTCCCAAATCTATGTCAACTGTGTACTAGTTGAATCTTCCTGAAAAAAAATCACAAGTCTCAGATACATATTTGGCTGTCAGTTAACTTATTCTCACTCTACTTTTATTATTAAAATTTACTCATAAAATGTAAAAATGGCCCCAAAATACAATTTCCAAAGTCTGTGTAACAAAATATGCATAGCATTTACTTCTCTTTAATGTGGTTTTTCAGTTTTTCTCCACCATGCAAATGCCAAAAGTTTGTTATTAACAGACATCAGCAAAATATTACCATTTTCCATTTTTTAAAATGTCCAAACTATTGCTGTGAATTACATTACATTTTTAATATTTGGGTATTCTAAAAGTCTTGCTATTTAATGCATCTAAACCCTAAGTAATTTAATAATCAGAATGCAACAGTAATATTTCAGTAGAAGGCTATATAATATAAGCAATTTTTCTACAATTTTTCTACAATTCTACAATTTATATTTAAAAACCTAAAAATGAGCAAGAAAGTTCAAGATCCTAACCTGTAATGTTAGGGGCCTGAATGGGTTTAAAAAGTGTAGTACAATGTAGCTTCTTTCTTTGGATTAAAGATCAAAATGCTGACATAACATTGTTACAAGAGACTTTCTTTACTTGTAAATTAACAAATGATATAAAGACTACATGAAAAGGCAAGGTTAGAAATGCCCTTTCTGATTCAAGTCATGCCAGAGGTATTACAATATTATTCAATGAAAATTTTAATGGGAAAATATTAAATACTGTTGTTGGAGGAAAAAGTAGGTCCATACTGGTAAACATTAAAATTAATTAACAAAGAATTTTACACAGTATTGTCTCTTTATGCCCCAAACATTGAAAAGGGTCATAATGAGTTTTTCAAACATTTGTATAAATTTGTGAAAAATAATGCTATTAATGAAAACAATGTAATTATTGTAGGTGATTTCAATGTTTGTGTTTGACCTTCTGATAGGTTTCCTAAAAAAATATTAATGATAAAAGTATTGTTTTTTTTTTTTTGTAGATTTATTATACCAGTGTCAACTTAATGACTGCAGCTGGACTCTGAAATATATGGACAAATCTGGTTTTACTTACTATGATAAAACATACAATTGTTACAGTAGGTTAGATTATGTTCTCTCATCAGAATATTTAAGTGGAGAGATCTCTGACATTTATATCACTTAGCCCCCAAGAAGTAATGGTGTAATAGATCATAAAGCAGTCATTGTATCTTTCAGAATAAAAAAATACTGTTAGAGGACCTGGATTTTGGAAATTAAACAAGTCTAGGTGTTTTACAAGATCAAGACTATGTAAACGCTATTAAACTCAGAATTAAAATACAATTACATTAAATAAAAAGTTAACAAGTAGGCACCTGGGTTAGGGGTGCAATAAGAGGGCATAAACTCACACAAATATGTTGATACCCGTGGGATGGAGGGTGGGGAAGGCCCAGATATAGAATAGTTCCTGTCTTTTACGTTTAGTGGAAGAATCTGGGTTGTTTTCCTCCCCCATCCATTGCACAATGCTGAACTCCATATTTCTGACACTATGCTTGGGTTGTGTAAAGTGTCTTGAGACAGGGGTAGAATTTAGATCATTGAATTTCTGAACACTTCTGTAGTGTTCATACATTCTCTGTCTAATTGGTCTTTTGGTCTCTCCTATATATTGGAGACCACATTCAGTGCAATTAATAATGTATATTACATTACTTAATTCACAAGTGTATCTATGCCTTGGTGGTAGGTTAATACATTTGAAGGTTTTTTTAGTGTGGAAACTGGTTATTTGGTCCACTTTGGTCAGTTTAGGACAATATGTACATTTTCCTAATCTAGTACATACTGTATTGAAAACTATTTTCTGTTTAGTTTCATCAGTGGGTGGGAATGTGATAGCTGCTCTTGTAAGTAGATCTTTGAGATTTGGTAGTCTCTTGTACCCTATGAGTGGTTTGTCCTTGAAGATTTGTTTAAGTTCATCAGTATTCTGGATAATGTTCCAGTTGTCTCTGATGAGGGATTTAATGGGTGGGTTCCTGGGGTTAAATTGAGTCACCATGACCGGTGTGTCTATGGTTTCTCTTGGGTTGTCCTCCAGTAGGTCTGACTGTTTGAACTGGTTGGCCCTGTTGAAATGCTTCTTGAGGCTACTTGCTGGGTAACCCCTTTTAGGGTAATAGCCAGTCAGTTTAAAGGCATTTGTTTTGAAGTCTTTATCCAGTGTGCATATTCTGCGTAACCTTAGATATTGTCCAAAGGGTCCTTTTTCTAGTACAGTGCTAGGGTGGGCTGAACTGTACTCTAAGTACAGGTGGGTGTCTGTAGGTTTATTGTATAGGGTTGTGATTAGTTCCCTATGTTCATTGAATTTCACTGCTGTGTCTAGGAAATTAATTTCAGAATAGCTAAATTCATGAGTGAATTTAATTGATTCATGGAGAGAGTTCAAATACTCAATGAAGTGGTTGAGAGACTCTTCCCCATGTGTCCAGACCATTAGATTTAAAGAGATTTAAAGTCTTGACTCATTTTTCACTGACACAAAATCTTCTTGTTTTATTAAATAAAAAGTATTAAATGAAAATTATTGTGGGAAATGTAAAAAAAAATTAATATGAATGAATAATCTGTGAAGTACAGTATTGAAAGACCAAATTGTTGAAAAAGGATTTTCAATGCCTGTAAGAGAAATTAGATTCACTGAATAAAATGATTTTAGAGGATCAAGTTATTGGGCAGAATGTTAATGAACTTGAAAGATGTAGGGATAAAATTCAATCACAGTTAACAGTACATTATGAAATGAAGCCAAATGGCTGCAATATCAGGTCATATGCCAAATTGATAAAAAATGGTGTACATTTGAAGTATTATCAGGGGTTAGAACAAAAATGTCAAAGTAGTAATGTAATCAAACCAATAAAAGTAGAAGATAAGATTGTATATAATAATAAAGGCATATTAAATAAAATTTCAAAATTCTACACAAATTTATATTCAAGTAATACTACCTCTACACCCAAAATTGATGATTACTTAAACAATATTGACCTTCCTAAAGTATCTGGTAAAGAAATGTGACAATCCATTTAGTGAGACAGAGTTCAAAGAAGCTGTTCAAAAGTTAAAGCCAGAATTTTATCAAGTATCCTGGAGTGATTTGAAAATACCCTACATGAATATGATAAATGAATCATTCTATAGAGGTATCCTATCAGAAACAGCACGAAAATTTGTTGTAACTTTAATTTTTAAGAAAGGACGATAAAAGACTGCTTCAGAATTACAGACCCATTAGTTTAAGCAATTAGGATTATAAAATACTGTCTTCTGTTCCTGCAAAAGGCTCCAGACTGTAATACCTTTCTTGATAAGCTTAGACCAAACTGGCTATATAAAACAATAAAATATGACTACAAATATTAGACTTATTTCTGTAATTATTGAACTTTTTGAAACACAAGGCTTGCCTGGAGCAATTGTATCTTTGGATTTTGAAAAGGCATTTGATAACCTAAACTGACACTTCATGCAAAAGGTAGTGAAAAAATTTGGATTCAGTAATTTCTTTTGATTCCATCTTAACATTGTCAAACCGTATATCTCTGCAGAGTGCACTTTCAGTTACAAAAAATTTTACTGTTATATCTGGTCTGAAATCAAATATTAAAAAATGTGAAGGTTTATGGTTAGGGTTTCTAAAAGAAGGATCAGAAAGTGTATATAAAAATTGACTTCAAGAGCGAGTGTTTATGTGTACTTGGAATTTACCTTGGTACCAAAAACACATGTGTTTCAAGAAACTGGAAAACCAAATTGGAAAATTTAAACAACTTCTTGTTAGGTGGGATTTAAAGAAAATTACATTACATAAAGAAATGTCTGTTGTAAAATCCTTAGCATTACCTATATTAACTCTAAATCTATCTGTTCTTGTTGTTCCAAAATCTATTTTGAATCAGATTCAAAGAATGATCTTCAACTTTATATGGGGAAACAATCATAAAATAAAATTGGTGCTATAATTGGTGATTGTAAAGTAGGAGGCTTAGGAGTTTCTCTAAGGGGAAAAAAAACTCTGAAAGCCTCTTAGATAACTAAGTTTATGTCTGATTCAAAACTTGCCAAAGTAAATAATAAGACCAAATAACAACTTCTAAATTTAAAACATTTTTATGTCAGGGATTTTGTTTTGCAATATCTAGGGATTTTCTATGGGTTTTTCAAATGTTCGGGGAATTTTTTATTTACTACTTGTGTTTTAGCATCTGCCATAATTCTGTTCAAGGAAAAAGTGAAAAAGGTTCCTTAAATCTTAAAAGTACCCGGTTTATCACATGAAAGTTAAGATGAAGTCATGTAAATAATATGGAATATTAATACAGCGGAATAAATATAAATGTAGGTTTGTAATTGGTCTGTAAATTGCAGTGCCTGTGAGCGATAATATGTGCAGGTACAAGGGTGTCATTAATAGGCGTATTTCACAACTGTAATCCGTCGAATCTAGATTCAGATTTGGATTCTTTGGATTAGCTAGATTTGTGAAATACAATTTTCTGCAGATCTAAATCCAAAATGAAAACATAACATAAACCAACATGAATATATACTGGTCGGCCAGTGAATTTCGTCACCCCAGTGAAGTTCGTCACCTGCTATAAAAGCGTTCAAGGACTAGCAATATCCACATTTTAAAAAGTGGAATAGTTGCCTTGGAGAGCAAGGTATAATTGTTTGCAGGAAGATCACAGTAAAGAAGTTTTAATACTGTCATAAAATACGAGTGACGAACTTCACTGGGGTGACGAAATTCACTGGCTGAGCAGTAGGGTATACGTGCAACTCGCTGACACAAGTCGCTGACAATATGCAAATTAGATATAGCAGGTTATACAGATGTTATACTAGTTTCCTAACAATATTTTATTAAAATGGAAGCATAGACGAAGACTTTAAACTACAGAACTCACGGTAACAGCACCAAGTCATTAATATTCATGAGAAGATATGAGGTCAGGGGTTTCACCTTGCATTTCCTAACAATATTTTATAAAATGGACGTATCGACGAAGATTTCATACTTTAAATGACAGAACTCACGGCCATAGCACCCCAGTCATTAATATTCATGAGAGGATATGAGGTCACGGATTTCCCCTGGCATTTCCTAACAATATTTTATAAAATGGATGCCTCAATGAAGTTCAAATACTTTAAACTACAGAACTCATGGCCATATGCAAATAAGATAATATGTATATATACGCGCATACATATTTCTTGTCAGCGAGTTGTGTCAGCGAGTTTCCGTTAGCGACTTCCTTTGACAGCGAGTTGCACGTAAATCATATATAGTGGCTTTCTAGTGGTGGTGGACCAGTTCACGCCCGGGTACCAATTCACGCCCACCCTCAATTTTCTTGAAGATTTATGATTTTTCATAGGGAAGATGTTTACCACATTATAGATAATCATCAAATTGATCATATACATTTGTAATTTATTGTTTAACTGTGATTATTTTGGATAAATTTAGGGGTGGGCGTGAATTGGTACCCGGGCGTGAACTGGTCCACCACCACTACCAGTAGTGGGGGGCCACGGTGACAGAGTGGTAACACTCTCGCCTCCCACCTCTGCGGCCGGGGTTCGATCCCCGTCATGGCCGTAAGTGGGAAAGCTGGTAGTTGCTTGCCGTTGGTCGGCAGTTTACAGTACAGAACCCTAGCGAACTATATGTACTGGTTTCCTCTGCCCTTCCAACTACCCGTCGTGATATGACCTGTACAGTGTTGAAAGCGACGTAAAACCCCAAATAAACAAAATCTACCAGTAGTGGCTTTCTACCAGTGAACGCCCGTCCTTTAGATAATATTTAAAATTTACACTATATTAGTTTATTTAGGTTACATTCTACCAGTGGCTTTCTACCAGTGAACGCCCGTCCTTTAGATAATAGTTAAAATTTACACTATATTAGTTTATTTAGGTTACATTCTTCTTAAACAAAATCATGCAGTACAATTAATGATTTGTTTATGTTGTTCAATATTTCTTTGAAAGTGTTGTATTTTGACAATATATCTCTATTATCGGCCGTTTTTATGGAAAACCGGAAATACCAGTGAACGCCCAGTTTGTTTGCAAATAGAAGCTTTTGTCCTTGACCTTTAACAAAGATATATAAGGCGGGCGTTCACTGGTAGGCTGGCGTTCACTGGTAGAATGCCACTATTAATATAAATTAATATGCAGTAATGTGGTAAATTTTACCTGTCTTCTGCCACATTCCACAGGTGATTTTATAACATGTCTGTTCTGTTTGGTTTCTACATACTAACTCCCAGTGAACCCTTTAAATCTTCCACATGTTGGCTGTGAACTCTCATGACCTCTAGTGAGATCTCTTTGGTTGGTGAGATTTCTGTTATAGCTTAAAATCACTGGTTCCCAATTATACAACATTCCCCTCTGTTGTGTGAAAGAGAGTCCTGTATCTTCTATGTTCCAGCATCCACCAGTGTCATTTGCATTAGGTATTCACATGAATATATAAATACTGTTCTGCATCAAATGCCACAAAAGTGAATTTTACACCTTTGTTTCCAAGCAACCAGAGAATGTTATTTACTTTGGACTAACAGCTTACCAAAGCATTTCTACCAGTTGACATAGTTACATGATTCCTGAGAAGCTGACTCAGGATAACAGTCATTCTTGACACCAGATGTCCAAATTCTGGAATTGTACTTCTGATCCTTTAGGTCCTGAACAGCAGTGGAACATTTTGGCACTGTGCTGATATGATCTGACAAGTAGCTGAGAATGCGCCACTAAATCAAACTGGCAACACTGTTTGGTGGACTAATTGCTGCTTCATCTTGAAGATCTTTACCATACAACCAGTAGTGGAAGTTCCTCATCAACTCAAGGTCACCATCTGATATCTTCAAGATTGGTGTTCTGCAATGGGGATACCACCTCCTTTTTCTAACCAAGTTCAACAGTCCACTCAAAGATAAACATCCAGCCTTTCTTGCAAGAGATTGCAGAAGATGTTCATAACTGGTTCCCAATTATACAACAGTATATAATATTATCATATTACAGTATAATAAAACTTTCCAAAACATTAAAATTTCCAGCCACATGTTGCCACCATTATTTTACAAAGAATTTTGGGTAATATCTAATGAATCTGAATCCGTCATCATCTTGTTGTCTTGGAAGAACAGATGAGTTGTCATGTTGGACTGTTTTAGAACAAATTTAGTCCTCAGGGTGGAGAACTCTTCTTTAATCCATACAGAAAGGTCACTGTAGGCTTCTCTTTATTGATCTTTGCTTTAGATACAATATTATGGATTCATCAACAGTCGCTTGCCTGTCTTTTCTGAATAATGTTGTTGCAATAGTTTGCAATCAACATTAACTTGACTTAGGTCTCCTATGTCTATGGGTGTGGGACTGTCCACTCCTCTGTTGTGATATCTATAAAAGACACATGCATTCTGTTAAGAATGGTTGAAGTTGATTTCCTCTTGTTGCTTTAGTCAAGTTGATGTACTCACATTGATTTACTTATATTATTGTATCCACCAGAGGCATCCGGTGGATACTTTAGTTTAGCATTTGCTACACCGCCGCATGTAGAGAGATTTTAGACATTAACGCTCCCAGAGGAAAACTACACCAGCTAACTTCACCAAATTTGCAAGATATCTTCATTGGGAAGTAAGCTTCTCTGGGACTGAAATTGGCCTCATTCTGAAAAACAAAATTGCCGCCGCGGGAATTTCTTTGAAAATTATCTACCTTTTTCTACTGGCTGATTGTCATAGGTAGAAGGTTGAATCTCTTCATAGGTGATATGTATAACAGATATACATGTCCTCTACATCCCTGCAGACATTTGACCTTCAAGCTCTTAATTCAAGGTCACCCCATGTAGCGGACTTTAAAAGTGCCTATATCTCCCTTATTATTGGTCCCAGGGGTTTGCAATGTGAAACCAACCTACAGGAAATCATGGGCTGGGAATCTTGTAATGTGGTCAGATTTGACCTTAGACCCCTCCTTCAAGGTCAAACGAGGATACCCAAACTTAAAAGTGCTAAGTCGCTTATTATTGGTCATAGAGGTTTATAATGTGAAACCAGCTTATAGGAAATCATGGACTGGGAATCTTTTGATGTGGACAGATTTGACCTTGGTCCCCTCCTTCAAGGTCAAATGATGGTTCACTGGCTTTGGTGAGTTGTCTTTCCGGTGGATACAAATTTGCATCGGTTCTCCGATGTGTAGGTCTAGTTTACTCATGTTGTTTACTCAAGTTTATTGACTTAAGTTAATGTACTCAAGATTACTCAATTGATAAGCTCAAGAATTATGCAAATTGATTAACCCAAAAAGTTACTCACATTTATTTACTCAAGAATCACTCAGCTTAATTTGCTCAATATAATTATTGATGCACATACCTTTATTCCATTTCTATCACTTGACTGGTTGTGTCACCGGAGACAGATTTAACTTGTAGCTGCTGCCCATCTTTTGTTGACCTAAGGTATATTGTGAATGGACAGTCTATCTTGGCAGTCTTTTCATGTTTGCGAATGTTTTGTGATTTAAATATTTTGCCCCCATAGTAGCATTTAAATTGTATGAAATCATTCTTCAGATCAGCATTGTAGGTCTTTCCAGTGTGCCGTGCAGTTATCTCAGCTGTTTTGCTGTCCTTCATGTGTATCATCTGAAAGGTCTCCTCAAACTGACCAATTTTCTGAACCTCAGTAAAACTATTAAAATACCTCTCTACAGCAAAGTGATTTGAATTATCCATCTTTTCTGTATGTGTGAGTTTACTCGACAAATTTTTAAACCCCGTGGTATTCGCAGAGTGAACTGGCAATTTTTCCTAAAATTCGTTTTTCAGCCATTTTGGGTGGCCATCTTGAATTTCTGCATAAAACGCAAAAACACATGTATCTCGGAAGCGGTGTGAGTTTGCAGGATTTGGGAAAATTTTTTGACCAAGGGTATCTGCAGAGTCATCTGGCAACTTTTTGCAAACATCTTTTTCCGCAAGTTTTGGTGGCCATCTTGAATTTCTGCGTAAAACGCAAAAACACATTTATCTTGGAAATAGTGCAAGATAGAGCGATTTCAGCTAAAGTTTTGACCCCCAGAATATCAGCAGAGTCAGCTTCTGACTTTTTCCAAAAATAGTTTTCCTGCCAGTTTTGGAAGCCATCTTGAATTTCTGCGTAAAACGCAAAGATATATTTATTTCAGAAACAGTGTGAGAAAGAGCGATTTCAATGCAATTGTGCAAAAATGCATTTATCTCAGAAATGTATGGAATAGAGCGATTTTGGGGAGATTTTTGACCCCAGCCCAGAGTATCAGGAGAGTCATCTGGTGACTGTTTCCGAAAAAATAGTTTTCCTGCCATTTTTGTGGCCATTTTGAATTTCTGCGTAAAATGCAAAAATGTAATTATCTGGGAAACAGTGCTAGATAGAGCAATTTCGGCCAAATTTTTGATCCCCAGGGTATCTGAAGAGTCGCCTGGTAATTTTCCCCCAAAATTGTTTTCCCACCAATTTCGGCGGCCATCTTGAATTTCTGTATAAAATTCATTTATCTTGGAAATAGTGCAAGATAGAGCGATTTTGACGAAACTTTTGACCCCCAGGGTATCCGCAGAGTCATCTCATGATTTTCCCCCAAAACAGATTTATCTTGGATAGAGCAATTTTAACATCTGGCGATGTTTCCATAAATATCGTTTTTCCCACCATTTCCCATCATATCTTGAATTTCTGTGTAAAATGCAAAAATGAATTTATGTCTGGAAATGGTGCGAGATAGAGTGATTTTGACTAAATTTTTGACCCCCAGGGTATCCGTTAAGACTTTTTCCCCCCACATTGTTTTCCCGCCATTTTCGGCTGCCATCTTGAATTTCTGCGTAAAACGTAAAATGCATTTATCTCAAGCAGTGTGAGATAGAGCGATTTCAGCGATTTGGGTTTAGACTCCCAGGGAATTCACAGTCATTTGGCAATTTTTTGTAGGGACTTAGTTAGGGGTTATAGGTGTGCAATGTCATGGTGTTACCCTGGTTTGACCTTGTCATAGTGACCATGATTTTTAAAAATCTTGTCTGGGTTTATTTCTTTGATTCCATAAGGTGTAGAAGGTTAACACTTGGTAGGGACATTGGTTAGGGGGTGTAGGTGTGCATCATGGTGTGACCTTTAACTTTAGCTCTGTCAAAATGTGTTCACCTGCCATATTTGAGACATCTTTCTCTTATGACAGAGATATATTGATTGCTGCAACTGGTCATTATATGCACTTTTACATAATTGTGCTTTTTCCATTGACAGCTATTCTCCAAGTAATAAGTTTTACAGCTCCTTAATTTTTAGTGTACTGATTAATGCTGTTATCTAGCTATTGAATTGTCATGTTTTAATACTTTATCTTTACATACATTTTCTTTCTCATAGATGTTATTTCTCTACTTAAACCTTATTTGGAGCTTTATATTACTGAAAATGCCTTGAAAGTATCCCCATCTTTGCACAGTTTCACTACTTCTATATCTCATGGTTTTTGAAATTATGGGGTACGGACATCTATGATGCTATTTTACATAATGGTGCTATTTACATTGACAGCTGTTCTTCAATTAATAAAATTTTACAACTTCATAATTAAGCGTCCCTGAAAGGGCACTTATTTGTTTTCGCCTCAGTTTCCTCACCGCCGCCGCATTATGGTCTTCCTTGAATATCTCCCTTATTATTAGAAGGTTTCAAACCATATTTGGCAGTTATATACCTTAGGCGTGGGAAAATTTTTCTGCATGCTTAAATTTGACCTTTGACCTTTATGAAGGTCACATGATCAAAAACTATTTTTTGAAGTACACCCCCCCCCGTCATCACAGTTCAGGAAAAACTACTTGCTACAGAGCCCTATAATTTGACACACCTGTTCATACTATCGAAAATGCGAGCTGATTAGATTTTGGGAGCAATCCCGTGAAAAATGTCTCATTGTATCCACCGGATAGCATCCGGTGGATACTATGGATTTGACTTCGTTACGCCGCCGCCGCCGCGTACGCCGCCGCAGTGTGTAGAGAGATTTCACCGTTACCACTCTAACGGAAAAAATATTATAGCTAGCCTTCTCAAATTTGCAGGATATATTCATAACCATAAAATCTTGCCTGGGAATATTTTTGGCCTCATTTTGAAAAACAAGATGGCCGCCACGGGCGTTTTTCGACTTTAAACAAGGACTTTTGGTGGCCCTCTAGAGCAAATGGTATTATAGGTAGAGATCTCAAATTCGCAGGATATGTTCCTCATTATAAAATCTTGACTGGGAATATTTTTGGCCTCATTTTGAAAAACAAGATGGCCGCCACAGGCGTTTCTTTGCAGTCATGAAAAGTGCTTATATCTCGCTTATTATTGGTCCTAGAGGTTTGGGATGGTACACCAACCTATAGGAAATCATGGGCTGGGAATCTTTTGGTGTGGTCGGATTTGACCTTGGACCCCTCCTTCAAGGTCAAACGAGGATAGCCAAACTTAAAAGTGCTTATAACTCGCTTATTATTGGTCCTAGAGGTTTGGGATGGTAAACCAACCTATAGGAAATCATGGGCTGGGAATCTTTTGGTGTGGTCGGATTTGACCTTGGACCCCTCCTTCAAGGTCAAACGAGGATAGCCAAACTTAAAAGTGCTTATAACTCGCTTATTATTGGTCCTAGAGGTTTGGGATGGTAAACCAACCTATAGGAAATCATGGGCCAGGAATCTTTTGGTATGGTCAGATTTGACCTTGGACTCCTCCTTCAAGGTCAAACGAGGATAGCCAAACTTAAAAGTGCTTATAACTCGCTTATTATTGGTCGTAGAGGTTTAGGATGGTAAACCAACCTATAGGAAATCATGGGCCGGGAATCTTTTGGTGTAGTCGGATTTGACCTTGGACCCCTCCTTCAAGGTCAAACGAGGATAGCCAAACTTAAAAGTGCTTATAACTCGCTTATTATTGGTCGTAGAGGTTTAGGATGGTAAACCAACCTATTGGAGATCATGGGCCGGGAATCTTTTGGTGTGGTCGGATTTGACCTTGGACCCCTCGTTCAAGCTCAAACGAGCATAGCCAAGCTTAAAAGTGCTTATAACTCGCTTATTATTGGTCGTAGAGGTTTAGGATGGTAAACCAACCTATAGGAAATCATGGGCCGGGAATCTTTTGGTGTGCTCGAATTTGACCTTGGACCCCTCCTTCAAGGTCAAACGAGGATAGCCAAACTTAAAAGTGCTTATAACTCGCTTATTATTGGTCGTAGAGGTTTGGGATGGTAAATCAACCTATAGGAAATCATGGGCCGGGAATCTTTTGGTGTGGTCGGATTTGACCTTGGACCCCTCCTTCAAGGTCAAACGAGGATAGCCAAACTTAAAAGTGCTTATAACTCGCTTATTATTGGTCCTAGAGGTTTGGGATGGTAAACCAACCTATAGGAAATCATGGGCTGGGAATCTTTTGGTGTGGTCGGATTTGACCTTGGACCCCTCCTTCAAGGTCAAACGAGGATAGCCAAACTTAAAAGTGCTTATAACTCGCTTATTATTGGTCCTAGAGGTTTGGGATGGTAAACCAACCTATAGGAAATCATGGGCCAGGAATCTTTTGGTATGGTCAGATTTGACCTTGGACTCCTCCTTCAAGGTCAAACGAGGATAGCCAAACTTAAAAGTGCTTATAACTCGCTTATTATTGGTCGTAGAGGTTTAGGATGGTAAACCAACCTATAGGAAATCATGGGCCGGGAATCTTTTGGTGTGCTCGAATTTGACCTTGGACCCCTCCTTCAAGGTCAAACGAGGATAGCCAAACTTAAAAGTGCTTATAACTCGCTTATTATTGGTCGTAGAGGTTTGGGATGGTAAATCAACCTATAGGAAATCATGGGCCGGGAATCTTTTGGTGTGGTCGGATTTGACCTTGGACCCCTCCTTCAAGGTCAAACGAGGATAGTAGACACAAAATCATGTGCTGGGAATCTATTGCTGTGGTCGGATTTGACCTTGAACCCTCCATCAAGGTCAAACGAGGATAGCCAAACTTAAAAGTGCTTATAACTCGCTTATTATTGGTGCTAGAGCTTTGGAATGGTAAACCAAAATCTAGGAAAGCATGGGCTGGGAATCTTTCTGTGTGATCGGATTTGACCTTTGGCCCCTCTTTCAAGGTCAAATTAGTGTTTATATCTTGCTTATTCGTATTCCTAGAGGTTTGCAATGTCA
Organism: Sabellastarte sp. h YS-2021; assembly: GCA_964017235.1. NCBI lineage: Eukaryota > Metazoa > Annelida > Polychaeta > Sabellida > Sabellidae > Sabellastarte > Sabellastarte sp. h YS-2021. The sequence goes on along the minus strand of OZ024935.1, from coordinate 79,778,310 downwards.
CACCAACCTATAGGAAATCATGAGCTAAGAATCTTTTGATATGGTCAGATTTCACCTTGGGCTTCTCCTTCAAGGTTAAGCGATGTTAGAATGGCTTTGGTGAGTTTTCTTCGATGCGCTAGGTCTAGTTTATGAGTGATTTTCTGACACCTTCCAATCTGAAAGCCTTAAATTTAGGCCAACCCCCCTATTATCTTCTTAAGTATTGCATTTAGAGCTATAAAATGTACTGGGAGGTAATAGGAAACCATATGTGGAGAGTCTAAATAGCCAGTCAGTTTTACCCCACGACCCCCCCTTATGGGCCAAACTGGGGTCATAAATAGCCGCTTTGGAGTTTTTGCCTTATATCTCCTTTATTGTTGCTTTTATAGCTTCAGAATGTATTAAGAGGTATTGGGAAAGCATATGTGGAGAATTTTGTCCTAGAGGTTTGAAATGTGATACCAACCTATAGGAAATCATGGGTAAGGAATCTTCTGATATGGTCAGATTTGACCTTGGGCCCCTCCTTCAAGGTCAGACTAGGATAACCAAACTTAAAAGTGCTTATAAGTCGCTTATTATTGGTCCTACAGGTTTGCATTGTGAAGCCACCCTATGGGAAATAATGAGCTAGGAATCTTCAGCGTGGATCTCTTTTATTATTGCTTCTACAGGTTTGCTATGTTGGGTGATACACTGCCAGCTCACAATAAAGCGAGCGGCATAATTCTAGTTGAAAAAGGGGTGCTATTAAAATGATGTTACTGCAGTTGCACTTTAATCTCCCGCCGGCCAAGGCCAAGGGTTAGGAGATTATAAAACACCCTGCATGCGGGTGTGTGTGCATTTGTAACATTTTAAAATCAAGCTTTATATCTCATTCATTTATGAGGACATCTTCACCAAATTTGCAGAGAATGTTTATGGCTGTGAAAACATTTCTGTAAAAAATTTTGTACTCATTTTAAAAAAACAACATGGCTGCCATAACTGATTGTCCAAAAATCATTATTATGCTCTAAAATTTAACATATTTCAGCTAGCTGTGTCAGATTTGTTCAAAATGAAAATATCTGGGAAAGCTTGCCAAACAGTAATTTTGGCCTTGTTTAGAAAACAAAATGGCTGCCATCACATCTTTAATGTCAAATGGGGGGGGGGGGGGGGGGGGGGGGGGGGGGGGGTAATATCAAAAAGCCCAAATATCTCCCTTATCATTGCTTCTAGGGGTTTGGAATAAGAAAACAACTTATTGGAAATCGTGGTCTGCAAATCTTTTTGCAAGTGTCAAATTTGACCTTCAAGGTCATGTAGGGTCATCATACTAAAAGGCTGCCTTATATCTCCATTATAATTGTATCCACCTAGCATCCTGTGGATACTTTGGTTTAGCGTTTGCTACGCTGCTGCATGTAGAGAGATTTTCAACAGTAATACTCTCTGAGGAAAACTACACCCGCTAGGTTCACCAAATTTGCAGGATATATTCATTGGGAGGTAAGCTTCTCGGGGATTGCAATTAGCCTCAATCTGAAAAACAAGATGGCCACTGTGGGCATTTCTTTGAAAATTATCTACCTTTTTCTACTGGTTGGTTCTCATAAGGAGAAGGTTGAATCTCTTCATAGGTGATATGTATGTATAACATATATACATGTCCTCTACAACCTTGTAGGCATTAGACCTTGAAGCTACTAATTCAAGGTCATTCACAGAGTCCAAAGTACCTCACGTAGCGAACTTTAAAGTGCCTATATCTCCCTTATTATTGGTCCTAGAGGTTTGCAATGTTAAACCAACTTATAGGAAATCATGTGCAAGGAATCTTCTTTTGTTGTCAAATTTGACATTGGACCCCTCTTTCAAGGTCAAACAAGGATAGCCAAACTTGAAAGTGCTGATAACTTGCTTATTATTGGTCCTAGAGGTTTGCCATGTGGAACCAAGTTATAGGAAACCATGGGCTGCGAATCTTCTGATGTGGTCAGATTTGACCTTGGGCCCCTCCTTCAAGGTCAAACCAGGACAACCAAACTTAAAAGTGCTTATAGCTCATTTATAATTGATCCTAGAGGTTTGCAATGTGAAACCATCTTATAGGAAATCATGGGCTGGCAATCTTCTGATGTGGTCAGATTTGACCTTGGGCCCCTCTTTCAAGGTGAAACAAGGAGAGCCAAACTTAAAAGTACTTATAATTCACTTATTATTGGTCCTATAGTTTGTAATGTGAAACCATCTTATAGGAAATCATGGGCTAGGAATCTTCTAATGTGGTCAGATTTGGCTTTTGACCCCTTCTTCAAGGTCAAATGAGTGTAGCGAAACTTAAAAGTGCTTATAACTCGTTTACTATTGGTCCTAGAGATTTGGGATGTGAAACCCAGTTATAGAAAATCATGCGCTGGGAATTTTCTGATGTGGTCAGATTTGACCTTGGGCCCCTCCTTCAAGGTCAAACGAGGACAGTCAAACTTAAAAGTGCTTATAATTTGCTTATTCTTGGTCCTAGAGGTTTACAATGTGAAACCATCTTATAGGTAATCATGGACTTGGAATCTTCTGATGTGGACATATTTGACCTTGGTCTCCTCCTTCAAGGACAAACAATGGCTCACTGGCTTTGGTGAGTTGTCTTTCTGGTGGATACAAATTTGCATCAGTTCTCCGAAGCATATGTCTAGTTAGTTCTGGGCCTTCAAAATATAAAAACATTTCATGGTTTCTGTATACTTACCAAATCTCAATTTTGTTGTCCATTTAGTTGTACCTGCGGGCTGCGGTTCTTGCCTGCCGAGACTGGCTATTTTATTTAAATACTTTTGAGTTTTGGAAGTATCTGGCCCCATGTCTGATTGTTATTATTGTTAATTATATTAAAAACAAAATCCTTTAACTCTTGATCCTACCTTAAAATTTTGAGTTAAATCTGTGAGATAAGTACAGTTTACCTGTTTTATAGAATGGCAGACAATCGAGGAACTGATGATGATGAACTTAGCATTCCCAGAGCTGCACTCAATAAGATGATCAAAGAGCTTGTGCCCAATGTCCGAGTGGCCAATGATGCGAGAGAATTGATCTTAAATTGCTGCACCGAGTTTATACATTTAGTGTCTTCAGAGGCAAATGATGTCTGCAACAAGCAACACAAGAAGACTATTTCCCCAGAACACACGCTACAAGGTATTGGAAAGTACAGTGCAATGTTAAGCCCCAGTCGCACTTTTCCATTTGGGCAATCCAGTACAGCAACATCTGTATTATTAAATGTGAAAGTCTGTACTACCATCCATCAGAAACAACTAGCCAAGCAAGCTATTGCATTTAGCATGCAATGCCACATAGAATGATATTATTATTTGAATAAAAATGGGTCTGAACACTACAAAAGTTTTTAAATGTTTAAAACAATTGTGGCACAAACCTAAAGTTGATACTGGGTGCACTGGGATAAAAATATAAAGTAACTGTTCAATTTTTATTGTATATTATTCTGAGAAAAAAAATATTCAGAAAATTAATACAAATTGATGAATATTTAATGTAGCTCTGAAAAATGTCAGCTTTGGTTTATACAATAAGGATATTACTCAGATATATTGCTGATAGCTCTGTTACTACTTCAGGGACAGTAATTACAGGGCTTCGAGTAGCTACAGTACTCCTTCTTTTGAATTTAGAAGCAAAATACCATGCCTACTGCTTACACTGGAAGCAGGATTTTTATTTAGAAATAATCCTTCCAAATTAAATGGCAGAGAATCAAAAACTTGTCTTTTGTTGTTATCTATTTCATAATGATTAGAGTTCTAGAAACTTGTATTTATTTTTGTCAGTATTTTATCTTCAAAATGAAACCAGGTCCATAATAACACAATTATATATATCACCATTCAGCATAAAAAGTCGCCTCACATTGTGATCAATATTAAAAAAATATTTGCGAAATCACTATGCTATAACGATAAAGAAGTTCTCATTTCTTAATTCCTTGGACACAGAATACTAGTTCATTAATTACTTTGGTACTCTTTCCAGTACTGTAAATATTTTGGATTATTTTCCCATAATTTTTTAGCTCTGGAAAGCCTGGGGTTTGGTTCGTACAATGAAGACATGTCTGAAGTACTGAGAGAAGCCAAGGCAGTGGCTGCCAAAAAGCGCAGGCAGAGCTCCAAGCTGGAGAATCTCGGTATTCCTGAAGATGAACTCCTGAGACAACAGCAGGCTCTGTTTGCTCAAGTAAGTAGTGAGAATTATGTCCACCCCCCTGGGGGGTGGATATATTATTTTTGCTTTTTTCGCCGTCCGATGTCCGGCGTCCGGCGTCCGATGTCCGGCGTCACGCATGGTTTCCGCTCATTTAAAGGAAAAGTATTAGAGCTATTGTCACCAAATTTGGTATGCAGGCTTATTGGGTCAGTAGCTTGCTTGGGATTGCTTTTGGCTGTTGTACCTCTTTTGCTTACTGAGTAATACTTAAGTACAGCTATTTTCAGTACCCATTGGTTTCCGTGCATTTAAGCCAAAATAATTAAAGATATTTTACTACAATTTTGAATACAAGATTGTTATGTCCATAGCTCGCTTGGTATTGCATTTGGGACTGATAGCTTTGTCAGTACATGAGTAATAGCCATTTAGGTACTTCATTGTGTATTTTCAGTACTACTTTTGAGTAATTTGCTAATATCTCAGAAACCGTGTGAGATAGAGCGATTTCGTCGAAATTTTCGACCCACAGGGTATTTAAGGAATGTAATATTTGCAATTTTCAAAAAATTTTCCCCTCCCCAAAAATGGCGGCCATTTTGAATTTTCGAATTTTTGCCAAAAATGGCAAAACACAAATTTCCTTCTATCTCCTTAACCGTGCGAGATAGAGCGATTTCGTCGAAATTTTCGACCCACAGGGTATCTAAGGAATGCAATCTTTGCAATTTTCAAAAAATTTTCCCCTCCCCAAAAATGGCGGCCATTTTGAATTTTCGAATTTTTGCCAAAAATGGCAAAACACAAATTTGCTTCTATCTCCTTAACCGTGCGAGATAGAGCGATTTCGTCAAAATTTTCGACCCACAGGGTATCTGAGCATTGTGCTCTTGGTAATTTTTACAAAATTTTCCCAGATAGAGCGATTTCGTCAAAATTTTCGACCCACAGGGTATCTGAGCATTGTGCTCTTGGTAATTTTTACAAAATTTTCCCCTCCCCAAAAATGGCGGCCATTTTGAATTTTCGAATTTTTGCCAAAAATGACAAAACACTAATTTGCTTCTATCTCCTTAACCGTGCGAGATAGAGCGATTTCGTCGAAATTTTCGACCCACAGGGTATCTGAGCATTGTGCTCTTGGTAATTTTCCAAAAATTTTCCCCTCCCCAAAAATGGCGGCCATTTTGAATTTTCGAATTTTTGCCAAAAATGGCAAAACACTAATTTGCTTCTATCTCCTTAACCGTGCGAGATAGAGCGATTTCGTCGAAATTTTCGACCCACAGGGTATCTAAGGAATGCAATCTTTGCAATTTTCCAAAAATTTTCCCCTCCCCAAAAATGGCGGCCATTTTGAATTTTCGAATTTTTGCCAAAAATGGCAAAACACAAATTTCCTTCTATCTCCTTAACCGTGCCAGATAGAGCGATTTCGTCAAAATTTTCGACCCACAGGGTATCTGAGCATTGTACTCTTGGTAATTTAAAAAAAATTTTCCCCTCCCCAAAAATGGCGGCCATTTTGAATTTTTGAATTTTTGCCAAAAATGGCAAAACACAAATTTGCTTCTATCTCCTTAACCGTGCCAGATAGAGCGATTTCGTCAAAATTTTCGACCCACAGGGTATCTAAGGAATGCAATCTTTGCAATTTTCCAAAAATTTTCCCCTCCCCAAAAATGGCGGCCATTTTGAATTTTCGAATTTTTGCCAAAAATGGCAAAACACAAATTTCCTCCTATCTCCTTAACCGTGCCAGATAGAGCGATTTCGTCAAAATTTTCGACCCACAGGGTATCTGAGCATTGTACTCTTTGCAATTTTCCAAAAATTTTCCCCTCCCCAAAAATGGCGGCCATTTTGAATTTTCGAATTTTTGCCAAAAATGGCAAAACACTAATTTGCTTCTATCTCCTTAACCGTGCGAGATAGAGCGATTTCGTCAAAATTTTCGACCCACAGGGTATCTGAGCATTGTACTCTTGGCAATTTTTTAAAAAATTTCCCCTCCCCAAATATGGCGGCCATTTTGAATTTTCGAATTTTTGCCAAAAATGGCAAAACACTAATTTGCTTCTATCTCCTTAACCGTGCGAGATAGAGTGATTTCGTCGAAATTTTCGACCCACAGGGTATCTAAGGAATGCAATCTTTGCAATTTTCCAAAAATTTTCCCCTCCCCAAAAATGGCGGCCATTTTGAATTTTCGAATTTTTGCCAAAAATGGCAAAACACAAATTTGCTTCTATCTCCTTAACCGTGCGAGATAGAGCGATTTCGTCGAAATTTTCGACCCACAGGGTATCTAAGGAATGCAATCTTTGCAATTTTCAAAAAAATTTTCCCCTCCCCAAAAATGGCGGCCATTTTGAATTTTCGAATTTTTGCCAAAAATGGCAAAACACCAATCTGCTTCTATCTCCTTAACCGTGCGAGATAGAGCGATTTCGTCGAAATTTTCGACCCACAGGGTATCTGAGCATTGTGCTCTTGGTAATTTTCCAAAAATTTTCCCCTCCCCAAAAATGGCGGCCATTTTGAATTTTCGAATTTTTGCCAAAAATGGCAAAACACTAATTTGCTTCTATCTCCTTAACCGTGCGAGATAGAGCGATTTCGTCGAAATTTTCGACCCACAGGGTATCTAAGGAATGCAATCTTTGCAATTTTCCAAAAATTTTCCCCTCCCCAAAAATGGCGGCCATTTTGAATTTTCGAATTTTTGCCAAAAATGGCAAAACACAAATTTGCTTCTATCTCCTTAACCGTGCCAGATAGAGCGATTTCGTCAAAATTTTCGACTCACAGGGTATCTGAGCATTGTACTCTTGGTAATTTAAAAAAAATTTTCCCCTCCCCAAAAATGGCGGCCATTTTGAATTTTCGAATTTTTGCCAAAAATGGCAAAACACAAATTTCCTCCTATCTCCTTAACCGTGCCAGATAGAGCGATTTCGTCAAAATTTTCGACCCACAGGGTATCTGAGCATTGTACTCTTGGTAATTTTTAAAAAATTTTCCCCTCCCCAAAAATGGCGGCCATTTGAATTTTCGAATTGTTGCCAAAAATGGCAAAACACTAATTTGCTTCTATCTCCTTAACCGTGCGAGATAGAGTGATTTCGTCGAAATTTTCGACCCACAGGGTATCTAAGGAATGCAATCTTTGCAATTTTCAAAAAATTTTCCCCTCCCCAAAAATGGCGGCCATTTTGAATTTTCGAATTTTTGCCAAAAATGGTAAAACACAAATTTGCTTCTATCTCCTTAACCGTGCGAGATAGAGCGATTTCGTCGAAATTTTCGACCCACAGGGTATCTAAGGAATGCAATCTTTGCAATTTTCCAACAAATTTTCCCCTCCCCAAAAATGGCAGCCATTTTGAATTTTCGAATTTTTGCCAAAAATGGCAAAACACAAATTTGCTTCTATCTCCTTAACCGTGCGAGATAGAGCGATTTCGTCGAAATTTTCGACCCACAGGGTATTTAAGGAATGCAATCTTTGTAATTTTCCAAAAAATTTTCCCCTCCCCAAAAATGGCAGCCATTTTGAATTTTCGAATTTTTGCCAAAAATGGCAAAACACAAATTTGCTTCTATCTCCTTAACCGTGCGAGATAGAGCGATTTCGTCGAAATTTTCGACCCACAGGGTATCGAAGAAATGCAATCTTTGCAATTTTCCGAAAAATTTTCCCCTCCCCAAAAATGGCGGCCATTTTGAATTTTCGAATTTTTGCCAAAAATGGCAAAACACAAATTTGCTTCTATCTCCTTAACCGTGCGAGATAGATCGATTTCATCAAAATTTTCGACCCACAGGTATTTCAGCATTGTATTCTTGGCAATTTAAAAAAAAATTTCCCGTCCCCTAAAATGGCGGCCATTTTGAATTTTCAAATTTTTGTCAAAAATGGCAAAACACAAATTTGCTTCTATCTCCTTAACCATGCGAGATAGAGCGATTTCGTCGAAATTTTCAACCCACAGGGTATCTAAGGAATGTAATCTTTGCAATTTTCAAAAAATTTTCCCCTCCCCAAAAATGGCAGCCATTTTGAATTTTCGAATTTTTGCCCAAAATGGAAAAACACAAACTGGCCTTAACCGTGCAAAATAGAGTTATTTCGTTGAAATTTTCGACCCATAGGGTATCTAAAAAATGTACTCTTGGCAATTTTCAAAAAAATTTCCTTTTCCCAAAAATGGCGGCCATTTTGAATTTTCAAATTTTTGCCAAAAATAGAAAAACAGGAATTTGCTTCTATCTTCTTAACCGTGCCAGATAGAGTGATTTCGTCAAAATTTTCAACCCAACCAATGCAAAAAGGCATGAAGCTGAAATAATTTACATCTACACTAACAAATATTTAAGCATCATTGATATATTTTACAAATGAAACAGGGTCTTGTAAGACTACTGTACAATTTGGGCAAAAGGTTCATGGGTGGACATTACACATGATAATGTGTGTTCTTCTATGCTATCCTGTTTCTATTCGCATCTACTATCAACAGGGCGGCCGATTTCTAGTTTCTGGATAAATCACAAGATGTAAATTTCTGTAAAACTATAGCACATTTTTGTAGAAATTATGAGAGTGGGGGCAGTTATCAAAATTAACTTGGTGACTGAGCCAAATTTGAGTATTAATAGCATTCACAATTTTCTAATGGGAAACAAATCATATGCGTCATAGCATCTCATCAGATCTGCTTTATATTCGTAGGAGTTAGAGCATAATCTGATTAATCTGATATAGAACCTAATATTTATTTTTCCTTGAATTCTACTCAATAGCAGGAATGAGATGGTAATGCCAGGATATTATAACCACCATGTTGATTGTTGGCATTTAAAAACTTTATATATTACATGCAATAAAGATTGAAATATCTTACCTTTTTTACCCCCTGGTGTCCGGATTGGCAGGTGGACATTCGGGCGGACGGCCTGTATCTCAGAAACTGTAAAGTGTAGGAAGTTGATACTTGGCAGGGACATTGATCAGGGGGTGTAGGTGTGCAGCGTCATGGTATGACCTTGATTTTGACCTTTGACCTTGCTGTAGTGACCTTGAGTTTGAAAATCTTGTCTGGGCTATATCTCGGAAACTGTAAGGTGGAGGCAGTTGATATGTGGTACAGACATTGGTTGGGAGTTGTAGATGTGCATCGTCATGGTGTGACCTTGATTTGACCTTTGACCTTGTCGTAGTGACCTTGACCTATAAAATCTTGTCTGGGCTATATCTCGGAAACCGTAAGGTGTAGGAAGTTGATACTTGGTAGGGACATTGCTTAGGGGGTGAAGGTGTGCAACCTCATGGTGTGACCTTGATTTGACCTTTGACCTTGCAGTAGTGACCTTGACCTATAAAATCTTGTCTGGGCAATATCTCGGAAACTGTAAGGTGTAGGAAGTTGATACTTGTTAGGGATATTGGTTGGGGGGTTGTAGGTGTGCAACATTATGGTGTGAACTTCTTTATTGTGTTAATACATCCTATCCAATGGACAATTGCTTTATCGGTTGGCGCGACCGGTCCCGCCATATGGCCAGAAAAAGACGTCCTGTATATAATACCGCCAGGACCAGTCAAGTAGTGTGCATTTGCTAGGTGGAGCATCATACTTGCTTTCTGTCTAGATGGCGTGACAGAAAATGTCATCTTTGTCATTTAGCGCGTGTAGTATGCAGACGTGTTTTTTGAAATTTAAAGAAAAGATGGATTATTCTACGAATTTAAAGCTTATTTTCATTTGATAATATAAATATTGTGTTACTTACATATCATGGTCTCACAAGGTTTAAAACGAGGCGTTTTGCAGCATTTTATGGCCAGTTTTTGATGAATTTCTTGTGGTCGTTGTCGAGACAAAGTCATGGGTGAGAGCTCGTGTGTTGTCCTTGCAGCATTCGTTCTTCTGAACAGAAGTGTATATTTGCCACGATTCACCCTCCATTAACTTGTCCCTAGTCGAGTAACACTGCGTTTATATCAACTAGAAGAATTAGAAGAATGCATCGTCTGACGTTGTCACTTCCAGCTGATGCTGGTCACCTGATACGGACCTGGTCATGTGACACGCATTCAACAATGGAGGAATCATGTTTTCAACAGAGAAGCTTTCACGAGAAGAAGACGACCATTTATTTCACAACACCCACTTTAACTGTCAAGAGGATATCCAGCAAACTCATCTGTGGGCCTGGAGAATTTAGATGACAAGTCATTACAGAAATCTGCGAGTTTTTGAAGTGCCGGTCATGTAACTTCACAGATCTCTATACAACTACCGGCAAGTATATCCCCAAGTGTGACTGGTTCAGCTGACAAGAAGCGATGAGTTTTACTGGTAACGTTTCTGTTCAGACTACCGGTGGGGTCCCCTGCTAGCTAGAAAGAAGTGATGGTGTTTTTACCGGTACCAGTTCTGTTCAGATTACCAGTGGGGACCCAAGTGATGAGTTTTGCCGGTACCAGTTCTGTCCAGACTACCGGTGGGGTTCCCTGCTAGCCCTCTCCACCCCTATTAGACCCTACCTTAGTACGGGTACTGGGGCAGGCCCTGAGTAAGAAGACAACTAGGGCTACCAGTTACCAGTTACAGAGGATTGATCTACCCGAACCGGTTATAGAAGTTGCTGTGACCACTGAGACCCTTATCTCCCCAGTGCAGAATTTTTGACTGGTACCAGTCCTGTTCAGGCTACCGGTAGGGTCTCTAGCCAGCCAGTGATGAGGGTTACCGGCACCAGTTCTGCTCAGACTGTCAGTTGTGATCAAACAGAGATCCAGCAAGGGCTACCGGTTAAACAGGATTACCAGTTACAGAGAGTTGCTGGTGACACAGGAATCAGCTGATCCCATCTTTACTGGCAAGAAGAGTGTAGCTTCAGTTGAACAGGTCCAGTGATGACAGCTGTGCTACCGGTTACAGAGGTTTACCGGTTACAGATTATTTTCGGTTACAAAGAAATTCTGCTGTTGCCATCCTTACTGGTAAGAAGCCAGCTTCAAATCCAGTGCCGACAGCAGGTTCACTGGTTACAGAGATTTCTCAGTTAAAGAGAATTGCCGGTGACAAGTTAGTTGGACAGGAAGTTTCTACAGAAAAATTCCTTTAACCAACCGGTTTCAGAGCCTACCGACCAGGTGACTGCTTACACAACCTTCATTGACAGTTGCTTCACAACAAACTGAGAGATACTGGTGAAGTAACTAGACTGAACCTGAAACACCAGGCTACTGGATTGGCAGATCTACCAAGGGATTAACTAATGGTACAGACCTGTGCTGTCTAAATTCATTGGTTACAGAGCTTTCTCCCGGAAAAACCTTTGGTTACAGAGAAGCACCAGCCTACCGGTTACAGAGAGTGTGGGTTACAGAGAAAAGCTGCTGAATCCACCACTGTGGACAGGCAGAAGGCAGCTTCATATGAGCCTATCCCTGCTAAGAAGTAGTTCAATTCACCAAGTTCTGCCAACTCCAGTGAGTTTATGTAGAACTGTGGAGCCACCCGGAAACGGTTACAGAGCATTGCTTCACCTATAACCGGTTAGGACTTGGTACTGGGCAGGTCTCCAGGACTGGCTAAAAGACCAGTAGAAGTTCTTTAAGGGTCCAAGTAGCTGTTTAGGCCAACCAGTGGCTGCTTAAAAAACTGGTTACAGGAGGAATTCTTTGATCAGTCACTGATCCCTTTGAGATGACAGTGTCTCAATTTGCAGGACCAGTCAGCCAGCCTACCTTTTCAGGACCTCCTAGCTGGTCAGACAGTGGCTATAGTTAAGAGGAACACTGTCAAGCAAGACTTGTTCAACAACTACCAGTCAACCTCCCCTTATCAGACCTCAAACCAATTAGACTGGCCCTCCAGTTTGCCTTTTACCCAGCCTGTGACCAGTATCAGCTGACACAAGTCATCTGAGTTTGCAAGCTCAGTGTTCCCCTCAAGATTATAACCTATTTTTTGCCAGTTTTCAAAACTCAAGGAATGGGAAAATATCTTAATCAGACCAGGGGTCACGGTTGTTATAATGGCTATTAATGTTTCCACAGTGGGGTTGTATGAAAATGACCTAAAGGTCACAGATCCTTTTAGATGTTGTTTCTCCCTATGTGGATCAGTGAGGTCTAGCCTGTCACCAGTGTTGACACTGTTTTCTTGGCTCAACCTGCCTGTTCAGACTTGGGCCTCCCTAGGGGTCAGCCCCAAGTTCATAAGAATCTCTCACCTTCCTGAAACTTGACCAGGTCTCCAGGCAGAAGTGGCTTAGTACCCTGAATAATTCAGATGGAAACATCTGGAACCATTTTAACCTCTCTTCAAAGAGGGGAGTGGATAACTTCAAGGTTGCCTACTCCCTCACCCCATTCAACCAACAAGGAAGTACCAGAGTTTCTCACATCCTGGATCTTCCCTGCCAGTTCAATCACTCCCCTTTCGTCTGTTCACAGTACAAGGGGATTCTTCTCTCAATGGTGGAGAAGGAGGTCTAACTATGGCATTACAAAGTGCCACAATCCACCAGTACGACTGGTTGGTCAAAGCCAGTTCCCACCAAACCTGTCTCCAGCATACAGTCTCTAGTAGCTCTGTCAGGAGTACTTTGAATGGTAAACATGAAAAATTGGAACTGGATCTCAAGCAAGTCTTTGACTTAGTAGGCTTCCAGTTAGCTTGAAAGAGGGTAAGGTCAGACCCGCCCTAGAGCATTGGTAGACCTTGAATGATTATCCAGAAACTTCTCCCCAGACCCACATGCCCGGTCTGGCAGCTGATGCCTCTGATAGGGTTACTGACAGTGGTAGAGAAGCAACTCTGCCTAGGTTGTTTCCACATGAGGCCAATACAGTGGCACTAGAAGAACAGCTGGAGGGTACCAGAATCACCAGAAAAGGTGACCCTAGTTCATATTACCCCCATCTTAAATGGTGGCTGCAGGTAGACAATGTGCTTCAAGGTCAACCATTACACCCACTAAATATGCTCTTCAATCCTTTTCAGATGCATCAAGAAGGGTGCGGTGCTCACTTATGGGAACACACTGCAAGGAGTACCTGGTCCCTACCAGAAGCAAGTTACCCATAAACTATGTGGAACTAAGGCGGTCTTTTGGCCCTAAAAGAGTTCCAAGACTTTTGGTTGAACAATTTTGCTGTCATAGGTACAGACAACACCATGGTGGTTGCCTGTATTAAGAAAGAGGGGGGTTGAAGTCGGGCCCCTTTTGTGCCCTACTATGCAGAATCCTGACCTAGTCCTCCAGGAAAGAGCTGACTCTAGCCCAACATATTCCAGGTGGCTAATATCATCACAGACAAGCTATTCAGGCTCGAGTAGACAGAATAGACAGAAGGACCCCTCCTGTCAGAGTTTTCCAGGCAAGATGCTTCTGGTGGCACCAGCCCCAAGTGGGCCTGTTTTTGCAACCTGGCTCAACAACAACTACCTCAACTTGTATCACCAGTGCCAGACCCCCAATATGGACAATGATGCAATCTGTCTGCCATGGAAGGATCTGGACCCATATGCCTTCCCACTGGTAGCCATCCTGGGCTAGTGGTGGAGAAGTTGCAGGACTACCCATGCAGGAGAATCATTGTGATTGCTCAAAGGTGGCCCAACATGCCCTTTCTGGGATCTCTTGACCATGTCAACTTAGATCTGCATGCATGGCTCCTAGAGCCTCAGCAATCAAGGAGCAGGGCTTCTCTGAGGTAGTGGCAGCTGGAATTGAGGTTCCTCAAAGAGAATTAACCAGATCAGTCATTGCTGACAACTGGGTAATTCACAAATAAATATCAGCAACATGAGAATGTGACTCGTCTCTTGGATAGTTCACAGAGACAGATTTAAGGGTCGGAGGGGCATCCCCTCCTGGAACCTTCCCCTGGTGTTACACCAATTGGCAAGGCTTCTTTCGCCCCCTTAAAGAGGCCGCTTTGAAGCATTGACCTTCAAGACTGTTTTCCTCTTAACCCTTGGTTCTGGCAAACGCAGGAGTTAGATCTATGCTTGGCAAAACAGAAACATCAGACACCAGTCAGACTGGTCAAAGGTGTCTTTGTATCCAGCACCCAGCTTTCTTTCCAAGAACCAGCTAGCCAAGGAGAGTCCAGAAAGTGTGGCCGCAGTGGTTATGCCAGCCCTGGCCCCAACTCTGGATAAGCTCTTGAAGTCTGATAGGCCCCTGTGTCCATTCAAAGCAATGCACTACTTATTGGGACAGGACCTCAGACAGAACAAGGAGTTAGTCTTTGTCTCCCTTTAGAAAGGTTTTTGACAAGACATCTCACCTGCCACTATCTCCTCATGGATCTAGCATACTGTGATCCTATGTTATGATCTCTCTGGTCAGGAGGCCCTCACCCTAAATCAGGTTAAAGCACATGTTGTCAGGGCCCCTTTCTACTTCTAAGCCATTTCAGTTGGGAGTCTCCTTAGAACAAATCTTTCAGCCTGCCACTGGAAGTAACATAATATCTTCACACAGTTCCATTTGAAGGATGTGGCTTCAGCTGATTCAGAGCCTTTTCAATTTGGCCCAGTAGTGGCTGCTCAGCAGATCCACAATTAGCCCTTCTATTGAGGAGATTTTTTATATGTATACAAAGTGTTAATAGTTCATGGAACTAATTGACATGCTTTCCTTCGGGAGGTATTTGCCTTCAGGGACTGATCTCATGTCTCTCTTCCCCTACCTCAGAGCAGTTTAGTTAAAGGGGGGGGGGGGACAACATCCGTATACACCCTGGCAACTGGGCACTGGTATCCGACCATAGGCCTACAGGTTTCCTGACTAAATCAACACAGGCCAAAGGGAATTTTGTTGTCATTTATGAGTTCACTTAAGTCCCTAGTAACTTACCCGCTGACCAAGCGGTAGTTATTCAGCAATTGTCCATTGGATAGGATGTATTAACGCAATAAAATTGCAAATTTAATAAGTAAATTAAATTTTTATATGTTAATACCCTATCCAATGGACAGGCTAGACCCTCCCAACCGACCCCACTACCAGCTTACTAGGGGTCTAAATATGTTTGGACAATGAAAAAGATGAACTGACATCACGCCTTCTAGACAGGAAGCAAGTATGATGCACCAGCTAGCGAATGCACACTACATGACCGGTCCTGCCGGTAATATATACAGGACGTCTTTTTCTGGCGTTTTACTTTTCACCAGATTTTTATCAGAAAGTACTGGGTGTGGGTCAACCAAATTTGTTATGCAAATTCCTGACATAAGAATCTAGGCGGCAGTCGATATTGAGATCAGTTGGGCCATAATTGACTGATTGACAGGCGATTGATTATCGGTTGATAAAAAATTTGCTAAAATTAAGCCTTGAGCTCTCTTATTATTGATCCTAGAGGTTCGGGATGTGAAACCAACCTATAGGAAATCATGGGCTGGGAGTCTTTTGGTGTGGTCAGATTTGACCTTGGGCCCCTCCTTCAAGTTAAACGAGGATAGCCAAACTTAAATGTGCTTATAACTCGCTTATTATTGGTCCTCGAGGTTTGGGATGGGAAACCAACCGATAGGAAATCATGGGCTGCGAATCTTTTGTTGTGGTCAGATTTGACCTTGGGCCCCTCCTTCAAGGTCAAACGAGCATAGGCAAACTTAAAAGTGCTTATAACTCGCTTATTATGTCCACCCCACTAGGGTCATTTCAAGGAAAAGTATTTATCCTATCTTTACCAAATTTGGTATGGGTGTTTATTTTAGCTTGCATGGGATTGCTTTTGATGAAGATAGCTCTATAGCTAACTGAGTAATAGCTACTTAGCTACTTTTGTATACTTCTTTTGTTTCCAGGCATTTTAACGAAAAATATTTGACATATCTTTACCAAATTTGGTATGAGCAATGGTTAGGTCAATAGCTTGCTTGGGATTGCTTTTAGTGATATAGCTTTATAACTGACTGAGTAATAGCCACCTAGCTACTTTGAGTAGTTTTTTTATTTTAAGCATTTCAAAGGAAAAGTATTTCACCTATGTTCACAAAATTTGGGAGGGAGGATTATTGGATCAGTAGCTTGTTTGGGATTGCTTTTGGTGATAATACCTTTATAGCTAACTGAGTAATAACTGCTGTGCTATATAGCTAATATGCTATTTTGAGTTGACTTTTTTTTCTGGACATTTTAATGAAACAATGTTTTCTATGTTCACAAAAATTTATATGAAGGATAATTGGGCCAGGATAGCTTTTGGTCGATGATAACTTTGTAGCTCTCTGAGTAATAGCTGCTTTGCTACTTTGAGCCTACTCTGAATTGCATTTCTGTTTTCACTCTTTTAAAGGAAACATATTTAACTCATCTTTTTAAAATTTAGTGTGAAGGTTTATAGCGTCAATTGCTTGCTTGGTATTGTTGTTGATGGTAATAGCTTTAATCTCCTGGAGTAATAGCTACATAGCGAAATACATAAATATGTCTATCTACCTAAACTGTGCGAGATAGAGCGACTTCTTCGAAATTTTCGTCCCACAGGGTATCTAAGCAATGTACTCTTGGCAATTTTCAAAAAATTTTACCCTCCTCAAAAATGGCGGCCATTTTGAATTTTCGAATTTTGCCCCTCTTAACCATGCAAGATCGGCGAAATTTTTGACCCACAGAGTATCTAAGCAATGTACTATAGGCAATTTTCAAAAAAAATTTTCTTCTCCCCAAAAATGGCGGCCATTTTAAATTGTCGAATTTTTGCCCAAAATGGAAAAACATAAATTTGCTTCTATCTTCTTAACTGTGTGAGATTGATTTCATCAAAATTTTCGACCCACATGGTATCTCAGCAAACTAATCCGTGTAATTTTCCAAAAATTTTCATCCCCTTAAAAATGACAGCCATTTTTACCCCAAAGCCCTTAAGGGCTGTCGGGGTATTGTTTTCACCCATGGTGTCCGGATGGGCGGGCAGGCGGGCGGGCGGGCGGGTGGGCGGGCTTGGGAAAAAGTTTGTCCGGGCTGTATCTCAGAAACCGTAAGGTGTAGGAAGTTGATACTTGGTAGGGACATTGGTTAGGATGTGTAGGTGTGCAACGTCATGGTCTGACCTTGATTTGACCTTTGACCTTGCTGTAGTGACCTTGAGTTTGAAAATCTTGTCCGGGCTATATTTCGGAAACCGTAAGGTGTAGGAAGTTGATACTTGGTAGGGACATTGGTTAGGGGGTGTAGGTGTGCAACGTCATGGTCTGACCTTGATTTGACCTTGTCTGGGCTATATCTCAGAAACCATAAGATGTAGTTGATAGATGTAGTTGATACTTGGTAGGGACATTGGTTAGGGGGTGTAGGTGTGCATCGTCATGGTATGACCTTGATTTGACCTTTGACCTTGCCTAGTGACCTTGACCTATAAAATCTTGTCCGGGCTATATCTTGGAAACTGTAAGGTGTAGGAAGTTGATACTTGGTAGGGACATTGGTTAGGGGGTGTAGGTGTGCATCGTCATGGTATGACCTTGATTTGACCTTGCCTAGTGACCTTGACCTTTAAAATCTTGTCTGGGCTATATCTTGGAAACTGTAAGGTGTAGGAAGTTGATACTTGGTAGGGACATTGGTTAGAGGGCGTAGGTGTGCAACCTCATGGTGTGACCTTGATTTGACCTTTGACCTTGCCTAGTGACCTTAACCTATAAAATCTTGTCAAGGCTATATCTTGGAAACTGTAAGGTATAGGAAGTTGGTACTTGGTAGGGACATTGGTTAGGGGGTGTAGGTGTGCATCGTCATGGTCTGACCTTGATTTGACCTTTGACCTTGCCGTAGTGACCTTGACCTATAAAATTTTGTCTGGGCTATATCTCGGAAACTGTAAGGTGTAGGCAGTTGATACTTGGTAGGGACATTGGTTAGGGGTGTAGGTGTGCAACGTCATGGTCTGACCTTGATTTGACCTTTGACCTTGCCGTAGTGACCTTGACCTATAAAATCTTGTCCGGGCTATATCTCAGAAACCATAAGGTGTAGGAAGTTGATACTTGGTAGGGACATTGGTTAGGGGTTGTAGGTGTGCAGTATCATGGTGTGAGCCTTGATTTGACCTTTGACCTTGTCATAGTGACCTTGACCTTTAAAATCTTGTTGCACCTTTAGGTCTGTCTTTTGATGCAGATTAAGCACTGTTAAAGTCATATTAGAATTCATTAAGAATTTTACTTTTACAACTTCCCATTGTAACAGATGGAATTTCATCAATTGAGCCACAGATTTTGCTCCAGCACCACACATAAGCATTCATTGAATGTATTACCACTTCTGTATGCATGATAATATTCAAAACATCCAAACCATAATTCTGCCATGCCAGATGTAGATAAAGTAAAGAGTGTCGTAATCTTTAGTTTACTGATTAATGGTGTCATCTTTTTATTGAATTGTCTTGTTTTAATACTTTATCTTTACATGCATTATCTTTCTCTTAGACATTGTTTTGTGTATTTAAACATGGTTTGGACCTTTATATAACTGACAGGGCTCTGAAAATATCCTGAACTTTGTACTGATACAGTACTTCTATATCTGATGGTGTTAAAAATATTTCCCTAGGCTGTGGGGTACAGGCATCTCTGATGCTAATTTTTTTTTTTTTTTTTTTTTGCATTTTCGCCAAAAAATGCAAAAACACAAATTTGCTTCTATCTCCTTAACTGTGCGAGATAGAGCTATTTCATCGAAGTGAAATTTTCAAAAACTTTCATCCCCTTAAAAGTGACGGCCATTTTGATCCACAGTGTATCTCAGCAACCTATGCTTGCCAATTTTGAACTCACATTTTTGCCAAAAATGTAAAAACACAAATTTGCTTCTAATCTCCTTAACTGTGCGAGATAGAGCGATTTCGTCGAAATTTTTGACCCATAGGGTATCTAACCAATGTACTATAGGCAATTTTCAAAACTTTCTTCTCCCCAAAAATGGCGGCCATTTTAAATTTTGACTTTTTGCCAAAAATGGAAAAACACCAATTTCCTTCTCCTTAACTGTGCGAGATAGAGCGATATCGTCGAAACTTTCGACCCACAGGGTATCTCAACAATCTACTCTTTGCAATTTTCAAAATAAATTTCCTCTCTCCAAAAAATGGCGGCCAAATTTAAATTTCCAATTTTTTGCCAAAAAATGCAAAAACTCAAATTTGATTCTGTCTCCTTAACTGTGCGAAATAGAGCGATTTCGTCAAAATTTTCGATCCACAGGGTACCTCAGCAATCTATGCTTGCCAATTTTGTCCAAGTTTTAGAGCAAAACTCATACTTCCCTTTGGTTGGACATTACGCATGCCAGTGTGTCCTATTTCTAGTTATTGGTCCTAGAGGTTTGGGATGGTAAACCAACCTACAGGAAATCATGGGCTGGGAATTTTCTGGTGTGGTCAGATATGACCTTTGGCCCCTCCTTCAAGGTCAAATGAGGATAGGGGAAACTTAAAAGTGCTTATGACTCCCTTATAATTGGTCCTAGAGGTTTGGGATGTGAAACTCACCTTTAGGAAATCATGGGCTGGGTATCTTTTGGTGTGGTCAGATTTGACCTTGGGCCCCTCCTTCAAGGTCAAACGAGGATAGCCAAACTTAAAAGTGCTTATAACTCACCTATTATTGGTCCTAAAGGTTTGGGATGGTAAACCAACCTATAGGAAATCATGGGCTGGGAATCTTTTGGTGTGGTCGGATTTGACCTTGGACCCCTCCTTCAAGGTCAAACTGTAGACAAACTTAAAAGTGCTTATAACTTGCTCATTATGGGTCAGGAGGTTCAGGATGGTAAACCAACCTATAGGAAATCATGGGCTGGGAATCCTCTGGTATGGTCAGTTTGACCTAGGGCCTCTCCTTCAAAGTGAAATGAGCATAGCCAAACTTACAAGTGCTTATAACCCGCTTTTTATTGGTCCTAGGGGTTTGGGATGATAAATTAACTTATAACAAATCATGGGCTGTGAATCTTCTGGTGTGGTCAGATTTGACCTTGGGCCCCTCCTTCAAGGTCAAACCCGGATAGCCAAACATAAAAGTGCTTATAACTCACTTGTTATTGGTCCTAGAGGTTTGGGATGGTAAACCAACATATAGGAAATCATGGACCGCCATTCTTCTGGTGTGGTGAGATTTGACCTTGGGATGATAAATCAACTTATAACAAATCATGGGCTGCGAGTATTCTGGTGTGGTTAGATTTGACCTTGGGCCCCTCCTTCAAGGTGAAACGAGGATAGCCAAACTGAAACATGCTTATAACGTGCTTATTATTGGTCCTAGAGGTTTGGGATGTGAAAAAAACCTTTATGAAGTCATGGGCTGGGAATCTTCTGATGAGGACAGATTTGACCTTGGGCCTCTCCTTCAAGGTCAAACGAGCATAGCCAAAGTGAAAAGTGTTTATAACTAGCTTATTATTTGTGCTAGAGGTTTGGGATGGTAAACCAACCTATAAGAAATCATGGGCTGGGAATCGTCTGGTGTTTTCAGATTTGACCTAGGGCCCCTTCTTCAAGGTCATACGAGGATAGTCAAACATAAAAGTGTTTGTAACTCGCTTATTGTATCCACCGGAAGCATCCGGTGGATATTTTGGTTTAGCGTTCGCTACGCCACCGCCGCACATAGAGAGATTTTCGGCGTTAACGCTCTAAGAGGAAAACGCCAGCAGCTAGGTTCACCAAATTTGCAGTATATTCTCTGGGAAGGAAAATAGCCTCATTCTGAAAAACAAGATGGCCGCCACGGGCATTTCTTTGAAAATAATCCACATTTTTCTACTGGCTGTTTCTCATAGGTAGAAGGTTGAATCTCTTCATAGGTGATATATGTAACAGTTATACATGTCCTCTAGAGCCTTGCACACATTTGACCTTGAAGCTCTTAATTCAAGGTTATCCATGGAGTGCCGAAGTAACCCACATAGCGGACTTTAAAAGTGCCTATATCTCCCTTATTATTGGTCCTAGAGGTTTGCAATGTGAAACTAACCTATAGGAAATCATGTGCTGCGAATCTTCTGATGTTGTCAGAATTGACCTTAGACCCCTCCTTCAAGGTCAAACGAGGATAGCCAAACTTAAAAGTGCTTATAACTCGCTTATTATTGATCCTAGAGGTTTGGGATGGTAAACCAACCTATAGAAACTCATGGGCTGGGAATCTTTTTGTGTGGTCGGATTTGACTTTGGGCCCCTCGTTCAAGGTCAAAAGAGGATAGCCAAAGTTAAAATTGCTTATAACTCGCTTATTATTGCTCCTAGAGGTTTGGGATGGTAAACCAACATATAGGAAATCATGGGCTGGGAATCTTTTGGTGTGGTCAGATTTGACCTTACACCCCTCGTTCAAGGTCAAACAAGGATAGCCAAACTTAAAAGTGCTTATAACTCACTTATTATTGGTCCTAGAGGTTTGGGATGGTAAACCAGCATATAGGAAATCATTGGCTGGGAATCTTCTGGTGTGGACGGAATTGACCTTGGGCCCCTCCTTCAAGGTCAAATGAGGATAGCCAAAGTTAAGTGCTTATAACTCGCTTATTATTGGTCCTAGAGGTTTGGGATGGTAAACCAACATGTAGGAAATCATGGGCTGGGAATCTTCTCGTGTGGTCGGATTTGACCTTGGGCCCCTTCTTCAAGGTCAAATGAGGACAGCCAAAGTTAAAAGTGCTTATAACTCGCTTATTATTGGTCCTAGAGGTTTGGGATGGCAAACCAACCTATAGAAAATCATGGGCTGGGAATCTTCTGGCGTGGTCAGATTTGACCTTGGGCCCCTTCTTCAAGGTCAAACGAGGATAGCCAAAGTTAAAAGTGCTTATAACTCACTTATTATTGATCCTAGAAGTTTACAGTACGAAACCAACTCATACGAAATCTTGGGCTAGGAATTTTCTGATGTTAGATTTGACCTTGGGCCCCTCCTTCAAGGTCAAACAGTGGTTCACTGGCTTTGGTGAGTTGTCTTTTTGGTGGATACAAATTTGCATCGGTCTCCGATGCGTAGGTCTAGTTATTGGTCGTCGTTAGTTTTTAGACATTTATGTCCAGAATATAAAATATACAGGAGGTATTCCTTTGATGAGGTATTATTTCCAGGAGGTATTGTTTCTGGGAGACACTATTCTAGTGGACATTTTTCCTTGTTTTTTTTTCATCGCCAATTAGATTGGGAAAGTTGATAATATATCTTCAGACCCCAATTGTAATGTAATATACTGAAACAAAACCTGTTATCAGAAACACTTCAAAATTGTGACATTTAATGTTGAACCTTAGAGGAATTAATAGAAGAAAGTTTTATGAAAATTTTTAGGAAAGGGTTTCAATCTGTTTATTTTGGAAACAGTTGTGAACATGCGAAGGAAATTAATCAAAGAAAGTACAACTATAATTTCAGACTACAAACCATAAAATTGGGAAAACCTGAATCCTTTTTATTGCGTTAATACATCCTATCCAATGGACAATTGCTTTACCGGTCGGTGCGACTGGTCCCATCAAACGCCAGAAAAAGACGTCCTGTATATACTACTGGCAGGACTGGTCACAGTGTGCATTCGCTAGGTGGCGCATCGTACTTCCTTTCTGTCTAGACAGCGTGACGTCATAGCATCTTTTTCATTTGGCGCGTGGAGTGTGCAGACGTGTTTTTCTACAGAGAGACGTTTTGAAGTTTAACTGTGAATTCATCAATTTTATTTTACTTCTACTTATTTCTACTGAAGTAATCATCATCATGTCGTCCCCAGGACAGAAGAGAGGCACTTGTGGCCACGTTATGGCTATTTTTGATGGCCACTTGAAGTGTGCAAGATGTCTGGACAAGGGGGTTGGAGAAGACATCTGCGTTCTTAAGAAAGACTGTCCTAGCTGTAAAGCATTTACACCGGAGCAGATCCAACAGCTAGCCACCCCCACATACAGAGATAGGAAGAACAAAGACAAGAAAATGGTTTCGTCCTCCCCTACGCCCACTCTCGTGGACCCTTCACACGTCAGTGTTTTGGGTAAAGTAGAGGGAGAGAAGGCTACTGTTAAGCCTGAAACCACGCTTGCTGGAAAGAAGACGAAGCAAAGCGATTCACCCAAGCCTTCTCCCAGATCCAGCAAGAAGAAGCCCAGTACCAGCAGCAGACCTTCATCTGAAGATTTGAAAAATCTAGATGACAAATGGGCTGAGAGATTTGCAAGGCTGGAAGCAATGCTGTTGTCCAAATCCTTTGCTGTTCCGGTGGAACCGGTGGTGAAGCCAGCAGAAGTCATCACCAACCAGAAGCAATTCTTTGACCCTGGTGCTAGCACCAGTAAGTTGGCTGAATGTGCAGAGCCTTCCGGTCCCAGCCTTGTTCAGGCCACCGGTGATGCTGTTCTACCCAGGGGAGATGAGATCCAGCAGAATGCCACCCAGCCTGTTGAGGCTCCCGGCGTGGGGATGGCCACCCAGCCTGTTCAAGCCCCTGGTGCAGGTCCTGATGTACTGCCTTCCGGTACCGGTGATGCTGCCGGTGGTAGAGTTGTCCAGAGCACCAGTGGGTGTGAAAGTGAGGATGAACAGCCCAGTGAAGCTGGTTCCCTGTTGGAAGGAAACTTCCGGGACGGTTCCCCAGACAGAGAACTCACCAGGGACAAATCTGCAGATCAAGAACTCTCTGAGGAGGCCAGCTATAGAGAAACAATCAGAGGTGTGAGATCCTTCATGGGTTGGCACAAGGTCCCTGAGTTTGAGTGTTTCATCCTCTGATGACAACCCTTTTCCCGGTTCACGTGTCCAGCCAACCGGTAAAGTGTCAGTCAAGCTTCCGGTGGACGATTGGCTGTGTAAGAAGATGAAAAAGCTAAATCTCACCATCACAGAAGGCCACCCTGCAAGGAATACTGAGACTGCTTGCCTCCTCAAAGATCAGTTCATCAAGCCTCCCCAGTCGTCCAGATGGTATGGGATGCATACTGAAAAGAAGGACTGTGACAATATCACTGTATGCTCCCGGTCTCCGGAACCGGCCAAGCTCAACAGTTCTTTTAGCCAGGTTGCTAGACATAGTCTTCCTACTGCCCCACCCTCCCGGGCCCTCAGCCAGGACATGCTTAGGCATTGAGAGAGAGCAGCCAGAGAACAAACTGTCATGTGTAACCAGGCTGCTGGACTGTCACATTGCTTTACCAGGGTTCAAGACGCCATGTCTTCTCAGTTAAAGACTTTACATCTGGATAGCATGAAGGGCAAGTCGTCTGACAGAATGAAGCAGGCTGTAGATGAACTTGTCTATCCGGTGACCTTCAACCGGTCAATTTCACAAGCCATGGCCAGGACTATGCAAGATCTTTCTGAAGGGGTGTTCATCAATATGGCGAACTTTACCCTTGCACGCAGGAACAGTTATTTAGAATATCTACACGCTGGTGTGAAGCAGGACACCCTTACTGCTCTGCATCTACACTCACTATTCCCTGACCAGCTTTTCACCAAGGCTGAAGAGGAAATCTGTAGAAGTGAGGAGAGGCGTTCTTCTGGCCAGTCTCACAGACGTCAAGGTTGCTTTCACCCTTATGCTCCCAGTTACAAGTCTGTTCATCAACCGGACCGGAAGTCCAGTAACCCAGCATGGAAACAAATAAAGGATACACAGCAAGCCAAGAAAAGTCGTGGCAAGCCTTCAACCTTCTCCCAGAAGCTGGCTAAGGGTTCCAAGCCGCATAAATGACAATCAATGTGTAGGGTTTGTGACCGGACTGAAGGAGTCTTTTTATGTGTCCGGTCAGATAGGCTTGAACCCTTCTCCAGTGCTAGCCGTAGACAAGAAAGACTGTACATTCTCATGTCGACTTTTGTGTTGCAAATGCTCATTCTGTTACAGGGTTGCCACAAAAGAAAGGTGTAAATCCCAATTAATGTTACAATCACCAATGTGAAAGATGTTTCCTGTGTAGGTCACTTGAATTCTGCAAATCTTGTCACAAATGTCCCAACTGTTGCTGTAGATCCACCTGTAGGGGCAAGGCAAGTGGGAAAAAGTGGGTGTGAGTCCAAAAGTAGTCACCACACTCAGAGAGGGTTACACCCTTCCCTTCCGGTTCAGACCAAACTTAACCAGGTCACCAACTGTCATATGCAACTGTCACAACCCATCCAAACAGCCCCACCTTTTGGAGGCACTGTATCAGCTGGTGAACAAAAATGCAGTAGAACCGGTAGCAAACCAAAACTCACTAGGGTTTTACAACCAGCTATTTTTGGTACCCAAACCCAACAACCGATGGAGACCTATCTTGGACCTGAGCAACTTGAACACCTTCCTAAACACAGAGTCGTTCAAAATGGAGACCCCAGAGACAATAAGAACCTCCCTACAGTCAGGGGAGTGGGTCACATCCATAGACTTCAAAGACGCATACTTCCACATACCTATTCACAGTCAGACCAGGAAGTACATGCGTTTTCACCTCCAGGGTCGGTCCTACCAGTTCAAAGCCCTACCCTTTGGCCTCTCCACAGCACCCATGGAGTTCACAGTTGGGGTTACAGAGGGGTATAAGAGCACCAGTACCTAGACAACTGGTTGGTGAGAGCCACATCCCACTAAACTTGTCTCCAGCATACACAGACCTTGGTAGCTCTCCGTCGAGAGTTGGGTCGGCTGGTGAACAAGGAGAAGTCAGAACTGGAGCCAAAACAGGTTTTCAACTTCGTAGGTTACCAGTTCGACCTGAAAGAGGGCAGAGTCAGACCCACACCAGATCGTTGGCAGACTTTGATAGACAAAATTCAGTCAATTCTGTCCGGTCCGGTTTGTCTGGTCCAGCAGTTCATGTCCCTCATAGGGCTCCTAACAGTAACAGAAAAGCAAGTCCACCTAGGTCGACTTCGTATGAGACCCATACAGTGGCACTTGAAGAACAACTGGAGGGTACCAGAATCACTAGAAAAGGTGACACCCATCTCCAGATCGCTCCACCCCCACCTAAGGTGGTGGCTGGAGGAAAGCAATGTGCTTCCAGGTCAACCATTACACCCACTAAAACATGCTCTGCAGATATTTACAGACGCATCAAAAGAAGGGCGGGGCGCTCACTTAAACTAGCACAATGCAAGGGGAACCTGGTCCCTCCCAGAAAGCAAGTTGCACAAAAACCCTTTTGATCTAAAAGCGGTCTTTCTGGCCCTAAAAGAGTTCCAAGACCTCTGTTGCAACAACATAGTACTGGTAGCTACAGACAACACAACAGTGGTTGCCTATATCAACAAGGAAGGGGGATGAAGTCTGGCTCAATGTGTGCCCTACTGTGGAAAATCCTGTCCTAGTGCACCAGGAAACAGGTAACTCTCAGAGCACGTCACATCCCCGGCCGGCTGAACGTGATAGCAGACAAGCTATCCAGACTTGGCCAGACCATTCAAATGGAATGATCCCTTCATCCAGAGGTGTTCCTAGCTGTATGCTCCCGGTGGCATCGGCCTCAAGTGGATATTTTTGCCACCAGATTCAACAACAAACTGCCACAGTTTGCGTCACCAGTCCCAGACCCCCAGGCATGGGCAGTGGTTGCACTCAGTCTGTCCTGGGAAGATCTGGACCCATATGCCTTCCCACCAGCAGCCATCTTGGGCAAAGTAGTGAAGAAGTTGCAGGACTACCCATGCAACAGAATCATACTGATTGCACCGGGGTGGCCCAACATGGCCTGGTTCTGGGATCTAGTGGTAATGTCCAGTCAGATCCCACTGTGTCTGCCCAACCTGCCCAATCTGGTGTCTCAGTCATTTAACCAGACCCTGCACAGGAACCTGTCAAACCTGAACCTACATGCCTGGCTCCTAGAGCCACAGCAATCAAGGAGCAGGGATTCTCTGAGGCAGTGGCAGCACGAATTGACGCTCCTCAAAGAGGATCAACCGGATCCGTCTGTGAGGCAAAGTGGACCATGTTTACAAAGTGGTGCCTCGGGTGGACTTCAGGGCACCACCTCTGATAGCCATAGCTGACTTCCTTGTGCACCTGTTCCAGGACAGGAAGTTGCAACCAGGTACCATTGATGGATACAGATCAGCCATTGGTGACAAGTTGGACAACTCCCCCATTAATGTCAGCAAAGATGAGAATCTCACTCGTCTCCTGTGGTAAAGTGGTAATCAGGTGGACTTCAGGGCACCGCCTCTGATAGCCATAGCCGACTTCCTCTTGCACCTGTTCCAGGACAGGAAGTTGCAGCCAGGTACCATTGATGGATACAGATCAGCCATTGCTGACAAGTTGGGCAACACCCCCATTAATGTCAGCAAAGATGAGAATCTCACTCGTCTCCTGGATAGTTTCCATAGAGACAGGCCCAAGGGCAGGAGGGGTATACCCTCCTGGAACCTATCCCTGGTCTTACACTAGCTGACTAAGGCTCCCTTTGAACCTTTAAAAGAGGCCTCATTAAAGCACTTGACCTTCAAGACTGCTGGCCCTGGGTTCTGGTAGGCGCAGGAGTGAGATCCATGCTTGGCTACATAAGAACATCAGACACCAGTCAGACTGGTCTAAGGTGTCCTTGTACCCTTCACCCAGCTTTCTATCCAAGAACCAGCTGGCTAAAGAAGGTCCAGACAGTGTGGCTCCAGTGGTCATACCAGCCCTGGCCCCCACTCTGGATAAGTCACTCAAGGGTGATAGGTCCTTGTGTCCAGTCAGAGCCCTTCACTACTACTTGGACAAGACATCAGATCTTAGGCAGAACAAGGAGTTGGTCTTTGTCTCCTTCAAGAAAGGTTTTGACATCTCACCTGCCACCATTGCCTCAGGGATCAAGCAGACTGTGATCCTTTTTTATGAGCTCTCTGATCAGGAGGCCCTCACACTGCATCGGGTTAAAGCCCATGATGTCAGGTCCTTTGCTGCTTCTAAGGCCTTCCAGTTGGGGATCTCCTTAGAGCAGATTCTGTCAGCCTGCCACTGGAAATTCCATAACACCACTACACAATTCTATTTGAAGGATGTGGCTTGGGCTGATACAGAGCTTTTTCATTTAGGGCCAGTGGTGGCTGCCCAACAGGTCCACCACCAAACCCAAAAATGAGGAGATATGTAAATATGTATATATTATGTACATAGCTTGTATATTTGTATATAATACCCCCCCAAAAACAAAAAAACTGTGACTTGCTTCCTTTGGGAAGTTTCTTATGGGACTGAACTCAACTCTCTCTTCCTATTCTCAGAGCAGGTCTGAGAAGAAAAGGGGGGGGGGGGGAGAAACCTTGGTAGACTTCCAGGTAACCGGTTAGTCTCAGCCAACCTTGACCTTGGGGTTCATCTGACCCTAGGTCAACTGGGCCTTCTCAATTTTGTTTTGTTTATGAGTTCAACTGAGTCCCTAGTAACTTACCCACCTACCAAGTGGTAGTTATTCAGCAATTGTCCATTGGATAGGATGTATTAACGCAATAAAATTGCAAATTTAATAAGTAAATTAAATTTTTATACGTTAATACCCTATCCAATGGACAGGCAAGGCCCACCCATCCGACCCCGCTATCAACTTACTAGGGGTCTTACTAGGACTAGACACAAAAAAGATGCTATGACGTCACGCTGTCTAGACAGGAAGGAAGTACGATGCGACACCTAGCGAATGCACACTCTGTGACCTGTCCTGCCGGTAGTATATACAGGACATCTTTTTCTGGCATTTGGCGGGACCGGTCGCGCCGACCGGTAAAACAATTGTCCATTGGATAGGGTATTAACTTATAAAAATTTAACTTACTTATTAAATTTGTAATTTTATTATGACATACAACAACAAGCACCATATTCTCTTAGAAGTATAAAAGAGCTTGTAACATGGAAATGAGAAGTCACACAGAGTTCATGGTGGTTATAATTTACACATACAAGTACATGTATTCTGGCTACAACTTAGTCTTGTTGAAGGGCTCAAGTTTGTTTGCAGTTAGGGAAAATTTTCAGTTCAGATAATGAAGTTTCAGTTTATATAATGTACTTATACATGTACTGGCTTTTACATTAGCATACAGCTAAGACAGAGATCTGATAAATCTGTGTCTGATAAACTTCTACTCCCATAACATGTATGAGTACTTTAAGAATATCAGATATCTGTGTGCATGTTTGAAATAGATGTCATGCAAATTTGAGCCTTAAGCAAGGCTAGCTACAACTATGCTTCAGTAAAATAGAAGTATCCAATGGCTATACATAAGAGTGAGGGGTTTTTAATTGACTTAAAAGTGCACAGCATTTCCTGAGTTCTTTTTTAGTTATCTTTTTTAAACACTAGGCAGACAGGCACTTGTTGTTATGAGTAAGAAAAGTCGCTTCGTCAGGGCTGTTTGTTTCTTCAGAAGTCTTACAGTACCCATATATTACACACAAACACCTGATGAAAGTCTAATACAAATTTTGAGCCTTGGAAATAATGGAAACATAATTTTAATGGTTTGCTTTTAATGGTTCAGATTTTGTCCATTTGTTGCTGCGTCATTTGTTTGATAAAGCATGACATTTTTACATAATTTTACAGCTTCTAATTTTCAACCTATTTAGGTGTCAGAGATACTTCAGGACTGCTGGATTCAACTTCAGAAATTAAACTGAGCACTGTATAAACTTATGTTTCTTTTATGTTTGGTCACTATGCAATCTTTTGGATATAATTATGTACTCTGCATGTAACTGGATTTTTGAATTAATGTCTGATAAAATATTTGAACAGTGACTGCTTTCTTTTGTTATTACTACTTTTATGACTAACACACACTGCAACCGTACAGATATATTCTGTGTATGGCTTTTCACTAGACAGCTGCACAGTTTGTACTCTTTATATTTTAGTGAGGTTTTCATTGTCATTGTTTGCCATAAACACCTACATGTTTCTTGGACCCTGCTTCAACCAATTACTGCAGCAAGAACTACAGTCGTCATGGTGAAGATTTTTACTTTTCCTCCTTTTTGTGTTGTGTAAAACACTTTGCTGTGGCAGACGTGTGAGAACTTCCTTTGTAAAATGGCCACTACAGGATTGACCCCTTTTTTGCTGACCTTTGTTTATTACTTTGTCATCGTCTTTACTGCACACTTTTTTCTTGAAAAACAGACATCTTGCCTATCACCGGCTCTCTGCCTTGTGAAGCCTTGTACAACCATTTGGGAACGACTGCCTGAGGTTTCGCTCCAAAACCAATAGAGCTTTCACCCCGCATACTTAATGTGAAGCTGACAGCTAATACAATTATATTTCTTTAGATTTATTGTGCTTCACTTTATTTTATTACACTGCTTTCTCCTCTCTTTCTGTACATTTTATTTAAAGCTAATCTTTATTCTTACATGTAGACAAGTTAAATAGTCTGTGTTTCCACTCGGCATCATTTGCGTAAGAGGTACTGCTGAAGTCCTTTTGTATTCTTTTATGCTTTCACTTCTACTTTGCAACTCAAAACACACAGTCAGCTGATACAGAACCCATTCACCGGCACTGATTATTTGTTTGGTTTGAAGGTCACTTTTGTGACCCAAACAGGATCCTTCAGGAGAATTTCTCATCAACCAACAACATTTACCTCTTCACATTTAGTCCTTTAACATTTCATATAAAATTACAAACTATAGGGACGCTTTGTTTTTGTGTACAAAAACCTTTTGTCTAGTTTTCCAATATTTTGCAACTTGTGGCTTTGCTTTTGTCTACAAAAACCTTTTGTCTAGTTTTCCAATATTTTTGTGACTTTAATGAGAGCAGATTAGTTTCATTGACTCCACTTCCTGTTGGATAAGCCTTTTTGATTGGGACAACACTAAAACATTACTTCTGAGTATCCCAGAATTAAAAAGAAGTTGCATTGTTATGAAACCTAAAAGAAAATTATGATACCATCCAACCAATAGACTAAAATTGTAATAAACCTGAGTTTTATTATCTGTTATGACCTGTTTAGGGGGGATATATGGCTTTTTGTATGGAGAGATTACACAGGATCGGTTGGTAGCCCCGGTCTCTCGTTATCAAGAGCAATTCACTGAAATACTGTAACAAGATTGTACAATGGCCACTTCGCTTGTCACAATGTATTATTTGAGGAAAACTTAAAATAACAGACAAAAAACCTCTCAATATTAAGAAATTATATCACATATTTATGTGCTTATGTGCCTTTGCAGACATTAAGAGTGATTTTGTGATTAATAAGTGACAACACTTTATAACCTCGCTTGTCAACACATAATGGAAGGGAAATTTAAAACATAAAAAAAACCATAATTCTTAAGATATTATAAACTTTTGCCTGGTTTCATGTGTTTCACTTTCTCTGTTTGAACGGGGATGTACTTAAACACAGAGTCCCAGAATAAGAATGGTTTTACATTGGTTACCTCCTGATCTACATAATTAAGCGTCCCTGAAAGGTATATTTACTTTTTTTTTGTTTGTTTTCGCCTCCGTTTCCTCACCACCGCCGCCGCCGCTGCATTATGGTCTCCCTTGAATATCTCCCTTATTATTAGAAGGTTTCAAACCATATTTGGCAGTTATATACCTTAGGCGTGGGAAAATTTTTCTGCATGCTTAAATTTGACCTTTGACCTTTATGAAGGTCACATGATCAAAAACAATTTTTTTTGAAGTACACCCCCCGTCATCGCAGTTCAAGTATTGCATTTAGAGCCATAAAATGTACTGGGAGGTAATAGGAAACCATATGTGGAGAGTCTAAATAGCCGGTCAGTTTTACCCCACGGCCCCCCCCTTATGGGTCAAACTGGGGTCATAAAATAGCTGATTTTGAGTTTTTGCCTTATATCTCCTTTATTGTTGCTTTTATACCTTCAGAATGTATTAAGAGGTATTGGGAAAGCATATGTGGAGAGTCTAAATAGCTGGTCAGTTTTCCCCCCGGCCCCCCCTTATGGGTCAAACTGGGGTAATAAAATAGCTGATTTTGAGTTTTTGCCTTATATCTCCTTTATTGTTGCTTTTATACCTTCAGAATGTATTAAGAGGTATTGGGAAAGCATATGTGGAGAGTCTAAATAGCCGGTCAGTTTTACCCCCCGACCCCCCCTTATAGGCCAAACTGGGGTCATAAATAGCTGCTTTGGAGTTTTTGCCTTATATCTCCTTTATCGTTGCTTTTATAGCTTCAGAATGTATTAAGAGGTATTGGGAAAGCATACGGCGCAGCTTTGTGCATTCTTAGCTTTACAGCATGCTTATTAAAACCACAAAGTATTTTAAACTTTCAGGGATGCTTCGCTTTTGTTAGCAAAAGCATTCCTCTGGTTTTGATACTGACCCGTCCCTAGTGTATACCATGGATAACTAATGTTACCTAGTGCTGATTTTTAGGTAATATGATATCTACAAAATGTTATATATATATCATTGGAAAGGTATCTCTCTTTAAATATTGATTTATTTAACTCATAAATCATAGAAAATGGTGGATAATAAAAGTAAAACATCCCTCATCATACATATACAAACAAATTTAACAAAATATATCACTCAGAACGATTAACAATATAATATTCTTGCTACGCACTCATATAATATTGTCATCTTCATTCGTGAAATATTTTTTTTGTTGTACGTTACTTCAGAAGTTTTCCTATTATAATAAACCGCTGATATATTTGAAGGCGCGCATGGAGCAGGCTCAGCTAGAACAGCAGGAATGGGCACGGTTACAGCAGGCAGCACAGGCCGCTCAGATGCAGCAGCAAGCAGCGGGTGGGACTACTGCACAGCAAGATGATGAGGATGGGGATTATGACTGACCAGAGCAATTTTAAAATACAGCACAGAACTATATGACTGTTTCATACACTGTTGTTAAAGTAATAGTGGTATAGTGCATTTGGTTTCACTTAGGACTAAAATAGTAACAACTGCTATCATGTGATAAGAACTGATATCTTTAAATTAGGGATGGATCGTTAGGCCCGGTATCTCGCTATCGTGAGCATTTTAGTGAAATACCTTGGCAAGATTTTACAACCACCACTTCGCTAATGCCAACACATATAATCGAAGGAAGCGTTAAAATATTAGAAACATACCCAAAATCTGAAGAAATTATAAGCTTTATTCCCATATTTTCATCCATATGCAGACTTTTAAAGCGATACCTTGAGCAGAACTGTCATGCTTTGGTTATGACACTTCATAACCTCAATCTCGCTCGTCAACTCATATAAATGAAGGAAAACTTAAAATATTGGACAGAAACTAGAAATATGAAGATATTATACATTTTATCCCATATTTTGTGCATTTAGGAACTTTTATTGCCCCATGTTTGTTTGGGGTGTACTAACTCGCGGACTCCTGAAATCGGTACGGTTTTGCATTGGCGACCTCCCGATGTACATATTTTTCATACCGACCCATCCCTACTTTTAAATCTCATTCTATTTATTTATCCACAGTGAACGGCTCAAATTGCTTGACAGTATAAGAAATGTCGGTAACAATATTAGAAGTTTGATAAAATATCTTCCTAATTGTTAAATATGATGTGTTTTAGCTCTAAAATATTTCATATTCTCTTTGCATTTATAGTTACGTTTCATGGAACTATGTTTCAAATATTAAACCAAACAAAATACCAGATATTGTTTTGTTTTCGGGACATGAAAACCGTTTTTTGTCTATGTAAATGATAGGACTTCTAGTTTGATATGAATATTGTATAAAATGATGCAGAAGCTACTAGTCTTGTTAAAGGCAAAATGGTGTACAGTTTCTCAGTTCATTGTGACAGAAACAATGAATTCTGCAAAGAATATATTTGGGAACTGGTTTTTAAGTGCAAGCTCTAGCGAGGTTTGTGCTGCTAGAGATCACTTTTTAAAAAATTAAAAAAATTTTGTGTCTCCGTACTTGCATGAGAATTGGTGTAGTGGGACGAGTACCTGTTTCTTCACTGAAGTTAAGCAGCATTGGGCTACATTAGCACTTGGATGGGCGACTGCTTCAGTACACTTCTCATGTCTCTGATGGCTTTGTGGCTTGTTTTAGTAGACTGAAACCTCTTTTGGCCTTGTTAAAAAACGTTATTATTTTAAGCATTCTTATGGCTATTATTTCATCAAAACAATAAAGTATTTCACATTTTTAATTTATACTGGGTAAGAAAGTTTACTCACTTCATAATATCTCACGAAATCTAATCTAATCTAATGTGGACTTTTATAGCGCTTAATCTCCATCTCAGATGGACTCTAAGGCGCAACAGAACATAAAGCAAGGGCAATTAACATTAATCCGGGGATATAGCAAGGTCGTACCAAGGAGACACAGGGTGACAAGGGAGGCTATGGCGGATAGGCTTTTGCATACAGATAAGTCTTAAGCTTCTTTCTGAAGGAGGCAACTGATGTTGCACTGCGCACATCATGAGGGAGTTCATTCCAGATTCTAGGAGCATCAAAGGCAAAGCTGTGATCAAAATGTTTGACAGACTTAAAGACTGATGGGCGGAAAGGAGGAACAGTAAGATATTGACAATCTGGGTGACTACGCCTGGTACTATAGGAACTACTACTGGGAGACAAGTAAGGTTGAAAGTAGGAAGGGGAGCCACTATGTAGAAATTTATATACTAGAGTTGCAGTTTTGAACATACATTTATATTTCACGGGCAGCCAGTGGAGTTGTTTCAGAATGGGCGTAACATGAGCATACCTTCTATGGTTTGTAACAATACGAGCAAGGGTATTCTGAATACTTTGCCATTTGTGAAGATTGAAACATGACAAACTCCTAAAAAGAGAGTTACAGTAGTCCAGGCGGCTACTAACCAAGGCATTTGCAGCTAGGACTGCCACTTCCGTAGTGAGATACTGTCTTATTCTACGAAGGTCACGCATCTGGAGAAAACACGCTTTGCAAGTCCTCTTGACATGTTCAGAGAATGAAAATTCTGCATCGAACCACACACCTAGATTTCTAACAGAATCAACCGGATGAATAAGGCTGCCAAAGATACTAACAGGAAAGTAGGAGGAAAGCTTCTGACGATACGAAAGCCATATCCAGTGGTAAATTATGGCTCATGTATGCTACTGGTTCATTTTCAGCCATATCATTGACAAGCGTCCAAAATGCTGGATTTTTATTCAAAGCCCTGGTGACTGAATTTTTTTTTCCGCAAACAATGCCACAAATAGAAGCTACACAAGCTGAAAGGACAAATGCAATATTCATTAACATGGAATGAGACCAAGTTAATATCAGATCAAACTTGAGAAAAAATTTTCAAGTGATTCAGCATATAAAATTGCAAATTTAATAAGTAAATTAAATTTTTATAAGTTAATACCCTATCCAATGGACAATAGCTTATCCGGTCGGCGCGGACCGGCCCGCCAAACGTCAGAAAAAGACGTCCTGTGTCTCCACCGGCTAGGCCGGCCCAGTACTGTGCACTCGCCAGATGGCGTGTCGTACTTCCTTCCTGTCTAGACAGCGTGACGTCATAGCATCTTTTTCGTTGTCTAAAACTCTTAGACCCCTAGTAAGCTGATAGCGGGGTCGGTGGGAGGGTCTTGTGTGTCCATTGGATAGGGTATTAACTTATAAAAATTTAATTTACTTATTAAATTTGCAATTTTATTGCGTTAATACATCCTATCCAATGGACAATAGCTGAATAACTACCGCTTGGTAGGCGGGTAAGTTACTAGGGACTAAAGAACTTGAACTCATTTTGAAATAGTGACAATGCCTTCTAAAGCCCGGGTAGACCTTGAAGTCTAAACCCTTAGGGCTATGGTCGAATATCATCATCCGGTTATCCAGAATGGAACCGTCAGAGTCGACCTTGCCCCCCCCCCCCCCCCCCCCCTTTTTTTAACAGACCTGCTCAGAGGTAGGGGAAGAGAGGGATGAGTTCAGTCCCATAATTTAATCCTCCCAGAGGAAGTACATGAGAGATTTTTTTTTTTTTTTTATATTCCTTAATTATATGTGCAATATATACAAATATGTACAAGTATTTACATATGTACATTTCTCCTCTAGGTGCCAGTCTGTTGGTGGATCTGCTGGGCAGCCACAACTGGTCCGAGATGGTAGAGCTCTGAGTCAGCCCAAGCCACATCCTTCAGATAAAATTGGGTGAAGGTATTATGAGATTTCCAGTGGCAGGCTGCTAGGATCTGCTCTAAGGAGACTCCCGACTGGAAGGCCTTAGAAGCCGCAAAGGCCCTGACATCATGAGCTTTAACTTGATGTAGGGTGTGGGCCTGTTGATCAGAGAGCTCATAGCATAGGATCACAGTTTGTTTGATCCATGAGGAGATAGTGGCAGGGGAGATGTCTTTGTCGAAACCTTTCTTGAAGGAGACAAAGACTAACTCCTTGCTCTGTCTGAGGTCTGACGTCCTGTCCAAGTAGTAGCGCAAAGCTCTGACTGGACACAAGGATCTGTCAGACTTGAGGGATTTATCTAGAGTAGGAGCCAGGGCTGGTATGACCACTGGGGCTACACTCTCTGGACCCTCCTTGGCCAGCTGATTCTTAGAAAGAAAGCTGGGAGATGGAAAAAGGGACACCTTAGACCAATCGGATTGGTGTCTGATGTTCTTGTGCTGCCAAGCATGGATCTCACTCCTTCTTTTGCCAGAGCCTAGGGCTAAAAGGAAGACAGTTTTGAAGGTGAGGTGCTTCAGAGATGCCTCCCTAAGAGGTTCAAAGGGAGCCTTTGTCAGCTGGTGTAGCACCAGGGAAAGGTTCCAGGAGGGAATCCCTCTCCGCCCTTTGGGTCTATCTCTGTGGAAACTTTCCAAGAGACGAGTGAGATTATCATCTTTGCTGATATTGACTGTTGTAGGACCCAGTTTATCAGCAATGGCAGATCTGTATCCATCAATGGTGCTGGGCTGTAACTTCTTGTCCTCAAAGAGGTACATTAGGAAGTCAGCTACCGACTTTATAGGTGGTGCCCTGAAGTCCACCTGATTAGTGACGCACCACTTTGTAAAAATGGTCCACTTCGCCTCATAGACTGATCTGGTAGATCTTCTTTGAGGAGCCTCAATTCTTGCTGCCACTGCCTCAGAGAAGCCCTGTTCTTTGATAGTTGTGGCTCTAGGAGCCAGGCATGGAGATTTAGATTGGTCAGATTTCTGTGAGGGATCTGATTGAAGGGCTGTGTTAGTAGACTGGGCAGGTTGGGAAGGCTGAGAGGGACCTGGCTGGACATGGTCACTAGGTCCCAGAACCAAGGCATGTTGGGCCACCCCGGGGCAATCAGAATGAGTCTCTTGCACGGGGAGTCGAATAGCTTCTCCACCACTTTGCCCAATATGGCGGTCGGTGGGAAGGCGTATGCATCCAGATCGTCCCATGGCAGGGTAAGTGCATCCACTGCTACAGCCAGGGAGTCCGGTACTGGAGAGACAAACTGAGGCAACTTGTGGTTGAATCTCGTGGCAAAGAGATCTATTTGAGGCAAGTGCCACCTGTTGCATATTTGTTGAAAAACCTCCGGAAGGAGGGACCACTCTGTTTGGATGGTCTGACCCAGCCTGGATAGTTTGTCTGCTATCACATTGAGACGGCCTGGGATGTGTCGAGCTTTTAGAGTCACTTGTCGCTGGGAACACCAGGTCAAGATTCTCCACAGTAGGGCACACAGTGGGCCCGACCTCATGCCTCCTTCCTTGTTTATGTAAGCTACCACTGTAGTATTGTCGGTTGCCACTAGAACTATTTTGTCTACACAGAGGTCTTGGAACTCCTTGAGGGCTAGTAACACTGCTTTGAGTTCCAGATAGTTTATGTGCAGCTTGCTTTCCGGCACTGACCAGGACCCTCTTGCAGTGAACTCGTTTAAGTGAGCGCCCCACCCTTCTTTTGATGCGTCTGTAAATATCTGCAGAGCATGCCTTACTGGGTGTAATGGTTGACCTTGAAGCACATTGTCTTCGTCTAGCCACCATTGTAAGTGAGGGTGCAGGGTTCTCGGGAGGGGAATAACCTTCTCTAGAGATTCTGGTACCCTCCAATTGTTCTTGAGATGCCACTGTAGGGGTCTCATGTGCAGTCGGCCGAGGTGAACTTGTTTCTCTGTGGCTGTTAGGAGGCCTATCAGGGACATGAACTGTCGAACCGGACAGGCCGGTAATAACAGAAGTACTTGTATCTTGTCCTGAAGGCTTTGCCACCGGTCCGGGGTCGGTCTGACCCGGCCGGACCTGAGATCGAACTGGTAACCTACAAAGTCGAAGACCTGCTTGGGTTCCAGCTCTGATTTTTCTAAATTCACCAACCAACCGAGGTCCTGGCACATCCTGACCAGGATTTGGGTGTGATGGAGACAAGTTTCTTGGGATCTGGCTCTCACCAACCAGTCGTCTAGGTACTGGTGGATTCTTATACCCTTGTTTATGGCCATCAGTTTCACCTCCTTTGCCAAAACAGTGAACTCCATGGGCGCTGTGGACAGACCAAAGGGCAATGCCTTGAATTGGTAAGTCCGGCCTTGGACATGAAATCTTAGGTATTTCCTGGATTGTTCCTGTATTGGAATGTGGAAGTAGGCATCCTTGAAGTCTACTGAGGTGACCCACTCTCCTTGTTGGAGAGATGTTCTGATGGTTTCCGGTGTCTCCATTTTGAATTTCTCCACCTTGAGGAAAAGGTTTAGTTTGCTCAGATCCAGTATTGGCCTCCATTTGTTGTTGGGTTTTGGAACTAGAAACAGTCGATTGAAAAACCCCAGAGATGTTTGATTGTGGACCAATTCTACTGCATTTTTGTCCATAAGCTGATGTAATGCCTCCAACAGGTAGCTGTTCCTGTGGGGATTGACATAACGGCTTACGACAGTGGGAGACCTTGTAAGATTTGGCCTGATCCGAAAGGGAAGGGTGTAACCTTCTCTCAGGATTTGAACTATTTTCGGACCGGCCCCTAGCTCCAGCCAAGTTTGCCAAAAGTTTTGAAGTCTGGCTCCTACAGGCAGATTTGAGGCAACATTTTTGACACTTGTTACAGGTTGAACATAAGACAATGGAATGACACAAGAAGCACTTTTCACAGATTTTAATGTACATTTTTTCTGATAACAGACTGCTGCCCCGGGACTTATTTCTTTCTTTTGCGAAAGCCCGGGCGCAGTATGAACATTTGCAACAACCAAAGGTTTTACACTTAAAGAATTGTCTATTGTCTGTGAGGAGCTTCCGGCCAGCAGACTTGCCTGTACAAGTGTTACACAATGACTGTCATTTATAAGCCTGCTGGCCCTTGGCTGGTCGGGTGGAGTACTGGTACTTGCCTTTCCCTCTACGGTGTTGGCCATGAGAAGAGATATTCTTCCAAGCCGGCCTATCCTGTCTTGAACTATCCGGCTTCTTGTCATGTTTCTCATAAGGGTGGTATCGCCCTTTCTTGTAAACTGAGCCGGAACGATTTCTGTCTAGGGCTGCTATGTCCTCTTCCGCCTGTTTGACCATCTTATCAGGGAAGAGGGTGTCCAGATCCAGAGGGGCTGCCCTGAGAGCATTTAAAGTGTCAGCCTTAACTCCGGCTTTCAGGTATGACAGGTAGGAGTCTCTTCTCATTAAAGTCGTGTTTGCTACATTGACAAAAACAAAGTCGGTCAAGTGTTCCATTGCCCGAGCCATAGCATGGCACACACTAGCGTTGAAATCTAGCAGAAACTGTAGCTCGTCAGTGGCTGTTGAAACTTTACTGGCCGACTTGCCCTTTGACTCTGTCCGAATGGTCTTGAGATGGGATTGCATGCTTTGCTGGACCTTGAGAAGGCAGCGATTAAATCCGGCCGCCTGATTACATATTACAGAGGACTCTCTGGCCGACCTTTCCCATTTTCTGAGGTTCTCTTGAGATATGGGCCTAGACAAAGGTGGGTTAGAGGCGATGCCAGCTTGTCGGGCTATTCTCAGGTAGGTACTATTTAGCCTGGAGGACCCCGTATTCCAGGACTTGAGAGAGTCAGAACTGTCTGTTTTAGCTTCAGAATGTAAGCTGTACCATTTTGACTGCGACTTGGCCGTCCGGACAAACTGGTCCCTCTGTAGTGTGCCTGCCTCAGTGGTACGTGAGGGATAACCTTGTGTTAAGGTGAGATTAAGCTTGCTCAGTTTGCTACACAACCACTCGTCGGTGGGTAAGGTGACGGAAACTTTCCCTGGTGTCTGCATTTTGGGCCCAGCAAAAGGGTTGTCATCTGATGACTTAGTGCCAGAGTCCATGTCAGGGATGTGGTTCCATCCCATATAGGACCGGATGCCCCTCATGGTCTCCCTGTAGGACTGTTCCTCTGAGAGGGTTTGATCCGGGTCGGTGAGGGAAACATCTTGTTCATCAGAGAGCTCGCCCTCTTCTGGGAAAAGATCTACTGGAGGACGGTCGGAGGTGATGCTATCCACATCCGAGTCACTTGAAGAAGTGTCCTTCCTGGTAACATCCAAAGTACCGGGCACATGCTTCTTAACAGTAGGTCGGTCGGACACACTAGAAGTTCCTGGTGGTTGAAAAGGCGGGGATACATCTGATCCGGCCTGTGAAGCAGTAGCTGAGCTAGCCGGGTCGGTAGCCGGTAGAGTAGAGGTGGGAGGTCGGTGAACAGGCTGGTCGGTTGGTTTCAGAAAAGGTTCAGTGCTGACACTAGCAGGGGGGGCATGAGTAGGTGCCACCTTGACCGTCGTAAACACAGGTTCTTGAGGTCGGTCTAAAGATTTGGAGAGGAGGAGAGCCTCCAACCGGTTAAACCGGTCCGACCACTTCTGCTCCATTACTTCTAACTTCTGGTCGGTACTAGAGGTAGAAGAGGTTCGGTGAGATGAAGATTTGACCGACTTGTCAGCTTTAACCGACTTTTCACTGGAAGCCTTCTTGTCCTCCTTCTTCTTTTTCTTTTCCACCGGCTGATCACTCAAACCAGGCGACCTAGAGGTGCCCTGGCCATCCACAACCCCCATTACCGTCACTAAGGACGGGTCCACAAGGGTGGGACTGAGAGTGGAGTCTGTAGACGATTTCTTAGCTGGGGTAGAAGACTTGGATTCCCTCTTCTCCTTCTTGATTTGATAAGACGGGGTAGATAAATGAACTAACTGTTCTGGTGTAAGGGCATTACAATGAAGGCAATCCGCCCCTTCCTTCTCTACACAAGGGTCCTTGCCCTTCTTCTTGTCACGACAGCGTGCACAAAATGTATGGGTATCATAGCCCGCCATCATGTGGCCACAACTACCCCGTCGCTGACTGGGAGAAGACATAGTGAGCTATAAGTCTTCTAGAAATCGTTAGTACAAAAATAAAAGCAATTAACGTAAAGTTCTCACATAAAACTTGAAAATATATAATCTCAGAAAAAACCGTGTCACAAGTACATGCGCCAAACGAAAAAGATGCTATGACGTCACGCTGTCTAGACAGGAAGGAAGTACGACACGCCATCTGGCGAGTGCACAGTACTGGGCCGGCCTAGCCGGTGGAGACACAGGACGTCTTTTTCTGACGTTTGGCGGGCCGGTCCGCGCCGACCGGATAAGCTATTGTCCATTGGATAGGATGTATTAACGCAATAAAATGGCAAAATTCACAAAGCCGAGATCACCTGACATAAAGGATCAAATTTTTTATCAATATTTATTTGTTAACTATTTCAATAGAGTATATCATATGAGAAATCAAGAGGATTCATTTGGTTGTGAAATACCCACTTTGCATAGGGACTGGTTGCAGTATTCATCTTCTTCCCAGAGACATCTTGTATCAGCAGTTTTTTTTATGTGTCTTGATCCAAAAAATTAATTTATTGAAATTACACGAATCAAAGTTAATCCAAAATTTAATCTCAAAATTGAATCAAATTGTTCACAATTACCAACTTACTTGAGTTGATAAACAAGTGTAGTCAAAACTTCTTAATCTTTTTTATTTCAAATTTGTTCTGATCTTCACTGATCCATGTTTGTGTATACGGACTCTAAAAAGCTATGTATGCATGGAATGAAATGTTATAATTTCATATGGTTGTAGTTCCTTCACATTTCTGGGTTGATTCCAATATTTCAAATTCCCCTACCATTGTGTGTGCTAACAGTCTAGGTGCGAAGTTATGTTTCACTGACCTTGAAACTTGGATACAGAAGCACTTGCTTCATAGCTTTGCTTTATTGCGTTTATACTCCTACTGTGAAGACTGGATACTGATGAATTTGTAAACTTGTGAGTTGTTGTAAATTTAACTCTAGTAAGTAGGGATAACAAGAGATTCGGAAAGAGATCAAAAATTGCAAATTGTTATTCTTTGTTTAAAAAGAATATTGAGGAAAGATTTAGAATGATCCTTTATTCCAGTAGGAGTAGTTTCCTTGAATTTGTGAATGAAATTGCACAATATTGTTTATGTTCAACAGTGTAAATGTCATTGTATCCTGGGATAGAATTAAGCATCCCGCAAGGGACGCTTGTTTGTGTATGGGAGACCTTCAGGCTCCGCTGGCTCTGCATTTTGTTTTCCTTATAACTCTCTAACCGTTAGGCGGATTCTTTTCAAATTTGGCAGGTTTATGCAGTAGCCTTGGGGAATTTTTTTGAATATGCTGCAGTGACATTTCAACCAATCATAGAGGTCACATGACCAAAAATGTCTTTTTTCGATGGGGAAGCTTGTCCGGATGATAACTTGAAAGGAATTTTATCAATTCACCTGAAACTTGGCAAATACATTCATTCTATTAAAATCTGGAAATCATTAAATTTTGGCATTGATTGGTTAAGAAATTTTCCAAATAAGGAAAACACAAAAATGCTTATATCTCGAAAACCGTGCTAGATAGAGCGATTTCGACGAAATTTTTGACCCACAGGGTATATCTGCGGAGTAGTTATCCCAATTTTCAAAAAATTTTTGTCTCGCCAAAAATGGCGGCCATTTTGAATTTTCGAATTTTTCGCAAAAATTGCAAAACATAAAAATGCCTATATCTCGAAAACCGTACTAGATAGAGCGATTTCGACGAAATTTTTGACCCACAGGGTATCTCTCCAGAGTAGCCATGCCTATTTTCAAAAAAATTTTGTCTCGCCAAAAATGGCGGCCATTTTGAATTTTCGAATTTTTCGCAAAAATTGCAAAACATAAAAATGCTTATATCTCGAAAACCGTGCTAGATAGAACGATTTCGATGAAATTTTTGATCCACAGGGTATATCTGCGGAGTAGTTATCCCAATTTTCAAAAAATTTTTGTCTCGCCAAAAATGGCGGCCATTTTGAATTTTCGAATTTTTCGCAAA
The DNA here is from genome assembly GCA_964017235.1 of Sabellastarte sp. h YS-2021. Classification (NCBI taxonomy): domain Eukaryota; kingdom Metazoa; phylum Annelida; class Polychaeta; order Sabellida; family Sabellidae; genus Sabellastarte; species Sabellastarte sp. h YS-2021. The sequence goes on along the minus strand of OZ024935.1, from coordinate 79,734,789 downwards.
AATTGCAAAACATAAAAATGCTTATATCTCGAAAACCGTGCTAGATAGAGAGATTTCGATGAAATTTTTGACCCACAGGGTATCTCTCCAGAGTAGCCATGCCTATTTTCAAAAAAATTTTGTCTCGCCAAAAATGGCGGCCATTTTGAATTTTCGAATTTTTCGCAAAAATTGCAAAACATAAAAATGCTTATATCTCGAAAACCGTGCTAGATAGAACGATTTCGATGAAATTTTTGATCCACAGGGTATATCTGCGGAGTAGTTATCCCAATTTTCAAAAAATTTTTGTCTCGCCAAAAATGGCGGCCATTTTGAATTTTCGAATTTTTCGCAAAAATTGCAAAACATAAAAATGCTTATATCTCGAAAACCGTGCTAGATAGAGAGATTTCGATGAAATTTTTGACCTACAGGGTATCTCTGCAAAATAGCCATGCCAATTCTCAAAAATAATTTGTCTCGGGGAAAAAATGGCGGCCATTTTGAATTTTCGAATTTTTCGCAAAAATTGCAAAACATAAAAATGCTTATATCTCGAAAACCGTGCTAGATAGAACAATTTCGACGAAATTTTTGATCTTCAGGGTATCTCTGCAGAGCAGCTATCCCAAAGAGCTTTCACTCGGTGAAGTTTCAGACCCGTAGCTAATTATTCACCTACTCAAAATGAGTAAATGCTAATTATCTCTTAAAAGTATTGCAGATAGCCAATTTTTCTCAAATAACTCATTCATCTACTTTTGGAAGAGCTTTCGCATGGTGAAGTTTCAGACCCATAGCTAGTTACTCCCCTACTCAAAATGAGTAAATGCGAATTACCTCTAAAAGTATTGCGGATACCCAATTTTTATCAAATAACTCATTCATCTACTTGTGGGAGAGCTTTCACATGGTCAAGTTTCAGACCCAGAGCTAATTACTCACCTACTCAAAATGAGTAAATGCGAATTATCTCTAAAAGTATTGCAGATAGCCAATTTTTCTCAAATAAATCATTCACCTACTTTTGGGAGAGCTTTCACTTGGTGAAGTTTCAGACCCATAGGTAATTACTCACCTACTCAAAATGAGTAAATGCTAATTATCTGTAAAAGTATTGCGGATACCCAATTTTTATCAAATATTGATTCATCTACTTGTGGGAGAGCTTTCACATGGTGAAGTTTCAGACCCATAGCTAATTACTCACCTACTCAAAATGAGTAAATGTGAATTATCTCTAAAAGTATTGCAGATAGCCAATTTTTCTCAAATAACTCATTCACCTACTTTTGGGAGAGCTTTCACTTGATGAAGTTTCAGACCCGTAGCTAATTACTCACCTACTCAAAATGAGTAAATGCTAATTATCTCAAAAACTATTGCGGATACCCAATTTTTATCAAATAACTCATTCATGTACTTTTGGGAGAGCTTTCACATGGTCAAGTTTCAGACCCATAGATAATTACTCACCTACTCAAAATAAGTAAATGCGAATTATCTCTTAAAAGTATTGCAGATAGCCAATTTTTCTCAAATAACTCATTCACCTACTTTTGGAAGAGCTTTCACATGGTGAAGTTTCAGACCCATAGCTAATTACCTACTCAAAATGAGTAAATGCGAATTATCTCTAAAAGTATTGCAGATAGCCAATTTTTCTCAAATAACTCATTCACCTACTTTTGGGAGAGCTTTCACTCCGTGAAGTTTCAGACCCATAGCTTATTATTCACCTACTCAAAATGAGTAAATGCTAATTATCTGTAAAAGTATTGCGGATACCCAATTTTTATCAAATAACTCATTCATCTACTTGTGGGAGAGCTTTCACATGGTGAAGTTTCAGACCCATAGCTAATTACTCACCTACTCAAAATGAGTAAATGCGAATTATCTCTAAAAGTATTGCGGATAGCCAATTTTTCTCAATTAAATCATTCACCTACTTTTGGGAGAGCTTTCACTCCGTGAAGTTTCAGACCCGTAGCTAATTATTCACCTACACAAAATGAATAAATGCTAATTATCTGTAAAAGTATTGCGGATACCCAATTTTTATCAAATACTCATTCATCTACTTGTGAGAGAGCTTTCACATGGTGAAGTTTCAGACCCGTAGCTAATTACTCACCTACTCAAAATGAGTAAATGCGAATTATCTCTAAAAGTATTGCAGATAGCCAATTTTTCTCAAATAACTCATTCACCTACTTTTGGGAGAGCTTTCACTTGGTGAACTTTCAGACCCATAGCTAATTATTCACCTACTCAAAATGAGTAAATGCGAATTATCTGTCAAAGTATTGCGGATACCCAATTTTTATCAAATAACTCATTCATCTACTTTTGGGAGAACTTTCACTTGGTGAAGTTCCAGACCCGTAGGTAATTACTCACCTACTCAAAAGGAGTAAATGTGAATTATCTCTTAATAGTATTGCAGATAGCCAATTTTTCTCAAATAACTCATTCACCTACTTTTGGAAGAGCTTTCACACACGAAAATGAAAAATTGTGAATATCTCGGAAAAGCTATTTCTTCTCCCTTAATGCTTGGCGGGAGATACACACCGCAGCAGTGGTCTTGTCAAAAATTTTTGTCTCCCCAAAAATGGTGGCCATTTTGAATTTTCAAAGTTTTTGCAAAACACAAAAATGCTTATATCTCGAAAACCGTGCTAGATGGAGCAAACTCAACAAAATTTTTGACGTGCTGGGTATCTCTGCAGAGTAGCCATGCCAATTTTCAAAATATTTTTGTCTCGCCAAATATAGCGGACATTTTGAATTTTCGAATTTTTTGCAAAACACAAAAATCCTTATATCTTGAAAACCGTGCTAGATAGAGCAGACACTGCGCTGACTTTGGTTGCCACAACAGTATAAGGCTAGAAACGAAGCATTTTCTTAATACTTTAGCACTCACCTTTATATCCTTTTCGGGACGCTTTTTTTTGGCGAGCGATCCTCTAGTTTTTATTTAATACAAGTCAAATAAATTATAACGTTGTTCACTGGTATAGACATGGGCACCTCTCAGATTGGAGTTCACTTCCCAGCCCGAACTCAAGTGGGAAAGTTGGTAGTTGCTTGCCGTTGCAGTTTACAGTACAGAACCTTGACCCACTCTATGTACTGGTTTCTTCTGCTCATAAAACCACCCATCGCGATATGACTTATACAATGTGTTGAAAGCCACATTAAAATCCAAATAAATTAAAATATGTTTTTTATATACTATTTCACATGTTAATTAATGAATGCCCACATTTTTACATACAAGCCTTTGTAAGTGATTAGGCAAGCACGTTTCTCTTGAAATATTATTTAACGCATGTTAATGAATGCCCATATCCATATCACAAGCCTGTGAAAGTCAATATACAAATAATAGTGAAATATTAATTTTATGCACGTTGATGAATGCCCACGACTATACCACAAGTTTACGGAAGTAATTATAGAAATACCTTTTTTTATGGAAAATGCCCATGTCTATACCAGTGAACAACGTTATAATTTATTTGACTTGTGTTAATGCTCACATTTTAAGTTGAAACTATAACATTTTTCCAGACTCTGATGATGCAGAATAAATCTCCACACTGCTCAACTCATACCTGTGACTCATAAAGTATTGTCCGATTAGGAGATTTATTATCCACTGCAAGTTGTATTTGACCGGTATAGAGGGATATATGGAGTGGGATATATTTTTTTTGAAAAATCTGTATCCACTGGAAAGACAACTCACCAAAGCCAGTGAACCATTGTTTGACCTTGAAGGAGGGGTCAAAGGTCAAATCTGACATCAGAAGATTCCCAGCCCACAATATCCTGCAAATTAGTTTCACATTGCAAACCTCTAGGATCAATAATAAACGAGTTATAAACCCTTTTATGTTTGGCTGTCCTCATTTGACCTTGCAAGGAGGGGCTCAAGGTCAAATCTGACCACATCAGAAGAATCCCAGCCCATGATTTCCTATAAGGTGGTTTCACATTGCAAACCTCTAGGACCAATAATAAGCAAGTTATAAGCACTTTTAAGTTTGGCTATCCTCGTATGACCTTGAAGGAGAGCTCCAAGGTCAAATCTGACCACATCAAAAGATTCCCAGCCCATGATTTCCTATAAGTTGGTTTACCATCCCAAACCTGTGGGACCAATAATAAGCGAGTTATAAGCACTTTTAAGTCTGGCTATCCTCGTTTGACCTTGAAGGAGGGGACCAAGGTCATATCCGACCACACCAGAAGATTCCCAGCTTATGATTTCCTATAGGTTGGTTTACCATCCCAAACGTCTTTAACCAATAATAAGCGAGTTATAAGCACTTTTAACTTTGACTATCCTCGTTTGACCTTGAAGGAGGGGCCCAAGGTCAAATCCGACCACACCAGAAGATTGCCAGTCCATGATTTTATATATGTTGGTTTACCATCCCAAACCTCTTGGACCAATAATAAGCGAGTTATAAGCACTTTTAAGTTTGGCTATCCTTGTTTGACCTTGAAGGAGGGGCCCAAGGTCAAATCCAACCACACCAGAAGATTCCCAGTCCATGATTTCCTATAGGTTGGTTTACCATTCCAAACCTCTAGGACCAATAATAAGCGAGTTATAAGCACTTTTAAGTTTGGCTATCCTCGTATGACCTTGAAGGAGGGGTCCAAGGTTAAATCTGACCACATCAAAAGATTCCCAGCCCATGATTTCCTATAAGTTGCTTTACCATCCCAAACCTCTAGGACCAAAAATAAGCGAGTTATAAGCACTTTTAAGTTTAGCTATCCTCGTTTGACCTTGAAGGAGGGGTCCAAGGTCAAATCTGACCACATAAAAAGATTCGCAGCACATGATTTCCTATAGGTTGGTTTCACATTGCAAACCTTCTACCTATGAGAAACAGCCAGTAGAAAAAATGTAGATAATTTTCAAAGAAATGCCCGCGGTGGCCATCTTGTTTTTTTAGAATGAGGCTAATTTCCGTCCCAGAGAAGCTTACCCCCAATGAAGATATCCTGCAAATTTGGTGAACCTAGCTGATGTAGTTTTCCTCTTAGAGCGTTAACGCCGAAAATCTCTCCAAAAGCAAAGTATGCCTCCGGTGGATACAATAAGTGTCAATAACTTCTCGTTTTACAGTAACATCTCGGCAACTAGAAAGATCTTTTACAGTGCTTCTACATGTGCTTGTTGCACAAAAATCCATGCAGAAATGACTGAGATATTGCAAGCTAGAGATTTAAGTTTTTTATTTTCACTGTTGCCCATGCTTTTTGACAGCCTTTTTTCACATTCTTTCATTTAATATTCATTTATTTAACTGATAAATCATACAAGATGGTGGATAATAAAAGTATAACATCCCTCATCAGACATATAGAGAAGAAAATATATCACTCATTAAGATTAACAATATAACAATAATACAAGAGGGTCAGAAATGCCCCAAAAGGCAGGTTGCGCAGGCAACAATAAGGTTAGTGACTGCTGCAATTAAATTTAGAAACAAGGAAAGAAATGTTAGGTCACCCAGTTAAGGTAAATGTGTTAGACGTGCTAAGAAATGTAAAACTTGTAATCTAGGTTACACAATTGTATTTATGCTATAAACGGACAAACGAACAGATGGAATTAAACCAATTTTAAAAGCAACTTAGCTATGATGGTGATCTATCTCCCTGTCAAGTTTGAATTCGACTGGACAAAGCGTTTTCGAGTTAGAGTCCGGAAATGGAAATGTTGACGGACAGACAAACGGACAAAAAATGGACAAACAAACAGACGGAATTACACCAATTTCAAAAGAAACCTAGTAGCTATGATGGTGATCTATCTCTCTGTCAGGTTTGAATTCGATTGGACAAAGCATTTTCAAGTTAGATTCCGGAAACAGAAATGTTGATGGACAGACAAACAGACACAAAACTGACAAATTAACAGATGGAATTACACCAATTTCGAAAGAGACCCAGCAATGATGGTGATGTATCTCCCTGTCAAATTTGAATTCGATTGGACAAACCGGTTTGAGTTAGAGTCCGGAAACGGAAATGTGGACAGATAGACAGACGGACATCGGACACAGCAATCTAATGGGCGGGTTGGTTACACGCAACCCGCCTAATAATAATAATGTTACGCACTCGTATAATATTGTTATCTTCAATCGAGATATATTTTTTCTGTATATGTCATTCAGGAAGTTTTCTTATTATATTTAATTTATTTTTTCCACTATACTGATTCAATCATACACATCAGTACCAATGACATGCACGGATAACACATAGCAGACAATTAACCAAAAAAAACAGACAACTATGGTACCACTACTATCATACATGTTCATTTTATGTCAATACATATTTATTAATATATATTAATATATTATTAATACATATTTATTAATACATACTTGTTTTAGTTTTACCATTTTATGTTAATAGCCTGCTTTTTGCATTTTGGCTTCAAAGGAAGAAAAAAATTGACAACTTTATCAAAGAAAAATAATAATAATAATAACCAAAATAATAACAATGTAACAATAATAATGTCACACTTTAACTTTTAACAAATGAGATGTCACATTGTGCATTCGATTACATGTTGTATGATAAGGTGTTGAACAGTTTTAAATTATAAAAGTATAGCATTTTTCTACTCCAGTTTATGTACCATGGGTCTCAATCTGCAAAATTTATACGGTTTCTGTTTCCACATTTCTCAAATAGATGGAACATGTCACCTAATTTGAATATCCTTGAGTGACTACTAATCTTTCGTGTCAATGCAAACTCCTTAATACAATACTGAATCTGCTTAAACTAATCTACAATTTAAATAACACTTAATCATAAATATTTCAACAATGAAGAATATCAAAGATCTTGTGAGATATATAAGAACACTTGTTTGTGAAACAAAACAAACTTTTGTGCATTTGATGGCCAACAAAGAGAATGACCACTAACTGGACAACATGTTTATACACTAAGGAGGAGGTTCACCCATGTATACTGCATTACTTGTAATACCTTAATACCTTATATGATATTTAATCCAGTCAATTTTTGCAGGCCAGTACATTTGACGCATCTAACCTATGGTGTTTGTTAGGAAATAGCACGTGAATTTATAGCCATAAAAGTAATAATAATTGACCAGGTTAGACAAATCTGTGACACAGAATTTAAATAACAGTTCATCACATCTGTAAAACAATTATTTCAGTACACTTTTGATTTGTTATATACTACACCAATCATTTATTATAATAATGTACTATAAAATAAAACCATTATTCACTATACTGATTTTTTTTACCAATATAATTCTAATATAATATTCATATATTTGGAACTTAAACATTTCACACAAAATATCAAAACACTATTATGCATGGGATATTATACAAGCTTCAATCTAATTCACTTACAATTAAAATGTGAAATATATAATTTGTATTCAATTTATATATTAGTATATTTCATACATAACTCTCATGCAAAGAAACCCAAGCCATGCTAAATGTATTTATATTTATTTTACATTTATGCACAAGACTTGCACAAAGCTATCAGTGTCTTAAAAACAAACCAAAACGTCTTGACAGTAGTACTGATTTTATTTTCTAAAAAATCCTGAGCATAAGTTTGTACACGAGCATAAGTTTGTAAACGACATAATTCAATGTGGGAACGCAAGGAAAGATAAGAACAGAAAAAAAATTTTGCTAATAAAAATAAAGCGTCCCCCACCAAAAGCATTAAATGTGATGCACTGAAGCAGAAAATGCAAAGATAGAATTTTCTACATAATTGGCAGAGACACTGTAGACACGAAGAGGCAGATAAATACTGAGTAATATATTAATCCAGCAGAGTCTAAGTGTTTAATCTCCAGTCTGGGTTTTCTGTAAATGACTTAAAAGGTAATTTCTGCAAATGCATGAGAGAAGCTGTTCTGACACCAAGCTAGGTATTATAGGTAAAAACTGACGAGAAGCCATTCAGACTTGCTGTTCTGTGTTAAAAACAGAGTAACTTGATAGAATGAATATTCTCCTTCAGAGCAGTGCTGGTGGCAACGAGGATAGTCTATCCCAAGGACGTTTAATTATTTAAAAAGTCTCTCAGTTGGTGTCTAAATGATTATTTTCTAATTTTTTTCATTTTCACAAACTCCTTTTTCTTTCTTTACTTCTCGTACTATTACTTCTAACAATTTGACAACAAACATCTTATATGCTTGCACTGATATCATGGTGAAAATCAATTGTGAGTGTACATGAGCCATAAATCACAAACAGGAGTTGTCTTTGCTAGATATAATTTAATTATTATAATAGTAGATATAGTTTATAGACCTCATTTGTAATGAATGTAAACGCAAAAAGGGAAGATATTTTCTCAAATTTATAAGTTATATATTGCTTTGACCAAGTATTAAGAGGTAGAAAACCTAAAATTATGACGTTTTCTATAATCTGTACCAACATATTTTTTTTTTTGCGATTTTTGTCACTTCTATCAAAACAAAATGTGGTAAGTTGGTGCACTTTTCACACCACTACTACCATTACCTCTGCCTGACTTAAAATGGTCCAATGACGGTCATGCAAGAATGTTACTGATGACAACCAATTGTTGTTTAGCTCTCTTTTTCTGTTTCATGCCAATTTGAGGACTGTGCCAGTTTAAGTGTGGGAGCATTATTGTTTTTGAATTTGCCACAGTGACTAAATGTAAGCCCATGTGGGCTGAGTAACTGTAGTACTTCAACAGTCTTTTACTATATCAACATTACTTATCACTAAGTCAGTAAAATCTTCATGTATACTAAAATATACACAAGTTTATAGCATCAGCTGAAATTTTATATGCACCTACAAAGGACTCGTAAAGCACAGACTTTTGCTAGGGGTAGTTTTTGAATCTTCCAGATTTTTTTCTGTATCTAAAATATGAACGGAATCTTCCCAAAACACCCACATAAAGAAAATTTCATAAAGACTCTCTTTTGGAGTAATCAGGAATACAGACAAACAAATAAATGAACGCACTCAAAGACATCCTGATAGAAGCAATAACACTGAACCGATAGAAAGTTCTGGTCTAAGTTCTATGAGGGTTTAATAAAGCTTTGCGTTCATGTCATAGAATCCATATACCGTATTTTTCCAAAATATGGCCTGGGCGTTAATTATTTTCAAATGGTTATCAGACCAGGCGTTAAATTGAACCAGGCGTTCTTTTGAAGTATAAAAACAGTGTCATAAAATTGTAAACAGTGTGCTTGGTACCCAGGCGTTAATTTGAACCAGGCGTTTATTTGAACCTGGGCGTTATTTTGGAAATTTACGGTAGATGGAAGAAAGTGGTATGGATGAGTTGATTAAGACTGAACTGACCAATTAACATACAATAGAACAGGGTTAGCACAAGGCAATCTCTTTACACATTCAAGGCCCCTTTAAAACTTTCTACATTATTCCTAATCTCCTCTTTATTGGATCCTGAGGATTTTCCTGCGTTTCCAGGACTATTGAAGACATTTTCGTCCTTGTTACTATTACTAATATCTAATGGTAATTCTTGAGACAGGTCCCGACCACTGCTTCCGTCATCCTGAGAATTAGAGCTTGTGGAAGCATTACCAATGGCTCCGACTGTTCTCAGCAGGTTCACTTTTGCCTCCCGCTCCATCTTGAACACGTTCTCCTTGTTGTCCTTGAGTTCAGCGATTCTAAAAGCATAAGAACACATAAGATCTGTTCAAATGGCAGGAAAAAATTTCTTGAGGTAATTTTCTGCAAAATAAAAAATTATTATAAAAATTTATGTTTTTTTTCGTACTGATACTCAGTGCAGTACCTCCTTTACTACAGGATTATAAGTGCTACCTCACCCACCGAAGCTGTACTAGGGATGGGTCAGTAGGCCTGGTGTAGAGAGCATTTTACTGAAATATTGTGATGAGCTTTTATAACCGCCACCTCGCTTCTGAACACATATAATGGAAGAAAGAGTTAAAATATTAGAAACATACCCGAAATCGGAAGGCATTATAAGCTTTTTTTCCCCAATTTTCATGCATTTGCAGACTTTATACAGTATTAGCGTTTATGTGGAGCAGAACTGCCATGTTTTGGTTCCAACACTTTATATCCTCTTTCTGGCTTGTCGGCCCATGTAATTGAAGGAAAACTTAAAATATTGGGAACAAACAAGAAATCTGAAGAAATTATAAGCTTCATATTTTGTGCATTTGGCCACTTTAATTGCGATGCGTTAAGGGGAAACGTCCATGTTTGTTTGGGGTGTACTAAAACGCGGAGTCCCGGGATCTTTATGGTTTTGCATTGGTGACCTCCCGATGCACACATCTTTGGTACCGATCCATCCCTAACAAGTACAGCCCAATCTCTAGTGACAGACATATAGTTTTACATGTAAAACATGCACTGTAAAGCGTTGGTCTGTTATAGAGCAGTGTCATGGCGATAAACTGAGTACAAAACTGCCCTTAAAAGCAAAGATATTTACTGCAACAAACAAATATATGAACTAGTGGTCAGACTGGTTCTGAAGATCAAAACCAATTTCTGGGGCCTTCCTAGTTTTTGAAAACTGATATATTAAAATTCCACCTTGCATGTATATGAGCCATAATTCAATACAGGAATTGTATTTTACAATATATTTTGAAGTTAATAAACTATGTTTCACAATGAATGTACAGTAAAACTCTGGAGATATTTCCTCAAAATTAAATTACTGTACAATTTATGTATTCGACTGGAAATAGGCACAACAATCATATGTAGCAGGTGCAAGTGGAACCAGCTTTCAAGTTCTAGCATAAGACAAGTAGATGTAAGTAGACCTTTTTGGCTACAACTGGAAGTAGATACTGTGGCACTTCCAAGACTCTACATTGTAATTATAATACAGTGTTCAGTGTGTGTCATTTAGAGTTGGTGATACAGGGGGTAAAGGTTCATCATATCTCACCTATAAGTAATTAGAGATGGGGGGGGGGGGGGGGGGGGGGAGGGGTGGTGGTTAATACTTAGCAGTATGGGATAAGATCATTGATTTTTTTTGATAATTTTAGGCAGTGGTTGGACCGTTTACAAAAATCACATTGTTTGTATGGCTTTGGACCAAATGAAATCCAGCATTTTGTACATTTGTCAATGATGTAGTCAAACTTAACTGCAGCATAACTAAAAAATCAAATGCCTTTCACGAGATATATTTTGATATGAATAAAAACCATCTTTTACCCAATAAAGTGTAAAAAAAAGTGAGCTATTTTACAAAATTTGTAGGATTTGTATTATTTTGATGAAGAGTCAGCCATTAGAATGCTTAAATTAATAATGTCTTCAATAGCCAGTTCTCAAACATTCTTTGTAGACTTTGTTGTTTCTGTCACAATAGAACATACAGCAGAATACTGTTGTACCTCTTCCATGACTATTTTCACACCACCAATCTAATCGGTTACCTGTCGTAGATCACCCCATCCACTCCCATCTGTTTCAGGCGCTTGATGCTTTCTCGTGAATTGAGGTCAGCCCCCCAGCAGAAGAGAACCATGTTGTGTCGTTTGGCCTGATCAATGAGACTGCTGTCCTTTAGTATGTCCTCAGTGTGCACATTCAGACCCTGAACAAGGAATCGGTGACCAAATGAAATGTAGTTAAAAATCCACAGAGTACAATCACAGCTATGTATGACTCAGGGTCAAAAGAAAGTGGCCTGCTATTTGTATTACAATAACCATTCCAAATCCCAGTTGTGTTTTAGTTTTAACTAAAGCTGTGATAGGTTACCCGGTTACCCGAAAACGGTACAAAATTCCTTGAGAAACTGACTACAAACTTGCGAAGCGGGTAACCAAAAATATATTAAATATAGCGTAAATCAATGAAATACTTGGACAAACCTTAGTATTCTGTCAGATTTCTTTAACCGATATTATTTTTTTGCATAACTTTCCTTATTTATATAGATATTTCACATTATTTTTCATAACGTTTTGTTTACATCATCCGCTATGTTTGCTTCTCTGCTACTTCCACTTGGTGACAACTAAAATGCGGTTACCCGAATTCGGATCGATTCTTTCGAGGCGAATACCCGGTGTCATTTTTCCAACGAAGTCGCAGCCTTAGTTTTAACAACAGAAAGTCATACCTGGATGACACTGTTCCATTGTGGGCTCACAAGCTGATGCTGTGATGATGGTTATAAAAGTTTGATAGTTCGCTCAATTACTGCCCCGAAAACGGTGTTCGGTTCAAACATTTGAAATTCAGACTCTGCAAATGTTGAGAAATTACCAACATGATACAACAGATGCTAGTGTCTTCTAACTATATAACGTACATTTATTGAGAATATGGTGGAATTGTTTGCCAAATATCTATTGATAATATGTTTCCACCTTATACATTCGACATTGTGAGTCAATGTTATGATAAATTTCTTTATTTTTACAACTTTTAAATGCTTTAGTTTGTTAATCGAACTAGACTGACATTTGTCTAGCTGGCAGAGATACTGAACATCAAACCCATAATTCTAACCCACTTTGACAGCACTACTAGAAGTGTATCCTACAGAAGATGAAGAATAAAGGTTGGTCAGTCCTTACCAGTAGTCTCTCACCGTGAGCGTAATGCTCTGCTTTGTCTACACGACCACAGCGCACATCATCATACGGAGTCCATAGAGACGTCCCTCCCAGCGGATTGAACATTACCGGGTAAAGATTTTGTTTCACTCGCATCCTGTATCAGATAAATATCACAGATACTCAATGCCAAGTACTGTATAAAGTATTCCAGTACTTATTAATGAATGGTAGTGCTGCGACTCTGTGGATCTTTGATAGCTCCATTGTTTACAGCTCAAAAATCAAAGTTCGGTTCAAACACCTGAAATTCAGACTCCACAAACCATTTAGAAACAAGACCACTGCCACGGCATTTATCTCCTGCTGGGTATTAAACAAAAATGCAGGAAGTCTGACCATGAAAAAGGGTTCAAAGCCCAAGGAGCACCAATAAAAGAGATAAAAGGTAATTTCAACATGACAACCCAACTGAACCTTGAAGCAGAGGTCAAAGATCAAATTTGACACTTGCAAAACATTTGCAGGATATGATTTCCTACAGGTTGTTTTCACATTAGAAGTTCTAGAACCAACTAGAATTAATCTGACGCAGTGCATCCAAGGATAGAACATGGAATAATGTAACCTATAGAGAATGCAGTTATGCTGAAACATGACATATTTGTTCTCCACCAAAATTCAAGACAGCGGCCAGTATTAGGAAAATTAAAAAATTTTCATAGCCTTGAAAATTGCTCTATATCCTCTAATGGTTTTCAAGATACCTGACATTTTCCATCTCCAGCAACATTCAAGATGGCGGCCGGAATTTGGAAAATTAAAAATTTTTCAAAGACATTATAACTGGGGTCTATAATACCCAAAGGGTCCAAAATATGCTTGTAGTTGCTCTACCTCTAATGGTTTTTGAGAAAATTAACATGTTCAATTTCAGGCAAAATTCAAGATGGTGACCAGAGTTCGGAAAATAAAAAATTTTCATAGGCATTTTATAAAGGGTCTATAACACTCAAAGATTCCAAAATTTGTTCAAGCTCGCTTTGTAACGTTCGATAATTGACATTTTCAATTTCCCGCATTTTTGAAGAGCATAAAATCCATTAGGATAAGTAGTCTACCAAAAAATATGTAAATGTAGTTACTGTCATTTTAGAGAAATCTGCGTGATACACTAACGGACGCATGCATGGACACAGAAACACACAGGATGCATTTCATAATCTCCCACCTGGACTATGCCTGGTGGGAGATAATTACAAATATCACCCTCCATCCCCAAAAAATAATATTTTTGCCGACCTAATATATAGATATTTTCTTGTTCCTTCATTATCTTTCAAACAAATTAATAAAGTAACATCAAGACCAAATATATAACCATTAAATTAATAATGTAATAACTTTATTACAAATGTTTATTACAACTGTTTATTAATTTCTAAAGATACAAACACAAAAACATCACTGTATATAGTTTAGTTTATGAGATCCCATAATTTTTAAACATTAAAATATATATATATATTTTCAGCTGACTTTGTGATGCGTTCATTTAACTAAATAACAATGGTAAAAATAGCATCACAGATGCCCGTACCCCAAAGCCTGGGGAAATAGTTTTCATCACCATGAGATATGGAGGTACTGAAACAGTACAAAGATTAGGATACTTTCACAGCAGTGTCAGTTATATAAAGGTCCAATTAATGTTAGGGAAAATAACTTCTAAGAGAAAAAAAATGTATGTAGAGATAAAATATTAAAACAAGACAATTCAATAGCAAGATGACAACATTAATCAGTAAACTAAAAATTACGAAGCTGTAAATTTTATTAACTGGAGAATAGCTGTCAATGGAAAAAGCACAATTATGTAAAAGTACATGTATTATCAGTTGCAGCAATCTGTATATGTTTGTTAGAAGAGAGAGATGTCTCAAATATGGCAGGCGGACACACTTTGGCAGAGCCAAAGTTAAAGGTCACACATGATGCACACCTACACCCCCTAACCAATGTCCCTACCAAGTGTCAACCTTCTACACCTTATGGAATCCCAGAAATAGCCAGGACAAGATCTTAAAACTCATGGTCACCACAACAAGGTCAAAGGTTAAATCAAGATCACACCATGATCTTGCACACCTACAACCTCAAAGCAATGTCCCTAAGCAATGTCAACAGATTCAGAGATTTTGCCCAGACAAAATTTTAAAGCTCAAGGTCACTACAGCAAGATCAGTCAAATTAAGGTCACACCATGACAGTGCACACCTACAACCCCCAACCAATGTCCCTACCAAGTATCAACTTCCTACACCTTACGGTTCCCGAGATATAGCCCGGACAAGATTTTATAGGTCAAGGTCACTACAGCAAGGTCAAAGGTCAAACCAGGGTAACACCATGACATTGGACACTTACAACCCCTAACTAAATCCCTACCAAAAATTGCCAAATGACTGTGAATACCCTGGGAGTCTAAACCAAAATCACTGAAATTGTTCTATCTCATACCGCTTGAGATAAATGCATTTTATGTTTTGCGCAGAAATTCAAGGTGGCAGCCGAAAATGGCGGGAAAACAATGTACACCTTACAGTTTCTGAGATATAGCCTAGACAAACTTTTTCCGGCCACCCGCCCATCTGGACACCATGGGTTAAAACACCCTGACAGCCCTTAAGGGCTGTGGGGTAAAAATGCCAAGGCATCTCATCTAAAGAGCTTAATCTCTTCAAAGGCAGATCCCAAGGCATACAAAGCAAAAACACTGGTCTAAAATTGGACAAACACAGGTTGCTAACACTGAGCAAGAAAGGAGGTTATCTTTTATAAGCTCTGTATAATAAGTAGGTTAGCACAAACATGGTGCAGATGTCGGGGTCAAACGAGTGCAGAATGATGCGTCTCTGGCCGGCATGTTTCAGCACATCTGTGAGGATGATGTCAATGTATTCATTTCTCTCCAGAAAGTACTTCATGTCTTCCTCACGACCTCCCGTCTGAAACCAGTAAAAACTTGAAATAGGACTCAGACATGAAAGTAGCTGGAGAAACAACAGGATGGTATAGAAACAAAACATAAAAAAAACAACAAAAAACATATTATCTACCTTGTGAATGTCACCGTAACTGAACAAAGGAATGGCATAGAAAAAAAAAGACAAAAACCTTTGGAATGTCCACATTGTGAATAATGTAAAAGAGTATAACTACGTAAATGTAAACGTTTAGGCCAACTTTGACTGAGAATACTAAAATACCCTTTAAATGAGCAGAAATGAAGTCTTGAGTAATTTGTGAAGATGGGGTCAGAAATTAAAGCAAAGAGTTATTGAGCTAGGGTTGAAGAACGTTTGGTGTATAATTTTGCACTGAAATTCTGTTGTTAAACTCTCCCCCCCACCGCCATCCCTCCTCCTTGTCTTATGAAAATACATTGCCCCAGGACACCGAATATAGACATTACAGTTATATGTATAAATTAAAAGTATCACAAGGAGCATGCAGCAGTATTACTCCATGAAGAAGCCAAAACATAAACGTAAGCAGGGCATACAATCAAATCACTGTATTGGCCACGACACCATGAGCTACTTTTCTTAGTTTTTCATTTAAGATATCACAATCACAGCCATACCTTGAGATGCATACAGTACTTGACCTCTACAAAGAAGCCTATGTGTGGGTCTATCAGTTCCAGACTGCGCCGCAAGGTTGGAAACAGCTGCCGCTCCTCTGTATGTAGATCAGGGGATGAAGGGTTGGACACTGGGAAGTAAAAGAGTAAGGAGAGGGGCATCAGATCACTCATCACTAAGTTGTTTTAATCTTGGGTTATCCTTATAAAACTAAGGCACATTGTTCCCATAAATATTCTGTTTATCATAACTAAACAAACTAAACACAATATATTTACCTGTGTTTACTCCAACAGAAAGCCAAAATTAAATGAATTTAAAATTAAACTTGAATGAGTGTTTTTGAAACAGGATATCATAGTATAATATAAGCATATACAAACTGATATGGCACATCCTATAAAGTACTGTGGCCTAGTGAGTTATGTGCTGGCTTAAAAACACAGAGGACCTGGGGCCAATCCCAGGCATAGGCAGACACATAAGCAGCTTGGATAACACCAGTCTTCTGTCATTGGGTTCTGTCCCCAGTGGCAGGCTAAAGAACCATAAAGATATAGACAAACAGCCATCGCTGAGACTCTGTCTTTCAGTTTGGGGAATATCAGTCACTAGAGAGTTTGGGCTGTACTTTGGGCTGTAGCCTTCTACATTCCATCACCCCGACAGGCTTCAAATTCTGCCACAAACCCCGTATTCATGGCCGTGGTGGTGGTGTCGGATTTTTTATCAACAAAGCTATACAGTTTAGATCTGTGGACACACCTACTTTCAGTTCCTTTGAAAATGTTAGCATTGCAATTGGGTCGGCGGCTCAACAGCTTGTGTTGACTTGTGTTTATCGTCCACCTGGCTCATGCTCTGAAAGTTTCCTGGACCAATTTCTCAATCTTTTAGAATATTTATCCTCTGTTTCTCCCTCTTTCCTAATTTGTGGGGATTTCAATATTCATGTGGATACTTCTTCAAATGATAGTATCAAATTCCAGAACTGTTTAGAATCATGCAATATAACACAAAATGTTCAAACGGCTACCCATCTACATGGTCATATCCTAGACCTTGTTCTTACTCCTACTGATGCCAGTGTCATCTCTAATGTACGAGTTGCTGAATTTATTTCTGATCATGCTCTTGTCCTTGCTCAGCTTGACTCAGTTAATCCTCCTTCACATAAGGCAAAAGTTGTCACTTTCAGGAGGTATCATAAAATTGACATGGACAGTTTCCGTAAGGATTTGGGAAATAGCGCATTCGTAAAATGCCCTGGTGATACAGTCAGTGGTTTGTGTGAACAATACTTAGATGATTTGAGCAAATTGCTCAACAAGCATGCACCATTGGTTACTCGCACTTTTACTAAGCAAGCTACTGGTTGGCTATCTGACACCTACAGGCTGGCAAAAACCATCAGGCGACAGCTGGAACGAATCTGGCGTAAAGATAAATCTGCCTATAATCGAGCTAGACTTCGAAGACAGATTGGTCGCTGCAATTCACTGGTCAACAAAGATAAGGCAAATTACTTCAGAAACCTGGTCAAAGAAAATACCAATGACTCCAAGAAGCTATGGCAGGTCTTGCGTTCCGCACTGCACTCTAGTCCAGAAGCAGTACTCCCTTCTCATGAATCTAAGAAAGGTCTTGCTGACCGGTTTGTCACTTTCTTCAGTGACAAAATAGATAAAATCAGAAACTCATTTTCCTCTAGTGACTCATTCACTCTATTCACTCTGCCTCCTCCACCTGATGTACCCAATTTCAGCTGCTTTAAACAAGTTTCTCAAGAGGAAATTAGAAAAATTATCATGAAGTCACCCACTAAATCTTGTTTGTTAGACCCATGGCCTACATTTCTTGTTAAGGAATGTATTGATATTTTACTGCCCTCTATCACCAGGCTTGTTAACTGCTCGTTGTCAGAAGGTGTTGTACCTGATGAATTCAAGAAGGCTATTGTAACCCCATTGATTAAAAAGTCATCACTACCACCCAATGACTTAAAAAACTACAGACCTGTTTCTGGGTTGGGCTTCATATCCAAACTGGTTGAACGTGTTGTTGCTTCTCAGTTGAATGACCATGTTAGTTTGAACGGACTGGAGAATGTCAGGCAATCTGCCTACAAACTAGGTCACTCAACTGAATCTGCATTGCTTTCAATTAAGAATGATGTTCATTTGGCTTTTGCTAAAGGTGAGGCTACTGCTGTCGTTCTCTTGGATCAATCAGCAGCGTTTGATACTATTGATCATGATACGCTACTTAATTCTCTTAGCTCCTGGTTTGGTGTGAGCGGGGTTGTCCTCGATTGGTTTAAGTCTTATCTCTCAGACCGTGTTCAGTGCATTAAGATTGGGTCAATTTTATCTGATGCCAAAAAGTTATTGTATGGTGTGCCTCAAGGCTCTGTCCTGGGGCCAATCCTTTTTTCACTCTATACTACTCCACTGAGTAAAGTCATACAGAATCATCCTGGTATTAGTTTCCAGTTCTACGCTGATGACACACAATTGTATGTACACCTCACACATAAAAATGTTGCCTCGGCCCTTGATAAGCTGTCACACTGCCTTGAAGACGTAAAGAGATGGCTCTCTACAAATAAGCTCAAGCTAAATCCAGATAAGACCGAATTCATTGTGTTTGGCTCAAAGTCTCAGCGCAAAAAACTTAATCAGTCCTTCCCGGTCAACATACTTGGTAATCTCATATCACCAACAGATGCAGTTAGGAACCTTGGTGTCTGGTTTGATTCTGATTTCTCATTCTCTTGCCATGTTAGGAAGGTCTGCAAGGCTTGTTTTGCTCATGTCCGGGATCTTAAGCGACTCCGAGGACATCTGACACATGAAGCTACTCTTATGGCTGCCAATGCTCTGGTCGGAAGTCAACTAGATTACTGTAACTCTCTGTTCAGAGGTCTCTCAGCTCTAGATCTGCGCAAACTTCAATGTGTTCAGAATAGCCTGGCCAGAATTGTTGCCAACACCACCAAGTACTCACACATCACTCCAGTTAGAAAAGCACTACATTGGTTGCCAATTAAGTACCGTTCTATCTTTAAGACTGCCATGTTGGTATATAAGTTCCTACACAGTGGTAACCCCAAATACTTTGAACCCTTCCTCATTCCCAGACATAGTGCATATAACACTCGTCGAAGTCAATCTGATGGCATATTTCTTGAGGTTCCCCACTTTGGTTCAATTTTCAAGTCTCGAAAACATTTTGGACTCAGTTTTGCGTATGACGCACCTATGATTTGGAATGACCTTCCTGATGAGGTCCGCTCTGCAAACTCACTTGCCTCTTTCAGGTCAAAGTTGAAGTCATACCTCTTTGGAAAAGCATACCCACCCTAAATTTCCAATTTCCTTTCTGCTTTCTCCGCGGTGCTGACCCCTGCAATGTCTCTGGTTTTTGAATATTGAACAATGTTTTTGTGTGATGCGCCTTAGAGTCTGTCTTTTGACAGAGATTAAGCGCTATAAAAGTGCTATTAGAATTAGAATTAGAATTACTTGTGCAGTCAGGATGGGTGAAATAACATGTCAAGTCCCACAGTACAGATAAATATTGTATTGAGCAGGAATATACCATACAACATAATGCACCATGTCCAAGAGGAGACAGTCTATATTCTACAAAATAGGTCAGAGCCAAACCAAGATCCAATCAGAGAGTGAAGCTTTTTTATGCCCCTGTTCCACATTCAAGGACCATCCGGCAGCACCCCCAGAAACCCCCACTGCACACCTATGAATACCTTGTCATATAGAAAACACAGTATAGATAAACTGAAAAACCATGATTTCAGTGAAAAAATTGTCACAGAAGAGTCAAAAGGTCACCCGGAGTCAATGCCAGGACACAAAAAATAGCCTGGATGACACCAGAGGTACAAGATTGCCCATGGGCATTTACAGGAGTGACCCTGGAAGGCCAAAATCAAGCCTGCTCCAGATCAATTTTGACATTGGAACAGCTATCTTACTGTGCAAGTTGTGGTTAAGCTTAGCAATATTTTACCCATGGTTTTGTTCACCTTGTTAGCCTGAGGTTGGGTGGACATACATAAATGTTGTGTAAATAGCTTGAAGAAGGACACACATGTGTAAAGTACATTGTCCAAGGGTTACAATCTCTCCATGACTCAGCCAAAGATTTGAACTCCAAACCTTCCGCTCTGAAGTCCAACCTGATGATATAACCTTAGATGTTGGAAAGGGATGAAAAACTGGCAATTTATTAAAGTTACCTGGGCTGCCTTTGCTTTTTTCTGATGGATGGTCGAGCTGAAAATAGAATGTTACAATTACTATTTCAAACTGCACATGAATTCTAATTTGTGCTGGTCTTCAAATTTTTCATCATAGCAAGCTCAATACACTCCATTATAATTAAATTTTATTTTAATTTTATTATTATTATTTTTTGGGTTTTACAATTTTTATAGAAATGATTTACCTGTGGCTATAGCATCATATGGGAAAACCTTTCTAAAATATATTTTCTTGAAAGCCTTGGTGTAACATCTGACGTGCTGAGGCAAGTTTTGGCTGAGATAATAAAATAGAGATTACTGAGAAAATAAGCTCAATGAATTCCATGAATTTCTGAGAATTAGAATTTTTAACTGCCATAAAATATTTTTCATAGAGCCATTCTAGCAATAATACAAATTTGAAAAATTTAATAGTAATTTAAATTTTTATTAGAAATACTTACCATTTCCTAACAGTAGCTATTTGTTGGAGCCATCCAACCCAATGGCCAATGCAGAGATGCGATTTTAAGGTTTACTCACAACCTTAACCAAGCCATTGGGTTACAGTAGTCCGTCCTCCCGCCAAAGAGGTCACATGACTACATTGTTTACCTCATTATTTTTGTTGCAAGTAAAAGAATGACTTGCGGGGAGGCGGGAGGGAAATTTGAGTGTTAGGAAATGGTAAGTATTTCTAATAAAAATTTAAATTACTATTAAATTTTTCAATTTTATAGCGAAATACCCTTACCACTTCCTAACAGTAGCTGAATTCAGCCTTGCAGGACGGTGGGAATTACTTTTAGCAACTACCATCACCAGCCCTACTACCACAACAAGAAAAAACACTGTGAGAAACTGTAATATAAACAATGTGAGTCTTACATGTAAATAACAACACATAAACTCCAACATTTAACAGTGCGTTTAACATGATTATAACATATAAACGTTAAAACTGCCAGCACCCACATTCAACATACCTTCAAATAAAAGGTCGAATGTAGATCTCACAATGTTCCAATCCATCTAATGCCATAGTAGAAAGTTGTATCAACACAAACTTGAAACTCAACATAAACTTCAAAGCAACTACGGGTCAAACCCCACTTGGCACCACTATCAGCTGACGCATCATACGCTCCAAGCGAGGCTCAAGCCAACAAAACTGTACAATATATACAGGTGTTACAGCCATCTATCCTGTAAACACATAAAATATAATGTATAGCCACTCAATACAAAAACAGACATCAATACAGCATGAAAAACATAGATATAACAGACAACTTCATTACCTAGCTATAAATCTATCACATGCTGAGCAGATACTATAGGGCCCAATTTCAAAATCTGGCCAATATGCCAACATAGGTCCTTCAGATAGAAATTGGTGAACGTATTGTGAGACTTCCAAAAGCAAGCCTGAAGTATCTCATTCAAAGAAATTCCTCCTTTAAATGCCAAAGATGCAGCCATTGAGCGGACATCATGAGCTTTCACCTGATACAGCTGTTGAGACTCAGAGTCCGAATTCTCATAAGCCAAAAGAATAGTCTGTTTTAACCAAGATGAGATAGTTGCCCTGGAAATATCTCTTGTAAAGCCCTCTTTTATAGCTACAAACAAAAGATTGTTATTCTTCCTCAAATCTTTTGTCCTGTCCAAATAGAATTTCAAAGCCCTCACAGGACAAAGAGATCTATCTTGAGTCAAACTTTTGTCTAACTGAGGTTTCAATGCTGGAATGACCACTGGTTTAATTGCAGCAGGCCCATCTGAAGCCAACTGGTTCTTTGCCAAAAAGGCAGTTGATGGGGCCAAAGTGACTTGAGACCAATTCTCCTTATAACTGAGAGATGAATGAGTCCAAGCATGAACTTCACTTCTCCTTTTGCCCGAAGCCAAAGTCAAAAGAAAAACTGTCTTAAAGGTTAATAACTTCAAAGAAGCTTTCCCCAAGGGTTCAAAAGGTTGTTTGGTCAATGCATGGAGTACCAATGCCAAATCCCAAGAAGGTATAGACCTATTTGCTACTGGTTTGTCTCTGTAAAAGCTGGCTAACAGTCTATTTAGCTCAAGACTTTTAGAGATCTGCTCACCCTTCACACCCAAACCATCTGCAATAGCTGTTCTATAACCAGCAATGGTAGATGGCTTGAGATTTCTTTCCTTAAACAAACAGTTAAGAAAATCTGCTACCTCTGGAATAGTGGGATTGGAGACGTCCACCTGGTTCTCCTCACACCACTTCCCAAAAATGGACCACCTTGATTCATAGATTCTCCTTGAGGAGTGTCTCTGAGGCTCCTTAATTCGCTTCGCCACCTCCTCTGAGAATCTTTCTGAATATTCATGACTGACTCCAGATGCCAAGCATGAAGATTCAGGTACGTCAGATTGTTGTGAAGTCTGTTGCTGAAAGGCTGAGTCAACAGATCCACCCACAAGGGAAGTCTCAGAGGAAGCCTTGTGGTCAGATCCACCAGATCCCAAAACCAAGACATCCCTGGCCACCCTGGTGCAATCATGATGATTCTGCACCTGTAGGTGGTCATCTTTTGAATCACCTGAGGAATGAGAGCCACTGGACAAAACACATAGGCGTCCAGACCCTCCCAAGAGATGTTCAATGCATCTGTTTCCCAAGCCCGACCGTCGGGGACAGGAGACACATACATTGGTAGCTTGTGATTCAACTTTGTTGCAAACAAATCTACCATTGGTTGATGCCAGCAATGGCAAATTTGATTGAACACTCGATGATTCAAAGCCCATTCGGTTTGAATCACCTTGTCTTTCCTTGACAGAGAATCTGCCAAAACATTGAGATTCCCTGGAATGTGTTTTGCCCGAATCTGGATCCCCCTGGCATTTGTCCAAGCCATAATTCTCCAGATTAGGGCACACATTTCTTGAGAATGGGTGCCTCCCTGTTTGTTCAGATAGGCAACCACTGAAGAGTTGTCTGTGGAAATCAGCAGATTTTGATTCAGAAGCTGATTTTCGAATGATTTTAAAGCTAGAAATACTGCTTTTAGCTCTAGAATGTTTATGTGAAGTCTTGACTCCACCTGATTCCACAAACCACTGGCTGTGTGATGCTCTAAATGAGCCCCCAGCCTTTTAGGGAAGCATCTGTGAATAGAAGGAGATTGCACTCCTTCTGATGAAGTGGGGAACCCCTCTTCAGGTTCGAGAGATTGGTCCACCACTGAAGATGCTGTCTTAGAACCTGAGACACTGGTACTGGGATATCCAGAGACAGAGGATACCTCCAGTGTGTCTTGAGGTACCATTGTAGAGGTCTCATATGCAGACGACCCAATGGTACAGTCTTCTCCATTGAAGCCATGCTCCCAATCAGTGACATGAGCTCCCTTGGAGATGTTTGAGTAGCTTTCAACATGGAAACTATCTTTTCTAGAAGGCGATCGATTTTCTTTTGAGTTGGAAAGACTAGACCTACCCGGAGGTCGAATTTGTAACCCAAAAATTCGATTTCTTGAGTTGGAATTAAATCTGATTTTTCGAAATTTATGATCCAACCCAAGCTCTGCACAAGATGAATCAACCTGTGGGTATTCTCTTGACATTGCTGTTTTGTTTTTGCTCTCATTAGCCAATCGTCTATATACTGAGGAATCCTGATACCTTCTGCAAGAGCCATCAGTTTCACGTCCTTTGCTACCATGGTGAATTCGAGTGGAGCCGTAGCGATTCCGAAGGGCAAGGCAGTGAACTGGTAGGATCTGTCGCCTACATTGAAGCGAAGATACTTTTGGAACCGTGGGTGTATTGGTATGTGGAAGTACGCATCTGTAAGGTCGAGTGAAGTTACCCACTCGCCTTCTTGAAGCGAATCTCGAATATTTTCGGCAGTTTCCATCTTGAAAGTTGGAATATGCAAATATTGATTTACCACACTCAGATCTATTACTGGTCGCCATCTCTTTCCTGGTTTGGGGACAAGAAACAAGCGACTGTAAAATCCTAGGGAAGTGACCTTTTGAACTGGAGTTATCGCTCTTTTGTCGATCATTTGATAAACCGCCTTTATCAAAAACTCTTGCTTCTCCCGGTTCAAATATTTGCTCCTTATTGCAGGATAATTTGTCAATGGAGGTTGATTTCTGAAATTCAGACAATAACCCTCCTTCAAAATGGTCACTACCCTTGGATGAGCTTTCCTGGCTTCCCATACCTGCCAAAAACTGGACAGACGGCTTCCTGGGCACAGACAGTCACTTCCTTCTGCCACCCCTGCCTCTGAAAGGCCTAGAGGAGTAGGAACCCCTTCCTCTGTTTCCAGTTGCAGAAGAGCTATTGCTTCTTGCTGATGTTGTTGAAGAGTTTTCATGGTAGGGTCGAAAAGATCTATTCTGAGACCTGCTATCTCTTTTCTCCTCATGTCTAGCCGTATGCTCCTTCCTAGAATCTCTACCCCTGGACTCCCTATTCACATGGGACCACTGAATAAAGTTCTTCTGAACTTCAGAGAGAGTATCTACAGGAAAAACCTCATTTGAAGTGAAAGGAGCATTCCTAAGCTTACTAATGTCATCCTCAGTGACATCCTTGGAACAGCTTTTCAAGTAATTATCCCTCCTACTCAACAACATGTTTGATGCCATGGTCATGGAACTGCCAAGCAAAGAATCTAAAGATTTCCCCAAAGACTGATTCACTGATGACTGTAACTGAAGACACTCCTGGACATATTCCAGAGCATTATTAAAAGTCAGTTTCATTCTCAGCTGATTTTAAGATAGCAAATTGTTTCTCCATCTCCTCTGTGGCTTTGCAATTTGCAGAATTGAACCAAAAAATGTGGTTAAGAACATTGATGTTTTCTCTATTAACAGTTTCCCAGAGAGTAAACTGCTTCCAAGGAGTTGAAATGGCAGATGGCATCTGAAACTGTGAAGAAGTAATGTTTCTGAATGCATCTTGTAAGTTGGGAGCTACTACTGCATGAGGCTGAGGTGAGATGCTGTACCACTTCATAGGTGGTCTTTCAAAATTCAAAAATTGACCTCTAGGCAAAGGATTTCTCCTTGAAGACTTGGTTTTCAAAGAATCATGTTCCTTTGAAACACCCGAAGCCTCATATTCCTTGAAATCCCACAAACTACACATATTTTCAGCAGGAGGAAGAGCTAAGGAGACCTCTGTAGACTTCTTCAGCTTAGAAGCTTGTGAAAACACAGATGGGGCAATAATAGTGTCAGTCTCAGTTATTGCAATATCCAACCACTTTTTAATAGCGAAACGTGTGTCTGAATATGAAGGAACTGGCTGTTTTTCTTCCTGAGAGGAATCATATTCCCGTCATCTGACAACTCCACCCTCGCTTTTTTAGAAGGTGTGGAAAATCGATTGTCTATCACAGACGTAGAGGGATTTTCCTCCGCATGGCGTTTTGAATGAATCTCTTCGGAAGACTGTGTACTAGACGTAGATCTCTTCTTGCATTGGGAACTCGCCCTTCCCACAGCTTCGTTAGCAACCAAGATGTCCGCCTCTACAGGGCAATCCTTGTTTTCAATAGCAGCAATTCTATTCGTTAGGGTTGTAAGTTGTGAGAGGATCGCTGCCAACGCCTGGCTATTTGAACCTGACGTCTGGCCAGCGACCACAGAATGAGAAGACATTCCTACCGAACTGTCTTCTTCATCCAATATGGAGTCATCTATCTTGTCCTTTCCTTTTTGCAAGGTAGATTCCTTCAAAGATTTCTTACCTTTTGACAGTTTTTCAGTGAGTTTTCGCTTTTGATCTTCCGACAAAGCAACACACAGAAGGCAATCCTTCTTAAGAGTACAAAGGTCATCACCCTTGCTAGCTTCACGACATTTGTAGCAATATCTGTGGTTATCAAAACCAAACATAAGATGTCCACAGAAACTGGATTTCTTAGATTTAGAATCTGATGAATCTTTATTATTCGCCATGATTAAAAAATCTCAATAAAAAATGAAATAATCCCTGAAAACTTTAAACTTCCAAAGATTACCAAAACACGTCTCTACTGTTGATGGCCAACAAAAATAATGAGGTAAACAATGTAGTCATGTGATCTCTTTGGCGGGAGGACGGACTACTGTAACCCAATGGCTTGGTTAAGGTTGTGAGTAAACCTTAAAATCGCATCTCTGCGTTGGCCATTGGGTTGGATGGCTCCAACAAATAGCTACTGTTAGGAAATGGTAAGGGTATTTCGCTATAAAATAAATACCACATGCCCTGGGTTAGCATGAAGTTAGTGTTGTTAACGGTTTTCCGGTATGCGGAATATTGTTTCGTTTTGGTATAAAAAACGAAATCCGCAAAGAATATTTGGGAACTGGTTAATGAAGACGTTATTATTTTAGGCTTTCTAATGGCTGATACTTCATCAAAACGACAAAAAACATACATATTTTGTAAAATATGTCACATTTTTTACTTAATATTGAGCAAAAATCATTTTTACGTACATAATAATATCTCGCGAAAGCCACTTCCATTTACAAGTAATCGCTCACGTACGCCTGCGAATAATTTTCAGTGCACAAAACAAGCATACGAAATACCGGATTTTGTTTCGTTTCAAAGCCCCAGTAACCGGTTTTGATTTCTGTAAACGATGCCACCACTACATGAAGTGGGTTGATTTTTAGGTTTTTTAGTGCTGTGTTAAAAGGAAATTGGATAGAAACACGAAATTTGGTAGACATATAGAACAAAGTAACAGCAGTTACCTTATAACTCACTTCTGTGAGCATTATTAAAACTTACAGACATCAAGACATCAAAGTCTGATCTGTTAGAAAGCAACTATCATTGTAAATGTTTTATGAAAATTTTATGATACAAGAATATAGCATTTTTTTCAGTTCGGTAGAAATTCTTGAAAAATTTACCCACTTCATGAATGAAACCACTTCATGCTTAGACATGTAATGTTATCGGCTTTACTTTTACTATTTCATCCACTTTGTAACTATTATTATCTTCAGAATTCTAAGAAAATTCCCAGGTATCTAAGATCCTTGGTCTTTGAAGATTTTATTGTAAGCAGTTTTCAGAGAGTTTGAAAATTTAAGAAAATTATGCAAGTGAAGATGTTGTGCGGAATACTATGCGGAATCAGGCAAAAATAAAATGGGATTCAAAAATTTATCGCCTAATACCCCATTCACACTACAGGCGGCATCACTCTGGATAACCCACGTTTGGTGAAACGTCCCTGTCGTTGGATCGCTGTTTGACCTCCGTATGCAACTTTGCGAGTCAGAGGCTGTCCTTTACCTTGCGAGCCCCACGGCTGTAACAAAATTTTTAAATTTCTGACTCTGATTTCGGTATCATGAGCATGCACAGACGAATTCCCGCATACGCGTATAAATATCTTACTATGATAACCAAAGGTGTGGTCCGCGGTGTACATAAGGATGTGATTCAGTCGTCTTCGATATAAGGTGAGTTAAGCTATTGGTCATTTCGCCACAAATTTGTCCGACGGCTACCAAAGTTGAGTTAAAGGTTTACTTCGTCTTCGATATAAGGTGAGTTAAGCTATTGGTCATTTCGCCACAAATTTGTCCGACGGCTACCGAAGTTGAGTTAAGGTTAATGAATGAAGGTTGCTTCTTGGTGACCAACGTCTGAAGTACTGTCATCCCACTGTTATTGACAGTTAAAATACCATGTCCAATCACTGGCCGTCCACCTGTCGTATGAACAACTTGGGAGAAATAGTATTTGACTTGGAGGAGGTTCCACTGCCGGGAAAAACTTCTCTCCACGAGACTACCGCCTGTAGTGTGATTGTGGCATCAGGTGGCCATTTTAAATAGTGATGATATCAAACCCAGTGCTCTACCTTGAGCAGTTGCAGTTGTTCTAGGTTCAGTTCACTCACTGGAATGTCAAACCACTCTAATTCCTCACTGTTTCTCTGTAAGAACAATAAACAAAAATTTAATGTGTGCTGTTAGTTGTGCTACCATTGTAGCATGGAGTGCAGGGGTGACGTGGTGGCACAACTCTAGCTGTAGCACTGTCATCGGAGGACTACTATGAATAAATTTTCCTTGGAAGCAATTTTACAGGTTATAGCAACAAAATAAAA
Organism: Sabellastarte sp. h YS-2021; assembly: GCA_964017235.1. Lineage (NCBI taxonomy): Eukaryota > Metazoa > Annelida > Polychaeta > Sabellida > Sabellidae > Sabellastarte > Sabellastarte sp. h YS-2021. The sequence goes on along the minus strand of OZ024935.1, from coordinate 79,706,116 downwards.
ATATGTCATAACTCCAAAGAAACAAGAGGTAATTGCAGCAGAAAAACCGCCCACTTGCAAAGGTTTTCAAACATTTTGAAAATTTCTGAATTGTAGCCATGACTGGGCTCCTGACCTTCATGAGTGAAAAGATCAGTTGTATGACCTCCATAAGTTTGTTCCCCAATGTATTCGGGGAGACCAGTAGGCAAACTTGTGGACCAAACATATTTATGGGTACTAGTATCCAGCTCATTACCTCTGACAAGGGGACTGTGTAATTGGCGAGGTGTGTTTGTGTTTTTTTTTGTTTAGTTGCAACAGTAAATATTTCAAGAGGATATTTAAAAATACTGCTAATACATATGAGACAAAAACCAGAACTCTTTTCTTCATTTTTATGCCTCAAATATTTTGTTATGCTTTTCTTTAGTGGATACTGGAGTACTGGCTTACCTTTTTCAGTGATAAAGACACTTTGAGGTCATGGTAGATAACTGGGATTTTATCTTTTGTCAACTGGACATCAAACTCCACAAAGTCAGCTCCCTAGAAATATATACAGCTGCAATGATGTGTCCTTATCTTCTCAAAATATCTACATTTTTCCTATTTTCAAAAATACTGTATATTTCATTTAATCACAGAATTTATTATACAATGTACTTGATCTTTGAGCAATATTGGCTGGTGGTAGTTGAACACTGATGTCAAAATTTAAAAGTATCATTAAAAACAATTCTTTCCATTCTTTATTTTAAGTCACGGAGAGTGTAATCAATTAAAAGGAACATTAAAATCATTTACATGAATAAATTACAGCATTATACAAAATACGACAAAGACATTTACAAATTACAATAAGAATAGCACTGGCTATTTTTTGAAATTTTAAAAAGAAGGATATTATGTACAGTTAACTGAAACTATTCTGTGGAAAGAAACTGATTGAACAAGTGGTAGTTTGAGCCAGGGTGGTGAAATGTATCTAACCTGTTTTATATATATGTATATTATTTGGGAGGAATCTAATCAAATGTTTATACAGCTTAATTTCTGTACTACCAGAATCTAAGATGCATAGAATGGAACAATTATTCAGAAATCATACAACAAGCATGGGTTGTTAACCACAGTAAGAGTGTTGATTCTAGAAATTTTGTAATGTGGGAGCTTGGTCCAATTAAATGGGAACTTGTCTTGTATGGTTGCTTTATGTTATTTCATCACATATATTAATTGGACATAAATCACCATTAGCACGGCCAATGTTGTATATTTTATGTTACTTATAGTTCAGTTGTCACCTGTCAAATGAGTTGTTAGTTGTGTAACTTAATTGAAAGTAGACATTGCGTCTCGACGCAGTGTATCCCCAGACGGGACATGGTTGAAGCGTGAATGTGTCGGGCTTGAGCCTGTTTCCTGGAGCACCAGGTCAGGATTCTCCATAGTAGGGCAGAAAGAGGGCCTGACTTACTCCCCCCCCCCCCCCCCCCCTCCTTAAATAGGCATCCACCATGGTGTTGTCTGTAGCTATGGTAGCAATAAGGTTCAAACAGAGGTCTTGGAACTCTTTTTTTTAACTTGCTTCTGGAAGGGACCAGGTTCCCCTTGCAGTGTGTTCCCCTAAGTGAGCACTTGCCCTTCTTGATGCATCTGTAAGGATTTCCAGAGCATATTTAAGTAGGTGTAATGGTAGACCTTGAAGCACATTATCATCCTCACTGGAACCCGTAAGAAAAACTTGATAAACCTCCACAATAACTGATACAGAAGACTTCTTGCTGGCAGTAGGCTGACCAGTCCGGTTGAGTTCGGCATCTCACCAGGACCAGTAACAGGCTGGTGTGGGGTCTGATAAGATAAGGCTGACAGGTAGTTGGACAAATCTTGTTGGGAAAGTCTTCTTATCTATAGTCACTTTCGACCAGCTAGGAGGTCCTGACAGTAGGCTGGCTGACTGGTCTGGTAGGTTGAAACAAATCATCTCACCGAGACCAATGACGTATAAGAATTTCTCTGTAACCAATTTCCTCAGGCAGTAACTGGTTGGTCTGAGACGGCCACTTGGAGCCTTAAAAGGCTACTGGTGGTCTGTTAGCCAGTCCTGTGGACCTGCCCAGTACCAGGGCCTAACCGGATATAGGTGAAGCAATGCTCTGTAACCAGTTCCTGGTGGCTCCACAGTTCTGCAAAAACTCATAGGAGCTGGCAGAACTGGGTGAATTAGACTACATCTCAACAGTGGTAGGCTTATATGAAACAACTGCCTTCTTCCTGTCCATAATTGTGGAATCAGCACATTTTCTCTGTAACCAACAATCCTCTGTACCCAGTAAGCCTGGATACTGGTACTCCATCATATACTCAACCTCTAAAGCCATGTTCAATAGTTTCCATCCATGCAATATAGTCAGCAATAAGTGAAAATATCTCCACAAAGGCCAAAAATGGCCTCGGTCAGGTACTTTGGCAGTCAGTGGATGACCTTCAATGAAGAGCTTCAAGGTCAAATTTCTGCATGCTTGCAGAGGACATATATATGTATTATATGTACCAGCCATAGGATGATCTAACTTTCTGTATATGAGAACTGGGCCAAAATGTGAAAAAATGGCCAAAAAAATCTGACCTTTAAGAGGCCACCAGTGATCTTGAAATTGAAGGTCAAGGTCACAAAACAATAGTGTTTGTGACACTGCCCATATATTGCCCACATACCAAATTTGAAAGGTCTAACTAAAATATTTTTTAAGTTATCGGGTCCAAAAGGAAATCTCAGCGGCGGCGTGACTGTACTGAATCCTAAGTATGCCCGACTTTCGTCCGGGGATACAATTAAAATACCAGAGTTTTACTGCAAAACAATACAATTTCCTGGTTTATTTAAGCACCGAAATAACATTGCCCCACCATACCTGGACAATGAAAGATCATAACTGAAGGTTTTGTAGCTGATCATCATTGTGTTAATATTGTCTACCTTTGCAATTATCATCTTTGTAATATTTATAATATTTTCCAAATGAATGAAATGGTATTTTTCAAACAAAAAATGGCCGAATATAGCCTTTTCAGTAAATAGAATGAAATGTTTACCACAAAAACTATCTATGTACTTCCATTCTTGTAATCCTGTAAAACCGCTTCTATGAAAAGCACCAAGTATACCAAAATGCAGGTGGGTACTAAAACACAAGAGCTATTGTGAATCCCTGCACTCTAGAATCTGTACTGTAGGATGTCAGTAAGATAAAGGTGCAACGTTAAAGAAGAAGGTTTCTTTGGCCCTTGTCAGAAGTTAGTTAAAGGTGGGGCCAGACTGAATATATATCAAGAGTCTTAAAAATTAGGGTTTTGTTGTATAAAACCTACATGACCCCCTGCTTCTGAGAGTGAGTGAATAGTGTTCTCTCTCACAGACTCGCATCTGAAATTGAAAAACATGTGAGGTTACGATGTTAACAGCCACCACCACCACAACAACAACCAGCCACCCCAACCCTATCTTACATCTTGTCTCTAGAATATCAACCCCCGTAGCCTGAGTACACAAGATAGGCGTGTTTACTAGGGATGGGTCGGTGCATTTGGTATCTAGGTATTAAGACCATTTATTTAAAATACCGTGATGACACTTGACAAACCAACATCTCGACTCTCAACACGTGTATTTGTGGGGAAACTTAAAATATTGAAACTTTTTTTTTTTTCTAAATCTGGAGAAACGATCAGTTTTTATCCCATATTTTTGTAGATTTCAAGACTTTTATATATAGTGATTTCTAGGAAAGGAACTCTCATGTTTTGTTTTATGAGGTTCACTTCCTTTTACTGGGCCTATTTACAATTGGGGATGTACTACCTTTGATACAACATTTTTTGGTACCCCGGAATTTGAATGGTTACAAATTGGCGAGATACCACAATATGCCACCAACCCATGCCTAGTGTTAACAAATTACAATAAAATATTCATATTATTCCCATAGAACATTTTGTATGCACTCATGGCTTTGAAATTGAAACTATGGGATCACAAATTCAAGAGCCTTCGGATACCACGGTTGACAATGCCAGTTGACAATCACCAGAGCTTTGGGGTGTAACTTACTTTATGGGTACATTTAGGTTTCCATTAACTTCAACTCTCAGTTGGCTCTCCTTTCATTTAGTGTTGTGAACAGCAAATCGATACTCCACTTTTTATTTCATTGTGGTAGAAATGACATAATCTGCAAAGGCTATTGAAGAACCTTTCATTGAAAATGTTATTAATTTAGATGTTCTAATGGCTGATACTTTTATCAAAAGAAGAAGAAAAAATATATCATGTTTTTAACTTTGTAATTGGTAAAAAAAACTAGGGCTAGGACAGAGTGTCTGGGTACTAAAAATGGGCAATGTTGTTGTAAACACAAGTGCAAACCAGTTACCCACGAAACTGTTAAAATATTGCTAAATAAAATGGGTGAAACCCAACATTCAACAACATTTGTCTACTTGCAAACAGATCACATAATTTTCTCAAGCTTATTTTTCCCAACTATTTAAACATTTTGATAAATTTGTTCACATCATCTGGGGCCGGTTTCACGAAGCCTCCTTAAGATAAAGATCAACTTAAATTTAAGGATTTCCTTGAATTTCTCCCTCCTTTAAAAATGTCAGTTTCACAAGGCCTCCTTCCTTAAAGGAGACCTTGAAAACTCACTTAAATTTTAAGAAAGCTAAGGACCTACCTTAAATTTAAGGAAGTGTCCTTCCAGGGATGTGCAATAACTTTAAAAAACATTTTCTCCCTCCTTTCGTAAGGAGAGTTAAAGGAGGCTTTGTGAAACTGAATTTTAAGGTAGCCTTTCCAAAGGAAATAAATGACCTTCCTTAATACCCCTTTCACACTACAGGCGGTATCACCCTCGGTAGGCCACGTTTGGGGAAACATCCCGGTCATTGGATCACTGTCTGATGTCTGTAGACAACCTTGCGAGTCAGTGGCAAACTGTCCATTACCTTGCGAATCCTATGGAAGTTTTGAACTGTTTAAAATTTGAGCCTCGGATTTCGGTACCATGAGCATGCGCAGACGAATTCGCGCATGCACGTTTGAATCTCTTACTACGGTAACTGAAGGTGTGGTCCACCGTGTATATAAGATTGTGATTCGGTCGTCTTTCGGTGTAATACAGTGACATAAGGTGAGTTAAGGTATTGGTCGTTTCATCCCATGGCTACCGAAGGAGAGTTGAGGTTGCTTCACAGTGACCATCGTTTGTAGCACTGTCATTCTACTGTTGTTAACGGTTAAAATACTGTGTCCAATCAGTGGCCGTCCGCCTGTAGTGTGAACAACTTGGACAACATGGGGCGGCCGGGGGAGCGGGGGGAGGGGGTTCCGCCGCCGAGAAAGACTTCTAACCGTGGGATGATCGCTTGTAGTGTGAAAGGGACATTAATAAAGGAGGTCCTTTCTGAAGGAGGCTTCGTGAACCTGGCCCCTGGTATGTTTACTTCAATGGTATTTCCAGTTGGTTACAACTGAAAATCTAATATGTGGGTACCCGGATTCAGGACGATTAAAGAACAATACTGTGTTGTATGGAGAGAAATTATTGATTGGTTCTGCTGGGAGTCGATCCCACTGCCTTCTGATTACACACAGAAATAAACACAAGTCTAGCTCTTTAACCAGCTGAGCTAAAGGAGAATCACATGAAGCCCAGGTGTTAACAGAACTGATATACATGAGGATATTACAATACATAATTAATTCTCCCTGAGTTTACTGAGGCCAGAATATCTTGTGAAAGAAATCTCCTGTTTTAAATTATGGCTCTTGTTCGAATGTGGTTGAGTTGCATCATCTCGGTTAGAAGCATAAAATATAACAGATTTTGTTCGGTTTCAAAGCCCTAGAAAAGGATTTTGATTTTTGTAAATGATCCAACCACTACATTCTCTTTTCTGAATATTCAATTTCATGACCTCATTTCCAGTCTCCTAAACTTGAATATCCTTCTTGTTTAATACTAAACTACATGGGTTAGCATGAAGTAGGTCAATTTTCCATGTTTTTTTTAGTGTAGCAGAAAAAATAAATTGTACAGAAACGTGATATTTGCACATATGTAGAAGAAAGTTAATATCAAATACAGTATACAGAAATTGGTTCTTTTCACTGCAATGGCACAAAATCTTTGGAAAAACATCTGCACAAAATATTCGTGCAGTGGGTAGATTTGCTTGTAACAAATACTTCTCTTTTACTCAAATAAATATCAATATCAATGTACTCTTTTTGATTTTGTACATTTTTACATATATCAATATGGTAATGTAAATTAACTTTGTTTTATGACTACTTATAATGTCACTGTAGCCAGAGTATTTTTGCCCTTATGAGGTTAGGTCTAAGTTTAAAACTGGAAATGTAAGTTATTAATTTTAACAGCTATTAGAACAACCAATGATAACATGTTGCAGTGTAGTTTTGTAATATGATTCATTTCCAACAGTTTTATGCTATAGATATACAGTATTTTGTCCTTTTTTCATGTGAAAATTCCTTGAAAAACCGACCTACTTCATGAATCGACCCACTTTATGCTGATCCATGTACTCTATATTAGGACTATTCTGTTATCTGACCACTGTCTTGCTTTTCCAACATGTTCAGAAAAGCGAGCTTCTACAGTCCGATTCATTTTACAAACAAACAGTATGAATTATACAATAAATTTAAAAACTATCTGACAAGTATTTTTGGTGGAGGAAGAATTGGTTGTTGATTCAGGAGTATCAGAATTAGGTAATGATTTTGGGAATATTTGAGTAAGGTAGGATGTATGAGAATCAGATTTAGGTAATGAATTAAGAGTAATAATTCCAAAATAGGAAAAATCTTTTGAATTAGATGTTGATTTTAACAGAATGAAGGATGTAATTATAATAGAATAAGATTATATATTGAATTTAATTGATTCCCCTTTTCTACTAACATCATTTATCACATATTTAATAAAAAAAATCTCAAACATTGTCTCTAATATATGCCACTTACTGTTTTATTGGCGACTCGGTGGCGTAACTCGAACCCATACCCCTGTGTCCTACGTCCAGTGGGCGGCGATTGACCTTCCAGTGTCGGGCGAAGGAGACCTTCGTATCACAGCGGACATCAGTGAGAGGACTCACAATAAGGTAGTCCACTGAAACATGATCAGTTATAGTACTGAAACATATTTACAGAATAAAACACTTCTTTCTGGGCAATATCGTGATTTATGAAGCCCAAGGGCAAGTGATATTGCCCAAGGGCCAATAGGCCCAATACTGCCCAGAAAGAAGTGTTTTATTCTGTTTATTATACCAAAAGTATTTACTTTATATCCTTTTATTTAGCAGTAATTGTATATAAAAGTGAAAAAGTAGGGTAGAAAAAGTAGAGGCGAAGAGAGTAGAATGTTTGTAAAAAGTCTGAAGATTGAATGTCTTTTAACCTGTTTAGCAAAGACATGCAAGTATACTACATCAGTCGGAGAACTCACAATAAGGTGTTACTGAATAATGACCCAAATTTCCCTGAGATTTAACTAAACAGGTATTTTGCTGCATTTACAAAATGTACAGCACTTACAGGTGAGATGACCAATGGGTTTGTTTTTCAGCCCGTTGATGGGCATTTCGGAGATTCCCTGCATGTCCTTGAGGTTTTTGGACAGGTAGAATGAGCTGCCAATGTGCTTTGGAACTTGGTCTGGACCACCGTTAGGGTCGTGCACATAGAAATCAAACTGATAACCCTGAAATTAGAAAACAACATAAAATGATGCGAGGATTGTACACTTTTGAAATACTGTAAATTCTGTAATAATTGCCCACTATCTATTGATTGCCCAAGCTCTTTATATAATAATCTTGAGTAGGGATGGGTTGGTATGAAAAATATGTATATCAGGAGGTCGCCAGTGCAAAACTGTACCGAATTGGGGACTCCGCGCTTTAGTACACCCCAAACAAAAATGGACGTTTCCTCAACGACGTCGCAATAAAAGCTCATAAATGCACAAAATATGCGATAAAAAGGTATAATATCTTCATATTTCTGGTTTCTGTACAATATTTTAAGTTTTCCTTCATTTTTATGAGTTAACAAGCGAAATTGAGGTTATAAAGTGTCGTAACCAAAACATGGCAGTTCTCGTCAATGAATCACTTAATATAAAAGTCTGCAAATGGACAAAAATATGGGATAAAAAGCTTATAATTTCTTCTTATTTGGGGTATGTTTCTAATATTTTAACTCTTTCTTCCATTTTATGTGTTGGCAAGCAAAGTGGCGGTTTTAAAATCTCATCACGGTATTTCACTAAAATGCTCTCGATACCAAGATTCCGAGCCTACCGACCCATCCCTAATCTTGAGTGACATATAGTCAGATGATAAGGAGTTCTAAAAAGACGTGTTCGAGATTGTTAAATTTCACAGCCAAATTTTCATCAAATATTAACCAATATCCTAAAGCGGTAGCCTGTGCAGTGAATGTGGACACGTCTTTTGCTCAATTCTGAAATCAGCAACACAGAACAGTTAACACATTAATACTGTTGAATTCTACACACATTGTCCTTTGGCGTACAAATTGAAACAAAAAAACTCATTGTAAAATAAGAGATTAAAATTCATAAGATTGTCATTTCTTGCTTGATTTTAACAATGAAATAGTGTATCATTTTAAAGCTTACAACAAACTGAAAGCATCTACAAGGACAATCTCTCAATACTTCAGGAAAAATTCTATGAAAAAAATGCTTGTTTTTTTTAACCCAAGAATTCACCAGGTATGTTTTACCAATGGAACAGCAAACACGGCCTTGTATTTGTTTTGATTTTCATGTAAGATTTATGCCTCATTTTGACCAAAATATTAAGGTAACTATTTTAGAATAGGAATATATGATAAATTCTAATGCTTCGTGGGTTGAATACAGCTGATTGATAGTTGAAAGCCATCATAAAACCCTGGTATGTTTCATTTATTTATATATTTTAAGTACGGATGGGTTGGTATCAAAAATGTATACATCGGGAGGTCACCAACTTAAAAACCGCTCGGACTCCAGGACTCTGTATTTTAGTACACCGTCTCTTGGAGAAAATGAAACTCTTGAAAACATGGACACTTCCTTTCAATGAAATTGTAATAAAATACACAAAAATATAGGAGAAAGTATGTAATTTCTTCAGATTTCTTGCTTTTTACCACTGTTTTAGGTTTTCCTTCTGTTATACAAGTTGACAAGCGAAGTGGTAAAATCTCATCATGGTATTTCAGTAAAATGCTCTCGATACCGAGCTTACTGAGCCATCCCTAATTATAGGTTATATTATTTACAGCAACTTCACACAAATAAGATGAAGGATGTCTGTTACGCCAGTTGTTGTTATAAAAATGCGTCCTTCAGCAAAAATGGATCACCCCAGGGCAATAATTGCAGAAATTACGATTTATCTCTTTAAGTGAAAGTTTTGTAAATGTCTTAAATATATCGCAATTTAGGTTTAGACAGAAGAGTATTTAGGACTAGACCTACCAGAGACTCCCTGTCAAAGGTCTGTAGTCTGAAGACCATGTAGTCTGAGTCATTGTACACAGTACCAAACTGCGGCTGTTCTGACGGCTTGTCCTGCTCTCCATTGTACAGCTGCAATGGAATGAAAACATCCGTATAAATTGGAATTTGCAGCTTACATATAAGTTGCCTCATTAATAGTGCTGCGATGATGTTTGTAGAAGTCTGATAGATTGCTCATTTACTGTCCCAAAAGTGAAGTTCGGTTCGAACATCTAAAATTCGAACACTGCAAAACGTTCAGAAATCACCTACATCAGAAAAGGATCTATAAGACTTGCATTTTACTGAGAATACTGTAACAGTGAAATTTATCCAATATATCTATGGATTTATTATTTTTGCCATGTTTTCAACAAATTGACAAGATTTTATGTTAAATTTCTGTACTTTTACTGGTTTTGAAAATGTTGCTTTGATGATCGAACTAGATCAAAGTTCGCAGGCTTGTAGATATACCGAATATCAAATCCAAAAATCTATATAATTTCGCAGCACTACTCCTTAGTGAATATAAGATATAGTTTTAAACTAGACCTATGCATCGGAGAACCGATGCAAATTTGTTTCCACTGAAAAGACAACTCACCAAAGTCAGTGAACCATCGTTTGACCTTGAAGGAGGGGCCCAAGGTCAGATCTGGCCACATAAAAAGATTCCTAGCCCATGATTGCCTATAGGCTGGTTTCACTTTGCAAACCTCTAGGACCGATAATAAGCAAGTTATAAGCACTTTTAGGCTTGGATACCCTCGTTTGACCTTGAAGGAGGTGCCCAAGGTCAAATCCGACCAAACTAAAATATTCCCAGCCCATGATTTCCTATAGGTTGGTTTACCATCCCAAACCTCTAAGACCAATAATAAGCAAATTATAAGCACTTTTAAGTTTGGCTATCCTCACTTGACCTTGAATGAGGGGTCCAAGGTCAAATCTGACCACACCAAAAGATTCCCAGCCCATGATTTCCTATAGGTTGGTTTACTATCCAAAACCTGTACGACCAATAATAAGCGAGTTATCAGCACTTTCAAGTTTGGCTATCCTTGTTTGACCTTGAAGGAGGGGTCCAAGGTCAAATCTAACCACACCAGAACATTCCCAGCCCATGATTACCAATAAGTTGGTTTACCATCCCAAACCTCTAGGACCAATAATAAGCGAGTTATAAGCACTTTTAAGTTTGGCTATCCTTGTTTGACCTTGAAGGAGGGGTCCAAGGTCAAATCTGACCACACCAGAAGATTCCCAGCGCATGACTTCCTATAAGTTGGTTTACCTTCCCAAACCTGTACGACCAATAACAAGCGAGTTATAAGCACTTTTAAGTTTGGCTATCCTCGTTTGACCTTGAAGGAGGGGCCCAAGGTCAAATCAGACCACATCAAAAGATTCCCAGCCCATGATTTCCTCTAGGTTAGTTTACCATCCCAAACCTCTAGGACCAATAATAAGCGAGTTATAAGCACTTTTAAGTTTGGCTATCCTCGTTTGACCTTGAAGGAGGGGTCCAAGGTGAAATCTGACACACCAGAAGATTCCCAGCCCATGATTTCCTATAAGTTGGTTTACCTTCCCAAACCTGTATGACCAAAAATAAGCGAGTTATAAGCACTTTTAAGACTGGCTATCCTTGTTTGACCTTGAAGGAGAGGTCCAAGGTCAAATCACACCACATCAAAAGATTCCCAGCCCATGATTTCCTGTAGGTTGGTTTATCATCCCAAACCTCTAGGACCAATAATAAGCGAGTTATAAGCACTTTTAGGTTTGGGTATCCTCGTTTGACCTTGAAGGAGGGGCCCAAGGTCAAATCTGACCACATCAAAAGATTCCCAGCCCATGATTTCCTATAGGTTGGTTTACCATCCCAAACCTGTATGACCAATAATAAGCGAGTTATAGGCACTTTTAGGTTTGGCTATCCTCGTTTGACCTTGAAGGAGGGGCCCACATCTGACCACACCAAAAGATTCCCAGCCCATGATTTCCTATATGTTGGTTTACCATCCCAAACCTCTAGGACCAATAATGAGCGAGTTATAAGCACTTTTAAGTTTGGCTATCCTCATTTGACCTTGAAGGAGGGGTCCAAGGTCAAATCTGACCACACCAAAAGATTCCCAGCCCATGATTTCCTATAGGTTGGGTTACCATCCGAAACCTCTAGGACCAATAATAAGCGAGTTATAGGCACTTTTATGTTTGGCTATCCTTGTTTGACCTTGAAGGAGGGGTCCAATGTCAAATCTGACCACATCAAAAGACTCCCAGCCCATGATTTCCTATAGGTTGGTTTACCATCCGAAACCTGTATGACCAATAATAAGCGAGTTATAAGCACTTTTAGGTTTGGCTATCCTCGTTTGACCTTGAAGGAGGGGCCCAAGGTCAAATCTGACCACATCAAAAGATTCCCAGCCCATGATTTCCTATAGGTTGGTTTACCAAACCTCTAGGACCAATAATAAGCGAGTTATAAGCACTTTTAAGTTTGGCTATCCCGGTTTGACCTTGAAGGAGGGGTCCAAGGTCAAATCTGACCACACCAAAAGATTCCCAGCCCATGATTTCCTATAGGTTGGTTTAGCATCCCAAAACTCTAGGACCAATAAGGGAGATATAAGCACTTTTTATGACTGACAAAGAAACACCCGTGGCGGCCATCTTGTTTTTCAAAATGAGGCCAAAAATATTCCCAGTCAAGATTTTGTAATGAGGAACATACCCTGTGAATTTGAGATCTCTACCTATAATACCCTTTGCTCTAGAGGGCCACCAAAAGTCCTTACTGAAAGTCGAAAAAACACCCGTCGGCCATCTTATTTTTCAAATGAGGCCAAAAATATTCCCAGGCAAGATTTTATGGTTATGAATATATCCTGCAAATTTGAGAAGGCTAGCTATAATATTTTTTTCGTTAGAGCGGTAACGGTGAAATCTCTCTACACACTGCGGCGGCGGCGTAACGAAGCAAAATCCATAGTATCCACCGGATGCTATCTGGTGGATACAATAAGGATGAAATACTTCACCCTGTAGCTCAGCTTTTAGGTTTTACAAAATAAATGCAAACCGATACTGCATTTCATGGGTAGTCAACCATCACGAGAACGGATTAAAATGTAATATCAAAGTAAAAATCTAAAAAAGTAAAGCATATACACATTTGGACAAATATAACCCTAAGAACTAACTAAATAAACATCTTTTCACAGTGTATTTATTTGATGTCTGGTCACACATTACTGGTCTGTTCAGTGATTGCCTGGGCAGAAGTTGAAAAAAATCCAAGGTTTGTTAAGAGATCATTTTTTTTTTGTTTAAGGGTGAGCCTTGATAGAGCTTGCACTTCTAGGAATCACTTTTTTAGTGTGTGTGTGTCTATGGACTTTCATGAATCATGGCACGGCCACAATGACTGTCTGTTTTTTACAGAAGTTAAGCAGCAATGGGCCATGTTAGTACTGGGATGGGTGACTGCTTCAGTGCACTACTCATGTCTCCGATGGCTTTGCACTCGTGCTAGGGGACCGAAACACTTTTCGGCCGTGTTTTTTTTGTCTCTAGACTTTCATGAATTGTGGCAAAGCGTACAAGTCTGTTCAATGAAGTTAAGCGGCAATGGGCTATGTTAGTATTGGGATTGGTGGCTGCTTCAGTGCCCTATTCGTGTCTCTGGTGGCTCTGAGCTAGTAGACAGAAAACCCTTTCAACCTTGTTTACTTTATATTTTTGGATTTAAAGTGAAATGAATCAAATTATAACAAAATGTTATTCTAGTCAGTGTTTTTCTATGTGTTTTATTGTCAAAAACATGCTTCAGATAGGGTAGCATTTAAAGTGAGTTATTGGTTAAATAGTAAAATAACTGGTCTCTTTAAAATGACCACAAAATTAGACACTGTCAGGCTATTTCAGCTCTAATTATGAAATACTTTTCGGATTACTTTGTCACATGAAAACAAGGTATTGACAGCAGATGACGCAACTGAGCAAACTGACAGCTTGGCTTAGTTCATACAGTCCAAGAGAGTGTTGGTATCGAATAATAATATGTATATCGATATCAAACCATATTTTTGCCTTTCGCATCGATCGATATTGAAATATCGGGTCATAGATGTTTTCTGAGAGAGACCTTCCAAACTCTTTCGCAAGTTTTAGTTGTTTCCCGAAACGTAAACAAATATGGCGTTTCCACTTTAGCGGTAAGTGAAAGTTGACAAAAATAATATGAAAACCTTTATATTCTTCAAATATTCTCCTTTCTTTGAATGAAAAACACCATAGTTGTACCTGTTAAGTATACTGTATGTTTCAATATTGATAATGGACCCTACATTATCAATATCAGCATAATTACTTAGCATGGATCGATAAATATTTCAATATCAATAAACAATACCAGCACTAGTCCAAGAGCATACACTATAGTACTCACTCCCTTCAGCCTTACAAAAAAAAACATTTCTGTATGCATCAAATGGAAACACATTGACCCAAAACTTTAAGAATATTCAAATAACAATTTTTGCCCTGGCATTAATTTAAAGTTTAATGATGTCCAAAAATATTGGATAACATGCATTCCCCTCTATTGCCTCTTTCAGAATTTTTTGTATTTGTGTTAGGTTTTTATACTCAGCGCAATATCTCCATATACTACAGGACTCAAAGCGCTATTTGACCCATTTGACTGAACAAAGTACAGTCCAAGCTCTCAAGTGACTTGCATTCTCCTAACTGAAAGACAGAGGCTCAAGGATGACCATTTATCAACATACTTGAGGTTCTTTAGCCTGCCACTGGCAATGGGACCCAATGACAGAGGACCACCATTTTAAGTGGTTATCCAAGCCACTATGTAATATATTATGTATCTGCCCGTACCTGGGTCTGAACCCATGTCCTCTGCGCTCCTAGGTAAGTGTTACCCGCTGGGCCACAGTGGCTTAAGTCCTATCTCTCAACCAAGGTATACCCAACTTAAGTCTTAATACCCAACTTAAGTCTTAATATCCCTCTGGTTGTTCTCAGTGGTGCTTGACCCCTTTCTGTCCCTGGATACTGATACTGGTTGACTATTTTGGTTAGGATTAAGACTGTGACTTCGTTAGAACAAGGGTGAAGTGGTTGGCCTTCACCCAACCACAGAGTCGAATCTTAGGACAGTACTGGGTGTTGAAATCTGTAAACTCGGTTATTATCGCCCACATTTGCAAACCACTTCCAGGGAAGTTGTTTTCAGATTTATGTCGCGAGATGGGTATTTGTAGTGACGTGATGTGAAAGGTTTACAAATATAAAGGGTCTGTAGATGCGCAGTTTTACAAGGCTGGTTTAAAATGAAAACCACCAGGATATTTCCTGTCCACGGACTTGCCTCATTAATATTAATGAGCAAACATGCGCAGTCACGGCAGTTCTTTGAGGGGGTTTCCTTTACAAGGTTGGTTGTAGAAATAAACTACGCATGCGCGGACTTTATTGGCGATTCAATCACAAAAATAACCTCAAATAAAGGACAAGGGCCGAACAGAAGCAGAAGTTTACAGAAGCAAACTGTAAGTATTTTAATAAAATATTCGTGCGATAGCCATAATGAGCGATAATAGGGAAAGACAGGTTATGCCGTATTTTACCGATGAAGTATTTTGTCGTTTAGCCAATCAGAATTGAGGAGTTCTGTAGCTTAAAGTATTTGATCTTTGTTGAAACGTCCATTTTATAAAATATTGTCAGGAAATAAGATTAGCGAACTGGTTTATTTTGTAAATATACTGTAAAACAATTTGGAAGAGAACTTCCTCCAAAATAAGAAACGGATTGACAGAAAAATGAAATCACGTCATAACTTCTAGGCATGCAAAAGCGCCTTCGAGTGGTTGAATGTAGAACTACGGAGTTTGAATATTTTCATTGTCTCTGTCAGAGGTGTCCTCGATTCTGATTGGCTAAAAAAAAATGTATAGTACTACCGTGACGTCACTTCATTCATTAATTTCTTTGCGGTTT
Organism: Sabellastarte sp. h YS-2021; assembly: GCA_964017235.1. Lineage (NCBI taxonomy): Eukaryota > Metazoa > Annelida > Polychaeta > Sabellida > Sabellidae > Sabellastarte > Sabellastarte sp. h YS-2021. The sequence continues at coordinate 79,690,484 of OZ024935.1, read as the reverse complement.
ATTTGTTTGACAAATGTGTAGATGCCCAGACAACAATTTTACATTAACAGTGACTGCGTGGTAAACCAGCAGACAAATAAATTAATTGGGGTTTCACCAGCAGACAAAACCGTTAAAAAAGACTCGTTCGAGTAGAAAATCACAATGGAAATACAATAGGTTCTAGGACATACGGGTCCTTAGAGAAAGCCAGACGTAGTACTAGACAAGCTTTTTACTTTATAAAATATAACTGAATAAAAGCATTAAAAATCTTCAAAATGGCAGAGTGTATAGTATACACCTTAATGTACCGATATGTGAAGAAATATTATGCAGAATTTGATATTTAAGGGCTTAAACGGCCAATTTAAAATCGCGGCCACAACCCAGTACATAACTCGAATCAAAGATTCGACTAAAAATGACACAGGGTATTTGTCTCAAGGGAACCGATCCGAATTGGGGGAAACCGTGTTTTAGTTGTCACCCAGTGGAAGTATGAGAGAAGCAAATATGGGGGATGATGTAAACAAAACCCTACAAAAAATAATTGTTAAATATCTGCATAAATAAGGAAAATTACGTGAAAAACTAACAGAAGTTAGAGAAATCTGACAGAATATTTACTCTTGTTTTTCGTTGTTTTACAGTATACTTAATATTTTTCGGTTACCTGCTTCGCCACTTTGTACTCGGTTTCTCAAATAATTAGAACAGTTTTGGGGTAACCGGGCACCCTGTTGCACCCCTAGCTATGATTCACCTTAGAATCCCCTGTAAAGATGAAATTAAGCACTATGAAAGTCCAATGAATATTTAACATTTTAACACTAGTCTTAAAAAAAAAATTGTTCAGCATTGGGAAATGAAGAGAAGATAATGAACTGAGAAAAAGATAACTCTGTTTTACAGAAGGCACCTTTAACATTATGTAGAAATAGTAAGCAAACTGATTAATTTTCTAAATTGCTGTGTTTATTTTTCGGCATTGATTTACTCACAGATACAGTGACCTTGCTGCGACCTCCCTGTGGCAACATGTCATGAACTGACTCATCATCATCCATTGACAGCTCATGAAAACAAAATAAAAATTCTATTTTCATTCTGACAAAAAAATATTGGAAGTGTAATATTCTTATGAAGTCATTGATCATTTTTCTAAACATAGTTCGGTAATTTATAACTAATAAACAGTAAAAGTCCTGTATTACAGTTTACAGGATATATTTTAATATACAATTCAATATTTCAAATCTTTATTGTTATTCTTTATGAAAGTTATGATGATTCTCTAATTTCATATAAAGTAATATCATATTGGTAAATTAACCATGAATTTAGTTCTAAAGTAGTGTGTTATACCCCATGAAGTGATATTTCAACATAGATTAATATACAAAGCCAATTACAAGTTTCATATTGCTATAAAATCAAATTCACAATCTTTATCAAAATTGTTCAATGTTACCGGCCTTCTGAGGATCTGTTGTTTACTATTTACATGTTTGAGTGATGGAACAGCCAAAATTGTGTTGGATTTCTTTTGATTTTCAGGTTCGATTTATGCCTTATTTTGACCAAAATATGTGTGTAACCATTTCAAATTACGAATAAATGACAAATGTGAGTGCTTTGTGATAGTTTTTAACTGTGGATTGACCATATTTAATGAGCAGTCCTACAGACTTTGTGGGTTTAATTCACCTGAATAGTTTAAAGCCATTATAAAGCTGTCAAATTTGTCATCTATTCCTGTATCCAATGATTTTCTATGACAGCATCTATGACACTTGATCAATGTCATTACTACCTCCCCCTCCAAAATCAAGATACAAAAGATAATTTTTGTGATGATTGTTTGAAACAAACATGACATTCTGTACCTTAATAGAAATTAAATCTTTTTCCATACAGTCAAACAACTATCACTCAGCAGCGTTGTTTGGAACCACCATCAAATGTTAATATTAATATTAATATCATAATTGAAGTATTTGTATAGCGAAAAAAAAGATGAAGATCCTTTCATGCACTGGAATCCAAAAAGGGACAGTCCTTAAACCTAGCAAAGTTGTAATCCAGTAAGCGGCCGCCAGGGGAGGATGACTATGGCTAGTCTAAACAGGGAGGTCTTGAGTTGGCTTCTAAAGCTTTAAGTGGTCTGTTGTGATCTGACACTAAGTGGGAGCCTGTTCCATTACACGGGTACAGCCACGGCAAATCCATGCCTGCCTATGGCCTTTCTGGGATGGACTGCAGAAAGTGACTACTAGACTTGATCAGAGATAACAAATAAGGGAGTTGTGAGAAATTTATGACTTCAAATATGAGACGGTTGCATCTGAAAAGAATACAATATGAAATAGGAAGCCAGAAAAATTTTTGTAGAAAGGGTGTGACATAACTCATTCTGTGCAATCTGAAAACAATACCGTAGAGCGCCTTTTGAACTCTCTGAAGTTTAGCAACACTGCCCTTGCTGACCCCAGATAGCAAGGGAATTACAGAAGTCTAGTCAACTACTGACCAAAGCATTTGCCATAAGAACTACAGTATCAACAGTAAGGTTATACCCCTTTCACACTACAGGTGGTATCACCCGCAGTAAACCGCATTCGGTGAAATGTCCCTGTCCTTGGGTCACCGTCTGACGTCCGTACAAAACCTTGCAAGTCAGTGGCGAACCGTCCATTACCTTGTTTTCTGCCTCGGATTTTGGTACCGTGAGCATGTGCAGACGACTTTGCGCATGCACATATCAATTTCTTACTACGGTAACCGAAGGTGTGGTCCACAGTGTACATAAGGTTGTGATTCGGTCGTCTTTCGGTGTAATACGGTGACATAAGGTGAGTTAAGGTATTTGTCGTTTCGCCGAAGGTGAGCTAAGGTTAATGACCAACACTTGTAGTACTGTCATTCTACTGTTATTGATGGTTAAAAACCTGTGTTCAGTCAGTGGCCGTCCTAGTTCCGTCGCCGAGAAAAACTTCGAACCGCAGGACAACCGCCTGCAGTGTGAAAGGGGCATTAGAAATTTACGGATCTGTCGATTATAAGTAACAGGCATGTCAGACTTTAACTTAGATATGATTGTCAAAAGCGTTCTATGAGTCAAAATTGACACCTAGAATTGTTTACCTCGAGCTTTGGAGGATGGATGACCATGAAAGCGCCTGTAGTGTGAAAGGGGCATTAGAAATTTACGGATCTGTCGATTATAAGTAACAGGCATGTCAGACTTTAACTTAGATATGATTGTCAAAAGCGTTTTATGAGTCAAAATTGACACCTAGAATTGTTTACCTCGAGCTTTGGAGGATGGATGACCATGAAAAAAAGATGATTTGCAGGCGCTAAATAGATATTTTAGTTAATGTTTAAAATACTAACATCTCTGTTGGTGATGTCTAGTGCAGTACACTTGACGCGATATATCTGTTGACGATGCCTGGATTTCCACATGTAGATGGGGTTGCTATGGAGACGCAGATGTATCTCAGTCTGACGGATCAGCCAACCTTTGTCAATGCTCTGTTTTCCACCTGTTAAACCAAAGTATAACTGTTACACAAACTGACAACTGTCTTAAATGGTTAGACATATAAAGGGCTTCACCAAATCTTGCACATTACTAAAAGCTGGGAGTAGGCTCACCCTGGCAGAACGTGTCCAAGCTATACAGTCAAAAGCATTTTGTGACATTTTCTTACTGTGGAGGCAATCATATTAAGAAAAAACTTACAAATTTTTTTCCACAATTATTAATTAATTATTATTTTTTTCCACAATTATTATGAATGTTTTGAATACTAATTATCAATCTGCAATAAGAATACTTGCCTGCTTTTGACATTTACTTCAGGGTCAGCATAAAAACCTTAATAATTTAATATTCTGACCATTTCTTTCAATAATTTACTCTTTACTCAATCGTTTTTAACTGAAAGCTTAATAAGTCAATACCTAGTATGTTGGCTTAAAATGGACGTGTATTCATAAAACCTGAGGTTATTCCAATATTTCCTGGTGCGTTCCATCATCCAAGGAAATGCAGTATTCCCTGGGAAATATAACAAGCCTGGAAAAACCCTGTCCTTCAAATTAATAATGAATCTTTAAGCCTGCATTCAGTCACGTTGATTGTTGTAAATTTAAAAACAAAGAAAATTCTTTAAAAATACAAACTTGATGAGAATAGAGTGTTGTTGAGAGATTAAAATTTTTTGCAAATATTGATGTATCATGTCAGATTGATTGTGGCTCAAATAGAAGATGCCCAGCCTATTGGAATATCTTTTGAAAATATAAAGTACATGAGAAAGTATTAACTAACTTACCATAACAGCCAAACTCAGCATCACTCAAAGAACAACTTTCAGGGTCTTGGCAATAGGCTATTGGAGGAAAAACATAATGAAGTTTAGTAACTAAAGGCTGAAAACAACCAGAAAATTCACTACTCACATATTTGCTCATGGTTTTTGTCAATATTTCATTAACTGGTGTCTGATTTAAAGCTTACATAACTAAGCTGGTTTTTAAAATAACAGGAAAACTTTTCAATTGACATTTACTAGGTCTTCAATTTTTTTTTTAGAAATTTGCTAGAATTAATATATCACTTGTGGCTGGTTTCTTCTTGAGATATTAGCACACATTTAAAATTTCACTAAATTAATTTTAATTTTGACAATTCAAGTTCATTAGATAAGATAGCAAAAATTTCAACCTATACAGCAAACTGTTTTCAAATAATATTAAAAAGTAGTGCTGGAAATTAAAAAACAAATGCATGGTATTTACTTTTCTGCCTTAAATTTTAGAGGTTTTATAACAATGACAAGGGGGTATTTATGGAATTAAATTGGTGCTATTCAGGGGATAAAACAGGGCTGGCTATTTTTGCTTTGTGATAATTGACCCTTGTCTGGATACCAGCATTTTCGGATGCACCCAATGCAATCTACCTGTAAGAGGATTGCTTGAGAGAGAAACGATGGTAATGGCAATAAAATGAGGGTTTTTGGTGCAAATTTATTTTTTTCAATCATAAGAGCTGAAGGACCTAGGTACCACATGCTACACAAGCCTGTTTTAATAACTTATCTCACCTTGAAAGCTGAATGTCCGAGGTAGACGGTTGGTCTCCCACCACATTACTGCGATGTCATGTCCTTCTCCCTCGTTTTCAGACTCATACACATGGGCGATAAGGTAACGATACTGTACCTCACAACCCGCGGGGATGGACACCTTTTTAGACCAGACCTCTCTAAATAAGTTGAATATGGAGGTTACTTGAGTACTTGTTATACAATGGTGTAACAAACAACTAGAGTTCACAGTTAAGAAGGGGAAAGAATGTATCTTTTTTCTTTTCTGATATACAGTAATTTCTGTAATGAAAGCCGTTGTCTCTAAGACTCTATGTCCCTAAAGATCAAAGGTCAAAGTTTTACATCTCATTCAACTGCCAGGATCATAAAATTATAAGGACTAGTCCTTTGTATTTTCACATGACAAAGCCAAACCCAGACAGAGGTGATAGTCTGTGATCAGACTAACGCCAAACAAGCTAATCCACTAGGCCACTGAGGAGCTCAACTATGTCCAAAGGATAGCGATTATGGCTTCTGAGCATCTTATATACTCCATGTTTTGACACCGGCAGCAAAAATAGTATGCCTTCTGCTTACACTGGAAGTAGGTTTGATTGAAATAATAACATTCAAAAGCTAACTTGTAATGATTCAGGAAGTTGCCTTTTGTGGTTAGCTTTGTTACAATAATACAGTTCTCGGGACTCTGTATATAGCTTTGTATTATCACCAACACGGTAGTTCTAACTTAAGTGAATAATCTCATATGAGAGTACTCCTGAAAAGTACAAATGTTATTACAATTATTTCAAAATTAATAGACGGTGCAACAATCCATTTTACAACTACATATTGACAATGCAATTTATGCAATACTTCACAATTTGTACCATTATGTCTGATTTTCACAACATACCTAATAACCATTGATTTGTAATTATCTATTACTAAGTTATTCCCGGTTTTTACTTGCCATATCCTGCCATTTTGCCTTTCAGACATTACCAAAATCTAGCAAAGTATGTGAAGCCTATGGAAAGGTCAATACACATGACACACAGTGCATGAAGTTAACCAGGAAACTCTCCTGGTCAATCGAACTTGGAATTGAAAACGTTACAGGTCTGTAGCAAAAGTTGTCAGTCCGTATCATATTGTAGGTTAAATCAGTATTGAGTTTCAAAATTGAGCACATGGCAAGTGCAAAAGAATGAATGGTTTCATGTTATTTTCTGTAATGGTAATAATGTAAAAATCTCATCAATTTCGGCAAATAAAAACAGCATTTTTATTACAGTTTCATTAAGTTAGAGAACAAAATCTAAAATTCGCCACATATCTGAAATTCGCCACATGTGAAAATACTAATAAAATAAATCAATTGCGGTGAGGTTTGTTGACTGTGTAGTAAATTAAGGCTTTTTGAAGTGAAAAATACCAATTTCTAGACAAAAACATCATTTTCTTCATAAAATTAACTAAGGTTTTAGAGGTGGCGAATTTTAGATTCCTGGTGAATTTTAGATTTCTTACTCTACTGGACATCTGGACCTGTAACTCCAGAAAAATACAGGTCTGTGATAATAGTTACAAAACTGTATTACTGAGACTGACCACTGTAATATAAGACCTACACAATTATGTTGAAAATGGTTATATGAAACCAAATAAATGAAAAACAGAAACTTGCATAAAATTGGTCAACTTGTCTTACCTATCATCATGGATAATTGGTCAACTTGTCTTACCTATCGTCAATGTGTCTCTGTAATACCATCACTTGAGCTCTCTGTGGGTCCCACTCCCCAAGGGTGGGGCAATCTCCCACCACACACATCACTTCCCCAGACTTTGTGTGACCACTGACACTAAAGGTCACCTCAACTAATGGGTACGCCGACATGTTGAGACAGAATTTGAGGGCGGTGGTTGAGACTTCTATTGAAGATAGTGTATTAAGTCTGTGTCTTTATTACTGCCGAGCGGAATGTGTTTTACTCTGGTATCTTTGCTCAGAGTCCATGCTGTAAAAATGTCAACAAAAGAAACACTGACATCATCAGATGCAGAGATGAAAACAAAAATCCATAGGAGAACAAAAAGAGCCATGCAACAACATATACCCTAACCATCTAGAGACTGTTAATAGTGTAATACAGGGAATAACATGAAATCATGATATCCATATCAGACTTTAATTTGACATTGTGGGTCAAAGGTTGGGTTTTTTCCTCATATTCAAAAGCCACGACTTTGTATGGAGGTCAATATTAAAACATCACTGAACCATAAAATTGCAAATTAACTGAAAAATTGTAATGTCTCATCTTCAAAGAAAAACTTGTGTAAACAACTAAACGTATGTAAAGTATAAAGTCAGCTAAAGTCAGATGACATATTAAATATGAATCAATGTGCCTGATATACTCAAACAGATATGCATATTACTAGATGGGTTTCAAGGTCTTGACCCACTGGTGAGACTGCATTGTAAAAGACTAAAATTACCAACTACTGGGAATACAGTTGGACCAAACAATCTGAAATACACCTGAAGCTCTGTCAGAAATAACACACAGATTGGTTTGTAAACAAGAAATAGGACGCCCTGTTGATAGTAACTGCGACATATGAATAGAAAGAGGATAGGTTAGAAGAACACACATTATCATGTGTAATGTCCACCCCATGAACCTTTTGGCAAAATTGTACAGTGGTCTTACAAGACCCTGTTTTATTTGTAAAATATATCAATGATGCTAAAATATGTATTAGTGTACATGTAAATTATTTCAGCTTCATGCCTTTTTGCATTGGTTGGGTCGAAAATTTTGACAAAATCACTATCTTACACGGTTAAGAAGATAGAAGCAAATTTCTGTTTTTCTATTTTTGGCAAAAATTTGAAAATTCAAAATGGCCGCCATTTTTGGGAAAAGGAAAATTTTTTGAAAATTGCCAAGAGTACATTTCTTAGATACCCTATGGGTCGAAAATTTCAACGAAATAACTCTATTTTGCACGGTTAAGGCAAATTTGTGTTTTTCCATTTTGGGCAAAAATTCGAAAATCAAAATGGGGAGGGGAAATTTTTTTGAAAATTGCCAAGAGTACATTTCATAGATACCCTGTGGGTCGAAAATTTCGACGAAATCGCCTTATCTCGCACGGTTAAGGAGATAGAAGCAATTTTGTGTTTAGCCATTTTTTGCAAAAATTCGAAAATTCAAAATGGCCGCCATTTTAGGGGAGTGGAAATTTTTTTGAAAATTGCAAAGAGTACATTCCTTAGATACCCTGTGGGTCGAAAATTTCGACGAAATCGCTCTATCTCGCATGGTTAAGGAGATAGAAGCAAATTTGTGTTTTGCCATTTTGGGCAAAAATTGGAAAATTCAAAATGGCCGCCATTTTTGGGGAGGGGAAAATTTTTTGAAATTGCCAAGAGTACGTTGCTCGGATACCCTGTGGGTCGAAAATTTCGACGAAATCGCTCTATCTCGCATGGTTTAGGAGATAGAAGCAATTTTGTGTTTTGCCATTTTTGGGAAAACTTCGAAAATTCAAAATGGCCGCCATTTTTGGGGAGGGGAAAATTTTTTGAAATTGCCAAGAGTACATTGCTTGGATACCCTGTGAGTCGAAAATTTCGACGAAATCGCTCTATCTCGCATGGTTAAGGAGATAGAAGCAAATTTGTGTTTTGCTATTTTTGGCAAAAATTCAAAATGGCCGCCATTTTGGAGAAGGGGAAAATGTTTTGAAAATTGCAAAGAGTACATTCCTTAGATACCCTCAGGGTTGAAAATTTCGACGAAATCGCTCTATCTCACACGGTTAAGGAGATAGAAGCAAATTTGTGTTTTGCCATTTTTGGCAAAAATTGGAAAATTCAAAATGGCCGCCATTTTTGGGGAGGGGAAATTTTTTTGAAATTACCAAGAGTACATTGCTTGGATACCCTGTGGGTCGAAAATTTTGACGAAATCGCTCTATCTCGCATGGCTAAGGAGATAGAAGCAAATTTGTGTTTTGCCATTTTTGGCAAAAATTCAAAATGGCCGCCATTTTTGAGAAGGGTGAAAATTTTTTGAAAATTGCAAAGAGTACATTCCTTAGATACCCTCAGCGTTGAAAATTTCGACGAAATCGCTCTATCTCGCACGGTTAAGGAGATAGAAGCAAATTTGTGTTTTGCCATTTTGGGCAAAAATTCGAAAATTGAAAATGGCCGCCATTTTTGGGGAGGGGAAATTTTTTTTGAAAATTGCAAAGAGTACATTCCTTAGATACCCTGTGGGTCAAAAATTTCGACAAAATCGCTCATCTCGCACGGTTAAGGAGATAGAAGCAAATTTGTGTTTTGCCATTTTGGGCAAAAATTCGAAAATTGAAAATGGCCGCCATTTTTGGGGAGGGGAAATTTTTTTTAAAAATTGCAAAGATTACATTCCTTAGATACCCTGTGGGTCGAAAATTTCGACGAAATCGCTCTATCTCGCACGGTATAGGAGATATGAGCACATTTGCCTTTTTCAGTATTCAAAATAGCTAATTACTCATTTATTTAATTAATTACTCACTCATCTCTTAAGCAATTCCCCCCAAAAGCAATCTCATACAAGCTATTAACCCAATGAACCTCCATACCAAATTTCAGAAAGCTAGGCTTAATAGCATTCCTTAAAATGTCTGGAAACTAAAGAGATACTCAAAAGTAGCAAAGTAGCTATTACTCAGCTAGCTATAGAGCTATCATCACCGAAAGCAATCCCATACAAGCTATTAACCCAATAAACCTGCATGCCAAATTTGGTAAAGATAGGATAAGAACTGTTGCCCAAAATGTCTGGAAACCAAGTGGGACACCGGACACCGTACGGCGGAAAAAGGAAAAATAATATGTCCACGCCCCAGTGGGGTGGACATAATTACCAACTACTGGGAATACAATTGGATGAAACAATCTGAAATACACCTGAAGCTCTGTCAGAAATAACACACAGATTGTTTTGTAGATTACCAACTACTGCAAATACAATTAGACCAAACAATCTGAAATACACCTGAAGCTCTATCAGAAATAACGCAGATTGGTTTGTAACTTTGTAGAGGGTTTACATCCCCACCTCCTCACCCCCAAGGCTGAAAATGAATAAAATCCATACTCGTACAACTGGACATGGCTCTTTGTGTTGCCTTAGGGTCTGATAAATATATTATGTCTGTTTTAAAAGTTATATAAGTCATAACATTTTGCCATAAGTTTTAATATCTATGGAAATAAAGCTCAACCTCAATCCCCCCAGATATTTGTCATGTTATCCACAAATGTATGGTAAAACAGAGGCATTTTATATGGTTGTCAGATATTCAACTTATCAGGTGTTCAAATTTATAGCATTTACCAATGTATGAAGCTCTATTCTGGGTCTTACATACCCACCAAGTTCTACCTTACCACGAATATCCACATAAGCAGTCTAAAGAAGAAGTTATTCTCATAATACACTGCATAATCAAGCCCAATGGCATGTAACTTTTCTAACAAGTACATATGAAACGAGTCAGTGTATCACTTAGACAGCCTCATACATATAGTAGTTTATACATAAATGGCATCTAACATAGTTTTTTTGCAAATCAATATATGGTAGTTCAAAAAAACTATAGCACTCCATAAAGGCACAAATAAGACGAGATGAAGCCACAATATACTTGAAAATTCATGCACATGCAAGCATATGTTATATTCAGCTCAGTCACAACTCACAATAACAATTTAACAAATTGGAATTGCCAATCTTGTTTGTTCTATGTGCACTCACAAGTATACGGAAAATATAGATCAGTTTGGGACTACATGTCCAGTACCACTTTATTATTTTTTTTAAACCTAAGATTTTACTCAATTATTCATGATTAATATACTATGAATATTGTTTCTATGTAATATGCCTTTGTCAGTACCCTTATTAGTTATTTTGTTAGTAAAATTTGGCTTTAATTCTTCTGTCAAAGTTTGAACAACACTATAATGTTGCACTATTCCAAACTCCACCAATATCCCCAATGCTAAGTATAAAGTAAACTTCGTACATCTTACAGTTTCTAAAATATTACCTAGACAAGATTTTAAAAGTCAAGGTCACTAAGGGAAGGTCAATTAATGGTGCTATCATTTGCATATACAAAAACAGCATCAGAGATGCCTGTACCCCACAGCCTGGGAAATAGTTCTCAACACCATGAGATATAGAAGTAGTGAAACAGTACAAAGATCGAGATACTTTCAGAGCAGTGTCAGTTATGTAAAGCTCCAAATAATGTTTAAGTAAACAAAATAACATCTAAGAGAAAGAAGATGTATGTAAACATAAAGTATGAAAACAAGACAATTCAATGGCAAGATAACAGCATTAATCAGTAAACTAAAATTATGAAGCTGTAAAATTTATTAATAGCAGAAGAGCTGTCAATGGAAATATAATAGCAAAATTATGTACAATTCATGTAATAATCAGTTGCAGCAATCCATATACCGATATCTTTGTAATCAGAGAAACATGTCTCAAATATGGCAGGTGAACACACTTTGGCAGAGCCAACAATTAAAGCTCACACCATGATGCTCACCTACACCGGGTCCCCTAACCCAATGACCTTGGACATGGCGTCAAACTTCTCCACCTTACAGAATCCAAGAAATAGCTCGGACACAATTTTAAAACTCATGGTCACTATGACAAGGTCAAATCAAGAACACACCATGATTTGAAAATTTTAATTACTTAAATGTAGCTTTTATAAGCTACAAGCTTACCATGTGGGACTGAATGCTTTACTGGTAGCCGCGAGGAACTAGGACCAACGTCTAAGAAAAAAAAAAATTTATTCTTGGCCATAGCCTCAGGTTGCCGTCACGTGATCTGCCCCTTATGTTACAACTTTTCTCGTTGAGATTTAAACCCATACGCCTCAGCTGTAATACAGCGGGGAGGCTGGGTGGGACTCTCCTCAGTCCCACATGGTAAGCTTGTAGCTTATAAAAGCTACATTTAAGTAATTAAAATTTTCAATTTTATTGCGCTACAATAGCTTACCATGTGGGACTGAATGCTGAATCCAACCGTCTGGAGGAGGGATTACAGCTGAGACTGGCAGATAAGTCTGTTTTTTCCTTAGAATTTTGATAATAATAGTAGAATGAAAGATCGAAAGTACCAGTCTGAGTCATGTCTACAGGGCCCCAATACCGAAGACCGGGCATGTAGAAGCCAAAAACCTGAATGAATGACAGTGCTAAAAAACTGTCAGGGTGTTTGATGAGAAGGAGATGTGTACCCTAGATACACAGACGGGGTCAGCCCCAAGGACGATCACGGAAGAACCTGAGCTTAAGGCTCGGGTACTGAGTAAAATGACAACCTTAAGGTCCTTAATACAATGTACAATTATAATGATTTAAAGATTAGATAGTCCTTACCGGATATACCCTGATGAGGTAGTTTATAACAAAGTAGGATGATTTGTTTCAACCAAGAAGAGAGAGAAGCGGGTCTGATGACTGATGTATGTCCTTTCTTGAAGGAAATGAAAAGGAGGGACCGGGAAGCTCTTAGGTCCTTGGTTTGGTCCAGATAGTACCTCAGGGCCCGCACCGGACACAGGGTCCTGTCTTCTTGAACTGTCTATCCACAATGGTAGTCAAAGCAGGGATAGTCACCGGAGACACACTTTGAGAATTTTCTCTTGCTAGTTGGTTTTTGGCTATGAAGTCAGAAGAAGGGAACAAGGGGACCTTTTCCCAGTGGCCTTGATTAGATACTTTGTTTGTAACCCAGGCAAGGTCCCCATTATGAGCAATATGTTGGCCCGATAGGCCCAAGGTGTCAATAATGGAAGTCCTGTAACCATCAATGGTGGAGGGGCGGTTGTTAAGGTCTTGGTACAGATACATGAAGAAATCTGAGATTCGTTTCACAGATGGAGTGGAGAAATCCACCGAATTTTCGCTGTGAAGAAATCTGAGGTTTGTGTCACAGATGGATTTTCTCTGCACCATTTTTCAAATAGGGCCCACGTGATTGGTAGATGGTCCTTGTTGATGACCGCTGAGGTGCAGCAATTCTCTCTGTCACTTCCACAGAGAAGCCTTGTTCTTGGAGTTGTCCACTGACACCAGGCGTGGAGGTTGAGGTGCTGCGGGTTGCTGTGGAACACGTAGTTGTGGGACTGCTTGAGGAGTGTTGTCGACACAGGGAGCTGCAGTGGGATCTCTGTTGAGAGCTGCACTAGATCCCAAAACCAGGGCATCCCTGGCCAGGCTGGGGCTATTACTATGATTAGGCAATGGCATTGCCTGATTTTTGGATCACCTTGTGAAGGAGAGCCGTTGGAGGGAAAGGATAGGCAGTGAGACCCGTACAGTTTATGTTTAGAGCATCTATGTCCCAGGCCCTGGGGTCTGGGATAGGAGACACGTACAGTGGAAGCTTGAGGTTCAGATGAGTGGTTAAAACAGGTCCACGTGGGGAGTGAACCACCGTTGGCATACCTGTTTGAACACCTGTGGATGTAGTGACCATTCCGTTGACTGGACCTGATTCGACCTGGAGAGCAGGTCGGCCATCACATTCAGGCACCCTGGAATGTGTCTGGCTTTCAATGTTACGTGAAAGTGATGGCACCAGGTCATGATTCTCCACAGGAGTGCGCACATCTCCGCTGAGTGTGTTCCTCCTTGTTTGTTTATGTAAGCTACCACAGTTGAGTTGTCTGTCGCAAGTAGCACTGTTTGGTCCTGACACTGGTCTTTGAAGTGTCTCAGGGCCAGAAAGACAGCTTTCAATTCTAGGACGTTTATGTGTAGCCCTTTTTCCTGGGGTGACCACAGACCTTGAGTAGAATTTTGTTCTAAATGAGCGCCCCAACCTTTGTTTGAGGCGTCTGAAAGAGTTGGATACTGTGGTCTTTGGGATGAAGGTCTGAGCCTTTCATCACGTTTGCAGGATTCTGCCACCAGTCTAGGTGTGCAGAGATGGCTTCTGTCCAAGGAAGGAGGCTGTCCAGTGGTTGAGGAAATTTCCAGTGCTCCTTGATGTGAAACTGAAGGGGCCTCATGTGAAGTCGTCCCTATGGGACCAATTTCTCCGTTGAGGCTAGCAACCCAATTAGAGACATCAAACATCTTGCAGTCAAAACATGTTTTGACTTGAGGTATAGGATAAAATCCTGGTTTGAGCCATCTCTCTTGAGTGGGTTTTACAAGGGCTGAATCCCAGTGATATTCGTAACCCACGAACGAAAAACACCTGAGTGGGATTCAGTTCTGATTTTTTTTTATTGATGATCCATCCCAAGGGCTGGGTTAGATGTACCACTGCCTGAGTGTTCACTAGGGCTTCCTCCCGCGACTGAGACCTAATCAGCCAGATATCTAGGTATTGGTGGAGTCTGAGACCTCTGGAGAGGGCCGTGAGCTTCACCTCCTTTACGATGGTAAAGACCTGGGGGTTGTGGACAGTCCAAAAGGTAGGGAGGAGAACTGGAACACCTGAGACCTGTGGCAAAATCTTAGGTATTTCCTTGAGTGGGGATGGATGGGACTGAAGGTAGGCGTCCGATAGACCTATCGATGATACCCATTCACCTGGAATCAGGGAGGTCCTGATGGACTCTGGAGTTTTCATCTTGAACTTTTCTACATGTAGAAAAGTGTTGAGCCTGCTTCAGTTTATAACTGGCCTCCACCTTGGTGAGGCATGGGTACTAGAAACAGGCGATTGTAAAACCCGAGAGATTTTACATTTTCCACCCTTTCGATAACGTTCTTTGACAGTAGAGACTGGATGCAATGGGGCAAGGCTTGGTCCTTTGGGAGGGCCTTGTATTCTGATATTATCAGAGAAAAACTGACCAAGTTGGGCTTTGAGAGGAATGGCAGTATGCAGCCATTGGTGATAAGGTTTAATATGGATGAACAATTGTTTGTTTGCCAGTCTCTGCTGAAAGAACGGAGGCGACCTCCTACTGGTGGACTGCTTGAGGCTTTAAAGGAGTCATTGGGAAAAGGGAACCATGCCCTCTTCCCCTGTTGTGGGGTCGAGAAAACGACCCTTGGAGCCTCTGAAGTTCGGTTTTCCCCTGTTGGAAGAAAAACGACTGGTTACTGCTTTGTGAGGAATTGCCCCCATAAGGGCGTTTCCTGTAGGAGCCTCTTTTCTTGTGGGGAGCACGAAAGGGCTTATTCTGGTAGGGTTCAAAACCCTGAGAATCTTTGAGGTGCCTTTTAGGAAGGATGTCCTTGACTTCCTTCACCAACTATGATTTAAACAAGGAAGACGGCCAGAAGGACGGCTTCCGGAGTTCTTAAAGGGCTTATTCTGGTAGGGTCCGAAACCCTGAGAACCTTTTGAGGTGCCTTTTTTAAGAAGGAAGTCCTCGTCTTCCTTCAACTAGTTCTTGGCGCCTGGTTTCTCCTAAGTGTGGTTGTAATAGGGTCATTTCGGCTTTGAGCCTAAGCAAGGCCAGTATTGGCCACTGAGTATAATTTTCTCTGGAGAATATGGGATAAGGACTACTAAGGCAAGTTATTGTCAAAAGTTACTCTATACATTCTGATTTAACATTCAGATGTGAAATAATTTCAAATTAAGTTCCATGCCTAATTTTTCCACATGGATTCAAACCCAGGAATGTAGTTCTGGAAAGCAATTAAAAACTAAATACCACCTCCCCATCACAGCCCCCACCCAGTCCCCAAGATTTTCTGAGTATGTGGAAATCAACTGATGGGGAAACCCTCTTCCCCTTTCCTTGACTTGTTTCAAATACTGTTATTTTTGTAACAACATAAGGGCCTCTGATCTTCCCCAGTGAAAAATGGACCAAAGTTTGAAGATTTTATCTTCCTTTTAAAGAGTGACCAACACCCTCAATAGTTGGAGCAAACAAACCTGAGGCTTCGGGGCTCAGGGGCGGTATTCACAAACATGGATTAAGATCAGATCAAATTTGAGAAAAAAGTTTAAAGTGAGCCAGGGTATTAAATAGCTATTCACAAAGCAGGGATCACTTAAATTGAAAAGATAAAATAGAGCAGATTCATTTCGGGTGACAAACCCCCAACAAATACAATAGCTTAAATATATCAAAGTACCTTAATGATTCTGCGCACGTGTTTGCACTAGTGTCACCAAATAATACTTTATGACATCGCCAATGGGTTCTGCTACACGAATTTTCGTCCAATCAGATTGCTTGACACAAAAGCAATATGGCTACCGCCGACAAGATGATAAAAACAAGACAAAACGTGTAAATATTCCTCTATTGACCTTTATTTTATAAAAAAAAATCGCTTCATATATGTTACAAGCATCCGGGCTTGCATCAACGAAAATATAAGAGCCCGTCCTTAAACTTAACAGCAAACTGCTTGCGGGCAGGTGGCAGTTTCGAATGCTGGTTACACCCAACCCGCCTTAAAAAAACGGACAAACGAAGAGACGGAATTACACCAATTTCGAAAGTGATCTATCTCCCTGTCAACTTTGAATTTGATTGGACAAACCGTTTTTGAGTTAGAGTCCGGAAACGGAAATTTTGACGGACAAACAAACGGACTAATGAACGGATGGAATTACAACAATTTCAAGAGGAACCTAGCTGTGATGGTGATCTATCTCCCAGTCAAGCTTGAATTCGATTGGACAAAGCGTTTTTGAGTTAGAGTCCGGAAACAAAAATGTGGACGGACAGACAGCCGGACGTCGGACACATCAATCTAATTGGCGGGTTGGTTACACGCAACCCGCCTAAAAATTATTTTTAAAAAAATTCATAAAAAAATAATTAAAAAAGATCCAGGCTTGATAATCACACAAGGGAATCTACCACTGGCTAAGTACATAGTTACAAGCAAGATGAGACAAAAGTCCCTGCAATTATTATTATAGTGAATGAGAATATAAATGATTTAGTGCATGATTTCATGAAGCTTAATGCATTAAAACTAATTTTAAAAAATCATAAAAAAATAAGACAGATCTGGGTCTGACACTCACACAAGGGAATCTACTTGTGGTCTGGTACATATAAGGACGATATGAGAGAAATCCCTGCAATAATCAACGAGAAAATTGTGATAAAGTGTTAAAATTTTCAGACTTTGGATGGGGTACCTCTTCTAATGGCTCTGGGGAACAAACAGACGGATCTGCATGGATTTTACGATTTATCATCCTCGATAGAGGAGGTATCTATCGAAAATGGGTATAAAAACTTTCTTTTCTAACTTGCAGTTTCTCATCCATTTCTCCATGGATTTTAAAACAAAAAAAGAAGGAAGTTTTGTTATAATACCTTTCTCAGACTAATGATGTATATAATATTTCTGTAGGTTAACGGTTTTAGAAATATCAATGAAAAATCTGTACTTATTGATGAATTTGTAGTGCTAATTTAACAAACTAGAACTAAGTGAAAATAGGAGATGTTACATTAAATGAAGCGACTCATGTCACAATATTGTGGCTTCAATATTTTGTCTAAAGTCACGACACCAAGAAAACAAATGAAGCCTGTGAAACATGGCTGATATGAATATTCATGAGCAAACTGAAATGTGATGGAAGACAATATAACTATATGATTCTTGATGGTTATTCTGTGTAAACTTGAGTAAATAAAATCACAAAACAGTAGTTTCTATGATCTATTAATAGACTATTCCTAGAAAACCCCATATAATTCTGTGACCTCATAGTTTCTTGGTCAATGGCAGACGCTTGCAGGTGCACAAAGATGGACTACAAATAGGAAGTCACAAAACTCCAGAATATTAACGAGCACATCGAAACGTAGTTGAAGATGGTATCATAAAGTAAATATACATATAATATTGAGAAGGACTGTTTAGCTCATTAATGCATCATTAGACGTAACTTCAAAACAAATTCAGGCACTTGAAAGTGTAATTAATCTCTGTGTGTACTGTGTACAAAGGCAAAGCCGTGACTTTAGACATATTGAAACACTATGATGCCATGACAGGAGTCACTTCGCATATTAAAACTGCTGCAAATATCTTACATAAATTGCATATTGTACACAGACCTATTTTATTCAATTCATTTGTATTTCCATTGCAATTTTTGAAATTAACATGGTATTTACTAGTGCTGGGACGATGTTCGCAAACTTCAGTATTATCGCTCACTGGCTCATTGCCAAACAATGATGGATAAAATTTTATAACAACCGATAGTTGCTAAACTCATTTCTTTGTTGCCATTTTGACATAATAAAATCATATTTTGTGATAATTTTGTACATTCACTAGTTAAAATCACAAAATTAGCCGTAAATGCAAAATTATAAAGTAAACGAAAAACACCTTTGGGGATTTCCCACTTTTGTCAAGGTGATCATAAAATTAGCCAATCACAAGCAGGGCTAGGGTCAAGTACATTGAAATGTACTTAAGTACAAGTACTTTGTTAATTTTCAAGTACAAGTACAAATACAAGTCCTTTTTTCATCAAAGTACTTAAGTACAAGTACTTTTCAATATATAAAGTTTACAATTAATTACTAATTGGTTGTTATCCACTTATTATTATCTTTATAACATTAAAAGGCCCACTTTTATTGTTGTTTATTCTATTTAAGTGACAATAGAGGTTTCCCAAAACAACAGATACAACAAATAAAACAATACCCAGCCTGTTACGGGGCTTATAAGTCACTTTACTTTAAAGATTAAGCGTTGTGATGATGGAAAATTTTACAGAACATGATATTTACCTACAAATAAGTAAATAGTACTAAATACATGTAACCAGTTAGCCTAATACAGTAATACTATACATAATAAGTATTATATTAACTAGTTTTTGTAAATAAAGTATAAGAGAGAAAGCAGAAAGCTTGCCGTGTATTACATTCTCCTTTATGAAATATATATGTTTCTCTGGAATACAATGTTAGCAAATTGCGATTCAATAAAAGTGACAAGTAAACAATGAACTAATTCTCACCTTCAAATGTTTGACAAAATTTGAAGTGACTTTTTTGCTGCCTGTTATAACCCGAGTACAATGTTTACACTTTGCTCTGACACTCCTTTCTGTATTAGCTGGAATCTCAAAATGCTTTAGAGCAGCAGCCATTATAACACAATGTGAATACCATAAAGTGAGTTGTTTGTCAATCCCCCTGTCCCAGTATTTACAGTGGTCACACATGATCATGGCCAGTAAAAGAAATAATCGTTTTTCTGTAATCAACAGTCTTACCTACTCCAACAATCTGCTGATCTCTATTCATGTGTTGAAAAAAACTCATTTCTGAGCAATTATATTGCAGAGACTGTGTTAATCTAGTCCTTGCGATTAACTTTGGCATATTGAAAGATCTTAAATGCCCAGGTGCAATTTACTAAGAATACTGATACCTGGGTAGATATTATTAACTGAGATCAGGCAAGTTCAAAGCAAACAGTTATAAGAGGATTAAAGAGGGGGAGTAATATGCAATCTTGGAACAATTGTCCCACTTTTTAAGATGTGATTGGCTTATTGGATTGAAACTTTAATAATTTGATGCATTATTATTATCAATTATACTAAACTTTTTAAAAGAAACAGTGTTATCAAATTGAATCAAAAATAACTGTGAAACTTAATCTAAATGAAAGAAAGTTTATCAATAAAGATATGGAAAAGGCTAAATTCAATTGTAATGATTATATAATCATAGTATAAAGTGTTATGATCACACAAATTTTTGAAAAATTAGTTAAAATTTATTAAAACTAAAAGTACTTAAAAAGGACTTAAATGTACTTGTAAGTACATCAGATTTAAAATGTACTTAAGTACAATTCAAGTACATGTACTTGAAATTTGGAAATGTACTTAAGTAGATTTAAGTACTTTAAGAAATATACTTAAGTACAAAGTACATTGACCCCAACCTTGAATTCACAAGTGAGGATACATAAAGCATGATATGGAGTGAGGGAGACATTTGTGAAAAGCTTATATTTTGGTTATATTTGTGATGACTTATGTCCATTTCTTTGTTTTATTTCATATTTGATTTTTTTTTTTTGTCTGGTTTATACTTTTGATTCCATGATCGGCGATGATCGATCTTTGTTCACATTTTTCCGATCCGAACATCGACAGGTAAAATAGTAGCGATCTCCCAGCACTAGTATTTACACAGTACTCACATAAATTAGGTTTTCATTACATTCTGGTTCTTCTGTCAAAGTCACTTTGTTTTTTGCCACTTGACCTAACAAGGCAATTTGCGAAAACGTGGCATTTGATTTTTGTCAATAATATAATTCCTAACTGAAGGGAAAGTAGAGAGCTTAACAGGTAAGCGGGTCGACAGGTCAGTCAAGCACAAATCCCTGAAAAAAGGCCATCAGGAAAAATGCCCATCAAGTGAATCCCATCAGCAAAAAAGCCCATCAGGAAAATTGCCCATCAGCTAAAATGATGGGTAGGAAAACTGCCCATCAATTTTTCAAAATTTCTTTACAACATATAATTCATCTATTATTTATAAAAATCTGATGTAAGGTAATGATGAACTATATTTACAATTGATTAAGGCCCACTTCTATTTCAGGTTTATGCATAAGTTTCATAAGTTTATTTATTTATTTATATCAAAGGAAGAGTGCACAAGTTTCTTAAGTTTTTTATTTACACCAAAGGAAGGATGTATGTGGTGTGTCTACTCAGGTGAGATAAATAAAAAGCTATTGTTTGTTGTATAATCTGTGTATGAATTGTTTAAAAGCTGAGAACACATCCATTGATGGGCAGTGTGTGAAGGTAATTGTAAATTCCAACTTAGTGTTTCTTTCTTTATCTTTCCTCAGTATAAATCAAATGATGGGTCGAGAGTGGGATTGTATTTGTATTATAATTATTTCTGTTACTTCTTTCATTTATTTATATCAAAGGAAGGCTGCATCTGAATGAAATAGTGCTAAAAATTGTATTATCATGTTAGCTGATATTAGCCTGTAATGTATTGAAGTTGTATGACCATGTTGAGTTGTTCTTAATCAAATAAAGTTTGTTTAATAGGTTGTATTATGTTAGTATTTTAAATAATACACTAAATTAAAAACAAAAATTATGGACATAAAAAATTATCAGTATTTTGAATAAAACACTAAATTAAAAAAAAAATTGATGGGCAATTTTCCTACCCATCACTTTAGCTGATGGGCAATTATCCTGATGGGCTTTTCTGCTGATGGGATTCACTTGATGGGCATTTTTCCTCATGGGGGCTTTTTTCCGTACACTGTCAAGCACACTCTTAATTATAACCTGCCGACCAGCCGATCTAGCTGTATACTTGCCTACCCACCCATAATAATATTTATACTAGTATATACTATATATCATTATATTGACGGAACTACTTTCACCTATTTCTGTCGGGGGAATTCTGTAATTTAGCCGAAACTGTAAATTGTGTATTGTTAAAAGGTTTATGGTTAATCCTTGCATATCCATCATCACTCATAATTTGGCCTATTATGTGTATTTTGACAATAAGGTAAAGCAAGAATTCTTGTTTTTCAACAAATATTAAAACATCTATGAACATTAAAAAACTGTCATTCTTTTATTTTAATTAAATGTGCAAATAATACTGTAAAACTTGCCATTAAAAGTCACATTTACTACTTGCTTTTTAAAAAGGCCATAAAACGGCAAACCACCATAATAAATTAACAGTAAAAAATGCAGGCAACTGGCAAACTTGGGTAAGTGACGTAATTGGATAGCTGACCAGTAGGAACAATATCATCTAAACCATGGCATATGCAGAAGTTTATCAGGACTTGTGGTTTTAAAACACGAATTCTAACATGACACGGATGTGTCTGTCATTCTGATTGGCTGAGAGCGATTTCTAAACCGTCTAAAATTCTGCATCAAAAATAAGGCGATTCCATCAACTTCCTCATGTATTTCAAATAAACAGAAGAAATTTTTTTCCTTTACATTAGTTACGGTGCAAAATGTTTGTAAAAAGGGAAAATTTCTTTTAAAAGAAACAATTCTTTTAAATGTAAAAGAAAATAAACAGAAAAATTTTACAGTATATCTTTGGAGGTAAAAAAATCATCCCTGTTCAATCGATGGAACAGCCATAATGGCGGCGCTCTATTGTGTTCACTTGGATAATTTTTTTTTTATCTTACTGCAGTACAAGTGTTTTAGGTATTTTATTTTAAACAGTTATGTTAGAATAAGAATACAGCACTTAAAAACCCTCTAAACGCAGAATTTTAGACTGGTTGGCGTGGTCAGAGCACGAAGGCGTTTTTCATGCTATGTACTAGGCGTATTTCACAACCATAATCCGTCTAATCTAGATTCGTCAGATCAACAGATTCGCTTGTGTTGTGACTTGAATCTGAATCCGGATTATGAATCGGATTCAGATTGCTTGGATTACCCATAATTCTTTGAAAAATAATGGCGGCAACATGTGGCAGGAAATTTTAACATTTAGCAAATTTTTATTATACTGTGATATTAACCATATTGTCATTTATCCAACCAAGCCAATGATGATTGCCATGCGCATTTTTCTCTTCTGCACCATGTTCATGACTGCCACTCATCTCAGGAGTGTCTCCCAAAATTTCACTGGAAGTGGATTCCTCATTCCCTCCATGTTGAGGATTGCTAAAAATTACTCTTATAGCTGCTCCTGCCATGTTTTTCTTCCTACTGTAAAACAGAGTGGGCTTATGCTATTGCTTCTTATGTGTGGTGATGTTGCCATGAATCCTGGACCGGTTATGCTTGGTTCAGTGAATGCGAGGTCAATTCGTAATAAGGGCCCTCTCCTCTCTGATAAAATAGTATCTCACACCTTTGATTTCCTCTGTCTCACAGAAACACATATTTGTTCCACTGATTCTGATAGTTTCCTTTGTTCCCTCACTCCTGATGGGTTCTCATTGATACATAGGCCACGTTCAACAGGTATTGGTGGTGGTGTTGGTTTCTTCATTCGTGAATCATACAAATATCGCAAGGTGGATACCCCAAATTATAGTTCCTTTGAAAATATTGTCATATCAATTTCAGTTTTGTGCCGAACTTTGCTCCTTGCTTCTATCTATCGTCCCCCTGGGCTGTGCTCTTCCATTTTTTTAGAAGAATTTTTGTCCTTTTGTTTGTTTTCTGTCTTCTGTTGATTGCAATTACTTCATCTGTGGTGATTTCAATATACACGTTGATGTACCTTGTACTGATAGTTACAAACTGGAATCCCTTTTAGAATCATGTAATCTAACAGTCAGTTAACAATACCACTCACTTGCATGGTCATATCCTTGATCTCATTCTTTCCCCCAGTGATCAAGATATGTGCATGCATGCTGACATCTGTAAATTCATATCTGATCATGCAGTCATTAAATGTGCTATTGACGTTCCTTCCTCTCTTGCTAACTGCCAAACAAGAGTTCCCTATAGGAGGTACCATTGTATAAATATGTCCAACTTTAGGTCTGACCTTAAAGATATGCCTTTTGTGAAATGTCCAGCAAATTCTGTCTCACAGCTCTATGATCAGTACGTACATGACTTGAGTCGTATCCTTGACAGGCATGCTCCTCTTGTGTGCACTTTGAAGACGAAACAGCATGCTGACTGGCTGTCAAGAGAGTTATCGCCTTGCAAAGTCACTCAGACGTCAATTTGAACGTGCTTGGCGAAAAGATAAAAGTCAATACAACAGGAGTCGTCTTCGGCGTCAAATCGCCTGGTGTAATCACCTTGCCAACAGGGACAAGACTGTCTTTTACAGGAAACTTATCTCCGACAACAGCCATGATTCTAAGAAACTATGGCGGGAGTTACACAAAGTCCTACATAGATCCCACAGCACTACTTTGCCCACCTGTGAATCCTCAAAGTCATTTTCTGATTGTTTTGCTACATTTTTCTCAAATAAAATCATGAAAATCTGTGAGAGTTTCTCCTCATCCGAGTCCTGTAGCATTGTACATCCCCCCCTTTGACCCTCCTAAATTAACAGTCTTTACTCAAGTCACTCAAGATGAAATTGGTAAAATAATCAGCAAATCACCCACCAAATCATGCCTGTTGGACCCATTGCCCACATTCCTTAAGGAATGTATTGACATCCTTCTACCTATCTATAACCAAATTGGTCAATTGTTCGCTCCGGGAGGGACTGGTTCCAGATGGGTTCAAAAAAGCTGTAGTCACTCCACTCATAAAGAAGGCCTCACTTCCTGTTGAGGATTTGAAAAACTACCGCCCAGTATCTGGACTTAGCTTCATTTCTAAACTGGTGGAACGTGTACTTGCTAAACAGCTGGTTGACCATATTCATCGACATGGTTTGGAAAACTCATACCAGTCAGCATATAAGTCAGGTCACTCAACGGAAATGGCTCTGCTTTCCATCAAAAATGATATTCATTTGTCACTATCTCGGGGTGAAGCTACTGCCTTGGTACTTCTGGATCTCTCGGCCGCCTTTGATACTATTGATCATTCCATTCTCCTCAGCTGTCTTCTGGATTGGTTCGGTGTTGGAGGCTCCGCTCTCAAATGGTTCTCTTCTTATTTGACAGCAGGTTTGGGGTCAAATCCTTGAAAAAGGATTTAAATCCAAATCCTTTGATTTTTTTCAAATCCAAATCAAATCCAAATCCTTACTTTTTCAAAAGGATTTAAATCCAAATCCTTTTTGAAAAAGGAATTAAAATCCTTTTGAAAAATATGCTTGAATAAACTATGATGGATGTGTACTATAATATCTACTGTACTATAACAGAAGTAACAAATTAATTAATTAGTAACAAATACTGTAAATAATTTGAAATTAAATGAAATGTTAATCTAATTAAAAGTTTGTGTCGCAATGTTCCTGTTTATATTTGTTCAAATTTCAAACAAATGTATATATCAAAAGTCATATTACTGACCACAAGCATGTATAACAGTAGCCTTATTATAGAAAACAAGCAGAACTAAAGTGACTTATATAACTTTCTTTAGACAAAAGCTGAATATACACACCAATAGATGTCTTAGCAGGTTTGAAGAGGCTTTTGTTAAAGCAGAAATAATAGCTGTGTAATGTTTGCACTTGGCTTTGAAATTCCCATTCACACCCTGGGGGATGTCAATGTGTTTTTGGAATAAATGGGATTAAAAGAAATGAGGCATCTTTTACACACAAACAGACAAGTTAATTGCATTTCCAAATCCAAAGCCTCTTTCAACTATGCTCCCATTGCTGGTCAATGTGTATTTCTATCCTGTTTATGAAGTTTATAATATGTTTATTAAGTTTACGAAAGCTAAGTGCTATTTCATCAAAGTACCGAGGCTTCTTCCAACTGTATTCCCTTTCCTACTCACTGTAAACTACAAAGATAATATTACATGTAAAGCAACAATTGTATTTTGTTTGTATACTTTTGCAGCCTGCACAAGATTACTAGAATTTGTTTACATATTTTATAAAAAGGACAAAGAAGCATTAATACATTACATATTAAAAATAGACACACATTACACTATTAAAATTTAAAGGATTTTAAAAAGCAGAAGGATTTGCCCAAAAACAAAAGGATTTAAATCAATTCCAAATCCAAAATCCTTTTTTGGCAAAAGGATTTCAAATCTTTTAAAAAAAGGATTTAAATCCTTCAAATCCAAATCCTCAAAGGATTTGACCCCAACCCTGTTTGACAGAACGCTTTCAGTCTGTTAAGAACTTAAGATTGGTTCTACTTTGTCTGATTTAGAAAAACTGCTGTTCAGTGTGCCTCAGGGTTCTGTTCTGGGTCCTCTCCTATTTTCTCTTTACACATCTCCCCTTAGTACTCTGATTGGTAAACACAAACGCATAAATTTCCATTTCTATGCCGACGATTCACAACTTTATGTCCATCTGTCACACATGAATGCCTCAGCTGCTTTTGATAAGTTGAACAGATGCCTTCAAGATGTTAAGGAATGGATGTCGGTTATCAAACTTAAACTTAATCCTGATAAAGCTGAGTTTATACTTTTTGGCTCCAAGAAACAGAGAGAAAGGTTAAATGTATGTTTCCCAATTGACATCTTGGGTAACCCCCTTCACCCACCGAGTCAGTCAGGAACCTGGGTGTGTGGTTTTGACTCTGAATTTTCTTTCTCTAAACACATCCAGAATGTTTGTAAAAGCTGCTTTATTCAACTGAGGGATTTTAGAAATATTAGGCAGTTCTTGACTCAGGATGCAGCTGTGTTGGTTACCAATGCTTTTGTTAGTAGTCGGTTGGACTACTGTAACTCACTTTTCAGGAGTCTGTCCAAATTCAATCCTCACAGATTACAGTCTATCCAAAATAGTGCAGCTAGAATTGTTACAAATTCGAGTAAATATACTCTGATAACTCCGGTACTCAGGAAACTCCATTGGCTCCTTGTTCAGTTTCGCTCAGAGTTCAAACTGGCTACCCTGGTGTACAAGTTTATTCATACTGGTTTCCCAAAATATTTCACTCCATATCTATCCACATACCACAATACCTACAATACTTGACGTAGTCAGAGTGTCGCCAATTTCCTCAATGTACCAAAATTTCAACCTACAATTCACAAGTCAACTAAGCAGTTTGGTTTCAGTTTTGCCTTTGATGCTCCCACTGTTTGGAACTCACTTCCTGAAGACATTTGTGCATCACCCACTATTGCCTCTTTTAGAAAGAAGCTCAAGACCTATCTCTACGCAAAAGCTTATCCTCCTTAGCTCATTTTCTCTTATGGCTTCTCCGTGGTGCTGACCCATTTCTGTCCCTGGACTTTGAATTTGCATATTGCTATAGTCTTGTTGTGCCTTAGAGTCCACTACTCAGTGGAGATTAAGCGCGACAAAAGTCAAGTTAGAGTTAGAATTATAATGTTATATTACTGCATCATAATTTATAATAATATATGATATTTATGTTTGTTGATGTTATGTTTTAAATTTGGATTCAGATCTACAGAAAATTGTATTTCACAAATCTAGCTAATCCAAAGAATCCAAATCTGAATCTAGAT
The DNA here is from genome assembly GCA_964017235.1 of Sabellastarte sp. h YS-2021. Classification (NCBI taxonomy): domain Eukaryota; kingdom Metazoa; phylum Annelida; class Polychaeta; order Sabellida; family Sabellidae; genus Sabellastarte; species Sabellastarte sp. h YS-2021. Next base: position 79,663,267 of record OZ024935.1, on the reverse strand, counting down.
TCGACGGATTATGGTTGTGAAATAGGCCTAATGTTTTGTTTTCCTACTGCTACCCTGCATAAGTTGGCCGCCCTCACCACACCTTCACTGGGCTTTAACATGAGTGGCCTACTACACTCTGAAATCATGTATTATTGTTAAACTTACTATATGCAACAGTTTTCATTCGTGTACAATAACCTATTTGTCTTTCTGGAGCCTGTAGATGAGCCGCGGCCAACTTATGCCTGTGGCCAATTTATGCAGGGTAGCTGCTACCCTTCATAAGTTGGCCGCAGGCATAAGTTGGCCGCGCTCACCACATCTTCACAGGGCTTTAATATGAGTGGCCTACTACACTCTGAAATCATGTATTATTGTTAAACTTATTATATGCAACAGTTTTCATTGGTGTACAATAATCTATTTGTCTTTCTGGAGCCTGTAGATGAGCCACGGCCAACTTATGCCTGCGGCCAACTTATGCAGGGTAGCAGTATAGTGGCATTCTACCAGTGAACTAGTGCTTCCGCGAGCCGTCAAAGTACCGACTCGAGTTTCATGAATCACCGACGAGTCAACTCGAGTTGAACTTGAGTCAATAACAATATTTCAAAACACCCAAACCTTAAATATATATGCACTAATATGATTCCTTTCATAATGAAATCTATTTTTAACCATATTCCAACAAAATTTGTCATATTTTACCTGCAAAATAAGGATCAACATTCTCGCCATGTTGTGAAATAAAACGGACGTTTTGATTGGTTGTTTTTCCAGGTAAGATATATGGAGAGAAATCATTGGCTTTACGTTGTAATAGATAAATATGAAGGAAAATATTAAGGAAACAAGTCAAATTGTGCTTTTATTGCATCTTTGTAAACTGGCAAGTGCTTTAGTTATAAACTTTTTGCAGTATTTTAAAGGAACTCGCATTCACGAGTTGAACAAAAACGATATGAAACTCGAGTTGGCGAGTTGTCACGAGAGCACTACAGTGAACGCCAGCCTAGCTACCAGTGAACGCCCACCTTATATATCTTTATTAGAGGTCAAGGACAAATGCTTCTATTTGTAAACCAACTGGGCGTTCACTTGTATTTCCGGTTTGCGGTAAAAACGGTCGATAATAAAGATTAATTGTCAAAATATAACACTTTCAAAGAAATGTTGAACAGCATAAACAAAGCATTAATTGTACTGTATATATATCATTTGATAATTTGGTTCAAGAAGAATATAAGCTAAACTTGCTAATGTATAATAAATTTTAAATATTATCTAAAGGACGGGCGTTTACTGGTAGAAAGCCACTAGCTGAAAATGAAATTATGTGCAAGTCGCCGACAAAACAACTCGCAGACAGCAATTCGCTGACAGTGGATGACTGCATATATGCTTCTATTTTAGAAAGTATTGCAAGGAAATGCCAGGGGAAATCCGTGACCTCATATCTTCTCATGAATATTAATAACGTGAGTGTACATGGCCGTGAGTTCTGGAGTTTAAAGTATTTAAACAAGTCTACTTTTCGTCTGCAAACGTGATTAATTTCATTAACCAATGAAATAACTTGTTACTGAAACCTCACTCGAATAAAAAAAATATATTTTACAGTTCCGATTTTGATGTAGCAATATTTTACAAATAAGAAGATCCAGGAAACCAGTCTAATTTTCATCTGCAAACGTGATTAATGTCATTAACCAATGAAATAATTTGTTACTGAAACCTCACTCAAAGTATAACAAAGTTCGTATATTTTATAAGATTGTCGGCGAGTTTTGTCGGCGAGTTGCTGTCTGCGAGTTGTTCTGTCGGCGACTTGCTCATATACCCTAGACCGAGTTTCTGTCCCGTCGCCAATTGTTATTGATATATACTGATGGACACAATGGCGAGGGACAGAGCTCACATGTACTTGTTTTCTGTGTAAATCTCGAACTGTGGGAAATAAAAATTATTTCACTTACTTTATAAACTAATTATTATGTCCATGTAGCTGTATCTGGTTTACAGTACATATGCTGTTTAACCAAACTGCTTTTACAAGCAAAAAAATTCTTTTATAGATAACTATGTACTGTTGACGGTTTGTTTACATTTTAAAAACAGGTTGAAATACATGCATGCCAGTTTGATTGGCATTTAAATATTAGTGAACGGCACATAAATATAAAAAAATAATTCAAATAACACTTTATACTTGTTGTAATATGTCTAGAAATATGCCGTTCAAAATTTACACAAAAAACAAGTACATGTGAGCTCTGTCCCTCGCCATTGTGTCCATCAACATATCAATAGCAATTGGCGACGGGACAGAAACTCGGTCTAATATACCCTGAAAATCTATGGGCGATAAATCGGGAATATTAAATATTTCACTTATGAATAAAAGAAGACTACAGAAAAAAATTATGACATAAGATATCTGACGCGTTGTCAGTTTTACCGTGTCACATACCTGAACTAACTAGATGTGGGGAAATATTACCATCTCTGAGGGTTGACAAGGAGAAACAATAAACCGGAAGTCTCTTTTATACGATAAATAAAGTTAAAGTGGCACAGTATTAGGTGGGAACTACACCTACACCCGAAATATATTGATTTAAAACAGCGAAACCAAAGCCTCCTAACTCATATTCAGCACGGAAACAAATAACTTATTGGAAAAGCAGTAATATAATGCACAAACTCTGTTTATTTACCATAAGTGACTTCTTAAATACATGTATATTGAAAGTAAGTATAGGTATATTCATAGATCTTAAAAAAGCCTTTCATACAATTGATCATTCAATCTTATTAAAAAAATTACAATTTTATGGCATAAGAGGTACAGCATACAAATGGTTAGAATCTTATTTAGAAAATAGAAAGCAATATGTTAGTATAAATGGAATTAACTCAGAATGCAATGACGTCATATGTGGGGTTCCACAAGGTTCTATCCTGGGCCCCAAACTGTTCATATTATATATAAATGATTTATGTAACTCCTCTTTGTTATTAAAGTTTGTTCTATTTGCAGATGACACTAACCCTTTTGTTAAGTGGTGATGATTTTCATTCAACATGTAAAACTGTATCTATGGAATTGAGCAATCTTAATAATTGGTTTGCTATTAACAAGTTGTCTCTCAATGTGGCTAAAACAAACTTTATGGTTTTCTCAAATCGTACAGTACCAAATGATATAGAAGTTACTATCAACAATTATAAGATAGATCAAGTACACACAACAAAATTTGTAGGTGTGGTGATAGATGATAAACTAAATTGGAAGGAACATGTTTTGTATGTTAATAAAAAAAATTCAAAAAGCCTATGTGTAATGTGTAAAGTAAAAAGCTACTTGAATGAAGAGGCATTATTAAGTTTATATAATACAATGATTGAACCTTACTTAAATTATTATTCAGAAGTATGGGGTTTATATAATTAGCAGGTAAAACTATTGTATCCAAAATTAATATTTATCAAAACATGTGTATAAGAATGGTATGTAAAATTAGCAGAAATAGCCATACAACAAATTTATTTTAAAAACTTAAAATTCTTAAATTCAGAGATAAAGTTGATTATAAAATTCTTCAATTGATGTATAAAGTAAAACAAAAATCCTTACCTACTAATATTCAGATATTGTTTGAAATAAACTATAGTAAATACTATAATACTAGACAGTTAAATAAATTTTATGTAACATACTCAAGAACAGTATTAAAATCAAGGTGTTTATCCATATATGGTGTGAAAATGTGGAACAACTTAGATGCGGTTGCTAGAAATTGCCTTTCATTTCTTGCCTTTATAACATACTTACAAATGAAATTTTTAGAGAAATATTGAAATATAAAGTAACATGGTGTATTGAACTTATATTGTTATATTACTGATATTTGATATGTTTAAGAAATTTTGTCTAATAATAAATATGTAGTATATGACTAATATAATTTTCAAATATTACTTAAAAGTATTAAATCAGTTTGAATCTTGCGTAAATATATATTCACAATCTATTATGGAAGTATTTTTGGGGTGGTAATTACATAAGTATTTGAGTATACTTCTTCCACTCCCTTTTCATTACAAGTTCATAATAAAATACATTGCTGACAACTTTAATATTATAACATTGATTCTGATATTATTGACTTTGATTCTGATGTTATTGTGTTTGTGTATCATAGCTTGATTATTGTATTTTTTCTTTTCTATATGTTATATATATCAATAATTTATAAATACTATACATATTATATATGAATTTGGAAATAAACTCTATCTATCTATCTATTGTACTGCTGATCATCCGGTGCTGGGTCAACTGCCAACAATGATTTTGCAACACCCTTTACATTTCTTTCTGGAAACACTGTGCCAAGGTGATTCCATTTTAGTTTATTTTATTGTATACTTTTACAGCACTTAATTTTTTCCAAGGCAGACTCTAAGACATGACACCAGACCCAATTCAGTAATCATCATAGCCATAGCCAGGTCAACACCACAGATACACTGGATATTTTATATGCTAGGGAGGAAAAGCCTCTTTGAAGAGTAAGAATTTAACTCTTTTTTCTGAAACAGGCAAGAGTTGGGGTAGAATGAATATTATCAGGCAAATCATTCCAAACTTTGCCAGTATTACAAGCAAAGCTGTGGCTAATGTGTTTTTTTTTTATTATTTATGTATAGATAGGTAATATTAAGGAACCTCCAGGAACCTTTTATCTTGATGGCTGTATCTTGTGCCATATTTTCCACCATGAATAGACAAAAGAGGACTGAAATAGTCAAGATAACCACTGTGAAGAAACTTATAAACCATAGTGGCACTTTTAAAGATACAGCGAAATTTGATTGACAACCGTTGTTTGAGAATAGGATATGCCTGTGAGTATCACAGTTTGTACCAATCTTAGTAAATGTGTTTTAAATGCATTGCAGTTTGCACATTTTGAAACTGGACAGACTTCTGATGACTTCTTCTGAGAGAATTGCAGAAGTCAAGATGACTAATCACCAAGATATTTGTCGCAAGGATAGCAGCCTCGTCATCAAATGCATGTGCTGCCTGACCTTCCTGATATCATGCATTTGCAATTGAACGAAACAAGTCTTACAAATATTGTGGGCATGATCAGGAAATCAGACAAAGTGGAGCATAAGCTTCCAACGAGTTTTCCAATTTGCTAGGCTCTTTCCCTTTGTAGTTCATTCGGCAACTATAACGAGTATTTTACAAAAGATGGCATCCAATAGCCACACATTTCCCTTTTCTGATAAGATGGAGAGTCAATCACGAATAAATCACACAAAAGTCACTTTTGAACACCAGTTTCACATTAACTTTAATGTGAAAAATACCTGTACACTAAAGTTAATAAGAAATATGAAGCTCACTCTACTTTAAATAAAAATTGAAGTAGGATAATGATCCAACTAAGTGAGAAAAAAATTAAAACCATCTAAGCAAGATGGCTACTAACAGAAAGAAGGCAAATCCTGTGAGCTGCTCTGCAGGTTGCATGGCGAGATATATCACTGATATGATAGCAGTGTCCCCAGTGAGAGGGTTGGCTCTATGGAGCCATGTCACTCTGCATTCTGCTTAAAAAAAACTGGCGTTAGTAACTTTTCTGTTGAACAGAATGGCATTTTGGTTTCAAGTCAGACAGTGCTGGCATTCTACATCCCCTTCAACTGCCAGGGTTTTATTTGGACAGATCCTCAACATTTGCCATTTGTGGGAGTTGAACCCAGACATAGGAGAGAGCCTGTAGATGCCAAGCATACTATAACCACCAGACAATTAGGGACCTAATTTCCAGCATAATTAAAATGCTGATAGAAAATTAATAAAATTTGGTATGGGTGATTACTAATATGGAGCCAGTGGAATCAAGTTCAAACATAAACCAAAGAAGTTATTTGTTAGTGCATAGACACATTAGATTTGGCAAGCTCTAAGAACTCTTTGATTATGTTGTCAACAATTTGTTTGGTCAATTAGTTACTAGTAACTTGTTCACAATGCCTAACATCCATGCATCATCATTGAAAATTCCATCGTTGCTGTGTGTGATGATTCAATAGGATCAGAATCAAATTTCATTTACAGTTTCTTTAATTTTAGATTTTATGCTCTCTGAAATATGATAGGATGCAGGTACTGGACTATGTTTTGGTGTGTGATACATTCTTTTTATGGAGGCAGATTGGACTTCAGACTAGACTGAGTGATGGAATGACATTTTAATTTCTCAAAGGTTTAACATGGAAGAATGATTTGGAAGTGGAATAGAATAAATGTGATTCATTGGGTATTTAGTTGGGGTTGCGTTGACTTAAAATATTCCAAATACATCTGAATCTGTTGGCGAAAGGCAAGAATAAAATATTTACCAGCATCAACTGCTCTGATCATATAAAAACTGGATAATCACCACGCATAAGGAAATGATCCAATGTTAGCAAGCCTATTTAAAATACATTAAATAAAAGATGTAATTATATATTACTGAAGACAACACAAATTAAAAGACAGCCATAGTTGTATATAAGTCAAATTTGCAAAGTTATTGCTCAGCTCTCATAATTACTTCACTTGCACTTGTAGTAAATGCCATATAACAGTGGGTAGTTTAGAACATAATACAAAACAATACATACTAGTTGACCAGGATGCAACACTGTAAGCCAAAAGGCATTGTCAAGCAATAAATACATTTCCCATTTTAGTTTGGTAAAAATTTCATGTAAAGATACAACAAACCGAAAATAGCATGACAATAAATCTACTTGATCATGCTATTTCCTGTTAATATACAATATATGAAAACGCATACTTTGCATCATGATAGTATATTCAAGCAAAAGGCAAGGTAAACTATTGACAACTTTTGAAATACTCAGGTCACACCTTTGCATACTGGGGTCATAAACTACAAATTGCTTGTCTACCTTGAGTTTTGGTTTGGTCTGCCTCATCTGGTTTAGGTAGGATGCCTTTGGTGCAATTCAGAAGGATTCAGGTTTGGATGAGACATATTTTTTTTGAGATTTGACATAACTCCGAATGTGTTTTACATTCTACACAATGATTTTTTTTAAATGTATAAAATAGCCATTATATCCTCTCATGAGTTGTATTAAAATATATATGCTGGTGGGGTGAAGGGGATAGATATATGGGACAGCTTTTTCTTCAATATGCACTTGTTAGATTCAAGATATTTTTTCGGATGCATCAAGACAAGGGAGTCACATGGAAGTCAAATACATACAAATACAATTGCACAGAAAAGTGTGACCTAGACAAAAGTGATGACAGCTAGAATACACTTCCTAAACTGTTGGTAATTGCCAAAATAATATATTTGCATAGATCAAGTGGAAACAAAATTCATAAAAAATATTTTATAAATGTTTATTAATGATACATCATTAAAATAAATCCAAATGAATGTTACAATTTAAGGTGTATCCATAAATGTATATCTAAGTATAGATAATAAAGTTTATCTTCTTGTAAAAGTATAGTGTATAAATTTCTTCTTCTTCTGAATTACATTTACAAACTAAATATAACAACACATTTTCAATGATTTGTACTTCTGCTTCGTGTATTTAAAACAAATATAACACAAAATAAAATTACATCACTCAATGTTAATTTGCTTCCTTTTAAGTAATATATCATTACCAAAGGTGATTGATATAATATCTATCAGACTCAAAAATGATCGAGAGAGCTGATACATAAATTGCACTTTTTGTAATCTGTATTACACAATTTCACTTGCATCTACATGTGCAAAATCTATCACCAGTTTCTTGATCAAGATCTTTATTCAAGTTTTAATCAGCATTGTTTAATGAAGGCTCAGGAATGTCAAGGTAAGATTTGAGTATTATTGGTATCTGAAGTCGATATATCCCACTGGGTAAGTTCCAGTTTAAAAGGTCTCTGATAATTGCTCTGCTGATGTGCTTGAGTGAAGGTGGACTGTTAAATTGGGCAGAAGTTTTCAACTCTGTTACCCAACTTGGATCTAAAGGGTAATATCCATCCTTCAAAAGTTGGCCTATATGTCTCCATTTAATGTATGGTGTAGCAGAAACAACTAGAGGCAAGCATTGCCTCAGACCGGCTAAATCGTGAGCAGACAAAAGGACTACATTTGGTGAAAATAATAGAGCTTCTATAGCTTCTCGATACGCCAACCAATGAGTTTGTGTACTGGCACCATACTTGAGAAGCAAATATGTAATATCCACATTCCGGTGTCGTAAAGCAGATATCAAAGGCGTCTGTCCCATGCTTAATGTCATATCCATGAATTTGGATGTCCCATTGTGCATGACCCTACCGAGACAGCCATGGTGTAGAAATATTTGTAACAATGCCTTCCTGGAAGTTTTGATGTAAGCAGAAGGTTCAAATATGTTTGTGTATACATCAACAAATAATGGCTGACACATCAGTTCAACAACCTTTGTGAGTTGACTAGCAGTGCTCGGAAAAGAGGAAAGTGCTACAAACGCAGAATGGATAAACAAGTGACCATGATGACTTGTAGATGTAGTGAGTTTTGAAGTAAATTCCAGAAGATCATGAATCATTGTAAATGATGACAATAATCCACGAGCTAGGTGATCCTTCAATAAATCCACAACAATCACAGCTTGATTTGGCTGGATAAAAAAATCGGATAGTTTTACAAAGATATTTCTTTTCATGGTTTCCTGTCCATCCTTTCCTCTGACACCAGCTTGGTCAGATGTATTATGGCCACAGTCTGAACTTTTACACGCATCTTCAACAGTTGGTTTTACTACATTTACATCACTAGCATAGGGGTGATCTGAATGGATATTTGATATCACTGGTAATGTCTTTGGTCTAACAAGGTGACTAGCTTGTCTGGTAGTGTTAGATTCCATGGAAGAGCTACAGACAGTCTGCCCTGGCGTGATGTTGTTAGAGAAACAGTTGATACAATCAATGCCTCTTTCACTGTTGATTGTCCTGCATGGACTAGTACATCTGTTCAGCTTGACCTCACAATTGCTAGACAACTTGTTTATGTCTGATAAATCCATGCTGACTGTGTTCACTTGGTTTATGCTGAAGCTCTTACTTTGATGTGAGGCACTCTAGACCATATTACCTAGGAAATACACGACAAGGACACAATTTATCTACCAATTTGTAAATACTATTAAAAAAGTATTCTAAATAATTATACCTTAAGCAATAAAGGACAAAATTGGTTTCATGCCTATTTTAACATACATTATGGAAATGACCACCAGTATTTTCTCTAAATTGTCATAAACTGGATTGACATAAACTATCTCTGATATAGGAAATAGGTCACCGTTTGTTAATAACACCTGTTTCACTGTTTTTCAGTTTGCCTACAGACCGTACTGACTCTGCAGTCAGGTGAGTAAGCTTGTGGATTGTGCAACTAATCTTTACACCAAAGCAATCTACCCCTCGTAAACATTCAATATATTTAAATCTTTTGTGAGTGACCATTTTCGCAGTGAATACTATCTGCCAATATAACATGGTATAAACTATTTTTGGTTGTATAGCCCATCATTGTCCACTCTTTTCATGACCCGACCAAGTTTACACCAAAATGGACCTGGTCAATCTTGTCACAAGAGATGGTGAGCAGTAAAAATCTGCTGGTTGGTCTTTTTTTGCTTTCTGAGAGTTGTCAGGATTATAGTGTTATGAGTAATGTTAATAAATCATGAAGGTCCGGAGTAGGTTGTAAGGTCAATTGCTTTGGTTGTATGACTGATATTTAAACAATGTGTTAGTCTACCTTTTCCTGTCATTTTTTATGGGCTGAGTTGTAGCAGAGTCCTCCCACTTTAAAGTCGTGAATAATCGTGACAATGGAACAGTCGGTATTAACTGGACTGGTGCTTTGATGAATACGCATTTAGAAAATATCCCTTGTAATAATCAAATATATATTCTCGAGATTAAATGAATATGGTGTGTATCAATCACATTAAGTTCATCATAAGTTTCTTCACAGTGGTCACACCCAAGCTATTTTGGTCCTTGTTTGTCTATTCATATTGGAAGACACAGCACAAGATATAACTGACCAGACAAACAGTTCTTGGAAGTTCCTAGTTTTTATCCTTCTTTGCATACGTCTAACAAACATTTCAGTTGTAGATATGTGTTTAATGATTCCCACAGTGTGGAAATTATTGGCCCGACGAAATCTGCCAGATTTCAACGATCAGATTGACGATCAGATCTCAAAAAAGTTCAAGTCTCATCTTGTCAACAGGACTTTCGCCTATAAACTTATATGTGCCCGATGTCTCTGTGATATTAAGCTGACTATGTTTATATGAAAAACTGTTCCTTTTATTAGTTTCTCATGTTGCGGCTTAGAGTCTGCCTTGGTAGAAACTAAGAGCTACAAGAGCACTAAACAGAATAGAATTATCCAACTGTAAGTACTCCATGACCTTCACAATGAAAATACAAAGTAAAAACTAAAGCAGAATTACAACATTTGGTTTTGAAAATGCACAATAATAATTACAGCATGTCACTCACAATGTCAGTAAATGATTTAAAATACATGGGCCTTCTTCATAAAACTGTACAGTTATCATTCAGTGGAGGTATATTTATTACTACTTTATGACTCAGTGTCAGTAATTATTATACCTTATGGCAAGCTGTGGTCTCGTTGTTCGACCCACACACAAGAACAAGACATGGATCTATATGACCCAGGTCACAATTTTTGTTAATTAAATGCATGGATAAACCACTGGCTTTGCTCAATCAATGTAATCAATTGGGTTCAATACGAGGGAATCAGGTAAATGTAGCACTTGGGCAGCTGTGTTTGTGGGACTTATCCTCTAACAAATGACGTCTGAGCACTAGGTTGCATACCCAAGTGCCCGTGAAACACTGATCATATTCCACAATGATTATTTTATATTATCTATATCTCAGATACAATAGCACTCCCGGAAAGAATAATTTTCTCTTCTATAACAGTCAGTTGTTTTAATTATGGGTGGAATATTTAATAATGGAGCTAAAGGTATCTGATGATGTTAGTTTGATTAAAAACCATTGTGCATATTAACAGTAACTTTTAAATTGCCCTGAAAGACATTATTTTTATAATGTGTATTTTTGTTGCTTTAATATCTTTACTTACATGAACTACAATACATTTTAAAGCAAGGTTTATTTTCAAAGACACCCCCCCCCCCCCCCCCCCCGCAAAGATTTTAACGATGGAGAGGGAAACATTGATGTAATTGGTTACATCCTCATCTTTGCTCCCACAGGTCCTAGGGTCAATTCCCAGGCTAATATGAAGTGGAAAAGTTAACAGTTGCTTGATTGTTTGTTCGGGTTTTAATGTCGCTTTCAAGACATTGTGTAGGTCATATCATGACGGGTAGTTTTATGGGCAGAGGAAAGCAGTACATACAGTTGGTCAAGGTTCAGTACTGTAAAGTGCCGATCAAAGCAACTACCAGCTTTCGCACTTGAGGTCGGCCCGGGAATATGATCTCCGATCTCAGAGGTGTTAGGGCAGTGTTACCACTCACCCCATAAGTTGCTTGAAAATGTCCAAATATTTTCAGTGTAAAATCTTATCATACAAGTAGCCAGCTGCTTTAATCCATTGTACCAACTCCCGACTGTGATCAAGCTTTTATAATGTGTTAAAAATCTCTCTGATTGTAAGTTCAATTCAAATTGATTGTTCCATCAGACCAGGGCACAAACCTATGAGACAATTGCAAGATTCTTGTTAGACCTAATATTAAGGCCATTCCTTAGTGCAAGATAATTCTCTGAGAACCTGACAGTGCAAATTCAAGACTATTTTAAAATGCACTCATTCATTATCTAATCTACCCCCCACACACAAACTAATTAAAGACTTGAAAGCAAGTATATATTCTCGTCAAATGTTACAAATTTTTTTCCTTTTTGTTCATAAAATATGGTTAGCTCAATTTACATTATGCAAAATAAGAATCTCTAGTTGTAAGTTCAATTCAAATTAATTGTTCAGTCAGTCGAAGGCACCAACTTTTAAAGCAAATATTCTAGTTAGACCTAGTGTTAAGGTCCATACTTAGTGCATTACAATTCCCTGAGAACATGAGAGTGTAGCATACAGGCTGTTATAAAATGCACTCATTCATTGTCTAATAAATATCACAAAGTAAATATTTGAAAGCAAGTCTCTATTCTGGTCAAAGCGGCCACAGTGGCAGAGTGGTAACACTCTCGATTCCCACCTCTGAGATAGGAGTTCGGTTCCTTGCCTGACCTCAAGTGGGAAAGCTGGTAGTTGCTTGCCATTGGTCGGCAGTTTACAGTACAGAATCTTGACCAACTGTATGTACTGGTTTCCTCTGCCCTCCCAACTACCCGTCGTGATATGATCTGTACAGTGTTGAAATTGATGCAAAACCCCAAATAAATAAATAAATATATTCTGGTCAAATGTTGAAAGTTCTTTTCTGCCACCCTTGTTATTAAAATTGGTCAGGTTAAATTACATTGTGTAAAATGACAATGTGTACTGTGAGATTGTTCTTAATCAACACATAAATCATATGAAAGCTGAAATATTTATGTCGGCACCAAACTCTCATTAAAAAATCTCATTCTGTTCTCATATATACCTAAAAACAAAAAGTAATTTAAGGAAGTCTTAGGAAACACGAAAAGGGGTGTTTTTGAACATTGCGAAATTGTAACATGATGAATTTGGTATTTGAACTACTATAGGGCCAGTGTTATTTCTAGGTATACAGTTACAATCTCTGACAAGGATCTAATAATTCCATAAGCATGTTACATCCGGTTGTTACATCTGAATAATTAATAAGTGCAATAAGTTCATTTAAGACATCTTTTTACAAATGTTAAAGAAGACTTACTTAACGAGATTCATTGTTGAATATCACAATTATGTATGTAGATTATATAAGTGGCTTTATTCATATTATTATAATTAGCATATCTTAGTTGCTGTTGAATATTTTTTGTTAGTTCTGCACCTTCGTCTTACTCAATAGGATGTTATTTACGGCAATAAATCTCCATTAAAAATATACAACAGTACTTAAGAAAAAAGAAGACCAAAGTTTAGGTGTACATAGAAAACCAATATGATCTCCGGGTCACCATTATCTGAAAATATGAATATTGTTGTGAAATACATGTATATTGTTTACTAATTTATATTTTATCCAATACTTAGCCTTGCTTAAGACTTTTAACCACTGTGTACAGAAAAAATCTAAGTGAAGAACTTATTGAAGTAACGCAAGACTAGAAATAAAATATAATTATATAAATTTGCCTGGTTTAAGTATTAATTTTTGTGGATTTTTCCCGAGGCAATAAATGAGTGCATTTTATTACAATGTGAATTTTAAACTTCTTTAGTGAATGAAATGTGCACAGAAAATTATAGTGCACTAAGAAAGGAGGTGGTACTGGGTATGATACTTATATGGATACAAAACATGTCATCGGGTCATCCTAGACTTGCTCCAAGTCTTTGTATTTCTTATTCCACAAAATCTAAACCTGACATACATGGAATCATTATGAATCCATACAATACAAAGACTTATCTGAAATACTTTTGTCAGCCCCACATTCTGGTAAAAAAGTCATTCAGTCCTCATATAATACCTAAGACAAAAGGACTTGAGGAAAGTCTAAGTCATCCTTGAGCCTCTGTCTTTCAGTTAGGGGAGTGTCAGTAACTTAAGAGTTGGGCTGTACTTGTACAATCGGATGGGTCATATAGCGCTCGAGTCCTGTAGTACATGGAGATATTGTGCAGAGTATAACTACACAAAACAATACAATAAATAAAGTGATAAGATTTTACAATATAACTTTAAGGACCTGAATATTCATTATTAATCAGTAAAATCTGAAAATTATTGGCCCTGTTCTCCGCCTCAATTTTCTTAAATGTTTGTGCCCCTTCTGTGCTTAGATAACGTATCTTACATACACAAGTAATACCTCACTTTCTCAAGAACAGCATGACAGATTAGAAGGCTATTACTTCCAATATGAGCCTTAAGGAAGGCTAGCCAGTATTTCCAAACAGTATGATAAATCCTGAACAGTTGTACCTATCATTTTCTGTATTAGTTGGAATTTTCAGTTGGGATCTATTTTAACTATTTTAGCAAATGAAGTTGGACAGTGAAAACTCATTCCTATTATAATTCAAAAGCTGTACTTGTTTTTCATTAGACTTTCCTCAAGTCCTTTTGTCTTGGGTGTTACATGAGGACTGAATGACTTTTTGGTCAGAATGTGGGGCTGTATTTCATCCCTCAGTAATTTCCCAACCGATCATGATGGGTTCATAATGATTCCATGTATGTCAGATTTGGTGGAATAAGAAATACAAAGACTTGGAGAAAGTCTAGTCTTTCACTGAAACAGGATGATGAATTCATGCTTATGGTTATGTTTGGGACTAAAAAAACCCTCTCGAGCTTAGTCATAACTTTCCACATAATCTGTGCAATCCGGATTCAGATTTGAATTCATTGGATTAGTTAAATTTCTGAAATGCAATTTTTCTGAGATAAGATTCCAAAATGAAAAACCAAGTATGATAAACCACTATAAATATCATAAAAAATACCTAATTCTCAAAATTTGCTGCTACAATTAGCCACCATTCTTTTGCAAAGCATTATGGGTAATCCAATGAATCTGAATCTGTGACTCCATCTCTAGAGATAGATCAAAGATTCATAACCCGAATTAAAATTCGGGTCAAGTCACAAGTAAATCAGTTTATCTGAGGAATCTAGATTCCATGGATTATGTCTGTGAAATATGCTTATTTTATGCTAAACGACCTTGGCATTGTCTCCCTGAATATAGACTGGGTATCTTGGCAGTAAAGATTCAAGAAGGAGCCAACCATCCCTTAACCCCTTCAGCATGTCGATTTCAACATAGCTTGTGAAAGGTTGCCAGACGTTTTTCAAACATTTTGAAAAAGCAGTCCCGAATGTATATTATTTTTTTTCTGAGTTGTGTTGTATTGCCCCAAACATGCACTACTGAAATGTGAATCCCACCAGATCACACTGAATATGTCCCTACCCAAATACAAGGCAAATTGATGATAGTCAACCTGTTTGGTTGTAGCTTGTGGGAAAGATGTGACCTAGGTGTCATATATTAATTGTATTACACATATCGTTATCTGGCCTTGCTTAAGGTTCACGTTTCTTTATAACTGGGGAAAAAAGGGTCTTGCAATTGCATACTGTAATCCAAATATTTCAGCTATTTTGTGCTAATATATCACCTAACATGTACGGGTGCATTATGAACACCAAATCATTGCATAGATGCTTGAAAAAGCGTTTGCTATAAATGCGAATCTCACACAAGGCTAATTATTTTCATTCACTATTGCGCAACTGTAAGTGTAATAAACCGCAATGATTTTACAAGGCTCGTAATTTAGAGGCCTGTTCCACTTCTGCGATATATTGTAAGTCTTGCTCCTGATTGTCAATTTTCAGGAATCGGCAAACTCATACATCTTAATGATCTTAACGCCATCGTACAGACATCCTGTACGAAAAAAAAGGCAGAACTTCTTGATACGTATACAAGTACAGCACTTAGGAGTTCATTGAAAACAGTTTACAAGAATTTCAAACCGTATGAAATTTCGCAAACCTTTTCCCATTCTTATCAGATAGATGACATCGTAACCCATCGTATTGTCATCTTTTTAATCTAACAGCGATCTTAAACCTATCTTACACTGGTACAGTAATATTTTCCCTCTTACAGCAATCAGAAACTTATCTGTTTCATCATAAATCCATCATAAACTAATCAGATATCAATCGTATGGATCGGAAACTATCGCAAACCTTTAGGAAGATTTTCTGAGGCAATGGCAACATCAATTGGAAAGCTATTGGGAAAATATCTTGTGCAGCAGGAATGCATCTGAAACCTCATCATAAACTATACCATGAATCATGGATTTTTCATTGCTTCAAACCTTAAACCTATCAATAAACCACACTCGTAGAAGTCGAACAGCCCCCTAATTGTGCTGTTTCGTTACAACCTTTCTTTCTTGGAATTTTAGACAATTTCCTCTTTTTAGACATGGCGCCTTTGAGGAAAAAAAAAAATTCATTAATTTGCACTTCAGTGTATTTATTATAAAAACATTATATTCCTAGTTATACAATTCTCCATGAATACAGACTTCACACAAATTAAATTGCATTATCGAATTTAATATCAATTAGCTGCTTAAACTGCAAGTGTTGAAAATATTAATTCAGATCGATTTACTGTTGTACAATAAAGTATAATTGATTAAATAACATACGGATAAATTACAGTAAAGTCAATTAAGAACTCAAAACTTACTTTCTAATAATGACATGAAAAACTTTTCATGCTAAAATATACATACCAGTTAATATATCCGAAATTATCCTCTTCTGTGCTATCCTGGTGTGACAGAAATACAATGAATTCCCAGGCAATGCACATTATATGTGTATAAAACTGTCTCTTTAAAACTATTTAATCATACCAATTCACTGATAAGAAAACTGTTATCTACATATCTGCAATACGTTGTTTTTATTTACTATATATAAATTCAACCCAAACTGTCATTCTTTACAATGCACACAAGTATATGTGTAAATGCACATTTTGCATAATATTGACATATGTTGAGTTTACAAATAACTATAAAAGATATGGCATATATCCGACATCCTTGTAAGACTTAAAATTATATACATAAAATCATACAGTTGATAAATACATTGTATATAAATATATGTCATACACATTAAGAGACATACAATAGATGTTTATACACCATAAACTCAATGACCTAATACGGTCTAAATAGTTCTAAGGTCTCTATTGGGGTGTATAACAGTTCATTAAAGTGCACGTTTAAGTGTTTAGGGTTGCATGGGTTGTATATGGTGCAGTATATTATGTCATTAAATAAAACAAGCTTTTGGTGAATTGTTTTTATGTAAAGTGCACACAAATTCTGAAACGTCCTGCAAATGGTCTCACAATTGAAACAAAAGAGAATGTTAAATGCATGGTTTTGCATAAATTTGCATACACAAATGCAACATAAGATATCATATCCAGTGTACTGTATAACCTTAACAGGAGTCAGATGTGTATAAGAAAATTTAATGTTTGTCAGATTTGTTTATATCCAAATCCAAAAAAGGATAGAATTTGTCAAATGGAGGGAATTTTACTCAGCAAGCAAGGGGAGAAGCTATTGCAATATCCAAAATGAGTGAGTTTGAGAACTCTTACATACCTCTGCAGATGTGGAAAGTGTATTTATATCTTTCACTTTTATACTAGCATTGCTTAAGGCTCAAATTTGCATGATATCTTTTCAAACATGCACACAGATATTTGGTATTCATAAAGCACTCATACATGTTAAGAGATAGAACCTAATCAGACAGTTCTTAGCTGTATGCTGCTATAAAAGTCAGTATATGTATGAGTACATTATAGAAACTGAAACTCCATTATCTGAACTGGGGACTTTCCCTAACTACAAAGAAACTTGAGCCTTCAGCAAGGCTACTTTTATACCACAGTTTCTTAACAGAAAAAGGCAGATATTGATACAATTTGAACACAGGAGGACTAATAAGATTTCTCCATTGTTTGTTTATATATTCCAGTAATTGGGAAAGAATTGGTCCATACCTTGTTTTCTTGGTCACTGGGATCCGTGAAGTGAATGCCTGTTTTCGTCCTTTACATTGGAATGAAGGTTTGAACCCAGAACACCAAAGGCTGAACACAAATGTCTTACCACGATGCTGAAATGCATCATTCTGTTTGCCCAACACACACACTCAAACAGGATTTATGCAATGCTATTATCACGTTTTGCTTGTTTGTCCGTCTGTTTTATGACTGTGCACATTATTTGAAAATTACACCTGTGGACAGGACAGTCCTGTCGGACATGAAAACAAAATATGACAGATGTGTTTTTATTGAATATTAATATTGAAATGAAATAAAGACATACAAACAAAAATATAAAACACAAGAAGTATGTAGGTGTTAACATATGATTTTATGCTTTTAGAGGGAACTCAATTTGCAAGACAATTTACATTTGTGTGCGACACAAATGTCCTATCCGATGCACTGTCCATGGATGAATACTTCAGTTTCGGTCAATATTTTTGCATTAGATGGGCTTCCCCATGGCAAAGTCTTCAACAAAAATGGTCATTGAGACTTGGCACAAACCGGGTGATGATTTGTCTTCCTTCAGATACTGCTTGTTAAAAAGCATAGCTTTCAGCCCTTTTATATATAAAAAATGTCAAAAAACTGAAGGTCGCTTAATTTGCACTGGTCAATCCAGGCCCATGTTATGTATGATACACAAGTTTCAGACACAAGACTTGTGGTAAGAGGTATCCGAAGGCTAGTCCTTTTGAAAATATGTGGGAAAACCTGCAAAACATGTGGTTTGTCACACGTGAAAAGATAGGTAGCAGTTAAAATGGAAAGATCTCTTTTATGACCTGATGCTGTCTGTGAGGATTCATAAGGATCATCAACTGGCCCCAACACCTCATGAGCATTAATTGGCAGACTTTGGCCTGGCTTTTCAGTACTGTCTAACATTATGCAAACGTATGTAATATTTCATCATTATACACACTGTATCAGAAGTCTTTCTGGTCTGAGAGACACATGTCCTAAGCTAGCCAAGCTAAATAAATACATGAGAACATAAATTTAATAAATAATTATAATTCACACACTTGTGCCAATATCTGTACATATTAACGCTTGTGACAAGGCTAGGCAGACTTTTGCGACTAATTTTCTCATTGGAAAATATATGCATAGTGTTCTGCTCCATTTTCACAGAGGAGTACAGAAGATTAATCATAAGATAATTTAGAGCACCTTAAAGATAAATAATGGCACCATAAAGATAAATAATAGCACCATAAAGATGAGTCACTATAGTAGGGCTGTGCAGGTACAAGTACTGAATACTTATTTTGGGCCTGGTTGTGTAGTGGGTAACACACTCACTTCCCAACTCTCTGAGGGTGGTGGTTTGAACTCTGGACCAGGCCCCCATCTGGGAAAGTTGGTAATTGCTTACCGATGCCAAGCAGTTTATGGTGCAGATTCTTGACCAACTAGTATGTACTGGTTTCCTCTACCAAAGAAAAAGTGATCTCTAGAAGCTCGAGACTCACTAGAGTACATAGCACACTTTCATAGCAAGGAAGAGGCATGATCCAATTTCTCGCGAGATATTATTTAACAAGAAAACAATCTCTCTCTAAAACCTTGGTTTTTATGGTGGATCAATTGCATTTCACATCTACCCACAACTTTACCTGGGGACGATTTCACAAAGGGACTCAAGTCCAGATTTAGACTTCAATTTAAGACATTGGTCTTAAATTTTGTCAACAGAATGTTAAGTCTGTGGTCTTAGACTTAACAGATTTCACAAAGCAGCTAAGTCCATGAAATTGCTAAGTTAGTGGACTTAACTTTAAGTCTGGGAGATAGTGGGCTTAAATTTTGTAAAGAGGACTTAAATATGGCCGCTATAAACTTTTCTCCATTTCAAAATTTGAAATGGCTGTAAATAAAGTACAATTATACAGAACACCTTACTGAAGTAGTCTTTTGGAAGTTTATATGATGTAACAAGGTTTTCTATTTCAAAACAGCACTTATCCTTAGATAAAATACACCAAATGAAGGAAATAAAAGGTGATATGACATAGAAAACCACTGTGGTTATTTGATAAGCTTAGACTTAGATAAGTCACCCTTGTGTGAAATCCATTTAAGTCACAGACCTAGCTAAGACCAAGGTCTTAAATTTAAGTCCCTGAGTGCCTTTGTGAAATCGGCCCCTGATATTTTACTGAAAAATAAGGTCCTTGGTGGCCCAGTGGGTCAGCAGGTTTTGGATCTAGTTACAGGTTGCCAACTCTGTGAGGGATCTACCCCCACAAGTGATATACTGATGAACACAATGCTGAGGGACAGTACTTGTTTTCTGTATAAATTTTGAATGGCAGCTAATTAATGCATGTACCTAAAATGTCCTTATAATGACTACATAGATGTGTCCAGTTTATAGCACATGTGAAGGCATTCCCAACTTGGCTCTGGAATGATGATTTTTTTAAAACTCGATTTTGGTGTTGCGCATTAGAGTCTGTCTGGCAGAGATTAAGCGCCATAAAAGTACAGAATAGAATAGAATGTTGTTACACTGAACCCCTTTTACAAACCAGAAATTTTCTTCAGTAAGTAACATTGCAAAGGTGAAGTTTTGTTTACATTTCAAAAATGGGTTGAAATATATATAGCAGGTAGATAGGCATCAAATATTAGTGAACAGCATATATATGTTGTATTGAATGTGGATAACCATTGAATGTGTACATTCAATGGGTCAAGCTATTGAATGTGTACATTCAATGGGCAAATCATTGAATGTGTACATTCAATGGCTGAGCTGTGGAATGTGTAGATTCTAATTCTAATTCTAATTCGACTTTTATAGCACTTAATCTCCACTGAGTAGTGGACTCTAAGGAGCAACAAGACAGTAGCAATATGCAAATTCAAAGTCCAGGGACAGAAATAGGTTGGCACCATGGAGAAGCCATAAGAGAAAAAAAGATAAGGAGGATATGCCTTTGCGTAGAGATAGGTTTTGAACTTCTTTCTAAAAGAGGCAATAGTGGGTGATGCAAGAATGTCTTCAGGAAGTGAATTTCAAACAGTGGGAGCATCAAAGGCAAAACTGAAACCAAACTGTTTAGTGGACTTGTGAATTGTAGGTTGAAATTTTGGTACATTAAGGAAATTGGCAACACTCTGACTATGTCTAGCATTGTAAGTAGTGTGGTATGTGGATAGATATGGAGCAAAATATTTAAGGAAACCAGTATGAATAAACTTGTACACCAGGGTAGCCAGTTTGAACTCTGAGCGAAACTGAACAGGGAGCCAATGGAGTTTCCTGAGTACCAGAGTTATCCGAGTATATTTATTCGAATTTGTAACAATTCTAGCTGCACTATTTTGATAGACAGTAATCTATGAAGATTGAATTTGGAGAGACTCCTGAAAAGTGAGTTACAGTAGTCCAACCGACTACTAACAAAAGCATTGGCAACCGACACAGCTGCATCATGAGTCAAGAACTGCCTAATATTTCTAAAATCCCTCAGTTGAATAAAGCAGCTTACAAACATTCTGGACGTGTTTAGAGAAAGAAAAATCAGAGTCAAACTATACACACCCAGGTTCCTGACTGACTCGGTGGGGTGAAGGGGGTTAATTGGGAAACATACATTTAACCTTTCTCTCTGTTTCTTGGAGCCAAAAGTATAAACTCAGTTTCATCAGGATTAAGTTTAAGTTTGATAGCCGACATCCATTCCTTAACATCTTGAAGGCATCTGTTCAACTTATCAAAAGGAGCTGAGGCATTCATGTGTGACAGATGGACATAAAGTTGTGAATCGTCAGCATAGAAATGAAAGTTTACGCCTTTGTGTTTACCAATCAGAGTATTAAGGGGGGATGTGTAAAGAGAGAATAGCAGAGGACCCAGAACAGAACCCTGAGGCACACCGAACAGCAGTTTTTGTAAATCAGACAAAGTAGAACCAATCTTAACAGACTGAAAGATTCAATGGCTAAAATCGTTGAATGTGTACATCCAATGACCCAAGGCATGGAATGTATAAATATTTAAATATGAAATGCTGATATAGATTGCCAAGACTTAATTTATAACCTACACTGGATATTTCGTAGGATAATAATAAGCAATTAAATTAAATGGAATAAAGGTGGCACATTTCACAAATTGACATAAAGAAGGATCAGTCTACAACATTAAACTTAATAAACATATATGTCATGACATAAATTTTATTACATTATTTTTGAAACAGTTCAAGCCTGAGTAATAATTTTATGGTCTTTCATTGTATAATTCTAAAATGTGACAACAATTAATTCATTTAATTTTATGTGTAAAATTTGGGGATTTAATTCTAATTAGCCCCACAGTTGCACCCCTAGAGTATTAGAGAGGTTCATTGGGACAACATAATTAGAAAACAGATTAAGATAAACTTTTTTTAGAAAAAAAAGACATAACTGTGTGACTGCCTACCAGTAATAAACTTACTGCAAATGTTTATTTTAAATTGATATCAACAGATGTGATATTAAAAAAATGATAAAAATAAGTTACGTTTATGCAGTATCAAGTACTTATTTCCATTTATTAAGTTCATATACACATTCAATGACTTTGACTGTTCAATGTACACATACCACATTTAAACCATTGAATGTAGACACTTTTTAATACTAAGTTTGGGGCTTGTCTTTTGGCTATTTTGAATCTTTAAATTTTAAATATTCTGCAAATTTTGAAACATTAAAAAAAAAAATTATTTTTTAACTCTCCAATGTTTCTGACGATCAGACTGATTAAGTTTTAGTTAATTAAAATATATATATATATATATATGTCTTACTTACAGCTTGAGCTGAGCTCATGCTGTCTTACAAGCTTTACTGATAACTGATAGCTGTTGTGATTAATGCAAATAGTAATAGTAATCTAGCATAGTTGTAGTGTGTACAGTGGATGTTTTCACTTAGAGAATTGACTGAACATGCAGATTAATTTATTATTACTTCAGTCAAGGTATTTATGTTTTTGGATGTGCTTGTTTGTCTGTCTGTTTGTGTTAACGATTACTCCAAAACTAAGTTATGCATTTTATATATTTTTTATGTGGGTGGGACCTGAACAAGAGAAATGTACTTACATTTCAGACATGATCAGGATTACACTCTTTATACAGGCCAATTTTCAAATATTTGGGATTTTTGGTTGAAAATATTCCAAAAATGAACGTGTCTGTCTGAAATGAACATATCTGTCTAAATTTATTTATGTGTGTATGGCCTGACCAAATACCCCTGTCACACTACAGGTGGTATAATCCTCGGTTATAGGCATTAGATCAAAACCCCTATCCTTCAACTACCTACTTGTGACACAGTTGTGAAGTGTCCAATATCTTGCACATTCTATGGAGGTTTTAAAATGTCTAAAATTTCTGCCTCTGACAACCTCACCGTGAGCATGCACCAATGAATGCGAGCATGCACAGATGAATTTCTTGCTACGGTAATTGAAGGTGTGGTCCACTAGCTGTGTATATAAGGTTGTGACTTGGTTGTCTTTCAGTGTAATACACCGACATAAGACGAGTGGAGGTGAATGGATGTTTCCCTACTGTATCACAACTTTGCATATGAAACCTCTGACGATAGTTGAAGGACGGGGGCATATTGCCCAATGCCTATAACTGTGGACTACACTACCTGTAATGTGATGGATACACCAAATCTTAGAAGGTATGAGGCATCCTTGCATGAGGCTGTTCTGCTGCCGAGTAAAACAACAAACCAGACGATTTACCGCCTGTAATTCACTGGGGCAAAAGGAAGAATTCATTACATTTCAGGAAAGATCGGGATCATATGCTACATACTTGGCTTCCTTGTTAGAGATCTGGGGCTGGTTTCATGAACAGACTTAAGCCTTGAGTCAGACTCAAAAGTTCAGACTTTGTCTCAAATTTTGGAAATATTTTGCTGAGTCTGTGAACACAGACTCAATGCATTTCACAAACAAGCTCAACTTGAGACCTGGCTCAGTCACAGGCTCAAATTTGAGCCCATGAAGGAGGTGTCTCAAATTTGAGTCCAAGCTTTGATGCCAAAAAAACACATACATAAAGCGATACAATTTGTTCCAAAATGAAATTGATAAATCTTGAAATCTTCTATTTTCATTTTATTTTGTAATTACAGCCACATATTCAATATTTACTAATAACAAAAGTCAATAGAATTGACATGCTTTATAGGCTATTATCAAGTGACAGGCCTCAAGGGTGGACTCAAAGCCAGACTCAACCTCAGTTGAGTCTCAATCTTATGGATCACTTAGAATAATATATTATCATATAATTTCTTTGTATTATGAGTATTAAAGATATTTAAAATGATAATAATTATGAAATATAACTTTTTAAACTAAAAATAAGCCCACTAAACATATGAAATGAGATTAAAAAATTGAGACCATAACTTGAGACTGGTCTCAGTTGATCCACCCTTTGTGAAATCCATTTGAGCCAAAAACTCAGCCGAGACAAAAGTCTCAGATTTGAGACCCTGACTCAGCCTTGAGTCTGGCTCAGTTTGAGACTTTTCATGAAACCGGCCCCAGGGATTTCATGAAAGGTCTCAGACTTAGCCCAGTCTCAGGCTGAGCCACTGGCTCAAATCTGAACCTATTGGCTCAGCTAAGTCTTTGTCTCAAACGGTTTCCACAGAAGGTTCTCAGTTAAGACCAAGCTTATCGAATAACCAGTGGTTATAGTGGTTTTCTGTGTCATGTGACCCCTTTTTGTGGTCAAAATATTCTACTGATGACATATATGTTCCTTGTTTGACACATTATATCTCTGGTAAAGTGCTATTGGTCAGTGGGAAACCATGTAAACATGTGAAAACACCCAAGACTTCTTCAGGTTGCTGTTTTATATACTTGTACCTCATTTTCAACCATATAAATTTTGAAGTGGAGAATGAATTATGGCAGCCATATTTGAGCCTCTGTTTACAAAACTTAAGCCCTCTACCTACCAGTCTCAGCATTTATGCCAGTGGCTGAGCCAAAGCTGAGACTTAGACCTTTTGTGAAATTCATTAAGGCTGAGCCCATGG
This sequence comes from Sabellastarte sp. h YS-2021, assembly GCA_964017235.1. Taxonomy (NCBI): domain Eukaryota; kingdom Metazoa; phylum Annelida; class Polychaeta; order Sabellida; family Sabellidae; genus Sabellastarte; species Sabellastarte sp. h YS-2021. The sequence continues at coordinate 79,638,300 of OZ024935.1, read as the reverse complement.
GCCCAAGTAAAATGTTACAAGAATTTGAAACAAAAGTCTCAAGTTTGAGTCTGAGACCATGCTAAGACCTTTCGTGAAATTCGCCTTTGCATTCTTGGAGTGCTCCATAGTTGCAACTTAACTTTATTTCTAAAACATCTTAATTCATTATAGTTTTGAGATGAGTTGGATTGCCCCAAGCCAGCTATTAATGATGCTAACCTGTGTATGAAAATATAATCCCTTGTTGTATTTTTTAACTGTGTAAGTATTTTAATAAAATTTCAGTGCTGTTAAAACAATTCTTATTCAGCTTCAGCTTAAATTTCTTCCCTTTGGGCTTATTTACACTTGTTTGAACTGTGAAAGAAACATACGTATTTTTATAAGAATATACATTGACACAATTATAACTTATAAATGATCTATAGCCAGAAAGTACTCCTCAAATGAAGGCCAATGGAGCTGAATATGTGGCATATATGATCCAGACCTTTCCCGAAATGTAATAAAATTTTCCTTCTGTCAGGCCATATGCCCACAAAAATTTTAGAAAGATCCATTCATTATTTTGGAAGCAACCTCAACCATAAACCCCAAATCGCTGAAAATGGGGCTATTAAAAAACTACAGATTTTGTTTTTTTTTGTATCCAGAGTGTGATTAGGATCATTCCCAAAATTTAATCACTTATTCCTTTGGTAAGACCCTTTACGTTGCCTAACACAATTCATAAAAGATGCATTCATTTGTTTTGGATTAATTATGAACACAGATAAACAAACAGACAGACAAGTAATTGCACTCACCCCAAAACATAACCTAATTAGCAGAATCAACAATAAATGGTGCATAATTAACCATCCACAGGCTTTTTAGCCAATTATTTGCATCATTCTAACATGGCGGAGATGTAACAGAGTTTCTGATTGGCTAATCGAACAAAAATACCATGCGCAATATCATCACGAAGTCCTGGCTGTTACTTCCGGTTATCGTTAGCCTCCTAAAAAAAGTAAAATATAAAACCAAAAAGTAATAAAAATATGTTATTATGGACATACGCCAGGTGATCCAACCTCAGAGAATTCATTCTCTAAATTTTTCGTAGAGCATGGATTTTTATGGTATATCCCTATATTTCTTCTGGGAAGGCAGTTAAATTGTGAGAAGCAATACTGTGACGTCAGGTATTCTCACTGAACTCTTTCGTCATACGATGACGTGATCATTGTATGGTGTACGTCACTGCCGGGTGAACACATTACAAAACTTGTGACCTAGTGACGTATCCATCACAACGGAGTGTTTAGGGGAAGGGACGTTTGCGTGTCAAGAAAATATATGTGGCTAAGCATTAGATGACTTTGAATTTGTATGAACATTTATCAAATAAATAGATTTAATATAGATTGTAAACATGCCGACTACAAAGGATGTTATGGAACAGCTGTCTGATGGCTGGACACTGTCAGACAAGATTGAAGAGATGCGCGGCAAATTTCAGCTCAAGCGTGAGTTTTGTTCAAAGTCTGATGTACTTTAAAAAAAGTATTCATATAAACATATTATATTTGTAGTCACTAATAAGCCCAACGTGAATGGGTATATATGATTATATACTATCATATTGTTATTGTTACTGGTATTATACTTGCCACATAAATAAATGAATAATTCATGAATTATATGCATGGTCACTTATTGTCTGTGCATTGTTTTAATGTTCTTCCCTAGAGATACATTTGGTAAAGTAAAATATATAAAAGCTGATGTTATATATAATGGCTATAGTTTTTATGTGGTTATATGTATATTTTTTAAGATTTAGCCTAAAATTATATAACCAAGTAGGTCAACAGCATCACTCTCTTACAACGTAGTTTTTCATTCTTTTTAAACCTTATAAATAATATCTATGACTGAAATAGAATTCTAAAATAATTTGAGAAATAACTTTCTTTATCATTTTAAGGTGTCAATCAAGTTTAGTTATGCTTTTTCATTTTGCTTTAAGATGAATAGTAAAATCAAATAAAAGTAAAACCTTTGATGAGATAACATACCATTTCCTTAAAATAGTACTTCACGGAGTGAATCATATTCATTGGTATCAAGATTAGGGATTTCAAAATTAACTTCAGAAATAGAAGATTAGTATTTGGTGTTAATTGTAGATTGCAGCCAAAATTCAATTCTTTTCCAAACATACCTGATCTCATTGCAAATACTAAAGTTGGTGTTCCATGGTATCTATATTTAAATTCCCAGAATCACAAAAGCTGTCATGTAATATTTTCCATTTAAATAATGATTTCAGTTTAGAATTTAGGTTAAGCTACTGAAACACATACATATTCAAATTCTAATAGTACTTTAATAGTGCTTAATCTCTGCCTTAAAGAAAGACTCTAGGCACATAATACAGAAAAGCACCATAATCATTTAACCAGAGACATAGCAGGGGTCAACACCATGGAGACTGTGAGTGTGTGTGTGGGGGCGGGGGAATTAGGGTGGGGTATGCTTTTGTGTGGTGTTCATCATATGGATATACATATGGATAAAAATTTGACATTTAATATGCATGTAATGCATAATAATTGTAAAATTTACATTATTATCCAAATCCTCAACTGTTAAAGTCAAAAACTAGCCAGTAATTTAAATATATATTATAAAATTTGTTGTACATAATATCAGAGGCATACTTATCAATTTTTTAACTACTTGAACCATGAACTTGTTCATAACTTGCACTATTCTCAACATATACAAAAAAATTAATGAAGATGAAAAGTCATTATGGGCATGTTCCACTGAAGCCATCTTGTGAGTAAATATGGATTTTCCGAGGGTTGGAAACAATGTTTACAGAGTCCGTTAGGGTTGGTTGTAGTTCCCTGGCTTGTCATGCTGGGTCGGCAAAATATCAAACAGATTAGATATTTCACCGATTCTCCCTGACCCTTGATCCTGACCGTGGCACTGCCCACCTGGAAACCGTCCTGTCTTGTCTGTCCATGTCTTGCCGTAGTCACTTCTCATTTTGTCCTATACTCTTACCGTCTTGTTGGGAATCACATGCCAGCATGTTGTAGTCAAGTACCCGGGCAGCAAGCCAAGACAGGCAGTAGGACAAAACACCACAGTCATAGACAGTAGTATAGGGATCGAGAGCCATGTTGAGGATCGATATCGAATGAAAATTTAGGGTGGTGGATCGATCGATATTTCAATATCGGGACCGTTAACGTAAGCCGTGGGCGATAATAGAGGTTATTTGAAAACGTATACATATAAATTCACGAAATTATCAAAAGATGATATTTATGGACTAAAAATATATTTCTGCAATATAAAATAAAATAAAATGAGCAAAACGCACGTTAAACAAGATTTTCCATGCTATCCTGTGTGCTAGCTGTCAGGTTTTGTATCTCTTCCGTGAAACCGGAAGTAGGTCACTGACAATGTAAACAAAGATGGCGGCAGACTTGACCCCGTTTTGTAGTAGTTAAAATTGTGTCTTTTAATGATTTTATGCAATAAAAATACGTTTAAGCTGTAAAATAAGCATTTTAAAAATAATTTTGTCTGTTTGGTGTATGTTATTTCGATATTGAAATACTGGTAGTATGTGTCGATATCGGCAGTTCCGTGGGATGATCGATCGATATTGAAAGATCGAGCACCAATCCCTATACTAATAGACAGAGGAGGCAGTGGCTGAAAAAAGACCAAGAACTAAAAGGCGTGATAATGAAATGGCCACAGAGGGTGGTGGAGAGGCTGGTGCATCTCCTCAATTCCAATCCAAGCACAAGAAAGGACATATAATGAAGATTTAATTAACAGACTCAGATGAGGAGGCTATTGTAGAATTTGTCAAGGATCATGAGGAGCTTTACAACAAAACCAATGAACACTTGAAGGACAAGGCCAGGAAGGATTGCATGTGGGAGAGGTTTGCAAGCATCCGCAACCTGTCAGTAAAGGTGTGAAAGACTTGGTTGGAATCCCAAAGGACTGAATATAGAAAGCTAACCCAGTCCAAGTCTGGCCAGGCAATGACAGAGAGGAAATGGCAGAAGCAGAACTGGATTCAGGACAATCTTAATTATTTGAAGACCCTCATCAGAAGGAAGGACCTCACCAAATCTTTAAGCTTCAAGTCTCCACAGAAAGTAGCCAGTGCTAGTGCAGCCTCAGCCCACAACATTTCATGAAGGTTCACAGATAATGACAGTATGGAGACCAGATTTCACTCTGACACAACACACCAGCCATCCATCTGCAGCACTGTCAGTATCAGTGTAGTGTCCCACCCTTCATCAGTCAACCAGCAGGTCACGGATCAATTTTCCCAGATGAAAACAATGCTCACATCTTTCCTTGGGCCCAGATAAGAGAACATCAGAACAGCCTTCTGGAACGACCTGGCATCTGAAATTCAAAAATTGGAGGAAAGAGACTTTTAGAAACATTGCAGTAAAAATAAAACTTTTCAGTGGGATACAGAGCAGGGCAGAAGAAAGGAACCATCTGCCACAACAACCTACAGATTCTAGAAGCTCAAGTACCACTACATTTGTGCCAAAAACTTATTAGCAGCAGCAACAGCAGCCACTGCTAGGAAATGCATCTTGACTATACCACAAACCCAGATGCCAGCACGCCATACAACCAGCTCAACAGACCTAAGTGGTTTGCAAGAGGACAGCAACAGACCAGAGTGCCACAGACTTCATACTTAGTTGTCTACCAGCAAATACCCAGGGCTTTAAATTCAGCTACATTTCACCATCAGCCCTAGCAAGAGTTTCAACCCACTGCCAATAGACGCTCTCACAGGAGAAGAAAGTTCACACAACATTTCAGGCCTCTCTAGCCTTTTTGGGAATATACAGTCAGTTATGAGCGATCAGCACATGGATACACCTCAACCGTTCACACCAAGTGACCTGTACCAACACACCGCCTCTCCTCCACCCATCAAGCAGCAATACCCTCCTCAGCAGCCAGCCCAGCTCCAGCCACCCCATTTATCTGAGCCCAAACAGCAGCAGCAGTAGACTTACTGCATCTACCTACAAAATGTCCTTTTAAAGACCAATGCTGTTAAATATCCTTTTCAGAACAACTGATTCATAGGCCCTTCTCAGGACCACCCGAATCTTCCCACAACAATTAACAAGTAACATGTTTAAAAAAAGTCCCAAAACAAAAAACATTACACCACCCCACATGAAACACCTGACCCCAAAACACAAGAAACAAAATGAGTGAGTGAGTGAGTTAGTGACTAAAAATTTGTTAAGTTAAAAAAAAACTTCAAACGGGGACTTTAAAAAGTTTTACCTCCGAAAAAACATGAAAAATTTTATAAAAACATTTTAATCTTAAGAAACTTGGAAATTTTTAAAGGTATTTTGACATTTCATTTGAAAAACACTTGGACCATACAATACCTTTGATGACAAATTAAGTGGGTTTGAAGTTTGAGAAATGTCTAAAATTGGAAAAAGACTTTGACTTTTGATAAACTTTGACAATTCTCAAATAATTTTAATCTTTGGATTTGACCTTAGACTGTTGACCTTTTCTCAGATTTGTGTTTATATAGTTTTAGTTTGTTTCTGACTCGCGATGCTGAACCCAGAAATTAATCAGTCTAGTTGGGGTGGGTCAGGAAACTGCTCAAGTCTTGTCGGTTTGTCACTATGGCTTGTCATGTTCTGATAGAGCTTGTCCTGGTAGTTTCCCCTCTAGTTGTGGAGAAAACAGCCATATTTCTTAGGAAAGTGTGATATAATATTACAATATACATAATAACTTGAATATACTATTTCTGCTGTCAGGCCTTTGTAAGAACCTGGCCGATTCTTTAGCCATTGATAAGTGGATGGTCGGTGACGTAATGGGGGAATTAAAGGGGAAATATCGACTAAAGCGTAAGTAAAATGGACTGTATATGGAGGTGACCTGAATAATCAAGTGTTTCTCTCTTTTTATGTTATGTTGTTGATCATATTTTGCCTTTGATTGTGAAAGCTTCAGAGTCTGTTAGCGTGACATCAGCATTTTTGTTTGTTTAATTCATCGTTTCTGTTATATTTTGATGATTTTAGTTTTTAATTTGCTAGTGAAGTAACATTAATAATAGTTCTTGTTTCTTTTTTGCAGGGTTATTAATTTATTCAATAAATTATTCTTAATGTATTAATGTTTTAAAGACATTTGCTATATTCTTAGAAAAGCTTTGTATCTGGATATTGTTTATTTTATGTTTTTAAAACAATAAGTGTTTTGTAAAAAAAAAACTAAAACTAGATTATACTCTAATTTTAGTCCCAGCAGGTACAATGTGATTTAAATTACATATTTTGTGATTTTAACTTCTGACATAAAAACAAAACAAGGCTGAAATGTCTTTCGATCTACAGGCGCAAGCTGCAAAGCCATCTGTAGGGCACTGACATCAGAGCTTAGAAGCAATCAGAAACACAAGTAGTGCACACTGGATTATAAAGACTGGAAGTGTGCAGACTACACAAAACAATGCAGTGTGCATATTTTTGCGTACATTTATCTGAGGCAAATAAATAGAGGAATGCTAATAATAGAGAACCAAACGATACAGACAAAATATAGTGCGATAAAGAAGTGTGTAAAAAAATCATATTTACAATAATGTTTATGGATTAATAAAAGAAACCGGTCTTTATAACAGAAATAAATTTATTTCTACAATCACAAATTCCATGAAAGTCGGGAGACAGGAAAAACCAGAAAAAAAACAAAAAAACATAGACTAAACATATCGAGCAAAGACCTTGTGTCCATGGCTAATATGCTTCCATGCTGGTCGGTCAGACTGGTTTTTAAGCGTGAGCTCTAGCAAGGCTCATGCTCCTAGGAATCACTCTTTTTTTCTTTTTTTGTTTGTCTCTGGACTTTCATGAATTGTGGCCCAGCGTGATGAGTGTCTGTTCACTGAAGTTAAGCAGCAATGGGCGACGTTAGTACTGGGATGGGTAACTGCTTCGGTGCACTACTTGTGTCTCTGATGGCTTTGCGGCTGACACTAGTAGGCCGAAACCCCTTTTGGCCTTGTTATTATATAAAGACACATGCAATTGCCTTGTCATTATTAGTAATTTGTTACTTTAAATCCAGGAAAAGATAGGGAGGCGTACCAAGACAGCACCAGCAAAGAAATTCGCAGCAATGAGAAGCTGATTGCGTTTCTGCGGAAGGACAACCGAAGGAAGCGCATCAATATTGCACAGCATGAGAACGTAAGCAGAAATCGTTGGATGTCTATAACACTGGTAATCTAATCTAATCTAATAAGAACTTTTATAGCACTTAATCTTCATCATTTGATGGTGTCAAAGACACAACAATACATAAACATATTGAGTAAGGGTTGATCCATTAACATAGCCAGGTCATACCAGAGAAGATACAGGGATGTTGGGTTTAAACCCTAAATTTGAGTTTATACTCAAACTCAAATTTGAGTTTAAACTCAAACACAAATATAATACTTATTCTTAAGTAAGTATATACTTACATGTGCTTAAGCTCAGGCTCAAATTTTTTTTGCTGTCTTAAGTTAGGACTATATTTAAGTTTGCATAAAAGTGTTTGAGATTATGGCTGCATTAAATTTGTTTGACCATGTTTTTAATTTGAGTTTGAGCATATAATACTGAGGTGGGCTTTCCCTTGACAATGCTAAATTTGAGTTTATACTTATATCGGACTTATATGTGTGTGAGTTTGAGACTAAGTTTGAGATTTTGTATGAATACCAGCCCTGAACAGTAAAGGTCAGGAGGTAAGATATAATAGACACATCAGAAGAAGAGCATGCCACCAATATTGGCCAGTAATTTTAACATCAACCAAAAACATCAACAACTGTTTTGTCAGAAAACAGTCTGAGATGGGTTAAAAATCTACAGTCTGTTACCACTGGGAAGTGATAATAATTCTACTGGACAGAACGCTATTTCCCCTTCATTTTCCTTGTTAGGATGTAGGAATTAGACATTACATGTTAAAATAATGTAAATGTATAAATCAATCATTTTACATTGTGTTAAACACAGTGTAGACTGGATAGAAATATAGTTTGGGAAATTCGAAATTAAAATTTTGATTTGATTTTTGCTATGACAGGGAGATGAAAGTGTTATCAAGACAGTGTTTGAAGATGAACGAGAAGAAAGGCTGAGTTTGCAGAGATATACTGCCTCAGTAAGTACTGAGTAGAGATCATAAAGCGATTGATTGGTTGATTGATTGATTTAATGTCACACCTAGTACCTTGTTTTAGTTATATTGTGAAGGGATCGCTGTTTAAGTGATCGTCTGAATCACCATACTTGGTCCAGAACTGAGAACATCCAAGGACTAACCAATTTGAGACCAGTGCTGCTTAACTTCAGTGATCAGATGGGAACTAGTCCAGCTACACCACATCAGCAGATAGAGCATAAAGTGAAAGAAAGGACCTGTTGACTAGAGATCACATACACACACAGCAACAGTATACATTTTATGGACATATTTCATATAATATTATTTGGACTATAGTTGACACAGTAATTATATTGTGCAGATGTTCAAACACATTTCATAAGTATCTCAGTAAATATATCATGCACACATTGCAGTAATACAGACTGTCTGAGTAAGTTTATCATAGTAATACACATATCAAAGAAATATACCATCTCGGTGAGTATATCGTGCACACATTACAGTAATACACTGAGTAGGTATATCAAACACACATTATATAAATATATTGTCTCAGTAAGCATATCATACACATATTAGATATATACACTGTCTCAGAAAGCATGCCATATGCATAATACCAAAACATATGGCTCAGTAAGTATATCACCCACATATCCACACAACACAGAAATACACTGCTACAGGATATACACTACAGAAAAAAAGGAAGTATATTTTACATGGTATTCTTCTAGTGGCTACTTCACCAACTGGTATGCAGAGCCCTCCTTCACCTTTTCAAAAGTCTAAGTTGGGGTTTACATCCTGTTCAACAGCCAGGGTTATATTGGGATAGAGCTTCAGCGTTGCCACTTGTGGGGGGGTTGAACCCCCCACAGAGGTGATAGCCTGTGATTAGATGCCAAACTTGCTGACCACCTATAAAAGTGACCCATAAAATGCACTGAAAGTGACCTGAATCAGTCTGTGTTGTCAGGTAAGGTAAAAAAATAGAATAAGTTTAAAGCTTTATTTTCATACTATAAAAATACTTTTTATTCATTAACTTGATAATACAATCATTGCTTAGCCTTATAAAAATGAGCTAAGTAGTATATATTTTTTATTATGTCTCAGGAATTACCTGTAATTATGTCCACCCCCCTGGGGGGTGGATATATTATTTTTGCTTTTTTCGCCGTCCGATGTCCGATGTCCGATGTCCGGCGTCCGGCGTCCGATGTCCGGCGTCACGCATGGTTTCCGCTCATTTAAAGGAAAAGTATTAGAGCTATTGTCACCAAATTTGGTATGCAGGCTTATTGGGTCAGTAGCTTGCTTGGGATTGCTTTTGGCTGTTGTACCTCTTTTGCTTACTGAGTAATACTTAAGTACAGCTATTTTCAGTACCCATTGGTTTCCGTGCATTTAAGCCAAAATAATTAAAGATATTTTACTACAATTTTGAATACAAGATTGTTATGTCCATAGCTCGCTTGGTATTGCATTTGGGACTGATAGCTTTGTCAGTACATGAGTAATAGCCATTTAGGTACTTCATTGTGTATTTTCAGTACTACTTTTGAGTAATTTGCTTCTATCTCCTTAACCGTGCGAGATAGAGCGATTTCGGCAAAATTTTCGACCCGCAGGGTATCTGAGGAATGTAATATTTGCAATTTTCCAAAAATTTTCCCCTCCCCAAAAATGGCGGCCATTTTGAATTTTCGAATTTTTGCCAAAAATGGCAAAACACAAATTTGCTTCTATCTCCTTAACCGTGCGAGATAGAGCGATTTCGTCGAAATTTTCGACCCACAGGGTATCTAAGGAATGTAATATTTGCAATTTTCAAAAAAATTTCCCCTCCCCAAAAATGGCGGCCATTTTGAATTTTCGAATTTTTGCCAAAAATGGCAAAACACAAATTTGCTTCTATCTCCTTAACCGTGCGAGATAGAGCGATTTCGGCAAAATTTTCGACCCACAGGGGATCTAAGGAATGCAATCTTTGCAATTTTCCAAAAATTTTCCCCTCCCCAAAAATGGCGGCCATTTTGAATTTTCGAATTTTTGCCAAAAATGGCAAAACACTAATTTGCTTCTATCTCCTTAACCGTGCGAGATAGAGCGATTTCGGCAAAATTTTCGACACACAGGGTATCTAAGGAATGCAATCTTTGCAATTTTCAAAATATTTTCCCCTCCCCAAAAATGGCGGCCATTTTGAATTTTTGCCAAAAATGGCAAAACACAAATTTGCTTCTATCTCCTTAACCGTGCGAGATAGAGCGATTTCGTCGAAATTTTCGACCCACAGGGTATCTAAGGAATGCAATCTTTGCAATTTTCCAAAAATTTTCCCCTCCCCAAAAATGGCGGCCATTTTGAATTTTCGAATTTTTGCCAAAAATGGCAAAACACAAATTTGCTTCTATCTCCTTAACCGTGCGAGATAGAGCGATTTCGTCGAAATTTTCGACCCACAGGGTATCTAAGGAATGTAATATTTGCAATTTTCAAAAAAATTTCCCCTCCCCAAAAATGGCGGCCATTTTGAATTTTCGAATTTTTGCCAAAAATGGCAAAACACAAATTTGCTTCTATCTCCTTAACCGTGCGAGATAGAGCGATTTCGGCAAAATTTTCGACCCACAGGGGATCTAAGGAATGCAATCTTTGCAATTTTCCAAAAATTTTCCCCTCCCCAAAAATGGCGGCCATTTTGAATTTTCGAATTTTTGCCAAAAATGGCAAAACACTAATTTGCTTCTATCTCCTTAACCGTGCGAGATAGAGCGATTTCGGCAAAATTTTAGACGCACAGGGTATCTAAGCAATGCAATCTTTGCAATTTTCAAAATATTTTCCCCTCCCCAAAAATGGCGGCCATTTTGAATTTTCGAATTTTTGCCAAAAATGGCAAAACACAAATTTGCTTCTATCTCCTTAACCGTGCGAGATAGAGCGATTTCGTCGAAATTTTCGACCCACAGGGTATCTAAGGAATGCAATCTTTGCAATTTTCAAAAAATTTTCCCCTCCCCAAAAATGGCGGCCATTTTGAATTTTCGAATTTTTGCCAAAAATGGGAAAACACAAATTTGCTTCTATCTCCTTAACCGTGCGAGATAGAGCGATTTCGTCGAAATTTTCGACCCACAGGGTAGCTAAGGAATGCAATCTTTGCAATTTTCCAAAAATTTTCCCCTCCCCAAAAATGGCGGCCATTTTGAATTTTCGAATTTTTGCCAAAAATGGCAAAACACAAATTTGCTTCTATCTCCTTAACCGTGCGAGATAGAGCGATTTCGTCGAAATTTTCGACCCACAGGGTATCTAAGGAATGTAATATTTGCAATTTTCAAAAAAATTTCCCCTCCCCAAAAATGGCGGCCATTTTGAATTTTCGAATTTTTGCCAAAAATGGCAAAACACAAATTTGCTTCTATCTCCTTAACCGTGCGAGATAGAGCGATTTCGGCAAAATTTTCGATCCACAGGGGATCTAAGGAATGCAATCTTTGCAATTTTCCAAAAATTTTCCCCTCCCCAAAAATGGCGGCCATTTTGAATTTTCGAATTTTTGCCAAAAATGGCAAAACACTAATTTGCTTCTATCTCCTTAACCGTGCGAGATAGAGCGATTTCGGCAAAATTTTCGACGCACAGGGTATCTAAGCAATGCAATCTTTGCAATTTTCAAAATATTTTCCCCTCCCCAAAAATGGCGGCCATTTTGAATTTTCGAATTTTTGCCAAAAATGGCAAAACACAAATTTGCTTCTATCTCCTTAACCGTGCGAGATAGAGCGATTTCGGCAAAATTTTCGACGCACAGGGTATCTAAGCAATGCAATCTTTGCAATTTTCAAAATATTTTCCCCTCCCCAAAAATGGCGGCCATTTTGAATTTTCGAATTTTTGCCAAAAATGGCAAAACACAAATTTGCTTCTATCTCCTTAACCGTGCGAGATAGAGCGATTTCGTCGAAATTTTCGACCCACAGGGTATCTAAGGAATGCAATCTTTGCAATTTTCCAAAAATTTTCCCCTCCCCAAAAATGGCGGCCATTTTGAATTTTCGAATTTTTGCCAAAAATGGCAAAACACAAATTTGCTTCTATCTCCTTAACCGTGCCAGATAGAGTGATTTCGTCAAAATTTTCGACCCACAGGGTATCTGAGCATTGTACTCTTGGTAATTTCTAAAAAATTTTCCCCTCCCCTAAAATGGCGGCCATTTTGAATTTTCAAATTTTTGCCAAAAATGGCAAAACACAAATTTGCTTCTATCTCCTTAACCATGCGAGATAGAGCGATTTCGTCGAAATTTTCAACCCACAGGGTATCTAAGGAATGTAATCTTTGCAATTTTCAAAAAATTTTCCCCTCCCCAAAAATGGCAGCCATTTTGAATTTTCGAATTTTTGCCCAAAATGGAAAAACACAAACTGGCCTTAACCGTGCAAAATAGAGTTATTTTGTTGAAATTTTCGACCCATAGGGTATCTAAGAAATGTACTCTTGGCAATTTTCAAAAAAATTTCCTTTTCTCAATAATGGCGGCCATTTTGAATTTTCAAATTTTTGCCAAAAATAGAAAAACAGGAATTGGCTTCTATCTTCTTAACCGTGCAAGATAGAGTGATTTCGTCAAAATTTTCAACCCAACCAATGCAAAAAGGCATGAAGCTGAAATAAATTACATCTACACTATCAAATATTTAAGCATCATTGATATATTTTACAAATGAAACAGGGTCTTGTAAGACTACTGTACAATTTGGGCAAAAGGTTCATGGGTGGACATTACACATGATAATGTGTGTTCTTCTATGCTATCCTGTTTCTATTCGCATCTACTATCAACAGGGCGGCCTATTTCTAGTTTTTATACTTTTTTACATGGATATCCAAGTCAATGTTTCTGGAAATATACCTAAAACACATGTACATGCATATTGTCACAGGAAGCCATTGAGGAGATGGACCAAAAGATGTGCGAGGCAGACAAGATGCTGAACAACTTACGTTACCAGCGGGAGTCTGCAGAGCAGAAACTGGATGAGTTAGCCAACGAGTATGAGTGTATGGTCTACTTAGAACAGAAGTCACCAGAACAGCTACAGGCTGAACAGGTAAGTGTTAAATGTATGATCACTGGTATTATACTGTATGAAAATTAACACCTACCCCCCCTCCCCCGTCTTAAACTGGTAACTTTACTCACGGACCTGTAGCTTTCTGGAATTACATGCCCTGTAACTTAAGAAAAAACGTTTCATATATGTTCTTGAAATACTAAAGTTGGTGACATTTTTACTGTTTATATTCTTGCCATTTTAGAAAATACCATAAAACTATTTACCACTTGGTCAGTTCTGAAACTACTTAATTAAAATGAGTTAAAATTGCTTAGTTAAACTTAATTTAAGCTACAATAAAATAAGTACTGCAAACGTCTGCTATGGACCTGAAACACTTTTATGCAGGTCTGGTTGACCTGAAAAGTGTTCTAGTAAATATTGTACACTGGTGGTAATGAATGAGAATTGGAAAGAATTAAATGGTGAAGATTGCAAGTGCTAACCACTGTCTCCACAACGAATGATGATAGAAAATGCATTATACAATTGGCACTGTATGATAGTGAATAAGGAACGATTTAAACTAGATTAGATATTTGTACATAATTATTATTAAAATCCAGAAAGCTCTCAAACCTTAAACTAAGTGAACTTATGAAATAGTTCAGCATTTCAACAGTGAAGAGTTAAAAAAAGGTATTACTTATCTAATTTCCCCCCGAGTTAAGGTAAGAAAAATACTCTGGACAGGGAGGTGAAATTAAGGCATTGGTTTGTATTTCAGAGCACTACACAGCTCGAGAATGCCCTAGACAAGGCTCTGATAAAATATGACACAGCACGCATCATTACAAAGAGGTACAGTGAGATTCTAGACAGGCTGAAGGATGACTCTCTCACATTACCTGCAAGGCTGGAGGCAATGGAGCAGGCTTTACTGCAGCAGAAACAAGAGCTGAGAGAACTCAAGGAAATGGCAAGGGAAGCCATGAGACTGAGAGATGAGGCCAAACGACAGCTTCAACAAGTGAGATAAGTAACAGAAAAAAGTTCCTTCAGAAGTTAAGGATTATATTCATGGTGAAAATATTTTTTTTCACAAAATGCTGTTTTCAGTTTGATATTTGTCAAATTAGAGGCATTGTTCTAAACAAATAAATTTCTTCAATCCTGAAAATGTAAATAACTTAATTATTAAAACAGTTGCCACTTTTTGTTTAAATTACATGATATACAAGATGAATATGTTGATTCTTGACTGTGAAGAATTTCACTGAGATTACATCTGTTACTTAAAAGCAATGATAATTGCAGTGAAAATCAGCACTGCACCAGTAGTATGAAGTATTTGTTAAGCGCCAACTTGATGTAGACATCCTTTAAGGCACTGATGTCCAAAAAGGGATAGTCTAATCCGGGAAGAAGTCTGTATCTATGTTAGCGTCCGTGATGGGGAGGATAGGATAATCTGAATAGGTAAGTCTTCAACTGTTGTCTAAATCCAGTAATACTGTCCTGGGTTCTGATGAATTGAGGGAGCTTGTTTCATTCAGAAGGAGCAGCCAGAATCCTCAGGTTTCGGTTTCGGTGCTAGTCAAGTAATGTGGGACAAGGTTTATCTGCCTTGTTATCTCACTGGATATCAAATTATCACCCTTTCTCTAAATTTTCTTTATTTTCCTGGTAGGTTGAGATGGAATCTATTGAGGCAAGGCGTCAAAGAGAGGCAGAACTGACTAGTCTACGCAAGGAGGTAGAACGTCGCAAGATTGACACTGACAAATCAGACAAGAAAGCATTCAAAGCATCACTTTTGAGTGACCAGCAGGACATGAAAGTTCTGGCAGAACAACAGCAGAAACGCGAGCGCCAGGTATGAACAGTGTCTAATGTATGTGTAGTATCTCATTTTCTGAAAGATAGATAACTTTGATGTTTCATAGTTCAAAGCTAAATTCGATTTTCAGGCATAGGCCCTTGGTTATTCGGGTGATAAATTAGGAAACACTCCTGGATTTTTAGGATACATTTTGGTCTTACATTTTGAATATAACATCATTAATACTTAATAGTACTCAGTCCTTAAGGTAATATAGATCTCATAAGTAATCTGAATAATTACATTTTGATCTTATGTTGACAAATTATCAACAGTAATGTCCTTTTCTGAAAGGTATTGCAGATCATCTAAATATAATGACATTTTGGCATTCTATTTGGCACTGTAGATATCTTGTCTGAACTAGAAAAGCACTTGGAGAGAGCAAATCTCCAACAAGGCTCAGTACCTCCACAATGGTTTATGAGTGCGACGATAAAAAATCCTTTAAAATATTCCTGAATCCAGACGGTAATCCGGATCACCACAAAACTTTCATCATCTGATTCTTGTGCTATGTTCGACCTTTCCTGCAAAGTTTATCAAAGTCCATGTACAACTTACTGAGTTTTTCTGCAAAAGATTGCATGATACCAATTACACATACCTCTTTGTGGAGGTATATTATCTTATTTTGATCTCATTTTCACAATTTAACCATTAATTAATCCCTTTGATAAGTATTTTTATACAGTTGAACACAGTTATCCTTGTGCATATAAAAAGTTACTTGAAAAAAGAAACTATTCTAATCTGAATTGGCCTTTTATTAGCGCTTAATCTCCAGTTTAGTATGTAAGCAGATCCTAAGGAACAACACCCAAAGACTGATAGCCAAATATCAAGAGACAGAAAAAGGGTCAAGCTCCAAAGAGAAGACCAAGGAAATATTAAAAATCTAAGATAGTGCATGCATTGGTACAGAGATAGCATTTAAGCTTCTTTCTGAAGAGGGGGATCAATGATCAACTGGTTAATGGTATAACTGCCATAACTCTTGCAGAAGAAAATCCTTACCTACGAAGAGGCATTACAACGTATCAAGGAAGCTACCCATGTGACTGATGTGGCTGATGTAGTACAACGGGTGCTGACCCAGTCAGAAACTAAAGCCAAGCTCAAGGAGAGGGTGAGTGAGCTGGAAGGACAGACCAACAGACTGAAAGATGAGAATGAGAAGCTTCGGGTGCAGTACCATGACCTCAAGTACTCGGGCAATAGGAAGCTCTCAAAGTAAGTGTAATATGTAATGTATAAGACATATTGATTCAAATTAGAGTAAGAAATGTAAACTTCGCCACATATCTGAAATTCGCCGCATGTGGAAACACTGATTAAATAAATGGATGGAGGAGAACTTTTTTGAATGTACAGTAAATTAAGGTTTCTTTGAACTGAAAAAAATACCAAGTTTAAGACAAAACATCCTTTTTTTCCATAGAATTAAGTAAGGTTTTCATAGGTGGTGAAATTTTGATTTCTGGTGAATTTTAGATTCCTTACTCTAATCTATTAAGTAATAAGCAGAGCCATTACTTTCTGTAAAGTAGAATAAAAAGGTCAACATGTTGTATTTTGCTAAAAGCCATTTTGAAAATTTTAGTCCCCACTTCAAGATAAAACTGAACAATTAAAACATCACCTTGTACTTTCTGATTATTTGGCACTATGTATTTTGTGTGTTTTACATTTAAATAAACAAAAATGGTGGCCTTGGCAAGAGTTTCTATAAGAAAAGGCCTGAAACTATATACAAAATTAGACATTTTTAGTGGCAACCATTTAACTAATTTAGGTGAAAAATCAGTCAAAGGGTTCAGTCTTTATTAACAGAATCATGGCAACATTTTTTATTGGATATGCCCCAAATTTAATGAAATATTGATTTCATTGCGTTAATACATCTTACCTACCAGACGATAGCTATAGCCCGGCGCCAGCCGGTCCCGCCAAACGAAAGAAAAAGACGTCCCGGGTTTCACCCCCGGCAGGACCGGCACACTACAATCCACTCGCCAGGTGGCCTAGTTCCTGCCTCACTCGCCAGAGGGACGTGACGTCATAGCATCTTTTTCGTTTGGCGCGATATTTAAAGTTGTGGATTTTTATCTGTGAACCTTTTGGTTTTATATTTGTGTTATATCTGTTTAGTTTGTGTCGGAATTGTTGCCATTAGTTGACTTTTCTATCATGGCATCTCCAGGACAGAAAAAGGGTGCGTGTGGCCATATTATGGCTTCATTTGACAAACATAGTAGGTGTGCGCGTTGTCGCGAGAAAGGACAGGGTGATGACCCTTGTGTTCAAAATCTGCAGTGTGACTTTTGCAGTGTCCTTACCCCGGAGCAAGTGCTCAAGTTAAGTACTCCTACCTATAAACTCAGAAAGGAAAAGGCTAAAGCAAAGGAGGTGTTAGTCGATCCGTCTTCTGTGGTAGTACTTGATACCCAGCCAGAACAAGAACCTGCTGTTTCTGTTTCTTCTGCTCCTGATTTGTCCCTTCCTGTGCCTCAGTTTAAGAAAGATCTTCAAGAACTGGACGAAAAGTGGGCCACTCGTATGGCCAGGCTTGAGGCACTTATTACTTTAGGACATCGCTCCTCACCTTCTGTGCAACAAAATCCAACATTTTCTCCGGTCAAAGTACCGGTCTCTCATGCTGCTCCAGCAGGTGCTCTTTCCCAGACACCCTTTTTTGTCTCTACTTCGGCTTCTTCCGGCCCAGCCGGCCCGGCTGTTGGCCCGGATGAGCCTAGAGATCAGGATGTTTCCTTTGCTGACAGACAATCTCCACTTCAAAACCTCTACCCGGAAGCAGAACCTATGTTTAAACACCCTGCTCCGGTGGCTACTGTTTCGTCAGCTGCTATGTCTGCTTCCTCTAAATCTGCATTTCAACAACCTTCTTCCGGCTCCGGGCCGGTCACCTTCCGCGATGTCAATCCTCAGGAAACATTTGAAGAGTGTGAGTTATCTGACGCAGAGGAATCCCCAGACTTGGAAACCTCAGACCCGGACCGGGTCCTCAGTGAAGATCAAAATTACCGCGAGACTGTGAGAGGCGTCCGCGCGTTCATGGGATGGACACACATTCCTGACCTGGAGTTTTCTCCGCAATCCCGCACTGATAATCCTTGGGCAGGTCACCGTTCTCAGCCTGTGGGCAAGATTTCTGTGGATCTTCCACCGGAAGATTGGTTGTGCCGAAAACTAGAAACTCTAAACCTTGTACTGTTAGAAGGATATCCTTCAAAGTCTAGTGATCCAGGTGGCCTGCATGTGGACCAATTCCTCAGACCCCCCAAATCCCAGAACAGATGGTATGGGATACACCCGGCGGAGCCTACAGATCCAACTAGGCCGGGTAAATCGGTGAATTCTTGGCCAAATGATGCGGCGAAGATCAATAGTTCATTCCCCAGGATTTCAACCATATCTTCTACATCTCCTCAGCCTCCATCCCGCCCACTATCACAAGACACTATGCGTAAGTGGGAGAAAGCAGCAAAAGAGTCTTCATATATTTGCAACCAGTCAGCGGGGTTTAATCGCTGTATTACCAAAATACAGGATGCCTTCCAAGAACAATTGCATATTTTACAAAGTGAACTTAAGAAAGGCAAGTCCTCTGTCAAAGCTCAAGGTGCATTGGATGAACTTTTATATTTATCCTCATTTAACCAGAATGTCAGTTTCGCCATGGGTAAATCTCTACAACATTTGGCAGACTTTACATTTGTGCAGATGGCGAATTTGACCCTACTCCGTAGGGATTCATACTTGGAAACTGTGAAACCGGGGATTAAACCAGATACTTTCAATTCCTTGAGAAATTGCCCCCTGAATGGATATGGGTTATTTCCAGATGCTGCTATTAGAAAAGCTGAGGATGAAATAAATCAATTAGAAGCTTCCCGACGTACTTCCCAGCCTGGCCCGGGCCACGGGGGGTTCGCCGGTAGAGGCAGAAAACAGAGATACCAACCCTACAGTACTGGTTGGAAACCTCAAGACACTGCTAAAACAACTTCTCAAGCCGGAAAGGAACTACCAGCTTGGAAAGCGTTTGGTTCCCGCAATAGAGGCCGGGGCAGAGGCCGGGGTGGTCAGCCCGGACGTGGTACCAAGATGGCTCATGAGAAGACACAGTATAAATGACAATTACTGCAAGTCAAGTCCGGTGCCGGTGGCCCGGCCAGTCAGTTCTGTGAAAAGTGTCGTAACAAGAAACTCTTTTGTATCTGTTCCAACAAATGTTTCTTATCATGTTGTATGTCGTGTACCTACTGTAACAAGGTGGCAGTCACAAAAGAAAGACGTAAGGCCAAAATCAAAGATCAAAAGTCAAATAAAGTGTGTGAAAAGTGCTTCTTTTGTCGGTCACTTTGTTTCTGCTCCAAATGTTCCAAATGTCCCCAATGTTGCAAGTGTCCAACCAGTGGGGGGACGTCTTCAGAGTTTTTGGGAAATATGGGCTCACAAAGGTGCAAACCCCAAAGTAGTGTCCATTTTAAAGGAGGGTTATGTTCTGCCCTTCAAAGTCAGACCTCCCTTGGTAAGGGATCCCCTGATAATAAGTGGCTATGCAAACCCCATCAGAGACTCCCACTTGCAAGAAGCTGTACAAGCTCTGATCGAGAAAAAGGCAGTAGAGAGGGTCAGGGTTCAAACCTCACTAGCCTTTTTCAACAGACTGTTCATTGTCCCAAAGCCGAACCACAAGTGGCGGCCGATCTTGGATCTCAGTACTCTAAATCAGTTTTTATGCGTAAAAACATTCAAAATGGAGACTCCAGAGACAATCCGGACCTCTCTACAACAAGAGGAGTGGGTGACATCGCTAGATTTCAGCGACGCCTACTTTCACATTCCAATTCACTTCACATCCCGAAAATTCCTCAGGTTCCACTTTCAGAACCAGTCGTACCAGTTTCGGGCACTTCCCTTTGGCCTGTCAACAGCTCCCATGGAGTTCACTGGTGTGGTCAAAGAGGTCAAGTTAATGGCTCAGTCACAGGGTATAAGAATCCACCAGTACCTAGACGACTGGTTGATTCGAGCCCCTACCAAAGAATCTTGCCACCAGGGAACCGAGTCCCTCCTAGCCCTTTGCCAGGAGTTGGGCTGGATGGTAAACATGCAAAAGTCAGAACTGGAACCCCAGCAAGTCTTCGACTTCGTAGGCTACCAGTACGACCTACTCAACGGAGTAGTCAGGCCTACTCAAAACCGTTGGGAAACCCTTCAACAAAAGATAACAGTGCTTTTACAGACCAGATATTGCCGAGTGAGAACTTTCATGTCTCTTATAGGTCTTCTCACTGCGACAGAAAAACAGGTGCCCCTAGGCAGACTGCACATGAGACCTATTCAGTGGCACCTCAAGAAGCACTGGAGAGTCCCAGAATCTCTGGAAAAGGAGATCCCAATTCCGAGGTCTCTCCACCAGTACCTGCAGTGGTGGACCCAAGAGGAAAATGTCCTAAAGGGTCAGCCCTTACACCCCCTGCGACACGCAGTTCAAATCTTTACAGACGCCTCAAAAGAAGGCTGGGGTGCTCACTTAGGCGACTTCACAGCAAGCGGTACTTGGTCAGTGCCCGAAAGCAAGTTGCACATAAACTTCTTAGAACTAAAAGCCGTGTTGTTAGCACTAAAAAGATTCCAACATTTAGTGCAAGGAAAGGTCGTCCTGATTGCCACAGACAACACTACGGTTGTAGCATACATCAACAAGGAAGGAGGTATGAGGTCAGGCTCACTCTGTGCCCTTCTTTGGCGGCTCCTATGTTGGTGCAGCCTCAATCAAATAGTACTGAAGGCCAGACACATTCCAGGCCGTCTGAATGTAATTGCAGACAAATTGTCTCGCCAAAGGCAGGTCATTCAGACGGAGTGGTCCCTCCATCAAGAGACCTTCGACCTCCTTTGTCAAACCTGGCATTCTCCCCTAGTGGACATGTTTGCAACAAGGTACAACTGCAAGCTAGTTCAATTTGTGTCCCCAATTCCAGACCCAAAGGCCTGGTCAGTGGATGCTCTGACATTGTCCTGGGAGGACCTGGACATGTACCTCTTTCCCCCAGTGTCTCTGATGGGGAAGGTGGTCAGCAAGCTGTCAGATCACTGGTATCGCAGAGCAATCCTGATTGCCCCGGGATGGCCCAACATGCCTTGGTTTTGGGACCTAGTGGAACTGTCTGCGAGGGTTCCTCTATGTCTTCCACACCACCCAGATCTAGTGACCCAACCTTTCAACAAGGCACGTCACAGGGATCTGACAAACCTAAATCTCCATGCCTGGCTCCTAGAGCCCAGACAATCAAGGAGCAGGGGTTCTCTAGCCCAGTGGCGTCAAGAATTGAGGCGCCTCAAAGACGTTCAACCAGAACAGTCTACGAAGCGAAGTGGGCCGTTTTTATCAAATGGTGCGAAACAAGTCAGGTGGACTTCAGGAACCCATCTATAAAACAAATAGCAGATTTCCTCCTGCACCTTTTCCAGGAGAAAAATCTCCAGCCCAGCACTATTGACGGTTACAGGTCAGCCAAACTGGGAAATACCTCGATTAATGTCGGCAAGGATGAAAATTTGACTAGACTGTTAGACAGTTTTCACAGGGATAGACCCAAAGGACGCAGGGGGGTTCCTGCTTGGAACCTCTCCCTAGTTTTACACCAGCTTACAAAAGCACCGTTTGAACCCCTCAGAAAGGCTTCTCTAAAACACCTTACTTTCAAAACTGTTTTTCTCCTAGCCCTGGCTTCAGGAAAACGCAGAAGTGAGATACACGCTTGGTTAAACAAAAATATCAGACACCAAGCTGATTGGTCCAAAGTTTCCCTCTACCCATCACCAAGCTTCTTGGCGAAAAATCACTTGGCAAAGGAGGGACCAGAGTGCGTGGCCCCTGTGGTCATCCCGGCCTTAGCCCCCACTCTGGATAAGTCTTTAAAGGAAGACAGATCCCTTTGCCCCGTTCGGGCTCTTCGCTACTACCTGGACAAAACACAAAACCTAAGAACGGGAAAGGAGTTAGTTTTTGTCTCATTCAAACAAGGTTTTGACAGGGACATCTCTCCTGCCACTATCTCATCCTGGATCAAACAAACAGTAGTGTTGTGTTATGATCTCTCTGACCAAGAGTCCTTGACCTTACATCAGGTCAAGGCCCATGATGTTAGGGCCTTTGCGGCCTCCAAAGCTTTTCAAGGTGGCATATCTCTGGACCAGATTCTAGCAGCATGCCACTGGAAGTCCCACAACACCTTTACACAGTTTTACCTTAAGGATGTTGCCTGGGCAGATAAGGAGCTTTTTCACTTGGGTCCTGTGGTGGCGGCCCAGCAGATCCACCACTAGTCCCCTAAGCTTCTTTGTATATAATTATATATAGTGTATATACTAGTTAGTTTTAGGTGCAGGCTCACTTTTAGCCTATGCCTTGGCTTCTCAAAGTTTTTTACTGCAGAGTAATTCTCTGGGTATAGGACTTTCCCTACTCTTCCAGGTTAACAGTGGGAATCATGGACTTGAACTCTTGCTCTCTTCCTCCCCTCAGAGCAGTCAAAAAAGGGGGGGGGGGGCAGTTAGGTCTAGATACCCTTGAGACTAACATGTCTCCTCAAAGGACTAGAACCTCACACCTAGGTATAATATAAGAGTTCTCTCCAATCCTCAGAAGGCTGCCCTCCTTCCACTGGGTAGTTATTCTAGCTATCGTCTGGTAGGTAAGATGTATTAACGCAATGAAATTGCAAATTTTAATTAGTAAATTAAATTTTTATTAGTTAATACCTTATCTACCAGATGGGAAATTCCCACCCGGCCTTCCCCGCTTCCAGCCTCATCATTCAATCTTAGGGACGAAAAAGATGCTATGACGTCACGTCCCTCTGGCGAGTGAGGCAGGAACTAGGCCACCTGGCGAGTGGATTGTAGTGTGCTGGTCCTGCCGGGGGTGAAACCCGGGACGTCTTTTTCTTTCGTTTGGCGGGACCGGCTGGCGCCGGGCTATAGCTATCGTCTGGTAGGTAAGGTATTAACTAATAAAAATTTAATTTACTGATTAAAATTTGCAATTTTCTTTAGCAGGCACAAAATTTTGTGAAAGTCTAACAGAGGGTTTAGCTTATAGCACAAAATCCCAAAACTAAAACATTTTAATGAAAACAATTGCTATGGCAATTGCTTTCATTGAGGTCCTGCCCACAATTTAGTCAACTGCAGTAGATCTGTTTGGGGTACACCTTTCTACCATCAGCAGACAATCCATTAAGGGGTTAGAAAGTTAAATATCCACCTCTTTATTACTAACGCTTCCAAGTCTTGATGCACTAGTAATTGTGTAAAATGTTGTACAAAACTGATGCACTGTAATTGTAAATGTTGCTTTGTAAAGTATAGCAGTGGTGGTAGTTCGTCTCTCACAGTACACGGGGGGGGGGGGGGGGGGGGGGGGGGGGTCACAGAGATAAATGGTCTTCAGAAATTATCGCACAAAAATGGTTAAAGGGTTTTAACAACACTTCAACACAAACCAAATGTCATGGTCAGCATTGTTTAAGTATATTTTGTTATTTAGTTTGTGCAGTTTCATGATTTACATTACATAGATTTGAAAACTTTGAAGATTGTTTATCTCTATGACCGTTTATCTCAGTAACCACCCGTGTACAGTGCTAGCTTGCTGTTTTGATTTCACTGATGGAAATACAAGGCTATACCGGATAGGATTTGCATAATAGTTCTATGTTTTCACCAGGGGTCAACAGTTACTGGAGAAAACCCATGACTACCTCTGTAAGGAAGAACGTCGTCATGAACGCATGACTGAAAACCTGGAGCGTGGTGGCATGACTATGGTGGAGGTCAAAATAGGCATGACTACACTGCTGGAGAAGTTATTTGATATCAAACTGCCCCCACCACATTTTAACTATGTTAAAGGTCTGTTATCAAAAGATTCTATTCCATTCAGTATTTATATAACGCTTAATCTCTGCAAAGGTACACTCCAAGATTGTTAATTTATTATAATATTAACTAGGGGTGCGACCGAGCAGTCGACACTCGCCTAGCGAGGCGAATTTCACGAAAATTCGACCCCAATTCTTAGGATCGACTACTCGTGTGCATAAAACAACCTATAGAACCGGTTACATAAATAACATACCTTACTTTCATTAAATCGCAAAATCCACCATTTGTAACATAATATTATTGATATTATGTGCTGACAATAGCTAATTCAAGCGATTCAAAGCTTTTATCTTTATATTTTTTTCGTTTACGGGAGCCGCCATATTGGATGTCGTTTCCTGTTATGGTGGATACTAAATGTCGCGAGGGCTCGATGTCGAGTCGACTTTTTATCTGCGAGCAATCGACCCGAATTATTTGTACTCGTCACACCCCTAATATTAACCATAAGGACTAAGCAAGGACAATAGAAGTCAACACTTTATACAATTTAATATCTTAACCATTAATATTAACCCTGAATCCTTAAATGTCTAGTGAAAAAAGTAACCCATTTTTTAGTATTTTAATACTAATACAAAATGAAGACCAGTAACTTTTGACTGCTAAGTGGTACAGTTGTCAAGATTGTCAATCTACATTGTGAAAAAAAAAGTGAAAAAGAATATGTTTGAATTAAACATATTCTGTTAGGCTACTTGAGTAATTTCACAGAGAGTCACAGAAAACAGCACTCGGGTAATTATAAAAGTGTTGACGGTAAACCGGAAACCTTTTTGCCGACTGAAAGGTGCTAATCCGGTTACATTTCATTTTACTTTTAACCAAAGCTGGTTTGTTTACATATTCATTACCTTAAGTTTAACAGAATATACAGCTACAACAAGTATTTTATAATATTCTATCAATATATCACATATTTTGTTCCGCGAAAGTCTTCAAAAAGCACATCCTGCTTCATATTTGTATGCTAGGTATAGCTAATGCACGCATTTGTAAACTTATGTCTTCGCTTTTAATCAATCAAACGCACCCACTTTTTTGCCAAATTTTTACTTTCAGTTACCCATTCAAAAATTCACATTTAAGCACAGCACTATAAAAATCTCAAACTCAATCCCACTCACAGTCTCAAACTGAAATTCAGTCTTGCATAATATAAAATTTAGCATTCTTTAATTGAAATCTACCTTAAAGTAGTATATGCCTGGGGCCGGTTTCACAAAGCCTCCATAAGATAAAGGTTACCTTAAATTCAATAATTTCCTTGAACTTTTCCCGTCTTTAAAAAATCTCAGTTTCTTAAAAGAGACCTTCAAAACTCCCTTAAATTTCAAGGAAGCTAAGGACCTACCTTAAATTTAAAGAAGTGTTGTTCAAGGAATGTTTAATAATTTCAATGAACAATTGCTTCCTCCTTAAGTTTCAAGGAAGACCTTCGGTAGCGAGAGTTAAAGGAGACTTTGTGAAACTCAAATTTAAGGTGGCCTTCTCAAAGAAAATAAAAATTACCTTCCTTTACTAAAGGAATTCCTTTCTAAAGGTGGGTTTGTGAAACTGGCCCCTGGACTCAAATGAAAAACATAGTCAAACAGTTAATACAGCCATAACCCAGTAAACATTAGAAATGTTTCTAAAAGGTTTAAACATTTATAAAACATTTTTAAACAATATCTTTGGGGTTACCAAACATTTGCAAGGGTTTTCTTTAACCTGTAATGTTTATAAAACATTTGATAAAGATTCTCTATACAAATGTTTTTGCTGAAAACATTTATGAAACATTTATAAAATAACTGAGGTTTGACTAGAAATGTTTTTAAAACATTTATGAAATAGCACAAGAACCAAAGGTAATGCTGGTAATGTTGTTCAAACTTCCATCGTTTTATGTGATACACAGTATACATAAACATTTAAACAACCTTTATTGACAATTCAATGTAAATGTTTGCTCTGAAAATATTTTACTAAGAGTCCATTGCAACTGGTTTTTTTAATACTCATTTTTATTGCATTAATACATCCTATCCAATGGACAATTGCTTTACCGGTCGGCGCGACCGGTCCCGCCAAACGCCAGAAAAAGACGTCCTGTATATACTACCGGCAGGACCGGTCACAGAGTGTGCATTCGCCAGGTGGCGCATCGTACTTCATTTCCTGTTTACCTATTGACGTCATAGCATCTTTTTCGTTTGGCGCGAAAAGAGTGTGCAGAAGATTTTCTTCAGAGATACGTTTTTGAAGTTTTACAACAAACTCTTCCAAGTTTCTTGTTTTTTATTAGTACGGAGTATTTCTACAACGTTACTGATCATTATGTCGTCTCCTGGACAGAAGCGAGGTTCTTGCGGGCACGTTATGGCCCTTTTTGACAACCATAAGAAATGCGCGCATTGCCGTGACAAGGGGGTGGGAGACGACCCCTGTGTGAAGAAGTTGGATTGTAGTATCTGTAAGGCGTTTACGCCTGCTCAGATCCACCAGTTGGCTACCCCCACCTACAAGGAACAGAAAGAACGCTCTAGCCAGAAGAAATCTGAAGAATTAACAAGTACGTCTCCCAAGCTTGTTGATCCGTCTGAGGTTTCACTGCTGGGTCCTGTCAATTCAGGGACGCAGTCTCCTGTTGATTCTACACCCAAGCAGAAGAAGAAGCGTTCTGATGGCTCCCCAAGGTCGAGTAAACGGAAGCACAGCAGTAAGCCCACTTCAGACGACCTCAAGTCCCTTGATGACAAGTGGAGTGAGAGATTTTCCCGTCTGAAAGCTATGCTGATTAACCAGTCTTTTGCTGTTCCGGTGAGACCGGTGAATTCTGCTTCTGTGGTGCCCAGAGAACACCCCTTCTTTGATCCGGGTGCTTCTACTAGTGTTATGTTTGCTGGGGGCACTGGTGACGTTGCTACGCAGTTGACGGCTACCCAACCTCCTCTGGGGGTTCCCGGTACACAAGCTGTGAAGGAAGTTCCTGAGAGTGCTACCCACCCTGTTCAGGGCCCCGGTACCTCTGAGACTGTTGCCACCCAACCTTTACTGGTTCCCGGTGCAGGGACTGCCACCCAGCCTCCACAGGCTCCCGGTGCGGGTCCTGAGGTTCTGCCTTCCGGTTATGAAACTACGCTGTCTAACCAGTCGCCTCCCATTGGCCAGAATTCTGAGGTTGCTAGGGAATCTGACAGTGAGGCTGAGTTGGATGCGGAACCGGCTTCACCGGCTAGTGTTCACTACCAGGGTGATGTACCGGAAACTAACACTGACCAGGACCTCTCTGAAGATGCCAATTACCGGGAAACCTTAAGAGGGGTGAGGAGTTTCATGGGCTGGCATCAAATCCCGGATTATGACACCTCAGCTGCATCTATGGATGACAATCCCTTTGCCGGTTCTAGAGTGAAGACTACCGGTAAAGTGTCAGTAAAATTGCCGGTGGATGAATGGCTTTGTAAAAAGCTGGAGAAACTAAATGTAACTATTGCTGAAGGTTATCCTTCCAGGAACACAGAAACCAGTGGTCTGCTGCGTGATCAATTTGTCAAGACGCCTCGTACTTCAAAGTGGTACGACATGCAAGCTGTTAAGAAGGATACGTCTACCCAGGCTGTTGGTGACTGGTCTCCGGAACCGGCAAAGCTTAACAGTATGTTTTCTAGAGTTGCAAGGCGCAGTTTACCTTCTGCTCCAGCTTCCCGGACCTTCAGCCAGGATACCCTTAGAAGGTGGGAGAGGTCCTTCAGAGAACAATCAGTGATGTGTAATCACGCTGCTGGCCTCTCTAGATGCCTCACCAAAGTACAGGACTCCATGGTCACCCAGTTAAAGTCCCTCAGGTTCGATTCCTCAAAGGGCAAAAGTGCTGAGAAACAACAACAAGCTGTTGAAGAACTGGAGTATCTGGTTACGTTTAACCGGTCAATTTCACAGGCTATGCAGCGTACCATGCAGGATTTATTAGAGGGAGTCTTTATCAGCATGGCTAATCTCACCCTGGCCCGTCGGGACAGTTATTTAGAGTTCATAAGAGGTGGGATTAAACCGGACACCTTGTCTGCCTTACGTACGTCTCCAGTTCACCAACTATCACTCTTCCCGGACAGCTTACTGGTCAAAGCTGAAGAGGAAATCTTACGTAGTGAAGAGAGGCGTTCTGCTGGTACCACACCAAGGAAACCTGGACGTTTTCATCCATACGTCACCTCCAATCGAACCCCTCACCAGCCGGACCGGAAGCCCACTACTCCGGCATGGAAGCAGATTAGAGACCGGCAAACTGCTCAGAAAGGGGGTGGTAAAGCCTCAAATTTCAGCCAGAAGCCGGCCAGGGGATTTAAAAAGCACAAATGACAATCACTGTTTTTCAAATGTGGTCGGATTGGTGAACTCTGTAAATGTATCCGACAAGATGGAGGGCTTGAACCCACCACCACCAGTGACAAACAAGAGCGAGACTGTGTTTCCACATGTAAACTCTTTTGTTGCAAGTGTTCCTTTTGCCAGCGGGTCACCGCAAAAGAAAGGTGTAAATCCCGTTTATTGTCAATCTATCAGAGAAATAAACCATGTGAAAGATGTTTCCTGTGTAGATCACTTGAGTTTTGTAAAAATTGTCACAAATGTCCCAACTGTTGTCACAAATCTTCCTGTAGGGGCAAGACTTCAGCAGTTTTGGGAGAAGTGGGAAACTCTGGGTGCGAGTCCAAAAGTTATCAGAATACTGAGAGAGGGCTACACCCTTCCCTTCCGGTTCAGACCCAACCTAACCAGGTCACCAATGGTCATCAGCAAATATGTAAACCCCCAAAGACAGTCCCTCCTTTTGGAGGCACTGACTCAGCTAACAAACAAGAATGCAGTAGAACCGGTAACAAATCAGACCTCCCTAGGGTTTTACAACCGGCTATTTTTGGTTCCCAAACCCAACAACCGGTGGAGACCTATCTTGGACCTGAGCACTTTGAACACCTTTTTAAACACAGAGTCGTTCAAGATGGAGACCCCAGAGACAATAAGAACCTCCCTACAGGCAGGGGAGTGGGTCACATCCATAGATTTCAAAGACGCTTACTTCCACATACCAATTCACAGTCAGTCAAGGAAGTACATGCGTTTTCACATTCAGGGCCAATCCTACCAGTTCAAGGCCCTGCCCTTTGGTCTTTCCACAGCACCCATGGAGTTCACAGTGGTGGCCAAAGAGGTCAAGCTCATGGCCTTACGACAGGGTATAAGAATCCACCAGTACCTAGACGACTGGCTGGTGAGGGCCTCTACCCTCCACACCTGTCTCCAGCATACTCAAACCCTGGTCACACTTTGTCAGGAACTAGGGTGGCTGGTGAACAAGGAAAAGTCAGAACTGGCACCCAAACAGGTCTTCAACTTCGTAGATTACCAGTTCGACCTGAAAGAGGGCAAGGTCAGACCAACAGAAGAACGTTGGCAGGCCTTGACAGACAAGATCAGATCAATGATGTCGGATCCGGTTTGTCCGGTCCGGAAATTCATGTCCCTCATAGGTCTCCTCACAGCAACAGAAAAACAAGTCCACTTAGGGCGACTCCACATGAGACCCATACAGTGGCACTTGAAAAACAATTGGAGGGTCCCAGAGTCACTGGAAAAGGTGATACCGGTCCCCAAGTCCCTCCACCCTCATCTAAGGTGGTGGCTGGAGGAAAGCAATGTGCTACTAGGTCAACCATTACACCCTCTAAAACATGCTCTGCAGATCTTTACAGACGCATCAAACAAAGGGTGGGGCGCTCACTTGGACGACCATACTGCAAGGGGAACCTGGTCCCTTCCAGAAAGCAAGTTGCACATAAACCACTTAGAGCTAAAAGCAGTTTTTCTAGCTCTAAAGGAGTTTCGAACCCTGGTCTGCAACAAGACTGTGTTGATAGCTACAGACAACACAACAGTGGTTGCCTATATCAACAAAGAAGGGGGGATGAAGTCGGGGTCACTGTGTGCCCTACTGTGGAGAATCCTGTCCTGGTGCACCAGACAGCAGGTAACCCTCAGGGCACGTCACATCCCCGGCCGGCTGAACGTGATAGCAGACAAGCTATCCAGACTTGGCCAGACCATTCAAACAGAGTGGTCACTTCATCCAGCAGTATTCCAAGCTGTATGCGCAAGGTGGCACCAGCCAAAAGTGAACCTGTTTGCCACCAGGTTCAACAACAAACTACCTCAGTTTGTGTCACCGGTGCCAGACCCCCAGGCTTGGGCAGTGGATGCACTCAGTCTCTCCTGGGAGTACCTGGACCCATACGCCTTCCCACCGGCAGCCATCTTGGGCAAAGTGGTGGAGAAGCTCCAGGACTACCCCTGCAACAGAATAATCCTGATTGCCCCAGGGTGGCCCAACATGCCCTGGTTTTGGGACCTGGTAGCAATGTCAAGCCAGATCCCACTCTGTCTGCCCAGCATACCCAACCTTGTGTCTCAGCCATTCAACCAGGTCCTTCACAGGAACCTGTCGAATCTGAACCTACATGCCTGGCTCCTAGAGCCTCAGCAATCAAGGAGCAAGGCTTCTCTGAGGCAGTGGCAGCACGAATTGAGGCTCCTCAAAGAAGATCAACCAGATCTGTCTATGAGGCAAAGTGGACCATTTTTACAAAGTGGTGCCTCAGTAATCAGGTGGACTTCAGGGCACCACCTCTGAAGGCCATTGCTGACTTCCTCCTGCACTTGTTTCAGGACAAGAAGTTACAACCAGGCACTATTGATGGCTACAGATCCGCCATTGCTGACAAACTGGGCAATTCCACCATTAATGTCAGCAAAGATGAGAATCTCACTCGTCTCCTGGATAGTTTCCATAGAGACAGACCTAAGGGCAGGAGGGGCATCCCCTCCTGGAACCTTTCACTGGTTTTACATCAGCTCACAAAGGCTCCTTTTGAACCCCTGAAAGAGTCCTCCTTGAAACATTTAACTTTCAAGACTGTTTTCTTGCTGGCTTTGGGTTCAGGTAAACGCAGGAGTGAGATCCATGCTTGGTTACATAAGAACATCAGACACCAGTCAGACTGGTCTAAGGTGTCTTTGTATCCCTCACCTAGCTTCCTATCCAAGAACCAGCTGGCTAAGGAAGGTCCAGATAGTGTGGCACCAGTGGTCATCCCAGCCCTGGCACCATCTCTGGATAGGTCACTCAAGGGTGACAGGTCCCTATGTCCAGTTAGAGCCCTGCGTTACTACTTGGACAGGACTGCAGACCTCAGGCAGAATAAGGAGTTAGTCTTTGTCTCCTTCAAGAAGGGTTTTGATAAAGACATCTCGCCTGCCACCATCTCCTCATGGATCAAACAGACTGTGGTTCTGTGCTATGAGCTCTCTGACCAGGAGGCCCTCACCTTACATCAGGTTAAAGCCCATGATGTTAGGGCCTTTGCTGCTTCTAAGGCTTTCCAATCAGGGATCTCCTTAGATCAGATCTTGTCAGCCTGCCACTGGAAATCTCACAACACCTTCACCCAATTCTATTTGAAGGATGTTGCCTGGGCTGACTCAGAGCTTTTCCACCTGGGACCTGTAGTGGCTGCCCAGCAGGTGCACCACCAGGCCCAGAAGTGAGGGGATGTTGTATATATGTAAATATGTACATATTGTAAATATGTTAGATATGTACATAATGTAAATATGTTGAATGTACATATATGTTCAAAAAAAACAAAAAAACTGTGACTTGCTTCCTTTGGGAAGTTTATTTCTTCTGGGACTGAACTCAGCCCCTCTCTCTCTCTATCTTTCCAATTCAGACCAAAGCTGAAAGGAAAGAAAAAGGGGGGGGGCAACGTCGGTAGGCTCCCGGTTAACCGGTGAGTTAGTGCCGACCCTGACCTTTCAGGGTTCTCTGACCCTAGGTCAAATGGGCCTGTTAAAATTTGTTGTTATGAGTTCACATAAGTCCCTAGCTGCTTACCCGCCTACCAAGCGGTAGTTATTCAGCAATTGTCCATTGGATAGGATGTATTAACGCAATAAAATTGCAAATTTAATAAGTAAATTAAATTTTTATAAGTTAATACCCTATCCAATGGACAGGCAAGGCCCACCCAACCGGCCCCGCTATCAGCTTACTAGGGGTCTTACTAGGATTAGACACGAAAAAGATGCTATGACGTCAATAGGTAAACAGGAAATGAAGTACGATGCGCCACCTGGCGAATGCACACTCTGTGACCGGTCCTGCCGGTAGTATATACAGGACGTTTTTTTCTGGCGTTTGGCGGGACCGGTCGCGCCGACCGGTAAAGCAATTGTCCATTGGATAGGGTATTAACTTATAAAAATTTAATTTACTTATTAAATTTGCAAAATCTTAAAATGCTTTGAAATGTTTTCTCTCAAATGTTTTGACAACATTCTGTCACAAACAGTTTTTGTACCCGTATTTTTAAAATGCTTTTTAAATGTTTACTTTCAAAACAAAATTGGCAGTGAGCAATAATAGGGGATTTTAGAGAATTCTATCAAAAATTGCTACACATGCAATGCTTAAAAGTAAGAATCAAATGGGGGCACACTGTTTAAGCCACTATCTTACAATTTTAGGCATAAACATAACATTTTCATTGGTGAGCAGCCTAAAACAAGTTGAATTTGACCTCTGACCCTAATGAAGGCTAATATTGGTAAACCATGCCAAAGTAATATTTCTCAGACATTGTAATGTTCATTTGTGACATTTTTCTAACATTTGTCATTAAATGTTTAATAAATGGTATAAAACATGTTGATAACCTTTTGTAGGAAATGGGTTTCATACCCATAATTTTTTAGGCTTTACCAAGTGTTTCCCTTCAAGCGTTTACAAACCTCAAAATTGTTTACTGGAAATCTCAAAAATTTAAGACTCATTTCATGCAAACTTAAATAATCCCTGAATATAGGTAGCATAAATAGTTTTGAGCCCCAAGTTTTAAGAATCTCTTATGTGAGAATAGGCATTTTATTTGAGTTTGAGTTTAAACTCAAATTTGTATTTCAGTTTTGAGTCAAATTTAGGGTTTAAAACCTAAACTATAGGGATAATATTAAACAATTTTTACACCACAGCCTTTAAGGGCGGAGCGAGTATTGTTTTCACCTATGGTGACACATGGTGTTTTCACAGAAAACGCGGTAAAAGATGTTGATACTTAGTAGGGACATTAATTGGGGGTTGTAAGTGTGCACTGTGATGATGTGACCTTGATTTGAGCTTTGACCTTGCTCTAGTGACCTTGAGTTTGAAAATCTTGTCCAGGCTATATCTCAGAAAACGTAAGGTGTAGGAAGTTCATATTTGGTAGAGACTTTGATTAGGGGGTGTAGGTGTGCAATGTCATAGACCTCGATTTGACTTTTGACTTTGCTGTAGTGACCTTGAGTTTGAAAATCTTGTCTGGGCTATATCTCAGGAACTAAATGTGCAGGAAGTTGATACTTGGTAGAGACATTGGCTAGGGGTGTCGGAGTGTACATCATGGTGTGACCTTGATTTGATCTTTGACCTTGCTGTAATGACCTTCTCCTTAAAATCTTGTCCTGGCTATATCTTGGAAACTGTAAGGTATTGGAAATTGATACATGGTAGGAACATTGGTTAGGGAGTGTAGATGTGCAATCTCAAGGTATGACCTTCATTTGATCTTTGACCTTGCCGTAGTGACCTTGATTTTAAAAATCTTACTTGGGCAATATCTCAGAAACTGTAAGGTGTAGGAAGTTGATACTTGGTAGGGATACGGATGAGGGTGTAGGTATTCAACGCCTTGGTGTGACCTTAATTTGACCTTGTTGTAGTGATTTTGACCTTAAAAATCTTGTCCAGGCTATTCTCTGAAAATGTAAGCTATAAAAAATTATACCTGGTAGGGAAATTGGTTAGGTGGTGCATGTCTGCGGTGTCATGATATGACCCTGATTTGACCTTTGCCCTTGCCATAGTGACCTTGACCTTTAAAATCATGTCTGGGCTATATCTGAGAAAGTGTAAGTTATAAATAGTTGATACTTGGTAGGGACATAGGTTATAGGGTGTAGGTGTGCAAGATCAAGTCACACTGTTTGATCTGAAGTCTACAGATCTTTGTACTGTGTCAGTTTTTGTGTATCTAATGGTGTTGTAAACTATTTGGCCAGGCTGTGGGGTACAGGATATCTCCGATGCTATTTTGAGTGTGAGATTGAGTCTGAGATTTGTTATGAACACCAGCCCTTGAGTTAAACTATAAAATAATATTATCTGCACTCTGGTTCCTCTACCCAGCAGGCATTAACATATTACTGCAAGCTCAATGGTCCTGTGAACTATACCCCTTAACTCAGGTGCCACTTATTTTTTTCTACATTTTGATAAAGGTTAAAAGTTAAGGTTTTATTTATTCTTTCAATGGCTAAGGTTATATATCAAGAAAGCCTCTTAGTGAACTCCACATGGTGTGACGACTTGAATTTGAACCCAATACCACAGAAGTGAGAACCAAGTAATCAAATGCCAGACTTGTTAACCACTCAGCTGTTGAGACCTCAAGTACACTTGATATAGTATAAACTGGACAAATATTATTTTTGGTAGAGTAAGAAATGCAAAATTCGCCACATATCTGAAATTCGCCACATGTGGGAACACTAATAAAATAAATGATTTGAGGTGAGATTTATTGAATGTATAGTAGATTAAGGCTTTTTGAACTGAAATATACCAAGTTTAAGACAAAACGTTTTTTTTTCATAGAATTAAGTAAGGTTTTTAGAGGTGGCGAAATTTTAATTTTTGATGAATTTTAGATTCCTTACTCTATATGTTTAGATGATGACATTTTTTAAATCCGATTCATGACAGCATGTTGGAGATAATAGAAAAACTGCCGGAATGACATATACAGAAAAAATATATCACAAATGAGGATAACAATGTTATATGAGTGCATAGCATGAGTCTTATATTGTCAATCTTCATGAGTGATGTATTTTTTTTCTGTCAATGTCTAATGAGGGATGTTTTACTTTTATTATCCGTTATTTTGTATGATTTATGAGTCTAGTAAACCAATATTTAAAGGGAGAATGTGGAAAAGGCTGTCAAAAAAACATGGGCACCAGTTAATATAAAAATCTCAGTCTTTAACTTGCAATTTCTCAGCCATTTCTGCATGGCTTTTTATGAAACAAAATGAGCAGAAGCACTGTAAATATACCTTTCTAATGATATATTACTCATATTTGTAGGTTACATAATTTCTAAGATATATGTGAAAAAGCAGAAGTCATTCAAGCTAATTATCTATTGTGAGGTACTGCCGCTGTATACAATAAAAAATATCCCTCTCCGTACCGTATATCCCCCTATACCAGCCAAATATGGCTTGCGGTAGAAAATAAAATGCCAAACTTGTTAACTACACAGCTGCTGAGACCTCACATACACTTGATATAGTATAAATCGGACATGTTATGTTATTGGTCAGATGGCGACATTTTTGATCAGATGGAAATCTGCAGGAATAAAGTAGACCAGCTGATGAAAGATGTGGAAAGTAAGAAGGAACTACAGCAGCTCTCTGCCGAGGGGATAGTAACCACGGAGGTAAAGAAAACTTACAATAGTACTGGATAAGCACTCGGAGAGCGCAAAACCTCATCCAAGGCTCAATACCTCAAATTTGGTTGAAGAGTGCAATAATGAAAAATCTTTCAAAAAGTTCCTGGATCGAGATGGTGATCCAGATCACAGCCAAAACTACCGTAAATGACCTATTTAGCGCACAGTGTGCTAAGCAAAGTCTATTTTTATTCAATATTTGGTGGGAAAAAAATTCCCCTTTTAGCGCACCCATCATGAAACACTTTCCGGGATGAAGTATAGGTCAATCCGGTAAGAATAACAGTGTTCTGACATTTAGAATCTACCAAAAGTACCCACTTCCTGTAAATATGGCGGTAGATAAAAACAAACTCGAAGGTCATGACAAAAATGTCAATTTATTAAGTAAAAATACGTGCAATATATAAAAAATATGTGGATATTTTGCACTGTCACTGACGATATTGCTGGGAAAGAGAGGTAGGGTGCGGTTACAAGGGTGGGTGCGCTAAATAGGTCATTTACGGTATATTATCCGCTTCTTGTGACAATGTCGACATTTCCTCAAAACTTCGAATTTATTTTGCAAACAAACATTAGTAAAACTTCCTGATTGAAAATATAGAGAAAAAATATATCACAAGTGAAGATAACAATATTGTACGAGTACGTAGTACGAGTATTATATTGTGAATCTTCATGAGTGATATATTTTTTTCTGTATATGTCTGATGAGGGATGTTTTACTTTTATTATCCACCATTTTATACAACTTATGGCTTAAATAAGATGAATATTTAATGAGGGAATGTGAAAAGGCCGTCAAAAAGCACAGGCAACAGTAAATATAAAAACTTCAATCTTTAACTTGCAATAGATCCTTTATTTTTGCATGGATTTTTATGCAACAGACACGAGCAGAAGCACTATAAAACAACCTTTCTAATGATATATTATACATATTTCTAAGTTAAATACTTTCTGAGATATTGTTGAAAAATTGGAAGTTATTCACACTCATTATCCATAGTACCGGGATGCCGGTGTATACAAAAAAATACATCCCAGTCTGTATTTCCTCATATTTAGAGCAAATACGTCGTGTGGTGGATAATAAAAACAAAATATTCCTGGATCCAGATAGTAAAATCCTTTAAAAAATTCCTGTATCAAGAATGTAAAAATTGAATCATGTTTTCCTCTTGTCATTGTTGACATTTTTGGATAATTTCATCAAAATCCATCCTCAACTTTTTGAGTTATTTTGCAGAAAAATGCACAAAGCCAATTATATATACCTTCTTGTTGGAGGTTAATGAAGCTTGTTTAATCACAAATTCACATTGGCAAAGATAAGCATAAGAAAAACAGATAAATTGAGATATTTAGGACTTCAAGTTCGAGAAATGTTTGCATAAAAACGATTACTTGAAATCGACAAAAACAAACTTTTGCAATAAAAATATTTGTCCAGGATTTGAACCCAAGTCCTAGATATGAAAAATGCTCTAACCACAGAATACTTCTACCTTGGCTCATAACTGTCAGGTTTAGTAATTTACTTGCAATATCATTTTAAAAATGCTATGACGTCACGCTGTCTAGATAGGAAGGAAGTATGATGCGCCACCTGGCGAATGCACAGTGGGACCGGCTTGCTTGTGGGTTCATAACGGACACATATAAGGCGACTTTTTATGTCTTTTGGCGGGCCGGTCTGCGCCGACCAGATTAGCAATTGTCCATTGGATAGGGTATTAACTTATAAAAATTTAATTTACTTATTACATTTGCAATTTTTTTGCCATTATCATGTTAATAATAACTTTCTGTAGGGAACAACTATATCTTGGGATACAATATCGCCATCTTTCTATCTTACAAAAATTAATATCAGTTTTGTTTTCAGTTCCAGGATTTTCTTGAGTTACAACTTCCTCTGGACAACTCGCGGATCACAACAATGGTCAGCGAAACTAATATCTCCGAGTTTGGCTTTGAGTCTCAGGAAAATGAAGTTCTGAGTAGGGTGGATATCAAGAACATGTGTCAGCGACTCATCGACTCCAAAGAGAAGAAAACGAAGAAGAAAAAGATAAAGAAAAAGTGAAAAAAACCCAAAAAACTGTGAATAGAATGCGACCAAATCGAGAAACTTATTAAAATTATTTTTCGACAAGTTTTTAACATGTATATTATTATGATTTGTTTTAATTGTCAAGGATTTAAAAATATGTTTTAATAAAATGATGTCATTATGAAAGTTATGTAGGAGAAAAACATTTTATTTTCACTTTTGCACTCATTTGTGGTGCATCATAAAATATTATGGTAATTATTTTTTAAGAAAAAATATATATGTAGTGTGGTCATGAATGTACTTAAAATGTTTGGTTTTGAGAATTAGTGTTGTCTTTCTTCCGCTAAAATGTAGTCGAATTGAAAGAAATCTGTTAAATTTACATGATATAACTTAATTCTTCATTTTATAAGGTAAAATACAGCTGTAATAAATATTCTGTTTTAGTATGCACCTCACATTGTGCATTTAGTATGCACATTCCCTACTTAATTTGGGAATTCAAAGTGTTTTATTTCCTTAGTAATAGAAAACAATCAACCTGAACATTGGAGTTGAAACATGATTAGACTTTTGACAGTATTTGTATTGATGTATATTTAGTTGAAACACAAGTTAGATTTTTGACAATACGTGTGTTGATGCATATTTAGTTGTAACATGAATTAGAATTATGACAGTATTTCGTATGATGCATATTTTGTTTGAAACACGAGTTAGTTGAAACACACCCAACAGATTAGTGACAGTAAGAGTATTGATGCTATTTACTTGAAACATTAAATTAAATGAGATTTTCAATTTGCATGTTTAATTATGTGTTTTAAAAATATAGAAAAAAAATGAAGATACACGTTTGTTCAGTTGCCAGTTAGAATGTACAGTTTTCAACACTTATTTTGGTGAACAGAAAATTGAGAGTAAGTTACCCATTATGAGTTATCAAACGTTATTCTTGTGCACTCGTGTGTATGCCAACGCTCTTTTCATAATGTGTGCATATATTGCAAATGTACCAGTCACATTAACTCACAGCTTTCTTCTCATAATGCTTTCATAAACTACATTTTGTACAATTTGTGGAAGAATATTTGTCTTATGTTATTTTTTAGAGCATATTTCATGTAAATTTGTAAATGTTGTTCCATATAAACATGTGCTGAGTTGTGTAAGAAGATGTTCTTTTTATACTGTTACATTTGTCATTTACAAATTTACACAGACAACATATTTATAGCAATATTATATATCTAATTTTATTTGTATTTGTTCAACTGGATCTGTAATTATATACATGTGTAAATCGTTTTTGACAGTTAAATATCTATTTTGACAGTGTAAGTTGTCTTTGTTATTTTTTCTTATATTTTTGTGTCATAAACTCGAAAATAGGATCAATAAAATTTTATTTTTCTTATTTTTTCTTTGGTTTGAGGTATCATCTGTTCTGACTTATTCTAGTGAATATATGCTCGGTATGGTAATATTTTTTTCCCTCAAAAGAAATGCAGCCTCAAAGTAGACAGGCAAATTGCTGGTATAAAGTATTCCTATTATATACCTAGATTTTATATTTTAACATGGGCATCTGACACAAAGACAAATTTGGACTGGAATTTTATTTCATTCAAACAAGGCTTGAAAAAGTAAGTGTTTTCTGATTTAGTTTTTAAAAACTTTGTACTCAACAATATTTACATGTTGGTATAATAAATAAAATATTCTAATGTTTTCATGTGGAAACTTTGTTGGTTAAGTGACAAATACTCTGACATATAATGCTCCCACAAACATGAAAATAATTTATTATTGTTATCCACAACGCAATGGGAAAAAAGGTGTTGTCTAATTGAAAATGAAAAAAATCTGTTATTAATTCAGTGATTATCTTTAAAAACAGACAATCGCCAGAAATTAGTAAAAAATCATTTCAAGTTGAAATTTAATAATGATTTTGTAATAATACAAATCCACTTACATAGCTGTATACAGAACCATATTAACAGTAAATCATGCACAAAACCATATAATCAATAAATCATATACATAACCACATCAATAACCCCTTTACATAACCATATAGTTAACAAATCCTTTACATAACCATATAGTTAACAAATCCTTTACATAACCATATTATCAATCAATATTTTACATAGCTTTATCAACAATAAATCCTTTACATACATATATCATCAAAAAGTCCTGTACATAACCATATCATCAATAAATCCTTTACATAGCTATATCAGCAATAAATCCTTTGCATATATATACCAGCAATAAGCCGTTTACATAACCAATTCATCAATTAATCCTGTACATAAACATATCAACACTAAATCCATTCCAAATTAATTGGAAAATTGACCAAGTGACATATATTAAAATTTAATCCTGATAAATAGAAAAACAACAATGGACAATTATGTTCTTGAATGATAAAATTTTAAATTTTAATGAAATAGAAAAGGTCGCCAGTGGATATAAAAAAATCTGACACCAGTCCCATTGGCAAACAAAATAACACCTATATACAGAATATATCACCAGATAATCACAGAAATATATCATCAAATGAAAAGTACTTTTGTTATCATTGATGGTAAATCACAGTATTTCATGTTCTAATCCCATTGACAGGAAAAAAGGTAACCAAAAGTACCATCATCAGGTCAAAGTACTTTATTACTTATTATGTGAGGTGAATTACTCTGTCATTGATAGGAGTGCCTTTGACAGGCAAATTAGCAGCAGAAGTTTCACCGCAGATATTGTGTCGAGAATTCCTGCACCTGCTTCAGTTGTTGTTTCTTCTTCTTCTTCTTCTATCACTGAAGGAAATTAAGCAGAAAACAACACATTTACACATTCTATTTATATTCTGTGTATTATTTATATTATTAACTCCACCAGGAGTGTTATGTTGTTGGATGCTTTTGTTTGTCTGCTTATGAAAAGGTCATTTTTTTAAAAATTTTGTTTAGATGGCTAAGGAAATATTGAAAATTTCCAATATTTTCACCAGTTTTGTAGAACTATTATTCAAAGTTACATAATATAGTACATATAGCTAGTCAAAGAATGTCTTCTTCCTCTGACCATTTAAATGTTCAGCAAATAGTAAATTCTATATGTTGATGGAGTCACAAGGGACTGAGGAGTTTATTACATCCACCAGAATGTTACATTTTTGAGTACACTTATTTGTCTGTTTGTCCGTGTTCGCAATACCTCCAAAAGTAGTGAACTGATCTTTTTTTTTTGTGGGTAGGACCTGACCAAAGGAAGAATTAGTGGTTAAATTATGGAAAATTTAAATATTTAAATTAAATTCATGACCTTGCCCTTAGAGTTCAGTAAATGGACCTCTTATATGGGTAGTTCATGTTTAAAAAGTAGCTGCCCCACAAAATACCACTGCTGGCTACAACCCTCTGGCATGTATAGTTTAGTTTAGCACATGAGAGCTCATCACAGATTTTTCAAACGGTTAAAACATTCTGCCCCATGCTGACAATATTGACCGTGTTGTATCAAACACGCTCTTCTCAAATATGCATAGCGACTTTATTAAACCTTGTGGATGCTGTTTTGGGCCATTTAAACACCATAAGTTCCGTCCATAAGTTTTTGAGTTATCTTGTTCACAAATAAACTCAGAAACAAACGCAGGCAAAAACATAACCTACTTGGCGGAGGTACTTATCAATATTTACTTCAAAGCAAGTATTTTAACCTTTTGAATAACATTGGCTTAATACCCCCTAATTGCCTGTTGAAACAGCCATGCCAGGGGTGATATTCACTAACATGGATTAAGATCAGCTCAAGAT
Source organism: Sabellastarte sp. h YS-2021 (assembly GCA_964017235.1). NCBI lineage: Eukaryota > Metazoa > Annelida > Polychaeta > Sabellida > Sabellidae > Sabellastarte > Sabellastarte sp. h YS-2021. The sequence goes on along the minus strand of OZ024935.1, from coordinate 79,596,610 downwards.
CAGATCAAATTTGAGAAAAAAGTTGAAAGTGAGCCAATAAATCAAATAGCTATTCACAAAGCATGAATCACTTCAGGTAAAAAGATCAAATAATCAGTGACATGAAATCTCGCCATGCATTTGTAGTAATTTGCAAGATGTTAACAAAGTATCTGCTGTATCATTATTCATCTGCCAGAGTTTTCTTTATCAATCAATATTTGCATTTCTAATAACTTATGGATGAATACAGCATTAGAGTACCATCGAAATGCCCCAAAGTAGAGGGGAATAATAACTGACTGGAGAGGCCAAAAGAAGCTATAACTGAACAATGCACCAAAAATTCCAATGCTATTCATGGTGACATGACTTTCTCTGTCTCTGTAGTGGCCCATTAAAAGACCCGTCTTGATCTGAGAGTTTATCCATCAAAGTACATTGATTAATCTGAAAGGTTAATCTGAAATTTGATAAATTATCAGATCCAATGTTTCATGAATACCAATCTTAGCTGATCCAAAATTCTCATCAAAAGTTGATCAGTTTTGATCAAATTTGATCTGATCTTCACTAATCTTTACTAGTGAATGCCGTCCCTGGCCTACACTGACATGTATTTTGTTAATGTTGACATGGTGCAGATCACCATTTCGACTCGGCACCGATGTTAAAACAGCACCGTACAGATACTACCAAAAGACTAAATGCATCAAGCCAGAATTAAGCCCTGACCAGCTACATATATCACACTTGTGTGTAGCTTGTGAGGGCATCATACAGCAGTGTGACCTAGGTACAAGATAAATTACCATGCCTAGTAATGCCTCATTCACATTACAGGTGGTACGTCCTGCGGTGAGAAGTTTTTGTTGACGGTGGAACTGCCTCCAGGTTGCCCCATTTCGTCTGAGGTGTTCACACTTCAGGCGGACGGCTAATGATTAGACATGGTTTTGTTAACTGTCAATAACTGTCGGATGACAGTACTAAAAACATTGGTCACTGTGAAGCAACCTCAACTCACCTTTGGTAGCCATCGGATGAACAAGTGGCGAAACGACCAATACCTTAACTCACCTTATATCGCCGTATTACACCAAAGACGACTGAATCACAGCCTTATGTACACCGTGGACCACACCTTCGGTTGCTGTAGTAAAAAATTCATGCACGCATGCGCAAACTCATCTGCGTCTTCTCATGGTACCGAAATCAGAGGCGGAAAATTCAAATATTTTAAAACTTTGGCAGAACTTGCAAGGTAATGGACGGTTCCCCACTGACTTGCAAAGTCATTTACGGATGTCAAACGGCAATCCAAGGACAGGGACATTTCACCAAATACGGATTACCGCGGGCAATATTGCCTGTAATGTGAATTGGGTATTATTAGTCACTAAAAGAGAAAACAAAAACTTGATAAATGACGGTATGAATACCACTGTTAAAGTGTGCATGTCACGTGCCTTTTGGTATTGTATCTATGACATATATCAAGTATAATTACAAATGAAATTAAGGATTTTAGCTTCTGTTTATAACTTTGAACTCACCAAACACCCATTGACCAGCAGTGTTGTTGAAACAGTCATTGATAGATGATACAAATAATGATTCGTTGTTGGCAGTCTAAAATAAAAAAAACACACATCAACAATAAACATGTTAAGCACAGTGGCACAGGTTATCACTGGGGTTTAGCTGTGTGTCACATTTGCCACTGAAAAACACCCTTGAACAAATGATCCAAAAGTTGTACCAATTTAGCATCATTGCTTATCAGAGTCCTATTGTAGTCACAAAAATGACAATTCAGCTTGTAAGCAGCAGAAGCTATCGGGGGGGGGGGGGGGGGGGGGGGGGGGGTCTAGATGTCTAGACTTAATTATATATGGTGAGAGTAATAAAATTTACCCCATTATGTGACATTTTGCCACTGGAGGGTACCCTTAACAAGTAATTCAAAATTTGTGACAAATTTTTCATCGCTGGAGATTAGAGTCCTGAGGCAGTGACAAAATTTGCAAGATGGGTAAAGAAGTTTTAACAAGTTATGGGAAATCAAAGGGGTATTTTTATCATGTAGTGTGATTAATTTAATATTTTTATTCTCTTAATGTAACGGAAATTGTTTATGCATATAGGAATTGATAAACCTACGGTCATGGTAGGTAAGTTATAGATAAATGAACATAAACTTTACATAAAACAGAAGACTATTAAATGAAAGTGACAAAACAATATCAAAAGAGCAAGGAACTTATGATATTCATTCACAGCATGTATTTTTGTGTGCAATAATGTTTCTACATTATATATTCGTTAGCTTTTATATCCAGTGCAACATCTCTTTACTACAGGCCTCAAAGCACTAAATGACTTGTCACAATTACATGAGTACAGCCCAATCTATAGTAAATAGCAAGGAAGTCTCAGGAATGACCAATTATGAACTACCCGAGGCTCTTTAGCATGCAAATAGTGATAGGTCCCAATGACAGAAAACCGCTGTTTTAGGTGTTCGTCTAAGCCACTATGTATCTGTCTGTAGCTTTGACTGATCCCATGTCCTATGTGTTCCTAAGTAAGTGCATTACCAACTTGGTGATAGTGGAAGATTGCTATAAAAATTTGTATGTAGGCCTAAGCTTAATTTCTATTTGCAAATTATTGACAAATGTACACATGTAAAAGAATATATAAGAAAGAAAGGCACAGTGCCTCCCTTCTTAACTTGGTACATGCCTTAATTTGGCCCAACTGGAACACAGAATATATATTGATAGTTGGTTGCCTTCGTCAAAACTCGTACACTTCCGTATACCTTATAAGGTGGCCAAAGGGACACCAAGCATAGAGCAATTGCTTTCAGGAAATTAAAAAAAAAAACTGCTGAAAGAGCATTTCCTGGAAGCATGTTGAGAGTAACTAATATTATAGTTATTGTCTTTACCTGTATACAATTCTGTCCATTGATTAAGGTTACTTTAAGTCCTTCATACTTTTTGTTATATTTTCTGTTATGTCAGCTCCTACTCACATATATATTTTATAATATATTCGGAAGTAGGTGTTAATATTAATAAGGTTTTAACTTAAGCTATTCACATTTATACATATTATGATCCTTATGACAAATAAAATTGTATGTTACTACACTTAAAAGAAGTAGAAAGGTTTTTTTTGTGATGTCCAAGGTGGGCCAAGTGAAATCGGAGAGCAGTATACTTTGTAATTCTTACACTTAAACAGGTGTCGCTGTTGTACATCAACTTGTACACCATGGGTGCTTCCTTTGAGAACAAAACATCGTTGTTGTGGATGGACTGCAATACAGTGAATGTGGTGCCATTATACTCTCCAGCAGTAGACAGACCGTTCCACCTGGTCATGTACCATTCATTGTCATCCTCATCTATATGGAAGCCCCCGGCTGAAACAAAAAGAAATCATTGTTTGTAGATCTTCAATGCCCCCGCAGTTACAGGTGATCCTCGACAGTGGACTGTCTCCTAGATCACCCTATTTTGTCTGAGTTGTTCACACTGCAGGCAGTTTAATTTGCGGTTATACACATTTGGCAAAACGCCCCTGTCCTTCAACTAACGTTTGAGATTCGTATGTGACCTTGTGTCACAGTGCCGAAATGTCCATGTACCTCCACTCGCCTTATTTAGCCATAAAACACTGAAAGAAGACCGAATCAAGACCTTATGTACACCATGGACCACACCTTCGGTTACTGTAGTCAGAAATTCACCACTGACTCTGAAGTTTGCAAACCGACATCAGATGGTGGTCCAGGGACAGTGACGTTTCACCAAATGCAGCCTACCGCAGGCGATACCGCCTGTAGTTTGAAAGGAGTATAACCGACTGAGCTAAAGGGGAATCCCCGAAAGCCGGGATGTTAGCAGAGCTGATATACATGAAGATATTACACTAGGTAAAAAATCACTTTGGCCACAGCTTTGCTTTTAATGCTTCTACGGTTTGGAATCATTTGCCTGATGAGGTTCGTTCTACCCCAACTCTCGCCTGTTTCAGGAAAAGGTTAAAATCGTATCTCTTCAAAAAGGCATTCCCAACTTAGCATACACTCTATCCGGCGTCTCCATGGTACAGGACCTGGCAACGGCTATGGACAGATGATTTTTTAAATTTGATTTTGGTGTTGCACCTAAGAGTCTGCCTAGCAGAGATTAAGCGCTATAAAAGTACAGAATAGAATAGGTATAAATAGAATATGCTAGCAGGGAGAATAAGTCCTATGAAAGTGACCTGATTTTAAATGAAGTGACCTACTTGTGGGGTCATCTTCAACGAGAGTTAGCATCTGACAGCCGGCATCCATGGATAGTTCATAAGTGACATCCACCAAGTCACTAATTCCTGCATGATCAAAGATGGAGGTCATCTGGTCAGTATCTGATACACAGTCTCCATTAGCATTGACCAAGAAGCCTTCGTGTTCTGTAAAAAAAATATGAAAATGATGAAAATTTTAAAATACATATATTTATTATCCATCACACATATTTGACCTAAATACCCCGAACAAACAGACTGGGTAATATTTTTTGGTATATCTAGATCCCCTTATCATGGATAATTAGCATTATTTTATTAGCATTAAATTGAATTCTTGCTTTCAGGAGGTTCTTGGAAGTTCTTCAATTCTTCCCATCTTTATGTAAATCGGAAAAAACTTCAGTCTCAGTTTTTCGTTTGATTTTTCCACAATTAGGAATGATTTGCCTGGTGATGTTCATTCTGCCCCAACTGTTGCCTGTTTCAGGAAAAGGCTAAAATCTTATCTGTTCAAAAAAGCTTTCCTGCTTTATTGCATAAAACACACGGTGACTCTGTGGCATCAACCTGGCCATGTCTATGGAAGAATGATTATTGAATTGGTTTCTGGTGTTGCGACTTTGAATCTGTCTTGGAAAAAAATTAATGGTTATAAAAGTCTAGAATAGAATAGAATTACAAAATACTGAATTGTTTCATATGCTTCATTGAATGAGTAAGCTATAACTGTGTTACACATTTCACTAGAAATGAACTTTTACAGAGCTTCTACTCATTTTTTTGTGTTGCATTCAAGTCTATGCAGAAATGGCAGATATATCCCTAGTTAAAAATTAAAGTTTTTATATTGACTGGTGCCTGTAACTATGGATATGTTTTACATTTAGTTTTTACAATCTTTAGGTATATACCAGTATTTTTTTTGGATGTGCTATATTCTGAATGTGTAATTGGTCAAGCTGAACATAGTCATATTTTTTATCTATATACAGAGTTCACCAAAGAAGTAAAAAGTGTCAAACCTGACATTGGGAGTAATGGGTTTGTTTATTGTTACAGAAAATTCTGTCTTTTGTACTGGGAATAAAAGACTGGACAGTAAAGAACTTTAGCAATTCTAATTCTCGTACAAAGTGGATTCATTAAGTCCATCACACACTTTCAAACATAAAACAACTGAATGTTTTATTTCTCTTTGATGTAGAATTTCAATAACATTAGTGTCTTAATACATCCACTGTAAGCATGATACGGGTTAAATATGGTGTGCAGTGGATAATAAAGAGTTATATTTTACTTATTAATGAAGCAAAGTGGTTTATAATAACATAACCCAATCCTTGTGTTGCATATTTTAAAACGGACAAACAAACGATCATGATAACAATACGTTTTTGGTAATAAGTAAAAATAGTTTGAGGAGACTTATTTCATCAAGCACGGAGATCAATGGCTAACTTAAATGTGGTGTTCATAGACAGACACTGAAACTACTTGTTTAAAGAGATTGAACATTTCTATGCCAAGTGTTCGCAAGCAAGTGTTACTTGTAATCTTTAAGGTACTTAGGATCAATCTTAGTTATTTATTTATTATTTGGGGTTTTACGTCGCTTTCAACACTGTACAGGTCATATCACGACAGGTAGTTGGAAGGGCAGAGGAAACCAGTACATACAGTTCGTTAGGGTTCTGTACTGTAAACTGAGGCCGGGAGTTGAACCCCGGCCTCAGAGGTGGGAGGCGAGAGTGTTACCACTCTGCCACCGTGGCCCCAGGATCAATCTTTAGGATGCCTGTTCTAATCTATTCAATTAAAAGGGAGTGAGATGATCTTGTCTCAAGAAGAAGAAATTTGTCATACATGTCCTTTACTTACCACACAAGAGTGATCAGGGACTTGGTGTTATGTATAGAGTAAGAAATCTAAAATTCGCCACATACCGGGGTATCTGAAATTCGCCACATGTGAAAATACTAATAAAATAAATAAATTGTGGTGAGATTTGTTGACTGTATAGTAAATTAAGGCTTTTTGAACTGAAAAATACCAATTTTTGGATAAAAACATCATTTTCTTCATAAAATTAACTAAGGTTTTAGAGGTGGCGAATTTTAGATTCCTGGCGAATTTTAGATTTCTTACTCTAATTTTTATGAATTATAGTGGTGGTGGTACAGCTGATATATTCAGTAGCATGACCGATCATTTTTCCACTCAAGGCAAATCCTATGTTCAGTTCTGAGGACTGTTTAGGTAGGAGCAGCCTCCCCCGTTGAAAATTGGTTAGGTCTTGTGATTAGTAGAGTAAGAAATCTAAAATTCGCCACATATCTGAAATTCGCCACATGTGATAATACTAATAAAATAAATGAATTGTGGTGAGATTTGTTGACCGTATAGTAAATTAAGGCTTTTTGAACTGAAAAATACCAATTTTTAGACAAAAACATCATTTTCTTCATAAAACTAACTAAGGTTTTAGAGGTGGCAAATTTTAGATTCCTGGCGAATTTTAGATTTCTTACTCTACCTGTTCATGCATATACCCACTACCATAGCCACCCCTCAATGGAGGACACTTACACGTTCATGGCCTCTGCCTGGTATTTGACAGTCCCTTTTTTTCGATTCCAATGCACTAGAGGATTTTCACCAGTTTTGCGCTGTATTAATGTTTCTGTTATCATAATTAGTCCTGATTAGGAAACAACAGTATAAGGTTGGAAGGAATTTTAATTTGCCACCATAATTGCAGTCTCTAGGGAGTACTCTTGTAAATACAGCAAAAGTAAGAAGAAATTTGAAATAAAATTTTTTTTCTAGCTAGAAAGCTCCCACAGAGATCAGTCCTCTAATAGGGACGTGTCTAAAAATTCTGGATTTTCTTGTATTCATAATATGATCTGGATCTTGTCCAAATTGTAATGGTTTCTTCCTTCGCCCAGGCTGTACCGATATAAAATATTTCATGAAGATCTATCGTTACTTTTGGAGTAATATCAATCAGAATGCCTAAGCCACGGGAAATACATTGAAAGTGGGACCTTCGGTAGTTTAGTGTATCCAGAATGTGATCCGAGTCTTTCCCAAACTGGAATCACTTCTTTCCTTTGGCCAGATCCTATCCACAAAAAAAAAAAAAAAAAAAAAAAAAAAAAAATGGTATCTATTCACAGACAGAATACATCCCAGAAAAAATAGCCTCTTGGTAAAGGTAGTAAAAAGTCCCTTATGATTCATAGACAAAGAGTAATCTTGCATTTTTGTATGTTATATTGCCACTACAGCCACAAGGGTAGTGCACACTAGTCTAGGCACACAGAGGACTTGGGTTTAATCTTGTTCACCGCCATATACACAGTGGATTGGATAACCACTTAAAACTCATGGTCTCCTGACATTGGGTGCTAGCCCCAGTAGTAGACTGAAGAAACTCAGTGACATTTATAAATGGTATTTCTTGAGATTCTGTGTTTCAGTGAGGGGAAAGTCCGTCAATAGAGCTGGGCTATATATATACTTGTACCGCCAAGATTGGTAAAATGACCCTTTGAGTTCTGTAGTAAAAAAAAGATATTATGCTGAGTATGAATGTATTACAGTAAAACATTTCTCTTTCCTGGTAATTTTCTACTCAAATCCCTCATTACAGTACACACTAGCACGATTTTGACAGCTTACCAATATGGACATCCATGGGATTCAGATACCACCTGGCCTTCTCATGCTTGCAGTGGTCTAGAAATCCAGTTCGACTTTCTGTTTGGCCAATGTAATTAAACATTAGTTGGTCATCGATGACCTGAAATAAAATATTAAATGTAGTAGATGAAGCTGAAATACGTTCAATGTTTATAGAGAAGAATACAGTTGATGCCCACATCATACAATACAGTTGGTGTTATTGGTGGCTATAGATGGTAGTAGGACAAAGGAAGCCCAATGGCTGTACCTCCTGTGAAAATCACAAAGAAAGCGACTGACACAGAACGCAGTGGAAATGTATTAGAACTATAAAAATGGCATCATACCAAGTTACGTGAAACGTAAAAATAGTCTCTCACTGTGACCACCATGTTACCTTCCCATTTATCCCCTGTGATTTGTTTTGCACTTGTGACCATTTGCGGTTCCGTTAGTTTCCGGTTCCGTTAGTTTGCCGATTTCCGATGTTTAGTACTTGAGTTTTAAGTTTAGCATGCACCTATACTTCCCCTGACAAGAGGAAGAGAACCCCGTAGTATTATTTGACATCCAGTCTGACACGAGGTACAGAGTTGGAAGCATGTTTGTTAATGCTTAGCATTGTTCTGACATACAGTCTGCCATGAAGTACAGAGTTGGAAGCATGTGAAATTGAGGTTGAGTGTTTGGGGCAGGTGTTTCTAGTTTGTTCCATTTGAGGCAAAAATAAAGTTTGCTGGTTGTCATTGTTGTTTCCTTCACTACTCGGGTGGGAGGTGTTGCCCATGGGTGAGGTTAGCTGGACCGATTGAACTGCGACACACTTATAATACACACCTTGTCGTTTATTCATAGTCTTCTATGCTGCTGTTACCTTTTTTTGTGTAAGAAGTATGAAATATTAGTAAAAAAAAAATAAGGAAAAATCAATTCTGGAGACTGAATCGGGATCTGGACCTGAATCATCTTTGAGTAAGAATGGGATAGGCCCCCACCTTGATCCGATGTATGTCTTTTGAGTTATGTGTACTGACAGACTCACAGACTGACAGACAGACCAGGGCCCGTATTCACAAAGATTCTTATTCTTAGAATTTTTCTTAGAATTATCGTTTATCTTAAAACAAGTCTAAGAATAAGAATTTTTCTATTCACAAAGATTCTTATTCTTAGAATCATACTTATTCTTAGAATTTTTCTAGCTGTAGAAGCACTTTTAATTTGTCACCATAATTGCAATTTCAAGCTGTAGGGAACAGTTTCTTTCAGATTTATTTTATATTTATTGCATGAATTGGTGAGTATGACGTCTCGCCACCCTATTTTTATTGTACGCCTGGGGTCAAAATCAAGGGAGTAATAGCTATTTTATTCCAGGAGTCAAAATTATGCTCTGGGGAGTCCAAACATCAAAAATAGTGACTTGTAACTTGAAAACTATTGCATTTAGAGAATTTTGTTTGAATATGTTATTTAGCTACTTTTGGGTCAGCTTCAGGTGAACAACTTATTTAAAAGAAATTGCCTATCTGCAATACGTTTAGAGATAAAAGACATTTACTCATTTTAGCAGGTATATGTCTCAGTTATGCAAAGAGTTATAGATGTGCAACTTCATTATGTGGTATTTAGAAGAAATTGCCTATCTGCAATACTTTTAGAGATAAGAGACATTTACTCATTTTAGCAGGTATATGACTCAGCTATGCAAAGAGCTATAGATGTGCAAGTTCACTATGTGGTAGATCACCCAAAAGGTGAATCAGTTATTCAGAAGAATTTGCCTTTTCATAACACTTTTAGAGATAAAAGACATTTAATAATTTTAGTAGCTGTTACTCAGCTATGGAAAGAGCTACAGTTCTGCAATTTCACTATGTGGTAGATCACCCAAAACTGGGTAAATGATTTATTTAGAAGAAATTGCCTACGTATAATACTTTTAGAGATAAAAGACATTTACTCATTTTAGTAGCTATGAATGTGCTATGCAAAAAGCTATAGATCTGCAACTTCCCCATGTGGTAGATCACCCAAAAGTAGGTGAATGACTTATTTAGAAGAAATTGCCTACCTATAATACTTTTAGAGATAAAAGACATTTACTCATTTTAGTAGCTATTACGCAGCTATCTGCCAACTTAGCTATTGACCTAGATCTGCAAAAGCAACAAAAATAAAAAGGACACAGGAAAGTAAGCTTATCAAAAACTAGATGAATAACAAGTGAAAAGATTTGCCTAACTTTAATACTTGTAAAGGTATTTGACATTTATTTCCATCATAATTTTGCTACAAATAAGAAAATAGCTATTGCTCACTTATGACATGCAGTGGAACCCCAAACGATATGCCATGTTATAGTTAAGGAAAAATAGCTGAACAAATTATTTTAGGAAAATACTGTAACTGCAGTAGTTTTTGAGTTACAATGGATTTACTCAACAGTCAGAATTTCAAAGTAGCTATTACTCAGCTATCCAATGTGCAACAGGTGTGAAAGTTTACTATCTGATAGCTTATCAAAAACTAGATGAATAACATATTTGAAAATATTTCCCTAACTTTAACGCTTTTGAAGATATTTGAAATTTACTTATGTCATTATTTTGCTACAAATAAGAAAATAGCAATTATTCACTTATGGCATACAATGGGACCCCAAACTATGTACCATCTTATAGCTGAGGACAAAGTGGCTGAACAACATATTTGAAGAAAAAGCTGTAACTGCAATAGTTTTGCTTTCTTCCAGTACTGGCAACACATTTTAAATGAGAGAACAGTCATTTACAACCACAAGACACATGCAGATGATGGGCCTATTAATTACATGGCCTTCAGATAACATAAACACTTGCAGTGGGGGAGCAGATAAGCTCTCCCTCAGATTTGAGGGGCTGGGATGGTATAATTCCTAGGACTGATGTAAGTACATAAGGGACAATATGGTTAGAATCTGTACACTATTTAGGAATATATTAAACACAGACGATAATGTGGCTGAGGTGGCTTGAACTCATTATGAATACAAATAAATGCCCTTTTCAAGGGACATTTAAATATATTAAAAATTCATTAAAAATAATTAAGAAATATCCTGGCTACTCACACAAGGGAATCTACCTATGACATAGAACATACATGCAAGATAAAGAAATTCCTTCAATAGTCAAAGAAAAAATTGTGCCATAATATTGAAATTTTTACACTTTCTGATGGATCTGAGGAACAGACGAACAAACAGATCTACATGTCTTGAACAATTTTTTATCCTCGATAGATAAGGTAGCTTTAAAAACAAACAACATGTCTCTTGGCCTTGTACTTTTGGAGGAAAAGTTGGTCACGCGGAGGCAGACATGTATGCAGGCGCGGACACCACAGAGCGATGCCACAATATTGGCTGACTCGTCAATCAACTGACATAAAAAGCAAATATTTGGAGAAAGAATTCTTTGAAAAATACTGATCAAAAATATACGAGAAAATGGTCACATGGAAATACTGTTTTCCCTGATGTTTAATTTTCTCAGTAAAAGAACTGATAACTGAATATGTGACGGTTTATAACATAAAATTTTATTTTTGTTTCTGTTTTGTGCACATCATAATTAAATCTATATATCAATAAATTGTAACAGAAGTATTTCTTGGCATAACGTTATTTATTGCTATATTTGTGATGCTAATCTAGTAAAAAAACTGTTTATGCAAGAACATATATTTTTAGTTGAATAGTCGAGATTTTTTGTTTGCTCTCTTCACACATTTTTCTTTATATTTTTGTATGCTATTGCTATATTGAATTATCTTGTCATGTGTCACTGTGTATGTCTAAATGTGTATGTTACTGTGTATGTCTAAAAAAACACTTACGGCAAGACAAGACACATCATCAGTTGTGGAATCCACATGAAGAAATATAACCCCTCCATTTTCTTTAGTCGTGAAATTACTTGGATTGAGGGCAGGAAAATTCGATACTGTTGTCTCATTGATGTCATAAAACACTTCTAGTCCGGCCGAGCTGTAAGATGGTGCAGCAAACGCCGGGAAATCCCAGCTGTCATATTCTGGTATGGATCTCTTCCGTCTAACTATAAAATAGAAATGTAGATACATTTTGAAGTCATTTTCAACATACCCTATAACTTAGATGTGATTACCTTGGCTCTACTGTTCTTGTAAAATGTAAATGTAATGGTTTATAGTCTAGTATCAGTATATATACTATCACTCGACTTTACATTTAGAGCCTGGCCTGGGTTTCAGAACTTTTTCACACACGTTGTCTTAGTTCCCTCTGGGAACATACTAGGGGGCAGCCACAATACAGTGCACACACACGAAGAACCCACTAGCAGCCAGGTACCCATTACGCCTGGGTGGAGAGAGGCACAGTCCAGGTTAACATCTTGCCCAAGGATGTTATCCCACATGAAATGAAACAGTCGGCATCACCGGGGATCGAACCCACGACCCTTGGATTATGAGTCCAACACCCTACAAACTGAGCCACATGAGACCCTAAACTTTGTGAGTGTCTAGCCGTGGTACAAAACCTGCTGAGAACTAGAGGTTTGCATAAAATACTTTTCCGTTGGACAAAACTTGATAAATGACCTCTGCTCTGCCAATGAAGTTTGTCAGTTGTATCTTATGACAATATTTAGCCATCTTTACTATGAACTATGAACATACAATAATACCTGGTATCAATGGTAGGTCATTCCCCAGTGGGCCCACAAAGACTTCAAATACGAGACTATCAAAATAGTTTATTTCTACTAAAAATATTTTAATTCAACATGCTGCAATTATATTATTTATTCAACCTTTGATTCTGATATAGTTACATACTCTAACAGTTTAATAATACATTACATTCTCTCATTTCCAATTCCAAAGCACTGATGCAAGATAAAATTACATTTTCGGATTATAACACTGTAACCTATGCCAATTAATAAAAGTTTGGATACAGCAAGTACAATGAAAATGCAGTTGCACCAAACCAATGTATGCTACGGAATGAAGAAAAAGAGTGTATAAGTGGATTCAAGGTCTAATCTAATCTAATGTGGACTTTCATAACACTAAATCTCCTTCAACTGACAGACTCCCGGGCACAGCAAGGTGAATTATTGTAAGTCCAAAAACATAGCCAGATCGTACCAGAGAAGACGTAGGGGTAACAGGAAGCCTATGGCAGATAGGCTTTGGCAAACATTTACGTTTTAAACTTTTCCTGAAGGAGGCAATAGATGATGCACACTGAATATTGTCAGGAAGGTCATTCAAGGTTTTGGGAAGCATCAAAGGCAAAACTGTGGCCAAAATACAGAGTGAGGAGTGGAAAGGAGGAATTGTCAGATAATGGAGAACAACTCTGGAAAACTTTGTAAACCATCGTTGTGGTTTTGAGCATGCAGGGTAATCCACAGGCAGGCAGGTTGGGTGTAACATGAGCACACTTTCTATGATTTGTGACAATATATGAAAGAGTATTCTAAATATTCAGCAGGTTGGGCTGATTACAAAATGACAAACCTCTAAACAGACAGCCACAATGGTCCAGACAACTACTGACCAAGGTTTTGCCAGCAACGGTGTGCAGTCTAGAAGTACGATATCATCTAATTAAACGAAAGTCACACATTTGGGAGGAAGTAGGGTTTACAAGTTTTCTGAACGTGTTCTGGGGAAAGGAAAATCTGCATTGAACAACATACCTAGTATTTTGACAATGTCAGCAGGAAGGAGAAGAGTACTGAGAATATTTTGAAATTGAACCTGAAAACCAAAATAAATTAAGTTTCATAAACTTTGAATTTCAATTTACTGAGAGCCATCCATGGTTGTACATCTAGAAGGTAGGCATTCAGCTTGGTAAGAGAGCAGCAGAAGCATTCTTGTGAGACACATGGACATACAACTGGATGACATCCATATAAAACTGGAATTTTATATCAGGATGAAGGCCGATGGTTTTGCTTAGTGGGATTGTATAAAGTGACAACAACAGTAGACCCAATACAGATCCCTGAGGGACACCATAGATGCTCCTAAATTCAAATAGTGTAGCACTTATCTTAATGGCCTGACCACGATTAGTGACATATGAGACAAACCACTCTAGGACAGTTCCACTGAGACCAAACCAGGACTCGAGATAGCTGAGGACAGTAAGTAGTATAAGGTGCGGCAATTTTAAAATGTCGATCGATTGCCGCACCTTATACTACTACAGTATAGTGGTCAAACGTGTCAAAAGCTGCTAACAAGTCAAGCAACACAAGAGCAGTGGGTTCACCTCTGGTTAGGGATTGATAGACCTAAAGTTTTATTGATAGTAAAGCAGTTTCAGTAGGAATGACCCAGTTTGTAAGCAGACTGATGAGGATTATCCAGTTCATTTGATTTTGATATCGACGTTATTACCAATTACCAACGACAAGAAGCTGAGATCAGATACTGGACGGTAAAATCTTAAACTCATTGCTGGTGTAACGTCAAATTGTGTATCATATCAAATTATGTATCCCCTCTTTGATCTTTTAGGGGATAAAGAATATTTTGTATCCCCCAACAATAGAGGGTTTAAGGGAGTGCACAATTTTACAATCAAATATTGTATCCTCAACAAAACCTGTATCCCTTTGAAGTGGCCTTTGGTGAGGGAGATTAAGACAAGTTACATTAATGGGTGAACAATGAAAATGTTTTTCAAGCAAAGTATTTTGTACTAGATACCATTAGAGGTCAAATTTGAGAGGAGTGAATGTCAATAGTAGAGGTCAACAGTGACCGAGGTTATAAAAATTGACCAGACCGAACTATCAGCATACAATTATACCTTACTGTCAAAAGCAGCTATTCAATTTATTTCAATGGGAAAATTGCTTGTCCTTGAACGTTTTAGTACAGTTGATGAAGTTCTTTTTTTTACTCAGTTAATTTAGTAATGCAAACCATTTGCTGGAGATTTCAATTATGTCACGTAATTACTTTTTAAATGTTTAAATGGAGTAAAATAAATAAAAGATTGTGTAAATATAATATATATATTTTCGGTATACAGTATTGTTTGCTTAAATTAAAGTAGAAGCATAACAATTCAAGCAAGTTGATGTTTTAGAAAAGAACAAATACTTACTCGCAGTTGTGGTTCCATTTCCTCCAACTATAAACCAATCCGCTCCATGGGGTAAACTAACTGGACCGATACCTATGGAGGCAAAAGTGTCAGTGGGATCTCCTGAAAATTATTGAAGAAAACAATGTGTTTTTGCCAAAAAAAAAAAAAAAAAATTGGGAAAGCAGAAGCATTCTTGTGAGACATAAACTACTGTTTGTAGTTGTTTGCCGGTTTTGGACCTATAAATGGAAGGATTCATACATAGCAAACTAACAAATACTACAGTACCGACTTAGATAAAGAATTCAGAGAGTAAAGAGAAGCATTCTTTCTGTAGTTGTTACATTGTCAGTAGTCATTACATTGAGAAGAGATCCCCCTAGGGCACAATGTTAGCTGAAATGTCTTATTTACTGTAAACCCTAGGTAAAGTTTATCATTTTTTTCACATTGCCATACTACACAACAATTCAGTTACTTTATGACAACATTGGGGACTTTATGTTAATTTGGATGTAAAGAACTAAAGCTTTAGTTTACAAGTAGTTAAAGAATCTGAGCTATCTTTAAATATGAGTATTCGTCATGAAAAAAACCCACACAAATAAGGTTTGCATTAGGTTTGCTAACTAACAGTTAACTAAAAGCTATGGAATCTGTTAATCAGACCCCTTGACGTTTTTCATCAAAGAAATTGCCAAGGGGGATAGACAGCTGAACTTTGTCTTATACTCTCACTTGTTATATATGTACAGCCAGTCAAGTACGGTTTGTGAGAGAGCTGACATATAGAAAGAAAAGAAATATCACAATATGTAATGCGAACTGAAGGAGAAAGCGTAACTCTAAGTTGATAACATTCTGTGAATATAATGGAATAATTGATAAATAGAATGTAATTGACTTCTGTTAATGGCGTCACTTTCAACACTATACACGTCATATCACGACGGGTAGTTTTTTTAAAAACATACGGATAAAGAAATACTAGATAAGGGGCATTTAAAAATGGATACTCACCACTCGTCGCAAGAGAAACAATGAGACAGTCATTGTCTAGTAGAGTGTACTGGGTAGGGTTGTATCCAACATTCACAGTACTGAGGGTGGACACATTGCCAACATCATCCCAGACTACGCAGTCACCAGCTATGCTCATCAGAAAGCCAGTTTCAATCTCTGAAAAGCAATAAAAAAATTAAAAAAATAGAATACGGGGTGATTCAGAGCCTTGTTCCAAGACCACTGCTTTGGTTATTATTTAATCATTTGAAACACCTTTTAGTCTGTAATATTGCTCATTAATTTTTTTTTTTCAGTCATAGTTTTAAGTTCCAGTTTATTTTCAGTGGGAGCTTCATAGATATTACATTTTTAAGCGAACACTAGAATATGTGTACTTCAAACATCTTAGCAGTGAGCTTTTTTTCCTGAGGACAACCTCAATGAAATGCAAATGTGTATAAACACGTAATGTACAGGACGGTTATTAATTGTAATTACACCAATCAGCAGAATGTCTGTTCTATTGAATTGTAGCTGGTTGGCACACAAAGGTCAATTGGTTCATATGCCATTAGTGCATATGCACTAAAGTATGTGTTCCTGTTATCTAGTAAGCTGAGAGCCATTTAATATGACTGCCTGCTGTTTAAAACAGCGGACTGCAATTTAAAACGGTGGACTTCCGTTTGAAACGACGGATGGGGTCAAGATGGCATGTAATATTTATGATTTCTTTCAAGCTCAAATGCCAGTGCCCTAGTGATAGCTTTGCAGCTGGCGTATGTAGATTAAAAGACTTTCTGGCCTGGGGCCGATTTCACTAAAGGACTTAGACTTAGCCAAATTTTTGACTAAGTCAAGGACTTAAATCTAAGACTTTGGTCTTAGCTAGGTCTGGGGCTTAAATGGATTTCACAAAGGGTGACTTAACTAAGTTCAAGCTTATCATATAACCACAGTGGTTTTCTGTGTCATGTGACCTGTTATGTCTGTTCAAAATATAATATTGGTGATCTATATCCTTCATTTGATACATTTCATCTGAGGATAAGTGCTGTTTTGAAATGAAAAACCTTGTTATCACATCTAAACTTCCCGAAGACTACTTTAGTGAGGTGTTCAGTATAATTATACTTTATTCACAGCCATTTCAAAATTTGAAGTGAAAAAAAATATATGGTGGCCATATTTAAGTCCTCTTATGTGATTCAAACATGCATTATATTTTCTGGATCTATTTAGTGCAAAAACATATATTAATGAAGAAACTTGTAGGTTCACCTGTTGTCCAGGGGCCAGTTTCACAAAGGGTCTCAGACTTAGGCTAAGTCAGGGACTTAAATCAGAGTCTTTTGTCTTTGCCAAGTCCTGGACTTAAATGGATTTCACAAAGGGTGACTTAGCGAAGTCCAAGTTTATCATATAACCACAGTGGTTTTCTATGTCATGTGACCCTTTATTTCTACTCAAAATATTTTAGTGGTAATTAACATATATCCCTTGCTTAGCTCATTTTATCTTTGCAAATATGCTGTATTTTTAAATAGGAAACCTTATATTCACACAGACATGTCCAAAGAATAATTTAGGGAGGTGTTCTATATATTTATTCTTTATTTTCAAGCATTTCAAATTTTGAAGTGAGAAAAATATATGGCAGCCATATTTAAGCCTTCATTTGCAAAAGTTAAGCCCACTCTTGGGGTAGACTTAGCTAAAGCCTAGACTTAGCAGCTCTGTGAAATCCTCCAAGTCTAAGATCACAGACTTAGCCTCATTTTAAGACAAAAGTCTTCAATTTAAGTCTAAGTCTGGGCTAAGTCCTTTTGTGAAATCGACCCCTGCTTTGTAAACACCAAGACACTAACTTTACAATCCTTTAATTTATCAAAACCCAAATTTTTCAAAACAAATAGTATTATTTGAACATTTATCTCTTAAGTAGTGAAAAATGATTGTCAACATATATTTTAAAAGACTGAAATTTTATCTGTAATAATGTAAAGAAATGCCACTGATATTGTATAAACAGTTGTGGAAAAACTTTTACCTTTAGAACAGTTGTTTTTTTTCACATGCAATTAATTAAAGATATCCTCCACAGTGACTATACTTACGTGTATGAGTATTCCCCATGGTTTGTTCCAATTGTAGAATTCACAACATAGAAAAAACACTCAAACTAAAACAGCTAAAATCAACTGGACAGCTTGCTCCTACTAGCCAGAGGACTGTAGCTATGGTGAACAGCCTTGTGGTAACAAGCTTTTATAGATGTGTACATATATGGACAATGCATCCAAGCAAATCCAGTAGTCTCTTTATACATCTCCTGGACAACCAAATAATCTGGCTTTGATCCAGGTTATAATGGATCTAGGACAAACAGTCATATGGGGGTGGATTAATGCTGGACTCTGTCCATTCTAGAATATTGGAATTACTGTAGACTCTCGCAATTGTGCTATGTTTCAAATTAACCCTCACCAGAAAAGGCAAGATGTTATTCTTGTTTCAGTTTTATAAGAAAAATGTATCTGCTTGATGTCTTGAACCTGGTTCTTTTAGAATAATTGGAATTTTGGAATCTTTGACAACTCATAGATCAAATTTAAATTGCTAGTTATTTTGCAAAATCATAATTGTGTGACGTGTACAATTGGAAAAGCTTCTATTCACATAGGCATCATATATTTGAATGCATGTGACATAAATGTAATCTACAGTGAAATTATTAGAATTTATTTAGAATTTATTCTCCACCAGGTGTCACATTTGACCTAAATAGAGGGGCACACAGACTGGTGAATAATTATTTTTATCATCCTCGGCGCTACGTACCTGACCTAAACATCAAGACATAGTAAATAAGGAATTTATATATCATTTCGGTTTCCCGTTGCCCTTATTATGGATAATTACCATTACTAATGCATAAAGTATCTATCTTGAGTTAATATGTCATTAATCACGCAAGCCACAAATATGTTGAACGCATAGTTCGGAAGGTATTTTCACTGAGCTTCTGCTTGTATTTGTTGCAATAAAATCTACGCAGAAATGGCTGAGAAATCTCATGCTAAAAATGTCCGTTTTACATCCACTGGTGCCCGCCATTATGGATACAGTTCACCTTCAAATTTTTTATTTATTCTTTTGATAAATCAGAGCTTATTTTACCAGTAAACTGGGGATAATAAAATAAAATAATAATAATAATAAAACATTATTGATTTGACATGTATAAAAAAATATACACCACTCATTAAAATCACAATATTTTCCAGTGAGTAGTATTATAAAATTATCGTTATTTGTTTCTTATTATATATAGTGTATTTAAATATCACTGACCCAAAATGTTCAACTTTATATATTTTAAAAAAAGATATTTTTTTTTTGGTAATGTAATTTCAACTGCTGATATAAAAACTAAAGTTGAATTAATCTAAGTATTCTTATAAATATATTGCACAAATGGGTTTGTGGGATAAAACGGGTGCATGGTTAATAAAAAAAATACATCAGATTTTAACACATTTACAGCACTAATATATTTTCTATAACCATACACCCCAGATCTACAAGATTCATAAGGCATACACTAGAATCCATTGATTCAGTATTATACAAGTCATACAAATCTGAGAACGAGTAGGGACACGTTATTAAAATAATCTCGGCGACTCTTATTTTCTACATTATACCAGACATAAGTCTATTCTGTCTGGGGTATAAAAATGAGCCATTCAACTCAGACCTGATTTGAGTGTATGCAAAAAAAAACTGATTTTTGTTCCTAACACGAGTTTTTGTCTCAACTAAGCTGAGAGTGACTTAAGTTGAGATTCATGCACAAAATATATATCTCAAGACAGACAAAATATAATCAACAAACATTTTTTAGTGTTAAATCAAACTGGCAAGATGATTTTATAGCACATATTTGCCAATACAGACGAGGACATGTTTGTTTTAAATTTTCAGGCGCCACTTACTATGGACAATAAATTGTACAAATTTGTCCACAAGTGGTGATTTTTCCCTAATATATCTTAGTCTATGTAACCTTCAAACATGAATTTATGTATTATTAGAAAATTACTTTTACAGAGCTTTGCTCTTTCTTTGAAGTCCCAAGCTGAAATGGGGGAGACAGTCCAATTGGGTTGGGAAAAATGTTTAATTCTTAATTATTGTATTGTATTTTGACACTTGTATGTCACTATAATAAAAAATCTATATTAATTTGTGTTTAATTATTAGGGTTTTCTATTTAGTAATGATGCTTACAACTGTTTTTTTTTCATATGCATTTATAGATATATAAACTTTCCAGTTTTAGAGACTACACGCAAAATTACATCTGATGTACTCGTGCTAAATTTATTCTTGTGACATTTGTATGCAGGTTGGAACTGTTTTGGTAATAAATAAGTGTAAAATAACCAGAGGATATTGACCATATCTGTTATTTTCTCTTCTATTGACACTTGAATAGCTAATCAATAGTTCTGACCATTGAATGATTCATGAGTAATGACCCTTTTGCCAGAAACACAGAAATTTACTGATTATGTCAATTTACAGTGAATAAATCTTTTTGTATTTGATTCAGGATGAGTAACACTTTACTGCTTAGACAATTGGAGAGAGAGAGAGAGGTTAATAAATTTGCTCAAAGTTGGAATTTATTTGAATTTGAACATCTATTGCCTAGCACTGCAATTTGGCACTTGCTCTACCCTGGCAGAATACTAGGCCAAGTTTCACAAAAGTCTACTATCTACTTAGTAAGTTACTAAGGGCTAGTAGTTTACTAAGTCTATACTATCTATTTCATTAAGATAGTCTTCACTATGGTAATTACCAGGTTCTCCTCACTAGAAGCCAGCTAGCTACTACCTTCGTAGTTCCCTGGTATCAGCTCAGTGGAACACCTTGGTAGTGTACCCTAAGGATCTACAGTCACCCAACCCCACGTCAGTAAAAGAGCTCAGTTGTGGGTACTAGTTGTTCATTAATAAGATACACATAAATGACTATAATTATTTAGAATTAGTTAAAAAAGATACACACCAGATCCTGATAAATATACATATAATTATGCAAAACTCTATTCAGCCAATAACAGTTCTTTAGGACCAAATGACTAGATAGTAAGTAAGTATACATTCAATCTAAAATAATAGTTACTCCAGTCTCAAAGTTAGAGTCCATTACAGTTCCAAAACAGGTAAATACTGAAGTAAAGAAAGATTACTCAAGACAAATAAAAAAACAAAACAAAATAAAATAAATTCCCAAAAATACAATGTAGACTCAAGCCCTGGAGGAGACTTGAGGTGAGGCAGTGTAACGAGGGACCCACCATTGGGTTCAAACCCAAAACCTATCACTCTTAGTCTTACTTGATCCTTGCCATCTTCCCACGTTCTGAACATACATCTTGATTACACTAGTCTTTGTATCACCAACTTCTTGTGTTGTATTCATAAATTTAGGAAACTGGCTTTTAGGTGTAGAACCATATCAAGACTCACTTTTCTGGCATATAAAATTTAGAAATTTATTAGTAAATCCATGCAATTTCCTTATACACACCCCAACTCTATGCCTTTCCTCCAACTAGTACAAATCTAAAAAAAACCTGACTATATTATTCAGGGGCGGTCCAGCTTTTATGTAAGGTGGGGGTTCACATCGAGTAAGGTGGGGGTTCACATTGAGTAAGGTAGGGGTTCACATCAGACATATTATAACTAAGGGGGTCGGGGGGCATGCCCCCTTGGAAAAAAATTTTTTTTTTGGTAAAAATAGAGTGCATTTCCTGTAAATTTAACACCACTGTCAAGAAATAATTTTGTTGAACCCCTTTACATTATTTTTCAAGGGGGGGGGGGGGGGGGGGTTCGAACCCCCTGAACCCCCCCCCCCCCCCCCCCCCCCCTGGATCCGCTGGTGATTATTGCTTGAATGGCCTAGCCTACACCATAGGCGTTAATTCCACTGATTTTATTTGCGGAACTTCAACCCTCTGCTTTTATGGTAGTTTGACGCTCGACTTTCAATAGGCAATCAAAAACTACTGTGACCTGGGGGGTTCTCACTATATTGACCTTGTTGCATATTTAGCCCTTTTAGGCCAGATCCTTTAGGAACTAAAATAATAATAGAAAGTTAAATGTTTTAGTAAAATATCTAATCTCCATCTGAAGACAGACTCTGGGCGCATGAGACCAAAAAGGCAGAAAGCCATAATCACACAACCGGAAATAAATGAAACCAGTGTGAGAAAGTGAGAAACTCAAGGCACCATTTTTATCACTCTTATGTTTAAGTCAAAACTCTGCCTGATGCACGCAGTGCATGCAAACTGGGAAGAGATCTGGGATTTGAGAGTAACTTAGATCTGAGACTGGTGGCCGTTTGTGAATTCGACCACAAGGCTGGTGTTAAAATTAAAAATCGCAAACCCAGCCTCTAATGCATTGCCATATAAGAATAAACCTGTAGTTAGTATTCTGAAGTGAAACTCTACCTAGAGTATGTTCATTTTTATACATATTTATGTATATGTTCATATTTATACAAAAGCCATGGTCCAAAAAATTTGTAAAATGTAGCAAATACAAATGAAAACTCAAAAATAGTGCTTATAAATGAGTTTGATTATGACTTTAAGTATATACTTACCCTAGAATTAAGTGTTACATTTCACTTTGAGTTTAAACTCAAATTTAAGTTTGATTTTAAATTTAAACTGAAGATTTAAGTAAAAAATTATGGGGACTATATTTAAGTTTAAGTTTGAGTTTAAGAACTTTTATGGATAGCAGGCCTGGTTATACAGATGAGTTTCTATTTATTTTGGTATTTGTGTATGTCTCGGCTTGTTTGTTACTGTCCAGATGTGGCCACGTGTTGTTTACCAATTAATATTTCCATATATGGTATCATGCCATTGGACAAAATAATAGGTATGGAATAATCCATTAGACTCCTGTGAAGTTTACCGACTCAACTGTTTTTGGTCAATGTAAGACAGGAAAATAGATCAATCACCAGCAACATTTATTATCTAGATTCTAGATTTGTTGTCTGTTAGAAATAATTTATGACTTGTCTCTCTTGTGGTGCCAACCTAAAGGTTTAAGTTTTGAATATTCAAGAATCAACTAAGTCACATTTTATATAATTTTTTTTCGTGGTAGAGGAGAAGAGGAATGTTTCGTGAATGGATTACACTAAAATATATATCACAAACGACAATACAGTTGAAGTGTATAACACAAGTATTGTGTTGTTCATTTCCATTGTATATATAATTCGTGTATGTCTAATGAGGGACGTTTTGCTTTTATAATAATAATAATACAATGAAGATTGTGTAATTTTGTCTTTTCGAGTGCTTAAAATAAATAAAACAAATTTCAAAGAGTTGTTTTGTGTGGAAGCTCTGGACTGTCAAAGCTTTTTTAATTTAATAACTTGAATATATCAGTAAGTTAACTAGAATATTCGAGTTAATAACGGGAAGATTCGAGTTAGGTTACTGGTATATTTCAGTTAACGTACTTGCATATTCAGTTATTAACTCGAATATTCCAGTTACTTACTCATATCTGCAAGTTAATAACTCATATATTTAAGTTAGCTAACTCGTATATTCCAGTTACTAATTTCTATATTCCTGTTAGAAAACTTGTATATCCAAGTTAGTAACTCGTATATTCCAGTTAGATAACTCATATATTCCAGTTGGGTAACTCATATATTCAAGTTAGCTAACTGGTATTTTCCAGTTACTAAGTCGTATATTCCAGTTATTAACTTGTATATTTCAGTTAGCTAACTTGTATATTCCAGTTAGCTAACTCATATACTCCCGTTAGGTAACTCGTATATTCAAGTTAGCTTACTCATATATTCCAGTTAGTCAACTTGTATATTCAAGTTAGTTAACTTGTATATTCATGTCAGTTATCTGGAATATTCAAGTTAGTAAGTCGTATATTTCAGATAGTAACTTGAATATTCATGTTACTAACTCGTATATTCCAGTTACTAACTGCTATACTCAAGTTAGCTAACAGGTATATTCCAGTTACCTAACTTGTATATTCAAGTTAGCTTACTGGTACGTTCAAGTTAATTAACTCGTATGTTCAAGTTATTAACTAGTATATTCCAGTTATAAACTCCTATATTCCAGCTATTAACTAGTATATTCAAGTTAACTAACTGGTATATTAAAGTTACCAAAATAAAAAACAAAACTTTGGCAGTCCAGAGCTTGTATAGTTTTGCAATAGTAATCCATGTTTACCTACACCGTACTTCTACTGTAGTTTACGAAACTCAACCATTAAACACATTCATAGGAAGGGCACCAATGCTTCCAAGATTTTTAACACAAAACAAAAAAAAATTCCCACCATTTCTGCAGCTCTGTAAATTTACTTATCATTGCTAGTCTTTTATATAGTTATTATAAAAAAGAATTATGCTAACTTGGCAATATATATACACATTCAGGGGGGCAAAATTAAAAAGAAAATAGTACCCATGCTTAGTTCCCTGCATTTTGGTCAAATACATCATGTGGTATTGAAAGTAAATGCAGGTTCTATTTCTTTAAAATCAATATGTAGAGAATCAGCTGTATTTCTTGCATGATCCATGCATGGCACTGCATATATTTATGACTGAAATGATTCTACTTTGTTGAAATGAAAAGTAAGCAAATAAAAAACACATTTTTTTCCATTGTTGGTTATCTAAGGGTTTTCGGAAGTTGCTATTGTATTGTGATCCTATCAATATTTCTTTTTGATCTCACTATTACGGTGTTTCATTTATTTGCATGAGAAGATGGGTCTTGGTCCAGTTAAGACCTAATTAAATTTTTAGAGAATTTTCCCATTTACTTATCACTATGTATCTTGGCGGAGGTCTGCAGTCTCTGAGTGCTCTTGCAAAAATGAACTAAGTTATTGTTTTAAATGTTAAAAATACTATTTTAAACACAAAAACTGTACTATCATAAAACATACCCATAAAATTACAAATAATATATTTTCAAAGTTTGTTATCCACCCCATGTTTGTCTTAAATATCGAGACATAATGGACCAGACAATAGTTTTATTAACATGGTATATATGTTACAGTAAAGTTGTGTAACTAGTAATTTCGCGAATATAAATATAAAAAGTATTCTTTTAATCTGCATATAATATTTAGGAAGTTCATGAAATTCCTGCTCAAATATTTCAATAATTTCGCGAAATTACTGAAAATTTTAGTTATTTCGCGAAATTACTGACCAAATCAGGAATTTCGCGAAATTCCTTAAATATTCAGTAATTTCGCGAAATTACTGGTTACACAACTTTACTGTAACATATACATCATTAAAAATGTACTTTCATACAGTTTTACTCGTGTTTCATGTACTAAATCAATGCAAAAAGAGGAAGAAACCTTGAGTTAAAAAGTTTTGGTATTCTATATATATTCCATATATGGTAACTGACAGGGACTACAGATGTCACAAGGACATTAGGGGTGTTACAGATGACCTTACAGACACAGAAGATGATCTGTGAATCACTCGACATTTTCCATATTAGGAAACCTAGCATGATCCGGTGGACGATCCTTGGATGTGTAACTGGGGTTTTACTCTGGTAACTTTTTTGTTTTGTACCATTTGTGCAAGAGTTATGTCATATAATACAGCTTATTATAATTCTACTGATGAAGACGTTTTAGATGTTATCAATGCTTTATCTGTCAGACATATGTTACAAAATTTATATGGAAATGTTAGTGTTTCAAGTGGGGTAGTTATGGAAGTTAGAATGGAGGGCCATCAAAAGTTATATGGCCCGGTGACCTGTTGTAGTCCTGGCTATACATTTATTTGTAAAGGGTAATTTGACCACATTTTGGTCAATCTAATTTACTTATGTCTCACTGAGATATAATTGGTATAGAAAATAATATATTCAAGAGGATCATATAAAGTACTGTTGTCATATGATCCTATATCTGATACAACTGGCAGGGCCCTCTCACCTTTTATTGCCCTCCTCCTGGTAAACAATGGAATAGACAAAGAGTCATGTGATCTAATTTCAGCTACTGCAGAAGTTACAGTATTCGGGAACGTAGGTCAGTCCTAGAGGTGACCCCCCTTAGTTATTGAATAAAGGTAGTATCTCCCCTGGCATAGCAAGCTTACCTGTTAAGAACTATTACTCGTTAACATAAAATGAGCAGGCGAGTATTTTTGCAAGTTCTGATGGTGATATTGCTGGAGAACAAGCTCGTACGGTGGCAGATCAGGAAGTAGTCTCTCCACACATGACTACCTGTACAGGAGTTGTACTTTCCTCGCAAGACATTATTCTACAAGAATTACAGCGTATATCACAGGAGATGTGGGAAGTTGGAGGCGAAAGCAGAAGACAGATACTTTCAGGTAGTGGGTTTTAATAGACAGGAAAAAGTAATTCATGGGCTACTTAACGCCTCTCAGGGTGGAGAAAATGCACAGAGAAACGGAGATGAATACAGGTCAGTACAAAACAGTCAAGGACATAGCAGTAAAACCAGAACTACAAGTAGTTTATTTGACAATAATACAGTGGTATATAGCAGATCATTGATCAACAAAGGCAGTACTGTGGTTAATGCTACTGAAATTCGACATTTAACGCAGGAAAATCCCTCTACCAATACCTTATTTAAAAAAAACTCCACAAGCAAGTAACAGCAGTGGAAATTTTGGCCATATAACCCCTGCTACTAACTCAAAAATGTCAATAGTTCAAGGTGTTGATGGGTGACAATGGTCAGGTTAGACCTCAGTTATGAAATCGAACAACAGTTCTGGATGGTCAACGCTCACAGATACATCAGCATGTAATCACATTTCAGGGAATCATAATGCTAATACAGTTAATTAAACACAGTTAAACAATGTACATGCAGACGCAATTGGTACTATACATATCTTTTCAGCTGTTCAGTGGACCGGCACTCAGAGGCCACAGTCATCAAGCAGGAAATACCAATAACTCAACGACTGCAACAGCTCTCAATGGGAACAGGTCTCACGCAGAGGGGACTGAACATCAGGTTATTCCAACAATTCAGGCATTGAAAAATGCGGCAGATATCCACACAAAAGTGTATCAAAGGTATGCTGATTTGGAGGAGGCAATATCAGGAGGACAACAAGGTAACTTTGAGACTTTTTTTAGAACATTTACATAAACATTCACAAAAACTTGTAAAACCCAAAGTCAAATGGCCTCAGGACATAGCCTTTATTGGAGCACAGCACAAGAGACCAACATATGATCAGCTGATATCATCACAGTGGCTTCTGGGTTTCCTTCGGATCCGACAGGAAGAACAGGATCCGACAGTGAGAGAAAACATGATTGATTACCTGACGGAACTGACCCAAGATGCATGTGACTTTACATGGGAAGCAGCAATAGGTGCTCGTGCTGTTTTGATGCATCGAATGAATAACGGCGTCATTTCTTGGTCGAATTTAACAGAGATCCACAAGTTAAGGGCCAGATATGCTCAAACCACTGCTAGTCAAAGTATTCAAGAGAAAAGAGCATTAAAAGCAGTTCCATGAGTACAGTTCAACAAACGGACATGTCAAAGAGTAGGAGATCATGAATGAAAAAACTTACTGTTAAACACATGTGTCAGTTTTATTTTAATTCAAACAATAATTTTGAAACTCACCCAAAAAAAGGATTGTTGGAAAGAGGGTAGAGATCAAACAAAAAACTGAAACAGGCTGTCAACATTGTACATACACGCATGTTTTATGGAAAAAAATTGTCAAAATCTGAAGAAAAATGGGTTAGTACCAGTTTGGCTGTAAAAGGGTTAAGAGAATATCAAGACAAAAAGGTCAATTCCAACAGCCCTGAAAGGGTGAAAACTAGAGTGTTTTAGAGGAAAACAAAATATGATAAAGTATGCACTGATAAAGGTGTGAATACGGACAAAAAAGTGTGGTCAAAAAGTCGAATACACAACATAAAAAGTGTGAAGACACAATATAGCTTTCAAACAGTACGGTTTGAAGTACTAAGTGATCTGGTTGACGAGAGTAATATAATTACTATTGATAATGTCAGAAGCAAAATAGTGAAGACAATTAGTCGATTGGGGTTAAAAAAGTTACATGTATTCCACAAAACAGTGAAGGGAAAAGTCACTATGTAGGTACAAATGAAAACAGTAAACAAAAGCACACCAAGGATAACGTTAACCAGAAAACTTGGGATTATAACAGCAGTGTAATTTAATTTAATTATTTGGGGTTTTACGTCACTTTCAACACTGTACAGGTCATATCATGACGGGTAGTTGGAAGGGCAGAGGAAACCAGTATATACAGTTGGTCAAGGTTCTGTACTGTAAACTGCCAACCATCAGCTTTCCCACTTGGGACCATGCGGGGATCGAACCCCGGCCTCAGAGGTGGGAGGCGAGAGTGTTACCACTCTGCCACTGTGGCCCCTATAACAGTAGTGTAGAAATTGTGCAAGCGATTAGACAAGGTAATGCACCAGCGTGTGTCAGGCAAGTAGATGTTAGTTAATTACATGATAAATGTTTAGATTTGCAACAATGTATCAAACAACAGAAAAATCCCTATGGTTTCTGACCAATTTCGAATCTCAAATGAATGAGATTGGCTTACAATGCAAAACCAAATGTTGTGTTGTCAAGAGATCAGTTTGATCCCATACAAGTGCATAGTATGTCTCACCAATGCAACTGGGAGGTACAATTATGAGGAATTGAAAATTCAATTACCTTCCAACATTAAATTTGACTTATTAGATGAAATTAGTAAAGATTATTCCGATTATCAACTTACACTATTTTTGAAATTCGGCTTCCCGTTAGATTTTCCAAAAGATAAAGAAAATCAATTACAGGCTTCAAAGGAAAATCATGCATCAGCTATACACTACAATATAAACAACATATTGACGCCTATCTCGACAAAAAAAGACAATTGAAAACGATTACAGGTCCATATAAAGATCCACCTTATGGGAATACTACTCAAATTTCGCCTTTTACGACCAGAGAGAAAAGCGATAGTAGTAATGGAAGGGTCATCATAGATCTAAGTTGGCCAGCTCAAGCTTCTATTAATTATTTTAATGTACCCAATATGTATTTGGGTACAGCTTACAAATTACAATATCCTAATGTGGATGACATTACAAAGGCTTTGGTAGAAATAGAAACAAGTCCTAAAATGTTTCAAATCGATTTGTCTATAGCATTTCGACAACTACCAATAGATCCATATGATTACAATCTCTTAGTGGCAAGGGAAATACTACTGAGACCAATTCTGCCCATTTGGCCATCGTTTTGGCAGTTTAAGTTGTAGTAGACTAAGTGATTTCTTCAGATATCTAATGTGGAAAGGTCATATGATCTTTAATTATGTGGACGATCTAATAGGGATAGACCCAGATAGTTCAGTTCATGTAGCCTTTTAAAAATTGCTCAAATTAACTCCATGACTTGAATTTCCCAATAAGTGACAAAAATTGGTCCAACCCACCACCGTATGCAACTGTCTGGGCATGATAATCAATACAGAAGAATTCACTATATCTGTACCAAAAGAAAAATTGGCAAAGATTCTAGAAAAGTGTACATAAACTATGCAGTGCCATAACATCTCAAAAAGAGGTTTACAATCTTTGATGGTTCTTTTATGCTCATGCATAAGGCAGTGAGATCTAGTCGATATTTTGTTAATCGAGTATTACAAGGTTTAGGACAAGCAAACTCAGGTCGTATAGTGGTTACGGATGAAAAGAAATGGGATTTAAAATGGATCAGTGAGTTTGTACCAAAGTTCAATGGCACTACCACATATAAACACACTATCCTTGAGCAGCATACTACATTAGAAATAGATGCATGTCTCAATAAAGTAGGAGGGGTCTGGATGCACTATGTATATTCTGCTGAGATTCCTAAAGATATCAAAGACAGAGGGTCTATCCATAACTCATTTCGAAATGCTAAATATTTTGGTAGCATTGAAAGTATGGGTCAAAAAATGGACAGGTCGACAAGTCATAATTAAGACAGATAATATGGCTGTAGTTCAAATATGTAACACAGGTCATACACGAGACATGGAGTTAGCCAGTTACATTAGAAATATTTGGCTTGTAACTTCTATGTATGATATTGAATTGGTAATAGAACATATTTCTGGTAGATGAAATACAACAGCAGATTTGTTATCGAGATGGTCTGATGATCAAAAATTCAAGTGTTACTCAAATCATTGGTTAAAAATCCAAAATGGTGTCATGTAGAAAAAGAATGGTTCAGAGTGAATTATGTTATATAAGTGAATTTGTTGTCTCAATTGTTTTGTAGATAATTTTCCAGTACTGGGGGCACTAGCTTTGTGAGTCACACAAAGATTTCAACAGGCTTACAGACCAAAGACATGGACTATGTATAAAAATATGTTTTTATTATTTTCCTGGCTTTCTGTGAATTCATTCAAATTACTGCCCATCCAGTGTCATTGCAAGTCTTGTTATCCTTTGTGGAGTTTCTGGCTTTCAATAGTTTCAAACCAACTTCAATTATGAATTATGTCACAGCAATCAAAGCTCAATACAAATGGTTTAATATAGAAGTTCATATTTTTGACCATCCAAAGTTCAAGTTGTTCATGAAAGCAGTTAATACTTTCATCAGGTCCCTTCCCCTTCACAAGGGTGTGTTTAACATACAAACACTGGAAAACATCATTAACGCTTCAGATTCACTTCCATTCTCTTCTGTGTTCAAATCCATTTATCTTCTGGTCCTTTTTTGGCTTCCTGCGAATTTCCAATTTCATATTCTACAAACAGTTATGTAGAGGGGATATCATATGTCATGATAAAGCTGCGGTACTTCACATAAAATGGTCCAAGACGCTGCAGATGGCAAAAACTAGCACGTTCATCACCCTCCCTGTTGGTGTGTCACATTTTAGTTCAACAGTAATTTATGTTGGTGTGGGACAGGCTAATTGTCACAGTTTAATTTCAATAGTAATTTAGATTAATGGTTTCCTCTGTCCATGTGTTAAGGGTGAGTCACCAGGAAACTGCTCCACAAAGTTCTATGCATGTTTTATAAAATACTTCAGTTGTTGCTTTGTCACTGGTTAATAAACAGCTTCTTCTGTAACACTTGTTAAATACTTTCACTTTAGTTTGATGCAGCAAACAAACTAAAATATGGTGTTAGAAGTGAAACTTTAATTATACAAATAATTAAAGAAATTAATAGTGTGCACAGAAATTTAACAGGATTAACAATTGCTCACATTGCAGTATATTGAAAGGACAGTTAAAAAATACATTTTGTGACATACAAATATATTTGACTGTCTGTGTTTCTTGTTAATATTATCTGTCACTAATCTGGATATTTATAATGAGTGATCACGAGGAAGCCTCATCATCAACAGCTCAACCAGCAGCAGCTGCAGCAGCAACTCCAGCTGTTCCATATACAGTCAAACCTGTACATGTGAACACTCTCGAAGAGAGACCACTTGCTAGTTGAGACAGCTTTTATTCCCCCCCAAGGAAATTTAGATATAAAACATACCCTGAATAGAGACCACTCCTTAGTTGTGACCAGAGACTGCTAAAATCATTCCCACTGACCCACAAAAACCTCTATACAAAAGAGCACACAATGGAGACTGAAGGCTAACATGGGCACTGATAATCAATGGATGGGCCATTGATATGAATTTTTCCCATTGTCCATTTCCACATACATGTTCAATTAAGGCCTCCACCTATAATAAACATTTATTTTATTTATTATTTATTTATTATTTATTTATTTATTTTATTTATTTGGGGTTTTAGTGTTGAAAGCGACGTAAAACCCCAAATAAATAAATAAATATAATAAACACAGATATAAAATCCCTGCCTATTTTCTTTGATCATGAAAAAGGGGATTTCTATAATCCTTTCAAAGAAAGTGTGACATATGAATAGCTGGGAAGGAAAAGGGTGTGTGTGTGTAGATCAGTATATTGTGGATGAATGGAAAACTGAAGTGGTTGATATTTACAATGTAGTCTGTGTAAACCAAGACAAGAACACAAATCAGCTTTTAATGGGTATTACAAATGAGAAATTTAAGTATAATTAGTAATGGCCTATTTTTTAATCCAAAATGTCTGCTGTTATATGTACTTGTGCACATTTGACATTTTGTTAAATAATAATTTTAAACCAATTATCAGGATTCTACAAATAGCATGTTTTACCACTATACTCTCATTTGCTTCATTGTGCCTGATCTCTAACATGTCAAATAGATTGTGGATTGCAATGCTTAATGAATGGAGAGAGAAATTTAGCGAAATTTAAGGAATTTATACAAAGCCTTCATATAAAGACCGACCCCTACGAAAGACCTTTTTTAGCATTTCCCTTGGGCGGTCTTTATACACAGGTTTGACTGTAATTTCCCTTTGCCTGCTCCAGTTAAGCTTTCGGGGGATGTTTATCAAAACTTCAAGTTCTTCAGGATGCAGTGGGAGGACTATAAAGTGGCAACACAGCTGACAGAGAAGCCGGATTCAATAAGAATGGCCACATTGAGGTCAGTAATGGGGCAAAATTGTTTGCAGATATATCAACACCTTCATATCTCAGATGCAGATAAAGCCAATGTGAAGCCATCTCTAGATGCATTGGAGAAATATTTCCAACCCTCAACCAATGTTGTGTACGAGCGTTATGTATTTAGCAGTGCAAATCAAGGAGAGAATGAGACTGCCGAGCAATATATCGCCAGGCTGCAACATCTCAGACAGAGACAGATTGGTTCTTGGTACCAAAGACACACATGTGCATGCCAGAATGTTTCGAGACCCAGAACTGACATTAGCCAAAGCCATGAATATGTGCAAGGTCGCAGAACTTCGCAGCTGAAGCAGATTGCAACAACAGCAGAGGATTCAGTACACTACACCAAAAAGGACAGACAGATTGGAAAGGCCCACAAAGAAAATCAAAGCAAATGTAAGTAGTGTGGTACAATTCATGAATTCTCCAAGTCTAATTTTATTTATTTGGGGTTTTACGTCGCTTTCAACACTATACAGGTCATATCACGACGGGTAGTTGGAAGGGCAGAGGAAACCAGTACATACAGTTCGCTAGGGTTGTGCACTGTAAACTGCCGACCAATGGCAAGCAACTACCAGCTTTCCCACTTAAGGCCGTCACGGGGACCTCAGAGGTGGGAGGCGATAGTGTTACCACTCTGCCACCGTGGCCCCTTTCGCCAAGTCTAAGTGCCCAGCATATGGTAAAACCTGCTCGAAATGCAAGAAGCCAAATCACTTTGCATCTGTTTGTCAACAGAAGGGTAGATTGAAAGCACCCAGAAAAGCCAAAGTTCATGCAGTAGAAGATGAAATTTCAAGTGATGAATCAGTTTTCAGCATGGAATATACTGTGAAATCTGTGAAGGCCAGAGGTAAGCAGCTTTTAGTAAAACTCAATTTGGGCACTTCAAAGAATGACGTACCAGAAAACCTTGAATGTCAGCTCGACACAGGGACAACCTGTAATATCATAAGCTTCGAGGACTACTGCAAAGTAGCAAAATCGATAAAGCCCAATCTGCAAGGCAGTGATGCGAGACTAAGATTCTATGATGGATCTTATATGAAGCCTTTGGGCCAGGTTACCCTACATACAAACTACAAGGGCAAACACTACAAGCTGAGATTTCAAGTGGTACCACTGCGTCATGCCCAAAAGCCACTGCTGTCAGCAAATACCTGTGGACATTTAAAATTGCTAACTGTTAATGTGAATATGTCAAAGAAAATAGAAACCCTCTCAAGGGAAAAGATTCTCCACAAGTACAAAGATGTGTTTGAAGGTCTAGGCTGTTTCAGGGGAGAATACCACATTCAGATAGATGAGAATGTGAAACCAGTGCAGCATGCTCTCCGGCGCATTCCTGTAGCAATTCGAGAGAAACTGAAAATCGATAAAATGATAAAAGATGGCATTCTAGCTAAAGTAACAGAGCCTACAGAATGGATCAGCAGTCTTGTAGTAGTAAAAAGGCCAAACAAACTGAGGATCTGCATTGATCCAAAAGACCTGAACAGAGCTATTAAGCGTCCAAATTATCAAATGCCAACAATAGAAGAGGTTTTGCCACACCTCAGGAAGGCTAAGGTTTACTCTGTTCTTGATGCCTAAGATTGATTTTACCACCTGAATCTCGAAACAGCTAGCAGTTATCTCACAACCTTCTGGACTCCCTTGGAAGGTATCGATACAAACTTCTTCCCTTTGGCATATCATCAGCGCCCGAAGAGTTCCAGAGGAGACAGCATGAAGCTCTAGAAGGCCTCAGTGGAACTGAGGTAATAGCAGATGATATCCTTGTCTATGGCAGTGGTGATTGCATGGAAGAGGCAATCTTGGACCATGACAAGAATCTAACAGCAGTTCTGGAACGTTCTTGACAGGTAAACATGAAGTTCAACAAGAATAAACTCAAGTTTCGAGTCACAGATGTACCTTACATGGGACATTTGCTCACCAGATGGGCTAGCACCAGATGGGCTAGCACCAGATCCCATGAAGATAAGTGCAGTAAAAGACATCCCAGAACCAAAGAATGCCAAGGAATTGCAAAGGTTCCTGGGTTTCATCAATTATCTGTTAAGATTCTGACCTCATTTGTCAGAGATCTGTGAGCCACTTTGTCGGCTTACTGACAAATCGTCACCATGGCTATGGGACAAACCACAACAGCAGGCGTTTGACACAGCTAAAAATCTAGTGACAGTGCAACCTGTGCTAAAATTCTATGATGTCAAACAAGAAGTAACACTCCAGTGAGAAGGCTCTTGGTACAACCTTGATGCAGAATGGACAACCAGTAGCCTTTGCATCATGTGCATTATCCAAAACAGAGCAAGCCTATGCTCAGATAGAGAAGGAACTGCTAGCCATTGTGTTTGGATGTGAGAGGGTCAGCCAATACTTCATTGGTAAGGAAGCCATAAATGTAGAGAATATACGTAGATCATGATTGCATAATTTTAAATTGATGAAGGCATGTCTCAATATGACAACTGTTATGAGATACATACGTGAACCATGTCTCTAAAAGAAAAATATTATTTTTTAATTTTTACTAGTAAATAATATATAAAAGTACTATAATCTGTAGTTAATTGTGAGGCCAGATTAATGCTCTCAACTATACTTACTCTATCATCATTAACTGATAAATAATATAAACTTTGAGAACTTAATAATAGATTTTTCTGTGACAAAGAGGTACTATTTTCATGCCAGTAGATTGGTTTATAAGTATAGTGTTGTCAACTTGTGTTTATTCTGACTTTTCAAATGACACAATATCAACTTGAGACTTTTGACAATATATTACCTTAGTAAATGAGGTATTCATTCCAGTTTGTCTGTATGTCTGTTTGATATCGTAATGTTATTGCATTGTCAAAAAAATTTAAAAAAAATTGTATATGTGTGGAAGCAGTGTTAACATAATATTCAATCAAAATCAGATACTTGTTAAATGATTTGATATAAACTGAACAATTAAAATTTTTTAGTTATGTTTATGTCTGAAAACCACCCTTGCCTATTTAAAACTTGCTGAAAAAGTGTCTGAATATGACACTTATTATTATGCGGAAAACATCAAGCCGGTATCTGACAAACTATGTATGTTTGTTATTAAAAATGTATAACTTCTAATATTAGTTATAGATATATGACATAGTGCATTGATAAAAATTCCTTCTGGTGTTATAAAAATGCCTATTTTATAGCAAAAAATAACAAGTTTTGATTGACCTAGGTTTTTTGTTGACCCAAAAAAATGTGGGGCTTAGTGAAACTAGGAGGGAACCTGTCCTGTCTGTGGCCAATGAAAGAAAAATGGACAGCATTTGTTCATAGAGTCAGTTGATGGTTGTGCTCCACTGTTGTTAGAGTCTGACTTCAGAATTAGTACTTGTTGTAATTCCTTTCCAACAAAAAGGCACTTTGAAATAAAAACGAAGTGCATATATAGAATTTTCAATGAAAAAGTGAAAGATTACCCACAAGATGATTAATGTATATCCAATTTTGTAAAAATGCTCCAAATGCACAATGTATATGCCAAATGTGAGGGAATACTAAAACTTGCAAGAAATCATGTATTCTGCATTTTAAAATCAACATTGTTACTGTAGCTGACCATGTCAACATAAAATCTGAAAGTGAAAATGTTGAGATTCAACATTCTATAATTTTATGAGATGTATTTTTATGGTTGATAATGTCATCCAAAGATTGCATTGCATTATTTAACATTTCAATGAGTTTGAGTTTTCTTGCAATACAAAATGTCCTTTTCATTTTCAAATAACTTTAATGTGATGTATTAAGGCATCTATTTACCAACTATGCTTAGTTGTTTGTGTATCTATTCCAGTATAGATGTATAGTAAGTGAAAATACAAATATTTGGTGATACTTGTAATTTTGTAGCATGAATAGATATATATACATATACACATGTATGATGAACATGGGATTCAGAATTTTTTATATTTTGTATCAGAGAAAGAAATATGAAATCTGCCAATAAGTAAACTGCCCATTATTGTACTTTGCATTGTGTCACCTTCTCATCAATTAAGAATGACGTTTGTGACATTTTATGGAATGTACCTAGTATACAGCCATGAGGAATGAGCCATCCAATACTGAAAGATTTATCAGAAGTCTAATCTATCTCTCACTATTGATTCCCACTGCTACTCAAAGCACAGTTGTAGTGAAGTGACCTCTTGCTTAACCTGAAGGCTTGTCTCTTTTAAATTTCCTGTTCTATGACTGACATCTTCCATGCAACTAACACTTGAATGCAGTGTTGCATCAAGTTTAATAAATGTTGATGCTTAAATGGTATTTAGTATTACTGGATGTAGTTGATAAACAATCCCAAACGGCATAACTGATGTATTATACTGAAAACTAGCTTGAATATATTGGTGGCAAAACTGTTACCTTGTTTGCAAGAAAAAAAAGTTTTGTTTGTAGTTCACAGTTGCTGTTTAGACAATTTAATTACTGAGTATTACTGAGTACATGTATAATTATAAGTAAAAGTATTTACATTGGTTAGGATCTTAAAAAGTTCATGATAAGCTGAAACTGTTAAATTTCTGTCATTTGAAATTGTTTTGACCTTGTTGTCAACATGTTGCAATATTTCTAACTCCTTTTTTTTGCCGACAGGCTAAGTCCAATATAATTAACAAAATAGTCCAATATAATAAGTGTTAGGTGTAATACACTATGATTGCATCTGAAGAAAATCTATTCATTGTAAATGAAAATGTGCAACTTTTAGACATAGAATTACAACATAATGCTTTGATATAAAATTTTGCAGTGTTTGTACCTATTTTATAGCAAAAGGTACATTGTTATTTCACTTATTTCAACAATAATTAGAACTTGAATAGTATTAATTTCAAGAGTATATTGATAATCAATTAATCTGCTACGCAACTGACTTTTTGTATAAAGATTACTGTTTTTCAAATAAAGATGTGTATAAAATATTAATAATGGAAGGTTACCACAGGATTTAAAGGATGGAAATAGAGTTAATTATGACCAAAGAAATTTAATGAACTCAACTCATTGGTAAATGTACAGGTACTTCTGTACAAAATATCAAACTAAATATGACATGTCTTTTGACAAGTTTAAGTTAACAAATGCCAGAATTTTTTTTTTTTTTTTTTATAATTTTCCAAATTTAATTTTTTTTCATTCCTTCCATCTTACCTCACCAAAACCAATGTGTCTTGGGCTATCAGACACCATAATGTACAAATGTATATATGTTTATATTGTTCGTTCTTTGTTGTTGTATAGTCAAGTTCTTTCTCTTTTCAAAAATTCCTTCAGTATAGCAAACTTGATTTTCAGAAACATTTATGACATTATCAGTGTCTTGTTCTTTGAAATGTATAATAAAAATTGGAAATGTCAAAAAATACAATACAAGTGTTGTTATGGCGGTTGCATGCTTCCATTTGGCTTTAGTGTGATAGTGATTGACATGTATTGCAAATTTTCTTGTAAAAAATTCTTGCAGAAATGTCAAAAGATGTCTTGAAAATCATAAGTCTGAATTGCAGAGGGTTACGAAATAAAGTAAAACGATACGACATCATCAACTATCTAAAAGACCAAAATGCACAAATAATATGTCTTCAGGACACACACTTAATAGAAACTGACATTGGGGATTGTAAACAACTGTGGAATGGGGAAATTATTTTACATGGACAAAGTACAAATTCAAGGGGGGTTGCAATTTTGCTAAGTAATACATTACATTATACTACAAAAAACATGATCGTGGACAAGGAGGGAAATAAAATAGTACTTGACATACAGGTTAATGATCTTAACCTTAAATTGATTAATATATATGGTCCAAACAAAGATGAAGTAAGTTCCTATAATTCTTTAAATCAGAATTTAAATCATAATGAGCAAGATTACATACTTTGGTGTGGCGACTTTAATATGACCTTGAACCCTGAACTAGATAGTTATAATTACTCAAATATTAACAATCCAAATTCACCTTGTGCCACCTTAGATATAATAAAAAGCCATAGTTTGTTTGATCTTTACAGGCATTTTCACCCAGACACAAGGCGCTACACCTGGCATAGATACAAATCCCTAAAACAAGCCAGACTCGACTACTTCATAGTATCAGAGAGTCTAATAGATTTAGTCAAAAGTGTAAATATTAAACCTGGCTACAGAACAGATCATTCTATGTTGGAGGTAAATATTTTACAAAGCAAGTTTACAAGGGGAAAAGGAGTGTGGAAATTTAATACAAATTTATTGCGAGATCAGGCCTACTTAGAATTAATAAATCAATGTATAAAGGATGAGGTGATAAAATATGCTGTTCCAGTGTATAATATGCAATCTATAAACACAATCCCAGAAAATGAGCTACAAATAACAATTTCTGAAAATTTGTTCCTTGAAATGCTCTTCCTTCGTATTAGAGGGGAAACTGTACGGTATTCAAGTACAAAGAATAAACTGGAGGTCTCACGTGAATCTGAGTTGTTATCTGATATAGAAAAACTTGAAAATGAAGAAAACAGGGCAGAGAGTGAAAACAAAATAAACCAAAAACAATATGAATTGTTGGAGATTAGGGAAAAGAAAATGAAAGGACACTATGTCAGATCTAGAGTGCAGTGGTTACTAGATGGGGAAAAACCCACCAAATTTTTCTGTTCGCTTGAAAAGAGAAACTATATAAATAAAACTTTAAAACAAGTTAAGAGGTATGATGGCACTTATATTACTAAACAAAAAGACATTTTGACTGAATTCCAAATGTATTATAAAAAATTATTTAAATCTTATGACAATCAGCTTGAAGACTTAAACCTTAAACATTTGTTCTGTGATACTGAATTTAACAAACTTAATGAATCACAAGCCAAATCCCTAGAAGGAGAGCTTTAGCTTGAGGAGTTGAACACAGTTTTAAAAAAGATGAAACACAATAAGTGTCCCCGGATAGATGGCTTACCGGCTGAATTCTTAAAGGTTTTTTGGAATAGAATTAAATTTTGGGTTTTACGAGCTTTAAACTACAGCTTTAGGAGTGGCACAATGCCTTTGTCATTGAGACAGTGCATTATCACTTGCCTGCCAAAGCCTGGAAAACCAAGAGATTGTATTGGAAATTGGCGCCCTCTTTCAATGCTATGTGTTGTTTATAAATTAGCTTCAGGAGCAATAGCCAATCGAATTAAACCTTTTAAAAACTTTTTAATCAATAACGAGCACACAGGATTTGTGCCTGGCAGATTCATAGGTGAATCTACTCGACTAATATATGATATAATGCATTATACTCAAAAGGCACAAATACCAGGACTCCTCATCCTCATTGATTTTCAAAAAGCTTTTGATTCAATATCTTGGAATTTTATATACAAGACTTTATCCTTTTTGGGCTTTTCGAATGAATTCTTGAAGTGGATAAAATTATTCAATACTGACATCAAAGCAACGGTATTACAAAGTGGTTTTATGTCTGAATTTATTAGCATTGGCCGTGGTTGTCGACAAGGGGATCCCATTTCCCCTTATTTATTTATTATAGCAGCTCAGATACTAAACCTTTTTATAATAAAAAATGCAGAAATAAAAGGGATCACTATAAAAGACTGTGAATTCAAAATATCTCAATTCGCAGATGATACCACACTCATCTTAGATGGCTCACGTGAGTCCATGGTAGCAGCTTTAAATACTCTTGAACTCTTCGGTAGTATATCAAGGTTGAATATTAATACAGATAAAACCAAGGTAACTTGGATTGGAAAAAAAGATATTCTCAAGATCAACTAATTCCTAAAAAGTTTGAGTGGAATACTACAAAATGTTTTGACCTGCTAGGATTAAAATTTTCAGTAGATCTGTCTGAAATGCTTGTTCTTAATCTAACAGAGAAAATAAATCAAATAAAGAAAGAAATAGCCAATTGGAGTAAAACACACTTAACTCCAATAGGAAAAATAGTTGTGGTCAAAACAATTCTTTTATCCAAGTTAAACCATTTGTTTTCAAGCTTACCTACACCAACTAATTCTTCACTGAAGGAATTAAATGATATATTTTTTAAATTTCTGTGGTCAAATAAACCTGATAAAATAAATAGGGATGTAACAATTTTAGACCATTCAATGGGAGGACTGAAAATGACACACTTGGAGTACTCTCTGGTGGCTCTAAAGGCCAGATGGATAAATAGACTGATCAGTAAATCCTCCCCATGGACAAAATTATTTCAACTAACAATCTTTTGGGACTTAAGACGACTTACAGATTTTGGGCCTGATTACAGCAATGCTTTACAAATGAAAACAAATAATATATTTTGGTTAGATGTCTTTGCTGCATGGAAAAAATTGACAAAGGAAAAACAAATACAGTACACTCTCGCTTATCCGAACCCCGATCATCCGAAAATCCGGCTTAACCGCACTTTTATGATGTCTCCCATATTTTAGTTTCGTTGACTACCGAGTCCGATGGGCGATAATAGGTGATTTTAATAAAATCTTCATATTTACCTACCTAAAAATCGCGAAAGCTATTATATCCATCTATTTAACCCAGTTCCTTGATCTGCCACCTTTTGTTTAACATAACACACAGTAAGCCTTCCATGCTGAGCCCTTTCTCAATGCAAGGATTAAGTGCAATTAAGGCGTCTTCTAAATTCAAAACAAAGGGGACCCAGTTTTGCAGTGATCAGCTTGGTTTACAAAGTGAGGCATTCAGAGGGGTAATTAACCCCCTGTACACAATAGAATGACAATGTCCCCTGAATTTATTGTCTTTGAAAGGGCAGTGTCTTAAATTGGTGGTCATTGTGTTAGGAAATCAACAAAAAAAAAAATTTCAGATGCATTGTTCTAGTTTATAGGCTAGAGAAGAAAAGCCTTCACAAATAAGCCTGGAACTTGGCCTTTGATCATAACAATAGTGTGATGGGCCATAAAACATTCATAATTCAATAATGTACCAAAAAGACTGGCTGTTTGGCTGGTAAAATATATTGTCAGTTCATGTACAAAAACGGACCAACATGCTGCACTATTTTATTTAATAGAGGTTATGACAGTGGATTTTAGGCATTCATTTAAAAAAAAACAAGTCAATGGTGAATGAATAATGTGTCAAAACATTAAAAAAAAACCTATAAATCTTCCAAACTTTCGGGACAACTAGGTACCACTATGATTCTCCTGTAATTCTAATTTTAGAAATCTCCAAAATTTACGTTTTTTCCGCACAGTCTTCATGAAATCTTGTGAGATAAAGCACTTATTGACATCTTTTATTGCCCCAATATTGTGGATTATTTATTTAAAACAGAATAGCATAAGTATTTACATCTTTTACTTCATTTTTATATAGGTAACAGTAATATTGACAAAATCATTATATTATCGACCATTGGTGTTACCGCTAATGCATGAAGAGCTCACTCTCGGCTATCTGAACCTCCCGATTATCCGAACTTCAGGGATGTCTCCCAACAGGTTCGGATAATCGAGAGTTTACTGTAAATTCCAATTTACAAATTGCATCAAGTCATCTTTGGTACAATGAGGCTGTATCAGTTAAAGCTATGTTTTTCCCCAAATTGTATTCTAAAGGAATAATAATGATCTCTGATGTAATAGACAATGAGGGAAAGGTTCTCACAATCCAGAAATTGAAAGATCATTACAATTTGGAGTCACTGAATTTTTTGGATTACCTTCGTTTATCAACTGTTGTCCGTAAATTTATTAACAAACATAAGCATGGAGAATATAATAAAATAATTGACCCTATTATGCCACTGAATTATTGGATACTCAAGAAAAATGACACCAGCGGTTTTTACAAAATTTTACTTGCTAAGCATCAAAATGACCATGTTGCAAGAGGCAAATGGGAAAATGAATTAAATGTTACAATCAATAATCAAATGTGGAAGCGTATATTCCAAATTTGTCACTGGTCAATTAGAGACAATACATATAAATGGTTCCAATTAAGAATTTTGTATAGATTTTGTTTATTTGGGGTTTTACGTCGCTTTCAACACTGTACAGGTCATATCACGACGGGTAGTTGGAAGGGCAGAGGAAACCAGTACATAGAGTTCGCTAGGGTTCTGTACTGTAAACTGCCGACCAACGGCAAGCAACTACCAGCTTTCCCACTTACGGCCATGACGGGGATCGAACCCCGGCCGCAGAGGTGGGAGGCGAGAGTGTTACCACTCTGCCACCGTGGCCCCTGAATTTTGTATAGAATACTGGGAACAAGGTCATATTTATCAAAAGTAAATATCAGTGAAGACGCTAGATGCTTTAGATGCAGAAATGAAATGAAAAATATAATTCATATGCTTGTCCTTTGTCCGAAGGTAAAAGAGTTCTGGAACCAAATTCTAGAATATATCAAAAGTAAGGTCACAACAACGTTATTACTTACAAGTTTTAATATCATATTGGGCTATACTTTAGCGGAAGTCAATCAGCAACCCATCAATACAATTCTTCTTGTTGCTAAAAAATATATATTTGAGGCTTCAAATAAATGTCAAAATCTTAATATAAATGGATTTATTCATCGACTACATCAAGTATACTCAGAACAAAAGTTGTTAAATCAGTTATGTCATAAAGAAATTTATTTTAATAAAATTTGGAAAAAATGGCAACCACTTATTGGTTATTTAATTTAATTTTAGCTTGATATTTCGTATAGGTATTATGTTTTTTTTTTGCTTTATTTCATTTTTCTGTCACACAAAAGACCTTGTGGAGTTATGCAATTGTAAAAATCTGTTTTGTAATTTTTCTTTTTAAAAGTATATTAAATAGCAAAAATCTTGATCTTGTTGTTTTTGCAATACACTGCACTTGTAAATGAATTTGATGGAGGGTTTGCCACCCTCGCCCTCCCAGATTCTTATGGCACTGATGTGAAAAAAGGGTAAATAAAAAGTATATTGAAGGAAAAAAAAATGTAGAGAGTGACCACAAGCCCCTAGAAGTTATTTTTCGCAAGTCACTCCTGTCTGCCCCACGACGTCTGCAGAGAATGCTTTTAAGGCTGCAACGCTATAACCTTAAGGTTACATACAAGCGCGGAGCTGAAATGTACATTGCTGACCTGCTGTCAAGGGTACAAGCTCCAAGAATGAAAAAGATTGATGATACATTTGAAGTCTTCTGCTCTGAACTCCAGAACATTAATCATGCAGAATATTTTTGTGTCTCTGATCAACGTCTACAGCAAATCAGAACACATGTTCACCAGGACTCCTCTTTGCAGTCCCTCATAGGAGTTATTCTGAGTGGCTGGCTTGAAAGAAAGGAGGACACTCCAGTGTGCATTCGGGAGTATTGGCCAATTAAGGAAGAGCTCACTGTTCAAAATGGTGTAATATTTAAAGGACACAGAGTGGTAATTCCAAAAGCTATGCGTCCAAAAATGCTGCTTCGCATACATGCCAGTCACCTTGGAGTTGAATCATGCCTTAGAAAAGCA
This sequence comes from Sabellastarte sp. h YS-2021, assembly GCA_964017235.1. Lineage (NCBI taxonomy): Eukaryota > Metazoa > Annelida > Polychaeta > Sabellida > Sabellidae > Sabellastarte > Sabellastarte sp. h YS-2021. The sequence goes on along the minus strand of OZ024935.1, from coordinate 79,552,190 downwards.
AGAGACATTGTGTATTGGCCTCACATGAACTTTGAAATCAAGGAAGCCATATCAAAATGTGAAGCATGTCAAGCTTATGCCTCCAACAACAGGAATATGCCATTGCAAATCCCACAACTACCAAACAGGCCATGGGAAAAGGTTGGAATAGACATTTTCACCCTCAAAGGAAAAGATTATCTGGTGACAGTTGACTATTTTTTAGATTATTTTAAAGTTGATCCACTGAAATCTACCACAACTGCAGCAATAGTGAAGGCACTAAAACGTCACTTCAGCACTCATGGCATACCAGATGAGATAATATCTGACAACGGACCACAGCTAGTGAGTGAGGAATTTACGAAATTTGCAAGTGACTGGGAATTTAGTCACATAACATCATCACCTTATTACAGCCGCTTTAATGGTAAGGCAGAATCTGCAGTGAAAATAGCAAAGAATCTCATCAAGAAATGCAAGCATGAAGGAAGTGACATATATAAAGCACTTCTGGATTGGAGAAATACACCAGCTGTCAATATGGACAGCAGCCCAGTCCAACGACTGATGTCCAGAAGAACAAGGAGTACCCTGCCAATGTCTGAGAGTCTACTTCTACCAAGTGTAGTTCCAGATGTTAAAACAAAAATTGAACACAAACGCACTCACAAAACAACAGCATGACAAAAGAGCTTGCAATCTACCACAGCTTGAAATTGGTCAACCAATTTATGTGAAGTCAAATGCAGGTCAAGAACACAAATGGGAAAAGCCATTTGTAAGGACAAATTGTCAGACAGGTCCTACATTGTAGATGTGAATGGAGAAAGCTACAGAAGAAATAGGACACACTTGAAAGAAAGCAATGGTCCCATACAGGATTCTCCAGCAAAGAGTCCAACAAGAAAAAATGAAAAGACCAAGGAAAGTCTGAGTAACAGCACAACAAACAACACAGAAGCTCCAATAAGAAGCAGCAGGACATCAAAACCTGTAGAAAAATATCAGGCTGGATATGCTTAAGGATAAAATCTTAAATTTATTCAAAATTTACCAAATGCTAAATATGGGCAGAATAAACCCATGCAATGGTTTTTAAGGGAAGGTAGTCTACCCTTACCCTTAAGTTTTTGGTGATAATGCTATATAAACTGTGTAATGCATGACTGAACAGAATTCTTTGAAACAGAGACTCATTAAAGACACTCTTCAGATTAAATCTTTTCTTTGATAATTTTGTTCTTAGTAAAGAAAAGTTTAGTGTGCTAAATTTTATTTCAATTTAAAAGAAGGGAGATGTTGGTGTGTCACATTTTAGTTCAACAGTAATTTATGTTGGTGTGGGACAGGCTAATTGTCACAGTTTAATTTCAATAGTAATTTAGATTAATGGTTTCCTCTGTCCATGTGTTAAGGGTGAGTCACCAGGAAACTGCTCCCAGAGTACACACAAGGTTCTATGCATGTTTTATAAAATACTTCAGTTGTTGCTTTGTCACTGGTTAATAAACAGCTTCTTCTGTAACACTTGTTAAATACTTTCACTTTAGTTTGATGCAGCAAACAAACTAAAACACTCCCCAATCTTGGTTCCTCACCCTTATGTCCTATAGGAGCTTTTAAGAAAATGGTGACACAATTCCCACTTCCTCCCAACTTTTCCATGTTTGTTACGTCTCAAGGAGTGGTAACTCAAATTCAGTTCAGAAACCATTTAAGTAAGATTTTGGCACTTCTTAATTTAAACTCTGCACATTTCTCATTTCATACGTTCAAAAGGTCAGGAGCCACTCTGGCTTTCAACAACAATGTCCTCATACAACAGATCAAGAGACAAGGCATAACAACAATGTCCTCATACAACAGATCAAGAGACAAGGCACATGGTCCAGTGAGACAGTACATGCTTATATAATAGAAGATCCTTTACATTCATCTTCTGTTTCCTCCACCTTTCAATCTCTCCTTGCTACATAACTACACTACTTTTCTAGGTTGAGTGTTTGGTGGACCAGTCATTTTAGTGTAACAACTTACAGGTGTATAATATGGTTAACAAATGAAAAACAACACTTTATTCCTCCACTTATTATGGGAGTGGTATAGATAGGTATAGTCACAAGGTATAGATATGTTTATTACAGTGACACGGTTCACATAGAGGTAGCAAAAACCTCCTCAGTCTTTGTACATTAAAATGATTTACGTTTTTATAACATGGATACGTCTAGCTAACTGCAGAAACATGTGCTTTTTGCAAGTATTCTGATAACTGTGTAGCCTACAAAATATGTTATATATATATATATCGATATCATTAGAAATGTCTTTTTAAAAAGCTTTGTCTGTTTCATTCAACTCCAGGCATAGATGAGAGAGAATTCTTCAGTTACATTTTGAAGCTTTAATATTCACTGGTGCCCTTTGTTGTGTAAACATTTTACAATTGTCTTTTTTTTTGCATCCTTCAGGTAAATATATAATTATTTCGCTTACCATTCAAACAAAAAGTGCTACCTACTAATCTAGACAAGCAGTGGAAGACATTGCAGAAGTTTGGGAATACTAATTGGTCAAGTTTCTGTAAGATTCCTGACATTCTTAAGTGCCTGGCAGTTCTATCAATTTGCACAAGTTCTTAAAAATGAAATTTAAATAATTAATTTTAATTTTAAGTATATTTAATATGTTTTTCAAATGTGCAGATGACCAAATTTTTCAACATACTGATTTTTGGCATTCTTTGTGTAAATATATACAAATGCTGTTGTTCAAATAACAAATACTAGGCTTTTCTGTTAATCTTAACAAGCAGTTAAAGAGCTAAAGAAATATTCTGTAAGATTCCTAGGACCGGTTTTACAAAAGTAGCTTAGCCCGGACTTAGACTTAAAGCTAAGACTTTTGTCTTAAACTCAGGCTAATTCTGTGGCCTTTCACTTAGAGGCTTCTAAATGTAAGTTTTGGCTGAGTCTATCTGGAAGTGTTCTTAACCTTTGTAAACAAAGGCTTCGATATGGCTGCCGTAAATTTTTCTCACTTTAAAATTGAAATGCCTGAAAATAGAGAATAAATACATAGGACACCTACCTAAATTAGTTTTTGGGCATATTTATGTGGCTACAAGGTTCATCATTGAAACACAGCGTTTAACTTTAGACAAAATGAGTTAAACAAAGCATATTGGTGGCCAGAGAAGCTTCGTTTATATCCTATCATAAGTATACACACACGTAAGTGTGCTGCAAATATTGGTGAAAAATATGAGCTTAGCCTGGTAGTGGGGTAGTAGAGATTTGCACGTGCAAACAATGTGCATTCTCCAAATAAGAGTGTCACTACTTGAACATCCAAGAACAGACTGCTACAGGTCATACAGTGGGTTTATATACATGCAAGGTACACGTGAGTGTATGCTACGACACATGAAAACTCTGTAAGTAAATGGGCAGAACCTACAGGCAAGAAGAATGCACGTGCCCAAGTCTATTGTAAGGTACCCTTGAGACATGGATGCATTTGAAGCCATGCTGCGAGTATGCAAAGAATAATTTCTATGCTAATTTTCATGGAGGGGTCTCTGCAACCGCAAAATTCTGTTATAAAATCACACATGTAGCTTAAGCTTCTCTTACATCCCATCGTACGTGTATATACACGTAAGCGTGCTGCAAATATTGCTGAAAAATATGAATGTAGCCTGGTAATGGAGTAGCAGAGATTTGCATGTGAAAACAAGGTATATTTTCCCAACAAGAGTGTCACTACTTGAACATCTCTTACATCCCATCGTACGTGCACATACGTCCTGGTCACAGAGAAAAATCGGCTGATTTGCAGGGGACACTTAAGCTACACTTGCAATTTCATAACAGAAATTTGAGGTTGCAGACACCTCGCAATGAAAATTGGCATGCAAAATATTCCCTGCGTGCTCGCAGAATTGCTAGGTTCTCCCCATTTATTTACATTGTTTGCATGTGCGTATAATACACCCAAGTGTACCTTGCATCCATATTAACCCACTGTGGGGCCTGTGGCTTGTCACAGTCTGTTCTCTGATGTTCAAGTATTGAACTCTGTTGGGAGAATACAGACTGTTTGCATGTGCAAATTTCTGCTACCCCACTACCAGGCTACATTCATATTTTTCAACAATATTTGCAGCACACTTATGTGTGTATACACGTATGATAGGATGTAAGAGAATCTAAAGAATAGACTGCGGCTAGATACAGTCCCACAGGGGCTTAATATGGATGCAAGGTACACATGAGGGTATTGTACGGCACATGCAAATCCTGCAAGTGAATGGGGAGATCTTGCAACACTTGCAAAGGAAATGCACCCTTAAGTTACCCTTGAGAAATGGATGTGTTTTTGGCCATACTGCATGCACGCAAAGAAAATGTGCATGTCAATTTTCATTGCAGGGTCTGTGCGACCTTAAAATTCTGTTATAAAATAGCATGGGTACCTTAAGTGTGCCTTGCAAATCCGCCGATTTTTCTCTGTAACCGGGATGTGCATGCATGTACGATGGGATGTAAGAGAGGCTTTCAGTTCCTCCAGTCCCAGTCAGATGAAGTTATCAGTGACCTTGATAAGGGTAAAGGTCAAACAAACATTGTGGTTCATAATATTTATGTTAATTTATATTTCATACTCAATCTATACTATTTATATTTACTAAACGTTGTACAGTCAATAACAATATTATTAAGGGTCACCTTAACTTGAAGCAAGTTAAGTTTACTTAAATTCAGTTTACAAACAAGTCAATTACCCTGACAAACCCTACAATAGGACATAATATGAAGGTGACCCCAAAAGTAGAATAAAATTAATTTGCTGTATACTTTAAATGTTTACATTATGACTAAAATCTTGGAAAGGGGTTACTCAATCACCCAAACCCCAATGTATAAGTAGTTATAAAGCAGACAATTTTTGCCTCAACATATTCGTCACTTGCTCACCAGCATCAGTGGAATCAGTAATATATCTCCAAACACAGTCTGACGTCCAGGTGCCATGCTTCCGGATATTCTGTAAAGCTACACCATTGTTAAAAGCAAAGGCTTATATCTGCCCCATATAAGTATAGTCACATTGTTCTACAATACTCCCAAAGAGTGGAATACCAATTACCTTCTTTAAGTTTGATAGATAAAGGGGCATGTAATTGAAAAGATTTTTGATAGTACTTAAGTCTAGCATCAGCAAAACAAGCAACATCTAGACCATGAAGGAGAAAGGTAGTTTTTATAGCTGACAAGACATTTGCAAATGTTTAACCCCATTATAGTGAAGGCACTCCAGAAAACACAACAGGTTAAATACAGTCACCTGATGTAGGTCCCAACACATGAAGGTTACAAAGGCCAAGAAGGTTCTGAATAGAGTTGCATAAGCCTTTCTCGTGGATTCAGCAAAAGCATATGACAGTCTGGAGGTTGCCTGTTGGGTCAGATGCACATCGAGTGGCTGTCCTATAAAACATAAATATAATGCACATGAGACTACTTTAAATTGTTTCATCCACATACAATAAATCTTAAACGTACTAATCCAGGTCACTGGGTGCACCATCTGTTGCAGATTCTGAAAATTATGATTAGTGATATGCCATCGAGATAACAGATCTGCAACTGGGTTCAACCTCCCTGCTACATGAACAACTTTTATATCTATGTTACAGGCACTTAACCACAAAACTATATTCCTGGCATACTTGGCCAAGGTTCGGTCACATGTTTTACCATTATTTAGTACACCAACCACAGCCTGATTGTCACACTTAATGAGGACCCTCAGGCCCGCCCACTGGGCATGCCAGACCTTGAGGTCCACCAAAATATTGACCATTTCGAGATAAGAAATATTCTGTGCTTGCCAGATGGAGGGTAATGGCAAAGCATACACTCAATTGTCATAAATAGCCCCCAGGCCAGTGAGACACGCATCTAAATGAATGATTTTACTGGGAATATAGTTAAAGAAAGATACCAGAAAGCCTGGTAGAAACTTATTGAACCACTCATCAAATCATTAAGATAATTTCAGATATTATGGCACTCCTGGGCCATAATAAAGCGTACTCAGTCGGATAATTCAGGAAGATGGAAGATCGGTGTTTGAATCCAAATGGGACCGAACAATCAAGGAAGTAGTTATTCCAATACAGGCCTAAGAGATCTAGGTCACCCGGATCAATAGGGACATGGCGAAATGCCCTACTGATATCAACTTTGAAAATTTCATAACTTTTTCCTAACTTAAGTATCTGGTCTGTTATGTTATCGATGGATGGGTATGTTAAAATGATATCAGTGTCTAAATACTTATCTGCAGATACACCTGAATTAACAGAATTGCCAATAGGCCAATTGAGGTCAATCATGACCTTCTATTAACCGAACTTGACTTGTCTCTGGTCATAAATGGACTAGTATGCAAACTCTCGATTGGTGGTTCAGTGAAGGGACCCAATATGGCATTATTTTCAATTTCTTCCTTCAAATGAGATATGTTCTGGGTATTCAAGTGTACTTTTATGACTCTTATTTTCACAAATCAAGGGAGATCCCCTGCCAAAATCTGATGGAAATCCATATTTGATGAGAAGTGGAAGTTGCCAATCCCACTAATTGACTAAATATTGCGCCCACACTTCTGCATTCAATTTTGAAGGGACCCCAATTTGTAAGCCTTTGAAATTGTACCTACCACCATTTCTCAACTTCCGGTGTAATTGCAAAATATCAGTACATCTGGAGCCATTATTACTGTCATAAACTCGACTTGGAAGCACATAAATGGGTATAAAGCCGAACATTGGTTTATTCTGCTCCAGAAATTGTTTATTATTCTTGGCTTCTTTTGCCAAATTCAGTTTCTCACTCTTTTGAGTGTTAGTAAATTCCAGGCAATATTTATCATTTATTACATCCCTGGTGGCACTATTTTGTGTATTACTGTCACTATCAGTGGTAACCAAAGGGGGAACTTCACTGAAATCAGTCTTATGTGTTTCTGAATGTACCCTGTGTTTTCTTATGTTTTTCCTAAGTTACAACTCCCATGGTCCTTCACTAGTCCACCATCGATGTTGTCATAATTTACAGAATTTTTCTTACCATTTTTGTGAGATTTACTTTTCTCACGAACCTGGGTTTCAACAACCTGAGCATCAACACCATCTAATCTACCAACAAATTGTTATCATAATTTACAGATTTTTTCTTACCTGTTTTGTGCCATTTACTTTTCTTACGATCCTGGGTTTCAACAACCTGAGCATCAACACCATCTAATCTACCAACAGAAGAATCTGTATCAAATGCAAAACTGTTGTCTTCCACTGCCAGTGGTTCAAACTTGTTTACATGTGCATATTTGCTCTGATACTGTGCATTATTATTTCCTTCGTTTGTATAAGTATGACCACCCACATTAAACACACCTTGATTGTCAACAGACTTAACACTAATATTTTCGTGAATAGGAATACACGATTCATTACCACCTTGCTGTGAAATTCTGCCCCTATATTTATTCACAAACTGATTACCTCTGTTAACCGAACGAGTACATGTGTTTGGACATGATAAAGTACTTGTTTCTCTCACAGAAGTATTTGTACAGCCTGGTGCAATATTCCTTTTAACAATATCTGAAAAGAAGACATTTTTCTTGACATTGAGACTTAAGTTTCTGAATATGCAAACTATCAAACAAAGTAGTATTTACAAATGTAGAGTTATACACAATCCTAGTAGTAAATATTCTAGAAGTCCTACCACTGTAAGCCACTGGCCTAGTTTTTTGAGATACTTTTTTGAGTACAAGTCTTGCTAGTATGCAAGCCATCATAGTGCTCACAGACATGCCTGTAGTATTGGCCAGCAGTTTTGTGATGAGAGGTGAATTTACAAGTACCCTCCTGAAAATATTTACATATCAAACCATTTCTAGCCCCAGTTTACCTTTTGACTACTGAGCGTGTGGCAGAGTTTTGGACACCTGCTATGTGTCACTGGGCATGGACCCTCCGGACGTGGTCTATCTTGTCTGTTTCAGACCAATTTTACCTATCTGCCTCCATATTGGTTAACAGAATTGCATGGGCCACCTTGGCTGACTCTCAAGAGAAGTTAGATGCATCCTCCACAATATTTCCCAAATAATCGAGCATACAGGCCCTATTGGCTTCCGACTTCTCTTCCTGGATGCATCTGACAAATCTGGATACCCACTGAGTAATATTTAGGTCATCATAGGTGGGTCTGGTTTTTCTGGCTGCCGGTTAAGATAAAATTCTGTGGCTAATCCACTATTCTTTTAACAGAAATGTCCATGTGTTCCATCTTATCTCCTAACTGTTGTATTTGTGTTAGAATCTGGTCAGAAACTGAGGGGGGGTAGAAAACTGGAGTGGGGGTGCAGGGGCGTTTGCATCACTAGAAAAAGACTCACCTGGCCTTCTGCTAACACCTCTTCCCCACCGGTCGGGCATGCCCCAATGGACAATTTGAACAGAAAAACAGTTTAGGCATTTTGAAGAACTGAGCAATAATGCAAAATAAAAGTAAAACTAAAATCAAATTATCAAATAGAAACATTATAAAATGAAGCTCAGTTCAAAAGCGTGTGTTGTTCATTCAAATCCTAGGAGTGTGGTACAAAGGCTAGCTTTTATACTAAGAACCAATGAACCATGAAGAACCACATGCAACATTCTACACTGGTGCCAGAACTGAGTGCCATGTCCAGTTCTCGTCATCGCTGCAAAGTTTCCCAAATCAAGTGTTGCAAATCAGCCAAATTTTCTCTGTAACCAGGACGTACATACACGTACGATGGGATATAAGAGAGGCTTAAAATATTTTGTCTGGAAATAAAAAGCCTATGTCTCGGATCTTTTGTGAAACCAGCCCATAGCATTATTAAGTGTCTGGCAAATCTCAAAATTTGCACAAACTGAAAACTTGGAATGTCCGTATGAATAATGCATAACACAGTGGAACATGCATCTGCAGTTTACTTCATCTATCTCTTGAATATTCCAGTAAAGGTGCGAAAGGGAATACATTTTATTTTAATACTTTTAATCATGTGACTTTGTAATACGGAGTGTACATTAAACTGCCATATTTATGAAGCAAACAATGGATTCCACTCTTAACTAATGAGGATGGCCAATATAGAAAGTTAAACCATTTTGAAGCCTCACTTCGATTGGTTGTGTGTCTGTCTGGGGACGCCAATTTCATGCCGAGATTGCACTATTGCCCTTTTAATATACTCGGACAGATCAGTTGGTTGCCTTTTTTATGAAATGCTCATCTATAACTGGTTTTCTTTTGAAGCAATTCAGATATAATGCAAGAAATAACCACCTCAATTTACATATAACAAGTGTAAATAACTATTTTTGTTTTGTTTCAAATTAACTGATCAGTCTATCCGTCTAATTTTGGTGATTATTTGACTTTGTACCTCAATAACACGTCCACTATTTTACATATTTTCAAGGTTAATTGCTCAAATGATAGGTGTGTTATCTGTTTACCCCTGTTCCAGATATTACTCCAGTTGTATTCATAGAAATATTAAAAAAAAACTTCAATTTGTCTCCCTGGTTGCTGAAAACATGTTATCACTTTATGGGCCTATTTTCTAATCTAATCTAATCTACTGCTTTGCAAGTGCAATATCTTCCCCACAACGAGGAACTCAGTGCACTAATTAAACAAAATCATTATCATAGGGGAGTCGAGGGGCTTTCAAGGTCGGTAATCCAGGGTTGTGGCGTGACCGGGAGGGAAGAAAAACTAAGTTGGGAAGCTAGAGCTGAAGAGATGAGTTTTGAGGTGCTTCCAAAAAGATGAAACAGAGGGACTATTTCTTACATGGAAAGATTTTCATATTTTGTGAAAACGACAGTGACTGAGGAACGTTGAAATATCAGGAATATTCAATCACTGTCTGCCACTGCTTACAAAATAGGCCCACAAACTGATCTGGGCGCGTTTAGCAATAAGAGACAGAACAAGGCCGAAAAAGGGTTTTGGTCTACTAGCGCGAGCCACAAAGCCATCTGAGAAATGAGTAGTGCACTGAAGTGGTCACCCATCCCAGTACTAACATAGCCCATTGCCGCTTAACTTCATTGAACGGACAGACAGACACTCATCGTGATACACCACAATTCATGAAAGTCTGGAGACCAAAACAATTGATCTCTAGAAGCCTCGCTAGAGCTCACGCTTAATAAGGGATATTTCTAACATTTCTAAAACTGTCAGGGGAATAGTATCTGAAAAAAAATGATAAATGGATAACACACCTACTAATTTGAGCTATTAATATTAACAATAGATGGAATACTTCAGGTATCAATGAGGTTCAGAGTAAAATAAAATTCCCCTAAAATTAGGCCTACAAACTGAACAAAGCTTCTGTTGAATTATTCATGCTTTCTTTCAGCTTAATGGTGGCTTCTTCATTGAGTGCGGAGCCCTGGATGGGGAGAGATCCTCCAATACAATCTATCTGGAGCAGAAGTATGGTTGGTCTGGCATCCTGATTGAAGCAGACCCATACTTTTACACACAGCTGATGGGAAAGAACAGGAGAGCCCACAGTATCAACGCCTGTCTGAGTCCAGGCAACAAGATTCAATGGGTTTGTTGATAAAAATGTATTTTCTTAAAGGGGAAAGGTTTCGTCCTGGGACAATAATCTCATTTAATTTCACTCCTGGCAATATTTATAGATGTTGGCATATTTAAAGGTTTTGGGGTTTTAAGTCCCGTTCAATAGTCAGTTATTTTGGGAATGGTCCTCGGCATTGTCACTTGTGGGGGTCGAACCCACACAGAGGTAACTACCCGTGATTAGATGCTAAACTTGCTCAACACTAAGCCACTGAGGACTATGTTGGTGTTATGTAGAAAATAAACAAACCCAACTTGCTGCTGAGGTATTGTAGGTCATCTGCCTGACAGTGAAATACTCTCTAAACCTCACAGCAGTGTTACAGCTTTGATGTTTATGGGTATTATATCTGGCACTTGCCATGTATAGAATAGCTTATTTACTTTAGCATCACATTTCACTGAGGAATGACTGAATTTAAATGCTCTTTGACCTCTCTACTTTGGGATTTATGTACAAAGTATTGGTTATGTATGCCATGTTGGCCTCTACCAGGAAGGTATGTTTTTGAACGTTCCCTCTACAGAAAGCATGAAAGGATTGTTAATCCTATCACCTTACATTTAATCCCCACAATAAAATTGGTTGATTTCTTAAGTCTTTTTATCTCAAAATCTGTAAGCTCAGTGTTAACCTTCACATATTCCTCACCTTTCAGAAATTCAATATTTAATTCCCAGAAACTTCTGAACATGGTCAGTATTTTGTTCTTTCCATAACCCAGTTGTATGAGACTGATTGTTTACGTTACACTAGTACTGTTCTCATTCTGTTCCGCAATTTTACTTTATATCTTTGATCAGTTGAACTTCAAAGAAGATACGAGAGGTAAAGGTCAGCTCAGCAACACAAAAGAAAACACCAGGAGAGTTCCTTGCTTCCCTTTTGAGTCTTACATGATTGCTTTAGGCAAGACCACTGTGGATTTCTTCAGTTTAGACATAGAAGGCTGGGAAATGCCAGTGATCAAGTCTATAGATTACACTAAGTTTACCATTAAAACCTGGACCATAGAACATCCAATGGGCAGTGACAAAGAACTGGTGGATTTCATGACAGCTCCCACTATGGGGTACAGAGTACTAGAAAAAGTCTTTGCAAAAGGCACATACTATGCAAGGGATGTACTGTTTGTAAAGGATTAACAGAAAGAGTAAAATGTTCTGTTGCTATTGAATGGGAGAAAATATTGGCTGTACAAAATGATATAGGTTTTGACAGGGTTGAATTTGCCTTTTATCTGGAAACATGGATATAGGGCTGTGACATAAAAATGGGGTGTATGGGTATCCCTATTATAATGATCATCCTGAATTCTGATACACATATTTTACCAATTGCCGGCTTAATGTAGAGTTAAATCACTTGTATCTATTGGTGTGATATACAAAAGAAAGGTATCAACAATCTGGGTCAATCATCAAAGGTTGTGAGCATAAACGAGGGAAAAGTACTAGGTGGGGAAACTTGAATTGAAGAGGCGAATCTTAAGATGTTTCTTCTTAAAACGCTTTGGTGCTTTAACCAAATGCTTTGGTGAGCAGCAGGTTGGACTACTACAATTCTGTGTTTGTAACACTCATGAATTATGAGTTAAGAAGATTGTAGTGAGTCCAGAACTCACTCTGCAGGGTTGTCACCCATTCCTCCAATTTCTCCCACATTACCCCTCTATTGAAAAAAAACTCCATTGGCTTCGAGTGAGGTACAGGGTACAATTTAAATAGGCCTTATTACACACAAAATTCTAAACCATGGTCAACCAGTTTACCTTAGTGAATTAATTTACCCGTACACCTCTTCCAGAAATACAAGACGCAGCACCCCCAAACTTAAGTTTCTTCATACCCCACTTTTGACCACACACTTCACAAATCAAATACACACTTTTCAAAACCCACCTATTCAACTCCAGTTTTCCAACTAAGTGTCAAACCAATAACTCCGGATCACTGACCATGACCGCCCCTCGAAAAATAACTTATTTGTTTGAGCAACTGCACATTGTGTGGCATTTGTATACAGGGTGTATAGAGGAATGTTTTTTTCATATTTTCGTATTTTTATTTGGCTGCATTCATTGTTCTGCTGGCCACTGTTGGAATTAGCTGGAATATGCTGAAACCAACTATGGAAAGACCTGTTTAAAGATTTGCTAAAGTATATGTACAAAAGTCGATTCTTATTTTTGATCAAATTATAAGTTGAATTTTAAAAAAATAAATGAGCTCATTACTTAGGGTTTCTTGAAACATATTAAATATTATTCACAATCAAGAATGCTCGATCATATGACGTCACAGTTTTGCTTTTACTAAATTATGTTCAACATTACAGTCACAACTGTCAGTACATGAAAGAATTCTTCAAAGGTAAAGCTGTAGTTTATGCCCAGGTCACACAGTTGAGAGGTTGCTACGATGATCTCAGCAAATATAGAAGAGTAGAGGCGACTTTAAATTCACGACAATTTGCCGAAAAAGGCGGGAAAGTGTGGTCAGGTGAGAAAACATCTTCCTACTTCTATGACGCCTCTACAATGTTCTACGATACTTTACGACTGTCCAAAGATTAACCCTCGACAAAGCAAGAATATACTGAGAATACCCTACGAACTGGTGAAGATATCTGGTGATTTGGCTAAAATTACCCACGAATTAGCTACAAGTAGGGGAGAATGAATGTGATCTTTGAAGAAATCTTCTACAAGAAAGATTCGAAGAACCAGTTGAGAAGAAGGAAGAATATCTGGCGAATTTGCTGAGAACAAGAAGGTAGTACGACTTGCTGGCGCATGTCCTACCACAGAGCTATGACGTAGAAGAATCTGCTACCAATAGTGGCAAGTTCTCATGGATACTTAAAAACTGCCCAAAATCGTAGAATATTGGCAATAGTTTTGAACATCAGCTTGTTGTCCCCGTGAAGTGGTGAATTGTGAAGAAAACTGAAGACAAATGAAGAATAAGGAGGAATCAACCAATAATACTGGCAAATTTGCTGTTCTCCGATATTCGCCTTTAAAGTACGTATGCCACTGTGAGACCTCTGATTTACAATTTTTCAGATCTGTGTACATATATGTTTTAGATCTTTCTCCTACATGATCAATCTTCACCTATATTACTTTAAGCCATTTAGCAGCTAGTTTGAGTGTTCACGGGGATAGAATTTCAGAAACAGTTTGCGTTAGCACATCGAGGAGAAACAAATTTTTGTCAGTAAAATAATTTGACCGAGTGTGACCACTGCACCACTGTGGTTCATTAAATTTACTAGTTACCTCTCCAACGAAGGTATTGTTGCTTTTTGTTCATTTGTTTGCCGCTCCGTTTGTCCTTCTGCGATCAATGTTATTCCTAAACTGATGAATGAATCTTTATAACATTTTATGTTGTAAGGGTCTGGTCAAAGGAAGAAGTGATTAAATTTTTGGGAAAAGATCTGGATCATACTGTGGACCTAAAGATATCCTAAATCTATGGAGGTCCCATTTTCAATGTATATATATTTTAATAACTTTGGCCTTCTTGTTGTCAATTGTTCAAAAGTAATGAGTGGATCTCCGTGTATTTTTTGTTTATGTGGTTAGAGTATACATATTGCCATAATAAGACAAGCTATCCGTTTCAATAGTTTTATTTTCTTTCTGAAAAAAAGGTTCCATGAACACAAAGTAGCAATGATTGACAATATATGGGACAGGTTAACTTGTAAAGTTAGACTTGCTCCAAGTCTTTGTATTTCTCATTGAACCAAATCTGACATACATGGAATCATTATGAATCCACCTGATGAGTGGGGAACCTACTGTCTGATGAAATACAAACTTTTTTTTCTGTCTAGAATTCTGGTAATAAAAAAGCCATTCAGTCCTCATATGTCATCTTAGACAAAAGGGCTTGAAGAGACGTCTATTGTAGTGTATACAATGTGTATCCATGCAATGATTTGTCGTTGATTATCCTCCAAACAATGGATTTGACCTGAATATGGGAATGAACAGACAAGGAATATTCATAATTTTGATGCATGGGTAATTGTCACAGTACAATGTCACAATGCCGTACATATTCAACAAAGTATGAGAAATATCCATTCAACTTACAGAAAGTAAACAACTACAGCATAAATAATTCTAAATAACATCCAAATTCAATTAAGTACTGACGGATGCGGGAGTGGGGCTTGATGGTGTACCTCTGAAGTCTGCTGTTCAAACCCCGGGACCCTATATGGGAAAGCTGGTAGTTACTTACTGATGCCCGACAGTTTACAGTGTAGAATCTTGACCAACTAGTATCTACTGGTTTCCTCTGCCCATCGTGATATAACCTACACAATGTGTTGAAGGTAATGTTAAAAATCCAAATAAATTAAAATACATACTGACAGCTAGTTTATTGGTTCGTAGATTTCTAAACGGTCATGCATGATATTGTGACACTTATGGTATTGTGACAACTCAAGTAATTCACTTATAATATAAACAACATATAAAGTCATATTCATATATATATTTATAGTTTGTGGACGGATTGGACTTTGAGTTTATTTTTAGGAACATCAATAATTGACACCACTTCTGTCTTTTGAGAATCCCAGAGCACTCTGGTTGAAAATCACAGAGGTGATGCTTGCATAGGAATGGATCACAATGTTCTCATCTAGGTCTTGCAGTGTGCCTTCTAACTTCAGGGCACTGGAAATAATACATTGATAATAATAATAATAATAATACACCCCATTTTTTTCCTGTTCTGGATCATTGTCTCTGGAATCCTGCAAGAGTTGGATCAAAGTTAAGTGTATTTAATAACGAAAATTCCCGAATGACATATACAGAAGAAATAGATCACAAATGAAGACAACAAGATACAGAGCTTTTTCATTGGGGCCCAGTGGTAGCCGCTCAGCAGGTCCACCACCAAACTCAAAAATGAGGAGATAAGTAGATATGTAAATATGTATATATGTACATATGGTGTATATTTGCATATAATACTAAAAAAAAACCCCAAAAAAACCTGTGACTTGCTTACTTTGGGAAGATTATTTCTTATGGGACTGAACTCAACCCTCACTTCCTATTCTCAGAGCAGGTCTGAGAAAAAGGGGGGGGGCAACATCGGTAGACTTCCGGGTAACCGGTTAGTGATAGCCGACCTTGACCTTACAGGGTTCTCTGACCCTAGGTCAAACTGGGCCTTTACAGTTTTGTTCTGTTTATGAGTTCAATTGAGTCCCTAGTACCTCACCCGCCTACCAAGCGGTAGTTATTCAACAATTGTCCATTGGATAGGATGTATAAATGCAATAAAATTGCAAATTTAATAAGTAAATTAAATTTTTATAAGTTTATACTCTATCCAATGGACAGGCAAGGCGTTTGGCGGGACCGGTCGCGCCAACCGGTAAAGCAGTTGTCCATTGGATAGGATGTATTAACGCAATAAAAAGATACATTTTACTGCATGCTCCCGACAGCCAGGTGATTTGTTTAAGTAACACAAGCTATGCTCAGACACAGATTTAAAAGAATAATTTAATTAATTAGCAGATAAAACTTTTAATGGGCAACAATGTACCTTCTAGATCATATTTGGGTCCGGAAATAGGAATGTAAACTCAGTACTTGCCGAAAATTTTAAATTTCTTTCAGTTGTTTGGCTATCATAGTTGTTTTTTATTGTGAAATATTTGTGTGACCTGAAGGTCATACCACAGGGAATGCATTCTCTTGTGAGGCATTATTCGTGAGCTTTCTCTCTCAGAGACCATAATGTCCTATTGTATGCATATATTTTACAACATAGATATACTTAAATATATAACAATAGACACTATTTATGTATTACATTTATTTAGATAAAGATATGTTCAGCAGATATATATCAACCTAAAGATTGTGAAATGTAAGTCTTAGTAAGTTTCCAGCATTCCTTTTTGTTAGGGTTTGTTTTCAGTGAAAAAACATTTGTTAATTAGTATTCTGAATTCTGGTTTGTGTGGAGATGAAAAAAAAATCTGCCAATTTTCAAAGTCAAGTAGTGCATGTCTAACTAGCATTTCTTAACACATACACATTTGTGTAATAGAAACTTGTATCAAAAGGGTAAAAAAATCCAGGAGGAAGATCTTCTATCAAGATACATATTTCACCACCTTTCTCTTTGTTCTGCCTCTCACATTTCAAACCACCAGCCACACAACTCAGTTTGGCCAAGTGGGCAACTAACTCGTTATGCCTGAGAAGGTACACTTAGTTGCAAAAAAGAGAGAAAACACCATAGCATTATTCAATCTGCCTCTTGCGGTATGCATAAATTTGGCTGATTGGAGTTATATTTCTGATGGTGTTCAAAAGTAAAAAAAATCATGAGTGAAAAGACCTGTATGCTTATGGTTTGTTCCGGTAGAATAAAATCCCAACAAAGTCATAAAGTCATTGCACGCACAAAAGAAATGGATCATTGGCAAAACACAGAAAGACATTTATAATGTAAACTTGCACAAATGGTAATCCCACTAGTAGACATCCCAACAGATTAACGCAAATGTACACAAATATCCTGAAGTTAACATGATCATTCTATTTTGAAAGAATGATATATATACATTGTACAGGGTATTCATTGTCTGCATCATTGGGTTTATGGATGAATCACTCAGTCTCTAAATCAACCTACAAGAAAGTTACTGGATGGTTATACACCGACCAACTTAAATGATTTAGTGAACAAAAGTGCTTATGTGTTCCCATTCAATGTCTCTAGCTTCCATTTTTCACAAAAGACAAAATCAATGAATCAATTAATCAGTCAATCAACTGATTCATCCCATCAATCACTCAATAAATTACTTGATCACTAACTCGACCAACCAACCAACCAACCAACCTCCACTGTAGACAGATCATTCTATTAAGACAATAATAAAGTATGCACTAGTTACAAACCTGTAGACTTCATTGATTTGTTCCACTAAAGCATCATGGAAGTCATCCACATTGTATCTTGCATTGTCCTCTTGTCCCTCTAGGTAAATGAGTTTGTGGTGGGCAAATGTCCAGTAGGGCATGTTCTTTGAACCCCCAAAGTTCCAGCGGGCAAAGAAACCCGCATTGTCTTCACTGCCACAAATAACCCTCACACCACCGAAGTCGCGATTACTGAAAAAGGTACCATACTTATAGTGGTGTATATGTTACAGTGAGTATGTGTCATCAGGGAATATTTACATTCCCTGAAAATTTTATGGAATACACATATTCTGCTGTAAACATGTTTCATTTATGTAGTGAAGAATTTGGACAGAAACAATGGTATGTTTTAAACATTTTATTCACAACTCATCTGTTTCTTGTAACGTTTTCAACATTTCGTGAAAATTTCATCAAAATCTGTCAATAACTGTTTGAGTTATTTTGCCAACAGGCAAACAACAACAACAAAAAATATCAAACAAATAAAGAAACCAATTGCATAAAAATACACCCTCCTTGCCGAGGTATTAATTTAAAACTGAAATTGCAGCTTAGTTTTGTTACATGGTTTAAGAGTCTGCATTCAAGCAAGTTGAACTTGGATTTTAGGGTACCTCCTTTTCGGATCACTTCAAAGTGAAACACCATACTCCAGCAGATCTTCTTTTTCATATACCATAAATAACACCTAGGTTCAAATCAATGCCTGGTTCAAATTAGCACCTGGTACCAAGCACATTGTTTACAATTTATAACACTGTTTTTGTATTTCAAAAGAATGCCTGGTTCAATTTAGCGCCTGGTCTGATGCCGTTTGAAAATAATTAACGGCCGGGCCATATTTTTGCAAAACTACAGTTATAATTAAAATCAGGACATTACTCACTGCATCATGGACATGGTGGGGTACACCAGGTCACCAGCCTTAACTGTTGTGATGTCCCTGAGACTCCACTTCTTCTGCGTGTAGATAGAATGCTTCACAAAGTCGTACCGTATCACCACCAGGGAGTTTTCTGTCAGCAATACCACTGTCTCCTGTTCACAGTCCCACTGATCAATCCTGGAAGTACAACAAAGAACAAGAGTGCAGACCTCTAACAAGACATGCAATAGTAAGTAAATGGGAGTCTCATAATTTAATGGGATCTAATTTAGACAAAGACCCATCTTGTCATTTTTATGAAGATCAAACCAGTAGTTTTGCATAATCCTGTCAACAAACAGTCATGAAGTAAATACCTCCATGGTATTAAATCGTATATGAGTGAGATGATGATGAGTGATAACTCTAGTAGCCCTGACTGCCTGGAAAGCCTTGAGCCTCTCAAACCGGCTACTTTCAGCGGTGTCAAGTGAATTTTGATACACATATTTTAGCTATGTTAGGTGCCAACTTGTGGCAGAGAATAACTTGAGTTGCTTCTTGTGCCAACTTGCCCCTGTGTGGCAGACATTATGAGATGTTCACGCCACCTTAAGTTGTGGCTGTACCAAACTAATCCACCAAATATCCAATACTGGTCAATAACAACAAAGTCCCCATGTCTTATTGATAAGAGAAACATGTCTCAAATATGACTGCAGAAAACATTCTGGCGGAGTCAAGGTCAAAAGTCGGACTAAGGTCACACTATGACATGGCAGCTGTACAACCCCTAACTGATATCCCTACCAAATTGTTTTGCAAAGTATGTGACTCAGTCTGTTTGCTTGCTTGTTTGTTTATTTACAGTATAACTCAAAAACTACTGTAGGGATCGATTTGAAACTGATTCAAGGGTTTTCATCAATTAGAGACAGAAAAAGTAATATTTTAATATTTGCATATATACCAGGGGAATAATATTTGGTACAGTGATCAAGGGATAACACACCTATTATTTGAGCTATTAACATTAAAATTGTATTAAATACTGTTTGTGTTATTGAGGTTCAAAGTTAAAAATTCACCAAAATTAGACCCATAAACTGATTTTATTTTATTGTTATCTTCATTCGTGATATATATTTTTCTATAAATAAATACTATAAATAAATACTATAAATATAAAATCAACATAGGTAATAAATACTATAAATAGAATGCATTTGAGAGAGATTTTTATTATTTTTTTGTAAATATGTTACAAAATATGTAAACTCATGTTAAAACTCGTTCATAAACTAATCTTTATGAGTTTGTGCTTAAACTCCAATTTTTACACAAAATAGAAAATTCTTAAACTTAAAATAATCTCAAACTCATGCATAAACACATTTCCTGAGTTAATAATTCAACTAAACAGAAGAGTTAGTTACCTTCTTTCCTTTGCTTAGATTCCCCATTTGTGTATATTTACAAAAAAAAAAGAAAAAAAACCCAGATGACTTAATGATTAGAAATAAAATAAGTATATACTGTGCTGTCAACAAACAAACATTTGGAGTTTAAGCATAAACTTAGAGGTTCAGTATATGCTCATGGGAGATTACTTTTGAAGATAACAATTTCAATGTAATCTATGGTGAGACAAGCACTGAGACTATATGTAACTGAATTTAAGAATATTTGTAAATAGGGGTTGTGCATTCATCTTACTCTGTGAGCAGCCAAGACCCCAGGAGTTGTCCATCGTCTTTAGATAAAGCATTCTTAGTGCAGTCAGATAGAGCACTGTCAAAGGCACCTTCCTGAAGAACAAAGAAAGGATTAGAAAGCACTTGTAGAACACAAAACCTCAACCAGGGGAAGTTTTTGAAATTTTGGGATTATTATGTATCCAGAATATGATCCAGATCTTTCCCAAAATGTAAACCCTTCTGTTTTCCATGGCCATATCTACATGAATGTTTTGTAAAGATCCTCCCATTACTTATGCAGTAATGTCAACGAGAAAGCCAAAGTCTTTGAAATAGACTGATACTGGAAACTTTCAAAATTCAGGATTCTTTTCGTATCCAGAATATGATTCGGATATTTCCCAAAATTTGATCACTTCTTCCTTTGATCAGGTCCAACCCACACCAGATTTAATAAATATTCATTCATTACTTTCGGAGTAATCGGGAATACAGACAAACAGACAGATAAATGAATACAACCAAAACATAGCCTCCTGCTGAATGTTACAGTAGTGTTTGAGGATGTACAAAAACCTCAACTAAGGGCAGAGGTGAAACAAACCGCAAAGGATGCATCTGTAGTAAGATTGATTGGATTTTGTAAAAAAAAACATTTTGTGTTATTTTTCAGTACTAAATACAAAGGTTTTATTTGTATTCTTAGACACTTTTTTCAGTATCTATGTTACTCCAACTTCTGAAAGAAACTGTTTTAAAATCTTGTATATGGAGAGTACATTGATAGTACTTTTTATCCCCTGGATACTTTTTTTGCCATTTGTTTCTCTACTTTTTCATAATTTCGACTGATACCTTGTTTGTACATAAAACCCCAATGGCTGTATTCACAAAAGGCTCAAGTTGGCTTATATTTGTATTCAAAAGTTTAGCCTAAGACTCTGCTCAGACGTTTCATAAATACGGCCCCAGGAGTACTTCACACCTATATGTATTATAACAATTGATCTTAAGGACTTAGTTCTTTTATAAATGTCTCTAGATATTATCTGCCACTGTGGCCTTACGGGTAACACACTCGCCTAGGAGCACAGAGGACGTGGGTTCAAAGCCACTTTCAGGCTGATACATAGTGGCTCGGATGACCACTTAATATGGCGCTCCTCTGTTGTTGGGTCCTGTCCCCAGTGACAAGCTAGAGAACCTCAAGGACGTTGATAAATGGTCATCCTCGAGCCTCTGTCTCTCAGTTAGGGGAATGCAAGTCACTTGAGAGCTTAGACTGTACTTTGTTCAGTCGGATGGGTCAAATAGCACTTTGAGTCCTGTAGTATATGGAGATATTACCCTGAGTATATAAAACCCAATGCAACAATACAATAGACAGATAAATAGATAGGTAGATAGATAGACATACAAATGAACACACCCAAGAACATATCTCCCTTGAAGCAGGTAACTATACATCACTTGTATAATTTTTAGTATTGTATTTACCCTGTATGAGTAATATGAGTTGATGGTATATTTGCTGATGAGGATACTCTTTGCCCTGGAAGTCGTCACACTTCTTGTACTAGACACACTCCGGGCAGAAACTGGGCGGCTGGCAGGGGTTTCCTTCTTTGGCAGGACTTCTACCTCAGGAAGATCTGACTGGGTTGGCTGTGTGCTGATTTGTTCATCCATTATTGTGAGTTCTGTACAACAAAAATGATCATAATTTTTCATGAAAGAAGGGGTCACGTTGGTGCAGTAGTAACACAGTCACCTTCCACCTCCGAGATCAAAGTTCAAATCCCGACCTGACCGCAAGTGGGAAAGCTGGTAGTTGTTTGCCACAGGTCATCCATTTATAGTACGGAACCTTCACCAACGCTGCCCTTCAAACTACCCATCAGAAAATAACTGACAAAAAGGCACCAAATGTGATTTGAAACACCAAACAAATAAATAAATAAATAATATCAGGAAATAAAGAAAACTGTAAAAATGTTTTCCATATGGGATACCTTTTTCAAATGTTTGAAAAAATAGACATGCCTGTGGGATCGGGTTGAGGTGCTGGGGGGGGGGGGGGGGGGGGGAATCCATTTCTCTGGCCGTTCATTCTGTAATGTACACTAACCAGATAAGAGAATTTTCAAAGACATTGGTAAGAGGGAAAATAAATGGAAAAGTAAATACGTTAAGTGTGTAACTAAGCTTAATACTTGGATATGTCAATGGATCAACAGAAAAGTGCTAATTTAGTTATTTCCCCGTTACACTGTTCCGGCTCATGTATACAGAGATGATTTTACATGATCCTACAATTCATTTGAAACTAGTTTGACATAACATATCTGTATGCATTTCTAACTAGTGAATAACCTTAAAAGTAAAGACAAACACCACAGTACTTTAAACATTAAATTGACTTTGAAATATCGTGGCTGGGTACAACGTTACACTTATTCTGGTCTTAAATGAGCCATGCAATCTTAAATCTATTATTTGCATAGTTTATACCTTCGAATAATTACTTTAACACAAGTTCATTAAACACTCAATGGGCAAATAGAAAGAGAAAACAGCAACAACAAATTAATGTTCCTTGAAATTACATTCAAAACCACACAGACTCAACACACTTGCTTAATCAGTTCCACATCTAAGTAAAGTTCGGGACTTTATTTGGACCAGCCCAAGAACATTACAGCCAAAGAAAGGCTACTTACAAAACCAGACCACATGAGCAAATGAGTAAATATTATGAGGATTTCTATGGAACAGCGTATCCATTTTAGTCATATGTCATATGATATTTAGTAATGCCGACCAATACCAATATTAATGTGTGCTTGTATTATTATTATTATCAATAGATAAAAACTATTTTACCCAATGAACATGGAAGGTAAAAATTAATTATAAGTGAATTGATAATTAAATACTATTTTACCCAATGAACTTGGACAGTTAAAATTAATTTTAAGTGTAATAGTAAATCTGTTTTAATTTCTGAAGTAGATACTGGCTATAAGTGAATCATTAAATGGTGATGACTTTGTAAACAAGTATAAAATGATACTTTGTTTTGCAGCTAAAATTCCACTTATACATTTATAGTTTCCTGCAGATATTTACACATGCATTGATAAAATATTAAGCCAGTTATTGAAACTTACTTGTTAATGGAATGAACTAAGTATAGCAGGCCTGATATTATTATATAGTAAAAAGTTTGTCAGTAAAATGCAATTTGGTGTGTATAAAAGCTGAATTGAAACACTGAAAATAGATTAGATATTATTTAGGTTTGGGAAGTCACATTAACAAAAAAATCTAATTTGGGTCATTTCAAAACTAATGCTATATCAGGGCAGGTGGTCATTGGCTTCCACGTCTTACCAGTGACAATGCTGAGGACTTGTCCCAATATGACCCTGGCTGTTGATTTGTTTATTTGGGGTTTTACGTCGCTTTCAACACTGTACAGGTCATATCACGACGGGTAGTTGGAAGGGCAGTGGAAACCAGTACATATAGTTCGCTAGGGTTCTGTACTGTAAACTGCCGACCAACGGCAAGCAACTACCAGCTTTCCCACTTACGGCCATGACGGGGGCCCTGGCTGTTGAACTGGATATAAAGTCCAAATTCTGACTTAGAGACTGTCTACATATGACATTAGCTCTTTAGAGGGATGCATAACTTCAAGAGAATAATTCTGACTTTGTAAGAAAACAATAAATATATATCCTACCTTATAAGTTGTTTAAAAGTAGACAGAAATCTATTTTATCCAATTTTCTTGTGTAAACGTCTTATAAAACACTTACATGTATTGATATATTTTTTGTTTTTAGAGAGTCTTTTTGTCACTCAGTACAAGCATTTCAGTTCCCCTCACATATAATATATGTCATATATTCTTAGATAAGTCCAAAATTTGTCCTTCCAGAAAAAATCACTACATTATTCCTACCATACACGTGGCATAATATTAAGTAGATAAACATTGCCAGAAACAGGAGTGTATAACAATATCGAACCTTGTGGATACTATAAAACACTCAAATATGCCAATGCTAATGTTTACCTATGCATAATATATTGATCATTGTATTTGCTCTCTTTCCATGCCAATCAATGATAGTTGTATTATATTAACCATAGAAGTGGCCTCCAGTTATAGTTAGAATAGAGATCAATATCTCTGCCCAGACAGGATTAACTCCAAACAAGATATTTGTAACCTCTCAACAGGCCTAAGGGAAGAGTAAACTACATTTGAATATATTTAGGGTTATTAACATTGTTTTCTATCTTATTGCATAAGTCTGAGTCTATTTACTTCTTTGGGTTTTAACATCACTTTCAACACTGTGTAGGTCATATCATGACGGGTAGTTTTATGGGCAGAGGAAACCAGTACATACAGTTTGGTCAGTGTTCTGTACTGTAAACTGCCGACCATTGGTAAGCAACTACCAACTCTTTCACATAGGGTCCGGGGTTTGAACGGCAGACCTCCTATGTTGGAGGCAAGTGTGTTATCACTGACCCATCCTGGTCTCTGGTTATCTAGTAAAGTAAAATTTCTCTTCTCTACATTTTAAATTGGCTAAAATCAAGGTTGCCTACCTGTTTCAATTAAATAGGCCAGTCACCAATCCAGTTTAATTAACAAGGACTGGTACTGCTTATGATGGCTTTCACCCTAGTCTGCCTGAACCACACCACATTGTGGTCAGAAATCAAGAAATTCAGTGATATATTTTAAATAACTAAAAATCACTTGATTCCTATTTAGTATAGGCTGAAGTCAGTTTTATAATGTATAATCTCCTGTATAAGTCTGAGTAAACATTAATATAAAATGTGAATAAATGTTCCCAAATTCGGTCTCTTAATTTACATAAGTTCATTGATTTTCTCCTCGATTACTCCCAAAATGGAGTCTGTAATATGTCTAAGTCGGATACGGATCAGGTTCCTAGTAAAATGCATGATACTATGATCAAGAGCAGGAAAAAGTGGGGGAGAAACAAGCTGCTTGGCAGAGGTTTTCACTCTCCAAGTACGCTTCTATTGTTTTTTTACATACACCATTACGTGATACCCACTATAGTAAAATAAAAACCTTGTGTAACCAGAGTATGTAACTGCTAGCTAACTTTCCCCACTTCAGATTGGGGCACGAATCGAACCCGGGATCTGAGCTTCCCACTACCTCATTGACTCTGTCACCCTACCCCCGTCACACTGGCTATCGGTCTAAATACAATAGAAATTCGTGGACAAAGGACAATGAGTTCTAAAATGGAATGCAATGTCCAGGCTTCCCATTCTGACAGATTTCTAAAACCCTTTGTTAAATAAATTGACTTCTAACAAACAAAAAAATTCCCCTTCTTCACTTTTAAATTTGCTGACGTCGCCTACCAATTTAATTTGAATAGACCTGGGCCTGTATTCACGAAAGGCCTTAAACTTAGCCAGGTTTTAGGCTTAAATCCAGTCTTAAAGTTAAGACTTTTGTCTCAGCTAAGTTGTCTTAAAACCATATTCACAAAGGGTGACTTATCTAAGTCCAAGATGATCAAATAACGTTAACCACAGTGGTTTTCTGTGTCATGTGACCTTTCTTTTCTTTTCAAACTATACTATTGGTGACATCTATCCTTCATTTAATGCCTTTTATCTAAGGAAAAGTGCTGTTTTGAAATGGAAAACCTTGTTACCACATATAAACTTCCCACAGACTGCTTTAGTGAGGTGTTTTGTATACTTATACTTTATTTACAGCCATTTCAAATTTTGAAGTGGAGAAAAGTTTATGGCGGCCATATTTAAGTCCTCTTTAAATATAAAATATAAGCCCACTAACAACCAGTCTTAAAGTTAAGCCCTTGGCTAAGCCTAAGACCAGTCTTAAATTCTTTGTGAATACCACTAAGCCTAAGACAAAAGTCTTAGCAGTTTTTGGGCAGAAACTTGAGACAAAAGTCTCAACTTTGAGCCTAGGCCCTGGCTAAGATCTTTCGTGAATATAGGCCCAGGGCTTAGGCCGCTTTAACAAACAAAGGACTGCTATTGCCTATGTGGGTCTGGGCGTATGGAATAGCACAGGAATTCAGTCCTGGGCACAACTTTACATGTTCTTGGTAAAGATACTAAATGTTAGGGCTTTATGGTAGTGTACCACTTTTTAACATAGTTTTGGGACTTTATATCAGAGTCTAATATTGTCTGCACACCTCTTGAGTTTGTCATTTAAATAAATTTTTTTCCCGGGAAAATGTCACCCCATATGGGGAGATTTGGGAACATGTGAACTTTGGTGTTATAAAAAGCCATCCAAATATAAAATATCTTCATTATAGGTTTGCATCTGGGGACTTTGAAGGAGAATTTGCATTCTCTCCTTCCCACCCCATATCACCAATTACAAATCTTTATATGATGGGCAATTTTACTTTTTAGTTTTTAACTTCTTGCTGGGTTAGAACCCACATCTTTCATGCTGGCATTTCTATTCACCCAACCATTGGGATTGTATATAAAACCCCTGAACAGCCTTAGTCTACAGTTAAATGGCCGAGTGATCTTAGCAGGGCATCAGTTTGTAAATATGTGTTAGAGTAACTTAGAAAATTTAATTCAATGTTCAACCTTACTAAAAATACTAAATAAAAACAACCCAAGAGTGTATAACAGTGGTTATTTTATTAATTTTATTGTCTGATATCTATTAGGCTCTAGTCTCATCTTTTGGCACTTTAGCATCAGTTGAGGGGGCCACGGTGGCAGAGTGATAACACTTTCGCCTCCCACCTCTGAGGCAGGGGTTCGATTCCTGGCATGGCCTCAAGTCGGAAAGCTGGTAGTTGCTTGCCGTTGGTCGGCAGTTTACAGTACAGAACCCTAACAAACTGTATGTACTGGTTTCCTCTGACCTTCCAACTACCCATCGTGATATGACCTGTACAGTGTTGAAAGCGACGTAAAACCCCAAATAAATAAATAAATTTAGCATCAGTTGATAAACAATAGATCGAAGCTGCTTATGCCTTGGTCACATTGAAAAGTATGCATTGATATTCAGCAACTTTCGATGTTATAATAGACTATGTCATCTAAATTCCCCATTTTTGGCTTTGAGCTTGGGACCAAAGGACTGATGACCTTCCCCCCCAGGCTGTCTGATCCATACTGTATAGCTGTCGCGGATCAAGAACTTCAGTAATATATTTTACATAACTAAATCATTGATACCTATTTAATACAGGCTTAAGTCGGTTTTGTAGTGTCTTTACGGAATTATAGCATAGAATATTGATAACAAAATGAAATATTATTGGGGTTGGAAATTTTTATAAAGGAAACACTTATTTTGTATGAATGTTAATGGAGTCACCAATAATAATAATAATAATGATAGTTTATGTCATTAGAGTTATGTACATAAAGTGAAATAATAATAACACGCAATAAACCATACACCATAAAAGGAAAAGAAAAATATTAGAAACCAGTGTGAATGCATTGCATTATTTTTTTTTCAGCTTCAATTTAAACTAAGAACTATGAAATGTACATGACTGGAGCATGGCTTGTATATAATGTCATACCCAAAACTTCAGGATGTCACACGTCAACAATGTTTAACTTATAAGTGGTTCTCCGTATTAAAATTAAGTACTATGTATTTATATAAATTTTATTTAACGTTTAACAAAGATCACAGAAATACAATGACTATTGTTTATACAATCATCTTAGAAAAACAGGAGCGACTGTAGAATCCCCCTGACGGAAGTGAAAATATGATAATAAGGAAGTGTATAGGAAAAGAGAAATAATAATTCTTGCAATTATGCTAATTAGGTAATATTATGAAATAGATAGGGCAGACATGGTCGACAGAGTCGACAGCATAATTTCCAATAAATCAAGGTCGACAAACAGATACACATTAATATATATATATCAGTAATTGGTCGACAGGTCGACAAAGTTGACAAAATGCAGTGAATATTAAGAGACCTGAAAGCTTACAGGAATTGGTCGACAGGTCGACAAAATTCTGTAAATAGTAGATCTAAGAACCCTGAAAGCTTGTCAAACTTTATAAAAGTTGACAAAAATGGACAAGAACATGTGTATATAGCATATAAAATATACTAAGATACATATAAAGCTATTAGCAATTGGTCGACAAAGTCGACAAAATGTAGTAAATATTAAGAAATCTGAGAGCTACATTTTGTACTTTATATTGTTGACTTTGTCGACCTTGTCGACCAAATGTACGTGTACCTTGGTGAGTTTGTAATTTATATTCATGTCTTCATATACATAAATATTAATTAGTTTTATTTTACACAAAATTACCATATTTCTACTTCCGTCAGGGGGATTCTGCAGTTCAGCCGAAAAACATTTTCTTAATACTTTTTTAAAGACTACTAATGATACACAGCTGGTGATATCTTCTGGTAAGCTGCTAAAAAGTTTTACCCTATTCATTGAAGGTGCATTAGCTTTTAAATTGGATCCAACATATGTTACATAAAAAAAATTGAAATTTGTGTAATTTTTTCACTAAGTACCACCTTTAATTATAAGAGGTCTTGTAGATTACTTGGCGACATAACCCACCTTTATAGGCATTGGATGAAACACGTCTGTCCTTCAGCTACCACCCGAGGTTCCTATGCAAACTTGTGGTACAGTGGCGAAATGCCCAATACCTTGCACCTGCTACAGAAGTTGTAAAGTTTTCTACCTCCGATCATCTCACTTTGATCATGCACAGATGAATTTTTGTTAAAGTAACTGAATGTGTGGTCCACGGTGTACATAAAGTTTTGGCTCGGTTGTGCTTCTGTGAAATACGGCAACATAAGGTGAGTGGAAGAATTGGATTTTTTTTGCCACTGGGTCACAAGTTTGCATATGAACCTTGGACGGTAGTTGAAGGACTTCACCCAACACCTATAACCGTGGGTTACACCACCTGAACTGTGAATTGACACACAAAATCTAAGAAGGCATGAGGCGTCCTTGAAGGCATACCACCTGTACTGTGAATTGGTCATATCATTTTATGCTTGACTTTTATATTAATTAATTGTAACATTTCTAAGTTACATTGTAAAATACCGTCAAATAAAAATGCTCACTGTCAAGGGCTAGCAAGATAATATGATGTAACATAATTTGTACTACTACTGGGTCACACTGCAATTTACAGGACTCAGCTTAAAATAGCCCCCAATACTTGTCTACAGAGCCAAGTGGTATGGGAACCAGGCTATCATTTAATTTATTTATTTGGGGTTTTACGTCGCTTTCATTACATAGAGTTCGCTAGAGTTCTGTACTGTAAACTGCCCACCAACGGCAAGCAACTACCAGCTTTCCCACATAAGGCCTTGACGGGGATCGAACCCCGGCCTCATAGGTGGGAGGCGAGAGTGTTACCACTATGCCACCGTGGCCCCCGGCTATCATTTAAATTCCTGTAATTAATTTACTGTAACCTTATATAATTAATATAACATTAGCTTATCATTTCAAATTTAAAGCAATCATTGTCTAGTTGTGAATTTAGGTAATCTACTATGTTAATCTTAAAGTAGTGTGAAAAGTATTTTCGTACTTAACTCCTGTATGTCAAAGATGAATAGCTACATTTATAACTGGGTAACTACATCAGTTTATACTTGCACTAACGTGCCATAAATTGTCTGTTATTAAAATTCTAAATAAACGATTTTTTAACACTCATACTTTCCCAGTTAGACTAGACATGTATGTTGGGGGGGGGGGGGGGGGGGGGGGGGGGGGGGGGGGTGGTTGGGCCTGAGGGAAAAAGGAATACTTATATCAGTGGCTTACTATTACGCATATGTCAGCCATTTGAATAAGTGCACTGGTTTTGTCTAATGTAATAGTAGGTTTGTATTCATGTCTTTGCACTAGAATAAATTCTAGATACTTATGCTTTATGATATATTTGAAGTTAATACAGGCAGTGTATTAATATTATACAGCTTTGCAGTATTCATTGTAACTGCTCGAATACATATTGTGTGCATGTTTCCTGGTATATGTAAGAGTAGGAATTGTAAATAATCACCATGAGGAGGACTTCACTTAGATACATTTACAGAGCCTCTACTCTTTGCAGCAGCACTGAAATGCATACGCAAATGGCGGTTAAATCTGAAGTTACAAACTGGAGTTTTTTTTGTATAATCTGGTTCCTGTAGCTATGGATATGTTACACAGCTAGTTTTGTTTGTTATTACTTTGATAAATATGGATTTATTTTACTTTTTATTGTTTTTATTGAAACAGAGGTGTGGATAATAAAAGTAATACAACTTTCTGGGTGCATACTTTGGTCTCCGATTGTATAGATATATGTCTTCTCCAGTGACAAAAAAAAAAAAAAATATATATATATACATCTCTAGGATAATTTTCCTATGACGTTACTGGTATACAAGTAGCCAAAAAGATATATACATTTATAAATAATATATAAAATGGCTAGTAAAGTAAGTTTGCTTGCCTTAAACTTCGCCATTTGCATATGCACAGCAATCATCGTTTGTTTGTACTTGTACTATGATGTTCAAGAAAAAATGAATTTTAAAGAAAGCCCTGGATTTAAAAAGTCTGCTCCCAACCAGTGTGACTCAGGCTTGAGGCCAAGGAAGCTAGATATAAGGCAAGGGATATGGCAGGTAGCAAAAGTGACTAAATCAAATAGCAGTGTTGCTGCAGTATACTCATTGCATGCATATTATGACAACAGGCCAATGATGAAAGGTGGGTTTCATGGTCATCGATAGCATGAGTACAACAGTTATAAATTCATTTGCCAAACAGCCTTCTGTCTCCATGGCAGCTATGGTCACAGTAAAATTCAGGCAATGCAAAAAGAATGCATAAACCTTTGTCTGCAGATAGAGCTAAACTAATAAAATCAAGAGCACTCTCCCAAGGCATGTATTTTGAAGTGACAGTTAAATCCTGATTATTTTGTTTTATCGAGACAGTAATTCAGATGATTTTCAGAATTTAATGGGGTCTAAGCTGGGCCAAGACCCATCTTCTGACTTTTTGTTAGGAAGATCTAACCAGTAGTATTTGCGTAATCAAAGAAAGCAACAGATAAATGGTCATGAAAATAATATTTCCTTGGCGGAGATCAAAATCTGGATTTTCAGTCCAGATACAGATCAACTTTGATAAGGATGATGATAAATATAGCCAACACCACCTATAGTATGATTGTCACAAAACATCCAAAGGTCAAAGGTCAAAGTTGGGGTTTTACGTCCCGTTCAACAGCCAGGGTCATATTGGGACAGGTCCTCAGAATTGCCACTTGTGGGACTCGAACCCACAGAGGTGACAGCCTATGATTAGATGCCAAACTTGCTAACCACTAGGCCACTGAGGACCTCTCACAAAACATCCAAATATTATCCCAATCAACCCTACTGGAAAAGGTTTTAACAGGGGAAACATCATTCATCTACTAACAGACCTGGGGACAAGTACATCAAACCAAGTACAAGTATTTTGCCAAAGTGCAAGTACAAGTACCACTACTGGAATCAAGACTCAAGTACAAGTACTTAGAAAGTTGAAAGTACAAGTACTTTTGTAGTGTTGGTCTAAAAATGTGATTAATAGATCACTAAAATTTTACATATAAAATTGATGATTTATTGAGACACACAATTTAAAACATACAGTTTAACACAAATATGCAATGAACACAATTTAAAACAAGATGCACTCAGAGAGAGCAAAACGCTCGACTCCATGTGACCAGTCTCTCAAGTGATATAAAATATTGTAAGGGAGACAATAAAATAAAACCAAACATGTAAATAAATTTTCATAGAAATATCAAGTAGAAAGCTAAAGTCATTAAAAATACATTGAAATGGGACCTCTGAAAAATCATGAATTTTTTGTATCTAAAATAAGATCCTGATCTTTCTTTTAGTAACTTCTTCCTTCAGTCAGGTCCTACTCACAAATTTTTAAATAAAGATCTGTTCATTAGTTTAGAGTAATCTAAACACAAAAAAAAAATAAATAAATAAAACAAACATAAACAATTAACACACAAAAACATAAACTGCTGGTGGAGGTAAAAATTCTGCTTAAAGGTCACTTCTTGGTGAAAATCATGCATGGTAATTTTTTGTGATGGACTGTCAAGGAATTGAAAGAAAAAAGAGAAAATAAAACAGAAATAATAATTAATAAAAATGATGAATATACCACCTCCCTCTTTATTATGTTTATGTCAATTTCAAGACATACAATGAGAAGAAATATTTTTACTTAAAGACATCAAGTATCACAAGCTAGGTTTGTGACCTCACAATGGCAGTTACATTATGACATCACTTAGTAAAGACATCATCAGAAAGCAAAATATTGATTTTTACGTATGTGATGAAGAGAAGCAGTTTCACTGTGTATTCCCAATTAAAATAAGAAAAACTCTCTCCTGGCTTTAATTTTCAAACAAATTACACCAAATTTCAAAGAATCTGTCTGTACCCCATGAAATACCTTCCCACCAAATTTGAGATTGATTGAAGTTATAGTTTTTGAGTTATAAGGGCAAAATGGTGCACAGACAGAGAAGCAGATTTCACTGTAAAAGCCCAATTAAAAATAAGAAAAACTCTCTCCTGGCTTTAGTTTTCACACAAATTACACCAAATTTGAAAGAATCCGTCTGTACCCTATAAAATACCAGCCCACCAAATTTGAGCTCGATTGGTGTTATAGTTTTTGAGTTATAAGGGCGAAACGGTGCACAGAGAGACAGACAGACTAACAGAAACAAACTGATTACAATAACCCTCTCCTATCGTCGAGCGTTAACAAAGATTCAGTGAACACTACTCTAATACTAGATGGTAGAAAAGGTTCCTTGCAGGCTGATTATTTGGCAATCTTTAATTGCTTTAAATGAATGCTGATAAAAAAAGCACTGTAAATACAAGCTAGATGTAACAAATGATTCCCATTAGGGGACCGTGTTGCTGGGCATTGAATTTTCCACCAAATTGGATACTATGCCTGCCATAAATTGTGAAAGAAAAAAAATAAGGCTAGGAGTATCTTAAAACTCTGGAAAGAAAGAATTTTGACACCACTTGGTAGGCTTACAGTTTTATAAACATGGATCATGCCGTTATTTAATCATTCATTCATGTCAATTCCAACCCCTGTAAAACTCTGAAAGAACTAGCTACAATGTTTATCTGAATACCTGGATGGGGTGAAAAGCATGATAAAAAACTACTGTTGGTGCTGAGCTCCTCTTACATACAGTAGATGATTATAACAACCTTATTACACTTGGCAGTGAGTGGTGGTCAGTTGGTATGATGAAAATTAGATCCAATAAGGAATTCAGTTTTTATGCATTGGATGAAAGTCAATGCAGATATTTTGACAAGCAGTATTTAGTACAACAACTCTATAAGCAAAAATAGCATGTTCCAATGCAGATATTTTGACAAGCAGTATTTAGTACAACAACTCTATAAGCAAAAATAACATGTTCCAATGCAGATATTTTGACAAGCAGTATTTAGTACAACAACTCTATAAGCAAAAATAACATGTTCCAATGCAAACATTTTGACAAGCAGTATTTAGTACAACAATTCTATGAGAAAAAGAACACGTATCTTACAACTTGGTCAAAAAGTGGTATTAATATTAATGAAAAATTAGACATGTGTAGACCATTTAATAATTATTCAAATTTATTTCTGAAAGTCAACTTTTAACAAAAAGTATTCATTGGGCCATTTGTGATAAAGAGATATCTCACACAAATAAAATAGAATGGAATGAAAGTCCAAATGAAATTATAGATAAAGAAAATTGAAAAGATTTTTATTGCATTTTTTTGGTAATAACTGATAATGTGTACATTTGGTCCCAGAATATAATGTTACACCAGATTTTGGCAGTTAATTATTACTTGTACAAAACCAAAATATTTGATACCGATACTTGCAGAATTTGTCCAAATTTGAAGTAAACCCTAGTTCACTTATTTTCTGAGTGTCTAAAATTATATAATCATTGGCACAATGTATATACTTGGATAAACCAAAAAAGAAAAAAAATTCTTAAATTTGAATTTTAATGCAATCATTGGCACAATGTATATGCTTGGATAAACAAAAAAAAAATTCTTAAATTTTAATTTTATTGCAATCTTCTTAACTTCAGGATATCCTATGTCTTTTAATCTTTTTGGCCTTAAAATTTTATTTTGACCATAACGAGGTATTATATTTTAACATGTGCCTCAACGAAGGAAGAGTTTAATGTATAGTGGTTGCAAAACATTATTTAAATGCATGTCTTGAACAAGACCTGTTGTAAAGGTTGCAATGAAATAAGAAATTTAAGCAAAAATGGAATGAACATATATTCCGAAATTTGTCTATTACATGTGTACGAAAACATCTAATATCACAATTTATGAGTGTGTTTGACATTTTTGTCTGCATGAAATATTGATTCAGTGTATTGTGTACTGTTTGCTCTTATGGGATATAAACTCTTTACATTAAAAAAGACGTTCAGTGAACACTGATGACTACTTATGGTGCCTACTATTATCACTTATTACTTCTTTTGTGCGATTACAAAATACCTCATCCATAAATGCGTGTCTATGGCTTGAATCATGCTTCATACAATCCACAAAAAATAGAATTGTAAAGAATGTAGAGACTCCACATTTTACCATATAGAAGCATGAATCAGTTTATGGGTCTAATTTTGGTGAAGTTTTGACTTTGAACCTGAATAACAAAAAGAGTATTTCATATATTTTCAATGTTAATACCTCACATAATAGGTGTGTTATTCCTTTATTACTGTGCGAAATATTTATTCCCTAATATTTATACAAATATTGAAAATACTGCTTTTTCTGTCTCTAATTGACCAAAACCCTTGAATCAGTTTTTGGGTCTATTATGAGAAAAAGGTAAACACTGAATGAATACTTAAGCTATATGATGTATACCGTATATGGCATATTATATGTGGTCAGTAATCAAATGATGAGCCTGTTTTACCAATTTCAAATGTGAAGTAGTGTCTGCATGTTTATATTTCTAGAATATGAAGTGTTTTTGGTGGAAGTAATGGTCAGTTCATAGGTCTAATTTTGGTATCTTCTTTAGTTCAAACCTTGCATCCAGTATTTCATTTGTTTTCATGCTGATAGCTCAGATGTTATCCCTTTATCACTGTACCAGATATCATTTTCTAAATATTTATAGAAATATTAAACACATTGTTTTTTTTTGTTTCTTATTGCTGAAATCCCTGTGATCAGTGTATGGGTCTATTTTGGAAAAAAAATTATTACACTTATCATATCAGAGATTTACAATATCTGTACTGTTACTTGTGGTAACTTAGGACTGACCAAATCATGATTTCAAATTGTCCAAATGCACGTATTGTTTTCACCCGTGGCCTCTGGTTGTGCTGACAAGTGAACAGATGGCTGGGCAGGTGGGCAGGGGTAAATATCTTGTCTGGCTTGTATCTCAGAATCTGTTAGATGTTACCAAGGATGTTGATTTTTGGTAGGGGTATAGGTTAGGATGTGCAATATCATGCTGTGACCTTAGTATGGCCTTTGACCTTGACTCTGTCAAAATGTTTTCTAGTAATATTTCAAACATATCTCTCTCATAACAATGATATATAGATTGCTGCAACTGATTATTACCTCCGCCAAGGAGGTATCATTTTTATAACACTCGCCTCCCACCTCTCAAATCAGAGTTCGAATCCCGGCCTGACCTCAAGTAGGAAAGTGGCTTACCCTTGGCCAGTAGCTTACAGTACAGAACCTTGACCAACTTTATGTACTGGTTTCTTCTTCCCTTCCAACTACCCGTCATGATCTGACCTGTGAAGTGTTTGAAAGCGACAGAGGAAACCAGTACATACAGTTGGTCAAGGTTCTGTACTGTAAACTGCCGACCAATGGCAAGCAACTACCAGCTTTCCCACATGAGGCCGTACTGGGAACCGAACACCGGCCTCAGAGGTGGGAGGCAAGAGTGTTACCACTCTGCCACCATGGTCCCCCATCTGGATACAAAAAAATAACTTGGATTTCTCTATTTACTTATTATTACATATATTGGTACAGGTATGAACTCTCCAAGTACTCTGGTTATACGTAATTCTACCTAATTGTGTTATTTCCATTGACACAAATACTTCAATTAATAAATTTTAAAGCTTCACAACTTTTAGTTTACCAATTAATGATTTGATATTGCCTTGTTTTGATACTTTGCATAAATTTTATCCCTCTTAGTTGTTGTTTGTCTTGCACCTTAGTATAGCTTACAATGTAAGTTCTTTATGTAATGTTGTCCAATGCTATTCCCCCAGACTGTTAAATTTTATTAAGAATGATGAACAGAAAAATGAAAATGTAATAAAACACCCCAAACATTAATATGTGTTTACATTTGTAATTATACATCAAAAACACAAAAGTTTTTATAAATGAAGTACTTGAAGACACCACTACACAAAATACTTGGCCAAAATAGGCTCACAATTTGGTCAGTGTCCTTGTGTTACAGTCTATATGTAGTGAACTTGAAACAGCTGGGTGTTCAGTCAAGTGTGACATTTTTTTCAAAATAGACCCAAAAAACTGATTCAAGGGGTTTGGTCAATTATAGACAGAAAATGCAATATTTTTAATATTTGTATAAATATTAGAGAATTAATATTTCGCACAGTAATAAAGGGATAACACACCTATTATTTGAGGTATTAACATTGAAAATATATAAAATACTCTTTGTGTTATTCAGGCTCAAAGTCAAAAAATCACCAAAATTAGACCCATAAACTGATTCATGCTTCTATGACAAAGAAAGTGTGCATGATTTGATTATTTGCCACAGTCAACAGTCCATATATGGTGAATCCTAAACTTTTAGAAGTGCTTAGTCTATGATATTTTAGTCCTCAATGAGAGATTGAAGTAAAATTTTAACATAAAATTAGGAGAATAGTATGCGATAAAATGATAAGGGTATAACATATATGCTGTTTGAGATATTTATATTTAAAATGCATGAAATACCAGATTGGCCACTAAGGTTCGAAGTGAATGTTTCACCAAAACTAAATTAAGTATATGAAACACTGTATTGGTCACTAAAGTTCTGAGTGAATGTTTCATCCAAATTAAACTCAATATATGGAATACCAGTAAACTTAAACAGCTGTCGGTATTCAGTCAGAATTGGTAATTTGTACAAACTAGACCTGCAAACTGATAACTAGGATTGCTCTAATGCTTTAACAAATTTTAGATGAATGATTTATTTATTTGGGGTTTTACGTCGCTTTCAACACTGTACAGGTCATATTACGACGGGTAGTTGGAAGAGCAGAGGAAACCAGTACATACAGTTCGTCAGGATTCTGTACTGTAAACTGCCGACCAACGGCAAGCAACTACCAGCTTTCCCACTTGAGGCCATGCCGGGAACCGAACCCCAGTCTCAGAGGTGGGAGGCGAGAGTGTTACCACTCTGCCACTGTGGCCCCCTTTAGATGGATGATGCCCAATAATATCTTCCAGAAAGAAAGATATTAAGGTTCATATGGCCCTAACCAAT
Organism: Sabellastarte sp. h YS-2021; assembly: GCA_964017235.1. Lineage (NCBI taxonomy): Eukaryota > Metazoa > Annelida > Polychaeta > Sabellida > Sabellidae > Sabellastarte > Sabellastarte sp. h YS-2021. The sequence goes on along the minus strand of OZ024935.1, from coordinate 79,514,201 downwards.
ATAATTCACTATCAGCCTTCTTTAGATTGAAGACACCATTCTAGATACACAAGGATATATTGTTCTCCATGCTAAGTAGAGCCTTATGTTATAAGAGAGGTCCACGGTGGCCTAGATGGTTAGCAGTTTAGCATCTAGTCACACCCTGTCATCTCTGTGTGGATTCAGTCCCACAAGTGCCAATGCTGTGGGCCTGTCCCAATATGGCCCTAGCTCTTGAACGGGACATAAAAACCCCTAACATTCACCTTTGCATTCACAACTTAAAGATTGGTGTTTTTCGATTCATTGGTGTCCTTGTACTTTTGAAAGCTTTTTTTTACAGTCTCTCTATTAATATGGATTCATTTAATTAAACACACAATGGTGGATAATACAAAAGTGAAACATACTTCAGAAGAAATATGCAGAAAACAATATTACTCTTAAAGATTAACAATATAAAACTACATTGCTTCCTCTCCTTTCTTTCAGAGTCTTAAAAATACCCGTTACATTAGTCTACAGCTTACCTACAAATTGAAGGTTTATCTGTATATCTGTTATCTCTATCTTTCTTTTAGTATAATTACCTTGTTTGTGTACATTATACATGTTTCTAGTGTGCAAAGATCACAAACTTTCGTTTTTGGTATTTTAACCCAACTGGTTCTTTATTCGTCCCCCTGGTGGGGAAATGTCGTTTTTGGTATAGTGGTATATTGATGTAATAATGTAATAATAGTAAAACACAAAAAATATGAAACAAATTTGTGTGAAAAGTCGTATTGTGTGTAGGACGTCACGACTCCAAATATTTCATGTCGACTAATCGGTAAGTACTATTCGTCTCGACACCGAATAACCGTCGAATTAAAATAACATCCAAAAATCTTAAGTTTCATATTGTAAAAAACACTGAAAACAATAAATATGTTAAATAAAATGAAAATATATGTTTGTAACCTGTAAAAAATGAAGAAATTTGCTGTTTTCCTGCGACTTTTGCTTCGTTTATTTCAGACAGGAAGTGGGCGATATAAGAGCTTTATGGTACTTCCAGCTTTACGTGAATGCATAAACAGTAAAGAAAACGTGGCTGTTTTTGGATTTTAACTTATTTTAGGTGACAATATGGCTATATTTGATGGATTCATACCTTCTGCCATCTTTTACTAAGCGATTATTCTTACTTTAAAATATGAAAATGGAAAATATCACTATTCTAACCGTTGTCGATTATTCGGTTAGTCGTGACGTCTCTAATTGTGTGTATGTTATCTCTTTATAAAAATAAAATAGAAGCAAAACAATAGAATACTAGTGTTACACACTCGTATTGACTGACATTCCCCTTAACTGAAACACAGAGGCTCAAGAATGACCATTTATCAACATCCCCGAGGTTTCTTTAACCTGCCACAGGGGATAGGACTCAATGACAGAGGACAGCCATTTTACATTGTGATCCGAGCCACTATATATCTGCCTGTATCCCGGTTTGGACCCCCGTCCTCTGTGTTCCTGGGCGAGTGTGTTACCCACTAGGCCACAGTGGCAGAGAATTGTGATCATGATTGAAAAGATGTATCACGGTAAACCAAAATGAGACAACATAACATATTTAAAAGAGGTAGCATCTAGTAGATATCAGATTCTTGATAGTTTAAACTGATGTAATATTAGTTGCCTTGTTATATCCCCAACTGCATATTCATTTGTCATCACCTATACTTACACTTATACCATAACTATCATTCACCATGCGAATATATTGATGTATTTTGCAGGTGAGCACGCAGTTAGACTGTTCCTTGTCCTTGACCCACTTTCCAAAGAAGCTCTCAAAGAAAGAATCTATTGTTACTTCTGGATAGCGCAAGAGAAACATCCTTATTATGTTAGAGGGAGAATAATTGCAGACCTGCCACATGATAGTCGAGTCATTAAGAAAGTAACCTACCATCAGATGTTATTAACATGCAATGTGCCATCATTTCTCAAAGATAGGGTAACACATGTATCTTTCTCTGCTGAAGCATGCACAAATGTCCAGGTCTACCTACCAATAACCTATCCAAAGAACACAGGCCAATTTCTACATCAGTTTGGTCAGTGCAATGCCAATGGCATACTCTTTGGCTATGTCAGTGACAAGGAAGCAAGGTTCATGGTAGAATGGGTTGAAATGGGTTTGGCATTTGGGATTGGTGAGTTTAATTTATATAACGGCACAATGCAAACTAGTGCTGGTTTTAGAAGGGTGTTGGACCACTATATGGGGAAAGGCATTTTGAGAATATACCACCAGGTTCCCCCAATTCCTGGTATCGACCCACAACACAGGGAATCAGTTGAATTTTCCATGAGAACAGGCTTCCATGACTGCATGTACAGGAACATGTACAGATATGAGTACATAGTCTATACAGACCTAGACGAAATCATTGTACCTAAAGGACCATATACAAGCTATGGTGAGATGGTAGAAAGTTTCCCCTCTAAGAAAATTTCACAAATAGTCTTTCCTTCTCTTTCATATTTTCAGATGGTTCTGGGGGAATCTCAACAAGTGCAAAGTAAGTGGAATTTAACAGTGACCAACTATGTGAAAAGTGTTCAAATTAAAATGAAGCCAAAAAATTTCATTAACCCCCGGCTGTGCATCAGGGGATTTACCCATGCATGTTCCATCCGGTCTAATAATTCCACATCACAATGGGGAGGAAAGTATGGTCAGGTAAACCATTACAGAAACATGTGTCTGAAAACAGGCAAATTTAAGAAAACTCCAGAAACATGCAAAAGTTACCTTAATGATATGAGAGAAAATAATGTTATTGCAAAATTTGTGACTCAGAAGTTTCATGACAGAGTTCGATCGGTGCAGAGGAGTTTGAATATATGACAAAGTAATTGCAAAAATTATTTATAAAGCATACAAGTCATAAAAACTCGAAAGCTTTTGTTTGAATAAACTAATTAGGGAGATTTCTGACTGGCTATTAGTCTGAAAGCTGAGAGTTTTCTTCTCAGTAACCATGAAAGGTGTCTGACTTAAAGCGCATTCGGAACAAGAGCACGCAGAGAACGCAGACCTCTGCCAAGGCATGTAAAGTTATATCAGAACCTTTTCTCTCTTTTCTAAAGCAAAATGACTTAATAATAAGTAAATGGGAATATGAGAATGATAGTAGTGTGTACAAACATCATATTCACAATATTTGTGCTTCCAAAAAGCTTACCATATGTTGAAATAAAGATTTAAAAAAAAATCAGAACTCACATGTCTTTTGTTTTTGTTGTTTAAGTATGCTTATATCACGTGATATTTGCAACCTCCCACGTTCACATAATACATAAAAACTATGAAAGGTGGTGACATACAAACTTGCCAATGAACTGTACCTATAAATAAATGAAGTAATCATTTCTTGTGTGTCTGTGACAAGAAAAAAAACACCACAGATGCCAGCTACATTTTGCGGCCCTTATTTTGAGAAGAATTAAAACAAAACATCTGTTTTTTAAAAATGTTCACAGGGTGTTTATTTTTCAAAACTGTTTACTTATGTGGGTATTGCATACATTGTCAATACAGGGGAATTAAAATTAGAGAACCTTTAAGATATGAATATTCATCTTTAATCACTTTTAATAGGTAATAACCTGCCTCTTTGGCTATGTGATGCCACATATACAGTGTGCAGATCAAATAATCTATTTAGTGTTTTACATCATGATTTGTTGTATTGTGACGGGTAGTTGTAAGGGTAGAGGAAACCAGTGTATACAGTTGGTCAAGGTTCTTTACTGTAAACTCCCATATAACAGCAAGCAACTATCAACTTTCTCATATGATGTTAGACAGGGACTGAAACTGTGATTGCAGCGGTGGGAGGTGAGTATGTTACAACTGCGCCAAGGTGGACCATGCAGATCGAATCGGTGATTAATGGAGCATTCCACACAGACCATAAGCAGCACCTTCACAGCCAATCGCGTTTGTTTGGTCAAGGAAAGTGCACCTGCAAATGGACCCAAATTTCAATTTTGCATTTTACAAAAGCGAGTACATAAAATCTCATCAGATTTTGTTCGGCAGATAAAATCTCGACTAAGATGACTAAAGATAAAAATCTTAATCATCTTGTACAGTTGTATAAACACTTATATGAGTTGTGTACCTAAGTCTGACACTTGTCATTTATGGAAGTGTCTACAATATGTGTATTGGCGTTGAAGAACAGTTAATATCTCTCCAGCTTACTTTAAGCTGTTGCTGGTTATCGTTTACATTATTAGATTCTTATAACTTACATACTATTTACTAACTTTCTTTAACATGTAGCCCTATTCAGTCACGTATTGCCAGATAGTTCAATGACTGTTGTTTATAAGACATTTTAAATATTTTATTCTAACATGACACGGCTGTGTCCGCGATTCTGATTGACTAAGACACGAAAAATTGCTCTGTAAAACCCCGCATAACCTCATGAGTTCTATTTTATCGCTCACAATGCTACTCTGCAAAAAGAAAACTTGAAGTAACAGCTTGGATTTGTTTTCCTGAAATAGATATATGATAGTAAATACGATATTCAGGGATTGTTACATTTTAAATAAAATATATTGACATGAATCTCCTAAAGTTTAATTACGTTTAACAAAGCAAAGGGCTATCTTATTTTGTGGCTCTTCCAATAATTCAACTGCACCCGTCGATAAACAAAATTTTATAGAATATTTGTATATTTTTCTACAAAATAGCTTCAAAACTAATTTTTATAAGATCTTCTAAAATGTCATGTTAGAATAGAAATAGACAACTCCAAGCTCGGGGTTATAGGCTTCGCCTTCGTGATCCTAATATCGCTAATCGTTGTAAAATCGCCTATAACCCCTCGCTCGTCGTTGTCTATTTCTATAGTATGTTATTTTACGTTGCAACATTCATTATTATACTACTACAGATATCTTATATTATGTGGTTTATATGAACTGTGATATCAGGTTTAGATTAATGTTATAAAAAGTAAGATATGTATAATGCATGGCATGTCTGTCATTATTTTATATGCCAAACATTGGGTTCCCTATCAGGATTTTATTTATCTAACTTCTTGATAGTGGTTATCATTATTGGGTTATATGGGTCATCCAGGCAGACATTTCTTTCACATTTCTTTGTCACATCCTAGGATTTTACAAAATATGCATATATACATACACAAAGCCATGCAACCTTAATTACATAAAAATGCTGTAATAGGACGTAATGACTTTCAAATATTCATGTTGCAAATGGCTTGCTTTGTCATCTTAGGAATTAGTGGTTATTTCTTTTATAAATTCCTATAATATTGCATATTATTGCATAATTCTTACTTCGGGGCAGTAAACTCCTTTACTGCCCTGAAGTTGAGGATGTTTCATAACTTTGATTGCTTAGTGGGTTAAACTTTCTGTCGCTGTGTGTTAGGTGACAAGGTTTATGAAATTCATTGCCATGCTTTACTTGTATGGCGTGTTGCAAAGATGTGTTAAAAATTAATAAAAAATATTTTAAACCCATATAATTTTTTATTGACTTAAAAAGTGTGTGTGTGTGTGGGGGGGGGGGGGGGGGGGGGGGGGGGGGGGTCGCTGGGAAATGTTAAATCAATCCAGCATTTGTTATTACAAGATAAAAGACCTTCATGACGTCTTTGGGTGGGGATAATACTCCAACCTTTAACATCCATTTAGGACGGTTTACACCATCCTGTACAGTTGTATAAACACTTATATGAGTTCTGTACCTGGATTTGAACCCATGTCCTCTATGTTCCTAGGTGAGTGTGCTACCCACTAGGCCACAGTGGCAGGATCATGTGTGGTTTGAGATTAGCTGGGGATTAGACTTTCAGCTTGGATTGCTATTTATATATTCCAATAGCTTTATTTATTTCAGTGGTGATCATTTTGGCCTCTGTGTTTAAGGGGCTTGGACTTTGGAATGGTAGGTCTGTGGTTCAATCCTCGGCTGGGTCATGGAGAGTGTAACCTTGGTCAAGATACACACAATATGTTGTTCAGTTTTTATCACATACAAAATCAATGACAGTATAATATGATATAATACAAAGTATATACAACATAAAAAGATTAGTGCTCATGTACATTTGATTGTCATTAATTACAACTGCAGAATTTGAAAGCAAGCTAGTAAAGTTGCAGCATATTTTTGAAAACTTACTGTGTCTAAATTGTAGCTTTGCCACATACTCTGGCTCTAAATATATTGTGTTCCGATCGTTATAGAAACATTCAATAGTGAGTGTGGATGAAGATCGCGTACACTCAAAATTATACATGTTAGTTATCACATGTATTAAATTTAGTGGGATATTCAGAACTCGATATGAGAGATGACCAAAATTTAATGCTTGGAGCACACATCCACAGGGGACAAACAGATACATAGTAGTTTCTTTATAATCATTGCATAAGATACAGACATGGTCATTACTTAATGTTAGTTCATTAAGGTAATCCTTTGCTCCTATCATCCTGTACATAATGCGATATTGCACCCATATAAGGAAATTGTTTTTAACAGCATTGAGACATGCAATAAATATAATTTTTCATGTTTTGTCAGATAATTTCACTTGAAGAGATTGTTCCCAAAGCACACACATTTCCATTCATGTGCCTGGAATACAAATGGCTAGTAACACTAGTTAGGGAGATAACGAGGCTGAAAAGGCACCAACCACAAAGCCATCAGAAAAGCACTGCCGTCAGAGTTTGGAAGCCATCACAGACAGGAGTAGTGCACTAGAATCTATTAAAAGTCTGGTGACAAGGCAAATTCCAAGTCAGATACCTCCCATACCTGGCCTAGAACTCAGATGGTCACTAATCCAAGTACTAACCTAGCCAATTGCTATTAACTTCGCTGATGAGACGGGTAGATCTACATCATGCAATGCCACAACTCATGAAAGCCTGGTAACAACAGATAAAGAAAGATCTCTAGAAGCAGACTTATATCCTATTCAGGGGAACAGAAATACAATGGATCACTTCACAAAGGGAAAAAAGAAACTGGAAATAAGTACAATCCATATGGGCAACTGGGACCAAATAATCTCGTTTACCTTTTTTGCAGTGATCTTTTTGAAGATTTAGACAGAGTATTGATTGTGGAATATTTAAAGGAAAAAAAACATCAATAATTATGTGAGATGAATGTTGAGTGATGTACATTGAAAGCTGTGTTTATATTATTATTTTTTTCTATTTTGACATGAATTAATGATATTTTGAGTGAAGGCTCATTTATTAAATGACATCTGTCTGAAAGAAAGATTTATCATGTTGACAAGATGATCTTTCTTATTACTAAATGTGTTTTTGAATGTCATATATTTGCAGTCAATAACTTGCATTCCTTTCAAAATTTAAATGGAACAAGTTTCTATAGGAATTTCATAAACAGGGTTTTACCACCAATACTTACAGTGTTGGCTAATTTTAGTATAAACACTATTGCAGAGTGGAGATTATAAGATAGATGATCATTTGAATAGATGTATTAATTGCGGAATGATAAGACCAGCATTTTATTGCCAATAAGGGCCGTAGAAGTGATTTATGACAAACATTTAACTACCTGTTCACACTGATTCGTAGAGTCATTTCAACAAAGATTCGAATTCTGGTTCACGACCTTTCTTTCATTGCTCTGTAACCGGACCTTTTATGTGGGTAGTGCACATTCAAAAATGAGCCATCCATATAGCCATTCCACTCCCCACGATTCATTTCTCCGGTATTTACGTTTTAGCTTGCAAGAGGTTTCTCTAACAATAATCAGGGGTCACGGTAGCACAGTGGTAACACACTCACCTCCCACCTCACATTCACCTGGTTCGAACCCCGAACCCTATTTGGGAAAGATGAGAGTTTCTTACCAATGGTCGGCAGTTTACAGTATAGAACCTTGACCAACTGTATGTACTGGTTTCCGCTGCCCATGAAACTACCGGTCGTGATATGACCCATACAGTGTTGAAAGTAAGGTTAAAAATCCAAATAAACAAATAAAATAATTATCTTTTGACCAATGAAATGGGTGTGTGTTGTGTTGTACAGGTTCTACCAAAATACAAATCTATTCTTATTAAATACTATGGAAACTACCAACAGATGGATTGCATTGAGCCAGAAATTAGTGCCGATGAGCTAAACAGAACAGTGTGATCTAGGTGCAAGGAAAACCCTCTCATCCCACAAGTGATCTTTTTAGTATGACTATTGACGTCACTGTGTGACCACTGCACTGTGTTAAAACCATTTGACAACATACTATCTTTTGTGTTTTTTATATCTTTACATCTGAGTAATAGATTTTATGACCAGGATAAAATATACCACAAATATTTTGATGCACTTTCTCAGTCGTGATATATTCTTTAATTTCATTTATTTTTCACTTACAAAATACAAATTATACGTTTAAGTTACAAGCCAAAATTAAGCGATAAATTTAAACAATGAAACTGAAATAGAAACTATACATTATACACAAAGGGATTTACTTTCAAAAAGACATAATGCATATACAAATAATAAACTTACTACACAGTTGCTAATTTTCTATAACAAAGGGCAGTATGATAATTATCGCTATTATCAATTAAATTTCTCATCTACTCACTATTTTGTAATCACTTACAATAAAAATAATCAGACAGATTAATAATATTTTGTAATCACTTACAATAAAAATAATCAGACAGATTAATAATATGTTGTGACCATATTAAAAGAAGTTTGATAGTTTTCTATATAACCATCTCAAAAATGAAGTTAGGTTTATAAATGTTAAATTTTGGACTCCTCATGGCACAGGGGATGCCGTTTTTGCTCAACTGTAAAACATACACTAAACACAAAATTATAATGATTCCTCAGATCTAATAATGGTGCAGTAAAGATGAAGACACAGAGTCTAACCTGAAATAAATCTAATGAGACACTACTCTACTGAAAGACTATAACACTGATGAAGAATCACTGGTGTTATTGCACTTGTCAGCAGCATGCAAGACTGCTACACAACTTCTTTCTTCTCTGTCCTCATGGTTTGAAGGTGACATAGTGGTGCAGTGGTAACACACACGCCTCCCTGAGCAAGACCCCTTCAGTCATAACCCAACTGTAGGGAGGTCTCTCCGGATTGATGTAGCTCATTATGGATCTGGGTTCACTGATTTCAGTAGTTAAATGCAACTTCAGGCTTATCCCACCTGAGGCTTGTGATAACATAGCTCGGGATTAGGCAGGACCTGGCTGACCTAGGTAACGGCCTACCGGATATGACCTAAGACTACCCTTTGGTTCTCTTTCCTTTCAATTTCAAAGTTGAGCTGGACCCCTTCAGAATTTACCCCCCTGGAGGGAGGTCTCCTCGGATAGATGTAGCTCTTCTGATTCTGGGTATGTTTCATTTCCCATTAGGGTGTGGTCTGAGATCAGTCCCTAAACCAGGCTGAACCCGGCTGACCCAGTGTTCCCCCTCTCAAACTGATTGAATTACATTCAGATCAAGATGTTTGCTTACAGAGGCAAGAAGATTGTGTCAGTATTGTGAATGTCTCTGCTCTACCTTTTGCACACAGTTTGCCCAAGAAAGCCACTAATCAGCCAGAGAAGTTACTGTCCTTGAATTGAAGACAAACTCAAAGATACAGGCGGAGGTCGATAGACGACTACAAGAGTACCACAATGCATCTAAAAGTGAATTATCTGGCAAGCTGAATACTGTTTTAAAGTAAGGTCAATTTAGAACTGGGGTAGGTTGTGTAAAAATCAAATTTGCTGGCCTCAAGATTTTTACACTGTAGGCGTAGGTACAAAACAACATACATATGATGAGATGAATCTAGAGCAGTGGGAGCAGGGATAAATGTATTGCATTCTTGATCTAACAGATAACAAAATCCGAGAAAATATGATGTTATATTTTACTTTGCTTATGCAAGATGCTATTGAACTATCACCAAATACTGCTCGTTGAGCACATGCTGCCGTCCTCCAGGGAGAGATGGAGAGAGGCAAGGTATCTTGGTCTCAGACAGATAGTGTGTTGTATCAGCATTATTGCTCTTATTGCATGAAAGAAACCCAAAGAAAATATGACCACCCTGCAGTAAATGTATGAGAATGAAAAATGCCAATGCTAGTGTAAAATCTGAATCTAACAAACCAAAGCAAACTGAGCAGCGAGGTTAAGCAGCCTAACTTTCTACCCATATGTCGATAACCAGGTTAATAACACTTGTAATGGCGACGATATTTTCGGTAAAAGTTGCTTTAATAGTATGAATAATGCGTCTATGGGTTATAATAGTTTTAGTAACTCAAACTTTAACAGTAGGACCTGATCTCGTCCTGATATCTCATATTTACATTATGTTACAGTCACAAGTGGCTGTTCATGTTCTATCACTGGTACAGGAATATGTATCTATGATAGTTTTAAATATAAACACCATCACACAAGTAATAACTCGTTTAATGTTTTGCAAAAGTCTCAATTGCTTGTTTATTTGGGGTTTTACGTCGCTTTCAACACTGCACAGGTCATATCACGACGGGTAGTTGGAAGGGCAGAGGAAACCAGTACATATAGTTCGCTAGGGTTCTGTACTGTAAACTGCCGACCAACGGCAAGCAACTACTAGCTTTCCCACTTACGGCCATGACAGGGATTGAACCCCGGCCGCAGAGGTGGGAGGCGAGAGTGTTACCACTCTGCCACCGTGGCCCCTAAGTCTCAATTGCATAATGATAAGTGTATACAATTAAAGTAATATAGTGACCTAGATAGACACCTATATTACTATAATAACAAGAAAGGTTTTAATCTCACATATTGTAACCAAGTTGTTAATACTGACAACATCTGCAGGCGACACAATTCGGTTAATCAACATATCGTATACTTGCAATACTGAGCAAGTCGCATATGGGTGTCAGGTAGGTGCTGGAAGTTTCAACACACACTTTGGTATATTCATCATGCATCCAATATAATATGTATAACACAAAACTTGACAGTGACGTTTGCAGAGATGGTAGTCACTTAAAGATAATTGACCTTTCAGATTATAATAACAAGGATAATTGTTTAGATTATTCAGATGAAAAATGTGTGAAAGTTTGGTTGGAGTAATAATGGATCTTACAGACCTCGGTTTTCAGCCTCGCGAGGGCTGTTCTTAGATATGTAATTGTATATTTGTGGTTTCAATAAGTTTTCACTTAATCTCAGGGCTTTCACCCTTCATTTTACGTAACCTTAAACTGGGTGGGTACCTTTTAACTGGTTTATTTTTGGGCATTTTACCCTTCCTTATGTAACCTTAAATTGGGTTAAGGTACCCTTAACTTTTGGCTTAGCATCAAACTTAAGGGTGAGGTCCCCCTGATCTTATCGCCATACTTGTGTTAACCTTTAATTGAATATGTAATTGTAACACCTTCATGTTATGTAATTTTATATTTGGATTGTGTAAAACTATACCTAACAGCTATGTAATTTGTAAAAATTGTATGTATATATCATGTTTACATATCAGATAACATGAAGCCTTTTAGTAACTTGTGGTGACCTTATGGTCACATAGTGCATGGACTGGACACTATACACATATAATGGCTTCAGTTTTAATGGGGACTGCAGATCTCGGCTTTCAGCCTCGCAACAATAATAGTCAAGATTTAAATAAGAGTTTTAAGTCTTATAGCATCTTAAGCAGTAACTGCATATTATTAAGTCCCCAATAGTTTTAACCAAGGTTTCAATAATATTTACTTGGGGGATACATATTCTGTTAGTATTTTTAGCGATACAAATTCTCAAGTTATGTTGCAGTATGAAACTGACAATAGTCATATTGGTGACAGTTCAAAACACGTCATAAACAGCAAGGTCCATGGCAAAGTAACAAGGTAGTTGGGGTTTATACCAAATTCTTTATCTATTCCAAAGTTGTTGCAAGAACCTATATATTTTCATTATACTTTGAATAAGGAAGACAAAAACAAAATACACTTAGCTGTTAAAACCCACAATGCCCCAAATTATAAAGGGGCTAGAATTCCTGTTAAATCAGGTTTAAAAATTGATATGTGGAGATATATATTGAAATACTATGATCTTCCGATTATTGGGGATTATCTGCACTATGGTTTCCTGCTTAACGTTAATCATACTATTTTTAAATATAATCAAAATGTGGTCAATCATGCATCAGCTCTAAGAAATCCATACAAGAATAAGCTATGGTTGGTCCAATGAGTGAATCTCTACCTGCTAAAACTCACTATCCCCCTGTAATGGCCAGGGACAAACCAGATGGTTGTTTTTGAGTGATTGTGGAATTGTAGTCTTTTAAAAAATAAAGAATATCTAGAACAAGTTAATAATTTTATCAATGAACTCAAGAGCGAATATGCTGTACCTGTTTACAATAGAGATGATTTAAACAATATTTTAGATTCTAACATTCAGTTCACTGTTTCAGACTTTTTGTTTCTGGATACCTTATTGCAGAGGATTCGAGGTGATACAATAACATTTGCTTCACATATTAAGAAAAAAAGAAAAATTGAAGGAAAATAAATTAATTGAAATTTTAAAAAACCAAACACCCCTAATATTCCGAAGTTAGAGGATACTAAAAGCAAACTGAAAGCTATCAGAGAATTAAAGGTTAAGGGCAGTTTGATTCAATCTAGGGTTATAAATAATTTGCATTATGAAAAACCGACAAAATATTTTTGCAGACTTGAAAAGCAAAGATTTATAGACAAAACTATAAGGAAGCTAACTTTGAAGGATGGATCTACCATAATTTCTGCGAAAGACATTTTGAAAGGTATAAAAGATTTCTATGCAAATTTGTTTTCCATTCATGATGGCCATAGTCAACATGAAGTATTAAATGATCTAGACAATTATTGTTCCATAGACCACTTGGATGAAAAGAAGGCTATTCTGTTAGAGGGTGAAATTACAATTAAGGAGTTAGGTGAAGCACTTTCCAAAATGAAAAACAACAAAACACCAGAACTGGATGGTTTTCCCACAGATTTTTTCAAAGTTTTTTTGGTAGAAATTGAATTTTTTTGTTTTACGAGCACTAAATGAAAGTTATACCAATCAATGCTTACCACTAACTATGAGACAAGTTGTTCTGATGATGTCATTGAAGACGAATGTCACTTTCTTTGTTGCTGTACAGCATATAATTCAGAAAGAGAACAGTTGTACAGAAAATTAAAAACTGTTTACCCAAATTTTGATTCTTGGAATTTGAATGAAAAATTGCGGCTCGTTTAAAACGTGTCCTCCCTAATTTGATTTTCACCTCACCGACAAGCTTTCTCCAGGATAGATTTATAGGTGAAAGTACTAGACTAATCTATGACATCATGAGTTACCCAGTCTAGTAAAATAAAGGATAATTGGCTAATGGCTTGCTGCAGAAACTTTATGGTGGTTGTCGGCTATATATAATTTGGACATTGAAGTAAAGCATATTTATGGTTCAGACAATACTAAAGCTGATATTTCATCACGTTGGGACACATAAAAATTGTGACAATACTCAGGTTTATTTTTAAAGAAAATTGTGTATGGGAAGAGACCCCTAGTGAAATGTTATGGCCTGATTTTAAAATATAAAGTATTTTGCCCCAGATGGCCTTATATTTATCACAAAATAGTCTCAAAAGCTGTTCATTGAGAAATCATTAGTCAATTTTAAAACATTTCTTTGCAATGTTTAACTGGTCAACTGGGAAGATACATTTATTTCTCAGATCTATGCAAATAAATGCGAGTATGAAGGTTAAGATTAAAGGTGTGTTTACAGTTAAAATGTTGGAACAATTGGTTAAGAAAGAAAGAACATTTCAAAATGGTCGCATATTTGCTGCATTGTTTTTGTCAGCATTTTCAGTTTTTTTTTCGTTTGTCAGCCTTGATCCCAAATAACTTGCATAGTTTTGATAGAACCCGATTCCCAATACAAAATGATTTGATTTGGGCAAAGCCAGGTGCTCATATTATAATCACATGAAGTAAAAGTATGCAAACATAGGGAAAAGTACAAGTAGTTCAGCTACCATCCTTATCAAAACTAGAGATATGTCCAATAAAAGCATGTGTCATTGCATGGGATAGCTGAATGATAAATGTTAGCTGTCATAACACGTATATAACATATGGGTTACGCGCAATCAACAAAATTGCCCATTTCATGAAATAGTCAAAAATTTTGCCCATTTTGTGAAATAGGTAACTGACTTGCCTATTTCATGAAATGGGCAATTTATTCAATTGTGGCTTGGCCATTTCATGAAATAGGCAATGTGGTGCATGGAATTATTATAAATTTCATGCATAGATGAAGAAAAAACTTTGGTATCACCTTTAAAAAAAGATGCTTTTGTATACTTTATTAACAGAAACTTTACAGATATGTAAGAAAATATTGAAATCATGTTATATTAAAAAACTTTAAAGAAATGGTAAATAAATAATGCTTATTTCTGTATCAGTTGTCTGAAGTATGTTATAGATTTGTTGGCACTTTAATACAAGCGGAATATTCAGAAATCTAAGTCGAACAATCAGAATATCTACTTTATAACAGTTGACTGTTTCTATGGTAAAAAATTATATTATGTCATAAATATATAACATAGTACATCCCACCCCCACCCCAGGGGGATCGACATAAGTAAGAGAATGGGCAAGCGAATACTAGAAAATTGCCTATTTCATGAAATGGCCAAAATTCTTTCCAATTTCATGAAATGGGCAATTTCATGGATTGGGCATAACATATACATCATAAGATTTACATGACTGATGGAGGACATTTCTGTCAAAAGCTTCAGAAATATAGATCAATCATTTCAACCTTAATCAATGAATCAAAGACTAGTAAAATACATTTTTCGTTGCAGTATATGGTAAATACAACAGATAAGTGAAAATCATCAAATTAATTTATGGAAATATTTTAATTTAATATTATCAATTTGGACCATCGTAGGAACTACTTTAAATATTACAAAGATCATTGCGGATTACTTGTCAAGAAATGTCACAAAAACAACGTCTTGCAATTACTTCTGAAATGTATAAATAGGAATTTGTGTATACTGTTAATACTATAGGTTTGAAGAAATTGGTTTAAAATATAACCCTTGAGTATACAAGTATTCTAACTTTTTGAAGGAGCTGTGATACAAAGTCTAGAACTATATTTTACTGTATTTCACTACACCCTATTTATTACAAGTGCTTAGGTGAAATTGGCAGTTCATTTCCAAATATGGTCACAAGAAAATATAATTAAAACATTTCACATTGAAGAGTAGGTGACTTAGAAACTACTATTTTTAATTCTAGTTGGAATAAAGGGAGTCCATATAAGTAACAATAAAAGATGTGCAGCCACTGGAAAGTTCAAATGGGAAAAAGAATAATGAGATTTGCTCTGTACTTAACTGTAACAACCCTGATTGTGGTTATTGCATGGGTCCTAAGAGCCAAATGTCAATTTCACAAAGTCTCACAAGAGGTACAGCCAATATCATTACCAGAAGCACCAACAGAAGACCATGCCTATAATGGAAGTGGCTTCTCCAAAAGCAAAATACTCATTCTAACCACAGCCAGATCGGGAAGCTCTTATACAGGCTATTTGTTTGCTAGTAATCCAGATGTTTTCTACTTGTTTGAACCATTAAGTGTTTATGATCCAAGTCAAGACCCATACATCAAGAAGGATGTCATTGCTAGCTCAGAAAACAGAGGATACAATTGTATTAACCAATCAGTCACCTGCAGGTTAGACTACTTGTATTCATGTCAAATACTTCAGTATTTTAAGGAAGCATACTTTAGGCAGCCAGAGGAACCTGATGCAATAACTTCTTGGTACAGCAAAATATTTGGAGAACTTCAACGCAAGCTGGATATTGAAGCCATTAATGCTGGTCTGGATAATTTATGCATTCAAAGGTTTAATACAGTAGCAATAAAGACCATCAGAGTAAAATTTATTGAGGATGTCATACCTCTCATGGAACAAGGACTGAAGGTATATGCATGTACATGAATTTATCTCAGTATATACAATATATCAATCTTAATCCCCGATACTTAATACTGCCAGTGCCCATTCTAGTGCAGTTGTGAAATCTAGAATAACCGAGTAATTACATCTAAAAAGTATACGATTGGCCAATCTGAAAGAAAATGTTTAAGACCATCTTATGATCCAAAAGATGGGTTTATGAATGCTAGGATAGGCTTTAAGATAGGTATGCATTTTCCCAAACACAATATTTGATAAGGATTAACAACAGTTTACAATAACTTCAAAGAGTTTGAAATCATTGCTAAGGGACACAACTGGCTAACAAAGAGGGTTGTTTCATTATGCCAGAGTGTACCCGATTAGAACATGATATTTTATTTTTTTCCATCCGAGAAGTGCATCTTGTGAATCATATGGGGCCCAGGAAGGGATATACAATTGTTTTCCTGGCATTCTTTATCTCGTTACCACGAGAGTGTAAGTCGTTCCCACAAGATAGGAAGTCATTCCTACAAGACAGAAAGTTGTTACCACAAGATACTGTCTCATTCCCAGAAGTTAGCAAGTCGTTACCACAAGATACTAAGTTGTTCCCACAAGTTAGCAAGTCGTTACCACAAGATAGTTAGTCATTCCCACAAGTTAGCAAGTTGTTCCTACAAGATAACAAGTCATTCCCACAAGATAGTAAGCTTCCCACAACTTAGCAAGTTGTTACTACAAGATAGACAGCTGTTACTACAAGAAACTAAGTCATTCCCACAAGTTAGCAAGTCATTACCACAAGACAGTTAGTCATTCCCACAAGTTAGCAAGTTGTTCCCACAAGTTAGCAAGTCGTTCCCACATCCGTTCAAGATAGTAAGTTGTTGCCAGAAGATAGAAAGTCATTCTCACAAGATAGAAAGTCTTTCCCACAACATACTAAGTTATTCCCCCAAGATACTGAGTCATTCCCACAAGTTAGTAAGTCATTGCCACAAGATAGAAAGTCGTTCCCACAATTTAGAAAGTTGTGGTAATAAGATATTAAGTAGTGGTAATGAGATACTAAGTCATGGGAATGAGATGCTAAGTCATTGGAATGAGATACTAACTTGTGGGAATGAGATACTAAGTGGTTACCACAAGATAGTAAATCCTTGTATAATTCATACCCACCACTTATCAAGTCTTTCCAACCACTTACTAACTCGTTCCCACCACTTATTATGTAATTCCCACCACTTATTAAGTCGTTCCCACAACTTAATAGCTCGGTTCCACCACTTACTATCTCATTCCCACCACTTAGTAACTCGTGTCCACCACTTAATAACTCATTCTCACCAGAAACTAGTTAATAATACATAAATTCATTTAAGATTGTTACAAGATAAATGACAGAAAAATTATTTGCAACATACATGAGCACATAATGGTGTGGTTCCCCCTAAGGTGCCACATGCAGACACTATAACCCAATTAGTAGTAAACCTCTACATTGCCCAGGTTCATACTAGAAGAATTTAGAAATTCAGACAGGGGGTTAAGACCAGGGAAAAATGGCAAACTTTTTGTAAGAAAAGAAATGGTCTATGAAGAAAGAAGATATAAGTTATAGTGTAATGAATATACATAAGGGGTTGATAATGATAAGACTATGCAATTTACAGTATGAATAGACTATGCAATTTGCAGCATAGCAAATATGAGGTTTGCTGCGTCCAGGTATAGCTTATATAGGAATCTGATGGAGATCCTGCAAGGTATGCTATGCCCAAAAGCACTCAATCCAATGTAACATACTAAAATATCTTAGAAAGATGAAGGAAAGTGCCATAAAACAGGTACCTCTAAAAGAGAGTAATGCAATATACCTGTAATAATAAGTAGGTGACCTCTGAAGGTCACTAGGCAGGTAAGAAGCATTACCATTAAAATTGCTAAAACAATAACCATAATAGTATAAAAGTTGAACATGTAAAGTAACAGGAAACATGCGACCTCTGAAGGTCACATAAAGCATACAGGCATGTAAAAATGTAAAATTGAATGGTATGCTAGTAGATTGGTATTATGGCCAAAGAAATTGCATGACTTGGTGAAACTCGTGGGAATGACTTCATATCTATGGTAGTGACTTGCTATCTTGTGATAACAATTTTCTAACTTGTGGGAACGACTTGCTATCTTGTGGGAATGAGTTAGCATCTTGTGGTAATGACTTTCTAACTTGTGGGAATGACTTTTTATCTTATGAGAACGACTTGATATCTTGTGGGAACAACTTGCTAATTTGTGGGAACAACTATCTATCTTGTGGGAATGACTTGCTATCTTGTGGGAACAACTTGGTATCTTGTGGTAGCGACTTGCTAACTTGTGAGAATGACTTTTTTCTTGTGGGAATGACTTGATATCTTGTGGGAACGACTTGCTAACTTGTAGGAACAACTTTCTATCTTGTAGGAACGACTTGCTATCTTGTGGGAACAGCTTACTATCTCATGGTAAAGAGATAAAGAAATGCCAGGAAAACAGTTCTATCCCTTCCTGGGCTCCGTAGAATCAAGACAATCTTAAAGGTTTGGATTTATTTTTTCTTTTATATCATGTTCAACAGCCAGTCATATTGCGATGAGTAGTTTATGGGTGGAGGAACCAGTGTATACTAGTTGGTGAAGATTCTTCACCATAAACCATGGGACATTGTCAAGTAACTACCAACTTTCCAACATGAAGTACCCGGGCCTAGATTCGAACTGGTGACACCAGAGGTTGAAAGCAAGCACCCTAACCACTACACCATCAAGCCACCTTGACAATCTTAAAGCCTTAAAGCCAAATTATAATTGGGATAATTGTGTATGGAAGTTCAGATGATTATTCGATCCTGCATCTTTTTCATTTTACAATGATCTTAAACTTATTTCTTTCATCTTAAGTCAAACTTTAACAGTTGTCAACTAATTCGATGGATCTGGAAGCTATCACAATCTTTTCAGGAATGTTTTTGAAGACTTCTTGAAGTAATCACTGTATTAATCAGAAATGAATCACGAAATATCAGGAACCTATCTTAAGCATATCTTAAACTTTACCCATGGATTGTGAATGTTTTTCAGCTGTAAGAATATGATGTCAATCTACAGACGATGAAATGAAATGAAATGCCTCATTATATATTTAGTCGAAAGGTTTATTTCATATCATCTGTTGACACATAATATTACATAATTGATGCACAAAGTTTTTGACAAGTTTCGTAGATAATACAAATAACAAGCTTAAGTTCTTACAGGACAGGGCAACATTGTTGAAAATTGCGATTCTCCTTTTGTCAATCAAAAACATTAATATCTTGATTTTTGTTCCCAAATTTTAATTGATCAATTAAAATTCTGTTTTGCAATTAAAAAAGAACATATCTTGTTCACCCCACTGAATCTCTATTACATTTTTCTTCTGCCTTTCTTGCTAATCCTGTGTTGCTATGTATCTTCTTGTGTCTTCAGTCAGGTCGTATGTTTTCTGTAAAATTAATGTATCTTTACAGTCTTTGTTCAACCGTCACTACCTTCCTTCCAAATTCAGATTCTCTTCAGTACTACTTCAGTACATAATTGTAGCGTGTAGAAAATAGCTGGCTATCACAGGAGGTACAGAATTCAGCCTCTCTTTTAACTACTCTCAATAATTGCCAAAAAATCCAAAATAAAAATAGTGTTACTTTGGTATTGCTGGGGTGTCGTGTAAGAAGGATGTGTCCTGTTGTAACTCCTTGCTGTTATACGCCAGATGTTGAATGCAGCGAGGACTTGTCATGAACCTATGTCATAAGTACACTATTAATAATATTTTGTATTTACAGGTGATCTACTTGGTGAGAGATCCTAGAGGAGTTGCAAACTCACGTATTGCAATAAACTTCATGACAGAAGGCCCCAGATTTACAAAGCAATTGAAAAGGGAATGTGGTAAATATGACAAGAATATAGATCTGCTAATGAAATCAAGTACAAATGATGACCTAAAACATTTACTACAGACTAATCTTGTAGTGGTCAGATATGAGGATATCATTCAGAATTTGTATGGTATTGCACGGAAGCTATATAAGTTTGTCAATTTAGACATGCCAAGAGAAGTAGAAGAATTTGCAAAGTCAAATGCCTATGTTGGAGTGTGGACTAACCCCAATGTGAACAAGAACCGTGCCTCATATGATGAAAAGAAAAATCTGCAGAGATGGCGCAGGGAATTGCACTTCAGCACAGTTCAACAGATTCAAGACATCTGTGGATACTCCATGAATACATTCGGCTATACCTTGATCAGGAAAGAAAGTGACATGAGAAAACTCAATTATTCTGTAATAGGAAAAGTGGATGGACAGTTACCATGCTACATGGATTTATAGAAATAGTGGGATTACAAATGCATAAAAGTTATGAGTTAATGAATAATAAAATTTTAAGTTGCCAAAGTTGGGTTATTTGCTTCATTTTTACCAGCCATATTAAAAAAATTCATCCATGTCAACTACTCTCCATTGGTTACCCACATTGAACATCGCTCTGCTTTTAAGGCCGCATTACTGGTGTACAAGACCCTACAAAATAGAAACAGTAAGTACAATGTTGATAGAAGTCAAATAGTTGGTGTGGTGATTGAGGTCCCAGACTTTGCCACACTTTACCTCATCAGTATATAAGTAAAAAAATAAGCATTTTGATCTCCGTTTTGCATGTGGTTTTTATACGGTGCTGATCCCCACTATGTCAATGATAATGGATCTCTGCTATTTTGTAAGACTCACCCTAGAGTCCGTCTTTAATGCGGGTACTTCAGTGGACCCTACGACTATAGGGTCGGTTGTGAAAGTTGTAGGAACATAGACAAAAAGGCACGAACATAAATAGTCGGTTAAGAAACCGCCGACAAGATGGCAAACTTCCTGACAGGACATAATGAGTATACAGACAAGCCCTAGGGTCAGGGGATGTTTTTGCATGATCAGTCGGGAAACTAGCACGACAAGCCCTAAACCCCTAACAGATTTAGGGTGTCGGGATCCACAGTCAGGATCCAGACTCTGGATCTATATCACTCTATATAAACCCCAATTTGTTGAATTTTTCACAGAAAAAATCACAAACATTCGTCAATCCTTCGCCAACTCAAATCCCCCTCAATACACTGACTCTGATCTCATACCTCCTGTTTTCTCAGCTTTTTCCTCTGTTTCAGAAGATCAGGTAGCTAAAATCATCAAAAATTCCCCTAGCAAATCTTGCTCGCTTGATCCTTGGCCAACATTTCTTGTAATTGAGCTTTTAGATATTCTCATCACCCCTATCACATCAGTAATTAATGCATCACTCCGTGAAGGAACCTGCCCTAAATTTTTCAAACAGGCCCATGTAACTCCTCTCCTAAAAAAATCAACCCTTGATAGAGAAGTCCTTAAAAACTATAGGCCTGTCTCTAATTTAAACTTTGTTTCAAAGATCTTAGAGAGAGTGGTGTTGTCCCAACTCCTGTCTCACCTGGACGAGTCCTGTCTTTTGACTGGTTTCCAATCTGCCTATAGAAGGTTCCATTCTACGGAAAGTGCCCTCCTAAATATACAGGATGATCTTTTCCTCAATATGTCTGAAGGCAGTACAACAGCCCTAACCCTCCTTGATCTCTCTGCAGCTTTCGACACGATTGACCACTCGATCCTGTTCCATAGATTACATGAATGCTATGGCATCAATGGACTGGCTCTGAGTTGGTTCGAGTCTTACTTGTCGGACAGGACTCAATCAGTCAAGGTAGGCTCTGTACTGTCACATCCCATGGATTTGAAATTTGGTGTCCCGCAAGGCTCTGTCCTGGGCCACTCCTTTTTTCCATGTACACAAATCCACTCAGTTCAATTATTCAATCTCATAGGGGTATCAAACACCACTTTTATGCAGACGACACTCAGTTATACATTACTCTTTTACCATCAAATTTCAGTCAGTCAATGACAGCTCTAACGGACTGCCTAAATGATATACAAAATTTCATGGCTGCAAATAAACTCAAATTAAACCCAGACAAAATGGAATTCATCCTTATTGGTTCAAAATACAGTCGTAAACAACTTCATTCGCTTTTTCCCACTGATATTCTTGGGAATAAATTGGCACCTGCCTCAAATGTCAAAAACCTAGGAGTGGTGTTCGACCCCAACCTGACCCTCACAGATCACATTTCCCAAGTCATTAAGTCTACTCGGTTCCATATAAGAGATTTATATAGGATTCGTCATCTCCTTGACCTTAACACAGCAATACTCCTTGCAAATGCTCTCATCAGTAGCCGAATTGACTACTGTAATTCCCTCTTTGCCTCACTCACTCTTTCTGAGCTCAAGAGGTTGCAGGGTGTTCAGAACTCCCTCTGTCGAGTAGTCACTAGATCCTCGAGGTACACTCATGCAACTCCAAATCTGGAAAAACTACATTGGCTACCAGTCAAATACAGGGTTCTTTTCAAAATTGGGTTGATCACATATAAGGTCATTAAGTATGGTCAACCTGTGTACCTCAAGGATAAACTTCATCCATACACCTCATCAAGGAACACCAGACGTAGCAGTCCAAAATACAAATTCCTTCAAGTTCCTTCTTTTGACTCTAAAATACATAAGTCTCATAAGTATCTTACCAAATCTTTCAGCCATCATGCACCTGTTTTCTGGAATTCACTTCCTGTCCATGTAAGAACCAGTCCATCTGTCACATCCTTCAGGAAGCACCTGAAAATCCACCTTTTCAAATCTGCTTTTCCGACCTAGCTTTCTTCCCCACGTTCACACCCACAACCATCGGAATACAGACCTGGACACGTCCCCCACTTATGACTCGGATATTTATATATGATTAGTTAGTGCACTGAGTTCCCCTTTGGGGAAGATATTGCACCTGCAAAGCAGTAGATTTAGATTTAGATTTAATCACTGCAAGATGACATCTACACATCAAGATGAACTTTTTGACAAATTGAGGCTCTTTGGTTTTTTATTGAGTTGAATATGTTATTTTTCATCATTATTTCTAGATAAAGAAAACATCATCTGATGCACAGATATTCAACCGTAGCAAACTGAGAAGCAAAATTGAGAACGGCACCTTGGGACTACCACTACCAGAGCCACTGGGATCTGGAGGGCCAAATCTACACTACTTCCTGTTCAGTGACGATGCCTTTAGCTTCATGTCGTGGCTGGTCAAGCCCTACAGCATAAGACACCTCACCAGGGAAGAGAGAATAGCCAACAACAGTATATCCAGGGGCAGGAGGGTGGTCGAGAACGCCTTTGGAAAATCAGTGGTTAGTGGTTATGGAGTAAAGGCCAGCAGTTGTGAGGGACATTGCGTTAACATGTGTGGTACTACATAACATAGTGAGAAGACATCAGGGTGGAGCAGACAGGCCATCCACCCCAGCAGACATACAACCCCACAGGCTGGCCAAGTGGTGAATGGACCCAATGAGAATTTCAGAAACCCATCAAGGGAGCCCAAACATCAACGACACCTACTGAGAGATTACTTCAATAACCTATGGACACTGGCTGGACAGGAGGAAAGGATTTAAAAAGACTGTGAATAGCACTAGCTGTCATCTTTAAGTCCTTTTGAGGACTACCCAATTATTGCAAGAACTTTTATTTTAATGGTGTTACAAAAATACTAAACCAAGTTGCAACTCATATTCACCCAAATCCCAACATCATTTGACCCAAAGTTTTAATCTATATCCATCCCCTTTCCACAGAAAAAAATCCAAAATATATAAAGATTTAAACCCAAGTCCTGTAATATCAAAGTTCGAACTCCCAACACATTTATTTAGAATTTCAGATCTACATCTTTATTTATTTTTTTTATGCAAGCAGATTTATATTCTTTTATAATTTTGAAGCAATTTCAAACTTAAGTAAATGTTTTCCTTCAAAGATTTTTTAAAGGAGATATTGTTTGAAAGTTAAACCCAAAAAGTATAAAGAATTATCAGTGACCAAAGTCACTCTGAATAAAATGTCAGTCATCCGGGACAAAATTAAGTCAATCAGTCAAATGTGTTGTTACTCAGTCAGTCCGAAGTTTATCTGTCAGTCACTGTAGCAGTCAATGATGTGTCATAGTATCTGTCAGTCTAGATCAATCGTCAGTCTTTGTATGTATTTGTCTTTGTAAGTCAGTCTGTCAGTCACTCTGTCAAATATGTTGGTCAAGGTAGTCGGTGGTCAGTGTTTCAGTATGTTTGTCAGTCCATGCACACATTCATTCAAAAGTTATTTTAAGCATTTTTAAAAGTTGTTGTTGTTTTGGTTGTGTTTGTTTGAATTCATTCTCACTCACTCATTCACTTAATTTTTTATGTGTTTGGGGGTGTGTGAGGTGTTGGGCAGTGTATTTTTTTGTTTTGGGAGAACAACAGAGGTGATAATTGCTTTTGGAAGATTTGGGTGGCCCTGAGAAGGGCTTTTTTGGTGTGAGCAGTCCTGACAAGGACTTCAAGCAGGCTAAATCTGCTGATTTAGGCTGACTCTGTTGGCTGGACTGGCTGAGAGGTCTTGCTTGTTCTTGCTGAGGGGTAGTTGGCACTGGTGATGGTGCTGGTTGAAGTTGAGAAGGTAAAAATGGTTGTGGTGTGTTGATCTGCTGGTACTTCAGTAGGGATGGAATACTCCTGAAAAGGCCTGATAATCCAGAAGTGTTGTGCTGACTGTCTTCAATTTGTCTGGATGCAACGGATCGCAGGTTAAAAGTCTTTGTTGGGCTCAATGCAAACATCAGTTGTCTGGAAGGCCGAGGCTGCTGGTCAACCATAACAACAAAGGACGCAGGCTGTGTTGATGGTGATGATGATCTCTGTAGTGGAGCTTTCGCCATCTCTGTTGGAGGTTGTGGTGCTGCTACTTTGCTTGGCTCAACAGCTTGTGTTGAAACTTGTGGAGTATTGTGAGGATGTATTCACTTCCTGCGGTGGTCTGTGTGGCTTCTGGAAGTTGAAAAGTACTTGCACCTGTTGAGTTTTTGTGACCTGTCTCTTGCAGTCTTCGGTCTTGTACTGTATTCCACTAAGACGTTTCACTGTCTCATTCCTGAATGTCAATAAGTCTCACTATTCCAGGTGCCCAATGTCAGAGTAGAAATAGTTGCAGAACAACTGTCAAGGATTTGGAGTAGAATCATGTTCTGCACCCTATTGACTATTGATCTCATCTGCTGGTACTGATCTAAAACTGAATCTTTAGCAGTGGTGCTGGTGACAGCAGTTGGTCTATGTGAAGGGCTTGTGGTTGATGAGTAACATCTGAAGCCATGCTGATTTCTATCTAAGAGTCAGTCTCTTGTGAAGTGTCTGGAACTGATGCTGTAGCTGTGATCCCCGACGGTCTCAGTGGTGACTTAAACACAGAAGATTTAGACATTCCCTCCCTTCTGATGTGACCTCGCAGGAAGCCGAAACTGTTTTGCAACCAGGTTTGCCTTTCAGTGCTCTTCACTGCAGTTTGTCCTCACTTTATGTAGGTGAGCTTGCCATATCTGGTGCGTTGAGTATCGAACCACTTCTTGACATCTTGACAGATAAATTCGCGGAAACTGCTATTCTTTCCCACAATCCCTCCTTCCTCTGCTTTCCAGACTTGGACGTTAAAGTTCCCCACTGGCTTGGAAAAGTTACAGGCCGGCTAAAGTTACTAACTGTACAGTATTTTTTCCCACAGAGTCTGTCATCATGTACAGTCCAGATAACTGTATCTGGGACAAGCCAGATGCATGATACAGACAGGCCTGTTGTATTAACTGACAAGGAAGGAAGTGTAACTGACAGGCCTTTAGCTTAACCGACAAGGCTGTTGCTAGGTGGATGTACTCAGGGTCTGTTACAAGGGTCTGAAACAGTTGTAGAAATATCAAACACCGAACCTTACCAACAAGCCTGGAAACTACATCCGACTGTAACAGGCTATGTAAACATTGGTCCCGACTCCAAAAAAGACAGTTACTGATGGGTCAGCTCCAGTAGAACACCTGCATAAGATACAGATTAAGCACTATAAAAGTACAATTGGAATTTCAATCAAAGTCATATCAGGACAGGTTTTCACTGCACTTAATATGTTGCCTTGAGTTGGTTTTGAACCAAAGACCATAGATGGACAGCCACGTGACTAAATACTGCAATTTTATTGGCTTACAGTGTAATGTCAGGACTATTCTTCTTAGTCACCACTCAGTCACTGTTGTCTCTTCATTGGATGTTGGTATGTTGCAGTTGTGATGCTAGGCAGCAGTCATAGAGCACAGACCTCCCATCATGATGCATTTAAAAAAAAATTGAGATTTTTTTGTATGCAGAACATGATTACCTATTTCAGAAATCATTCCCACCATAGCTTCTTACTACCGAACACCGGACCGCCTCCCCGGAAACGACTCGGAACATGTCTAATGTCTCATGATTTATGCCTTACGGATTGGATGGTGTGCCTTAGAATCCGCTGATACGGAGATTAAGCACCTGGACAACTGATTGATTGATTGATTGATGTGGATCTGTCCTGAAAAGTAATCATTTATCCCATTAACCAAACCCTGCCTGCATAAAAATAAATCATGACAACCTGCTTATTACTTCTTTGCAAAGTAAAGTGGAAAGTCAAAGTCATAGAAAATTGTATTGTGACTAGGGGTTTTTTGTTGGCAGAATATTATCTTGATCTTTTCCATTTTCTGAGTAATGCTCTGTACTGATCACAATTTAATGGGCTACTTCAGGAATTAATGCCCCTGTTCCACCAAAGGATTAAGCCCCGATCCTGTCGGCGACCCTTAATCGTGCACAGTCGGTTGAAAAAAGACAAAAATGGGCGGGAATACTGGGTCGGTACTGAAGTCTGGGATTAAGAACAGATCGTCCCCAGGACGCCTCAGGACACCTCAGGACGCCTCAGGCGGCCGCAGACAGTCCCCGACTGGTCTGGGACTAAGAACCGACTAAGCCAGTTTTCGGGTCGGTTTCAACCACGATCCTGTCGGACACAAACCGACTGGGTCCCAGGACGCCTCAGGCCTCCTGGGACTAAGAGCCGACTAACACACGATTAACTACCGGCGTCCTCAGGCGTCCTCAGGCCTCCTCAGGCCTCCCCAGACCACGATCCCCGATTATTGTTTTGCAAAGTTGCTGGATTTTCTGGGTATATATATATAAAATTTGCGATCTAATCATCATTGCTTTTCTAGGAACACACCAGGATGCCACCTTTTAATGGAAGACAGATTCAACAACAACTTAGGGCTTTCTTGGTTTTTATTCAGTTACAAATAATCATGTATTTCCATTTCTTACGTCGACCACAGCAACCACCACCAGCACCACCAGCACCCATACAGAGACCTAGAAGAAAGCACAACATGTGGGTCAGGCCATGGCTACTGCAGAGATAGGAGAGGGGGCCTACCACAACATTATGGCTGATCTGTATGCCACAGACATTCCAGGATTCACCAACTACATGAGGATGACCCCAGAATTTTTTGAAATGATAAAGACCAGACTGGAACCACACCTTGCCAGACAGGCCACCAACTACAGAGCACCAATCAGTGTTGGGGAGAAGTTAGCCCTCACCATATCTGGCCACTGGAGAGTCATACACATCATTATCATGTCAGTTCAGGGTTGGAAGATCCACCATTTCCAAGTTTTTACCAGAGGTCTGCAGGGCCATCCAGGATGAGTTCACCAGAGAGTACCTCAAATGTCCTACTACCCCAGATGAGTGGAAAGAACTGGAGAGGGCATTCAGGATCAGGTGGAATGTTCCACATGCCCTGGGAGCCCTGGATGGGAAGCATGTGGCACTGAAGAAACCCAAGAACACTGGAGCCCTCTACCACAACTACAAGGGGTTCTTTTCCATTGTGATGTTGGCCCTGGTAGATGGACAGTATAAGTTCAGATGGGTGGATGTGGGTACAGCTGGATCTTGCTCAGATGCCCAGATATTTAATGCCTCTCAGTTGAAGAGGAGGATTGAGGATGGCAGGATAGGCTTCCCTGACCCAGCTCCTATAACCCAGGGTGGTAGAGATGTCCCCTACTTCATTCTGGCAGACGATGCTTTTGCCCTGAAGACCTGGCTCATGAAACCCTATGGCAGAAGGCTGTTAACAAGGGAGGAAAGGATTGCCAACTATAGAATATTGAGGGGCAGGAGAGTTGTGGAGAACGCTTTTGGCATCCTGGTCTCAAGATTTAGAGTCATGAGGACCACCATTGAACTACCCCAAGAAACAGTTAGAGAAGTGGTCATGACCTGTGTGGTTCTGCACAACATACTCAGAAGTCAGTATCAAGGTCAACCTGCTGGTCAGCAGCCTGGGGATGATGATGATGATGATGATGATGATGTACCTGGTGATTGTGGATTGATTGGTGGTGCTGCTGGTGGTGGCCAAGACAGAAACCCTGCTAGAGAGGCCAAAAGACAGAGGGATTACCTGAAGGACTACTTCAATAATGAGGGAGCAGTGGCCTGGCAAGATGGCAGAATATAAGTCCTGCTGCAGTAAACAGTCCTTTTCAGGACTAACTGTAACAGTCCTTTTCAGGACTACCAATTATTCCAAAAACAATTAATCAGCTATGCTTGCTACAGACGGACAAACCCCATGCCAAACATAACTTTTTCAGACGGACAAACAGACAAACCCCATGCCAAACATTACTTTTTCAGACGGACAAACAAACACAAGTCACTCACCCAACAATCATACAAACCCAGTGTTAAACAAGAGCCAAACACAAAGTCACACATAATATCCTAAAATGAATTATTTTTTTATATATTTGGAAATCCACCTCCTAATTTCACCAATTAGATTTTGTTCATGGGTTGGAAATTTATTTTTAGCAGAAATGTTTCTATGGAAATCTTCAATTTTAAATCTTCACCTCTAATCACAAAAATGTGGAAAATATAACCATAAAACAAGTTTTGTTTTCAATAGTGGGTTATTGTGTTTTCAAAATAGTTTGTCAGTTCGTTGGCATGGGTTCTATTTAATTTTGGTTTTTTTGTGTTTCTTGGTTGGTGGTTACTGGGGTTGGGTTTATTATTGGTAGTTGGATGTTGGGTTTCTTACTGGGTTTGTTATTTGGGGGTTATGTTTGGTATTGGGTTTGTCTGTTTGTGGGTTGGCAAGTATGTAATAATGCCTTTTAACTCTAGGGGAGGTGTAAGTGTTGGACTTTTGAATTAAACATTTTAAACTATCCCAAGGATTTTAAGCTAAAAATGGGCTGATTAATGGCCATATTGGGAGTTATTTTTAATTTTTTTCTGTGGCCTTTTATGTTATGTGTGGTACCATGGGTTATTTGTTTCATGTTTGGGGTGGTGTAAGTGTTGGACTTTAACTTTTTTTTCTTGTGATAAGTATTTGTACTGAACTTTTTTGTTTTGGGAGGGGAATTGGAATAACATGTAGCTGAATAATTGTTTTTGGAAGATTTGGTGGCCCTGAAAAGGGCCTGGCAGGTCAAAGACCCGCCCTGACTGGATGGCTACTGAGGAGGCTGCTGCTGCTGTTGAGGCGGTGCTGAAGTGGTGATAGTAAAGAGCTGCTGCTGCGGTTGCTGCTGCTGCTGAGGCTGCTCGACGATCTGTGTTGATGTCAGATCTGGTAGCTGGCTTAAGATTCCACTCAGATTGTGTCTGCTCCCTTCGTCCTGTACAGTTAGGACAGATGTCGGGTTGCTGAAGCCAATGGGGCTTGGTGTATAGTACACAAAACTGCTGCTAGCTGCTGCTTGAGTGGAACTAGATGCCTGTGGAGTGGTTGTTGGCAGTAGGCCGACCCTCTGGGACTCTGTGGTAACAGTGGCTGATCTTCTGGGCAATGGCTGACATCTGCGGTTACTCTTAATAGTTTCGATGTCTCTAAATATCTTGCCCTTTAATTCTTCAAATTCTTCTTGAGTCATCTTTTCGGCCTCTGATGCCACATAGTCAAAGAAGGGCTGCCTGTCTGACTTCTGATGCAGAAAACCTGAGATAAGTGTCCTCATCTGCTCAAAGTGTTCGAGAATCTTGGAGTCTGTAGTTGAAACGGGCGTTGATGTAATGATGGACTGACTCCTCTCCCTCAGGACACTGGACTCGAGGTGTTCTGTGTCAGTAGTTGACCCACGTGATTCGTCCTGCCTGCTGGTATTTGAACTGGCCTCAAAACCTGAACTTCTGTTGGCCCCCTTTCTTCTGATGTGGGTTTTAAGAAAACCCATCTGTTGGTAGACCCAGGACTGTCTCTTGGTCATCTCCCTCGGGGCTTGGCCAGATTGGAGCTGGGACAGCTTCCCATAACAGATTCGCTGGGACTCGAACCAACGTCTCACATCAAAGGGCTGGAGCTTCAGTTCCTCAGATATTTCTGCCCAGAGAGCCTCTCTTCTGGTCCTGTCGTCGAAACATGAATGTTCCTTGTCATACAGTTCAGGGTGCAGCTTTACAAATTCCACAATGGAAACTTCCTGGCTGTCTGTAAAAGTGGCACACACCCTGGCTCTCTTGGCTGAAGAATGGCACTCCGGATCTTCTTCACACCTCTCTTCTTCTTCTGCCACAGCTTCCCCAATAGCTGGACCTTCCTGAATCTCCTCCCCCTCTCTCCTCTCAGTTCCTTTTTCTGTAATAACTTCACTCCTCTCCTCTACTTGACTTTCCTTCTCCCTCTCATTCATCTTTTTCCTTCCTCTCTTCCCTCCTTTCTCTTTCCTCATAATCCAGTTGACAAAATAATAAAAAAAATAGTAAAATGTGTCTCCTAACTGTGAAATTTGCCTTAAGCTCAAGTAAAATATATATAAAATAAAAACTGAAAACCCCTACAAATCAGTGACACACGTCTCTCAGTAGCCAAACAGTAAGTAACAACGAGAATGTGTGCGCGGTCGCTTATATAGTCACAGACCTGCTCATTGCCTCGTTTTAATTTCCAACGCGCGGAAAACAGTCGGTTCTTAATCGGTTGTTAGTCCCAGGCCGCCTGGGGCGTCCTCAGACCGTCGAAGACTAAATTTGTGCTGTCCCAGGCATCCTGGGGAGGCCGGTTTGGATCGGTTAGGGTCGGTTACCCTTAGTCGGGGCTTAGTCCCAGACCTTGATTTTTGGGTCCCAGGACACTGCAGACGGTCTGAGGCTTCCGGGGACTAATGCAACCGACCCACTTTCACACGCATGAAATTCATACGCATCAGATTTGAGTCTGGGATTAACAACTGGCCTCCTGGGACTAAGCTACGGAGGTCTGGGACTAAGGGTTGCAGGCGGCCTGGGACAACACACGACTGTGTAAATTTGGGTCTGAGGAGGCCTGAGGACGCCTGGGACTGGACATTTTGTTGACGGTGGGAAATATGAATCGGTTGTAGTCGTGAGAAATATCAAACATGTTTGATTTTTCCCATGGCCCCAACCGACAACAACCGACCCTCACAGAAGGTCTGGGACTAAGCAAATATTTCAAACCGACCCTCAAAAACCCTTAATCGGGAGCCTTAGTCGTGTGGTGGAACACCCACATGAAGGTCTAACCACACTTTTCGTGTGCATCGGGGGATATGTTTCAAGTTTGACATCAGCCAACATATTACCAACTTGGAAATTGCAATTAGTTGAAGAGAAATTTAATTTTGTGTGTAAAAAATCTTTCGAATATTCAGATATTAATGTATTTTCCACAATTCAGTACGTTTTTAATTTATTTATTTGGGGTTTTACGTCGCTTTCAACACTGTACAGGTCATATCACGACGGGTAGTTGGAAGGGCAGAGGAAACCAGTACATATAGTTCGCTAGGGTTCTGTACTGTAAACTGCCGACCAACGGCAAGCAACTACCAGCTTTCCCACTTACGGCCATGACGGGGATCGAACCCCGGCCGCAGAGGTGGGAGGCGAGAGTGTTACCACTCTGCCACCGTGGCCCCCAGTACGTTTTTAAAGATAGATGTAATGGATGTATTGGAACAGTTTCATAATATAATTAAATCAGTGATTATAAGTCATTAGTTAACATTAATAATGAGTTATTGTATACTAGAACATCTCCCCCCTCTATTTCTTGACCAAATGTAAATAAAATGTTTTTAAAGAGAGATATACACCCAGTTAGGGGTGGATATAATATTTTGTTGGAGTATTTTGATTTGCCTATGTATACTGTATACATGTCACTAACTGTCATACTTGCTAATAAGTATTTAACTACTGGGCTCCATAGAAGTTGCGGCTCCTATCTTACAACACCAGACACAGTAGACCCGATGAGAAGTGCCAGTAGGAGGTTTCGATTGTTGTGACTTGCTTTTGCTGTGAGGCAATGAATCAAAGTCAGAATAATGTTGATACTTATCCTTATCAGAAATTTCGAAACCCCATTATTTACTCCATTAAGGAGTTGATGTTTTTGAATGCATTCGTCTGTCGGTTTGTCTGTATTGGTGCTAACCTCAAACTGATCTTTATGAATATTTTATGTGGGTAGGGCCTTGCTGGAGGAAAAAGTGATTAAGTCCTGGGAAAAGATCCGGTTCATAATCTGATAAATAAACATCCCAAGTACCAATGTCCCTACCAAGTATCAACTTCCTACACCTTACGGTTTCCGAGATATAGCCAGGACAAGATTTTAAAGGTCAAGGTCACTATGGCAAGGTCAAATCAAGGTTACACCATGATGTTGCAACAACAACAACGGTAAACATTCTGTGCAGTGAATGGCCTGAAAACATGGAGATTCCAAGATGGCATGACATTAAACGAAATTGACTACATATGCATTTCTAACAGATGGCAGTCATTCCTGCAAGATATAAGAGTAAGAAGAGGAGGCAATGTGGAGTCAGACCACTATATGCTAGCAGGAAAACTCCATCTAAAGCTAAAAAGGTATGTCAGCCTCTTTGCTGTAGAAAACCTGAGAGATGCAGTAACAGCTGCAAAATTTAGGCTCAAACTAAGAAATCGATTTGAAGTGCTCAAACATTCACATGATGTAGAGGAGGAGTGGGATCGAATGAAACCTGTGTGAATGAGACAGCTGAAGAAGCGATTGGTAAGAGAAGGGGAACAAGGAGAAGAACAGTGAATCACCCAGGATACATGGAAACTAATTGATGAAAGGAAAGAAGCCAAGTGGAAGTGTGACCAATCAGCGCACGGAAATAAGAAGGAACTTAACCAACAGTATGCAAGCCCAGACAAGAAAGTGAAGAAGAGCTGCAAGAAAGACAAAAAAGCTTTTATAGAGAAGAAAGAAATGGAAGCAGAAGAGGCTGCTAAGAAAAATGATTCTGAGATGCTATTCAAAATTGTCAAAGAACTAACAGGGGTCAACAGTAACAACAAAGTACCAATCAAAGACAAGTAGGGAAAGTTCTCAGCTTGGAAGAAGAACAAAATCAAAGATGGATAGAACATTTTAGAGAGCTACCATACCAACCAGACCCACCATCATTCTTGAACTTTGATAGCCATGAAGCTATGTATCCACTAGAAGTCAACACTGATGAAATAAGAATTACAGAGGTCTTAAAAGCTATCAAGACACTGAAAAAACAAGGCTCCAGGAATTGATAACATCACACCAGAGTTACTGAAGCATGGAGGACCAGATATGACACAAGAACTCTGCCATCTATTCAACATCATTTGGAATTCTGAAACTGTACCAGATAAATAGAGAAAATGCGTGATTGTCAGGCTACCAAAAGGGGGGGGGGGGGATCTAAGCATCTGCAACAACTGGTGAGGGATTACACTGCTATCAGTCCCTGGGAAAGTTCTCTGTTCAATACTTCTGAACAGACTTAAAGACCACCTTGATAAAAGACTTCGAGAAGAACAAGCAGGATTCCGCAGTGAAAGATGATGCAGTGAGCAAATATTAACATAAAGAAACATCATTGAACAAAGCTGTGAGTTCAATCAGAAGGTTTTCATAAGCTTTGTGGATTTTAAGAAAGCATTTGACAGCATTCATCGAGAATTAGTATGGAAAATAGCCAAGGTCTATGGCATACCAGAAAAGTACTTCAACATATTCAAAACCTGTACTTGAATTCCAGCTGTTGCATAAGAACAAACTCTGGCCACACAGATTATTTTAACATCATGACTGGATTATGACAGGGCTGTATTATTTCACCGTTGTTATTTCTCCTCACCATTGACTTTGTCATGCACCAGGCCATATCTGATCCCCAACATGAAATTTCCTGGAACACCAGACGTCTTACTGATTTGGATTTCGCAGATAATTTAGCCTTAATCGTTGAAACTGTTAAATCTCTACAATCAATGACTCATAATCTAGCAAGTACAGCAGCCAAAGTAGTTCGATGATCAGTACAGAAAAGACCAAGGTAATGTTAGTGAGGGAGCAACAATCAATGGCTCTTAAAATAAACCAACAGGAAGCAGAAGATACAGAAAATTTTACCTACCTCTGAAGCAGCATCTCAAACAAGGGTGCCACTGAATGGAACATCTCATGCCGACTAGGTAAAGCAGCATCTGTATTTCACAGCGTCTAAATCATAAATGTTTGATCAATACAGTTGAAAATGGTGGCATAAATCTTGTAGATATCAGATGAAAAATATCAGCTCTAAAGGCATCATGGATATGTCGGTGGTCAAATGAAGCACCTTGGGTAGCTTTAGGAAACTATTTCTTACAATGCACTGGCTGTAATTATGACATGTTCTTGAATATGAATATATGTTACACCAATGACTCTATACTGAAAAAATGGCCAAAATTCTACAAAGAGGCTTGGCTTTCCTATTACTCATGTAGACCTAAAACTGAAATACAAGACCTATCCCCTTATAATTTCTTAACTAGCATCATATGGGGCAATAAATATTTTCAATTTAAGGGAAAATGTTTATATTTTAAAAACTGGATTAATGTTGGAATTGTCTATGTTAAAGATCTCTTTAATTATGAAGGATGTTTTTTGTCAGAAAGTGATTTGCTTTCTATTCTTCCAGTGAAAAGAAATAGGATATCAGAATATAGTATAATTAAAACTGTTTTTTCTCCATTAGCAAAATTATTTTGTACTGAAACAGCTCATTATATAAGAATTCCTAAAATGACATTATTTTTTAATGGTAAGAAAATGGTAAATATAAAACATGTAAAAAGTACTGTGTTTTATAATATATTAGTGCAAAACAGGAACAAGACATAAAATGGAAAAACAGTGGAATCTAAAATTTAAAAACAATTATCAAAAAAGCGATTGGCAAAATGTTTATTTAAGGAAGATCAAATCAATTCCCTGTAAAAAGATTGCTGAGTTTAATTACAAATTGCTTCAAAATTTATTAATCACTGGATATATTCTGGGCAAATGGAATAAAAATATATCATCTACATGCACATACTGCCATGAAAATGACACCCCTGAACATTTGTTATTCTGTTGTAATCGTACAAAAAGAATTTGGGAAGATATTAGCTATGCTCTGAAACTCAAGTTAACATAAACACCTTGCTTTGGGATTAGATGAGGATGGTATGCAAAATATAAACACTGCAAGGAACAATATCATATCAGTAATTGCTTATGGGATATATTGTACATGAGTTAAATGTGAAGACTCAAAACAGTCTTATAAATATATTAGTCTTAACCAGAGTGTAAAACATTACATATACCATTACAATTGTATATTTCAAGCATGTGAAACAAAGAGGCCTTGGTTCAATATTTTTAATAATTATTGCAATAAGATCTTATCACTGTGGTAGTATGTAATATAATAGTAATAAATAGTGTTCTGTATCATACTGTGTATGTTTACGCAATGTAAACATAATACAGTGTAATAAAATAGTAATAAATAACATTCAATATCATACTGTGTATGTGTCTACGCAATGTACAGTCTTGATGGTGGGGTTTGATACTCTCACCCACCCAGGACTTCTAAACTTTTGTTTAAATTGTTTTGAAAAAG
This sequence comes from Sabellastarte sp. h YS-2021, assembly GCA_964017235.1. Taxonomy (NCBI): domain Eukaryota; kingdom Metazoa; phylum Annelida; class Polychaeta; order Sabellida; family Sabellidae; genus Sabellastarte; species Sabellastarte sp. h YS-2021. Next base: position 79,477,971 of record OZ024935.1, on the reverse strand, counting down.
AAGAAAAAGTGACACTATTATATGTACAGTAATATTGTGTAGCATGATGGCTGGTCTTCCTTCTCTTACACCTAAGGCTGTCCCCCCTGTAGGTGGGAGATTTATGGTTGCCCAGCCATTTTAAGAATTTGCTTCTTTTGCTTTCTTATTTTTGTCAGAATATTTAGTTAGTTTTTTCACAGTTTATGTGAGTGATTTAAAAGAGCTTTACAAATATAATTTCATACTGTGTATGAATGGCACTGTAAAGGGAATTGATGGCAGGTTTGCTACCCTCGCCTGCCCAATCTGTATTTCAGAGACTTAGCTCCATTTGGACATCAAATCACATCTCTATGAAGAGCAAACTGAGCTTGTACAAGTCTCTTGTTATGCCAGTGGCTATTTACGCCAGTGAGGCACACAAGCTTGATGTATGCCATAACAGATATCTACAGAAGCTACTCAAAATATCATGGCGAGATCATGTTACAAATGATGATGTGTGTCAAAGATCAGGACCACAGAAGCTGAGTGAAATTGTAAAAGAACGTCATTTGAAAATGCTGGGTCACATCCTAAGAATGCCAGCAGAAAGACTACCAAAAGCTTCACTAAAGTGGACACCTATTGGAGGTAAAAGAAAAAGGGGCAGACCAGTCACCACCTGGAGAAGAACAATTCAACAAGACCTTCAAGACATGGGGATAAGTTGGGAAGAGTCCACGACTATAGCTGTTGACAGAATCAAATGGAGAGCTGTTGTTGCCCAGTGTTCCAACCGGAGCTGGATGAACTAAACTGAACTAACATATGTAAGTATACAAGTGCACTATTTATTTATTGGGGTTTTACATCACTTTCAATACTGTATAGGTCATATCATGATGGGTAGTTGTGTGGGCAGAGGAAACTGGCACATACAGCTTGGTCAAGGTTCTGTACTGTAAACTGCTGACCATCGATAAGCAACTACCAACTTTCCAACATAGGGTCTGGGTTTGAACTGTTGACCTCAGACGTAGGAGGCAAGTGTGTTACCACTGTTTCATCGTGGCCCCCTACAACTGCACTAAGTCAAAGTTATAATATAAATGGCAATACAGACACATATGAATACCCGAACACAAAGCCATCTGGATGGCAATCAATCCTCCCTTTACGGTGTATCATGTGGTTTAATAAAATCGACACATTTACTGGACTGTGTTGGATCCACAGACACATGAATAATACTTATACTATCTATACAACAATGATAACGAGTTTAAATTACTCGCCAAGTATAAATTCAACTAAATATATCATGAAGACTAAATTTCTGCAAGCAAGATGACAATGTTCTGTCCATGCATTTGAAGATGATTTCAAATTGTATGTGTATGCTCCTAGATTGACTTTAAAATGACTGAAATTACTGACGAGAAGGAAGCGCCAGTCGAAGAGCTAGTTAGCACAGGTAGCCATGTGCGCAGGTTATTTTAACAAGCAGTCCATAGCAACTCTAAACTGGAATAGAATATAGCATGCTTGCAGACATTATGCTCTATTCTTCACAGACTGGGCACCAGTCTATTTTAACAAAAGTGGGACTGGTATCTGGTGACCTTCACCTAGTCTAGTTTCTCTGGCAGTCTGATTTTCACAAATCAGGAACCTTCATGATTCTTTTTTGAATAATTTAATTACTTACATCAATTTTGTATGTGCAAAAATCGGAGTTATGACATGAAATATTGTTGATAAAATAAAATAATAAATAGGTTTGACAGTTTGTTTAAAGCAAAAAACGTTTTTTCGAGTGATAATCAGAGATTTACAACACCTAAATTGGTGCACACTTTTTTGGACATATTTTACTAAATTATTATGCGATAAGATTATTATGCAGTCATAAAGGCGTTAAGCCTCTCTTACATCCCATCATAAGTAATTAAAGAGAAAAATCGGCTGATTTGCAAGGGACACTAAAGCTACATGTGCAGTTTTATAACAGAATATCAAGGTCACAGAGATCCTGCAATGAAAATTGGCATGCACATTATTTTCTGAGTGCATGCAATATGGCTACAAACACATCCATGGCTCAAGGGAAATTTATGAGAGGCCTGGGCATGTGCGTTCTCCTTCCTAGTGTTGTAAGTGTTCCCCATGACTTCAAGAGTCTTGTATGTTTTTTTTACAGGGTTTGCATGTGCCGTATGCTACACTCACATGTATACAAACCTACTGCGTGGCCTGTAGCCAGTTGCAGCCTGTTCTTGGATATTCAAGAAGTGACACTGTTGTTGTAGAATACACCTTGTTTACACGTGCAAATCTCTGTTATCCCACTACCAGGCTACGCTCATATTTTTCAGCAATATTTTTAGCACACTTACATATGTATACACACAGGATGGGATAAAAGAGAAGCTTAATTAAGAATGCTAACAATACAAAATGACGGTCAATACCAAACCCTTTCTTGATGAGTAAATAGTCTGGGACCCATAGTGCATCCCTCAATGTGTTTACACGTTCGTGGTACATTTCCACTTTTGGGAATGGAACAGTGAGTTTGTGTGCGGTTCATATTTCTGTTTATTCCCAGCTGGGATTGAGCCTAACCTTTTAAAACATATGGCTGTCACATATTTTTCTTCAGTTCAAAATTTCAAAATGGCTGGAAATATAGTATAAGATAAACATAAGTTTACAGAAAACCAAAGCATACACATCTACACAGTACAAAATATAACTCAATGCACATCAAAATGCACATCAAAAGCCAATACACAGAATTCCAAATTGCATGAAAAAGTGACTAGCAGAAATTTAAAATGTAAAGACCCTCTTAGCCTATACATTCAAGGATGGATAATCAAGGCCATACATTTTAAATCGACTAGGGCTTCCAGTTCTTTTACTAATATATGTGTCATGGCAGAAGGTCAAATCTGGTAGAATTTCAAATTCTACTGGTTGAATGTCCATTGTAGGATAGGTAGGTATTACTCTGGTGTTCAAAATGTTCTTAACCTAGTAGATATTCCAATCTAGGAGATTTAGATATTTATGTTTAATATACCACACCCCTCAAGCTCAGAGCGGCAGACTGGGCAAAAACTCTTATGATGTGATTAAAAAACTGAAAGTTATGTCTCAGAGTAATAATCAGAGACAGAAATTTAAGTACAAACATAACTACAACAGATGCAAAGCTTATGAAAACAAGACATGAGGTCTCTTTTTTGTTTAATTTTCCAGAATTAATTGAATTTTATTGCTTGTGCACCTGGCTAAAGTATGCTTGTGTATAGCTGTGCCTGATAAATTTTAATTTTGCTGTCTAGCTTGTTAAACGGTTATACATTCAAGAAAGTAATGCTGATGGAGGCAGACCAATCAATATTACAATGTCACAATAAAAATTTCCAATATATGTGAATTTTTGGAAACAACGGTTAAACTAATTTAGAAAGGGATTCTTTTTCAGTTGCCACATGGCCATTCTTCCAACGTTCAAGCTTCAGTCACATTGTACCATTTTGTAGTCTATGCTATTGAGAAAAGATTTATTGGTATGCCCCATCTAAACAAGGGGTGTTTTGGTCCCCTAGCGCAAGCACAAAGCCATCAGAGACACGAGTAGTTCACTAGAATTTACGAGAGTCTGGTTACACAAAGAAATTCCAACCGAGACACATCCCACAGCTGGTCTAGAACTCAGACGGTCACCCATCCAAGTACTAACATAGCCCATTGCCGCTGTACTTCAGTGAGCAGACAAATACTCATCATGCTGCGCCACAATTCATAAAAGTCCGGAGACAAAAAAAGTGATCTCTAGAAGCGCGCCTTAAAAATACCAGACAAAGTTATTCCTTCAAGCCCCTCTCTTTCAAATATAAAGCATGCAAATCAAACAAAACACTTTTTTTCTAAGTCCTTCAGTTATTATGCACCAACAATTAAACTCACCATTCCATACTTAGTATCATTCCCCTGTTCACACCCATAACCCCAAATTACATACCTACAACGTTCCTTTACAATAACTTTTATCAATTCTTTTGTTAGGTTAGCACACTGAGTTCCCCTTTGTGGGGAATATATTGCACCTCAACTTATTTATTTAGTGTTTTACATCATGCCCAGTACCTTATTGATTATATTGTGATGGGTAGTTTGAAGGGCAGAACAAAACAGCACATACAGTTGGTCAGGTTGTTGTGGTGCCGACCAACAGTAAGCAACTACTTTGGGTTAGGCTGGGATTTGAGCTCTTGGGTCGTATTCTTCAACAGTCTTTGGACTGTTCCGAACTTAGATTCGTATTCTTCAACAGTCTTTGGACTGTTCCGAACTTAGATTCTAAGTTTTTCTCAAGCGTTTACTAACTTAGATCAAAGTGGGATTCATCAACTCTAAGGTCACCTTAGACCTCCACTTAGATTTCAAGCTATCTGTAGAGGTACCTTAAATGATAGAATGTTTTTAAAATATGCAATTTTTTTGCAGGGAATCTTGTGTTTTATTTGATATTAAACTGTGACACAATATTAAAAACAGCATTTTCCCCTCAAGAAAATGAACTTTTTCACCATTTTTAACAAAGCAGATGATTCAGTAAAAAAACAAAGTACACCTTACTTAAGAATAGTTGTGTGGAATAAGACTTTTCCTAAGTCAGATATACTGGTTTCCAAGTTTACTGTTACTGTAAAACGTATATGGAGTTTTCCTAACTCATGAATGTAAGTAATACTTACCAAAGTAGAGGTTGATAAATACCAAATCTAAGTAATACTTTGGTAAGTAGAAAACCATGCCTTACTTGGATCTAAGGTGACCTTAGCAAAGTATTGTTGAAGAATACGGCCCCTGCTCTCAGAGGTGGGAGGCGGATGTATTACCACTGCATCAGTGACCCTATATAGCACCTGTAAAGCAGTAGATTAGATCATTTTAGCCTCATAGGCCCCAGTATATATTGCATAATATCTAGGTCATGAGTCTGCATGTACCAAAAATATCTAACTCACCTAGGTCTCATTTCCGGCTCAATGCATTTCATATTTTAGTAGTATCCATTAGGGTTCATAGGAGTACATAAGTTGGTTTGGAAGTAAAATTTCATTTAAAAAAAAATTTTTCCTTACTTCTGACTGTACATGTTTTTACGCAATACTTTTCTTCTGAAAACATACAACGGATAAGCAAACCACTGTTATGTTGCGGTTGGCACCACACTGCCAAGTAAAACTATTGATTTTAATGTAAAAAGCCGACACTTAGAATATGTTGTCATCATGAATTAGAAACTTGTCACTGTAGGGTTACGGATACACTAAAGGTATAAGGTTTTTCTTAAAAGACCTAAAGCTTGATTAACACTAATGAGTAGAATTTTAATCACTTCTAAATTAATGAGATAATCATCAAAGGCATTTTGTGTTTGAAGAGAGAAGTGGCATTCTGTTTTTAGACAAGGCTATTGAGAAAAGCTGTGATACATCACAAAGTTGACACAAATGATGAAACATCAGCAATAGAAACAAAAATTAAATCTATAGGAAATATACTATATTTCAATGAAACTTTTGCCAGTTTAAAAACACTTTTAGGTAGCTCATCAGCATAATTTATACGAGTACATAAGAAGAGATAACGGAGACAAAAGTTTACAAACATATAGTTTACCAACAATACAGTATAAGTCAGACATGCATGGTCGATGGAAAAATTATAACTGTGGAGGAACTCTATGCCATTTTCTTTGCTTTTGTCTGGCAATATTTGGTATTATATGCGTATATATGACAAAACAGGCCTGCTATGAGAGATCTCAGGCCAATACTTCATATAGAGATGACCATGACAGAGTGATGACAGCACACAGCATCACAAAGAGAAAGGTGCTACTTCTGTCTTCAGCCAGATCTGGAAGCTCATATTCAGGTTATTTATTGGCTAGTAATCCGGAGGTTTTCTATATGTATGAACCATTGAGTGTTTACGAACCAAAGAAAGACTATTTGGTCAGGGAGGATATCATGGAGACTTCAACCAATCACGGATACAAATGCATCAACCAACCGGTTAGTTGTAGACTGGACTACCTGTATTCATGTCAGATTTTGCTATATTTTAAGGAGGCATACTTCCGAATGCCCACTCAGTCTGCTAGGGTATCTTCCTGGTATGGTCGGATATTTGCAGAACTTCAAAAACGACTTAATTTCAACTCCACGCGTGCTGGCCTGGACACTCTCTGTTCTGACCAGTTTAAGATAATAGCAATGAAAACAATCAGAGTAAGCTATATTGAGGATGTTATACCTATGGTGGAAAAAGGACTAAAGGTAGTACAACAAAAGCATTTTATTCTATTCATTAAAATGTAAATAGCTTTGTAGGAAATTTAAAAGCAGACAAGTGATAGTTGTCTGAAATAGCCAAGCCAATTGGTACTGAATCGTGGTGACTTTCAATTGACTAGGTCTTTAATATGACCATAATTATAACATTAGACACATTTGCATAGCAAAATTGATGTAGATCCTCTAATGCGCTGGAATACAAAAGGTACAGTCCTTAACTAAACAACTGTCATTAATAACAAGTAAATAACAAATAAATGTATAAATACATAATATTTGGCAAAAGGCCAGAACCGAAAAATAGCATTAGGACTTTTTTCATTTATTATAGTGATATGTACAAAAGCACATGGAAATACATGAGACATGCCCTTTTTAGCCAGTTCAAGGTCCTCAATGGCCTAGTAGGTTAGCAAGTTTGACATCTAATTATAGACTATCACCTCTGTGTGAGTACTACTCCAACAAGCGGCAGTGCTGAGAACCTGCCCCATTATCACCCTGGCTGTTGAAGGGGACTCATAACCTCAACTTTGAACTATAAACCACTACAAATTAAGATATTTCTGCACATAACAGACTGAATGTAAACAATCAATACCATTCACACAAAAACGGAATATCAATATAAAAAAAACTGATACACATTTTGTGTAAGAATGATATAGCATGAATTTCAACAGTACTCATGCAACATGTCACAATGGCAAACACATAGATAGTTAAATTCTATGCATACCATGGTTTGGAGGGTGGTGTTTTTGTTCTAACATGACGAAAGACGTGACAAGATTAATTTTGAATTAATTTTAAATTAAAAAGAAACTGAAATGTCGTTTTCACTGTGCATCTGCAGTGGGTGGGGGTTATTATGGAATGGTAAATGCCAACATAAGAAATTTGGCAATCAAAATTGTGTGTTGGGCAACAATAAAAATGGACAAAGTCAAATTAGAATTCAAATTTAAAGAAATGAAAAATAAAAAGCAACAATTAAATCAGAAAAAATTCATAAACTGCTGGATAGTGCAATGACCATAAAATACGAATTCTGATATTTTAGTTGTATCAGAGTCTGACAGAATTCTAGAAAAAATGCACTACAAGAAAGTTTATAATGAATTCTGATGATGTGGTTACAATAGTCTGAATTGTAGTCAGGTCACTTTTTTACAAAAGAATTAAAACCAAATTCTGATAAACTAGAGATAAACTAGAGTTAAACTAGAGTCTAAGCTAAATTTGGATGATTTGGTTACAATAGGATCTAACCTGAACTCTGGAATTGGTTACAACACAGTGTACCCTAAATTTTGGCTCTTTCATTATAACACAGTCTAAACTGAATTGTGGCCATTTTGTTACAATAGACTCTAAAGAAAATTCTGGGCAGTTGGTAAAAACAGAGTCCAAACTGAATTCTGGTGACTTGGTAGCATGAGAGCCTAAACTGAATTCCGGTGACATTGTAACACCAGAGCCTAAACTGAATTCCGGTGACATTGTAACACCAGAGCCTAAACTGAATTCCGGTGACATTGTAACACCAGAGTCTAAACTGAATTCTGGTCACTGGTCATATTCTTTGACTACAGTATTTACAGCAATGAAACAACACAGCTCCACACTAGAATATGACATAAAAACTCTGACAGTAGAAAAGCAAGAAAGCCTAATAAATATTAGCAACGAGAGGAGAGTAATTACCTAAATATAATGTTTTGTGTAATTCTGAAGATATTCAAATGATTATGAGAGTGATTTACATTGACAATACATACAATACCCAAAATGGAGAGTTGGAAGCAAGATTGCCCTTAACATCTTAATTTCTACAACAATTTGTCATTGCATATACCATTTTTAGTGCCTCAACCAAAGAAGCTGGTTATTCATGCAAATAGAGCTGTAAGACAATAACTTTTTAATAAAATTCAATAAAAATCAGTTTATATTTGAGCAACTTACAGACTTTCTTCCACAGAAAGTAATTTTATTTACTTTTTCATGCCCAGAAACTGGATATAATTACATACTGAGGATACTGTCAATGTATACTGTGTTAATGGCTATCAAGTTCTGTTATAACTTCTGTCAATAAGGTGATGTTTTTGGAGGGAATGCATTTCTCTTTTTTTTTGTCTGTTTGTTTGCAAAATAACTAGAAAGTTATTGGCAGATTTTGGATGAAATTGTCAAGAAATGTTGACAATAAACAGGTAATTTGATTTGTCGTGTTTCAAGCTTTTATAGGTCCTCAGTGGCCTAGTGGTTAGCAAGTTTGGCATCTAATCATAGGCTGTCACCTCTGTGGGTTCGAGTCCCACAAGTGGCAATTCTGAGGACCTGTCCCAATATGACCCTGGCTGTTGAACGGGACGTAAAACCCCAACTTTGACCTTCAAGCTTTTATAAAACATGATGGGCGACATTATATTGCATAATGGAGAGATAACACCTCATTGCTTTTTAACAGTGAAATGTGGTTTAGTTCAGTATTCAGTCTGCCAAGAACAAAAGGGTGTTTGTCAGTCACCCTCACAATACATTCAATATTGAATTGTTTTCACAACTTTTTCATATTAATTAGTTCACTGGGTACGTTTATAAAGTCTTTTAACTCTGCATGAAAACAACAGTGCATGGAGAAGTACCTCATGGAAAAATACTACCTGGTAAAAACACTGGTGGCGATAATTGGTACCCGCCAATAATTGGTAGTAAGGCAGTAACAATCCAAATTTTTTTTCAGGAAAGTATTTCTGTAAGTTACAGATCCATATTCCATCCATTATCGCTATCCATGGTTAAACTTTGTGGGAGTTTGATCATGTTCAGAGGTATCAAGCTTATTCAAAATTATATTTTCCAAAATAGGAAAACCAGTGATAGGCAAAGTGAAGCAATATTGATTGTGTATTGAAATTAAAAAGACCATGAAACTAATTTAGTGAAAGCCACAATATATTCACAGCAAAGCAAATCTTACAATGATTGCATAGCTTGACTAGCAGTGCCTCAGAGATCATTTTACATAATTTACACAATTCTGCAAGTTTACATAATGAAGTGCCAATTAACCATTATCTTTATATTAAAATAGGTTTTGTGATTGCATTCATAAGCAATATTGGGGGTGTTAACCCTATGCAGAAGGATGCACTTTGTGAGTGCTCTGGTTATAAAATATTTATATATTTATTTGGGTTTGAATGTCGCTTTCAACACTGTGTAGATGATATGATGACGGGTAGTTTTTATGGGTAGAGGAAACCAGTACATAAAGTTAGTCACGGTTCTGTGCTGTAAACTGCAGAACATTGGTAAGGAACTACTAACTTTTCCACATAGGTTCCGGGGTTGAACTGTAGACCTCAGAGGTGGGAGGCGAGTGTGTCAACACTGTGCCACCATGGCACCCTTGTTATAAAATAATTTATCAAGAACATTTTACATACCATTATTACAGTTGTATAGAAATAACACTTGATATTTTGTAGAAATACCACTTGATATTTTAATCCAGTAACCTTAGAAGTCTTTTAAGCACATTTCCAAAGAAACCTTTTTACATTTATTTCAACTAAATGATCATAAAAATGAAAAAAAAATACGCACCAGGAAAATGGAAATAAAAAGTACTAATATTGAACAACATCTTAAATAAAGGAAGAGGTGTAATTTAAATAGGTTAATAGCCTCGTAAGTGTCCAATATTGGAAAATAATAGACTGTTGATTCGGTCCCGTAAACAGTACTTTATTTTCCAATATTGGGCACTTAATTGGCCACTAACCTATACCTAAAGACCAGTTCCACAACAACAAGTCTCAGAGCCTGCATTTGACAGAGATGATGGCTCGTTGTTAGATGTCAAGTTGTTTATCACTAAGCCACCGCAAACTTTCATACGGCTGGGGCTTTTGCTTTCCAAAAATTTGTACATTTTTGGCCTCAGACCTCATTATTCCCCCTTTATGATGGGGAACTATCATTCTGTATCATAATTTTTAAATTTCAAAGCCCGTTAATTAACATCCTAGTCAATTGGGTGTAGATACTTATAACTAAATTATATTTAACCATGGGCTTATTTACCTCTGATATTCTGTTTGTGGCTTCCGGGTCTCTGACTTCTTCAAAATCTTCAAAATTCTGACCCCTTGTTACCCATGGTTACTTGGTTCAGGGTTCACCCTGGCATTATGTTAAAATCATACATTATTACATTATGGTCACAGTTATAATAACAATGTGCTCTTATATGTGTTATTCTTAACTAGTCAGTAAAAGGATTTTAGATGTTAACATCATCAATATGATGATTATTAATGAATTATTAATAAAATTTATTTCTGGCTTCCCCAGGGCAATGGTTTATCACTAAGCCACCGTGAACCTCTACACAGTTGGTCGAGGCCATTGAGAAACCAATTCCAGTTTTCTAGCTCTAACAGTATGCTGATCTCAGAATTGGGAAACAAGTGTTACCACTATGTCAACTTGGCCCCCATTTTTCAGCTTCCTCAGGAGACAATGTTTTGGGTGTGTCAGTTAATGAGGGTACCTACCGTTAATTTCTTTACCTGTGCCTCTTTTTATTGGAATTGAAATGGTAAACAGTATGCAACCCTTTTACTGTTTTGGTCTGAACAAACAGAAACAGACCTATAATGAATTTGCATGTGATGAATATGGAAAAATATAAAAGAGTAGGTTTAAAACCCTCTCACAAGGTACCTACTGTTAATTTAAAAAACATTCCATATTTAGAACTTTTTAGAAACAGTCAATCCTCCTTTTTCTGTTTACAGTTTAAATGATTCAAGAAATAGTAAAAGGTACATTACAATTATACATACAGAGAAACACAAAACAGTAAAGCACCCACTTCCGTTTTACTGTTTTATGGTTTTGAAACAGTGAAAGGGTTGGATACTATACTTAATTTTATTTTCTAGCTGGTCAATGATAAATGTGTAATACACCTTTTAACAGTATATATGCTGGCATTAAGCATCTATAAATATTAGGCCTTTTACTGTTTAATGCAATAACGTTTTAATTTTGTCTTATTTTTGCTCCATTCTGTCTTTTAGGGGGAGGTAGGGGGAGGGGGGGGGACAGCCACGTGCTGGTGAGAACCCACACTTCAAAGGTCTATGATGTCATTCATGTTAGTGATCTCACAACAGTCTGTTCGATATATTCCCTGAAGATTTTGTCACAATGAATCTTTTCAGCAATTATATATATATTTTCATTGTACATTTCATCTAGCCATAATGTAAATTATTTATTTTAAATATAGATAATTTTATACAAATGATGGTGGTTCCTCAATTCTGTAGAGTAACTTTGACATACATACTGATAATAAGGGAGACACAGCACCTTATAAATACTCATAAACAGGTAGCTGGCCCTTTGTCAAATCAGTCTTCAGCAAATTGGCTTTTGCAAACTTGGCTAACATTAAAAGTAAACAATATGACTTGCAATAAGAATACTTTTATAGTGCTTAATCACTAACTTGTGGGAATGACTTAATATCTTGGGATAACAATTTATTAACTCGTGGTAACAAGATAAAAAAGGTAATGAAACAGTTCTGTGTCCCTCCCTGGGCTCCGTACTAATGCTTGACTGACCCTTGACTGAGAAACCTTTAAGTCATTCACAAGTCGTTATTTTTCAGATTTTATGACCACCTTACAGTATACAGCTTTCAATGTCCAAAGAGCACCAAGTAAAATTCATTAAGGTTTTTTCACTTTTGGTCCTGTAAAAAGTAACCTTAAAGTTGCTGTAATAAACTTATTGGCAGGAGTTTAAGGTCACCACAAAGTAGATGTACTCTCCATAGTTTGTTTCATCCACTTACCAAATTTTAATCAATTTTTAAAAATTATTTGCCAATATAAAATCTTTAAAACTCAAACAATACTTTTAAGTTTAGCATTGTGATGTCACAATTAAGACTACTGTGGTTACCAAGGAAATGACCTTGACTTAATTGGCTGTGGGAAAGCATGAAGGACCAAAATATACCTTAAACAGTCAAAGCGAAAAAGCCCATTTTCTGTTTTAAATCCTGACCCTTATACAGTTTTTCTAATTACAATTAGTCATTAGGTAATGGGTAAGAATACAGTATTTCAAAACCATAAAACAGTAAAACAGTTAAACGGAAGTAGATGCTTTACCTTTTACTGTTTCTCTGTATGTAAATATAAAGTACTGAACAGTATGTACCTCGATTATTATCTACCACTACACATTGAATCTGTCTCTTTTAAGCAACAGATTTTTAAATTAACAGTAGGTACCACTGAAAAAAGTCAACTATTTTACCTTTTGATCAATTTACACTCTTACTGTTTTTCAAAGTTGAAAGATCAAAAGGTTAAACTATAGTTTTCGTAGTTTTCAGCTACAAGTGAAAATTCGTGAAAATTGTATTCCACTCATTATTAATTCATCAAATTGCAAGCATACAATGGTAATGGGTAGTTTTCCCTTTTAAATTTTAGAAAATGATATTAGGTAAAGAAATTAACGGTAGGTACCCTCATTGTCAGTTTGTCTGTTTGCCTGTGAATAAATGTTTCTGGTTTTAGTGTGTAGGTAGGTCCTGACCAAATGAAGCAGTGATTAAATGTTGGGGCAAATTCGGATCATATTCTGAATACAAAAAAAAAACCAACAAATTTTCAAAAGTCAAATTTACAATGTATTTTCAATGACTTTGGCTTTGTGGCTGATATTAATACAGAAGTAATAAGATCTTCATAAAACATTCTATGCGGGCAGGGGACTGGTCAAAATCAGGAGTGAGTGTAGGAGTGAAAAATCAAGAAAACAAATCTGCAATTTTTCGAAACACCTCCCCACCCCCCACCCGATAGAGGTCTGCTCTTTCTTATATAAATATGTAATTTGTAATTTTGATTTATTTATTTGGGGTTTTACGTCGCTTTCAACACTGTACAGGTTATATCACGATGGGTAGTTGGAAGAGCAGAGGAAACCAGTACATACAGTTCGTCAGGGTTCTGTACTGTAAACTTCTGACCAACAGCAAGTAACTACCAGCTTTCCCGCTTGAGGCTGTGCCTGGAACCGAATCCCGGCCTCAGAGGTGGGAGGCGAGAGTGTAACCACTCTGCCACTGTGGCCCCTATGTGTAATTTTGAAGGTGCAAGGATAATATTGTCAAAAATATGTTTAAAACATTTGAATCATAAGAAGAGATTTTGTGATTTCAGGTTATCTACTTGATAAGAGATCCCAGAGGAGTTTCCAATTCTCGCCTGAAAATTCACTTCATGAGGGAAGGTGAAGACTTTGTACCCCAACTCCAAGCAGAATGTGGGAAATATCGCAGAAACATAGAATTTCTTTTCAAAGCGAACGCAAATCAAACATTGAAACATATTCTTCAGGAGAACATGGCAGTTGTGAGATATGAAGATGTAATTCAGGACTTCTATACCATTGCACGGAAATTATACAAATTTTTAAATCTGCACATGCCACGGGAAGTTGAAGAATTTGTCAGATCAAATGCCCGCATCAGTTTGTGGGGGCCGCCTAATTTTTCTAAGAACCAATCTGCTTATTCTGAAGAACAAAAACTTCAAAAATGGCGTAAAGAACTTGATTTCCATACAGTGCAACAGATTCAAAATGTCTGCCACTATACAATGGACATACTTGGTTACAAGTTGATAAATAGAGAAAGTGAAATGAAAACACTTGGGGTTTCTGTGATCGGTAAAGTGAACGAGAAATTACCATATTACGTTGATTTAGCATAAATTTGGTGACACCTAGCAGTGTGATTATGACTAAAAACCTAACCAAAACTTTAAGTAGAATGTGTTGGATGTATCTTATGTTTTATTCAACCGCAATAGATGCTCATCAGGAGAAACCCACATGTAAATTTAAAAAGATATATTTGCCTTTAATATTGTTTGTTTGTTAGTTGGTTTGGAGAAGAGATAGGGGCAACGGATTTTATCCTGCGGTTCTGGCATCCTTTGAGCACGATGGGTCAGTTGTTTAAGGCTGTATAAATAACATAAAGATATGTTTTGTGGTACAAATTTTATTAATTCATTAAACCAATGTCACTAAGTACAAAAATAAAGATATTTTATATAGAACGGAGGTATGTGTTTGAACATTTACAGAAAATTACCGAAATGCACATCATAGCAGTTTATCTACAGAATCTTTGCAACTTCAGCAAAAGCAACAAAATAGTACTTGTATTGCACAAGACTGTTCAAAACTGGAACAAAAGCATACACTCAACTTTTACCCACTTTATTCATTAATGTTTTATAATTTATCCTTTTTTTAACAATTGTGCAAATATGTTAGGAGGGTGAGGTTTAGCCTTGCCACTGGTGTTAATGTGTAAAGTAAAGACACGCCTATCTGACTGCATTATAATTATTTTTAAGCATGAGCTCTGGCAAGGCTCGGGCTTCAGGAGATCACTTTTTCAGTTTCTTTTTGTCTTTGGACTTTCATAGATTGTGGCATATAGTGTGATGAGTACCTGTCTCATCACTGAAGTTAAGCAGCAATGGGCTATGTTAGGACTTGGATGGGTGACTGCCTCAGTGCATTAGTCGTGTCTCTGATGGCTTTGCGACCTTGTTGTATGTCACCATATCTTTATTTAGCTTAGCTAGATGAGGAGAATGTCCCCTCATACTAGAAAGGTCTCTCATACGGTGTACATTATGACAAATTACACGTTTGCATTATGATGCAGACAGTCTAGAAGACCGGGCTAGGTGAGGCTATCCAACCCACCATCAAAACTGGACAGTGTCCACCAAACACAGTATAATGTGAGATATGTGCAAAGCAGAAATTTCTCAAGGCCAATATTACAAGTCAGTTTCACTAAATTAAAATAAGACAGAATTAGAAATTAAGTATGAAGCTACTGATGTATCTTTGAAAAAAGAGAAATATTTGTTAAAACAAAATTAACATGATACAACAAGACACAAAACAAGAATCAACCTTTGCTGCACAGGAATGATATTATGTACACTATAAGCTATCATGTAATTGTCCATATAATTTGTTAAATTTATTAACTTTCTTTTCTTTACCTTATATATTTTTGGCAGAATATCTAGTTTACATTTGAAAATGTTAAAAGTTTAATGTAAGCAAATACCAAACTACCCGATCTTTATAGATTGTTGAAAAGAAACAAATGAAAAACAGAGTTTTTTTAAAAAACCCAAATTTACACATCCATTGACATGCTAGTGGACCGGTGTTCACTAGCACAGATAAATAATATCAGATAAGTTTTAAAAAACTTGATTTTTGAATCAGATTTTCCGGTCAGTTCTGGTTCGTATTTACAAAACAACTGATCTGGTTTGAAATTTAATTTTGATTTACTTTTAATCCATGCACCTTGCTAGGTTAACTAACTTTTGAATGAAGACAGATTGTTAAAAATGAACCAATAAATAAACCGTTCAAGTAGATGAACAAAAGTACAGAGCAAAAGAACACATGGCATATTGTTCTTTTTTTAGTTTGAGTGATCACTGCTTTGTGAAGAAATTTGTTCTGCTGACTCCCATAAAAGTTCTCTTCTCAAATTTGATCTTGATCTGATCTTAATTCATGTTAGTGAATAGGACTCCTGATGAAGCATATGCTAAAGACAGTCTCTTAACTTGGGTGCAATGATAGTATTTACTGTAGAGGTCATTCTTCAGGCTGACTTGAAGAGCAAAAAGGTGTAGCTGGTCAAGAATGCCAGGAGCCGTAAATGATTGAAACATATGCAATATACTGTCTGTCAACACTAGTGTCATGGATGTATATTCTATATAATGGTCACCCTTCAGACTGACGTGAAGAGCCACAAGGCAAAGCTGGCCAAGATCAGGAGCAGTGAATATTTCAAACCATTGACTCCACTCACACATGTTGGTACATCTTCAGACCAGCTCTCGTCTTCTTGGCAGCTGATGGACGATTCTCCAGAGAGCTCGTAACCAGATTCACAGTAGAAGGTAGCAGTTGAACCGTATTTTGTTCCGTATGAGTAGCTGATGAGGCCATGCTCTAAGGTAACAGCCCCACAGTCATTTATTTCACAGGTAGGCTCTTCAGGAATCCAGTAAGCATTACCAATGCTAGCATTGTAAGAACAGGTGAGGTTGTCAGAACCACTAAGCATGTATCCCAAATCGCATGACACGTTAGCAAAAGACATTGCATAGTGCGGTGTTTCACTGTAACTTACTTCACCATTGCAAAGAGTAATCTGTTCGCATTGTGGATCTGCAGAGATATTCCTGGTCACCAGCACACCCATAAATACAACCAATGTAAGTTGTAAGAGATCCATATCCACAAATCTTTCTTCTGTTTCCTTGCAAATGTGCTTGCGATGTGTTTTCACTGATTTGTGAATTGCTTCTGCCACTCCCAACTCACTGTCAATCTTTTATATGAACCATTAAGCCCTCCGCCATGACAAGTCTGGATTTATAGCAACTGGATACAGAGTATTTCTAATCAGCTCAGAATAGTAAATCTAAGAACCATTGTTATATGTAGTGGCAAGTCTGGATCAGTAACTGAAACACGCTCATTCAATCTAAATCACACCCAAAATGTGAAGCAATGGATTAATTAATAGCAGCAATTTTCCATAATCCAAACATGCGTCAGCATGTAGCCAGATAAGTGTGTGGTCAGTACAGACACCTTGAAGAACGTTGGATTATTATAATCTTGGGCTCTTTTGTGGAAATACTTTCCACTATATAGTACAATTCCACTGCAACTGAAATACATTGCTATAATAGCGCCAGCCGTGGGGTTGTTTTTGTTAGGAATATCTTACAATATACGTAAATTTCCACCAACACAGATAAAAATATAGCCACCACAGATGCTATTTTCACCACCACAGATGATATTTTTGCCACCACAGATGATATTTTAGCCAACACAGATGACATTTTCGCCACTACAGATGATATTTTCGCCACCACAGATGATATTTTTGCCAACACAGGTGACATTTTTGCCAACACAGATGATATTTTAGCCACCACAGATGATATTTTCGCCAACACAGGTGACATTTTTGCCAATACAGATGATATTTTAGCCAACACAGATGATATTTTCGTAAACACTTACGGATGAAATATAGGCCACCACAGACATCATTTTAGCCAATACAGATGAAAGTTTAGCCATCACACATGAAAAGTTTAGCCCAGGCAGATGAATATTGTAGCCAACACAGATGGAAACTTAGCCAACACAGATGATGTTTATGCCAACAGTATAAACCTGTAGCATTGGATATGCAACCCTAGGAGAGAATTGTGCTTGAGTTTACAAATAATCGATAAACTTTGTTTCTAAATCACGGAAGTAAAGTTCCTCCACATATAAACTTCAAACAAATAAACAAAAGGCACATACAAAATACGTATATGTAAAATGACAAAATTCAGTTATGAGCATAGTGTTCAGTAGAACTACGTGTTACTTTTTATTTTAAAACAAGCTTTCCGTCTGATATCAGGCAGTTTAAAATTTTACTTAATTTAATCAAGTTTTGCTGGCAGTTTGTGTTCATTCTATATCTTTTCTATCTTACATAAAACAACCTGGATATGAAGTTCCTAAGATCCCCTTAACGCTTTATGTAGACACATTGCAATAACTAGCATGATGTGACTGACTGCATTTGAGTTATTATTATAAGGGATGTATCCTAGTTTCAACTAAATTCTGCAACTATTCTGCCACGTGGACTTATTTAATTATGAACAATCAAACTGAGGCCATCCTACCACTTAGTTTAAAAACAAGCTCTAAGTTTGTTTCATATAACTTAATATAGATTTGTTTATTTAGGGTTTTACGTCGCTTTCAACACTGTACAGGTCATATCACGACGGGTAGTTGGAAGGGCAGAGGAAACCAGTACATAGAGTTCGCTAGGGTTCTGTACTGTAAACTGCCGACCAACGGCAAGCAACTACCAGCTTTCCCACTTACGGCCATGACGGGGATCGAACCCCGGCCGCAGAGGTGGGAGGCGAGAGTGTTACCACTCTGCCACCGTGGCCCCCATAACTTAATATAGAAGAAAGAAACAAAATTACAGAAATTGGAGACATGTGAGATATATGCTCTACTATTTGACTTATTTAAGTAGATTTCCAAAAGGATTATCCATCTACACCAACTTTAAGGCACTGATATGGTTAAAAATGTTTGCAATAGCCGTTAACACGTAACTACATTAAAATAGGTAGGAGGCGAGATTGATAATGTCCAAAGAAAAAAATCAGTCAGTCAGTCAGTCAGTCAGTCACTCACTCACTCACTGAAAAGGACTTTTTAAACTCTTGCACAAAGATTTGGGTCAACTTGAGAATGACCAGGCTATGGGTAGGCCCCACCATGTGTGAAAATATGACCCCAATCCAGTGAAAAGTCCTGCAATATGCATGTGGATAGTGCCAAAAAATCACACACACACAAAAAACAACATTCATGGATCCTGGCTCTGGATAATCTTGGTGGTGATCAAAGCCACGTGTGGAACCCGCCTTATGTGTAAATATTACCCCATTTTGATGCATAATATTTGATGGGGTCTCATGTGGCTCAGTTGGTAGGGTGTTGGGCTCATAATCCAAGGGTTGGGGTTCGATGGGTTCTTGTGGCGAGGTCAATAAACAGTGCTCCATTGTTGTGCTCATCCAAAAGCAGGATCTGTGCAAAGTATATTAATCTTATAATATGAAGCTTTAGTCATGTCAAATGCCGGTTGTTTTATCCATATCAAGTCATTTTTGGGATAAAATTCAGAAACAACAAGAACCTACCAATGTTGCTTTATTTCTATCCAGGGGCGGATCCAGCTTTTATGTAAGGTGGGGGTTCACATCGAGTAAGGTGGGGGTTCACATCGAGTAAGGTGGGGGTTCATCAGACATATTATAACTAAGGGGGTCGGGGGGCATGCCCCCCCTGGAAAAAAATTTTTTTTTGGTAAAAATAGAGTGCATTTCCTGTAAATTTAACACCACTGTCAAGAAATAATTTTGTACTTTGGGTTGAACCCCTTTACATTATTTTTCAAGTGTGGGGGGGTTCGAACCCCCTGAACACCCCCCCCCCCCCTGGATCCGCTAGTGCTATCTATGTTCTGTTTCACATTTACAAGTTTTTGTAAGACCTCAACTGGAAGTTGGGGGGGGGGGGGGGGGGGGTCATGCAACAACAGATGTAACAATGGCTTAGTCCTCCTTAGTCCTGATCCAGAGCTGTTGTTATGAAAATAGATCAAATGTATATAATCATTATTTTGCCCCAGTTTCATCAAATATATGACTCAGAATGAGTTAAGTGACATAAATTTTATTAAATTATATTGAATAGCTTTTGATTAGTATTATATTCACTTGCACCATAAAACAATATATATCTGTGGATATATTTCCATTGCTTTTACGAGACAAAGTTATGTTGGTCAATTTTGGTTGTACTGAAAAACCAACAGATTGCTCTTATTCTACTTTGACACACAATGTGATGATCGTCAATTATGTAGGTTATGTATGAGACTTCTTCAAAATTCAGTGATCAAATTAATCAGCTGTATTAGGTGTTAAGTTCTCCATAGACCAGATCTATATATTGACATCTTATTATTACCTACACCAGGAGATATTATTTACTTCCATGGCCGTTTGTCTGTTTGTAATATAATTACTCAAATACTACTGGTTGGATCTACCCCCCCCCCGAAAAAAAATCAAAAAAAATCAGAAGAACAATCAAAATTAGCTGGTTTGCATTATGTCACATTATATATTTAATTTCATCTATTTTTAAATTGATATATAAATGATATGTATGTATCTTTAGATATTGCAGCCATCAGAAAGTGACTGCCAAATATATAAATTAATAATACAAAAAAAGAAGAAAAGTTTTATGAAAGTGAAGCAGTATCCTGTGGAAAGTGAACATATGTACTCACTTCATAGCTTCATGTGTCTATATATATCGCAAAATCTTTGGATATTTCAAGTCACCAAACGAGAAACATGAAAATATGAGAGGAAAATGAATTCGCAGAATCAGGCGGGTTGTATTGACCTGTTAACTTTCTTTTAATCACAAGTAAACTATGTCATTTCTGGATTAAATTTAAAGCAACAACAAGCTTAAACTCTGTAAAAATAATGAGCAAAAACTTTGAACAAATACATTTCTAATGATGCATACAACATACTTTCTTGAAATATTATTCTTAAATTATGATATATCCACCGAGTTGCTCTTTGTAGCCTATTGGGGCACAACAATAACACCTCAGTTCCACTGTCAAGACTCATCTTGCCAACACTTTTCATGATACAACTAATCTCCCGTGACAATGTAGTTAAGTGTCCTTGTCGTATGAGAAAATTAGTCTTGTAGGTCTGTTTCAGTACAAACTTTGTAACTCACAATTTCCCTACCATTCTTACCATGATTGATTACCAGAGGCACCCAATAACTCAAGACTGTGGGACTAGGGCATAAGGGACACAAGTGAACAAAAGCCCCTCAATTCTTAATATATCATTTTTTGGTCATTTCTGCATGGATTTTAATGCAACAACATCCAGTACAATAACAGCACAACTTTACTGGTCTATTCACCACATTAAGTGGTGCTGTAGTTTTTAGTTGTGGCTATCAGGGTCATATACATCACCAATGGTTTAGATACGACTCCATTTCACTGTCATAGGCTTCAAATTTATGTGAAATCAATCAGACAGAACAAAAACTGTTTCCAACCTTAAATGCAAATATTTCCATTGAAACTCTTATACTTACAAATATCATACATATTTGTGAAACATTGCAGTGTTTTCATTATTTTCAAATGTTTATATCTCATGTGTTTATTGTCCGTTTCTTAGAATGTCAAACGCCTTACAGCACTCTATAAAAGCAATTACCTGTGTGTGACATTTGGCTAGGTGTGTGCTACTATGAGTTATTAAGTGGTTCAAGACAATCCAGGATAAGAAAGATAGGCACACATTTACTATCGCATTTTTAACAATGCAATGTAGTTTACAATGGTTCAGTGAATTTTTGTTCACTTTTTAACATTTTACTTACAATGGGATTCGACAGCAACCCTCTGTTAAATTGCAAGAACAACTACTCTTCGAAATATACCCAGGACCAAGTCTCAATTGAAATCATGTGCTGTAATAAGTAGTGATCAGTAAAAGAGAGTGGATGTACTGGCTCACAGTGGGTGTTGTTTAAATCTAGTCCAGAATTCTAAATTAAAAGAAGTGGTTTTAATGGCTTGCCATGTACACTGTTATTTATTTATTTGGGGTTTTACATCACTTTCAACACTGTACAGGTCATATCACGATGGGTAGTTGGAAGGGCAGAGGAAACCAGAACATACAGTTCATCAGGGTTCTGTACTGTAAACTGCCGACCAACGGGAAGCAACTACCAGCTTTCCCACTTGAGGCCATGCCGGGAACCGAACCCCGGCCTCAGAGGTGGGAGGCGAGAGTGTTACCACTATGCCACCATGGCCCCTTGTACACTGTTATGTTTATTTGTTTGTTTATTTGGGGTTTTACGTCGCTTTCAACACTGTACAGGTCATATCACGACGGGTAGTTGGAAGGGCAGAGGAAACCAGTACATATAGTTCGCTAGGGTTCTGTACTGTAAACTGCCGACCAACGGCAATGTACACTGTTATGAAATTACAATCTACATTACCCCACGTGAAAGGAGTTTCCAGTCATATATAACATGAAAAATGTGTAGTGTTGGTTTTAAATTTGACAGCAATATTATTAGTACACATTTAGCATGTTTTATTTAATTCCAAAGATGCAGTTTAACTAAACTTATTGTGCTGTCTTGTATATGGGGAAAATACATGTTGCTTGTTAAGATTAGTGAAAGCATGCTTTTCTGTAATGCAAAATATACAATAAGCATTCTTTGTAGGTGCATTTTTTCCAGGACATATTCTTTCCGGGTGGCATTTCACCAGGAGGCATTTTTTTCTGGATTCAAAATTCATAGACAGAAAAAGACAAAAATACAAATCTATGAAACCTGTACTCTTGAATACAAAAAGAACAAATCGAGAAATAAATAAATTCTCTAGTGGTGGTGGACCAGTTGACGCCCGGGTACCAATTCACGACCACCCTCAATTTTCTTGAAGATTTATAATTTTTCATAGAGAAGTAGACCGAGTTTCTGTCCCTCGCCAATTGTGTCCATCAGTATTTCAATAACAATTGGGGTCCAACAATTGGCAACGGGACAGAAACTCGGTCTAATAGAGAAGATGTTTACCACATTATAGATAATCATCAAATTGATCATATACATTTGTAATTTATTGTTTAACTGTGATTGTTTTGGATAAATTTAGGGGTGGGCGTGAATTGGTACCCGGGCGTGAACTGGTCCACCACCACTACTCGAATGAAACACAAACATAAGTACAAATTAGTATGGTGCACTAGTAATATGGAAAACTCACCGCAGCATATCACATACAGCATCATCAATGTCATATGAACAATCCCAATCCATTTTTTCCAGAAAGTGTTTTCTATAATTTACTGTATAGATCCCCATATCCATTGTCAATATCCATGGTTAAACTTTTTGGCAACCAAATTACATTCACCAATTTTAAACTTTACTGTATCCAAAATTAAGTTTATTTGCCCCAAAAAACGAGAATTCAGTGACAGATTGGGTGAATAATATTGAATGTGTATTGAAAACTAAAAGACCATAGAAAGTCAAGTATGACGTTGAAAGCAAAGCAGCTAATCTTTCCTTTTCTGCATGGCTTGATGTTTATAATCACATGTATACTTGTTAAAGTCATGATGGTGCGAAAATAATTTAATAAATTGCAATATTTCAATACAACCCATGGTTGATTTGGTGCACCTTCTCTCAATAGCACATACCAAATAGAGAAAAAAATGTTAAAGTTCATTACCTTTTCTTAAAAAGGTGATATTAAAACAAACGTTTTAAAACAACCTTATGAAACATATACTTGAACTAAATAAAGATCCTCAGAAAGGCTAAGTATTGTTCATCTTGCAATGTTTGCCTAGTTTGACACTTTTGTGAAAGGTGTTAAAATTCTTCAGTTAATGTAGATTCTACCTGGTTTTATTTCACAGGGTTGTAAGATTGAATATTGCATCTGGAGGGTCCCATGGGCCTTTACGTTAGCATAATGGAGCGCCACTTAGCCATTATCTATATCAGAAATATCTCCTTGTGGATAAAATATTTTATAGAATTTTGTATTGTGACCATATCATTTTATTTTCCTAAATAAGTTTCTTACATATTTTATATAAAGTAACAGCCGTACTAAAAATGCATTGAAACATGCATTAAATTTCAGACTCCACTTGTTTTCACATCTTCTGTGTTGCTCTTTCTCGATTATGATCATACAGTTATATAGCTCGAATTTACTACTTTGTGTCTTAATTAAAAATTTCACTTTATATTAAATTTTTGCTTAAAATTTTAGTAATTTAATGACCCTGGTATTTTGGATCCTACTTAATTTAACTACCACAGTCATGCTGGCAATGCATTTTTCTCAGAAAATAAAAATTTAAATATGGTTGTTGTAAAATAATTATAATATGTAACTTGTGCTATGATAATCAATTGAAATTGATTGTAACCATTTATGTTGTTTGTAGGGGGCTCGGTGGTGTAGCGGTTAGAGTTCTTGCCTCCAACCTCTGAGGCCGCCGGTTTGAATCTCGGGCCGGGCACTTCATGTTGGAAAGTTGGTAGTTGCCGATGCTCGGTGGTTTACAGTGCAGTATGCACTGGTTTCCTCCACCTGTAAACTACCCGTCACAATATGACCCTGGCTGTTGCACGCGACGTAAAACAACAAATAAATCTGAATAAATAAATTTATGTTGTTTGTCTTGACCTCACTGGGGAATATTATAGCCAACATATGGGCGTTGGTCAGTTGATTCTTAGTGAGAGCATTTCACAGGTCATAGGTATGTACTCCTTTCAAATTACAGGCAGTATAACCCATGGTAGTAGGCATTGGTCACGTCCCTGTCTTTCAACTACCGTCTGATGTCCTTGTACAAAATTGTGATACGGTGGCCCACCATGCAATTCCTGGAGTGTTCTTCGGAAATTTTAAAATGTTCAAAAATTTCTCACTGTGACCTTCTGCCTTGCTAAACTCTTCATGCGGTAACTGACGGCGACATCCGTGGTTTAGATAAGGCTGTGAATATGTGTGTTTTGGTAGCATGTGTTTGTCCGATAGCTACTGAAGGTGAGTTTAGGTTAATGGAGAATGCCTCTTGGTGACCAACCTTTGTACTACTAGTGTCCTATTGTTATGGATGGTTAAAAAGCCATTCCCAATCAGTGGCCATACGAGTCATACCTTATGAATACTGCGAATCTTGAAAGATATAAGGCCTCCTTTTTGGCGGTTCTACCGCAGAATAAATTTTTTTTCGGTTGAAATAAATGTACAAGGGTTTCTTTGGAATGTGCTAAAAGACTTCCATATCTATATACGGTCAAGATCACGAAGTGGCCAATAGTGACAGATATTGGACACTTTTAACAAAAGAAAATCTTTCAGGTGTAATTAAAAAAAAGAATACTAGGCATATTTCACAACCATAATCCGTCGAATCTAGATTCGTCAGATCAACAGATTCGCTTGTGTTGTGACTTGAATCTGAATCCGGATTATGAATCGGATTCAGATTGCTTGGATTACCCATAATTCTTTGAAAAATAATGGCGGCAACATGTGGCAGGAAATTTCAACATTTGGCAAATTTTTATTATACTGTGATATTGTAATATTATATTACTGCATCATAATTTATAATAATATATGATATTTATGTTTGTTTATGTTATGTTTTAAATTTGGATTCAGATCTACAGAAAATTGTATTTCACAAATCTAGCTGATCCAAAGAATCCAAATCTGAATCTAGATTCGACGGATTATGGTTGTGAAATACGCCTACTGTCATAGTTTAAATACGTATGGTGCATTGTTTCTGACACCTTGAGAAGACGTTCTCAGTGACATAGTGGTTAACAAGTTTCTAATCACAGGCTGTCACCTCTGCGTGGGTTCAAGTCTCAGAAGTGGCATATGTTGTGGACCTATACCAGCATGACCCTGGCTATTAAACGGGTGGTAAAACACCACATTTGAACATTACCACATAAATCAATGAGATTACTTAAATAAGGCTCTGCACTGAATTTTGCACAGCCCCCAGGGAGTCCCAAGACAAGAAATAACACAACCAAGTGGGTTTTTAATATTTCTATTTCTATAGCATGAAACCCAACAAAATATCAATGAGTAATTACAATTTGTAAGAGAAGAAGTGAACATGCTGAACTGAATGTAATAAATATGTAATGCATTGCTGATTACAACCACACTTTGAGACATAGAAATAGTAAATTAAATGCAACAATTAAAGCTCATAAATTGAATAATTTAACACCACATTGCATAACATAACAGTTGGAGCAGGAAAAAGTGGGCCACGATTTTGTGTCCATAGGAAATGAGATCATTTATTTAAGGCCCTGCACAAAATTTTGCAAAGTTTGCACTTGGTTATCATCCAAGTGCTCTACTTTGTTTGTTGTTTTATGTCATGTCTTTATATTGTCGTAGGTAGTTGGAAGGGAAGAGGAAGCCAGTACAATTTCTGTACTGTAAACCA
Organism: Sabellastarte sp. h YS-2021; assembly: GCA_964017235.1. NCBI lineage: Eukaryota > Metazoa > Annelida > Polychaeta > Sabellida > Sabellidae > Sabellastarte > Sabellastarte sp. h YS-2021. The sequence goes on along the minus strand of OZ024935.1, from coordinate 79,451,747 downwards.
CAGACCAATGGCGAACAACTAGCAACTCTGCCACTTGGGATTGGGCTGGGATTCAAACTCTGATCTTAGAAGTGGTTAGAAGTGGGAGGCAACTGTTCACCAGGGTGTCTTTATTTTTTTATTTTGGGTTTTACATCATTTTCAACACTGTACAGGTCATATCACGACAGGTAGTTGGAAGGGCAGAGGAAACCAGTACATACAGTTGGTCAAGGTTCTGTACTGTAAACTGCCAACCAATGGGGAACAACTACCAGCTTTCCCACTTGAGGCCATGCTGGGAACCAAACCCTGGGCTTAGAGGTGGGGGGCAAGAGTGTTACCACTCTGCCACTGTGGCCCCTTTTAACCCCAGTAGGAAATGGGCTTATAGTAATAGATGCGGCAATAAATACCATTCCTACATTAATAATGTTATGGTGTAATGTAAATTATATCTGAACTGCTACTTTTGTTTGGTTTCAGCCAAAATTTAAAGTTCCTTACTTCTTTCACCTCTGTTTGCAAAAATTCTTGGTGATTCACCTTTTCACATTATATTACCTGTCTATGTAAAAAAAAGAAGTTCTAACATACAGGTAAATAAAGCGTTAGTGTAAACAGCATTTTTTTTCTTTTGTGTTGAAACCTTTTTTAAAATATGGCTTTATTTCTTAATGGATCAATAGTAAGAGTAAAGGAGTTGGAAGCTTAATCAAGTTTATAAAACTCTTGTAAATCCCCGGATGTCTCCTTTGGGATTTTTCCTCTGAAAACACCGTAAATGACGCCATTTTAAAACTTTCCAAAGCAGAGATAAAACAGGACAATTGATATCTGGATAATAAAGAAAATTGTGAGTATTTGTGGGAATTGTCTTTTGTTGTATTATTTACATCGTTATCAGAATACACTGCTATCTCGTCCTCCTTCTTTTGAAACCAATACTTTATAACAAACCCCATACAGAGTCGTTATATGGGCTATATAGTGCTGTGTATAGTCTCCCTAGCTGGTATTGTGACTACGTATTTTCTATAAGTGATTTAATACCCTAAAACCACACGACTGAAAATATTTTATTGATAATATTCTGGGAAACAAAAGACAGGTCATACTTATTTTTACTCCTCCGGCACCCCTTACCATGGAAACGATGGTCATTACTATTACTATTACATATATTTTTAAAACTATCTTACGTATAAATACTTTTTGCAATAACAAAGGTATTTTTATAGAACTCCCACTCCATACTGTTGAACGTATATAATGAAAATTGAAGTTTTTATTGTCATTTGCTCCCCTTACTCTCTATACTGTAAAGTACAGTTTACTTAACTTTGATTGTTTACAGATGGTAGACATTTAACGTTTAGTTTAATATCAAAATTGTATAGTTATCATGTTTCTTATTTTGTAAATAAAGTGGGTGGGGGCATGAGCCAGACAACAGATAAATGATAAGTGAGAACAGACAAGCCAAGGAGAGAGGGTGTTTTTTGACTGATGTTTTCCCCTTTTTACTGATGGAAATTTCTGAAGTTTTTTGGGGGACAAGTGGGTGATATTAAAGGAAACTGGTATCAACTTAAATTCAATCAAGTGACAAGAAAGACTAATTAATAATGTCCTAATTAGATTTGACTGGTTATTTTATTACCAGTTCAGAATGAAATATATTGGCACACCCCATGGCCTTATAATGCCACTGGAGCAAGTGTTCATTTTAGATATGCAGAACTAGACCTCTGTTCTCCCTGTGAAAAGGTGCAAAGAGAAGCCACAATGAAGGCTAATGAGGGCAATAGTCCAAGTGGTAATCAACTGAATAGAACAATCTCAAGTAATAAAAGTCAACAGAGTAATACCAAAGCTAACCAAGTGAATCCCAGGGATAACACAAAATCAGTCTGTTCTAGTGGTGCTAATCTGAATTCACCTTCTCACTGTAATGACTCCAAACTTATTATTGATCCCCTCCTTTCTTATTTGGTGTTCACACTATAAAGTGGTACAGAAGAGAAAGTTCAAAGAGCTCTCTTGGGAAACTTTACAACAGCACAGATTGTTCAGTCCAAGGACTTACTCTGCGAAAAATGTGAAATCTATCTTGATAAAAAATGTTGTTGTGTTGGTTCAACTATTCCTCCAGAATATGAGCACATTTACAAGATATACTCCATGCACTTGATAAGCTTGATAAGCTACAAAAATGCCAACAGTTGCTATTTGTGCCTTACAGTTACATCTTATTCCATGCTCACACTCTGAAGAGCTCAATAATTTGTCACTCTTAGATAGACTCAATCAACTTGAAAACAAGATTATTAATGTCCAAGGATTTGTTCAAGAAACTAGAGACAGAGTATTTACAGAAAATATTGCTATCAATGATAGACTCAACAAACACTTTAGCTACTCTTCTGTTGCCCAAAGTAAAACCAGTCTAAATCCCTCGGCCAATGTTTTGGAGGTCAAGAAACCTGTGAACATTGAATCTCATAGTAAAGTAGGTGGAATGGCTCATCCACCTTCTGTTCAAAGACACAAAGACCTATCCCCCCAGAATAAAATTGATGATCAGTTTCGACTCCCACCACCAGTCAAAACACCCCCTAAGTCCTTTGGCCATAATGAAACTCCAGATGTAGACTGTACCAGCTTAGCCGAATCAGCTGGGTTTCAATTTCCAAAACACCGAAAAAGAGCTATTATTGTCGGTAAAGATAAAAAAGTGGGTGCTATCAAAGGTGCACCAGAGCCTAATCGTGACATCTTCATTTATAGAGTTGAAAAGTCCACTAATGAAAGAGTCTCTATGATTATCTAATCAGCAAGGGCGTTACCCCACACTCACTTGATTGTGTCCCTAACCCTGATGCGAGATACAAATAATACAAGTTGTCAGTTCCTGTGTCTATGTATGGTGTTATACATGATCCTGACATGTGGCCAGAGGGGATAAGGATTCGCAGATTCTACAAACCAAAAGACACAAACTATGGCCAGGCAAGAAAATCTTAAGTTTTGCACATTCATCAGCCATGGGCTCCAAGCTGGTCGCATAGACTACATAACCCAGCTCTGCAAGAAATGTGATTTAGTGTTTATTCAGGGACACTAGTTATTTGAGAGTCAATTGTCAATATTTGAAAGTGAAATACCAGATATATCTTCCCATTGCGCATCAAGCATGGATAGTTTGCAACTTAGACTTGGCAGACCTTATGGTGGATGTGGGATACTGGGGAGAAATGACTTGTTATTAGAAGTTACACCAGTTACCTCTAACTCCAAGCGGATTAGTTCTGTGTCTGTCAAACTTGATTCCAGCATTTTCCTTCTTTGCACAGTTTACATGCCCTGTAGTACCAATGTACCTACAGTAGATACTTATACTGATGTGATCCAAAGTCTTGTTCAACTAACCAGTAACAGTGCCTATGACTTTATAGTCATTGGAGGAGATTTTAATTGTTGTTTAGCCAATACTGCAAAAGGACCTGCTAAACATATTTCTGATTTTGTTGATCAAGAACACCTCTTCAGTGTATCTAACACAATGCATTCCTGTACTATAGATTATACATTTGAAAGCAAGACAAATGCTGCTCAAACCTTCCTTGACCACTTTATCGTTAGTAAAAATCTACAAGAGTGTATTGAAACATATCATGTTTGCAAATGACATAGAGAACCCTTCAGACCACCTGCCTTTATTTCTTCGCTTAACTGTCAATGGAAACATTAAGCACAAAGAACTGACTAGAGTGACCAAGGTTTCCAAAGTTTGCTGGTACAAAGCAATTCCAATCTACATCTGTGACTACAAATCACAACTTGATCATAATCTAGAGCATGTGCATATACCTTGGGATGCAGTTCATTGTTCTAATTTTTCTGTACTGAGCACTTTTATGACATCCAATTGCCGTATGATGACATTGTTAAAGCATGTGTTGATGCCACTCTGACTTCCTGTCAAGATTTGACTAATATTAGGCAGAAGAAAAAACAGGTTGGAATGATGTTGTCAGAGATTTACACCAGAAAGCCTTGTTCTGACACTCACTATGGAAAAGCTCAGGATCACCTGCTGTGGGAATTGTTGCTGACTTAAGAAGGTCTACACATGCAAAGTACCACAATAGTATCAAGCTCCTTAAAAGACAGAAAGACAACATTGCTGCTGACAAACTAGCTCAGGAACTACTAAACAACAATTATACCAATTTTTGGAAAGATATTAAAAAACTGAATCATAAAACCAACAAACTTCTGCACTCTATCAACAATACTAGCGGGGATTCTTACATTGATGAATTGTTCAAAGATAAGTATTTTAATCTCTATAACAGTGTTTCAAGTTCTCAGAAGGAGATGAAGTCTATTACACTAAATATTAAACAAGGAATTTCTACTTGTTGTTTGTAAATAACTGTTATCACAATCATGCTATTGATGTGAACTGTGTTAAAAATGTATCCAGTCATTAAAAAGGAATAAAAATGATGGTACCTGTAATATTACCACTGACAATATCATTAATGGGTCTGAAAAATTTTTTCTCTCAATTCTGTTCAGCTGTATGTTAATTTATGGGTTTTCTCCAAAAGGCTTCTTAAGGGGCCACGGTGGCAGAGTGGTAACACTCTCGCCTCCCACCTCTGCGGCCGGGGTTCGATCCCCGTCATGGCCGTAAGTGGGAAAGCTGGTAGTTGCTTGCTGTTGGTCGGCAGTTTACAGTACAGAACCCTAGCGAACTATATGTACTGGTTTCCTCTGCCCTTCCAACTACCCGTCGTGATATGACCTGTACAGTGTTGAAAGCGACGTAAAACCCCAAATAAACAAACCAAAAGGCTTCTTAGAATCCCAGATTTTCCCTATTTCTAAAAGCAAAAGAAAATCTCTAATCAATATGTCAAATTATAGGGATATTGCTATGTCTTCAGTTTTAGGAAAGGTCTTAGTGTTGTTATTTCATTGCACAAGAATGTGGTTGGCACTTGTGACATGCAATTTGGATTCAAGCAAAAACATTCTACTACTCAATGTACAGCCATTGTTAGTTGGCTGTTAGTTATTGTAATAACATGAACTCATCTGTATATCTTTTAATGCTGGATGCTAGTCAAGCCTTTGACAGGGTGAATTACAAAAAAGCTATTTACCATTCTTCTCAATAGGGGTATGTGTTTTCTAGCAGTAAGATTGTTGCTCTATATATATAACAATCAGTTAGTGTTCATTAGGTGGGGCAATAGTTTAAGCACTAAATTTACTGTTTCCAATGGAATGAAATAAGGAAGGGTGCTATCCCTATTATTTACAATATATGTTGATCAGTTATTCATACAACTTAAGAACTATATTTGGATGCTATATTGGTAAATTATTTTCAGGAGCTTTTGGCTATGCTGACGATGTTGTACTCTTAGCACCTACAGTTACTTGTTTGAATAAGTTGTATGATGTGTGTAAACAATATGGTCAGGAATACAGCAAAATGTTTAAATCCTCACAGGGGAGGATCCAGCCTTTGAGTAAGGTGGGGGTTCACATCAGAGTAAGGTGGGGGTTCACATCAGACATACCATAACTAAGGAGGTCGGGGGGCATGCCCCCGTGGAAAAAAATAATTTTTGGTAAAAATATAGTGCATTTCCTGTAAAATTAACACCACTCTCAAGAAATAATTTTGTACTTTGGGTTAAACTTCTTTACATTATTTTTCAAGGGGGGGGTTCGAACCCCCTGAACCCCCCTGGATCCGCTAGTGCCTCACAAGAGTAAATTACTTGCATGCGGTAGTAATATTGAGTGTTGTACAATAGACAACAACTTTCTTATAAGTCAACCCAGTGAAAAGCATATAGGACATGTTATTGGTCCACAGTCTATTGATCGAGAACTGAACTGTAAAACTAGCAAGTTAATTGTCAATGCAACTTATACATTATCTATATTAAGCATGCATCATTTGAAATAAGGTACAAGTTATTTAAAACCTATCCTATTCACAATGTATGGAGAAATTATATGTCACTTGTAGAAAATGTGTCAGAAAAATTTTAAATGTACCCAATAATACTCACTCTGTCCTTTTGCCTATTATATGTAATGATTTGAATATATACTGTCAGCTGTACAAAAGAATACTTAAGTTCTTTGCAAGCTTACCCAAGTCTGATAATATTTACAACAAATTAATCCTGCGACTAATTACTCAGGGTAGCAACTCTCGGATGTCACACTTTCAACCATTTGTCATACAAGTATGGTTTCAACAAGTATAATTTTATTGAAAATATAAATATGCCTAACCTTATGAAAAAGATCAGCAGTCAATATCTGGAAAGTTTACCTGCATGGTCTTTAGTATGTGTTGATGTTATCAAATATATGCTTTATCTTGTCTCGTCTAAACAGTATCATTTATTTGAAGTAAATGAAATATCTCAGTTTATAAATTTTTGCTGTACTAATACAATAATTCAGATATTTCTTAATCTACTTTTGTATAATATATTTACTTCTCTGTATGTACATTTTTCTTTTTTTTCATTTTTTGTACATATTATGTAATATAATTGCTGTATTATTCAAGTACATGTGTATTTTTATTTTCAGATAAATAAATAATAATAATAAATTGTAGATACTTCGAATATCTTACACTTGTACTCATTTATTTATGTAGATGGCCGAATCAAAACTAAGTGACAGCTGGCAGTGTGGCAAACGTGTTCTTGAAAGACACTGAATCATGCTGGACAAAAAAATAAATACTGATGTCGTATTTAAATTTTCAGCAAAGTCTGGTGAGAACCTTTGATCTCATTATTGAACATGTTAAACTTTGGAAATAGTAAGAACCATTGAATGAAATTGAAAGACTGATCCTATCTGTCTTTACAGATAAAGAATAATCAGCAATTTTTACAATTATTGGTACCTACATCTTTTGTCCAATGTATTCAATATGTACAGCCACCCACACACTGTTTAAGATGGGACATTTATGTGGACCAATTAACGCTATTGTAATATAACAACTTTAACATAATTATTGATAATGTTAAATAGTTCACTGTGATGAAGGTAAATCAAGTATTTTACCCTGTGTATTCGTGGTAAAGGTGAGTCAAGCCAGGAATGTCAAACTATTGGTGCTCACAAGTATATGCTGGAATCAAGCTCTCCTGTGTTTTGGTCGATGCTGAATGGTGGAGTGGCAATGAAAGAACCCATCAAAATAGAAGATGTGAACTATGAAGTATTTACTGAAATTCTAAGGTGAGCCTCGAAATAACTTTAATGAAGTTATAATTTGAAAATGAGTTAGAGTATTCAATACTGCAATATGGATTAGTAGTATTTATCCTGGCCTGAAAACAGTTTACAATATAAAGCTAATTCCTCATTGTAGCATATATCCTGTGTTCTTTGTTAGTCCAGAATCTTCTCATATTTAGAGGCAAGTGCTATACTTTATATGATTAGCGATTCTCCATTTACTATGTTTATATGACCCCATGATAGCTTAAGCTTACCCAAAGGAAATTAAATAAATGATTTTACTCAAAAACAAGACAATTAAAACCTTAAGAGAATCAAGTCAATACTAGTCAAAAAGATTGTTTTAGCTTAACTTTGAGGTCTTACTTTCTTTAATAAAACTAAAGATATATTTTGATTTGAAAATATCTCAAGTGCTTTTGGTTAAGGTTTAGACATTTTTCAAAAGTGTTTTGATTAATGTAATTTATGTATTAAAAATCAACAAGAAAATGTCTAACTGCAGACCTAAAACATAAAGAATTAACGCAAAGCTACTTCTGCATTGAGGAGTATCATTGTCTCCCCCATTGAATCTGTAGCTTTGACCTGCCAATGTAACTTTTACTGTGTATTTCATAATTAATTTTAAAAGTGCCACTTGTCCAGAGTACAAACTTATTGTGTCACCAAGTAGTAGTAGGCATTAAACAAAATGCCCCTGTCCTTCAACTACCTTCTGACATCTGTGTGAGCACTTGTGACGCAATGGCGAAACGTCCAATGCCTTTATTAATTCTTAGTCTTACATCCCTGGGTTCTTAATCTTAAGTTCTTAAAAACAAAAAAAACTTGACTTCTTTCTAAAACATTTTATTTCTCTAGAATATTTACAAACTCCATTCTCTCTGTTTTATAAACTCACAATGAAAAACAGGGAACATAGGCAGATGTCCACTCATTATTTGTCTTTTTCAAAAAACACCAGCATAATAATGATTGTATTAACTTCTGCTGGTGAAATAACTGAACATAATTAAGTGAAACAGTGTTAGCCTTTCTTAACACGTAATATGTTTAAACTAGAAAATACTTGAACTTGGATAATATTTAACATTCCCCCCAGTTGGAGACGTGGATCGGAGAAGAGGCTCCAACAATTAAGTCTCAGAAAGTAACTGTGGTTTTTAACTTTGAACATTTAAGTTTAACATATAATTTTACATTTCGTAAACCTTAACAGCTGGCCAGAATCTAAAGAAGACTGAAGCAACTAGTATAATGATCAGTTTCTGATTACATATTTTACAAAGTAGGGAATTAAACAGTATAGCAACTGTGACTTTTCTTGTGCTTAATCTAAGTTGTCTCTTAAGACTCTATAAATCAAATCTTTTGCTATCTAAACAAAAACTCTTACTTAAATGAAAATACACATGCAAAGTAAATCTTTACACTTTGTTTCAATAAACATAAGAATAAGTTTATAGAGAAGTGTATGAAACACAAAACTGTTTATACAAGTATATGTCCAATATAATGTTCAATAGTCTTAAACATGATATGAAGGGGTCATTGGGGTAGACTGTCCCTCACCCTTTGCATTACTTGCGCATTATTCTGGCCCCAATCTGAATGATAATACTCCTTCAAGGCACTAAGGTATTTACTGTGAGCCATATGTTTCTGGTTTTCGTACAATCCGACCTGTACGTGTGGTTACATGGATTTCTTTGATAGGTTTCACAGAAGACCTTACTGAAGGCTTTACCAAATGTGCAGTCTTGGATTTCCTGTGTTTAGTTATTACAGGAGACATTTGGCAATCATCACTGGGCAGTGCTTCATCCTTTGCACTTTCAAGAAGGTGGAGTTTTTGTACAGGCCGAACACAAGTGCCCTTTGCTGTCTTCAATCTTACAGTCCTGATACGTTCATCGTCTGATGGCATGAGGTCAATAATCCTGGCTAATGGCCACTGGAGTCTTGGAAGATTGTCTTCTTTAATGAGAACAACAGATCCCAATAGTAAATTACCTTTCTCTTTAAATGTAGGAACCATCCTTGGAAGTCCTTTTAGATATGAATTACTCCACAACTTCCAGAACTTGTGCGGCTGTTGAGTTCCAGTAACTAAGGATTTCTGTATTGATTTTGGTGTGGAGAAATCAAGGTTTTCTCTGTTTAACACATAATCAGCTGGTGTTAGTGGTCGAATGTCAGTTGGTGCATCAGTAACTATAGTGCATCCAGTAAGCTTTCTGGGTGCACCTGATCAAAGTTTCTTTTGACATTGCTAACTCTGTAGGGGATATGTAACCCACCATTTTCTTTGCTTTGGATCTGCAGTTTGCTATGAAGCATAACACAAAAGCCATAACTCTCATAGCTTTAGTGAACTTTGACCATCTTTCACATGAAATGAATGGCTTTGTGAACCTATTCTCTATTAATGTTCGTGAATCATCTCTATCATCTGATTTTATGTCTTCCTGATGGGCATAATTAATGTCTGAAGAGTCTGGATTCTGATGTGGGAGCAAATCCATTGCAGGACTGACCCATGCATTTACACATCTTATAAACTTTGTAGCAGGTACTCCTCTTGTCAGAGCATCTGCAGGGTTCTTTTCTCCTGGTATATGGCGCCAAAGTGAGGGATCAGTTGTTTCTTGAATAGCCATAACTCTATTGGCTATGAATGGTTTCCATTTGTCTGGACTTTGCTTGATGTATTGCAGGGCAATTTCATTGTCAGTATAACAGTGGTAGTTAGTTTTCTCAAGGCTTAATGCTGTCTTGACCTTCAGCAATAGTGATCCCATAACACACGCAATCAACTCAAGTCTTGGTAAACTGACCTTTTTGATTGGTGCTACCTTTGCTTTAGCAATGATCAAGGAGAAACCTTGGCTGGACTTCAGGTAGATTGCTGCACCATATGCCTTTTCACTAGCATCACAGAAAACTGTCAAACTCTTGTCTTCATCTGTGTACCTATTTTGTATATACTGTCTTTTAACTTTGAAATGATCCTTAATTTCTTGGAAGCCTTCAATCCATTTCTTAAACTCTTCATTGATCTGTGGTGTTACTTCTTGATCCCATTCCAGTCCTTGAAACCAAGCTTCTTGGAACAAAATCTTTGCCTTAATGATATAAGGGCTAATGTATCCTAATGGATCAAACACTCTTGCAATGCCGGACAAGATGAGACATTTGGTTACAACAACTTCAACAGGAATCTTGATTCCTCCATAATGAAACTCGTCAGTCTCACTGTCCCAGAATAATCCCAGCACTTTTGTTTCTGGAATGTTGCTATCTTTGAATTCTTTGACATTTGACCTCCATTTTGCAAGAGGCATTGAGGCATCTTGCATGATCTGATTTGCCTCTCTGTAAAGAAGATTTGCTGCAGTGGCATTATCCTCACCAGTCAATAAGTCGTCTACATACAGGTTCCTTTTCAGTTCTTCTGCTGTTTTACTATTGTACTTAGACAGATGGACCTTTAATGTTCCATTCAGGATAAATGGAGATGAGTTCAGTCCAAAGGGAAGTCACCTAAATCGCATAACTCTCAGGGAACCATTTTCAGTTGGTAGGAAGAATCTGCAGCTGTCTTTGTCTTCTTCACTCAGTTGAATTTGAAGGAATGCCTTTGAAATATCTGCTGTTAATGCTACTTGGTGTGTTCTGAATCTTATCAAGATGTCAACTATGTCATTCTGGAGCTTTGGTCCAGTGTACAGGGCATCATTGATTGATAAGCCATTTTGATCAGTAGCACTGCCATCAAAGACTGGGTGGATTTTAGTTGTGATACTTTCTTCTCTTATAACTGGCCTGTGAGGAAGATAGAAGACTTTTCTTTCTTTGGAGAGATTCATTTCCTCCACAGGCACATCTTCTATTATTTTATTGTCTTTCCCTTCTTTGAAGACATTCATGTATAAACTGTGCTGCTCTGGTGACAGTTTGGTGATTTGTTTGATACATCTTTTCTTTGCCGTTTCTTCATTACTTTGGAGCTGGCTTGAAAGTGGTTTCCATGGAAGCTTCACAGCATATCTCCTTTCATCTTCATCAAATCTTAATTCCCTTTTGAATTTTGTGAAGATGCTGTCTTCTTCCACCACATTTTCATCAACTCCTAACCATTCTAGGTTCCACAAATATGCTATGTCCTCTTGGACTGAACACTCATTGTCCTTTTGAACTTGGGTTGACTGACAATGTAGATTAAAATCATTTTCCCAGTAGTTACTGCACTGTTCAGAGGATGACCTTACAAATAGCTGATGCGAGAGAACAGCCTTGTCGCTGGATGTTCCAACTACATCACTCACTATGTGACCAAATGGAGTTTTGTGTGCCACAAGGTTCTCATTCAGTCTGATCACTTGATCTCCCAGAAATTTGTAATAATTATCCAGCCCAATCAGGATTTCAATCTTCACTGTTCCAAATGGTATAGTTGCCAATTTGAGTTCCTGTGGAAGGTTATCAGTGTTTATCTTTGGCTGCACAAGAGGAGCACAGACTTCTTTTGTCTCTATAGCTTCAATCTTATGGCGATTGCCACACTGATCAGCTAGTTAAACCATCTTGAGAGTGGATTTGGTCTTATGACCACCAAACATAGACACTTGATGTTGAACACTTGTTACTTTCTTACAACCAAGCTTGTCAGCTAATTCCTTCTTTATATAGGTCAATTGCTGCCTGAATCAAACAGAATGTTCACTGAACTGTGAGCTTTAAGTCCACTGGCTTCAACTCTGGTCATCTGCATGATGGTTTCTTTACTTGCATGTGCAGTGCATGAAACATTCAAGGAGGCACTTGTATCATCTTGTTGAGGCTGTGTTTTTGTCTCCTTGTCTTGGCTCAGACTTTTCTGAATTATTGGTTGTCTTGACTGGTAACTGTTACTTTGGCCTGGTGACTCAGTTTCTTGTCTAGGACGACATATATTACTGTGGTGTCCTCTGCCACACGATGAGCATGTCACTTTGCAAGTCTTTGCAATATGCCCACTGTTGAGACATTTGTAACATACCCCAGCCTTCTGTATAGCTTCTTTAATTTGATCCCATGTGAAACTTCTGACTGGCCTGCATACACTAGCATCATGGCCATTTCTGTTGTAGAAAATGCATCTATTCTCCACTGTGGTCAGGGCAGCTGCAGTTGCTCGACTGAAGTTTGGCTGTGGTCGGCGCCTTTCTCGGTCAAGATTGGCTGTTGTTTCATCTGCTGGTTTTTCAAGACTTGTGATCCGTACACTTTGGGTCCTTTCTTTTATATGGATTTCTTCATTGCACAGATCTAACAGATATTGTAGATCTCTTTCTTTGATTTTTGGGACCATTCACAAACAATTTCATGTGGAAGTCTTGACACAATCAGTGGTACTAGAATTACACCATAGTCAGCACCTTTTATTCCTAAAGTATCAAGTGATCTCACATGTATGTTGACTTGGTTCATCACTGATCTTAGTTTGCTCAGATTGTCCTTGTTCTTGCTTTTATCTGTCTCTAGGTGCAGTAGGCAATGTATATGTCGAAAGATTAAGGCATCTGGTCGATGGTATCTTTCTTTTAAGAGCTCCTTCGCTTCTTGATAGTTTTCTTCTGTGACTCTCAGTTCTTAACAACATCTGCTGCCTCATCTTCAAGATAGCCAGTCAAGTAAGTAAACTTGTGCACTGGAGACAGCTTTGGATCCTTGTCGACTGTGTTGCTGAATAAATCGCAAAACCGAGGGAACTCTAGTATGTCACCCTTGAACTTTGGTAGGTGCAGTTCAGGTAGGTTGACATGAGCTTGTGAAGTGTTGGCACCAACGCTTGATGTTGGAGGTTTCTTACTCATTTTCTTCTTAGCCTTGATTCTTGTTTCTTGTACTTTGGCGAGACAGCTTTCAATCTCCACTGCCATTTGTTCTATTTGTTCTCCAGATTCAATCAGCTCTGACAGGGCATCATAGATCCCTTCAACTTTCTCATATCTTTTGTTCAGATTTTTCAACAGTTCTTGGATAACATCATTATCAGCTTCAGGCTGAGATAATGTGTCCTCTAATCTTTGAAGTGCCTTAGTAACTTGTCCTTTTTGTGCGGTCAGTGACCTTTTTTTCTTTTCTATTAAATCTTTATCACTCATTTTTGAAATCTTCCAGTTCTTGTACTTGTTTTCTTGGATTTTCATAATATAACATTAAATGTTGTTATACTTTTTGATTAGACTTCTTGATAAATAACACAAAATGTTATTTCTATTGTCTCAATACTTTTCTCTGATTTGGTTGGTAATGATATCCAGTTGGAAGGAACACCATTAGTCAGGAAAATAGATCATTTGTTCTTGGAAGTTCTATAGACACAGATTTAAATCTATATCCAATCTTTTTCTTTCTTTTTTCTTCTGTTTTCTTTCTTATTGTACTTTACACTTTTAAGTCCCGGGTTCCAGCACCATATTAATTCTTAGTCTTACATCCCCGGGTTCTTAATCTTAAGTTCTTAAAAACAAAAAAAACTTGACTTCTTTCTAAAACAATTTATTTCTCTAGAATATTTACAAACTCCATTCTCTCTGTGTTATAAACTCACAAAGAAAAACAGGGAACATAGGCAGATGTCCACTCATTCTTTGTCTTTTTCAAAAAACACCAGCATAATAATGATTGTATTAACTTCTGCTGGTGAAATAACTGAACATAATTAAGTGAAACAGTGTTAGCCTTTCTTAACACGTAATATGTTTAAACTAGAAAATACTTGAACTTGGATAATATTTAACAACCTTTAGTGTCCCTAAGAAGTTTTAAAATGTTTTAAATTTCAGCCTCTGACCATCACAACACCAATCACCACCATTCACTGTCCTTTGACAGTACTACCACGGTCTCTTTATACGTGTGTCTCCATCCCCTTCTGAGGGGGCCACGGTGGCAGAGTGGTAACACTCTCGCATCCCACCTCTGCGGCCGGGGTTCGATCCCCGTCATGGCCGTAAGTGGGAAAGCTGGTAGTTGCTTGCCGTTGGTCGGCAGTTTACAGTACAGAACCCTAGCGAACTATATGTACTGGTTTCCTCTGCCCTTCCAACTACCCGTCGTGAGATGACCTGTACAGTGTTGAAAGCGACGTAAAAAACCCCAAATAAATAAACCATCCCCTTCTGAGGGGGCTCGGTGGTGTAGCGGTTAGAATTCTTTCCTCCAACCTCTGACGCCGCCGGTTTGAATCTCGGGCCGGGCGCTTGATGTTGGAAAATTGGTAGTTACTTGCCGTGCCCGGTGGTTTACAGTGCAGTATGCACTGGTTTCCTCCACCTGTAAACTACCCGTCACAATATGACCCTGGCTGTTGAACGTGGCGTAAAACAACAAATAAATCCATCCCCTTCTGTCCATTTCACTGAAATTCCACAGATAAATCTTTCATACAGTAACTGAAGGTATGTTGTAAATATTAAAGATTTATTTATAGAAAGACAATAAAACAGTATCAACGTAACAATTGAAAATTTTGGATTCTATGTAAAAGGTTGTATATAATAATCCTATAACTTAATATTTATATTTAAACCTCTTCAAATGGAAAATACTATTTCTGCTCAAGTTAGATCTGGGCCTGTATTCATAAAGATTCTTATTCTTAGAGTTTTTCGTAGAATTCTCATTTCTGAGATTAATAATTTTCCTGTTCACAAAGATTCTTATTCTTAGAATTACATTTATTCTTAGAATTTTTCTAAGAATGGTGTTTATTCTTAGATTTTTTTCTTAGAATAAGAGTTTCCTATTCACAAAACTCTTATTCTTAGAAAATTCGATTAATTAGAAGATTTGTTTTGATGATTATAGTGCATCAACAGATTGCAAGTCGACATCCAGAACAGAGTGTTACATATAAAGTTGTCTATTTTGTGCGCTGTACTGAAATGCAGCCTTTTTATATTATTTCAAAAATTTCTAATTGCTGTTCACATATGCCAAGATCTGATTTCTCAAAGATTCCTAGAACTTTCCTTAGAATTACATTTAGTCTAGGAAAAATTCTAAGAATTGCAAACACTTCTTTTTACTTCCATTTGTAGAATTATTGTTAGCTGAGAATTGTTTTGTGCATAGGAATATGAAAATTCTTAGCTTAGAGCTTTTCTTAAACTTAAGTATTACTCTAAGAAAAATTCTAAGAATCTTTGTGAAGTACAGACCCTGATGAACTTAAAAATTTGCTGATATATAATGTTATAGGTAATGCAGGTAATGTAATAGCACCTAAGCCTCAAAAACATCTTCACTCTGTCCATCTGCATCTGCAGAAAATATGATTCATTTGATATATAATTACCCCATATAAGCATAAAATCAACAGATTTTAATTTAGGCTGTTGCCAATTAATTTGTTACACTGATTCTTAAATAGAGGGAAGAAAACTGAAAGCTTTGATGAATGAATATGTAAAATAGGTGTCCAATTAGTTTGCAAATACAGGGAAAAAGGTAAAATTTAATTCTGAACATAATTTTGGGGACTGTTTGATGTGTATCATGATTGCTAATTTTCTTTTATTTCAAAACTCCCTTGTGTTTTTAAAGTGGTTTGCAATTGCTGTGTTTTGTTTATTGTAAGCTTGTTTTGAATATGTATTTTGGCTTCACCTGTAAGCAGTGTGTTGTAACATTGTATGTGTTTATAATCTTTCCTTATATCTTTGCTTCTTTATGGAAACAATATAAAGATAAAGAAAGGGTATTTTGAGTCTTAAAAATAAAGTTAAGCTGTGCTTCCAGGTTATCAATAAATATTTGCAGCACACTCTCCTTTGTGATAGTTAGGAGTTACTAATAGGTCCATCTGGGCTGGATACTATGAATGTACACATGTAATATTTGTTACATTGTGTACTTTTTAATGTACATTAATAAACTTATTCTATCTTGCCATATTTTATCCAGCCATTTGACTGTAGTAGTTTTTTTATACCCTTTGACCAATTATCTATTGGTTAACTATGTAGGTGATTTTTACAAACATGAATCGGAGTCTCATGCTTGACAATGTCTATTTTGATAAAACATAGATCATAAGTTAGAAAATACATCCAAATTGTTATAATTATCAAAAATTATTAGCCATTCCATGAAAGACCATGCAATTTTCCTTGGATGTGTAACCATTCCTATTGCAAATTGAAGATCCTTGGACATCTCAAAAACAACAATAGGTGCAATATGTTAAAAAAGATATAGCAGTCTTTTGGAATGATGATCAGTGTGCCAAACTTAACATTATTTTTTCATCCTTTTCATGTAATTTTCATTATAATTTTGTAGAATGAGGACTTCTTACAATGGTAATTAGCAAAAAAATTGTATTTATCCCTGAAATTTTAGTATTGTAAAGATTTTGGTTATTAAAATGATACACATTCATTCTTGTTTTCTTTCTGACACATAAAAAATGCTTAATGCTACCAATGGATCAACACATGTGCCACCTTCTCTATGTTCTATTGAATAATGCTGAGCTGACACGTGATTACCATTTGCCTGTTGTCTATAGAATTGGACATTTTGCAAAACAATACTTGGGACATATGTAGCTTTTACGTTGTGCAGGTATTGTTGTCACCCAGGTATTGGTGTCAGGCTAGGCAGTTGGGCGGTCTCTCAGCCAAGTGGACAGGCTGCCTTCAGTAATAATTCATCCCTGCTGTATTTCATAAACCATAAGGGGTAGGATGTTGAACCTTGATAGAGACATTGAGGGACATTTGTTAAGGGATGTAGGTGTGCAGCATCATAGTATGACCTTGATTAGACCTTTGACCTTACCGTAGTGACCTTGATCTTTAAAATCTTATCCAGCCCATATCTTTCAAACTGTCAGGTGTAGGATGTTGATACTTGCTAGTGATATTGGTTAGGAAGTATAGGTTAGCAGTGTGCGGTGTAACGTGTTAACCTTTGAGCTTGTCATAACAATGCTGACCTTTATAGTCTTTAAAAGGTTGATACTTCACATGAACATTGGCCGGGGGACAGGTGTATTGTTCACCTTCATAGTCTTACATCAATGCTCACTATAACTTTTACTCTGTAATGTTGAACATGAATAAAATATTTAGGCAGATGTTTCTTGAGTGTACGAAGTGTACATTTTAACATCTAATCCCATTAAGTTCATTGATTTTCCCAAGGTTGTGGGATCTGGCCATCTCAGATGCTATTTTTTATCGGGAAACAACATTTGTTGCAACCAGTTGCAGCATTTTAACCTTTTTATTCTAGTGTTACTACCAATAAACCAAATTTGAGCTCTCTATATATAAACTTTATCTAACTCAACAAGGGCATTTATACTTCCACAAATATATTCCAGTCCAAGATTTAACACCAAACTCAAGTTCATTTACAGGTGCAGATATAATTTTCAATATACTACTGACTAGTCTAGTTAATTATATCTCTGTGGAATTTCAGTGCTGAAAATAAGAATTACTATCAGGCAAATGGTAAATGGACTACAAGATTGAATCCAGTAAGGATTAAATTCCTTTGAGTCCATCCTTTGATGGAGTCAAGCCACTATAAAAGGTGAATTGAAATTACTACAAAATAAGTCAGTGATACAAAACAAGTTGTCTATAGAGCAGCTTATTTTGTATTATCGACTTATTTTGTATCACCCTGAAATCTTGCCAAAATTCTGTGCACCGTTTTGTAACATATTAAGTCAACTGTTGGTACGAAATAAGTCGACCAAGTAATACAAAATAAGGCAATTTTACTACAAAATAAGTCGGTAATACGAAATAAGTCAAAAATTGATACAAAATAAGCCGGGTAATACAAAATAAGTCGTTGATACAAAATAAGTTGTTACATGCGCCTCCTTCAACAGTTAAATTCATATCAGGGAAGGCTGTTCAACATAAACACAGGGGCCATGGTGGCAGAGTGGTAACCCTCGTGCCTCCCACCTCTGAGGCCGGGGTTCTTCTTACAACCACAGGAGTGTGAACAAATTGATCAAATAAAAGCAATGGTCAGAATGTAGGTGTAATTTTGGTAAATTTTTGCCTTTAAACCTAAATAGCGCAAACAGTATTTAATATATTTGTAATGGTAATAGCTCAAATAATACATCTGGTAGAATCTATCCCTTTATCACTTTGCAAAATATTATGCCCCTGATATTTATGCAAACATTAAATATATTAGCTTTTGTTGCTAATTCATGAAAACCCAGTGATCACTTTATGGGTATGTTTTGAAAAAAAATGCAACACATGATAGAACCCCCAGCTGTTTTAATTTCACCATATAGCTGTTGTGTGGTGTGTATTCAGGTATTTTAATTATAGAAACTTTAGTGTTTGATAAATGTAAACATGAATTTATGTATGGGGTGTTTTATTACTGTATTTTTAATTTTTTTTGTTTATTACTCTAAATTAAATTCAACAAGTGAAAAAGCATCAGAGATACCTGTACCCCACACCCAAGGGAAACAGCATTGGACAACATTAGATGCAGAACTTATAGTTATAAAAGCAGTAGGGCAAATAAAACTTAAGAGAGAGAAAATGTTTGAAAAATATCAAAACAAGACAATGCAATAGCAAGATCAAATCATCTAATCTAATCTAATCTAATGTGGACTTTTATAGCGCTTAATCTCCATCACTGATGGACTGTAAGACTCTAATCATCAATGAATAAACTTAAAGTTATAACGATGTAAAATTAATTAACTTGAGTATAACTTTCAATTAAAGTACCACCATTGGGGAATCTTACAAGAGAACTCAGAGAGGGCATACCTCTACCAAGGCACATAATAAGTAAATGGGAAAATCCGGATTATTTTTATATCCAGATGGTGATCCAGATTACTCTCAAAATTTAGTCTGATCTCAGTTGGACCAAGCCCCATCTTTTGAATATAGTGTTTCATGAAGTTTGAATCAGTAGTATATTCATCATCCTGCTAAAAAGAAGTAGACACACGGCCATGAAAACAGTACCACCTTGGCAGAGGTAAAAAACATTTGCAGCAGTCTATTATTCTGATAAGATAAGATAGAAAATATCTGGCAGAGTCAAGGTCAAAGGTCAGACTAAGGTCATTCTATGATTTTGCACTTTAGCAACCACTTTGTATCCACATCCTACATCTTACAGCCTGAGGTACAGCCTGAACAAGATATTTCCTGCAGACCACCTTTCCACCCCCCACCCCCCCCCCCCCCCCACACACAGCTGAATGCCAAGGGTGAAAACAATACCTACAAAACAATACCTACAACCCAGTAAACATTGTAAAAGTTTATAAACGTTTAGTAAACCTATAAACGTTTTTAAAACCAAATATAAACCTAAATATTGACAATTATTCAATATCATGATTTCATAAACGTTTCAGCAATATTGGTTTGGTATATAAACATTTTAAACGTTTTACAAAGAGTGAAGAATGTCTTAAATTCATTTTTATTTTGGATGAAATCAGCACAGCCATTTTGAAGAGAAACTAAAGAAAATTTTCTGTCATTATATCTTGCTGTATCACTGTTGTTTGAAGCCATCATTAAATTATAAGTGGAGAAATAAAAATATAGAATATCATAGACTGCACTTTACAAGGTTAAATTGATGTAAACAGGGTTATTTTTCATAAAATGACGTTTGTTTACATTCTCCGTTGAATCATGCTGGATACTTTTAAATGGTGCACAAATGTTTATAAACGTTTATGTATTAACGTTTATAAACGTTTATGCTTAAACATTGATAAATGTTTATAGGCAAACGTTTAGGGACCCATAATTTTAAACCTTAAATAAACCGTTCATAGTTAGGTTTATAAACGTTTGTAATGTTCACTGGGAACACCTACACAGGTTACAGTACCTACATGGTAAATCAGGGTGAATCAATGAACTGTGACATTTTTTAAGTAGACCCATAAACTGATCACAGGGTTTTCACAAGACCAGAAAGCAATGTTTTTTAACATTTCTGTGAAATGATATCTGATATAATAAATGGATAATATCTGAGCTATCAACATTAAAATATTTTTGTGAAATTATATCCGACATAACTGAGGGATGACATCTGAGCTATCAACACTAAAATACATTAAATACTGGATGTGTTAGTAATGTTTAAAGTCAAAAATGCACCAAAATTAGACCCATTAACTGATCTTTACTTCCGCCTAAAACCATTTTCATTTTCCAAAACTCGAAACATGCAGACACTTGATTTGGGTCAGATAACCTCATAACTTTGCAACTCATTCTATTTGCTTGTTTGTTTGTTTGCAGCATAACTCATAAAAACTGGATGGATGGTTATGATTTTTACGGAACATTAGAGCTGTTACAATGAACAGTTTGGACATGATATTCTTGGTTCTGTAGCAATATTTTATTTATGTTACCATAGAAATCAATTAGACCATTTATTTAATGTGCTCAATTTAATGTGCTTTGCTCATGAGCAAAAATATTGCAAAGTCTGCACTCGGCTCCCTCTGAGTGCTCCTATTGTTTGTTTACAGCATAACTTCAAAAATACTGCATGAATGCTTATGAAGCTACTTTTATGGAGCATCGAAACTCTTACAATGAAGAACTGATTCAAATTTGGACATGTTCGGGTCAATACCCTTGATTCTGGAGCAATTTTTAGTTACGTTAATATATATAAAAAGTGAGTTCATTTATTTAAAAACTGTGCAAAATTTGCACTTGGCACCCCTCCAAGTGTCTTTGCTTGTCTTATGTCATGACTTTGTACTGTGGTAGCTAGTTGGAATGGAGGAGGAAGCTAGTACAAGTTTTGTACTGTAAACCTAACACCACTGGCAAACCACTAGCAACTCCCCCACTTGGGATCGGGCTAGGATTCAAATTCTGACCTCAGAAGTCGGAGGAAAGTGTTCCACCAAGGCGCCTTAAGCCAATTAAGAAAAGGTCATGTCATATTATATATGGCAATAAATACATCATTTCTGCATCAAGTTTGCTATGGTGTAATGGAAATTATGTCTAAATGCTGTTTTGTTTAGTTTCAGCCAGTTAAGTTCCAAACTTCATTTGTTTACAAACACATACATTCTTGCTGATTCACCTTTTCACATAAAATTACCTGTATATATTCGTGTATGTCAGTATAAATAATTGAAGTCCTAACATGCAGGGAAATAAGGCATTAGTGTAAATATCAGCTTTTCTTTCTGTGTTGAAACTTTATATAAAATGTGGGTTTATTCTAAATGGATCAATACATATGGTGTACTTCAGGTAAACTGACAGCTTGCATTAGATTGGGACTTTCTAAAAGAATTCAGAAATAGAATCACCATTCTTGCAATTAATTTGGTGAATAATATACTAATATGTTTCTCATATGACACCTGTAAGGAATATAAAAGGAATGGGTTATTTAGTTTTCGAAAACTCTTCTGAAGGATTTACATTCTTCACATGGAGTCACTAGTTTACATATCGTCTGACAATAGCAAAATATGATCGTGTGAAACTAACGCACTTATACATATTGCGTTGACCATGTTAATGAAGCCCCTGTAAAATCCCCAGATTTTCACTTTCGGTTTCTGATGCCACGACGCCATGTTTACAGTTCGGAGAGAGAGTAGAAAATAAGATTTGCAATATTTACTGGATATTTAAGCAAAGTGTAAGTATCTGGGTGTGGCTTGTTGTTGTTTTTTTTTTTGTAAATTTTAATCTATATTAACCTAAATTATTTTAATCTCTCCTCCTTATTCTTTTCAACCATAAACTGTCAATTAAGTTCTATCCGGAAGGAAGGTCTCTGCTTTTCTAAGATACTGTATATACATCCTGCTATTACTCCTCGTTATTAAATTATGAGAAAAAACTCACGGGAAGTACAGAAAATATTTTGTTCCCAAGGCCCCACATACTCTCCCTTCCCCGACCCATCTAATGGTACAGTTTGAATAAGCATGACACACGACTTTCGCTTGTTTAATGTTAAAAATCTGAGATGTCACAGTGTGAAATATTCCACACACACAAATATATTATCAGCGTCCATGCATCAAAACTTTAAAACACTACTGTCTGAATGTAGTCTGGTGTTACTTTGATCCACTTAGGACACATTGTAAAAATGAAGTGCAGTGTCCAGGAAGATCACAGCTTTTAATGATTAACATTGGAGGTATACTTTCTTACAAATCTATGGTAGTAACAATAACAATAAATTGCTCTTCTGTTGACTTAAACATAACAATAAAGTTAATGTCTTTAGACCATTGTGATTGTACACTGTCACCAGAATGAAAAAAACGGTATAAATACATAGTGCTTTGCAGGACATACACACCCTGTTGGGGGAAGTGGTACAGGAGATTTCACAGAGTGGCACTGGAGAGCAGCAAGGTGCTGTTTGTGGTGATTGCGGTATTTCCCAGTGATTATTTTATGGTTTTTATGTCCCAGTATCATTTTTATTGTTTAAGGTCATTGTTGTGGTGGTTTTAACTCTTGCTTGTGAATGACTGTAATTATGGGTTCCTCTGCTTTTATGGTTTGCTAACTCTTTTAACAATCTTTTTGCATTTGTTTTCCTGTGACAGTTTATTTTCACACAGTTCTGGTTTCCTTTATGTTTTTGGACTGGGTTATGTGTTCTCGGCCATGTTATTTGTGAAAGTCATTCTAGTGATATGTTTCCTGTGTGTTGTTTTTTTGTGTAACTGGCTGAATGCTGACAGGAGTCAGAACTGCGAAAAGATTGACCGGAGTATCCCTTCTATTTTTCGGCTTTCTGTCTTGATCCGTAAATATTGTTACACTAGCGACACAAAACAGGTTCCTCCACAACTGAAATTTAAAAACCTATTACTACTCCTTTTGTTGTGTGGCGATGTTGCTTCAAACCCTGGCCCCACCAGTTTTGGATTTGTCAATTGTAGATCAATTCGCAATAAAGGCCCTCTCCTGCAGGACCTGATAAAACGCGGTGACCTAGACATCCTGGGTCTAGCTGAGACGCATATTAGACCAAAGGATACTTGTGGCCTCCTGAGTTCTCTTACACCGGCTGATTACAATTTCATCCCAAAACCAAGGTGCACTGGTCGGGGAGGTGGTGTTGGTTTTCTGTGTAGAAACACCTTTTCTCCCAGCATTGTCTCTTCACCAGTTTTCAGATCATTTGAAATTATCATATTTTCGTTTAAGTCTGATTATAATAGCTTTGTTGCGGCTTGTGTGTATTGTCCTCCTGGTTCTTGTACTACTCAGTTTCTGGAAGATTTTCTGGCTCTTTCTGGCTTTCTGTCTTTGACTGGTTCTAGTTTCATCATTTCATCAATGTCCATCTGGATATTGAGTGTGGTGATAGGTCCAGGTTTAACGACATCATTCAGTGTTGTGGATTGGTTCAAAGTGTCAGTGGCCCGACTCATTTACTGGGCCACACTCTGGATGTTTTGATATCTCCTTGTGACTCAGATTTTGTCCGCAATGTTAGTGTTGGGGATTTCATTTCTGACCATGCTGCCATAAGATGCCAACTGGATTTCTCCCACCCTTCAACCAGCATCGACAAATGGGTCTCTTATCGACGGTACCACAGGATTGATATCGACCAGTTCAGAAATGACCTTAATAATATACCGTTTGTATGGTCCCCTGAAGGTACTGCTGCAGAACTTTATGATCAGTACATAACTGGTGTTACACAGGTACTTGACAAGCATGCTCCTATCATTTCACGCAAGGCTAAACAGCAGTCTGAGGAGTGGTTGTCTGATTCGTATCGCATGGCTCGATCTCTTAGACGGCAATTTGACAGAGTTGAATAGGTCAAGACTCCGCAGGCAAATTGCCTGGTGTAATCGACTGGCCAATAAAGACAAGGGTTCATACTATACAAATCTCATAACTGCTAATAGTCATGACCCCAAGAAGCTATGGCAGTCATTGAGGAAGGTGTTGCATCGCACCTCCGAGACTGTCCTGCCTGCTCATAGCTCAGACAAAAGCCTCGCGGACATGTTTGCTTCTTTTTTCTCCAATAAAATAAGCAAAATCAGGGACACCTTTGCTACTTCTGGCTCTTTCAATGATGCACCGGAATCGGTGCTTCCTGCTTTCAATGCCTTTATGCCTGTCACTGAAGATGAGGTCTATAAGTGTATTAGTGAATCCCCCACTAAATCTTGCTCACTAGACCCTATACCAACATTCCTCCTTAAGGATTGTCTTGATATCCTCCTCTCTTCCATAACCAAGTTGGTAAATTATTCTCTCATTGAAGGATCCTTCCCAAATTCTTTCAAAAAGGCGGTTGTCACCCCCACCTTCTCTTCCTAGTGACGACCTTAAGAATTATCGCCCAGTGTCTGGTCTTTGTTTCCTGTCAAAGTTGGTTGAGCGAGTCGTTGCCAGGCAGCTAACGTCACACATTAATAACAACAAACTGGACAATCCTCATCAGTCAGCATATAAGACAGGACATTCCACGGAAACTGCTTTATTGTCTATAAAAAACGAGGTTCATCTCTCTCTGGCACGCGGTGAACCCACAGCTCTAGTACTTTTTGACTTATCAGCCGCATTTGACACTATAGACCATAATATTCTCCTTGGTTACCTTAAATCCTGGTTTGGTCTTGGTGGAACAGCTCTAAGGTGGTTTACTTCCTACTTAAGAAATCGTTGCCAGGCCATTAAGATAGGCTCCACACTATCTGAATTAAGCAATCTCATCTATGGAGTCCCACAAGGTTCTGTTCTGGGTCCGTTACTGTTTTTATTCTATACAACACCACTTAGTAAAATTATTCGCCTCCACCCGCATATTAAATTCTATTTTTATGCGGATGACACTCAGTTATACATCCATCTCTCCCACAAGAATGCTTCTTCGGCTCTCGCCAAGCTAAATGCCTGCCTTCGTGATGTTCAAGAGTGGATGTCTCTCAGTAAATTGAAGCTCAACCCTGAAAAAACTGAGTTTATTGTCTTTGGTTCCAAGGCTCAACATCAGAAGATTTCCTCTCACTTTCCAGTTAGCATTCTTGGTAGCCTTCTTCATCCGGTTGATTCTGTCAGAAATCTAGGTGTGTGGTTTGATGCAGATTTTTCATTCTCTGAGCATATCAAGAGGACTTGCAAAGTGTGCTTCCTTCAGATGCATGACCTCCGTAGAATTAGAAAGTATCTCACTTCTGAAGTGGCAGTCCTTGCTGCAAATGCCTTGGTTAGTAGTTGTCTGGACTATTGTAACTCTCTGTTCAGAGGTTAGAAAGTATGCTCATGTTACACCCATTCTACAGAAACTCCACTGGTTGCCTGTTAAGTATCGTTGTATTTTCAAAACCGCAACACTTGTGTATAAATTTTTGCATAGTGGTTCTCCTTCTTACTTTGAACCGTTCTTGTCTTTTAGTAGTTGTCCCTATAGTACTAGGCATAGTCACCCAGATCGTCAATACCTTACAGTTCCTCCTTTCCATTCATCAGTCTTTAAGTCAGCCAAACATTTTGGCCATAGTTTTGCCTTTGATGCTCCTAAGATCTGGAATGACCTCCCTCAAGATGTTCGCAGTGCAACATCAGTTGCCTCCTTCAGAAAGAAGCTTAAAACTTACCTGTTTGCAAAAGCCTACCCACCATAGCCTCTCCCGTCACATCTGTGTCTCCTTGGTACGACCTGGCTATGTCCCTTGATTAACGCTAACTGCCTTGCTTTATGTTTAGATGCGCCTTAGAGTCCATCATTGATGGAGATTAAGCGCTATAAAAGTCCACATTAGATTAGATTAGATCCGGCTATGTCTCCAGTAGCAGTCCCTTCCCAGAGGGGCGGAGATGCACTAGTGCTGAATTTAGAAAAATTCAAGCATTGGAAGAAAATTATAAGAGACTCGAG
The DNA here is from genome assembly GCA_964017235.1 of Sabellastarte sp. h YS-2021. Classification (NCBI taxonomy): domain Eukaryota; kingdom Metazoa; phylum Annelida; class Polychaeta; order Sabellida; family Sabellidae; genus Sabellastarte; species Sabellastarte sp. h YS-2021. The sequence continues at coordinate 79,425,515 of OZ024935.1, read as the reverse complement.
TAAAAAAAATATAGTAAATCTCATTCTTTGAGTGGTGTGTCAGGTAGCTCAGCAAAGAAATCACATTAGTGCTCGCACCAGTGTAGAGTGGAGGTATAGTATAGTGTAGTGGGAACTGGGTTTACAATTTTAATATTCAACTGTTGCATGGCGACAATGAAGATTCTGAAGTATATTTTAACACTGTGTTGCCAGCGTGACACAACTATTATTCTGTGGATAGCAACACTTGGTCAGATGAAAATAGCTGTGATGCTTTTGACGACGTATTGTATCAAACCTTAAGCCCACTATTTCCATGTAGGCGTCCTGATGACGCATTTTTCAATGTATCTCACATTTCACATGTAGATAATTGTAACCAAAATTTATTTTATTCTGAATTTAGTTGTATGTATAATATTCAATTGCACATTGAGAGTAATATTTGTACAAATCATAGGTGGTTGAATGTATCTTCAAAACATGAAGTTCATAGACTTAATCATAGTAGAAGACATGTTAATGAAGATTATAACTGGTAAAAATTAAGTTAAATGTCATGTGTTAATACATTTGGATCAAAGAATGACTTTAGCAAGCATATTCCTGCCTGCAATTGTGAATAATAGCCCTCGAGCTTTTGCATTAGTCATTAGTATTAGTGCTGATAATATAAAAGTCACCCATGACAATGCAAAATAATTACTCTTCTGTTGACTTAAACATAACTAAAATTTTGACAAGTTGCCCCAAAGGCACAGTAGTCCAGATCACACTAATGTTGGATTTGTTTGTTTGTTTATTTGGGGTTTTACGTCGCTTTCAACACTGTACAGGTCATATCACAACGGGTAGTTGGAAGGGCAGAGGAAACCAGTACATATAGTTCGCTAGGGTTCTGTACTGTAAACTGCCGACCAACGGCAAGCAACTACCAGCTTTCCCACTCTGCCACCATGGCCCCCCACTAATGTTGGAAGTAATTTTAGTAGTTTTACTGGTCAGCATGGGTATCTGAGTCTATGTGGTAAACCAAACATTTTAGTCACTTTTAATGACACCAAGCAGAGACAAAAGATTCTGGATAAGAAGATAGGCTTTGTGTCAGTCCCTATTCCTATATCACTTATTTGTTAGTAGGGCACACTTATCAGAGCACTTTCAAAGTTGCAATGGACTATAAAAGCCCATAAATTGGTATCTCAATCTAATGTTGAAAATTATAAAGCTGCTAGAATCATTGTTCCTTCTGATTTGGAAATTAATAGTTGGAAAATCCTCATGAAAAATCATCCTGATAATGTCTTATTGCAATGTTTGGAATATGGTTTTCCTTTAGTTATTGATAAACAAAAATTCAAATCCAGTGATCAGGTTGAGAATCATCCATCAGCTAAGACTTTTCCTAAAGATGTAAACATTTATTTAGAGAAGAAAATAGCATGTAAACCTATGGTGGGACCCTGCCCCATAATAGTGGATTTAAGCTGGCCAAGGGTTTGATCGGTTAATTGAGCCACTTAGGACAATTATTATGATAGCAAAGAATTTTTATTAAATATCCTTCAGTGGATGATAATTTGGACAATATAAATCAAATTGCGAAAGATGCATATCTGATTAAAATCGACATTGGTCAAGCGTTTTGAAATTTGCCCTTAGATCCCAAAGAGTATGGCATTATTGGCATCACCCACAAGCAACAGGTATATGTAGATTTGAGTGTGGCATTCGGCCTGAAAACTGGAAGTGCCCTCTGTGAAAGGGTCACATTTATCTTACATGATGTTGTGACATCAACTGGGTTCTCCGTGCACAATTATATGATGACATAATTGGGGGTGATTCCCGATGGGACACAAACCAAGCTTTTGATACTTTAAAGGCTTTGTTTTATTATCTGTGTATTCCTGTTAATCAAGATAAGTTGGAGCCACCTCCTCAGCAACTGATATGTATGGGTATCTTGGTAGATATTAAGAATGGTAAGATTTCAATACCTGAGGCCAAGCTACTTGAAATTACGAAATTCATAAGGACTGGTCCAAGAAACTCCATGCACCAGCATCAACTACAAAGTCTTCTCGGAATACTTCTATACATAGATAAGTGTGTGGTTCTCGCTTTTCTGTTTGTTAACAGATTGCTTCAAGTGTTGCGTAATACCCCATGGGCCATTACTACAGAGTATGATATAATGGTTATCTATGAACAAATCTATGGCATTAATAATAAATATGCTGATTGCCTCTCTAGGTAGGGTAAAAGAACAGATAATGGTATAATTAGGGAGTTACTTGACCTTTGATTTTGACCTTCGACTTTTAAGAAAGTTTGACACTTCAGAAACTTTCAAAGTATGATATATTTTAACGCTTTAAAAAAAAAAAAAAGAAATTTAGAGTTCATAAAGTTTTTATCTTTAAACCATTTTGAAAGATGAACAAAATCTGACACTTTTCATATTTTTTAAATTACTGTGGGGCATTTTCAAAACTTGTATTCAAGTTGTTAGATGTTATTTTGAGACTTGTTATTTTTTGGAAACTTGCCAGAAGTTTGTTGGGAATTATTTTTGAGATTTTCTTGAAATTTATTGGAAATATGTTGAACATTGGTGCAACACTACTGCAAAATCGGCAATTTCTGAAAATATGATAGATGCCAGCTTTTTATGTCACAAGGCTAGGTCCTTCTCACATCTTTAGATCCTTTCCTGCCCAGCCAATCCACTAACGTGGTTGAAGTAATCCCTGAGTAAGTCTCACTGTCACTACGCCTCCCTCGAGGGATTCCTGCAGTTTTCATCACAAACTCTGATATGTTTCCTCTTTGACAACCATTAGAAATCTTCTTGCTATAAGTGTCAATATTACTTATTTGCGTGGGCCTAGTTCTAGCACATTCCCCAGAAAAGGAATTCAGTGGAGTTGAAATACTGCACACCCAGCTCCCTTTCTAATGTCCATATAAGGAGAGGCCATATAGGGAGAGTCACACATGTTATTATTGGTTGTACTTAATTCCAAATACATCTTATGAGATTTATTTTTCACATATAAAACAACTATAAAGTAACATACATACTGGTGTATAGCCCATCTTAAATCACTTCCATAATTGTGTCATGTTTATTTCCAGTGCAAAATTATCAGGGCTAGTAGAACTTCTCAGGGAAAATAAGAACTTATATTTGTGAAATTCACTCCCCGATATCCTTAGCTTCTTCATGGTGATTTGTTTCCCATCTAGTGCCCAACAGCATGGGGGGCATTCCATCTTCTGGTCCTGAACTTCTAAATCTGTTTACAGTCTTCTGAAATGGTAGGGCAGATGAAATACCCTTCTGGAATTCAGCAAGTATGGCCCTGCAGACAATAGGGATGAATTTACATATGGTGGTTTGCACAACCAGCCAGTAATATTGTAATGACTTGTACATTTTCCTCTTGCCAGTTATCTCAGTGTTATTGCCAGTTTCAAGCCAACCTCTAAGGACTTCCTAAAATTTGTGACTTCCTTTCTTGATGTGAGGGTGTATGCATCTTTCAATGGGGTCAAAAAACTACAAGGGGAATCCTGAGTAAATTCTGGTAACCTGGGATATCAGACTGTATCAAGTCAGCCAGGAGGCTGTTATAGCATCCTTTTTTTCTCTTTGAAGGATCCATGGCATGATCCAGGGGTTTTGTGGCTTCCTTCTTGTCCTTTTGTGTCTGCAAAGTAGAATGAAAATCAAAATTTAAATCAATAAAAAATAACAGGGCCCTAAGGGTCTGTAGAAGGTATCTATGATGTGTAGCTGGCATCTTTGCAGTAATGAATGATGAGTAGCAGCAGGGGTATATATACTGTTGCTTGGATCCTGGCAGGCGATCCAGACTCCAGAAATTAATCAGTCTGGTTGGAGTGGGTCCAGATACTGCTCTAGTCCTTTTGGTTTGTCACTACGGCTTGTCATGATCAGGTACTTGTTGGCTAGGCCCCTATGGCTTGTCCTAATACTTTTACAACTGCAGAAAAACATCCCAATCCCAAGTCAGGTCAGGATCTGGATCCAGACAAGCCAGGATGTACTTTCGGGAGGTGAAATCAACCCATATTTTTCCCCAAGACATTTTTAAAAATTTTTGTCCCAAATCCCCAACTCAGCTGACCAACCTTTGAGTCAGTAAGGGTCAGAAAGGGTTGGTTACAGTGGAACAACCCCATTAACATAATTGTTCTATGTTAAGTCAAAAATGCAGTAATGTAATGAGTACGTTATAGTGCTTAAAATCTGTGGCACATGGCGACTGAATTATAAAGGGAGAAGAAAAAAAAGCAGAATCCAGAGACATAGCAGGCCAACACCAGAGATACTAGGGAGATGGGATGGCTATGGGAAATTAGATTTACTGAAAATGTATGTATTTACATCTCAAAGATAGCAGAGAAACCCTAATTAAGATGTTCTCAGAGAGCCCATTCCACCAATTAGGGGTGCTGCTTTTGTGAAATGTGAAAAGCAATTAAAATGAATTTATGAATTGTATTTAACATTTGATAAGGTCAATTACATGTGAGCATACTTAACTTCAATGTCTAAGAAGGCATATTTTGTTTTATTTATTGACTAATAAAATTATGATTTCTCCTGTTTACAGATTTAAAATGGCATCAGTGAAAGTCTGTGAAAATTGGCAAGCAAACAAGTCCCTTGCGGAAAGAAACAGATTCATGCTAGACCGGCAGCTTTATACAGATGTGAATTTCGTATTTGAAAACAAGGGATCCAGAGAACCCAATAGCCCCAAAACCCGTAAGAAAAGTTGATTCTTGGATATACTTAGCTATTTAGATAATTCACAATCTAGTACCTAAACATCTGAATCAAATAACTGTCAGTCTGTGACATTACCAGTCACACATGTATTTCTTATTATCAGGCACATTTAAGCAAGTATACATTAACGAATGACTGATTTTACATATATTAGTATGTGCAAATCATTATTGTTGGTCAGAGGTCATTTAAAGTGTTTTATAAAAAGTGTTTTATAATCAAAGTATCTGTGAGTTTCAGAATTAGGGAGACCTGAAATTGATACTCATTAATGTGTCATTGTGTATATGAAAAATAAAATACTTGATAACCGTTAAAGCCAAAGATAATAATTACTCCAGCATACCTTTCATGACTGTGTGCATACAATAAGCTAGACTTATTTGCTTTTGTTAAAAAAAGGATTTCACACAGCAGGACGTACTGATATCTCAAATCATGAAGTTTCTGGTAAAATATCCTGCAAACAAGTGAATCTAGAATTAAGGGCATCAACTAAAAGTTTGTGTGTAGTTGCCGGTATGCTTAAGAACCCATTTGCCAAACATAATTTGCTATAGCATAAAGAAAATGGGTACACCATACATGGTGTATTCCTTTATTTGAAGGTGTACTCCGTGCCCACAAGTACATGCTGATTTCTAGTTCTGCAGTGTTTTGCTCCATGTTGACTGGTGGACTAGCTGAAGAAGGGGACATTCCTATAAAAGATGTGGAGTATGAAGCATTTGCTGCTATGTTGAGGCAAGTTCCATATTAAAGGACAGCTGGGATGACAGCCCCAATTTTGAAATTGGTGTGAATAGGGAGCAGAAGGTTAAAAATTTAAAAACAGGACAGGAAACTGTAAATATATCCCAGCCCTTGTGATCACATACTAGAAACTATCTGATTTCTGTGGAACTAATCCCTGCTAACGCTGACTTTCTCCAATTTTCGACCACAGACTACATAATATCAACCCAATGTGATGAACTAAAATCATCCCATGCAGGAAGCAAATATTTCAAATACAGGATTTCATTCAATCTGTATGGTTGCTAGCCTGTTGTTGAATGCATAGAATTGTCTGTCTTGTGAAACATATGCTGTATTTGGCTGTCGCTTCACTACTAGGAATTCTAGGAATTTTAAATTGTACAGAATTTAAAAACTTGTCTGTTGAAGGTGTGCTGTTTAACTGTCCTAGAAAGTGTTGAATAAGTTTTTGTCCTCATAACCATGAAATCAGTCTCAGCGTGTCTGTTGCTGTCATTTGCAATTCAGGCTTCTTCGATTTCTGAGTACATACAGTTGATTGTTTTTTCAGTTGGCAACCAACCAATGGCTGGCATCCCATCATCACTCTCATACTTGGCTTCCCTCCCCTCTCATCATCACCTTTTCTCCCACCTTCTCTTGGTTTCCCTCCATTTTCCCTGTCCTATCTTCTCTTCTCTGCTGGAAGTGTAGCCAGGATGTAAAACCCAACTCCGACCTTTGTCCCTCTTCTTTTTTCTCTGCCCTTTACTTTCCTCTCTCCTGCTCTTCTGTCTTTTCTCAATCTCCGTTGATGTCACTCTAATATTCATTTCAGGAGTGATTCCCTTTTTCTCATCTTACATTAAACCTTCATTCCTCTTGGTATACCGCACACTTGCAAATGTCATAAATAAAAATGTAGAAGTATGTAGAAGAAATCTTAAACTTTCCCTCATCTGATATTTAAAAAACACAACAACATATTATAGCACGATCCTATGTGTATCTTCCACCAGTCCACTCTATTAATAGTGATGAGTATGGTACGAGCTTGAGCCTACATATCGTAAATCTTCACTGTGTCCTACTCTGTCAACATTATATGCTCCAGACATTTTGCACAGACAAGGAACACATCCTGTCAGACACATTTTAGTCAGCAGATGCATTTAAAAGTCCTGCTGAATCGGGGTGTCATACCATCAAATCCTACTGCATCAGGGATTCTGACAGGTGTTAGATAAAGGTTGGGGAAATTTGATCCCAAACTGTCTGGATGGGCTTAGGATGAGACAAGACCTGCAACTGGTAACAGACAAAATGGCATTACACCAATATGTCCTGCCGAAGTTGTCAACTTTTCAGAAAATATCAAACATGTTTGATATTCTTCAAACCTTTGCAGACCTTCACAATATCATTGTCCTACATATACAATTCGCTAACTTTTGGTGAAAATCAATCCACCACATGATCCCCATTTCACACGCTCATCATTTGGCCCCAAAAATGTAGAAATAAAACATTCCACCATGTTAGTTTCCTTGCTTTACATCAAAGTTTAGTGTAGTAATAAGAAAATAACATAGAGATTGTGACAAATAACAGCACAGTCAACGTGCAACATTGTTTAGAGAAGTCTTTGGCATCCATTCAAAATACGTTTGTGATTTGTTGATTTTGAAGTCACTATGTTAAGTATAGCATCACTGCAATTGAAAAAAAAACTGTTTTCTATCAACAGGTTTATCTATTGTGAGGAACTAAACTTGACTGGTGAAACAGTCATGCAGATACTTTATGCATCGAAGAAATACATAATTCCTGCAATAACAACTCAGTGTTCTACTTTCCTTGAACAGGAGCTGACGTCAGAAAATGTATGCACGATTTTGGATCAAGCATTGATTTTTGAAGAGCAAGATTTAGTAGAGAAATGCCTCACTGTAGTGAAACAAAACACAGCTGAAGTATTTGGAACAGACGGATTTATGACCCTGTCTTACTCTGCAGTTGCCAAACTGTTAGAACTACAGGAACTCAGTGTTCGTGAAATTGATGTATTCAAAGCATGCATGAAATGGGCCAGGGATAAAATTAAGAAAGATACCGGGGAGGAAATTAGGCAGAAACTTGGAGATTTGCTGTACAAAATACGGTTCCCAGTGATGACAGCAGAAGAGTTTTCATTACATGTTTCACCTGTTGGAGTATTGTCACATGTGGAGGAGATTGCTTGTTTCAGATATATCTGCAGTGGACAGGGAAAAGATAACCTGCCTTTTATTGCACAGACAAGGGGTATAATTCCAAAGGCATTATTCTGTGGATTGGAAAGACCATATGAAACCACACTTGAGCCGATAAATAATGAATCATCTTTCCAAAATTTAAATTTGAACATTACTAGCTGTGGTGAAAGGAGCATAATGGATAAAACACCTACAAAGGTTTCAGGTCTCAGATTACTATGCACGGAGGGGGATTCATTCTCACTAAAGATATCACGAAAGTTACGGATGGAAAAACACAAACCAAACAGATATCAGCATGGAGGGCGATTACCATACCGCATGTCACAGACATATGAGACAATATATGCAATAGATAAACATCCTGTCACGTCTCTTATGATGGACGAAGAAGAAACCTACGCTGAGATCTACTTTCCCAATGAACACACTGTGGATCTTGAGGTAGGAGACAACTACCGCTTTGAAGTGAATCTGTCTCATTGTAGCACAAGTGCTGAAAATATTGTTTTTCAACAATATGCATTAGTGGACCACGTAATATTTAGGCACAATGATGTTGTTGCTTCTTCAACTCATGGATTTGCTCAAGAAAAGACCCTGATGCTAGGAATCCTTGTAAAAGAAGATTGAAAATACTTTTAAATATACATTTGTGAATGCAAGAAAAGAATCTGCAAAAATGATTAGTCTGAAATAATTGGCACCTTGCAGATATGTAACAAAGGAAAGTGTTTCAATACTTTATTGTTGCTGGAAGATAAGTTTTGTATAGATAAAAAAGGATGTGTTAAAATGACATCCCAGTAAACTTGTAAATAATTCCTGAAACGCATACATACATATATTTGAATTTCTGCTGTTCTATGTTATACTATATATTTGACAATTAAGAGCCCCAAACTATTTGATTACCTGTAGAGAGAATTAAACAAATAATTTTACTAACTACTTATCTGATTTGAACACCAGCACCGTAGTGGTCAGATACATGAAACACTAGAAATGGGTTTATAAATATATTAATCTTCTTTTCTTTTTATCTATCACAATAAAATATTATAAAATTCTATTCATTTTGGTTAAAATGTATATATCCTCCTATTATTTATTGTGAGACCTGAGAGCCAAGTTTAACTAATAAAAATGAAGTGAAAAAATAGTGTTATTAAGTGAATCATTAGAATTAGTGACAAACAATAAACATGCAATTTAACAAGAGGACAATTTGCACAACTTCACAATAACAAAAATAAATATACTCATGATCAGGGGCCGTATTCTACATCAATACTTAGATCATTTCTAACTTAGATTTCAAGTATTTCTTAGAATTTAAGTAAGAAATGATGAAACTGAACATTCCTACCTTTTGTTTCGTGAATACAAAGTGCAAGAAATACTTAAGTGAAAAACCTCCCTTACTTATATCTAAGGTCACCTTATATATAAGTATTGTTGTAGAATATGGCCCCAGGTCTCAACTGGAATCCGGTGTTGTGACAAATTGTTTTGGTGTGTTAAAACGTGTATTGTTAATCTCTCTCCCAGAGTGGTAATAAAATGAATTGTTTAAGTGGTTTATAGAGTAAAGCGTTATTATATTATAAGCCAAATTGGGCCACATAAATTTTTTATTACTCAAGTAAAATGAGAAAAAAAAGCACAGAATACTGAAATGCAGTGCTAACATGTGTTGGTGCTCGATTTAAATTGATGGTGATATGATTATATCACATTTAGCATGTTTCTTGAATTTCAAAGAATTACAAGATCGATTATAGTTTAGCTTATTACACTGTGTTATATACTTCTTAAATGATACACTACTTCTGGTGAAAATAAATTTTGTTTATAAAGGTTGCGAATTTATTTTCATCAGGCAACAATATGCAGAAGGCATTCTTTCTAAGGACATTTTTCCTTAAAGTTATTTTTAAGGTGGCATTCTTTTGCATTTGATTTCTTTGTGTAGGTGATATCACGATGGATAGTTTTATGGCAGATTCTAACATGACGACCTGCGCAGAAACGAGTTTTGAGTTCTATGCGCACACAATTATCCCGCAACAATCGCACTGCCCTTCCATCCTGCGTTCATATTTTTTACAAATTTTATAATGTCAAATTTTATAGTGTGAAGTAGTGTCAGATTTTATTATATTTTATTTTATAACGATATTTTATGGTGATTTATATATTTTTGTACATATTTTGTATCAAATTAAAGCTACAATGGATGGAACAGCCGGCTGCTAAGGTCACCACAATGTAAACAAATCTACATGAAACAATTTATTCCTTGTAAAAATTTAAAAAAAAAATTAAAAAGCCTCAAAAATAAGCTTAAATGTCATGTTAGAATAGTAATAATCCATTCGTGCTCATGGTTTGTGTTCGGCATGGTACTTCCGGATAATTTTACTCAGCCTTCGGCTTCGTAAAATTATTACCGTAAGTACCATGGTTAAATGCCGTACACAAACCAGCCTTCGGCTTTGTAAAATTATTACCGGAAGTACCATGGTTAAATGCCATACACAAACCAGCCTTCGGCTTTGTAAAATTACTACCGGAAGTACCATGGTTAAATGCCGTACACAAACCATGATCACTCATGGATTATTTCTACAAGAAAACAGTACTTATTAGTTGGTCAAGATTCTGTAAACTGCCAGACATCAGTAAACAACTACCAGTTCTCCCACACATGGTGTCAGATAATGTGTGCATGTTGTGTTTTATTGCGATTATATACTTTTCATGCTTTATAATTATAATATTATATGGATTTACATCACCTTTAGCATACTGCATAGGTCATCTTATGATAAGTAGTTTTTTGGGCAGAGGAAACCAGTACATACAGTTGGTCAAGGTTCTGTAGTGTAAACTGCCGACCAAAGGCAAGCAACTACCAGCTTTTCATGCTTTATAAAAATCTGTCCTATCACTACTGCTGATTCCATGTTTTACTTTCTTTTTCTCAAATATTCTCAAAAAGTGTTGGCAGAGTAGTAGCATCTTATTGATTGTATAACGAATAGAATGGAATTTATTTATTATAGTGACATGCAATCAAATAAGACAGTTGCAATTTGTCCAGCCCCATTGGACTTATATGTCACTTTTGTAAAGTTATAGTTAATAATAGTGGTTGCTACAAGAATTATAAATGGACAATATTGTACAGTCTTTGGCATATATTAAAAGAATAAAATACAAATAATAATATCTAATTAGTTACAAGAGTTTTACAATATACCTACTAGAAAAGGAAAGTACGATATATATATCTAAGCATGTATTTCTCAAAAAAGAGTGCACGAATTCCATATTAATATAACCTAAAATGTAGTATGCTTTCAATAAAAATATTTTGATTTGTTTGTTATTTCCAATGGGATTGTGGGTTATGATTTCTATTTAAGTACATTGAAATTCATATTTTGAATTCTTATTTTTAATCTGTGTATTTTTATTTCCATACTTGCTCTCATCATATACAGATGGAATTCCCAAATAAAGATTTCTGTCAATGGTCTCATACAGCCCATTAATTGGAAAATAGCTAAACCTTCTCAAAATGTGAATGAGAAGTACGTATTTGTGCCCAGTCATTCAGAAACAGTATTGTTTGTGTAATGTCATATAAAAAAGTATTCAGAGGAAAACAATACTCACCAAAATAAAGTACCTAATGTGATTCTAAGAGGCACCTAGACTATTAAAGAATAGTCATTCAAAATGTCACTGTTTGATTATTTAAAAACCCAGGGGCCGATTTCACGAACGGACTTAAGCCTAGTTTTGGGCTTAAGTTTAAGACTTTGGTCTTAAATTCTGTCAAAAATGTGCTAAGTAAGTGGGCTTAGACTTAGTGGATTTCACAAAGGGGCTAAGTCCATGGATTTGCTAAGTCAGTGGACTTAAATTTAAGTCTGGTTAGTAGTGGGCTTAACTTTTGTAAAGAGGACTTAAATATGGCCGCCATAAACTTTTCTCCACTTCAAAATTTGAAATGGCTGTAAATAAAGTATAATTACACAGAACACCACACTAAAGTGGTCTTTTGGAAGTTTATATGTGGCAACAAGGTTTTTCATTTCAAAACAGCCCTTTTCCTTAGATAAAATACATCAAATGAAGTATATATGGCACCAATATTATATTTTGAATAGATATAAAAGGTCACATGACACAGAAAACCACTGTGGTTATTTGTTAAGCTTGGACTTAGCTAAGTCACCTTTGTGAAATCCATTTTAAGTCCCAGACCTAGTTAAGACCAAAGTCTTAGATTTAAGTCCCTGACTTAGCCAATAAAGGGACTTAGTTTAAGTCCTTTAGTGAAATCGGCCCCAGGGAATCGCTAGACATTGTCTCGTTTTATGTTTCATTGCCACTTTGTAGAATTGTTTATGTCTGTAATGAAGCATTTAAATTACTGAAACATTTTGTTTTCCTTTTTCTCAATTATATGAATCCACCTGGAAGAGTTAATTGATGCAGTCATATTGAGATATCAAAAGGCTATTGATTTGTTGATTTGGTGTACTATTGTTTATGAACATATTATAAATGAATTCAGTTAACCTTTTGCAGTGTTTACATAATTGTTGTACTACAGTAGAATTTCACTGGAAACATCGAAATATAAAGAACAACAGAAAAAACACGTCACCATATTAACAAAGGCTTATGCACATTAAATTGTAGCTTTTACAACGTTATTAAAACGTTAACCTAGTAACACCTTCATTGCCAAATCACTTTAGAACCACGCACGATAGCTCCAGATATCACATGAAGGAGATAACCAAGCCAACAGTGACAAGCAACAAGCCTTTCCTTTCCATAATAACACCTTCAACAACTGCTTTGCTCTCTCTTTATCCATAATAAAATTCGAGTATTGCTATTTATTCCACATAAGTAACAGATAATGATTAAATCTTTAGCTTACACCACTAACAAAAATAGGCTTCAAACTAAGAACCGCTGTTCAAAATCTTACTTTGAGGCTGCCTTAACCTTCAACTAAATCTGAAACTCTAAAACGTAATTTTACTTTTCGGTAACATTATGTTTGACAGCTAGGACTTAAGGCCACCTTAAAACATTTCACCTCAACCTTCTTCTTGCTTATGCGGCTTCAGTTAATGTAGCCTCAAACTGTTGGTAAAGCAAACTTTGATACTATGCTATGTTTATTTATTTAGTGTTTTCGTGATGCCTAGTACCCTATTAGTTATTTTGTGATTGGTAATTGGAAGGAGAGAGGAAACAAGTACATACAGTTGGTTTAAGTTCTGTACTGTAAACTGGCGACCAACAGCAAGCAACTACCAGTTTTCCAACATGAGGTCAGGCCAGGATCCGAACTCTGATCTCACAGATGGAGAGGTAAATAAAATACTACGTCCCCATTGGAGATTTCTATCTCTCTTTACCTTGGGACAATGAATTGCTCCAGTGTTGGTGAATACCATAAACCATAGATTATAGTGAGATGTATTATGATTTTTTTTGTCAAGTTATGGTTGGGAGAAGCATGCTTTACCCTAAAATTGGGTAACACACAGTTATTGGTTAACATATCAGTGCATATATGTACTGTGTGTTCAATGAATAGATGAATAGAAATTTCTAGAATTTTTATTACATAGCTTTTCATGCGGTTTCATATACAATTAAAATTATAGCCATCCAGATACTATAAGAGAAGGGGTTTACCTGAATAAATAACACCAGTGGCTGAATAGTTAACATTCCAAGTGATCCACTCAGTGGTTTTGGGTTTGACCACAACTCATGATAGCATAAGATTCTCAGATATGACTGTTAAAAGGGAGTTGAAAACTTTGACCTCTTTTGTCCAATAAAATGAATATAACACCTTCCATCTACTCTTGGGTTAAGAATAAATTCCATGAAAAGACAAAAGCATGTTGAGACACAGTAGATTCTTGTGTAACTCGGTTCTGTATTTTTTTCGAATTTTACCATAATTCAAAGCAAGTGTGAAGTTCCATCAATTTCTCCAGATTCATGTTACAGATCGAACTTTAAATTTGTATTTTAGTCATCATTCGAACCTATACAAAAGACAAAAAAGGTTATTTTATGTTAGTTTTTGAAGAGATAATTTGAACCTAATACCAATGTTATTTGACAAGGGATTAAAAACTGCCACTCATATTTAATGGCAGTTACTTTTTTGCTGGGTTAGACAATCAAACCACTCTAGCATGCTGATACCTTTTGCTTTAAGGCATACTTACTTATCTGAAATAAATTAAGTTTTCTAACAAACAATAGTTTTTTTAGAAGAAGCTTTAAGAAATCTGTTATACAAAATCAGATTTACCATCTTGTAGCTGAGAGATGTTTTTACATTCATATCCCCAAGAGAAATACAATTCAACAATCCATTGGTACAAATATACAGATAACCTCACAATTATAGACATCAGTAAGATACTTTCAATAGTCATACCAGGGATAAAGATAAAGGCATCAAATCACAAAATGTTCTCTAAACGTTTGCAATTTTGCAGTTAATGAATGCTAATACACACGAAAACAGTCAAAGTTGGGGTTTTAACAGCCAGGGTCATATTGGAACAGGTCCTCATCTCTGTCACTTGTAGGACTCGATCCCACAGATGTGACAGCCTATGATTAGAAACCGAACATTCTAACCACTACGCCACCAAGGACCTCTACTTTGACAGAGATATTGTAGGTTTTTGAAATGTGATGTGTGAAAGGTGATACTGCTTCATTCCCTAAGAGTTGATCAGTAAGTACTCCTAAAGCTTGACAATCAATCAACCAGTCAGTTGTCCAGGTGGTTAATCTCCGTATCTACGGATTCTAAGGCACAACATCCAATTCGTCAAGACATTGGACATATTCCAAGTCACACCCAGGGAGGCAATTTGGTGTTCAATAGTTGGCAAATTTTGTTGGCTTCAGATTTAGTACACAATGTCTATTACTGAATCACAAATTCATCTTAATAAGGAAAATTGAGAGTTAACTTTGCAGATGTTTATGTTCATGACAACACATTATATCACCAGGCCAATTGTTCAAGTTTAAACGTTTATTTGAAGTCCTACTTGTCTCAGAAAAATTTTGCTTAGGGATTTGTCTTCGAGCACAGGAGTTCACAATAATTTTTTGATAGGGTATTTGCTAGTAGTTTTTGTAGTTGCTGTTAAGCTTAGACCTGATTGTATGTCAGTTGTTGGCATATTGGTCCAATGATATTATTTACATGCTAATGAGGATAAAATTGACTTGCGAGTGTTGTCAATCCAAGTATTTCATTGAACATTGAAATACATGAAATATATCTAACTGCCCAAATGTTTGTGTACTTGACAACAATAAATGCTTATCTTATCATGACATTTTTTCTGTAATTTGCCAGATAGCCTAGACATACTAATACAACCAATAGTGCAATGCCAAAACACAATGTAGGAACTTATGGATCAGTTATTTGTACAAATATAATTTTATTCTCTGATAGAACTGTTTAAAAGCTACTGTCTTAACACTATTAACTCTAGCAAAAAGGTTATGAGGCAAATGCATTCTTAAAGTATATTTTTCCAAGTTACACAGAGTTAGCCTCTATCCTTGGAATGACACCAAGGTCGTTGGTTGCCTAGTGGGTTAGCAAATTTGGCCTCTGATCACAAGCTGTCACCTCTGTGTGGGTTCCACTCCCACAAGTGGGAAATGCTAAGAAAATAATCCTAATATGACCTCGGCTGTTGAATCTGACATAAAACTACAACTTTGAACTTTCACATTACACCATCTTAGTGTTACAGCTTTTTATTTAATGTTCATTAGCTTGTATTATTAAACCCAAAACAAAGTAATTAGTTAATGGATATGTGGGTTCATATCCCTGACAATTCAAACGGTGTTGTTTTTCATATTCTTTGCAAACAAATCGTGCTAAATTGTTTCAATTGTTTCACAAAGTTCAATATATAGTCGTCACTTAAATCAACTAATATTTGAAGTTCTCCGTTACAGAGCTTTGAACCAAATTTGCAGGCAAAAGTACTATATTCCTTTTGATTAACCCTAGTTGTACAAACTTAAAGTGAATTGATACAACAATTTGAATTTCTTGACAGGAATCTTATTGGCACTCTGCTTTGACTTTGTAGGAATTACTTTAATCTCTGTCGTGTTTTACACTGAGAAACTGTCTATTTATGGGGTTTTACGTCACTTTCAACACTGTACAGGTCATATCACGACGGGTAGTTGGAAGGGCAGTGGAAACCAGTACATACAGTTGGTCAAGGTTCTGTTCTGTAAACTGCAGACCAACGGCAAGCAACTACCACCTTTCCCACTTGAGGCCGTTCCGGGAATGAGAAATTGTATAAGAATATTTAATTTAGATAGATAGATTTAATTTTATTTGATTTATTTAAAGTTTACAGCATTTAAAACTTATTTAATTGGTCATGTTATATGGCTTATTTTAGGCAAAAATACATGGGCAATATTCATTCTTGTAAAGCACTGTACATCATCAGTCAAGGAACATATTTCAGAACGGTGTCCATATTCTAGCTCATAAGGTAAGTGTATTGTCAAAGTACCTGAAAATGCAGACTCAGATCTGGATCAACCTTGACCAAGCCATACAGGTAGGTCTCACCCTGTGTGAAAATATAACTCTATCCAATGACATTGTTTTTTTTTATTTATGCATGAGGATATTTCTAAAAATCATAAAAAACTTGTGTCTGGATACACAACCTTAATAATGTTGGACGTGATGTAAGTTGTGTAAACCCTACTTTGTCTGAAATTATATCCTCAGTTAGATGTTTTGTTGTGCACATGAACAGACAAATAGATTGACGTTGGGGAGTGAAGGCAATGATATCAAATAACCTTGCAAAGTAATACCTACCATCGCCACAATTGTGTACTAACATTTACAACTGAAGGAATGGTTGTATCAGCAGATTGTTTGCCGAGAGACCTGACAGTGGAACATGGGCATAATGCAGTTTAATTAATTGTTTATTACATAAGTAACCTTTTGTACTGATTTATAATAGTCTTGAGGTTTGCTATCTTGAATGTATAAATTAACCTGTAAACTTAACTAATGAAAATTCTTTATTTCCACAATCTTCATAGCCATAAAAACTGTTTTGATATTTTCAGTATCTCACATTCTAAGCAATATCAGATTAGTTTCACTAATGTCCAACTACCAAGAAAAGGAAACTACGAATATTAAATCTGTTATTGTAATACTGTTGTTTTTATAAACAGCAAAATACTTTTTTTGTAAATATGGTGTCGGCGAGTCACTTTGTTTACATTCATTGTTCTTTCATAATATCCCCCAAAAGATCCCACATTTTCCACAAAAATTGCATCAATATTCCTGGAATAATTTTAACCTGATCATCATTTTAAAATCAGATATGGAATGGGTACTTAGATCAGTAAGTTATTCTTTTATCAATATATAATCCACACTTGTCAATAAAACAGTATGCTGTTCAAATTAAATATCTAGGTTTGTGCCCTGGTCAAGTTTTAAAAGTTTACAACAAGATATGGAGTAACACAGAGTGTTTGATACACTGGGTAAACCAAAAATGTTTTCATCTACCATAACTCTGTAGGTTATGTTGTTTAGTGATAGGATATAAGCCATGCCAGGGGAATTCCAGATCAATAGGACACTTGTATTGTTATTACTTTACCAAAGTAAACCTTTTGTTTCGCATCAGTCTATTCAGTAAATGCCAACTGTTATCGTACATTACATTGTGAAGTATTAAAATAACATTAAAAGGTAACTATGCATACACTATATTTTGCTTAGCAAAAGTAATTTTAAAGTATACAAACAACACAAATTTAAATTAATAATATTGCATTTAGAGTATGCTTATCACTAGTTTCGTCCTTCATCACAAAACCTAACCTGTGTACTATTCATGGAACTGTTCCCAAGAAAAAAGTTTCATGATTTTGTGGAAAACTTGTGAATGATTTCTCCTTTCTCCAAATATTTTTTGAAGTGGCATTATACTAATACAAAAAATATTTTATAAACTGAACATTAACAAATCACTGTTGTTGTGAACAGGGTTTAAATCTATGCCATCATTGTGTCCATTGACCAGGTGACTAAAACTATCTTATGTTATTGAAAGTACAGAGCTTTATATAACATACAATAAAGACCGGTAATGCACAGTGAACGAAAACTCATCCCTGCGTATCATTGCTAGCGTACATTTACAATGCGTGGGATCTGATTCTAAAAGTAGTTCAGTAGACTGGTTCCCGTTAAAAGTACAAAACTTATAATTTTACAGAAACCAGTTTTTGGTGTCATCTGCAATTGTCGCTAGTTCCGGAGAAGTCCGCCAATGCACTTTATTTTTTATTTATTTGGGATTTTACTTCGCTCTCAACACTGTACAGGTCATATCACGATGGGTAGTTGGAAGTGCAGAGGATACCAATACATATAGTTCGTTAGGGTTCTGTACTGTAAACTGCCAACCAACGGCAAGCAACTACCAGCTTTTCCACTTGAGCCCGAACTACCAGCTTTTTCCAAACCCCGGCCTCAGAGGTGGGAGGCGAGAGTGTTACCACTCTGCCACTGTGGCCACTGCCAAATGGCTGTAATTCAGCAAAGATATAGTTCCTACAACAACAACATTTATTGACTGAATTAATAGATGTTTTTGTGTTAAAATCATACCAGTTTTTAAATTAGCAACAAAGGACTTGGTTTATAAACATCCAGCCATTATGGACTCAGCCCTATCAGGCTTCGTCCATTATTCTGCCCGGAAGTTTGTGATTTATTCACAGATACAATACTCAAACCTTGTCTTTTATTGCTACAGTAAAGGGGCCAGGCAAAAAGATTACAAAGAATATAAAGAATCCTTTGGAAACAAGACACTTATTAAAGCATTGGCAAGAAAATGTAAGTTCTACATCTACATAACAACAAGGGCATGGGCCTGGTCATAATGTACCCCAACATGGGCAAATTAAGACAACATAATGGCTCAGGCATGAAAAAGTTTTAAAAAGTTATATTACATATAAAGTCCAAAATGAAAGGATCTGTAGAAGGGTCATAATGTACACAAAATATACAGTTAAGACAACATAACTGCCAAAGCCCCTACATATAAAAAAGCTAAAATTTAGAAGGGACAAGCCTCTTTAGCTAACATAGAACTATAGGCTCCCTTAAGCAACTATCACAATAACAGACACAGAAAAATGGGAAGCTACCCACTTGAATGATAGAAATCACTAAATTAAACTAGCAAATATTATTTAGAAAGTTATCCATTTTAAGCTGATATCTGAACAAGGACCCACTACGCCACATTCTGTGACATTAACATAAAGATTACTACTCTCTGACCATCTCTAATGTTGGCCAACTCCAATCCCAGAGCATGACCCTAAAGATAAGAAACTCAAGCCCAATCTATGGCTTGATTACAATTTACAATTGAACAAAAAGTATCCAAACCAGCTAAAAATTGAGAATTTTAAAGTATAAAAGAAAGTAAATTTCGTATTGAGGGTTACCAAACAGTACATATAAGTAACTATGAGAAATGGTTACAACCCAATGTGGGAGATACCTGTGAACCCTTTGATATCTGATGTGGTACTGCATATAAAAAATCCAAGCAAAACACATATGCAGAACAATAAAGGCCCCATCTAAATTATTCGTTTAGGTCGCGTCAAACATGTAAATTATTTTTATAATATAATAATGCATATTTTATTTCTTTAGCTATATGTTTGACAAGTATTACATACAATGAAGATTTCACCATTCAGTTTTTTCTATTGACATATTTCCAAAGTTTTACCAAGGCAAAAGTACATTTTTGAGTTTTGGTTCTGCTAAGAAGCCAATAGACTATTTTTCGATTTCCCCCTCACTATATGATGGTATGTAATTCACTGTACATGTACATGGTTTCTTTACAATGATTAACACACTCATCAAATTAATTGACATTAAAATATTGAATCTCACTGTGTGAGAACTGATAAGAACGTTCTATAATTCATCTGGTTTTGCAAGCATTCATACTGGTATTTTAGGTACTTTAATCAGTACCCTTTGTGCACTGTGTGACAGAAGTTTCTGATAAGGCTTTACATCAACTTGCATAAACATATGAAAGTGTTATTAACTTATATATATTGAGATATTGTGAGCCAATTATTGCCAAAAATTATATCTTATTATTATTATATTTTATTATTATATTATATTTTATATTGGATGTATATTTAGAGATATCATAAATCCAGAATACGAAAAACTTACCAGAGTATAAAAGGGTGAAGTGGAAGGATTTGAGTAACCCAATGGGGGCCATGATGGCAG
The DNA here is from genome assembly GCA_964017235.1 of Sabellastarte sp. h YS-2021. Classification (NCBI taxonomy): domain Eukaryota; kingdom Metazoa; phylum Annelida; class Polychaeta; order Sabellida; family Sabellidae; genus Sabellastarte; species Sabellastarte sp. h YS-2021. Next base: position 79,405,255 of record OZ024935.1, on the reverse strand, counting down.
AGTGGTAACACTATTGCCTCCCACCTCTGAGGTTAGGGTTTGGTTCCCTGCCCTACTTCCAGCTGGGAAAGCTGGTAGTTGCTTGCCATTGGTCAGTAGTTTACAGTACAGAACCTTGATCAACTGTATGTACTGGTTTCGTCTGCCCATCAAACTACCCATCATGATATGACCTGTACAGTACTAAAAGCGATGTAAAACCCCAAATAAATACATTGAGTTACTCAACATACAAACATGTGCTGCGCTAGATTACGAAAGAGTATTAGCGCCACCACTGGTGTTGTTTTTGCTAGAAATATCTGTGTTGGCGAGTTACAATATACATAATTTTCGCCACCACAAATGAAATTTTCGCCACCACAGATGATATTTTAGCCACCACATATGATATTTTCGCCACCACAGATGAAATTTTCGCCACCACAGATGATATTTTAGCCACCACAGATGATATTTTCGCCACCACGGATGAAAAATTCGCCAACACAGATGATATTTTCGCCACCACAGATGAAAACACTGCAAGTTACTATAAATAGTCTATTGTACATAGAATAGCCTGCCCTTGAATAGATCAAACAGCAATTACCAACTGATGACAGTTCACAATTTCTTATTTATTAAATATAGTATTACAAATGTATTAATAAAATACATCAATTATAAATTTGAGTACTACTGAGTAATGTCCTAACAAAGTCTATACATTAAAGTGAGGTTAACGTAAAGTCATATGAATAATCAATGAGTTTAAGAAATGTATTTACAAGTTAAGGTGACCATAAAATAAGTTTAAGTTCAATAGTTCATAATCAAGGTCACCACAATATTAATAGCAAATGAGTTAAGAGCTTGTACATTATAAGTTAAGGTGACCATAACAGTTTGAAGTGACCCTAACTTAACTTTTGTACATTTAATTTAACTTTAACATGATATTCACTTATATGTAATCATAGTCATTATACTCATATTGTCACTCCATTAAGGGTCAGTGACCTATATTTGATCTTTGCATTTTAGCGAACTGTGACCTTTATTTGACCTTCATGTTGTACACTGGATGGTATAAAGTAGTAGTCTTTTTATCTTTTAGTTTTACTTTAACTTTTATATTATGTTGCGTATATTTACATGTTATGTATAAATAAATTTAATGCTCCGCATCTTGTTGTTTGCCTGAGGGGAACTGATGATCATCTGTGTTGGCTAAATTTCCATCTGTGTTGGCTAAAATATTCATCTGCCTAGCCAAAGTTTTCATGTGTGTTAGCTAAAATGTTGTCTGTGGTGGTGAATTTTTCACCTGTAAGTGTTGCCGAAAATATCACCAGTGTTGGCTATATTTTCATCTGTGGTGGCCATATTTTCATCTGTGTTGGCTATATTTTCATCTGCGTTGGCTAAAATGTTGTCTGTGGTGGAGATTTTTTTTATCTACCAATATTGGTGAAAATATCATCTGCATTGGTGTTATTTTCATCTGTGGTGGCGAAAATATCATCTGTGTTGGCTATAGGGTGTGGTGGCGATTTTTTATCTACAAGTATTGGTGAAAAAAATCATCTGTGTTGGTGTTATTTTCATCTATGGTGGCAAAAATATCATCTCTGGTGGCGAAAATGTCATCTGTGTTGCTAAATTTTCATCTGTGTTGGCTAAATGTTTGGCTGTGGTGGCTAAATTTTCATCTGCGTTGGCTAAAGTTTCATCTGCGTTGGCTAGAAAGTCATCTGTGTTGGCTGAAATGCCATCTGTGTTGGCTAAAATATCATGTGTGGTGGCAGGAATATAGTGTGCGGTGGCGAAAATATCATGTGCAGTGGCGGAAATGTCATCTGTGGTGGCGAAAATATCCTTATATTGTAACTCACCAACACAGATATTTCTAACAAAAACAACACCACTGGTGGCGCTAATACTCTTTCGTACTAGATAAACTTTTTATTTAAGTAGTGAGAGATTCTTATCAAATATTATTTGGAATATACACAGAACCAAAAATAAGTCTTATAATAAGTTTTATATAAAGTTTTTAAAATAATAAATTATTATATATCTTGCATTTCTTTTTGGCTAAGTATATTTGAAACCTATCAAGACAAATATCAAACCTATCAAATTTCTACAGGGTATTCAATAAACTTGTAAATGTTTATTATATCTAGATGGCTGAGTCAAAACTAAGTGACAGCTGGCAGTGTGGCAAAAGTGTTCTCGAAAGAAATAGAATCATGCTGGATAGACAGATAAACACTGATGTCACATTTGTATTTCCAGCAAATGTTGGTGAGAACATTGGTCTCATTACTGAATGCAAAACTTTATGCTTTGGAAACACTGCCAACCATTGATTAATATGACATGACATATCAATTCTGTCTGCTAAGCCAAAATAATCAAAGATTTCCATTCAAATTATCAGAATTATTAACTTGTCAGAATTGTTGCTATCTACAGTTTTTAAGCACATATGTCCAATACACTAAAATGGAAACATACAAATTATGATGGTAAATTTATCTGCACCAATGAAAATGAATTTGATGTAACAGCCTAAAAACAGTCGGTGCTAGTGATAATGTATATCAATACTTTGACAAGGACCTTTAACATTTTTTTGGTATACCATACAATTTTGCCTTGTATATTCTATGATGTTTCAGGTGAGCCAAATCAGAAATTGCAAACCATGAGTGCTCACAAGTATATGCTAGAATCAAGCTCTCCTGTGTTTTGGTCGATGCTAAATGGTGAACTGGCAAAGACAGAACCAATCAAAATAGAAGATGTGAGCCATGAAATATTTGCAGCAATTCTAAGGTGAGCTTTGAAATAAATTTAATAAAGCTATAATTTTAAAGTGAGCAACAGTGTTCCATATTGTAATATGGAATACTGGCATAAAGATAAACTTTACCTATGAAAACTAGCTCTTTGTTTTAATAGATATCCTTTCTTGCTTTGTTTCCCAATTTTACTTTTCTTCAGCCACATATTTAGAGGAAACTGCTACAGTTATGTGATTGAGGAATCTAAAGTTACTATATTGCTATGCCCTAATAATGGAGGGGTTGTGGGAGGTTTTTCAAACATTTTAAAATATGGTGGCAAATGCAAAATGCATTCTGAGTTGTATCAAATGTCAAAGTTTAAATCATAATTTAGTATATTCCAACTTGTTCAGGTAACAACCTAAATTATCACTTGTTGGCTCATCATAATTATACATTTGTTATTGTTTTAAGTATTTAGTTAAATTATGTTTTATAGGTTCTTGTACTGCGAAGAGGTTTATTTGACTGGTGACTCAGTAATGCAAGTGTTGTATGCATCAAAGAAATACATCCTACCAACCTTAACAGAAAAATGTTCTGCATTTCTCAAAGATAATCTGGATACTGGAAATGTGTGTGTAATCCTTGACCAAGCCATGTCATTTAATGAAGTAGAATTAGTTGAAAAGTGTATGGCTATTGTAAGAAATAATACCGAAGACATACTAAAGTCTGTGGACTTTGCAACTGCTTCTCCTAGTGTTCTGGAGAGGATTTTGCAGTGTGATGAATTGTCTTCATCTGAAATTGAACTTTTTAAAGCATACCATTCTTGGGCTAAGAACAAATGTCAGCAAAAGGGTGAGGCATCTGGAGATGATTGCAGAGAAGTTTTGGGAAATCTTTTGTACAAAATCAGATTTCCCAACATGTCTCTAGGTGATTTCTCTACATTTGTGTCCCCATCAGGAATACTATCCAAAGATGAAGAAATCCAGTGCTACAGATATATAGGTAATCCTGCAAGTATAGACACAAATGAGATACCTTTTAATACCCATTCAAGAAAAAAACCTGAAAGCATCAAAATGCTGCATCCTCTTAATGCAAACAATGTTGGTGTTGTAAATAATGATACACATCAAACCACGGAACTCAGATATCTTTTAAGTTCCTCATTTTATGCAAAAATTGTAGGGTTTAGAATATCATGCATTGAAGGTGATGTACCGACACTTTCCATGAGAACTGATCAAAAAATAGTGACCAGGCTTCAAGCAGGAACAATTAAGATACAAGCTGCTCAAAATGTATTTGGCGGATCTAGTTTACCACTAGCAAATATATTGAACAAGCATAAAATCACCAGAACAAACAAAGAAGCAAATATCCAGTTTGAAGATATCTATTTTGAGGATAATAAGCTACAACTGGCACCAGACCACACGTGTGAGCTAAAGGTTTTATTCCATGCTTCACAGTCACCTACATCTTCTGTTAGAAGTGCTTTACTCGCCCAGAATTTAGTCTTTCAGAAAAACAGTTCATCCAACCTGGTATGTGGTAGTCCTTTTTTTGGTGGTTCCTATGGTCAACCGCAGCATACAATGTGCATTGTTGGGATATTTGTACTGTCAGAAAAATGATGTTATTTACATGTTATTACAGACAAACATCTTAGAACAATGAATATGCGTGCTTATCGTCCAGCAACAATAAGCACAAATAAAAATAAAAAACACAGAAAATACAGAGAAAAAAGAAAAATAAAGACAGCAAGTACTTCATTGAACAAAGAATTGAAACACTTGAGAATAATAACTGTCTATATAACTAGTAACTATACATAACTTTATGAAAATATGTCTGATGCCTCGGATAAGGCAATGTAGCAAAAAAAAAAAAAGAATGCCACAATAAATTAACATCTGTTCCAAATTAGACATACATGTATATAATATTTGTGTAGTTGGTATTTGTACTCCGTGCAGTATCTGTTTCTTAAAAGACTTTTTGGACATATTCTGATAAATGTCACATGATTGTTTAAACCTCCCAGTGTTCAAATCTCCTTAGATGCGAGATTATTCAGAAAGATTTGTTTGTGTTGCTCATCTGGCTTTATTGGAAGTAAACATTATTTCATGATTGTTCCACTGAAGCTTTAAGTGAACAGAATTTGATTTGCTGCCATTAAAATGATCATTTTGATTATTTTGCCGATGAAAGAACGTTTAAGAGTTTTAAAAATTGTGCAAAAGTGTGCTTATTTTTTGCTTTTGTCATTCCTAGGTGAATAGGTAAAGTTTAGACAGCTAAAGCTCAACAGCTTTTTAAAATGGTGTCCAATTCCAGACTGCTATGCACTGTGAAGCTAAAAAATCTAGTTATTTACTAATTATTCCATATGGCTGGCTACGTTTACTGTACATGAATTTTAATGTTTTTTTGCATTGTTACATTTTTACTGTAATAAAACGATGCTTCCTTTTTATCTTCCTTTCCATTTATATGTATTACATACCATAGTTTTCTATTTATTTGCAGATTATCTATTGGCTAAGCATGTGAGTGACATTTACAAATGTATTTGTTATGTATTATGCCACATATTAACATATTTATTAATTCAGAAATTTCAATATTTTCAAAAGTTCAAAGTTTGCTTGGCTCAGGTTATATAATCTTTGATATGGTAGAGTCTTAAATATTGGCTTGGCTAAAACCATTCCTGATAGATTTATGATATGAGTGGCATTTAGTTGGCCTTATCCAACATTGGCATGGTCATTGGAGGAGATCTTGATATAGTACATTGATTGACAATGAACAGACTGGAAGTAGTTCTGGACTTTGGACTGGATCTGGACTGGATCTCTCTTTCTCTTTGCCCCACATATTGTAGGGTTAACTTCACTCATAAAACCACAGTTCACATCGCTGTCATTTCTGTTCCATTACAACCTGTCACTACACTTTCTTGATTTTGAACTTGAGTTTGTTATTGAACTTATAATTATATAATTTATGACTGTCAAATGTTAGAATTTAGATAGAATTAGAGTTTCAAATATTGGAGGTTGAATTTGTAAATGTTTCCAAATACTTAATTTTTGTAGTTATATAGCCAAATAGAATTTCGATGTTGTTAGCTCCGATGTTGATCCTAATCTACCCCGTTGGAGATCTATGAATAGCCAACAAGTAGCTTTGTTTTATTGGCTATATTACATTTCAGATTTTACAAAGGTCATTGAGTGGGATGATAGAGAAAGATAAAGCTGTGCTACTTAATTGACTAGCTTTTTAGCGTAAAGTTCTAAATTTGTGCTAATTACTAATTTCACCATTTTTGTATTATTTTTCTTGTAGTTACTTTTAATTAATTAATAAGCTTGAATAGTACGACAGTACAGTTACCATGGAATGTGATAGTGAAACCATTATTTGTGTTATCTGGATTTCGGGCCCACAGTAGCCGTGTCTATGAAGTTATACCTGATATATATTGGCTAAGGTGTGAGTCCTTACCTGGAGCTATATCCTGTTTTGTTCCCCTGCTAAGCCAATAACACTGACAAGGCAGTAATAGAACTTAGATATTTATTCATTTAAACATACACAGCTTAACACTTGTGTAGTTTCACATTAATTTCTCCATAACCAGGCAGACCCTACATGAATTCAGTCTGTTGTCATATGTTGCCTTCAAACTCACAACCACACAAATGAAAGTCAGTTCATGGAACCATTCCGCAGCTAAAGCCTCGCATATTCAATTATATGAACATATGTTAACACCATAAAAATAAATACATAAACCTCTATCAACCGGGAAACTCAAACAATAGCAATTAACACCCAAAAAATCCAGACTTTATCTGGCAAAATCTCACAAAAACACGAAAAAAAATCTGTTTAGTTTTTCAACTTTCAAAACCGAAATAAACCCAAACTAAAACCAAACTCAACAGGGATGAAAAGTAGTTAGTACAGAATTTTGTGTGACACTACAGAGATATGTTGTTAATGTTATGTTAGGGTTTACAATGACCACTATGGACGATAGAGAAAAAACCCAGAAATATAAAAATGTATAAACCATAACTTAAAATATCAAATTTTGGAAGTAGTATTGTTAAGTAGGTCTAATCTCATTTTCGTTGATTTACAATAATATTATGGTTCATAAAAGCTTATGTAAGTGTAAATTAGTAGTGTGTGTCATTGAGAGTGAAGTTAATTGTTACTTTATATAACGATGTGTCACAGGGGCTACTATTACTGGTTCTGATACTACTGTGTTCTTAACAATTTGGCCAAATAAGGCAGCAATTTCTTTTAAACTGGCAACTCAGTGGGCCACGGTGGCTCAGTGGTAACACACTCGTTTTCCACCTCTGACTTCAGGGTTTGAACCCCAGCCCAACCTCATGTGGGCAAGCTGGTGTTTGTTTGCTGTTGGTCGGCAGTTAATAGCAGTGAACCTTGACCAACTGTACGTACTGGTTTCCTCTTCCAATAAAATTTCCATTGTGATATGACCTATACAGTGTTGGAAACCGACGGAAATAAATAAATAAATGGGTAAATAAATGAATAATTAATAAATAAATAAACATGATCAGTTCACTGATTCACTGATTCAATGAATTATACTGAGATGGATTTCCTTGCCGTTTCAGTCAGATAATCAGTGGCCTAATGGCTGGTAAATCTGACATCTTATCACAGGCTGTCACCACTGTTTAAAATTGACTCCCACAAACAGCAATTGCTTTCACATTCTGTTCACCAATGACAATATTTGGACAGTCCCACTATCATTATGCAGGCTTTACACCTTGGTCCCTGTCCTTGCTAACTAGGTCACGTAATGCTATTGACAAAAAGAACTGGGTCTTCTGGAATAAGGTGGGGGCTTGGTGGTGTAGCGGTTAGAGTTCTCGCCTCCAACCTCTGAAACCGCCAGTTCGAATCTCTGGCCGGGTGCTTTATGTTGGAAAGTTGGCAGTTACTTGCCGATGCCCAGTGGTTTATAGTGCAGTATGCACTGGTTTCCTCCACGTGTAAAACTACTCGTCACAATATGACCCCTGCTATGCCCCTGGATACAGAAATTTTGATGTCTGCTTTTTGTTTTGTTGCGCCTTAGAGTCCTCTTGTTTGGGGAGATTAAGCGCTATAAAAGTCCAATTAGAATTAGAATATGACCCTGGCTGTTGAACGCGACGTAAAACAACAAATAAATCTATAAATAAATCTGGAATAAGGTATGTACATGATTTGTAATCTAATTTTGTTTGGTCTGGTAGTAGGCTTCCATACTTAAATACTTCATGAAAAGGGCATCAGATACCACTTTTATCCTGATGACACTCATTAATACTCAATCACATAACAAACCTGACTCAGTCAAGATAGGTTCTGACAAATTACTTGAAAAACCTAAAAAAGCAAACTAAACCTAACAAGAGATGAATGAGAATTCTCTCTCATCCATTAAAGCAGCTGTAAAAGTTATACATTATTCATAACTGAGGCTTTTACATCCTGTTTAACAACCAAGGTCATATTGTGACATGCTCTTAGAGTTGCTACTTTTGGGTGCTGAACCAACACAAAGGTAAAAACATACGATTAGATAGGAAACTTGCTAATCACTATGCCAAAAGAACCTTGCTGATACTAATAATAGAAGCGTTTATATTGAATTGATCAAGTCGTCTCATGTAGTGTAATCCAATAATGACAGTCCCAACTGGACAGAGGTCATATCTCAGGAAGCTCCAGCCAGGGAAGGCGGACTTTAATGGTGAGTATGCCAACCTATACTGGTATGTCTTCAGTTGGCTCCTGAAACTGGAGATTGTCTGTTGGGATCTAGCAATTATTTAAAGCCTATTCCATTCAACCGGTGCAACCGAGACAAAACCTCTTTGTGGCAGACTGAGGAAACTGATTAGGCTATTTCAACAAGTGAAACTGTTAGACTTGATCAAGGGTGATAAATCAGGAGGTTGGGAGAACTTTTGCACATTTTTGAAGTTTAACGACATTGGATTTGGTGACCCCATAGAGAAGAAATTACTGACTAAAGCCATTTATTAGTGTTTTTCATCAAAAGTGCAGTATAGACACTAAGGAATTTTTGAATGCATTACAAATCCCTTTGATGATAGTAACAGACACCTTAGCTACATGGTCAATTGAAGTTTTCAAGTTGAAGGTGACAGGTAGCGTTTTTATTTCATATGCTGTAGAATAGGGCTTCTTAGTAGTCCACTTGACCCAACACCAGATATCTATATAAGATTCATCAATCTCTCAATCTCAACCCAGGTGTTCTGCTTGGAAATGCTGTAGTAGGTTGCAAATTTGCCAAGTGTAATTGGAGCTTTGTCTTACTAGGATACTCCGTGTTCAGGTCACTGCGGCGTGTACTGCATAAGTCACTCATTCTCCCTCTCTCAAATTAAATATAAAGTGGGATATAGTTTTATTTACATTCTATAACATTAATCTACTAGCTGTTTTACACATTACAATATATAATGTACTAATATGCATAAAATAGTGTGAACTATGAAATACAGTGTGAGATAAATGACTATTTAAAAATATAAACAATCTAATAACTATTCAGCAAATGCAAAAGGTCAGGTCAGGTTAAGGTCATGACAACTGCATTTCTCCAGCAAACTGGTCATTTTGCGACCATGTAAGAGGTAGAAATTCTGATGAAAAACCAAACCCAAGATAACATTTGAAAAGAGATTTTTATTACAAATATGTAAAATTCAAAGCAGAATAGGCAGAAGGAAGGTAACCTGAAGGTTCACAAACAATGGCAAAGCAGCAAGTATTAAAATTGATAGTAAGATCAAGGTACACCAGACAAGTATAGTGATCGAGGTGTAAAGGTCAAAGAAGGCCCACCCGCAAGACCAAAAAGGTTATGAAGAAGCAGTTGAAAGATACAGGTTGCAAAGAAAAGCCACCCACCATAAACTAATTCCAACGTATGTATACTGTTGCTACAGATCATGTGGCATCTTGCAATTACCACAAAATGGGAGCCTAATGGGATGGCCATGACCATAACCAAAGTACGTCCAGGTGAGTCCTGGGAAAAAATGAAAGATTCACACAAATACATTCACAACAGTAATAGCATATAAATGTCATTATAAGAAGAAGGTCAATATGGACCAGTAATAGCAAAATTCAAAAGCTATTATGTCTATGCAACTAACTGTAGAGGAATGCCCAGCTACTCCTGCAGCTGGTCAGGGAGCAGGATAAACAGGGAACCCATGACCTAACTACCAGCTGAAAAATGGGGGAGAAGGTCCAAGGAAAGCAAATGACAGACTCTCTACCATGAATGTCATTAGTGTACTTCAACACCTTATCTTATAAAAATGCCAAAGTTAACCACACACAACGAAATATGGCAAAATCAATTGAAAGTCATTCAATGTGTGACTGATATAGAAGCAGTTCCAGTTCCCACTTCCAACTACAATCCAATCCAGGTCCGCAATTCTAAACTAAATTGAATTTGTAGGCAACCAAGTGCAAATCCAGATATGAAGATGATTGCCAACGAAGTGGCAATTTTAGTAACTATGTGCTCAACAAAGGTCAACAATCGGAGGTGGAATGATCTGTACTCCCAGAGAGATCTACACTGTAGCATTCCATCCTGACCCATATGAAGGTAGAATGAGGGTAGAAAACTGTGTCCTGAAGCAAAATCCATCGGCAGCAACACTCAACAACTGAAAGCAGACATAAATTTCCAGCAAGCAGCCAGTCTGCAGAAGTAGTCACCTAAGTGGCATGCATAATCACCCAAACACTCTTGACCGTCTAGGATCACAACTCATCTGAACTAACCAGGTGGCGAAAATTACTTGCAGTTGTCCAGAGTCCTCCCTGGTACAAAGCACAGCCACAAAGGCTACAGCAGCCAGACCAGCCAAGTGGCAATTCTGCAGAGTATAAAATTCACACATCCAACCCAAAGAGGTTCCAGTCTGAAGGGTAGGCCAACCTAGTGGCAAGAAGAGCACTTGCGGAGGACCAAAACTTCCACAAACACTAGAAAACCATGTGAATATCATGTATAACCTCTGGCCAACCTAGTGGCAATCCAGTGCAACCATGTGCAAGTGGTAAACAGCAGCAGGAATTTCACAGTAATGTCCTTATTAAAGTAGGACATAATCAAGACATGAACAATCAAACGGTGGTCATCCAGAGCATGTAAAAGGCAGAAGAAATTCATATGAAAAGCTCGGCCCAAGTTAACAGCCAATCAATGGTCAAGTTTCTTTCCCTATATTTCCTCACAATTGAAAAATCTGCAGTGGGATACCATTCCACATTTGGGTTGATGACAAATATTTAAAATATGGCCTACCAGTATTTGCAACAACAAAAAACTGTATGCATAACCTAGAAATATCAGATGCAATTGCCCAATATTCCCTGAAGTGATCGGTTTTGAAAAAAATGTTTATATATCCCGCAAACGTCTTCTCGAAATATTTCATCAATTTAAAAAGCTCCTAAATTATGGATCTACTTCCCTGTTTAAATAAGACTACCTTGGCAACAGTTACATCTGATTGAGTAATTTGTGAATGACACAACTAGTGCAAAAAACACCAGTAACATTGAACAAAGCACTTTCTCCATAAATCAACTGAACTATTTTAGTTAAAGAACTATTAATGCTTAATTCTGATGTGATCATCATGGACGTTATTTGGAATCATAAAAAATAATTACTTTCTAGCTCTACCTGGTCATTAAAATAAAATTTAGTCTTCCATTATAGCCAACATCAGATTACTTTTACACGTGCGTATTAATTAACCCAAAGTAAACCTAGAACATCATAAAAGTTACAAAAATTTTGACAGTGGGCCATCTTGTTTACATGGACTCTTCTCATACAACAATATCTGAAAGAAATCTCACTTTTTTATTTTACTAATATTCCCAGAATAGTTTAATCTTGATCATCATTTTTAAATCAGATATGGAATGTTTACCTGATTGCTAAATCAGATCCTTCTATGAAGCTGAACAATTTTCTGGTACATTGTTGGTTATTCGAACAAGGCAGTAACACTATCTATATATGTATGTCACTAACCAATGGATAAGGATGTAACATTTTAATTTAATATCCAGATTTGTTCCCTAAACATGTTTTAGTTTACAATCAGACATTTAGTAATTGACATGCATTAGGTAATCCAAACATGTTGCTGCCAACCTTATCTTTGTAGGTTGTATTGTTTAGTGACACATAATAAAATGTGCTAAGGGGAATTCCAGATCAATAGTACACTGACACTGTTGTTACCTTCTGAAGGTTCGCCTTTTGTTTCGTATTGCTATATGTAGTGAAAGACAACTGTCATCATACATTATATTTTGATGAATTGACATAACATTGAAAGGTAACTGTGTATATTTTATTTTTCTAAATTATTTATTTTGTGACATCTTCTCCCATTTATTGAAGTTTACAATACACATTTCTAATACAATCTCAGTTTCTTGAGTTATTTTATAAATGTTTAATAAATGTATTCAGCAAAACGTTTGCAATGTAAGCAAAAAGCCTTGGAAAAGTTAAGTTACCCCAAAGATAGAGTTTAGAATAACTCAATTCAGCGGAGCTGGGGTTATATGGGGCACACTGATAAAAGCTCAGATTTTTAAATTCTAATTTCTTTTCTGATTTTCATTTCTTTGCAGATTTTAAGGTAGCAAAATCTAGATAAAAATAAGAACACATTACAACATGAAAAAAATTGTCTCTGATAAAGAGTTGCCTGTGGTGCATCAAATGACTGAATGTGTGAAAGCAATTGACTCTACATTACGTTATTCATTCATTTCATTACTATTGGCTTTATGCATAGAATTGAACTTCTTTGTTTAAAAATATAATACCTAGGTGTTTAAACCCGTTAGACAACCTGAATGTAAAGATATATATTTTACCTTGCGATTAAAATGTACATTAAATGGTATACGGTGAGAATGAATAAATAAGCACTTGGAATGTATGTCAAGGAAGTATTGTTTCAAAAAATTTGTTGGAAGACAGCAAACTTTAAATATCTACTTTAAATGTCTGTGTTATGTCTTCCCAGTTCTCAATTGTTTTTAATTCGTTCAGAATTTTATATAGTATGCACTATTTTAACCATCTGTCAGATCCACTACACGTTATGATTTGACCAATGCAATGCATTGAGAATGTGAAAGTGAAATGAACCAATCAAATGAGTATATAAATAATAAAATACATATTTTCTGGAAACTATTTCTATGCTCAAGTATTTGGAAGTAGCTTCATCTAATGTAAATATCACTATTTTGATTGTCACCTTAGTCAGGAGATCCAGTTTTAGTATATTTATTCAAGTACTGTATATTATGTTTAATGTCATGCTAAGTACATTTAAAATGGTTTCAATTTAGGGGTGATGCGTCGAAGTGTAGCACAGTGGTTCAGTCCTGATGGGGGAAGGTATTCCTATGGGGTTTTTTAAAACTAGTTAGTTGGTATTGATTCACATGTATTGGCAATGTGGGGGAGGTTGAACTACTCTGTTGGGGTCTCCCTCATGAATATTCATGAGTTATATTGCGGGAAAAAATCACCTGATGTCTGCAATTGAGGTTAAATACTGTGGACAGCATGGGTTCTGTGCATTTAACTAGTACTGAGGGGGCTGGTAGTGTACGCTAGCCAGTATTCCAACAGTGTTTTAGTGAGGTGATTTTATTATTTTAGTTGTTTTATATTACCTGGACACTTTTTGTTTTACACTGTTGGAATATCTTGGTAGTAGCGGCGTACTCTGCCATTATGGGAAAGAGAAAACTTAAGACATCTGAAACTCAAGATTCTCAGAAATCTGGTGAAGATAACAAGCTAGTTGCATTGGAACAGAAGTTGGACAAATTACTGGACACGGTGGCAGTTATGGAAGGAAGAATTGATCAACAGGAACAGAAGTCACGCCTTCGAGAACTTTCGCCAGTGCCGTCTGCCCATAGCTCCCTCAGAATTCAGAAGGGTGACAGCGACCCCAAACTATCGACCTTCGATGAGTTGCGTTCTGATGACAAGATTCAAGCTGAGGTTCAGCGCAGATTACATCAGTATGACCACACATCCAGATTAGAAGCAAAAGGTAAGGCAGTTGATGCTTTAAAGTCAGGTCGCTTTCGACCAGGTGTTCATAAAGTTAAAAAGTTTGTAAACTGGCCACAAGATTACTGTACTGTGTTAGGTGGTAACAAACAGCCTACATACGATGAGTTGAATAGTTTTCAGTGGTCCCAAGGTTATATTCAATGTGTTTTACAAGAAACAGACAGTTCAGTCAAAGAAAATATGTTGAAGCACTTTATAAGTGCAATGCAAGATGCTATTGAACTCTCCTTTCCAACTGTGAGAAGGGCTCATGGGTTTATTTTACAAGAGATGGAACGAGGTAATGTTAATTGGTTACATCCAGAAAAAGTTGAAAAAATTAGAAGTCGAAACACCCAAAGAGTGGTCCAGATTCCTAATGGTAGGGCTGCTGAAAGTAGTGAGAAAACTATGTTATGCAAATTATATAACAAAGGGACATGTAGATATGAGAAGCAGGCGGAACATACAGACAAAGGTATCACTTACCAGCACTTTTGTACTAACTGCTTTGCAAACACAGGTAGAAAATACGATCACCCTAAACATGCATGTTTAAGATTGAAAAATGACAAAAAAGAGGTTCAAACCTCACAGAAGGTTTAGCAATTATGTTCAGGCCCGTTTTGATACAGTAGGAAATAAGTACTTATTCAAAGGCGAGGCAGCAAATGAATTTGTAAACTCATATATTGTATCAAACATAAATCCTGTGATTGATAACATGGGTGTCCATAATTCTGGTGGGAGCGAAGAAATTCCTGCCTATAGCATTGAATTTACTGATAAAGTTAGCAAAGATGTAAGTTGTGTAGTGAAAAAGTCTGTAGCTCATAACTTTAAATTTGATGTTTTTGCAAAAACTTTCATTCCAAAATACAACCATATAACTCCCATCAGTGGTCGGCCTGTGGCCTCAAACCAATCGAACATCGAATTATCAATTGGTAGGCTTATTGGTGAGGACATTGGTGAACTAAGTTCATATAGTGTAGATCATGATTTCTGCAGTACTTCTGTGTGTTGGGTTGATGGTGACAGGCCGTCCGCTTGCACTGATAAACTGAAAAGCATTTTGGTCAACACAACTATTAACTCCATAGCGGGTAGTATTGCTTCTAGGGGAAGCAATACCGACCTCTCTATACATGACCTGGAGCAGCTTGTGTACAAGGTCGAGAACCAACAAGGGCTCTGGGATATAAGTACTTGCACAAATTCAGATATGGGAGATATATTTTTCCTAAATAAAGTTTTTAAAAATACTGCAAACAGTGTTAGTTCTATTAAATTGTGGTTTGACTGTTATGCAAGTTTAGAAAGTACTGTTAATTCACAGGTTCTGGGTGGCGTTGACCAAACCATAGATGTTTCAAATTTAACGCAAAATTCTACACTATATTCTGTTCATATGCTTAAGCAGAATATTGTTCAAGATTGCTGTGATAGTATTCCCTATGGCAGTAATTTATCTGCGAATTATGATCACGGCTCCCTCAGTACAGTTAACAATGCTTTATATTGTACAGATAGTAGTTTTAATCAAGTTGTATCTAATACCATAAGGTTAGTAGGAAATTATGGTGACATTAATGTTAAATACAAAGATAGTCATGATCAATCCGACAAACTGATGAAAGATTTTAGTTTTCTCTGGGCTACCAGACAGTTAAGCAAAGGTACCAAATATGTTAGAACTTTTGGATTTCTTCCTTTGAATAGTTATCACCTTAAAGCCTTAAGTGGTAATCAGGAGATTAATACTACAGATATGGTTGAATACGTTAGGCAATCAAATGAAATGGTTCGTAAAACCAATTGTTTCAATTATCAGCAAGCAAGAATCAAAGTTCCTTCCAATTTGAATATATGTAACTGGAGGAGGTACCTCAAGTATTATGATCTTAAAATTTTATGTGATTATTTGGAATTTGGGTTCCCTTTAAATATTGATTACGAATTATTTCAATTTAATGAGAACGTTACCAACCATCCCTCTGCCAGGCGTGATATAGTGGGGGTAAATGAATATTTCGAGGCGGAAGTTGGGTATGGGGCGATGGTAGGCCCCCTTGCAATGCAACCATTTGAAAAAATGCATTTTTCACCATTAATGGCTAGACCTAAGCCAGATGGCAGTACTCGTGTAATAGTAGACTTATCATGGCCTCATGGCAATAGTGTGAATAGCTGTGTCCCCATGGATTTCTTTGATAATATTGAATTTAAGTTAAAATATCCCACCATTGATAATGTGATCCAAAAAATTAGGGTCATGGGTTCGAAATCCTTATTGTTTAAGATTGATTTACAACGTGCCTTTCGCAATTTTCGTATAGATCCAGGTGATTATCATGTCTTGGGCCTCAGATGGCAGGGTATGACGTACGTTGACGTTGCGTTGCCTTTTGGATTCAAACAAGCGGCTTCGAGCTGCCAGATGGCCACAGATGCCATAACATATCTTATGTGGACTCAGAATAATTGGATCATGGCCTACTTAGATGATTTAGTGGGAGTGGCTGATCCAGATAAGGCACAGGCTGCTTTTCTAACTTTATCCAATCTTCTTCAAGCGTTAGGTTTACCCATTAATGCTAAAAAAGTAGAACCACCTAGTCACAAAATTACTTGTCTTGGCATCGAAATCGATGCAAAGGCTGGTACATTAACTATTCCTGATAAAAAAATTGAAAAAATTAAATCTATGTGTCACAATTGGATGTTTAAAAGTAAAGCAACAAGAAACCAGCTTCAAAAGCTAGTTGGCAATCTCTTGTACCTTCATAAATGCATTCCACCAGCTAGATTGTTTACAAATCGTATACTTTCTGTGTTACGTAATGCCCCAATGTCAGGTATGGTAAAACTCAATGCGGCTTTTTATAAAGATATTGCATGGTTTTGTGAGTTTTTGGTTGAATTCAATGGAATGGTAAAAATTCACCCTATTAATGTATTTACTAATCATATTTTTGTGGATGCATCATTAAAAGGTATGGGGGCAAAATTTGGAAATAAAGTTTATGGCATGCCTGTGGATAACCAACTCCAGGAAGTATGTACTATAGTTCATCTTGAGGCGGCTAATGTTATGTTGGCTATAAGAACTTGGGCAAAATTATTGTTGAATTCTGAATGTATTATTTGGTGTGACAATGAGGCTGTAGTTAATTCTTTCTAATCTTTTAGAATACGGGATCCATTTATAATGGCATGTGTTCGGTCAGTTTGGCTCACCTGTGCCATTTTTAATATTAAATTGGTAGTCAAGCATATTTCTGGAAAATCAAATAATTATGCTGATATTCTTTCAAGGTGGCACGTTTATAGAATGGTAAACAATCCACAGGTGGAATTAATTAAAAAATGTATTTGGTATGATCCAAAAGTACAGGATATGTTTCCAAACTTTAATATTTAATGACACCTACTGTACAGGAGGGGCTTACCCCTCTTAGTGTAGCATCAATACTGCCTTTCCCCTATGCTTTGTAGATAACAACCAACTACAGTGGCTGACAAAGCAAGCAGTGCAACGAGCTGAGAAGGGTTTGTGTCATCGTACCAGTACTGTGTATGCCAGTAGCTTCAAGCTCTTTGTCGCCTTCACTGTGTATATGGGTATACTTCGACCTTGGACAGAGTTAGCAGTCATCACATTTCTTGAGTTCCTGGCCCAGAACTCCTTGTCTGCAGCTTCACTACAGAACTATGTAACTGTGTTAGGCCACTACTTCTCTATATATGCCTGGCCGAAGGCTGCGTTGCAAGCTAGACGAACAGTATTGTTGATTAAATCTGTAAAAATGAACTCTGTGATGAAACCAAAGGTTAAAGGTGTAATGTCAATTCAAATGTTGAAAATATTGGTTGAAAAGTTGCAGGTTATGCCAAATTATCTGACCTATAAAGCCATTATGTTGTTGGGGTTCTTTGGTTTTTTTAGGCTAGCATCTCTTGTCCCCACAACTGTGAAAAAATTTGATTCTTCTAGGTTTCCTTTGGTACGTGATGTTATTTTTACATCAAGTGGTATGCAAGTTATTCTGAAGTGTGCAAAAAATATGCAGGCTCATGATGCATATAAGATTATTCATGTTCCAAAGCTTCAAGTTCCAGAAATATGTCCAGTTTTGACTGTCAAACGTATGTTAAAATATGTTAAGTCTCATCAAACTGACCCACTATTTCTTCTGGTCATTGATGACCAAAGAATTCCTGTTACAGCATTTAAAGTTCGTAATGTTTTAACAGTAATGGTTAAACAAATGAAATTGAACCCTAAAGACTATGGTTTCCATTGTTTTAGGCGCAGTGGTGCCACTTTGGCCCTAGAATTAAAAGTTCCTCTCGAAAATATAAAAATTCATGGTCATTGGAAGTCAGATGCAATATGGTCATATCTGTCAGATACCCCAAAGGCTGCATCTGTTGTGGCTTCTGCTTTTCAACAACATATTACATAACCCCTACACTCTTATGAACTCTCTTGGCTTGGTACATTTCATTTGGCTGTGCTTCTTTATATAACATAACTCCAGTTTAAAGGTCATTGCAAGGTCAAGTTGTATAACATTGTGATAGCCAACCAGATGGTACTATTGGCATAGCTAGTTGATGAATTATCTAGATTTTGACCAGTACCTTGGGTTGTGTAGTTTTATAATGAAAGTAAACTTACTGGGTTGACCTTGAACTGCAATGTCAGGTTATATGTACAAGAAGTAATCAGTATGTAACAATGCAACAGGTTAACAGGCATAAGAAATGTTCTTAAATAACTCTTAATGCATTGTGGTTCCTTAACAGTGATATAGTCTTATGTACTTGAAAACTTAATCAGGAACTATGTAAATAAAGTGTTAAAGCTAATTGATGGTAGTAACTAAAAAAGAAATAATCTATTAGTAGCAGTAACATTGTTTATTAACAAGTTTTAATGTGTAACAATACTAATAAATAAAGCCAAGTCAGTTTAACAGAGTTGTTTCCTTTCCCCATCCACAGGACTGTAGGGGTGATGCGTCGAAGTGTAGCACAGTGGTTCAGTCCTGATGGGGGAAGGTATTCCTATGGGGGTTTTTAAAACTAGTTAGTTGGTATTGATTCACATGTATTGGCAATGTGGGGGAGGTTGAACTACTCTGTTGGGGTCTCCCTCATGAATATTCATGAGTTATATTGCGGGAAAAAATCACCTGATGTCTGCAATTGAGGTTAAATACTGTGGACAGCATGGGTTCTGTGCATTTAACTAGTACTGAGGGGGCTGGTAGTGTACGCTAGCCAGTATTCCAAAACAGTGTTTTACCCCAAACCCTCCCTCCCTCTGGTACATGGCTGTTCTGGTAGCCTAACATTTTGTTAATTCGCATTTTATTTGGTTATAGTACATTTCATTTGGCTGTGCTTCTTTATATAACATAACTCCAGTTTAAAGGTCATTGCAAGGTCAAGTTGTATAACATTGTGATAGCCAACCAGATGGTACTATTGGCATAGCTAGTTGATGAATTATCTAGATTTTGACCAGTACCTTGGGTTGTGTAGTTTTATAATGAAAGTAAACTTACTGGGTTGACCTTGAACTGCAATGTCAGGTTATATGTACAAGAAGTAATCAGTATGTAACAATGCAACAGGTTAACAGGCATAAGAAATGTTCTTAAATAACTCTTAATGCATTGTGGTTCCTTAACAGTGATATATTCTTATGTACTTGAAAACTTAATCAGGAACTATGTAAATAAAGTGTTAAAGCTAATTGATGGTAGTAACTAAAAAAGAAATAATCTATTAGTAGCAGTAACATTGTTTATTAACAAGTTTTAATGTGTAACAATACTAATAAATAAAGCCAAGTCAGTTTAACAGAGTTGTTTCCTTTCCCCATCCACAGGACTGTTAAGGTAGCCTATAAAATGCTCCTATTTACAGAAAGGGAAATGCCAGATCAATAGTCCATTTACCTGTTCACTTATTCTTTATTATATAGGTTTACATATCTACAATCATCGTTTAATGAGCAAGGATACCATTATAATCCAACAAAAGTAAGCATAGATCTAACATTTTATAATGTATTGAAACTTTTTTTTCTCACATTGAGTGAACATCAAAATAAAGAAGTATATAATGTATCCCTATCAAGTATATTGTAAAGTTTTATCACTTTGAAAGAGCAAAACAAAACCTCCTACATCACTCAGGTAGAGTTGTTTCTTATTCTACTTGCGTGGGGGAGTATTGAAGCTCCAACATTTGTAATGCCTTATATCCACTAGAGCATGAACCCTTGAATGTTGTGAATTTTGTATTGTGTTACACTAACAAGAAACACAAGGTGTAAGCGTCTATGGGCGTCTTATTCAAAACTATAAAAAGCTCAAGTGAAACCAAACCAAAATGGTGGTTAAAAAGAAGTACAATGTATATCATATTCAGCCTTGTATATATTTTTGTATTGTATATATTGGGCTTTAATACCCGATAGAGCATTTAATTTAAGTGTCAATATATAAACTTGTTGCTGTGTATGTTCAGTATATTGGATTGATGAAACTCTGTACATACAGGTGAGATAGATTCTAATACAGTTCTACATTAAAAAGAAACAGAAAGTGCAAGCTTCTATGGGCGTCTTATTTAAAAACCAAAGAAAGACCAAGTGAAACAAAGCCTACATGGTAGTTAAAAATAAGGATATCGTGGTCAGCTATGTCTGTATTTTTTGGAAGCTGCCTCTCTTTAAGTCCTTTATATTTGTTTCAATGTACAAAACAATAACAAGATAAACATATAATAGAAAACCTTCCTGAATGAAATGTACAGAAAAACATATTGCCAATAAAATGACAATATTATTCGAGTGTGTGACCCAGGTATCATTCTGTTAATCTTTATGAGTGATGTGTTTTTTTGTATATGTCCAATAAGGGATGTTTTACTTTTATTATCCACCATTTTTATGATTTATGAGCTAAATTAATTTATATTTGAAGACAGAATGTGAAAAATGTCAAAAAGGGCTGTCATATATACATGGGCACCAATGAATATACAAATCTCAATCTCTAACTTGCGATTTCCCAGTCACTCCTGCACGGAGTATTGTGTAATCAGTATGAGCAGCAGTTGCTACTACCATGAGATTAGTGCATAAAAGTGGAGCAATGAAGCAAAGATGGAGTGTAAACCAAAGAGTGGCATAGGTTAAAAGTCAAAAGGAAAAGGTGAAACAGTCTTCAAAGGAGTGAAAGAATGAGCTTGGGAATTTTTATTATACATGTTAGTAAAATTAAATACATAAAACAGGATTTAAGAATTTTGGATGTATACGATAAAATTTTTAAAACCACCAAGCCCGAATCAGAAGGAGGAAGGAATGATGGAGGCAAAGGTAGCAGGGATGATGGAGGGAGCAACAGAAGCATTTTGGAGGTAGGACCATACAGCAGAACTCCGCCAAAGCCCATGGGCCATGATATTTTGGAGGGAAACATTGTTATCAAAAGCTAGGGTAGCCCCAGAGCGACGAAAGGTATGGAAGCCATGACCAGACAGTGGGATAGCCAGAGAATTAAGAACAGTTTTCAGGGCTTCCCTGATGTGAGTGTCAATAATTTGGTTGAAAGGGGAGTGGAAATTGGCACATAAGGGGGAGGAAGGTGGCAATGGCCTGGATGCCAACAAGGCTCTAAGGGCTCTAACTGGACACAAAAAATAATTGTCAATTGCTGGGAGTTGGATGATGTGATGAGCTCTACGGTCCTGGGGGGTCTAGGTCCACTTCAAGAGCAGGTGGGCCCCTGGGGACTCAAAGAAAAGGTCCTGCCTCAGAAAATGCTTGGAAGGGTCAAAAGCTTTAACCAAATGTGGGGCTAAGTTAGACATCCTAAGAAAACCGTAGAAGGCTGTTAGGAAAATTGCCCGAAATAAGATAGGGTCACAGGCTCTTGAGATATGATAAAAAGTAGGAACATCAAAAATTCCTCTGGGAGTTGGCCTGAAATGGGAATTGATTGATATGCTATGTAGGAACCTGGCCAAGGCAGGATGGTTACAATCAGACGAAATTTGATAAGGAGAGCAAAGGGAAGACAAAGATGACAGATAATTTCTGATGACCTTAGGGGAGAGTGAATTTTGATGTAAAAATTCCAAAAATGCCAATAAATTGGGACAGAATAAATTCTGAGGAAGGTGATAAAAGAACAAGAAGCCAAGATAGGTCTTAAAATGAGTCTTCTGAGATGACACTGTGGCAGGTCTGTGCGCTGTGATGACCCTCTCCCATGCTGAAGCCAGGAGGGTGGTGGAATGCTGGGTTGAGTCTGAAATTACACAAGATAGGAAAGGTGAAATAAGGAATGATAAACCTCATCCCAAGTATAAGACTCCTTCAACATTTGAAAAAGGTCATAACTTATGCCCTTATCTGAATAAATCCTTGATAAAACATCAGCTAGTATATTCTTAGAGCCCTGAATATGTTTGATCTCCAACTCAATATCATGGGTAGCAGTGATGAACCAAATATTACGAATACAAGCCCCCAGAAAGGGGTCCTTGGTCCTCCCAGAAGAGGCCACTTGGACAACTGCCATGTTGTCACAGTAAATGTACATCAAAGATTGAGCCCAATGAGTACCCCATAATCGAAGGGCAATCAATAAATTGAGCATTTCTAAATGAGTAATGAAAGGGTGGAAGTTTTGATATTGTGGAATGGGTGCAGCATAGACCCTACGACCCCAAATCCCCCCCACACCTGTGAGACAAGCATCAATAAACAACTTGTTATTGGCAGGGATGGGGCTCTTAAAAATCTTTGAGGTACCATTAAAGGAAGGTAGGAACCAGTGAAGGTCCTGGAAAAATTCCCTAGAGAGCTTAATCTTGGTCTCAGTGAAATTACTTCTGAAGGTAGCAAGGATGCGGTTAACAAAGACCCTGGCTGGCTTAATGACTTAGCTTACCCAGGAGGGATTGAAATTTTTTCCTGGTAAGATGAGTCTTAGTACTGACCTGCAAACATTCAGCATATATTTCCTGGAGCTTATTGTGTTTGATACTAAGAGTATTGGCATCAAGATCAATGGAAATACCCAAGCATGTTAACCTCCTAATGGGGGGGGGGGGGGTTTATCAGGATTGATGGGAGGCCAAGGTCAGAGATAAGGTCATATAAATCTGCAAAATGAGAGTGGGCCACGTCCTTAGTGGACACCAAGATGTAATCATCAATATAGGCAAACATATGACGACCCTTGCGATGCATGGCATCAGATATTGCGTCGGACGTAAGCTGGAACGCAGCACTACCGTGGACCCAGCCGAACGCGGCCGAAACGTCCAGATAATACTTATTCTGCCATTTTAGGCCAAATTTAAAAGTATCAGCAGGGTCTATACGCAAGTTCCTAAAGGCCCTGGCAATGTCAATCTTGGCCAGTAAGACCCTACCCTCAGTTGCCTTAATTTGGTCAATAATATGATCAACAGTAGGAAACTTCAATAGAAACTGTTGGCCATCGAAAAAATTCCTAGTGACCTTATCATTAACTGAATTCATGCTAGGGTAAGAAAGGTTAAGAATAACTCTTCTCTTATCAATGTCCTTAGGCCTGGTAAGGAGAGGAGAACAATGGAATTCAGGGTAGGGAATATCATCAAAAGGGCCCAACATGGCCCCTAAGTTAACCTCCTTATGTAAATATTCAGTAACAGCCGAAGGATATTGCAGGGCAGAGAAATGGTTAACGATATCCTTGTTAGCCAAAGAATCATGGTTATATAACGAAAGAGGAAAACCAAATTTAAGATAATCTAACAGTCTGGTATTGGGGGAGTTCTCAAGCAGCCTCTCCCAAGCCTGAATATTGAGGTCCGAATGAACTGGAAATCTAGCTTGCCTGTAGTTAGGAAGACCAGTAGAACGAATGACCCTTGCCATTGATATATAATCTGCTAAAGATGGGGTATCAGGGTAGTCCCTATCAGGGCCAATGAATTGAAACTGGGAACCCTCTAGGGCCAAAAACCCAAGTTCCTTTGTTGAGTCAAAGCAGTCAGAGACGGCGGAATCAATGACGACGTCAAGATGCGGGAAGGCGTTGGAAAATGACGCATAATTAAGCATGGATACAGGGGGGTTGGGTGACACAGCACCAGAAACTTTATTATCCTGCTGATGGTGCCCCCCTGTGGTATCATCAGACACGAATTGATTTGCAGATAATCTGTCAATTATATTTTCTATGTAACTGACATAAGAACAACCAAAAATCTTATGATAAAATGTATCTTGCACGTAGTTTGAATAAACTAACTGAGCTTGAGCCTTATTAACTGGCTGGTGAAGCACAATACTCACATTAACATTGCTGATGATCTGTAGATACCCAGCAGGAGGGTTGCTGCATTTGGTAACAAAAATTTACCCGAATATATATTTTGATTCCACACAAACCAACCTTTATGGACTGAACTCTGAATATAAACAATACAAGTACTAGTATCCCAAGTATCAGACCAATATGTATCGGTAAAGTGCACAATACAGTTATCGACCTCACCATAAAGTGGCCAAACATATATGTCATCTGATTCAGTACCATACATGTAGCAATCCTCAATGTGATCAAACGCAGATGGACTAGCCAAATTATTCACACTTAATTGACTGGTGAATATATTATTGTTTTTATCAATATGATGACCCAAATGGTCATACACCATGTTTGCAGAAAATAAACTGCTGTTAAAACTGACAGTATCAGAAAAATCAATTTTATCACATGCCCTATTAAAGTCTGTAAGTGTATGTTTCCCCCCTAACACATACATTGACTTCGAATTAACTTTAACTTTATGATCCCCATTAACATTCATTTCAGCAACACCAAGAGTATTAGAACATACATTGAGTTTACAAGAAATGTCATTGTCCATGGACCCACCCCCTGACAAAAAGAATTTTGATTATAACTTGTGACAACAGATGTAGGCCCTAGCCCAAGTGGCCCCACACCATCCTAACTGTTTGCCGTCTGTTTATCTTTAAATCTGTTCTTGTTATTGCACTTGACCTCTGGATGCTGAAGTATTCTTCCTGACCTATCACAATAACTGCAGATATGCCTATAAGCCCCGTGGTGATTATCATGAGAACAGGTTCCATCATTGTAAAATTTACAAATTTTCTTAGAGTTATGTTGTTGAGTGACTTGGGAGTTGGCCATGGACATCTGTGATGTGCTGAGGCGGTTAATAGCCCATTGAGTAGCATTGTCCCAGTGGAGGTTGCCCTCCTCCAGGTCATGCATAGAGGTGGCCCACGCGCTTCTGACTGCCCCCCAGGGTAGGGATGTAGCATCTTTGATAGCCAGGATGACCTGGAGGAGGGCATGCCTGGCAGTAAGAGAGTCCTTCATGTTATAGATGTTACTCAGTTGCCCTGTGACCCACTGGGCCATCGATAGTTCGTCATAGGGTACCCCTTTTTTCCCAGCTGAAGAATGGAAGCCCTCATTGGGCCAACGAATTTCTGGTGGATTCTGGGCTATGTCTGTGGTATTATATCGACCAGATCGACTTTGCTTACCTAATAATGAAGACTTGGCCTGGTCCTCATATGCAGCCAAGGCGTTAGTCACAGCTTGAGGTATATTGGGCAACCTTCTGAGGTTCTCCAGACTCGGTACCACCCCTTCATGTTGAAGAGCTGCTGTATGACCATGTACACTTGAAGCTGTGGCACCTGGCTGTGCAGCATTACAATTACAGCTATTAGAAGTTGATGAAGTACTTGGCGGTAGCCGTGTCGACAGGTTTGATACATAGTGAGAGGTAGGGTGAGAAGAGTCCTGTTGTGCCAGTGATGCACTATGGGAGACCAGGGGTCGTGGCCTGGTAGGTGGTGCCCCCATTGCTGTGCTATGATGAGAAGTCGCTGCCTGTTGCTCGATTTTCTCAACTCTTTCTAACAAAGACTGGTTTGACTGAGTTAGTTGACGTAACATATCAATCATCACATCAGATTGGCTAGTGATGGGTGGATTGGGTGGAGTAGTCAGGCTGAGATGGTTCGGATCCGTTATTACGTCTGAGGGTGGGGAACTTTGTTGAAATGACTTCTCCAGACGATATTTGGTCGATTTTCTTACCCTAGATGATAATACTCGTGCTCTAGCAGAGGCAGTGACCTTCTTTCTTTGTAAAGCTGGAATCTGTTTCTTTCTTGTGGAAGCCATGATTCACCACACATAACAAAATAAAATGAAAGTTAAAATCTCACTAAAATCACTAAACTAAAATGACTTCGTGCACAATTCAAATTCTCCATGTATATTGATTGCCTTCTGATTTTGAAATGAAAAGCCCCAGCACATTGGGAGCAATGATGCAGAACTAATGATTTGATTGACCTGGTCATTAAATGCAGTGAAAATAAATTAAGGTAAAAAAGAATATATATGGGATAAGGTAGTACTACAACTGACACAGCAGGCCCCTACATGGCCGTGCTTGACAAAGTGCTGTAAAGATATTGTTCTAATGATTTAAAGAGCATATTTGTCTGTTACATAATTTCCAAAATATTAACTAAAATTGACACTAGTTAACACTAATTATCCATTTAAGGTGACGCGCTGTATACAAACAAATATAACTTGTTCTGTATATGGCCCAAAACATGTGACATAGGGCACACGATGGATAATAAAAAGGGAATAATAGATAAATTAGCCATTTACCAACTCAGTCCTGCCAAAAAGGCCCAAGATAAAAATACTCTAGTCAAATCAGTCCCCAGGAAAAAAATACCCTAGTCAAATTGGCCCCCAGAAAATTATTGTAATCTAAAAGGACAAAAACTATGTGTTATGGGGGTGTTCCACTGGAGCCGACCTGTCAGTAACTAGGTAAGAGGGTCAGGAGCAATGTTTACAGAGCTGGTTAGGGTCGGTTGTAGTTTCCCAGCCTGTTGTGGTGGACTGGCAAAATATCAGACATGTTTGATATTTCACCCCCCCCCAAAAAAAAAAAATTCTGCATCCGGACTGTGGCTCTGCCCACCTGGAAACACGTCCTGTCATGATTCTCTACATCTTCATCAATCGTCTTGTCTTGAAAAAACTTCCCATCCTGTCCTGGTTAAGTATCAGGAATCCACCTCCAGACAGGCCGGCTACACTTACTGACCATACTTGAAAGGAAACAGGCCTGTCGTAAACATTACCAACCTGACCTGCACACTTCCCGTCAAGACGGGAAGGTTCCCAGTCTTAAGACATTGAGTCGGTAACATCTCTGCAGGACAAGTCTGGAACACTTAAAGACAAGTGGTAAACAGAAACCGACAAGGCAGTTACATCTGGCAGCGCTTCAAGAATAGGACTTTGTTGTTTTACAATTATCAAGGGTAGTTTTGTGTTGAAGTTGGCTGAATTTATACTTTAGAAGTTTGCTTTTATGAAAATGCTGATACTTATTATTTGACCATGGGTCCTAAGAAAGACAAAAGATTGAGGAAGATAGAAGTTCCCACTGACAGTGTTCCTGAGTTTGACTGGGAGGCAGAGTGGCAGGTATGCAGCAGACGAGGGAGGAGAAGGAGGCCAGGGAGAGGGAGGGGGCACAACAACAGAAATAGAGGGAGCAGGAGGAAAGGAGGGAGAAGGAAAGAGAGGAAGAATCGCACTTTCAAGAGGAGGGGCAACCAGAAAAAAGACCCTGGACAGAAAGAAGTGACACTGAAACAGAGGCTACTGGAGGAGAGGTGGGACCATCACAGTAGCGTTACAAGAAACGGCACATGACCAACCTATATCTCACTGATTCTGACAAGGAGGCTATTGTGGACTTTGTGAAGGACCACAAGGATTTGTATGAGAAGACTAGTGAACCTTTCAAGGACAAAGAGAGGAAGCAGTGTTTCTGGAAGGAGTTTGCTAAGAGTCGCAAGCTGTCTGTCCAGGTGTGCAAGATCTTGTTTGACTTACAAAGGACAACATGAAGTTGACTCAGTCAAAGCCTGGACAGACCCGGAAGGAGATGATGGAATGTCAGACTTGGGATATAGGAGTACTTCAGCTACTACAGCACACAACATCTCAAGAGCCTCTACTGACACAGAAAGTTTGGAGATAAGCATGCAGTCAACAGACACCACATTACAGCCTCAACAAGACACAAGCCCTACTACAGCTTCAGGTGCTCTTCGTTCAACCAGCAGGTCATGGGCTAGTTCACATAGATGAGAACCATGCTGCCATCATTCTGCGGGCAAAAGCAGGAGGAAACCACATGTACAGCCTTCTGCAACTACATGACGTCAGAGTTGGAGGGATTAGACAAGAGAGACTTCAAGACATTTAGAAAGGAGGCTGTCACCAGTCGAAAGAACAGCACCAACTGTCTCTCTTCCAACTACCACCACCTCTCAGCAAGAACATCAGCAGCCCAGCCTCTGCCTCCTCAATCAGCTGACGCCAAACAGCAACGGCAATAGAACATCTGTCAAGCCTTTAATCGGTCCTTTTCAGAACCACTGCTGTTTTAAATCTTTCCATAACAACTGATAAGTTGCTGTTCTAAAAATCCCCAAAAGAAGCATTACACCGCCCACACAAAACTCTTTTGTCCCAAACACATAAAAAATTAATGAATACATCAATGAATGAGTGTGTGTTTGAAAAAAAAGTTAGAAGTTAAAATAATACTTATATATTTTAAAAATAATATCAAATATTTTGAACTTGAAATTTGAATCCAAAAGGAGAGGAAGAAATGAAAAAAAAATAAAACATTTTTTTTTCAAAAAAAAAAAAAAAATAAAATAATTTTTAAAACTTTGGCCAAAAAGAAATGGGTAAAAGAGTATGACATTTTGTCCCACCCAATAGATAACAAATGTTAAAACACATGAGGAAAAACACATTTTGACATTTGGAGACAACCTTGTGACCTTTCACCCTTATCAAAACATTTCAACTTCCCCTAAGAGATTTGGTAGAATTAGAACCTTAAAATATCAGGCAAGTTTGCACAAAAGAATTTGAGGTGGGGGGGGGGGGGGGGGGGGCTTTATTTGGACCTGGGTTGAGTGTTTTAAGGAGGGAACTTGTGATTTGGTTGGAAGTATTTTTTAAACTTGTTGGAAATAAAATGGATTTGGTTGAAGTTTTGGTAACACCAGCTTAAGTAAAAGTTCTTTAAATAATTGGTTAGTCCTAAAAAGGACTTATAGTAGTCCTGTAAAGGGCTAATAGATGCCAGCTTCTACCCTCAGGGTTTTCAGTTGACACATCTCAGATCCTTTCCTTCTACCCAGCCAATGCTGCTACGCTATTGAAATAGTTCTTCCGTAGTTCTCATTGATCTTTGGCCTCCCTCAAAGGATTACTGTTCACATTTGTTGACACATCTCAGATCCTTTCCTTCTACCCAGCCAATGCTGCTACGCTATTGAAATAGTTCTTCAGTAGTTCTCATTGATCTTTGGCCTCCCTCAAAGGATTACTGTTCTCATTTTGCACATACACTTCCTTTTCATTCTGCTGGGCCACTACATGTCTTCGTCATGTTGTGCAACACCAAACACATGAACACAATGTCTCTAACAACCCTTAGCCTTTGCTCCATGGTGTCTAGTAGTACCCTGAAGCCGCTCACTAAGATTCCAAAGGCATTTTCAACCACCCTCCTGCCCCTGGAAATCCTGTAGTTGGTTATTCTTTTTTCCCTGGTCAGTTGTCTTTGGCTGTAGGATTTGACCATCCAAGGCATCAAGGCAAAGGCGTTGTCACCAAGCAAAAGGTAGGTAAGAAGGTGGTGGAAGACTCAAGCTGCAGTCCTCGATCTTCTCCGTCTAAAGGTTTCTCTTGAAAATCTGAGCAGGAACCACTGGACCAACAGTCTATCCACAGAAATCTGTATTCTGGGCCCACCACTACCTGATTTCTTTGGCTGCTTCATGGTGTTATGCCTCCCGTCTACGGCACATACAGCATGGGGGACTTTCTATCTGGCCTGGAACTTTTCCTCTACCCTTTTCCATTCATCAGGGCTACTAGGGCAGTTCAAACATTCATCCTGGAATTCAGCAAGTATGGCTCGGCCAACATGGGGGAGAATTTGCAAATGGTGGTGCGGCCAACCAACCAGTGGTATTGCAGTAAGGTGTAGGTCTCTCCAGGTTATGGTCAGTTTGAGTCCAATTTTCAGTGGCTTCCTGAGAGCGGTGACTGACTTCTTGATGCAGTGGTGAATGCGTTCCTCGATGAGGTCAAAAAAGGCAGATGGCATCCTAACAAAATTCTTAACATCCCTTTTTTTATCTTTTAAGGATCCAGGGCATGAACCAGGGGTTTTGTGGCTTCCTTCTTCTGGGGGCTGGATGGGACTGAGGCTGTGCTGGTGGCTGTAGGGCAGGTGATGGTGGTGGGTTCAAATGTATCTTCCTCTGTCTTCCCATCAAGATGCAAATCAAAATATTTAACTCAATAAAAACCAAAAGTACCCTTGGTGATGTATGAAGTGTCTGTGATGTGTAGTTGGCATCTTTGCAGTAACAAATGATGTTTTTTGTGAGCCATAGGGGATTTATATAGTTTTGGTTTGATCCAGACGCTGGATCCTGACTCCAGGATTTAACCAGTCCTGTCATGGTGAGTTGAAAAAATACCAGTCCTGTCTGTTAGTGGTTTACAGCTTGTTTTGATAGTTTTCTGTCTTGTCATGATAAAAATGATCCCAATCCCAAGTCAGGTCAGCAGCTTGATCTAGACAAGCCGGTATGTTCTACGTCCTGTCAGGAAGATGTAACTGATGCATCATTTTTGCATGCTTTTTGTGGTTTTTGTCACCGATTCTATGACTTTTGCAACTTACACTAGAGTTGTAGAGTTGGTTACTGGGTCGGTTCCAGTATAACACTCCCATTAGTAAATAGAAGCCATGGGTTTAACCTAACATAATCTATTGAAAATCTTTTATTGCACTTAATCTCCATTAAAGTCTTATTTTACTGGACATGTGTTGATACATAATTTAGTGATGACGATGGTTGTATTTTGTGACATGGTTGCAAATATTCATTTCCACATTTAGAGACCAATCCATCAATATAACTTTTGTATCCAGGAGTTGCAATGACATCTTGTCTCATAATTTCTCAACATTTCACACAATACTATATTGTAATATAATACATAGAGATAAAACTTTTGTAATTTGTAGGCAATCTCAAAAACTAAAAAAAAAATGGCTCAATCAACCTTACAAGAAAACTGGCAGTTCAACAAAACTGTGCTTGAAAGAAATAGCATTATGCTGGACAGACAGCTTGGAGTTGATGTAAAATTTGCATTTGAAGGTAAATCAAAAAGTAAGTATGTCAGCCATAGATCAACCCATACAATTCACTACATGAAAGTGTGAGAGAAGCGGGTAATGTTATGAAGTGGATTATCTTTTTACAAAGAAGTCATTTCGAATGAAACTTGAATTACTGTTTAATTTATTGAACTACAACATTGCTTTTGGCAAAATGTGTTTTTGGATTGAATTTAGTTTAATTTGCTTTTAACACATTGCGAAGGTAATGTGCCAATGGGCGCTTTAGGGAATGTTAGGAAAGTAATGTTTACTAGATTCAAGATTCTGCACTGCCAAATCATTATCAACTTTCCAACTAAAGGTCAGGGCAAAGGTTAAACCAGCGACTTTAAAGATAAGAGGCAAGTGTGTCAGCCTATACACCACCATAGCCCCTACAACATCAAGTGCATGGGTCACATAAGGGATGCTGATGTTAAGGATGAAAAAAACGGTATGCTAGGCATTGTAAACCAAATGACATTGCCAGTGAGCTATACAACTAAACATTTTTTCATTACCCAAATGACTTCTACAATAGTGTGGCCCTTGAAAACCGGTAGAACATGTAATAGCAGAGTTTCCATTTTTTTTATTCTGTGCATTAAGTAGTAGTAACATCTGTTAATTTGTTCAAATATTTTAATAGGAAAATTATTTATAATATGTGTTGCATTGCTCTTTTCCAGGATTCATTGGTGCTCATAAGTACATGCTAATGTCCAGCTCCCCGGTCTTTTGGTCAATGTTCAATGGTGGGTTGGCTGCCAGCATGGAAGATAACATCACTATAACAGATGTTGAATATGAAGCTTTTGGAGTACTGCTGAGGTATGTTAGTTTATAGTAGAAGAATGATCTGGATGAGGTATATTTTAGGCTTTATTAGGAAAGAATACACATGTATGCAAATCGAGTCTGTAGGATGCTGTTTGTGTATTTGCGCTCCATTGGTTATTCAACAATTATTATATCTTTTGTCCATCATGAGTATAGTATGTCCATATTGAATCAAGGTACATTATTCCATTTTGCTATTTATTATTTGCTTATTTCATCATTTAACAAATGGTGTAAATCCCTTTGACAAGGTGAAAAATGTGAAATAGAAAAACTGAAATGCATACCTTTCATTTGTGACCTTTTTCTGTTAATATATACAATAACGGAATGCCCCCTTCATTAATGCATCACTAAATATTAAAACACCAATTTCAACTTTAAATTTCTTGCCCATTTGTGCATGGAATTTTACACCATTTCTTAACAAACAGAAATATTCATAAAACCTCAAAGCATATTCGCAATGTCAATTATCCATCATTAGGAGTTCTGAGAAATAAGGAAAAATATTCTCCAGTCTTTATTTCACAGGGTTTAATCCCTTTCATCAGCTATGTCCATATAAGCACAGGCTGTTTGTGAATCTTACATGTTGCCATAAGCTGGACTTGAAGTAATGACAAGAGGAGTTCGAGCTGTGTGGTTAAATGTTCAACTTGTTTATGACTCAGCCATTGAGATCTCATAAGTTGTTGATGTATGTAAATGATGTTTAAACAATTTCAGATTCATCTATTGTGAGGAAGTACAGCTGACTGGGGAATCAGTTATGCCAATTATGTATGCTTCCAAGAAGTACATGATCCCATCTCTTACTACAATATGCTCTGTATTCTTAGAGGAAAATTTAACTGCAAAAAATGTTTGTGACATATTTGACCAAGCTTTGATGTTTGATGAACAGACGTTAGTGGACCAGTGCCTTTCCATTGTGCAGAAAGACACAAAAGAAGTCTTTGCAGCCAAATCGTTTAGAAATATATCACATACAATTTTGGCCAGGGTTCTTCATTGTGAAAAATTAAATGCCTCTGAAGTAGATATATTCAAGGCTTGTATTCAATGGGCAGAGGCAAAGAAACATAGCCAGAGTACAGGTAGTGGAACTTCCATTAGAGACATCCTTGGGGAACTGTTGTATGCTATAAGATTTCCCACAATGTCAGCAGATGAATTCTCTGACAATGTTACCCCCGTAGGTGTACTTTCAGCGGATGAAGAATTGATGTGCTTCAGGTACATATGCAGCACTAAACATCCTAAACCTGCATGTGGCAAATTTCTCACACAGAAGAGAGACGGATGTATAAAACAGCTATTTCTTGCTTTGCAAGGCCGCCGTGATGTGATTTTACAATACAACAAACGGAAGCAGAATCAGATTACTTCACAGATGGAACTTCAGTTGGATGGCAACAATTGGCAACATAAGAGATCGAAGGAGCCCACAGTTGTGTACATTACGGGCTTCAGATTATTGTGCAACATCAACGATGATATATCACTATCTTTATATAGTGATCAGGAGCAAGTTGATTCTCTTGATCTATTTGGGTCTTATGATGATGTATGGCAAGTCAGTATACCATGCCAAGATTGTAAAACATCAGATATTTCACTTCATGTGACAGAAGTACAAACTGAAAATGGTTACCAATACACTGATGTGTTCTTTGAAAACAATGCACCTGTCAGATTGAAAACTGGAAGCACTTTACAGCTACGTGTGAACATTCACAATAGGACAATGAATCGGCACAATATGCCAGTACAACCTGCCAACCTCATTGAGGGTGGATATGGAAGAGGGCGAACACGAAATCAACAGGTATATCAGCCACATGGTTGCATGCCACTTGTTCCCTGTGTAGTATATGCAAATGGGGAAACGAGTGTCACGGCCACAAATGTGTCACAGGGGGTCGTTATTGGGTTGTTCATAAGGGATGGTGATTAAACTCAGAAAAATCTGCAACAACTGACAACTGGAATGTATATTTCTTACAGATAGTGATTTTTATTGATAGGCATGCACAAAGTGAAAAAATACCAATTTTGAACAGATGTACTAATAAGCGCAATGATTGTTTCTCCTAAGTAGAATTGCACTATATATAAATATGTTATGTCATGTTATGTTACTAATTAATTAAACAATACAGTTGAACTAATAATATAAGGTCATTCCAATTGTTATGTCCAATTCTATTTTAAGTGTGCATTTTGTGATTTACACTACATAAGCCTTATATTAACCAGGATCAGTGCATTTTTATATATAAAATGCTGTCAGATACAAATTACTTAGTGATATTTGTAATATAGTTTGCTTGTCACAATAACCCAGCACTCTTGCTTGTGTAATATCACCTGATCAACATTTTTATTAAGATTTCTGCAGTAAAATGTAATAAGATTCTATCCAACGGCACGTGTTAAAATTCTCCACTGTATTGATATAATACAAAGATTAGAAACAAATATTCAAATAAAATATGTACATTTGTATATTTATGTTGATTCAGATTTTTATTATATACAAATATTTTGTGCTTAGATCATAGTTTAGGTCTTACGTCCTGTTCAACAGTAAGGGACATACTGGGACAGGTCCTCTGCATTGACACCTGTGGGATTTGAACCCATACAGAGATGACGGCCTGTGATTAGACGCCAAACATACTTACCACAAGGCCACTCAGGACTTAATTTGAGCTAAGAATAACATTATATATTGTGTTTTAATCAATATTAAAACTTTCAAATGTCAAATTAAATAAATCATTCATTAATGAAACAGCTTTTCCCTGATGATCTAGATGTATTTCTTAGATGTATTTATACTCTGTTATTCACTGTTTGATCGTAAAAAAATAATTTACTCAGATGTTAAATAATTTAAATGTGCCAAGGAGAGAGCAGGAAAAACATTCCTATGGAACAATCTCATACAACCAAATACCTATTGGATAAACAGAATATGGTGATATAGTCTATTCTGATCACATGACTTAATATCTATACAAGCAGAATTTGAGATGGAAATGAAAACACCATTGTTTCAATTCCAAATGACCAAGTGTTGGTCATCAACCATCTGTTGGCTAAGAGAAATGAAGAGAAGAAAGCTCCAAAAAACTTCAATCTTTAACTTGCAACATATCAGTCATATCAGTCAGGTCTGCATGGATGCAACAAACATGAACAGAAGCGCTGTAGGAATTCCTTTCTGATGAAATATTATGCATAATTTTAAGTTACATACTTTTCGAGGTATTGTTCAAAAAACGAAAGTTATTCACACTCATTATCCATATTACCGGGGCGTTGATCTATACAAAAATATACATCCAGGTCTGTATTTCCCCGTATTTAGAGCAATACCTTGTGTGGTGGATATTAAAATGTAGTTGCACAAAAATATTCTTTGGGCTGGTCTTAGAAACTGCAATGTGTATTTACTTTGTAGGTACATTGGTTTTGTGTGCAGGTCTGCATCATCATGGTGTTGACTTATTTGGGCCTCTGACCTTTAAACTTTTCCGGCGTAACAAATTGTTACTTGGTAGGTATGTTGGTTGAAAGTGTGCGTAGTTGGCTCTTATCCTTGGCTCTGCCAGAATGTTTTCTACTAACATATTTGAGACATATTTCTTCAGCTACAAAGACATATACATTCTTGCAACTGATTATTGTATCTACTTTTGTCTAAGTTAGATTTAAAAAATCTCAAAGGATTTGGATTTGGATTTAAATCCTTTTGTAAGGATTTGACCCCAACCCTGTGTCTAAATGTGCTACTTCTGTAGGCAGCAAAACTTTATTTATGGTATTTTCAATTACCACGGCTTCTACTTTATATTTCCTCAAAACTGATGAGAAGATCTTTATGATATTTCCCTGGCCCGGTCCAGGAGAGATGGGATTCAATTTTGAAAAAAAGATCTCAGTCATATTCTGGACACAATTTAATCCAGAGTATTTGTAAACGGCATCTGGTGTAGGTCAGCACTACACAGGTGCTTTCTAATTTGCAATATTTTGGAATCATGTGAACATTCATACCACCATTAAGAATAAATTCTGGAAGCAAAAATTTTGCTTCTCGTTTTGTATGCCCTAAGTTGTATTGTAAACTGCTGGCATTGGTTGTCCAAAATGTGAAATTTAGGGTTTACAAAACAGCCAAAGTTTGAGTTTTTCCTCTTTTATAACAGCTAAGGTTATGTAGGGATAGGCCCCCAGTATTGACACTTGTGAGGGCTGAAACCATAACGGGATAGTATGTAATGTGATGCCAAGCTTTCTAACAACTAGCCCACCAAAGCCCTTTGCAGACCAATAGTCAGGTAATGACAAAATTACAAACTAAAGTTTACTGCATTATAAGACCTGCAGCTAGTTTCAAACTAATTCATTCATTTATTTTATTGAGTGTTTTTACATCACACCTAGTACCTTATTGTTTATATTGTGACTGGTAGTTGGAAGGGCTAAAGAAAACCAGTATGTTGGTTAAGGGTCTGTACTTTAAACTGCTGACCAACGGCATGCAACTACCCGCTTTCCCACATGAGTTTAGGAAAGGACTCAAACTCTGATGCCAGAGGTGGGAGGTGTTTTGCCACTATGGCAGAGTGACCCCAGCCAGTTTCATACAGCAATGTGCAAAGTCAAACTCAAACCCGACTATTTTTCTAGTCTCTGATTTGCTTCAAGCATTACTTTCAAAGTTGATATTCATATACTTTCTCAAGCTGACTCTGATTAGTCGTATTGGTGGTATGGTGAGCGTACTTGTGTCATGTGGTCTTCGAGTAGTCTTGTCAGGCTTTATTATTTGAAAGATAAATGACTTTGTCTTATTGTTAATCTCAGAAATGTCTCAAACTGAGTAAAATGCAAAGAATCTCAGATCTGAAAATGTAACTTAATTTCCATAATGTCTTCTGGCGGTTATATATAGCCTGATATAGTTTTCTTACAGTCTTCCTAGATAAGTTCCTTGAGTACCTAGAGCAAAGTGACTTCAATAAAAGTAACTTCAGAGTTGAGTCCACTGCCTCAACTGATATTTTAAACACATGTTCAACATCATCATCTTGCCATCACTGCAACTTCATAGATAAGGATCCCTGCTTGTTACATGGCTATGTGAGTTTTGTTTGATTTCAGTCTCATTTGGTTTGATAATTCCAAATGGCAGGGGACCATTGATTTGGCCATCCTAGTGAATATATAGCATACATGGTTTTTACTGAGCTTATGTCTTCGGCCTGCCAAGTGGGTCTGAATTTTATCAGTAAAAGTTTTGTTGTTTATGCCCTAGAGTCTGAAAGTTTAGAGATTATGTGCTTTAGGAGTTCAATGCATTCAAGTGAGAAGTAATTAACTTGAGCCTCTTTTTCTATATTTTTATAAAATACATTTACTATTTTCCATAAGCTTCTTGATCACACACCATGCATTTGGTTAAGCTGTATCAAAACTTTTTGAAATGAATTCAAAGGTTAATACAGAATCTTGATAGGCTAAAAATTGATAACATAACGATGTTAGTTACACAAAAATTAATATTATATTAGTTATTTGTGTAATTACCTTTCTGTATTTTTCAAATCCTTGAAATGCTTAAAAGTATTTTTAAAAGATCAAAAGATCCACAACTGTAAACTTTACATTTTTTTTCAAAAAGTAGAACTACCAAACAGCCTGAAAGTCACCATATTTAAAGTGATTGGTATGAGAAAGCCTTTTTTCCTTTGTTACCTCCAGTGATTTCACAAAGTTTGTTCCGAGTTTCCCAGTTCCTGCCATCGTTATCTCAATAAACATCACCTACTGGTACGTGCACATCTCTTGATATGAAAAAGGGTGACATTGACATGCTCGCAGGTTTTGAGGCACAGGATATTGTGATGGTAACAAAGTGAACACAGCAAAATCTAACATATGTCCTGCAACATATCCAACACAAATAGTCAACAGACGGCCAGTGTGCCGATTCAACCCATCTGATTAAGATCAGTCAAACATGAAAGTAGAACAAAAACAAATACATCATGGTCTTCAACTTCAAAAACTTAGCCTATTAATATTACATTAAACCCAATGACACCATGCAGAATAAAAATTAAGAGTTAAAATGTACTCTTTTATTACGTCTAAGATCAACAAAACCGCCAGTCTCTACCTTTAATATAATATCTCAAACATCAGCTGGGTAAGTGGTGATCGTCAGATTTTTCAAAATACATTCAAGAGAATTTCTGATTTGTCAAATGGTGTTATAAATATTCTTAATTTTGATTTATTGTTGACTTCGATTTGGTTTCTAAACTGACTTTCAACCTTACCATTGCAAAATAAACGACACATTGATGTAAATGTTCAAAGATGTCCTTTATAACTCGAGTTTGAAACAGAAATTTTATTTTTTGACACAGATCTTTGTTACTCTGATAGTCAGACCAAAAATTGTGAGTCTCTCAGAATTTATATTTAAAATTTGATTCTATATTCACAGGGAGTTAACTTGCAAATAGAATATGCAACAATCTATCTTATGCTGGCATTACTGTAAAGTTATGTAATCATAAATAGTAATGAAAAGTCATGTTTAAAACTTTATCGACATCGACAAGATTTAATAACCTGTGTCCTTAAACATTTAAATTTTAATATTAAGGAAACAATTGTTCGCCCAGTTATTTCAAATGGTGATTTAGAGAATTCATCATTCATATGACATAAGCTCATCAACAATAACACCAAAGTATTTATAACAGTGGAGTCTATTGTTTTGCTACCATATGTAAATTTAAACATTATTTGTTTTACTCTATTTGATCTAAAATAAACAAACCTTGTTGTTTTACTATTAAACTTCAAACGCCACTCTTAATTTGACATAGACATAACATTTAGCACTGACGTAAGTTCAGATACCAAATCTACAGTCAAAACTATATCATCAGTTTACAACAGACTACAAATGTTAACACCATTAATATCAAGACCCAAATCAATTTCCAATTCAACTGCTACATCACTTATTAACAGAGATAAAAAAATGAATTGGGGAGAGTGTATCAACCTGGCAGACACCAACTTATATCTCAAACCAGTTAGTTTAACAATTACTTATTTTAAACATGTATATTAGGTATGTTTGAGTATAAAAGTTGTTTTGCTTTATAAGTTGTATCAAGTGAAAACCAAAGGAATCCATCAAATTAATGTAGAGATGGCAGGGAATAAACATGAAAGTGTAAATACCAGTATACAAATTTATGAAAAATAATTCTGAGAATATATGATAATAAAATACAGTTGATAGTTTGCCCCATCTATGCTCAAATATTTGGAAATAGCCTCCTCGCTTCATGATGTTATCTTAATTATTTTGAGGATGACCTAAATCAGGAGATCCAATTTTAGTATATTTACTCACTTATTGGATATTAACCATCATACACAATTGCCACTGTAGTGGTTTCGATTTTGTGCTTCATACAAAGTAGCTTTATTTATTAAATGAAAAATTCCTGATCAATAGTCCTTTTACCTGAACTTAGTTTCTGTATTATACAGGTTGGGATATCTAAATTAACATGGTATGGGCTCGGATACCATTATAATCCAACAAAAGTAAGTATATAATGTTATAAAGCATATCTTGTAACATTGCACAAAGCACTACAAAGCAATAATGGGATAAATATAGAGAGCTTCTATTGTTTAGTTTATGTATTAACATTCACCATAACCCATAAAACTACGACACAGGATTACAATTATTAACATTACGTAGTTGCTTTAAGACTACTTAGACACTGGATATTGACACATGTAAATAACACTTTAAAACAATTTTGCTTGTGGAATTAACAAGCATCATTCCAAACAACACTGACTTACAATTGCAAGTGAACCTCACAATCATATTGTACATCGACAATCATGCCATCATCCCGGCTGTCAGTTTATCAATTTATACAATTAACCTCTAAATAAATGGAAACATATTGCTGTGTAATTCCACAAATCTGCAGTCACAACACAGAAAATTGAAATGAGCTCAGCAATCAGTATCACTAATGGAAAGTCAGACAAGCTTGGTATAGCAAAGACAACCCAACAAGTAAGACGAATGGACAACATAAATTAAATATGTCACCCAAGCAACCGGAAAAAAAATATTAAAAGTTACTGAAATTGGCAGATGAAAGCATGTTTATATAAATTTCAAACACGGCCAGAAGACAGACCCTGACCTAGGATATAATTTATGAGGGATACCAAGCCTAAAACAATTGTTGTATCTCCTCCTGAGATTATACAGAACATTGCTGGAATATTTGTGTATCGTGGGCTGGAGAGGATGAAAGGGGCACACTTCAGATTGTTCATGGAAAAGTACAGGAAATGTAATTACCCACACACTTTCTTTGGGAGGTTTTAGACTATGTAACAGCAATGATATTGCTTTAAGTTGCAAAAATAAGATCAGCTATACATTGGTGTTAATATGAATCAATTTTAATAGCTAGAGGCAATATGTTGAACCAACCACAACAAGGAAAAGAAAATAAAGGGACTTAAACGTGGTCTAACAGGTGTGTTAAATTTACTGCATTAACCAATAAAATATGGCTGATCCCTCAGTAGAGGTGTATCACAAGCATACACTATCAAACTGATCTAATAGAAGTGACACAATAAGGGATGTTGATATTTTCTGCTGAAATAACAGATTTCTTTGAAAGTCAATACACGGGGAATAGAAAGTTGGGGCTTTAACAGACCAATGAGCACCTGGAAAGTGTGAAAATCTGCAAAGACTCTCAGGTAAGCTGTCAAAAAGCAGACCATAATTTTTTGGGAAGCATCATGTTCCATTACCAGCAAGATATTTCTGGAATGGATTGCTAAAATACAATCTCTCTCTCTATATATGTCTATATTAAGTCTATATACATTTGCTATTTTATGTCCAAGTAAACTTTATCAATAACAGACTGCATCTACAATTTCTTGCAAAATCTCGAATTGTATCTATCACTTTCCACAATTTGAAGTTTAAAAAATACTTAGACAAAAAGAATTTAAAAACGCCTTTTGTATAAACCTTGTAAACACAAAAAAATTTTTATACAATCATATCATATTAATATCATATTGAAATCATGCTAAAAGTGATACTGTTGTACATTGATTTCCGAGTCATGCATCATTAATAAATCAATTGTAGACATAAATAAAACATGGGGTTCAAATTTACAAGTAGAAAATAACACTAAACGTTGGTGGAACAATCAATAAGGTGGGCTTCGAAGAATGAGCCCAAAGCCACATACATGGCTGAAAACAGACAATTTGCTATTTAAACAAGCACTCTCATTGTTAAAGCTTTTAAGTCTTGCATTGATGGAAGCAGTTGTTATTGGACAAATGTTGGTGTTTTTACATCCCCTTGCAGCTGCGTTCATTATGTTGCCACAAAGGCCTTTTTATTAGTCGAATCTTTGATTCGAGTTATGTACTGGGTTGCGGCCGCGATTTTAAATTTGCCGTTTAAACCCTTA
This sequence comes from Sabellastarte sp. h YS-2021, assembly GCA_964017235.1. Taxonomy (NCBI): domain Eukaryota; kingdom Metazoa; phylum Annelida; class Polychaeta; order Sabellida; family Sabellidae; genus Sabellastarte; species Sabellastarte sp. h YS-2021. Next base: position 79,363,427 of record OZ024935.1, on the reverse strand, counting down.
AATATCAAATTCTGCATAATATTTTTTCACATATCTGTACATTAGGGTGTATAGTACACACTCTGCCATTTTGATGATTTTTAATGCTTTTATTAAGTTATATTTTATGAAGTAAAAAGCATGTCTGGCACTACGTCTGGCTTTCTCTAAGGACCCGTATGTCCTAGAAACTATTGTTTTTGCTATTGTGATGGCCTACTCGAACGAGTCTTTTTTAACGGTTTCGTCTGCTGGTTTCTAGACGTGAAACCCCAATTAATTTATTTGTCAAACAAATAAACCGCAAAGAAATTAATGAATGAAGTGACATCACGGTAGTACTACACATTTGTCATTCAGCCAATCAGAATCGAGAACACCTCTGGCAGAGACAATGAAAATATTCAAACTCCGTAGTTCTACATTCAACCACTCGAAGGCGCTTTTGTATGTACTAGAAGTGAGTGATGAAAATGTGAGGCTACAATGGGGTTTCTAACAATATTTTACAAATATATAATCCAGCAATATTTTACTGTCACCGCACCTCACTCTGTCTTCTCGCAATATTTAAAACAAAATATCAAATGCTGGTAGTTGTACACCCACAGAGTGATGAAAACGTGAGGCTACAATGGTGTTTCTAACAATATTTTACAAATATATAATCCAGCAATATTTTACTGTCGCCGCACCTCACTCTGTCTTCTCGCAATATTTAAAACAAATAAAATATCAAATGCTGGTAGTTGTACATCCACAGAGTGATGAAAACGTGAGGCTACAATGGGGTTTCTGACAATATTTTATAAATATATAATCCAGCAATATTTTACTGTCACCGCACCTCACTCTGTCTTCTCGCAATATATAAAACAAATAAAATATCAAATACTGGTAGTTGTACATCCACAGAGTGATGAAAACATGAGGCTACAATGGGGTTTCTAACAACATTTTACAAATATATAATCCAGCAATATTTTACTGTCGCCGCACCTCATGTCTTCTCGCAATATATAAAACAAATAAAATATCAAATACTGGTACTTGTACATCCACAGAGTGATGAAAACATGAGGCTACAATGGGGTTTCTAACAATATTTCACAAATATATAATCCATCAATATTTTACTGTCACCGCACCTCACTCTGTCTCCTCACAATATATAAAACAAATAAAGCGGTTTGCAAATGCGGGCGATAATATCAAGTTTACAGATTTCAACACCCACTGCTGTCCTAAGATTCGACTCTGTGGTTGGCAGAAGGCCAGCCACTTCACCCTAGTTTAGGTTTAGATTTGTTTGTTGTTTTACGTTGCATTCAACAGCCAGGGTCATATTGCGACAAGGAGTTTATAGGTGGAGGAAACCAGTGTATACTGAACTGTAAACCACCGGGCATTGGCAAGTAACTACCAACTTTCCGACATAAAGCGCCCGGCCCGAGATTCGAAACGGCGGCCTCAGAGGTTGAGGTGAGAGGCCTTTACATTATAACCACCCCAAATGGGTAGGGGCTATGGTATTGTGATGAGGTCTGTTTGTTTATTTGCTTGTCCATGGGCATAACCCTAAATTACACATTGAACCTAGGCCATATTTTCACAAAAGGCCTTCTTCAAAGTAAACCCTGATCTGGATATGGTTTGAGTCTCTATAATGTTTTGCAGCACTACCCATAGGCCAGGATTTATGAACATTCAGGGACTGTGGGACTGTATGTTTTCACTGATATGCAATTGCCAATTGAGAGAGTTTAACAAAGAGAATAACAAAAAAAAAAAAAAACTAGCTATGAATCACTAGCTGTGAAACACCAGCTGTGAATCTATTTATAAGCAACATTTTTTTTGGTTTTAATCAGTTTCAAAAATGTTACAATATGATAAAAAGTTAAACTTCTTCCCTTTGTTCGGCACTAGCAATATGTACGCATGTATATACAATATGAGGTCAAGTAATTCCCTAGGCATTTTCTACAATAGTTTACCCATAACATTTCCATTTTATCATTTTCATAAAGAAATTAAGTCCAATTTCCAATGATAAAAGTAATCTTTTGTGCCAAATTTTGTTTTGTTGAACTCTTGTTGCTTATTGGCTAAGAGTCACACTTTGACTTTCAGGTTCACCTTATTCTAAAAGTAACGAGTAGATCTTCATGAAATAGCTTCTGTGTAAGGTCCTTTCCAAAGGAAGAAAATAAGTGTCCCAATCACATTCTGAAAACAAAAGAAAAAAAATTCGGAGTTTTTGGGAAACATGCTCTGGTAGAGATCTGCACTTTACAAATGCTTTGTAGTGGCAACAAGAAACAGGTCATCTCCCATGTTGGCAACCTGATCACCACAGGAATGTGATCCAAGTGCTTAAATGCCAAACCTGTACACCCAACAGTCGCTGAAGACTCTTGTTGGGGTTGACATGTGTTGATGGTTATAAGTTGATGCCAATGGTTGCATTTTGTGAAATTACATGTATATATACATTTCTACAGTTAGGTATCAACCCATCAGTATAACTCTTGATTCCAGTTGTTGCAAGCATTGGCCTAATGAATCCTCAACATTTCACACAATTTCTTGATTGTTATATAAAATACATAGCCATAAAGATATTGTGACCTGGAGGCAACATCAGACAAAAATGACACAATCTAGGGTACAAGAAAACTGGCAGTTCAACAAAATTGTGCTTGAAAGAAACAGCATCATGCTGGACCGTCAACTTGGTGTTGATGTGAGATTTGTGTTTGAGGGGAAATCAAAAAGTAAGTATGTCAACTGTAGATCATCAATATAAAATAATAAATGCATGTGTGAGTGAATTATGTGACAGTTTCTTTGTGGATCATGTATTTTACAGTGAAAAAGATGTCATTCAAAATTACTTGAATTAATGTTCAATTTAGCTGACTTTGACATTGTTTTCAACACACTTTTGGTAATAGATTTTGGTATAATGTTGCTTTTAGCACATTGTAAAGGTGACATTACATTGAGCAATTGAGAGTGTTGTGGGGAATTTAGTGAATACTAGTTAATATCAAAATTCTGCACTGACAAACAGTAGTTTTACTCCTTTATTTCCAGGATTCAAATCAATGATCTCGAGTTGGATGTGTTACAGCACCATGACCCTTTAATAAGATGTGCATTGTCTGAAAAATACACAATACAATCAAATGATCATCTGGATCGAGGAATTTTTAAAGGATTTTTATCATTGCACACATAAGCAATAGTAGAGGGTGTTGGGCCTTGGTGAGGGTCTTTGTTCTTTGGCGGCTTTTCTAGTTTTAATGGTTGGAAGATATAACTGGTCAAAATCAAAATTATACCTTGTTAACCAAAAGTCATTGCCAAGGAACTACTAATATTGCCTATACATTTATTTATTTATTTGTTGTTTAACATTGCGTTCAACAGCCAAGGTCATATTGCGACGGGTAGTTTACAGGTGGAGGAAACCAGTGCATACTGCACTGTAAACCACCGGGCATCAGCAAGTAATTACCAACTTTCCAACATGAGGCGCCCAGCCCGAGATTTGAGGTTGGAGGCGAGAACTCTAACCGCTAAACCACCGAGCCCCCTATTTCCTATTCATGTCTAAGGGTCCAAATTACTACTATACCAATGTACCCGCTAAAAGCCCATGAAATGAATAACACAGGTATCTGTAATTTTCAAGTTCTGTTTGTTAAGCAGTAATTAGTTAGTAATTTGTTCAAATGCTATAACTGTAAAATTGTTAATAATATGTTGAAAATAACTATTGCTTTTAGCAGAAGTCATAAATACATGCTAATGTCCAGCTCCCCAGTGTTTTGGTTAATGTTCAATGGAGGATTGGCAGTGAGTAGTGGTGAAAGCATCATCATAACGGATGTTGAATATGAAGCTTTTGGAGCCATGCTGAGGTTTGTAGGTACATGAAAGGGACATTACCCGAATCATATATATGTAAGAGAATTTTTAACTATAGATAGCTCTGCCCTGTTTGCAGATATTTTTCTGCAATTACATAAACAAAAACTCTTGAAATACCTTTTCCATGGGTATATGACATATTTAAAAATATTAATGATAAATCAGCCTGTGGCTACACATTCATAGTAGCAATTATCCATGGATGGGGGTGGGGGGTGGGGGGGGGGGGGTGGTAGGAAATAAGAAAAAACATTCCTTAATGTCACAAGGTTTAGTATAATGTAGCTTCTTGTGTAAAATATATTGTATTTTATCAAAACAAAACACGATTTTTATATGAATATTTTTTAAAATAAATTTGCGAAACTAAATGCTTTTGTGCTACTTATACATGTACCTGTGCTCTGAACCTTCTCAATGAAAAGGTACTTACCTATAAATTTTATTTCTTAAGTTTATTATCCACCTTATAACATATTGTAATCAAGGCATCAATGCAAAGTCAAAGTTGTGATTTAACATCCTCTTCAACAATCAGGGTCATATTGGGACAGGTTCTCAGCCTTTCCACTTGTGGGACTCAAACCCGCACAGAAGTGACAGCTTGTGATCAGATGCATGCTAAACTGTGTAACCACTAGGCCGCCAAGGACCTCAAAGAGATCAATGCATGAATTTTGCTTGTGTCAGTTACAATGAATATGATAACATTTTCTTTACAGTGCTAACCCTTTTTCTTTTCACTGTAACCCAATAAAAAGTTATTCATGTATTCATGAGTGATCAAAGCATAAACAACCTTTTCTGAATACCCACTTTGACTGTGTAACTTTATCTTCTGCTAAAATAAAGTGTATAACAACATAAAGTCCATCAAGTCAATTTCCTGTTGCATACAGGTGTATATGTAAAATGTGGTCACAAATTCCTTTTACAAATTCAAAGTTGGGGTTTTACGTATCTTTCAGAAGGTAAAGATACATCAGAATAGCCCCCTAAGTCCACCTTATATGTTGCTATGAGCTGGATTTTAATCAATTACCACATAAGTTCTACCTGAGTGATTAAATGTTAAACTTCTTGACCATTAGATCTCTCTCGGGCCTCACATTCCATTAATGTATGTAAGTTCTGTTGAAACAATTTTAGATTCATCTATTGTGAAGAAGTACAGCTAACTGGTGATACGATGATGCAGATAATGTATGCTTCTAAGAAATACATGATCCCATCTCTTACTGAAAGATGCTCTGAATTTTTAAAGACAAACTTGACTGCACAGAATGTTTGTGACATATTTGACCCAGCTTTGAGAGATTATTTACAACTAAGTGTGAGCATTCAAAATCAATTTGGAGATAGTGTTAATAAGAGAGGCTTAATTGCACAAGGACAACAGAGAAATGAAAGACAAACTTTGTCTTTAAGCAATGCATTATATCACAAAGGAGAAATATTTGTCACTGCGAATAATATTTCACATGGGGTTGTTATTGGTTTATTTGCGAAGTATGGTGAAATCAAGACGTGAAATAACCAAAATGACAGAATTGAAATATAATATTTGTATCATAATAATTTTGTTGTCATTAAATATGCATAATAGCATACATATAAAAATTATGGGAACTGGATAAATCAGTCCTCAGCAAACTGGCCCCCAACCCTCTCAATGTTTTGAAAATTAAAAGTGTGGTCAAATACTGAACTGAAAGAGAATCTAAGAATGGTAATGCAAGTTAATTTATCATTTCATTTTTTCTGATATTTTGTAAATTTGTTCTTTTGACAAACAAAATATTTTTCAATTACATCACTTCTTATGTAATAGCTTCCTCTGGTTATTTGGTACTTCAACATTTGCCACCATAATCTTGTGATTTTCTGTCCTTTTTAAGGTTAACAATCCGTGCATGTAAATCTGCATTTTCTGAGTAATGCTCTGTACTGATCACAATTTAATGGGCTACTTCAGGAATTAAAAGTGAAATAAAAGTTTGATTGTATTAGATTAAAGGTAAAGATAATTATTAGGGTTTTGCATCCTCTTTGTCCCTTTGATACTTTAATTTAGTTCAGTGACTTCAAATTGAATTGTATTGTCTGTATGACATAATTTGTGCAATATCTACAGAGTTAAAACTGGAACAAATAATCAGCGATTATCCCACTTGTATACTTTACAGTCTAATTATAGTTAAACAGAATGCATATACTTTGATTTACAAGGAAGTCAGTTCTGGCTGTGCTTTTAAAAATTGGTAGATAAATTCAAATAAAATGTGATACATTTCACTTATTATCATTGCTAAAATTTCTGTTTCCTTTAGCCTAATGTAGCTTAATTATTAGTAACTAAAAGGGGAAATACGCATTAGTGTTATGTTGTAATAGTTAGGTTTGATAATAAAGTCAAAGAGTATTGTCATTTACTTGTCATTATTGAGTTCCCTCCCTTTAGAGCAAATGTCACAAGAGTATGGGCATGCCGTCATAAGTTCCAATGCAAAATATGTCAGCATGTGAAATTTACCCAGTCATAGTTTGTACCTAAGTGGTTATTTTAATTGTTAGTATTTCACTTGTCACAATGCCTCTTTTGCCATCATTTTTTGGTATTTTTATTTTGTTTTTGTCTACACAAACATAAGACAAAATGTGTGACATAGGTGCAGTTACAACTAGGATAAAAAAACTCTCAAAGTACAAATAAGAACACTACTGGACACAACTGACACCCAGACAGGAAAGAAAGGTAAATACAATACTCTATAACTATTAACCCAGTGCTCGTGTTCACGAATTTCTTAGCCATGTCTTAGGCTTAAAGTTGAGACTTTTGTCTTAACTTTCGCAGAAAAATGGCTAAGACTTTTTGTTTAAGTCTTAGCGGTACTCACAAAGAAGTTAAGACCAGTCTTAGGCTTAAATAAGGGCTTAACTTTAAGACTGGTAGGTAAAAGGCTTAAACAGGTCTTAAATATGGCACACGCACTGACAAATACCCACTTCAAAATTCATTTGTGTACTGTACGTATTGATTTTCTAAAAAAGTGGCACATGTAAGGTCAAACCAACGGCCACTTTTACTATTAATCCGTTAAACAATCAAGTTTAAAAATAAAAAAAAATCAATCTTTTACATCAGTGTAAACTAAACAAATATTGTAGTGATCATCACAAGTTGGATTTATAATCAATAATCAGTATGGATAAATATGATGTGTAATCAATACAGTAAAAATTTTATTAATTTTGAGTTCAGATATGCTCAATTTGCTGCATAAAATTGGGAAACAATATTCCAGTGCTTTAATATATTTCAGCACTGTAATTTTGTTTTCTTAAGTCCACAAAAATGAAAGAAAAAATGACAGTTACGGATAAAGTTGAATATTTAGAAAGGATACACATTTTGTTGTGCTGTCACCTGAGAAACATATTTTAGACAAATTAAAATGTAAGAGGTATACTTTGAAACTGTCATAGTTTACTTTAAAAACCACTTGTAATATAAATGTTATTCCTGATTTGCTTATTTCCCATTCTAAAAACAACATATTGTTCAGTACATCTTTTATATGTACAAATAATATCACATGGAAATAAAAATAACTGTGGTTATATAACAGTTAAGACTAAGCCCTAAGTATAAGACAAAAAGTCTCAGCTAAGTCAGCGTTTATAAATATGATTTTAACTTAGCTGAGACAAAAATCTTAACTTTAAGACTGAATGTAAGCCTAAGAACTGGCTAAGTCTAAGACCTTTCGTGAATACGGGCCCAGAGGTAGACAATTTTTCTACTGCATAAAACACCTAGAAAGAGAATTCCATTTTCTCATAAGAAAACTGATGCTTAAATTCCAGATTTACTATGTGTTCTTGTTCTAAATAAATATTATATACTTGTTCTTGAAAATCATTGACACTTAAATTATTTTGTTATCTTCAGATTTGGAAAATGTATCTTCCTTCTGATTTTGAAATAACATTTACAGGTAGATGTACCATGTTGCTTGAGAGATAAGCAAAATTTATACTAGTATTGTCAGTATTTAAAATAAAAACAGCTTCTTGCCAAAATCAGTTTCTCTGAATTTTGCCGAAAATGTTAATCTTTCACAATTAGCTAACAGGAGCATGCTAGTCTCATTGTCATGGTTACTGAGTAAACACTATTGCTACGTTTTGCATTAAAATGCATTTGTACCAAGTGTGTTATTTAAGAATTTATATTGTAACAGCCTTAAACTGTTTTCCTATATAGTCTTGAAACATACATTGCATCTTTTTTACATTTATTTTCGAACTGATGTTTTTTCTGCTTGTAGTCCTGTGAAATTGCAATGTTATTACTTGTCTATCTTGCTATTTTCACATCCCAAACTGACAAAAATAGACATTAAAAAGTAAATATAGTAATCAAAGTCTTTTGTTTAAATACCACATGATGCTACATTAAACATGTACATATATAGTAATATGGTAACAAAACAATTACGCCTGCCTCATAACATCGAAATAATTTCTTCCCTTTAATTTTAACTAAGGTGAACATATAACATTTCTTGTTGAATTTCTGCAGAAACTCTTTTGTAGGACTGTATTAAAACAATAATGCTATTGGCCTTCGGGAGTAAATTATGCCGAAATAAAATATTAAAAAATTGCAAACGAAGAAGTGTGTTTACCGCATAACTGCTTTCACTTTCTAAAACATTAGGATGTTGGCCACCAGTGAATGTGATGCGAAAATTGTTTTTCTGGTGTTCCATGCTTTTTCTAAATATATGTGTAAACATCTTAAGTCAGATTCCATAATTTTCAGAAATTTTTCCTTATCAGACAGATCTTTAAAATTTGAACAGGATTTCAACATTGATTCAAACAGTTTTTGATGATAGTGTGAATACAGTTTACATTGACAAACAAAATGAAACTCATCTTCAATTTTATTAACACAGAAAAAACAGTTTCTTTCATTTAAAGGGGTATTGGTAAACCGACCTGTCTCAATAGCTATGGGCAATATACCCAATCGTAATCTTGCAGTTAAACTTCTTTGATACTTTGACATGTTAAGATTTACATAATTTTGGGTGTCAAAACTTTGCTTAAATTGTCTATATGACCTTAATTTAGGTTTGTTTTTTAAAGCTTCTTTCCATTCAACTTCTGATTCTTGAAGAATGCATCTGGAATACCCAATGTCAAAGACGAATGAAGTGTTTATATCACTTATGTTAAGTACTGGCAGAACGGCTCTCAACATTTGAAACCAGCTTTTAGTGTTACTTTCATTTTCAATTTCAAAGTTTAATAGTTTTTTGGGAAGTCTGTAGTCTTCAGGTTTTACTAATCGGTTCCACAATTGACACATAGTAATATATCACCACTTATACCATCAATTGGTGCTTTATTGTGTACACCCAAGAAATATCTTTGAGCACTGAGCTGTATATTTTTTCCACGTTTGTTTTGATAATTACCCCAAACACTACAGTTATAATCCATGATAGGGACCACACATGTTTCATATAATTTTTTAAAGATGCCAATATTGGTGTACTTAATTTGCTTCAGTTTGTGAAATTTATATAAGAAACAGTACCCGATAAAGCATAAGTTGCCCATACACATGTCAATAGACCAACACAAGTAGCATTACATGTAGGTTAGTAAATAGCAACTGTGATTCCCAGAATGATGACATGCACAATTAAACTATTTAGACTTGCAACCTCAGACTTAACTTCTTGGGACTGACATATGAGGGTGTCCAGACTCTCCATATGATTGTATTAACTATTAAAAACAAAACTTTCTGGTAAAATCTACTTTGCAGTTAAATCGCTACTCACAAATACTTACTCGTGTATCAAACTAAACAAATTTCTTACAGATTGGTTTCATACATCTAGTGGTGTGAGACAAGGTGACACTCTGTCTCCAACATTATTTAATATTTTCATAAATGATCTGGCAGAAAATGTTAAGGAACTTAATTTGGGTATCAAAATTGGGCACATTAATTTGAGTATTTTACTTTATGCTAATGATATTGCAGTTATAGCAGAAAATGAAAAAGATCTTCAAACTATGTTAAATTGCATTGAACAGTGGTGTAACAAATGGAAGCTGGTGATAAATAGTATGAAAAGTCAAGTCGTTCACCTTAGAAAACATCGTAGACCCCGCACAAGCTGTAAATTTCACATTGGCAAAAAGGAAATACATATTGTGCAATGCTACAAATACTTGGGTGTAATATTTGATGAGTATCTAAATTTTAAACAATGTGAAGAGACTCTTGCAGATGCAGCTGGAAGAGCTCTGGTATATAAAATAATGCTATGGTTTCCCCTCTTCTCTGGCAGTCATTTTCTGGCACATTCATCCCTTTGAATTTAGGAAAGGACTAGCAGATATGGAAGAAGTCTTACAGCTGCACCCAAATTTGATTGTGTAAAAGAGGTAATTTTTTTTTTGAAAATAATATTGTAATGATATTTTAATTTTAACCTTGCCTGACTAACCTACATGTAATGCTACTTGTGTTGGTCTATTGACATGTGTATGGGCAACTTATGCTTTAGCGGGTACTGTTTCTTATATAAATTTCATATTTAGATTGCAGGTTTTGATATATTTTACTCTAAACCTTAAGGTCATCACTCTTAGCAGCCATTGAAAATTGTGCTGCCATAATTATACGAGATTCAAATATGAACTTCATTGAAAGTTTAGACTACGTTAAACTAATGAAAGTTTTGGTGACCTCAATTTTTTTTTCAAAAGCGTGTCTGCGATATTGAGCTGGATTTAAATGATTTCAAGAAAGCACTTAAAACCTTTCTGTTGCAGAGTGTTTTTCCAATTGAGTAGCTCAGTGATTCGCCAACCAGAATTATGTTATAAGATAACTATTATTATTTTGTATACTTAATATCTTAATATTAATAATTCATTTTTGATTCACAATCTGTAATGTTTGTTTCGCATATTAATTATGAATAAATGATTTTAAGCATGCTAAGTGACATGCATGTAAATGTTATATATAATAAAATTAGTAGCTGAAACTGGTCAATTTTTGTCTTGTGAGGTATAGACTGTAGCTATATATCACACTGACTCCAGTAGGTCTGCGGTAGCCCATGTGTCTGAGACGGTGCAAGAATTATGAAGGATGTAAAATTAAAAGCACACCAAATGAAATAAATTGGCATGGTTTTATAAAATATCTGGTTATCTATTACACTTTGATTGAATAAATGAATCATCTGAAAGGCATGAGAAAAGATCTTAACATTTGAGATTTCACAAACCAGTGAGAGTAACGATAGTTCTATGTAACTTAGATGGACAATTTAAATAACGATCATATGTCAGTAATTTACTTTAGGTATAAATAGAAGGAGAAGTCACTAGTCTTGTCGGGTAAGCTCATGTCCACAATATGTTGGTGAATATTATATCTTCGTGTGAACATACAGTTTAGCGTGACTCAAAAACTAAGGTCAAAGGTCAAAAGGTCATTGTGACAGTCAGAGGTAGGGCTCATGAATAGCACAGAATTCAAGTTTGGGATTTTATTTTACACGTTAGTACCCTAATTACACCATTCCAAAGATATTGAACTTGATAATTTTCTAAATGATAAATTTTTAAACCAAGTTGGGGTTATATATCCCGTTCAACAGCTAGGGTCATATTTGGCCAGGTTCTCAGCTTTGTCTCTCGTGGGAGTCGAATTCACAAAAAGTGAGATCCTGCTGCCAAACCTGTTAACCCACTAAGCCACTGAGGACTCTGAAAAAATTTGAAATTTTAGCACCATAATAGATTACAGTATGTTACATAAAACAACAAGAGGCTTATATTATAAACTGTACATCAAAACATGACATAAAAATATAAACACTGAAAAAAGCAACTGGCGTGGTTATAGAAGTGATAAAGGTGGTTATGGAAAAAAATACCTATAGTGTACAATACACTGAATGCTTCAAGAACCAATTTTGCACAGATTTATCGTCGATGAACTTAATGTTGCAAATTGAATTAAATCACACTAAAGTGTGGAAACCAGGGAAGGCCTTGCTCAACCAAAAATCCTTTTAGTTAAATTGAAGCCCTAACAAAAAGTACCCTAAGAGTTAGGTTAGGACTTTAAGAACTAGCCTTAATATAAGCATGCAAATGTATGGGGGACCGGGGAAATAGATTTTTCAATTTCATGCGTTTAAATCAGCTTCCGAATAGCAAGTGTTATGAGCACAGAAATGAAAATTCAGCGACTTCTAACAAATAATATGATTGGAGTTTCAAGGTTAAATAACAAAAGGAGAGATAGGTAAATAAATAAAATAATAAGGTTGGACCCAACCAAACCGATAGGCTCCTAGCAGGCCGTATCCCTCACTGTTTAGCCTGAAATGGTAAGGTCACAGGCCAAAAAGGTCATTATGAAGTCACTAGACTTGTTGGGTAATATCGTGCACCAAACATAATGATTTGGAGAGCATCATATCGTCTTGTTTCATTTTCCAATAAGTACATACATGCTAAGATCTCTTGTCCATATCTGGGCTTCCCAGATTAAATCAAATAAAAGTGTATGTTTACTTAGTGTTATGAAATATGATCATCGTTACAGAATATTGAAGCAAAAATAATTTGTACAGAAGAAATTTGTACATGACATAAAACATTGCAAATAGATGAAGATAAAGTACACTTTATTATATGCTACACTAGGTGTGAAATTAAGTGCCCTGAAATATTTTTAAAACTTTTATTGTTTTGCCTAGTTTTCTACTTAAAGAAGCTAGGCAGATGTAGAATATTGAAATGATGCACAGATATATATTCTGGCTCCATATTTTTAACATATTGCTAAAGGCATTCAACACAGTAATGATCTTTAATGATATGGTGTTGGTTGTCAGTTGTTTTTTTGTGATGCATGAAATTTTGTCATTAGACTAAACTAATAGTTCTATGTGTAATATCAAAGGTACAACAGCAATGCATTGTGTAAAACAATATTAAGAATATATCATGGAACATTAACAATGAAAAAAATATATATTGCCTCTGATGAAGATTTGCCTATGGCACATCAAATCATCAATGACCAACTGACTCTAATTAGCATAAATCATTGTTGGAATCGCGAAAGATATATTCCAATATAGGGTTTAGTTATGGCCACTCATTTTTTTTTTTTGCTTTTTCAAAATAAATCGTGAACTAAAAACAATATTATGAATTGAGTGTACAGAATGAAACTACTTAGTTTATAATATTATTACGGGGGGCTTGGTGGTGTAGCGGTTAGAGTTCTCGCTGCCGGTTTGAATCCTGGTGGTTTACAGTGCAGTATGCACTGGTTTCCTCCACCTGCAAACTACTCATCACAATATGATCCTGGCTGTTGAACACGACGAAGTGTTGAACTCCTAAGACAATTTTAACATAAATAAATTTTCTTGTAGTTAACAAAATGCAATGCATTATGGTGTCATTTGTTATGAATGAATAAATATGTAGTTGGAATACATGCCAGAGAACTCTCCAGTTACATTTACACAACCAGTGAATTGCATTATCAGAAGCCATTGGCAAACAGTTGTCACTAAACATGTATCTACTTTCATTGTATATATTTTTTTCATGCAGTTGTTTCTTTCAGAATCTTAACCAACTGGGATGAACTGCTTCCCTCCATTTCCCCATCAACTTTTCATGTCATGGCAAAAGCATTTGGTTGGAAGTGATGTCAATTTATTTATTTATTTGGGGTTTTACATCGCTTTTAACACTGTACAGGTCATATCACAGCAGGTAGTTGGAAGGGCAGAGGAAACCAGTGCATACTGTTCATTAGGGTTGTGTACTGTAAACTGCCGACCAACAGCAAGCAACTACCAGCTTTCCCACTTAAGGCTGTGACAGGGATCGAGCCCCAGCCTCAGAGGTGGGAGGTGAGAGTGTTACCACTCTGCCACCGTGGCCCCCTGGAAGTGATGTTAAAGCCAAATCAATCAATCAAATGAATACACATATGGCAATGAATAAACATGATTGTAAATAACAATACACATGTTTTATGAAAAAAAATCTATGAATTCTAAAAATAAAAAAGTATTTTTATACATTTTCTAATGTATGCTCAAGTATTTGGAAATAAATTCCTCTCTTTATAATATAAACATCACAATTGTGATGATGACCTTAATCAGGAGATCCGATTTTAGTATGTTTATTTACTTATTTGGTTGTTACGTTGGTGTGTAGTACCTTTGTTGTGGTTTCGATTCTACTATAGCCTATAAAGTATTCTTATCGTTAAACGGGAAATTCCAGATCAATAGCCCATTTACCTGTCCCCAGTTTCTGCGTTTTATTTGTTTGAAAGTCTAAGACAACATTTAGCGCAATTGGGATACCATTATACTCATACAATGGTAAGTCCAGCTTTTACAGTTTATTATGTATTGAAGCATTCTTTGCCACACTGAGTTAACAGTAAAACAAACAAGTAGATCATGTACACATATTAAGTATATTGTAAAGTTTCATTACCTGAAATGAGGAAAGCCAAAATCTCATACGTCATTCAGGTAGACTTCATTTCTATTTTACCTGTATAGGGGAGTGTAGAAGCCCTAACATTTGTTATGGGTTTTGTGTACTAGTAAATGAACTCACAAAAGCACTTGAGCTTCAATACCCAATACAGATTAAAGTTTAAGTGTCAGCGTCTATACTTGTTACTGTGTGTATTAAGTATGTGAGATTGATAAAACTATGTATATTCTTAAACAGGTGAGATATGTAGTGATTTTTTACCATTTCTTTAAGTTATTGGTGTTTGTTTCAATGTACAAAGCAATAACAAGATAAATATATACAAAAGGATTTTGTGTATTGTTTTAGTTATTTTTCTTACACGGTAAGCTATTTTTGAAAAAATAGCACTTTTATTATTAAACCATTTCATGATAAAACACAATAAACAACAATGTTGGATACTTGGAGTGCTGTATTTAGGTTTTGTGGTCAGCGTTTTGAGGTCATTTATAGCTAAGTTTATATTGGACTCTGTTTCAGTCATTATACTGACCTTTTTATCATCACCCATGCCCCAAATATAGGGTGAGGGTACAACGTCTTAGATTATGGACAAGCCACTACTAGTACGGCTAGGAGTACCGTTTTTATTGAAGAATCAGTAATGAGTTTTTACCCCCCACAACATTTTGAAAAATCAGGGAATACTAAATAAATAGTCCTGGGTACTTCCCTGGGGTATTGTAACTGAGTTTCTTTGTTTGTCTATCTGCAAAACTGTACATCCCATGTGAGTCATATTTCACAGAAGGTGGGGTCCATCCATGGTACGGTCTTCCTTAAGCTTGATTCAGATCATGATCGATCCTTCAGACAGAATTTTTTCAGTATTGCCAGGGGGCTCAGTGGTGTAGCAGTTGGAGTTCTCATCTCCAACCTCTGAGGCTGCCAGTTCGAATCTCAGGCCAGGCGCTTCATGTTGGAAAGTTGGTAGTTATTTGCCGATGCCCGGTGGTGTACAGTGCAGTATGCATGGGTTTCCTCCACTTGTAAACTACCCGTTGCAATATGACCGTGGCTGTTGAACACGATGTAAAATAACAAATAAATAAATCTATTTCAACATTGCCCACGTGTGAGTGCATACTCACGCACCCCTTGTTTATACTAACATGCAGTCATTTACTGATATTAGTTGTGATCTGACTAGTGCTAGTTAACCTTGCAAATTCGTAACAGCATAAAATTTAATCTTAGTTGTTCACTTTGTTGGTCAGCTGAACTAGCAGGTATGTATGGTGTGCACAGAAAGTGTGAGGTCAAAGAAACCCCATGGTATTTTCTGCTATATTTTATCGATAGAAAATCTGTTATGTGATTTTTGTTTACTTAAGTGTTCACAGAACATATTTGAAATGAGCACTTGGACAGAAGATACCTCCAGAAACACCCCCAGATTTACTTACGAGTGCAATGATTAAAAAAAATCCTTAGAAAAATTCTTTGATCCAAAGTGTCAACAAAATTAAATCATCTGTTCCGCTGTGAACATTTTTTTTAATTTCCCTAAAATCCTTTAAAAAAATGTTTGAGTTATTTTACTAACACACACCATGAAAACTGTTATCTGATTGGCATGCAATTATAAAAAGTCATGTGTGATGTCTATTTTTGTTTTCAGACCTCTGTTAAAAAAATGACAAAATGTGGCCTGAACTCAAGGAAAAAAATAAAATCTTCCAAATACATGTAACTTTAATTTTCTGTCTTTGCCCCTTTTATTCTGTATGTGTCTATGCCGTTACAAATTTACATGTTTTTTTCTTCCTAAACTCTGCCACTAAATGGCTGCACATTAGACTTTGCCTTTGGTTGACTCTACTCCAAAGGCAACAAATAGATCTTCATAAAATGTTTTCTGTGGGTAGGGCCTGGGCAAAGGTAGGCATGATTACATCCAGATCTTATTTTGGATACAAAAAAAAAAATCCAAATCTTTTTTGCTGGAAATGTGCCCTGGTGGAGGTCTGTGCTCTACGAGTGCTTTCTAATGGCAACAGAAACATAATCTAACTTTAAATGACGACAAACCCTCAAATAAGTTGTCATGAGATGGATTCAATCTCAGAACTATCAATCAATCAATCAGTTGTCCAAGTGCTTAATCTCCGTATCTGCGGATTCTAAGGCACACCATCCAGTTCGTAAGGCATAAGTCATAAGACATAGACATGTTCCAAGTCATTCCCAGAGAGGCGATCCGGTGTTCAGTAGTTAGAAGCTATGGTGGGAATGATTTCTGAAATAGGTAGGTTTTTAGTCGACTTTTGAAACTGGAGAGATTTGGAGCACTGCGTGTATCATATGGAAGTTCATTCCATAACTTAGGGGCATCATATGAGAAACTATTGTTAAAATGGACCTTTGATTTATGGATGGAAGCACAGTAAAGAGGAACCTGAAGGAACAAAATTTTGGAATTGGAACGTCTTGTATTCATGGCAGATTTGTACAAGGGGAGATATCGTGCAAAATACTTAGGCTGGCCAGTGGTGAGGTACTTATAAACCAAAACTAGGGTTTTGAAGATAATACATTGTCTAATGGGTAGCAAATGAAGTGTCCTAAGGGTGGATGTAATATGAGTGTACTTTGAAGCACCAGTGACAAACCGTGCAAGCGCATTTTGAACATATTGGAGCCTTGTAGCATTTCTACAGTGGTGAGAGGCAGAAGATTAAATGCCAAACCTGCTCACCACTCACTAAAGAATCTTGGCTTAGAGGCCATAATGTTGATAAATTATAAGTTGATGATGGTAATGAGTGTATTGGTAATGGGGACATCTACGCAGATGATCATTTTCACATTCAGACACCAAGCCATCGATATTAGCTTTTGTATGCACTTAATGCCATCCCATTTCTTCAGATTCACCTTGCGCAGTGATTAGCCAATCAGTGACTAGAATTGTGCTATAGAAGAACTAACTATTATTAACTATAATAATAATAATTATAGTTAGATTGACCTCCCTCATAAATTCTTAACATGCCACACATTGTTTGGTAGTTATGTAATATACACTAACATAAAAATATTGTTATTTGAAGGCAACATCAGACGAAGAAAAAATGGCACACTCAACTTTACAAGACAACTGGCAGTTCCACAAAACTTTGCAACAAAGAAATAGTATTATGCTGGATAGACAGCTTGGTGTTGATGTGAGGTTTGCGTTTGAAGGGAAATCAAAAAGTAAGTATTTCAATAATAGATCACCAATACAATTTACTACATGAAATTGTGAGCTGGATAATTATAATGAGGGTTAAATTTATTGGACTTCAACATTTTTGTCAGCAGAATGTGTTGGATTGATTTAAATGTAATTTGCTTTTAACACATTGCAAAGACAATATCATAATGAGTGCTTTTGAGGAAGTAGTGTACAGTGGATTTGATAAAGATTCAGTACTGTTAAGCCAAAAACAACTTTCCAACTTGGTGTAGGTCATGGATTAAAACAATGACCTGGAAAATAGGAGGCAAGTGTGTCACACCACCGTGTTCCTATTAACACCATATGCAAGGGTCACATAAGAAAGGATAAATTTTAAGGATGGAAATAAACAGTATGCTAGCCAATTGAGTTTCTGCATTGTAAACAAAATTGCACTGACAAGGAGCTCTTGATTATCCAACATTGTTCCTGGGCCCGAATGACCTCTATTTCACTGTGCCTCGAAATCTGACTTAGCACATTGTACAAGTATCTGCAAGGTTCACATTTTGTGCATTAATTAGTAGTAATTCCTCTATATTTGGTCAAATATTTTGATTGGAAAACTGTTGATCACGTGTGTTGAAAATAATTATGGTTCTTTTCTAGGATTCATTGGTGCTCATAAATACATGCTGATGTCCAGCTCCCCAGTCTTCTGGTCAATGTTCAACAGTGAATTGGCTGTGAGCAGTGAAGAAAACATCACAATAAAAGATGTTGAATATGAAGCCTTTGGAGCCATGCTGAGGTAATAGGGAATTTACCTGAATTATGTATATCATTAAATTATGTCATGAAAGACTACAAATGTAAACAAATTTGAGTCTGTAGTAGGAGGATTATGGGCTAGAAAAGATTTCAAATTTACACACAAATGTACCTTTACTCCACTTGTTTATGCAAAATGTATGCGCAGTAAAGGGTATCAGTAAACAGATTTTTATTAAATAAAATTTGCAGAAGGTTCGTTGAAATACCTTTCCAAAAAGATAAACAACTTATTTGCAAACAGTTTCAGAAATATTCACGAAAACAACAGCCCACACCTACACATTCATGGTGACAATTATCTATGGCTAGGGCTGCTGGGAAGAAAAAAATATTCCCTTGTCTTTATTTTGAGGGGTTTAGGTCAAATACAACTTGTAGTATATAATAAATTGTATTTTCTAAAACATAATTGATATGGATAAAACAAATATGTTGTGTTACTTAGACATGTACCTTTGCTCTTATGATTTGAATTTGCAGTGGAAAGGTACTTAATTATGGTTTTCATTATTTTTGTAATTTTTTATTCATTATGTAACATATTTGAACTATATCATTTGACATACAATTCAATACATATTTTTATTCACTAGTGTCACATACAATAAACATGACCACATTTTTTACAGTGTGTGCCAGCAGTTTTACTTTTCTCTGAAACCGAATTAAAAATTATTCTTGTGTTTATGTAACAAACAAAACATGAACAGCCATTTTCGGACTGCTGTGTCAATCATCTTCTGAGACGCATATCTTTCATAATTTATGGAAAATATGGTCTTGTATAATTCTTTAACAAGGTCAAGGTTCAGGTTTTACATCTCTTTCATCAACTATGGTCATACTAGGACCAGCCCTTATTGAATCTCACATTTCCATGAATTGAATTCAAATCTATAAGCAGAGTTATTTAATGCCTAATCTGTTCACTACTCCACCATGGATGCCTTTAATCTCTTGATGTATGTAAGTTCTGATTAAACAATTTCAGATTCATCTACTGTGAGCAAGTCCAGCTAACTGGAGACACAGTGATGCGGATCATGTATGCATCCAAGAAGTACATGATCCCATCTCTCACTGCAAAATGTTCTGAATTTTTAGAGAAAAACTTAACTGCAAACAATGTTTGTGACATATTTGACCAAGCCTTGCTGTTTGATGAACAGAACTTGGTAGAAAAGTGCCTTTCCATTGTGACTAAAGACACTAAACATGTTTTTGCAAGCAAATCTTTCACAAATATATCACATGTAAGCTTGGCAAGGGTTCTTCAAAGTGAAAAACTTAATGCCTCTGAGATAGATGTATTCAAGGCCTGTATTCAATGGGCAGAGGCAAAGAAACTGGAGCAGAGTTCAAGTAGCGAAGTTACCATCAGAAGCACTCTCGGTGAACTGTTGTATGGTATTAGATTTCCCACTATGTCAGCACAAGAATTCTCTGATATTGTTGCCCCTACAGGTGTACTTTCATTGGATGAAGAAGTCATGTGCTTCAGGTACATATGCAGCACCACACATGATAAACTTACCTGTGGTGAATTTGTATCCACAAAGAGAGCAGGTTATTTACAGAAACTATTTCTTCCTATGCAGGATGTGGCTAACATGTTTCAGCTACAGAATATGCAGCAAAATGCATTTGCTTCAGCGATGTGGCTTCATTTGGTTGATGGCTGCGGCAATAAAATGAGTCCTGTGGATATTGTTGGCTTTAGAGTATTGTGCCAAGTTGGTGATAACATAACACTGATTTTGCAGTCTTTTCTTACGAAAATGTCTACGTTTGTACTTCAAAAGAACACACACAAAACAGTATGTCTTGAAACAGAAGTGCAAACTCAAACCAAGTACCAGTTCATTGATATTTATTTTGATAACAGTAAACCTGTGCGATTAGACCCTGGAAAGTGGTTAGAGCTACGTATAAATATTCATAATGAGCAAATGAAACGGGTAGACCCAACAATACCAAGGGGACCACAAAGATATCAGAGAAAATCTCTGTCTCAGAGCAATGCATTATATCGAAATGGGGAAGTTTGTGTTTCTGCTACTGATATTTCATTGGGCATTGTGATTGGGCTATTTATAAAACATGGTGAATAAGATGTGAAATATCCACAACCACAGACAACTTGTATATATTATCTCCATATTAATGTGTTTATTTTATCATTAAATATGTACAACATAGATAAATCAATTTGTCAGTAGAAAGCTCATTACAATAAACGATACTGTTGAATTAATACCAGGATCAGTTCAATGGTAATTCTTGATTTTTGATTTAATATGTACATGTTATTTGCATTACACAACTTATAGCTTCATGGAGAAGCCCTCCTTTGATTACAAAAAAGTGCTCTCAAACACAAAACAGCTTATAATTTGTACAATTTGGCTGATTGTTTGTTATAAAAATGCTTATAATATACCATATCAACAGAAATTTTACTGAGATATGTAGAGAATTTCAAATACAATAAGATGCAGTTGTTATTATTAGGTGTAGTTCAGAAAATACTGTTGACACAGTTCTCGTTAAAAAGGTACTCAATACTTGTGCATAGTTTTTCTGAAGACACACATGAACAGCCACATGAAATAAATTATAAATGAAACATAAAATAATGTAATCTGATCAGCCTTTACAGGATTTAATCACTTACCAGCAAAATATGAGGTGGAAAAGTCGAACCATTGCTTCAGTTCAATTTGCTAAGTATTGATAGTTAACCACAAAAAAACACTTGGCGAAAAAATAGAATGGTTACACAATGAGCCTGCTGTATCAGTCTGCATCTATCCTAAATATTGTGGTTTATTTAGTCTGAGCCACATTCCTTTCAGAATTCATCTCTATTTCTAAACTAAAATCACTCTATACTGATTAAATTGACATGGCTGACACCGAGGATCGCTTTGTCAAAAGCCATCCTTCAGTACGATTAACTTACATTTACTGGATTCCAACATCACAGAGATCTGTGGCATGGATCTTTGCAGAGGTATCCATTGGGTGAGCCAGATTGACATCTATGTAATCTATAGCTCTGAACATAGTGTGGTCAAAAGCTTCACTCACATATTATGATTCTAGAGTGGGGTATGCTACTTAATGTAGAAAATAGGTTATCACTGGTCTAGTAGCTTAGCAGGTTTGGCATCTAATCACAGACTGCCCACTGTGTATGAGTTCGACTCCCACAAGTAGTAATGCTAAGGACCTGTCCCAATATGACCCTGGCTGTTGAATAGGATGTAAAACGCCAATGTTGACAGTTCTGCGGAAGAGGCTGAGAGCAGCTAATGTCACTATGGACAATGCATAACCAGCTTGTATGTCAATGTGTTTAAATGGTTGGCAAAAAAGTATTCTGTCATTCTTCATAAGAAACTAGAATGATTTGACAAATGTTGTTTCTATCTGCCAGTACCCAGATAACCTTTGATTAATTGATTTGTTAATCAATGTTATTGAAACTACAATGCTCTCGGAAACAGGCCATTTTATTAAACATGATTAACTTAGGGTGTTTGGCCCATTTAACAGCCAGGAAACATGAATAGATCACAAAACTGCTTATTGCTCAGCCACCCATGACTGCATAAAACATGATGAAACAAGTCAATTTGGAAAAAAGTGACACTGAAATGACCCCTAATTTGTGAGACAAAAGAACTTTTTGGGGGAATAAACACCAACCGTTATACCAGCATCTTTCCTAATGGCCTGGGTTATCAGATACCTGAATTTTTGGACCAGTAGTTAGATCAGACAGCCAGGGTCATTGTACAACAGTGCAAATTTGCTAATCACTAGGGTCAATGAGGATTGTGACTCCTCTGTAGGGAACTGGTGACATGGGATACTTGGACAACTGGTTTGTATATAATAAAATAAAAATTTCCAATTCTTAACTTGACCATGTTTCTTTTATTTTATCACAAATTGTGTTGTTGCAGTGTCAAATTTACTTCTATGTGGTCCCAAAGCAAAACTGTATGTGTAGCTCACCTTGTCACAAAATCAACGATCAGTGTACACTAAGAATAACCACCACAAAGCAGACATTAAATTCATGACAATTTCTTTGTTTATTAGTAGGACCACGCAAATACTACTGTTTGGATCTTAATGAACAAAATGATAAGATGGGTCTTGGTCCAACTTGGATCCAATTAAATTCTAGGTGATCAAGGACACTACCTGGATTCAAAAAATATATATCAAAGGTCCGAATTTTCCTATTGACTTATTCTTGACCTGGTTTGGTTTAGAAAAGAGATACAAGGTTCTGACATAAACTATAGATGCTTTGGCGGAGATATGCACTCTCCGATTGCTCTTGCTTTATTTGAAGTGACTAGGTCACCATTGTTGGGTCGATATAACCAAATTTCATGTCTAACCAACAATGGATAATTTGAGTCATGTCCCCACAAAATTTGAACACAATTCTTTTTGTGCTTGGTCAAAGTACGTTTCTTCAGACTGAAATATGTGTCAGCACAAGCTAGAAATCTACTCCACAGACAAGAATTGTTACCAATTACCATTAGCATGGTATAGCATGGTAGACATATGTTCCATCAAAAATTATAAATCTTAAAGAAAACTGATGGTGGGCGTGAAAATGTACATGGGCGTGAATTGGTCCAGCATCACTCTATGAGTACTGCAATATATCCTGGTGCTGTATGACCCATAGTACAACCCAAGCTCTCAAGTAACTGATATTTCTCTAACTGAAAGACAGATTCTAAAGGATGACCATTTATCCACATCCCCAAGGTTCTCTAACTAGCCACTGGGGATAAAACCCAATGGCCAGAGTACCACCGCCTTTAGTGGTCATGCATGTCTAACACCGAAACAATAATCAGATCAGGGTCATACTTTCACACAAGGTTGTGTCTGTGCCTGGATTGGTCCTAGTCACAGATGATCCCGATGACAGTTGGACTAATTATTTTTAGAGACCTTTTGCCAACATGGTCAGTTGCTTTCTTCCAGAAGACGCATATCTACCAGTGAACACCCGCCTTATATTTCTTACCTAGAGGTCAAGGACAAGCACTTCTATTTATCTGCAAATTGGACGTTCACTGGTATTTCCAGTTTGCAGTCAAAACAGCCAATAATATAGTTACATTATTAAAATATAAAGCTTAGAAAAAAATGTAACAACATCCACCTCAGTTATTGATTGTGGTACAAATCATTTGACAATCTGGTGGTAGACGAATAAAATATATTTATTTGAGGTTTTACATCGCTTTCAACACCGTACAGGTCATATCACGACGGGTAGTTTTGTGGGCAGAGGAAACCAGTATATACAGTTGGTCAAGGTTCTGTATAGACCGAGTTTCTGTCCCGTTGCCAATTGCTATTGATATACTGAAGGATGCAATGGCGAGGGACAGAGTTCACATGTACCTGTTTTCTGTGTAAATCTCGAACTGTGGGGAATTATTGTATTCACTTTCAAAACTCCTTGTTATGTTTATTATAGCTGTATCCAGTTTACAATACTTATGGTATTAAATTAAACTGCTTTTAGAATCCAGGAATTTCTTTTGTAGATAACTATGCAATGTTGAAGGTTTGTTTACATTTTGAAAATTGGTTGAAATATATACATGCCAGTTTGATTGGCATAAAATATACGTGAACGGCACATATACATACCTTAAAGAATACAAATAAGACTTTATACTTGTGGTAATATGTGTTCAAATATGCCGTTCAAAATTTACACAGAAAACAAGTACATGTGAGCTCTGTCCCTCGCCATTGCGTACCCTCAGAAATATCAACAGCAATGGGTGACGGGACAGAAACTCGGTCTAGGTTCTGTACTGCTCAGCCACCCAAGTTCGTCCCCTACCCAAGTCCGTCACTTGCATTTTTTGACAATATAAAAGCCTCTTCACAATTATCTATCCTTGTACAGTTGTACATTATCATTATCAGTATGTATTCCATTTGTTTTGATATCAACATTGCTTATCCATAACAATTTTCCAGATGGGTGACGAACTTGGGTAACTGAGCAATACTATAAACTACCAACCATTGGTAAGCAACTACAAATTTTCCCTCATAAGGTCCTGTGTTTCTGTAGATCAGAGGAGGGAGGCAAGTGTGTTACTACTGCGCCACCGTGATGTGGCTGTGATACAATTTAAATTCAATAAATTAACTTTAGCATGGGCATTTACTGGTAGAATGCCACTACTAATCCCTGGGAAAGGTTTATTTTCAATTGTTACTCCATCTACTATACCCTCAGTGGCAGAGTGGCAAGACTCTCGCCTCCCACCTCTTAGATCCAAGTTCTGTTCCCGGCCCGACCTCAAGTGGGAAAGCTGGTAGTTGCTTGCCATTGGTCATCAGTTTACAGTACAGAGCCCTGACCAAGTGTATGTACTGGTTTCATCTGCCCATAAAACTACCCGTTGTGATATGACCTGTACAATGCGTTCAAAGCGATGTTAAAACCAAGATAAATAAATAAATGTGAAAGTATGATACAGTCCCAGAAATTTTAAGTGTTGCTGAGAAAAACCAAACCGACAGTCGATCTGTAATATGGTACTATTTTTATTTACCACGTTTAATATGTATTTAGTATACAATACCTGGAATTAGAAAAAAAACATTCTCTATACACTAGTGTATTTCCCGATTTTGTCGCAAAAAGGACAATCTCACAATCACTCATCTTTTTAAAGTTTGAATTGTACATTTGGGTTTTCCCTAAATTTGATACCATGTTGGTGTTCACGCATAAATTAGCAACAAAGTGATATTAATTTATATCGAATATATTTGACCACCAATATACCTGTGAAATCTCTGTTACTTGTAAGAGATAGTATTGATTGTCCACTTTATATTGCCACACCATGCAGGTTGCCAGTTCAACATATTAAAATATTCAACAATTAAATCAATCACTTTGTGACATTTGGAATTCTACACTGAAACACTGACACACATTTGAAAGTAATCGATGTATGGGTATCTAAAGGTGTACATTATGATTTTACACATTTCCCAGAAATACTGCCCCACATACGTCAGCAATAAATGTCAAAACATATTAAAGCAGCATATAATGACTACCCATTCCACAGAACTGTTTCATATTTGTCCCTATAAAATTAAACCACCAAACATGGGACATAATAACTCTGTCTATTCCACAGAAACATTGACACACACTTATTAGAATCACACATTGGTAATTCACAGAAACTAGACTGGAGAGTTGACATGATAATGACACGTCCTCATAATTTGTCACTTGCTGGACTTGAAGCTATACAAAGGTGACCGCCTGTGATTAGAATCCTGACTTGCTAACCAAAATGCCACTGAGGACCTCCAGCAGAGTGCGAGTGCATGGAGGAAAATTGAATGTACTGTAAACCATCAGGAATCAGTTGGTAATTACTTACTTACCACTTTATGTCAGGCTGGGCTCACCCTGCACGCCCATCTTCCTCCTACTACCCAGATTATACTATAGGGGACATCAAAACAGACTAGCATACTGTAGGGAGTAAAGACAGCAGAATAAGTTTAAGTTTAGAAATGATTTGACACCCTCAAGTTATGGGCATTTATGCATGGTCAACCTCATACCACTCATTGTAGAATGAAATATTTTCACAATTTCTATCAGTGTGGCAAGACAAAAATGCTGCAGTATACAAACTTTACTGACTGATGTCTGGCAGTACATGTCAGAATGGGCGTCTATAAACGTTTGTATTTGTATTTATTTTTTGTTTTACGTCACATTCAGCAGCTAAGGTCATATTGCAATGAGTAGTTTATGGGTGGAGGAACCAGTGCATACTAGTTGGTCAAGATGCTGCAATGTAAACCACTGGGCAAGTAACTACCAACTTTCCAACATGAAGTGCCTGGGCCGAGATTTGAACTGGCGACCTCAGAGGTTGAAGGCCCATTCTAACTGCTACAGTACCGAGCCCCCTGACACTGCCTGTAATGTGATTGGGGCATTAGATAAGTTAGCAATAATGAATGGTAACACACAAGGTGCAACATACAGTGCAAATCATTACATTGAGTCTTGTTCAGATGAGGCTGCTTTCCTGGCGGAAAATGCTTTGGTGAGTACTCTTGGCTATTGCAATTCCTTCTGAAGAAGTCGGTCCAGTTTTTTAAAATATGCAAACTACAGTGTATCAAAAATACACTTGCATTGATTGTCACAAAATGTAATAGATTTTCATGGGAATCTATTCTCAAAAGATTCTATTGGTTTCTAGTTGCATATTGATATATCTTGAAAATATAACTTTTATAAGTTACTTCACATTGGTCATCCCAGCTATTTTGGTTCTCTCTTGTCGGTTCATTGTGGTAGATATTGCGCAAGACACAACCATCCAGATAAAAGGTTCTTGGAGGTTCCTCAATTTTACCCATCTTTACATAAATCCAAAGAAACATTGAAACAAGAAACTGCTGCCACTGTTTGAAATGATTTATCTGATGATGTTCATACTGTTTTAACTCTTATCTGTTTCAGAAAAAGCTCCAATCATATCTCTTTCAAAAGGCTTTCCCACCTTAGCCAATACACTATCCTGTCTCTCCATTGTATCTAACTTGGTATGCCTATGGAATAATGATTAATGAATTGCTTTCTGGTGTTGTGCCTTAGAACCTGCCTTGGGTAGCGATTAAGTTCTATAAAAGTCTAGATCAGAATAGAATAGAATCTGTTACTTTTGTAACCTTGGGCTTTATCAAAAATGACTATCAAATGTATTAAAAGATTTCATTTGAATAAATCAACAATATCCATATCACTACACACTGATAGTGTTTATACTGTCCAGTGGAAGATGGAAAAATTCCCTCTCTATGAATTGGCAGAGGCAAAGCTTTTCTGGAACATGTCTGGAGTAGAATGGCTTGCGGAGGGAATTTGTGATCAGACTAGATAGGTATCTGTGACTGTAGTGATGTAACAATGTCAGTGCAAACTCCTGAAATGAAATAAAAACACAAGTGTCATCGGCAAATGGCTACATTAGCAAATGCTCATGTTACTATGGATAGATTAAATTTAACCTTTTTGTGTGTGTTGCAAAAAAATGTTGTGTCGTTATTTTCATCTTATTTATTTCTCGGAAGGGAATACACTGATTTTGGGTTGAATGCCACTTTTAAAACAATCTATAGGTCATATCATAAAAAGGTGCTTAATGTGATGGAGCACAACAGTGCATACTATATTGTCAAGATTTTACATTTAAAACTATTAGACACCTGCAAGTAGCTACTAACTTTCCCATTTCAGGAGGGGCTCAGAATTAAACCCAGGACCAGAAAAGTCAAAAGAGTATGTGCCAGTCAGTCTACCAAAATGCCCCTTAAGGTAATTACCAGTTCTTGAAAGTTGCAGTTCTAATTGTTAAAAAATATTCTTTAGAAAGGGAAAGAGGTATCCTTTATTATACAGAATGCCCTCAACTGGGAAGCCCGTCAGGTTTTAAGCAAAGAAGAATTCAAAATGCAACAGCTTAAAATCAGCAGTTGTGTTTTTATGTTCACTGCATGCATTTCTCTTTGAAAATAATAAATAATATATCTTAATCATTTGGCTTTTCTCAACTTAAAAAAATAGAAAATCTTTGAAAATATGGGCTGAGATCCTCAGTTAGATACTCCAGATGTGATACTTTGTTGTAACTGTCTATTGGACCTTTCAACTATTCATTGAAGATGTAGTAATAATGTAGTTAAACTCCAAAAAAGTGGCTAAAATTATTGGTGAGCGAGGCCTGATGAGGCCTAGATTTTCAATATTTTCTGGTATTTGGGTACTTTTGTGGAATTTTGTTGTTGTAAACCCCACTATATATCTTATTTGATGCCCGGTGTGAAGATATATGATACTTTATCCCGAAATGCTGTGATTTCTCTTTTTCATAGGAATAAAGTAATTCCCCCAAAAATGGTCATACAGAGGGAGTGTCCAGTACTGATTAGTATTGGACATATCAATCAACAGGTACAACCTGAAAGTGAGGTTTACAAATTATTATATCTTTATCCAAATTCATAGTAAGGTCCTCAGTGGTCCTAGTGGGAAAACGGGTTTGGCATCTGTTTGCAGGCTGTAACCTCTGTATGGATTTGACTCCCACACACGACAAAGCTGATGACCTGTCTCAATATGACCCTGCCTGTTGAACGGTATGTAAAACCCCAACTTTGACTTTGTCCAAAATCAAAACCAAAGTATAACACCCAATAGTCCAATATTTCAAAAGTGGGGACCATTATGGCACATGTCCACAGCATGTGACAGTTGTGGAACTAGACACAGGTGAGAGCCTGTGATTAAATGCCAAACTTCTTGGCCACCAGGCTAGTGAGGGTCCCCATTGTCCCTTGGCACTGTTTCATTATAACTTAGTATTTGCCCCTTTTACAATATTTGTAGGGTGTAAAACTAAAGTAACAATAATTCTGATGAAAGCATTAGTATCCATTGATCTTTTTAAATTATTCTTTTATTTCAATTTGAATTATTTGGGGTTAATCATCGAATCTGACCTGTATCCTGGTCTGTGATATGTTGTCATCACACAGCATGAAGTCAGTCTCCTCTATCACAGAGTGTTTGATATGCGAAGTGGCTGAGGGGGTGCTCCTCAGGCAGGGGAATGAACACATAGACAGCTGTTTACATAAAGTACAAAAAACATCGTCTTTTAAAACTAAAGAAACTTCTTATCCACCACACAATGCATTCGATGTGAATATTTCATGAATATAAATATTTACTTTTTATTTACTGGTCATACATATGGTGTACAAGCAGTTACAAAAATGCTTGAACTGAAAGCATAGTGTGTGTGTATTTTGAGTTCTAAGCCCAGTTTTACAAAGGCCTACTATCTCCTTATTAGGCTGCTAAGTCCTAGTAGTCTACTAAGCTTATACTAACTGTTTCACGGAGATGGTTTTTTACTGTGGTAATTGGTAGGCTTTCCTCACTAGAAGCCCTGCTGTCTCAGGAACATGATAGGTCCCAAGTATCAGCTCAGTGGAACACTTTTGTAATCTAATCTAATCTAATGTGGACTTTTATAGTGCTTAATCTCCATCACTGATGGACTCTAAGGCGCATCTAAACATAGAGCAAGGCAGTTAGCATTAATCAAGGGACATAGCCGGGTCGTACCAAGGAGACACAGATGTGACGGGGGAGGCTATGGTGGGTAGGCTTTTGCAAACAGGTATGTTTTAAGCTTCTTTCTGAAGGAGGCAACTGATGTTGCACCGCGAACATCTTGAGGGAGGTCATTCCAGATCTTAGGAGCATCAAAGGCAAAACTATGGCCAAAATGTTTGGCTGACTTGAAGACTGATGAATGGAAAGGAGGAACTGTAAGGTATTGACGATCTGGGTGACTATGTCTAGTACTATAGGGACAACTACTAAAAGACAAGAACGGTTCGAAATAAGAAGGAGAACCACTATGCAAAAATTTATACACAAGTGTTGCAGTTTTGAAAATGCAACGGTACCTAATAGGCACCCAGTGGAGTTTCTGTAGAATGGGTGTAACATGAGCATACTTTCCATGATTTGTAACAATACGAGCCAGGGTGTTCTGAATACTTTGCAATTTGTACTGATTGAAACTGGACAAACCTCTGAACAGAGAGTTACAATAGTCCAGACGACTACTAACCAAGACATTTGCAGCAAGGACTGCCACTTCAGGAGTGAGATACTTTCTAATTCTACGGAGGTCATGCATCTGAAGGAAGCACGCTTTGCAAGTCCTCTTGATATGCTCAGAGAATGAAAAATCTGCATCAAACCACACACCTAGATTTCTAACAGAATCAACCGGATGAAGAAGGCTACCAAGAATGCTAACAGGAAAGTGAGAGGAAATCTTCTGACATTGAGCCTTGGAACCAAAGACAATAAACTCAGTTTTTTCAGGGTTGAGCTTCAATTTACTGAGAGACATCCACTCTTGGACATCGTGAAGGCAGGCATTTAGCTTGGCGAGAGCCGAAGAAGCATTCTTGTGGGAGAGATGGATGTATAACTGAGTATCATCCACATAAAAATGGAATTTAATATGCGGGTGGAGGCGAATAATTTTACTAAGTGGTGTTGTATAGAGTGAAAACAGTAACGGACCCAGAACAGGACCTTGCCGAACTCCATAGATGAGATTGCTTAATTCAGATAGTGTGGAGCCTATCTTAATGGCCTGGCAACGATTTCTTAAGTAGGAAGCAAACCACCTTAGAACTGTTCCACCCAGACCAAACCAGGATTTAAGGTAACCAAGGAGAATATTATGGTCCATAGTGTCAAATGCGGCTGATAAGTCAAGAAGTACTAGAGCTGTGGGTTCACCGCATGCCAGAGAGATGAACCTCGTTTTTTATAGACAATAAAGCAGTTTCCGTGGAATGTCCTGGCTTATATGCTGACTGATGAGGATTGTCCAGTTTGTTGTTATTAATGTGTGACGTTAGCTGCCTAGCAATGACTCGCTCTACCAACTTTGACAGGAAACAAAGACCAGATACTGGGCGATAATTATTAAGGTCGTCTCTAGGAAGGGAAGCCTTTTTTATGAGGGGGGTGACAACCGCCTTTTTGAAAGAATTTGGGAAAGATCCTTCAATGAGAGAATGATTTACCAACTTGGTAATAGAAGAGAGTGGCCACTAAAGGCCTATTAAGATCTAGCTTCAATAGCATACTATCTTCTATATTTAGTAGGCCTTTGTGAAACTGGGCCCTAGTTCCTTAAAACAGCAAATGTTCATTCTGGCCAATTTTTATTGGTCCCATTTTGTTTATCCTGTTTTCGTGGTCTAGTACAGCACTGGTTGGCAAAGGAAAACTATAAATTGTGGCCTGTTGAGTTGGGTATGGCTTGTATGTGCATAACGATCACTCATAATTAATTGCATAGGTGTCTTTACAAATTAAAAGTATGATTACTAAAAACTAGTGGAATATGTCATGTATCTGCCTGCATTATTTCGTGATGAGTTTCATTACAGGGTTGAACCAATAATTGGGTAACAGAAACAGCTGACCAACAAGAAGGGTATTGTAATTATTATTTAAAGTACTGTTATATTTATTTGATGCCTGTTAATGTAATATTTGCATCAAATATATTTTGAATTCTTTTTAAAAATACAATATCAAAATTTCCCTAAATCTATACGTTTTTTTCTGGAGGCACCACACAAATATGCTATATGCATATTTACAGTTGATTTGTCTTGAACAAATGCATTGAAAGTATAATTTGGGGGTAAAATATTGACTGAGTTTACTTATTATCCAAACTAAGTTGTGGAAAAAACAAATGTAAAATAATCTTTGTGAATGCATTTTTACAAAATTTAATCACTGGAGAATACATCTCAGAAGTTATTTAACTTTGCCTGGATAATATGCCTATTTTATCTATATTTGTAGTTTATATTATGCCTAGTACTTTTGTATCAGTTATAAGTTTGTCCTGGTTCTGTATAGCACAAGGAAACAATGTTAGTTGTTACCATAGTACCACAATATAATATAATAGAATATAGCACATTATTATATAATCATTTATATAGCACAAAATTAACAGGAATCCTAATTTGGTGCTCTTAAGGGGCTATCAACGTAACGCATCGTTTTTTCAAGGCCAGCCAGAACAATTCACAAGAAGAGACAAGTACTTCAGGGGTGAAAACTTTGTAGGCCTAAAGTCACAAAATATCCACAAGCAGATATTTGTTTTTATGTGACATGTTTTATATATGAAATAAAATATTTAAGTAAATTGTTATTGTTGTAATTTAATTCTGTGATTTAATATATAAACCATGAATACCAAAGACAAATATAAAATAAATATGATCCATTTTTGGTAACCTTAATTACAGCACATGCCTTCGTTCTGTGACAAAAAAAAATATAAAAGAATACCCAACGTGACTTTTTCACACACTACTCCAAAGAAAAATGTCTCACTAAAATTTTGAATGATTTAGATTTTTATTAAATTAAGGTGTTTGGTTGTAGCAATTTTTTAAAAAGTAACATTATCTATGTGTTTTTACTTTTTTTTAACTATGTAACATTACACTGAATAAAAAGTTAAAGAAACATTTATGGAAAAAAGTAAATCATACAAATTAATCTACTTGTTTTTGGAGCATTGTGTATGTCATTATGTCCTCATGCATAACAGTTAAGTATTGATTTTCTGTCACGATAGACAGGAATCTCCCCCTCTTTTGTGTCATCTTTTGGCAACATTTTGGCAGTAACTAAGGGCGTAGTAATTTAAAATATGTGTTTCATATAAAGACATTTATATCTTCAAATAAATGAATAATTTTCAGTATTTCTTGTTTCTAAACTATGCCTGTGAAACACAAATCTATGCTTGCTGACTTTATGCATATCTTGAGATTCATCATTGAGAACTATACTTTTACATGGACTGACTCTGTAATACTGTAAGAAGTACAGGGGAGACTTGTAAACAAAGCTCAGTGTGGACTGACAAACATGGAGAGAAATGTTTACAGCTTTACAAGAATTCTGATCAAAATAAATAATAATAAAATGTATGTTTGGTTAGAATATCAAAAACAGGAAACCCACTGTATATGAAAAAAAAAAAGTTTACTGTACAGAGATGTCTTGTGTGATCATACATTCTCACGTAATGCTCTTCAGAAGAAAAAACACACAACACAGAAACGTACAGAGCTGATGCATGTGTGATATGACTCTTTCAGCTAAGGTGTACACACACACAGTCATTCACCACAAGTCCCCTAAAAATCAATAGTGATCCCCCCTCCCCTATGTAACCAGTCACTTGCACTTTGAAAAATCAATACAGCTTTGTACTGAGTTCACCCAGCATAGTGTGTGCATATGCAGGTCTTCTCTCAATGAAGAAAAATAAGTTGTACACTCACAGACAGCACTGGGTATAAAAATACAATACAATACACACGGGCCAATGTTATGTGTTGGGCTGTTTGGATGGCTAAATGTTCGATAGTGCCTTAAAATGCACTCTCAGTGACTGACATTACATTTCTGTGAATCGTAAACAAATAGTCCGTGCCTAACAACAGGGACTGTCTATACTGGGCCGTCTGGCGAGCGTTACGTAAACAAATTTTACGTACTTGCGTTGATAGCCCCTTAAGTCTAAAACAGAGAGTCCTGAACCCGAGCATAGTTCATTACCCAGCGAATGACCACCAAGGAGAGGAGCCTGTGGAGGTGGGTAAAAAAGTTTGAACAGGTAGTCGTCCTTCAGTTGCCTCCAGAACCCCAATTAAGTCTGCTGTCATCTGACATGAAGTGGCAACCATTCCACAGGTGTGGCCAATTCAAAACCATACCTGCCAGTTGCCTTTTTGGGATTGATTGATGAAACTTACAGCCTATTTCCAGTGACCTCATTTCCTATTATCCATACATACTGATTATTCAACTCCAGTGCCCCAACTTAGCCTCTTTTCCTTTGTGACACACCCATAACTATCTGCCACTGTGGCCTAGCGGGTAACACACTTGTCTCGGAACTCAGAGGACGTGGGTTCAATCCCAGGTACAGGCAGATACATACCGGCTCAGATGACCACTTAAAATGGCGTTCCTCTGTCATTGGGTCCTATCCCCAATGGCAGGTTAAAGAACCTCAAGGACGTTGATAAATGGTCATCCTTGAGCCTCTATCATCCAGTTAGGGGAATGTCAGTTACTTGTGAGTTGGGGCTGTACCTATACAGTCGGATGGGTTAAATAGCACTTTGAGTCCTGAAATATATGGAGATGTTGCGCTGAGTATAAATACATAATAACAATAATAACTATGGTTCACGACCTTGACTACCCCTTGACTGTTCTTATGATTAATGTATTTTGTTAACTAGTGCAATGAGTTCCATTTGTGGGGAAAATATAGCGCCTGCAAAGCATTAGATTAGATTATACAACCTCCACATATTTCTATTCAGGACTAATGATAAAATCAAAGTCAAGTTTTTATGACTTACTAGTCTTGAACACCAGGATTTTTTCCTCTTCTTTACTTTTCTGACCAGAGCACAGTTTAACAGCTGTATCAGTCGGTCCTGATGAAGAGAAAACACAACAGACCTTATAATTTTTTTTCAAATATATTTTCTTTATGAAACCAGTGATCTGTATGTGATTGAAGGTGATGGGAACTTTTATAGTGCTTAATCTTTATCATATGACAAACTCTAAGGCGCTGGATTTACAATGAGAGAAAGATGAGTTTTGAACCTATTTATATTATTAATTCTCTATGTTATCTATATGTCAATTATATGTAATATAATGAGTACTTTTGAAGTGCTTTATCCCCATTACATAACAGACTCTAAGACACTGGTCATATAATAAGAGAAAGTATAATTTAGAATCTAGAGACAAATTTTAGCCTTAATTATAGAACATTAAAAACATTGAAAATCAGTTTATAAAATTACATGATTCCATACAAAAGTAAATAATTTTGTTTAACTTTAATTTGCTGACTGAAAACAATAGTGTTTTTTCCTTTTTGGTTTAGTATATTTGTTGCTGTGAATATTTAGAAAAATAGAGACAGCCTTCCATTCCCGATCCAACCCCGATGTCCCCAGACCCTGTTTGTTCAGTTACACCATGTGAGAATTACATCAGCGTTTTTAAACCAGAGTAGTGTGAACATTGCATTAGAATAGTTTACACTTGTACTTACCAAACATGGACCAGAGTTGTAGAAAGTAAAATGTAGCTGAAAATAAAAGATGATATTTTTATTGAGAAACAGCCATATGAAATTCATATCAACGTAGGGTCTTCGGTGGTCCAGTGGTTAGCAAGTTTGGCATCTTATCACAGGCTATCACCTCTATGTGGGTTCGACTCCCACAACTGACAATGCATAGGACCTGCCATAATATGACCCTGGCTGTTGAACGAGATAAAAGAACTCATATTTTGACCATTTATAAGTAAAAAGGGAGGATTTGCAATTATATGCTGTTAGTTGATGTTCTGGCGGTTCATATTCTCATCGGTGATGAAATGTGTGAGCACAAGCACTCATCATCATGTAAGACCTAGTTTATAACTCCCTGTGGTGGCCTTGGGCTATATACAAGCCAAAAATATTTAACTGACCGGGGCTCTTTTGTGGCTTTATGGATGTTGTATTTTAGTACATGTAGTATCCATCAGGTTTCATAAATATACATAAGTCGGGGTTGACATTTTGATATGATGTGTTCACCTCAACACAGGCAGAATTTGCAAAATGTAGATTTTAAAACAAATGTGTAAAATCTGCCACAAACTCTCTCATGCTAAAGTAAAGAGTGCACACCAGAGGAGTAAAGTGAGGGTGAAATGGCAATAGGGTACTTGAAATTTGTGAACAGACCTTTAATAGGAAGTCACCAATTAAGACTTAAACGACTTACTCCCATGAAGTTTAGAGATGTTGTAACATGGGCCATAAGGCAATGCCAGAAGACCATAGTGTACTTTGATGTTGCATAATGAGTAATAATACAGTCACACCCACCACCCTGGATTACTGACCTAGATTATCCCTTGACTATCCTTTTGAACACTACTTTGGTAAGCTAGTGCAATGAATTCCCGGTTGGGGGGAACATATTGTGCCTACAAAGCAGTAGATTAGATTAGATTCATAAAAAGGTATTTCAAAAACTATATGTCAGTACTGAATTCTAGGTGTAAAACATTTCAGTAAAAATATGTTTTAACAAGGAATCTGAGTAAAGCTTGACACAGAGAAATACAACCATTTTCACACTGTGGCATTGAAATTAAAGGCTGATTGCATTTGAGTAGCTTCATAGTACTGATAAATGACAGTTATGTAAAGTAAATACTTACATAGATAGCATAGCACCCAACAGCACCTTCTTCTATAGTAGTACAAATCACATGATTCTTCATCAGTTCAGCATTGCACTTAGACAGAGCACACTTAGATGAGTAGTTCAGCTGCCAACAAATCACATTCAACAGGATGATTGATAAACTAAGACCTAGTTTTCACTTGTCTATGCTGTTTTCCATACAAACCTATGTCAAGTTTTATATGTCTGATATATATATTTTGAGCCTTCATAAGCTGTACTAAAATATACCCGCTGGTACGAGTGAAGCGGGGGAAGCAGGTTGGATATTTATTATGACTCATTCTTCAATTATGAGGTTTTCTGTTCGGAGCCATAAGGATGAGGTCATCAAGCAGAATGCAAATGTGTACAGACACAGCTATAAGGAATGGTTTGACAGGGCCATGACAAATGTGAAACTTTTAATAGTGTTACTTGGGATATCCTTACAAGTAAAAAAGAAAATTATCCAAATTGGTGGTATTATTGCATTAGGGAAAATCAGGGGATGGTTTTATGAAGCCTCCGTAAGGTCAAAGTCATCTTAAATTGAAGGATATCCTTGAATTTTTCCCTCCTTTAAAAACCTCAGTTTCAAAAGGTTTCCTTCTAGGAGACTTTGAGAAGTCCCCTAAATTTCAAGGAAGCTACGGGCTTACCTGAAATTTCCTGCAAGGAATGTTTAATAACTTTAATAAACATTTGCTCCCTCCTTAAGTTTGAAGGAAGACCTATGGTAGGGAATGTTTAAAGAGGCTTTGTGAAACTGAATTTTAAAGTGACCTTCTCAAAGGAAAAACAATACCCTCCTTGACTAAAGGAGGTATTTTCCAAAGGGCTGAAATTACAAATGTGTAAAGAATTTCCTCACAAGTCAAGGTAATAGAATAGGGCCTATAATCTTTCTAATGTATATAAAACTAATGGCATATATATATTTACAGCAGATAACAAAGATATAGAAGATACATTTATAGAAATAAAAAATATAGAGAAAACAAATTGGAATGCCTTACCCGTCTTCTGAAGCAGCTGCAGGTGACATAACAAAATAAGATGACTGCCACAGAGGACACAGCAAAGAGAGTGAGACCCAACTCAGGATGTAGGCCATGTCTCCACCACAGTAACAAACTCACACTCCACATAGAGATAAACAGGACGGAAAACAGCAGGGTCTGGATAAATCTGTTATACCTGTGACACATATGATGACCTAATATCAGATTATTTATTTGCTTACAAAAAGCACTAATGGGACAAGCAAGAGTTGGGTTAGGGTAGAGTTATTTACACTATGTTCAAGATGCTCTTTGGATGGTTCAATAAGAATTAGGCAATGTTCCTGATTAATCCTAAACCTTTATGCTCAAAGCAACTTCTTAAAATTCGCCATTCAAACG
Organism: Sabellastarte sp. h YS-2021; assembly: GCA_964017235.1. Lineage (NCBI taxonomy): Eukaryota > Metazoa > Annelida > Polychaeta > Sabellida > Sabellidae > Sabellastarte > Sabellastarte sp. h YS-2021. The sequence continues at coordinate 79,325,450 of OZ024935.1, read as the reverse complement.
GTGTTTAAGTTGGCTTCAAAATCATGAGATGGTTTACTGCAATGTTGAAATTTAATGACAACTTGCTTTATTCCATTAATGCAGCCATCACAAAGCCACACCCACCAATCACCTTTTGAGGATGGATCGAGGAAACTGTGAGCCTGTGACCATATACGGGGCAAAGATCTCAGTTCTGGGACCAGACCAGAATATTGCATTGTGGGTGGTCATGCTTAAATAATTTCACTATAAAAGCCAGCCTTTGTTTAATATTGGCGCCACACTCGTTTGAAAGTTGAAGAAGTAACATGTTTTTGATGTGAGCATTGATTTTATACTTTATTTTACAACTTACATTTTACATTGTTTTACGTAGCTCAGATCAACAACAAAAATGCCAAAAATATCTTATTGCTCCAAATGTCAGGATGAACACGAGCGGCCAGTTGGGAAAAAATATCAACTGAAGTCGGCAGGTGAGTCCTTTTCCAGTACTAGTGAGGTAGCTGCATCCTCCTCTACATCCGGTATTGCTGCAGTTTCGGATCAGATCTTAAGTAAATTGCAGCAAATAGGGCAACAAATGGAGCTAATGGACAGGAGGGTGCAGCGTACCGAAGCTGCACTGGAACAGGGTAGCTCACGCGTAAGTCCACTTCTTTCTGTCTCTCAAAGCCAACAGGGCACTGCTACGGTTTCCAATCATACTCTTACGGTTTCGGACAGTAATGGTGCGGAAGCGAATGTTGATCAAAGTGTGGTCCCTTCAATTGAATTTTTGAGGAGTAATGAATCTGTGCAATGTGAGGTGGAAAAGCGCTTAGCAGAGTTGCGTACACTTAATGAATCAGCCACAAAAGGTAGGGTCAAGTCGCAACGGGGGGGGCCTGGTGAAATTTTTGTCAAAAAATCTGTGGATTGGCCACAGAATTTTATACTCACAGGTAACCAAAAAACTAGACCCACCTACGATGATCTGAGCATCACCCAATGGGTATCCGGCTTTGTCAGATGTATACAGGAAGAAAAATCTGAAACATGTCGCTCTGCTATGCTCGATTACTTAGCTAATCTGATGGAAGATGCATCAGACTTTTCGTGGGACTCAGCGAAAGCCTGTCATGCTATTTTACTTACAAATATGGATGCGGATAGAGTCTCATGGGTAGAAACAGATAAGGTGGACCGATTTCGTAGGGCTCATGCCCAAAGACACATCACTGGGGTTCAAACCTCTGCCACGCGCTCGGTTTCTAAGAAGCCAAAGATGGTGTATAACAAAGGTTCCATGATCTGCAGGTACTTTCAGGAAGGTACTTGCAGATTCCCTACTCATCATAAGACAGCAGGACAATTTTACAGACATGTGTGTGAGAATTGTAATGGTACCCACACCACAAAAAATTGCACACAAAAAATACCACCAAAAAACTAGGAAACCACTGCAAGGGTGCAGTGGCTAATAAAAATAATATGGAAAATGTATATAGTCACACATACCCAGATAGATGGGTGTATAACACTAACTTTCATGATACTCATTTGTTAGATGTAAAAAATGTACAAAAGCTAATTTCCATGTATAGATTTAGTAAACCAAATGTGTTGTTTTCCAATGTTGTCAAAAAGACTGCACAATCTTACACTCGAACCTGTGACTCCAAGGCCAAGAAACCAAAAAGTAAAATATCTCAGAGCACAACTGTCAAGTGGTATGGTAATCAAACGCTGGAAACAGGTTTGAAGAGTGTTGACAGTAATGTGTACACAAAACCACGGCCTTGTGCTTCTGTGAATCAGTCAAGGGTGAATAATTCACGTAGCAAACAGTATTATGATAGTATTGATAGTATTTGTAGTCACAATCGGTTTGAAGTTTTGCCTGTAGAAGATTGTATTACTGACAAATGTAATTCCAGTGTTGTAGATTTAAAGAGTGACAGACAACGTCACACAAGTAATACTGTGAATGTCAAAAAACAGAAGCGAACTGTGAATAAAGGTAAGAATGTTGTGCATTTATTCACGGGAGGGGCCATGCCGGAATTGCTTCACGAATCTGAATCAAAGCACATGAATGTTGACAATCTAAATCGCCACAAACCATCTAGTACTGTAGACCAGACGCTTGCTTGCACAGGTTTTACCAAGTGTCCCACGGAGGCCACTGTAGGCGATAATTTCAACTCTGATGAACCGTCCGGAGACAAATACTCACTAGAAATCAATACTACATGCAAAAGTGATCGCTTACGATTGGCTAGAGGGGCCATAGGGAATAAAAAATTTTTAGAACAGAATAACCAGTTTTTTGGCTTTATTCCCATTTATGGGTTACGTAGCCGTACTGAAGATGAAAATTCTAACTCTGTATGCACAGATATTTTAGCTTTACACAGATTAATACGACAGGATGGCAGACACAATTATGAGGGTTTACAGGTGCCTGTTCATTCACAATTAAATTTTGTGAAGTGGAAGTCCTATCTCCAAGACTATTGGGATTGGCAACTTCCACTATTAATCAAATATGGCTTCCCTCTTGATTATAACAGGTGTCATAGCATCCAAAGTGAAAAAATTAACCACAAAAGTGCTTTACAGTATCCCTCTCATGTCGATGTTTACCTTACAGATGAAATGAATCATGGTGCTATATTGGGTCCTTTCAAGGAACCCCCAGTCGAAAAACTGCACACTAGCCCTTTCATGACACGGGATAAATCGAGCTCTGATAAGAGGAGAGTCATTATCGATCTCAGCTGGCCCAAGGGCCAGTCTGTGAATTCAGCTGTTAATTCTGATAGATATCTGGATGTGGACTTTGTCCTTACCTATCCCTCGATTGATAACATTACTGAAGAAGTCCTTAAACTTGGTAAAGGATGTAAAATTTTCAAAATAGACATCAGTAGGGCTTTTCGCCATGTTCCTATAGATCCAGGAGACCTGGATCTTCTAGGCCTCCATTGGAACGAGTACTTTATCGATCGGTCGCTGCCGTTCGGATTCAAACACGGATCCGCAATTTTTCAACGTATATCCGACGCCGTGCGTTTCATTATGACCTCAGAAGGTCATAAAATATGGAATTATATTGATGATTTTCTATGTGTCTCTTTACCATCAAAAATTAACCATTCTTATGCTAGATTGCAGTCACTGCTACAAGAACTAGGTCTCACAGTTAGCAGCAAAAAATTAGTACCTCCCAGCACCCAAGTAGTGTGCCTGGGCATACTAGTTGACACTGAGACACTTACCATCTCTATTCCTCCTGAAAAATTGCAAACTATTAAACACATGTGCTCTCAATGGACTGTAAAAAATTTCTCTACAAAAAAGGAACTGCAGTCACTATTGGGTTCTTTGCTTTATGTGACTAAGTGTATTAAGTATTCTCGATTTTTTCTCAACAGAATGCTGACCTTACTCAGAGAAAATTATGATAATAATAGAATCATACTCACTGAAAGCTTTAAACGAGACCTGCAGTGGTTCAATACCTTTCTCCCAGTATATAATGGTGTAACCTACTTTCAGTACACTCCTAATAGAAATGTTTATTTAGATGCATGCACAACTGGCCTGGGGGCTATTTATGAGACACAAGTCTATGCCTTGCCATTGCCAGATGCCTGGCAAAATGTCAATATTGCCACATTAGAAATGCTTAACATTCTGGTGGCCTTAAAAGTGTGGCACTCCCAGTGGGCAGGCCACAGGGTACTAATTCATTGTGACAACCAAGCTGTTGTATCAGTACTCAACAGTGGTAAAGCAAGAGATGAATTTCTTTGTAAAATTGCCAGAAATATATTTATGTAGTTAAGTGCATGTAACATTGATTTACAGGTAGTACATGTTGCAGGAAGATGTAATACAATCGCTGACCTGCTGTCCAGATGGTTTATTACAAGTAATAATTTTCAAAAATTACAGCAATTGATCGACCCTGTCACATGGGTAGTTGTAAATGAAGAGTTGTTGTACACTGATGATTCTATATAGTTTTTGTACTATTCCTAAATTTCAGCCTGTTCTCCTGCTGAGACCTGTCTCATCAAGCTTGCTACCTCCAGACTGTCAAATGCTTTCACAGAATCTACCTAGAGGGCTTATGCTACCCTATTCTCCACGTTCCTGGCTTTCACAGTATTCATGGGCTGGAATGTGAATCAGGTGAATGTGTTCCACCTCCTATGTTTTTGGAGTGTCTGTATTATAATGGGGTAAAGCACTCTCAGATGGCCAACTATCTGTCAGCCATTAAAAGTAAATTTATTATATTTGGTCTGGATGTGGCCTGCTTTAGTGATCACAGGCTGAAATACTATCAGAAGGCAGTGCAGTTGCATGCCCCTTTCCATGTGAAACTTAACTAGATAATTGATGTTACTCTTCTCAAGAAAATTGTATCACAATGTGACCTCACATACATGGGGCAAATCTTTAAAGGTCTTTATTTACTTAGTTTTTTTTCGTTCCTACGATTATCAAATCTTGTGCCACATTCATGTACTGGTTTTTCCCCACTCAAACACTTAGCCAGGGGGGACATAATTTTTAAACCAGGAAAAATTCTTGTTCTTGTCAAATGGTCCAAAACCATGCAAAACAACAACCAGGTAAAACTTATTTCTGTACCGAGAATTGCTGGCTCTCCACTGTGTCCAGTTCGTGCTATCTCCAACCTCTTGACATTGACTCCTAAGGGTTCAAATCTGCCATTGTTCCAATATAAGCAAAATTCTATTTGGACCCCACTCACTGATACCAAAGTCAGGAGGCACTTTTCCTTAATTTTATCAAGGTTGGGGTTGCAGGGTTCTGGCTACACTCTACACACGTTCCGGCGTTCAGGTGCCACGTTTGCCTTCAACAATAATGTTGATTTGCAAAACATACAGTGACAGGGTACCTGGACGTCGGACTGTGTCTGGAGGTATATCACAGATGATGCTAATGCTGGGGATCAAGTGGCTGAGATGTTCAAGGATAAGTTATCTCACCTTTGAATCTACTCCTACTGTTGGGGTTTGGCTGGTTAAATTCAATTCAGTAACAAATTTTTAAAAAATTACCATGTCACCACTTTAACATTTTAAATATCTCTTTATTTCTGGCACAGGCCCACCTTCCTCATCTAACCTCATTTTCTTCAAATCTGTATGAGGTTCTTTTACCTCCTTTAACTAACTTAACTTGATCTTAAAATTGATTTAAGGTCCCCTTAAATTCTACTTAATTTAAGGTGACCCTGTGACTTTCTCTTGTAGGTTTGGTTGTTTAAAGTGTCAGACTCTGACTTACAAGACCTGATGTCTGATTTGATGGGAATTTTTTCACATGCGGTGGGGCTCATGTATAATTTACTTCATGTTTATTTTGTCCTTTTTTACAGTTTTTTTCTATATTCCATTATTACTTCTATATCTAAAAAAAATGAATGAAATAAAAATGAGTAAAAGATGAGTTATTTTTATTATTATCATCTTCACATTGTGACACTTACCACAGAGTGTACTGGCGAATTTTAGTACTGCCCAACACATGTTTCAAAGCTTCTTTGTAACTGTCCTTTGTGATCTGAATATATGAAAATATAACCATATATCATTCCCACCCCAAGGCAAATTGTCACGTTGATTTTACCTCTCTGCACATGATCTTGAATCCAACACATAGGAACGTGTGCAAAATTGTTCATCAGTGACGTAAATACCCAGCTAAAATTGATGACGTGTACACAAACACATAATAACAACACAGTTTCAACTGTTTAGCGACACTGGGATTAAGATAAGGTTAAACTTCTGCAGATTCAAGTAATCTTAACTCTAGATGGAAGCCTACAAGACCAATATATAATGTAGGTTAATTACAATTTTTTTAGTATTACTTACAGACTCACAGCTAATCCTTGCCAAATGTAATCTAAGCTGACTATCTTAGTGTTTTGCTCTCCTTGTAATCATCCAGACTGTTTGTTTATTTGTCAGTGGGTTTTGTATATCTTATGGCACCACTTTCCAATTACTCAGGGTTTTCATATAATGAACAGATAAACAACTAGATAATGAACAGGTATTATTGACATTTGCCAAGGATAAAATGGCAGGGATAGTTTTCAACTAAAGTCTTTGTTTCAGCATGTGCCTTTCCACCAACGTGTTATTATCTCTCTTATTTGTCTGTTTGTCTGTGTTCCAGATTACTCCAAAAGTAATGAACAGGTCTTTATGAAATTTTATACAGGAAAATGTGATTAAATTTTGGTATAGATCTGGATCCTATTCTGGATACCAAATTATCCTGATTTTTCAAAGGTCCCATTTTCAATGAAATAGTTTCACGTGGGTAGGGACAGGCCAACAAAGAAATGTGATTACCTTTTGGGAAAGAACTGGGCCATATTCTTGACAAAGGTGCCCCTGGTGGATGTTTGTGCTCTAAGAGTGCTTTCTACTTTAACAAAATTATCTTAATTTATTGCAGTAGTAAAATAAAACTTTGTTGCTACAGAAAAGGTTATACAATTAATTGAAATTCTATCTTTTAAACTTGCTGAACAATAATTACAATGAAGTGAGTTTTAATCGGCTGATCACATGTGTGTCTAAAGGCACATACGCAGCAATAGTGATATAGAAAGAATTCACTATGATAGCACAGATGGAAATAATATAACATAACTTGTCTATAAAGTGATATGATACAGACTGTTTTTATTCGAAGAATTATACAACATTAACCAGACCAGTAAATAATGTCAGTATATAACCTTCCAGTTATAAGGGCTGGTACATAATTTTTTTTATTTGATTTTGAATATTTTTTCGTGTTCTTGTTCAGTTTAATAAAACTTCATACCTATTTTTGGTAAGATTTTGAATGTTAACGTCACGTTTTTGTTTTTGTTTGAAGCATCACTTTTCAGAATGGTGATGCCATATTAACAACAAAAAACGATATAAAACGATATCGGTTTTTGTCCAAATAATGTCAAACTGATGGTGCCATTTTACCAACACTTAGATGTCAAAAGATGATGTTTTGATAAATATATTATGTCAGTGACAAAACAATATTATTGTATATGTTTAGCCCTACAAGATCTTATTCTGACTGGCCCTGTAGGGAACACCATGAAATAGATACAAAACACTGAAGTTGGGGTTTTATGTCCTGTTCAACAGCCAAGGTCATATTGGGACAGGCCCTCAGAATTACCACTTCTAATTGTAACCCTAAAACCAGTATGGCTTTGTGGTGCTTAATCTCTAGAAAATGCAGATTCTAATGCACAACCGACCCAGAAGCTCAAGTCTAAAAATTAAGTAAGCTATATTCTTACCCCCAAAAAGAGACACAAGTTATATGGTCATTTATTCTTTATCTAATCTAATCTAATCCACTGCTTTGCAGGAGCAATATCTTCCCCACATAGGGGAACTCAGTGCGCTAGTTAATAAAAATCATTTATTGTAAGGAGAGTCGAGGGGAGTTGTTTAGATTGTTTATTTGGGTTTTAACGTCACTTTCAACACATTGTATAGGTCCTATCAAGATGGCTAGTTTTATGGGCAGAGGAAACCAGAACATACAGTTGGTTAAGGTTCTGTACCTTTGACAATGGCAAGCATCTACCAGCTTTCCCACTTGAGGTCAGGCCGGGAACCGAACTCCAATCTCAGAGGTGGGAGGTGAGAGTGTTACCACTCTGCCACAATGGCCCCCTCGAGGGGCATTTATTTTTATTTGGAGTTTTATGTCGCTTTCAACACTGTACAGTTCATATCACGGCAGGATTATTGGCTGAATATATAGAATGAAATTACTTTGTATATGCCATACTGTTTGTCCAGGTTTTAACCGTGTTTCTGTATGATCACAGAAAAGTGTATTACAATACCATGCATGGTATATGCGATTACAATGAATAAAATAATAAATTAAATAGTTCTCAGTGTCGCTTTAGGGAAAGGCTTGAGTTCAATTTGCTTTAACAGGATACACATTTTACTGCATTTTGTGCCTGACTACCTCAGTGGGTTGAAGCAATCACTCCCGAGCAGACTAATTCCATTAGTGAGTGCAGCTTGTTATGTCTGGGGTTATATCATTCACACCAACAAATCTGGTATTTTCTGTGAAAGGAAGGTGCACTTTTTCAATCTTACATTTTTTTCATAAAATGAATGATTATTTTGTAAACCTTACATACTCTGATGAGATTTGTTTTAGTTTCTTTGAAGTTTTTATGTCAGTTACCTATCTAAAACTAAAAATTGTCAAATGTATTTTGCAATAGCTGTTTTTTGTAAATTAGAGTACTGTTGAAGGTCAAGGTTGCGCGGGAGTAACACATTCGCCTCCAACATCTGCAATGGGGGTTTGAATCCCAATCTGACCTCAAGTGGGAAGGTTGGTAGTTGCTTGCCACTGGTAAACAATTTACAGTGGAGAAGCTTGACTAACTGTATACACTGGATTCTTCTGTCCTTCTAACTCTCTATTACAATATTATCAATACAAAAGTACTAGGATTGACGTAAAATACTGAAAAAATAAATAATTTGGAGAAATGCTTCATTAGATGCCCTCCACGCAACACACACTATATATATATATATATGTGAAAATAAAAAAAACCAATCCACGTTTTAATTCTTCATATACTTCACAAGGATTAGATTTACTTATGCACCACTATCCTTAAAAAATAAGCAAATTTTATTGATATTCATAAAGGGGGTAACAGTAACAAAGACCATAATAAATATAAAAAGGGGCATATTAAATAAAAAACTTATTTATTTATTTTAAAACTTAATTATTGATTTTTTTTAAAATTTAGATTTCCCCACCATTTGTGCACGTATTTGAATGAAAAAGAGTATAAGCTCTGTCACAGTTTCAGAAATATTCACAAAAACTTCATTTTATGAAATCTTCATGCTAATTATTCATAGTAAGGGGCCCCAGCAAATGAAAAAAAACATCAACTATACCCTGGTTTATATTCCCTGACATTTAGGTCAAATATGGATTGTGGTGGATAATAAAATTTGTTTACCGGTTTGTAAGTTTTGTGGTTACTCACCCCATGAGAAGACAAAGCTGTTGGTATTTCACACAAGTCTGGATGAGGTTCTTCACAGCATCTACAACACCCTGAAGTGCAGGGTCTGCACAATCGTATGGCGTACAGATGCTGTGTGTTGCTGAAAGCTGAAATATATATAAGCAAAGTTTTTTTTTCAGTCTAACTGTCTCATTTGATATACACAAGCACATACACACAATCGATCAATATATCAGAGTCTACGACCATAAGATTTAACAAAATCTACAGGCATAAAGTTTACAGATTTATCAAATTCTATGCCTGGAGATAGTATGTGTAATTGACCAGAGTGTACTTCCCTTCAATTTAATCCTTTATGTGTGGGGTTAGCAGGTTTGTGCAATAGACCTCAGTATACTCCTTTGCAATCTCAAGAACTTTGTGTGTAGAATTAGTAGGTTTGTGCAACAGACCTGAGTATACTTCTCTGCAATGCGAAGTCCTCTATGTGTGGAGTAAGTGGGTTTGTGCGATAGATCTGAGTATACTTCTCTGTAATCTCAACGACTTTATGTGTGGAATTAGTAGGTTTGTGCAACAGACCTGAGTATACTTCTCTACAATGTGAAGTCCTTTATGTGTGGCATAAGTGGGTTTGTGCGATACACCTGAGAATACTTCTCTGTGTATTCAAAGGCCTAAGGTTTATGCATTAACCATGGGTACATTTCTTGGGTATTTTTTGTGTTTTAAATAGTCTTTTCGACCTATTTAAACGTTCCAGCAAGATGCTATTATGGTAGATATTGTAACTGCCACATGGAGCTTATGTTTTGGGTGCATATGTAAGTCTGTTGGTCTCTTTGTCTATGTTTGTGTTAATTCCAAAAGTAGTGGTGGACTTTATGAAATTTTTATTTGGTAGGGACTGACAAAATGAATAAGTTATCACATTTTGCAACAGATTAGCTTCATATTCTGCATATAGCAATAAAAGCCTTTTCAAAGGTCCAAATCTTTAATTTATTTTCAATGACTTTCGTTTTCTGGTTATTGTTTCTCTTATTACTCTAAAAGTTATGAGCAGTTTCTTCATGAACCTTTTTTGTTTGTTTGTTTTGGGGACCTGGGGCCGGTTTCATGAAGGAAGGAAAAATTTAAGGAAATACTTAAATATAAGGTGACCTTTATCTTAAGAAGACTTCATGAAACCGGTACCTGGTGCTCTGTCATGCTGTCTAGTTCTTTATGGATCTATTCTGACAGGGGTTTATTTTACCTGTCATAAAATCATTATGGTAGCCGATTTTTTATTTCAAAACATATTCAAATAATTTTAAAATCTCATATTTATAGTAAGTTTTTTTGTTGGTTCTAAAATCACAAGGTACATGTCATACAAAAGAATTGATAAGATGTCATGTTTTTGGGATGGTATGCCTTAGAATCCACTAGTTCGGAGATTAAGCACTTGGGTACCTGGTACTTTACTATTGTAAATTCTATTGATTCATTTAATATCTGCACTAAATGTGTAAACACTGTTTTAATGGTTGAAAAATGTGTATATTTGATTGGAAATATATCTGGATCTAAATGGGTAAACACTAATTGCCTGGTTGAAAAATGTGTATATTTGATTGGAAATATATCTGGATCTACTTCTTCACCAAAACTTTATTCTAAACAGTCAAAATTTATCATGTTTATATTATCATGGTTGCAGCTCTTTCCAGTCTAGTAGGAAAACTGTCCTCCTATTTTGCCTTGTTTATAACAAGCAAAACAACCATTTTTTAGGATACAAGGCTTCTGTGGATATTTGTACAGAACATTACTGAATAAATCTCACATGTTAAAAACATTGAGTTTTACAAATGGATTTGACCAAATATGGTGAATGAGCTACTAATAAACAAATTGAAAAATCATGAGAGCAATTTGTAAAAAGCTAAGAATCTTTAGCTCTGGCTTAACCCTCATTGTACTTGTTATATCCGTCGAAGCCTTATATCAATCTATTTCCATCAAAATGATTCAGACAAATTACCTACCTCTATTCTGGCTGACAGTCTCAAAGGTTGGGATTTGTTCCAGGTTTAAGTCCCCAATAATCCTGGATGCTCTGTAAGCTGTCTGTCTTTCTTCTAATCCATCAATGTGTCCTTCAAAAGATGTCTCATGTTCATATCCAATCCCTGGGTCTTCCACTGGAGACGGATGGGACTTTAAGCTGTTGTCAGGACGTGCTTGGTTACCACAGTAACCAGATTCATTGGACGACAAAATGGACATTGTAACTCCATGAGCATCGGTTTAGACGTGATTGAGTTTGTTAAATTTTTCAGCAACAGTTTCAACAGAATCATGTGGTCTATGAGCACATACGGCAGTTACACAGCTAAGCTGGTAGTATATTCCTATTAAAATAAAAAGACAAAAGTTACTTCCCTCTGAAATAATGAATCATATTGATGATTTAATGTTAAACTTAATCAAAGCTTTTTTATATGTTATATGTATTTATTAAACTTTCTCCTTGGCTCTGATTATAGTTTACTGTTGCATAGATGAGTAGCATATTGCTTGTCTCTGTAAAATCTTAGGCTTTATGCTTCTTTTATACTTAATACTAAACCTTTCTTGACTATTGGTGGGGCCCAATGGATACAGAGTGAAGCTGAATCAAGTTCCATATCTTTCATTTCTCATTTAGCCTAATTGTGTCATAAGAGGTAACATCCTTTGTGTTGCCTCAACCAGACAAATAAATGCATGGTAAAAATGTGCAGTTTTGCAATAACTGCTCCTACTGGAGGGAACAAACCCCTGGAAGTCATCAGGACCCAGGCTCCTGCGATTAAATAACAATTGAAGACTTATCTATTCAAACTAGTTTATCCTACTTCCGCAGTCTTGGCTCTATCAGATACTTGCGTGAAGACAGACACTTCCTGATAATAAGACTATTCCTTTTTGGATTTAGGTTCCAGCATCAACTCAGCGAATTATTGTTATTACTATTATTATTTAATTCTATTATTATTTAATAAAGTAATTCAAATTCTGCTGGGTATATGCCTATATGTCACAGAAATATTCATGTGAATTCAAAATCATCGTCAGGTGAACCAACAATGTCACCAAAATGAAAACTGTCGCGTAAATGAACAATGTTACTTGGTCCTTAATGCCATAATGAACATCCACTTTTACCCTTAATGAAGTTAACCAGAATGTCACATTGTCAATGGCTCTTGAATAAACATTGCCAGCCAACCATCAATGTCACATGAACCAGTGCTGCTACTAGAACATTAACCATTTATCAAAGACCAATAAGACATATCAGTGAGGTTTTATAACTTGTGATCTCATTAAAACTTAATCAAAACCTGACCGGAATGGCAGCTGTTTGTCAATCTTAATATTCGATCAAGTAATTAACAACTGGACTTACATTCATAGATAAGGCTTCGTTCACATGTTCACGTGTTTTGTGGCTTTTAGTCATAAGATTTATATATTCAATTATATTTTATCCAAAACCTTCAAAATATATACACATATCTTACACTATATTATAATTACGATCACTGAGCTTTCCGAGCATTTGACTGTGTTCAACCAAAACATTTTTGATAAAGTTTCTAATTTGCAATGAAACAATATAATCTACCTTTAAAAATCTGCATTTTCTCTTGTCCCTTAGACACTATTTATAAACATCTGCTAAGCTAGAGTCCACTGTACTGGATCACCATTACCCTGTTTATAGTTTAAAGTAGGAGTAAATAGCTCTTAGTAGCTTACCAATGGCCACATTTTATATCCCTTCTTTAAGACCCTTTGGCCATTACACTGATTAACTGCAAACCATTATACTCTGAACTATGTGTGCATAAAGATATAGAGCCATGGCTTTGGGTAGTAACTGCCCTCAAATACTTCTTTTTTCATTTAACACAGGCTGCCTTTTAGTGTTTACATCTATTAGTTTGAGCATAACGTCTGGGCTTTTTTTCCCTCTGCCCATTATTGCCCCACTTATAAACATAAGGTGGAGTGATAAAAATCTTTGTACGGCATCTTGGTGTTATCAAAATATTACAGTCCAAGGATAATAAAATATATTCTATTATCTCTGAGATTTATTCACTTAATGTAACGTGAGTTTCAAATTTAATTGTTTTTTTACACAACTCAATAAATGTAAGTTGAATTGTAAAGTTAAATGGGTTTTTACACAAGTCCTAACAGCTATAGTCATATAGTGAACAAACCATAGTATTTACCGTATAAAACTCCTTGGTGTTTTAGGCTAAGCCTTGTGTATGAAATTCCTTTAAAATCCTTGAAGCTGGGAGCTGATGCCCTTCTCTTTTCGGCAACCATGAGTCACATCAAATGGGATAAATAGATGATATTTAAATTCTTGATAAAATATGTATGTATTGTACAACGGTACACCTTAGACACACAACGGGAAATGATTTTCAATCCTTAACTACAATAACAATGTTTGCAATTGTATGCCATCATATTGCTTTTCACAGCAGTCATAAGATGATGAGTTTCTACTTAAAGAAATAAAATGCCAATTAACAATACAGATGGCTTCAGAAATACATATGTATAGTGAGCAGAAATACTCTAGTGAAAGTAAGAATCACTTGACAATACATATGTCCTTAGAAATACACCTGTATGGCCAGCAGAAGTGCTTTTTAGGGAAAACAAGTATCACTTGAGCAAAGATATGTCTTTAGAAATACATCTGTATAGTCAGCAGAAGTACTCTAGGGAAAACAAGTATCACTTGACCATACCTGAGGTCTTTAGAAATGTACTTCAGTGAAATAAACACAATCACCTAACCATTCAGATGTCTTTAGCAAGAAATAAGCATAATTAAGAGATTGATTGAGTGATTGAGTGATTGATTGATTGATTGATGTCAAGTCCCATGTCCAGGGTGTGGGAGGAGAAAAGGAATGACATTAAGTAAACCAAAAGTAAGTTATATACAGTGGAATGTACTTGATTGAAAGAATTTGTATGACATCAATCAATCAGTCAGTTGTCCAGGTGCTTAATCTCCGTATGTACGGATTCTAAGGCACACCATCCAGTTTTTAGGCATAAATCATCAAGACATTAGATATATTCCCAGTCGCACCCAGGGAGGGAATCCAGTGTTTGGTAGTTAGAAACTAACTTGGAAATGATTTCTGAAATAGGTGGGTTTATAGTCGACTTTTGAAACATGAGAGATTTGGAGCACTGTGTATATCATGTGAAAGATCATTCCATAACTGGGGCATCATATGAGAACCTGTTTGTGAAGTGGACCTTTCATTTATGAATGGAAGAACAAATATGAGGAACTTGGAAGAACACATGTTTTGGATTTGAGCGTCTTGTGCTCATGGCAGATTTGTACAAGGTGAGATGTGGTGCAAAATACTTAGGATGGCCAGTAGTAAGGTACTTGTACACAAGAACTAGGGTTTTAAAGATAATTCATTGTCTGATAGGTAGCCAATTAAGTATCTTCAAGCTGGATGGGATGTGAGTGAATTTAGAAGCACCAGTGACAAACCATGCAGGAGCATTTTGAACATATTGGAGCCTGGTCAAATAATGAAACAAAGAATACAGTTAAACATTCCTTTCAAACAATTTTCTTACATTTCTTAATAGTGTGATATCATTAAGGTCTGGATCGCACACAAACATGTTTCAAGGTGTCACATATTTTTGAGTAATGGGTGAATAATATCCCATTTCACCTTGCCTTACACATAAGGTACATACCTTGTTGGTGCAGGGTAGCCATAAAAATATCCATATTATCTGTATTCCATATCAAGTGTATTTGGCACTATACAGATAAAATTCACAGTTGCATACACGTCAGATCCAAAATACATTCAGTAAGTATATAATTGCTACAATTTCCTGTCTATATATAAATTACTACAAGAATGATTTAAATAAGCCATTCACATTATATACACAATATATTAAATGTAATTTTGTCACTGTTCACATTCATGTGACAAATATAAAACTATCCCATGTTGATAGCAAGAAAATGCTTAATGTTGCTTCAAATCCGTGGAAAAGGAAATTCAACACCTTATTGCAATGCACAAGTATCCCTTATTGATAACAAAAAACAACAAAAACACGTAATTTTGTTTTAAGTCCATTAAAAAAGAAGGTCTACAACTTATTTCAAGACTTTGTAGTTTATTTTTGTCCGCCAAGAGTCCATGCCACACCATACAATATTTAAACAATCCAGATCGAAAAGGAATACAAGTTTATTTTCCCTTGGATTCTAAGATAACACTTTTGTACAGACGACACACCTTATAGCAATCCATGACACTTCCCAAATGGCTACACCGTAGCACAGGACTTTACTACAAACACTAATTCCACCCAATGCAGCAACACAGTGTAATAGTCTTGAGAAGGCGCATCCTCATATCACTGTGACAGCAGAGTGTAAGACATTTTCAAATTTTACTTCCACCAAGGTGGTTATGTTTTCGGGGGTGTTTATTTATCTGTCTGTTTGTCCGTGTTCGTAATTACTCCGATATAAAGAATGCATCTCGGTGAAACTATTATGTGGGTAGGACAGAAGTCCGGAATGTACTGAAGTCTCAATTTATACTGACTCTTGAATGGTTTTGCCTTTGCACTCTATATTGCTCCATTTATTTATTTGGGGTTTTACGGCGCTTTCAACACTGTACAGGTCATATCACGATGGGTAGTTGGAAGGGTAGAAGAAACCAGTACAAACAGTTCGTCAGGGTTCTGTACTGTAAACTGCTGACCAACTGCAAACAACTACCAGCTTTCCTACTTGAGGCCGTGTTGGGAACCGAACCCCAGCCTCAGAGGTGGGAGGCAAGAGTGTTACCACTGTACCCTCCATATTGCTCCAAGGATTATCAACAGATCTTTGTAGCTTTTCATGTTGGTACGGTTTGAACCCAGGAAGAAGAAGTTAGATGTTGGAAAAGATCAAGTAATTGGTTACAGACAGATAGGCTAAAGTTATCACTTATGAGTGTTATATGATTCTACTTTAAGTTAGCTGTAATGTAATTGAAAGGCTTCTTGTAATCTAGGAAAGTATCTGGTTTACAGACAGATTTACTTTTAAAAATATGGATTGTAAACATTATGTCAGTTTACTTTAAAAGCTAGCTGTAATGTAACTTAAACTGATTTTATACTTAGACAAATGGTGCCAATTGGTGGCTCATTGCTTGGTTAAACTACTGTACTGATGATTTTCTGGTTACTGTGATTGTAAAGTAATGTTAACATTGATGTTTTAACTGTAACTAATACTTTTAACTATTAAAGAATAAAATCCAAACTTGTTACCAAAATATTTGGGTGTTACTCATGCCTTGCCCCAAACTGTCATTGTCATGCTATCAGACTATAAGCTTTAAATGAAAAAAGGGGTATTCCATTGACATTGCAGTAAAGAGATACTCATCTGCCTTAGCGGAGGTCAATAGGAGTGCTTTTTAATTATTAATTAATTGCTTACAAAACATTGTATTTAACTTATATCACAAAAGGTAGTTTATGGGGTTAGTGAGAAGCACTGTATGGTATTTGGTTAAGATTCGGCACTGAAAATCATCGTATACGACTAACAAGTACTAAGACCACTTCTTATCAGGCTGGGAAACAAAGCTGGCCAGTGTACCACCATGCCCCTCAGGTATTTTCAACACCTGCAGTCCTTTCAAACTTATAATATTTCTTGTGATTATACTTAAATATTTTGTACAAAGAAATTTATATAAATGGTGGCGGCAGAGATAAATGGACAAAATTCCAATGGACAAAATCCTAGAAAGTCTGCATATTAAAACAAAATTAGTGAACAATTTCAGGGGGATATCCATAAGACTGCTTTTGCTGTGACCTTAGCCAATCGAACCTACAGATGTGAAACCAAGACATAGTAAATATATAACTTCATTTGAAGGTATTTTTTTACTAAAGTAATGATCATTTAAAGATGATCATTTGAGGTTCTTTGACCTGACACTCAGGAAAGGACCAAATGACAGAGGACCACTATTTTAAGTGGTCATCTGAGCCACAATGCATCTTCCTGTACCTGGGGTTGAACCCACGCCCTCTGTGTTCCTAGGCGAGTGTGTTTCCAACTAGGCCACCATATATTCTGAAGCCAGCAAAATCAAATAACATACTTGAGGCTTTAAAAGTATATAACATATTTCAAGCCTGAAGGAAGGTTACTTTTTGGGCAATTTACTGACAATTAACTTAGACACTTCTCGAAGGTTTCTCTCCCATTCAATCAAACAGCTCATTCTGCTTAATTTAACAGAATGTCTGGAGCGAAGGGTTCAAGCCAAAGTAACACAAACTTGAATCAAATGACTTTGGCTGTGATCAAAGGCCTTAGCAGCCATCAAACAAGTTTGGCATTTAATAAATTATGCTTTCATGGGTGTGGTTATGAGTTCAAGTCCACCTTATGGCAAAGCATGAACTTTACTGATGCAGCAGCATAAGTTTATATTATTTCTCTATGAGTTATCTATTTCTTATATCCAAACTAGTTTCACTGAAAAAAAAAATGAAAACACGGGGCCCTGTCACATATGAACCAAAAATTTCCCTGTCTGTAGTATCTTTGAGTGGATACTACGTATATATTCATTTACAGAAGGAAGTCTTTTTCACTATGAATTCATTCATTGTGATATTTGATGAACAATTCAAGCCTGAAGACACAGTTGTATTATTATGATCTGTAGACACATAAAGTTCTATAAAAACACGTTGAAAGTATTTGGGACGAGTTAACACAGCAAATAATTTTTAGTCACAAGCTCTAGCAAGGCTTGCGCTTCTAGAGATGATTTTTTTCCGTTTTTTTATATGCAGACTTTTATGAAATGTGGTGTAGGGTGATAAGTATCTGTCTCTTCACTAAAGTTAAGCAGCAATGAGCTACATTAGTACTGGGATGGCTGACCACTTCAGTGCACTGCTCGTGTCCCTGGTGGCTTTGAGGCTTGAGCTAGTAGACTGAAACCCCTTTCTGCATTGTTAACTCTGAGAAAGAGCTCTAGCAATCACTCTGTCGGTAGGTACTGTATATATAAATGGCAGAAGGGACATAATGCAAGTTTGGGCAGCTTTTATTCCTTTAAAACCATATACCTTATTGGAGCATCAAACTTTAGAAGAATTTGTTTTTCTGTAAGAAAACAAATGTGTATGTTGATTGTAGTTTGATAACTAGAATAAAACTACTGTTTACCACAAAAAAATAAATAACTAAAAATTAAAGAAAAATTTAAAGAAAAACACTTGTGGAAATTTTAAAGAAAAAATTCTTCGTCTCAGGATGTTTAAGTGTAATCACATAAATATCTAAAAATCTAGCCTAGATATTTCACACAGCCAAGTGAAAGACTAACAAATAAATATATGATTCAAAAACCTGGTCACGGCTGAATGCTGTTACAAATATATGCAGTCAGTTGAGATATGGTAAGATTCTATTGTCCAGTTACACTCTACAAATGAAATCTCCACCTACTGATAAGCCAATCTTAAGTATCTGTCACCAGAAGGGCCCGCAATAACAAAAGGGATTGGTGAAACATCAACGAAAAATTAGCTTAATGCAAAAACTGGATTAGGATTTAGGTTAGTATTCACAGAGAAGTTAAGCTAGTTTTTGGATTATTTTTTATTAACTTTAATCCACTCATAAAACTAGATTAAATTTTGGATAAAATACAATGGAATCTGTGGCACTTAATGCAAAACTTAGTTTAACTTTGTGAATACAAATTTAATCAAGAGATTGGCTAAACTATATTTTGTAAACTGTTATCTCAATTTCGGCTTAGCTTATTGCTTCTTTGAGGATATTGCCCCTGGAAGTTAAAATACATGTCAGTTTCTTAAGGCCAAAACACACCAGTGACCTTACAATACAATGCAATCCCATTTCATACTGTAGTCACAACTGGTTTGGCATACCTTGTGCACACATTCCCAAAATAAAATGCTTCTTATGACACTTTATCTGAATCAGAAGGGATAACAAGGGTTAGCTAAGATTAGCTCATTTGGCATACTGACTTTCACATAAACTATGCCCCTGGATAATCAATAGATAGAAAAAGGTCCATTTTACAATTATTATGTTGTTTTATTGTGTTTGCTTCTATTACTTGACTTTAATGGTTATTGATAATATGGTAACCTTGGTAGCTGACCTTTGCTGTGGATGATCATGACCTCATACTGGCCTTAAATATTTGAACCTTACTTTGGCCGTTACTGCAACTGGTTATAACCTCGTGTTGACCTTCAGTATTTTTACCTCACATTTGACAGTGATAACTTTTTTTACAAAGGCTTCTCCTCAGAGAAACTTGTGACTTCGGGTTCCATGGTGTGCCTCTATCTTGTAGGACGAAGCTTGGCATTTGTGCTATACTATTGCATTTTAACTGTTTTTTCTTCTAGGTGGGTTCACATATTCACTTTAACCTCAACTTATCCACAACTCATATAAAAATAGCTCATAAGTCGCCTCCCCTCTGTTAAAGTTTATTAATTTTTGGTTTCCTGGTGGTTCACCTTGGTCAAAATTTCAAAATTCTCAATTCCTCTGGCGCCTTATGCCTTCTTTCCACTGCCAGCCTCTCCCTTTTCACTTTTATCAACAAATTATTTTTAGTTACTTGGTCTCTTTTCTCCAAATTTCAAACTTTTCAAAACAAATCTTTTATAAATTACCAGTATTTAATTTGAATTGTAAAAATGTACTCATGTGGGTTATCATAAAAGATTTTTAAATAAGTTATATAACCCAATGTTGGTCTATTTCCATATTCTAGGAACTGACACATAATCTTGTGTCCCTGGATAATAAGTATATAGAATAAGGTCCATTTTATATTGTGGAGGATGAATGGAACTTCTCTTTTGAAAGCTGCCCAGCCAAAGAACCCCATGTCCGGTCCTCTATGTCTGGTGTTATTTTGACTTGTGCAAGGAGTGAAGTGCAAGTATTTTGACTTGTGTAAGACATTGGTAAACCATGCTGACTGTTTTGAATAATGATCTGTATTTGATGGGGATACCTGATCAAAGGATTGTTTTCATGAATTAATAAATAACAGATATCAGACATAATTTCTGTCAAAATAAAGTGATAAGATTTGATGGCCTGGGAAAGCTTATGTTACCCTTATGCAGGAGAACACACACACTCACCTCCAACCTCTGAGATCAGAGTTTGAATCCGGGCCTGACTCAAAGTGCAAGTGGGAAAGCAACTGCATGTACTGGTTTCCTCTGCCCTTCCACCTACCCGTCACAATATAACAGATAACGTACTAGACGTAACGTAAAACACTATAGTCCAATCAAAACCTGAATGGCACCTTACTTTTCTTTTAATATTCTAGAATCTATTCATAATAACTGTTGTAAGGCTATATAAGTCTGCCCTTCTCATTAGAGAGGCTATAAAGATAAGGCACCTGTTCACAGCTGACTAAGATTACGAAACAGATGTGCCTAATTTAGATAAGAGTGGATAGTATTTTGCTTGAATACAAAACAGTTGAAATCTCACTCCTTGATAGCACTGACACAAATGTATGATAAAAAATACACTGTGCTGGCAGTAATCCTTAAGTTAAAGATATCAATCAAGACAACGGTTTGACGTGATTAGTTTCAGGTTTTGCTGCCAGATTGTAATATATTGCTGAATCAAACAGAAGTACAGTACTAACTTTCAGGGGAGAGTTTTCCTTGTTGTAATTTTAGCTGTAGTATTTCTATATTCAAATATATTACAAGGAAAAGGAAAACCCTCAAGGGAAATAAAGTAGGTACAAAGATCTGAAGCAAAGACCTCACTGCAGAAAATCCCTCAATGAAAAAAAAACCCTTGACATACTTAGTCAAATGTTTAAACAAAAAATATCTTTCACATATTTATTTTTCTATTTGTAAAGTCACTGTATATATAAAGTCACCGTAATATACATTTAATCTAAATCATAAACTTGAAACAGCTGAACAATATTGTACATGGATCAAAAGGGGGAGAAACCTTTAATGACCCTCTGTCACAACCTTTACTGATAGTGGGTGTTAACAGTCTCATTATGAACAATTGATTTATAATTAACTTAGTTGCCTATAAATATTGGTCCTTATAACAATCAGCTACCAAATTACTGTTAATTCATCTCAATCTGGACAATGGCAATGCGTGGTCTTTACATCCCGTTCAAGAACAAGGGGGATATTTGGACAGACCCTCAGTATTGCCACTTGTACATGTTGAAGCCACAGAGAGGTGACAAGCTAACAAACTTACTAACAACTAGGCCACCAAAGACTAAAGAAATATGGAGTCAACATGTCTTTGACATTAATTTAAAATGTGATTCATAATCACCTATTTTCAACCAACTGCTTCTTCATGTGTATCTATATCTCTCACCAGCAAATCAAACGTTTATCTTGGTCTTTCTGATGACCTTTTATAACAACCCATACTAGTAGATGTATTTCCTTTTGTAAGCAATTGACAATAATGTTATCACTTTTTCCTGTATTTTCCCAGATGTCAAACAGTCCTTCTACCCGATTGTAATGACAGACAACAACCCCCCTTTAACCTCTTCAAAACATAACCCAGCATTTATTTCTGTGTTTCTTGTGATTGCCACCCTGTTATTATATCAGACCAGGCCGGCCAAACAATTTGACATTTTCTCTCCAATCCTTAATGACCTATTCAAACACCCACACATGATAGAGACGGCCTCTTTATGGATAATTGACTGACAATTATCTCAGCCACTTAGGCAGTGTTGCCTCTGATTTCAATCAGTCCTCCACTTCCAGTTGATTAAACACTGTCTGGAGTATGGAAATATCAAATCAAATACTCCTTTGAGGGATTCCTTCAGGGATGCTTTGTTACAGTATTAACAAAAAAAAAATGTGACAGCTCATGCCATCGTATTGGTTATACCCCATTCACACTGTAAGTGGTACGTCCCGCGGATATAGGCATTTGCCAAAACACCCCTGTCCTTCAACTTTGGTACGGGGTTCGTACACAACCTTGCACATCCTATGGAAGTTTTAAAATGTCTAAAATTTCCACTTCTAAATTTGTTACTTGAGCATGTGCGGACAAATGTAAGCATGTGCAGATGGATATCTTGCTGTGGTAGCTGTAGGTGTAGTCCACGGTGTATATAATCAAGGTTGTAACTCGGTTGTCTTTTGGTTTAATACAGTGACATAATCTGAGGGGAGGTAAATGGATGTTTCGCCAATGTATCACAAGGTCTCATATGAACCACAGACGGTAGTTGAAGAAGAGGGGCATTTTGCCAAATGCCTAATATCACATGGCAGAATTAGAGTACATGCAATGAGAAATTGATTAGTTGGGGTTTTATGTCCTGTTCAACTGCCAGGGTCAACTGATGGAAATCCCTCAGCATTGCACTAGTGGGTGTCGAACCTACACGGGAGGTAAAAGACTGTGATTAGTTGCCAAACTTGCTAACCCACTAGGCAACTGAGGACCTCTGAGAAATTGACAAGAATGTATTTCCTGATTATATTAATATAACTTTAAAATATTGTTAACTTATGCTCACATTACTGCTACTCAATTTTAGGGTTATGCCCCAACACACAACAGGGTGTGTGACCTAAGGTTATAGTAATTTTGTATGATGTTTCATTCTGTCATGTACTGCCGCAATTCTGTCAGTTATCTTCCCATACTGCACCATTCCCTGCTATTCAGCAGCTTTAAAATGTCCAATGTTTTTCCCTAAACTAGGCCACATCAAAGGGAATCTCCCATAAGTTGCCATAACTGGAAGATTTTGTCCCATCATATGTGTAGCTGTGGTGCTGCTTTCCATTCCAATTCTGTGCTATTCCGTCATTTTCTGTGGCTATTCTGTTATGTAACTATATTACATCTCTGCTGTGTAAACTTTGGCCATTGTCATCTCCAATTTTCATTCTATCCATTATCAAAACTGTAGCTACAGATGTGTAGCTGGATTTACATAATGAATTAAATTATGTGGTCAACAGTGTGATATTTAATAAAATATTTGAGCATTTTTGTAAAAACTGATTATAATCTGTTGGTAAGAATATTACTGTTTTAGCTGTAAGCTATGCAGAAAAAACAACAACTTTTTACTGAGAGTGAAATAAGAAGAAGACAAATTTGTATCCCTTGATGCAAATATTCAGGGTTTTTTTTGCACTGGTAATTTTTATTAGAATCTTCACAATTTTAGTAGAACTAATCACTAGGAGTGTGCCATACATCTTTTTCAATCATAATTCAGGCTTAAACTCAAAGGAAAATGGAATTCTATTATGGCTTGACAAAAAAATCAGGAATGATCCTTATAATAAGGTTAAATGGACTTAAGCACGCAAGTCATTTGTAAAGATTTCATTGTCAAAATAGGCTTTTCTTAAGAAAGACTCTTTTCTCTTGACAAGGGGAGGATAATAAGAAAAGTACCTGACTGACCTTTCTTCGCATAGAAAAGAAAATTTTTTGAGTGATAAACTTTAAAAATATATATACTTAAGAAAGGTTAGTTTACAATCATTATCCACCACTCTGTTTGAATAATAAGTAAAATAAGTTCATGTTTACCAGCAGAATGCCAGAAAGAAATCATCAGTGTGAAATATATCCATATCACGGGGCACCAGTGAATATAGAAATTACTTTGTCATTTCTAAAGGGATTTTAATGTGTCCATAGTGAGTTGCGCTAGACAGTAAACAACAATTAACCCATTTTAATTTCATGGTATTTATTTATTTAATAATGATGTTTTACATCTATGCCTAATGCCTTTGTATCAGTTATGTTGTGATGGGAAGTTAGAAGGGTGGAGGAAGATAGTACATACAGTCAGTCAAGTTTTTTTTTACTGTATACTGGAAACCAATCACAAGCAATTACCAGCCTACCCACTTGAGGTGTAAGCTGGATTCGAACTCCGATCTCAGAGGTGGGAGGCGAGAGTGTTACCATTCTCCCTAGATCTGCAATAAAACAGACATATTTCATATAACTAGACATTAGTTAATTTAGATAAAAAAAACATATCTCTTATTAACTCACACATCAGCTATACATTAAAACACATAGATCGCAGGATTGGGGAGGTGAGTGTGTTACGACTGTCACACCGTGGTCCCTTGGTCCCAATATAATTGGTTGTGAATCTACCCCCAAAATTATCAGCTCAATGTTAGATTGAGACCTGACTGCAGTAAAAATTTGAGATGGATAGATGGATTATCCTTCCCGAATATAATGGGGAAAACACCCCATTGACATGTACGAAAAACATACTTCACGAATGTAGGCACCACAGGAAACAAAGATGGCAATTTAATACATGTTCATATTATGTTGTCATCTTCAATTGTGATGTATTGTTTCCTTAAAATGTCTAATGAGGGATGTTTTTATATATACTTTTTATCCCACATCCTTTAAAGGATCTGCAGGTGGCAGAGTGGTAACACTCTCGCCTCCCACCTCTGAGGCCGAGGTTCGGTTCCCGGCATGGCCTCAAGTGGGAATGCTGGTAGTTGCTTGCTGTTGGTCGGCAGTTTACAGTACAGAACTCGGACGAACTGTATGTACTGGTTTCCTCTGCCCTTCCAACTACCCGTCGTGATATGACCTGTACAGTGTTGAAAGCGACATAAAAACCCCAAATAAATAAACAAAATTAAAGGATCTGTGGTTATTGTTTTTACCTATGGCGTCCGGTTGGGCACATGGATAGGTGGTGGGAAGAACCTTGTATTGTGTTTGATTTTTATACTCAGTGCAATATATTTATATACTACAGGACTCAAAGCGCTATTTGACCCATTCAATTGAACAAAGTACAGTACAAGCTCTCAAGGGACTTGCATTCCCCTAACTGAAAGACCGCCATTTTAAATTGTCATCCGAGCCACTATGTATCTGTCTGTACCTGGGTTCGAACTCACTTTCTCTGCACTCCTAGGCGAGTGTGTTACCTGCTAGACCACAGTGGCAGTTGTCACGGTGATATCTCAGAAACTTAAAGTATATGAAGTTCAGACTTAGTGCAGCCATTGGTTGGGATGAATAGGTGTACAGTATCATAGTGTGACCTTGATCTGACCTTTCACCTTACCACGATGACCACAACCTTCAATTACTTTTCACTAATCGTTACATTCTATTCGAGATTTAAATTTTCACTAGGAATTAATTTTCACTGTCCAACCTCATTAGCTAAAATAGCTAAAAGTAATACATAGTGAAAAATTTCAACTTACACAGTATTTAGAATGATTTCTATAATAGGGTTAAA
Organism: Sabellastarte sp. h YS-2021; assembly: GCA_964017235.1. NCBI lineage: Eukaryota > Metazoa > Annelida > Polychaeta > Sabellida > Sabellidae > Sabellastarte > Sabellastarte sp. h YS-2021. Next base: position 79,299,908 of record OZ024935.1, on the reverse strand, counting down.
TGGATAAACTCGAAAAACTATTCATTGTCAAAATATGTTGGGGAAAAGACTTTTATCATATTTATATTTTATTTGAAACTTAACAGAAAAGTGAAGCCAAAGTACAGATAATATTTTTGCTGTAATGTTATTTTGTACACAGTGCCTCTTTGTTTGTAACATTTCTGGGGGTTTATTTATAGCTAAGGCCTTAAAATTCAGTGACAGTCTTTTTATTAACAATCATATAAATTAACAAGAACACTCAGAGAGTGCATACGTTCACCAAGGAGATTATGTAATGGGGACTGTTTGTTTGTTTGTTTTCAAAATAACTCGGGAAGTCATGTGTTGACTTTTTGATGTAATGACATTTTTCAGGAAAAGTTCACAATAGTACAATGATGAGATGATTAGATTTTCGTTGCTGATCCGGATAACCATCTGGATCCATTAATTGTTTAAAGGATTTTATTATTATTTCCCTCATAAACAATATTGGAGTTGTTGGGTCTTGGTAAACTTGTGCACTCTCTGAGTGCTCTTATCCACATAAGGAATTAAAAAGTCATCATAGCTGATGAAGTATTTCACTTCTTAATTATCTACACATGAAGCAGGCTGAGTCAGGAGAACCACATGTGTGTTCCCTGCCAGTGGTAAATGATAACTGACAGGACTCTCACAGGTTTCTTTTTAGTTTGTTTCTCTTTTTACATATCTCACTATGCCATTACAGACAACACCACATTCCTCTGGGAGTCATAATGTTGTCACTGGAATTCCAAGTATTTCTGATTAGGGAGCGGTTATTGCCTCATAAAACTTAACATTGGGGAAATTTGTTCTAAGTGAAGAAACAGGATCATTTTTTTCATAATTCTCTTATCGCCTCCGTCAAGGAGGTACTAAATTCATGATTATTTGTTTGCCTGTTTTTCTGTTTGTTTGTTTGTTTGTTTGTTAGCAGGATATTGCTATTGCTACTGCTTGGATGCACATGAAAAATTGAGAAGACGGGACTTGGTCCAACTTAGCTGCCATTAAATTTTTAGAGCGATCCGGATCACTGCGTGGATACAAAAAATATCAAAAATCCAGATTTGTGCTTTAGAAAAAACAGATAGGGTTCTGACATAAACTATCCATGCTTTGGCGGGGGCTTATTGCTCTCCGACAGCTCTTGTTTGCTATTAGTTTCCATTGATTTTCCCTGTCTTCTCCCTGTCATGATAAGTCCAATACAATGGCTTGAAATCACTATTAAATAGAAACCAAATATATATATATATATATTCATTAAATTCATCCCATGACTAAAATAAAAGTGTACAAGTATACATGGTGTTATTTAGCTTAAAAATTACTAGACAATTAATACGTATTTAAGTGAAGTTGATCATTATTCTTAGCTACCTTCCGTTAAACCTTAGCTTTGCAGTGACAATCTGATTTTCATAGGGCTTTTTTTGTTGTTTCACTATATTTAGTATTCTGGAAGAAACTATATCTAAATCATATCGTCCAACATTTCTTATGGAGGTCCCTCACAGCCTATTATGGTTTAAGATAGGTTTATGATTTGAAGTAATAAAAAAAATCCACGATTCATGGTATAGTTTGCAATTAGGTTTATTTGGTGTTCCTGATGAATAAGATGTTTTCCTAATAATTTCCTGATTGGCATTGCCATCACCTCAAAGATTTTTCTGATAGGTTTGCAATAGTTTCCCAATCCATCCGATTGCTTTACTATCACTGTATGATGGAAAAGATTGCTTTGCAACTGTAAGATAGGTTTGAGACTACTGCAAACTAAAAAAGATGGCCTTAATAGGTTTAAGATGTTGGGAGAATTGGGAGAGGTTTGCAATAAATTCAAACAGTTTAAAATTATTATAAACTGTTCCTTCCTGATGGTCTCAAGAGTGATGTTATTGCATACCAATCGGGAAACTCCATATTTTCCATACATGACAGGTTTACAATGACTTTAAGATCATTAAGATGTATAAGATTCAATTGGGAGCAGGTTTTAGGATATATTGCAGAAATGGAACAGTCCCATAAGCAAGTTTGGCATTTCATTACAGCCTGTCACCTTTGTGTGGTTTGGATTCCAACAAGAGGCAATGCTGGGGGTCCTGCCCAAATATGATCCTGGCTATTGAATCAGACATCAAAAGCAAAATTTAACTTTGTCAACATTTCAACATGTTATTTGTTCAGAAATAGTTTGTCATGTACCCTGGACAGTACATTTGAAGCAGTAAATTATTGCAATCAACAATTTTTCATTTTAAAGATGTTATTTTAACCATCTAGATTTCCATAAATATTTGCAAGTATCAATGCCCCAATCTCTTGGTTTTGAAACAGATTGTGGCTTGCTAAAACAAACATATTCTTATAATAACGGATTCCTTTCTAATCCTTTGGATGGTTTCACACGGGGTCTTAGACTTAGCCAGTCTTAGGCTAAATCTATGTCTTGGCTAAGTCTGGAACCTCACAGAGCATGATTTAGCTAAGACCAAGTTAAGACTGGTTTATCAAATAATTACAGTGGTTTTCTGCTTTATGTGACCATTTACTTCTTGCCTTGTTTAATGCCTTTTTTTATCTCAGCAAAAGTTATTCATACTGATATTGATATACCTACTTTAGGGAGGTGATCTATACAGTTATACTTTATATCATCTATGACTCTACGGACGTAATAGCATCCATAAATTCAGTATATACTGAACAATAACAATAGTCTAACTTTATAACCTTGCACCTAAGATGTAATTCCAACATTAGCATGTCCGCAGTTATGAACAGAAATATAAGACTGAAAAAAACATTATGGCACAAAGTGGACACTCAAAAACTCACCATCAGGCCTACTAAGAGAAAAGACCACTTACGATCTCATACGGTCAGGAGGTCAGTCTGCCTATAGAATTACAAGTAGCCTGTGACCAAACTCCTCAAAAACAACCTCTACTCATTTTTTAAGATCCCAACACCCCTGACATCAAAATACCACCTAAAAAGGTAAAAAGTGCACTGCACCGCACAGCGGCGCACCAGCGCACAGGTGCAAAAAAACCGGTGCATTTGCACTTCTAAAAAGTACCTCAGGGGAGGTCTTAGCCATTTTTCACCAGCTTCTGATGAGAAAGTTCAATATATTACAAAGCTTTCGAAACACAATACATAAAGTAATGCATATTGTTTAAGGCACATATACCACAATATCATTTGAACGAGTTTAAGAGTTCATCAGCACATCAGAACAATTTTTTTCTGTTTATTTTGTACTTTATATCATCCATTTTAGATTATGAAGTTCAGAATAGTTTATAGTAGTCATATTTAAAGTATTATTCACAAAAGTTAGGCCCATTCCCAGGTGAATTTTTAAGTTAAAGCCCCGTACTTAGTCATGGCTTAGATTTAACTGCTTCTGAACTCTGCTGAATGCCATACCACAAAGTTTGGAATACACTATAAACTTTATAACACTTAAATATATATAATGTCAACTGAGATGGGCTGTAACTTTTAGCACGTTGATACTAAATTCTTACCAGGTCTTATATATATGTTCATGACGTTAATTGTGCTTTAAAACAACATGTTAAGATTTTTAATAAAAAATCAATCACATGGAGTATCAGGGGAATGTTTTTAGAGATTGGTATCCAGTACTTTGCTTAAATAACAAGTACTTTAAGTCTTTAGAAAGAATGCAAAAATAACTGTGAAACATACCCATACACACAATTAAAATATCAAAAATTTTAATTTGAGATTTCTCCATCACTAGTTCATATGTTTTATTGCATCAATAAAGCGATCAGAAGCTCTGTAAACCTACCTTTGTAATGATGTACATAATATATTTGGAGTTTACATAATATAAAGAAATATTCATGAAAAATTAACACTTTTTTGCATATGTAATGCTACTTATGCAAGGTAATTTTTAAGACATTCATTAGAATTAATTTTCACTAATGGCTAGTTTCTACTTCAAATGTTAAAAGAAATTTAAAATTTCACTAGGAATTAATTTTCATTATCCAAGTTCATTAACTAAAAAAGGTAAAATTAATGTCGAGTGAAAATTTCAATTTAGAACAGTATAGCTTTTCAATGTAGAATTCAAGCATTTATTATCTTATAGGTTCATCGACTTTGTCTCATGTGTGATAAACATAATCCTATCAATTCTGAGCGGCCTTGGCTCACAGATCAGAGTTCTAATCCCCGCCCCACTTCAAATGGGACAGCTGGTATTTACATGTTGGTTTGCAATACAGAACATTGACCAACTATATTTCTTCCATACCAACTACTCATCACAATATAAATGATACAATGGTAGTACATGTATGTGTGGTGTAAAACACTGAATAAATCCTTTCTATTATGATCTTTGTCCCAAATAGAAAGGAGCTTGACCCCTTAAACACACTTTATGGCAAAGATTAAATCAAATTCATACCCAATTCTATCCTATTTTTAAATTGCATTTATTTTGTCACAAGTGTCCAATATCTTTCACAGATGGGCAGTTGTACTGCTCTATGATTTTTGACCATATATAGAAACCTTTTTCTATACATTTCCAAAGAAACAACTACATTTATTTTTAACTAAAATGATCATTAAACCCCCAACATACACAACAGAAATATAGCAGTGAAAAGTAAGGATATTAAACAAATTGTATTGTTTAGTGTATTTATACTCAGTGCAATATCTCCATATACTACAGGACTCAAAGCTCTATTAAACCCATCCAACTGCACAGGTACAGACCCCAACTCTCAAGTAACTAGCATTCCCCTAACTGGAAGATAGAGACTCAAGGATGACCATTTATCAACGTCCTTGAGGTTCTTTAGCATCTGAGGATAGGACCCAATGACAGAGGACCACCATTTTAAGTAGTCATCCGAGCCACTATGTATCTGCCTGTACCTGGGTTTGAACCCACATCTTCTGAGTTCCTAGACAAGTATGCTACTCGCTAGGCCACAGTGGCAACAAGATCAAACAACATCTTTAAAATTACAAACTAAGGAATGGGCGTAATTTAAACAGGTTAATAGCCTCGTATGTGTCCAATATTTAACCCCATAAACAGTCCACCATTTTCAAATATTGGACACTTACTTGGTCATTAACCTACACTTAATGAAATAATGCAATGGGTTTTCAGATTAGGTCTGTCTAACAACATGTCTTGCATTTTCTACCACACAGTCTGAAACCTCCAAACAATTCACACTCTTCTTTCTAGTCCCTAATGTCCCATTTCAACATCCATACTTGGTATAGGGGGTCTCTTAATGGCTCATTGACTGACAATTATCTCAGTCACTTTTGTAAGATTCCTTCTGATTTCAATCAGGTTTCACACCTTCCGGTTAATTTAACACAGTCTGTAACTTTGAAGCTATGCATTCATGGGCTTGCCCCTTGCCAATGCTGGTAGGTTATTTGGCTTTCACGATAACCCAAATGAACACAGACACTCTCACAAAATCAATTGAAAACATTTAAGTGTTAGATAGTTGTTAAAAGTATTTGTATTGTTCTAATTCTAAAGTCCTTTGTGCACGGAACCAATGCACTCTGATTACAATGACCTATGATAAAAACACTTTTCACACTAAAGAAAGTAATGAAAAAAATGTTCAAAACTAGACCAGAAATAAGGAAAATCTGTTAATTACCTCTGGCAAGGAGGGTATGTTTTTGGTTGTGTGTATTTCACTGTTTCTTTGTTTTTAATTTAAAAAGACGGATTTCAATGAAATGTTCAGGTAAGGTCGAAAACAGCACAAGGGAAATATTATTTGATTTGGTTGGCCATTCAGATCAACTACTGGGCCACAAACCACCCAATTTTTATTTTTTATTTTTGGGGGGAGGGTTGGGGTCGTTCTGGCTGTTTTATCTGTTTTAAAGAATTCACATCAGTTGGGTTGACACACTCTATATGGACAGACTCACATATTATCAAACTATGTTTCCATACTGGGTGAAGGGAAGGGGGTAGAGGAGGGGGTGGGGCTATCAGGGCACAGGATTGAAACTTTGCTCTTAAATTTGATCTGACCTTAACTTGATATTTTGACTTGCCACTGTATATTGTGGGGTATCTTGAACTTTGCTCTTAAATTTGATCTGACCTTAACTTAATATTTTGATTTGCCACTATATATTGTGGGGCATCTTAAACTTTGCTCTTAAATTTGATTTGACCTTAACTTGATATTTTGATTTGCCACTATATATTGTGAATCTATTTGAGTCAAACCCGTATTCGTAGATCAGTTGCTTAATACTATCAATTTCGAAGGTGGTGGCTTCAAGTTTGAATCCTCATTTTATGAAGTCGGTAATTATTTGTAGAAAACTGGTGGCTTATAGTTCTTAAATTTTGCCATCTATATCATGTCTTTTCTGTACAGTATATTTATACTCAGTATAATCTTTCCTTGTACTACAGAATTCAAAGCACTATTGACCTATCCGACTGGACAAGTACAACCCAAGCTATCAAGTGACTGACATTCCACTAACTTAAAGACAGATGCTCAAGGATGACCATGTATCAACGTCCCCATTCTTTTCTAGCCTGCCATTTGGAGAAAGATCCAATGACAGATGACTAACAGTTTTAGTGGTCATCCATGCCACTATGTATCTACCTGGGTGTGAACCCATATCCTCTGTGTTCCAGGGCGAGTGTGTTATCCACTAGGCCACAAGTACATTATTTTCTCCATGATGATGTAACCTATATAATCTGTTTAATACATTATCAAAATGGAGTAGATCAAGGAAACAAACCAGACATATAGCTGGATTGACATTTCAAGCAGTAATTCAAACATTTAATTTTTTTCTTCGTATGAGATAACACTCAGATTTGCCCTTTATAAAACAGCACATCCATCTTTTATTTCATCAGGTATTTTATGATTTATGGAAAACACATTTTATACAGTAAACAAAGAAACTTAAGCTTTACTACTACAAGTTGCAGACGCAGGAAAAATCTAGAACACTTGAGCCCGATTTGTAACCAGCCACATTTTGGGTTCTGGTTCAGCACAAAGGTTATATATCACTGAATCATTCATGTCAAATTGTGTCAATGTGACTTTGATCCTCTCTGAAGTGGCTGAAACATAGCAAAAACTCTTAATAAAGAACAAAGTAACCTCCTTAATGAAAAAAATGTCATTAAAATATAATATGTATGTTACCAGTGCTCTTTCTCAATTCATATTATGATCCAAATTCCCTTGAATTTTTCTTAGGTAAAATTCTTAATAACTTGATCATCAAACCACATGAAAGACTAATGCTTAATAATATACCTGATCAATAGGATAAACATATCTAAAAAAAAATATATATATATATAATGAAACAAACATATATGTAAAACAATAACCATTCCGACAAATCACAATATTATTGCCTTAAAGACAAACTTCTACATCCATATTTTTTACATCCGACATATGTAACCCATCAGTCTTTTTCTTCCCACAGACATGCTGCTTAAGTCAAAATATCCTTTGGTGTTTGCAATAATTTTTATCTAGTTTAACCAATTAGGTTGCAGAGTGAAAATCAATCTCTGGTGAAAATTTAAATCTGTGGTATCCTCTATATCTAGACCCTGGACATTGAGTATAAAGCCACTAGGGTGAATTTAAAATAGAAGTTAAATCTGTGTTAATAATTTAGTTGGACCAATAGTCAAAGTTAAGCTTTTGGGTCCCATTCAAAATAGCCAGACATCTTCAATAGCAACCTGGGTCCTGAGGGGTCTAGTGAGTTAGCAAGTATGGTATCTAATCACAGGCTGTCACCTTTGCTTGGGTTTGACTATTACAAGTGACAATACTGAGGATTTGTCCCAGTATGACTCTGGCTGTTTAATGGGATGTTAAACCCAAGCTTTGGCCTTTGTCTGACCATCTACGAAATATAGTTCCCTTGGATTTAGAAATTGCTGAATTTTTTTTTGTCCAGCTAAAAATACCAACTAATGCAATATCCCTGAGGCACCCTATTTAGCCAGAACAACTTGATTAGGCAGTTCCATCACCAGCAAGGAAAACCTAATGCAGGCTTCAGACTGGCTGTATTCACATTGGATGATCAAGTTACTGCCACTCATTACCTCACAGTGTAAACAGTAGAAGAGGGTGTCTAGCCTGGCATTTTGATTATTTTGCTCATATATATTGTAGTGCTTTGCAAGACACAGAGGCATTGTAAAAGTTAGGTTTTCTCATTTCTTTCAACAGCTGGGACGAGCTACTGGCTTTCACCGTGTGCCATCAAAGTCAAATTTAGGGTAGTCTGGTTCCCTTTACTCTGTGAAAAGGGTCCTGTATCAGCCACCATTTTGGATAATTACAAATGGAAGTTACATTTAGCAAAAGTACAATGAAAAGATTTTTTTCCTCCACATATACGATGTAAATTTTGATGGATATCACATTATTATTGTACAGTTTTATCGGGTGATACTTTAATAAAGTTTTCTTAAACAGAAAGTATAATGTTTGAATGATTAAATCCTTCATTAGCACTCAGAAAATACGATTTTCCCTTTTAAAAAAATTATCATATATCAAGTATTATTTTATTTCTTTGTCTTTATTTCTTGTTCAAATTCCTATTTTGTATTATTAAGCTAATCTAAACCTAAATAAAACATATAAAATAATTTAATTTAATTTTTTAAATTATTAAAGTTCCTGATCCATAACCCAAAATGCATTGCACTTCAGACCGTCTATCTGAACTGAAGACTGTAGGTGATACCAGGCTTTATTTTAATTCTAATTCTAATTGGACTTTTATAGCGCTTGATCTCCCATATTCGAAGGGGACTCTATGGTGCCACAAAACCAAAACAGTCAACCAATTTCAGTATCCAGGGACAGAAAAAAGACCAAGCACCAGATAGAACTCCAGGGGTGAGTAAGACTAAGGTGTGTATGGCACAATGTACAGGTAGGTTTTGAGCTGCTTTCTGAAAGAGGTTAGGGAGTGGGATGCACGAATCTCATCAGTAAGAGCATCCAAAGACTGGGTTCATCAAAAGCAAGCCTATAAATAATCATGTAAACTGTTGTCATGAGTAAGTTAGAGTAGGGTTTAACGTCAATTTCAAAAGCTAGAGTTTTTTTTCTTTTTCCAAAAAGACACAGCCAACTACATAATATTTTTGGCCTATATAAATATACTAGAACATTAAAATGCAAATCACTTAATTTAGGGGATGGGAAAGTATAGGTATGGAGGTGTTTTTTTGTAAAATACTCTGTCAGTCTCTGTCTCTTAGGTTATAGATTCCAAGATTTGCCAAGGTTGATGTTCTGCTGGTGAAATATATCATGTTTAGCATATTTTTTACATGCCCAAATGATCCACTGATATACAGTACGATTTGTGATACATTTCTGTGGGCACTCTTAAACAAAATAAATCCATATGCAAAGAAGGGATGCCAAAAAGATGTCACATATTTAGGGGCACCTGTGAATATGTATAAAATGTTTCCCTGTCTGTGTGGCACCTTATGTAGGACAAATAAGGCTTATGGTAAATGACACAGCTTTTTATGCAACAATTCTAGACATCTTTTACTGATACATTTTGTGAATATGATAATCGGCCTAAAATGGGAATGTTTGCACTGAACTTGCACAGTTTCTTACAAAGAGAGTGGAATTTGAGAGGGCCAAGGTCAAGCAAAGTTATATGATTGTGAAGGTCAATTGCTTAACATGTAAAAGGTATTTACTGAATGTTGCTTTTCATGTATTTTAAATGAAATTGAAAAAAAAAACCATTTAATTTTCTTTAAAATATCTAAAAAATTGCTAAAGCACCAACATGTGAAAATTAAAATCTATGTGCCCATGGGGGATAAAACTCACCTTATTGCAGCACATTAAAATAGAATCAGAGATGCCAGTACCCTACAGCCTGGGGAAATAGTTTTCAACACCATGAGAAATAGAAGTAGTGAAATAGTACAAAGATTGTGATACTTCCAGAGCAGTGTCAGTTATATAAAGGTCCAAATAATGTTTAAGTAGAGAAAATAACGTCTAAGAGAAAGAAAATATAAGTAATAAAGTATGTATGTAGATAAAGTATTAAAACAACGCAATTAAATGGGAAGATGACAGCCTTAATCAGTAAACTAAAAATTATGAAGCTGTAAAATTTATTATTTGGATAATAATATATTTGTCATCAGAGAAACATGTCTCAAATATGGCATGTGATAACACTTTGTCAGAGCCAAAATGAAAGGTCACACCACGAAGCACACGTACACCCCCTAAACAGTGTCCCATATGTCAATCTTACAGAACCTTACAGAATCCAACAAAATTGTCAAACCTTACAGAATCCAAGAAATAGCCGGACAAGATTTTAAAACTCATGGTAACTATGACAAGGTCAAAGGTCATATCAAGATCACACCATGATGTTTCACACCTACAACCCCTAAGCCATGTCCCTACCAATTATCAACTTCCTACGCTTTACATGTACAGAGATATTGCCCGGACAACTTGTTTAAGGTCAAGGTCAATACAGCAAGATGAAAGGTCAAATCAAGATCTCGCCATGATGCTTCACAATACAACCCTTAAATAATGTCTGCCAAGTATCAACTTCCTACACCTTATGGTTTCTGAGATACAGCCCAGAAAAACTCCCCCCCCCCCAACTGCCTAACTGACCACCCACTTGAAAGACCGCCCACCCGTCATCCCAGTGCCCACCCGAACGCCTGCCCACCCATCCGGAAACCATGAGCGAAAACAATGACCCAGCAAGCGTACTACGGTAAAGAGTTGCCAACTAAAATTAATTATCCACAATAAAGCAAAACCATTGTAACCACCAACCTTTAATTAAAGGTCAAATGTTACATCATGCTTCAATGTTTTCCTGGTTAAACTAGAAAGCTTTGGTTCCAAGTGTAAAAGCGTTGTTCCTTGGTACTTCTTGAAGATTCCAGAGCAAGAAAGTATCTAACTAGTGTTTTAAAAATTTTAATATTTACCAAACTGTTCACATCTCATATATTTAGGAGGGTAGGTGCTGTTTGGCCCTTTCAACAGAGTGTTCCTTTTGGATGCATAACTCATGCATTCCACTTGGGCTTCTGGCTCTGGTTTTCCGTCCAATTCGTCCCCCACAGTTTTCCTCCCATTTCTCAGAATTTCAGCAAACCTTACTTCCTGACACTCCTTGGCACTTGGGTGCATTTCTTCCCCTGTATTCACATTGAATTGTTACCCATAACCGATACTTCTCAGTTAGATCTGACTACTGGCCAGCTATCAGATATATTTTAAATAAAATTTTTAATTTGACCTGGCATTTGACCTTTGCATCAAGTGGATCTTGGGTCACCGGGGCATTATAGCCCTGTTATAAAGCTTTCATTTTTAAATTGGCTTCTCTTGACCTTTTTCATTGACATCCAAGGTCATATATTTTCCATGGCTTTGAATCTTTAGTCTTGGCTATTTTCAGCTTTACAATGTGACCTGCGTAGTCTAGGCATGTATATTTAATGCCTTGCCCTATTTCTTATATTGGTTATTATTGTCTTCTGGTTGGAATTGAACCCAGGCCTTGTAGCTTATAATACTTTTTGTGTCCATGGTTAGACTAATGAAAGTAAGTAAGTATCAAAGTTCTTGCTATGTATGTAATTGTATAAATTGTGATCTGGCAACGATATTTTAGAATATTAAATAATATAAACCCATATGGTTCTCTTTGTTCTTCCAAGAGAGTGTAACTATATTTATCATTACTGCACCATTATTAGAGCTGAGGAATCTTTTAAAAATTTTTGGCTCATTGTATGCTTTACAGTAGGGCCAATATAGCATCTTCTGTGTCATGTAAGTGATTTCTAAATATATATGTGGAGTCCAAAATTTCAAATATCTGAGAGCCAAACTTTGTTTTCTTTGCAGTTATGGAGCAAACTATCAAACTTCTACAAATATTGTCACATGATTTTTTTTTATCGGAAATAAAAATGATGACGAATATTTGTATACATAGAAAGTTAACTAACATACTAACATATTTTGTTATTGGAAAATAGTAGCTTTTTAGTAGCTTTATAGTAAGTTTGTTATTTATATATGCATTTTGTGATTGAAGTTACATCAATTTACATATAATACAGAGTTTTCATTGCTGGTTTATTGTTAAAATGTATCATTTAATTTTGGTTTGCAACGAAAACAAATAAATTGTGTATTGTAAGTGAATAAATATTAAAAAAACTTTAAGTATATATCACAATTTAGTAAGTGCATTAAAATATTTACTACATATTGAATTAGTCAAAAGATCTATCAGACAAACGTAACTACCGGTATATAGAAAATAACACAATGGTATACTATGGTGTAATAGGATGTTAGCATAGTGAATTGGTCATACAGTGAAGTCAATATCTAATCTTATCTAATGTAATATGGACTTTCATAATGCTTAATCTCCATCAAATAACAGACTCTGACATAAAACAAGGTTAAAATCATTAGTCCAATGACACCGACAGGTCATACCAAAGGACAACAGGAGTAACGGAGAGGCTTGGGTGGATAGGCTTTTGCAAACATGTAAGTTCTGGGCTTTCTCCTGAAGGAGGCAATACACGTTTCATTGTGTATATTATCAGGAAGGTCATTCAAATTCCTCGGAGCATCAAAAGCAACACTATGGAAAAAGTGTTTGACTGACTTGTAGAGTTAGGAATGGAAAGTAGGAACTGTCGGGTATTTGCCGATCAGGTTAACTACGCCTGGTACTATAGGAGCAGCTGCTTAGAGAAAAAATGGTCGAAAATAGCAAGGAGAACTAAATTTATTAACTAGTGTTGCTGTTTTGAACATGCAGTGGTAACTAATAGGCAGCCAGTGCCGGGTGGATGTAACATAGGCATACTTTCTATGATTTGTGACAATACGAGCAAGACTATTCCATGCAACATACTACCGGAGCCTGAAATGCACTGAAGACCCATCAGAGAACAGAACCCTGCAGTAAATGACCAGACAATTGACAAGACTATATACATCCAGAGATAACACAGATATGAAACCTAAAAGCTATCAGCCAATAACGGGGGGGGGGGGGGGGGGGGGGGGGGGGGGGGGGGTAGGGGGTGAATTACATAAACACGGCATGGTGGAAATTTTATGATAATGTGGGCGATAATTGGTGTCAAACATTTGAGGATTCTAAAGTTATACAGCAGACAAAATAAAAATAAGAAAAGTTTTTTGAGAAACTAATTACATAACAACATACAGTAATGAAGGCAGTTAACAAACCAGCATGTTACGATGATTTTGATATTTTTCCAGAGATTGTTGAAACACAATATCCCCACGGATACATCCAAGAGATGGTGGGTGTGGTGTGGAAAGGCTCATTTTAAAATTTGAACTACCCACATAGAAGTTCCAATTACAGAAGAATAAAGAAAATGTTGTGAACCAAAATTCAAATCTGTATTTATAAGACCGTACAGAAAAGTACAGGCAGTTATATGCTGATTCCAAATTAATCATATATTCACATAATGATATATTTCATAAAAAAAGAGAAATCTTATCAATGTGATAAACCTATCTTTTACACAGCTGTTATTTGATAAATGCGCTGTTGCTCAAAGTACAATTTCAAAGAAATTTCATATCAATGTAGAAAAAAAATATAAATACAACACAGTTTTCCATACATTATTCAACCTTCACCCAACAGACGTACTGCCACGGTTTATTTATACTCCATGGTCAATACTGACTCTGAATCTTTACAAAACTCTTATTAACCATTGCAAAAATCGTAAAGGCTTTGTCTGTGTCATATGGATGCTGCTTATTTCTATTTTGAGGTGAAGTGACTCAGACTACATCTTTCTGCAATTTCTGTAAAGCATCTTGACCAAGGGTACAATCTCCATTGAATAGGGAATAGGATTGAAACACAGACCTATTATTTTATAGTCCAAGACCTTTTAACACAGAGGCCAAAATGATCACCATTGGATTAAATAAATGTATTGAGAAATAAATCCCAGCAAAATGTGTAATTTCTCTAGGCCCCTGTTTGATTGGCTATGCTATTCAAACAAAAGCTTTTACGTGCATAGGGCTTGCATGGTTTATAAATAATTTGCAATTATTTTCTCATATTTTCAAAATCCTCTGCACTGATTTAACTCTGTCATAAAACGTCTGGGTCACAAATTTTGCAATTAGTTTATTTTCACTAATACTCCTGAGGTATTTTTTGCAGGTTTCTGGAGTTATCCTAAATATTCCCTTTTTCAAACACATGTTTCTATAGTGGTTTACCTGGCCATAGTTCACTCCTAACTGCAATGTGGAATTTTGAGACATGATGGAACATGCATGGGAATATCCTCTGATGCACATCCGAGGATTAATGAAGGTTTTCGGTTGTGTTCCGGTGAGAACACTTTTCACATAATTAGTCACTGTTAAATTCCACCTACTTATCACTTGTTGTGATTCCTGCAAAATTATCTGAAAAAATGCCAGAGAAGGAAAAACCACTTGCGCAATTGGCTTATCAGAGGATAGTCTTTTTATTATCTCACCATAACTTGTATAAGGTTCTTTAGGTACAATGATTTCATCAAGATCTGTATAGACTATGTACTCATATCTGTACATGTTCCTGTACATGCAGTCATGGAAGCCTGTTCGCATGGCAAATTCAACAGATTCTCTGTTATTCGGGTCTATACCAGAAATTGGTGGAATCTGATGGTATATTCTCAAAATGCCTTTCCCCACGTAATAGTCCAGCACCCTTCTGAAAGCAGCACTAGTTTGCATTGTGCCGTGATATAAATTAAACTCACCAATCCCAAAAGCCAAACCCATTTCAATCCATTCTACCATGAACCTTGCTTCCTTGTCACTGACATAGCCAAAGAGTATGCCATTAGCATTGCACTGACCAAACTGATGCAGAAATTGGCCTGTGTTCTTTGGATAGGTTACTGGTAGGTAGACCTGAACATCTATGCATGGTTCAGCAGAGAAAGATACATGTGTTACCCTATCTTTGAGAAATGATGGTACATTACATGTTAATAACATCTGATAGTAGGTTGTTTTGTGAATGACTCGAATGCTGAATGGCGTATCTGGAACTATACTTCCTGTAATGAAGTAAGGATGTTTCTCTTGCTCTATCCAGAAGTAACAATAGATTCTTTCTTCAAGTGCTTCTTTGGAAGAAGGGTCAAGGACAAGAAACAGTCTAACGGCATGCTCACCTACAGAATGCATCAATATATACATATGGTGAATGCTAAATGTGGTATTTGTAATTGTGGGTATTAAATATTGATGATGACAAATACAAATGCAGTTGGTGTAACTAATATAACAATGGCGCAAACTATCAAGAGTCTGATTTTTACTTCATACTAGCCATTTTAAATGTTTTTATGTTGTGTCACTTTGGTTTACTCCGATGCAGGGTTATCATATTCAATAATATCTGCCATGGTAACTCACTTTACATGTGTTCAACCCAAGTAAATGCAAAGATTCAGTAGTTCGGACAACCACTTAAAATGCCGATCTCTGTCATTGGGTCCCATCCCCAGTGGCAGGCTGAAGAACCTCAAGGATGATAAATGGTCATCTTTGATCCTCTTTCTTTCAATTAAGGGAATGTCAGTCCCTTGAGAACTTGGGATTAATTTCAATTACCATGACCAGGACGCCAACCAGTGGCAGATTGACCAGCCAAACTTCTATCAGTACTCACTTGTACACATGAGTGATCTTTGAAAAAAGTGCAAAAATATCTTGCCCAACAATGACCAAGGCTCAAACCCCAGACCTTCCACTCTGAAGTCAAACACCCTAACTACAAGTCTGCAGAGATTACCTCTAGTATATCAGTAGAAATAGTCGCTTGGACTTCTCAAGATGTTATGAGAATATGTACAATGAGAAAATAGTCTATACAAATTTAGACTATGAATCAGAGGCTCAAGCCACAAGATTGGAGCTGTAGACGTTTCAGGTTTCTGGGCTGAATTGTGGTGAATTTATTAATTTAAACCGCAAGAACATATTAGGTGTACTACCCATCTATCACAGAGTATTGAGACCAGGTTTTAATTTTGTTCTGGAATTGCTGAGTTTTAAACTCACTAAGTTGATTTCAAACTCAATTAATGGAATCTTAAAATTGGTAAACGTTTTGCAGTCAAGTTTAAAGTCGGGTTTCCATTCAAAAGTGAATTTATTGGCTATCAAAATGATCATTTGTGTTTACTTACAAAACGAATTATTCTGGCCCATTGAAGGCCCATATGCAACAATGACAATATGATTTGATCTAGTTACAAAGTTCAAACTCATGTAACATACATTGTCAATTGGCACAAAAGAGAGTAGGAAAACCTCCTGCATGACATAGACAGAAAAATATATGGAAATGACAATATTATTCAACTGCGTGGCACTAGTATTGTTAATTGTCATGACTGATATATGTTTTTTGTATATTTCTAATGAGAGATGTTTTGCTTTTATACTAAACCATTCTGTATGATTTCTGAATTAAATAAGTCCAAATTTAGAGAGAGTTTTATGCCCCATGTCTGGACTATTGTCTTCAGTCTAAAGAAGGCTCTTGTTGGATTTTATCGGTTTTGGTCATATGGTCATATAATTTTCTTGCTTACTGGATATTATTTATCTAAAATTTCTAAAAGTGTTGAATTATTCCCATCTGTTTCTGGGGCAAACCTAATGATTACTTTGCTAGTCCTTTCTCTTGATAAATCACAAACTGTGGCTGCATACCTCAGGCTGTTGAACTTTACCATACAAGTACTGTTAAATTTTTGGGCTTAGTTTTGGTGAAATATTTACTCTCGACCTCAGTCGCCCATCTAGTATTTCATATTCTTAGTTTAATTTTGATGAAGCATTCACATTGAACTTTAATGGCCCTTCTAGTATTTCATGCACTTAGTTTAATTGTGGTGAAGCATTCACTTTGAACCTTCTTGGCCCATCTAGTATTTCATATACTTAGTCTAGTTTTAGTGAAGCTTTCACTGTGAACCTTAAAGACCCATTTAGCATTTTATATATTTTAATTTGAATATCTCAAACAGCAGATCTGTTGTACCTTTAGCCTTTTTATTATATTACTCCCCTAATATTTATGTAAATACATTACCGCTTCTGTGTCTCTCTTTGGGGACTAAAATACCATAGACTGTGAGTACACACAAGAGTTTAACCTTCACCATAAATGGATTGTTAAATGTGGCAAATGATCAAATCAAGTGCCTGCTGTACCATATAAAGTCAAAAGTAGAGTCTCTGCAAACTGTACAATTGCACTAATTGTAGTATTATTTGGTGCATGATTCCAACTCTGTAGACAGACATTTATGCATGAGGTATTTTTTATAGTACATACCATAAGTACATGCATAATGGCCAATTATTTGTATGCTTTGCCCCAGTCATGCTTCTAGTTGCATTCACTACATTTATCAGCAATTGAGGTAGATCTGGACTGAAATTTCTTATTCTTTTTATTTTAATAGTTTGCACTTGAACATTGTGCATTGATTTGACATTACTTAGATTTTTACTGTGACCATAATTACCATCAAGACAAAATGCTCTTACCAAATGAAGTTTAACTTTATTTCTGGTGATACTCATTGCCATATACTTACGTTTCATCTGGACTGAACATTCCAGATTTTTTTTATTATAATATTTTGCACTATCTGCATTTGAGGATTGTGCATTGCTTTGGCATTATTTGAATTTTACTTTGACCTAATTGTCATGAAGACAAAAGGCTGTTGCCAAATGAATTTATTTTTTTTTCTTTTCTTTTTTTGGGGAGGGGGGGTATTGATTCTCATGTACTTACCTTTCATGATTGCCCTGTTGTCATAATATGCATGCATTGAGTACACTGCATCATCACTGCTATTAGATTTAGTCACTTTTGCTACCTGCCATATCTCCTGCCTTATATCTAGCTTTTTTGGTCTCAAGACTGAGCCACACTGGTTGGAAGTAAATTTTTTAAATCCAGGGCTTTCTTTAAAATTCTCTTTTTCTTGAACACCATAGTAAACATACAAACAAATGAGGATTGATGTACAGATGTAAATGAAGTATATGGCTACAGATTTTACTTTATAAGCCATTTTATATATTACTTATATATCTATGTATCCTTTTGTTAACTCGTGGATAAGTTTTTAACACAAAAATTACCTGAGTGGTGCGTATTTTAAAACTTTATTACTATAAAAGACAAAGTAATGCACCCAAATGGTTATTTTACTTTTATTATCCAGAACTTTGTTTCAATAACAAGTGGAATAAATCAATAATATCAAAGTAATAGCAGATACTAGCTTTGCAACATATCCATAACTCCGGGAACCAGTTAATAATAAGAAAATGAATTTTTAATTTGGGATTTCTCCACCTTTTCTGCATAGATTTCAATGCAACAAAATGAGTAGAAGCTCTGTTAATGTTAACCAAAAGTAGCCTTTCTTCAGGCCACAAATAAGGCACACTTGTGCCGATGCATATATATCCAAGTAGTTGCAATGAGTATTACACAATAGTATACACTGCCTTTATCATCAATGTCATAAAGATATCATAAAACATAAGTATCTACTATCTATTCTAGTGTAAAGACATGAATACAAAGCTACAAAATTACATTTGAAAAAAATACACTTAGTGAGAAAATGACATGTGCATAAGGTTAAGCCCATCATAGAAGTAATTATATTCACATCCACCATTTTGTCTATTAAGAAAAGTATGATTGTTAAAATAGTGTTTATCTACAGTGCTATCAATATGTTTATGGCACGTTATTGTTCATGTTTGGCATACAGGGTGAAGTACCAAAAAGACTTTTCAAACCACTTCAAAGTTGCCATAGTAAAGACTTCTAAAATACCCAGATTTTTCTATTCATTTCTAGCCTCACTACCTGTATAATAGTGTAAAATATTTAATTAATCAGGGCTTATTTGTGCTTTTCGTATTTTAGAATTATCTGTTTGGTGCAATAAGTCTGGAGTTGTTTGGTTTCTTCTAGTGGCAGAAGTAATAGCAATAATTTTATGACAATCTGAAGAATTAAAATGTATTTTTGTTGGTCAAACAGATTCATCTTCATCAAACAATTCATCTTTGTATATTTGTTGATGATATGGCTATGCTTCTTTTAATTTGGATCAGTAAAGTAGCCACTGAATTGAAGACTTTTACAGATATGCAGGTCTGTATGCAAAAACAACAAAAAAACAACAAAAAAAAACAGAAGCTCTTGCTCATAAACGACTGATTGTATGTCAAATAATAATTTAAATCAAAATCAAATGGGTAGACTGATCTTGTAAGACTTTGGGTTTTTATTCTCAATATATACACATGTGGATGGGGCATTTGAGATTTTAGAGCTTAGATTTATTCAAGGACCAACCTATGAAATGTGGTGCTGCTTCTTAGAATTAAAAATATTTATCTGTGTCAGCCATGGACATATTGTATATGTATATAAAATCCATGAAAATCTAAATAATGGTCATAACATTTAACAACTTCTTAAAATCGTGGAAGTTCTTGTGCAGAACAGGACACCAGCTGTACAAATTTAGTGACATACGAACACCACAGAGCTTGCACTTCTAGAGATCACTTTTTTGGTCTCCGACTTTCATGAATTGTGGTGTAGGGTGATGAAGACCTGTCTCATCACTGAAGTTAGGCAGCAATGGGCTATAATACTACTTGGATGGGTGACCGCTTCAGTGCACTACTCTTATCTCTGATGGCTTTGCGGCTCGCACTAGTAAACTGAAACCCCTTATAGCCTTGTTTCTAAACATGGGTTCATCAGGGTGTCCAGGCCGACAGTGTGAACCCTGCATCAAAAGTAAGTTCAATTGGTGCTTTTTATCCACCAGGTAGTTATATTTTTTGTGTGTTTTACCATCTGTCTTTTTTATTTCTTGTATTTAGGATAACTCTAAAACTAATGAAACAATTTTTTCTGATTTTTTTATGCAGCTAGGGCCTGGTCTATGGAAGAAAGGATTAGATTTTGGGAAAGAACCAGATTATATTAAAAAAATCAAAATTTTCGAAAGTCACATCTTAGACTTATTTTTAATGCCATGGCATTCCGGTTAACATTATTCGAACAGTATTTTGTATTTGTATTTTGTATTTATACTCAGGGCAATATCTCCATGTACTACAGGACTCAAAGAAATATATGATCCATCCGACTTTACAAGTACAGTCAAGCTCTCGGATTACTGACATTCCCCTAACTGAAAGACAGAGGCTCAAAGATGACCCTTTATCAACGTCCTTAAGGTTCTTTAACCTGCCACTGGGGAGAGGAACAAGTGACAGAAGACTGCCATTTTAAGTGGTCATTCAAGCTACTATGTATCTGCCCGTACCTGGGATTGAACCCACGTCCTCTGTGTTCCTAGGCGAGTGTGTTACCCACTAGAGAACAGTGCAGCAGATCTTTATAAAATTGATTATACGGGTGTGAGCTGGATGAAGAAAGACAGGAGCTACATTTTGGGAAAGATTTGGATCATATTCTGGAATGCAGATATCCCGAATATTTGGAACACACCTAGGTGGAAGTTTGCACTCTGCTAGTACTCTCTACTTACGTACTAGATTTATAACCTGTGACACTTTTTCACCCATTCGTTATGGTCACATAGTTGCCTTGAGGAAGAGAATAAAATCAACTAAGTTTTGCAAACAAACAAATGAAGTGTGGGAATATTTATTCACATTTCACATTTATGTTCACTAAGACTTATATAATAAGATAGAAATCACCTTTTAGCTCCAGATATATTCAAATATAGTTTAATCTTCACCTAAGCCTGTTCAAGGTTACGAATACCTCTTTGCTGATAATCCTGTCTGGGCAAATTTATTGATTTCTATTCATAACTTATGTGGCCATTTGTACAGATTATACAATGCAAGTACCATTCATTGTGATGAATAGATAGCAAATACCAGATCAGTGTATCATGCATAAATAAACACTGACATTAACATATTTGATAGTTTTGTACTAAAACTAAGGTTTTATTATATATATATGCTCCACTTACTGGTGGTGTTTATCTAATAAGTATTACGTCACGTGTGTAGTAGGAATTATACATTTGTTTTTCTGAAAGGAAAAAAATGGAATTGTCTATGGATATATGACAAGTTACATGTTAGATCACATGACAAAAAAACTTTTCAGATAACTAGAAAATACTCATAGAGTGCACACCCCCACCAGTTAGACGTTTCCAAAAAATAAAAAAAATAAAAATCAGGATATTGTGTATCCAGGATATGGTCTGGATCTTTCCCGAAATGTAATCGCTTTTTCCTTTGGCTAGGTTATAACCACATAAGACATTTCATGAAGATCAACTCATTACTTTTAGAGAATAATGTTGACCAGGAAGTAAAAATCATTTAAAATGTATTGAAAATGGGACGTATGAAAATTATGGATTATTAAATCCTGAATAGGATCAGTATCTTTCTCAAAATTAAACCATTTCTTCCAATGGCCAGGCCCTTCCCCTATAAAACATTAAGAAAGATTTGTTGATCAATTCTGGAGTATTTGCAAACATAGACAAAGAAACAGACTGACAAACAAACACACACCAACACATAACCTAATAGAGGTACTGGGTACAACTGAGGCTATTTCATTCAAGGTGTGCCAACATTAATAAGCCTAGTAAGACTTAATACTGTAATATTGTTTCTTTGTCTTACTGTATTAAAATACTATTCATTATTTAATTTTATAAGATATTTATAAATTCGAATTCCTTATTACATGCATTGCATATACTTGCATTTTGCCTGCCATTGTGCCCCAAAAGAATTTAACTTAAAAAAATCAACTTAATTTTGGTACTTCTATATGGAAGCCCGATAGTAACATTGTAGAAAAAAATTCCTAAAGTTTACTTTCAAAGGGTTAAAAATCATGTAAGTTGCGATAGCAAGATAACTTTATTGTTTTTATGTAAGTTGAGATAACGAGACAACATTTCTATTGTTTTTTGGATGATCAAAAATTTCTCTATCATGATAATGACTTTGAAAACTTGTGTTTTTGAAAGGTCAGAAATTTCTATGTCATGATAACAACTTACAAATTTTGTTTTTAAAAGGCAAAAAAATATGTAGGTTGTTATATCGAAAAAAAATGTTATAACGAAAGTTTTTTTTGTGGGTTAAAAGTACATTTTGACCCTCAAAAAAAACAAAAAAAATAACTATGTCGTGATACCGAGACTATTTTTAACCTTTCAAAAGCCAAAAAATCATTCCGTTATCTCAACTTGATATTTCTTTAACCCTTCAAAAGGAAAAGTTTCTAGACTGTTATCTCGGAATATATTTTTTGTGTTATGTACCTATTGGGCTTCCATACTTCTCCTGAATTCCTATTGGTGCAATAACCACTTCTCCTGGCTGATAGTGATAAAAAATTGCTTAATTAAGATATTTCATAAGAAGACATTTCAATCTTTCGGTGATATTTTTTATAATATTCCCTAGTATAATATTTCCCAAATTAACTATCAAAATTACATAGCATCCGAATCTGAATTAGTTTTCACGAAAAATCTTCGAAACCTTTGTCTGTCACACATTTATGTCATTCCAGAATAGCTATTATTCTTTCAACAAAATCTGACTTTAAGCAAAACTCTCTGCAGGAAGTAAAGGTTATATTTTTTTCTTACTATAGTTCTATGATTACCATACAATCGTCAGGGATTATTCACATCACAGCCTGGGAGCTGGTATTTTTCACAACTTCCACCTCACCCATCATTAATAGAGTACTGATCCACAGCAAAACTACCTCACAGGAATTTATGTCCATCATATCTCCGGGATAGAACAGCTTTGGGGTTAGTATATACCATTACTAAGGTTACCAGAATTCAAAATGGCTGTTCCTCAAGACTTGCACAATGGATAATTATATTGATTGTGCATTTCCATATCTCACAGCCCAATTTTAAATGTGACAATTTTTCCAGTGTGCAAAGCCAAACAAAATTGTCTGTTTGACAGAGTATGTGTCTAGTATTAGGCAAACTTAATGTAAATAGAAATCGCAGAATTGTTGCAGTAACTGGGAGATATTATGAAGTCAAGGCATTGATAACTCACTGTAGCATAATAATCAGTTCCATACCTCAAGTCTGTTAAAATGTGCCACATAAGTTGATTTCACATCAGATCTTAAACATATACAAGCCTTTGTTATTGAAATGGATCATTTGGTTTAATAATTCTGCCACTGTGGCCCAGAGGGTAACACATTCACCAAGGAGCATAGAGGATATGGGTTCAATCCCTGGTATAGGCAGATATATAGTGGCTCATATGATCACTTGAAATGGCAGTCCTACGTCATTGGGTCTGCCATTTCAACCGTTTCAGGCTAAGTAACATCAGGAACTTGAAATGGTCATCCTTGGGCCTCTGTCTTTCAATTTTGGGAATGTCAGTCACTTCAGTGCTTGGGCTATACTTGTGCAATTGTAACGG
Source organism: Sabellastarte sp. h YS-2021 (assembly GCA_964017235.1). Classification (NCBI taxonomy): domain Eukaryota; kingdom Metazoa; phylum Annelida; class Polychaeta; order Sabellida; family Sabellidae; genus Sabellastarte; species Sabellastarte sp. h YS-2021. The sequence continues at coordinate 79,276,143 of OZ024935.1, read as the reverse complement.
GTGAAATAGTCCTGTTGTTCAAAGAGATGCTAAGTAAATATACAATACAAAAACAAAACAAAACACATAATTAATTCATCATAAATATTTACATGGAGTGGACGCCCTCCAAACACAATAAATCTGTGAAAGTAATGATCGTCACACACAATAATCATTTCACCAACAGATCCAACCCTTACAGATCCCAGTCATTACACAATATGTATTTTGTGTATTAATTCTGTACCTCTGAATACTTAGACATCAGTCACAACCATTTTTATCACAACTTAAAATATATATTTTGTTCAACAGGCAGGAAGTCATACTCAGTGCTGATGATAGCCACCTGGTGACTGACATTGTATTAATGAACAAAGGTGATGATAATATAACCATTAAGTTATTTTTCATAACTGCAAATGATAGTTATAACATGTAGGCCTGTAAATATCAGAGATTCTCCTCAGTCATTAAATGACATTCTACAACTTGAACTTTAACATTGACTAAACTGACACTACATAAAACAGACTTTGCCTTACAGGCTATGGGTGTCATATGTCAAACTCTTGATCAGGTTCAATGTTACTTCCCCCAATTTATGTAAAAGATGGGGCTCTATGTTTCTGTCAACAACTAGAGTCATGCATGTTGTAATAGACCATTAGTTTTCGTAGCATATATTAGTATAAACTTGATTCATATACATGACCCCTCCTACCAAGATTGCAAAGTCCTGGCCATAAATCTTTATTATCCACTCAAGCCCGTATTTTCTCAAAATTAGGAGAAACACAAACCAAAACATTTCAAAACCATTTCTCATTTGTGACAGTGTCCCATAGTTGTTGCATTTGGGATAAACCAACTAAAACAATAAGTTAAAATAGATGGGTTTTTTTTCACTTGTGAAGGTGAATACCATAATAATAGGATAATAACAGCAATAAAATATATAAAACATTTAAAAAGCTTTACAAATGAGCCATTCTCTGGGCAAGCACTTGCAATCAATCTCGGCAGCCCAAACTGCCTCATGCCCAATTGTCTTAGTTCTAAGGGCATATCCAGACCATACTCTTTTCATGCTACTTTCATGCATCCAGCTGACCTTCTCCCATGAGATGAAAACCATACAGGAATGACATTACCACCCCCACCCCCCATCCCCCACCCCCACCCCCCCAAGAATGATTATGGATCTACAAGAATCATGGCAATTGGCAGCAGGATATTAATCCTATGAATACGGTCTTGCGACTAATCTTTTACCTCACCATAAAACAATGTTTTGTCAGTTTTTCTATCCTATTTTGTCAGGATCAGCTCTCGAAGTATAAAATTGGCTAGGTCCTAGGATTGATCGTAAAAGTTGAACAGAGATATAAACCACTAGGCCAACTGTGATTTCTTTTATATTAAACACTTTATATCAACCCCTGACAAGGAGATATATGTAATTGGTGGGCAATAAATAAATGGCACAATAAACATATGTTTATTAAATTTGGGGGGTTCCAGAAATTCTTTACAGCATCTTTTATCATTGCGCTCATAAGCCATATGAGCAGTACTGGCCCTTGGCTGAGGCTTGTGATCTCCGAGTGCTTTTTTTGTTTTTGTCTTTTTATTTGATTTCTATGTTATTTCCAGACATTGCCAGATATTATCCATTTGACGCTTAAAATAATGCTGCAAATGATGGAAATGATTCCCTCATATCAAGCCATGGACCATCAAATTACGTCCTTAAATATTCCTGGTACTAGATCCAAGATGATCCATAAACTAAACGAGACTTACCTGCAGTTCATTTCAGTTCATTTTCATTAGATGCATTAGTCCTCAATAGCCATGATATCCACATTGAATTAAAATTATTATTATCCATAATATAATATATTTCAAAGCATATAATATATAGGTATTTGACAGCGCTAGTGTTAAATATTTAATTATTATTAATATATCGCAAAAAAATGTTTTAATACTTGCGATGGTTTTGAGATAGAATGTGTAATGTTACAGCTATATGAATGTACAAGTAGATTTGTTAGAACACGAACAAAGGGAAACCTTTCATCTACTAATTCAAGGATTTGTTATGATTTTCCTGGAAATATGATGGAAAATCAACAAACAGTTCCTTGGTATAACAGTAAATTGCTTCTTATTTTTTACCATCCACTCTTTTTATCACATAACCACATAATTTCTAGAACTGTGTGAATCCTTAGCATTCACCCAGTTGAGTACATTGTTTAATTCCTTGGTTGTTTTTTTATATTTTGCCTGCAAATGTTTCAGTTATTGGTGATGAGTGGATAATGGCTATCAATGTCTAAAGAATTAATATTTATTTCTCTTAAACGTACAAGGTTCAGGGTATACAAATCAAATGTAATGTTAAAGTAACTATTTTTTATAAAGATATTGTGAGCACTACATATTTACTGCAGTGAATATAATTGAGATGGTTATATCATACGAGTGTGTAGCAAGAGTGTTACATTGTTAACCTTTATGAATGGTATACTTTTTGGCATAAACTCAATGAGGGTTGTTTTTCTTTTACAATCCATCATTATGTGTAAATAATAACGAAAAAAGTCAAATCTTTAAAACATTTATGAATATTTAATATAATAATAACTCCAGTTTTTCAGTTTGAGATTTCTCTCCCATTTCTGCATTGATTTTAATATAATGAAAAAAAAACAAGAAAAACAGTCGGTTAGAGCAGACTTCCTGCAAGGTCCAATACTGCCAATGTGACTCGCAAGTGCAACAATAAAAGCCCTTAAAACTTCTCAGATCTAGGCAGACATCTGGATCACCACCGAAATTCTATCCCCTCTTCCTTGTGTCATTGACGGCATTTCCTGAAGATTGTATCAAAATCCGCCCACAACTTATACTGAAAAAAGTGTCAAGCAGGAGTATGGTATTGCTCATCTTAACATTAATAAATTTTTTATGTAACAAGGCTCAAATTTCTTTTGGTCTTCATACAAAGCTGCAAAGTAATCAGAAACATGAATGGTGCATTAGAGTAGTACACAATTCATGGTTTGATTATTTATTAGACATTGGTCCTCGTACCTTGTCCCAGTTATATTGTGATGGGACCACCATCTAAGCGCTCGTCTCAGTCACTATGTATTTGCCCATATCTGGCCCAGAACTCAGATGGTAACACATCCTATGTATTAAACCAAGTGCTGCTTAACTTCAGTGATCAGATGGGAGCAGATGAAGTCACAGAACAGTTCATAAAATCCGGAGACAAGACGAGAAACAAATAAAAATAAAATAAAAGGAACCCCTCCCCCATGCAAAGTGAAGCTTGAGTCTTAGAGAAAGGTCACACTCAATAAATTGAACAGAAGCTCTGTTAAAATAACTTTTTAATTATGAATATAAGGTATTGACAAATTAAAAAGCTTCTGAAATATTTACAAAAGATTGGGTTTTTACAGAGAAATGTATAATACAAAGTATGCAGAGTACTTATCCCATACATAGATGTCTGTATTCCACAGTATTGAGGCCAAATATGGCTGATGATGACTAATAAATATTACTGAAATATGGCAACAAATGTTTCTAGGCTGGGGTGTTGTTGACTGATGATTGAAGGAAAATGCTTCAAAGAAGACAAAATAATGAAGGGTTGAAAGGTTCCTTTATCAGGGCAGACCCAGACTAACACATCCATTACTTGTCCTTACACTTGGAGACAAGCTACCTTTTAGACTCCATCAAGAAATCAAAATGTGTGGTCAATGAGAAAATTCACACCACTGGAAAGCTCTCAGCGAGATGGAAATGGTACTAGCCTTTCTAAAGTTTTATAATAGGAAAACTTCCAGAAAACATATACAAAGAAAAAATACAACCACAAAGAAGAGGACAATGGTAAACAATTGCATAGCAGAAGTATTATATAATTCATCTTTATGAGTGATATATTTTTCAAATATATATCTAATGAGGGATGTTTAAATTTTATTTGTCAATTTGTGATCATTTTTCTTACAAACCAATTTCACTGAACCACATAAGAATGGTTTGATGTCTATGTGAAAAAATGTCCCCTTTTGTAGTACACTTATTTTAGGAAAATGTGGCCTTGAGTGGACAATAAGATGTAATTATGATATAAGCTAATCCAGGGTAATAATGAATTGGAACCGATATGACATACTGTCTCAAGGTGCACCAACGACAATATGATCTAATCTAATATGAACTTTTATAGCACTTAATCTCCATCAATGACAGACTCTAAGGCACATCTGAACATAAAAGAAGGCAATTGATGTTAATCCAATGACATAGCCAGGTCATACCAAGGAGACACAGGATGACAAGGGGAGGTTATGGCGGATAGACTTTTGCAAACAGGAAAGTTTTGAACTTTTTCCTGAAGGGGGCATCTGATGTTGCACTTCGCACATCATTAGTATTGATAGGAAACAATATTGATTTTGTAGAATTTATATCAGACCAGAAGGTATCATTAGCATACACCATAGAGCTCTTTAGGATGACCAGAAGCTTTTGGCTGGTCCAGTTTGAAATACTTTACACCATTATGACTAACTGTATGGTTATGTATGTACGAGCCTGTTGTACTTACCAGATCCACAATTCAGATCCAGACAATATATTCCTAAGATCTGGAATGACCTCCCTCAAGATGTTTGCAGTGCAACATCAGTTGCCTCCTTCAGAAAGAAGCTTAAAACTTACCTGTTTGCAAAAGCCTACCCACCATAGCCTCTCCCGTCACATCTGTGTCTCCTTGGTACGACCTGGCTATGTCCCTTGATTAACGATAACTGCCTTGCTTTATGTTTAGATGCACCTTAGAGTCCATCAGTGATGGAGATTAAGCGCTATAAAAGTCCACATTAGATTAGATTAGATTAGATATCTCCTTAATGAAAACAGGGACTGTTTTCTCAAAGGTACTTAGCCAAGATTTAGACTTAAAATTAAGACTTTTGTCTTAATTCCAGGCCCAGTCAGTGGCCGTAGACTTTTTAACAAAGCAGTTGAGAGTAAATTTCAGCTTAGACTTTAGCTGAGTCCACCCGATAGTTAGCTTAACTTTTGGAAACAAAGACTTAAATACGGCTACCATAAATATGGCTCCACTTCAGAATTTAAATTGGCTGCAAAAATGTTTAAATATATAGAAACTCTCATTAAAGTAGCCTTTGGGAATATTTTGTCTTTATAAAGTTTTCCATTGCAGAACAGTATTTTTCCAAAGATAAAACGTGTCTCATAAAGGATATGTTCCACCAATAAAATATTTAGAGTAGAAATAAGGGTCAACTGACATAGAAAACCACTGTGGTTATTTGAACTTGTGCTTGACTAAGTCAGCCCTTGTGAAATCCATCAAAAATGCACAAAACAATGATACATGTTGGCAATAGTGTATTAAGAGTTGAAATAAATAGTCACAGGACACAGAAAAACAGTGTGTTTAGTTGATAAAACAGTGTAAGTTTGGTCTTAGCTAAGTCCCTCTTTGTGAAATCCACGTAAGCTAAAAAACTTGGCCATAAACTTGGCTAAGTCTTAGACCCCTTTTAAAACCAACCATGGCACTGTTTCTGGGTATACGTAAAATTACACTGTACCAAGCTTTATATACACAACAATTCTGAACAAAGAAATAATTCCACACCTAAGGAGGCATATAACATCACATAGGAAGCTTTAGCAGATAAAGTATTGAGACGTTTAGCCATGATTTATAGCCTTGGTATGATCCAGTATATTAAGCAGGGTTTCTAGGATTTCTCCTCGCCCCGTTTGGAACTGGATTAAGCTGGATTTTCTGTTTTTCACAGGAACAGCAAATTAGATCGCAGGATATGTAAATAAATTACGCCCAAGCTGAGCCCATCTGATCTCTTTGGGGTTAATGGTATTATAACTTCAACAATATTTCATCATAACAGTGTCACCATTAGGACAAGGGTATCTGTTTTGATATTAATTTTGTGATATCCATTTCTAAAAAAGTATATATAGGAAAAATGAAAAAAAGAGAAAAATTGTGTAGCATGACAATCCTTCTCTCTTTATGTAAAGTCCAATCAATTGTCATTAGCTTATTCTTGAATGTTACCCTCGCCTCCAGCATGGGAGGGTATTGCAATTGTGTTAATTTGTCTGTTTTTAGGCTTGTTTGTCTGCACATATAACTTAAAATCTATCCATGGATTGGGGTTATACTTTTACACAAGGTGGGGGTCTACTCTTGACTTGATCCTCTGCAAAGTTGATCCAGATTGCAAGTCAATGATTGCCGGATTGCAAATCAATGATTGCTTTTACTGTGCATGTAATCTTCAAAGTTGATTTTGGTCCAGCTCTGAACTGAAAACCAGGAAGTTTTTTCTTCAGTAATTCACACTGGTGACTGTTTATGTTTTCTCAGGAACTGCTTATTGGAAAAGCATTTGACTTTACTAATAGTACTTTTAATTATTTCTATGAAGGGATTTGGACATGCTAAATATGAGTTGTTATTGCACTACCTTGCAAGGTTCTCTTCAGTTTGGCAGATATCTTTATTATAGCTTATTTTGTCAAAATTTAGGTTATTCAGTGAAGCTTTAAAACAAGCTTTATTGTATATATCTTTCGGTATTTTTGAATGTCATAGTTTTTGTTCTTGTATTTTGTGAAAATAATTATAAACTGTAAATGACAGAGTCTTTCGTGAATATTGATCAGTCCCTGATAACAATCAACTGATTTGGTACTAAACATGTGTATACGTAATGAGATGTAATATAGTTGATCTGCTACTGTGAACTAGTGAGTAGCATACTCACCTAGGCATACAGAGGATGTGGATTCGAACCCAGACTCAGGGAGATATATAGTGGCCCAGAAGACCACTTAAAATGGCGGTCCTCTGTAATTTTTAGATCCTATCCCCAATGGTAGGTTAAAGAACCTAAAGGACATTGATAAATGGTCATCCTTGAGCCTCTGTCTTTCAGTTAGGGAAATGTCAGTCACTAGAGAACTTGGGCTGTACTTGCGCAGTCAGGATGGGTGAAATAGCACTTTGAGTCCTTTAGTAATGGGGAAGTGGTGGCCATGCATCTATGCGCTGAATGAAATGATAAAATCAAAGACGTAATAACTAATAATATAAGTGAAAGGACTAAATTCACCCTAAGTAATAATAGCCCAGTTATCGGTGATCGATGATGTGCAAACATGGACTAAAGATCCTGTTTACCCAACTAAATTCTATTTAAATCTTGACATTCAGATTATATTGGTTTAGAAATATTTACATATAATTCAGAGTGGTAAATTCCTAACACTTTCCACATATCCATATCTCAGTATTGTAATCTATACACAAACACATTTTTCTGCAATTTTCTGCCTAGCGTCCAAGTGATCCAAGCAATACATGTTTTTGTGCACAATGAGTGCAATAAATTGCCTGTGTTTGATCTATTACAGCTTTGCTATAACCCTGGTAATCAGTGCCATCAATGGGGGTGATAAACAAGCATCTAGCAACAAGCATGGCATAGTCTTATAGTCTTGGATGGGCCCTGATAAACAAAGGTTGCTGTTTTTGGAAACATATCAATGATTTATACTTTATGAACATATCTGAATGGAGTATGTATCTAACGATTTTATCATAAAAAAAGACAAAAGGTATTTAAATCTTTTTTTTATATATTACTTAGTTTTGTCCTTTTAATGGGTAAAAGGTAGAAATATACTACTTGGGGTTAGTATATATTTATTATACACCATTCTTTCTGAACATTTAAGTAGAATAAGTCTATATTTATCAAAATATTTCATGAAGATTAGCTCATTACTTCTATAGTAATGTCTATCAGAAACACAAAGTCATTCAAAACAAACATGACATTGGGTCTTTGACACTTTGAAATTTTTGTTTATCCAAAATATGATCTGGGGTAAAGTGGATAGTCTCTGAAAAAACTGAAACTTTTGTCAGGGCTGTCTGTTTCTCAAAAGGTCATACAGTACCCATATATTACACAAAAGACACAAGAAAAAGTCTAGTTTTTTATATGCAAATGAAGTACAGTGTCTCAAAATTTATTTGTGCATAAATATTATATAAAAACACTTTTCCTATATTCCAGAAGCCTGCGAAATTGAAGTAGCCCTTGTTTTATTCTTGTTGCACATCTCTCAGGAGACTAGATTAATCATTTGTTCGTTAGTTTCCAAACAAATAAACAGATAAATGATCGAGGGTTTATATTATTGATATTACAATTGTTATTAGTAATATTATTGATATCACTATAGGTACTACTGATATATTGATATTCCAATTGATATTACCAATTACCGATCACACTACAGGCACAGATCTATACTGCTTTTACAGATGGAGGAAAACATAAGTGGAATACTATATCTCCTATGAAACCCAGATACATTAATATTATGGCAAATGTTTAGCCTCATTGGATACACATAATTCTTATTGTAATTTGCCTTTTATAACGCCTAATCTCCATCAGACAAATTCTGAGGTTTATCAACTGGACGATGAAAAATCTCAAAATTCTCAGACTGACATAAAGACACAGAATAATTCTGAGACAGACAGACAGACACAGAATAAAAAATTAGCATGGAAGGAAGTAGAAGCAGCTATAGAAATGGTAGAACACCCTACAGTCATGGCCGGTTATGAAGGGGGGGGGGGGGCAATTGAAGATCGTCATATCACCTAGAGTAAACAGAAAGGCAATTAAAACTTTTATGGATGCAGCCACAGAAGCTAGAAGAAAGGTATGCCACAGTTTGCAAACTTTATTGGCAGAAGTGTGGCAGTACATGAAGGAATGAAACGTCACATAAAGCATCTATAAACATAACCAGTACTGGTTGTGATGTTATCTGGGCATAATATGCTTCTACTGTGGCTCTCATATGCCACCATATCCACCCAGTGAATGAAGCCTGAAGCATCTATCTCTATCACAGAATCAAGCACTTCAAAGGTACAAATTTCCCACAGAACGTGTGATGGATGACCCGTAAGTCTGGCTGAAAACAAGCCCAGAATTATCAAGAAACGGGTGATATGAATATACTTATTTTAGCAATAAATTATGCTGAAAGACATGGGAAAACTTGAAAAAGTTGCAACACGCTGAAATCAGTCTATGGCAGATACCTACAGGAATACTCATATTAATACCTTTTTCCCTAAAAATCTTCACTACCTCCAAATATAGACATTTTTTAAACAGTCAGAGTGACATTCAATTTGGTTTATAATCAAATTTACTGACCCCTCAAGGCTTGCCATAGTATTTTCATTGCTTAACAAATCCTTACACAAATCAATATAACACCAGATGTAGGAGACCAGCTTAAACCTTTCTCACTCCACATTATTTTCAAACATTATATAGGGGTTCGGTGATGTAGTGGTTAATATACTCATCTTCCACCCCTGAGGTTTAACCCACTCAGTGTGGGAAAGTTGGTTGTTGCTTACTGATTCCTAGCACTTTACAAAGCACAATCTTGACCAATTGATATGTCTACTAATGTAGGTTACTTACTACTGTAAGTTACAAAGCCTAAGTTTATTATGTATTACCTCCACAATGGAGGTATTGTTTTGATAACCATTTTTGTTCATTTGTCAGCAGGATTACATAAATACTACTGGTTGAAGCTTCGTAAAATATCAGAAGACGTGTCATGATCCAACTTAGATCTCAGTAAATTTTGAGGGTAATCTGGGTCCTTGTGGGTACGATGGAGGTCTGCCTTCTCCGAGTGTTCTTGTTTCGTACGTGTACATCCATCCAATAATATAACATCTTATTAGCAATATAAACTTTTATATACATCCAATAATAATATTATATCTTATGCAATATATATGGATTAATTAATACTAGCTAATATTTAGGGCAAATATTGAACTTGGTAGAAAAGTCCTCTGGTTCAAGTTTTTTGACTTACCTCAAATAAATGTCAAGGACAGTAATTTTATGTCGAAGATATGTAACTAAGTAACGATTTCATGCTGTGTATTCTAAAATAATATATTTTATTTTTGGTACTCCATTTTTTTCCATATCCTCTCGCTCACCTCAGTGTCCTAGTGATTAACAAGTTGAACATATAATCACTCGGCCCTCAACTCTGTGCTTGTGGGTACAAAACCAGCTCATTCCAACATGTGGGATTTACATTGAGGGTCTCTCCAGTTATAACCTTAACTGTTGAAAGGGACACAAATCCCCAACTTTGACCTTTGACCTTTTACTCATACAAGTCAATTAAGATAAAGCCAACCTGACACTGAATACTGAGGCTCTGTTATGGTATATAGACTCTTGTATTTATTATCTCTCCAATATATTCTACATGGTATTATCTGATAACACATTGTACAACTGATAATTATATCTGTGCTGGCCATTCTTAGCCACAAGTTGCTGTTCACAAATTTAAAGAATCTCACATTAATCTGAACTTGCTGGTGATAGATAATTAAGATAGCCCTGTCATTTAGGTAGAGATTTCACTTGTGGAATCTTACATTATCTTAATTGACTGCATATATATTGTAAGAACTTTTAGCCATGACCAGGTTTTTCCTCATATCTTGTAGTTAATCTTTCTCTTTGCTTTATGAAATATCCGGATTAATATTCAAGCTTGAACCCTCTCGTTTTTACAAAAGAAATATTATTCTGGGAAAAATTATGATATTGCGAAAACAAAAGCCCAGGGTTCAAAAGTCCCAGTATGACCATGGTTGTTAAATGTGACATAAAACCCCAACTTTGACTTTGTCTGATTAGTACTATTGCACAAAAAAAAAACACGTTAAAGACCATAATGTAAAACAACCTTTTCTTTTAAATTCATGCATGGGACAACTTGTAATGAAGCAAATTTTTTTCCATACAAGTTTTTGCCTAAATATGTACCAGTACAGGTCCAGGAAATGTGTCGGTATCTAGGTGACTGGCAAGGCTAGTTTACTCAGGGTATTGACTGTGGACTAAGTGTACCCTGTGATGTGGCTGAGATGTGATTACAAGCTAGAGGAGTGTTATCCCCTGAGGGCAATACCATTCCCTCTTCTGTCCCTCTAGCCTTCCCAAAGGCTCAAGTTTCTTTGAAATTATAGGAAAACTTGTTCAATATGTATGATGTACTAATGCTTGTACTTTATTTACATATGCCCTCTTGTCAGATGAGATAATGTATCCCTATATATAGGAGTGCTTTATGGATGCCAAACCTCTGTACTCGTGTTTTAAAAGGCTTTGTTAGAAATTAGAGCCTTCCGCAAAATGCTACTCTTTTATGGCCCTCTTTCTGCAGAAGTGTTATCCTAGATTTATGTCAATAAAATCTTAAGCAAAAAAATCTTAAAATGGTACTATTGTATTAAAAATACTGTATTATTGGCAATTTCATTAGGCATTAATTGTACCTATTTTAACTTTAGAACAGTGCCATTGAATATTTATTCCAGGCAAAATTGTAATCTAAATTGAAATATCTTAAATGGCCATTGAGGAAAACTGAATCCAGTGAATTTCTTAAAATTTGAAAATTAATGATCTGAATTTTTTTTATACTTTTACAGTATATTTGGTGCTTGAAAACAACAGAAACTTTGAATACATCACCACTCCATTGTGTTTTATTGTGGGCATAAATGCTTAGAAAATTTAAGTCCACCTAAGACTCAATACATAACTACATAACTGAAAGGGCTTACAGTAACTGCTAATGGTCCGTTTACAGTGTTTTTAGTAGTCATATCAACAGGTATTTATATTTTGCTTCACGACCTTGTTCTTATAGCTCGATATATAGACATTGTGTGCAGGTACGTTAAAACACGCCAACCCATATAGTGACACTGCCCCCACCCCTCTTCACCCCTCCTTCCTTTATAATTTAAAACTCATGTCGCAGGATCCAACAACTATTTCAAGTATTAAAAAAAGTCCACCATCTGCTGGAAACACTGTCTGTACTGAATGTGTCCAACCTAAATACAAATCCTGACTTATTTACACTGATCTCTCACTGTGGCCTAGTGGGTAACGCACGTGACTAGGAACACAGAGGGCGTGGGTTCAAACCCAGGTACAGGCAGATACATAGTTGCTCATATGACCACTTAAAATGGTGGTCCTCTGTCATGGAGTCCGATCCCCATTGACAGGATAAAGAACCTAAACGAGGTTGATAAATTGTCATCCTTGAGCGTCTGTCTTTCAATTAGGGGAATGTCAGCAACTTGAGAGTTGGGTAGTACTTGTGCAGACAAATGGCTCATATAGTGCTTTGTACCTGTAGCATATGGAGATATTGCCCTGAATATAAATACTATACTAATTCTAATTCAACTTTTATAGCACTTAATCTCCACTGAGTAATGGACTCTAATGCATAACAAGACAATAGCAATATGCAAATTCAAAGTCCAGGGACAGAAATAGGTCAGCACCATGGAGAAGCCATAAGAGAAAATGAGCTAAGGAGGATATGCCTTTGTGCAGAGATAGGCTTTGAGCTTCTTTCTAAAAGAGGCAATAGTGGGTGATGCACGAATGTCTTCAGGAAGTGAATTCCAAACAGTGGAAGCATCAAAGGCAGAACTGAAACCAACCTGCTTAGTGGACTTGTGAGTTGTATCTTAAAATTTTGGTACATTGAGGAAATTGGCAACACTGACTACGTCTAGTATTGTAAGTAGTGTGGTATGCGGATAGATGTGGAGCAAAATATTTAGGGAAACCAGTATGAATAAACTTGTACACCAGGATAGCCAGTTTGAACTCTGAGCGAAACTGAATAGAGAGCCAATGGAGTTTCCTGAGTACCGGAGTTAGCTGAGTGTATTTACTCGAATTTGTAACAATTCTAAGTACACACTAGTCCAACCGACTACTAACAAAAGCATTGGCAACCGACACAGCTGCATCCTGAGTCATGAACTGCCTAATATTTCTAAAATCCCTCAGTTGACACATTCTGGATGTGTTTAGAGAAGGAAAAATCGGAGTCAAACACCCAGGTTCCTGACTGACTCGATGGGGTGAAGGGGGTTGCCTAAGATGTCGATTTGGAAACATGCATTTAACCTTTCTCTCTGTTTCTTGGAGCCAAAAAGTATTAACTCAGTTTTATCAGTTTGCTAGCCAACATCCATTCTTTGACATCTTGAAGGCATCTATTCAACTTATCAAAAGTAGCTGAGGCATTCATGTGTGACAGATGGACATAAAGTTGTGTATCGTCGGCATAGAAATGGAAGTTTACACGTTTGTTTTTACCAATCAGTGTACTAAGGGGAGATATGTACAGAGAGAATAGCAGAGGACCCAAAACAGAACCCTGAGGCACGTCGTACAGCAGTTTTTGTACATCTGACAAAGTAGAACCAATCTTAACAGACTGATAGTGTTCTGTCAAATAAGAAGAGAACCATTTGAGAGCAGAGCCACCAACACCGAACCAATCCAGAAGACAGCTGTGGAGAGTGGAATGATCAATAGTATCAAAGGCAGCAGAGAGATCCAAAAGTACAAAGGCAGTAGCTTCACCCCGAGTTAGTGACAAATGAATATCATTTTTGATGGAAGGCAGAGCCGTCTTCATGTTTCTGTGAGACAGAGGAAATCAAAGGCATGAGATGCTATTGTGTCAGCGAGGAGAGGGCCCCTATTCCAGATTGACCTTGCATTTACTGAACCACGATAATACCCTAAATATTGTAAAGTCACAATAAGAAGTATCAAAGGAACAAAATCAAATTAATGTCAGGTAAATAATAAAATTAACCTAAAATACTGCAGCATAAAATAAAAAAATGTATTGTATATTCACCGTGAGATGTTATTTTTACAACAGTTTTTGAAAGGGACGCGTTCTCCGTGGTACGTACTAAATCTTACAATACAATGAAAGATAAAAGATAGTACCAAATCACAAAACACATTGTTGTGACAAATGAGCCTGATGAGTTAAATATTTTTCCTTTACATGTAGCTCATGATGCGAATACGGAAACAGTGTGAACAGGGTGCAACTGACTTACAAAGTCTAGTAATAGAAAGATCAATAAGAGCCTTCATGAAGGCTATATTAACTAAAACCTTTTTTTTTTTGCAGAAGCTCTAGTCATCCTGTTACATGTGAAGAAAATAGAAGCATTTGGGGAGTCACAAATCCCCAATGAGTGCTTCACACAACATTTGACATGCAGCACGCAGAAATATGTTTGATCACAATTTTATTTCCCACACAAAAACGAAACTGGCAAGCCACAGGATATTTTGGGTAGAAAAACAAATACCACCAGAAATAATGTAATTGTTGTAACATTGCTTCAAATATTGCAAGCGAAATCATTAAAACCATCAAATAGTGCAAATATAAATCCCATACATAATACCATGCTGAATAAGAGTGTTTTTGTAATAATAAGGCTGTTCCATTAACTAAACATGCATAGTGATGGATGTGCAAACAGCCTTTTGCTTAAAATATTGTTGGGAAATCCCCCACAGAATTCCGTTATCTCTTAAAAATTAATGAGTAGTCGATCTTTAAATGAAATATTGATAAAAATCCCCACTGAATTATTTGACTTCCTAATTGCTGCATATTATTTTAGCTCGAGTTGTTTGTTTACATTTCTACGCGAAGGGACGATGCATGCAGAATTCAACAGCATTGTTTTATTTACTGTTCTGTATTCGCAATTCCAGCATTGCGCAAAAGACGTGTCCACGTTCACTGAACAGCGTACCATTTTAGAATGCTGAATCTGCTGCCCTTAATCAAAAAATTAGTTCCACTTTGTAAATTACCAATTTAATGCAAAGATTAGCAAAGACATTTGGCAAATAACCTTTTTGGTTCTCACCTTTCATGTCATGGGTTTGAATACAATAAATGGTAGCACATTTAAAAAGTAATTGATAGCTTTCTCAATGTGACTGAAGCTTTTGAAAGGGACATAAAACCTATATTTGACTTTTTAACAGTTGTAAAGCTAAAGATTCTGACAGATTCTGCTCACGATGCCACTTTGTTAGAGTATTTTTCAATGGGACGCTCGTTTTTGTTGGACAGAAAATCATGGACCACCATGGCATAGTGGTACCACTTCCCCCTTATACTTCCATGATTATGAATTTGACTATCTGCTCTATCTCAAATGGGAAAGTAGAGAGTTCTTTGCCATTGGCCAGCAGTACACAGAACCAAACATTGACCAACTAGATGTGATGTTTTCTTCCTCTTCCAAATAACCCATCCCAATATTCTATTCTAGCCTTTTATAATGCTTAATCCCTGCCCAAGGCAGACTCTAAGGCTCAACACCAGAAACCAACTCAATAATGATTAATACATAGACATAACCAGGTCAATACCACGAAGACAACAGGCTGAGGTGAGAAAGCATCAAAAGCAAAACTGTCACCTAAGTTATTTTAAATCTATGTACAAATAGGTGGAAATGAGGACTTCCAAGAACCTTTTATCTAGTCAGCCATATCTTTTACCATATCTGTCACAACAGATATACAGAAGACATGGCAAAAAAGCTGGTATCTCCACTACCCAAAACACTTATAAACTGTTTTTGAAGATGCAGATTCAACAGCCAACCAATGTGTCATTTTACAATAGGAGATTTCCGTGTGTATCTGTTACAGTTGTGGCAGACCTGGCAAGTGTATCTTGGATACACTGAAGTTTGTACATGGTAAAATTGGACAGAGAGGTTCTTGGCCTAAAAGTACTAGGCATGACCTAAAGCACCCAATAAATAAATAGACAAGAGCTCCATATGAGCCCAGGAGAGGCTAAATAAATACTGGAGTCATTATTTTCTCATTTCAATGATAACTTGGGACATCAACAGTGACATGTTGACAGAGATATGGCCAATAATTAGAAGGGAAATCTAGTTTTGTGGCATAGAACAGCAGTTATTAACAATCAATCTATGGTCAATTTTGGTTCAGTAATGAGTAACTCGCCGAAAGATTCTATGACCAATAAGCATCTCTCTTGAGAGAATGAAGATGCTTAAATAAAAGGATACCAAGAAAGATTTATTGGATGTCTATTTATCTAATAATCTAAAAAGAGTTGGGGCTTTAATTATCATTCTCCTGGGAGACATTTAACTATTTCTCAGTGGAAAAAAACACAAAACAAAAAATTACAGACAAAACAACCAAAAGTCTGTTTCTCTGCAAGCAAGCAAAACACGCAAAACCTTTGTATATTTGCTTATATAACTGTGTGGTCATTTTTTGTGAGGCCTGTTTCTGTGGATGAAGACCTGTTTACAAATAAGAATAATGATCATTTGATCTATATTTGTGAGTTATATGAAAACAGATCTGACACAAGCAATCATGAGCAATCAGTACATAGAAACACCAGCCGCAAAGGTTTTTAAACATGCTGTTGAAACATTGGACCAAAGCCTGTGATCACCAAATGATTAATGAAGAGTTTATAAAGAGCCACATTGGTGTAAGACATCCTCTAAAGTGCTGATCCAGTTGCCAGACAGAGCCTGTTGTCTATTTTAACATCAGATAGGGGAGGAAACTATTGAAGGGGAGAGGCTAAACTGAACAGGTAAGGCTTCATCTGTTGTCTAAACCCAGTCACACTATGGTTGGCTCTGATGACCAGAGGGAGTTTGTTCCACAAATAGCAGCAGCTACTGCAAAACTGTACAACCCCATGGGTCTGCGTGGGTTTGTGGGTCTGGATGAAGAAAACTGAAAGGCAGCTGTCAGATGGGATGTTGCTTCACTCAATGAGAAGAAAAAGACAGTGACATTGGTTCAAATTTCTTGCTTTGTATGCACAGAGGGGTTTGAGTTTGAACAATATGCAACAGTGAATGGGGTAGTCAAAGTAGTTTGTTCGAGAATGGTGTAACATGCTTGAATGTGTTTAGCCTGCACAAGATGCGACATAAGGCATTATGAATGCTCTAGAGTCTGCCTATGATAACCTTTTATATGTGATAGAGTGAAAGTAAAAAGTTAGGCGACAGGACCAACAGGACCATGTGCCTGGCCTCATAATCAGGGCAGACTGAAGGCAAACTCACTCTCGAACATTGAACAAGGGTAGATAAAAAGGAAAAAAAAAGAGTAGAAAAAAAGGAAATAACTTGACCACTCAGGGGACGCAAATCCTCCGCATAGGCTAACACTGCCAATATTACTCGTGAATGCAATGATCAAAAAAAAAATCTAAAAAATTCCTGGATCCATCCGTTGATTAGGATAACTACCAAAATGTTCCCGAAAATCATGTGTATCTATCTATCACATTATAACAGCATGCTTGTTGCTTATATAAACAGGAGATTATGTCCACCACACTCTCCATGTCTTTATAATTGCTGTTTTGCTCTACAGAGGCTCATGTTTCTAGAGATCACCTTTTTACTCTTTTTCCAGACTTTTATGAATTGTGAGGTAGCATGATGAGTGCCTGTCTCACTGAAGCTAAGGGGCAATGGGCTACGTTAGTACTTGGATGGGTGACCGCCTCAGTGCACTACTCATTTCTCTGATGGCTTTGTGGCTCGCACTAATAGACCGAAACCCCTTTTGGCCATGTTGTTTTTTAAAACAACAGCTTGTGCCATGGTAGGTTTGGCTAAATGTGCTCAATAAATTAAATTTTATGTAGTTACAATAAATAAACGGGTTTGTTTTTGTAACCCACATGAGATAAAAGGAAGAAAACTACCTTACCTTGGGCGATAATTAAAGATCAAAACAAAAACGGTGATTTCCCTTCCAGCTAAAACTCAGGCGTCATTAATGTTGTACTCCATCTCACAACAAGCCATCTTTAGTTAAGAAGTAATATTTTTGTTTAAAAGTAGTTTTTGTGAAGATGTATCCGGAATTTTTAATAGGAAATCAGCCCATAGCAAAATCTATACTTTTCTACAATACTTCATTTTTCATAGTTTGTGTCACATATTAGCACTTTACCATGTATTTTTATTCATAGAATATTTCCTTTAATATATCCTTCAGACATTGGCAATGTTATACACCTTTCCATAACAAAATATATTTAGCTTAGAAGTAACATATTTTGTTAGAATTGTTTCTGTTAAAATATATCCAGAAAGTTCAAAAGTAAATTAATAAATGTCTTTGTCAGATGTTTTCAAGGACATACACAATTGATAAAACATGTCCTTAAAGTTTTTATGTTCATATATTTTACATACATATTTTATGGTACTAGAATAATGTGATTCAATCATAGTTCTATGATTTTACTTTCAAACTTATTTACCAATCCATAAAAACGTCCACCAGTTATCTGTACTAAATTCTAGCTTTATGCTATACAATGAAGATTGTTAATAACTATTGCCTCTTACAAAACGATCTCTGCCATTTTTGGCCCCAGATTTACTGTTTTATGTTCCTCTCTTGGGAAAATTCTATCACCTTCGGATGATTCATATTAAATAAACCAATTGGACACACAAACGCATCACAAAATCGACATTTTTAATTTCACCATTTGCAGATGACACATGAGAAAATCCATCACTATCTAAGATGGGAATCTTAGTAGAAATGTAAGAGTGTGTTTTGGTATTGGATATTTGTGGGCGATAATTCATGGACTGCAGTTTATTGCACTGGAGTGTAATTGGAAAAAAGTCGCCAAGGAGTTAATGTAGCCTTTACAAAGCTGCAGTAAGCATGCAGTTAGAATGGAAACTCGTCAACTCGGCCCCTGCCACTCCAGACCTATCAATGCAAACTCATCCCCATTCGTTAAGAAATTCAACTTGGCATGAATCTTTATTTATGGATGGATTTTAACAATCTAGGTATCCTTGTTTACAGTTTTTAATCGTAGATATAATGGTTTGACATAACCCTGAATCAGGCTTACATAGTTAGAGTAATATGCACAAGAGATTTTATATCCAATCCATTGGTACCATTTTCATGCAGATTGATTTCTTGGAACACATAATACATTACTAATACATGATGCATGCATGATGAATAATATACATGACAACAGAATCAACATGGTGGGGATGAATTTTAGAAGAGGCTGAGCTTACACCAAAATGGTCCGAGTTGGCAGGGGCTGAGTTGGCGAATGTCAAAGTTGTCCTTCATTCGTTCAAACAATAAAGTTTGAATGACTTGGCTTATGATTCTGTTTTAATCATTTCTATTTCAGCTTATGGTATTATTTAGGATACATTGGGACCTATCCTGATGATACATTATCCATCATAGATGGAAGCCAAACAAAAATCATCTTGTGCTGACTCCTTTTCGGGACATATACCGATGGATATGTCACATTCACATGACTGAACATACTGTGAAAAATTCAGGTAAACATCAAAAAGAGAATATTTTAGTTATAATAACAGATTGTGCACAATAGCAATGTTAAGTGGATAACATTTAGTATATTAGTTAATGGGAACCTATCATTTTCCCAAGAAGTTCAATCTGAACCAATTATTTGCACAAGAAGTGCAATTAAAACCCACATTTGTGGTGTTCCTTATGCCTTAATCAAACTATTCCATGCTTGGCTCATGAGATATATATACAAGGGCAAAATACTTAACTCAGTGGGGTACCTTCGTGGTTTGAAGCATTCGTGTTTTAGTAATATCTGCAATGTTGCAATAAGCCTAAAGTAACTGTGGGTTCATATTTCGGTAGGACAACACAACACGTGCAGCATTTTAAGTATGTGGCAGATTTTTGAAAACCTGCCACGAGCCCTCAGGTGCTGAACTAAAATATACACACGGAAGGGGTGAAAAGGGGTAAGGTGCAATATAACTTAATGGGACAGCCCATATTTAACTGTGCACTACCCACCTACGAGGTACATTTATGGGTCAATGAGGAAAAGGTGATGACCCCAAATTCAATTATGTCTTGATACAACGGAAGAGTGTGAATGACCCATTAGAAATGCTTCGTTTTAGAATTTTATTTAGTTTGTCTTTTTCAATTTTCTGGGAATTATTCCAAGAACAAGAGTTTTAATGAATGAGGAGCAAAGATACTGTGTTTGTTTAAATCCAGCTCATGAATGCGCTGATGTTGTGTCTTGATATCAACTTAGGGACTGACAAGGATGTTGAACCCAACTTTAACCTTTGATCAAAGAGTATAGATCACAATATAGCTTTTCTATAATTCAACAACTGCCTTAAATGTCACACACAGAGTCAGAATACGAACCTTCTGGATTCATATATTAAAAACCGGATCAGAATTAGTTCATGAACGATTAAAATGCATTTAAAAAATAGAAACACATACGTGATGGTAGCCCCTTAACTGGCTTAAAATGAAAATGGATCCATCGCAGTTGAGAAATGTGGAAGAGCCTAAAGGAAGGCTAGTAGCACTCAATTCCAACTATTCCATTGGTAGTTTGTTCTTCTATCTGATTGATTGTTTTGAAGGGTTTTCATCCTTTTGTTTGAGAACTTTCACATATCTCTCCATTATTCTCCCTTTTTGCATTATAAAACCATATCTGTACGTGTCTCGTACTGGGTTTTCTGTTATAGATAAGCTTTATCGTCAAATATCAGATAAGACTTCAAGTTTACAAATTATCCAGCTCACCAGTATGATACTGTAGAGATATTCTTTTATAAGCATCTTATTAAGATGCAAAATAAACTAAATTCAAAATATATACATTATATAATTAATTCACAATAATAACAATAACACTCAGAGAGCTCAAACCTCAGCCAAGTCACACCACTCTCTATTTCTTTTGAGTCAACATAATAGCCTCCCTACTGTTCTCACATTACTGAGTCACTGTTAGATTTGTTTTTGGCATCTGATTGGCAATTAGTTTACTTTTACTTTAGGTTTGCCTCAAGGTATAGGTGTGTAATAGATAGAAAATTCAAAATGATGGGGTTTTTGAGTCTTCTTTAAAGGTTAAAGGACTAACCCTGAGTTCATCTCACATGTTGTCATGAATTCAATTCAAACCCACTGGCCCAAAGGTGAGAGTTGAATACATTTAAGGCCAAAGATCTTAACCACTCATCAAGTAAGGAATTTGGGAATGATAAACTAAAGTGTGATTTATAGTGTGACACTCTCAAAAAGAGGAGTCAGTCTGTGGCTGTTCTGTGAAGTCCAGAAAAATTCTGTCAATTTGTGATGACATTTCAGTAACTCAAAACTGCTTCCAGAACAGATTCCACATGATAAATACCCATGTGTAAAATTTGATGGACTACTACTGGCACTGTTTTTGTGACTGATGGCCGTGCTTAGATTGTAAATTTGTTGTGCTGTCTTTAAGAAAACGACCCCCCCAGAATAGAATGGTCAACACTGCATTCTTAGTGGTGGGTAGCAGATTTGCAATAGTCCACACTGAAATCGCAAGGATAATGATGATGTAGTCTCACATACTAAATCACGTTGAAGATGAACTTAGCTGTATGTAACAAGAACTTAATGAATTACATGAGAGCTTGCATTTGGACACTACCAGTAATTAAAACTGTAACACATTGGTTGTTACAATAGCATCATAAAATAGTCAAACATTGACAGTTGAATCTGCCCGTATACAATACAAATGTTTACCCGATTCGCATTAACACCCTATAGATCATACATGAACAATAAACAATGACCAAATTAAGTACAAAATTGAAGAGAGATATTTAAATTTTAGGTGTGCTTAATTCAATCAATCAACCAATCAATCAGTTGTCCAAGTGGTTAATCTCTGTATCCGTGGATTCTAAGGCACACCAGTTCGTAAGGCATAAATCATCAAGACATTAGACATATTCCAAGTTGCACCCAGGGAGGCAATCCGGTGTTCGGTAGTTAGAAACTATGGTGGAAATGATTTCTGAAATCAGTAGGTTTTTAGTCGGCTTTTGAAACATGAGATATTTGGAGCACTGCGTATATCATGTGGAAGATCATTCCATAATTTTGGGGCATCATACGAGAAACTGTTGTCGAAGTGGACCTTTGATTTATGGATGGAAGAACAATAATGAGGAACCTGGAGGAACAAATTTTGGGGGTTAGAGTGTCTTGTGTTCACGGCTGATTTGTACAAGGAGATATGGTGCAAAATACTTAGGCTGGCCAGTAGTGAGGTACTTGTACACAAGAACTAGGGCTTTAAAGATAATTCATTGTCTGATAGGTAGCCAATGAAGTGTCTTCAAGCTGGATGCAATGTGAGTGAACTTAGAAGCACCAGTAACAAACCGTGCGAGAGCATTTTGAATGTGCTGGAGCCTGGTAGCATTACGGGATGACAAACTACGAAATAGAGAATTGCAATAATCCAAACGACTGCTAACCAGAGCATTTGAAATCACCACTGATGTATCAACAGAAAGAAACCTCCTTATACAATGTAGGTCCCTAAGGCTAATGAAACAAGATTTGATGACAGAATTTACGTGATTGGTGAAACAAAACTTTGCATCAAACAGAACAGCCAAATTGCGAGCAACATCTGTGGGAGAGAGACAATTACCCAGGATATTGGTAACTAATTCAACATATTAATTTGTTATGGGAAATGCTGTAGAAGAAGGAGAAAGGACATCTGCAATTGGTAAAAACAGCAGAATAATAATAGCTCGCGGATCGGTTTTGTGTGGATGGGCCTTTAGAGTGAGTGTGAATGTAAGACTTATATCAGTAGAAGCACAAGCTTCAAATATATATTACCCATAACATGTAATATTCTAATTTAGGAGGACTTTCTAATTGTCTATAATCTAATTTTTATATAACAAGGCACACTTAAATAACACATAACCAGTCATTAGACAGCTTACATTGCTTAAATACATCTGTGTCACTGTACCACATTGGGTAAAGAAATAATTTATTGCCTACTTATTTTTTGTGCCATTTTGAGGTGTTAGTCTAATTATAAAGCCCAGGTAGCTTCTGCATTTAAAATTGTTTCTCTATATTGGCTTGTTGGATTCTTAAGAAACTGATTATCTCTTTTATTAACTTATTGGAAACAAATATTCTGTAAGAAAATTGCTTTATGTCAAACTCAATAATGCTTATATTATACTTACTAATATATTAATAAGTATAAATAAGAAAAAAAAATAGAAAGGTTATAAATTATCTGAAGTTAAGAAAATCTAATTAGGGCGGGTAATTAGGAGGTTATAAGCTATGTAGTTTTATATTTATATGTTTGCACATATTTGTTTGTCTTTTTTTCATGCACTGAAAGTCAAATCTCAAACACAATATTACAAAAAAAATTGTTAATCCAAAAACATCTTAAGTAAAACACAACATACAGACAAAAACACGTGTAGTGATACAAATTTAAAAATACATAGGTTTGATGTACAGAGCGTAATCTTGGAATAGACGGAGTATTTCACAGTTTTCATATTAGCTGACAGCAGCATCTCTTGCTGAAGACATCACAATATCACAGTTCAGTGGTTTGGAACTACACAACCCTTGAGAGTTTCAATGAGAGCTCTCAGTGGGAAATGTCATCACTTGCCATAAGCCTCAATCGCTGATCTTTCTGAGATGGAAAAAGCTATTTTGCAAGGATATATATTTTTAAACAAATTGTGTCGGACTTATAGGAATCTAATCTGCTTAGCAGGCGCAATATCTTCCCCACAAATGGGAGTTCAATGAGCTAGTTGAACAAAATCTTTATCATAGGGAGAGTCGAGGGGCATTCAGAGTCAGTAATCCAAAATTTTGGGTGTGAAAAGATGCAACAGAGGGACTGTTTCGTACATGGAAGGGGAAAGAGTTCCATAGGACTGGGGCATAGTGACTGAAAGAATTAGAGAAGTGTTTGATTGATTTGTGAACTCTACGGTCAAAAGTGGGGGTTTGAGGGAACTTGAGTTTAAGGGTGCTTCGCCTTGTATTTATGTAAGAGGTGTAGGGGTGAATTAATTCTTTTAGGTAAACTGGTTGACCTTGGTTGAGAATTTTGTATGTAATGAGGCCAATTTTAAATTGCACCCTGTACCTGACTGGGAGCCAATCAAGTTTTTTTTAGTTGAGGGGAAATGTGAAAGACTTTAGAGGAACGGGTGACAACCCTGCAGAGTGAGTTTTGGACTAGCTGCAATCTCATTAACTCAAAATCAGTGAGCGATAAGAACAGTGAACTGCAATAATCCAATCTGCTGCTCACCAAAGCATTCGCTAACAGAACTGATATTTTAAGGTCTAGAAGGGGACGATTTCTGTAGAGGTCTCTAGAGAACTCTAGTAGACTTTATGATCTGTGACACATGGCTTGAGAAATTGAAATTGGAGTCGAATTCTAGAATGACATGGCTGTGTCAGTGAATCTGATTGGTTAATGACGAGATATTTATCAGTAAAAATCTCCCTCATTGTCACAGTTAAATAATCGCTCACTTACATGATAATCGGCTGTTCCATCAATGCAACCTTGTTATTGTTTATATACATATTATTAACAGATTAACATTTGTTTTATTTGTTCATCTGAATATGTGTTTGGAAAATATACTTTAAAAGTTAGTGAAGAATTTTAATCAAGTTATCAGGATATGCCAACAGTGGAACAAGAGACAGAAGATTAAATTTTAGTGGTGATCCGAATCACCGTCTGGATTCAGAAATTTTTGGATCGATTTTATCATTTCACACATAAGCAATGTTGGAGGTGTGTGGACTTGGGGGGAGGTCCGTGCTCTCGAAGTGCTCTTTTTATTAGTGTAGCATTTATTGAAAAGTATTTATGTTGTTATTTTGTTGTATAAAATGTTTTATAATATCTAATATTAGAATAGAACTAACCAAAATTTTAATTTCTGGATTGTCCAAAATGTTACAACTCATAACTCATTAGAATCACTCAGACTTTGCCTTTGTCATCCTAATTTTGATATTCATAGTAAAAGTTCTTATAGCTAATCACTTGTCTTTGTCTGTTTTTTCCAATGCCAGAGGATCTGATGACAAAATTGGAACCGGTAAGACATAGGTTGCCTTTTTCCATGGAAAATAAAGTGACGCAAGGCGATGCCATTTCTAATTAAAGAAATCTCCAACTTTTACAAGTAAACAGAGGCCTTATGTTCTATGGCCAACATGGGCTACTTGTTGTGAAGAGTAATGTGAGATTATGCAAAAAATGGTCACAAATATCAGTATAGTTATAAGTATTCTCTCAGTAACATTTCAATCAAAAACTATCTCTTCTCAGAAACTGTTGTGCATATGGGCGGTTGTATACCTATGCACAACTTTATTTTATATTATAAAGACCAGAAGTGCACAGTAAACGAAAACGCATCTCTGCTCATACAATGAGTGAGCTTAAATAGACTAACAAATGCCCGCTAAAAAAAGGAAGTGTTATTTCAATTTTTTTCTCGATTGTATGTTGGTGGTAAAGTAGTCTGTTTTCTGATCATGCATTCAAAACAGTAATACAACATGGCAGATTCCTTGTTGTCACCTCATAGAAATAACGGGATATTTTTTTGAGCCAGGTAGGCTGGTCTTTATAATAGTAATAAATACCTTATGCTCGGGCATCTCTTGTGCTATTTATGCCTGGCAAAAAGTCTTTCATAATGCCCTCCAACCTAAAGGTGCTCTGGCATTATTTGAATTTTTGCCGTGCATGAATAGTCTAACAAATGCCCTCACACTCGGTATTTATTTCTACACTTGACCATATAATACAACAGACATACTTAAATATATGTAACAATAGAAAACAAATATGTTTTATGTTCATTTACATAAATATATGCCCATTAGATATACATTTACATGATAATTACAATACATAAGTATTGCTAATTTCCTAGAATTCCTGGCGACGGCATGTTTTCGGTGAAAATCAAATCCTTGTGAGGATGAGGTTATTAGTTCACCCTGCCAATTAACAACAATGAGTGAAATACAAATTAATCATGGTCACATGAATTGCAAATTTATTTTGCACACAAGGCCAAATTTCAATGTATTTTCAATGACTTAGACTTTATGGTTAAAATCACTCCTAACATAATGAGCTTATCTTTCATGGTTAAAAGAAGAAGTGATTACATTTTGGAAAAGATACAAATCATGTTCGGGGAAACAAAAACTTTTCAGAATTTTTTTAATTTTCACAAATGCCCTCTTCTGGTGGAGGTCTGTGTTCTATGAGTGTTTTCTTGTTCAGAAATGCCCCCTTCTGGTGAAGGTCTGTGTTCTATGAGTGTTTTCTTGTTAAGAAATGTCCCCTTCTTGTGAAGGTCTGTATTCTATGAATGTTTTCTTGTTCAGAAATGTCCCCTTCTGGTGAAGGTCTGTGTTCTATGAGTGTTTTCTTGTTCAGAAATGTCCCCTTCTGGTGAAGGTCTGTGTTCTATGAGTGTTTTCTTGTTCAGAAATGTCCCCTTCTGGTGGAGGTCTGTGTTCTATGAGTGTTTTCTTGTTCACAAATGTCCCCGTCTGGTGCAGGTCTGTCTTCTATGAGTGTTTTCTTGTTCAGAAATGTCCCCTTCTGGTGAAGGTCTGTGTTATATGAGTGTTTTCTTGTTCAGAAATATCCCCTTCTGGTGAAGGTCTGTGTTCTATGAGTGGTTTCTTGTTCAGAAATGCCCCCTTCTGGTGAAGGTCTGTGTTATATGAGTGTTTTCTTGTTCAGAAATGCCCCCTTCTGGTGAAGGTCTGTGTTCTATGAGTGTTTTCTTGTTCAGAAATGCCCCCTTCTGGTGGAGGTCTGTGTTCTATGAGTGTTTTCTTGTTCAAAAATGTCCCCTTCTGGTGGAGGTCTGTGTTATATGAGTGTTTTCTTGTTCAGAAATGTCCCCTTCTGGTGAAGGTCTGTGTTCTATGAGCGTTTTCTTGTTCGGAAATGTCCCCTTCTGGTGAAGGTCTGTGTTCTATGAGTGTTTTTTTTGTTCACAAATGCCCCCTTCTGGTGATGGTCTGTGTTCTATGAGTGTTTTTTGTTCACAAATGCCCCCTTCTGGTGAAGGTCTGTGTTCTATGAGTGTTTTCTTGTTCAGAAATGCCCCCTTCTGGTGAAGGTCTGTGTTCTATGAGTGTTTTCTTGTTCAGAAATGCCCCCTTCTGGTGAAAATCTGTGTTCTATGAGTGTTTTCTTTTTCAGAAATGTCCCCTTCTTGTGAAGGTCTGTAAAACTTTTCAGAATTTTTTAAATTTTCACAAATGTCCCCTTCTTGTGGAGGTCTGTGTTCTATGAGTGTTCTCTTGTTCAGAAATGCCCCCTTCTGGTGAAAATCTGTGTTCTATGAGTGTTTTCTTTTTCAGAAATGTCCCCTTCTGTGTTCTGTGAGTGTTTTCTTGTTCACAAATGCCCCCTTCTGGTGGAGGTCTGTGTTCTATGAGTGTTTTCTTGTTCAGAAATGTCATCTTCTAGTGGAGGTCTGTGTTCTATGAGTGTTTTCATGTTCAGAAATGCCCCCTTCTGGTGAAGGTCTGTGTTCTATGAGTGTTTTCTTGTTCACAAATGCCCCCTTCTGGTGGAGGTCTGTGTTCTATGAGTGTTTTCTTGTTCACAAATGTCATCTTCTAGTGGAGGTCTGTGTTCTATGAGTGTTTTCTTGTTCAGAAATGTCCCCTTCTGGTGAAGGTCTGTGTTCTATGAGCGTTTTCTTGTTCGGAAATGTCCCCTTCTGGTGAAGGTCTGTGTTCTATGAGTGTTTTCTTGTTCAGAAATGTCCCCTTCTGGTGAAGGTCTGTGTTCTATGAGTGTTTTTTTGTTCACAAATGCCCCCTTCTGGTGAAGGTCTGTGTTCTATGAGTGTTTTTTGTTCACAAATGCCCCCTTCTGGTGAAGGTCTGTGTTCTATGAGTGTTTTCTTGTTCAGAAATGCCCCCTTCTGGTGAAGGTCTGTGTTCTATGAGTGTTTTCTTGTTCAGAAATGCCCCCTTCTGGTGAAGGTCTGTGTTCTATGAGTGTTTTCTTGTTCAGAAATGTCCCCTTCTTGTGAAGGTCTGTATTCTATGAGTGTTTTCTTGTTCAGAAATGTCCCCTTCTGGTGAAGGTCTGTGTTCTATGAGTGTTTTCTTGTTCAGAAATGCCCCCTTCTGGTGGAGGTCTGTGTTCTATGAGTGTTTTCTTGTTCATTATTTGTTTTCTGTAAAAGTGTAGTTGTCACATGTGCATGTGTCAATGAAAATTCCAGTTTAAAGGAATTTCATATTATTATTATTATTAAAAAGTACAAATAATGGCTATGCCTTCATGTTGTGGAAAGTACTGGCGAGAAGGAATAAATATATTTATTATTAACCAGGAGACGTATGTGAAACTGGGACACCTTTGTTTTGTATATCTCAGCGCCACTTACTAAGCATAATTTACCTTACACAATTCATCAACAGGTGCCTTTTTCCGTTAACATTTCTTATGTGACCTGTAAGTACGTAATGTACATCATTAGAAAAAAATTTCTACAGATCTTTTTGTTGCAATAAATTCCAAACAGAAATGGCGGAGAAATCTCATGTTAAAATGTTTTAGAAAGTTTTTATATTTACTGGTGCCTATATTTATTTTTTTTTACAAAAGTCTGACTTTTGTCATTCCATCTTAAAATATTGACCTATTTTAATTATAAGTCATACAAAATGGTTGATAATAACATTAAACTAGAAAGCCTTGTTATCAAATGATAACATATACTCGTGCCACTTGATTTAAAAACTTAATAAGATTTTTACTTTTGAAATGTAGAATATTGCAGTATTTTGACTTATTGCATCCATATTTTTTTTGTAAGAAAATGTGCAAAATCTGTAACCTCTAAACATATACATATGTATGTATACCCGGTATAACTTGTACATGAAATCTGCTAACCATCCTGACAAATGACCAATCACAACAGAGCATACATATCATATTTTATAACAGTAACAATGATTCGCTAGACTTTGAATTCACGATAACAAATTTAAGTCAATGTATTCTGTTGAACGGATAAACTCATTATGTGCTCTTCTAGATACTCTGACATCAATAATGATAAATAAGATGATACAACTATTGTCAAATATCATTGGTATGGCATTAGTTATTGGTGGAGGAATATATTCAGTTACAGAAAATATCCCATTGGATGTCAAATTCGAATTCCATTAACACTGTCATAGGACTTAATCTACAGTGCGAAAAATCCAAAAGTTCAAATGGAAAACAATCATATATCCAGAGATATGGAGGGATCAGCAACTACAGAGACAACAAAAAGAACAAAAACTAAAGTGGATGAGTTTTAGGTAGAATTTTAAGTTTTGTTTGAAGATGTTGAAGATTGGTGCATATGTTTAGTGCCTTGGAAGTAAAGCTATGGGTGAAATGCTTCTTTGGTCGGTGAACAGATGGAGAAATGAATGTAGCTGGAAAAATACTGTATCTGTCAGGTCTACTTTGCCTGGTGGGAAGAGTTGTACCAAGCTAGGTATTAACTAAGACATTCAGGATATCCCATACGATGGTATTTGTATGCCACTGTGGTTGTTTTAAAAATGGAGCCGTGTTGAATAGGTGGCCGGCGTTGATTTCTAAGGTTGGGTGTTATATGTACATATGTATTTTTATTAGGGACAACCCTGGCAAGACCTAATCTAATCTACCACTTTGCAGGCACAATATCTTCACATCAATGGGGAACTTAGTGTGCCAAGTTAACAGAATTAGTGTTCAAAGGGATAGTCAAGGGACCATCTAGGAGAGTAATCGAGGTTTATGGGTATAGCTACTGCTCAGCCAGTGAAGTTCGTCACCTGCTATAAAAGCATTCAAGGACTAGCAATATCCACAATTTAAAAAGTGGAATACTTGCCTTGGAGAGCAAGGTATCATTGTTTGCAGGAAGATCATAGTAAAGAAGTTTTAATACTGTCATAAAATGCGAGTGACGAACTTCACTGGGGTGACGAAATTCACTGACTGAGCAGTAGATGGAAGAGTACTAAGTAGGGAAGCTGGAGTTAAAAGGTAGGGTTTAAGATGTTCCTAAAGGATGTACCAGAGGGCCTTTTGCTTATGTGGAGAGAAAGAGAGTTCCAGAGGGTTGGGGCATAATGGCTAAGTGAGATAGAAAAATATTTGTAAGATTTGAGAAGCTCACAGCCAAAAGAGGGCATATGAAGGAACATAAATTTTCGGCTACTATAGCTAGTATTTCTAGGTGTACAAGTGGATTATTTCATTACAGTATGCTGGTTGGCCTTGTTTTAGAATTTATGATGATAAGGCCTATATTAAACTGCATCTGGCATTTAACGGGATGCCAATGAATTTTTTTTTAATTGGGGGTGATATGAGAAGAATGAGTAACAATCCAGCACAGTGAGTTTTGGGTGTGCTGCAATCTTCTTAACTCAAAGTCAGTAAGTGATACAAAAAGGAATTGCAGCAATTCAACATGCTTCTCAGAAAACTATTTTGAATACACTGGGACTTACATGAGTTAAACGTGAAAGGCTTCTTCAGAGACCATTGGCAATAGTCAAGGAAGATACTAACCAAAGCATTCGCTGCAATGATGGCAGTTTCATGCAAGAGGCACTGTCAACCTCCCCTGAGGCCGCTAAAATGTATAAAACAACACCTATAGATCTGAATCTCAGATCAGGACAGAACATGACTCATTTGTGGTATATTTTTTAACATACATCATTTGAGAATATTTCTTACAGCACACACTAAATAACATTGAACTAGATACAAAAAAGTCTTACAAATATATAAAAAATATAATTATTACATAATTGCCTTCAGTTTAAAATT
Organism: Sabellastarte sp. h YS-2021; assembly: GCA_964017235.1. Lineage (NCBI taxonomy): Eukaryota > Metazoa > Annelida > Polychaeta > Sabellida > Sabellidae > Sabellastarte > Sabellastarte sp. h YS-2021. The sequence goes on along the minus strand of OZ024935.1, from coordinate 79,245,228 downwards.
GAATACAGTTGAATTATATACAGTATAGTACTTTAAAACTGAGTATAATGGTGGGGCATACAATAGGAAAACTTCCCGAATGACATATACAGAAAAAATATATCACGAATGAAGATAACAATATTATACGAGTGCGAAGCACGAGTATTATATTGTTAATCTTCATGAGTGATATATTTTTTTCTGTATATGTCTGATGAGGGGTGTTTTACTTTTATTATCCACCATTTTGTATGATTTATGGGTTAAATAACATGAATCTTTAATGAGAGAATGTGAAAAAACTATCAAAGACCAGTAGCAACAGTGAATATAAAAACTTCAATCTTTAACTTGCAATATCTTAATTATTTCGTCATGGATTTTTATGTAATTCACATGAGCAGAAGCGCTGTAAGAACACCTGTCTAATGATATATTATACAGATTTGTAACTTACATACTTTCCGAGATATGGTTGAAAAACCGAAAGTTATTCCCACTCATTATCCATAGTACCGGGGCGCCGGTGTGTACAAAAAAAATACATCCCGGTCTGTAATTCCCCGTATTTAGGGCAAATACGTCGCGTGGTGGATAATAAATCACATTACATTATACTTTACCATTTAATCACAAGTATTTTAGCGCTATTGTTCACCGCTAACCAATGACATCATGCAGAATCCCGCTATGACATTAGGTAGGGTAAAATCCTAAACTTTATCTTTGAGTACAAATGAGTTGTATACAGTACCGCATTACATGGTCATATTGTGTAAATTTATTTATTAAAATTAAGTATAAATACATTGGTTTAAGCCATTGAATCTATACATCTAGAGCTTAGTGATTGGATATGCACATTCAATGATTTGCCCACTGAATGTATACATTCAATGGTTTGAAGAGCAGGCCTGATAGGGGCCTGCTGTGGCAGTTTTGTCTCCCACCTTAAATCTTAAAGTTCAACACTACCTTAAATACCAATGCCTCGACCCCTATTAATCATTGCTTGGACCCCTATCGACTTCACTCATTGGCTTTGGCGCCAACACCCATTATTGCCATTCTGTACTTAGATTTTGAAGTGACAACAAGTGATTTTTACTCTAGTTTTAGTGTTACACTGTTTACGTTCACCATGCCAAAGAGAAGTAAGAAAGTTGATACAGGAAAGAAGAAGGGGATTGTTTCTAAGGCCAAGAGCAGCAATTCTACCACACAACCGCCAAATCTGGACCTTAATGGATCATTCATCACACCATCAGGTGGGACTATTGTAAGTACGGCCTCTCCTCTTCAACCTCTGCTTACCAGTGACCAAGTAACTGGGAATGATACGGTCCTGGCGTATCTACAGCGTATTGACGCCACCAACCAAGCATTATTAAAGAGGGTGGATGGCCTAGAAAGCCAACGTGTGTCCACAGCTACCGTTCAGGCTGCCAATGTTAACCTAGGTCAAGACCTAACTTCCAGACCAGTATCATCAACCAACACCCATCTCACTGGGGTTCGGCCTGTACCTTCGGCTAGTTTAACTACCACCCAGGCGGGTCCATCTCAGTCGGCTGCTACTAATACAGGCCTATTTAGCCAACACAACCAGTCAGTACCCCCCAGTGCTCTTCACGACGCCGTCATGCCCGACCTCAACACTATTCGTGCCAACCCTACCATATCACAATCAGTATCACAGATTATGGCAACCTTGGAAGCCGGATCCAGAGCTGAGGCAACACAAGGTAAGGGCACCATCAGGAAATCTGGTCGATTTAATGCCACTGACGCTATCACAGCAGTGCCTGAGCTCAGGTGGCCCAATGAGGGGTATCATGGCACTAATGGGCAGAAGCGTACGTTATACGACGATTTGACAGTACAAGAATGGGCTGTGGGACAGCTGTCCAACATTTATCAGATTCAGGACCCAGTTTTAGTTAAGCAGGTGCTCTTACAGGTTATTTTATCACTTAGGGACGCCACATCCCTACCCTGGCAGGCAGTGCGAGGTGCATGGGGCACATCCATGCATGAAATAGAACAGGGGTCGCTACAATGGGCTGATGCCACGCAGTGGGCTCTGAATCGCCTCTCCACTTCTCAAATTGCCATGGCAAACGCTTCGCAGGTCACAGGTCAGCCTACTGCCCAAAGGAAAGTTTGCAAATTCTATAATGAAGGAACATGTTCATCATGGCCAATTTAAACACGTCTGTGGCTTTTGTGCTAGACAAGGAAAGAACTACACACACCCAGAATCGAAATGTCAAACAAAAATTAGGGGTGGGGACAGAACTCAAGCTTTTAATAAATAATATGATATTTCATCACCTGGACCAGTAGGAACTTTTAGGGACGATTGTAATTATCTGGAACTGGGGGGTGGGGACACTGATAATTTAAATAGGGCGGTTAATGGGGAAAATACTGTATCATCGAATGCAACTGATATTTTAGAGTATTGTCCACAAATGCACCGTCATCATGACCCTAATTTTTATAATTGTAACTTTTCTGCACTCAATCAGCTGATTACACACAGTAGCAACCTTGACCATAATAATATGGCTAATATTGGCCCACGATTTTTCAGTGATCACATTCATGGAAACAATTTCAATCACACAAAGGGTCATTATGTTGGTCGCGAGTGTCAGTCATTTTCTACTTTAAATGTAAATAGTATTGTGCAGTATGACGTTTGTAGTGAGACTAACATTAACTATCAGTGGAATACAAATATTGCTGATGGTATTGTACACCCAAATGTGGGTAATATTTACTTCTGTAACTATCAGTGTCATTCTACACATGAATGTTGGAATTATGGGCCTGTAACGCCAGTATTTGTGCCAGTGTTATGTGCTGTTGATATTATCTTACCTTTGGAAACTGTGCATAGCTATCAGGTGGTATATTTACACGACCCCAAGGGTCGGGATTCTGGCTTTTATTATTTATGGTATGACCAGTCTGGTAACTCATTCTTTCACATATGTGATGCTGGGGACATAGGTCCCATACATGTTGTAGGAAAAGTGTCAGTTAATGTTGTTTTCTGCAGTCACAGTATGACCAATGACATGTATGTAGACCTGACACCTGACCAGGTGTACCATGACTATAATAAGGACCTTTGGTCCCATGTGACGTTTAATATGGATTATACTCAGTATATGGAATGTGTTATCGATGAATTATGTATGTTCATGGACTTGCAATGTTCTAGTGACAAATTACAGTTACCTGACGCATTAGTTGACGCTTCAGACACAGGATCTACCCCCAACAGCATTACTGCTCTACTACATGACACTGGGTTTCAAATACCTCAAGTTGACCATGATGCTTATGTTAAAGAGAAAAATGTTGGTTTCCTGAGCCATGATAACGTAACATTTGAGTTTATAGGCCCTGATAGGCCCCCAGTACTCATTGACTCCATCGTCAAATGCATTGAGGTTGCAAACATAATTAGATCCACAGGAGTCCCTAATTACAAATGTGCTCGCATTCCCATTGTTTCAAAGATGAATGTTGAAGCCTGGGAGAATGTACTCAGTACTTATCCTGATGGTCATCTACTCCAGTATATAAAATTTGGGTTTCCACTGTCTATTAGCCGCCCTGATTCCCTCAAAAATACCACAGTGGTAAACCATCATTCTGCTATTCAATACCCCCAGGCTGTTGCGAAATACATAAAGAAGGAACAGGGCTTTGGCACCATTTTGGGCCCTTCTAATTATATTGCTGATGAAAATTATCACTGTTCCCCCCTCCTTACCAGACCCAAGGACACCAATGACAGGCGAGTTATTTTGAATCTTTCACATCCCAAGGGCCAATCAGTAAATGACTGCGTCGACAAGGTCAGATTTGACGGTAGGTCCTTCACTCTCAAATTTCCATCTGTGGATGACATAGTCGAACGTATTCTTGAAGTTGAAGATCCATTGCTGTTTAAAATTGATGTAGCCAGAGCGTTTAGGAACCTCAGGGTTGACCCTGTGGATGCCCTCAAGTTTGGTTTATGTTGGGATGACGCCCTTTACGTCGACGCTGGCGTCGCGTTCGGCTGGACCCACGGGTCCGCAGCGTTTCAGATGGTCGCTGACGCAATATCTTACGTCATGGCGTCGTCTGGGTGCGTCATAACCCCATATATTGATGATTTCATTGTTGTGGCCCCTAGAGACCAAGCAACAAAGCAATTTGACCAATTATCTGGTTTGCTGGATAAGTTAGGTCTCCCCATGAATCCTGCCAAGAAAACTCTACCATGCGACACTCTCACTTGCTTAGGTATCACAGTTAGTATCCCTGACGGTACCCTTAGCATAGCACCAGACAAACTACATAGCATTCATGAAGCTTGCTGCCAAGTGGCTACTAAGAAATTCCTATCAAAAAAGTCCTATCAGTCCCTTTTGGGTAAGCTCATATACATCCACAAATGTGTTTCCCCTCCCAGGTCATTCATTAACAGGATCCTTGCCTTATTTAGGAACAATTTTCATAAATCTAGGATATATCTTACTGAGGATTTCTTCAAGGACATTCAATGGTTCATCAAATTCCTCCCTGCTTTCAACGGTGTCACTTTCTTTAGGAAAGTCCCTATCCCTAAATTAGATTCCTTACATCTCGACGCCTGTTTGTCTGGCCTAGGGGCCATTTGGAACGGTAGGGTCTACTCAACCCCTGTCATTCACATACCCAATTTTCCCCTCACCATCGTCCACTTAGAGATGTGGAACATTGTTATTGCCCTGCGAATGTGGGGTCATTTATGGCGTCATTCTTCCATCCAGATATTTTGTGACAACCTTGCTGTTGTCCAGGTAATGAAAACCCATAAGACCAAAGATGCATTTTTAGCTATTTGTGACAGGAATGCCTGGCTGCTTGCTGCATCATACGACATTTTTTTGCAGGTCGACCATGTCAGAGGTAAAGACAATGCAGAGGCTGACTTACTTTCCAGGTTACACTCAGGCAGCCCTGTCGACCCTGTCTTACTGAACCACCTCAGTAAGACATGCACCTGGGACAAAGTATCACCAGAAATGTTTAAACTTGATTTTAATATATGATTTCAGGTGCTACAGACACCTCTACACCTTTGATCCAGGCTGCATTGCTGAGGGTGGGACAAGCTTACAGACCGTCAACCACGGCGTCACATTTATTGCATTTCAAAACTTTTATAGCATTCATGGTTTTTATGAATCTGCCTGTGTCATTATCTGTTCACAACATCCTTATCTTCCTGGAATACCTTTATGTCAATTCCCTATCACCTAAGGTCATCAAAAATTACCTCTCCTCCCTAGCTTCTATGGCTAAGCAGTTTCGCATTGACAGCTCTAATATATATCATCACACCGTTCACAGATACCTCAGGAGTATTTCAATTAATTCAAAATTTGCCCCTACCCCGAGGGGTATCTTTGATATAAAGACTCTGTATGACATATCAGTATCCTGTGACACCTTGTCTGACCCCATTCTTTTCAGATCTATCTTTCTTACTGCATACTTTGGTTTCCTTCGTATGTCAAATTTTGCTCCCCACTCATTATCAAAATTCCACCCAGACAAACATTTTTTGCTTAGGGACCTTGTTTTTGCTCCCCCGGGAGCTCACCTCCTGATAAAATGGACTAAGACCCTTCAGGATCACAAATCCCATCATGTTATACAACTCCCGGAATTAGATAACATCTTTCTGTGTCCTGTCAGGGCCCTTAAGGCCCTCATCTCTTCTAGACATCTGGATCATTCAGCCCCCTTGTTTGCTAATAGCTATCCACCTTACAATCAAGTAATTGACTCACACATCAGGTATGCTTTGAAGCAGATCCTTACCATTAGAAACATATCCCCCTTGGGGCATGGCTTCCATACTTTTCGCAGGTCAGGGGCCACCTATGCATTTGATCACAATGTGGCCATTCAAAACATCATGGCCCATGGTCTTTGGAAAAGCTCTTCTGTCTGGACATACCTCCAGAATGCTTCCCAAGCTGCTTCCATCATTCCCAACACTTTTGCTTCCACCGTCCCCTCCACTCTTTAGTTGGGGTTTGGTGCTTTAAAATTTCCTTTTATTTATTTCGAAAATTTTAAATGTTTACTAACATGTAAATAAAAAACCTCAAACAAGTGTTTCTCTGCGTTTCATACAATCTCACTTCTCAATTTAAGCCGAGGATTTGACCTCGAATATGACCTTTACTGCACTGATCTTACTGTAACTCTACTTGCTACCTCACTCTGAGGTTATGACCTGGTACATGACCTTTATAGTACTTATCCAGGACAAGAAACTGTGAAGAGCAGGCCTGATAGGGGCCTGCTGCGGCAGTTTTGTCTCCCACCTTAAATCTTAAAGTTCAACACTACCTTAAATACCAATGCCTCGACCCCTATTAATCATTGCTTGGACCCCTATCGACTTCACTCATTGGCTTTGGCGCCAACACCCATTATTGCCATTCTGTACTTAGATTTTGAAGTGACAACAAGTGATTTTTACCCACCTCCCACCTCTGATACATTTTAACCTTTCCTCCTACAGCTTATCCCCACTGTAGAGTAGTGATTCGGGGATTTCAGGCGGGCTGGATTCAGATTCAGTACCCCCTACTGAATTGACTTGTTGGGTACTTGATCTACCCCCAACAATATGCATGATCACTGGTAGTTGAGGTCCCCTGAGCTGGTACACTCGGGTTTGAGCATCTCTACCTTTTATTTTACCCTCTTTGACCTGGACCCCTACCCTTGGTCCCGGGGGTAGGGAGGTCTCCACTGGGATTGATGTGGGTCTCAGAGTAAGTGGGACAGGCTGGCCCAGGCTGACCCTGGTGTCCCCCTACTGATTCGATTTCGATTTCGAGCTCCTTTCCCTGATCTGGAACTGAGTGGATCTTGATCACTGGCAGTTGAGTTCCCTGAGCTTGGTACCCTCAGGTCACATATCACTACCTTTTATCACCCTTCCCTACCTTGACCCCTATCCTTGGTCCCGAGGATAGGGAGGTCTCCATTGGATTGATGTGGGTTTGGAAGTTTAGGGATAGGCTGGCCCAGCCTGACCCTGGTGTCCCCCTCTTGTCTTTGCCATTCAGCTGATGCTAACCAACAGACAGACATACCAACACAGACATAGACTTTTCTTAATTGGGTTAAATTTTGTATCATTTATGGTGTATTTTATATGTGTAACTTTTATATAGCTGTTTGCTTGAGGCTTTTGCCTGTTTTAACTGTATGGTGCTTTAAAATTTCCTTTTATTTATTTTGAAAATTTTAAATGTTTACTAACATGTAAATAAAAAACCTCAAACAAGTGTTTCTCTGCGTTTCATACAATCTCACTTCTCAATTTAAGCCGAGGATTTGACCTCGAATATGACCTTTACTGCACTGATCTTACTGTAACTCTACTTGCTACCTCACTCTGAGGTTATGACCTGGTACATGACCTTTATAGTACTTATCCAGGACAAGAAACTGTGACCCACATTCAATACAACATGTACATATCAATGAGTATTAAACATAAATGCTCATTATGTAAAGTACATGATGACTTTTAGATGAAGTGCATCTATCAAGTCGCTTGCAAAAGTTTTGTGATGTAAACCCTATTAAATTCAGTGCTACTGGACACTCTGACACCTGCATGCCTGTAGTCACGGTGTATATAGAAAGCCCTTGTGTACTGTTGTGCATATGGGGTTTCAACAGGTAGATCTGGTTGTCTATTTGTATAGTTGAAAATAATTTTCAAGTGATATTCCTTTTCAGACTGCATATCAACCGACTTCTTATCCGGAAAATGGATGTCAGAATATCGGTAATCACCTTCTTCAGTGACTGACTGAATAGTATGAGATGTGACCTCTCCGAGAAGTTCATTCTTTAAGCGTATGTAGTTCTTTCTGTCTCTTGGATTTTTGGCCATGTGACTGCTGGACGAAAACAGCGCAAATGAGATGACATCATCTTTTTCGCAGAGTATTCTGAATCCTGAAATTCTTATTTTCCTCACCATTCTGTCACCTGGCATATTCTTGTGGACATTGATCATCATCACCACACTCAAGGAGTCACCATAGACCAGTAAACTACGATTTCCCTCATCGATTACTTTGATTTCTGTTGATGTTTCATCAACTTCTTTTGAAGCCAATGGAGATTCTTCAGGCATCTTTCTTTTGACTCTGTCAAATGGCAACAGGTTATCTTCACTTAATTCTGGATGAGAAATAAACTGGGAGCAGGCTATTTCCTCAAGCTGAGACAAAACACCAGAAGTCACAACTACAGAGGAAAATTCTTCGGCTGTCAACACAGGTAATCTAATGCTGTAAAGTAAAGGTCCAAGCTTCTCGCGAATATCCACACCAGACATTGTGGAGCTACTTGTTCCTTTGTATTTAGCCCACTCCACACATGCTTTGAAAACATCAACCTCGGATACACTAAGCTCGGAGCATTCCAGGATTTTACCAAGGCCAGCTGAGGATATATCTTTAAAATCTTGGCAAGTAATTACTTCAGCAGTCTGGAACTTCACAAGATCAAGGCACTTTTCAACCAGTTCTTTTTCATCAAATAAAAGTGCTTGGTCTAGGATGCCACATACGTTATCAGCACACAAGTGTCTGTCAAGGAATCTAGTACATCGTCTGGTCAATGTTGGAATCATGTATTTCTTTGCTGCATATATGATAGCCATGACAGAATCACCAGCCAGGTCGACCTCTTCACAGTAGATGAATCTGTGAGAAAAATGTATTAACATAATTTATTCAGTATCTCTCAGTATGCAATGACAAACATTCTCAGCTTTTGGGTTGTGATTCAAATATCCACCCTTGCCTTACATTTGCTTACATATAGTAGTATTGCTACTGATAAGTATTAGCTGACAAATGGACCTGCCGTCGTCCTCCCCCACATGACAGTTAAATAGAATGTAAAATCCTAACTTTGACTCATTAGAGTTTTGGAACAACCCATTGGTATCTGTAGTGCTTCATCTTTAATGTAGTTCAGGTCCTCGGTGACCTATTTGTTAGAACATTAGGCATCTGGTCACAGGCTGTGACTTCTGTGAGGGTACGACACCCATAAGTGACTAAGCTGTAGGCCCTGTCCTAATAAGACCCTGGCTGTTGAACAGGACGTAAAACCCTGGGCTTAAAGGTTTGGTTATTTGTAAACTATGCATGTCTAACTGCCCAATGAAGTAGGCCCTGTGATAATTCTGTACCTTAGAATAATACAGGGATTGAGCACTTTAAAGTATAATTAAATTAGATGGAAGGACAAAAAGATATCTTCGAATTACTGATGTCTTAATCATTGTCGAAATCTCCCAAAAGTTCAAAGTGTCGTTGCCACAAAAAGAAACAATAGTTTCCATGTATTTCAAGTGCTTCAGATAACTTGACCTCTTACTATGTATAAATGACATTTTCATAATAGACTGTCATTTTAACAATGTACTGCTTCAACTGGGAGCTGGATAAATCGGCCCTTTGCCAAATCAGCCCTCGGCAAATCGGCCCCCTAAAAAAGTAAGCCCTGGACAAATTGGCCCTCTAAAAATTCGGCCCTGGACAAATCAGCCCCCAGTTAAAAACTTTTGTGATTAGAACTATAGACCTGCAGAAAGCATTTGACTGGGTTGATAATTGGTCTTAAATTATAACCTGGTCCATGTTAATGTTGACTAAATAGGGGGAGGGGTAATTCTGTATAATTATGTATAGTGGTGAGAACTTTAGCTAAGTGTAATTAACACACATCAAACATAATCAATCACTTTAGCCTATATCCATTATATTTTTGTTTATGTAAGAATAATTAAAAGTGCAATTATACTAAATGCATAACTTTTGTGACCTTTTAAAGAAGAATTGGCTTTCAATATATGCTACTGTTTGATCAGTACCTTTCATTATAATCCCTCTGCTTAGATATCACACTGTTTTGTAAGTTTTGTTATCTTTAAGAGCAATTTGCTTTAATTTGTATGCTACTGCTTGATTAGTAGCTGTGTTTATAATCCCTCTACTCAGACATTAAGCTGTTTTGTAACTCTTGTGATCATTTGAGAACAATTGGTTTCAATTCATTAATATTTGTGTAATATTTATATAAGTTTGATTGATTAACATTGTTGCTCTTGAATATACACACAGACATCTAATATTTATATACATTTAACATCAGGGGGCAGGACCAGGTTAATATTTACCAGGGGCTGATTCGATTAGGGTATTATTTCCAAGGGGGCCGATTTGACTAGGATACTTTTTCCTGGGGGCTGATTTGACGGGGCCGATTTGGTATTGGGCCGAATTGTCTATGACTAGGTTCAACTACCTCCTCAACAGCTAAGCCAATATAAAAGCAGGCCCTAACGTGCTTCTGGATTTGAACCTAGGTACATAGAGGGAAAACCAAAGTAACTAAATTGCTCAACTTATTAACCACCTAGAATTAAGTCTTTGAATTGAAAGAAGATGAACCTTGACCCCATTTACCTTAGCATAGTGGCAAATGCATCATACTCAACATCATCTATGAGAATATCTTCTTCCTCTGTAGCGAGTCCACCAGTCAACATTGAACAGAACACTGGAGAACTGGAGACCAACATGTATTTGTGGGCTTTCAGGGTGTCTGAGTATAACAACAATAATTTTACATACAGTAACACAACTATGTCTTTAGGTAAAAGGTAAATCAATTCTTTATTTTAGAACCTGGGCACAGTTTCACAAAGCCTCATTTGGATAGGACCTCCTTAACTTAAAGATGATCAGTTTCTTTCCTTTGGAAAAGCGACCTAAAATTTATGTTTATAGACCCTCCTTTAACTGTCCTTTTCGAAGATGTTCCCTGAAGCTTATCGATGAATAATATTTCCTTAAAGTCTCTTGTTTCCCTAAAATTTAAGTTCCTTGAAGCTTCAAGGTCTCCTTTACGGAAGGGGGCTTTGTGACTGAGTTTCATTAAAGGAGGGAGAAATTCAAGGAAATCCTTACTTTTAAGGTGACCGTTATCTTAATGAGGCTTTGTGAAACTGGGCTCTGGCTCTTGACCCTCTAACCAGGTCGTATTCATGTGTTTTCACCGAGGATTACGTACGAGGATTACCTCAGGTTTCTTATAATAATAAATTAATTTGAATAATGTACTCTTACATAGAGTGTTTTACGTCAATATACAGCTTAGTCTCGAGAGGTAATATCTCATAACATATATATGGGTAGTTGTTTAATATCCATTTCTTTGTGTACAATTTACTATGTTTCAAAATTTGAGCCATTATCTAGGCTGGTCCTGATGTCACCCTGAACTGTTAATGGTGATATTAAACACAAACATGGACCATCTTCTTAGATCCACACAAACACGAATATTGAAGTCTACAAAAGTATCTGTTTTCAGTGCCCAGGTCAAAGTCAAAGTCGAAGTTTAGGTCTTAAGTCCCGTTCCACAGCCAGGGTCATATTGGGAGAGGTCCTCGGCATTGCCAATTGTGGGGGTCGAACCTTACAGCGTAAGATTAGATGCCAAACTTGCTAACGACAAGGCCACTGAAGACCTCTTAATGACCAGGTCAGACAGTAGAGATTTTTAATGGCAGATATCTGCAAATAGTAAATCTTTCAATGTTCTTGAGAGATTCTTCGTTGTTTTTTTCCATTTTCTTCAACTTCTTGTTCTCAGTCAATTTTACCGGATGCTCTTCCTTGTTTTCAACACATTCTTTGTTTGGAGTAGATGAGTCTTCACATATTGCATTCCTTCTCCCCTACCCTTGTGGGGGTAATTGTAGGGAAATCACCAGATATCTTCACTAGTGTTCACTAGTGTGTAGGGTATTCTCAGTATAATAATGCTTTGTTAAAGTTAAATCTCACTACAGTCAAAGAATGATGAAGAACCTCGTACATATCTGGAAGTATTTTAATCACGTGACCACACTTTCCTGCTACTTTCAAGGGAATGCTGGCCCATTTGAAATCACCTGTATCCTTCTTTATACACCAATATTATAGTAGTACCTTTCCTGTGTGACCTGGGCATTAGGTCAATGAATGAGCGAATGTTATAACAGTCTGGATTTTGCACTCTCCCTGAAAATAAAGTTCCCTCTTCAGGGAAATGTTCCTAGTAAATGATAGTGCATTGAGGAATGACATTGTTTACTCACTTGATTGAGAATTGGCTGTTGCCTTGTCTTCAAATACAAAGTTGACATCTGTAAACAGCTGTTTATCTAACATCATTTTGTTTCTCTCCAGTACAGATTTATTCATCTGCCATCCCCAACCATCCTCTGCTACATCTTCTGCTGATGCCATGTTGACTTTATACTCCCACTAACTGATCAATCACCCTAAAACAAATAAATCCTATATATCAACAAATGCTCTGTATCTTAAACTTTCATTAGTGAAGAAAGGAAAATATATATAGTTTGTGTGTTGTAATGAGAGAGCTTTATATCCGTTAAGATTTATCATGGACAAGCAATTCTAGGAGTATTAAAATTTGGAACAAAAGAAAACTTTACATTTAATCTCTACTAATCAGTCGATTTTTGTACACTGAGGGCAATTTTCAGTGTGATACTTATGTTTCATCTTTCCTCCCATTGTATTATTGTATTCATTCAAAGTGACATATAAAAGGGGGGCTGGGGGTCTTTATATAATGTTATTATTGTAAAGTTTTGTTATACTGTATGATACATGTCACTGTAATAAAATAAAAACTCACAACTCAAACTCAAGTAGGCACTTGCAAATTTCACCACTTAAGTCCAGCATGTGGGTTGTTAACATATCCTCAGAAAATGAACTATATATTTAAAGATTTTAAAAGAGCATGAACAGAGGTGTTAGAGTAAGAAATCTAAAATTCGCCAGGCATCTAAAATTCGCCACCTCTAAAACCTTAGTTAATTTTATAAAGAAAATGATGTTTTGTCTTAAAATTGGTATTTTTCAGTTCAGAAAGCTTTAATTTACTGTACATTGAACAAATCTCACCTCAATTTATTTAATTTATTAGTATTTCCACATGTGGCGAATTTCAGATATGTGGTGAATTTTAGATTTCTTACTCTATTTGCCATGCCTTGTCATATTCTTCATACAAATGTATTTGTCAAAATAATAATTACCAAAGTACAACAACTTGCAGACAAAAATTAAAAGAGTAATTTTGTCAAGTAAATATACGGGTAAACAAGGTTGGCAAAATGTAATAAGATAGGGAGAATGATTAATTAACACCCAAAAGTAAATTAAACACAGTGCAACCTACAGAGTCAACAACTAAAAATGTGTCGAAAAGACGAAAAAGATTATTATCGCCAACTCAACAGCTTTATAGACTTATTCCGTTGGTAATTGTTTACATTTAACTGTAAGGCAAACAATTTTTATGTGGAAATAAGTAACATTTCAGGGATGACTTACAATCGAGCAGATATACAGTGAGAAAATTTAACTTCAGTGAGAAACAAATGTGTCATTATAGGCTAAATATTAAGAGGAAACAGCAGTAGGCTGCCTTCTTAAGTACTAGGACCACTGATCGAGGGCCTCCAGCATTTAGTTCAAAGACATCACATGGTGGATAATAAAAGTATAATGTAATCTATTCCATTATGTTTTAGTACAACATGTGATTAAACAATACTTACATGTAAAATCATGAATTTATTTTTATTTCAACATATTCCTTAGTCAGTTACATCTCCTCACACTGTCCATACATCATAAAATATTCCATTAAAATTCCATTTTTCCAGTTTTTATTGGATAAGTATATATAATACACCATATTTTATCTCCTTCCTCTGTCCAAACCAAGATTATGATGATGTAAAGTCAATTTGCTGCCTATGCAATTTTCCGTTCAAAATCATTATCCTGTTTTAATACAACTGTTAAATACAACACCCATGCAATAGACTATTTAGTGCATGGAGGTAAAGAGATGTGTAGTATTCATCTAGCACATTGCATGTCGAGGTATTAGTCAATGCAATATCTTTTATATCCTGCTACTTGTTCTTTGTCCCACATCAAGGTTCAGATCAATAATACTAAAAAGATGGGGATTTCCCCACATTTTAATGGCCAGTAAATAACCACAAATATAACCATCAAAACAAAACCACATTACTGGAGTAAATCCGTGTTCTGCGCAGAAGCAATAGCAGGTAGTATCTGTCACAGTAAATATTAAAATTGGCATATTATTCACCGTAAGAACGAATATGTGCATATTTTAAATAAAACAAAATACTTGTTTACTGCATGTCTGGGATAAAGTGATATTTATAACCCTGGCCATTGAACTGGACATAAAACCTTACATTCCCCTGGTACCCCCCCCCCCCCCCCCCCCCCAAAAAAAAAAAAAAACCCCAAAAAAACAGTAAGACCCCAGTTACACTTGGCCGGATGTACAACCGGATCGCTGCAGGTTACCAAATACGGAAAAGTGTGAGTGATTTACAGATCATATTTTTCATTCGTGAACACATCCATACCGTCCATAATATCCTTGTAGCATCCACCACAGATGTGATGTGTCCGTGGGGACACCACGGAAATATCAAACTGCTTGAATTTTCCGTAAAAGGTTTGCAGATGCCAGGTGTAATTTATATCTGCAACAGATCGGTATGTCATCCGTATTGTCCTTACAGCACCCGTAGGTCTCCTTGTGGCATCTGGGACATCCTTGACTCATCCGTATCAATAATTGGAAAATTTCTATGGATATTCCCGGAGGGTGTTCGGAGGCTGTAAGGACGCCACCGGAAGTTAACAGACATTGCCGGCAAACACACAAAAAAATAGGGATGGTCTGTGAAGAAGGTCTCGGATATGTAATTAGTCTGCGGATATGCACAGATATCTACAGATCTATTCACGGACAATAGGGATGGGGTTTACGGACGAAAAGGACGCCTCAAGGACAATAAGGACGGGGTTTATGGATAGAAATGTAGTTTCCCATGACACTCGGGAACTTACAGAAAGATGCTTTATCATGCATGAAAGCCTATATAAGGGGCACTTTGCATGGCTTTTGCTAATATACACTTTCTGCTATTTGATGTGCATACATCAGTTTTTGGAAGCTTACACTGTATATGTTGGAGGATATATTTTGTTGGCATACAGATTTAGTCAAAATTTTAGAGGTTTTTGTTTTTTTAAATAGGAAATTTGGTGAATACTTGTATAAAATGCCACCAAAAAGAGGTCCAAGAGGAGAAGCAGTCAGGAGAAAGAGAGGATGCCTACCAGGCCAGGAGTCCAGAGGTGGATGAACTGAGTTGTGTACCAGAGATTCAGCAGGCAGCTGGGGTGGAGGAGTTGGTGGTGGGAGTGGAGGATTCTCTGGAGATGTCGGATACAGAATAGGGTGACATTGGGCTGGAGACACAGCAAGAATCGGATACAAGTAATGAGGATACACAGAATACACAAGCTGCTGCAGCTACTACATAAAAGGGCAAGGACACAAGCAAGGGCAAGGCTGACAAAAGGAGCAAGAAACCCCCAGTTCTCTTCACTGCTGAGCAGGAACAGAAGTTAGTGGACTTTCTGCGTGACAATGAAATTCTCTACAACAAGCATTTAATGGACTACAAGGATAGGTCCAAGAGGGAGGCTGTGTCGGCAAAGTTTTGTGAGGTGAACAATTTGGATAAAGATGCCTGCCAAAAGTGGTTCCAGAGCCAGTGCACACTCTTCGGGAAAGTCACACACATGAAGTCTGGCCAGGGGGAACCAGTGCTGACAGAGAGGCAAAAATGAACCAGAGACAATTTTGACTTCCTCAGGGACCACATCATGCGCCATCTTACAGCAAAAAGTGAATTCAAGGCTCCCAATTGGTCTACTTCTCAAGCCAGTGCAGCAGCGGGCTCATCATCCAGACTGTGCTGTCAGTGTGATGTCAAGTTTTGCAGATTCAGACCTCCAAGCAGCTCTTGCCGAATCGCAGAGGGGGATAACCGAGTTAAAAGACATTGTGGTGAAAAAGTTTAAAGACAAGCCTGATAACCCAAGATTGGGCTTCTGTGACTTTCTGAAAGTGGAGGTGGTACAACTGACAAGTGACTCATATGACGAATTTCAACAAGAGACATTCAACTTCTTGATGGTACTTAAATGTAGGGACAAGCAGCAGCAAAGGTACCAACACCGAGTGGGCATGAGCATGGTGCAGACCAACACCTACAGCCAAGCCTCGACATCACAACATTACCCAGTGTCTTACACACAGATGCTGGCACCACATCACCAAATGCAACAGACTTTTACACATGTACCGTAAGGGCTTGTACAGCAGCAGCACTTTCAACAGACATTCCCACAGCCGCATGCACCAACTCAGCAGCAGACCCATGGACACGCTCCACAGAAAAGCATGCAGCCACAGCAACATGCTCCACAGCACAGCATGCAGCCACAGCAACATGCTCCACAGCAAAGCATCCAGCCACAACAATTGCAGCTGATGCAGCAGCAGCAGGCAATTCAACCACAGCGTTCCATACAGTCATAGTAGCCAGTACAGCAGCAGCAACAGACAATACTAACACATCAGCCAATACAGTATCAGTAGCAGCAGCAGCAGCCAACACAGCAACACAGTCAGCAAACATCACAGCAGAAAATGTCACAGAGCACCGCTTCATCATCACAGCTGCGTGTCATGTCACTGACCACTACAATGCCAGACATTAGACGCCAAGGCAGCCTACCAGTCACCAGCACACCAACAGGATTCACCCTCTCACCACTAACGAATCCACCCTCAGTTGACAGCCAGTACTTCAGCAACATTCCAAACATGTCACAGGATGTCAGCCTCAGTACCATCAACACGCCTCAGTTCCAGGCAGTCGAATACACATCAACCACCCAACCAGACCAACCAGCCTCAGGGGACCAGTAGCCAGCCAGCCAGCAGATCAGCAATAGCTGATAATTTTATAGGCCCTTCTCAGGGCCGCCAAATCTTCCAAAAACAATTATTTGAGCTCTGTTGTTATCCAAAAGCAACAACAACAAAAATGCCCCACACCACACAACACCAAAAAAAACCCAAAACAAATAACACAATCATTGCCCATGGATCACCCATAGTAAATAGAGTTAAATGAAAATAGTAGTTCATCCCAAATTAAAATTACACCCAAGACACAGGTTCCTACCCCCAAATACACACAACAATACAAACATTGATGTATTATTTGGCAATCGACTTATGTCACTTAGAACCCCCCCCCCAAAAAAAAAAAAAAAAAAAAAATTTTTTTTTGTTTTGCCCAAATTTTGTTAAAACCTGTGTCCACAATGCTATGGACCCCTCCTTGCAACTCTCATGTAGTGGTGTGGGGCATCATTCTCTGAAATAATTGCACCTTGTAGGACAAGACCTTTCTTGCTTGCCTGTTCATTTTTTAAAGCATTGTGTTTCAACCCTTGCCAAACCAAAGTTTATGCTACATTATTCAGCCAAAGCAAAGATGCCATTTGGGTCCAAATAGATGCTGTTGTTCTGAATGCTATTTTCAAGTAAAATAAATGCAAAGAAAATTAAGGCTTTTATTGGCAATAATACAACAGCAAAATGATAATATATACACAACAATAATATGTGACATGTGAATAGCAGAAGACAGTACTTATCTTTTAAATATAACAATCGTATACTAATGTCCAAAAGTTCACAGTCCATGCAGCACTATTCCATTTTTATCACAATTCTTACTCATTTCATCTGTTTTTTGTCTTAAAAGTGCTCAAATGTTCTATCAACATTTATAGAGTCACAGTATAACAATATTTCACATTTTAACTGCTGGCCATTGGACAGGGGAACTGCCACTCATTCATGAAATAAATGAAATAATGTCCTCTGCCTTTTAGCTGCCCCAATTGCGTTACAGCCCTCATATGGAATGTCATTGTCCTCGAGCACTACCGTACACTGACCCTCCCCCCAAAGTCTTCGTGTGAAGCTGTGGGGTATCTTATCCTCAGTAGGTTGTGCAGTACTAGGCAGGCCATGACAACCCTGTTGACCATGGCAGGCTAATGCTGCAGCGGTATCTGGAAAATCCTAAAGCAATACGTCAGGTTACTGAAGGCATTCTCCACCACAGTTCTTACATGCCTGATCATCTCCTTCAAGTCCATAGTGTGGCTGGAGTAGGGCCTCATTAGCCAGAGCATGAGGGGGAAGGCATCATCCCCGAGAAGGAAAAGTTCACTATTGGTCCACCAATCCCCATAGATTCACTGTCAGGGAAGCCAATGCTGGTGTCCTCTATTTTGTGCCTAAAATCGGTGTGTTTGAAAATCTGAGCATCTGAAGTTGACCCAGCTGCCCCCATGTCCACCCAGAGGAACTTGGAGTCTCCATCCACCAGGGCCAAGAATACAATACAGTGGAAGCCCTTGCTTTTGGAGAAGAGGCTGCCTCCCCCTTGTGGACATCTGATTGGAAAATGCCTTCCATCCAGGGCACCCAAGGCATGTGGGAAGTTCCTCCTCCGGCAGAAGACAGACTCGACCAGTAACCAATCCTCAGGGTGTGTGGGGCACCGCATCACGTGATCTCGATAGGCCCTGGTGATAGCGTCACAGACCTCAGGCACAAACTTCTTGATGGTCGGACTGGCCACCCTGAAAGCATACTGCAGGGTGGTATAGCTGTCACCAGTGGTGAGATGTCTGAGGGTTACTGATCTCAACCAGTCTGTCATAGCTGAAATGATGAGTAACTGCCTCTCCATTTCTAACAGTAAGAGTTGAAGTTGTGCAAGATTTCTGTCGTGTCGTGTCCACATTGCCATCTACATTGTATCTGGCTAGTATGCTGAACCTAACCCCATTTTATAGCCATTGGCATCCAGGCATCCAGATATCCAGTGGTCAAAACCTTGCATGGAGTCAGGTGTAATGTTATGTTAATAAAATATCCTCATGGATAAGCTTGCATCCGCGAGAGAAATAAAGATCAGTAAACCCCATCCATGAGTGTCCGCAAGGTCTGCAAACCCATCCAGGTTGTCCTTGAGACATCCTGATGCATCTAGTGATAGCGTCACAGACCTCAAGCACAAACTTCTTGATGGTCGGACTGGCCACCCTGAAAGCATACTGCAGGGTGGTATAGCTGTCACCAGTGGCGAGATGTCTGAGGGTTACTGCCAACTTCACTCCTGGACTCACGGTATCTCTAATCAAGGTCCTGTCCCTCTGGAACTCAGCAGTGATTCTCTGCTCCAGCTCTTGATAAAGCTCCGGCAGCATCTGGATGAAGTTTCTATATGCCATAGGGTCATCTAAGTGGTGCATTGGCATTGGTCTGCTGCACTGACCCTCTTCTTCAAGCTCTGCTCGGGTTGGCCAAGGCCTGAACCTATATCTTCTGTGTCTTCTCTGTCTAATAACTGGCAGACCACCTGGCAGACTCCATCTGATCTCAACCAGTCTGTCATAGTTGAAATGATGAGTAACTGCCTCTCCATTTCTAACAGTAAGAGTTGAAGTTGTGCAAGATTTCTGTCGTGTCGTGTCCACATTGCCATCTACATTGTATCTGGCTAGTATGCTGAACCTAACCCCATTTTATAGCCATTGGCATCCAGGCATCCAGATATCCAGTGGTCAAAACCTTGCATGGAGTCAGGTGTAATGTTATGTTAATAAAATATCCTTATGGATAAGCTTGCATCCGCGAGAGAAATAAAGATCAGTAAACTCCATCCATGAGTGTCTGCAAGGTCTGTAAACCCATCCAGGTTGTCCTTGAGACATCCTGATGCATCCCTATGTTGTCCTGGCATGTCCTGGGGTCTTTCCACCACACTGCGGGTGGTCATGGAGGAGTATCCATAGGTCTTCCGCAAGCAACGCCATGCATCCATAACGTCCTTGTGACATCCCTATTATCCGGAGAATTATCCATGACGCATCCGTATATCACTCACTGTTCAAACATTCCCCCTCCCCAAACCCCACGATCCGCAGCAGACCCTTGGCAGTTTCCATATATGGAACCGTGGCCTATATCCATGAGGGATCCGTGAAAGTGTAACTGGCCCCTAACAAGGCCAAATTGAGGTGATATATATCGTGTCAGAAAGTCCAATCCATCAGAATTTGAAATTCTGGCATCAGAAAGTTGAATTAGACTTTCTGATGTCACAAAGTCCAATTGGACTTTCTGATGGACTTTTTGTCACAATTTGAAATTCTGACAAAATTATTTGTCGAAAGTCCTGATGTCAGAAAGTCCTATTCTGTTATTTAATTAGAGAATTGCTCTGAGATGCGAAATTTAAAGTTATAACATTTCAAATTCTGATGGACTGGACTTTCCGACATTGGAGAATCAGAAAGCCTAATCCATCATGAAGTCCAATTATGCTACTTGTTGTATATGACTGCAACTAATAGGGATAAAGATAAAATTGAAAAACATTAATAAGTAATTTAAATTTTTATAAGTTAATGCCCAATCTAATTGACAATTGCTAATTTGGTCGGTGCAGACCGGCCCGCCAAACAAAAGAAAAATTTGTCCTGTATGTCCACCGGCTGGCCGGTCCCGCTGTGCATTTGCCAGCTGGTGCATCGTACTTCCTTCCTGTCTAGACAGTGTGACGTCATAGCATCTTTTTCGTTGTCTTAACCTATTAAGACCCCTAGTAAGCTGATAGCAGGACTGGTTGGGAGGGCCTTGCCTGTCCATTATTATCATTTTTATTCCGTAATTATGTGGTCATATACAGTGTGTGAAGTCAAATCCATTAGAATTTTAAATCTTAACAATAGAACTTTGCACCACAAACTTGCAATTGGACTTTCTGATGGAATTCGTACCTCAGAGCAATCTCATAATAACAGAATTGGACATTCTGATGGATTGGACTTTCCCATAAGAAAGAGAGAACAGATTTGGACTTTATGATGGATTGGACTTTCTGATATAGGGGAATCAGAAAGTCCAATCAATCAGGATTTCAAATCTTGATAACAGAACTTCAAATTTCGTACCTCAGAGCAATGTCAAAATATAGATAGAACAGAATTGGACTTTCTGATGGATTAGACTTTCTAATACTTTCTGATATCCATTCAACTAAAATATCTTTTATTAAATTACTGACATAAGTGCAAATAAGTTTAAACACAGATATAATAAAGTTGATATAATTTCACAGTCCAGTTCTATCTGTCAGAGTTTCTTGTGAGCATTTTATTTTAATAAACTGCAAGAATTGCATAGTGTATGTATATCAAAAAGCGGTCCAATTACAAGATCCAAAATAGCTCGGAGAATCCCCCTATGTAGAAATTTGTAAACCAATGCAGAAGATTTGGATCAAATAACATTTTACTGTGAACTTACCCAACAGAAGGTAGTTCTTTTAGATATAGTTCACCCAGTTTGACAGGTTCTTTCGCAGATGGAAACCCATCCAACTCATGGGAGGTTTATGAAGTGGATTGAGGTGGATCACTGTTAGATTTAGGATGAGACTACTTATGGTGACCTTGGCCCCTATAGATCTTTAGTCACAATCCTATTGCAGTGTAATTCAGACTGTAAGTAGCCACTGCCATATTTTGGATTAAAGTGGCCACGGCTGACCTCGTAACTCTTCTCAATTTGACAAACAACTATATAACAATTGCTTCTGAGTTTGCACTACCATATTCACTTACTATGCTTTCACCCATAATGCTCCCCAGAGTAACTTGGCAGAAAAACCTGATTTTTGTTTGTTTTAAGTGGATTTCTTTTGCTATTTCAAAAATATGCCACACATTTTTTTCACATAACTTGGCTTTTACAACTACCACTGCACAAAACCTTTGAAAAACAACCACATAAAATTGTCCTAAAGTGGGTGGACTTATTTCTTTAAAAACACTTCTTTCTTATTCATATTATCATGACATTAATCTATTGTTTTATTTCTTATACTTATAAATTCATAAGCCAAGTATAGATGAAAGAAAATATCAGTATATTAATGCAAAATAAATGTTTTGTAGATTTGTCATGGTGTCATTTTGACTAGGCTAGTTTTACCTGATGAAGACGGTGAGAATTATAATTTGCTCATTACCCCCAAACTATTGCAGTGCAGTTTTGTATTGTGAATCATTTGAAACCGTTTTTGCGATACAAATATGAAGCCTTCAGCTATTTTGGGGTAAATTCATGAAAAATATGCTGACCCATGATCTGTTTAAACTAACATACATAATAAAATCTCCTCAAACCTTGTTTTCTTGAGTTGTCTGTTACCTAACCTTGCTAAAGGCTCAGGTGGATTTATAATTTAGGGAAAATTTTCAGTTGAGAAAACAATGTTTTAGTTAATATATTGTACTCTTCTATGTACTGGCTTTTAGATCAGCATACGGCTCTCTATCTGATGAGCTTATATCTCTTAACATTAATGAGTGCTTTATGAAACAGGATATATATGTGTACATGCTTGAACAAGATACGGTGCACATGTTAGTCTATTGTTACCTCGCTTCTGTATGCATATTTACAGTGTTAGAATGTACATACCTGTAAAATAGAGGATGGATTCTATGTGTTGGCTAATGGCCAAGTAAGTGTCCAATATTTGAAAATGATCGATTGTCGAGTCAATAGTCTATTATTTTCAAATATTGGACTAGACTATTAAGGCTATTAAGCTATACTGAATACACCCCTTCCTTGATTTTTACATTTAAAAATTTTGTTGAACATCATTACTTTACATTTCTTTACATTACTTTACATGTTTTTGTGTGTGTTTGCAGTTTTTATGGTCATTTAGTTAATATCAAAATAAAAAAAGGGTTTCCTTAAATGGCCATATTCACTTAACGGTTCGACCCTGTGACGGCTAATGTTGTGTTTCTGTCCAAATATGACCCTAGATGTTGAATCAGACATGAAACACCAAGTTTGACTTTGACATCTAAACAGGAGAACTTCCTGAATGAGTTATACAGAAACACAAGGCCACTGCCGCAGCGGTTATCTCCCGCCTTAGAATCAGTAATAATGGAGAACTAAAGGAGATATAACCTTTGTAGTAAGATAACCCCACTTGACATTGAAGAAGGGGTCAAAGGTAAAAGTCAGCAATTGGAAAAGAGACTCAGACCTTTACTTCATTTAAGTTGTTTTCACATTTGGAACCCCTAGTAGCAATGATAAGGGAGATATAAGGCCTTTTTAATAGGATAATCCAATTTACCATGTGATAAGACGGCCATTTTATTTTCGAAACTAGGCCAAAGTACTATCAGCCTAACTTTCCCAGCCATTTATATTTTGTGCATATTTGATGAAACTAGCTGCCGTATTTCAAGTTTTAGAGCATCTTAATGATTTTTAAATGATTGGCTATGGCAGCCATTTTTGTTTTTCAAAATAAGGCCAAAATTTTTCTCAGGCAAAACATTTGAAGGCCAGGACTTTTGATGGTCTGTCTTTATATTCTGAAGCCATAGTACCAATAATAAGGGTGAAATAAGGACATTTTAGTGTGATGACCCCATTTAACCTTGAAGCAGGGGTCAAAGGACAAACTCAACACCTGAGAAAGATTCCCAGGCCATGACTTCCTACAAGTTGTTTTCACATTCTGAACCTCTAAGAGCAATATTAGGGGGGATAGAAGGCCTTTATAATACAATAACCCCATTTGACATTAAACATGTGATATGGCGGCCATTTTCCTTTTAGAACTAGGTCAAAATTACTATCGGGCTAGCTTTTCTAGCCATATATCTTTTGTGCAATTTGATGAAGCTAGCTGGAATATTTCGAGATTTAGAACAACTTTATGATTTGTAAACAATTGGCTATGGTGGCCATTTTGTTTTTCAAATTGAGGCCCAAATTTTGCAGAGACAGGTATTTGTAGCCATAAACATTCATTGCAAATTTGATGAAGATATCTTTATAAATGAATGAGATGTTAAGGTTTATGTTAAAACATGACAAATGGACGCACGGACGGATGCACAAACATGGACAAACAGACACACATATGGAAGGCGTTTACAATCTCTCGTCCACAGCCTTTACTTTTCATGGTCTGTCTTTACAATCTGAAGCCACAGCACCAATAATAAGGGAGAAATAAGGACGTTTTAGTGTGATGACCCCATTTAACCTTGAATCAGGGGTCAAAGGTCAAATTCAACACCTGGAAAAGATTCCCAGGCCATGACTTCCTACAAGTTGTTTTCACATTCCGAACCTCTAGGAGCAATATTTGGGGAGATATAAGGCCTTTTTAATAGGATAACCCGTTTGACATTAAACATGTGATATGACGGCCATTTTGTTTTTTGAACTAGGTCAAAATTACTATCAAGCTAGCTTTTCTAGCCATATAGCTTTTGTGCACATTTGATGAAGCTAGCTGGAATATTTCAAGATTTAGAGCACCTTTACAATTTTCAAACAATTAGCTATGGCGGCCATTTTGTTTTTCAAAATGAGGCTAAAATTTTTCAGAGACAGGTTGTTATAGCCATAACCATTCCCTGCAAATTTGGTGAAGATATCTTCATAAATGAATGAGATATTAAGGTTTATGCAAAAACGTGACGAACAGACGGACGGAAGGCGTTTTATAATCTCCCGACCATGGCCTTCGGCCGCAGGCAGGAGATAATATCAGGAATGGCGATTGCAATATTATACAAGTACATAGCACAAGTATGATGTTGTTCATCTTCACGAGTGGTATATTTTTTTCTGTGACGTCTAATTTTTTTTTCTCTTATTATCCTCCATTTCTGTAGGGTTTGTGGGCTACATAATTTAATATTTAAGAAAAGAGTGTGAAAATGGCACTGGGGTACCAGTGAATATAAAAAGCTCAATTTTTAACTTGCGATTTTAGCTCAGCCATTTCTGCATGGATTTTATGTAATAAAACTAGCAGAAGTGCTGTGCAATAGGAAAACTTCCTAAATGACATATACCGATGAAATAAATCATGAATGAAGATAAGAATATTATAAGAGTGCGTAGCACGAGTATTGTATTGTTAATCTTCATGACTGATTTTTCTGTATGTGTCTAACAGGGAATGTTTTATATTTATCATCCACCATTTTGTTTGATTTATTACTTAAATACATCTATTTGTAAAGAGAAAATGCTTTAAAAGCTTCAATCTTTTGACTTGCGATTTCTCAATCATTTCTGCATAGATTTTTTTACTACGAAAACGAGCAAAAGCGTTATAACAAGACCTTTCTAATGACATATAATACATATTTGTGGGATACATAGTTTCCGAGATATTAGTGAAAACCCGGAAGTTATTGGCACGTATTATCCATGGTCAGGTGGCACCGTTGTATACAAAAAATATATCATTACCTCAAGTCCAGATAGTATAGAAAGACATTTATTGGGAAATATATATTTTAGTCTACACTAAATACTATATACACTAACATTAAAAGCATAGAAACATTTAAGGCCACCTTAAATTGAGGAGATATGTTACATTGTCATAACCTCACTGAACAACTTTAAGATAACTGTAAGGTGGCCTTAACATTCTAGATTTACTTTAAGTGGGTGTAACTAATACATAAACTATTTAAGATGAAGACAATTACTTCAGCAGACTCAGTTTAAGTACACACTAAACTGAGATAAACACTATAAAACTTTAGACATAGTTAAGGTAAGATTAACCTCAAGGAGTTTAAGTTCCAGTTTACGTTGCAACTTGAATCTACTTGTCTAGATTAAACTTTTAAGTGTAATTTGAAGGTGTTGGTATTAGTGATGCTATTTAATATTATTTTACAGGATTTTACTACTTGTTGAGTTTAAGTATACGAGAGGAAAGAACCACTTACAAGAATAGCATACACATGAGTGGATCCTAGCCAGCTGCCTAGCTCACACAATTAGACCTTACATGACTGAGCATTACAGTCACCCTAAAGCTCATTACAATAAGTTCCTTAAGGCAGACTAGAATCATAACCCAAAATAATAATAATGTCAATTAGTAAATATAAAACAGGATGTAAGTTACTAAAACATATGTAAAAGTACATAAAAGATATTGAGTTTAAACATATTACATGTAAAACTATACATTGAAATATATTGCACAATAGGACAAGGAAAAGCCTATGTTATAAGCCATGGTAGGCACGAAAGTACATTTACTGATAGTATTTAACTTAATTCTTTGACATTCCAGTATTCTACCACATAATCAACACAATTCATAAGTCACAATCGGTGGTTTGCAGTCTTTGAGAGCTCATTCAACTGTCTCTTAGGCCATAAGGCTGACACTTGCATAAACCCACACCAGTGGTCGCTCTCGTGGACACCCCAGGTAGACCACTGCAGCAGCCTGGGTACATCCAGTGTTTGTTTGCTCGTCTGTTGGAGCTTGACATTACAGTCTTTATTTCTGGCACCTCTTTTTCCTGACACTAACATACTAGAGTTAGCTTATGTAAAGGATGTAAGTTTGGGTTAGAGGGCAGTTAAAGTTCTTATAAAATGGCGTCTGCCTCTTTCAAATTATAAATTATAAATGAGGGAGGCAAGGTTTGGCGGTAAATTCCTTTCTATTAAAGTTCAAAGGTCACCCAATAGAATCACTGAACTTATTAACAAGAAGTACTGTTTGCAAAGAAAATAGGACTGAAGTAATGAAGGGGGTAGCTCCTAAAGTAGCGACCCCCACATTATCTCAAGTCCAGATAGTATAGAAAGACATTTATTGGGAAATATATATTTTATTCTACAGTACTATATACACTAACTTTAAAAGCATAGCAAAATTTAAGGCCACCCTAAATTGAGGAGATGTTATTAGTGAAAACCCCGAAGATATTGACACGTATTATCCATGACCAGGTCGCACCGTTGCATACAAGAAAATAGGTCAAATACGGCCTGCGGTGGATAATATAAATACCTTTCTACAGATATATAAAAACAGGGCTTGTTGATATTAATTATCCATGGTAAGGAGCCAACATTGTATACAAAAAAATTAATAATCTGCTCTATATATCCCCGTATATGGGTCACCTACTGCAATGTACAATGATATTGCATTCTTCCTTTCTGCTGGCATTATTCCCCCTTTTTGCTTGCTTGTCAGAACCACACTGCAATGCACAGTTTTGCACTTGCAGTTATTACTAATTTACTGCATCCCAGAATGATGTAATTGCAGTCTTACATTATCTATCTTATTTTATCCAGTTATCCTACAACACTGCAATGCACACACGTGCATTTGCAGTTACATTTTTATAAGTAACTTTTTAGGGTATTTTTCCTTCACCCTGTACATTGTTTATATATCATTCATAACAATTTTACTAAAAATACTTACATTTTAATTGTTAAATGAAGATCAAATAACATCAGCAATTTAGAATACACTGACTTTAGCTACTGGCCTTCTTGCCTTACCCGACCACGTCTGTCAGCTGGGAATTTGACCTCTGTTTGACCTTGGAGGTCTTGCCTGACCTTGCATAACTTCCTGTGTCTTGCATGATTACTGCTCGATTGGCTGGCAGCTTGGGCAGTTTATAGAACCAAAGGACTTTAGATATGTAATTATTTACTACTGACCAAGCTGCTGGCCTTTCGGTGACCTTGTTGTGTGATTTTGACCTTCAAGGGTCGAAGGTCGGGATGCCATCTTGGAGCTGACCTCGGTTAAAGTTCAAACACATGTTTCATTTGCTGGGTGGGTCTTTTGGCCAGTTAAGGAAATACAAGCATTAAAAAATGTACAATATTTTAAATGATGTGCCTGGTTAATATCAGGTAGATGTAGGAAACTTAAATATTAAATTAAATAAAAATTTTAATCCCACATTGTTTTTCATTACAAATCTTAACTTCTTGGGAACTGGCAGTATTAGTGCTAATGGTAGGTTTTGAAAGTCCAGGAATTGAGCTCTTGTGGCGGAGGTCTGCACTCTCCGAGCGCTCTTGTTTCTTAGTTAACTAAAAGTTAGCAAACTCTTATGCAAATCAAAACCTTATTTAGTTTACTATTGGTTATATTTTCATAAAAAACCCTCAAATTTAAAGATAACTCAGGCCCTGATGTTAACTATAAGTTATTTAAACATTTATTTCTGTACATCCAACTAACTATAAACGTAGCATTATTTTATAAAACAAGGTTATTGAAGTGTTGTACAGTCTGGTGATGAATAATTTATCTAAATTTACCAATAATGGTGACATTTCAATTAACATTTGTTATCTGTAGGAAATCTCTAACGGCAATGTAACGACTACTGACAGTGTAGACAGAATGGCCTGTTTAGGTAAGTTAATTTACCTTAGTGTTATTCTGCACCAATAAAATCAATAAATACTTTAACTAAACAATATGTACATACTGATCAAATATACAAGATAGCCAAAATCTCATGACTAGATATACAGATTAAAATTTTAAGAAGACATTAGGCAATATTTAAACAGAATCTAAATGCATAAAAAGAATGACAAAATAAGATCCTAAAAATTGACTAGAATATACAACAAACTGTACAGAAACAATAAAACAGGTACAAACCACAAGTAAAATAAACAAAACATCAATAAAATCCAGTCAAGCTTAATATTGTACTGTGATAGTCATACCCCCTCCATTTAGTACCTCTTACGACACACATTAGGACACATTGGACCTATTCTACTTCCCCGGACCCACAGGGGGATAACCTGTTTATGGGCCTGCTGCACCAGTTTCTACATCACCCTAATTTACAATTTCAATATGGGTATTCTTGCGTCCATAATAACACCAATCACGAATAAGGTCAGGGGTCATTGGGCCCCAAGCGTTAAGGGTCTTCAATTGGTTTGAAAATCACAAAGGACACACAAGGTGATCTAACAAGGACTTTTGAAAATTTTGAAACCCACCATCCCCGACCCAACTTCCCACACCCAAATGACTGGAATGTAATGTACAGCCAGGCAGTACCCTGGTTTTCCGTCTCGATTATACATACAACTGAGTTGGCGGCTTATAGTTCAAGGCAGGATCAGCAATAGCTGGTGGTCTCCTACTAACTGAGTCAGATTATATGGCTCTTGTTGTTCATGTGATTGATGTTGTTATTGCAGAGTGTTTATTGCATAGTTTATCAAATACTGTTATGGCACAAGATCCTTTATGTATGACTATTCATTTTAGTATGGTGATATTCTTGCCTACATTATGGAGTAGTGGTGGTTTTAAAGATTTATCTCCAGAAAATTTATCAAATTGTTAAAACATTAACATTTGTACAGACAAATAAAATACAAATAATAAATTTGCCCAAATGAGTTAGAACTTCACTTGGTTTAACCTTTGGGATCTTATTTGACCTTTGACCTGTAAGAAACTGTAATCTACTCATAGAGTACTTCTATTTACTCCCTGATTACTTCCTTGGTAAAGTGTCTTTGCACTGTCTTTAAGTATTAGCTTGTTTACGAATACTTCCATTTACAGGCCCTTGGGCTGTTCTGTTCAACACCTGTTAACCACAGGCTCCATGTTGCTGTCCATGCAGACCATTAAAAATCACTCAGGCTCATTTCCCAGCTTCCAACTCGGCTTCCAAGCACCTCAGTAGCCTAGTGGTTAGCAGGTTTGACATCTAACCACAGACTATCAGCACTGTGCAGGTTCAACTCCCACAAGTGACAATGCTGAGGACCGGTCCCGATGTGACCCCGGCTGTTGAATGGGACATCAAAACCCCAACTTTAACCTTTGGTCCAAGCACCTAACAGAATCTCTATGGTCCAGTGGTAAACATGACAATAACAACTCAATCATGCCTCTACTCAGCCACATGCGACCCGTCAATCAATGTCTACTCAGCCGACAAAACCCCGGAGGACGAAAACCCCAGAAAAATCTGGCCACTGGGATAAAAACCCAGAGTTGATTTTTAAGGGGGTGGACAGAACGCCAGATAATTCTTACATTTACTTTTTCATGGAATTTATTTTATTTAAGATAGTTAAATCTGCGTAGATTTACCTACTCAACCAACCTTACTCTGCTGGCATCAGATAAGCATGATGTAAGCCCAAGTTGATATATTTTGACTTGGCTCCCCAGTGTATTGCAATCTGTGAATGACACCTTGGTCAGGTATGACGCCAAGGTTCACACTATTTTGATCTAACGTAAGCACGTTGATACTGTTACACCCCTACTTATGCATTGGCCTAACAAGGGTTATGACGGCTCTAGGGGTAAGAAGCGTCAGGTTTACGATGATAATTCAATGTCACAGTGGGTAGTGGGCCAACTTATTAATATTTATCAAATACCAGATCCCAGTCAAAAATAAACATTGTTGCAGGTCATATTTTCCCTGGGGAACAGACATAAGCCCCCCTCTCCCGACAAAAGCCCCCTGACACAACCCCCCTCCCTTTTCTTCGAATGTAGGGCATAAGCTTCCCTTCAAATATGAGGGGGTAGGACAAAAGCACCCCCTCCATTTTAAGAGGGCTAGGACAAAGATCCCCCCCCTGTTTTGTGATTGCCCCTCTTTGACATTTGAGATTAACTTCTCTTTTAAGTCCTCTGTTACAGTGGCCAAAAGCTTTTTGTATCATAAAATGGTGTACTCTGTTAGGTTTTGTTAAGGCATCTTAGTCTGGTCAAATATGAGGGGGTAGGACAAAAGCACCCCCTTCATTTTAAGAGGGCTAGGACAAAGATCCCCCCCTGTATTGTGATTGCCCCTCTTTTACATTTGAGATTAACTTCTCTTTTAAGTCCTCTGTTACAGTGGCCAAAAGCTTTTTGTATCATAAAATGGTGTACTCTGTTAGGTTTTGTTAAGGCATCTTAGTCTGGTCAAATTATATTTCATGGTGCCTCTAATTAACAGCTAACAGACATCAGCTCATTTAAAAAGACCTGTGAGAATGTGATTAAAGAATGTTTAAATGATATTTATTTTGCTTGATTGCTATTGTATATATGCAACTGTTTCCTTATTACTAATTTTTCTGAGTATCATTTATTTCTTGTCAAATTGTAATTTATACTACTTCTAATTAATAGGTATCCGGCATTAGCAGATTTAATATGACATATGAGAAAGTGATTAAAGAATCAAGGTACCATACAGCACTAATATATTGAATAATATTGAAATTTATACTTTTAAATAAATAAATTGAAATCAAAATTTTGTATTTCTTTTACTTACTTTTTCTTTGGTTCTACAGAAGGGGGGTGGGCTTTGGACAGGAGGGGGGGGGGGGGCTTATCCACTACCCAGGTAGACCGGGGGGGGGGGGCTTTGGTCAGGGGGGCTTATGTCCGACACTGATTTCCCCTGAAGGATGCTACCTAACACCCCCCCCCCCCCCCGAACAGCCGTCAGAAATGTATGCTTTTTGGGGTGACCACAAAGTGGGCCATAAACAGACTCAATGCATCCCAGTTTGCCATGTCTAGTGCCCAAGCTATTAATACTCAACCCAGATAATTATGAATGTGTGTACACATGACGCTCATCATGTGTAATTTCTTCACAACTGTAAAGAGAAAAGAAACAAATAAAGTACTTATGAAACAGGTCAATCACTTGGACAGCTGCACTTTAGGTTATATGTGTTTAAAGATAAAAAAATTAGGGGGATTGGTGATAACTGTGAAATATTTAGAAAGTTAAAACATGAGAAAATTGGCAATGCTTTATTTTTATTTTATAGTTTTGGGCTAAGCCCCAGTAGATCATGATACTAGATGGCGCTTACCACGGCACGGTTCTCTAGTCTAGGATAGGGAACTGGGGGTTAGGCACACTTAGAAATACATTCATAACATTCTGCTTTCTGAGGACACAAAGGCCACTGGTATTTGGCAAACTTATTGTTGCTTGGCAAGGGACCCCATTTGTTTACTTTGTATTCATAACTTTCAGGCTGACAATGGAGGAATATTTTCCCCGATCAAAGTGTCGTGCTTTATGAATATGATTCAGTAATTTAAGGTAATTTAAGTGTATTGTTCTGTACTGAAATTTTTCTGTTTGATATGTATCTTATGAATGATATGTGGAGCTTGGTGACTGATCATGAGAAAATAGAAGTCACTTTGGCTTCTCAGAACTATAAATGTGATTGTGAGTCATGCAACCCTTATTATATGTCTTATAAACCCCAATTAGAAATCATGGTTGATCAATTGATTGCTTGTCAGAATGATTTATCAGATTGTATTGTGTATTTACACTCAGTGCAATATCTTCATATATCTTCATATACTACCAGACTCAAAGGGCTGTTTAACCCATCCGACATCCCCAACTCAAAAATAACTGGCATTCCCCTAATTGAAAGATAGAGGGTCAAGGATGACCATTTATTAACATCCTTGAGGTTCTTTAGCCTGCCACTGGGGACAGAACCCATTGACAGAGCACCGCCAGTTTAAGTGGTCATCCGAGCCACTATATATCTGCCTGTACCTGGGTTTGAACCCACATCCTCTGTGTTCCTAGACAAGTGTGCTACCCGCTAGGCCACAGTGGCGAATCAATAATGTATTGGTATTCATGTAATCCTAGAAGTTGGTGCAAATAATGTGATAACTACAAAGCCTAACCACATGAACAAGTCAAGGATCAACAAACCAGTCATCTGTCGTCAATGCTGTACAGTTATTTATCTTAACAATAAGGAAACACAGACTAAAAGCAGCACTGACATTGACATTCCACTCAAAAATAGGGGATATTTAGCCCTTGATATTACAGCCTTAACATTAATTGTTCCTCTCTCCAATACTTGAACATAGCAATGTCACTAAATCTACTGGTCTACCAAACAACAGACAGGCCTGGATTCCTGTATGCTCAGCTCGCAATATTGAAGGGTGGGAGGATTGGTTAATTAAATATCCATATGAAAGGTTGTAACAGTACTTAAAATTTAGATTTCCTCTACTTATCACTGATCCAGATGTTCTTAATTTTCAAGCAAATGATAATTTTTTCAGCAATTTGTTAACTAAATGCATTGAAGGAATACATAAACAAGAAGATATTGCATGAAGTAAGGATTTTCCCCAATACCTGTGGGATACATTGGTCACTTTTGCTCACCAGGCCCAAAAGCATCAATAAGCTTTGGGTTTCCTCAATTTATCATTTCCTAGAGACCATTAAATGAATTATCAAGTGATCAAAATTCTTACTTCGGTTCCTTAGCATGGATGATATAGCTGACTCTATTCTAGCCTTAGATGACAGGGTTTCTTAGTTGTGGTGTCCAGGCATCAGGGTTGTCAGTCCCCCCCCCCCCCCCCCCCCCCCCCGAGAAAGGTGAGTTAAGTACCTTAACATTAATGTCGAGTCTACTGGTAGCAGAGTGGGGTTTAAGGGGTCAAAATCAGGGCCTATTGTGTCGAGTAATTTCATTGGTTCAACTATAATTGAGAGGAAAAAAGTGGGGTCATAAGGTCAGTTTTGAAATATCAGAGCAGCAGGACAGACATGTTTGGAAATTCCCACCTTCCCTCCCATGAACACTTAGGGTTCTCCTTTCTTTTAATGTACATTTAAAGTTTTAATCTACCAGTGTGAATCGTTTTATTCATTTTTAGTTGTGGAAGTGATTACATACATATGTATATATATAAATATACCTATATTTACGCATATATACACACATATACCATGTTATTGTATATCAATAAACAATTGCTCTGCAGTGTTGTGTCACTTTTCCTGGGCGGGTTGGGGACTGTGTGGCAAAAATTGACGTATCTCAAGCCTTTCAAACCCCGCTAGTAGATCCAGCCAAGACCC
Organism: Sabellastarte sp. h YS-2021; assembly: GCA_964017235.1. Lineage (NCBI taxonomy): Eukaryota > Metazoa > Annelida > Polychaeta > Sabellida > Sabellidae > Sabellastarte > Sabellastarte sp. h YS-2021. The sequence continues at coordinate 79,211,263 of OZ024935.1, read as the reverse complement.
TCTAATTTGACATTATCTTGGGATGGTAAATTATATGTTGATGCAGCTATTGCATTTAGCTGTGCCCACAGAAGCGCAGCTTTTCCAAGAGTCCCTGACACCGTCATCTTCACCTTTAAGCTTAGTGTGGCTAAAACCTTAACTTATATTGATGAATACGTCATTGTGGCCCCAGAGGGACAAGCTGAGAGGGCTTTTCAAAACTTTTCTGACCATCTCGATGAAGTGGGACTCCCCCTCTCCTAAATGCCGCATGTGCTTAGGGACTGAAATTGATTTGAATGTGAATAATTTTTGTATTGATCAGAGTAAGTTTACAGAGATTTATGCTGAATGTGTCAAAGTTTATTCTTGTACCTATTTAACGAAAAGAGTGTTACAATCCCCTTGATTCTTTATTAACAGGATTCTAGCCCTATTAATTGTCCTTCATAAAGATTTCTAAAAAAAATTTAACCTGGTTTTAAGACTTTTGCCAAAGTATAATGACATCACTTCCAAAAGGAAGAATAACATTATGGCTAACCATTCCCTCTACATTAATTACCTCTTTGACAGGCCTTGGGTGGCTTTTGAACTGAGAAGTATGCTAAACTCCCATTTTCCCAGTCCACAGTTCTTTCATTGACTATTGTTCATCTAGAGATGTTTAATATAGTTGTGGTCCTTTGTCTTGGGCTAAAATATGGACTTAGTCTGAGGTAACTCTTTTCTGTAGTTCAAGTGGTTTAGTTGGGGGAAGATCGAGGATGCATTCCTGGCAGTCTGTCTTAGGAATACGTGGTTGCTTTAGACCTCATATGATTTTAAAATAGTAGTTAAACATATACAAGGTTTTAGAAACTCAGTGGCTGACTTATTATTAAGATTGTACTCCAGTAAGAGAGTGCAGCTACCTGTATTACGCGTTTTGCGAGATAATTATCTTTGTTACAAAATACCCATGGAAATTTTTATTTAGGTCTTTATATATTTGACTGTAGGTTCCATCCATGTCTCCAGAATGCTGGAACAAGGACCCTTAACCAGACTTAGCCTTAACTTAGTTAGGCCCTCAACTTCTACAGCACATTTATAGCTTTCCTTATCTTCATGGCCCTCCTCATCTCCTTTGATCTTCCCAGATCACAAGTTTTGTCAATAATTGCTTGTTTGTGTCAATATTTCATTAATTATGTATGTTAGATATCATATACATCATCAATCAATTGCAATGATATCAATATAGAAACGGGAGATAAATCTAAACTTTTTAATGAAGCATTTACTACCTGCATAAAGAAGTAAATGTTCTGTGGAATAGCAGAATGATGCCACAAAAGGCTATTGTCTAATAATAAGTGATTTACAAAATATATAAACAGTAGAGAAAACAATGTGATGAAACATATCAAACTTTTTTCCATGACATAAATGTTCATTAATTTTAATGTTGTAGACTGATTCCTCTTTGTGCCAATTGCTGAAATGTACCACTTTTATTTCAATTAATTTAATTGCTTACTATTATGCTAGAAAATATCAAATCTAGATTATAAGTTAAGTCTTTGCAATCTATATCAGTATTTCGTATTTAATTATTTATACTTTCCAAGCCGTGGGTCATTGAATGTACACATTCGTTGATTTTAGCCATTGAATCTACACCAAGCCTAGAAGTAAATGCAAGTTGGGAATAAAAATTATTTATTAATACACAACAACTATGTACAATTACAATTACACTAAAACTAACATGGTTAACCATGACTAGCTATTTACATGTGTTATATTATCCACATAGACTATACTAATTTAAGATAACCGTTAATGCAATTTAATACACATTACTATAAAGTTATAGCACTGACACTTGATACTACATACAATAAATAATTTTTTGTAACCCTTTGGTATTGCAATTGCATTACTAGCTCCATGGGCAAAGGCTGCATTTCTTTATGTGGTACAATGACCAAAGCCCTTGTTTAGAGTCAAAACCACGATATTACTATGTTCAACTGTTATATAATAACACTGTGTATACGTGGTATAAGTGGAAGGTGGTAGGACTACTGCATTTAACAAAGGGGTTGGAATCCGTAAAGGGGAACAAAGGATGTGGAACTCTTTCTAATGGGAATGTGTGGGTGGGGAACTAAAACATGTCCATCCTCCATGAAATCAAATTGTAAACAATTTACCCGCCAATATTGGTCACATGGTGGGAGCCCAACTTGCAGTTAGGTCACTTGAAAGGAGGTTAACTTTAAGGTAGTTACAAACAACTCCCTGGCTTGACCTGCATAGCCCCTTTAAGGCCATGTTAACAATTCCACAGCTCTCCCATTGAGTGCGCACATTCAATGATTTGCCCACTGAATGTACACATTCCACAGCTTACCCATTGAATGTCCCTCCTTAGACATTATACATAAAAAATACATCATTCATAAAGACGAATAATATAATATACATACTAGGCACATCATAATATATAATATTACCACCGTCAATGAGGTATTAAATTCATAACTGTTTATAAATCTGTTTGTTTGTTAGAAGGATTATGCAAATACTACTGATCTGATCTTCAAGAAAAGAAATGAGAAGATGGATCTTGGCCAATCATAGATCCCATTAAACTTTGACAGCAATTTCCATCACTGCATGGATACAAATAAAATCAAAGATCCGGATTGTTCCATTTACTTATTATTGAGCAATTTTGAAAATATCATAATGCCTTGACGGGGACATGCACTCTCCGAATGCTACTTACGAAGAGCGACATATGGTTTCCATATACCACCTCTACCTACGAGGTCATATGTTACTAATATTTTTACTCAGGAAGCTTTGGAGCATAATTGTTTCGATGATAGACATTTGCTCTATAAAAATAAAACATATCTAAAAACCTTGGCAAGTGAGAATTTTTATCCTGAGGATAAGTCTTAAGCTATTTTTGGTTGCAAATCCTTATCTCTGTGGTACCTTAATTTTATGGTACTATTACTTAGGATGTACACCCTTTTTGTGAAAATGAAGCCATGTGGTATTGTCTATTAAGAATGTGAAGATTTGATTTATTTCGGTTTAATATCCTTTTCAGCGTAGGTAATGTCAAAAAGGGTAGTTTTCAGGACAGAGGAAACCAGTACATAGTAGCAAGTCAAGATTCTGTCCTGTAAACTGAAGGGCTTTGTTAAGCAACTGACAACTTTTTCACAAACGGTCCAGTCCGAGATTCAAACAGGTCAACCTCAGAGGTGGGAGGTGAGTGTGTTATCCATTACACCACCAAGCCCTCACGATAAGTCCTAACAACACCCCAATTACTGTACAATAGTTGTAGAGGCATGATGTTATAACTGACTTTCCATAAATTATAACACTCAGGAGCAGATCATAAGGATGACATTCTAATATGACATATGTTTTCACCGGGTACAAATCATATGGTTAGCCACCCGTTTAACCCTACTCCCATCCATTTTCATTCAACATGATCGGGTGTAGCAACCTCTAGTGTTAAAATACTGACAAAGCCTTACAATAACAAATCTAGATCTTAACCTTACAGTGAAATAGTAGCAGCTAAATATCAAGTTTTAGAATTTGTTATACAGTAAATTGCATTTAACTAAGGTTTAGACTTTCCTCAAGTCCTTTTGTCTTAGGCATTATATGAGGACTGAATGACTTTTTTTTCCAGAATTTGGTGCTGACAAAAGTATTTTAGCAGACAGAAGGTTTTTTACTCATTAAGTGGATTCATAGTGATTTCATGTATGTCAGATTTAGTGGAATAAGAAATACAGAGACTTAGAGCAAGTCTAACTGTGGTTATGCCTAATATTGGCTTATGGCAAAACCATTCTATGACGCCTCTTTTATTTCTGGCCTTCCATAATCACGTGAGTTAAAGTACTGCAGTTTTTTTAAGACTGGTATGACGTTCTGGTCCAGTTTCACCTTATAGGCTAATATGGCATCATCAGCTACTGTCTGTGTTAAATCAAAAGGTGAACATGTTCTGTTTGGCGGAAAGTTGCATAGTCTGTAATGGTGATTAGTAGCAATTTCAGGTTCGACAAATGTGTAGGATGTTGTATTAGGAAAAGCACGGACACATTGGTGATTGCCCACAAAAAGACAGTTCTGTGGATTTGACATTGACTTTGGATGTGAATGAAGAGGACTAGTAGTATTTCGCAGTCTGTGTCGAAGGGCTGGAAGATATGATGGCTGGTTCATGTCTGGAGGATGTTCATAAAAGAAATACTCATTGTAAAATGTTAGCGTGGTCCAGTTCTTTTGAACGTTGTATTTCTCTTTTATCTCCTGAACCAGGACTGTGTAAGTGACATTTTTGCCTGCTTTGGGAATGATGACTTCATCAAAATCTATGACCAGCACATGTTCATACCTGTACATATTGGTGAAAAAACAGTGGTTGAGAGTTGGTAGGCTATTCATGTAAGCAGTCCAGTCATCATCTTTGGGTATCATTGGAGACATATGGTGTAGAATTAGGTCACCAGTAGAAGTATAATACTGAAGGATATCATTCATACTTTCAGACAGGGATACGTTATAGATATTAAATTCTTTGACACCGAGAATTTTATTTAGTTCAAACCACTCTACCATGACAGCAGTATCCAGTTTACCATAGCTCCCAGCAACACAGACTCCAAAATCAATAGTCTGTTTTGGCTTCAGAGGAACAGTTACAGGTACTAGAATGTCAGATGCTACACATTCCTCAGCTACAACTGACACATGGCTTGGAATGGATTGATTTGTTGGCAGCTTGCATGACATAACATACTCCACAAAGAATTCCTGAGAAGGCAGGTACCTATCAATGTTTTCAGGGTTTTGGCGCTTGTACCTGATTGTAAACCTGCTTGCTTTAGTCACATGAGCTTTTTCTACTCCTGGGTACCACACATGGCAGTAACATTGTCTGGTTTTATTCACATCCGATATCGTAAGGAGGCGTAAGCTCGGAAAGCTGCCCCCATTTGCGCGGTCATCGTAAAATGCAGAATTGACAAGTAATGTGGTGTTTCCACTTATTTCCATGTGCCAGGAATGTCCAGTTGGACCATATGTGGTCTGTAGAGGCCTTTTGATATGCTTGCAGGACTGATCTCTCTTGAGGCCGACTGGTTTTTTGACAAATGAGCCCTTTGTTTGTTTGACAACTGGATCTGTAAGAGAATTTTTAGTTATGCTATCTTAGTACAACAAAAAATTAATTGCATGATAACAAGTCTTTATTTGTTTAAAATATGTTAAACACTGTTTCTTTCTTAACTTTAAAGGATCTAAATTCCTATTTTTTTATGCCGTGTCAAGATATTTTTCTACAAGATATGTTAATGGCCTTCTGTCTTCTAAAAGCCTTATTTTTGGTGTGTAGAATGTAAGTATAATGAAATAAGTTATGATCATGATGTTGTACAAACATTTAATTTCATGTAACTCAAACTTTGTTCTGTAAACTTTAAAATTTCATGGTTTTTTTTTGCGAATGGCCTTGTTGCCAAGTGTCCAAAGCAATAGCAAAATTACCAGAATCAGATGCGTTCTAAATTTTTTATCATGAGTACAGACCAGAAACACAACAACAAAATATTTCATGTTACATTTTGGTCTCTTTGACTATGAAAATTTACAAAAGTATACCTAATAATCACTATTAAACCTCTGACAAGCAGGTACATATAACTGATGGCATTTGATTATTTGTATAGTTGCTAAATAACTCAAAAAGATGTGGACGGATTTTGCTGAAATTTCAACAGTGGCACAAGGAACAAAGGAATTTTCGAAAATATATTTTTGTTATTATTGCACTCATGAGTCATACTGGAGGCATTGATCCTTGGGGGAGGTCTGCCTTTTGTGAGTGTTTTTCTGGTTTGACTTTTTTTATCCACCATTTTGTTTGAGTAATAAGTAAAAATAAATAAATATTTATCTAAAAATGTGCTTTTATTTCAATTTTTTAGGAAAAGGTCACCCCTGAACATAATCTAGTATGGCATGCCAGTGAGTAATTAAAGTTCAACTTTTTAATTTCTGATTTGTTAGCTCTTTTTACATGGATTAATTATGCAACCAAAACCATCAGAAGCAGTGTAACTGTCTATTTGAATGATATATATATATATACAACGTATTTATAGGTTACATGCGTTAAGTTCAACTTTTTAATTTCTGATTTGTTACCTCTTTTTACATGGATTAATTATGCAACCAAAACCAACAGAAGCAGTGTAACTGTCTATTTGAATGATATATATATACAACGTATTTATAGGTTACATTGTTAGCTCTTTTTACATGGATTAATTATACAACCAAAACCAACAGAAGCAGTGTAACTGTCTATTTGAATGATATATATATACAACGTATTTATAGGTTACATGCGTTATTAATACTCATTGTGCAAAGTAAGGGGCGCTAGGATTATAAATAAAATATTATCCAACCTTTACTATTATTATTATTATTTGGGGTTTTACGTCGCTTTCAACACTGTACAGGTCATATCACGACGGGTAGTTTGAAGGGCAGAGGAAACCAGTACATAGAGTTCGCTAGGGTTCTGTACTGTAAACTGCCGACCAACGGCAAGCAACTACCAGCTTTCCCACTTACGACCATGACCGGGATCGAACCCCAGCCACAGAGGTGGGAGGCGAGAGTGTTACCACTCTGCCACCGTGGCCCCTCCAACCTTTACTTCCCATTGAATAAGTGGTATGTGGAAGATGATCAAATCTTTCAATTTTATTGTTTTTTTTGTGCTATAAAACACATTCATCAATTCATTCAACTCTTTTTTCACATTGTAAAAAGATATATTCATCAATTCATTCAACTCTTTTTTTGACATTGTAAAAAGATAGAGATATTTGAAAAAAAACAATATCCAATCCTGCTCAATACAAATTCATGATAGACAGTAACAATAGTAGACCGTTTACAATTATTACTGACCCCTTTCGACTTCAGCGACTGGTAAACGTCCCATTTTGGATGATCCCTTATTCCAGTTATCATTGACTAACGTCATGTCTAACACAGAGACTTTCACAATCACCAAAGCTGATATACAGGCTGAGAAGAGTTTGATTTTCCTGTGAAGAAAAAGAAATATAAAAATACACAGCTAAAAGTAAAGCCCAAATACAATAGAATATCTTGTTTTTTCTCTCACAAGGTGGGGTCTATTAAAGGTTTGATCCTCCTCAAAGATGGTTGACATCTGCAACCAGATTGAGTCTCTAGAATTCTATGCATCAGAACTGGGTCACATTTTCACAGAAGGTGAGATCTATTAATGGCTTAGTCCTAATCAAAGATGGTTGACATCTGCAACCAGATTGAAATTGTCTTTAATATTTTTCATGAATATTTTATCCTGATTGCACAGAAAAGGAGACAGCACAGAAGACTGTATATGAAAAAAATCAAGGATGTTGTGTAGTGTGGAGTCATTAATTGCAAACCAATCTAATGGGGAATGGAAAAACAACAAGGATGAAAGGGGTTTCGGTCTACTAGGCCAAGCCATTGGAGACGTGAGTAATGCACAGAAGTGGTCACCCATCCCTATACTAATGTAACTTCAGTAAACAGACAGACACTCATCACGCTGTGCCACAATTCAAGAAAGCCTGGAGCCTCTTTTTAAATTTCAAAGAACTCGACAAAAGATGTATCTATGGCGAGATTCATTTTGTCTGGGTTTTTTCCACCAATGCCCATGGGCAAAGGTTGGGTCATTCTCAGACACTGCTTGTTAGGTTTTGTGCTGACTTCCATGATTGGCTAAAGCTTTGTCACCTTTCAACGACAGTCTTTGCCTCTTCCATTTCAGAGACGGAAGGTTTGACACTGACAGTTCACCCAGCTTCTGTTTTATTTATAATCCTCCAAATGAATTGCCACATAATACTTCATGATTCATACTTTATTTTATTCAATTTTTGTAGAACACAATCTGTAATAATAGTGGAAGTTTGTGTATCACACAGGGAATATGTCATAAATTGAAGCTTCTCTCACGCTTGAATGAATGAATCTCTGCTGTTAGCCTTAGGCCTTATATGTTGGTTTTCTCGACGTGTAAGCTTCTTACACAAGGGACGCAATAATCTGTGATTTACCAAAGATACACCGCCGACACAGCTGACCTTGGGGTGGACTTCTTTACTGGTAAGACCTATTAGACTTATGATCACTTCACAGTGGACATCATAATCGTTTTTCTGTGTAATTGTCTGTGTCAAGGAGGCTATGCAATTGGCTGCATTTGGTTATTTGTTTGTTAACATCTCAAAAAGTTATGGACGAATTTTGATGAAACCTTTGTAAAATTCCGATAGGTCTTAGCCAAGTCTTAGGCTTAAGTTGGCTATATTTTTATACAAAAGTTAAGCCTAAGACTTGGCTAAGACCTTTTGTGAATATGGCCCCAGATGTTTCGACCTTCCGAATGATTCGATCCGCCTTTTCCAAACATTTTGACCTAATTTTGCCGGACAATTGGACCCAATTTTTTAAGGTGGGGATGCATAAAATATAGTATGAGAAGAGATAGTCATATAATAGAGAATTATTTTGCATAATTTTATTTTAAATACACAATATATAAAGTATATAGCACTAATGAAGGTGACATGTAAAAATCTTCAATAATTTTAATTCTAATTGGACTTTTATAGCACTTAATCTCCCCATACAAGAGGACTGTAAAGTGCAACAAACCAAAAAAGCAGTCGACAAAATTTCAGTATCCAGAGACATAAGAGGGATCAAGCACCACGGAGAATGCCAGGGGATAATGCAGGCTAAGGTGGGTATGCTTTGGTGTACAGGTAGGTTTTAAGCTGCTTTCTGAAAGAGGCCAGGGAGGGAGAGGCACGAATCTCATCTGGAAGAGCATTCCACACAGTGGCAGCATCAAAAGCAAAACTATTAAAAAACTGTTCGACAGATTTATGAACAGAAGGGTAGAACTTTGGAATGACAAGGAAATTGCCACCACTTTCACAGCGTCTGGTACTATAAGAACTGCTGTAAGAAGAAAATTATTGAAAACCATTCATTTATTCTGCAAACTTTGCATATTTAGTGAGTCAAAAACAAAGTTTTGAAGTTGAAAATTTTGTGACTTTGATTGATCGAGAAAAATGTCAAATAGTGTGAAGAGATTTTGAAACTCTCACAAATTATGTAAAATTAAGTAATTTTTCTATTTTTGATATCGTTATTACTGTTGGAGCCCAACTTAGCAGTCAGCCCATCTTAAGATGGACTATAGAAACTTGTTGTTTTTTTTAACAAAAATAAATTTAAAAAATCTTTATGTGAAAATTTGGTATGTTGTGGACAATAGATAAGCTGATTCTACTTTTCTAGTTTTTTTTTTTTGATTACCCCGGTATGTATAAGTGTTTTGGTTATGTTAAGAGTGAGCATAAACAGAATGAACAAATGTTTGTCTTTGATAGCTATCATTCATCTAAGAACTAAATGCACTTTATAAATTTCATTTATTAGGTCGTATACATGGTATGCTTCAAACATATATACAACAGGATACAGTTATAATATTTTACTTACCTTACAGTCATTGTAGATTCCTCAAGCTAGGTTTTATTCCCTCCTTTGTTATGGAATCATTGAAAAAATATATATATCCTATTGTTGGTTCTCTTCTGTTCTATCCAATATTTTGCTCTGAAACAACAAATGCAAATGCACCTTTATACAATATAACATAACTGTGATTATAGATATTTCTCTCCAACTGTTTACTTGGGTTGTCTGTGATTTTAGCAGTTTAAAGGCTATATGCTTTTACCTTGCATCTTTTTTTTATAGTTTATATTTGCAAAAGTGTCAGTAATGTATCACATATATTACCATTTTATACTCGTATATAAGTCCCCCTTGAGGAATGTTTGACACATCTTTCATGCAGTGAAAAACTGTTCTGTATTATCAACACTGACAGCTATAATAAAATAATATACAATGTTTAATTATTCCCACGTATTATTAAAAAATATCCCAAGACACATTCTCCAATGAGTTCAGGTGCATTCTACTCCGTGTCGGTGACAGTGTAGGTACACACAAATGTCCAGTCCATTCTTTTGTTTCTAGCTCTCAATAATCCATAGCTCCTCTGTTGTTCTCTGTCTGGTCAAATTAAAATGCCTGTGACAAAAGGCATTGGCGAGACTGTTTTTCAGAAGTAGACAATAGATCATGTTCGGCGCAACCGTTTTTGTACTTAATAGGGAATTATGCCTTATAGAATCAATTGATCAGTTTGGCCTGTCTGGACACTGTGTTGTAAGCATAGAACTCAGTTTGATCTGATTAAATCACAGGGGAAGATTCCATTGAAAGGGGACTTATAATACAGTGTACACAATCCGTATAAAACATTTCAAAATTCTAAGCACAAATAAATTTATATTATATTGATGGATACATTTTTAAACGTATTTACGCATGTAAATGCCAATCTGGTTATTAATTGTATGCATGTTTTGTGTCAATAAAGAAAAAAAGTAAATTATTCAGTTAATCGTTACGTATGGTTTTTGTTAAGCTTATTCATTGCTTCCTATCTCATCTTATAAAAACACGTCTGCCCTGTTTGTTATATACTGTAAGTGTAAAGTGACTTTTAAGCCCATATTGGGCTGGGTATTAATTTTCTACCTTTTCATAACCCTTGTTAATATAATGCATGTCACTTTAACAAACTAATAAAATAGCTAATAAATAAACACAAAGCCCATGATGTTTAGCCTAGTTTTTGTCAGGTAGAAATCACAGAGGATGGGTCTTCAGTCCGGTCCCTGTTTTGAGTTAAATTTAACCTCTTGAATATTAATAAGTTATCTTTTGATCTTCAAATAAAATGTTGGCAGGAAACCCCACAGAATTGAGCAACCTCATATTTGCTGCATATAATTTATGTTTTATTTTACTGTGACTTGATTGTTTACATTTGTACGCCAAGGGACGAAGCACGTAGAATTCAACAGGTTTATTTTATTTACCGTTCTATATTCACAATTCCAGAAGTCCAGAGTCCATGTTCACTGCGCAGTGTACCATTTTAGAATATTCAATATATACTATTGAAAAACGTACATGAAGAGTGCTTCTGTTCAGTTTATTCCATTGAGATCTATCAACAAAGAGAACAAAAAAAAAGCTGTTGAAAGTCAATTTTTTTCAAGTGCTTACTTATCTATGAAAATACTGATATGAAAAGTAACAACCCAACTTATGGAGCATCACCAGTCAGCTAGAGGGTTTGGCAATCACTTAAATTAGTTCATTCTGTAGATGATAATTGATACATGTATTGATATGAATTTGTCAAAATAGCATGGAATAGTCAGTGTGACAGAATGTACTTCATTATGCTGAACATACTGTTGAAGAATTATAAAAATTGGATCAGAAATAAGAAAGTTATGCTTACTTAAACTGAGATTATTATGAGACAAATTAGACAAGTTTGTAATAGTCGATGGGTCAGTTAAAACTCCCAGATTGACCATTGACTCATTAAACTTGAAAAAATGTCATAATAAAGATTTTTGTAAAATAAAGGTTTAAATATTTTATCTGAAATAGAGAGTAGTGATAAAGGATTAGCTGTACTTAATTTAAGGGGTTATGAAGTGCATTCATTCATTGATTCATTCAACGATTGATTGATTGATTTAGCCATTATAGTGACATGCAATACACAATATACAAATGCAGGCTCAAGGAAAATACAACACTGCCCAGCTCCAAAGGGCTTATAAGTCACTTTTACTCAAGGAAATAATCTGCATGGTCATAGTGTGAGACAAATTACATATTACTAGCATTAGGCATAATACACTATTGAACAGAACATTTTAAGAAATAGTAACAGTTATATTAAGGACAAATTTATCCAACTACAGAAAATGCGACACACACCAACATGAAATGAATAAGTAACGTGTATGTTGTATTTGTTAAGTCTTGTCCTACTCTTCAGGCTTTGTAAACAAAAGCAACCAATGGCTTCTAAAATGAAATGAAAATTATAACAATTTTTTTCATATGAGTACTTACAGGCGTAGTAGGGTGGTTGTTTTGCACCAGGTATCAATGTATATATATATATATATATATATATATATATATATATATATATATATATATATATATATATGTTATCTCCCAGTCAGACCTTAGAGTTTGCCTAGGTAGAGATAAAGCGCCATACAAGTTCAGAATTGAATAGCCTTCCGGCGGTAATGCCTACGTTTACAAAGAGTGTAGCACATAGTTATTCATACACTATATTTTTAGTTAACCATTTAGGGTGCGCTATTCTGGTTAAATTAGTACAAAAAGCTTCAAAACATGTAGCATTTTGAGAATACTAGTATATATGTACATAAACTTTGCTAACACCAGTTCCACATTTGAGTTTGATAGTGTTAAAATGGGGTCATAAACAGTGTACAGGCTGAACATGGTTGAATATGGTCTCAAAATACTTGAAAAGTTTTTCATGTTTTGAAACTATTTGAAGTACATAAAGATATTAGTACTAGTTGATCTTATGTTTTGAATTAGTTGAAATAGTTGTCTAGGATGCTTTACTCTGGTTTAATAGTGCTAAAAATTAATGGAGAAACTGATATAATAGTTATTTACATACTACATTTTAAGCTAGTTGTTCAGGATGCATTATCCTGGTTAAATTAGTGCAAAAACTTCAAACATTAAGCACCTTGAGGGTATATATGTATATAAATTTTGCTAACACCAGTTCCACATTCGAGTTTGTTAGTGTTAAAATGGGGTTCTCAAAAGTTGTACATTAGTTTTCTAGTTTTGAAATATTTTGAAGTATATAAAGATATTAGTACTGTTTGATCTTATGTTTTGAATTAGTTAAGTGGTTTAATACAGTACAATCTCGCTTATCCGAACCCCGTTTATCCGAAAATCCGGCTTAACCGCACTTTGCTGGTGTCTCCCATATTTCGGTTTCGTTGTCTACCGAGTCCGATGGGAGATAATTGGTGATTTTAATAAAATCTTCATATTTACTTATCTAGAAATCATGAAAGCCATTACATGCATCTATTTCACCCAGTTCCTTGATCTGCCACCTTTTGTTTAACATAACACACAGTAATCCCTCCATGCTGAGCCCTTTCTCAATGCTAGGTCTTAAGTGCAATTAAGGCGTCTTCTAATTTCAAAACAAAGGGGACCCAATGTTTGGGTGATCAGCTTGGTTTACAAAGTGAGGCATTTCATTAGGAATCAACCCCCCTTATACACAATAAAATGACAATATCCACTATTTTTTGTTATTGAAAAGGTAGTGTCTTTAATTGGTGGGCATGGTGTAGGAAATCAACAAAAAAAAAAAAAAACGTTTCAGATGCATTGTTCTAGTTAATAGGCTAGAAAGAAAAACCTTTACAAATAAAGCATATAACTGGGCCTTTGATCATAGCAATAGTGTGACAGCCCTTAAAACATTCATAATCCATTAATTTAATAAAAAGACTGTCTTATTGGCTGCTAAAATATATTGCCAGTACATGTAGAAAAACGGACTGAGATGTTGCACTGTTTTATTTAATAGGGGTTATGGCAAATAATTTTAGGCATTCATTCACAAAAACAAGTCATTAAGTGAACTAATAAGGTGTCTAAATATTTAAAAAATAACAACAAGTAAAACTTATAAATCTTGCAAATTTTCGGGACAACTAGATGCCCCTTTTATTCTCCTGTAATTTCAATTTTAGAAATCTCCAAATACTTACGTTTTTTGTTTGTTTCTACAGTGTTCATGAAAACTTGTGATATAAAGCACATAATGACGTCTTTTAGTAGACTAATATAATGGATTATTTTTTTTAAACAAGAATAACATAGGTATTTGCATCTTTTATTTCATTTTGATGTAGATATCAGCAATATTGATAAAATCACTCTATTATCGACCATTGGTGTTACCGCCAATGCATGTAGAACTCACTCTCGGCTATCCGAACCTCCCGATTATCCGAACTCCAGTAATGTCTCCCAACAGGTTCGGATAATCGAGAGTCTACTGTACTACCAGTGCTGAAATTGGTGTGAAAGGTATTTCACATTTGAGTTTGTTTGTACGTGCAAAAATGTGGGTCCTAAACAGTGTTCAGACTAACTGATCCAAATTAATATTTTAAAATAAAGATAGACTGAACATAGTTGGATTGAATAAGTTTTGAAAATACTTAAATGGTTTTCATCTTTTGAAAATAATTTTAAATATATTAAGTTACTAGTAGTGGTTTAGCTTATGTTTTGAATTAAGTGTTTTATTATTACCAATGCTGACATTGGTGTGAAATTTATTAGTGATCTGTATTATCTTTACAGATCCTATCTACGTTGTAGTTATCAATATAAATAAGAGGTTTTTAAGCTAAATCAATATAAAAACATCAGTTTTAAAAGCCTTTTTCATACTAGGAGTCGTTTCAGCAAATTAAGACATTGCTAAAATAACGGTTAAAAACATTAAAAATTTATAATGTATTGTTGCAAAATTTGCTCCTTAATTGAAAATATCTAAAATAACTTTGAAATGTCAAAGCTAATGTCAGATATGTTCTATACAGTCCTTCAATTGACTTATGCTGAAAAGTAGTGCAATATTTTAAAGATATTACTATTGATTTACTGAAAGTTGATTTGAAAAATAATTTGTATTAGTTTTTAATTATAATTGAAAAGGAAAAAAAGTAAGATATACAGTATATAAATTTGTTTTGTGTTTGAAAATCTTTGTAAAACTTGTTAGCCAGTTGGACATTGTTTTTAAATAGTCTTTTACCATGATTAATGGTAAAAATTTTGCAATATTTTGAGTACAATACTATCGACAGTTCTTGCACAATGCAATGATTTATATTAAAACAATTAGATAGAATGGTGCAAACTAAGACATAAAATTCCTAAAATTTATTTAAACCTGTGTTGAAAATGTTTCAATATTTTTAATATTTATGATTGAAAATAATGTAATAAGTAACAAGACTTAGTAAAAAATGTAAAATAAGTAATGTAAAAATGCTATCTGTTTTACTTTCTAAGCTGAAATAAATGGAATTTATTAAGTCAAGAAAGAATAAAAAACTGGTTAATGTTGGAGATGTTTTTAAATATGTTACAAATATAAGTAACCAGCTTTTTAGTTGAACTGCAACATGTGTAAAGCTGTCACTTCACATAGCTATTAATTTCTTGATTGTCAATTTAACCTTAAATTAATCTGGATGCTTAAGTTATGGATACCTCTTCAAATATTCAAATTCTGGTAATATTTATAAATGCCATTATATAAACAATAGCTTTTAGCTGTTAAATTTTATCATACTGATGCTCTAATTTTCTTGAATTAAAAAGTAATGAAATATAAATTATTTGTGCATTTTGAAGATAAATTGAATCTTTTTTTGCTTAAATCTTTGGAATTACTCGGAATAGTCATGTCACTATTACATTGTTTAAAATACTACTTTATGTTTCTTTGTTTTAGTATAAGTGTTCATACATTGTACAAAGTCAACAAAGACACTTTCAGACTGTATAGCATTATGTTGCATTTAATACGCTTGATAAAGCAACACCCAGCTCCTAGTATATATGTCTCAAGAGACATAGAAAGTGGAAATATTAAGTATTGTTTAATTTGCATCCAGCAAGATGGTGGGATTTATATACATACTAACCTGACCTTATATTTCTTTTATAACCTCTTCTATTCTGAGTTAAATTTAGAAATAAAAATCCAGTCCAATAGAATATGCCTGTTTGAATGTTGTGCCCAAGATTGGGATGGTCCATTCAGATAGTATCAAATTGTTGTCTGTGAACTGTCAAGGATTACGTGGTAAACAGAAACGAATGGAGGTTCTTACTTATCTAAAGGAAACAAAAGCATCTATAGTGTGTCTTCAAGACACACATTTAATTGAAGATGATCTCAACAGTGTTAAACAAATTTGGGGTAATTGCTATCTACATGGAATTAAAACAAACTCTAGGGGAATTGGAATTTTATTGAATAAAGATTTTGAGTTTGATGTTTTAGAAGTAAAAAAGGACAAAGAAGGTAACATGTTAAGTTTGCTAATATCCATTGATACAATAAAGATAAACCTCATTACAATGTATGGTCCAAACAATGATGATCCTAATTTTTTTTAAAGATCTTCAAAATAATATTGATCGTACAAATGCACAATATACAATTATCGGCGGGGACTTTAACTTGGTTTTAAATCCGAAAAAAGACTGTATCCACTACACTAATATCAATAACCCTAGGGCAAGAACTGAGATTCTAGACATGATAAAAAATAAGAATTTAGTTGATGCATACAGAGAAATAAATCCAGATGGAAAGAAATTTTCTTGGAGAAGAAGAAATCCAACAAAAATGGCCAGATTGGACTATTTCTTGGTGACACATTCTATGATGGACATTATTGATACTTGTGACACAAAGCCAAGTTATAAGTCTGATCACTCTATTATAGAGTTAAAAATAAAACTGAGCCATTTTAGATATGGTAAAGGTTTTTGGAAATTTAACAATAGCCTTCTAAAGCAACAAGATTATTTAGATCTAATAAATAATGTTATTCAGGCTGAAAAATTCAAATATGCTTTACCGGTATACAATTTAGATTATCTGAAATACACTAACAATAACATCCAATTTACTATTGATAATGATACTTTTTTAGAGGTATTATTTTCACAAATTCGTGGAGAAACAATAAAATATTCATCAAAGTTAAAACGTGAACAGTCTCAACAAGAAAAACAACTGTTAAAAGACATTGAAGATCTAGAAACCTGTAATAATGCACAAATATCCACAGAAATTTTAGAAGATAAAAGGCTGGAACTTGAGATTTTGCAGAATGAAAAAGTCAAAGGGCAAATTGTCAGGTCACGCATGCAATGGTTGATTGAAGGAGAGAAGCCTAGCTCATATTTTTGTAAACTAGAAAATGACAATTTCATTACTAAAACAATAAAAAAGCTTAAATTAGCAGATAATTCACCTATTACAGACCAAAAAAGGATATTGAAAGAGGTTCAGGAATTTTACTCAAAACTGTTCACTGTTAGTAGAGATGTTTGTTTAGCAGAACCCTATCTTGTTCAAAATTCATTGATAAACAAACTTTAAAAAATCCCAAATTTAGATTTGGGAACAATTTTGAATGTAAATGAGCTAGGTGCTGTATTAAAAGGATGAAAAAAAATAAATCTCCTGGGATAGATGGCATATCATCAGAATTTCTGAAAGTATTTTGGGGCAAGATAAAGTATTTTGCTGTTAATGCATTGAATAGTTGCTATACAAAAGGAAAACTTTCAATTTCTTTGAGGCAATCGGTAATAACTTGTATCCCAAAGAGCAGTAAAGATAGACAGCTGTTGAAGAATTGGCGCCCTATTTCGCTACTTTGTACAATTTATAAGCTTGCTTCAGCAGCTATAGCAGAAAGATTAAAGCCTCACTTGGACAATATCATTTCAGTAAATCAGTCAGGATTTATAAAAGCTCGAAATATTGGTGAAAACACACGACTTGTGTATGATCTGCTACATTATACAGAAAAGCATAATATTCCAGGTCGACTAATGCAAATTGATTTTGAAAAAGCTTTTGATTCTGTTTCTTGGAAATTTTTATATTCAGCACTGAGATTTTTTGGTTTCAAAGAAGATTTTATAAAGTGGGTTCAAATTTTTAACACAGATATAAATGCATATATCCTACAATGTGGATTTTTATCAGAAGCTATAACCATTGGCAGAGGCTGCAGACAAGGTGATCCCATATCTCCATATCTGTTTCTGATTGTAGAAGAATTTTTAACTCTACTTATTGAAAACAATAAAGATATTAAAGGTGTAGAAATTGGTAAATATTCATTTAAGATAGCACAGTTTGCAGACGACACTACTATCATACTGGATGGCACTCAACATTCACTACAGGCAACTCTAAATGTGTTAGAAATATTTGGTTCTATGTCTGGACTAAAAATGAATTCTGAAAAAACAAAACTTGTATGGTTTGGTAGTAAAAAGGGTCAAAGGAAAAGTTAACAGTTTCTTCTGATTTGGTATGGGATGACTGTGAGTTTAACTTATAAGGATTAGAATTCTCGGTGAATTTGTCAAGTATTCCACAGAGGAACTACTCAAAGGCAATAAGTAAAGTAAACAAGATTATAGATTCATGGCGCTATAGAAATCTAACACCTTTTGGAAAGATCACTGTTATTAAAAATTTACTGTTATCCAAATTTGTACACTTATTTATCGCACTACCTATAACAGAGAAAATATTAAAAGACATTTTTATGGGGGGGTAAACCAGATAAAGTTAACAGACAAGACATATGTAGACCATATTTAAAAGGGGGCTTACAAATGATAAATATTTTTCATTTTGAAAAGAGTATGAAATTAAAATGGTTAAAACTAATTATGAGTTCAAGTTCAACCGGATGGTATAAACTATAGGATAAAGTTCTTGGTAATATTGATAAAATCTTTACATTTGGATCGGAATGGTATTTTCAAAATAAAAATGAACTAAACCCTTTTTGGGGCTCAGTGTTTAAATATTGGGTTGATATTGAAAAATCTCATCAAATTATAACAAATGAAGACATGCTTACTAACAGTCTATGGTATAACAGTAAATTGGGTACAGAAGACATTTACTTTCATGACTGGGCTAAAAAGATATAAACATGGTTTCAGATATAGTTAATACAGAAGGTACTCTGCTCAGTCTAAGTGAAGTAAAGGAAATGTATTGTTTAAATATTAACTTCCTTAACTATTTTACTGTAAACAGTCTTGTTAAAAAATTCATAATTGTAAATAAAAAGGAAGATAGCTTTGATATATTGAAACCATATATTCCTTTTCATGTCAAAACAATAATAAATCCAAAGAAACACATAAGAGATGAAGTTCTGGTGTGTAAAGAAGATTATCCTGTGTATAATGAAGTAAAGTGGAATATTGAATTAAACATAGAACCAGATGAACTTTGTTGAAAATCTATCTATAGAAGTTGCTTCTGGACGCTCCAAGACAATGTATATGTATGGTTTCAATATAGAATATTGCGGAGAATACTTGGCACAAATGACTTGTTATGTAAACTTAAGATGTCACAATCTCACTTATGTAGACTTTGTGGTGTACATCCGGAAAGTATCAGACATTTATTTTCAAATTGCTCAAAATCTGTAGAATTATGGGAAAATGTGAAAGTATGGATACAGTCAAAAATTGGCTATACTATAAAACTAGACAATAAAGCAAAAATACTGGGAGAAAGTCATTTTGATGAACATTTTTGGGCTCTAAATTTTATATTAATATGCACAAGATATTATATTTTTTCATACGCAAGAAAAAATTTGCACCTCAATATCTATCTTTTACAGAAGATAATAAAAAGTAAATATCAAGAACAAGACATGTTATCTAAAGTAAATGATTATGATAGTAAATTTTCCAAAAGATGGTCAGTTTGGAGATGGTGTGTATATCAAAATCTGATTATTGCTACCAAACAGAGTAAAAGAAAATGACATAGTTAGTGATGTATGCTTCAATGAATGTTCAATAATGCTATGATATAGTGTATTGGTATGATTAGTAAATTGTATGTGCCTTTTTGTTTTCTATCGATGTATGAACAAAAAAAAATTAAATTTAAAAAAAAAAGAGTGTAGCACATAAGACCCCTCCCCTGAAAAAAAAGCCCCACCTAGTCTATTTTGGTAGCAGCCCTCTGAAAGTCGGGGGGGGGCGGCACTTATCTGCCACTGTGGCCTAGCGGGTAACACACTTGTCCAGGAACTCAGAGGACGTGGGTTCAATCCCAGGTACAGGCAGATACATAGTGGCTCGGATGACCACTTAAAATGGCGGTCCTCTGTCATTGGGTCCTATCCCCAGTGGCAGGTTAAAGAACCTCAAGGACGTTGATAAATGGTCATCCTTGAGCCTCTATCTTCCAGTTAGGGGAATGTCAGTTACTTGTGAGTTGGGGCTGTACCTGTACAGTCGGATTGGTAAATAGCGCTTTGATTCCTGTAGTATATGGAGATATTGCGCTGAGTATAAATACATAATAATAACAATAATAATAATAACTTATGTCTGTTCCCCCTTTACAAATGTCCAAAATCCCTGAAAACCACGGAGGGGAAATTTGAACATTTTAAAACTTCCGCGTGTATTGGAATCATAGACAAATCAGCCCTTTGCCAAATCGGCCCCCGTCAAATCGGCCCCCAAAATAAAATACCCTAGTCAAATCGGCCCCCGGGAAAAGATACCTTGGTCAAATCGGCCCCCTGGAAATTACTATACTCTCAATCAGAAGATGTTAAACAAATGACAAAATACACAATCTAAGAAATGTGATTTAATAAAAATTTTTATAGCACTTAATCTCTGTCATGTCAATTGACTCTGTCATATGATGGAGATTAAGTGCTATAAAAGTACTCTTATTGAATTACATTTTTTTTTTTTAACCTGGGGCCGACTTGCCCAGGGCCGAGTTTTTATGACGCCGATTTGCCGAGGGCTGATTTGGCAAAGGGCCGAATGGTCCAGTTTCATGTGTATTGACAGGTGAATCAGGGAAAACTAGACTTTCAAAAGTTCACAGATGGAAGTGTATCGGTAATTACAGGAATGGGGTATTTTAACAAAACACCTGTAAACATAGGCGATACTGTAGTGTGTGACTGGGGTATAAGCTGTCACAATATATTTGATAGAGATTATACAACGAGATATATACTGGCGTTGTGTACAAAAGGGAAGTGGAGTTAAATATAATGTCTCAAGGATTTCTGTGTTCTGCTGGCCTAACTTCTTTTTCTATTAGTCAAACAAATCAGAATACACCTGTGTATGATATAATATGAAATGTCGTGTCATGACATGTTTGAAAATAATTCTTCATTTTTGTTCAGAAAATCACTAGAAATAATTTACACTAATTGTTAATGTCTTCTTGAGACATTAATATATATTTTAAAATTTCACTGGGAAGTAATTTTCACTATCCAATCTCATTAGCTAAAATAGCTAAAATTAATGACTAGTGAAAATTTCAGCATATGCACTATTCCAACAGAAACTATGGATTTTATATGAATTCAGTAGCCAGTAAGTTTATATAGTGTCATTCATCTTCAAGGTTAAAAAAAGGCGTTTTATTTTACTTTTCTTGTCTTCTCATTTTATTAGAGCAAGAAAAGCCGGTCAGTGTGAAATGTTCCATGGAAACATATCCAGAAATTTACATTCCTATTTACGTAAAACCGTAACCAGTATTATAAATATTTGAAACAATGGGAATGGATCGGTATCAAAGTATGTTTATCTGGAGGCCCCCAATGCAAAACCATACCAATTCCGGGATTCTGACAAAGATTATGTTTTTAGTAGTCCCCAGTCGATTTGGTGCACCAGCAGGAAGTGAGGATATGGCATATCAAATTATTCAAAAAGGCTTGCAATCTACAAAAATTTGGGATAACAGTGTGCAATTTCTTTAGATATGTGGTTGATTTACAATGTTTGAAATTTGTCTTCAATTATATGTGTTGACAATAGAGATGTCACTTGTAAAGTTAGTCACCGTAAAATGCTCCCAAGTTAGTCATCAGTAAAATGCTCCCAATAATGAGATGCCAGGGAACAACGCCACATCCCTAGTTAATGTTATGTACATACATATTTTATTTTTTATTGCTGTTCTTGGCCGTTTCGCAACCTTGGCCGTTTTGAAATGGCCAATGGCCGCTTATTATTATTATTCATTTGGCCGTTTCAAAACCTTACTTGGATTCAAAACGGCTTGGCCATCAGAATTGTATGATAAAGATTATAAAAATCTACTGGTAATTATATATTGGTTCCACTACAAATTCATAGCAATTGAGGTTATCTACTATCTAAAATAGTAGTGAAACCACTGGCTGGTTAAAACCAGTTAGATGGTTTCAAAATGGCCAAGCCATTTCAAAACCTCTCCCAGGTTTTAAATGGCCATCAGATTTATTTGGCTGTTTCGAAATGGCCAAAGGTTTCAACACGGCAAGTAACATTGTCACAAGAAAAGTTACAGAAACAGTCTTGATAATATCAACGATTGTCCAGTCCCATAGGGTTTATGAGTGATCATTTAAGTACAAAGTACAAATGACAACAACAATTAAAGCACAAGTTTGATTTGGTTGCAATGAAACAATTAAACAGATTGATAATTATCTAATTTTATAACAAGATTACACTATTTTGGGATTATGTTCTGTCTTACATTCCAACTGGTATGTAAAAATGTATAAATGATTTTTCAAAATGTTTGACAATAACTTTAAACTTGTCTACATCAGGAAGAGTATCAAAATTTAGTATTTCTTATTTAATATTGTTAAACATCACCCGTCTCTACTCACTAAAATCAATGCAATTACATAAAAAATTACATCTCATCTTGAATAACAATACTATTACAAATAAAGCATGTTCCATCTTCTATATTTAGTTTTCTAGACATTTTTTCGACTGGATCTTTTGTCAGATTAAATCTTCCAGTGTCTATTCACCATGGTAGAACTTCAGTTCTAAATTGGGCCAAAAGTGACCTCTTATATCGCGTAAGATTATTTTGAAGATAGTTAATACTTATTTGGGCTCTAGGGCTCCCTTTTGAATGATACTTTTGCTTAGATTGTATATCCCGTGAAGCTACCTTTAATTCTCCAGTTATTACCTCCAGCAAGGAGGTGTTAAATTCATGACCGTTTGTTATCACCTCCACCAAGGAGGTTATGTTTTCGCCTGGGTTTGTTTGTGGGTTTGTGAACAAGAAAACTTATGGACGGATTTGGATGAAATTTTCAAAATATGTCTGAAAAGGTAAAAAGAAGAAATTATTCAATTTTGGGAGTGATCTGGATCACTATCTGGATCTTCTGGATCCATGAAATGTAATTTTTAAAGACAGATAACTCAAAAAGTTATGGACAGATTTTGATGAAATTTTCAGGATATGCCCTAAATGGGCAATTTTGGGAGTGATCTGGATCCATGAAAAATAAAATGGGAGTGATCCGGGTTACTATTGGCAAAAATATGAAATAGAGGGGAAAAAAGCAATATCAGTGCTAATGGTAGGTTTTGAAAGTCCAGGAATGAGTTCCCATGGTGGAGGTCTGCGCTCTCCGAGTGCTCTTGTTTCAAAATCAATTTTGAAGTATTTTTGTCAGTCAGTTTGTATGTATATTTGTATGTATGTTTGTTAGCGCGTTCTAGGTCACAGTTTTGGAGCTAGGATTATCCTTTATTTCCTATAACATTGCCATTGGTGAGAATAGAGAAGGACTGAATTTCAACAAAATTGGTAGCATTTTCACATAGCTATGACCATTTTAGCTACTCTGAGTACATGACTTATAACTATTGCATGTAGAGTATACCTGTTAAATACGTTGTTCAGGTACTATAAGATGTAGCTATGAGATGGTAGGTACATAGTTTGGAGCTCTGTTGCCTTAGCTAAGCGAGTAATTGCTATTTTCTGATTTGTAGCAAAATTTAAAAAATAGAACATGTCAAATTTCTTAGAAAGTATTGCACATAGTGACTTCTTTGAATACATTATCACCTATGTTTGAATACATTATTACCTATTTTATAATATAATGAAGTTACAGACCTGTAGCTAATTCCAAGGCTGAGGAATAGCTACTTTGAGGTTCGCATTGTTGAGTAAATTGCTTGCAACTTTAAAACTATTGCATTTACAGTATTTGGTGAAATTAGTTATTCATCTACTTTTGGATCGGCTATAACATAATAGAATTGCAGACTTGTAGCTCATTCCATAGCTAAGCAATAGCTACTTTGCGGTTCTCATCTGTATATATATATGTTTGTATGTATGTTAGTTAGCACGTTCTAGTTCACAATTTTGGAGTTAGGATTCCCATTTTTCCTATAACATTGTCATTTGTCAGAACAGACACCATTTTAGCTACTTTGAGTAAATGACTTATAACTCTGATACTATTGCATTCACAGTATTTCTGTTAATATATTGTTCTGGTACTTTATCTTTAGCTATAAGATGGTACATAGTTTGGAGTTCTGTTGCTTTAGCCAAGCAAGTTATAGCTATTTTCCGATTTGTAGCAAAATTTAAAAAAAAATGAGAACATGTCTAATTTCTTTGAAAGTATTACACATAGTGACTTTCTTTGAATACATTATTTTCCTATGTTGAGGTAAGTTATGACATAATGAAGTTGCGACCTGTAGCTCATTCCATAGATGAGGAATAACTACTTTGAGGTTCTCACTGTTGAGTAAATCACTTGTAACTTTAAAATTGTGGCATTTAGAGTATTTTCTTGAAATATGTTGTTCACCTACTTTTGGGTCAGCTGTAGCATTGTAACATTGCTGACCTGTAGCTCATTGCATAGCTAAGCAATAGCTACTATGAGGTTCTCACTGTGGAGTAAATTGCTTGTAACTTGAAAACTATTGCATGTAGAGTATTTTGTTGAAATATATTTTTTACCTACTTTTGGGTCAGCTATAACAGAGTAAAATTGCACACCTGTAGCTCATGGCATAGCCGAGTAATAACTACTTTGAGTTGGCCAAATTTGGACCCAATGCAGAAGAGGTGTAGTTGGAATCTTGTAATGAAGAAGATTGGTAGATTGCGGCAAGATTGGCACCACTCAGCAGCAAATGCGTGCTCGTTTGTCTGTTTATTCATTTATTTATTTGTTAGTAGGACTTTGCCAATACTACTGGTTCTTCTAGTAAAAAAATGAGAAGATGTGTCTTTCTCCAAATTAGATCCAATTAAACTTTGAGATGATGTGAAACACCATCTGGATATAAAAGTATTATAAAGATCCAGATTTTCCCATTTACTTATTGTTACATGCCTTGGTGCAGGTATGCGCTGTCTGAATGCTCTTTTTTTTAAAATGTGTAAAACCTCTTATTATGAGTTTTTTTCAATTTTGTTTCCTATTTTCGACAGAGTAAATGCAACAATTTTGCATTGTCTCCAAGAAAATCATTAAAATACAGTTAAGAAGTTAACACACTGATGACCAGCCACTGAAATTCTGGTAAGACGCAATGCCTGACAGCGCATAAATACTAGCTATAATTGTGCTATAATAAATAAGACATTTTAACAAGTTTGACCCAGATCCGGATCTACTCTGAGGAGTAATAAACCATGGATATATCACAATGTTTGTGAAAATATAATCCTTATCGGATGAGATTTTGATTAGTGGATGCAGATATTTGGATCATCTTTGAAGAGCATCGAGCCACGGATAGACTCCACCTAATTTTTAATATACAGACTTGATCCGATGAATAGGTTTTGAGTGATGCCTGCAGATATCGGAGAAAAATCAGCAAAAACAATTCTGTATCTGTGATCTGGGTCATCATTCTGAAGGACAGAGGAGTGAGCAGACCCCTTCTCGTGTCAAATTTGATCAAAATCTGATTTATAGTTTTCGAGTCATGTCTGATGAACCTATCAACTGTAATAACTCACCACTCACTGGAATCAGTCCAAGTTAAAGCATCCAGATTTATAATATTCCAGATTTATTTTTCAGTAATACTTTTTTATCATGCCATACTCTCCTGGGAGATTTTACTGTGTGACAAAAAAAATCAACATGTACAAAAGCACTGGTGAAATATTAATATAAATAATAAAGGTCGCCTAAAACGCCCATAGGCATCAACAAGTGTGCTTTTCCTTATACCCATGTTTCATTTTCATGATTTATTGTAAGACGAAAGCTCGAGGGGCCGTTTCTGGTGATCCTGGACAATCCTATACGATCCTATACAAAAAGTGGCAACATGATTTGTCCCAATAAAACATGTACTGCAAAGATTGGCCTTACAACTTGCTGCCTACTGGTATACCTCAAAAAGAATAACCAGTAGAATAAGCCTCGGTTACTCTTGTGAATTATGTAAGGGACTCCTCTATTTAATCTAAATCAGTTCCCATATGATCACTGAAGTTAAGCAGCACTGCACTTGGTTAATACTTGGATGGGTTACTATCTGAGTTCTGGGCAAGGTTTGAGCAGACACATAGCGACTTGGATTGTCACTGAAATGGCTGTCCCATGGCACAAAAACTGAACCAAGGTACTAGGTGTGATGTTAAATCAGTCAATCAATCAATCAACCAATTAGACCTACATATATCAAAGAGTAGAGAAGATGAAAATTAGTTGCCTCACCCAAAAGACTAATTGTAACTACCTCACGACTAAAATGATTGGTCATGAATACTCAGGATAGAAATCCTCACTCTAAAAAGGTTATGCTTCTAACCTTCACCAGTGAAGAGACAAGTTATACAGCCAACAAGATAATACTCCAGGCTACCACTCAGTGGGTTAAACTTTCTCAAGTGACAAAAGACTGAGGACCTTACCAATATAACCCTGGCTATTGAACAGGACGTAAAACCTCAACTTTGATATAACTCCACACTATAACTCTTAGGGGAGGTCCGGGGTTAAATTCGTGCCAGCGGAACACGGCTATTGTTTACCAGGCCACATGTTAATCCCAAGACAAATTGACTGGGTACGCATTCTCCCCTTAGCATTTCAATTTCAGTGAGTAAATAATGTTCCGGCAGTTGTTGATCCAACATACATTAATTACTGATCTTGTAAGTTGAGTGTCCAAGGTCATTAATAAAAGGACACTATTCAAAAGCAAGAAAAGGATCCCTAGGCCACTCGCTACTAATTCTAAGTTTTATTATCCACCACACCACGCCTTTGACCTAAATAAAGGGACTGGGTTTTATCTTTTTGTGTTCACTGACATATCACTTATTATTCATAGTAAGTATTAGAAATCTATCAACAAGCGCAGAGTTTTAAATATTTCATCAATTATGTAAGCTACAAATATATTCTATACATCATTAGATAGGTGTTTATACAGAGCTTCTGATCGTTTTGAATGATATCTGTGTAGAAGTGGGGGAGAAAGCTCAAGCTAAAAGTTC
Organism: Sabellastarte sp. h YS-2021; assembly: GCA_964017235.1. Taxonomy (NCBI): domain Eukaryota; kingdom Metazoa; phylum Annelida; class Polychaeta; order Sabellida; family Sabellidae; genus Sabellastarte; species Sabellastarte sp. h YS-2021. The sequence continues at coordinate 79,183,998 of OZ024935.1, read as the reverse complement.
AAATTAACATGTTCACTGGTGCCCACAGCATTTTTGAATTCTTTGTTCTGTGACAGAACCCAAGAAGTGATAAAATCACTACTACTGGCTTGGCTAGTAGGGATTTCCCTTATAGCTCACCTGGTAGAGTGTGGCCCCGTGAGTATGAGGTTGTGGGTTCGAGTCCCCTGGTGACCTTGTCCTGTGACAGTTCAAATGGTGGCCACGGTGGCACAGTGGTAATAAACTCGCCTCCCACCTCTGAGACCGGAGTTTGAATCCTGGACCAACCTCACATGTGAAAGCTGGTAGTTGCTTACCATTGGTCAAGAGTTTACATTACTGAACCTTGACTAACTATATTTACTGGTTCCTCTGTCCTTCCAACACTCGTCAGAGTAAAACAGGTAAGGTACTAGGTGTGATGTAAAACACTAAATAAAAGAATATTATACAAAATTATTGCTTTCTTGAGTGATAAACAATATACTGTACGCACTGCGAGTTATTTTCATTTATGTTCTATTTTTCTGTTAATTCATACTACTGCTCAACTTTCAAGAATTATCAGACTTTAAACTCCAGGATGGGTTGGACGATGCAGTGAAAGATCTAATTATAAATGATGAAAAACTGAAAATCTAGGAAACAAACTGACAAAGCAAGGATTTGTCACATGAATAAAAATATCCATGGAGAAAACCTAAAACAATAAGCCCTGGCCAACCTTGTACAGTAGCCAGTCAATTTTTTAGGACTAATCATTTGGCTACAAGTTCACAGGACAGTGAACAAGAGAAGGTTGTAGCAGAAGGGAAGATTCCCATGTGCCATCTATCATCCCCACAATTATGGCAAATAGATTTGTGCCATGGATAGATATCCTTTGCCTTGCCTTATCCTTGCCGATAAGGAAATGAACAAACAAAGGTGGGTCAGGAATGTTGGATTCTATTCACGATCCAACCTATATCAATAAAAAAAACTTGTTATACTACTTCACTCAGTGTGTATTGTGTACTTTAGATTTCTCTTTTTGGCCCGGGGCCTGGTTTGACAAAGGTCTTATACTTAGCCATGTTTTTGGCTTAGTCGGGGGCTTAAATCTGAGATTTTTGTCTTAGCTAAGACAAGAACTTAAATTGAGTTCACAAAGCCAAGACCAAAGCTATCAAATAACCACAGTGATTTTCCTGTGTCATGTGACCCTTTATTTCTAATCAAAATATTTTAGTGGTGACATATATCGTGTGGTTAACACATTTTAACTTTGGAAGAAATGCTATACTTCAATGGACAACGTTATTTGGGGAGATACTTTATATATTTATTCTTTATATCGAGGTATTTCAAATTTTCAAAATGGAGAAAAAAAATTACAACAGCCATACTTAAGTCTATGTTTGCAAAAGTTAAGCCGAGTCACAGGTAGACTTAACTCTAAGCCCAAGACTTTAGAATTATGTTATGTTAGAATTATCTGTTTTGTGAAATCTGTTCGGGGATCATAAAAAAACCCACCGAAAAAAACCCACCATAAGAAAACCTACTGTTTTTGGATAACCTTTAAAAAACCCCACCCTTAAAATTGACAGGGGCTTAAAAAAACCCATTTTTTATAATTTAATGTCTGCATACTTACCCAGAATTAAAGACAAAAGTCTTAACTTTAAGTCTAAGTCCAGGCTAAGTCCTTTTGTGAAACAGGCCACAGAGGTATTCTGCATTTGTACAATATCTTTGCTTGACTATTGAAGCTTTGTTTATTTTATCATGTTTTATTTGCGTAATTTCTTTTCTTTGCAGAGTTGGAACAACAGGGCCTGAATAAATACGTGGAAATATTTCCATGCTTAAAATAAGATAAAATCATTTTTTCTTTGATTATGATGATGATTATTATATATTATTATATATGATTATGCACATAGAAAGTTTCTTTTTAATGAGGTAACATAAAAATTAAATTTAAAAACTCTTTCTGATCAAAACAAATCAAAGTGAATATGTCAGGTATGATTTTATCTATAAATAATGCTCATTGTTATCATTATTAAAAATATTAAACAGCATGTTCCAGTTCTGCGCTATATCGTAAATCTCGCTCCCAATTCTGAAAATGAATGATTAAGGGTATAGTTTATTAGAATGTTTACAATGACTACAGGATGTGTTCCCTTTGCTCAAGATGTTTTCTCGAGAGTTTCCCTATTGGCGTTGCCATTGCCTCACGAATCCATGAAAAGTGCCCTCCTAGAAAGGTGCCCTCCTAGAAAAGTGCCCTCCTAGAAGACTGCCCTCCTTCAATTTTGAAGGGGTGGAAAACTACCCTCCTCTTCTCAGATGATGTGTTGTTAAATATATGCTTATGTATGTGATGACCATAACCATGTATCCTATATGTGCTTAATTGTATTATCATAAATATGTTCTCACAGTCATATGGTATAATTCTCTGAATTAAAGGTCTGTAAAATGCTTATTAAAATGCTTATAAAATATTTAATGGTGTATTATTTGAGAAAAGGAGGGCACTTTTCCAGCCCCTCAAAAGGAGGGCACTTTTCTGGGAGGGCACTTTTCTAGGAGGGTACTTTTCTAGGAAGGTACTTTTCTAGGAGGGCACTTTTCCGTGCACCTTGCCTCACAGTCCAAGAACTGACCAAAGAGATGAGCAAAAACAGGAGTGCCAGAAATATAAGTTTAAGATAAGTGAAATAAAATCCGCAAATGCGAAATAAAACATTTATTAAAATTACTTAAATTACCACATTAAAAAAAATATGGCCTGGGCGTTAATCATTTTCAAATGGAATCAGACCAGGCGTTAAATTTAACCAGGCTTTCTTTTGAAATACAAAAACAGTGTCATAAATTGTAAACAGTGTGCTTGGTACCAGGCGTTAATTTGAACCTGGCCATTAATTTTCAAATTTACGGTAGTATGTAAGTTACAATGTCTCTAACCTAAACTATCACATCTAGTATGTTTACGCTGGCTGTTTAATTCATTGTCTTTGTAGTTCACACCAGCCCTAAGCTCTATTATCCGAACATGGAAATGACTAAGACAATATATTCTACTATCCCAACATTAAAATTACTTAAGAAGCATATTAAGTATGAACATAACTATTTCATTATCTGAACAGTAGTGCTGAAATCAGGAAGATTGTTATGATGAAACACGTTCCATTTTACGAACATTACCTAAAATATAGCTGATATTGGTTTGTAAAATGCAAGTTATATATACAAAATGTGCAGCACATGCACTACTACTAAAACAAGTTAAAAGATTCCTTTACTGGTCCATTACATTTACATGAAAGCCACTGCCACTGTGGCCTAGCGGGTACCACACTTGTCTAGGAACTCAGAGGACGTCGGTTCAAACCCAGGTACAGGCAGATACATAGTGGCTTGGATGACCACTTAAAATGGCGGTCCTCTGTTATTGGATCCTGTTTCCAGTGGTAGGCTAAAGAATCTCAAGGACGTTGATAAATGCTCATGCTTGAGCCTGTATCTTTCAGTTAGGGGAAAGTCAGTTACTTGTGAGTTGGGGCTGTACCTGTGCAATTGTATGGGTTAAATAGCCCTTTGTCTCTTGTAGTATATGGAGATATTGCGCTGAGTATAAATACACAATACAAAAATACAATACAATACAATACAATAAACATTGTGACCTCAAAATAACCCATTCATAACATATGCAGCATGAAGTGAAAGCTGCCAACACTCTTGGGTCAAAGGTCATGTATTTGACCTTGTGATTCTTACTTAATTTCGCAAATACAGATTACCTAACACACCATGACGAACCATAACTGAATTATGAGACCAAGTGATTTGGGTTCTGGCAGACCTTATCCCAAAAGGGAGGGGGGGGGGAGGGGAAACAAACAAACAATTTTTTTTCCAAGTCCAAGTGTGTGGTCTACATAGAGAATGGCACCAAAACCAAAGAGAAGACTTTTATGTATAGGTTAATGGCCAAGTAAGTGTCCAATATTGGAAAATAATGGACTGTTTACAAGGTCCCGAAGGGACCGAATCAACAATCCATTATTTTCCAATATTGGACACTTACGAGGCTATTAACCTATTTAAATTACACCTTTTCTTTAATTTATAATTTTTAAGATATTGTTTAACATCACTACTTTTCATTTCTATATTCCTGGTGTATATTTTATCGGTTATACGATCCTTTTAGTTGAAATAAATGTAAAAGGGTTTCTTTGGACTTCTATATATGGTCAAAATCACAAAGTGGCCAATAGTGAAAGATAGTGGACACTTTTAACAAAAGAAAAACTCTCAGGTGTAATTTAAACTTGTTTAAATGGCGCAAGAATAGCAAGAAAACAGTTCTGAATTACATAAAAGAGGGGAAGGGGGGTCACAACCCCAAATTGGTAAAATAAGAAACAAATAAAATGGGAAAAAACAGGGAGATCACTCCCAGGACTGAACCTCACAGCCCAACTGGTGGCTATGAAGCTAGAAAATCTTCTCAAGGGTTTTTATATAGTTTCCCGATCCATCCGATTGGTTTACAATGGACTTAAGATGAAACAAAGATTTGTGATCGCTGTAAGATGGAAAAGATTGCTGTATGAGTGCAAGATAGGTTTACGATCTCTGTGAGATTTAAAATATGACCATACAATGGGTTTACAATGTCATAAATCTGATAACAATCGGGAAAGGTTTGTGAACATTTCAAACTGTTACTGATGGATTCCCCGAGTGCTGTACTCGTAAACCTATCGGGAAGTTCCGTATATATGGATATAAGATTGTTCCAGTTAAAAGATTTACCTTCTGATGCCAGTATATTGGAGACAAGGAGCAAGGTTTACAATATATCACAGAAATGGAACAACCCTCTTAAACATCAAAACTTTATGAGCTACTTGAAACCAATTGGTATTCTTGTATTTAAGTATTTGAAGACAATATGTAATTTTTGTAACATTTTATTGCATTTTTTGTAGTTAAGAGACCAATACCCTGCACATACAAAATGTTCAGCAAAATATGAAATAGTACCGTCTCACATATAAATTAAAAGAATGGTTTAAGTGTTAATAACTTGGCGATTTCAAAGATATGTGTAGACATTTAGTATATTGGAACCGCTATAATTCCAATATGTTGAGAGACTTGGATTTTGTTCAGATAAATGAATGTTCAGAATATTATTCTTATTATTATTATTATTATGTATTTATACTCAGAGTAATATCTCCATATACTACAGGACTCAAAGTGCCATTTAACCTATATAACTGCACAAGTACAGTCAAAGCTCTCAAGTAACTGCAATCCCCTAACTGAAAGACAGAGGCTCAAGGATGACTATTTATTTACATCCTTGAGGTTCCTGTAGCCTGCCACTGGGAATAGGACCCAATGATAGAGGACAGCCATTTTAAGAGGTTATCCAAGATACTATGTATCTGCCTGTACCTTGACTTGAACCCACGTCCTCTGTGTTCCTAGGAGAGTGTGTTACCTGCTGGGCCACAGTGGCAAAATATGGAATGCAAACCATAAAAGTGGAAATATAGTGGAGTTGGGAGAATTAGTAAACATTCATTTAATAGGATATCTGAACAACAAGTTATCAGATAAAATAAGTTATGCCATAAAGGCTGAAACACACAGAGAAGGTTAGGCTACAAGCAGATTTAATGATGGCTCTTTCCATGGAATCTGGTGACAGATATGATTAACAGACTGCTGACCAATGAAATGTTATCAGGCCAAAGTTAGTTCAACAACTGGGATCGTATTAGGACATGCCCATAACATTTGCCACTTGTGTGAGTCGAACCCATACAGTGGTGACAACCTGTGATTAAAAGTCAATTTTACTAACCGCTAGGCCACCTGAGAATGACTAGGGGAACCTGTGAAATATCCCTCGTCTTTATCAGCCTGCCACTAGGGATAATACCCAATGACAGAAGACCATTATTTTAAGCAGTCATCCGTGCCACTATGTATCTACCTGTACCTGGGTCCAAACCCACATCCTCTGTGTTCCTAAATGAACCTCATCTCAAATGCACCAGTGGTCAAGTTGTTTGAAATTTAAATACAAAGCAGTTCTCACTGCATAAAACTCGAGTCGGTACTTTGATGACTCACTGTCACTTAACTACACAGAGTAACATAGTTGGTATAGTTTCAAATTCGTCAGATCTGGTTTCAGGCCTCCTGGCAGGACTCCTGTAGTTTCCAACTCTTTTCACAACAGTTTAGAATCGCTTCCCGTGCTGCAGTAGTATATATTCACCTATTTGTGGAGTACATTAATTCACACAGTCAGGTATGTTTGAAAAAAAGCTGTAATATATTTTGAATCTGGATTATTAAAGTAACTTAAGCTGATAATTATCTGAAACACTTAACTATTGGTCACTTGTCAGATTATTCGTACATGGTGTGGTCAATCATTTCGAATAGCTAATACGAAGTATTAGTGATCTTGATGTGTATTCATAAATTCTGTCTTGTACATAAAGTGTCTTGTGATCGTGATTATTAATTTAACTGAACTAGTTGTGGTACCCTATACATACACGTGAAGGATTATGCATTACTTTATACATGATTGAATGCCATGTTAACTGTTATAATATTTGGAGCCAGGAATATTATAACAATGATTGCTTTTATGGTATTTTGTGTTATGATGAATATCGGGAGTTTACGGGAATTACGGGCGATATTCGTTTTTTTTTGTTTGTTATAGTTAAATGGTTTCTTGGGGTTTGGTTCTTTAATGGTATTAAATATTTGTTTTACTAACTTGTGGGTATTGTGGGAATTTGGTCTTTATTTATATTTGGGGCATTCCCCATGCCCCCCCCCCCCCCCCCCCCCCCAACAAGACCAACTGCCAAAGAAACAAGCAATTGGGAATAAATAGATTATTTATTAATCTACTAAAATTAGTATTCTCTGACATGTAATACATAGTTTAACCATTCTACAGTTTAAGTAACTTTATTCACGACTAATGATTCTGATTAACTTTACTAGCAATAAGAAATTACTACTAGGCAAAGGTTAAGAACTTTAAGAAATTACTGACATTGGCAAAACGATAGTTATGAATTACTAAGCCAATTAGTTACATAATTAAGACCTCACTGAATAACTTGCCAAAAACATTACATATTAACCATGGCAATTCAATTAAAAAATAAGGTGATATATACAGACTTTGGTAAAGACACTGGCATCAAAATAGGATGGAATGTTTTACAAAGGATGATGTCAGCATAAGACCAAGTGTGCCTGGGTACGACCCACCCCCTTCCCATTGTGGGACACCCAAAGCCAAACAGAAACAGGGGAGGTCGAGCATGTGACCTCCAGCCAAGGTTACCCCACCTACTGGACAAAGGAAGCTATAAAAAGAAGAAATTTGGCCAAAATCGTTTGTTGGGGGTTGGAAGACCCAAGGCAGAGTTGGTAGAAGGAATTGGTTAAGATAAAAGTTTACATGTTCTAAGGCAAATACTTCCACGTGTTAATGTGGAGACAATAGAAGAATTTGGAAGAAATTATGAATTAGGTGTAGGATGGTGAATTGTAACAGGGTGCCAAACAGCCTAAATGGTTTCTTGGGGTTTGGTTCTTTAATGGTATTAAATATTTGTTTTACTAACTTGTGACTATTGTGGGAATTTGGACTTTATTTATATTTGGGGAACTCACATGTTTGGTAGCCATGTTTGACCTTGTTTACCATCCTGGTATTTTGGGTCTATTTTTATAAACAAGTCAGGGACCTAGTATTTGGTTCAAGGATGGGGGTCAAAGGTGTTGACATCAGAAACTTGAGTAGTTCACTTTTTGGCTATATAAGGAGGTGCATTTCCCACATTCTGGGCTTAACTTTTTACTGAACACACTGTTCTTGCCACAAAGCTCTAAAGCTTTGTCAGCCATGGAGAGGTAACTGAACAACTATGTTCTGTTTTAAGTTTAGTTAAGGTTACTGATTTTAGTGGTTTTAACCCTTGGTTGATGGTAATGATATTTTAGATGGAATTTTGATACTTCGAATTAATATCAAAGATGTATTAGGTGGGGATTAACTTGGCTGGTGGGGAATATTCTTAGGGAGTCAGTTTTGGGGAATTGGGTTATATGGTTTTGTTTTTGTTGAATTAATATGTTGACATAATAATTTCTGTTCCAGTTTGTTTATCTGTTTGGCATAATAAAAGTCATTTGTTTACAATGGGTTTTAATTAATTGTGTTATTGTGCCTTGATACATAATTTAGCTCGGGTCGCTACAATATAACATAATCATGGAGTTTAAAAATGTCATTATGACAATTTTTATTATTATGCGCTATGTTTGTGACTGTGGTGACAAGTGTTACTTTAGTGAGCAGAGTAATACATTATGCCCACATATATACTGATTTATTCTATATTACCGATTTTATATTAGCACATTGTACCTATAAAGGATTTTATCATCTAGCTGTTACTATACATGTCGAATTAATCAGCCTTCACAGCATGTGTTTATTATAAGTTTGACCTTACTTTGACTTCATGGTCACACAAATAGCTGTAAAACTTTGACCTTAATCGGACCTCAAGGTTACATGAATGATTGCATTTTATGGAGCTGTGTTGATCCACTTCTTGTAAGTTTTACAAATAACTGATTCTGTTTATATTACTGTTATAGCCTATCCACTCCTGAAGCTCACACAGACCGTTGTGGTCTGGTATAATGCTTTAATCTCAAATTAGATCAAGCCCGTGGATACCTTTTTCAAACTCTGTCCATTACAACATTGACTTAACTTTCACCTCCAGGTTATGCATCTCATACCAATCTTACCGCCTTTTAGTTGTTAAATTGTTGCTGAATTGTGTGGTAAGCAGTGGGTTTTGGAAACCTTAGTTGGTCTGAACCCATACCATGTGACCTTCAATACTTTCTCCTTTGACCTCTGAATGTTTATATAGTAAACAATACTGTGTCTCAAAATTTTTGTTGTTTATCCATTGTGAAAGCACTAGTACAACTGTCTTCTTTGATTATATAACTTGCATTGATTTTAGTGGCAATTGCACTTTCATTGGGCTTGTTGTATGCAACCTTTTTTTATTGGGACAGATTTCAGTGTATCAATCTAAACGTTTTTACTTTATATTGCATTAGTGCCTTCGGGATTGTTCATATAATGGAATTGATTGTTGCACTTTAATATGAGAGTATGGAATTAATTTTAGTACAATTATATATAGTTTGAGTAAACATTACAGTCTGTTGTTGGCTGTTAAAAAAGATGTTTTAGTAGAAATAAATTTAAATAATCAAAGGTTTAAATATTATTTAAAGACTTAAGACCCCCTGGGGAATGACTGTAAGGTGTAGAAAGCTAATAGTTGGTAGGGACATTAATTGGCCATGTAGAGGTGCAACATCGTGGTGTTACCTTGATTTTGACCTTTGATCTTATCACAGTGTCCTTTAAAATCTTGTCCGGGCTTTATCTCATAAAGTGTAGGAAGTTGATACTTGGTACAGACATTAGCTACAGGTTTTGTAATGTCCTGGTGTAACCTTGATTTGATCTGTCATCGTGCGACAGTGAATGTTACCTTTAAAATATTGTCTTGATCATATCTCAAAATTTCATAAGCTGTAGAAAATTAATGCTTGGTAGGGGCACAATGGTTGGGGGTATAGGTGTGCAACATCATGGTGTGGCATTGATTTGAACTTCGACTGTGCTATAGTGACTTTGACATTAAAAAAATTGCCCAAGCTATATCTCGGAAACAATAAGGTACAGGAAACTGTTTCTTGGTTTGTATGTTACCTGCAGGTTGCAGGTGTGATAGTGTCATAGTGAGACCTTAGTGCAACATTTGATCATGGGTCTGTCATATAATGTTTTCTATTGTCAAATTTGAAAGATATTTCTCCAATCACAAAAATATATGGAGTTCTGCAACTGATTAGTGTATGTACTTTAATTATGCTCTTTCCATTGCCAGCAAAACTTTAGATTATAAATAGATCAGCCGATCAATTTTACAGCTTCATAACTTTTAATTTGCAAAATAATGCTGTCATCTTGCTATTAAATTGTCTTGTTTTGATACTTTGTTGTTTTAAAGGGTTATTTCGTTTGTACATTTACATAATTTACACTGTCCTAAAATACTCATTATCTTTGTACTTTTTTTTACCTCTTCTATATCTCACGTGCCCAATGCACTGTGTGATAAATGATTTATCCAGTATATCATATAGCCTTGGACAGGTTTGTTGATTTCTGGCCTTAATAGCGAGATACATGTAATCTTCTGCAAGTGCTGTTCAGTGTTGTTATCTCTTCAAAGGTATTATTTTCTTGATTGTTTCCGTTCGGTTCTTTGTCCATTTGTCCATTTGTTAGTTAGCAGGATCACGCAACTAATACTAGTTAGACCTTCCTGATTGACACCAGAAGATGTGTGTAACTTAGATATGGATAGCAACAACAACAATCCGGATTTTTCAATTTTCTTATTCTAACATGCTTTGGTTTTGTTTTGTTTTTTTCTTTTGTTTCTTTGAATGTATTTATCTGTCTGTCTGTTAGTCTGTTTGTGTTCATGATTACTCTAAAATTAATGAGCTGATTTGTATAACTTTATTATGTGGTTAGGTTCTGACCAAAGAAACCAGCAATTCAATTTTGATTTAACTAATTTAATTTGGGAATGGTGTGCAACCAATTCTGGATCCAGAATTTTTCAAAGGATTTTTTATAATTGCACTTACAAGTAATAGTTAAGCTGTTGGATTTTGGTGGAGGTGTGAACTCTATGAATACTCTTGTTTTGACTATATCTGTCAAGATCCTGGCTTGTTAGACATAAAATTGATAACAACAAATCATGATAGTCATCAAAAGAGAAATCTTGATAAACAATATAAACAATGATGAAGCAATATTTGATACAATTATGGAAAATTATATGGTCTAACCTTGACACACATTTTTTAACACTGCACCTACTAATTGAACTTTATTACTTGATTGTGATAAGCCTTAAATAATGTCAGAATCCATGTCAAAGTGATCATATATAATCTTACTGATCAATCTTATTACATTGATAAACAATTTAATTGTGTCAATTGAAATCATGCAATGTATGAAAATTAAGTTGTTAACTGAATAATTTGATACATTTTCTATTATATATGATAAAGGTTGAAAGAAATGTTCCATTTGACAGCAAAAGGGTTATGGGAATGAGTAAATATTACCTTCCTGATATCCACACAGCTAATCTTCTTTAGAAAGTGTGAAGAAAAAACATGTGAAAGGAGTGAAAAACATACACCAGACAGCAAATAAGATAAGACCAAAGCAATTGTTACATCCCAACATCCCATCATAGATGATAGAATACACAGGGGACCATGCAATTTTTGTTAAATTTTCAGGCCATGACCAGTTAGGCGGTGGGGAAGTAGGTCTTTGAAAGTGCGTCTTACTTACAAGACAAGTGGATCTTTTAGCTTAGGTGTATGTCAGTTATTATGACCAAACAAAAATTAATTCACATGCCTATTTCTTCTCTATTGCCATGGCTTGTTGTCTGCGTGCTCAAAATACAAACAGAAGACTTGCACGTCACTTACAAATGGCCAATTTTCCCATAACCAGCACATAAGGGGTCAGAATCATGAGTTGGGATCAAAACAACACCAAAAAACCTTGTTGCTGCTGTTACTCAGCCAGCTGCAGTTTTTGACCTCATTGAAAAATGCATACACCACCGCATAGAAAATTAAGTCACCAATTTTAGTAAGCCCTTGCAAGTTGGATTGAAACTGGCAATAACTCTCAGATACCTGACGTATCACTGGAATGAAACTGGCAATAACCCTAAGACACCTGGCAACACTATCACTGGCTGGTTGGCCAAACCACCATATAAAAATTCGTCCCTATTGTCTGCAGGGCCAAGTTGATCAATTCCAGGAAGAGTAGTTGAGCTGCTCTACCACTCCTGAAGAGTGGAAAAGGATTGCTAGCCCTGGTGGCCACAGACTACTGATTCCTCTGGGTAGATGTTGGGTCAAGGGGATCTTCATCAGATGCACAAACATTTAAACGCAGTAAGTTGAAGAAAAAGATAGAGAATGGCACCTTGGGGTTTCCGCTACCTGAACTATTAGGGGAGGGAGGGCCAGATTTGCACTATTTTTGCTGGGTGATGACACCTTCACCTTTATGTCATGTCTTATTAAACCCCATACCAGAAGACAACTCACAAGAGAAGAGAGAATATCAAACTACTGGATCTCTACTGGATAGTGGAGAATGTGTTTGGAATCAAAGTTAACAGATTCAGGGTCCTACTAAGCACAATGAAGCAAAGGGCGAAGGTTGTCAGAGATATTGTTTTGACGTGTGTTGTGTTGCACAACATGCGGAGGACACACCAAGGTGGATTAGACAGGGCAACCACCCCAGCAGATGGCATAGCAGCCATAGCAAATGAACCAGTACAATATATGCATGATAAAAACTGCAGGAATGCTTTGAGAGAGGCAAAGTATCAGCAAGACCTACTGACAGATTACTTCAGTCACGTTGGTGCATTGGTTGGCAGCTACTCAGGATCTGAGATGTGAAAAGGAAGTACCCTGGGGACAGAAGAAGCTGGGATGTGTCAGTCTTTTTAGGACTACTGAACTATTCCGCAAACTTTTATTAAAGATAGTGGTACACCAATGTCCCACAAATTTTCCAATAAATTTCCCAAAAGTCTCTAAGAAGTTTCCAAAGAAATTTCCAAAGAAATCACATGCCGCATGATACTGTTTAATAACTTCAACACAAGTTTTTTTTTCAGAATGTCCCACAGTAAATGTCAAAATTTGTAAATTTTCAGATTTTGCTCATCTTTCAAAATATATTTAAGTTAAGCAGTTTACAAAAAAAATTTTTTCAAATTTTTCTGTAAAAAATGTCAAAATCTTTTTATAACTTTCAAAGTTTCTCAAATGTCAAGTCAAATCCAAAGGTTAAAATCATTTAAAAATTGTCAAAGTTTCTCAAAAGTCAAAGTTTCCAAGTTTTAATGAAGGTTAAGCATTTAAGTGCACGTTTTTTAAGTTCACATTTTAATCACTCACTCACTCATTCACTCATTCTGTAAATTGTATTTTTGGGTCATGTGTTTGTCAAAAGTCAAATCCAAAGGTTAAAATCATTTAAAAATTGTCAAAGTTTCTCAAAAGTCAAAGTTTCCAAGTTTTAATGAAGGTTAAACATTTAAGTCCACGTTTTTTTAAGTTCACATTTCAATCATTCACTCACTCATTCATTCACTCATTCTGTAAATTGTGTTTTTGGGTCATGTGTTTGGTTTTTATTAATTTTTTGGGGGGAGATTCGCGCGGCCCTGAGAAGGACCTATTAATCAGCAGTTGTCCTGAAAAGGATATTTTAGAGCAGTGATCCTGAATAGGACATTTTGATGGACCTTTTGAGGCTCTTTCTGTTGGGTGGTTGGAGCAGGGTTGGTGTGTTGATGTGGATCATTTGGCGTAAACGGTTGAGGCACATCCATTTGCTGGTAGCTCATGCCTACAAGACAAAGGCTAGAGAGGCCTTAGATATGTGAACTTTCTTATGCTGTGACAGAGGCTACTGATGGTGGTTGAAACTCTTGCTAGAGCTGATGATGTAATGTAGCAATCTTGAAGACTTGGGTTGTTGCTCATTTATAACTCAGTATGAAGTCTGTGGCCCTTGGTGCTGTTGTTGTCCTGTTGGCACCACTTGGGTCTGTTGAGCTGGTTGCATGACCTAACTTAGCATCCGTGTTTCTGGAAAACCGAAGATGAATTCCCTAGCAGAGGATAAGTCTGTTGCACATATGTGGAAGTGGTATTAGAGCTCCTAGAAAGTGTCAGTTGCTGTAGCTGAAGGTACCTTTCCTCTGCCCTGCTCTGTATCCTGTTTACCTCCTTCATTTCATAAAGTCTGAAAGTCTCTCTCCTCTATGTTTTCAACTTCAGATGCCAGGTGGTTGCAAAGGGCTGTTCTGGTGGTCTCCTGTCTGGGCCAAAGGAAAGATGTAAGCATAGTCTTCATCTGGGCAAATTGATCCATGACCTGCTGGTCGACTGATGAAGGCTGGGACACTACACATATACTGGCAGTGCTGAACAGCAGATGCTGGTCTCCATACTGTCAGTATCCATGGACCCTTGTGAAATGTCGTGGGCTGAGGCTGCACTTGCAGTGGCTCCTCTATGCAGTGACGTAAAGCCTGAAGATTTGCTGAGGCCCTTGTGTCTGATGTAGGTCTTCAAAAACTGAAATTTGTCCTGAATCTATTTCCTTTGGAGCATGGCCAGACTTACACTGAGTTAATTTTCTATAGCAAGTCCTTTGGGATTCGAACCAAGCAAGCCTTCCTGCCCTTGTCCTCAAAAGTCGCCATTGGTTTTGTTGTAAAGCTCCTCAGGACAAAGTCTATAATAGCCTCCTTATCTGAATCTGTTAAACAATTGTTCATCATATGTCCTTTCTTGTGTCTGGATTGGTGCCCAGTAGATGTTTGGCTAGCCTTTCCTCCACCCTCTGTGCTCATTTCACTTTCACTCCTATCAGTTCATGGTCTTTTTACGGCCACTGCCTCATCCAACTGTGACTGTGGAGTTTCTTCCCTCCTGGCTTCATCCCTCTTCCTCTACTCCCGATGTTGTTTCTCTGCCTCCTCCCTCTCTCTGTCCAAATTATGCAGTCACATAAATGTATACTGAGCACTGTATCTGCCAAAAAACAAACTTTTTATCGAATTAATGCACTGAAGACTGAAGTCTTAGATAAGTTATATTTTGTAAACTGGATTTGTAAATAAATTTGAGACCAAAACTAAACTGAAACTAAAACCTCAGATTTGAGTCAGTGATTCAGTCTTCCGGAAACAAACCCTAAATCTTTAGAAAATGCAAACATTTTAGCATTTCAACACTTTTCTATAGATTCGTTGAGCCAAACTGTCATGTTTTGGTGTCATATGCATTTCACTTCCTGTTGGTAGGCCTATTCGATTGGGGATGTACTAAAACACTACTTTCTTGGAATCCCTGAATCAAACAGTTTTCCATTGGCAGGACACCGAAATGAAAAATAAACAAATAAAAATAAACTGCATTTATTACCCACTACATCTAATCTAGTCTGATCTAAGCTACTACTTTGCAGATGCAATATCTTCCCCACAAAGGGGAACTCAGTGCGCTATAGTAACAAGTGGATTAGTCATAACTTAAAGATAATCAAGGGGCGATCAAGGTACGTAGTCCAGGAGTTATGGGCGTGACCAAAGGGAAGGAGACTAGGGAAACTGGACTTAAACAGGTGAGTTTGAGGTGTTTCCTGATGTGACAGAGGGACTGTTTCTTATTTGGAGAGGGATAGAGTTCCAAAGAGCTGGGGCATAGTGACTGAAAAAAATGCAAAAAGTGTTTGTATGATTTGTGGACTATGTGATCAAAGGTGGGGATGTGAAGGAACTTAAGTTTAGGGCTGCTGCATCTTGTGTTTTTGGAGGCAATGTAGGGGCGAATTGGTTGGCCGTGGTGTAGAATTTTGTATGTATTTTGTATGTAATGAGGTCTATTTTGAATTGTGTAATATGTGAGAACTTAGAGGAACTGAGTGACAACCCTACAAAGTGAGTTTTGGACCCGCAGCAATCTTCTTCACTAAAAATCAGTGAGACAAATAGAAAATTGCAGTTGTCCAATCTGCTGCTGACCGAGGCATTTGTTAAAAGGATTCATGTTTTGGGGTGAGAAGGGGATGAATTGTGCAGGGATCTCTAGCATAGACTCTAGTAGACTTTATGACTTGCAACACGTGGTCTGAAAGAGTTAAGTTAGAATCAAACACCACTCCGAGGTTCTTGACACTATTTGCTGGTGGGACCTGATTTCTGAGGATGTTGATTGGGAAATGTGGAAGGAGTTCTTTACAGTTGTTTTTGGAGCCTATCAAGATAAATTCAGTTCTATTAATTTTAATTTATTCGTGTACATGCAATTTTGAATG
Organism: Sabellastarte sp. h YS-2021; assembly: GCA_964017235.1. Classification (NCBI taxonomy): domain Eukaryota; kingdom Metazoa; phylum Annelida; class Polychaeta; order Sabellida; family Sabellidae; genus Sabellastarte; species Sabellastarte sp. h YS-2021. The sequence continues at coordinate 79,167,884 of OZ024935.1, read as the reverse complement.
TCATTTAGGCAGTTCTTTAATGTTTGTGTAGAATGGGAGAAATTTGCTGGTGAGAGTGTTGTGTATAACTGTGTATCATTGGCGTACAATTGGTACTTTATGCTACTATATGACTGAATGATTGAGCTGATTGTGTTTGTGTAGAGACAAACAAGGCTGAAAGGTGTTTTGGTCACCTAGCGTGAGTGCAAAGCCATCAGATACACAAGTAGTGCACTAGAATTTATGAAAGTCTTGTGACGGAAAGAAATTCCAACTTAGATACATCCCACAGCTGGTCCCAAAATGCAACGGTCACCCATCCAAGTACTAACATAGCCCATTGCCGCTTAACTTCAGTGAGCAGACAAATACTCATCACTCTGTGCCACAATTTCTGAAAGTAAGATGCAAGAAGGAAATATGTATGGGTACAAAGGCCAAAGGACATGTGTCCTTTTATGTATTGGAGAGCAAGATAGGGAAATTCAGAATGCACAGCCAGGTGTTATCAATGTCATCAAAGTCCGGACACAAAAGGACATATGTATGGGCAAAAGCCAAACAGACATGTGTCCTTTTAACTATTAAAGCAAGAGAGGGAAATTCAGAATGCATAGGTAAATTTCATCAAAGTCCAGAGACAAAAAAAAAAGTGATCTGTAGAAGCGCGAGCTCTGTCGAGGCTCGCACTTAAAAAGAAAGGGACTAAGAGCAAAACGCTGGGGTACCCCAAACTAGAGGTCAGCAGGATGTGAGAGAGTGCTACCTACCTTGACCGAGTGTGTCGTTTCCAACAGGTATGACTTGAACCAGCCAAGTGCAGATTCACTGATTTCATAATACATGTTGAGCCCTTCAAGGAGAATGGTGTGGTCTATGGTGTCGAACGCGGCAGAGAGATCCGGGAGGGTGAGGGCTGTGACAGACCCTTTAGCCATATTAAGGAGATCGTTTTGAATATTAAGGAGGGGCACATATTTAACCTATTTACCAGGATGTACCTTTTTGTATTCTAACACCTCTTGTCATGGATAATTAGCGCTATAAATGAAACAGCGCTTGTACAGAACAAATAAAATACATACTTCATTGGAAAGGAAATTTAGAGAACTTTTGCTCTATTTTGTTGCATTCAAATCCTTGCAGAGAAATCTTAAGTAAAAAGTTAATTAAAAAGTTATTATATTCACTGCTGCTGATATTTATCGCAGCCATTTTTGCCTTCCTTCAGTAAATATGGGCTTGTTACTTTTTTTTTGCAAAAATGTACTCATTTTCTTTGCTTGTTTGTAAGGTTTTTAAAAAATGTTTTTTGTTTGCAGCATTTAACTCCAAAATTGCGGATAGCTACGGAATTTTTAGGGAGCATCAGAACTGTTACAAGGAAGAAGTGATTTACATTTGGATGTGATCGGGTCAATATCCTTGAATCTGGAACACAATGAATAATATAAACTTGGCAAAAATTTTGCAAAGTCTCTAATTGACACAGCTCCGAGTGACCTTGTTTAATTAATACAAAATGATGGATAATAAAATTGAAACATCACTCATGGTGAATATTTTAAATTTGGATTCTCCTGATAAAATTTCAAAATATTCACACTCCATAAATTTTGAGGATGCAATATTTTACAGAAGTTTAGCTATCTGTCTAGTGGTTTCTTCTTGTTGGTTCAGTTTGAATCTGCTGAACGATAAATGGACAAATAAATAACTACACTTTTGGAAACTACCTATCTCTAAACTTAACAGATGAAAACAAAACCTTAACTGGACACAGGTTTGTCATTATAGCCACTGGTTGGTTCACACTGAAAGGGTTAAAAATTAATTCAAACTGTAGGTGTTCACAGATCAATACCTTTAGGTTATAGCAATATGAACAAATTATCGCTCATCTTGGATTGTGAAAGTGAAATTGTTTGTATTTTCAGAACAGCAAACTTGGCTCTGTATATTCATTAGAGTTGAAACATTTATCAATTTCTGGGCTTAAGTTTCATGCATTTTTTTATCAGTGGCCATAGGTAACCATACTCATGTGGTAAAATGCAAATTCGTGAAGTATCCAAACACTGTCTCTCACTTTTACAGATAGACCCAAATAGTGATTTTCAGTACAGATTTTCATAAGCTAGAGCCTTAATATTTTTAACATTTGTCCCTCTGAATTTGGTATCATTGGATAATATGTATGGATATTGGTAAATTATATTTTAAAAAAATACCATGGTTTTATGTAAAATGTTATTTATTTAGGATACATCTCTTGAAAAAGTAAGTAAATATAAATACTTTGTCATTTCATCGGACCATTTTAGGTGAAGACTTTATTTCCTATCAGATCAAGAATTAGAAAAGAACAATTAATTAATTTTACCATCTACCACTTGCTGTACTTGACCTATATACCAAAAAAACAGAACCAGATAACAATGTTTCTTCTATTCCTGGTCCCATTACCATTTGGGTAACTGGCTTTAACAATACGTTAGCAAGTACAAATCACCAAATATTTCAATAACTCTGTAACCTATTCCTTTCTTATGTATACATATATGAAAAAGGTATAAACGTATTCTACAAACCTTCTGCTAGTTTTTGCTGTGATAAAATATATACAGAATGGTGGAATATATAAAGTTGAAGATAGCATCAGAGATGTCTGTACCCAACAGCCTGAAGAAGTAGCGCTCGACATCATAAGATATAGAAGAGATGAAAAATTAAAGTAAAGGATAAGGAGTCTTTCATAACAGTGTAAGTTATGTAAAGCCTGGAACCACCATCCAAATTTAAAATATACTATTTGGAATTGCAAATAGGTATTTGGAATTCCAAATACACTATTCAGAATTCCACATACGTATTTGGAATTCCAAATAACCTATTCAGAATTAGAAAAACGTATTTGGAATTCCAAGTAGCATATTTCAAATACCAATCAATATATAAGTGATAATGTCCTACAACTTATGGTTTCCCAAATATTGCCGAAACAATTATTAAAAGGCCAAGGCCCAAATCAAATCAACATTGATATTGTACAGCTACAACTCTAACTTTTACCCCTAGCAACTGTTAACTTCGTACAGTTTATCATTTCCAAGATATAGTCTAGACAATATTTTTTAAATTCAGGATCAGTACGGCAAGGTTAAAGGTCAAATCAAGGTCACATCGAGACTATGCACACCTACACCTCCAACCAGTGACCCTGAAAACTTTGAAGTTCCCATACCTTAGGGTTTCCCGAATATTGTCGAAGATTTACAGGTCAGGGTAAGTAAAGCAAGTTCAAAGGCCAAATCAAGGTCACGCCATGATATTGCGGGAAACGGAAAATTGGCCTCTTAGAAAATTGGCCTCCTTAAAATTTGAGGGGACAGAAAAATGGCCTCCCGATTTTTTGGGGGTGGTCCAAATGTTTACAACAGTTTAATTTCACCTAATAGTGCTCTTCCTAGGTCCCATTAGGATTATATGAATGATTCTTTAATATAATTATTTTAATATAGGATAACTACTCAGGATTTAAACACCAAAGATTTGGTTCTCTTTGATGACTAATCAGGATTAAAACTAAAGCAATGTCTGATTGAAATATACTCAGGAGACAAATACCTGCTCAGGATTGCAAGAACAAAGATATACGGTAATTCCTTTAAATAACTAATCAGGCAACTAGTTAAGCACTGGGCTCTCTACATTATACTCTACATTATCTACATTATTCTACACATCATCTCTACATTTGGATTTATCTATTTATGCTTTAAAACTAACTTGGTGTTTGGTCATGCAATGTAATATATTCTTTTTAATTTATGATATACATATTTTACATTTTACTACATTTGTGTTATTAACCAGTTTTTTTGTGTGTGATTAGGTCATGCAATGAAATAAATTGTTTGTAATGAATGATTTACAGTTTTTACTTATTTCCATTATCATTAAAAGACTAGATGGAGACCAATTTTCCACCCCCACAAATTTAAAGGAGGCCAATTTTCTAGAAGGCCAATTTTCTAGGAGGTCATTTTTCTAGGAGGCCATTTTTCCAGGTGGGCAATTTTCCCGAATTCTGATATTGCACCCCCGAAATCAAAGTCTCTACGAAGTATTAACGTCCTGCTTTTGTTTAAGTTGTAATGTTTAAAAACGTTTCTCATTACAACATTCTCAATACAAATGTTCTTGCCAAAATCCTTTTGTTGACAATGTTTGGTCAATTTTGCTCTGAAAATGTTTTTGCCATGTATTTATGTATGTATTTTATACATTTTATGTATTTCATACATGTATTTATATCAATCATAATGTAAAACAAGTAAAGCACATCATGTAAAAAAACGGCTATATTAAGCATGCCATAAGACATTATAAACATGAAAATCTAAAAGGCCATTGCCTTCCCAGTAAACATTAGAAACGTTTTTAAATGGTTTAAACGTTTACAAAACGTTTTTAAAACCTATTTAAAACCTATCTTATGGTTTTCTAAACGTTTCCAAGTAACTGTTTATGCTGTAATGTTTAAAAAACGTTTTATAAACATTCTCTTTACAAGACGGTTTTACTGAAAACATTTATTAAATGTTTATAAAATAACTTAAGAAGCTAGGTTTGATTGGAAATGTTTTTAAAACATTTATAAAATAGCTGAAGAAATGAAGGTTTTGCTAGAAATGTTTTTCAAACATTCATCATAAAATGATTGATAAACAGTACACAAACAAAGTAAAACAACATTGCTTGTCAAATGTTTTAAAAACATTCTATCAAAAACGTTTTTTAAACCCATATTTTTAAACCTTCACCTTCAAACATGTCCAAACAAAGATGGCGGTGAGCAGTAATAGGGGATTTTAGAGGACTTTGTCAAAAATTGCCCCCATGCAATCCCTAAAAGTAAGAATTGAATGGGGGCACAATTTCTAAGCCACTATCTTACCATTTAAGACATAAAAATAATATTTTCATTAGTGAGAAACCTTAAAAAGATATTTAATTTGACCTCTGACCCCACTATTATTCAGACATTATTATGTTCATTTGTAACATTTTTCTAACATTTGTCATTAAACATTTATAAACGGTATACATAAAACGTTTTAAAAACATTTTATTATAAATGGTTTTCATACCCATCATTTTTTAACCTTTGCCAAATGTTTCCTATCAAACATTTGCAAAACCTTAAAATGTTTACTGGGTTGCAATGCATAAAACATAACTTATGTGAATCAACCAAGGAACCAGAACATTTTGCCATCCCAATAAGCAAAAACAAGAAACCATTTCTCCACCAAGGAGATTTTGTAATTGAAAACATGCATTTGTATGTTTATCTGTATTGTATTGTATATTGTATTGTATTTGTATTTATACTCAGCGCAATATATCCTTGTACTACAGGACTCAAAGCACTGTATGAACCGTTCGACTGTACAAGTAGAGACCAACTCTCTAATAACTGACATTTCCCTAATTGAAAGACAGAGGCTCAAGGATGACCATTTATCAACGCCCTTGAGGCTCTTTAACCTGCCACTGGGGATAGGACCCAATGATAGAGGACTGCCATTTTAAGTGGTCATCTGAGACACTATGTATCTGCCTGTACCCGGGATTGAACCCACATCTTCTGTGTTCCTAGGTGTTTGAGTGTTACCCACTGGGCCACAGTGGCAAATAACAGTTATGTTCGGATTATTGATGAAATTGTCAAGAAATATTGATAATTGCACAAGGAACAGATGGTAGGATTTCGGTGGTGATACGGATCAACATCTAGATCCAGTAATTTGTAAAGGAACTGGTATCACAGCAATCATTTCACTCATCCAAGCAATATTGGATGTGGGCCTTGGCAAGGTATGCAAGGCATGGCGAGGTAGGCACTCTGTGAGTGCTCTTGTTGGCAATATATTACTCTTGTGAAAAAGCTTCCAGATAACTTCAATTGTTACCAAGTCAGGAAACAACCACCAGTATTCACCATGGTCTTATTAAAAGGACTGTTACCTCAAACTAACGTAGCCAAGCTAACGACTTATCCAATGGCAAAAGACTGACAGCTGCTGTTAGCCTTGCTCAAATTTGCGTGATATCTTTTTCAAACATGCACACAGATATCCGGTTTTTATAAAGCACTCCTACATGTTAGGAGATATTAGCTTCTCAGACAGACTCTGTCTTAGCTGTATGCTAATCCAAAACCAGTACATGTCAGTACATTATATAAACTGAATCTTCATTTTCTGAACAGAAAATTTTTCCATAACTGCAAAGAAATTTTGAGACTTAAGCAAGGATAAGTTGCTGTTGGTGTTTGTGCAAAAAGAAAGTTTGAATACAAACATATCGAAATCTGAGATCTTTTTAATTGATGTACATATATACCGTATGTATGTTTCTCTTCATTTGAAAAGTAATAAAAACTGCATGACTGTGGAAAAAAAATGTATTTGTGTGGGTGTTACTGGGGAAAGGATTTATCTGGAGCCGACTCTGTAACCAACCCTACGACCCTAGGGTCGGTTACAGAAGTCGTAGGGTCGTGGGAAAATGTTGAGTTGGTTATGAAATCCCGACAGGATGGTAAAGTTACAGACAGGTCATAATGGCCATCACAACAAGAAGTAGGGTTGGGGATGTTTTTTGCATGGCCAGTGGTAGAACTATTACGACAAACCCTAAACCCCTAACAGAAAGCCACATCACAAACAGACAAGCCGTAAAGAGAAACAGACAGGCTGGGAGCATGTTCCTGACTCTTCCCGACAGGACTGATTGTTTTTGTGGGTTGGTATCTATAGTCGCAATCCAGAATCAGGATCCATATCACACTATATAAACCCCTCTCCCTTGTGATGTGCCATTCATTTCACACTTCCAAAAATGACAGGAACACATCAAGAGCAACTGATAGATCACTTGAGGGTCCTTTTGTTTTTTATTGAGTTAAATTTTTATTGTACATGATGATTTCAAGATACAGAAGACAGCAGAACCCAGCACCTGCCCAGCCAGCATCACCATCACCCCCACCACCCCCGAGGAGAAGGAAGTCCCTCCACACATTGAAAACATGTTACTTGTGTGGATGTGGCATTTTATTTCACGTTGGGTTTTGGGAGGGAGGGACGTGGGTTTGAGTCTGGATCTTTGTTTTGGGGGTGGGGGAAGTGTATTTTTAAAATTGAGTTTTTTGGGAGGTGGGGGTGGTTTTACTTTGAATTCTTAGGGGATTAGTTTTTATTAAGGGGATTTTTTTTATTAATTTTTTTTCACTGTTTTGTGGTGGAGGTTTATTAATATTTGTTTAACATTCACTCATTCATTCACACAATTTTTTTGTGTACTGTGGGGAAGTGTAAATGTTGGACGGTGTGCTTTTTTGTTTTTGGGCATAGACATTCAGCTTTTTAATTGTTTTTGGAAGATTCAGGTGGCCCTTAGAAGGGCCGGTTTTGGTGCGACTTGTGCAGGCTAATACATTTATTTGGGCTGACTCTGCTGGCTGGACTGGCTGGGAGGTCGGGACTGTTCATGATGAGTGGAAGATGGCAGTGCTGTTTGAAGTTGAGAGGGTGAAAATGGCTGTGGTGTGTCCATCTGCTGGTACTGTAGCACGCTTGGAATAGCTCCAAACAGACTGGATAATCCTGAAGTGTTGTGTTGACTTTCTTCCTGATCTGAAGCTGTGACTGAAGGTGGGTTGAAAATCATCTGTCTGGAAGTCCCAGGCTGTTGGTCATCCAGAAGAAGTTAGCTGTGCTGACGCTGATGAAGGCCTTGATGGTTGCTGTACTTTATCAATCACTGTAGTAGGCTGTGTTGTGGCTATCTGTGAAGGCTACACAACTGGAATGGAGACTGCTCGAGTTTCCAGTATGGTGAGTATGTATTCACGTCCTGCTGTGGCCTGTGTTGCTTCTGGAAGTTGAAATGTGGTGACCTGTTGAACTTGTGATGACCTGTCTTGCATTTTTCAGCCTTGTACTGTATTTCACTGAAAAACTTCACTGTGTCACTCCTGAAGGTCAAAATGTCTGTCTTGGACTTGGAATGGGGTCCTGACATGCACCCAGAAATCTGGAAGTCATCGACCTCATCTGCTGGAACTGATCTAAGACTGGATCTGCAGCAGTGGTGGTAGTCGCAACTGGATGCTGTCGTTGCTTAGGACTGGTGTTTGAAGGCTGTTGAATAACATCTGATGCAATGCTGATTTCCATCTCAGATTCTGTGTCTCTGGATGTATCCGGAACTAAAGTTAAGGCTGTGGCTGCAGAAGGCCTCCGGGGTGACTTGAATGCAGAAGACTTGGATACCCCCTTCCTTCTGATGTGACCTCATAGAAAACTGAAACTGTCCTTCAGCCTGGTCTGTCGTTCTGTTGTCTTCTCAGGTGCTTGTCATGACTTCTTCTGAGTGAACTTGCTATATCTGGTATGTTGAGTCTCAAACCACTTCTTCACAGTCTTGATAGGCAAGTTTCTGGTAGCTGATAGCTGCTCCCAAAGTCTTTCTTTCTTCTGCTTGTCTTTGAAACTGTTATTGGTCTTGTCATAAAGTTCCTCTTGCTGTTTAACGAACTCCACAATGGCTTCTTCGTCTGAATCACTCAGGAAAATGGACTTCATCTGGCCCTTCTTCTGTCTGGATTGAGTTGATTCTACATCAGTATCCATGTCAGTTCGCGCTCTCTTCTCTCCCCTTTCTTGGTTTTCTTCCCTCCTCTCTCTCTCCCTCCTCTCTCTATCCCTCTCTTCTTGCCCTCTCCTCTCTCTCCCCCCTTTTCCAAAGAATTTGTGCCCAGTTTACAGTAACCAAGACAGACTTTTATCCATAACACAGCTGCTCCACTTTTGTGGGTTATCATAAAAAACTAGTCGATTTTAAACATAGATGCTTCAATACATGCTCCCATTGAAAGCGGAGGGAAACCACATTGGTTGTTGTTCTTCACTTAAGGATTCCTTCAAATAAAAGAGGTTTAGTGAATATGGCCTATGACATTTTGTAGCTAGCCCTTGAACCAAAGGATGTTTCTATGACCAGAAATCTCTGCAATCTAGACACAACCAAGAACATGAAAATTTTGTTTTCAAAATGTCTTCAATTGTCATGCCAGTCAGTATACGCTCAACATTTTTAATGCAAACACTTTTGGACTTGGTTAGTCGAAGTCACAAAAACCCCTTAGACAAGTCAGTAGGGATGCATAGCTGATAAAAGACATGTCTTAGTCAATTGTTGCTTTATATCAATACATTTGACTACAATCAACTATGTATGTGTCCTTGTATCACAAAGTTATTCGTTACAAGCTCTTGTATATTGTCCTAAAACTAATTGGAAGCATATAGAGATTATTACAACAATAATCCCAATAAGTGTTGCACTGAATGTGTTACGTTTAAACAGTATTGAAAACAGTCCTCAAGGCTACAATGTAGAAGATTATTATTTCTGTCATAACTATATCAACTAGCTCAGTTGTATCAATTTCCTGAAGACACCAGCTTGTGTAAAATTACTGATATTGGAATTATTTTATATTTTATTTTCTAAGATGTACTTTTGTAGTTATCAGGATTAACTAATTCCGAAAGAATGGATAAATTCTTATCATTAAATCTATTAGGAATGATTCTCCTCAAGGAACATGTTTAGTATATGAACTTTAAATTTGATACCAAACATGCAGAAATCTGTCAAACAGTAGGACTAATTATTTCACTGGTAATTTTGCCATTAGTCTTCAGCCTCACAAGTTATACATGTACCATATGTTGTTGCCTGTTCATCTGTACATTATTTCAGCTATTCATGATGATAGGTCAATTTACCCTAACATTTTATATACTTGAATAAGTATGTCATAATTCTTCAACTGTTGTTATCAAGACACATGTATAAATAAGTAGCTGTATGTGCTAGATATTACAGTAGTGTCATAAAAGAAATTGTAAGCATGTATGTTGTACACCTTGTCACTGTTTTCAATTCAGATTTACTGTACAGCGGACAATAAATGCTTACAAAGTATTGTGATTAATAATACAAAATACTTACTGTGGATAAGGTTATGATAATATAAGAGCTTTACAATCATTGTGGAATAACTTTTGTCAAACAACAACATATTTGGATATATTTCCAAGTAACAGGACATTTTAAAGCATGCGGATGTTATAAGTTGGGGAAAAGTGACTTCACACAAGTCCTTGAAGTTTCTTGTATTACTGATCAACCAGAATCATTTGGAAATATCTATGACCAGTTTCAATACATGGTTAGTTCAGAAACGGCATATAAGCCATTTAATGTTTATTCATTTTTTTGGTAATGTAGATGTATATTTTAAACTACTCCTAATCTTATTTATATTTGAGTGTATAATATTACAATATGTATTGTAAGTCTCATTTGACAGACACGATTGTAAATCTTGCTCTATCTCTGACAGACAAAAAATAGCATCAGAGATACCCATACCCCACAGCCTAGGAAAATATTTTCAACACCATGAGATATAGAAGTACTGTACCAGTACAAAGTTCAGGATACTTTCAGTTATATAGTTCCAAACAATGTTTAAATGGAGAAAATAATGTTTAAAAGAAAGATAATGCATGTAAAGATGAAGTATTAAAACAATATCAATAACAAGATGACAGCATTAATCAGTAAACTAAAATTCAACACTCTTTATCTACATCTGCATGGCCGAATTATGGTTTAGATGTTTTGAATATTACCATGCATACAGAAATGGTAATACCTTTAATGAATGCTTATGTGTGGTGTTGGAGCAAAATCTGTGGCTGACTTGATGAAATTCTATCTCTTACAATGGGAAGTTATGAAAGTAAAATTCTTAATAAATTCTAATATGAATTAACAGTGCTTAATCTGCATCGAAAGACAGACCCAAAGGTGCAATAAGATTTTAAAGGTCAAGGTCACTACGACAAGGTCAAATTAAGGTCACACCATGATAATACACACCTATAGCCCCTAACCAATATCCCTACCAAGTATCAACTTCCTACACCTTACAGTTTCCGAGATATAGCCCAGACAAGATTTTATAGGTCAAGGTTACTACGGCAAGGTCAAAGGTCAAATCAAGGTCAGACCATGATGCTGCACACCTACACCCCCTAACCAATGTCTCTACCAAATATCAACTTCCTACACCTTACAGTTTCCGAGATATAGGACAAGATTTTATAGGTCAAGGTCACTACGGCAAGGTCAAATCAAAGTCAGATCATGATGTTGCACAACTACACCCCCTAACCAATGTCTCTACCAAGTATCAACTTCCTACACCTTACGGTTTCTGAGATATAGCCCAGACAAGATTTTATAGGTCAAGATCACTACTGCAAGGTCAAAGGTCAAATCAAGGTCACACCATGACGTTGCACACTTACAACACCCAACCAATGTCCCTACCAAGTATTAACTTCCTACACCTTACAGTTTCCAAGATATGGCCTGGACAAGATTTTATAGGTCAAGGTCACTACGGCAAGGTCAAAGGTCAAATCAAGGTCAGACCATGACGTTGCACACCTACACCCCCTAACCAATATCCCTACCAAGTATCAACTTCCTACACCTTATGGTTTCTGAGATATAGCCCGGACAATATTTTATAGGTCAAGGTCACTACAGCAAGGCCAAATCAAGGTCACACTATGACATTGCACAACTACACCCCCTAACCAATGTCCCTACCAAATATCAACTTCCTACACCTTACAGTTTCCGAGATATAGCCTGGACAAGATTTTATAGGTCAAGGTCACTACGGCAAGGTCAAAGGTCAAATCAAGGTCACACCATGACGTTGCACACCTACACCCCCTAACCAATATCCCTACCAAGTATCAAATTCCTACACCTTACAGTTTCCGAGATATAGCCCGGACAAGATTTTATAGGTCAACGTCACTACGGCAAGGTCAAATCAAGGTCAGACAATGACCTTGCACAACTACACCCCCTAACCAATGTCCCTACCATGTATCAGGACGCCAGCCCGCCTGCCCATCCGGACACCATGGGTGAAAACAATATCCCGGCAGCCCTTAAGGGCTGCGGGGTAAAAACTGACAGATTTGACCGGGATTTTCATTTCATAAAAATATGATGTGGTGTAAATGGAAACCAGGGAAGTTTTGGTACTAGTCGTTATAACTCTACCATAGCCACATTCGTGGTTTACTTATTTCTACAAACCACATCAGTATGAGCAGAAATCACATACCACAATAACTTCAATAATTTGATTCTGCCTGTGTGAACAAATTTTTGAGTGAACAAAAGGAAAGGTACATGCTAAGTTTTGGAACAATACTTTTCAACCACATGCACAAATTCTTTAAAATGTATATTTACCACAGTAACAAATGTAAAAATTGCAAGAATTCAAATGATTTCTTTTGTTACAGCTAACGAGCCTTTTATTTCAGTAAATAGTTTAGCAGCAAACCCAATAATAAACATTCATTTACATGTTTGCTTAGTCCTTCATACAGTACTAGCTATTGTGTTGAGAACTGCCATGTTTGGGTTACGACAATTTATAACCTCAATCTCGCTTGTCAGCTCATATAATTGAAGGAAAACTTAAAATATTGGGAACAAGCAAGAAATCTCAAGAAATTATAAGCTTTTATCTCATATTTTGTGCATTTTGGCCACTTTATTGTGATGTCATAAAGAGGAAACATCCATATTGGGGTGTACTAAAATGCAGAGTCACAGTATGGTTTTGCATCGGCGACCTACTGGGGTGCACATATTTGGTACCGACCTATCCCTATTTATGAGATATAGCGACTACAGCAAGGTCAAAGGTCACACCACGATGATGCACACCCATTCCCTCTAATTAACCAATATCCCTACCAAGTATCAACTTCCTATGCCTTATAGTGAGGTATCGCCTGGACAAGATTTTAAAACTCAAGGTCACTACTGTAAGGCCAAAGGTCAAATCAAGGTCACACCATGACGTTGCAACACTACATCTCTCAACCAATGTCCCTACCAAGTATGAACTTCCTAAAAGTTTTGGTTTCTGAGATACAGCCCGGAGAAACTTTTCCCGCCGCCCGCCAGCCCACCCATCAGGTAAAAATAATACCATGATAGCCCTTTACTGCTGTAGGGTAAAAGGTATTTCACGAACCCTACACTATAACTGTCAACTACGGAAGCCTATAAGGGTCATGTTGAAAAAAAAAAAATAAGTCGTAATTACGACTTAGGAGTTCTTGTTTTTGGTTTTAAAAAAAATTCATAAGTCGTAATTACGGGATACTAAGTCGTAATTACGACTTAGGAGTTCTTGTTTTTGGTTTTAAAAAAAATCCATAAATCGTAATTACAACTTAGTATCTCGTAATTACGACTTGTGTAAGTCGTAATTACGACTTAATTTTTTTTTCAACATGACCCTTATAGGCTTCCGTAGTCAACTGAGTGTGAAAGCAACATTAATTTCAATCCAATCAGCCAAATAACGAATTGCATCATTTTGCGATGTGCCATTGTAAAACTTGCTATTTATTGAAACCGTGCACAGCACATGTCAAACGTTGAACAAAGGCAGAAATTGGGTGTTATTGTCAAGTTCATGTTTCCCTCCAATTGAAATACTATGGAATATTTCAAGTGCAATATGCCACCACTGAATCAATATTAAAACACTGCTCACACAAAAATCACGTGTATTGATTTTTCACCCACGTGTAGTGTCAATGTGGATGCTTGATATTATACATTGTGTAATACACAACTGCCGGATATGTGTTGTCAAGGACTGTGTTCATGTGAATAATTATACTTTTTCCTTGTTATTCAATATTCACACTGATGGGAATTATTCTGATTATACTGTATAGCAACAAGAAAAGATATTACAGTGCTGGTATACAGCATTTTAATTGATAATGTTCAGTGCACAACAAACAGTGATGTTCTTGTGATGTACGTACGATATAAGCAAAAAGTACCTTGGGATAGTGTATATTTTTTTTGTCATTTATTTAGCACTGAAAGATGAAGAACAAGTTTGGAAGTACAATTTGTGAAAACAAATATGCTGTTTACGTTCTCATTGTGTTCATGATTGTCTACGTCATCAATCAATGTGACACGTGAGTACAATTCCTTCAACATTACGCCATTAAAGAGACCGCAAATATTATGTTCAACTGTAAATAACTGATGTGGCTCTGAATGACAAATGTAGTGATTTGACAAGCTTGTAGTGTTTTTGAATGTAGTGAATGACAAAATGTTGTGATTTGACAAGCTTGTGGTGTTTATAAATAATCATTCATGTACTCAGTCTTTTTCAATTCAATTTCACCAAAGGTATATTTAGACCTTGTGCTACATATCCTTAATTTGAAAGTCAAAGTTTGGGCTTTTACTATGTGTCCCTTTCATCAACCAATAAAGACCATATCAGGACATACCCTCAGCTGGCTTTGTATCCATGACAACAGAGGCGAGAGCCAAGCCATTAAATGTCGCTAAGGACTCTGTAACGTTCTTTCATTTCTAATTCACTGGTGACTGTTAATTCTAGATTGTCAAATGATTGTAATGGTTTCTTTGGAACAAGTAGTTAATCATTTTGCTCTTCAATTGGTTATACTACTGGCCCAATTTCACATAAGGTGTCAGACTTAGCCTGGACTTGGGCTAATTAGTTAGGGACTTAAAACTGAGCCTTTTGTTTTTGCTGGGGCCAATTTCACAAAGGGACTTCGACTTACCCAAGTTTTTGGTGAAGTCTTAGACTTAAATCTAAGACTTTGGTCTTAGCTAGGTCTGGGGCTTAAATGGATTTCACAAAGGGTGACATACCTAAGTCCAAGCTTATCGAATAACCACAGTGGTTTTCTGTGTCATATGACCTTTTATATCATTCATTTGATCCATTTTATCTAAGGATAAGTGTTGTTTTGAAATAGAAAACCTGTTACATCATATAAACTTTCCAAAGACTACTTTAGTAAGGTGTTCTGTATAATAATACTTTTATTTACAGCCATTTCAAATTTTGAAGTGGGAAAAAGTTTATGGCAGCCATATTTAAATCCTCTTTACAAAATTTAAGCCCACTACCTCCCAGACTTTAAATTAAGTCCACTGACTTAGCAATTTCATGGACTTAGCTGCTTAGTGAAATCCGCTAAGTCTAAGACCACAGACTTAACATAAATTTAAGACCATAGTCTTAAATTTAAGTCTAAAACTGGACTTAAGTCCCTTTGTGAAATCGGCCCCCAGATAAATATCCTGATTTGTGTATTGATTGTTTCAATAAATACTGATAATAAGTTATTTTTATTTTATTTCTATAAAAAATATTTTACTCTACCAAATTTGTAACGAGTAAATAATTCAAGATAGTAATTGGTTAATTTAATGATAATTTTCTCAATTTGTAAAGAAAAGAACTTTATAATTAAGATGGCTATCACTGATAATAATGACCTCAATAATTCAAGATAGTTATCTTGATTTTGTTGAGAAATAAGTCAATAAACTTAATGTAGCACCTTTATTGAACATAAGTTAGTGTGCTCAAAGTCAGAGAAACAAACCCCGTTTTTGTGTGGCCATTAATCTACTCTGTAGAATAGAAAAACTTCCTAAGCTCTGTGAAAATACCTACTTAATCATATATACGACATGTCTGCATTTACATAACGAACAATGTAACTTTTTTGACACCTCTGTAATGCTAACAATCCATAGTAATTAGACTATTGACTACATTATCTGTCTAAGCTTGTGAAATACCTACAATGCTAACATGAATGCATGCATTTTTTGTTTGTCAGGATCAGAATAACTAATATCTTAGGGCTGTCAATATCTCTCATTCAACAATCAAAGGTTATTTGTCTTTTTTTTTTCATTTTTTACAATAGCAGTAACTGTTACAAAGTGCCTTCAATTTGCATGATGAATAGATTCACAGTAGGAGGAGTTATATGATACTAAATTTAAACATATCCTCTGATATAAATACACCCAAACGGATTAAGCCTGTGACTTTAATCATACATATGAGTCACTTTTTGTCAGAATAATTAAACACCATAGAACTGTGTAATCAAGGTTTCTTAAAGTTAAATTGTGTCACATGTGATGTTGTGTTTTAAAAAAATTTTCAAGCGCAAGCTCTAATGAAGTTCCCTCTTCTAGGGATCACTCTTTTTTTCGTTTTTCTTTTTCTGTGGCCAGACTTTCATGAATTGTGGCGTAGTGTGATGAGTACCTGTCTCATCACTGAAGTTAAGTAGCAATGGGCTACGTTAGTACTTGGAAGGGTGACGGCCTCTGAGTGAGTACACTAGTCGTGTCTCTGATGACTTTGCAGCTCACGCTAGTAGACTGAAACCCCTTTCAGCCTTGTTATGGACAGTAATTTGTAAAGTGTCTGTGAAATGGTTACAACCTCTCCCATCTGCTCATGGTGGCTGAACAATTTTAATGCAGGGAGTAAAACCTATATAAAAAGATTTCTGAATGTTGGCTTATGATGGGGTTTTCATATCCTTTTCAAGTTTTCAATATTAGGACAAATCCTCAGCACATGCCACATATGTTGCCATGAGATCTGTATGAACCCAAGACTACAAAGGGTCATAAAGGCGGTGTTATAAAATTGTTCATCAAAATACTGTAAATAATGCAACACTTTTCAGTTATCAAAATTTTCAGTTATCAAAGTCCACAAGTTGAAGCAAATAGTGCTAAAGTTCCGAAATGCCCAGTAAATGTTTACCGTGTTTCAGTCTTGGAACATATGTATTGTAAAAATGTAACAAAATCTTAATTATACATAAATATTATTAACACAGTCACATTTTCACAGTAGCTGTACATAATTGAGGATATTCAGTAAAATGCTTTGCAAATTTTTTCATATATATTTTATTTATTTTCCAAAAAAAACCACACTTAGACGTTATGCAATACAGAGTACTAAACATTGTCAAGACATTATATTAAGTTAGCCAGTTGGCATAGATATACAGTATCTAAAACTTAAATAAAGCCAATCTGACCGAGAAGTGAGGAAACGAATACAAGTAATTTAATATTTCTGTTGCTCTCTACACATATCACAAATGGGGGCAAAATATCTTTTCAATTTTTAATTCTTTAGAACCTTAGATAAATACATATGTCGCAAACCAAATCTGTCTGAAAAATTCGCTTTTTTTGCCATTTTGCTTAAATCTTTTGCAACATTAATGTTACCATGTTTTGTTAATTGTTACAACAATGTACCAGGAAGTAAGCCCAAAAACATGGCAAAGAAAGCTAAATCCAGCAGTTTTAGGTAGTTGTTTAACTTAATATGTGTTTAACTTATTGTTATAAAGGACACACCTGTTGTTAAAATGTGCAGCCCTAGGTTGTTTATTACAAACTTGACAGTATATTTTTTGCAACAGAAAACAAACGTGCCATACTGCTCTGTATACAAAATGAAAATTTAACAGAACAGCATGTACAACTTATGAAAAGGAATGTGCTCAGGTTTTGTTTACATTAATGCTTTTTAAATCAGCATTATTATTTTGTGTTATAACTTGTAATGTACTAAATGTAGTGTCATATAACTCTATGTCATTATACTATTGTTTAATAAAATACTGGAGGCTTAATATCAGTAAAGTATCAAGAGTGTAAAAGTTTTGACGTATTGTTTCCTCGGGTTTTTTTTTTGCTATATCCAACAACTGGAAATGGAATGTGGCAGTTTTGTTAGTATTAGAGCTGAAACGATTACTCGTACTAATCGATTATTAGGTTATCAAAGCACTAGTCGACACCAATATTGTGAAATCGGTTAACTGTTTCCTTATGTATATCACCACAAAAGGGATTTTACGCGATCGTTTAAAACTATGAATACCGGTATACGTAGTTAAGACCTTAAAAGGTATAAAACATTTTATCTGTATTTTATTTTTCAAATATCAAAATATTTCATTATTATCCAATTTACCCAACAATCTAGTGAATTTTTCTGCTTTTTCTGGCATCTTGCAAACCACCATTTTGTTTGTTTACATCCGGAACACCAATACATGTTACTTTTGTAACGTTGTTGGTATTTCTCAAACATGCTAAACCTCGGAAACAATTAATCGGTTAGTCGACGGTTAATACAAGTGACTTCCCGGTTAGCAAATTTTGCTAATCATTTCAGCTCTAGTCAGTATAAGTACATGATTGTATTAAGAACGCTGTACATGTATTAAGAACAATGCTTACTGAATGGAGAGAGAAATTCAGTGAAAGGAACTATTTATTAAGGAATTTATGCAATGGTTCCATATAAAGACCGACCTCTACGACAGATTGTTTTTAGCATTTCCCTTGGGCGGTCTTTATACACAAGTTTGACTGTATTAAGAACTCTGTCATGACTCCTCAGGTGTGTTAATTATGTTGCGGAAACAATGTTACAATAGCTGTGAAAAAATCAATGTCTGGTCTGCCTAGATAATATTGGAACAAGAGAATTGTGTCAATGTGCATTTTTTATCAATTTTTCCAGATCCAGTAGCTAATATGTAGATTCCCTGAAATTGATGTCTCACAGGAGGCTGGTAATAAATATTGATGTCACTGTGGATTGTTATGTAAATTAAAACCACCAGATTCAATTTGAAATGCACAGTTGATTTCAGATTTCATTCTCCCCTTTTAATTGTATCCCCGACGCGAAGCGGGGATACTATGGATTCATCATCGTTGTCGTCGGCGTCCGCAGAGATTTCTTGTTAGCGACCTACAGTCCACATTTCTTTCCGGATTTCTTTCATATTTGGCAGGTGGCTTGATATGGTAGAGGACTCGCCACCCTATCTTTTTGGTAGGCTTTATATCTAAATTAGGCCTGTGGTAGACAAAAATGTCTAAAATGTGGAATATTGCTTGTTAGCGACCTACAGTCCACATTTCTTTCCAGATTTCTTTCATATTTGGCAGGTGGCTTGGTATGCTAGAGGACTCGCCACCCTATCTTTTTGGTAGGCTTTATGTCTAAATTAGGCCTGTGGTAGACAAAAATGTCTAAAATGCATTAAAAGTCATGAAATCATGCACTAAATCACTTATAACTTGAAAAGTGTTGCATTTAGAGCATTTTGTTAAAATATGTTATTCAGCTACTTTTTTCATAGCTACAACATGGTGAGTAACTTGGGTGTCTGTCTCAATAGCTAAGTGAGTAATAGCTACTTTTGGGCTTTTCAGTAACTTCCATCATGAGTAAAATCACTTGTAACTTGAAAACTATTGCATTTACACAATTTTGTATAAATATGTTATTCAGCTACTTTTGGGTCAGCTATAACATAGTAAAATTTCAGACCTGTAGCTCATGGCATAGCTGAGTAATAGCTACTTTTAGGTTATCACTGTTAAGTAAATTACTTATAACTTCAAAAGTATTACATTTAGAGTATTTTGTTTCAATATGTTATTCACCTATTTCAGAGTCAGCTATAACATAGTGAAGTTCCAGACCTGTGGCTCATTGCATAGCTGAGTAATAGCTACTTTGAAGTTCACACTGTTGAGTAAATCAGTTGTAATTGGAAAACTATTGCATTTACAGAAATTTGTGTAAATATGTTATTCAGCTACTTTTGGGTCAGCTATAACATAGTGAAATTACAGACCTGTAGCTCATGGCACAACTGAGCAATAGCTATTTTCAGGTACTGACTGTTGAGTAAATGACTTGTAACTTGAAAAATATTGCATTTGGAGTATTTTGTTAAAATATGTTGTTCACCTACTTTTGGGTCAGCTATAACATCGTGAAATTACAGACTTATAGCTCATGGCATAGCTGAGCAATAGCTATTTTCAGGTTCTCACTATTGAGTAAATCAGTTGTAACTTGAAAACTATTGCATTTACAGTATTTTGCTTAAACATGTTGTTCACCTAATTTTGGGTCAGCTATAACATAGAAAAAATTCAGACATGTAGCTCATTGCATAGCTGAGTAATAGCTACTTTGAGGTTATCACTGTTGAGTAAATCAGTTATAACGTGAAAACTATTACATTTACAGTATTTTGTTTAAATATGTTATTGACATAATTTTTGGTCAGCTATAACAGAGTGAAATTGCAGACCTTTATGTCATGGCATAGCTTACCAATATCTACTTTCAGGTTCTCACTGTTGAGTAAATCATTGTATCCACTGGATAGCCGCAGTGTGTAGAGAGATTTCACCATTACCGCTCTAACGAAAAAAAATATTATAGCTAGCCTTCTCAAGTTTGCAAGGTATATTAGAGGGTGCACCACAGTATTCTATTGGTAGGCTTTATGTCTAAATTAGGCCTGTGGCTAAATTACTTGCCTACTAAAAATGAGTAATTCTGCATTTTCTCTAAAAGTATTGCAGATAGCAAATTTTTGTCAAATAACTCATTCACCTACTTTTGGGAGAGCTTTCACATGCTGAAGTTCCAGACCTGTAGGTAATTACTCACCTACTCAAAATGAGTAAATGCGAATTATCTCTAAAAGTATTGCAGATAGCCAATTTTTCTCAAATAACTCATTCACCTACTTTTGGGAGAGCTTTCACTTGGTGAAGTTTCAGACCCGTAGGTAATTACTCACCTACTCAAAATGAGTAAATGCAAATTATCTCTAAAAGTATTGCAGATAGCCAATTTTTGTCAAATAACTCCTTCACCTACTTTTGGGAGAGCTTTCACTTGGTGAGGTTTCAGACCCGTAGGTAATTACTCACCTACTGAAAATGAGTAAATTCAAATTATCTCTAAAAGTATTCCCGATAGCCAATTTTTGTCAAATAACTCCTTCACCTACTTTTGGGAGACCTTTCACTTGGTGAAGTTTCAGACCTGTAGCTAATTATTCACCTACTCAAAATGAGTAAATGCTAATTATCTCTAAAAGTATTGCAGATATCCAGTTCTTATCAAGTAACTCATTCATCTACTTTTGGGAGAGCTTTCACATGGTGAAGTTCCAGACCCGTAGGTAATTACTCACCTACTGAAAATGAGTAAATTCGAATTATCTCTAAAAGTATTGTAGATAGCCAATTTTTCTCAAATAACTCATTCACCTACTTTTGGGAGAGCTTTCACTTGGTGAAGTTTCAGACCCGTAGCTAATTATTCACCTACTCAAAATGAGTAAATGCGAATTATCTCTACAAGTATTGCAGATAGCCAGTATTTCTCAAATAACTCATTAATATGAAACAACTTATAGGAAGTCATGGGCTGCAAATCTTTTCATGTGGTCAGATTTGACCTTGGGCCCCTCCTGCTTATTATTGGTCCTAGAGGTTTGCAATGTGAAAACGACTTATAGGAAATCATGGGCTGCGAATCTTTTGATGTGGTCAGACTTCACCTTGGGCCCCTGCTATAGGGTCAAATAAGGGTAGCCAAACTTAAAAGTGCTTTCAGCTTGCTTATTAACGAAAAATGCTGTTTATCTTCTAAACTATGTTAGTTGGCCTTTGTCGGTGGATACATCCAGCATCTGGCCACAGATGCGTCCTTAGTCTAGTTTAAAAAGGCCTGGAGACCTAGAAGTTTACAAATTTCTCAATTATTTGGCTCTTGCATCTGTGGTCTTAGGTTTGAGGCCAGTTGATCCATGACTGGATGTGAGATTTGCTATTCTATATGACTTTAATAGCGGTGGAAAAGGACAAAAAATCTCATTTAAGCTAGAGGTTGAAGGGTAAATGTATGCTTTGAAACCATCAGTTTGCCGTCATGTTGAAACAGATGGAAGAAACAGAAAATGCAAACATTAAATGAATACGAGTACTTGTAGGTTTTGCAGTAAACATATTTGCCATTACTGGAATCTTAAGCTCTCTAAGAGTAACTTTTTTCTTGTACAATTTCCGCAATATTCTTCTAAAAAATAACCCTTAAAGGTGTGACCTAGGACCCCGCTGTTGAGGTCAAATGAGAGTAGCCAAACTAAAATGGGGTTAATTAACTTGCTTACTTTTGAGTCCATAGGTTGGGGATTTGAACCAAGCTATGGGAAATCAAGAGCTAGGATTCTTTTTATATGTGTGATTTGACCTTGAACCCCTTCTGTAATGCCAAAGGGGAGGGGGGAGGAGGTAGTAGCTGAGCTGAATAGTGTTTACAACTTGTTATATTTGGTCCCAAAGGTGTGTGATGTGTAACCCAATCTCTACAAAATATGGGGCTGGGATTCTTTGGAATTGGTCAGATTTTATCCTTGACACCGCATTCAAGGTCAAACCAGGAAAACCAAATTTAAAAGTCCTTATAACTCTCTTATTATTGTTCCCAGAGGTTTTAAGATAATATTATATACCTTCAGGTCAAATCATGGATATAGATTCTTTTGAGTATGGCCAGATTTGACCCTTTTCCCCCTTTCTTCAAGGTCAAACAATTATGAAAGGGTTCCAAGTCATTAAGTTAAATAGTCTCTGAAGTTATATGGTGTAATAGATATAGAATAGAATAGAATAGAAACATTTATATAGCGCAAAATTGATGTAACATCCTCTAATGCGCTTGAGGTCAAAAAGGGAAAGTCCAGGGACGTATAAGGTCGAGAACCAAAAATAGCGCCCGCCAGGGAGATGTGCTATGGTGGAGGATATGCTAGTCTAAACAAATAGGTCTTTAGCTGGCTACGGAAACCTGTTATTGTTTGTCGAGATCATACTGATTGTGGGAGTGGCCTTTTTGTGAGATACTGAGGAAAGAGAAAGACGATTTCCATGCGTTAAACAACTGGTTTGTCCGGGCTGTATCTCAGAAACCGTAAGGTGTAGGAAGTTGATACTTGGTGGGGACATTGGTTAGGATGTGTAGGTGTGCAACGTCATGGTCTGACCTTGATTTGACCTTTGACGTTGCCGTAGTGACCTTGAGTTTGAAAATCTTGTCCGGGCTATATCTCGGAAACCATAAGGTGTAGAAAGTTGATACTTGGTAGGGACATTAGTTAGGGGTTGTAGGTGTGCACCGTCATGGTGTGACCTTGATTTGACCTTTGACCTTGCCGTAGTGACCTTGACCTATAAAATTTTGTCCGGGCTATATTTCGGAAATCGTAAGGTGTAGGAAGGTGATACTTGGTAGGGACATTGGTTAGGGGGTGTAGGTGTGCAACGTCATGGTTTGACCTTGATTTGGCCTTTGACCTTGCCGTAATGACCTTGACCTTTAAAATCTTGTCTGGGCTATATCTCGGAAACCGTAAGTTGTAGGAAGTTGTTACTTACTAGGGACATTGGTTAGGGGGTGTAGGTGTGCAACGTCATGGTCTAGCCTTGATTTGACCTTTGACCTAGCCGTAGTGACCTTGACCTATAAAATCTTGTCCGGGCTATATCTCGGAAACCGTAAGGTGTAGGAAGTTGATGCTTGGTAGGGACATTCGTTAGGGGTTGTAGGTGTGCAGCATCATGGTCTGACCTTGATTTGACCTTGGTGTAGTGACCTTGACCTTTAGCATTCATTGAATGTATTACCACTTCTGTATGCATGGTAATATTCAAAACATCTAAACCATAATTCGGACATGCTAGATGTAGAGTTTGTAATGTTCAGTTTACTGATTAATGCTGTCATCTTGTTCTTGAATTGTCTTGTTTTAATACTTCATCTTTACATGCATTATCTTTCTCTTAGACATTATTTTCTCTATTTAAACATTGTTTGGACCTTTGTATAACTGACAGTGCTCTGAAAGTATTCTGAACTTTGCACTGATACAGTACTTCTATATCTCATGGTGTTAAAAATATTTCCCTAGGCTTTGGGGTACGGGCATCTCTGATGCTATTTTCATATGTGAGTGATAATCCCACTTCACTTTTTTAAAAGTCAAATTACAAAGAATATACTCTACAAATCTTAATCAAATCTTCATTGAATATAAAATGTCATGTTAGAATTGCAATAACACATTCCTAGCATGGGGTTATGCATAGTTTTACAACTCATAGCTCATTAGAAACATTCGGGCTTCACCTTCGTGTTACTAATGTTGCTATTTGTTGTAAAACCCTGCATAACCCCCCGATAGTCGTGTGTTATTCCATAATTATCTGCGAATCAGGAAACAATCTCAGCCATGCCCAATAGACTGTGTAAATACTCTATTCTGAAATTATATACATATGTGTAGAAAAAAATAGAAAATTTAAAGTACTTCTATGGTGTGAATTCCTTAATTCTTTCAAAAACTGCTTGGAAATAGAGAAAAAAAATGTATATACAGGTAAAGGCATACTGAAAGAATTTTGGGCACATACAAAAGATTTATTAGCTTGCTTTTCTTTATAATTTAGTAGATTGTCAGTATGAAAATTATATTCATGTGGTGATGGGGGAAGGGGGGCAAAGATAAGGGAAACAAAAGTAAAAACAATAACTGTGTAATTACATTTATATTTGTGTGAATTATATTGTGACATAAAAGGTCATATAAAGGTAGCCAAACCTTAAAGTGCTTATAAATTGAGGTCACTTATTATTAGTCCCAGAGGCTTCAGATGTGACAACCAGTGGTTTGGAATCTTTCCATGTGGAAGGGTTTGATAGTGGGCTCTTGTTCAAGGCCAAACATGAGCAGCCAAACGTAAAAATGCTTATTACCCTCGTTGCGCCTTAGAGTCTGTCACTTTGGCAGAGATTAAGCGCTATAAAAGTTGAATTGGAATTGGAATTATTTGCCCTAGATATTTTGATGTGAAACCAACAAATTAGAAATCATGAGCTGGGAGTCTTTTTCATGTAGTAAGATTGGACCCTGGGCCCGAAGTTGAAGGTCAAATAGAGTACCCATGTAGCACTTATTGCCGCTGCTATCATGGATGCCTATGGTAAAATGCTTTCTAACTAGGCTTTTTTATCTTTCCAGTGGCTCATCAATGTGCTATGTGTAGTTTTTACATTGGTGTTCCTGATTGGGTAACATGGAACTTGAATTTATTGTTTACTTCATTTTTGTTTTCCAAATTAAGACATGCTGCCCGATGACCAAACCAAGTAGTGAAGGAAATTCATCTATTTTGTTATGTTGAATTTAAATATTTTTCTTTCTGTATTTCAAATAATGTCCACTTATTGCAATATATCATGTCGCTACATTAATAATGTTCAAGATGCTTTGAACAAGCATTTTTTTGAAAAGCTAAGCCATTGTCATTGAACTTGTAGTGATTTGTGTATCTGCTTCCAACATGGATATGTAATCAATAACTGTCACTCGTCAAGTACTATTAGTCGTATTAAACATTTGGTTTGTATTCATTATGAGTGACCTTTATTTATTTATTTATTTACAAGAACTGTCATTGTCAATGTTCACCTAATTTAAGCAATACAGAAAAGATAAAATTTCTGTGGTGTCCGCAACAGGTATACGATCGATCGATCACTATATTTTTTACATGGGAGCTTTTCTTGCAAATTCTTCAATGTGTACTACCCGGATCTGAGGGTTTCTTTCTGGAGCCTTAAGGATGAGTTGTCAAGGGTAAATCAAATACGTACAGATAAGACCATGAGGAAAGGTGTGGCTTTACCAATATTGATTGCTTGGCCTATCTTTTCACTCTCAGCAGTAGCTTTAGGATGATTAGACGTGTGCTCGGTTAATCGTCTGTAATAGTGTACAAAGATGGTCGCTCATTGTCGTTTTCAATAATCGAGTTTTCAGCTTAAACCTTACCTTTCCTGATTTATCTCATTATCCACGTATTTTAACATATTTTAGGTATTTTTACTTAATAAACAGACAATTTTGTCTTGAATTTTGAGTTTGTTTATATCTACTGCCATATTTACAGGAAGTGGGTGCTTTCAGTAGATTCTACATGTTGGAAAACCGTTATTTCTACCGTATGGATCTATACTTTATCCCGGAAAGTGTTTCTTAAATAATGACCAACAATGGAGTAAAATAATTGATGGACAATGGACAAATAATCAACCATGAAAGTTGGAGGTGAGTCCCAACACTGCTCAGCAGACTGGTGTATTATTGTGAATTCATAGGCACTCCATGAAAATATCAAAACTTCCCAGTAAACATTAGAAACGTTTTAAAATGGGTTAAACATTTACAAAACGTATTTAAAACCTATTTAAACCCTATCTTAAGGTTTTCTAAACATTTCCAAGTAAAGGTTTATGCTGTAATGTTTAAAAAAACGTTTATAAACATTCTCTAAACAAACGTTTTTACTGAAAATGTTTATTAAACGTTTATAAAATAACTCAAGAAGGTAGATTTGACTGGAAACGTTTTTAAAACCTTTATAAAATAGCTGAAGAAATGAAGGTTTTGCTGGAAATGTTTTTCAAACATTCATCATGAAATGTTTGATAAACAGTAGACATAAAATGTTTAAACAACATTGTTTGTCAAATGTTTTAAAAACATTCTGTCAAAAACGTTTTTTAAACCCATATTTTTAAACCTTCACCTTCAAACATGTCCAAACAAAGATGGCGGTGAACAATAATAGGGGATTTTAGAGGATTGCCCCACATGCAATCCTGAAAAGTAAGAATTGAATGGAGGCACAATTTCTAAGCCACTATCTTACAATTTTAGACATAAAAATAATATTTTCAACAGTGAGCAACCATACAAAGATATTGAATTTGACCTCTGACCCCATTATTATTTAGACATTATGTTCATTTTTACTTTTTTCTAACATTTATCGTTAAACGTTTAATAAACGGTATCCATAAAACGTTTTAAAAACATTCTAATATAAATGGTTTTCGTACCCATCATTTTTTAACCTTTGCCAAACGTTTCCTTTCAAACGTTTGCAAAACCTAAATATGTTTACTGGGTTTATAAACCTTTGTAAGCATTTCCCTCCAAAATGCTCACACCTAACCTTGTGAATATAATACAGTTACAACTAATCTTTAGGGTGCTATGACTGATTCTTAGGGTCAAATTACAACTTATTTCTCGATGCTAATAATGACCTATTTTGTCGACACTCCTGTGGAAATCAAACAGAGTGACCTTCAAGAAAGATTAGTCATAGGAGTTATCCAATTAATGCACATTGCTCACTGTTAGGAGTGATCTGTATGATGTGATTGCCAAATGTTTTTTTGTAACTTATGTATTACTAACTGACATTTATGACAGCAAACTATTTCAGTTAAATTGGTTTCTACATCTATGTTGTATGTTAGTATCCATAATCATTTGTTATTATTTATTCATTCTGTTTCTAGAATACACTTAGATACATGATTTGACAAATAACACACAGAAAATAGTAAAAATCTATCCTATAAAAAATAAGAATGGTTTACTGGTTATCATACCAAAGTAATCAAGTAATAACATGAATATCCTATTTTCTTATCATAATTCATCATATTCACTGCATACATTATCTTTGTATATCTAAAGTGGTTTGCTATAAGTGGAACTACCATAAGTAGAATGTTGCCGTAAGTAGAAGCTGTTTGGACTCCCAACAGTTATTAGTGCAAAGTACAAAGATAACTCAATGCTCAACTTATAGAAGGTGGCCATAACTACAACCTAATTTGATGCACAAAGTGTAACTTTTCAATGAGAATGAAAAAAGTCCAAGTATAAAGTGTCCACATCTGTAAAAGAGCTGACAAAATAGCACCATTGTGTTACTCTCCCTGATTTATCATTGTTAAGATATTAAAACTGAAAACCAAAACAAAACAAAAAAAAAAGATTACCTAGTAGAGTGATCACGCAAATGTTAATTGTTGCAAGAGAGTTAACTATCAAATCTTTAGTGCTTCATATATTTTACAACCACAAATTGAAGTAGAAGTAGAAGTAAATGGCTAACATTTTGCAGCTTTGGCTAAGACGAAATCCAATGTTTATTTATATCCCCAAATAACATCAGATATATTCCACATATATTTATAATTACTCTGTTGTCATCACAAATAGCATTTACATAATACTGGCCACCCAATAGTTTATATTCACATGATCCATGTGCCACCATTCTAACTTCGGCACAGATTGTGACCAATTGCCATTGAGTCCTTTGGTTGCCTAATTGCTACAAATCTTATGTTTGCACAGATTAAATTGTCTAATTGCCACAAAGCTTATGTTTGTACAACTTTTGTCTAACTTCAACAGATTCTCTTTTATTCTACAGATTCTGTCTGATCGCCACCAACCCCAGCATGGCCCAGGAGATTGAGTATGGGGAGCGGGAATGTGACGTAAAAGAGGAAAATGTGACAGACCTGGAGGATTACCTGATGGCTGAGGGAATCAACTCTACAGCCTCTGACTTTTGCCTGGACAATGAGGATGAGTTGTGAGTTGGTAACAGGGTCTACTGGTGTTGTATCTATACCCAGTATCTCCTCTACTTCAGGGACTGATTTTACAAAAGTACTCAGAGACTGAGTATTTGGTCTCTTCTGAGTTTTGGGTTCAAATCTGTTTCACAAAACGTGATTCAACTCAGAAAGGGTCTGAGCCAAAGTACCGTCAGTTCAGTTTGTTGTTAATATAATCATAAGTTATTGGCAGAAGATTTGAGATTCTCGTTTCAAAACTTGAGACACTTTGATTTATTTGGGTTTACATGCTTTCAACACATTGTATAGCTTACAAACATAACAGGTAGTTTTAAGGGCAGAGGAAATCAGTACGTACTAGTTGGTCTAGATTCTGCAGTGTAAACTGCCGGGCATCAGTTGGCAACTACCAGCTTTCCCAAATAGGGTCCAGGGTTTGAGCCGCACACATCAGGGGTGAGAGGTGAATATGTTACCCACTACACCACCAAGCCCCCAAGATTAAGTCATAATAGTCCCCTAGCTACGGCACAATAGTTTTTTTAGGCTTGGTGTTATAAATTATTGACAAATCAAAGGACAATATTTTCATCTGACTTATTTTATTTCACTTCTGACATATCCTATAATTTGTCATTTCCTCCTGGTTCTTTTTTCAACAGAATCAGTTATGGAAACCTCTTGAGTTAAAATGTTCCCACATGGGGTTCATGCCCCACACTCCAAAGGTGGGAGGCAAGTATATTACCCCATACATCACCAAACCCCCACCAGAGACACAGGTACAAGCCCTTTCATGAAATCGGCACCTTTTCACAAAATGTTATTGGACCAAAATCCCAACTGTAAAAGGACAGCCTGGCAAACTCTAGTGACTGACATTCCCATAAAAGGCAGAGTCTCAGTTAGGACCATTTATCAATTTTCTCAAGAGTGTCTAGGACCCTGTGATGAAGTACCATCACTGAATCCTAGTCCCGTGTGTTGACTGCAGGGAAGAAGCTAGGATTTTTGATTTGGTACACCCTGTGGTTATATGCATTATTTGTCATGGGATGGGGTATTGTATATCTCATTGATGACTCTACGAACAAAATTGTATGCCTGGGCATACTGGCTTATACATAAGCTATGCCCCTGGACTGTGTTTCTAGGTCGCAGTGATCTGCTGTAACAAAGTCTACTATTTAATTACACTAAATTTTGTAGCTAGCTCTTCCTATCAGTTCTGATTATTTTTGTTAACATAAGTTGGTTGTTTGTAACATTTGTCAGTTATGTTTGTTGTATTTGTAGTTAGCTCTTCAAGTCAGTTCAGATTAGTTTGTGTGTTTAGTATTTGTAATTATTTGCTCAGATCAATTCTCATTAGTTTACTTGTAACACATGGGTCAGGTCTATGTTATATTTTTAGCTGTTCAGACAGTGTGGACCCTGACAAGGACTGGTGCTACTGGCACTACCTGGGCCGTGGTACACAGTACCAGCTATTGGCGGGCCCTATGTATACTGTTCTGTTTGCCATCAGTGGGATTCCATTGGGTAAGTGTTTGTCAACATGTTTCTTTCTAATACTTTTACTTGAGTCATACAAGCATGCCTTTACCATTAATTTATTTATTGTATCCACCGGATAGCATCCGGTGGATACTATGGATTACTCATGAGGACGCCGCCGCCGCAGTGTGTAGAGATTTTCTTGTTACCCCTCTAGAGGCCAGGGTATTATAGGTAGACTTTTCAAATTTGCAGGATATATTCATATCCATAAAATCTAGCCTGGGAATATTTTGAAAAACAAAATGGCCGCCACGGGCGTTTTTCGACTTTCAGCAAGGAGTTTTGTTGGCCCTCTAGAACAAAGGGCATTATAGGTAGAGATCGCAAATTTGCAGGATATGTTCATCATTACAAAATCTTGACTGAAAATATTTTTGGCCTCATTTTGAAAAACAAGACTGCTGCCACAGGCTGGGAATCTTTTGATGTGGTCAGATTTGACCTTGGGCCCCTCCTTCAAGGTCAAACGAGGATGGCCAAATTTAAAAGTGCTTATAACTCACTTATTACTGGTCCTAGAGGTTTGCAATGTAAAACCAACCTATAGGAAATCATGGGCTGCGAATCTTTTGATGTGGTCGGATTTGACCTTTGGCCCCTCCTTCAAGGTCAAATGAGGGTAGCCTAACTTAAAAGTGCTAATAACTCGCTTATTATTAGTCCTAGAGGTTTGGGATGGTAAACCAACCTATAGGAAATCATTTGCTGGGAATTTTCTGGTGTGGTCAGATTTCAAGGTCAAACGAGGATAGCCAAACTTAAAAGTGGTTATAACTCGCTTATTATTGGTCCTAGAGGTTTGGAATGGTAAACCAACCTATAGGAAATCATGGGCTGTGAATCTTTTGATGTGGCTGGATTTGACCTTGGGTCCCTCCTTCAAGGTCAAATGAGGATAGATAGCCAGACTTAAAAATGGTTATAACTCGCTTATTATTGGTCCTAGAGGTTTGCAATGTGAAACCAACCTGTAGAAAATCATGGCTTGGGAATCTTCTGGTGTGGTCAGATTTGACCTTTGGCCCCTCCTTCAAGGTCAAACGAGGATAGCCAAACTTAAAAGTGCCTAGAACTCACTTATTATTGGTCCTAGTGGTTTGTAATGTGAAACCAACCTTTAGGAAATCATGGGCTGCGAATCTTTTGATGTGGTCAGATTTGACCTTGGGCTCCTGCTTCAAGGTCAAATGAGGGTAGCCAAACTTAAAAGTGCTTACAACTTGCTTATTATTGAAAAATGCTGTTTACCTTTGAAACTATATTAGTTGGCCTTTTCCGGTGGGTACATCTTGCATCTGGCCACAGATGCGTCCTTGGTCTAGTTTATTTACTGTTTTGTGTCACTCCAAGTACCTTATCGGTTATGTTGTGATGGGTAGTTGGAAGAGCAGAGGAAACCAGTATGTACAGTTGATCAATGTTCTCTACTTCAAACTGCTGACCAAATGGCACGCATCTAACAGCTTTCCCACAATGAGGTCACTCACAGGATTTGAACTCTGATCTCAGAAGTGGGAGGCGAGTGTGTTACCACTGTGCCACCATAGCCCTCATGCCTTTACTAAGATTTGGGTCAGTTTAGTACCAAACAAATACCCTGCCCCATTTTTCACCCCCAAATCACACACTATTTGTACTTATTGTAAATGTTTATACGAAATTGGTACATAAATAGTTGATTGTATTGATACAGTTATGCAGCACCAAATTGATTAGTTCTGACATTTGGGATACATTGCAAGGACTTTTTGATTTCTGGTCTATTGAGAGGGGATGAATAAATCTGTTCCTGAATCTCAGAACTGGAAATTAATGAACACTTAAACCCTATTATTAAGTCGAGGGTTAAGGGATCAAAGGGATATTAATATTTCACCTTTATTTCTGTCATATCTCTTCAATGGAAAATAGTTCAGGAGGCTTAATCATTAACTTCTACTTAATTTATTATGTCCGTCCTGATGGGAGTGGGCATATTATTATATCCCCAAACAAAAGTTGGGAATATACTGGTTTCAGCTCCGGTTGCACCACTGCTGCAGTATGCTTTGACTTGTGTGAGCGATAACTCAAAAATGCTTTTACAGATTTCATACAGACTTAGCACACACATGTATTTAAGTCAGGAGAGGAACCACATTTTATAGTGACCTTCAAATAGTAATAATAAAGATTTTATGGCCACCTTAAAGTCAGAAATTTGACTTTTGGCCACTTAATGCCCCCTAGATTAAAAACTATGCGACTCATCTGGCTCAAATGTTACCTGGGAACACATTAATATATTCTTCTTACATATGCCAAAAAAGACTTTATGTTAAGGTTAAAATTGTGTTTGAAGCTCATAAAGACCCTACTTAGACATTTTTTGTTGACATTTTTCACATATTTTTCCTTGTGACTTAACAATAGTCGGTCTGACAAGTCTCATATTGTAGTAGGTATAACTTCAATATGTAATCTTTATCTGTGCAAAATTTAATGTCATGTCTTTCATTTTAAGGTCACCTTAAGATCTCTAAAATGCACACAGAGACCCAATTTATGGACTTCTTGCCACTTTTCATTTGGGAATATATGAATAGGCTTTTTACATATGCTGAAAATCAAGGCTCTAAGTAGACATTTAACCTGTATATAATGCCCATGAACAATCTACCCAGAGGAGTTTTTTTGACCTCAAAAAATGAAAAAGTGGTTTGACCAAAAATATAAAAATAAATTGAGAATCACACAAAATGGTTGCTAAAAATACCCAGTGAATGCCTGTGGCATGGGAGATGGCCTGTCTGGGCATATGTTGGCGTTGAGTTGACACAATCTAGTGTTTACATTTTGTAGGCTTCCTGTGTCACTCTAGCTTTCATTAAAAGGAAGAGCATTTTTACATATCTTAGCCAAAGTTTGGTATGGAGGCTTATTCGGCTGATAGCTTGTATATGATTGCTGTATAGCCACATGCAGACATTATTGATGTTGCCATGGTAAAGTATTTTGAAAATTACTCACAACCTTTTTTCTGCCCATTCAGAGGAAGAATATAATTTAAATTAAATATCTCAGCCAAGTTTGACATGGAGGCTTGGATTTACCAGTAATGCACTTTGACACTATTCCATTCTTGAGGTGGACATTACACATGAAAATGTTTTTTTTTGTATGCCATTCCACTATTTTTCTACATTTTCAGCTTTCCTCTTTCTAGTTGGAATTATACAGTAGAACCTCAGTTATCCAACCCTCTATCATCCAAATGTCTGGATTAACCAATCTGAAACCTTGTCTCCCTGCATACGTGTATAATGCACAATCTAGCCCAAGCGATAATGCAGGATTTTACACATTCTTGGAAACCATTAATTCTAGTACTTTATAAAACATACAGTCAGCACAAACGCCTAACTTCGTTGATCTTTAATGCCATTGTTTCAATTGGGGAGGGATCAATTCATTTACACGACCCCACTACACAACTTCTTTGATAATACGCCAATCACTTGATTTGATTTGGGTTTGCAATTTATAATCACCCGAAGTAGGTCTGTGAACAGACTTACATGTATTAAAAGAAAAAAAAATTGACAGTTACAATGCATTACCAACCAAACACAACCAATCATGAAGACGTGTTCGGGTGAGAGTTTAGCAGTTAATAATATCCCAGAGTGTTTCAATAAACAAAATGTGTGATGACGTTTATCAAAAGTAAAACGTCAGTAATGAATGTAGTACCAACCGAATACACCCAGCACAGATCCGCATAATTTTGTAAACAAAAATAGCAATATCTGTAGAAATGAAGCAAATAAGTTGAAATTAGCTGTCATTAATATTATATTACATAAATTTCTTAAACTGCTTCATCAGTGACCACCCATATGTCCATTTAAAGCTAAAAACATTCGTGCCTCAGTTATTGCCCACTGGATAACCCATAGATGGCAATTTGGTTTCCTTCATCTGTCCCCCCCCACCCCCCTGATTATCCGACCCGATTGTATGTCTCCCATTGGGTTAGGATAATTGAGGTTCTACGGTACTTTCATAAAAAAAAAATTTAAATAACACTGTGTACAATGTTTGTATTACCTAGGGTTGGCCTCAGAGCTGAAGAATCTGAACAGGAAGGTGTTCCTGTTTGTGTGTATCTTGATGTGGAGTGTGATGACATCACTGGGTGGATTTGCCACTGAATACTGGCATCTGGCTATCACTAGGCTGCTGCTTGGAGTCTTGTATGTATATCAGGGACTGGTCACTAGCCCCGGTATCTCAGTATCAAAAGCATTTTGGGGAAAACGTAATTTTACAACCGCTCTCTCACTTGTCAACACATATAATGGAAGGAAAACTTCAAATGTTTGAAACAAATCACAAATCTAAAGAAATTGCTAATGTTTATCCCATATTTCTACACTTTTATTGTGATTCTTTAAGGTGGAATTTCCATGTTTTCATTTCACAAGTTTCACTTCGAGACAGTGGCTTATTTGATTAGGGGTGTACTAAAACACAGGATCCTTGAATCGGAATGATTTTGTACTGGCAGGTTCCTAATCTACACATTTTTCATATTCACGTTTCATATATCTCCCTAGTGATGACTGTTTGGTCCTAGAATTCTTGAAATTCATTGGCCAGAAAAGCTTTTGTGTACAGGTTACCACTTTTGAACTGGTCATAAGTCATTTGAAGCATCGTCACTTAGAGGAAAACACATGTTGAGAAGTCCAAAAAAGAATTTGCCATGATAGTCTGATATATATATATATATATATGTTATACTACTATACTTACTTTCAGTTCCGCTGGCTGTGTTCCCTTCTGCACCAGTCTTCTCGGGGATTACTTCCCTGCATCACAGAGAGGAGCAGCCCTTGGCTTGTTCAACTGGGGTGTATTTGTGGGTTATAGTCTGTCCTTTGTCCTCATTATAGCGGAAGAAGAGCTTGGATGGAGGGCAGTGTATTTCATTGCAGGAGTGCCAGGCTAGTAAACTTAGTATGACTCAAAAATCAGACTCAGTGCAAGTTGCTTGTTTAGTTTAAAAACTTGTACTTGTGTCAGGATTCCAACATTGAAAAGTGATTTTCTTTCAGTAGATACAAGTGGAGGTTAGAAATATGTTAAGGTCCAGAATGAGTAGACTGTTTGGCACTTACGTACATGTACTTTAGAGAGTGCTTTACTAGTTTAAAAATAGACAAAAATTACATTATTTTTATATAAAAGTTGCAGAAAATAACTCAATTGTTAACCCCACAGCCCGTCGGGGTATTGTTTTCACCCATGGTGCCTGGATGGGCGGGTGATCAGATGGGTGGGTGGTGGGAAAAAGTTTGTCCGGGCTGTATCTCAGAAACTGTACGGTGTAGGAAGTTGATACTTGGTAGGGACATTGGTTAGGAGGTGTAGGTGTCTAATGTCATGGTCTGACCTTCGTTGGACCTTTGACCTTCCCGCAGTCACCTTGAGTTTGAAAATCTTGTCCGGGCTATATCTCGGAAACTGTAAGGTGTAGGAAGTTGATACCTGTCAGAGACATTAGTTTGGGGTAGTAGCTGTGCAACGTCATGGTGTGACCTTGATTTTACCTTTCACCTTTCCATAGTGACCTTGACCTTTAAAATGTTGTCCGGGCTATATCTCGGAAACCATAATGTGTAGGAAGTTGATACTTGATAGGGACATTGGTTTGGGGATGCAGGTGTGCAACGTCATGGATTGACTTTGATTTGACCTTTGATCTGGCTTTAGTGACCTTGATCTATAAAATCTTGTCCGAGCTATGTCTCGGAAACCGTAAGGTGTAGGAAGTTGATACTTGGTAGAGACATTGGTTAGGGGGTGTAGGTATGCAACTTCATGGTGTGACTTTGAGTTGACCTTGCTGTAGTGACCTTGACCTATATAATCTTGTCTTGGCTATGTCTCGGAAACCGTAAGGTGTAGGAAGTTGTTAATTGGTAGCGACATTGGTTAGGGGTTGTAGGTGTGCATCATCATGAAACGACCTTGATTTGACCTTTGACCTTGCTGTAGTGGCTTGACCTATAAAATCTTGTCCGGGCTGTATCTCGGAAACCGGAAGTTGATATTTGGTAGGGACATTGGTTGGGGGTTGTAGGTGTGCAACGTCATGGTGTGACCTTGATTTGAACTTTGACCTTGCGGTAGTGACCTTGACCTATAAAATCTTGTCCAGGCTATATCTCGGAAACCGTAAGGTGTAGGAAGTTGATACTTGATAGGGATATTGGTTGGAGGTTGTATGTGTGCAACATCATGGCGTGACCTTGATTTGACCTTTGACCTTGTCATAGTGACCATGAGTTATAAACTCTTGTCTTGGCTATTTCTCGGATTCCATAAGTGTCAAAGGTTGACACTTGGTAGGGACATTGGTTAGGGGTGTGTAGGTGTGCATCATGGTGTGACCTTTTGGCTCTGCCAAAGTGTGTTCACCTGCCATATTTGAGACATCTTTCTCTTTTGACAAAGATATATGGATTTCTGCAACTGATTAGTTTATGTACTTTTGTATAATTGTGCTATTCCGTTGACGGCTATACTCCAATTAATAAAATTACAGCTTTGTAATTTTTAGTTTACCAATTAATGCTGTCATCTTGCTATTGGAATGTCTTGATGTAATACTTTTTATACATTTTCTTTCTTTTAGATATTATTGTCTCCACTTAAACATTATTTTGGGGCTTTATATAACTGAAACTGCTCTGAAAGGAGCCAGATCTTTGTACTGTTTCACTACTTCTATATTTCTTGGTGTTGAAAACTATTCCCCAGGCTGTGTGGTACGGGCATCTCTGATGCTATTTTAAATTAGTACTTTCCTTGTCATTGTACAATCACATCATAAAATAGTTCTGAAATTCAGGAACGGCTCAGTACTCATTTGCTCTCCTCCAAATATCAGAAAAGCCCTAGTAGTGGAGAGTTTCAGAACTAATCGTAAAACTGTCTTGCATTAGCTGATGGCTTGTGCTTCTAAATTCTAATCCATCACACTGAAAGTGACAACATCCTGATTTGATGTATTTCAGGAATCCTTATCTCAATCATTGTACTGATCACTGTGAGGGACCCTGGGAAATCTGGAGATGAGAAAGAAGAAAAGGACAATGATGTAAGTTTTGTCAATCCACTGTATTTTATTGTTTAATTTTAACCTTTGTTTTTGTACAATACACACAAAGCCTAGTAAGGTACAACACAATAGCAGATTTATTCATAAATATACTTATTTGAATATCATACAATGGCAGACCTATACACATATTTCAATCCAACACAAAACACCAAAGCCTTAATTAGGTTAGTGTCATTGTCATATTTATGATCAACAGCGATTATCTTATAGTCACTTTTATTCAGTTATTCTGAGAAAATAAGGTTACTATACTATAACAGGCAAAGTTTCTTTGCTGCAACATCACTTTTACAATCTTAATATAAAATTTTAATGCTACCATAGACAAGTCCTATTTGCAATAAACTAAATATTGCACACCATAACTTCATAGATGTATCATACAGTACTTGTATAAGGGGCAATATTCCAAATTTAATAAGTAAATTAAATTTTTATAAGTTAATACCCTATCCAATACGACTGGTAAAGAAATTGTCCATTGGATAGGATGTATTAAACGCAATAAAAATATAATTTTGTACTTGTAATCAGTCCCAAAGCAAGGCATAAAGCATGGAGTCTGCTCACAGAAATCGCTGAGAGCAATTAATTTATCTCTGTTATTACTTCGGCATTTATCATTCTCAACTTCTATGGTATTTTAAACTCCTGAATATTCTCAAATATTTCTGATGACAACCAATCATGGATTAGTGTTATATATTCTGTTTTGTGCCATGTCGAGACATGTGTGAAGTTATGGCAGTAAAGTACATGAAAATGTCCCGAAAGCTGTTCCTAGCCTTTGGATATATTGTCCAGCTAGTCTTCAGGCACAGCTGAAAAAGTGCCTCTGGAAGGTTTCTATTGCATTTTCATATAATAAATAATTTTTTTCTTCTATTTTTCAGAAAGCCCTGTCTCAGCTATCCAGCATGTTTGAACGTCTGAAGATTGCAGCCTCTCACTTCACAGACCCAGTTCTGCTGATGCTGTGCCTTGCCGGGGCCATCAGAAATGGAGCAGGGCTTGTCTGGGCTTATAACATTGTGTTGTTCTTTGATGAATACCATCCTGAAGTCAATGTGAGTAATTGAACTGGAATGAGAACTGCTTTACTTGCTCAGAAAATAGTCAGAATTTGTGCCAGAATTTCTCCTGAAGTCATACAATAAGTAAAAGACATAAAAAGACATAAAGCATCTTTCCTGGTGGGTCAGGAGGTACCACCCCCTCCTTGAAAAAATGTAAAAGGAGTTCGACAGTGAACCCAAAGCAACAGATTCATATTTGAATATTCTACACTAAAAAATTCCAGATTCATCCAAAATTTTAATAATACTTAATAAATTTCACAAGCTCTCTTATAATCTAATGTTGCTGATGTTAAATTAGGCTATAAAACCTATTTAAATTTTAAAGAAAAAAAATTATGCAAGAAATAACCCTGCAATTAATGGCATGTAAACTAGTTAGATGGTGATAATATCCATTCATGGCTGGAATGTGAGCCTATTGTTACTTCTTAGTGAAAGAGTGCACGTACATGACTTGTATTAACAAGAGCACTCAGACAAATACTTTTCAGTCTCTCCTGAGAAGTCTAGACGGACTCCCTATTGAATATCACCCCATTTTCAAAGCAGCTTCACTGGTGTTCAGATACCTTCAAAGGGGTTATCCCAAATATCTTGGCCCATACTTATCTTGATATACCTCTTCCTACAATATCAGGCACAGTAGGCCTGACCGATTATTTATATCTGTTCCAACTTGTTCTCCTTCCATACACCAATCTAAGAAACATTTCAACCATAGTTTCACCAATGATGCAACTACCACATGAAACAGTTTCCCCCAATGACAGCCAGTTTGCAACTTTTCATCAATCTTTTAGATCAAAATTAAAATCCTTCCTGTTCTCCAAGCTTATCCACCTTACATTTTCAGAGTTACTTGTTCTCACTGGTATAGTGGACAAGTGTCATTTAGTGTCAAACACTGTCTACCCAGGCCAATATTCCAGATTATAGGTTAAATATTAACGTATTGAATGCCTTCTTGAAGACACAAGCTTTATATCTACCATTTATATAGAGTACTGCTGCAAAAAACATGTAAAGTATTACTTTATGTCTCACTCACCAGGTGGAGGCCTGGATGTCGTGGATACCTCTGATCTTTGGATCAGCTGGGGCATTCGGTGGAGGTTACATCTCGGACAAACTGGCTAGAGATAAAGGTGTCAAAGGAAGACTAATCATCCTCATCTGCTGCTGTGTAAGTGGAAATCCATTTCTTAAGGTTTACACGTTTGGAAACCAGTGTAATGAGTAGTTGTATAGCACTTGATCTGAAATTATATGACAGATTTTAAGGTGCTAGAGCTTGGATGATGGGAGGACTATGGAAATACACTTACCACAAACCTAACAGACCCAATTAACTTAATGCCTTACTACACACACGGATATCTAATCTAAGAGTCTATTATCAAAACAACTGGTCATGAATGACTGATTAAGAGTGATTGAGTATGCATTTATTTGAAATGCATATATCTCTTTTTTTATTTTCTCTTGCTCATAACTTGTAAACTGTAGGGAACTGAGCTTATTTTTCATAAAATTAATTGTTCGATGACTGTTTTATGGAGATGGTCCTTTTCTACTTGGTGTTTGAACATGTATATGAAATTTAAACCAGGGTTTAATTTTCACTGTCCGTACCCATTAGCTGAAAATTCCTGAAATGTTATAATTTTATTGCACTACAATAGCTTACCTTGTGGAACTGAAATGCTTACTCCGGAGGCCGCAGGCATCTCGGCCAACGTCCAAGTAAAATGGACGCATAATAGTGGCGAGATGCCTTGGAATCGAGGTGACCCCAGTAGTGATGTAGGCTTCCTCTTTCGAGTTGGCCACGAATATGGAATCAATGCCTTTTTTATAAGTTTCATAAATTTATACCAGGTGAATCTTTTGTCTTGTGCAGTAACCCTCTCAATACTTATAGTCTCTGTAGAGAATGCATTCTTTATTTTCCAGTTTATTACAGCCCCATTTCAAGTTGGCACACTGTATCTACCTCCTGATTGGTGCTGGATCAGTCACATGGTCGCATATCTCTTTGGGGAAGCATGGCTGGGGGTAAGTCCAAACCAGTTTTATTATATGTTGTACACTTGAACTCTCCTGAGTTAAATTTCTGTGTAACAGCAAAGTACTGAAACTGATATTGCTATTCAACATGAGTGGTCATTGAGAGAAAAAGTAATGGAGATAAAAAGTCTTCGGAGCTTTTCATATCTAAGTGGTGTAAATAAGAAAATCACAAAAACAAAGCTTACTGTAACATGCGACGTAAAACCCCAAATAAATAAATTAAAGCAACATTAAACCCAAATGAATAATTAAGAGGGGGCATTCAGTGGAGTATGATAACAACAATGTGTAGCATAGTTGTGCATATATTATAATTTTTAATGACATGATTTGCTAAATTTTCAACCCAATACCCTTAAAAGACTATAAACCAGTGCTTGAAAAGTCATTGATTTGAATCTTGGTGTGACTTCAACTGGCTACAATAGTAGCTGCTTGCCAGTAACTAGTAGCTGACAGTTAAGAATCTTGACCAACTGCCAGATACTGCTTTCCTCCTCTCTCACAATTAGTACTTCTGGTAATCAAGCAATTTATATTATTAAACTACACTGACAAGGAAGAAATTTATAATCAAAGTATGGCAAGAGGTGTCTTCCTGCTTCAATGAGCAAATAACTCAAACAATGCTTATAGTCATCAGTGCTTTCCATATGGATTGATATCTACAGTAGAATCTCCGAAGATCAAAAAATAACACTTCCTTAATAGGGCTGGTATTCACTATAATAGATCAGTGGAAGCCAGATTAAAGCAAAAACTGTAAATCAGTTTAAATTGTTAATATATTACGAAACATTTGATGTGATTTAAAAAAAAACCCAAATTTAGGATTAAATTTTGATTTAGGATTACCTTTGATCTGATCTTAATTCCGGTTAGTTCATTCTTTTACCAGGTCTGTGCAGCCATTGTGATCGAACTCGTTCCTGCCGATTTGACAGCCAGTGCCATTGCTGTCTACTTCTTCATCATCCAGATCATTGGCGGGAACATGAACTTATTCGTCACTCCCATCACCAACAGCCTTGACCTCAGGACAGCACTACTCATCACATTTCCAGGACTCTACATCATCGGTGGCTTTCTCTTCCTTCTCACATTGTTTATCCACCTGAAACGAGAAGGTAGCCAGTACGAACTAGAAGAAGACAAAGAGAAGGATATTGAACTGGATGAGGAGATTGTGGTCAGGTCCTCCGAACCACTGACTTCCGTGTCCAAGAAATCAGAGGAGATTCAGGGCTTGTAATTTGGGTCAAGTGTACACATAATCATTGTTATAAGATATAGATTATTAAACATGTACTGGCTAAAGAGAAAGGCATAAAACAGAACAAGAGCTCATGTTTCACTTAATCGCCTTGGGCGTTAAAAAAAATCCTAAAAAATAAGGATTTCATTGATTTGTTGCACCTTCTTTTGTCTTGATATTCAACAAACCTAACTTATCAAAAAATCTAATGTAAAGGACTATTTAAAAATTAAGGAGGTCCTTTATTTTTAAGTAAATTCTCAGATGTGATATCTACTATTGTTAATTTAGTGAGGAATCCTTCTATTTTACCTTTAAATTTCAAGGTTATAATTTTTTTTATATTCTATTTTAGGTTTTCCTCATATAAGGAAAATGTAAAGGAACTTCAGTGACAAGAATTTTACCAAACATCTTACC
This sequence comes from Sabellastarte sp. h YS-2021, assembly GCA_964017235.1. Lineage (NCBI taxonomy): Eukaryota > Metazoa > Annelida > Polychaeta > Sabellida > Sabellidae > Sabellastarte > Sabellastarte sp. h YS-2021. The sequence goes on along the minus strand of OZ024935.1, from coordinate 79,125,903 downwards.
GAACAGATAATGTTGATCACAGTCTTTTAATTAACTATTACTTTTTAAGGTTTGCTTACCAGAGGAATTATTTATGGGTTCTATCTTTGTAGGCAAATATTTCAAGCCTTTCCTGGGAAAAGTCGGCTGACACAGTGTACAGTGGGCGCACTTTATACTTGTCAAGTAGATATTGTCAATGATTTTTTTTTATTATTCATGGAATGTTACCGAGAGTAAAAGTGAAACAACCCTCATAATACAAATTTTTATAATGTTATCAGTTTAAACCACAAATTAACTAAATCCAGGTCCTATTGATTTGGATTGTAAAAGATTTGATGTCTCTCATGACAAAATTATAAGAATATACACCGCTCCTGTAATTTTCTTATGATACACAGTATCAAGGTGAAGGTAAATTTCTTGTGGTTCCAGTTTTGTTCCTCCATACACGAATCAGTAAAGCAATTTGGTCACAATTTTTGCTTTTACCATAAACAGTATTTTACTCATCACACTGTGCCACAATTCATGAAAGTCCGGAGACAAAAAAATAGTAAAAAGAAGAGAAAAAAAACGTGATTTCTAGAAGCGTGAGCCTCACTAGAGCTTGTGCTTAAAAAGATTATAATAAGTCTACTCACAGGAAGAACTTTTTACAAAATAAAATATGAATAAATATGAATGAAGGTATGACCATATGGCTAGTGATAAAACAATGAAAACCATCCCCATTACTTTAAAAAGTCCTGGACTTTTCAAGATGCATTCAAGAATTGTTGCTTTTGATGTACCAAGTGTGTATAATGGGCTGCCTGATGAGAATTTTGCATTCTGTGTTGATATCTTCAGGAAGAAGCTTAAGTCAAACCTCTTTCTCAAAGCATATCCCCCATAGCCTCTTTGTTAATCCTGTATCACTGTGGTATTGACCCCCATAGCCTCTTTGTTAATCTTGCATCACTGTGGTATTGACGCCCCCCATAGCCTCTTTGTTAATCCTGTATCACTGTGGTATTGACCCCCATAGCCTCTTTGTTAATTCTGCATTACTGTGGTATTGACCCCCATAGCCTCTTTGTTCATCCTGTATCACTGTGGTATTGACCCCCCCCCCCCCCACCCCATAACCTCTTTGTTAATCCTGTATCGACCTGTTTTGTGTCCCCATATCTTTGAGACTGAATATTGTTCTGACTGTTGCAACTTAGTGTCTGCTTTTGAATATAGATTAAGTGCTGTAAAAGTTGATTAGATTAGAATGTGCCATATGTAAATATAAACATTTGCCAATACATGTGCCATAATTTATGTAAATATAAAAATTTATCTAATTGCCAATATTGACAAAAGATATGCTCACAGAATTTCATTTACACTAAAAATTAACTTTCTGTATTCATGATCGTAAGCTAAAATGGCTGAAATAATACAAAGTAAAAACTTCCACTTATACAGTATATGATAAATTACATTGACAAAACTCAAGTGCCAACCATTGGCCTTTTATTGAAGTGCAAGAATTAACACAAGTAGTATCAAACTAATACCCTAATAACACTATAGGCAGTATAGACTGCTGTTATTGGCGTTTGGTAAAACGCCCTCGTCCTTCAAACAACTGTCTGAGGTTCGTACGCAAACTTGTGACACAGTGGCAATACTTACAGTACCGTGCATGTCCTGCGGAAGTTTTAAAATGTTTAAAATTTCCACCACTCTATGAGCATACACAGATGGATTTTTTGATAGAGTAACTGAAGGTGTGTGGTCTACAGTGTATTATAAGCTTGTGACTTGGTTGCGTTTTGGTGTAATACAGCAACATAAGGTGAGTGGAGGAATTGGACATTTTGCACTGTGTCACAAGCTAGGAGTTTAAGAATATGTTAGAGTTTCATTAATTTGCGCAAGAGGTCAAACTTTTGGTTTTACGAGCCTTACATTTTCTGCCTAGTAAAACAGAGGGTTCGGTTGAAACTAGCGTTGATCACATATAAAGGTTGAAACATGTCCTACCAGTAGAAGTCAATGAAATGCCTCATCTAGATATACTAGATGATGTTGCCTAAAATTGAAGTTTTTCTTCAGATCATCTCTTTTGACTGTAACATTCATAAATATGACAAACACATTTCTGAGTGATCAACCATTATTCAGCACCTACTTCCTGGAACTCTACGTTTTCATAACGTGGTAATGTTAATGGACTAACTCTTATCCAATATATTTCTGTATAGTTGTCCCTTAGAGGTTGTCAGGTGATGGATGTTTAGCTCTCTGAAAGTTCTTATTAGATTAGATTAGATTCATAATAGAACCAGTTCACCAGAAACATCTTTTAGAACACATCTGAATACTCGCCTTTTGAAGTTATGCTTCCCACTTACTAGTGTATCTCTGTTATAATAACATAACATATTGCATTTGATATATTGCACATGTTTTCTTTAAACTCTGTGTCAAATGTACATTTACATGGAAGTCTACCTAATATATTTGTCTTTCACACCCACAAAAGTAGATAATTTACCTAGTATGTCCTGTGACTATGATTTCTGCTCATTCTTTTGTTAATTTAACACACTAAGTTCCCCTTGTCAGGAAGATATTGCATCTGCATGGCAGTAGATTTGATCAGATGCACAACACTGGCCCAGTGGTAATTTGTGTAGTGAAATGTGATAAGCATTATGCATTTTATAAGTGTAATCTGTCTTGGTGGAAGTGTGAGAAAGTAAAACTGTGTCCAATAATGTATAAAGTGAAATAATATAGTGAAATAATATATAAAGTGAAATAATGTATTGTTATAAAGGGTTGATAAAACATAAAGAAGAATTACTTTTTACATTATGACTTGATGGTGACATTTTACACACTGGTTTAATGGTGTGGGCTCTGTGGGCTTGTGGTTAGAATGTTGAACTTCAGGTCTGGGGTTCAAATCCTTGGCCATGTCATGAAGATTGCCTATCATTGTGTATAGGAAATTATGTTATATAAGATAATTTATTAGTATACTTCCTTGCATTAAACAGTAATGTTTTACATAGAATGCTTTAGTCATGTTTTTTGCTGATCATTGTGTAAATTATGTAATGTTATATAATTATAAGTGTACTTCCCAGTGTTAGACAGTAATGTTTTATATTCAGTGGTTTAGTCATGCTTTTACTGTATCACTCTGTGAAATAAATTATATAAGGTTAGATAATTATAAGTGTATTTCTCCATAATAGAAAGTAATATTTTATACACAATACTTTAGTCATTCTTTTACTGCATCACTGTGTGAAATAAATTATATAATGTTAGATAATTATAAGTTATATTTCCTTATAATAGAAAGTAATGTTGTATAGACAATGCTTTAGTTTTGTTTATTTTTCTGTATCAATGTGTGAACTAAAATTACATTAAGAATGTATTTTCCTGTATTTATATGGTAACGTTTTAAAATTATGGGGTGCTGAATTCAATTTGTATTTGTGCCGAAGTCAAAATTAGGGATTTACATCCCATTCAGCAGTCGGGGTTATACTGGGACATAAGAGTTAGTAGAAGATGACTTCATTTTACAGAGCTACAGTACTGTCCATTAAGTAGACTGAATTGTATTGTATATTTATACTCAATATTTCCTCCTTGTACTACAGGACGCAAAGCACTATTTGACAACTGTCCCCGTTGCAGTCAAATCTTTCATAAATTTACTGACATTCCCCTAACTGAAAGATGGAGGCTAAAAGTTGACCATTTATCACCATCCTTGAGGTTTTTCGGTCTGGCACTCAAGATAGGACTCAATGACAGAGGATTGCCATTTTAAGTGGTCTTCTTAACCACCAAGTGCCTGTATGTACCTGGGTTCAAACCCATGTCCTCTGTGTTCCTAGGCAAATGTGTTACCAACTAGGCCACTAGAAGCCTTCTCAATACTAGTCTACCACTAAGTCTGTTTCACTGTAGTGCACCAAATATTTAGTAGGATCTTCGTATTAGACTTCCAATACTTAAAAGACTTAGTTAATGTAATATGTAAAATGTTTAGTCTTGTGCCAAATGTAGTACCTTACTAACCCTTATAAATAATAGTGAAACATGACTACTAATCTCACAAAGAATTGATGGCACACAATTATACAAAAAATATATATACACAGTTTTTCATATATCATGCGACCCTCTATGACTGTGGTAAGCAGCCTCTCCACACTAGAACCCGTAATATCTCAGAATTTGACGGGGTTCTTATCAGCAGCTTAGTGAAACACTTAGGTAGCTCCTACTATGGGTCTAGTAAGGTGTAGATTTAGTAGTATACTACCTTCTATATTTAGAAGGCCTTTATGAAAACAGCTCCAGATTTCTATTTATAGCGGTTTAAATATACTAGTGGTCTTACTACATAACATTGCTTGTGCAGCACTAAAGTAAAGGTCACATGAATATATAACTGTCATAATGTAAGGTGAATATATAAATATATAACTGTCATAATATAAGGTGAATATATAAATATATAACTGTCATAATATAAGGAGATTAATATATGTTCTAGTCCATGTTTATGTACTATTTACACTACCAGAGCATCATTTCACACACTTTTGGTGGCTGGCTCAGCCCGACAAGCACAAAGGTTTTTTTATGTGCCAAAATGTAAAAAAGTGTTTTGACCAAGGTTGTACCCTGAGTGTTGTAGTATTAATTGCTGTATATGTGGTCTTGTTATGCTGGTGCATATTGTAAGTGAAGTTGATCACAATTCAGCATCAATCCATCTTTAATACCAGTATATCTCTAAGTAAAGTTGCCATAACCTTATGTTAGTCTCCCTCTGATGCAAATTCTTAAGTAAAGCTAATTTAAACATTAGTCCCCCAGCAATGTCAGTATATTTGTAAGAAAAGGTGCTATATTTTAGAATTAATCCCACTGTAGTGCCAGTACATATATAAATAAGTCAGTGCCGTAATTTAGAATTAATCCCACTGTAGTGCCAGTACATGTATAAATAAGTTAGTGCCGTAATTTAGAATTTATCCCACTGTAGTGCCAGTACATATATAAATAAGTCAGTGCCGTAATTTAGAATTAATCCCACTGTAGTGCCAGTACATATATAAATAAGTCAGTGCCGTAATTTAGAATTAATCCCACTGTAGTGCCAGTACCTATATAAATAAGTCAGTGCCGTAATTTAGAATTAATCCCACTGTAGTGCCAGTACCTATATAAATAAGTCAGTGCCGTAATTTAGAATTAATCCCACTGTAGTGCCAGTACACATATAAATAAATGAGTGCCGTAATTTAGAATTTATTCCCCTGTAATGCCAGTACACATATAAATACATCGGTGCTGTAATTTAGAAATAATCGCCCTGTAATGTAGTATATATATAAATAAATCAGTGCCATGGTTCAGAATTAATCTCCCTGTAATGCCAGTACATAATTGTCAGTGCCATGATTTAGAATTAATCCTCCTGTAATGCCAGTACATAATTGTCAGTGCCATGATTTAGAATTAATCCCCCTGTAATGCCAGTACATAATTGTCAGTGCCATGATTTAGAATTAATCCCCCTGTAATGCCAGTACATAATTATATAAATAAGTCAGTTTCATGATTTAGAATTAATCCTCCTGAAATGCAAGTACATAATTATATAAATAAGTCAGTGTCGTGATTTAGAATTAATCCTCCTGAAATGCAAGTACATAATTATATAAATAAATCAGTGCCATGATTTAGAATTAATCCTCCTGTAATGCCAGTACATAATTGTCAGTGCCATGATTTAGAATTAATCCCCCTGTAATGCCAGTACATAATTGTCAGTGCCATGATTTAGAATTAATCCCCCTGTAATGCCAGTACATAATTATATAAATAAGTCAGTTTCATGATTTAGAATTAATCCCCCTGTAATGCCAGTATATAATTATATAAATAAGTCAGTTTCGTGATTTAGAATTAATCCTCCTGAAATGCAAGTACATAATTATATAAATAAGTCAGTGTCGTGATTTAGCATTAGTCTCCCTATATTCCAGTTCATATGTAATTAGAGGTGCTGTAATTTACCATCAGTCCCCCTGTGTGGTGCCATTACACATGTGTAAGTAAATGTGCCATAATTTAAAATTCGCCCCAAAAGCATTTCAGCCGTGGAAATGCCTGTGTTATGTATATATGGAAAATTTTTTGCTTATTGTTAAAGCATAGCTGCAGAAAATAAAACTAAAACCTTTTTGTTCTATTGTGTAATTTTTGCTTAAATATTGTTGTGTATATAGGTTCAGTTATTACCTCTGTCAAGGAGATTATGTTTTTGGGTGCATTTGTTTGTCTGTATTTACGGTTACTCCAAAACTAATGTGCACATCTTTATGGAATTTTTTGTGACAGAGTTTTGGGACAGATACCGTCTTATACTGTGGATACAAATAAATCCAGAATTTGTAATGGTCCCATGGGAATTTGTGGCTTAATTTACTGTGCAAAATTAATGAATAAATCTTTTTTGAAAAATTAATGTGCATATGGCCCGGCCAAAGGAAGAATGTATTACATTTCTGGAAAGACCTGGATTGTATTCTGCATGCAAAAAAAAAAAAAAAAAAACTTCTGGAAAGGACAAATATCCCATTTTTTACGGAACTATCAGTGCTTTTGCTCTTGTGTTCAAGAGTGCCCTTTATATTTTCATGTAGTGCTATCCAATTACGAGGGTAAAAATGAAAGATCAATATTTTGGTGAAATTACAACATAGGGATAGTTGTTTAGCTTGATGAAGGTCTGCACTCTATAAGTGCTTATTAGTAAAGTAGCTGAATTATATTATATGAATAACACCTGATAAACCATGGTACACACAGAATTTTACCATGGTTTCATCCATTATTCTTGCGGAGGGTTGTTATCGGAACAGCCAACATGTATATAGGTGTTATACCATAGCTCTTGACCAATCAGAATGTTGGACTCTAATACTGCAAGTAGTACTCCATGCAAACTTACACACAATATGTATAAACTCTTTAGAACCAATATCAAATATGTCACTATGAACTGTGCTAATGTTTAGCAATTTGTGTAAGTTTTACATAATTTAACAGCGATAGATTTTCTTTGACAATGTGTAACATATAAGAAAACATTTCTTTGTTACCAAATTGTGATTTGTGTTTGCAACAATTTACACCCTCAGTTTATTGATTGTCAAACATCATATTCATAACCTAATTTGTGTCTATATTTGCATAATAATAGACTTAAATATTTGTTTTCAACAAATATCTTTTGAGAGCCTTTCAGTATAGTATTTTATTGCATAAGGGCAACACGAACTAATAAACATATTTATAGATGCACCTTGGTAGCCATAGGAAATGCTTTTTCTATAAATACAGAAACAATTGACCATTACTTTTGGTCATGCAAAGATTTTAGAAATTTTGTATTTATTTTTATTATCCACCACGCTACGTATTTGACCTAAATACGGGGAAATACATACAGGGATGTATTTTTTTTGTATACACCGGCGCCCCGGTACTATGAATATTGAGTGTGGATAACTTTTATTTTTTCAACAATATCCCGGAAAGTATGTAACTTAAAAATATGTATAATATATCATTAGAAAGGTGTTATTCCAGCGCTTCTGCTCATGTATGTTGCATAAATATCCATGCAGAAATGACTGAGATATTGCAACTTAAAGATTGAAGTTTTATATTCAGTGTTGCTCATGCTTTTTGACAGTCTGTTTCACGTTTTCTCATTAACTATTCATATTATTTGACCCATAAATCGCACCAAATGGTGGATAATAAAAGTAAAACACCCCTCATCAGACATATACAGAAAAAAATATATCACTCATGAAGATTAACAATATAATACTCGTGCTACGCACTCGTATAATACTGTTATCTTCATTCGTGATATATTTTTTCTGTATATGTCATTCGGGACGTTTTCCTATTTTATAAAAAAAAACTAGAGATGTCCCAAGATATATAAACAATAAGGTTGATGCAGTAAACATCTTATAAGGTGATACCAATGGGTGACTTCACAATAATCTCAATTTTTAGGCGGGTTGCGTGCAACCAACCCGCCTATTAGATTGATGTGTCCGACGTCCGTCTGTCCGTCCACATTTTCCATTTCCGGACTCTAACTTGAAAACGGTTTGACCAATCAAATTCAAACTTGACAGGGACATAGATCAACATCATAGCTAGGTTCCTTTCGATATTGGTGAAATTCTGTCCGTTCGTTTGTCCGTTTTTCGTCCGTATGTCTGTCCATCCGTCTGTTTGTCCACATTTTCGTTTCCGGACTCTAACTTGAAAACGGTTTGACCAATCGAATTCAAACTTGATAGGGAGATAGATCTCCATCATAGGTAGGTTCCTTTCGATATTGGTGAAATTCCGTCCGTTCATATATTTCTTAGCACGCCTAACACATTCAGCTTAACGGGTGACCTAACATTTCTTTCCTTGTTTCTAAATTTAATTTCTGCCCCTTTTGGGGCATCTTTGACCCTCTTGTTCTGTTTACCTTGATGAAAAAAGTTATCTTTGGTACACAATCTACTGTGATCCAGTTGTATCTTAATACAGTCATGTAGTTTTAAAAGAATGGCAAAATAGTAATTGGACTTATAAAAGTGTGTTGTTATTCGTACAGTTAGGGTAATATGGGTGAACATATAAATGCATGAAATTGTCAGTAAAGTTTTGTTGTAACTACTGAATATTGATGTGTTTTATCCATTAGGATGCTGGTTTATAATTATAAGTGACTTCAAGACCAATTTATTTCTTTTGAAATAATTACACATGAAAATGTCTCGATAAAAATTCCTACTGTATAATAGTTACAGTTGATACAACATACTGGAAGTTTTTGCCTATTTTATTCTAGCACAAAAACACCCACTATGTGACTGGTTTATCACTTGTTTCTCAGACAGAATATACAGTGGGCCATTGATTATATATTGTCTTGGAGGGTATTTACTTAAATTTGTATCTCATATATTTAGTTAACAAGTCAAGAGGTACCAGCTTATCAATTATTTTGAACTAAAAATCAAAATATTTAAGCAAAGACTTTATTCAAATTGTTGATTCACTCAGTGTGTTAAAACCTTGATGAAAAAAGTTTTTAAAAAGTTTAACAATTACAAAAAGTTTGAAAGACTTTATAAGCACAATTGTGTTCAAATGCATAAGTCCGTTATACTAGAAAACCGAAAAACTTTCACCTAATGAAACTCTAACATTTCAAAGATCAAGGACGTGTCTGCCCATTTCCTCTTGAGTATTTCCAAATACATGTAATAATGTCATCTGAGTCCTGATTGTGCAAAAAATATAGCTGTCACATTATCTTCTAGATTTTAATTTATCATTTCCTGTCATTTTAGCAGTCTATTGGTCAAACTTTTCTAATATGGTGGGGTATAACTACTAAAATATACTGGTGAGCCAGTGTACTTCTTCAACCTCTTTACAAAGTATCAGGGACAAGCACTATTTACATATTTTAACAAAACAGAACAAGTGCTCAAAACAGTGACATCTTATTGTAGAATGAAAATCTCATATCATATCATTGTCAGTGTGAATATGCAAGATGTATAATATTAAATTAAAATTTATTATCAGATAGACTATAGTATCTTTCAGGAAAATAATTAAGTAAGTGGTTTTAACACATGTAGAATATGTAAAAATTGTACAAGTGTCAATGCGTATTTCAGTTAACGGAAATCCATGATAATTTTCATCCAAGAAACAAACACAATACATTTGTTTTTGTACCAGAATTACAAAGTTAGCCAAAAGTAGATTATAATAATTTTTATTCAGTTTGTTTTCCTGAGTAGTCATTGTGGTTACATGTCCATCAGGCAAATATTGGTGTTCAGTGTTTATAAACTGTGATACTCAATTATTGCATTATTTTCTAGCTAATTTTACTGTATATTATTAATTGTAGAAATAAAATATTTTCCTTACTTTGGTATTTCGGACTTGATGAAACAAGCCATGTTACTCCCTATCTGCAAAAACTACACTGGCTCCCCATTTCATACCGTATCCTGTTCAAATATAATCTTATTACATTCAAGGCTATCAAATTCTGCCAACCCTAATATTTATCATCTCTAATTAAACCCAGTAGCCTTACTCGTGGAAATCAGTTTTCTCTATCTTCAGTTCGTCCCAAAAAGGCCATTGGTAGGCGAGGTTTTGCAATGGCTTTTCCCATTGAATGGAACAGACTCCCACAATCGGTCCGATCTCAGAATACAATTATAGGGTTTTGAAAGACCAAACCAAAGACCTACTTGTTTAGACTTGCATATCCCCCACCACAGTATTTCTCCCCTTGCGGCGCTAAATCAGGATTTTGAGCCTGCATGTCCCTTGAATTTCCCTTTTTGCCTTAAGCGCATCAGAGGATGTTGCATCAATTTTGCCTAGTAGGGAAATTGGTCGGGGTTGTAGGTGTGCAACATCATGGTGTGACCTCAATTTGACCTTATTGTGACCTTGACCTGTATTGTCCGGGTTATATCTCGACAACTGTATTGTGTAGGAAGTTGATACTTGGTAGGGACATTAATTATGTCCACCCCCCTGGGGGGTGGATATATTATTTTTGCTTTTTCCGCCGTCCGATGTCCGATGTCCGGCGTCACGCATGGTTTCCGCTCATTTAAAGGAAAAGTATTAGAGCTATTGTCACCAAATTTGGTATGCAGGCTTATTGGGTCAGTAGCTTGCTTGGGATTGCTTTTGGCTGTTGTACCTCTTTTGCTTACTGAGTAATACTTAAGTACAGCTATTTTCAGTACCCATTGGTTTCCGTGCATTTAAGCCAAAATAATTAAAGATATTTTACTACAATTTTGAATACAAGATTGTTATGTCCATAGCTCGCTTGGTATTGCATTTGGTACTGATAGCTTTGTCAGTACATGAGTAATAGCCATTTAGGTACTTCATTGTGTATTTTCAGTACTACTTTTGAGTAATTTGCTAATATCTCAGAAACCGTAAGAGATAGAGCGATTTCGACAGAATTTTCGACCCACAGGGTATCTAAGGAATGCAATCTTTGCAATTTTCAAAAAATTTTCCCCTCCCCAAAAATGGCGGCCATTTTGAATTTTCGAATTTTTGCCAAAAATGGCAAAACACAAATTTGCTTCTATCTCCTTAACCGTGCGAGATAGAGCGATTTCGTCGAAATTTTCGACCCACAGGGTATCTGAGCATTGTACTCTTGGTAATTTTTAAAAAATTTTCCCCTCCCCAAAAATGGCGGCCATTTTGAATTTTCGAATTTTTGCCAAAAATGGCAAAACACTAATTTGCTTCTATCTCCTTAACCGTGCGAGATAGAGCGATTTCGGCAAAATTTTCGACCCACAGGGTATCTGAGAATTCTACTCTTGCCAATTTTTAAAAAATTTCCCCTCCCCAAAAATGGCGGCCATTTTGAATTTTAGAATTTTTGCCAACAATGGCAAAACACAAATTTGTTTCTATCTCCTTAACTGTGTGAGATAGTGCGATTTCGTCGAAATTTTCAACCCACAGGGTATCTAAGGAGTGTACTCTTTGCAATTTTCAAAAAATTTTCCCCTCCCCAAATATGGCGGCCATTTTGAATTTTCGAATTTTTGCCAAAAATGGCAAAACACAAATTTGCTTCTATCTCCTTAACCGTGCGAGACAGAGCGATTTCGTCGAAATCTTCGGCCCACAGGGTATCTAAGGAATGTAATCTTTATAATTTTCAAAAAATTTTCCCCTCCCCAAAAATGGCGGCCATTTTGAATTTTAGAATTTTTGCCAAAAATGGCAAAACACAAATTTGCTTCTATCTCCTTAACCGTGCGAGATAGAGCATTTCGTCGAAATTTTTGACCCACAGGGTATTTAAGGAATGCAATCTTTGCAGTTTTCAAAAAATTTTCCCCTCCCCAAAAATGGCGGCCATTTTGAATTTTCGAATTTTTGCCAAAAATGGCAAAACACAAATTTGCTTCTATCTCCTTAACCGTACGAGATAGAGCGATTTCGTCAAAATTTTCGACCCACAGGGTATTTAAGGAATGCAATCTTTGTAATTTTCCAAAAATTTTCCCCTCCCCCAAAATGGCGGCCATTTTGAATTTTCGAATTTTTGGCCAAAATGGCAAAACACAAATTTGCTTCTATCTCCTTAACTGTGCGAGATAGAGCGATTTCGTCAAACTTTTCGACCCACAGGGTATCTGAGAATTCTATTCTTGCCAATTTTTCAAAAAATTTTCGCCTCCCCAAAAATGGCGGCCATTTTGAATTTTCGAATTTTTGCCAAAAATGGCAAAACACAAATTTGCTTCTATCTCCTTAACCGTGTGAGATAGAGCGATTTCGTCGAAATTTTCGACCCACAGGTATTTGAGCATTGTATTCTTGGCAATTTAAAAAAAAATTTCCCCTCCCCTAAAATGGCGGCCATTTTGAATTTTAGAATTTTTGGCAAAATTGGCAAAACACAAATTTGCTTCTATCTCCTTAACCGTGCAAGATAGAGCGATTTCGTCGAAATTTTCGACCCACAGGGTATCTAAGGAATGTAATCTGCGCAATTTTCAAAAATTTTCCCCTCCCCAAAAATGGCGGCCATTTTGAATTTTAGAATTTTTGCCAACAATGGCAAAACACAAATTTGCTTCTATCTCCTTAACCGTGCGAGATAGAGCGATTTCGTCAAAATTTTCGATCCACTGGTATCTAAGAAATGTACTCTTTGCAATTTTCAAAAAATTTTCCCCTCCCCAAAAATGGCGGCCATTTTGAATTTTCAAATTTTTGCCAACAATGGCAAAACACAAATTTGCTTCTATCTCCTTAACCGTGCGAGATAGAGCGATTTCGTCAAAATTTTCAATCCACTGGTATCTAAGAAATGTACTCTTTGCAATTTTCAAAAAATTTTGCCCTCCCCAAAAATGGCGGCCATTTTGAATTTTCAAATTTTTGTAAAAAATGGCAAAACACAAATTTGCTTCTATCTCCTTAACCATGCGAGATAGAGCGATTTCGTCGAAATTTTCAACCCACAGGGTATCTAAGGAATGTAATCTGCGCAATTTTCAAAAAATTTTCCCCTCCCCAAAAATGGCGGCCATTTTGAATTTTAGAATTTTTGCCAACAATGGCAAAACACAAATTTGCTTCTATCTCCTTAACCGTGCGAGATAGAGCGATTTCGTCAAAATTTTCGATCCACTGGTATCTAAGAAATGTACTCTTTGCAATTTTCAAAAAATTTTCCCCTCCCCACATATGGCGGCCATTTTGAATTTTCGAATTTTTGCCCAAATAGAAAAACACAAACTGGCCTTAACCGTGCAAAATAGAGTTATTTCGTTGAAATTTTCGACCCATAGGGTATCTAACAAATGTACTCTTGGCAATTTTCAAAAATTTTTCCTTTTCCCAAAAATGGCAGCCATTTTGAATTTTCAAATTTTTGCCAAAAATAGAAAACCAGGAATTTGCTTCTATCTTCTTAACCGTGCAAGATAGAGTGATTTCGTCAAAATTTTCAACCCAACCAATGCAAAAAGGCATGAAGCTGAAATAATTTACATCTACACTAATAAATATTTAAGCATCATTGATATATTTTACAAATGAAACAGGGTCTTGTAAGACTACTGTACAATTTGGGCAAGGTTCATGGGGTGGACATTACACATGATAATGTGTGTTCTTCTATGCTATCCTGTTTCTATTCGCATCTACTATCAACAGGGCGTCCTATTTCTAGTTGGGGGTTGTAGGCGTGCAACGTCATGGTGTGACCTTGATTTGTCCTTTGCTTTGGCATAGTGACCTTTACCTGTAAAATTGGGGGGGGGGGAATATTTCTGAAATTGTAAGATGTAGGAAGTCAATAGTTCATAGGGACATTGCTTAGGGGTTATAGGTGTGCAACATCATGGTATGATCTCGTTTGACCTTTGACCTTTTTGTATTGACCATGAGTTTTAAAATCTTTTTGGGCCATTTCTTGGATTCTGTAAGGTGTGGAAGGTTGCACTTGGTAGGGACATTGGTTGGGGGTGTAGGTGTGCATCATTGTGTGACCTTTAACTTTGGCTCTGCCAAAGTGTGTTCACCTGCCATATTTGAGACATGTTTCTCTTATAACAAAGATATATGGATTGCTGCAACTTATTATTATATGTACTTTTACATAATTGTGCTATTTCCGTTGATCAGCTATTCTCCAATTAATAACTTTATAGCTTTTCAATTTTTAGTTAACTGATTAATGCTGTCATCTTGCTATTCAATTGTCTTCTTTTAATACTTAAACGTTTTAATACTTGCATACATTTTTCTTCCCTTAGATGTTATTTTCTCTACTTAAACATTATTTGGACCTTTATATAACTGATACTGCTCTGAAAGTATTGTACTATTTCACAACTTCTATATCTCTTTGAGTTTTTTGAAAACTATTTCCCCAAGCTGTGTGGTACAGATATCTTTGATGCTATTTTTAAACAAATTGTTCATTAAAAACGTAAATATTTTGTCCCACTTTTTCATTTGTTTTGACACATAATTTACTGGGAGAACCCTCTAGGCTACTGGAGAAAGCATGGAATAAGCAATAAAAATCCCATTATTTACATCTGATAAGTATATAAACAGGAATACTTTGAATATGAACAAGATACATTCAATACACAAGTTGTTTTACATTGTTTGTCCATTCTGATACACGATGCAGTTTGGTGCTTTAGAAATTGGTCTGTTCTTCAAATTTATAAAGCTTTACCCTGCTTCTAATGTAACTATTTTACTAACATGTAAATAAAAATAACAATTCATTCTTTCATTTGGTTATTTTGACCTTACGGTGACCTGTTGACTTTGCAATAAGCATTGGTGACCACCATATCTTCCAAGAACTATATGTTTAAGCTGGTGTGGAAAAAAGGGAAAAAATGCAACACAAATCATAAACCAAATCCAAACAAGGCAACTTACTGGGCCCTTCAAATTCTAAACTCGTACAATGGACACAGTGATAATAATTGATACCCCTAACACTCCAAAAAACATAAGTAATGTAAAATGTTTTTTTAAATAAAGGGCTTAAATCTTAAACCCCCAGCATTTTAAATTTAAAGTTCTAGGGGTTGAATACTAAGACCTTAGCCCGATTGAAATTTACAAAATATATTACCCGATGTTTACCAGTATCTTGTGCGATGTATTGAAATGTGTGTACATCTGAGAATTGTTTCATGTTGTGGTGGTGAGAAATTTTTCCTTTATTTTTTAAACATTAGATCTTTTTTTTAATAATGGGGCCCAGAAAAGGTGCAACAGCTTTGTTTCCCTTACAGGACTTCACTCGCTGTCCTGTTGTCACAGCACTGACCCATCATTGTTAAAGTACTGAACCTCAGGTGTTTGGTCTCTGGTTAGGGTCCATCCTGCTCAGTGCAGGATCATCTCCATGTAATTGTACCTATCCCATGTATTTATTAACTGCCAGGCTACAGTATTTGGTACTCAAATGTTTGTTGACAGGAGCACCCATCACCAGTTGCTGAGAATTACAAAAGAATTCTCAATCACCGTCCTCCCCCTACTTATTCGGTAGTTGTAAAACTACTGTTTGGGAGATATGCCCCATTGAGCGAGAATGGTTTCCAACCAGGGTTTAAGTGGCAATGTGCCATCTGCCAACATGAAGAAGGGTAGTGGAGGTCTGCTTAGACTGATGTGGTTGTGTGAATCGAATGGAGCCATCTTCTATCATATCCCTCTGTTTGCACTGGTTGAAGATCTTTGAGTCAGACCAGGAAATACTGTGCACATCCGCCCAGACAGAGCAATATTTTGCCATTACAGGGACGGGCAATACCCTAGAGTGGAAATACTGGCTTCCACCTCCTCTTGGACATCAGATGGCATATGCATGCTATCAAGTAATCTAATACCTTAGGGTTCTATCTCTTTACTGGCATTTGGTGTGATGGGGCAGGTCAAGCACTCCTTTAGTATTCCTCTAAAATGGCCTGGAGCACTTCATCAATCATCTTATTGACACTGGACCGCCCCAACCTGAAGTCAAAAGAAAAGCTGTTGGTTGAATATCACATGGCCACAAACCTCAACACCACAGCCAGCTCCAGTCCAACTTCCAATGGGGGTGGGGACATGCAACCACAGCCTAGCCCACTGTAGACTACCTAACAAATTCTCAGCCATCTTGTCTAAATAAAATCCTGGGCCTAAGCAGATATAGTTTCGAAAACCTGTAGATCATTGGGGGGCAAATCTGGCAGTAAGGGTGTAGTGACAGTGTACTGTATCTCTTTCTTGAACAAAAGTTCTCTTCCATACCTCTGGAGCCCTGCATCTGTGGATACGTGTGACAGCCCCAGGTGTGGCCCCGGACCTAGCATAACCTCCGTTGCTTCTGCTATGCAGAGTATAACCACCGTCAGCTCCCATATCATGGTAATGAAAGTTAGCAACATATTTGCAGCAATGAAAACATTTAACTGTGACAGCCAGCATGGCTACTGAAGCTCTTAATTCTCTATGAAAATGTGTTCTCTATAAAAAAATCTCAGCAGTCTGGATCCGTCAAAAACTGTAATTTTATACTGTCATTGTGACAAAGATAGGCAAAGAGAGAAATAGTCTGATAAGGCTGAGGACCTGCAAGTCTTGTTTCTCTTATATAGGACATCAGCCTGGGTAGCCAGCATTTCATCCTGAGTGACCTTCACTTCAATACTGGTGACCTTCAGCTGTTATAATATATGCATGACCCTTAGCCAGCTATGGTTAACCATTGAAGAATCTGGGGTAGCCAGGGCCATAAGACCCGTGTCAATGCCCAAAGAGGGAGATCTTGGTAATATCAGAGTGGTATCCATGTTTACCCAGCTTAAGTCTGGGGTGCACTCCAGACCAATATAGGTATATTAAAACAAATCAGGCATTCCTTCCCCTCTCCATGATCCGCGGATCACAACAGGGGTTTATACCAGCACAGTGAGGGTGTCTACTAGAACTGGGGCTGCTTGAGCACTGCAAAGGTTCCAAAATCAAAATTGTTATATATTCCTTGTTTGCACTGCAGCTTAGGAGTTATGATAAACCATCATTGAAGAATATAAATGTATGCGCAAAATTACAAATATTGAAGTTATGATCATCAACTGTATTTTGAAAGGCTTTGTATATAAGACATGATACATTAAAGACATCTTTATGACACATATCACATGCAAATTAGAGACTGAAATGACTGTACTTAGCTTTTTCTTCCTTGAACTGTAAATTTACGAAATCCAATAAATACCATGTCTTAAACTTATTTCATTGAAAAAAAATTTTTACTTATCAGTGATCTGCAGTTTTTTAGTCTTTCGTTTATCAAACTGCAAGGGGAGCTTACTCTATTTTTAATGTTCTCCTTTTTATAGGAGCAATCAATGGCAAAAACAAAAACATATTACAATAGAGTACACAGAGCTACATTAAATTGACACATCAGTTACACAGGCACAATACTTATTCAGGTATGATCTAATCTAATCTAATGTGGACTTTTATAGCGCTTAATCTCCATCTCAGATGGACTCTAAGGCGCAACAGAATATAAAGCAAAGGCAATTAACATTAATCCGGGGATATAGCAAGGTCGTACCAAGGAGACACAGGGTGACAAGGGAGGCTATGGCGGATAGGCTTTTGCATACAGATAAGTCTTAAGCTTCTTTCTGAAGGAGGCAACTGTTGCACTGCGCACATCATGTCTACCTTTTCACAATTCAGTCCCTTGTCAGCATTTAACCAGTTCTGTGAGAAACCAACACATAAAAAACAAATCAATAAAATAGCTTTGAAGGCCAACATTGTCAAGAAACACTATACCAGATCCAAAAAGCAAGAAGGAACAAGGACTATGCCGAAATCAACTGTATGTAAAATAAATGACAAGAAAAAGAAATGAAAAAAAAAGATCACAAATGGCTTTAAGGGTTAACAAACCATGAAAGCAGAAGACCCATGAATTCTATGATTCTATGACAAGCAAGAGTTAGAAACACCTTATAGAAATCTACAATGAACATAAATGCCAGGACATAGAGGACCATAGAAAAATCACTGAGACATAGCAAGTGGTAACCATGTATATGACTATAATCAGATTAAAACAATAAAATAAACACTAGGATATGAAAACCATAAAATAATGACTAAAATATGTCAGGTGATAACGGGGAATGTGAATGAAATCAACAAGGGGTTAAATACATACTATCACGATAACGGGGAATGTGGGCGATAATTGGGTATATGAATAATTCTGAGGAAATGAAGCAGATTGAAGCAATATTATAGATATATTAATTGTTAGGGTGATATGTACGAGGTAAAACGACAATAGGGAATGTGAACGACAAGCAAGTAATGTTATTATTGAAATTTAGATTTACGGATCATTGAAAAGCAATACCTGCCACGGCCTCACGCCACAATGATCACACAATAATACAGTTGACTGAATAATGGTTGCTTTCTATATAATGGTCATTACATATTTGTACTAGAAATTAATAGTCTGGAATAGGTTTGAGACAAGCATCCAATTTCTTTTAAAGCAAATGATAGAATCTGTTATGACTGACAGATGTGAATGTTCATCAATGAAGCACTTGATGTTTAACTGAAGTGAATTAAAACTGGATGAACAACTCCCTTTAAGACCAAAATCAAATCTATTTAGTAACCATTCTCTTCAAGAAAGCAGTAGATGAACTTTTAAAATGATACCAAATATTCAGACATTTGCAAGACAACATGACCAATTATTTTTTTTTTGTTTTTTGTGAATTTACCATTAGTTTTATCTCTATTTTCCAGCCTTATAAGTTCTACATGACAATGTTGAGAATTTTATGAACTTGAATAATGGGATGCATGCCATAACTCCTCAATTGGTCTTATCAAAACACAGATGTGAAAAGTAACTGTGTGTGCAAGATATGACACTACTATCATAAAGGAAATTGTAAGTTCGCATGTTGTAGGCTTCCTCTCTCTTTTTAATTCAGGTTTACTGTACTATCACAATAAATGCTGTATGTAATGAGATTTGTATTACATTTTGCTGTTGATCAGGTGATGCCAATATAAGATCTAAATAATTAATGTGGAAAAACGTTTGTCGACCAAAACACATACACCTGAATATATTTATAATTACCATTAACAGTTAATTTGAAGCATGTGGATGTTGTTAGTTGGAGAAAAGTGAACTTTCTTGCATAATTGATCAAAGAACTGTTTGGGAGTACTTTGTGACCAGTTTCAATACACCGTTAGTTCAGAAATGGTATGTAAACCATTTAATGTTAATTACATTGTTTAATTTAATAAATAATGTTGATGTATTTTGTAAGCTACTGGTAATAATATGTATTTTGGAAGTATATAAAATAACATATATTTTAAATCTTGTCTGCCAAGCAGGATTGCAAAGTCTTGTTCTATCTTTGACATACAAAAAAGTACAGTTTTGAGAGACATTTTCCTTTCATCAATTATGTGGTGTCATTAGAAGCCAGAGAGGCTTTGGTGCTAGTTGTTATAACTGTGCAATAGCCACATTCACGGTATACTTCATTCTATAAACTACACCTGCATGGGCAGAGTTCAACGTCACAGCAGTTTTCTTTGCTCTTTTCCTCTTACCCTTCCCCTCTGCCCTCTCTCGATCCATTGTTGTTTCCCCATGTAACTGTTTAAAAAAAACTGTTTTTAAGTGCAGTGGGTTGATACCAGTGTCGAGACTAAAGCCTCTCTTACATCCCATCGTATGTGCATGCACGTCCTGGCTACAGAGAAAAATCGGCGGATTTGCAAGGCACACTTAAGGTACACGTGCAATTTTATAACATAATTTAAAGGTCGCACAGGCCCTGCAATGAAAAAATTTCCCTGTGTGCATGCAAAATTGACATAAACACATCCATTTCTCAAGGGTAACTTACGAGAGACTTGCGCACATGCATTTTCCTTGCAAGTGTTGCACTCAAGTGTACCTTGCATCCATATTAAACCACTGTGAGGCCTCTAGCTAGTCGCAGTCTATTCTTTGATGTTCAAGTACTGACACTCTTATCAGAAAAATATACCTTGTTTGCACGTCTAAATCTCTACTACCCCACTACCAGGCTATGTTCATATTTTTTCAACGATATATGCAGCACACTTACGTGTGTATACACGTACAATGGGATGTAAGAGAAGCTTAAAATAATAGGGGAGCGCCCATGGCAGTGGTTGTGTCGCTGTCTTCCTCCTTGGGCTGTGTGTACACTTAAGCCTCCCATTTCCCCTTCCTCCTTCGTTTTACTTTTGCATTTCAACTGGCATAATTTGAAATTGAATTTCCATTTTTAAGAACATATAATTGTTTCGTTGTTTCGTCCCAGCTACAAACCAGTGTGGTTGTTCAGATTTATTTCTTGGTGAGTTTTTTCTCTCAGTGTGGATGACTTACATGTAATTTATATATTTTCATTGAAATTTGGCAAGAACACCACACCAAACATGTTTCCTTTCAAGCTGTATTTTGTGTCAAAGGTGACTATATCCTGGAGTGGCATTTCTTATAATGTAGACATCTTAAATAGACAATTTACATCCAGAATAGTTCTGCATGTTCAGGGGCCACTCTAAAATTCAGGGAAAAAACAATTATGCAGCTTGATTTAAAAATCCCATATCTATCCCATATAATTTATGTTTTCTTAATACATACTAGAGTAATATCTGGTATTGGGAAGCCATATCATTTGAATATTTTTTGCCATTTATTTAGCCTAGAAAGATGAAGAGCAAGTTTGGAAGTACAATTTGTCAAAACAAATATGCTGTTTATGTTTTGATAGTACTCATGATTGCCTACGTCATCAATCAATGTGATACGTGAGTATAATTTCTTCAACCATTAGACCATTGAAAACACCACTGATCATACATATACTGGGATGAAATGATCCGTTGAGAAGCTTTCAGCACATGCCACATATATTTTGCTATGGGCTGGATTTGTACCGAAGACCACAGAGGTATAAGCCAAGTAATTGAAAGCAATGTCATACAATTGTTCTAAAACTTACTGTAAAGAACGCAACTATGTCCAGTTATCAAGTGTCACAAGTTGAAGCAAATGGTACTTAGCTGTGAAATGTCCAGCAAATGTTTACAGTTTTATGTATCAGAAACCTGTAACAATAGCTTAATAAAATATAAATATTATTACGTACGTATTTTTGCAGCAGCTATGTACAATGGAGAGTATGCAGTAAAATACTTTGCAAAATTAATTCTGTCAGCCATATTTGTTAATCGTTACACATTATTAATAGGAAAAAAACCCCCAAAAGCATGGACAAGAAAGCTACATCAAGCATTTTAAGCTAGTTATTTAACTTATTGTTTAAATCATCTGTGCTTTCGCCTGCTTTGTGCAATAAGTACAAAATAAGAAAAAAAAATAAGGGAAAAAAATGGTCTGGATCCAGATTCAAGTCATGTTTGAGGGTGATTGAAACATGGGTATACCCCGCCTTGTGTGGAAATATGACCCATTGTGGGATTCACATTTTGGTAGGGCATCCTTATTGGTATTCAGCGGCATTTAGAATGGGTTTTGCATTGGGGACCACCCCTTTAAATGTTTAATATGAAATGTAGTAAAAATACACGCACTGAAACAAGGGTGGAATGGATACTTAGGGTGGCTCATTCTTTAACCTGTACTACCCAGAGATATGAAGGTGTCTGTTTGGGGCCATAAGGACAAACTCATTAGACAGATATTAAATACATGCAGATACAGACTACTCACAAGTGGACTTATTCAGTCATATTGTAGTTATGACTAATCCTTAGGATTAAATTATAACTTATTTTGGCTGTTATGACTTATTTTGACTGTTATGACTTATTTTGGCTGTTATAACTTATTTTGGCTGTTATGACTTATTTTGGCTGTTATAACTTATTTTGGCTGTTATGACTTATTTTGACTGTTATGACTTATTTTGACTGTTATGACTTATTTTGACTGTTATGACTTATTTTGCCTTTTTTGTAAAAAAATAGAGTAGCTTGTCCTTGTCCTAAGGGAAGATTAGTGACAAGGGTTCCCCAATTACTGCACAATATTGTTCAAGAACCTGTATTAATCTTTAAAAAACCCCACTCTTTAATAATCTGTACAAACTATACCGTATTTTTATCACTTATTCAACACTGATTCAGTTAATATTCTTTCTGCAATTGTATTGTTTTAATATCCACATTCATTTATTATTATTTAGTGTTTTATTTATGGTATACATATAGGCACACAATTTGAAAATAACACACACGAAAGAAAAGGCATATACATAAATTCATATAGAGACAAAATTTGACTAATAAAAAGACAGATAATAAAACAGTATTCATAAATATGAAGAGTTTATTGAAGATCTTTAGTTAATATGCAAAAGTAATCAAGCAGTTACATAAATATCCTACTTTGTAGACATGTTTACATAGTCATTTTTACTGCATAAGTTATCCGTTAATATATCTATATTTTTATCCACAAATTTATATGATTTTCCCACAGATTTCCTCTGTTGTAATAATACACAGTTTTACACATTAGTTACCACCCAACTTGTTTTATTTTTATAGGACGATCTAGTTGCCACAAATGTTTTGATTGCATAGATTCTATCTAGTTGTAACTGGTCTTGTCTTCATACAAATTCTACTTTCCACTGCTCTTGTGCTTGTACAGAATCTGTTTAATTATCACTGTTTTGTATTGCTGCAGATTTCGACTAATTCCCTTTTGATCTTATTTCTAATAAAAATCCTGTCTACTTACCAGCAATCTTGAGCTTGTACAGATTATATCTAATTGCCTCAGGTTTGGTTCCGGTACACATTCTAATTCTCATCAGTCATGTTTTTTTGTACATATTTTTTCACATTTGCTCACAACATCTGATTTCCATATAAATTTTATCTCATTACCACAAAACTTAGTCTTTGTACAGACTTGGTCTAACGGCCACGAACTCGGTTTTATTCTTCAGATTCTGTCTGATTGCCACCAACCCCAGCATGGCCCAGGAGATAGAGTACGGGGAGAGGGAATGTGATGCCAAGGAGGACAATGTGACAGACCTGGAGGATTACCTGATGGATGAGGGCATCAACTCTACAGTCTCTGACTACTGCCTCGACAATAAGGATGAGTTGTGAGTTTATTTCAGGGTCTATGGTGTTGTATCTGATTTTCCACCATTTGTTGTATTTGACCTAAAGGATGGGACATTATACAGGGCACCACTAACAGTACATAGTGCAACTTACTTTAGAGTTACAAATCTGTGAACAAATGTAGATTTTGGTTCATATTCCATTAATTGGGTAAGGTACAGATATGTTGTATACTTGATTAAAGCCATATGTGCCAGATGTAAAACCTTCTCCTTACTTTATTCAAATACCTATTAGATATATACATAAACATATTCATTCCGAGTATTCTTCTAATATTGTCATCCCTATGTTTGATATTTTTTGCCAAGTTTTCCTTGTTATCATCGCCATTCTTGGCATTGTGCATATATTATTATTATTTTTGTCTGTTTGATTGTTTCAGATTTCAATAAATGTATTTGAATAGTTTTTTATGAAACTTACTGGAAGTGTAGATAATGGCACAAAAATGTGAAAGATTAGATTTTTGTATAGTTATCCAGATCAAAGGATTTTTGGTTATTGGTTAAGCAATATACGAGATGTTGGGCTGTGGTATGCCCTCCCAGGGGCTCTTGTTAACTATAGGGATTGAAAACAATTTCAATACCAACATCAAACTCTAACTTACTTCGCATATACCCTACTATTGAAATACCATTTCAAACTATATCATATGAGAGATATCAATTCATACTTGACAGCTATACTTTTATGCAATAACTTCCAAAACGTATTTAAATTATCACAGATTTACCATAAGGTTATAAATTTTACAAAATATTTCAAATTTATTTACATCTCATGCATAATAATAATTTAAACACAAAGAAGCTGTAAATTACAATAATATTTTCACAATACTACTCAGTAAGTTCATGGAAATAATATTGAAATTGTCATTTTGTGAGCATTGGTATTGAAATTGCAGACGCTATATTGATACTGAAATACCAAAAAAAAAAATGCTGTATTCATACTCAGTGCAATATCTCTTTTACCACAGGAGACAAAGTGTCATTTGACTCACCTCAACTGCACAAGTACAACCTAAGCTCTAGTGACCGACGTTCTCCTAACTGAAAGAAAGAGTCTCTATGATGAACACTTATCAATGTATTGTATTGTGTATATATGCTCAGTGCAATATCTCCATATACTGCAGGACTCAAAGTGCCATTTAGCCCATCTGACTTCTCAAGTACAGCCCAACTCTCAAGTGACTGACACCCCCCTAGCAGAAAGACAGAGGTTCCAGGATGACCATTTATCAACGTCCTTGGGGGTAATTAAAAATGCCATTGGGGATAGGACCCAATGACAGAGGATCGCCATTTTAAGTGTTCTTCTGAGCCACAATGTATCTTTTTGTACTTTGGTTTGAACCCATGTCATTTGTGTTCCTGGTTGGGTGTGTTACCCACCAGGGCACAGAGACAGATTGGTTACTTCCATTAGGGATTATATAAGAAGCCAATGAGATAGGACCACAGTTTTAAGTAGTCATCCAGGCCACTCTGTATCAACCTGTACTTGGGATCACACCCGGATCTTCTGTATTCCTAGAGAAACATGTTAGCCATTAGTCCACAGCAGTCTGAAATAACAAGGTTGTGCCGTTTTAAGGATCAAATTTCTAAATCACAAATCTTAAATAACTATGAAGAATCAATACTATGATCTGGATTTAACAAAGGGAAGCCACTTTTATGAAATGACATTTTTTTCAAACATTCAACATGGCTGCCAAATCTTGTTATATTTGGCAACATTATATCTGGACCAAAGAAATATGATGATCACAAGATTTTCTTGTGACTATGTAATGATCTGTCAGGGGGCACGGTGATGCAGTGGTAACACACTCACCTCTCATCTCTGAGGTCTGCGGTCCAAACCCGTACCGTATGTGGGAAAATTTCGTAGTTTTAATTACTGATGGTCAGCAGTTTACAGTACAGAACCTTGACCAACTGTAGGTACTGGTTTCCTGTGCCCACAAAACTAACCATCGTGATATGGCCTGTACAGTGTTGGAAGCAATGTAAAACCCCAAATAAATAAATAAATCTAGTATTCCTTTCTAGATATATATGTTGTGCATTGGAGAGGATGTCATTATCACATAAGAATACTTGCTTATAATTATCATAATGTCCCGGACACTGTAGCTAATGTTTTGTACTTGTAGTTTACTGTTCTGATGAGCTCTGGTTAGAATTATTCATAGGAGTTTTGTTTTTTGTACTTTAGTTAATTATTTAGATGACTTTTTATATGAGTTGTTTTCATAGAGTGGTTGTGTTTTTCATTAAAATATTCAGATGAGTTGCTTTAAGATCACTTTACATTAGTTAATTGTGTCTTTTATTTATAGTTAACTGCTTAGGTGAGTTCTGATAAGAATTTTTCACATGGGTTGGTTTTGTTATATTGTTGGGATATGTTTTGATGAGATTTATTCACATTGGTTGGTTGTATTTTACTATTGGGGCGAGCTTTGTATTATTTTCATGGGTTGAGTATACTTTACTTTTCAGATGAGGTCTGTTAAGACTTTTTTACATGGGTTGGTTGTATTTTGCTTTTTACTATTCAGATGTGTTCTGATAAGAATTATATACTCAGGTTGATTGAGTGGTTTATATTTGTAATTAGCTGTTTTGATTAGTTTTAGAAAAATGTTTTATTTACATGGTTTGTCTGCCTTTTGTTTGTAGTTGTTCAGAGAGCGTGAATCCCGACAGAGACTGGTGTAACTGGCACTATCTAGGCCGTGGTACACAGTACCAGGTGCTGGCGGGCCCTATGTTTATTGTACTGTTTGCCATCAGTGGCATTCCATTGGGTAGGTTTTTGTTTGCGTTCAGGTACATAGAGCTGCTTCATACAAGCATCCCTTTAGCAAGATCCAGGTCAGTGTAATGCAAAACGGATTTACCCAGCCACATTTAATCACATACCTACTTTAAATGTTCAAACTAAATTGGTACATTAACATTCATTTGTATTGGTACATTTGACACACAGCTTTTTGATATCCGGGCTGCCAAGAGGACAGCAATATGGCATACTGATCCATTCTCTTCCAAATTATATAATTTATTGTCCTATTAAGCTCATGGTCCCACCAGTTTCTATATTTATGATTGCATCTTCCAATGTTTAAAATAATATATATGTTTTACAACCTTATTTCTGCCTGAGCTAAACACATACATGATTGGGAATGCATGGCCTTTCAGTCATTTACTTGGATAGTTAGTTTCATGTATGAATATTTTACAGTGCTTGTTACCTACAAACAGTAAAGAAAGAATTTTTGAAAATTTATGTATTTTCAAATTCTATCTTTGTTTTCACATAGTAGGTTTTATAATTAATTAACTCCTCAATCGAGGTAATCGCATTTCATACCATGTATCATTGTACAGTCCTCTTTTCACTCTTGAGTTGTACCACAAATGTGACAGCAAATTGTCTGAAGGTCTTATGAATCGAGCATTACAAATATAATCCCATATTTTGAAAACTTCATTGCTAAATTGAGTTTTAGCTTTAGATGTATGTACCGGTTGTGGTCTGTGGTCTATGGTTGAGGAGTTTCTGATTAGGTAACATTGTGTTTCATATACTTTCAGAAGATAACACATTTTCAACAACATTGTGTGTAAAACATTTGTTTCACCTAGGTTTGGCATCAGAGCTGAAGAATCTCAACAGGAAGGTGTTCCTTTTTGGGTTTATCTTGATGTGGAGTGTGATGACATCACTGGGTGGATTTGCCACTGAATACTGGCATCTGGCTATCACTAGGCTACTACTTGGAATCTTGTATGTATATTAGTCATTAAGGGTCCCAATAACAGAGTGCACGGGTATTTGAAAAAAAGCCATGTATGTTGACAAACTGGGCACATACTAGTGAAGAGGGTACTTATACAACCTATTAATATATATTGTAGATTACCATACAAAACATGGACGAAACCTGACTAACATTCACATGTGTTAAACTAATGCAAATAGGTAATAATATATTTTATTATTTCTGAGAAAGGTTGACATACTGGGAGGTATATACCATGAAATTTTCTTTGATTTCTCTGGACTGACGCAAACTCCCAATTAGTTTGAATGTTTTCAGTCTGGGTGAATACAGATCAATCTCAACCATGCTCAGGAGGCTCTTTGAAGATTATAAAAGCAAACTGATTTTATCCTCTTTATAGTCTGAACACACTTAATCCTGGTTAAAAAGGATTAAGTGTGTAAGTACATAATGACCTCAACATATCTCTCTAGTGACACCTATATGCTCCTGAAATTATTAAATTTTCATTGGCCAAGCAAACTTTTATATACTGGATGCCATTTTTGAAGTCATAAGAAGTTATCTGAAACACAGTTATGCACAATACAACATGTGTTGAGGATTCAAACCATTAGTTTGCCATATTATATACTTTTATCAATACAATAGTTATAGTTCTTGTACAGAGTCGGACATAAATTATTTTTACTTATGTTCAGTTCTGCTGGCTGTGTTCCCTTCTGCACCAGTCTTCTCGGGGATTACTTCCCTGTATCACAGAGAGGAGCAGCTCTTGGCCTGTTCAACTGGGGTGTATTTGTGGGTTATAGTCTGTCCTTTGTCCTCGTCATAGCGGAGGAAGAGCTAGGATGGAGGGCAGTATATTTCATTGCAGGAGCGCCAGGTTAGTAGAGGGAATTCTGTACAACTCAAAACCAAGACTCAGTGTAAGGTTTTGGGCATTTTTGAGATGTTATATAGATTGTGAGGTAAATTGAGAAGTCCGGCAAGCTTGGGAAGGATATTGAAATTGAACATGGGGAAATTTTCAGCCCCAACTTTGACAAAATAGATTAAATGGATTGACCAGAAGCTATATTTTCAGTTCAATTGTTGACAAATCAGGATAGTATCTGATATCAACCTGTCATATCCTATCTGTGATCTGTCTTGTCGTATTGAGGTCAGTTTAAGGTCGTATATTTCTCTTGCATTTGAATTTTCCTTTCAGTTTTGGTAATGATCATCCCCCGATCCTCCCCTACTTTAAGCCAGGCCTCTGTTCTGATGGTCCTTGAATATGGGAACCAGGCCTCCACATTGCTAAATGATTGTCATTCTGTAGATAAAAGCGGAAGTAAGCCATAAGATGTAGGACCAGAATGGGAAATTTGAATACTTTTAAGGGTACTTTATTACTGTAAAATAGCCAAAAATTGCATCATTTTAACTTAAACGTTGCAAAAAAGACTCACTTTTGAACTTTTCTGTGCATTAATTAATCACGTTGTAAAACTCCCCTGCAAGTTGACGGCTTACATCTCTTGTCAATCACATGGTACGTAACTATGTCAACATTTGACATATTTCAGGAATCCTTGTTTCAGTCCTTGTACTCCTTACAGTGAAAGACCCTGGAAGATCTGGAGATGACCAGCTAGAAAAGGACAATGATGTAAGTGCTGTCCATCTACTCTCATTGTATATTGTATTGTTTAATATTTCATTTTACACTACATGCACACCATAGGTACAGTACAATGGTACATTTATACATAAGCATATTTCAGTCTGATGCAATGCATTCAAATGCTCGAACATCAGCATATTTCAATATCATACATTTATTTATTTATTTGGGGGTTTATGTCGCTTTCAACTCTGTACAGATCATATCACGATGGGTAGTTGGAAGGGCAGAGGAAACCAGTACATAGAGTTTGCTAGGGTTCTGTACTGTAAACTGCCGACCAACGGCAAGCAACTACCAGCTTTCCCACTTGAGGCCGTTCCGAATCGAACCCCGGCCTCAGGGGTGGGAGGCGTGAGTGTTACCACCATGGCCCCCTTTGAATATCATACAATACATTGGTACACTTCTACAAAAATAGTTCAATACAACACAAAACAATTATACAATTACATATAAACACATTTAAATAAGATACAATACAATAACATGTATATATAAACATTTATTATCGACCACAGGCCGTATTAGACTTGTATGTAGGGGGATATACGGAGCTAGATAAATTTTTTTTTGTATACAGCAGCACCCCCTTACCATGGATAATTTGTGTCAATAACTTCCGATTTTTCCCTAATATCACGGAAACTATGTATCCTATATCATTAAAAAGTAATGTTTACAGTGCTTCAATAAAAAATTCAATACAGAAATGGTTGAGAAATTGCAGGTAAAAGATTGAGATATTTATATTAACTGGTGAACATGATTTTTGACAGCCTCTTTTCACAATCTCTCTTTAAATATTGATTTTTTTTTATCTCATAAATCATACAAAATTGTGAATAATAAAAGTAAACCATCCATCATTAGACATATACAGAAAAATATATAGCACTCATCAAGATTAATAATTTAATACTAGTGAAGATTACAAATATTTCACTCATGAAGATTAACAATATAATACTTATATCATATTGTTATCTTCATTTGTGATATATTCTTTTGTATATCTCATTTGGGAAGTTTTCCCATTATATCAAAATGATACAATACAACGGTATGCTATTTCAATAGGCATACTTCAATGTGATTTAATTCATTGGTACACTTTTCCCATCAACATATTGGGGGCCACGGTGGCAGAGTGGTAACACTCTTGCCTCCCACCTCTGAGGTCGGGGTTCAGTTCCCTACCTCAAGTGGGAAAGCTGGTAGTTACTTGCCGTTGGTCAGCAGTTTACAGTACAGAACCTTGACTAACTGTATGTACTGGTTTCCTCTGTCCTTCCAACTACCCGTCGTGATATGACCTGTACAGTGTTGAAAGCGACTTAAAACCCAAAATAAATAAATAAATTCAATCAACATATATTTTAATATGAGGAATTACATTGATACACTTGTACCTCAGCATATGTCAATGTAATACAAGGCATTGATGCACTTATATGTCAGCATATTTCAGTGTGGTACAACAGATACACTTATATATACGTGTATAGAAGTTTAACCTCTTTTTGCTTAAATATTTTTGAAGACCTTGATATCACGACGGGTAGTTTTAATGGCAGAGGAAACCCAGTGTATACCAGTTGGTTAATGATTTTGTCTTGTAAGCATACCTCGTATTAATAACATTGTCTTGCACAGGTTTGACACCCAGGATCTAAGCAAGCTTTTTTAATTATCTCAGATTGATATTCAGTGCTTTAACTTGATTATACATCATTGTCGGGTTATTATTGGATGCGTAAAGTGGAAGGGTATTTTTCTGGCACCAAAAAAGGAACAGATTTTCAGGAAAAGTTAGGGGTTACATAGCAACAGCTTTTCTATTATTTAATTTTTATTCTATTTTAAGAAAACCCTGTCTCAACTATCCAGCATGTTTGAACGTCTGAAGATTGTAGCCTCTCACTTCAGGAACCCAGTTCTGCTGATGCTGTGCCTTGCCGGGGCCATAAGAAACGGGGCCGGACTGGTGTGGGTTTATAACATAGTGCTGTTCTTTAATGAATACCATCCGGAAGTCAATGTGAGTAATGTGACAGAGATGACAACTATTTTAGAAAATAATGTGAATTTTGCTCATAGCTAGAATTTCTTATGATCCTTTGTATCTTTCCATGACACATTTTTTCTTACAAATTCATCCGACATTTTTGTGTTTGTCAGGCATGTTGTAACATCATCAAAGCGTGATCTTAGCCATTCATATTGTGTGAAACTAGGGCATCTCTCCCTTCAGCTTTATTCAAACTGTGTTAAAACCTAACTACAGAGGTCTACAAGCATTCAGTTCTCTTTCAAATATGATACTAAACATACTAACATCATATGCATGACAAGTGCATTAACATTCACGCCCATTTTAAACAAGGACAATTGCTGTGTACAAAGGTGCTTTGTTTGATTTTTCTATTGAATAATGAAATGACAAAAGGTGTGTTAGAAATCAAAGAAACAAAATCAATATTGAACTGAATATAGATGATTCCTTTCCTAGTTTTACAGTGTGAAGACCAGACCAAAGTATTTCTACTTGCAGCACCCGACAGTATTTCAAAGAAAAAGAAAATGTTTAAATGGATTCTGGTTTTTATAGCTTCTTCCAAACATAGCACTGTTTGCAACCTTACCAGTTTATTTCCCCAGTGGTTATTGCAAAAATAAGGATATTCATGTTTCATAAATTGTTTGAAGCTGCCCAGATCTATATATACTTGCATTACATTTGCAGTAATAACAATTACACAAAGAAAATGAAGATATTGTTATGGTGAAGTTTCATATATATCATAAAGTACTGTTCTTTGGTACAGTATACAGTTCCATTTAATGTCAAACACCGTCTGTGTTCATTTGTGAGCTAAGATCACATATAAATGAGTAAATATTAATATGATGTTCAAATGTTTATACCCTAGAATACTATTTAAAGGCTTTTAAAGTATTAGGTTCTTTTTCTTTCAATAGGTGGAAGCCTGGATGTCCTGGATACCTCTGATCTTTGGGTCAGCAGGTGCATTCGGCGGAGGTTACATCTCAGACAAACTGGCTTCAGATAAAGGTGTCAAAGGAAGGCTAATCATCCTTATCTGCTGCTGTGTAAGTCAAAATGAGTTTCTTAGGCTTCACACGTTTGTAGACCAGTGTTAAAACGTATGTATGATTACCTCAGAGTGCCCGATCAGACAGACTGTAAGGTAGCCATCTGCATATGACAGACTGTAAGGTAGCTATTTCACATTTTTAAGCAATCTGATTGTAAACCTCCTCTCCGAATGAAAAAATGAGTAGATCAGGGGATATTAATCCCAAATGAGGAGTGGAGTTTACCATAACTTTTCCAAAACACATTATGACTAGTGATCAAAACCTTCTGAATGGTTCTTGAAAATAGTGTGATTAGTTCAAGATCCATCTGAATTATTCCCTAGAAAAAAACGTTCTTCCTGAATAGGTTACGGGCATAAAACAAGCCATATGACTGAAACGATCAACTTAAGATAAAAAAGCTTGCTACACTGATGTTAAGATAGCTTTAAGATTGAGTTCCTAAATGGAAACTCTGATAAGGACTATAGATGATTAGAGTTTGAACCACTCTCCAATTGGATTTCTAGTGCTTCCAAAAGTTTAAATGCTGGTTCCAAATGGCCCTGAATGTTAGTAATGTGGTTTGCAATCCTCCCAAATGAAAAGAACAACCTCTAGAAGGCTCCTGACAGTTAATTTTTTAGGATCGTTAGGCATTCTGGGAATGGATGTGGGACAGGCCTCTAAGTCGCTAGAACCACAAAGACATAAAAAAGGAAAAACCAGAATCCACAGACATAGCAAGTTAACAGCAGAGATGCCAGACAGACAAGAAGACTAAGGGGAGTAGGCTCATTCCACAAAGTTGGACCTTCATTTGTAAAGCTGTCACTGAATTGCTTCCTTGATTTATGCACTGAAGACATGAAATGTGGAAACTTTAGGTACTCTCTGTCAGGTTTACTGCCTCTGCTGTTGTAGGTGTTTGGTGCTTGACTTAAGGTAGGAGCTGAAATATTTTGGAGAACTGGTATGAAGGTACAACAGAGTCAGAATTTGAAAATGAAATTGGTTAACCTAAGGTTACTGGTGGGGTACCAAGGTACCCCCAAACAGGAAAACACTTAGAGAGACTAATTAGAAACTAAAACATCTCTGATAGTTTATAGGTGAAAATATAACATATATGGTTAGCTGGACCGGGATCCCCTTGTTTTTTTAATACTATTGGACTGTGTCGCATCACTCACATGTCAGTGTAAAGAAGGTTGTATATCTGCAAAATGTGCATGAGTACTACTTACACAAGGTTTTTCATCCAATCATGTTAGCATACAGTCCCTTCTTTAATCTCATATGTCTTATTAATAGCAAGATATTTATCAAGTAGAATGCATTTAATGTTGTAGTGTGTTTTCCCTATGTGATACTTGATTTGCAGAAAATTTGGTTCAGGTTTTTTTGGTTATGTTTGATATATATATATAAATATATATCTTTCTATGTGCAAAATTAGATATTTAAGTAGTGTGTGCCTCAATTCTCGTGTTTGTAACAATCCATAACAGAAATACTTTAAGGGTTAGCCGTAGCATTTACATATGTGAAATTGTCAAAAAAAAGTATGAGTCTAAGCATGATTGGTATATGATTAGTGTTATCAAAAACATTTATAATGACTGACATTACAGACAAGCTAAAAATTTTCTCTTTAAATTGTAGATGTCTTTGAAATAAACTGAAACGACAAACATTATTCAGACCAAAATAAAAAAGGTTTGATACTGTTACAGGAAACTCATTCAGATTCACATGTCAAAGGTGTTTGGGATAAGGAGTATAATGGAACCATTTATTTTGCACATGGGTCAAGCAGTAGCAGAGGTGTCGTGTTAGTAATGCCAAGAATATTGAATATAAATATTATTATTGTATCTACTGAGACAGATGCTGAAGGAAGGATTTTAGCTATAAACTGTTTAATAGAAAAAAATCCTGTAGTAATTATAAATGTATACGCCCCTACAAAAGATAATAAACACTTGCAGATGTCATTCTTGACAGAGCTAAAACAAATGGTAGATAAATACAGCGATAAACCGCTTATTATTGGGGGATATTTATAGAGACAAAACCCAAGATATGATGTTAAGGTCAAAAGCCAAATTTAGTGAGGAGGGTGAAAAAAATTCAAAATATTTTCTAAACATGGAGAAACAAAATTACACTAATAAATATATGAAATCAATCATTAATTCAGATGGCTCGATAGTTAATAACCCTAGGGAAATTCTTGAAGAACAAGCTAACTTTTTCCAAAAAGTATATACAAGTGTTACAAGGCCAGATGATGAAATAAAGCACTTACATAGAGAATTCCTTGAAAATAATCAAATACCAAAGCTTAGCCCTGAAGAAAAGGCTGAATAAAGTCAACCAATTACCATTAAGGAAATATCCAAGGCACTTAAGGAAATGGCAAATGACAAAACACCAGGATTAGATGGCTTGACCACAAATTTTTACAAATTCTTTTGGCCAGACATTAAAGATATCTTGTTTGACAGTTACATTTCTTCCTTTGAACACGGAGAACTTAGTAGTGGACAAAGAATAGGTGTTCTGTCATTGATACCTAAAAAGACAAAGATCTCAGATATCTTAAATCTTGGAGACCAGTCTTTCTTTTGGCAACAGACTATACAATATTAGCCAAAACTTTAGCCTTAAGATTACAGAAAATAATTAAAAAGCTGATAAACCCAGATCAAGTAGGCTATATTAAAGGTCAATATATCAGCCAAAATGTTAGAACAATAGAAGACATTATGATTTATGCAGAGAAATGCAACATACCTGGACTATTAGTATTAATAGACTTCTAAAAAACATTTGATATGGTCGAGTGGCCTTTCTTGTTTGACACTTTGAAACAGTTTAATTTTGATCCCACTTACATAGCATGGATCAAGCTACTCTATACCAGTATAT
Organism: Sabellastarte sp. h YS-2021; assembly: GCA_964017235.1. Classification (NCBI taxonomy): domain Eukaryota; kingdom Metazoa; phylum Annelida; class Polychaeta; order Sabellida; family Sabellidae; genus Sabellastarte; species Sabellastarte sp. h YS-2021. The sequence goes on along the minus strand of OZ024935.1, from coordinate 79,090,963 downwards.
GTTCCTGCACCATAAACAGTGGCTATTTATCTAAACGTTTTAATTTATCAAGAGGGATTAGACAGGGTTGCCCAATTTCAGCCTTGCTATTTATTCTTGTTGCTGAGGTGTTATCAGTTCAGTTAAGAGCAAACAATGAAATCAAGTTGACTAAAATAAATGATTTTGAATATAGAATTGTGCAATTAGCTGATGACACAACTATATTTGTGAAGGACGTCAACTCTTTTGAATTGTCAATTAATGCTTTTTTGAATTTGAAAAGGATAGCAAAAATGTGAAATAATTGAATTGGGGCCAATAAAACTTTTGCAGTCTGATATCCCAGAACACTTACATAAGATAAAAGTAAATAAAGGGCCTTTTAAAACTTTAGGGATATGGTTTGCAAAAGATCATAAATAATGTGAAGAACTTAATTATGGTGAACGTCTGAAAAAAAATAAATTGCATTTTACAAATATGGAGGCAAAGGAATCTTTCTTGGAAAGGACGTATTATGATAGTTAAAGCATTTCATACTATCACAAGTCATACACCTATTTAGTATGACATATACCCCAGTAAACTTTTTTAGAGCAGATAGATAAGATTATTTTTAGTTTCTTATGGAGTGATAGAACACCTCAAGTAAGAAGAGAAACAACAATTTCTAAAATAGAGGATGGTGGCCTTAGAATGCCAGATATTTTTTTCATTTCACATTGCACAAAAAATTAATTAAGTAAAAAATATAATCATAGAAGATGGCAAATGTCTTTATCTGTCATTGGGTGGGATAAAAAACAGCTGTCAGATCATAAATTAACAGAAAAGGGGCTAAATAAAATTGTAAATATAAATTTTCATTATCAGAGCTTGAAATGTTTGTTTAATTTCAAATCAAAATATCCCGAAAATATTCAGGATATACTTAATGAATACATCTTCTTTAATAGATATATAACAATCGATGATAACATGATTCAACCCAGAGACTTAGTCCTGACTGAAAGCTCTTTAAAATTTAGAATGATAGACCCTTTAAGTCAAAACAAAGTTATGACTTGTGAGGAATTACACTCGCAGCCTAGCTGGAATACCAATATCCTACATATCAATTCTCTTTTAACTGCAATACCAAAATGTTGGAAAGATAAGATAAATAGTGATGTGATTGAATTTCAAGGAAGGCCATGTTTTGGTTTAGTGATAAGCAAACAAATAATGCCAATTACAAAGGTGACAAGTAGGAAAGTATATTGGGATGTAGTAAATGAAAAAAATAAGAGGCCCACTGTATTAGAAACCTAGATAGATTTATTTCCTTTCCTTGAAAATGTAAATTGGAGTTCTGTATACAGTCTAGTGTATAAGATCTCTGGAGAACTATATTTACAGTCATTTCAGTACAAGTTTATAAATCGATCACTTAATTGCAGACACAATTTATACAAATGGAATAAAATTCCCTGTAATAAATGTCTTTATTGTCCTAACATTGACACTCTAGAACATCACTTCTGCTACTGCTCCGTTTCAGAAAAGTTCTGGTGTGAAATAAATGGTTGGCTTTATAATATAATTTCTGTAAAAATCAATCTCTCAGTGTGTGAAATTCTGTTTGGTATAATGAACTTCTCATATGGTGAACATAGTGTTTTTTATGTAATGAATTTGATAATATTGCTTGTAAAATGGTTCCTGAATAGATGTAAATCTAATGGCAAACTTATTATACTTTCGGATTTTTTGAAAATGTTTAAGGATAAACTAGAAAGTATTAGAATGTGTCACATGCTTAATAATGATTTAGAAAATTTTAACGAAAAATTTGGAATATTATATGATAAATTTCTTGTATAGAATTCTGGTTCTTGAGATAGATAATGGTAGTTTGTGTATGGTTAAAAGATAATGGAACTAAATGTTTTTGTGTCATCTAAATGGCTATATGGCTAGAAAAGATTTTTTTTCTTAGATATTGTATTATAGATAGGTTTGTTAGTTTAGCTACTGTATAACACTAAAATGTGCAAACATAGATTAAATGAGGCAATAAAAAAATTAAAAAGGCTGTAATAGAGTCAAGAATTTTGTCTTATGATCAACCTGCCATGAATCAATGTACTAGAAACTCAACAGTACAAACTTACTGTCTTATTTCCCACAAGTGAATGACTGACTGAGGGTGATTGGGTATCCATTTAATTGAAATGTCTTCTACTTTTATTTTCTCTTGATCATAACTTTTAAGTTATTGGGAATTGAGTTTTTTTCATTAATACGTCATCCAGCTACTTTTTAATGTAGATGGTCTTTTACTACATGATGTATAAACATACATTTAAAATTTAATGGGGCTTTAGTTTTCACTGTTTGGGGCAATTAGCTGAATTGCTTTTGAAATTAATACACACTGAATATTTTATCTTGTGCAGTATACTTCTTGAATTTCAGTTTATTACAGTTCCATTTCAAATCGGCACACTGTACCTGCCTCCTGATTGGTGCTGGATCAGTCACATGGTTGCGTTTCTCCTCGGAGAAGCATGGCTAGGGGTAAGCAAACTAGTTGTGTTATGTGTTGTACAGTTGAAGTCTTTTTGATTGCATTGCTATGGAACAGAGACATACTGCAACTGATATCACTTTTCTACTTTCTACAGTTATTGTCAGGTTCAGCCAACTTTAAAATGTGGGGATTACTCGAGATAGACTCAGCAAATACTTCACAGTTGGCATACTTAAAATTTGATCAGTCATGTCCTTGTCGTTGCATAGTTCGGTGTGCTGTCTGGTTTTGCTTTTTCATTCACTAGTCATGTTCAATCGGTCTGTAAGTAAAGTTTCATTTTTCTGAGGGACATTAGACAGAACAGCTAATACCTCTCTCAGGAAGCTGCCATCATGGCAGCAAATGCTTTGGCCAGTAACTAACTATTGCAAAGCTCTCTTTCAAAGTTTATCACGATAGAATCTCCAGAAGTTGCAGTGCATCAAGAATATTCTTGCCAGGGTTGTTACCAACAGTACTAATTTTTTTGCATGTGGCACCTATCCTGAGAAGTGTTCATTGGCCCCCTTTTGAATATTGCTCCATTCTCAAAACTGCTACATTGGTGTATAAATACATAAATGCACACTGGCTATCCTAAGTTTCTCAGTTCATATTTAACAATGTATATCTCTTCTTATAATACGAGGTAAAATAGATCTGTAAGATTATTTCCACAGGTCTTAATATTTTATTCTTCTATACATCAATCAAATAAAAATTTTGACAGTAGTCTTGCTTATGGTACATCTACTATATGGAATGACGGGCCTGTTACTCCGATTGCCTGCCACTTTGACAAAATTCAGATCAAAATTAAAAGCTTACTTGTTTTAAAAAAGCTTATCCGCCTTAGTTTTTTACCCCACAGCCCTCAAAGGCTGTCAGGGTATTGTTTTCATCCATGGTGTCTGGATGGGTGGGTGGGCGGGTTGTGGGAAAAGTTTGTCCAGCCTGTACATTTGTTAAGGGTTTGTAGGTGTGCAACGTCATGGTGTGACCTTGATTTGACCTTTGGTTTTGCTGTAGTTACCTTGACCTATAAAATCTTGTCCGGGCTATATCTCGGAAACCATAGGGTGTCGGAAGTTGATACTTGGTAGGGACAGTGGTTGGGGGTGTAGGTGTGCAACGTCATGGTGTGACTTTGATTTGATCTTTGACGTTACCGTAGTGACCTTGACCTATAAAATCTTGTCTGGGCTATATCTCAGAAACCATAAGGTGTAGGAAATGTGATATTTGGTAAGGACATTGGTTAGATGTGGTAGGTGTGCAGCATCATGGAGTGACCTTGATTTGACCTTTGACCTTGCTGTAGTGGCCTTGACCTATAAAATCTTGTCCAGGGTATATCTCGGCAACCATAAGGTGTAAAAAGTTGATACTTGGTAGGGAAATTGGTTAGGTGGTATATGTGTGCAAAGTCATGGCGTGACCTTAATTTGACCTTTGACCTTGCTGTAGTAACCTTGACCTATAAAATCTTGTCCAGGCTATATCTTGGAAACTGTAAGGTGTAGGAAGTTGATACTGGGTAGGGACATTGGCTAGGGTGTGTGGATGTAAATCGTCATGATGGGTCCTTGATTTGACCTCTGACCTTGCCGTAGTGACCTTGACCTATAAAATCTTATCTGGGCTATATCTCAGAAACTATAAGGTGTAGAAAGTTGATACTGGGTAGGGACATTGGCTAGGGTGTGTGGATGTAAATCGTCATGATGGGTCCTTGATTTGACCTCTGACCTTGCCGTAGTGACCTTGACCTATAAAATCTTGTCTGGGCTATATCTCAGAAACCATAAGGTGTAGGAAGTTGATATTTGGTAGGGACATTGGTCAGGGGTTATAGGTATGCAACGTCACATGTGACCTGGATTTGACCTTTGATCTTGCATATCTGATGCTATTTTATCTCTCTACAGGGATATCTGATACTATTTTATCTCTCTTATATCTATATTGTATCTTTTTACTAGAATCTTGGCTGTTGCACCTTTGTGTATCTTTTGATGTAGATTAAGCACTGTTAAAGTCATATTACACTTCATTAAGGGTTTTACTTTTGCAACTTCCCATTGTAACAGATGGTATTTCATCAAGTGAGCCACAGGTTTTGCCCCAACACCACACACAAGGATGCATTGCCACATCTGTATGTATGAGTAATATTCAAAACATTCAAACCATAATTCGACCATACAAAACAAATATTAAAATGGGAAAGCATTTAAATGTTCACACAAATGTACGAGGTCACTTTGGTATGGTTAAACAATATTGAAAACATGCAAATCATAATTCAACTGTGCGAAATGTACATGTATAACTGTCTTACAGCTGCTAGGACAAACAGACTGGAAGGATCTTAATCTTTTGAACCCAATAGCATTTCTGTTGGTTGCGGATTGACGGATCGGCGCCAATTTTGAATCCTGATTTGATTTCACCTATAATATATCATCCGGGAATATCTTGGCAACCATAAGGATATGGATTGCTGCAACCGATTATTATATGTACTTTTACATAATTGTGATATATCCATTAACAGCTATTCTCCAGTTAATAAATTTTACAGCTTCATAATCTTTAGTTTACTGAATTGTCTTGTTTTAATTCTTAGTCTTTACATGCAGTTTTTTTTCTCTTAGATGCTATTTTCTCTACTTAAACATTATTTGGATACTGACAGTGCTCTGAAAGTATCCCATTCTGTGTACTGTTTAACTACTTCTATATCTAATGGTGTTGAAAACTATTTACTCAGGCTGTGGGGTACGGGCATCTCTGATGCTATTTTCTGTCTTGGTTCTCTCTGTTGTGGCTTACTTTTTACACCCCATGATATATATCAAATCAGACTCTGTTTTTGACTTGTGTGCCTTAGAGTCTAATTTCTGCAGAAATTAAGCAATTTAGAAAAGTTCAAAAAGTTCATGCAGCATCATTTTGCTGAAGATTGAACCAGTAAGGTTGATGAGAAAATATAAGTCATACAAGTAAGACTAAGCTTTATAGGGATGTTTCGGAAGCACATTTTATGACAGTTTAACTGGGGCATAATGTGAGTGTTCCACTGGAGCCGACCCTATAACAGACCCTATGACTCTAGGGTCAGTTGTGAATGTGGTAGAAATGTAGAAAAAAGGTTCGAAAAAGCATAGTCGGTTAAAAAGCCACTCATTTATCACTGCAAAGATGACAGCTATACATCAAGTTGAACTGGTTGACAAGTTTAGGGTCCTTTTGTTTTTTATTGAGTTAAATATGTTATTTTACACCATTATTTCTAGACAAAGAAGACAACAGAACCCTGCACAGCCCCAGCCCCCCCACAAAGAAGGAGGAAGCCAACAAAATCCATGGGTTATACCTTGGATACTTCAACAAGAGGAGAGAGGATGCTACAGAGGAACTAATAACAACTGACATACCAGGTTACCAGAATTTCATCAGGATACCACCTGTCTTTTGTGACCTAATTGAAGAATGAATTTACAACCGCCTCAAGAAGTCACACACAAATTTCACGAAGCTACTAGAAGTTGGATTGATATTGGCAGTTAAATTAGCCGCCTGTCCACAGGAGAAAGCTACACTTAACTGCAAATACCACTGGAGGGTTGGCAGAGCTACCACTTGCAAATTTTTCCCAAAGGTGTGCAAAGCCATCCTTGAAGAATTTCAGCAGGAATATTTGATCTGTTCAACAGATCCTGAAGAATGGAGAGGAACGGAGGAGAAATTTACAAATAGATTGTATGTCCTGCATGCTGTTGGTGCACTAGATTGCAAACATATTGCTATGAAGAAGTCAGGCAGTGAATATTTCAACTACAAGGGTCACTTTTTTCCCTGGTAATGCTAGTCCTGGTCGATGCAGAGTACAAATTCCTGTGGGTGGATGTGGGGTTAAGTGTTTCTTCATCTGATGCACAGATCTTCAACCATAGCAAGCTCAGAAGAAAGATTGAGAATGGCACCTTGGTGCTTCACCACCAGAACCACTTGGACTTGGAGGGCCAAATGTCCACTAGTTCCTGTTGGGTGACAATGCTTTTGCCCTCATGCCTTGGATGATCAAGTCCTATAGCAGAAAACAACTGACCAGGGAGGAAAGAATAGTCAACTACAGGATATCCAGGGGCAGGAGGGTGGTCGAGAATGCCTTTGGAATATTAGTGGGCAAATTCAGGGTACTACTGACCACCATAGAGCAAAGGCCAGAGGTTGTGAGGGACATTGTGTTAACATGTGTGGTGCTACACAACATGCTGAGAAGATATCAGGGTTGAGCAGACAGGCCATCCATCCCAGCAGATGACATACAACTCCCCACAGGCTGACCAGGCAGCCAATGGACTTAATGAGAACTTCAGAAACCCATCGAGGGAGGCTAAACATCATTGAGACCTACTAAAAGATTACTTCAACAACCTAGGGCACTGGCTCGGCAGGAGGAAAGGATTTAAGAAGACTGGGAGGACAACTAGCTAGCATCTATCAGTCCTTTTCAGGACTACCTAGCTATTCCAAGAACTTTTATTTTGATATTCTTGCAAAAACCTTAAACCAATTTCAAACCCATTTTGAACCGAATACCAACAGAATTACAACAAAATCCAAACACATTTTTAACCATTATTCAGTCCTTTCAAAAGACTCAAAATAAAGATTTGAACCCAAGTCCCCTAATGTGAAACATGAAACACCAATCCATTTTATTTAAAGTTTTATAATTTTATAATGTTTTGGCTTTTTGTTCAAACAGAAACTTTTTTTAAACATAATTTTGAAGAAATTTCTTACTGAAGTAATTCTTTATTTCCGAGATATTTTAAAAAGAAATATTATTTTCAAATTAATCCCAAAAAGGTTGAACCAGTAAGGTTGATGAGAAAATATAAGTCATACCAGTAAGACTAAGCTTTATAGGGATGTTTCGGAAGCACATTTTATGACAGTTGAACTGGGGCATAATGTGAGTGTTCCACTGGAGCCGACCCTATAACAGACCCTATGACTCTAGGGTCAGTTGTGAATGTGGTAGAAATGTAGAAAAAAGGTTCGAAAAAGCATAGTCGGTTAAAAAGCCACTCATTTATCACTGCAAAGATGACAGCTATACATCAAGTTGAACTGGTTGACAAGTTTAGGGTCCTTTTGTTTTTTATTGAGTTAAATATGTTATTTTACACCATTATTTCTAGACAAAGAAGACAACAGAACCCTGCACAGCCCCAGCCCCCACCACAAAGAAGGAGGAAGCCAACAAAATCCATGGGTTATACCTTGGATACTTCAACAAGAGGAGAGAGGATGCTACAGAGGAACTAATAACAACTGGCATACCAGGTTACCAGAATTTCATCAGGATACCACCTGTCTTTTGTGACCTAATTGAAGAATGAATTTACAACCGCCTCAAGAAGTCACACACAAATTTCACGAAGCCACTAGAAGTTGGATTGATATTGGCAGTTAAATTAGCCGCCTGTCCACAGGAGAAAGCTACACTTAACTGCAAGTACCACTGGAGGGTTGGCAGAGCTACCACTTGCAAATTTTTCCCAAAGGTGTGCAAAGCCATCCTTGAAGAATTTCAGCAGGATTATTTGATCTGTTCAACAGATCCTGAAGAATGGAGAGGAACGGAGGAGAAATTTACAAATAGATTGTATGTCCTGCATGCTGTTGGTGCACTAGATTGCAAACATATTGCTATGAAGAAGTCAGGCAGTGAATATTTCAACTACAAGGGTCACTTTTTTCCCTGGTAATGCTAGTCCTGGTCGATGCAGAGTACAAATTCCTGTGGGTGGATGTGGGGTTAAGTGTTTCTTCATCTGATGCACAGATCTTCAACCATAGCAAGCTCAGAAGAAAGATTGAGAATGGCACCTTGGTGCTTCACCACCAGAACCACTTGGACTTGGAGGGCCAAATGTCCACTAGTTCCTGTTGGGTGACAATGCTTTTGCCCTCATGCCTTGGATGATCAAGTCCTATAGCAGAAAACAACTGACCAGGGAGGAAAGAATAGTCAACTACAGGATATCCAGGGGCAGGAGGGTGGTCGAGAATGCCTTTGGAATATTAGTGGGCAAATTCAGGGTACTACTGACCACCATAGAGCAAAGGCCAGAGGTTGTGAGGGACATTGTGTTAACATGTGTGGTGCTACACAACATGCTGAGAAGATATCAGGGTTGAGCAGACAGGCCATCCATCCCAGCAGATGACATACAACTCCCCACAGGCTGACCAGGCAGCCAATGGACTTAATGAGAACTTCAGAAACCCATCGAGGGAGGCTAAACATCATTGAGACCTACTAAAAGATTACTTCAACAACCTAGGGCACTGGCTCGGCAGGAGGAAAGGATTTAAGAAGACTGGGAGGACAACTAGCTAGCATCTATCAGTCCTTTTCAGGACTACCTAGCTATTCCAAGAACTTTTATTTTGATATTCTTGCAAAAACCTTAAACCAATTTCAAACCCATTTTGAACCGAATACCAACAGAATTACAACAAAATCCAAACACATTTTTAACCATTATTCAGTCCTTTCAAAAGACTCAAAATAAAGATTTGAACCCAAGTCCCCTAATGTGAAACATGAAACACCAATCCATTTTATTTAAAGTTTTATAATTTTATAATGTTTTGGCTTTTTGTTCAAACAGAAACTTTTTTTAAACATAATTTTGAAGAAATTTCTTACTGAAGTAATTCTTTATTTCCGAGATATTTTAAAAAGAAATATTATTTTCAAATTAATCCCAAAAAGGTTGAACCAGTAAGGTTGATGAGAAAATATAAGTCATACCAGTAAGACTAAGCTTTATAGGGATGTTTCGGAAGCACATTTTATGACAGTTGAACTGGGGCATAATGTGAGTGTTCCACTGGAGCCGACCCTATAACAGACCCTATGACTCTAGGGTCAGTTGTGAATGTGGTAGAAATGTAGAAAAAAGGTTCGAAAAAGCATAGTCGGTTAAAAAGCCACTCATTTATCACTGCAAAGATGACAGCTATACATCAAGTTGAACTGGTTGACAAGTTTAGGGTCCTTTTGTTTTTTATTGAGTTAAATATGTTATTTTACACCATTATTTCTAGACAAAGAAGACAACAGAACCCTGCACAGCCCCAGCCCCCACCACAATGAAGGAGGAAGCCAACAAAATCCATGGGTTATACCTTGGATACTTCAACAAGAGGAGAGAGGATGCTACAGAGGAACTAATAACAACTGGCATACCAGGTTACCAGAATTTCATCAGGATACCACCTGTCTTTTGTGACCTAATTGAAGAATGAATTTACAACCGCCTCAAGAAGTCACACACAAATTTCACGAAGCCACTAGAAGTTGGATTGATATTGGCAGTTAAATTAGCCGCCTGTCCACAGGAGAAAGCTACACTTAACTGCAAGTACCACTGGAGGGTTGGCAGAGCTACCACTTGCAAATTTTTCCCAAAGGTGTGCAAAGCCATCCTTGAAGAATTTCAGCAGGATTATTTGATCTGTTCAACAGATCCTGAAGAATGGAGAGGAACGGAGGAGAAATTTACAAATAGATTGTATGTCCTGCATGCTGTTGGTGCACTAGATTGCAAACATATTGCTATGAAGAAGTCAGGCAGTGAATATTTCAACTACAAGGGTCACTTTTTTCCCTGGTAATGCTAGTCCTGGTCGATGCAGAGTACAAATTCCTGTGGGTGGATGTGGGGTTAAGTGTTTCTTCATCTGATGCACAGATCTTCAACCATAGCAAGCTCAGAAGAAAGATTGAGAATGGCACCTTGGTGCTTCACCACCAGAACCACTTGGACTTGGAGGGCCAAATGTCCACTAGTTCCTGTTGGGTGACAATGCTTTTGCCCTCATGCCTTGGATGATCAAGTCCTATAGCAGAAAACAACTGACCAGGGAGGAAAGAATAGTCAACTACAGGATATCCAGGGGCAGGAGGGTGGTCGAGAATGCCTTTGGAATATTAGTGGGCAAATTCAGGGTACTACTGACCACCATAGAGCAAAGGCCAGAGGTTGTGAGGGACATTGTGTTAACATGTGTGGTGCTACACAACATGCTGAGAAGATATCAGGGTTGAGCAGACAGGCCATCCATCCCAGCAGATGACATACAACTCCCCACAGGCTGACCAGGCAGCCAATGGACTTAATGAGAACTTCAGAAACCCATCGAGGGAGGCTAAACATCATTGAGACCTACTAAAAGATTACTTCAACAACCTAGGGCACTGGCTCGGCAGGAGGAAAGGATTTAAGAAGACTGGGAGGACAACTAGCTAGCATCTATCAGTCCTTTTCAGGACTACCTAGCTATTCCAAGAACTTTTATTTTGATATTCTTGCAAAAACCTTAAACCAATTTCAAACCCATTTTGAACCGAATACCAACAGAATTACAACAAAATCCAAACACATTTTTAACCATTATTCAGTCCTTTCAAAAGACTCAAAATAAAGATTTGAACCCAAGTCCCCTAATGTGAAACATGAAACACCAATCCATTTTATTTAAAGTTTTATAATTTTATAATGTTTTGGCTTTTTGTTCAAACAGAAACTTTTTTTAAACATAATTTTGAAGAAATTTCTTACTGAAGTAATTCTTTATTTCCGAGATATTTTAAAAAGAAATATTATTTTCAAATTAATCCCAAAAAGGTTGAACCAGTAAGGTTGATGAGAAAATATAAGTCATACCAGTAAGACTAAGCTTTATAGGGATGTTTCGGAAGCACATTTTATGACAGTTGAACTGGGGCATAATGTGAGTGTTCCACTGGAGCCGACCCTATAACAGACCCTATGACTCTAGGGTCAGTTGTGAATGTGGTAGAAATGTAGAAAAAAGGTTCGAAAAAGCATAGTCGGTTAAAAAGCCACTCATTTATCACTGCAAAGATGACAGCTATACATCAAGTTGAACTGGTTGACAAGTTTAGGGTCCTTTTGTTTTTTATTGAGTTAAATATGTTATTTTACACCATTATTTCTAGACAAAGAAGACAACAGAACCCTGCACAGCCCCAGCCCCCACCACAAAGAAGGAGGAAGCCAACAAAATCCATGGGTTATACCTTGGATACTTCAACAAGAGGAGAGAGGATGCTACAGAGGAACTAATAACAACTGGCATACCAGGTTACCAGAATTTCATCAGGATACCACCTGTCTTTTGTGACCTAATTGAAGAATGAATTTACAACCGCCTCAAGAAGTCACACACAAATTTCACGAAGCCACTAGAAGTTGGATTGATATTGGCAGTTAAATTAGCCGCCTGTCCACAGGAGAAAGCTACACTTAACTGCAAGTACCACTGGAGGGTTGGCAGAGCTACCACTTGCAAATTTTTCCCAAAGGTGTGCAAAGCCATCCTTGAAGAATTTCAGCAGGATTATTTGATCTGTTCAACAGATCCTGAAGAATGGAGAGGAACGGAGGAGAAATTTACAAATAGATTGTATGTCCTGCATGCTGTTGGTGCACTAGATTGCAAACATATTGCTATGAAGAAGTCAGGCAGTGAATATTTCAACTACAAGGGTCACTTTTTTCCCTGGTAATGCTAGTCCTGGTCGATGCAGAGTACAAATTCCTGTGGGTGGATGTGGGGTTAAGTGTTTCTTCATCTGATGCACAGATCTTCAACCATAGCAAGCTCAGAAGAAAGATTGAGAATGGCACCTTGGTGCTTCACCACCAGAACCACTTGGACTTGGAGGGCCAAATGTCCACTAGTTCCTGTTGGGTGACAATGCTTTTGCCCTCATGCCTTGGATGATCAAGTCCTATAGCAGAAAACAACTGACCAGGGAGGAAAGAATAGTCAACTACAGGATATCCAGGGGCAGGAGGGTGGTCGAGAATGCCTTTGGAATATTAGTGGGCAAATTCAGGGTACTACTGACCACCATAGAGCAAAGGCCAGAGGTTGTGAGGGACATTGTGTTAACATGTGTGGTGCTACACAACATGCTGAGAAGATATCAGGGTTGAGCAGACAGGCCATCCATCCCAGCAGATGACATACAACTCCCCACAGGCTGACCAGGCAGCCAATGGACTTAATGAGAACTTCAGAAACCCATCGAGGGAGGCTAAACATCATTGAGACCTACTAAAAGATTACTTCAACAACCTAGGGCACTGGCTCGGCAGGAGGAAAGGATTTAAGAAGACTGGGAGGACAACTAGCTAGCATCTATCAGTCCTTTTCAGGACTACCTAGCTATTCCAAGAACTTTTATTTTGATATTCTTGCAAAAACCTTAAACCAATTTCAAACCCATTTTGAACCGAATACCAACAGAATTACAACAAAATCCAAACACATTTTTAACCATTATTCAGTCCTTTCAAAAGACTCAAAATAAAGATTTGAACCCAAGTCCCCTAATGTGAAACATGAAACACCAATCCATTTTATTTACAGTTTTATAATTTTATGTTTTGGCTTTTTGTTCAAACAGAAACTTTTTTTAAACATAATTTTGAAGAAATTTCTTACTGAAGTAATTCTTTATTTCCGAGATATTTTAAAAAGAAATATTATTTTCAAATTAATCCCAAAAAGGTTGAACCAGTAAGGTTGATGAGAAAATATAAGTCATACCAGTAAGACTAAGCTTTATAGGGATGTTTCGGAAGCACATTTTATGACAGTTGAACTGGGGCATAATGTGAGTGTTCCACTGGAGCCGACCCTATAACAGACCCTATGACTCTAGGGTCAGTTGTGAATGTGGTAGAAATGTAGAAAAAAGGTTCGAAAAAGCATAGTCGGTTAAAAAGCCACTCATTTATCACTGCAAAGATGACAGCTATACATCAAGTTGAACTGGTTGACAAGTTTAGGGTCCTTTTGTTTTTTATTGAGTTAAATATGTTATTTTACACCATTATTTCTAGACAAAGAAGACAACAGAACCCTGCACAGCCCCAGCCCCCACCACAAAGAAGGAGGAAGCCAACAAAATCCATGGGTTATACCTTGGATACTTCAACAAGAGGAGAGAGGATGCTACAGAGGAACTAATAACAACTGGCATACCAGGTTACCAGAATTTCATCAGGATACCACCTGTCTTTTGTGACCTAATTGAAGAATGAATTTACAACTGCCTCAAGAAGTCACACACAAATTTCACGAAGCCACTAGAAGTTGGATTGATATTGGCAGTTAAATTAGCCGCCTGTCCACAGGAGAAAGCTACACTTAACTGCAAGTACCACTGGAGGGTTGGCAGAGCTACCACTTGCAAATTTTTCCCAAAGGTGTGCAAAGCCATCCTTGAAGAATTTCAGCAGGATTATTTGATCTGTTCAACAGATCCTGAAGAATGGAGAGGAACGGAGGAGAAATTTACAAATAGATTGTATGTCCTGCATGCTGTTGGTGCACTAGATTGCAAACATATTGCTATGAAGAAGTCAGGCAGTGAATATTTCAACTACAAGGGTCACTTTTTTCCCTGGTAATGCTAGTCCTGGTCGATGCAGAGTACAAATTCCTGTGGGTGGATGTGGGGTTAAGTGTTTCTTCATCTGATGCACAGATCTTCAACCATAGCAAGCTCAGAAGAAAGATTGAGAATGGCACCTTGGTGCTTCACCACCAGAACCACTTGGACTTGGAGGGCCAAATGTCCACTAGTTCCTGTTGGGTGACAATGCTTTTGCCCTCATGCCTTGGATGATCAAGTCCTATAGCAGAAAACAACTGACCAGGGAGGAAAGAATAGTCAACTACAGGATATCCAGGGGCAGGAGGGTGGTCGAGAATGCCTTTGGAATATTAGTGGGCAAATTCAGGGTACTACTGACCACCATAGAGCAAAGGCCAGAGGTTGTGAGGGACATTGTGTTAACATGTGTGGTGCTACACAACATGCTGAGAAGATATCAGGGTGGAGCAGACAGGCCATCCATCCCAGCAGATGACATACAACTCCCCACAGGCTGACCAGGCAGCCAATGGACTTAATGAGAACTTCAGAAACCCATCGAGGGAGGCTAAACATCATTGAGACCTACTAAAAGATTACTTCAACAACCTAGGGCACTGGCTCGGCAGGAGGAAAGGATTTAAGAAGACTGGGAGGACAACTAGCTAGCATCTATCAGTCCTTTTCAGGACTACCTAGCTATTCCAAGAACTTTTATTTTGATATTCTTGCAAAAACCTTAAACCAATTTCAAACCCATTTTGAACCGAATACCAACAGAATTACAACAAAATCCAAACACATTTTTAACCATTATTCAGTCCTTTCAAAAGACTCAAAATAAAGATTTGAACCCAAGTCCCCTAATGTGAAACATGAAACACCAATCCATTTTATTTACAGTTTTATAATTTTATAATGTTTTGGCTTTTTGTTCAAACAGAAACTTTTTTTAAACATAATTTTGAAGAAATTTCTTACTGAAGTAATTCTTTATTTCCGAGATATTTTAAAAAGAAATATTATTTTCAAATTAATCCCAAAAAGGTTGAACCAGTAAGGTTGATGAGAAAATATAAGTCATACCAGTAAGACTAAGCTTTATAGGGATGTTTCGGAAGCACATTTTATGACAGTTGAACTGGGGCATAATGTGAGTGTTCCACTGGAGCCGACCCTATAACAGACCCTATGACTCTAGGGTCAGTTGTGAATGTGGTAGAAATGTAGAAAAAAGGTTCGAAAAAGCATAGTCGGTTAAAAAGCCACTCATTTATCACTGCAAAGATGACAGCTATACATCAAGTTGAACTGGTTGACAAGTTTAGGGTCCTTTTGTTTTTTATTGAGTTAAATATGTTATTTTACACCATTATTTCTAGACAAAGAAGACAACAGAACCCTGCACAGCCCCAGCCCCCACCACAAAGAAGGAGGAAGCCAACAAAATCCATGGGTTATACCTTGGATACTTCAACAAGAGGAGAGAGGATGCTACAGAGGAACTAATAACAACTGGCATACCAGGTTACCAGAATTTCATCAGGATACCACCTGTCTTTTGTGACCTAATTGAAGAATGAATTTACAACCGCCTCAAGAAGTCACACACAAATTTCACGAAGCCACTAGAAGTTGGATTGATATTGGCAGTTAAATTAGCCGCCTGTCCACAGGAGAAAGCTACACTTAACTGCAAGTACCACTGGAGGGTTGGCAGAGCTACCACTTGCAAATTTTTCCCAAAGGTGTGCAAAGCCATCCTTGAAGAATTTCAGCAGGATTATTTGATCTGTTCAACAGATCCTGAAGAATGGAGAGGAACGGAGGAGAAATTTACAAATAGATTGTATGTCCTGCATGCTGTTGGTGCACTAGATTGCAAACATATTGCTATGAAGAAGTCAGGCAGTGAATATTTCAACTACAAGGGTCACTTTTTTCCCTGGTAATGCTAGTCCTGGTCGATGCAGAGTACAAATTCCTGTGGGTGGATGTGGGGTTAAGTGTTTCTTCATCTGATGCACAGATCTTCAACCATAGCAAGCTCAGAAGAAAGATTGAGAATGGCACCTTGGTGCTTCACCACCAGAACCACTTGGACTTGGAGGGCCAAATGTCCACTAGTTCCTGTTGGGTGACAATGCTTTTGCCCTCATGCCTTGGATGATCAAGTCCTATAGCAGAAAACAACTGACCAGGGAGGAAAGAATAGTCAACTACAGGATATCCAGGGGCAAGAGGGTGGTCGAGAATGCCTTTGAAATATTAGTGTGCAAATTCAGGGTACTACTGACCACCATAGAGCAAAGGCCAGAGGTTGTGAGGGACATTGTGTTAACATGTGTGGTGCTACACAACATGCTGAGAAGATATCAGGGTTGAGCAGACAGGCCATCCATCCCAGCAGATGACATACAACTCCCCACAGGCTGACCAGGCAGCCAATGGACTTAATGAGAACTTCAGAAACCCATCGAGGGAGGCTAAACATCATTGAGACCTACTAAAAGATTACTTCAACAACCTAGGGCACTGGCTCGGCAGGAGGAAAGGATTTAAGAAGACTGGGAGGACAACTAGCTAGCATCTATCAGTCCTTTTCAGGACTACCTAGCTATTCCAAGAACTTTTATTTTGATATTCTTGCAAAAACCTTAAACCAATTTCAAACCCATTTTGAACCGAATACCAACAGAATTACAACAAAATCCAAACACATTTTTAACCATTATTCAGTCCTTTCAAAAGACTCAAAATAAAGATTTGAACCCAAGTCCCCTAATGTGAAACATGAAACACCAATCCATTTTATTTACAGTTTTATAATTTTATGTTTTGGCTTTTTGTTCAAACAGAAACTTTTTTTAAACATAATTTTGAAGAAATTTCTTACTGAAGTAATTCTTTATTTCCGAGATATTTTAAAAAGAAATATTATTTTCAAATTAATCCCAAAAAGGTTGAACCAGTAAGGTTGATGAGAAAATATAAGTCATACCAGTAAGACTAAGCTTTATAGGGATGTTTCGGAAGCACATTTTATGACAGTTGAACTGGGGCATAATGTGAGTGTTCCACTGGAGCCGACCCTATAACAGACCCTATGACTCTAGGGTCAGTTGTGAATGTGGTAGAAATGTAGAAAAAAGGTTCGAAAAAGCATAGTCGGTTAAAAAGCCACTCATTTATCACTGCAAAGATGACAGCTATACATCAAGTTGAACTGGTTGACAAGTTTAGGGTCCTTTTGTTTTTTATTGAGTTAAATATGTTATTTTACACCATTATTTCTAGACAAAGAAGACAACAGAACCCTGCACAGACCCAGCCCCCACCACAAAGAAGGAGGAAGCCAACAAAATCCATGGGTTATACCTTGATACTTCAACAAGAGGAGAGAGGATGCTACAGAGGAACTAATAACAACTGGCATACCAGGTTACCAGAATTTCATCAGGATACCACCTGTCTTTTGTGACCTAATTGAAGAATGAATTTACAACCGCCTCAAGAAGTCACACACAAATTTCACGAAGCCACTAGAAGTTGGATTGATATTGGCAGTTAAATTAGCCGCCTGTCCACAGGAGAAAGCTACACTTAACTGCAAGTACCACTGGAGGGTTGGCAGAGCTACCACTTGCAAATTTTTCCCAAAGGTGTGCAAAGCCATCCTTGAAGAATTTCAGCAGGATTATTTGATCTGTTCAACAGATCCTGAAGAATGGAGAGGAACGGAGGAGAAATTTACAAATAGATTGTATGTCTCGCATGCTGTTGGTGCACTAGATTGCAAACATATTGCTATGAAGAAGTCAGGCAGTGAATATTTCAACTACAAGGGTCACTTTTTTCCCTGGTAATGCTAGCCCTGGTCGATGCAGAGTACAAATTCCTGTGGGTGGATGTGGGGTTAAGTGTTTCTTCATCTGATGCACAGATCTTCAACCATAGCAAGCTCAGAAGAAAGATTGAGAATGGCACCTTGGTGCTTCACCACCAGAACCACTTGGACTTGGATGGCCAAATGTCCACTAGTTCCTGTTGGGTGACAATGCTTTTGCCCTCATGCCTTGGATGATCAAGTCCTATAGCAGAAAACCACTGACCAGGGAGGAAAGAATAGTCAACTACAGGATATCCAGGGGCAGGAGGGTGGTCGAGAATGCCTTTGGAATATTAGTGGGCAAATTCAGGGTACTACTGACCACCATAGAGCAAAGGCCAGAGGTTGTGAGGGACATTGTGTTAACATGTGTGGTGCTACACAACATGCTGAGAAGATATCAGGGTGGAGCAGACAGGCCATCCATCCCAGCAGATGACATACAACTCCCCACAGGCTGACCAGGCAGCCAATGGACTTAATGAGAACTTCAGAAACCCATCGAGGGAGGCTAAACATCATTGAGACCTACTAAAAGATTACTTCAACAACCTAGGGCACTGGCTGGGCAGGAGGAAAGGATTTAAGAAGACTGGGAGGACAACTAGCTGGCATCTATCAGTCCTTTTCAGGACTACCTAGCTATTCCAAGAACTTTTATTTTGATATTCTTGCAAAAACCTTAAACCAATTTCAAACCCATTTTCAACCAAATACCAACAGAATTAGAACAAAATCCAAACACGTTTTTAACCATTATTCAGTCCTTTCAAAGACTCAAAATAAAGATTTGAACCCAAGTCCCCTAATGTGAAACATGAAACACCAATCCATTTTATTTACAGTTTTATAATTTTATAATGTTTTAGCTTTTTGTTCAAACAGAAACTTTTTTAAACATAATTTTGAAGAAATTTCTTACTGAAGTAATTCTTTATTTCCAAGATATTTTAAAAAGAAATATTATTTTCAAATTAATCCCAAAAAGTTTATGCAATGATCTGTGAAGATAGTCAGTCAAAATGAAATATCAGTCATCTGGGAAAGAAAGTCAGTCATCAGTCATTTCTGTTGTATGTGTGTGTCTGTATGTCAGTGTATCAATCACCCTGTCAGGTGTGTTTGTCAAGTTAGTCATTCAGTCAGTGTTTCAGTCTGTTTGTCAGTCCATCCACACATTCATTCCACTTTATTATTTTTTGTGTGTGTTGGATTTTTTTTATTTGTATCAGACATTCACTCACTCATTCATTTAATATTCGTTTTGTGTTTGGGGGTTGTGTGAGGTGTGGGACGGTGTAGTTTTTGTTTTGACAGAACAGCAGAGCTATTAATTGTTTTGGAGGAGTCAGGTGGCCCTGAGAAGGAACTTTTTTGGTGAGAGCTGTCCTGATAAGGACTTATGCAGGCTAATCTGCTGTCTTGGGCTGATTGTTGGCTAGACTGGCTGAGAGGTCTAGTTGAAGTTGTGGGTGAAAATGGTTGTGGTGTGTTGTTCTGCTGGTGCTGCAGTATGGATGGCATACTCCCGAAAAGACTTGATAATCTAGAGGGGCTGTGCTGACTTTCTTCAGCTTTGATGGAGGCGACCGACGGCGGGTTAAAAGTCTCTTTTAGGCTCAATGCAAACATCAGTTGTCTGGAACACCCAGGCTGCTGGTCATTAACAAGAAGAAAGGATGCCAGCTGTGATGATGCTGATGATGGCCTCTGTGGTTGGAGTTTCACAACCACTGTTGGAGGTTGTGGTGCTGCTACTTGGTTTGGCTGAATAGTTTGTGTTGAAACTTGTTGAGTATCTGGAATTGTGAGGATGTATTCATATCCTGTGGTGGCCTCTGTTACTTCTAGAAGTTGGAAAATTGTAACTTGAGCCTTGTACTGTATTCAACTAATAAGTTTTACTGTCTCATTCCAGAGTTGCAAAAAGTCTCACTCCTCCAGGTGTTCAATCTCTGAGTAGAGATAGTTAGAAGTTACAGAAAAACTGTCACAGATTTGGAGTAGAATCTTGTCATGCACCCAAGAAACTTGAAATCATCAACCTCATCTGCTTGAACTGATCTAGAACTGGATCTTCAGCAGTGATGGTGGAGACAGCAGCTGGTCATTGTGAAGAGCTTGTGGTCGATGGTTGATGAGTGACATCTGATGCCATGCTGATTTCCATCTTCTTGGAAGTGTTGACAGATAAATTCCTGGAACCTGCTAGTCCTTCCCAGAGACCCTCCTTCTTCCTCTGCTTGTCTTCCTCTGTGAGTCTTGTCGTACAGTTCTGCATTCTGCTTCACAAACTCGACAATAGCCTCTTCGTCAGACTCGCTCAGGAAAATGGACTTTATTTGCATCTTCTTCTGCCTGAATTGAGTTGATTCTAAATCAGTGTCTGTGTCTGTTCTAGCTCTTTTATCAGTCCCTCCTCCTCAGTCTCCTCTTGTTCCATCACCTCTGTCCTCTCTGTCTGCAACCTTTCCAGTCTCTCTCTCCCTCTTCTCATGCTCCTGTCACTCCCTCTCTTCCCTCTCCTCCCTCTCTCTTCTTCTCCTCTCAATGTCTTTTGAAGTGTATCCTAACTTAAACTGTGGTTGAGTATCAGTAGGTACTTGAATCTTTCTCCTGCCCTTTGGCATGCTGTCGAATTATATGTATAATGGCAGCTTGTTAAAAAACAAAAAACTAAACTAAGTGAAACCTCAGAGCACAAATTTCACTCCCAGCCAGCCCATCTCAAAACTTAAGCTTCTTTGAAAAAACCCCACAAAAACACTTAAAATAAAATGCTGCACACTTCCTCTCTCTGAGTCAAAAATGGAAAGGATGAAGTGCACACACCGACTCTTCCTTTTATAGCCACTAATATTGAAACATGCAAGCCATAAGACGGCTAAATGTTGCAGGCTTGTTGATTACAGTTCCCAGCTTGTTTGTGACTTTAATAGCCCTGTCGGTTGTCCTTTAAGGCTTGTCTGTTTCACTTCAGATCTTGCAGACCTTAAAAGTTTAAGACTGGCCTGGAAAAGTTACAGGCTTGTCAGGAACATTTAACTGCTCTCAGATTTAAAAGGAAAAAATCAGAGTGTCCCTTTTAGGCATAAAAATTTAGCATTTTGATACTTTTGCTGCAAAAGGCTATAAATATTTGCTACATTTACCCTAGTTTGGTGCATCAGAATGTACAGAATCTGCAAATATTCACTTTTGTGAAAAGGACGCTTCTTTAAAACTGCAAATTTTTGCTTTCTAAAAAGGACGCGTCCTTTTCACAGAAACTGCAAATCTTCACTTCTCTGAAAAGGACGTGTCCTTTTCACAGAAACTGCAAATCTTCACTTCTCTGAAAAGGACGCGTCCTTTTCACAGAAACTGCAAATCCTCACTTTTCTGAAAAGGACGCATCCTTTTCACGGAAACTACAAATCCTCACTTTTCTGAAAAGGAGGCGTCCTTTTCACAGAAACTGCAAATCTTCAGTTTTCTAAAAAGGACGTGTCCTTTTCACAGAAACTGCAAATCTTTACTTCTCTGAAAAGGAAGCGTCCTTTTCACAGAAACTGCAAATCCTCACTTTTCTAAAAAGGATGCGTCCTTTTGACAGAAACTGCAAATTTTCACTTTTCTGAAAAGGACGCGTCCTTTTCACAGAAACTGCAAATCTTCACTTCTCTGAAAAGGACGTGTCCTTTTCACAGAAACTGCAAATCCTCGCTTTTCTGCAAATCCTCACTTTTCTAAAAAGGACGCGTCCTTTTCACAGAAACTGCAAACCTTCACTTTTCTAAAAAGGACGCGTCCTTTTCACAGAAACTGCAAATCCTCACTTTTCTGCAAATCCTCACTTTTCTAAAAAGGACACGTCCTTTTCACAGAAACTGCAAATCCTCACTTCTCTGAAAAGGACGCGTCCTTTTCACAGAAACTGCAAATCTTCACTTTTCTAAAAAAGACGTGTCCTTTTCACAGAAACTGCAAATCTTCACTTCTCTGAAAAGGACGCGTCCCTTTCACAGACACTGCAAATTCTCACTTTTCACAGAAACTGCAAATCCTCACTTCTCTGAGAAGGATGCGTCCTTTTCACAGAAACTGCAAATGTTCACTTTTCTGAAAAGGACGCGTCCTTTTCACAGAAACTGCAAATCTTCACTTTTCTGAAAGGACGCGTCCTTTTCACAGAAACTGCAGATCTTCACTTCCTTGAAAAGGACGCGTCCTTTTCACAGACACTGCAAATCCTCACTTTTCTGCAAATCCTCACTTGTCTAAAAAGGACACATCCTTTTCACAGAAACTGCAAATCCTCACTTGTCTGAAAAGGATGCATCCTTTTCACACAAACTGCAAATCTTCACTTTTCTGAAAAGGACGCGTCCTTTTCACAAAAATTGCAAATCTTCACTTTTCTGAAAAGGACGCGTCCTTTTCACAAAAATTGCAAATCTTCACTTTTCTGAAAAGGACGTGTCCTTTTCACAGAAACTGCAAATCCTCACTTTTCTGCAAATCCTCACTTTTCTAAAAAGGACGCGTCCTTTTCACAGAAACTGCAAATCTTTACTTCTCTGAAAAGGACGCGTCCTTTTCACAGACACTGCAAATTTTCACTTTTCACAGAAACTGCAAATTTTTACTTTTCTGAAAAGGACGTGTCCTTTTCACAGAAACTGCAAATCTTTACTTCTCTGAAAAGGAAGCGTCCTTTTCACGGAAACTGCAAATCCTCACTTTTTTAAAAAGGACACATCCTTTTCACACAAACTGCAAATCCTCACTTCTCTGAAAAGGATGCATCCTTTTCACAGAAACTGCAAATCTTCACTTTTCTGAAAAGGACACGTCCTTTTCACAGAAATTGCAAATCTTCACTTTTCTGAAAAGGACGCGTCCTTTTCACAGAAACTGCAAATCTTCACTTCTCAGAAAAGGACGTGTCCATTTCACAGAAACTGCAAATCTTCACTTTTCTGCAAATCCTCACTTTTCTAAAAAGGACGCGTCCTTTTCATAGAAACTGCAAACCTTCATTTTCTAAAAAGCACGCATCCTTTTCACAGAAACTGCAAATCCTCACTTTTCTGCAAATCCTCACTTTTCTAAAAAGGACGCGTCCTTTTCACAGAAACTGCAAATCCTCACTTTTCTAAAAAGGACACGTCCTTTTCACAGAAACTGCAAATCTTCACTTCTCTGAAAAGGACGTGTCCTTTTCACAGAAACTGCAAATCTTCACTTTTGCAAAAAGGACACGTCCCTTACACAGAAACTGCAAATGCTCATTTTTCTGCAAATCCTCACTTTTCTAAAAAGGACGCGTCCTTTTCACAGAAACTGCAAAACCTCACTTTTCTAAAAAAGACACGTCCTTTTCACAGAAACTGCAAATCCTCACTTTTCTAAAAAGGACGCATTCTTTTCACAGAAACTGCAAATCCTCACTTTTGTGAAAAGGACACGTCCTTTTCACAGAAACTGCAAATCTTCACTTCTCTGAAAAGGACGCGTCCTTTTTACAGAAACTGCAAATCTCCAATTTTCTGAAAAGGACGTGTCCTTTTCACAGAAACTGCAAATCCTCGCTTTTCTGCAAATCCTCACTTTTCTAAAAAGGACGCGTCCTTTTCACAGAAACTGCAAATCTTTACTTCTCTGAAAAGGAAGCGTCCTTTTCACGGAAACTGCAAATCCTCACTTTTTTAAAAAGGACACATCCTTTTCACACAAACTGCAAATCCTCACTTCTCTGAAAAGGATGCATCCTTTTCACAGAAACTGCAAATCTTCACTTTTCCGAAAAGGACACGTCCTTTTCACAGAAATTGCAAATCTTCACTTTTCTGAAAAGGACGCGTCCTTTTCACAGAAACTGCAAATCTTCACTTCTCAGAAAAGGACATGTCCATTTCACAGAAACTGCAAATCTTCACTTTTCTGCAAATCCTCACTTTTCTAAAAAGGACGCGTCCTTTTCATAGAAACTGCAAACCTTCATTTTCTAAAAAGCACGCATCCTTTTCACAGAAACTGCAAATCCTCACTTTTCTGCAAATCCTCACTTTTCTAAAAAGGACGCCTCCTTTTCACAGAAACTGCAAATCCTCACTTTTCTAAAAAGGACACGTCCTTTTCACAGAAACTGCAAATCTTCACTTTTGCAAAAAGGACGCGTCCTTTTCACAGAAACTGCAAATCTTCACTTCTCTGAAAAGGACGTGTCCTTTTTACAGAAACTGCAAATCCCCAATTTTCTGAAAAGGACACGTCCTTTACACAGAAACTGCAAATGCTCATTTTTCTGCAAAACCTCACTTTTCTAAAAAAGACACGTCCTTTTCACAGAAACTGCAAATCTTCACTTCTCTGAAAAGGACGCGTCCTTTTTACAGAAACTGCAAATCTCCAATTTTCTGAAAAGGACGTGTCCTTTTCACAAAAACTGCAAACCTTCATTTTCTAAAAAGCATGCATCCTTTTCACAGAAACTGCAAATCCTCACTTTTCTGCAAATCCTCACTTTTCTAAAAAGGACGCGTCCTTTTCACAGAAACTGCAAATCTTCACTTTTGCAAAAAGGACGCGTCCTTTTCACAGAAACGGCAAATCTTCACTTTTGTGAAAAGGACGCGTCCTTTTCACAGAAACTGCAAATCTTCACTTCTCTGAAAAGGACGTGTCCTTTTTACAGAAACTGCAAATCCCCAATTTTCTGAAAAGGACACGTCCTTTACACAGAAACTGCAAATGCTCATTTTTCTGCAAATCCTCACTTTTCTAAAAAGGACGCGTCCTTTTCACAGAAACTGCAAAACCTCACTTTTCTAAAAAAGACGCGTTCTTTTCACAGAAACTGCAAATCCTCACTTTTGTGAAAAGGACACGTCCTTTTCACAGAAACTGCAAATCTTCACTTCTCTGAAAAGGACGTGTCCTTTTTACAGAAACTGCAAATCTCCAATTTTCTGAAAAGGACGTGTCCTTTTCACAGAAACTGCAAACCTTCATTTTCTAAAAAGCATGCATCCTTTTCACAGAAACTGCAAATCCTCACTTTTCTGCAAATCCTCACTTTTCTAAAAAGGACGCGTCCTTTTCACAGAAACTGCAAATCCTCACTTTTCTAAAAAGGACACGTCCTTTTCACAGAAACTGCAAATCTTCACTTTTGCAAAAAGGACGCGTCCTTTTCACAGAAACGGCAAATCTTCACTTTTGTGAAAAGGACGCGTCCTTTTCACAGAAACTGCAAATCTTCACTTCTCTGAAAAGGACGTGTCCTTTTTACAGAAACTGCAAATCCCCAATTTTCTGAAAAGGACACGTCCTTTACACAGAAACTGCAACTGCTCATTTTTCTGCAAATCCTCACTTTTCTAAAAAGGACGCGTCCTTTTCACAGAAACTGCAAAACCTCACTTTTCTAAAAAAGACACGTCCTTTTCACAGAAACTGCAAATCCTCACTTTTCTAAAAAGGACGCGTTCTTTTCACAGAAACTGCAAATCCTCACTTTTGTGAAAAGGACACGTACTTTTCACAGAAACTGCAAATCTTCACTTCTCTGAAAAGGACGTGTCCTTTTTACAGAAACTGCAAATCTCCAATTTTCTGAAAAGGACGTGTCCTTTTCACAGAAACTACAAATCCTCACGGAAACTACAAATCCTCACTTTTCTGAAAAGGACGCATCCTTTTCATGGAAACTGCAAATCCTCACTTTTCTAAAAAAGACGTGTCCTTTTCACAGAAACTGCAAATCTTCACTTCTCTGAAAAGGACGCGTCCCTTTCACAGACACTGCAAATTCTCACTTTTCACAGAAACTGCAAATCCTCACTTCTCTGAAAAGGACGCGTCCCTTTCACAGACACTGCAAATGTTCACTTTTCTGAAAAGGACGCGTCCTTTTCACAGAAACTGCAAATCTTCACTTTTCTGAAAGGACGCGTCCTTTTCACAGAAACTGCAGATCTTCACTTCCTTGAAAAGGACGCGTCCTTTTCACAGACACTGCAAATCCTCACTTTTCTGCAAATCCTCACTTGTCTAAAAAGGACACATCCTTTTCACAGAAACTGCAAATCCTCACTTGTCTGAAAATGATGCATCCTTTTCACACAAACTGCAAATCTTCACTTTTCTGAAAAGGACGCGTCCTTTTCACAGAAATTGCAAATCTTCACTTTTCTGAAAAGGACGTGTCCTTTTCACAGAAACTGCAAATCCTCGCTTTTCTGCAAATCCTCACTTTTCTAAAAAGGACGCGTCCTTTTCACAGAAACTGCAAATCTTTACTTCTCTGAAATGGACGCGTCCTTTTCACAGACACTGCAAATTTTCACTTTTCATAGAAACTGCAAATTTTCACTTTTCTGAAAAGGACGTGTCCTTTTCACAGAAACTGCAAATCTTTACTTCTCTGAAAAGGAAGCGTCCTTTTCACGGA
Organism: Sabellastarte sp. h YS-2021; assembly: GCA_964017235.1. Classification (NCBI taxonomy): domain Eukaryota; kingdom Metazoa; phylum Annelida; class Polychaeta; order Sabellida; family Sabellidae; genus Sabellastarte; species Sabellastarte sp. h YS-2021. The sequence goes on along the minus strand of OZ024935.1, from coordinate 79,064,598 downwards.
AACTGCAAATCCTCACTTTTTTAAAAAGGACACATCCTTTTCACACAAACTGCAAATCCTCACTTCTCTGAAAAGGATGCATCCTTTTCACAGAAACTGCAAATCTTCACTTTTCTGAAAAGGACACGTCCTTTTCACAGAAATTGCAAATCTTCACTTTTCTGAAAAGGACGCGTCCTTTTCACAGAAATTGCAAATCTTCACTTTTCTGAAAAGGACGTGTCATTTTCACAGAAACTGCAAAATCCTCGCTTTTCTGCAAATCCTCACTTTTCTAAAAAGGACGCGTCCTTTTCACAGAAACTGCAAATCTTTACTTCTCTGAAAAGGACGCGTCCTTTTCACAGACACTGCAAATTTTCACTTTTCACAGAAACTGCAAATTTTCACTTTTCTGAAAAGGACGTGTCCTTTTCACAGAAACTGCAAATCTTTACTTCTCTGAAAAGGAAGCGTCCTTTTCACGGAAACTGCAAATCCTCACTTTTTTAAAAAGGACACATCCTTTTCACACAAACTGCAAATCCTCACTTCTCTGAAAAGGATGCATCATTTTCACAGAAACTGCAAATCTTCACTTTTCTGAAAAGGACACGTCCTTTTCACAGAAATTGCAAATCTTCACTTTTCTGAAAAGGACGCGTCCTTTTCACAGAAACTGCAAATCTTCACTTCTCAGAAAAGGACGTGTCCATTTCACAGAAACTGCAAATCTTCACTTTTCTGCAAATCCTCACTTTTCTAAAAAGGACGCGTCCTTTTCATAGAAACTGCAAACCTTCATTTTCTAAAAAGCACGCATCCTTTTCACAGAAACTGCAAATCCTCACTTTTCTGGAAATCCTCACTTTTCTAAAAAGAACGCGTCCTTTTCACAGAAACTGCAAATCCTCACTTTTCTAAAAAGGACACGTCCTTTTCACAGAAACTGCAAATCTTCACTTTTGCAAAAAGGACGCGTCTTTTTCACAGAAACGGCAAATCTTCACTTTTGTGAAAAGGACGCGTCCTTTTCACAGAAACTGCAAATCTTCACTTCTCTGAAAAGGACGTGTCCTTTTTACAGAAACTGCAAATCCCCAATTTTCTGAAAAGGACACGTCCTTTACACAGAAACTGTAAATGCTCATTTTTCTGCAAATCCTCACTTTTCTAAAAAGGACGCGTCCCTTTCACAGACACTGCAAATTTTCACTTTTCACAGAAACTGCAAATCCTCACTTCTCTGAGAATGATGCGTCCTTTTCACAGAAACTGCAAATGTTCACTTTTCTGAAAAGGACGCGTCCTTTTCACAGAAACTGCAAATCTTCACTTTTCTGAAAGGACGCATCCTTTTCACAGAAACTGCAGATCTTCACTTCCTTGAAAAGGACGCGTCCTTTTCACAGACACTGCAAATCCTCACTTTTCTGCAAATCCTCACTTGTCTAAAAAGGACACATCCTTTTCACAGAAACTGCAAATCCTCACTTGTCTGAAAAGGATGCATCCTTTTCACACAAACTGCAAATCTTCACTTTTCTGAAAAGGACGCGTCCTTTTCACAGAAATTGCAAATCTTCACTTTTCTGAACAGGACGTGTCCTTTTCACAGAAACTGCAAATCCTCGCTTTTCTGCAAATCCTCACTTTTCTAAAAAGGACGCGTCCTTTTCACAGAAACTGCAAATCTTTACTTCTCTGAAAAGGAAGCATCCTTTTCACGGAAACTGCAAATCCTCACTTTTTTAAAAAGGACACATCCTTTTCACACAAACTGCAAATCCTCACTTCTCTGAAAAGGATGCATCCTTTTCACAGAAACTGCAAATCTTCACTTTTCTGAAAAGGACACGTCCTTTTCACAGAAATTGCAAATCTTCACTTTTCTGAAAAGGACGCGTCCTTTTCACAGAAATTGCAAATCTTCACTTTTCTGAAAAGGACGTGTCCTTTTCACAGAAACTGCAAATCCTCGCTTTTCTGCAAATCCTCACTTTTCTAAAAAGGACGCGTCCTTTTCACAGAAACTGCAAATCTTTACTTCTCTGAAAAGGACGCGTCCTTTTCACAGACACTGCAAATTTTCACTTTCCACAGAAACTGCAAATTTTCACTTTTCTGAAAAGGACGTGTCCTTTTCACAGAAACTGCAAATCTTTACTTCTCTGAAAAGGAAGCGTCCTTTTCACGGAAACTGCAAATCCTCACTTTTTTAAAAAGGACACATCCTTTTCACACAAACTGCAAATCCTCACTTATCTGAAAAGGATGCATCCTTTTCACAGAAACTGCAAATCTTCACTTTTCTGAAAAGGACACGTCCTTTTCACAGAAATTGCAAATCTTCACTTTTCTGAAAAGGACGCGTCCTTTTCACAGAAACTGCAAATCTTCACTTCTCAGAAAAGGACGTGTCCATTTCACAGAAACTGCAAATCTTCACTTTTCTGCAAATCCTCACTTTTCTAAAAAGGACGCGTCCTTTTCATAGAAACTGCAAACCTTCATTTTCTAAAAAGCACGCATCCTTTTCACAGAAACTGCAAATCCTCACTTTTCTGGAAATCCTCACTTTTCTAAAAAGAACGCGTCCTTTTCACAGAAACTGCAAATCCTCACCTTTCTAAAAAGGACACGTCCTTTTCACAGAAACTGCAAATCTTCACTTTTGCAAAAAGGACGCGTCTTTTTCACAGAAACGGCAAATGTTCACTTTTGTGAAAAGGACGCGTCCTTTTCACAGAAACTGCAAATCTTCACTTCTCTGAAAAGGACGTGTCCTTTTTACAGAAACTGCAAATCCCCAATTTTCTGAAAAGGACACGTCCTTTACACAGAAACTGTAAATGCTCATTTTTCTGCAAATCCTCACTTTTCTAAAAAGGACGCGTCCCTTTCACAGACACTGCAAATTTTCACTTTTCACAGAAACTACAAATCCTCACTTCTCTGAGAATGATGCGTCCTTTTCACAGAAACTGCAAATGTTCACTTTTCTGAAAAGGACGCGTCCTTTTCACAGAAACTGCAAATCTTCACTTTTCTGAAAGGACGCATCCTTTTCACAGAAACTGCAGATCTTCACTTCCTTGAAAAGGACGCGTCCTTTTCACAGACACTGCAAATCCTCACTTTTCTGCAAATCCTCACTTGTCTAAAAAGGACACATCCTTTTCACAGAAACTGCAAATCCTCACTTGTCTGAAAAGGATGCATCCTTTTCACACAAACTGCAAATCTTCACTTTTCTGAAAAGGACGCGTCCTTTTCACAGAAATTGCAAATCTTCACTTTTCTGAACAGGACGTGTCCTTTTCACAGAAACTGCAAATCCTCGCTTTTCTGCAAATCCTCACTTTTCTAAAAAGGACGCGTCCTTTTCACAGAAACTGCAAATCTTTACTTCTCTGAAAAGGAAGCATCCTTTTCACGGAAACTGCAAATCCTCACTTTTTTAAAAAGGACACATCCTTTTCACACAAACTGCAAATCCTCACTTCTCTGAAAAGGATGCATCCTTTTCACAGAAACTGCAAATCTTCACTTTTCTGAAAAGGACACGTCCTTTTCACAGAAATTGCAAATCTTCACTTTTCTGAAAAGGACGCGTCCTTTTCACAGAAATTGCAAATCTTCACTTTTCTGAAAAGGACGTGTCCTTTTCACAGAAACTGCAAATCCTCGCTTTTCTGCAAATCCTCACTTTTCTAAAAAGGACGCGTCCTTTTCACAGAAACTGCAAATCTTTACTTCTCTGAAAAGGACGCGTCCTTTTCACAGACACTGCAAATTTTCACTTTCCACAGAAACTGCAAATTTTCACTTTTCTGAAAAGGACGTGTCCTTTTCACAGAAACTGCAAATCTTTACTTCTCTGAAAAGGAAGCGTCCTTTTCACGGAAACTGCAAATCCTCACTTTTTTAAAAAGGACACATCCTTTTCACACAAACTGCAAATCCTCACTTATCTGAAAAGGATGCATCCTTTTCACAGAAACTGCAAATCTTCACTTTTCTGAAAAGGACACGTCCTTTTCACAGAAATTGCAAATCTTCACTTTTCTGAAAAGGACGCGTCCTTTTCACAGAAACTGCAAATCTTCACTTCTCAGAAAAGGACGTGTCCATTTCACAGAAACTGCAAATCTTCACTTTTCTGCAAATCCTCACTTTTCTAAAAAGGACGCGTCCTTTTCATAGAAACTGCAAACCTTCATTTTCTAAAAAGCACGCATCCTTTTCACAGAAACTGCAAATCCTCACTTTTCTGGAAATCCTCACTTTTCTAAAAAGAACGCGTCCTTTTCACAGAAACTGCAAATCCTCACCTTTCTAAAAAGGACACGTCCTTTTCACAGAAACTGCAAATCTTCACTTTTGCAAAGGTCAAAGTCAAAGTTGGGGTTTTACGTCCCGTTCAACAGCCAGGGTCATATTGGGACAGGTCCTCAGAATTGCCACTTGTGGGACTCGAACCCACAGAGGTGACAGCCTATGATTAGATGCCAAACTTGCTAACCACTAGGCCACTGAGGACCTATCTCTTCACTTTTGCAAAAAGGACGCGTCCTTTTCACAGAAACGGCAAATCTTCACTTTTGTGAAAAGGATGCGTCCTTTTCACAGAAACTGCAAATCTTCACTTCTCTGAAAAGGACGTGTCCTTTTTACAGAAACTGCAAATCCCCAATTTTCTGAAAAGGACACGTCCTTTACACAGAAACTGCAAATGCTCATTTTTCTGCAAATCCTCACTTTTCTAAAAAGGACGCGTCCTTTTCACAGAAACTGCAAAACCTCACTTTTCTAAAAAAGACACGTCCTTTTCACAGAAACTGCAAATCCTCACTTTTCTAAAAAGGACGCGTTCTTTTCACAGAAACTGCAAATCCTCACTTTTGTGAAAAGGACACGTCCTTTTCACAGAAACTGCAAATCTTCACTTCTCTGAAAAGGACGTGTCCTTTTTACAGAAACTGCAAATCTCCAATTTTCTGAAAAGGACGTGTCCTTTTCACAGAAACTACAAATCCTCACGGAAACTACAAATCCTCACTTTTCTGAAAAGGACGCATCCTTTTCATGGAAACTGCAAATCCTCACTTTTGTGAAAAGGACGTGTCCTTCTCACAGAAACTGCAAATCCTTATTTTTCTGCAAATCTTCACTTTTCTAAAAAGGAAGCGTCCTTTTCACAGAAACTGCAAATCCTCACTTTTCTAAAAAGGACGCGTCCTTTTCACAGAAACTGCAAATCCTCACTTTTGTGAAAAGGACACGTCCTTTTCACAGAAACTGCAAATCTTCACTTCTCTGAAAAGGACGTGTCCTTTTTACAGAAACTGCAAATCTCTTTTTAGAAAAGTGAAGATTTGCAGAAAAGTGAGGATTTGCAGTTTCTGTGAAAAGGACGTGTCTTTTTTAGAAAAGTGAGGTTTTGCAGTTTCTGTGAAAAGGACGCGTCCTTTTTAGAAAAGTGAGGATTTGCAGAAAAATGAGCATTTGCAGTTTCTGTGAAAAGGACGCGTCCTTTTCAGAAAATTGGGGATTTGCAGTTTCTGTAAAAACGACACGTCCTTTTCAGAGAAGTGAAGATTTGCAGTTTCTGTGAAAAGGACCTGTCCTTTTCACAAAAGTGAAGATTTGCAGTTTCTGTGAAAAGGACGCGTCCTTTTTAGAAAAGTGAGGATTTGCAGTTTCTGTGAAAAGGACGCGTCCTTTTTAGAAAAGTGAGGATTTGCAGAAAAATGAGCATTTGCAGTTTCTGTGAAAAGGACACGTCCTTTTCAGAAAAGTGAGGATTTGCAGTTTCTGTGAAAAGGACGCGTCCTTTTTAGAAAAGTGAGGATTTGCAGAAAAATGAGCATTTGCAGTTTCTGTGAAAAGGACGCGTCCTTTTCAGAAAATTGGGGATTTGCAGTTTCTGTAAAAAGGACACGTCCTTTTCAGAGAAGTGAAGATTTGCAGTTTCTGTGAAAAGGACGTGTTCTTTTCACAAAAGTGAAGATTTGCAGTTTCTGTGAAAAGGACGCGTCCTTTTTAGAAAAGTGAGGATTTGCAGTTTCTGTGAAAAGGACGCGTCCTTTTTAGAAAAGTGAGGATTTGCAGAAAAATGAGCATTTGCAGTTTCTGTGAAAAGGACACGTCCTTTTCAGAAAAGTGAGGATTTGCAGTTTCTGTGAAAAGGACGCGTCCTTTTTAGAAAAGTGAGGATTTGCAGTTTCTGTGAAAAGGACGCATCCTTGTTAGAAAAGTGAGGATTTGCAGAAAAATGAGCATTTGCAGTTTCTGTGAAAAGGACACGTCCTTTTCCGAAAAGTGAGGATTTGCAGTTTCTGTGAAAAGGACGGGTCCTTTTCAGAAAAGTGAGGATTTGTAGTTTCCGTGAAAAGGACACGTCCTTTTCAGAAAAGTGAGGATTTTTAGTTTCTGTGAAAAGGACACGTCCTTTTCAGAAAATTGGGGATTTGCAGTTTCTGTACAAAGGACACGTACTTTTCAGAGAAGTGAAGATTTGCAGAGGACACGTCCTTTTCACAAAAGTGAGGATTTGCAGTTTCCGTGAAAAGGACGCCTCCTTTTCAGAGAAGAAAAGATTTGCAGTTTCTGTGAAAAGGACAAGTCCTTTTTAGAAAACTGAAGATTTGCAGTTTCTGTGAAAAGGACGCGTCCTTTTCAGAAAATTGAGGATTTGCAGTTTCTATGAAAAGGACGCGACCTTTTCAGAGAAGTGAAGATTTGCAGTTTCTGTGAAGTGAAGATTTGCAGTTTCTGTGAAAAGGACACATCCTTTTTAGAAAGCAAAAATTTGCAGTTTTAAAGAAGCGTCCTTTTCACAAAAGTGAAGATTTGCAGATTCTGTGCATTCTGATGCACCAAACTAGGGTAAATGTAGCAAATATTTATAGCCTTTTGCAGCAAAAGTATCAAAATGCTGAATTTTTATGCCTAAAAGGGACACTCTGATTTTTTCCCCTTTAAATCTGAGAGCAGTTCTTTACAGACAAGTCGGCCAATGTTACCAACAGTACAGTATGTTTTCCCGCACAGTCTGTTTACTTTCAAGTACATTCTGTTTGTCATTATGTACAGTCTGGATAGCCATATTTGGGTAATGATGCATACAAGATACAGACAGGCCTATTGTATTATCTGACAAAGCAGTAAGTGTAACCGACAGGCCTGTAACTTAACCGACATGCCTTTTTGCTAGATGGATGTACTTAGGGTCTGTTGAAGAGTCGGAAACAGTCAGTGACTCTTCATGACAGGCCTGAAAACTACACCCGACTGTTACAGACTATGTAAACATTGGTCCTGACTCCCAAAAATGATTTAGTTAGTGACTTATCAGCTTCAGTGGAACACCTGCATAAACCGGGATAGCCAGATACCAGTAAATTTCACTAGAAATCCTTACTTCCTTTAAGGATTAAATATTACTTCCACTGAATAGGGAGTTCTGTTAAACAGGTTTCTAAAATTGAACATAATGATAACTATTGGTACCCAAGTGGCGTAAACTTTTTTTTTAACATTATGACATATTTCTGATAATGTTTAATCAAAGCTTATCCATTCTTTTACCAGGTCTGTGCAGCCATTGTAATTGAACTTGTTCCTGTCGATTTGAGAGCCAGTGCTGTTGCTGTCTACTTTTTCATTATTCAAATCATTGGTGGGAACATGAACTTACTTGTCACTCCAATCACCAACAGCCTTAACCTCCGGATAGCTCTACTTATGACATTTCCAGGAATGTACATCATCAGTGGCTTTCTCTTTTTGCTCACTTTGTTCATTCACCTGAAACAAGAAGGTAATAAGTACAAACTAGAGGAAGGCAAAGAGAGGGATATTGAACTGCATCAGGAGATTGTGGTAAGGTCCTCTGAGACACTGACTCCTGTATCCAACTAATCAGATGAGATTCAGGGCTTATAATTCGGGTCAGGTGTTCATCAGATAATTTTTGTAATAATTAAAAAGATTGAAATTATTATACATGTGATGGTTCACGAAAAAGGTACACAAGTGATTAAGGACGTTGCTAATAAGAGCTCATATATCACTTAATCTCCTTTGTGTTTAGAAAACCTAAAACAAGAATCCATTTGAATTGTTGCTCCTTACTTTGTTATTTGTTTTGACAGTCAATAAACCTCCCTTAAAACAGGAGCCAAGTTTACACACCATAAATTTAAATGACTCCTTGAAAATTGAGGAATACTTATTTTAAGGAAATTCTTAGATGTGATATGCACTTAACCTTCCTTAGTGATGAGGTATAGCTTTAGGTTGGTTTGAGTCATATTGAGTCATATCAGGAAGCACTACGCCACTATGAATGTGGTGCAGTCAAAATACTTATATGTAGTGTACACACAGGTCAATATTAGGAGAGATACTGTTTATACATTATATCAAAGATGTATGTAGTTATTCAAAAACAATTAATTTTATCCTCTTTGCAGATGATACATACAGTTTACACCCAGGTAGCAACATAAATGAAATAACCAAGGACTTTCGTCAAGTAAAAATATGATTTAGCTTAAAGGTGTTATGTAAATAAGGATAGGTTTCACTTACTATTATGTCAAAGTTGTAGAAAATAAAAGTAGCACAATTTTCCAAAAATGTGGTAATTTTGCTCAAACTTGATCTGTAAATTAGATGTTATCACCTCCACCAAGGAGGTTATGTCTTTAGGTGAGTTTTTTTTCCATTTGTGTGTCCATAATTTCTCAAAAACCTTTTAAATGCATCTTTATCAAATTTTTCATGTGGGTAGGTTTCTGACCAGAGGAAAGAATGATTGAATTTTGAGAAAGATCCAGATCATATTTTGGAGTCAGACAAAAAGGTATGAATTGTCCAGACTCATTTTCTGGACGGGGGAGAGGTTGTGGTGGAGATTACCCCCAAAATAATAAAAAAATGAATCTTTATGAAATACTTATAAATGCATCTGGCCTAACCAAAGGAAAAAAATTGTTACATTTTGGGAAAGATCTAGATCATTTTTGAATTAAAGCAATCCGGCATATACAAAAATAGAATTTTCACTGAATTATCAATGGTTTTACCTTTGTGTTCAACATTACTCTTCATTTGTTTTGCCATGCTATCCTATTATAGGGGTTGTCCTATTGATAAGAAATAGTATTTGGGTTAAAACATGGGGAAACTTGGTTGCCTTTGCGGAGGTTTGCACTGTAGGAGTACTTTACAAGTAGCAATGATATTTGTTCTCTTTCTTTGGGGTTAGAAAGCAGTTCTTTTTTCCATATTTTGTGATCTGTAATTGCAATAATCTACTCAGGCTTATTTATCAAAACCTAATTTGTCTGTAAATTGGTATGATATTATACCTTTTTTCAACGGTTATGCTTTAGAGCTTTGTAAATTAGTAATGTATCATGTAGAAGACCAACTAATAAACACAGGAACCACAGAGAAATTCTTTTACTGCCATATAACTACAGAAACAATTGACCACTATGCTTAGTCAGTAGAAATTAAGTCTTTAACATTGTAGAAAATCTAGAGAATTCTTAGGAAATATAAAATAGGATTGGTGTAATGGTGAAGAATTTAGATGAAAATGCTTAATTATTAATAATCTTTAAATTCCGTAAAACACAGGCAAAGTGCCTCAGTAAATTAACTCTCTTTGGACTTAACAGTAGAAATCAATAGTCACATAGCACACCGCTTCTAATAATAGCCTCAGCCAATCCCCGCTTCTGTGAGATAGACCTCTCAGAAATAAACCCAGTAATTGGTGACAGATAATATGTGTTAGTGTACAGTGACTAGTATAAGAACTTCAGCCTTGAGTTGAGGAAAGGACTGTAAGAGAGATCAGGACAATAACAAGTGAATGAACATGAAATAGTATGCAGAGGGGGAGAGCTTAGTTTGCTCTCCCACTCGTGAGAATGTGTTGAAGTATATTTGGAACTAGTGTTTATTGAACTAGAATAAATTGTGAAAGAGTTATCAAGTGTTTCGCCTCTGTCATTGTGGCGCTTAATTTGGACATGGTGAGATGCCAAAGTGCTAGACAATACAACTGGATATTAGTTATAAATAAACAGTTACATAAACAAACTATAGAAGTGTTTTAAAGTGCTTTTCTAACTGAAGGCTCAACAGGATGGAAGCACGACCACTACCCGAGGACAACCAGTACCACAGACTGAAGATCTTGAAGACAATGAAGTTATTTTAGTCAATCAGGACAGGATCCACCATGGTGAAATTGTGACCAGAAATGCTGCTCTTGCCAGGGATGTTATAAACAATAGCAATGTTATGGACAATACACCAGCCGACTTCTTATCTCAACAATACATCCCACCACAGCACCGGTACGACAGACCAGCTCCGGACAGGCGAGTTTAACAATCACAGTCACAGGCGGTAGATGTTCAGCGCAGCTCTATCCAAAATCCCACGAGAACTCCCACCCTCCCACTCAAAAACCTTCACAACCATGTAGATCCAAAAATAAAATTTAGGGCACAAAATTCACAAGACAATGCATTTCCTCAAAGATCTGACTATAATTTATTCAACCAGGCAGATTTTCCACCATTGCCTTCCAGGTTTCAATCGGTCACACAACAAAATGTTGAGATCAATAACTTGCCTTTTAGATTAGACTCATTCAGTGGCAATCCAGATCAAGATGCAGAGGAATTTCTTAACAATTTCAAACTTGCAGCTGATTTCTTGGGCTGGAATTTTGACAAGCAGCCAGGTATTTTCACATGTGTTTACAAGGTACAGCTAAGATATGGTTCCAACAACTTGACATACCTACTAGCACAAATATTGAAAAAATATTTTCTGCTTTTCTTTTCAAATGTAAACCTTTAGGTCCAGATTGGCGCAGAGAAGCTTGTTTTTTATTTCTCTTAACAAATGCCCCAGGAAAACTCCCAACAATTTGCCAACAGAGTATTAGAACAAGGCACAAAATTAGGTAAATCGGACAGAGATCTTTTGACCCAGTTTATTAGGGGACTGCCCACACCCAATAGAATTCACACCATCGCACAAGACACAGACACCTTCGACGGGGCCACCAGAATTGCCACTTTGTTTGAAACCGCACAGACATTTGGTCAGGATGACAGTACAGTTACTCTACGACAACAAGGGACAAGTGTGAAAGAACAGAACTTTAACATTGTAGACTCTAAAATTCAGTGTGTTTACGCTAACAAAGACAGCCACCACATTTCTGAGTGTCACCACAGGAAGTCCAGCAACCACAGGAGACAACATCCCTACAGTGCACAGTGGAACAGAGCACAGCACAGCCTACTAACAGACGAACTAACAAACCCAGGTCTGTGTATTATAATATTTTGTGTTTCAATTGTAATGGCACAGGACACATCGCACGTGATTATTATAGGGGACAAATACAACAACCTAAATTACAGGTCATTAATTATTGTAGACCCAATTTCAAAAACCAGGGCCACCCGTTCCGACAAGAAAATTATTACACACTCTGTCAATATCAACAAAATAGGGAGAATGTTTATCAGGGCTATAGACAATCAACTTTCCAAAAAAGGGACCTTCCCGATACCCACAGTGACAGATGCAGGCAAAATTACAAGAATAGTTATTGAAACTAGCAAAGCCCAGAGCACAAATACATAAACCCCCTTTTGGCAAAAATACAGTTTCACAGTACTCTGGGCGATTTTCTCAAACATTTCATCCCCATAAACATTCACAAATCACTGGTAGTGAACCTGGGTCACTTCATTCTTGTCAAAATGTACAGTACAGAGACAGATATTTTAATGAGACTTGTGATTGTATTCAGAAAAGGTCGGGTATCTGTTTTGTTCCTGCAAAGAAAGGTTCTGTTCATAAAAAGTCGTTCAAGGATAGTAGCCAAGAGCCTTATGAATCATGCTATCAAACCCCTTGCTATAATAGATATTCACCACTGAGTGATTTTCAAAACACAGACTGTTTGAACACATTTGTCCAGCCATCCAAACACCACAACAAACGTAATGCCTCATGCACATCTGCAAACCCCATTACAAAACCTGCACAATTTCATACTTCAAGGCCAAATTTCCCCACTCAAAAGTATCTCCAATCAATACGCCCCCAGAGACCTCAGGAAAATACATCGATTGGAGACAAAACAGTTTAACCACAAGCCTCCAGTTCAAATCCATACCACCAATAACCGAATACCAATTAAATTGCTTGATGAGAATTATATTGCTTTGATTGATACAGGCTCAGATATTTGTACAATCCCTGAGAAAATTTTATTGCAAGATGACAACTTGAGGAGATTACCAAGATTTAAAAGTAATATCTCAGAAGCCACAACAGCTGCAGAAAACAATTCAGTATATTTTAAATATACAGTGTTTCCAAAGTTAACAATAGGAAACTACACAGTCACTAATAAATTTTATGTAGCCCAAAACTCAGATAATGATATCATATTAGGAATCCCATTCCTCAGACAAACAAGAGCTCATTTAGATTTTGGTTCTCAAGTCTGTACATTGACTTTGAATAATGCAGTCACCACAGAAAGATCTACAGAAATTCCACCGCACTCCATAGTAAAAGTTTTGTGCTCCTCTAGGACTTCTCAAATGAATAAGGGACCAGTTTTAATCAGCTCCCGTGTGAGAAATAAATTCCAGTCTAAATTATTTATACCAGATGTTTATACAGAAATAGACACCCTGAATAAACCAGTTTTCAAAATCCCCATTGCAAATAAGATAAACATATTATTCTACCAGCAAACTTACAGCTGGGATTTATTATTTTTCCAATATCAGCTAATGACAGAGAAAATATCCCACAAAGACCTTGTAATAAAACCCCTTCCACAGACTTAATTAAGGCCGTCCGTTTATTGAGCTCCACAAGCCATAAATCTTCACAAGGATCTTTTCCAATACTTGAACATAGTCTTTCTTCTGCCTCAACTTTAACTCCCCAAGAAAAACAAAAATTATTGGAACTTTTAAAAGAATTTGATGATGTTTTCTTACACCCTGGCCAGAAGTTATCTTGCACAAATATAGTAGAACAGCACTTGGGGATTCCAAGAGATACCCCAGTTTGGCCTTGTCGTTCTATTAGATTAAATAACACAAGAATGGCAATGTTGGAAGAATGTGTTAAAGATCTCTTACATCAAGGTATAATACAACACAGTGATAGTCCTTATTCAAATCCTATTGTATTAGTTACCAAAAAGAATGGGAGTATTCGTCCATGTTTAGATTGTAGAACTCTTAATGAAAAATTTATCAGTATTGTTTATCGGTTTATGAATTTATCGGTATTATCAGTTCTGTTTTATTGCAGTTAGTAATTATAGTGTTTACAGTTATTCTCCATTCTATGTTCATCTGTATTTAAGCATAACAAGCATGCACAATGCTACAGTACATATGCCTCCAGATCTTATCAGTAACTAATCCATATGAAATACGTATAATTGTATTGTAAATATATGACCTGTCATATTTATCTGTATATTCAAATATTTGTGTGTCAAATGAATTTATCAGTTCTATGGTTTACCATGCATAATAACCACAACAAGGAGCATAATGATATATTTAGGAATATAATATTGTTCTGTATTTCAAAATGTATGGTATATGAAATGAATATCTTATAATTGTAAAGTACTCTATGTGAAGTGCGGGGCCACGGTGGCAGAGTGGTAACACTCTCGCCTCCCACCTCTGCGGCCGGGGATCGATCCCCGTCATGGCCGTAAGTGGGAAAGCTGGTAGTTGCTTGCCGTTGGTCGGCAGTTTACAGTACACAACCCTAGCGAACTCTATGTACTGGTTTCCTCTGCCCTTCCAACTACCCGTCGTGATATGACCTATACAGTGTTGAAAGCGACGTTAAAACCACAAATAAATTTCTATGTGAAGTGTATACTAGAATATATCTATATTCACAATGTATATGTATAGTACAGTATTGTTGAGGTATTGACAGAAAATTTGGGTATCACATTCATAATGCACAGATACCTGTACACAGGAACACAAGTATTACATATATGGATTTTGCATCACTCTATGGGCAATGGTCTTGCACTGACCCCAGTTTAATAAAAAGTTATGATGTAATAAAATACCATGTAATTACATGAACAGATATGTTCCATACTTATTTACCTCAACATTTGCAACTGTAGAGCCCATTCTTGTCAGAAGCTTACATTTCTGGAACAGGCTCCGGACTGTCCTTAAAGAAAAATGTACTCTTCTACTTTATAGAAACATGAATGGCATTCTACAAATTGTCTTGAATATTGGACACATGGTAACATGTTCCGCTTTTAGTATTCGTACAGCAGGTACCATGTTTCAAGTCCACATTTGTGTCACAATAAGCATTGATAAATGACACAAAGTACAGCTAGGTATGTTAGCACAGGCATATAGATTTAGCCAGTTTGTGTAGTCTTTTGAAATATACACTCTAGCTATTTATACTACAGTGTCCTACTTTATTGAAGGTATACAGATAAAGGTGGTATTCCTGTCTCATTGATATAATATGCTGCTATGTTCATTTATATATTTAGAGTATTGTTAGTGTGACAACTTGGTATTACTTGTGTTGTATGGACATATATGTAATATGTATGGATATATAGTTACACCATGGTATATTAACAAAATGTTGTCTTTATCGGCCACAGTTTAGTATACTCGTCTAAATGTGTTATTTCCAGACTTCTTACCTTAATTGGTTGGTTCTCTCATACAAGAGTTCTTGCCTTAATTGGTTGGTTCTTTGATAGATGTTATCCTATTGTTCATGTAATAGTCATGTATACCTTACCTTTACCTGTACGTTTTTCATTACCTGTTGTTTTCAAGTGTGAACAGTTCAATTTACTTGTATCTTTGTTATATATACTAGTTCAATATTTACATTCCAAGTGACAGATGGTAACAGTTGTAACAGTATAACCCATGTTCAGTAAAGAGTCAAATGAATTACTTACCCCAATGTGTAATGGTGAATAACGTTGAGTTAAATTGGTAAAGTTAAATCTAAAACAAGATTATTTGGTTTCCGAAATAGTTCATACATCCAAAGATTATTAAATTTGTTTCTAGCAAGTTTGTGTTAACCATACTTTTGACCTTTGTCATTTGTCCAAACAAAACCATAGTGTTAGATTGTAAATAATTATAAAGAAAATATGTATAAAATGTCTAATTTCACTATGATGTTCTCTACTAGTACAGTTGGTTAAAGTATTTGTTTCAAATTATTCTACATTTACTTGTACACCATATTGTTTGTTTACTAAGTGATTGCTTTAAGATGAGTACTACAAATGTTTTACACAATGATGTAACTTATTTTCTTTTAGGATTAAAATGTAACAAAGTTTCCAAGTTAAAAATTAAGTAATTTAAACATTTAGAGTTTATACCATTGTTATATGTAGCAAATTTAAAAATCATTTTGTGGCAGCGTGGACATGCCATCTCTTAGCCCTGGTGTGTAATGGTGAAGAATCTAGATGAAAATGCTTAATTATTAATAATCTTTAAATTCCGTAAAACACAGGCAAAGTGCCTCAGTAAATTAACTCTCTTTGGACTTAACAGTAGAAATCAATAGTCACATAGCACACCGCTTCTAATAATAGCCTCAGCCAATCCCCGCTTCTGTGAGATAGACCTCTCAGAAATAAACCCAGTAATTGGTGACAGATAATATGTGTTAGTGTACAGTGACTAGTATAAGAACTTCAGCCTTGAGTTGAGGAAAGGACTGTAAGAGAGATCAGGACAATAACAAGTGAATGAACATGAAATAGTATGCAGAGGGGGAGAGCTTAGTTTGCTCTCCCACTCGTGAGAATGTGTTGAAGTATATTTGGAACTAGTGTTTATTGAACTAGAATAAATTGTGAAAGAGTTATCAAGTGTTTCGCTTCTGTCTTTGTGGCGATCCTAAACCTCTCAATAGTTGCTGCCAAGCGAGTACAGACAGAAGTGGACATAGTGGAGATCTGGTAATCCACAGCTGCCCCAAGGAACTGCTGGAGTCCACCTTAAACTTCCCCAAAAACTAACATTTGGACAATTGGTCAGGTACACTCCACATTACATCCTATCAATGATTCACTTGACAATATCCTATGATACAGTAATTTATTTGTGTGGCAAAATTACGTGGGACCCAGGTATGTTTTAATAGTTTTGTCCTGTGAATTACAAAATTGTGTGGTCATATGTATTTATTGTCATATGAGTGAACTCACGGTTAAACAGCAAGTCATTAAAGTTCTGTTGTAGCTACTAAATATTGACGTTTCATTATCTTAAAGATGCTAGTTTATAATGGTAATATATTTATATTTATTTAAAAATTTATTACCTTCTTTTGAAGTATTTCATAATATATATGAACATATATACACTGTTAGCATGGCCTTAAGGGGCTATGCTTCGCCAGGCAGGAAGTTGTTTAGCTACTACCTTAAATCACCAGATAATTTAGTCTTCTTAAATAAGGCAGGTTGGGTAATCAACAAGTACTATTTTGGCGAGAATACTTGTTTACATTAAGGGCGGATGTGCTTGCAATTCAGTCCACAAATAAGTGATTTTATCAGTCTCTTTTTAGCTTTTGTCTTTTAAAAACATTTTAGTTTATACATGCATAAATAAAGGTACATTAATATACACTGTTTGGTTTGTGATATCATTCATGGAACACCAATATTTCTACCACTCAAGCAAATACTGCTGCGTCAGCCTTCTACACGATTAATACTGTAGACGAACCAGCAAGTGCCATCACTTCAATGCAAGTAGAAGCTTTCAATACACATACCAGCAGTATTAATCAGGCAGCCGGCACATTACGGGCCCTGAGTCAAAACCCCTTCAGAACCGAAGAACTTAAGTGAATTGCAAAGAGTACCCACATGTATGACATGCATGGAGCAAGAACTCCAGACAGATACTTTCACCTCAACTCCCAGGAAAATTGAGAAACCCAGGTCGGGGGGGGGGGGGGGGGGGGAGGGGGGGGGAGACCCACCATAACAACCTAACTTAACAGACAATCAGAGTACCTTTGAAGAAAATGTGGCCTCTATATATCAAAATAGTCGTGTATCAGTCCCAATACATACACAGTATCTCACTGGAACCACTTCTGTGACCACTATCAGTCCATTCTCGCAACATAATCCATTATTGCCTCAGGGAGTGAGAGGTCCAGCTACACGCACACAAACACAAGCAGTGTTCTCCACTTGTCAAACTCTGCACCCAGGACAACATACAGCTAACCGATCTATGAGCAAAAGGTTGCAGGACACAGGGTCGGGCAATTCTATACAAGCTAAGGGCAAACAGGGCACTGGCGTCCCAAGGCATTATTTCACAGTCAGGGCAGTCATTAACTCAAAGGGTCAGAGATCCTTTAGTTAGTTTAGAGCAGAGAAACAATCCGGTGTGATAAGGAGCATTATCACACCCCAAGGACAATTAGCTAACACTGAATTGCAACCAGAATACTTGACACTAACTCGCATCTGCTCACAGGTGTACTCCCAATAATGGGGCTCTCACAAAGACAGGGTGCACTCGAGCAACAACAATGGAACTTTAGAGGTGGCTTACCTACCAACAAGCAGGTGGAACAACAGAACTTTATTTTGAGCTGTATAAAGAACCTACAACATTGAAAGAAGTATTGTCTGAAGTATTATGGCTTAACAAAAACATACTTGTTGCTAATAATACAATTTTTTATAAAAAATTTTTACAAGAAAGGAATTGTGTATATTCGAGATATTATTGATCAGTCAGGAACTTTTTTAAGTGTAGAAGCGGTTATTAAATTAAATTACCATTTAATAAAAGTTGCAAAAAAATTAGCTCAAAAGACATATACAATATAATAATACAAAAGAAAAAAAGAGAGACCTACATGCCAAAAAAACCTGGGAGTGTAAGCTGTGTAACTATAATTTTAATCCAGGAGTATGGAAAACTATTTTTCTAAGTGCCAGAAAACACTGTCAGGATGTGAATGTTAGAGAGTTGCAATTTAAAATTGTCCATTTTATATACTTTACTGACAGTATTGTTTCCAAATTTGATAATACAGTCTCAGCCATATGTGGTATGTGTAATGTGGAAAACAATTTATTTCATACATTTTATCATTGTACACCAGTAAATAAATTCTGGGCTGAAATATCAGCTTGGCATCATAGGATTACAAATAAATTTAACAGCTTATCTTTAGAGGGTATACTTTTGGGATATAATGAAAGTAACTATTCATTAAATTTTACGATATTGTATGGCAAATATTACATACATGAGTGCAGATTACAACAGAAAGTACCGGTATTCAATCATTTTTTACTCTATTTTAAGAAATATCTGGAAATAAAAAAAAATGTATATTTAGAGAAGGGTAAATTAAACACATTTAGACAAAATGTGGATGCTATATTTGCATTTTTCTCTATGTAGAATTTAGTGATAATGGTTCAGTGTGATCAGTAACATACTAAATTTGTATTGTTTTTATGTATCTACTTTTATTTATATAACTATTAGTTTTTTATTTATTTTTTTAAATTTATTTTTCCCCCTTTTATTTTATTTTTTTGTCTTTTGTTATATAAATTTTAAAAAAATGTATATACATGTTTAACTTCAAATTTTGTATGACTTCTGAAGAATATTGATGAATAAATTTATTTTAAAAAAAAAGAACTTCATTCCTAGTATACAAGCACTAAGAACCACAGCAATCAATTAAGACTTGGTACAGCGTCGACTTAATGATCGGCAGCAGCAGGCCATACCACAAGCCACAGGTAACCCAGCTCCCATCTTTACGCATCACGAACCCAGTAATGTCCGCAGTAACTCTAAGACAGTTAAAAAAGAGAAGGTAGAAGTAGAGTGGCCGTAGGACTGCACTTTTGTAGGTCACCTTAGATCCAGGATAACTTATGAGCAACTTTCTCAAGCTCAGTTTGTGCTGGAATATCTACGTTCAGTTCAGGAACAGGAAAACCCTTTTATCAGGAGCAACATGGTGGACTACCTGACCGAGTTGTTCCAGAATGTCATCATGACTAAAATGGAAGAAGGTTTGGTAACATGGTCTGATATGAAAAAAGTAAACAAAATGAAGAAAACTTATGTCAGGTCAACTGGGGCTAACAGCAACAACATCACAGAGAGCAATGGTCAAGCAGCCAAAAAGGTAGTTAAAAATACCAAGTTCACTGCCATGTGAAGAGTTTCAGGATGCACCAAATACCAAGATCATGAGGGGAGTTTGATAACACACAAACACATTTGTGCCTACTGCTTATACACATTGAATCTTATGTATGGACATTCTGAAAAAGTATGTAACAATAAGAAGTGGGCAAAAACGGACAACACCCATATCCACAACAATGACAGCAAGACTGGACAAGAAAACAGCAAAGGATTGAGTTGGCTATCAGAAAGCAATGACAGGAACATGAACAATGAACCTGATAGTGTTGTGAAAGTACAGAATAGTGACATTAAACATGTACAGTCTATTATGTATTTAATTTATGAATTTAGATGATAAACCTTACGAGCCATATTAAAATGGCTTTTGTTGATATAGTTGATTCTGGGTTAATAGCTGGGTTGATACTGAGCAAGGTTAAGCACTCAGTCATGCAGTTGCAAAACAAACCTCTCTTATATCACATGTGTACAGAAAATGAATTCACTTCAGTGAGCGCTTGAATTTTAAATGAAATACATAACTAGATTTTGAAAGTACAAAAAAAAAACAGAACAGGGGAAAAGTAAAAACTACATCATGCTCAACCGCTCAACAAAAAATAAAATTTTGAAACTTCTTTAACAGTAGAAATGCCCTAAAAGTTATGTATATACCTAGGAATCTAGGAAAAAAGTCTTAAAAGAGAAATAAAATTAGGCCAAAAGCCCTCAAGAAAGACCGGTCAAGTGACACCTTTGGCAAGGAGCTGTCCACATAAATTGAACCATGTGGAGAAAACCCAACTGATTTAGTTTTGTTTGTGGAAAGAAGCCCCAGCCCACTTAAAAGCCTTTCTCTAGGTTTAGTTGCTTCTAATTTTATAAAATCGAATTAAGCAGAAAAAAGTTCATGAACTGATGATGTAACTAATCTCCATACTCATTAACCCCTAAACTCATGGAAAACCCTCACCCAGTCTCATTGCTAAATTCCTCAATAGATTTGTGATTATGTTGCCTTTCAAAACAATGTAATACAGATATATTTAAACAGTTTTTAAAATTGTCTTTAAAAATTCTTGTTTTGAAAATTCTTTTAATATATCACTAATAATTTAAATTATTATGATTTTTTTCAATTCTTTTTTAAGTCTCCATTTTTATTGTGCTACAATAGCTTACCATGTGGGACTGAATGCTGATCTCGGATGGCCGCAAGGCATCAGGCCAACGTCTAAGAAAAATAGACATTTATAGTTGGCCGTGGCGTCAAGTTGTCCTCTCGTGGTACACTGTGAGATCTCGTCCTACTTTCTCGTTGGCCGCGTGGATTAGTAGCATCTGTCGTTTACACAGATATTTTCATCTATTTCTCAGCACATACATATTGTTGGATGTTAATTTTGGTCATTTCATTTATTATATATCATAGATTATTCTGCAAAATTTCCGTTTTGACAGGATAAGTATATTTTATTATTTTGTGTGTTTTGAGTTTTCCTCGGTTCAGGCTTTTTCCTATGTCTTTTTATTGCGTTTCAAAATGTCTACCCACCAAACGAATAAAGACAAACCGAGATCTAGCAAGTGTAGACACTTTTGCTTCCCATTTGACACACATAATTACTGCCCTACTTGTAGGGAATCTGGCAAGGGTGATGACCCCTGTGTCACTTTTGAAAATCCATGTGAAATATACACTATTTTGCAGAAGAACAACTGTTGAAAATTGCACAAAGAAAATGATATATTAAGAAGCAAAAGAAGGACACTGCTAGTTCAAAAGACGATGAATTAGATCTTCTAGGAGATGACGTGGATTCATTTATTGGTTCCCAGGCCGACCTTGAGAGTACTGCTGATAACTTATTTACCTCAGCCCCACGTCCACAGCCCCTACCCTTCAGTTTATTGTCTCTCAAGACACCAGCCAAAACTGTCTCACCCACCCCAGGTACTGCCTTACAGCAGAAAATAGAATCAAATTTAGAGAAATCCCTGGGTAACACACTCAACATCCATTTACAACAGCAAATGGGTTCTTTCCAGGCATCTATGTTAGAAGCCTTCCAGTCTCTCTAAGACGAATGAACAACTAAAAACAGGCAGAGGTGGATCAGACCTCGGCCCCAGCTTCTAAGCCAGGACCCTCAACTAGTGCTGTTAATCTGGACCTACCCCCTCCGAGACCTAGAACAACCTCTCATGTCGAGGAAATGGATGTGGACTATGGTCCAGCACTTCCTCCACGTCTGATCTTCATAATGCATTGGATCAGAATTCTAATGCATCCGAGGAGCCTTCTAAGAAGGTCTCGGATAGACCTAAAAAACACACTCACTCTCACAGTAGGCATGAGACTGAAACGAGGTCTGCCCTGGATCAATACTATGATGAATCCGATGAACCTTGGATTTCACCTGCTAAACCCAAAACCATGCTGACAAGAGTAGACATAAGGTCAGGTCCAGATATCTGTCATCTTCCTCAGAGGAGGATCAGTCCTCTGCAACCAGACACAGGTCTTCAAAGCCCTCTGGGGCTCAGCCCTCTGGGGCTCAGCCCTCTGGGGCTCTCTCTGACCAAGACCAACCTCAACATGATCCTGACCACCCTTATTATAGGGAAGTAGCTCTGTCTGACATTCCCTCCCAATACGCTGAAGAGGTGGACACTTTTAGGCACATTCTTTCCCTCCCTGACCCCAGGGAATCCATGCCTAGGTCCTCAACTTCAGTTCTGGGTCTGGATGATGAAAAAGGCCGTCAAGAGCTCAGACTTAGAGGTCCTTTCTCTATGTTACCTCTCAGCTCAGTTATCAAAGATACTTTTGATAAGTTCGAACATGATTTCCAGGCCGCTAATTTACCTGAGGGTAAATACATCAAACCTCCTTCCACTTCAAAGTTGTATAAGGTGGGACAGCCCTGTTATGAGGAGCAAATACAAGAGTTGAACACAGATTTTGCTAAAACCTGTATTACTCCTAAACCCCCTGGGGCCCCTACGGGCAAGGTTCCCCTAACAATTCTTAAGGAATTGGAACACCAAGCTAGGCAAAACATCTCCACACTTAATTTTACTGCTGCTTAGAAGATTTCTTCTTCCTGCAATGCCACTCTTGAGAAGTGCCAACATAGCCTGAAGTCTACCTTCAAGAGGGTTAAGTCTCAGATCCAAAAAGGTGCCGATCCTGAGAAAGCAGCAAAATGTGGATATGAGCAAGCTTGTGAGTACTTAGATTTATGGAATAATACTGTTCTTATTCAGCACAGGGCTCTCACATGCCTCAGCAAATCCTTAGCCCATATACTCCAGAGGGAACTATATACTAAGGTGCGAAGCCGAAATGACCCTTTTACAACCACATTTAGGGGAAACGAGACGCCAAGAACTCAGGAACTCACCCTTTTGGCATTCCTCCTTGTTCAAGTCTCAAGTTGTGGAGGAGGAGGAAGACTTCATCCTCAAAAAAGGCACCTCTAAAGACTCTCGGGGTTTTGGACCCTATCAAAATAAGCCCTTTTGTGGTCCCTACAACAAGAGACTCCTACAGGAAACGTCCCTATGGGGGCAACTCCTCACAAAGCAGTAACCAATCGGTTTCCTCAGGTAGGGGGAAACCGAACTTCAGAGGCTCCAGGGGTTGTTTTCTACCCCACAACAGAGGGCGTGGGCATGGAAACCCCTCCCCCAATGACTCCTTAAAAGCCTCCCTCAGTCCACCAATAGGAGGTCGCCTCCGTTCTTTCAGAAGAGACTGGCAAACAAACAAATGTTCATCCAATGTGTAAAACATTATCACCAATGGCTACATACTGCCAAAACCAAGTCTGGTCAGATTCCCTCTGATTCAGTCAGAATACAAGGCCCGCCAAAAAGACCAAGCTCTGGCCACTTGTATCCAGTCTCTTCTGTCAAAGAACGCAATTGAAATGGTGGAAAATGTAAAATATTTCGGGTTTTACAGTCCCCTGTTTCTAGTACCCAAGCCTCACTAAAGGTGGAGGCCGGTCATAGACCTAAGCAGGCTCAACACTTTTCTACACGTAGAAAAGTTCAAAATAGAAATTCCAGAGTCCAGCAGGACCTCCCTGATTCCAGGGGAATGGGTATCGTCGATAGACCTATCAGACGGTTACCTTCACATCCCCATCTATCCAAACTCAAGGAAACACCTAAGGTTTTGCTACAGATCGCAGATACCCTGATCTTTACAATGATTGTAAAGGAAGTGAAGCTAATGGTCCTCTCCAGAGGACTCAGACTTCACCAATACCTGGACAACTGGCTGATCAGGTCCCAGTCTCAGGAGAAGCCCAAGTGAACACTCAGGCAGTGGTAGACCTAACCCAGTCCTTGGGTTGGATAATAAATCAGGAAAAATCAGAACTGAAACCTACTCAGGTGTTTTCATTTGTGGGCTACGAATACCATCTAGATTCAGCCCTTGTAAAACCCACTCAAAAGAGATGGCTCATACTTCAGGATTTGATCCGACAACTCAAGTCAAAACATGTTTTGAGTGCAAGATGTTTGATGCCGATAATTACGTTGCTTGTCTCAATGGAGAAAATGGTCCGGGAGGGATGCCTTCACATGAGGCCCTTTCAGTTTCACATCAAGGAGCACTCGAGATATCCTCAGTCGCTGGACAGCCTCTTTCCTTGGACAGAAGCAATTTCAGCACACCTAGACTGGTGGCAAAATACCTCAAACGTGATGAGAGGTGCAGACCTTCATCCCAAAGACCACAGTATCCAACTCTTTACAGACGCCTCAAACGAAGGTTGGGGTGCTCACTTAGGTCAAAGTTCTACAAAGGGTCTGTGGTCAGGCCGGGAAAAAAGGCTACACATAAACGTTCTAGAGTTGAAGGCGGTCTCCCTGGCCCTTTGAAGCTTCAAGGACCAGTGCCAGAACCAAATAGTGCTAGTTGCAACGGACAACTCAACAGTGGTAGCTTACATAAACAAACAAGGAGGAACTCACTCAGCAGAGATGTGTGCTCTCTTGTGGAAGATCATGACCTGGTGCCATCACTATCACATAACATTAAAAGCTAGACACATTCCAGGGTGTCTGAATGTGATGGCTGACCTTCTATCCAGGTCGAACCAAGTGCAGTCAACAGAATGATCACTACATCCGCAGGTGTTCAAACAGATCTGTCAAAAGTGGTTCACTCCTCATGTAAATCTATTTGCCACTCATCTGATCCACAAACTTCCACTGTACGTATCTCCTGTCCTAGACCCAAAGGCTTGGGACATAGATGCTCTGAACATAAACTGGACGGGTCTCACTGCCTATGCTTACCCTCCGACGGCTCTCCTTCACAGGGTGATCCAAAAAAACGTAATAGCCCCAGGGTGGCCAGGGATGCCCAGGTTTTGGGACCTAGTGCAGCTCTCAACAGAGATCCCTCTACAACTTCCGGTGTCAACTACTCTTCTCAAACAGTCCCACAATTATGTGTTCCACAGCAATTCACAACATCTCAACCTCCACACCTGGTGTCTAGGAATGGACAGCTCCAAGAACAAGGCTTCTCTGTGGAGGTGGCAGAGAGAATTGCTGCCCCTCAGAGGTCATCAACAAGGACCATCTACAAGTCAAAGTGGGCCCTATTTGAGAAATGGTGCAGAGAAAATTTGAGGATTTCTCCAGTCCATCTGTGAAACAAGTCTCAGACTTTTTCATGTACCTATACCAAGATCTAAACAGGCGCCCCTCAACCATCAATGGTTACAGGAAGGACATTGTTAACACTTTGGGCTCAGCGGGGCACCATATTGCACAAAGTTTAGACCTTCACAGGTTACTCTCCAGTTTTCACAGGGATCGTCTCAAAAGTTCCAGGCATCTTCCAAAATGGAACCTTTCTGTTGTTCTCAATGAGCTCACAAAAGCACCTTTTGAGCCTATGAAAGACACAGACTTCAAACATCTTACTCTCAAAACTGCTTTCTTGCTAGTTTTGGCCTCCGGCAAGCGCTGCAGTGAAATCCATTCCTGGGTTGCAAACAAAGTATCTAATCTAGGCCAACGGGAAAAGGTTGCCTTGTTCCCTTCTTCTGACTTCATAGCCAAAAACCAACTAGCAAGAGAAGGTTCTCAAAGTGTGTCTCTAGTGACTATTCCTGCTTTGACTACCATTGTAGATAGACAATTCAAAGAAGACAGGACCTTGTGTCCGGTGCGGGCCCTGAGGTACTATTTGGATCGAACCAAAGACCTGAGAGGGTCTCGATCCCTCCTTTTCATCTCCTTCAAGAAAGGACACACCTCAGACCCGCTACTCTCTCTTCTTGGTTGAAACAAACCATTCTACTTTATTATAAACAAGCAGACCAACAAGCCTTGGACTTGGTCCAAGTTAAAACGTATGACATTAGGGCGTTCGTGGCCTCTAAGGCCTTTTACGGTGGGGTTTCGGTGGACCAAATCATGCAAGCCTGTCACTGGAAAGCTCACAATACATTTGCAAATTTTTACCTAAAAGACCTTACTTGGTCAGACAATGACAACAATATGTATCTGGGACCAGTGATGGCGGCACAACAAGTCCTAGACCCTTCCCCCCAGACCAGGTATCCTCGGAAAGAAAAGAAGGGGGGAGGGCACATCCGCTACAACCAAGTCTTCAGGAGTCTAATCCTAGGGTCTAGGTATAGGTTTACCTCTCAAGATGTTATGGGTAAGGTCATTTTTTATTTTTATTTTTTCAAGTATAAGATGTATTAAGGACTTGTCAAGGTTGTCATTAATCTCATGTTAGGTGGCAAAAATTTATGAAAATTCCAACCATAGGGCTGGTTTTTCACTTGTAGATGGGCCCTAAGGGCCCTTACACTTCTAAAAGTGAGCACGGCTGCACTTCTCTCCTACAATCAAAACATCTTGACAGTTTTTAGCACTGTCATTCATTCTATTCAGGTTTTTAGCTTTTCACAGGCCCAGTCTTCGGGATTTGGGCACTGGAAACAGTACTCAGACTGGTATTTCTAAACATTCATTCTAATCTATTACTTCAAAATCTAAGAAAAATTGACATATCTTCCAGTCTCAGCTGTAATCCCTCCACTGTGCGGTTGGATTCAGCATTCAATCCCATATGGTAAGCTATTGTAGAGCAATAAAATTAAAAATTTTAATTACTTAAATGTAGCTTTTATAAGCTACAAGCTTACCATGTGGGACTGAGAAGAGTCCCACCCTACCTCCCCGCTGTATTACAGCTGAGAACTATAAAATTGAGAACTACTGAAGCCCATTGTGTCTCTTGCTGACAGAAACACCAGACAATTGCACCAGTGGTCCCCATACAAAGTGATGCAGCAACTACTGAAGATTGCAGAACTGCCATCCTGACAAACTCTTCAACAAAGAATTTGTATTTGACACAACAGCAATAGGGTTGAGATAATAATGATGTCAAATATCAGGGCTTCACATTCATAAACTTACATCCATTGTATATGTTAAGAGAACCTGATTAATCTAAGTTGACGTGAAATTGCCCTGTGAGGGGAAGGTTATTAGAGGGGAAGGGGGGGTGACAGATGCAGTGTTTTCTAGGGTTTATAGTTAAACTGGTCTTGACTATTTTTTCTTGGAAATTAATAGACAGTTTGTAAAAAAAAATTTAAAAAAACTCTATTAGGTATTTTTTTAAGTTCATCAAACTCAAACTAGAGTCAACAGTAGACAAGCAGGTGACCAGAAACACTGAGAAAGGCAGCAGCCATTAAATACACAAGGTCATTTTGGGACAACGCCTCAGCATTGTGACTTGTGGGAGTCAAACACAACACAGAGGTGACAGTCTGTGATTAGATACCAAATCTCCCAACACACTAATCTAATGAAATGTCCCAAAGAACTAATGTTTTAGGGCAAGGTAGCTAAAAGGTAGCCACAAGCCTGTAACATTTTCGAAATCTGTAATTGTGCAAATCCTGTTCCATAGATATTTTATAAAGATACATTATAAGTGAAGGCCTGACTGATATATAAGGCTCTGTATTGATGGGAAAACAGGAAAAATTGTTTTATGTATTGTAGTTATTGAAACACTACAAAATGTACAATTATTTGCCAGTTTTGAGATTATTAACACTGCTTTGCAATTACTTCGACATAGTTTGACCATTTTATTGTCACTTGATTTTAGAATTTATTTCAAATTTTATGTATGTATGGCAGTACTTGATGATTTGTTAGCTATAGCATCAAATCATATTAATTATGAATTTTCAAAATATTTTTACACATTTTAAATATTTTATTGTACACTTCAGACATGGTCATACACATCACAGAAATATACATATATAACACAACAAAAATACACATGCAAAGCAAAACATTTTGGGGTTTTCATTAAGACGCCTGGTGAAATAACTTTGAAAAATTATGAGGCAAGTCGTTTCTTTTTAAGACTTCTGCTGCATATTTTTATACATCTTCCATGAAATGTATTAGCTTTTAAAACTGATTTGCCTGATACCTTGTGTTTGAAATGTAACCAACCAGTTCCTTTCCAGAGTTCCTATAGTTTTCATATGTTAGAACATCAGAAATGATAAGACATAAAATTCTGGAGCTTCTTCACTGGACTTATAAGAATATTAAAAAGCATTTGCTGGGTTTATGGGCATCAGCCCCAGTTTCTAGGGGCCGCCCTTTGCTCTGCAACTTTTTGTGTTTGGCTATTTTACCAGAAATGTTTAAAGGCAGAACAATTTGTCCATGTAAAGTCAAAGTTGGGAATTTACATCCTGTTCAACAGCCAGGGATCAGTCCTCGTAAGCACTTGGCATACCATTTCTGCATAAAATAAAGCAAATGAATTTTTAAGACTTAAAATTCACTACAAATATTTTTTTACTGTGAATAGTTTTAACAATGTGTCTTAGGAAAAGTTATTCTGTGGTGATTTTCTGTGAGATAAGTATTAAGTTTTTATGCAAAAAATAATACAAGTGACACTCTCAGGTTGAATTTGAATTTTGCATGCATAAAATAACATATTGTTTCAACAAGATGTGAAGTCCATGTTGTATGCAATGGTGATGACACTATTTTGGTTTTAACAGTGAATTACTATTTTGTATGAAAAGTGCCTTATGTAACTTTAGATGGTTTAGGTATTTATTAGGTATATTTCTAACAACCAAGACCAACTTTGTTTAGGTCTACATATGCAAGCTGCAAATCAGTGAGTGGTGCACTAGAATACTTGCAATTCAGGACAGTCGAGAGACAAAAAGAAAAGAAAAAATGACCTACAGAAGCGCAAGTCTGGGAGAACCCACACTTAAAATTGTTATTTAGTTTCAAAATGGATCACATTTATCACCAACTCACAGAACAGCATCTGCAAAGAAAATATTTACTTACTACTCCAGACAAAGCACATATCATTTGAATCTCTGTATTGGACAACAAAATTTTTCATCATGTGTACTGGTATTTACAACTTTTGCGAAAAAACCTTTCAACTTCTTTGGCTATATTATTTTTTTTTCAATATTTTTGTGCACCAATTACCTCCTCTTGCTGACCACCATCACATGGAAGTGTAGCAAGTCTTCAAACTTTAGCAATTCAGTGTCTGCTTTTAAGACTTCTTTTAAGTGTTCAAACATTTGCTGCATGATAGTTTCTCTTTCCTCTTCAGATCTCTTTGTATCCAATGCATTTTGGAGATGACAAAACTTTGTAACTTTCAACATCGACGCCCTGGCGTCTACTAATATATTCTCAATATCTGACAAATGATAAAGACTTTATCACATGTATGTGCATACAAGAAAGATGTAACTGTGAAATATCTATTTCATATGATCTTTTAATGATTTCAGGATACCAGACAGATTGATGGATCTTGACATAAAAGGGCAGATTTACTAAAAGGATGGAAAAAATTCCTCCATTCAGAGTGAAATAGTGTAATTTTACCCTTTTCAGAAAGTATAAAATGAATGTATTATTAATTATTATTATTTTGTTAAATTCAATTTTTGTTATTTATCATATTAATGTCACATAAAAAGGGTAGGTCCACACCTATAACTATGTAAAAAGCCATGTTATTTCATCCTACTGACAGTAGAGTGTCGTAATTATTCGTAATTATTTGTAATTATTCAATCCTGAAATCCATGCACACTTTAACATGAAATTTAAACATTTTAACATTTCAATTAAAAATTAAATGCAAAATTACATGAGAAACTTTAAATCCAAAATTAATCATTTACATTTATTACACCCGTTACAATAACTCAAAATGAGACCCCAACCAGATACCTTTCTCTAGTATGTCTGGTATGATGGAGGAAAGCTGTTGCTATTATCCCCCAATAAAGAGATTAGTTTTGAAATCCTTTGGTACTTTAAGAGTAAGGTTCTGTTTATTGCTCAATTATAAAGTTGTTTAAGATATTGGTATCAACTACGCAGATATTATAGAAGCTTTGGATTCAAAAGGATCATTTATAGTTAGTACTCCTGATTGTAAATATGTAAATAAATAGCTTGTGTATTGTTGCACATTGACAATAATAATTTATTCTAAAAATATAACTATACTTTATGAATGTTTATCCAGAGAAATCCAGCTGATAAAGTTGAAACAATTTATTAGAATACAACATTTTATTGTTTATATTGTGATCCCTAATGTGGCACTAAATAATCGACCTTGTGAGTTATCTCTGGTGATTTTTCCTTCATATAACTCTTTATACTTGTATGATGTCCAGATTTCTTCATGAAGCACCAACTCTAAGCCTGCCTCAGAAACAGCAGATTTGGGGTCCAGAAAAGGTCTCTTGTGTTCCTCTGTATTCTTTATATAAATAGGTACTAGAGCAGCTACCTTTTCTTCCTTCAAAATGGGTAGCATTAAACCTTATGGATATCTATGAACTAAGCAATTATGCATGCATCCATACTGTTTCTGCATTCAAATGAATAAATTTGATTATTTATTTTTATTATATTATTCGAGAGAGATTAATACTTGTTCAAAACATTTCACCGAAGGTATTCCTATAATCTATTACAGCAAAAATCAAATAATTAAAACGTTTACAGCTAAAAGAAAATACTGGAAAATGGATTTAATAAAGTTATTACATGTTCAGTGGAATGAACTGAATATAGTACTTTAATATGTGGCACATCATCATTAGCAATGCAGTAAAAATGGCAATATACCTCTGTGATCATTCCCGTTTCATACAATAAATTCCAGGCTTGGTCAAATGGCTTGTGAGAATATTTTTCCCAAACTGTTGGTACTGTTTTAACAAAAATACAATAAAAATGTACAATAAACTATGTCGGTATATTCTGAACTATTTTGATAAATCAACAGAGTAAAAAATTATTTATTAAAGTATAGTCACTTACTACTGTATTTATTCAAATCTGTGCATTTTTATTTTCCAGTTATCTAGATGATTTGATCTACCAGTGGAAGGAAACAGCAAACATAAGTTTTTCTACTGTTTTTGTAATATTTCTGTTAATTTTAGCAATTTTAAAATAGTTTACCATTTGGGTCACTTCCAAAATTTACCAAAATCAAAACACCACCTGAAAAAAGGATGATATACAATAATTAATTAATTAGTCCATTGATCAGTCATCATAAGCAGATCATTTTAAATAATGTTATAATTTCTTTGATTTATATTGGAACATAATTTAACCTTACATTGCAACTTAATTATATCATACATTATAATGCCTTAAAATGGTCACAGTAGAAATATGGTAACACAAGGGTCTGAATTGGGGCCCACAATGAAAGAGTTAGAAAATAACTGTCAGTGATTTACTGTACATAATCTCGAAAAATAGTGGCCTATAAATATTTAATACACCTCGTTAAATCCAACAGATCAGACTTAAATGAAAGTGAATTCTGTGTTATATCATAATAGTTTCTATCTTTAAATACTACACAAATACTTTAATACATGAGCTATAAATAGTTACTTTTGTGCTTATTTTACCTGGAACCAATTCCTTTGAACGATTTACCAGAAAATCATCCCATTCTTTTTCAGATATTTTTCTTATTTTAGCTTTTGTTTCAGGATCCTTTGTACTATTACCAAAGCAGCTATCCTTAATAGTCAATCCACTAAAACATACAAAGCTGAAGCTGTGGAAAACATGTTGTTTACATATGTCTTATATGATTGAGAATAGCTCCGAGTTCTTTTATTTATGTAATGTCAACATTCAAAAAATAATTTTAAATAAATAATGTATTGTGACATAGATATGATTCATAATTTTACAGTTGTGTTACATCTTTGATTTCTACCTAAAATACAGTATTACCTCTTATAATTTTCTCTTGTATTTTGAAATTAAGTTTATATATTTAATCTGAACAACCTCTTCTGAAGCTTTGAAGCTCTAATGTGACACAAGAACTCAGGGGAGAACACCCACCTATCAATACAGTTAAATCAAATAAAATTCCCAGTTAAAGAAAAGTCCATTGTTTCCATGGGCAAGAGTAAAAAACATGACATAGAAATGTTAAAAACTGACACTGTGAGTGCTAGAGTTTATCATTAGAGCCAAAATGTGGGATGGGATGTTGGTGAACGGCGAGTTTTTATCAAACCTTTTCTCCATCCAATGTGTTGCCATTGAAGTAAATCCAAGGTGAACAGAGTTGCTGGGAGCACACTGGGTATAAAATGACTTGGCCACTGTTGAGAAGAATACGCCATCAATCCCCTGTTTTTCTTTCAGGCCTAAGAGTAGCATCCAGTGATACATATTGTCACAAATTCAGTACTTAATATAAAACATAATTTCAAAATATTGCTTTGTGATTTTAGTTTATTCTCTCCATGTTTTGATGGGAATATAAAGAACGCTACTTACTTGAACTTTCATTCATTTGGGGTTTTACGTCACTTTCAACACTGTACAGGTCATATCACGACGGGTAGTTGGAAGGCAGAGGAAACCAGTACATATAGTTCATCAGGGTTCTGTACTGTAAAATGCCGACCAACAGCAAGCAACTACCAGCTTTCCCACTTAAGGCCATCACGGGGATCGAACCCCGGCCTCAGAGGTGGGAGGCGAGAGTGTTACCACTCTACCACCGTGGCCCCTCTCATAGGTGAGAGGCGAGAGTGTTACCACTCTGCCACTGTGGCCCCCCCTTACTTGAACTTAACAGAATCAGTGATAAAAAGGTAAAATCTAACATTAAGAGAAATGATATATGCATCATAATATAGACGGTATCACAATGTAGTTATCACACACAGAGACAGATTTGGGATTGTCTCAAAGGACAGGCCTGTGTTACCCAAGGCAAGAACATTATGTATGCATACATTTTTATAGTGGAAACTTCCTTACTGATCGTCAAGTAACAGGAAAAAACTCTATAAAAAGCCAAAGTAGAAAAAAAACATAAATTGAAACATAATGCATTGAATTCATTGATTCAAGTATGCAGCTTAATAAGGTTGATAAGGTACACAATTTAATATAGTGATGGGCGACCAATTCATGGTCATGTACCTATTCACGCCCACCCCTAAATGTATCAAAAACAATCACAGTTAAGCAATAACTTACCAGTGTATATGGTCAATTTGATAATTGTCTATGTGATAAACATCTTCTCTGTGAAAAATAATAAATCTTTACAAAAATTGAGGGTGGGCGTGAATAGGTATAAGGGCGTGAATTGGTCCACCACCACTAAACAATGTATAGCACTGACCTAAATGTTTTAAGATACACAAGTAGTGTACACAACATAAAATAGATATAATCCAATATCATATTAGACATTTCTCAACTGTGGAGGTTTCCCCTGCCTAGATAGTTAGGTTTGCCTCATTTGCATACACTGTTTATGATATAAGTGGAGATTCTCCAGGTTACTTTTGTGAAACACCCAGGGACAATTCATGTTAATTCAGTGTCGGCTTACATTATGCTAATTCAATGCACCACATAATATAAACCAATAGAATTTTGAAGTAAATTATATAAAACACAAAGCCAAATATAACAAATGGTAACCCATGAACAGATTAATCAAGGCATACTGTAATAAACATCAGGAATACCCCTGTTCCACTTCTGTGATTGACCTTAATACAATGTTATAATTGGGAGGGAACTGGAAAAAACTAAAATAATCTATTTAATTTTCATAAAATAAAATGATTGGCTTCACCAGCCAAATATTAAACTTATGACCTGTTCTATGACTACCACAATTGATAAAAATAACTCCAATAACACTGAATTGCAGTGACTCTTGGGAAAGATTTGTTGCATCATGGGAAATGTGGACAACAAAGACTTTATCACAGAACAGACTGGTCCTAATGATTCATAGACAAGTTGGCGTTTTTACCAAAATTACCACCCACCACATTGATCAAAGACAAAATATTTGAATAAATAAAACAGAAAAAAATTGGCTGGCAGGATAAAATACCTTCATCAAATTGGCTCCAGAAAATTATTGTGATTTCAAAGTGATTATGTTAAACAAAGGGAAAAGATCATAAAAGTTTTATGTTGGTGAACAGAAGATATGGGTTTAACCTAACGATTCAATAAAACTTTTACAGAACTTAATCTCCATCAAATCAATTGCATTTTTCAAAACTCTAATTAAACAAGTCAGCATATGACAGACCATAAATGGCATTGATTAAAACATTGAAAATCCTCATAAAAATGATATGAAGGATATTAAGCACTCAAAAAGTACTCGTTCATTACATTTATTGATTGTTTCCAACTGGGGGCCAAGTTTGCATGGTCAAGATTTCAGGGGGTCGATTTACCCTTTTGGCAAAGATCTGTTTTATCCAGTTCCCAGCTCTAACACCAAAACAATCAGCTACAACAAGTTGGGAAAGTAGACCAAGGACGCATCTGTGGGCAGGTGCAAGATGTATCCACAGATAAAGGGCAACTTACATAGTTAAAGGGCAACTTACATAGTTTTGATAAACAGCATTTTTCAATAATAAGTAAGTTGTAAGCACTTTTTAAGTTTGGCTACCCTCATTTGACCTTGAAGCAGGGGCCCAAGATCAAATATGACTACATCAGAAGATTCCTAGTTCATGGTTTTCTATAGGTGGTTTCATATTGTAAACCTCTAGCACCAACAATAAGCGAGTTATAAGCACTTTTAAATTTGCCTATCCTCGTGTAACCTTGAAGGAGGGGCCCAAGGTCAAATCTGACCACATAAGAAGATACCTTGCCCATAAAGTACTACAGGTTGGTTTCACACTGCAAACTTCCAGGACCAATAATAAGCAAGATACAAGCACTTTTCATGACTGAAAAGAAATGCCAGTGGGAGCCATCTTGTTTTTTCAAAATGAAGCCAAAGATATTTCCTGTCATGATTTTGTAATGATAAACATATCCTGTGAATTTGTGATCTCTATCTATAATACCCTTTATTATTGAGGGCCAACAAAACTCCTTGCTGAAGGTAAAAAAATGCCCAGGGCGGCCATCTTGTTTTTCAAAATGAGGCCAAAAATATTCCCAGGGAATATATCCTGCTAATTTGAGAAGTTTACTTAAAAAACTCTGCCTCTAGAGGGGTAATGAGAAAATCTCTACACACTTTGGCGGGGGGATACTCATACATAATCCATAGTATCCGTCAGATGCTATCCACTGGATACAATAAATGCTTGCTTGAACATCCTTAATGTATTTGATTATCCCCAATGATTATAGCCAACATGATCGGGGCAGTCAGAAAGAAACCTTGCTACAGTGGAACAGGGGTATTATTTTTACAAGAAGATAATCTTACTAAAGACCAATACCTTTTTGCAATTTCATTTTATATTATTTTATAATAATCTCTTCAGTATTAAAATACTTTTAGCCAAATTGTTTCTCTGCCTTAATGTTGACTGACATATATTAGCCTAACATTGATATTATTAACACCTAGTCATGTTTGACTCTCTTTTATGGAAATATACTTGTTTTCCATACATTATCTACACCATATAATACAATATTTTAAAAAGCATCAGAGCTCATGTATGTAAATTTTATGAAATTTAAAGCACAAGTATTGTTTAACTTTCTCTGTTTAAATGAAAAGTTAAATTCCTGTTTGATTTGTTTATTTACAAATAATACTGGCAACACTATCAATATTAGCTTTTGTTGGGTTTGCACTCAGTGACTTTGTGGGGAAAACAAATGTGTCAAAGAGAGCAACCTAGCAACTTTCACTAGCAACCTCATTAAATTATATAACCTTTTTGTTCAAATTATCAACTTAATGAACTTAATGTTACAAAAGTAATTATAATAATAATAATAATAATGCATATGCATTGACAATAAGGAAATACCTTTGTTTTATTATAAAACAAGAAAGCATATAAAAATTCACAATGATGGGGTTGCCTTTTGGCTTATTTATTTTTTATGTACATTAGTTTGTAACAGGTAAAGTAAAGCAATATAATATGGATGCAGACAGATCTTGCATGTCCCTTCTGTATAAACAAAAAATATCACTTTAATATTGCTGGCATATGGTCTGGTCAATTAGCATAATTTGTCCCTGGTTTTCACAAAAGTGACCAGGAGAATCTCCCCTTTACATCATAAACAGTGTATGCAAATGAGGTAAAACTAACTACTTAGGTGGGAGAAACCTCCAAAGCTGAGAAACGTCTACTCAGGTAAAAATCATGTCCATGACATAGATAACTGTACCATAGAAAAAAGCTTTAGAATTTTGGAACTTTTCAACCCCCTCCCCCTTTGGGTTATTTTTGACTGCAGTTTTTACATTGTCACCAGGGGGGCCATGGTGGTAGAGTGGTAACACTCTCGGCTCCCACCTCTGAGGCCTGTGCGGCCTCAAGTGGGAAAGCTGATGGTTGCTTGCTGTTGGTCGGCATTTACAGTACAGAACCATGACAAACTGTATGTACTGGTTTCCTCTGCCCTTCCCACTACCCGTCGTGGGTAATGTGAAAAGAACTACATTAGAAATACAAAAAACACATGTCATTGTTGTATTATTTCAAGAAAAAAATCCCAATCCTCAGGTACAAAAAAAAAGTGAAATGCTTTTAAAATATCTGGAATATAACTATTTGGTGGGACTCATTTCTCGTTGAAGATTTCAGTGCAAGGTTCTGTTTGATCGGTTACCATTTAACGTTTGAGTGACTGCTATCCTGTGTAGGTTTTATAATCAAGTAATCTACTTTACTGTTCCTAAAAGCACAAATGGCCATTGGGATTGAAAATTACAGCATAAGATAGTTTGAATAGCAATTGAAATAGTGATCAACCCTTTCATTTGAAAACTATACATGATGTGTACGGCTTTTACCCACACAAATTTGTAAAAAACATCACTGAAACAGGCACAATACACTTTTTATAACCAGCAAAATGAGATGTGATAATAATGGTTAGTATCCAAAAAGGTTCAATAGATAACGCAACATACTGTCCAGTTATGGATGTGTACACAAATATTGATTTACACACACAAAGTTACCAACCCTGAAATTTTATGTAAATCAGGCATTTAACTACCTGGCTTACTTCCCACTGGTGTGCACTGAAAAAAGCTCAATTTTGGTTCATACAGTGTTCACCAGTGAGAAGAGACTTGGGTAGTTACATGCCTAATATGGCCACAAATTGATGGACGGCAACTTTATATATGTGTAAATCAATATTTTTGTGTACATACAAAATTTGGCAATTTATTGTGTTGTCTGTGTGTGTTCTTGCTGTGTAGGAGAAATCACGAGAAAGTGTGGATTCGTGAATCAGAAAATACGAGGCCGAAGGCCAAGTAATTTTCTGATTCATGAATTCACACTTTCGAGTGGTTTCTCTGGCTTAAACCACAAAAAGAGGCCATGTAAAAACCAATGTTACATATACGTGGCTTAAATCTCTAATTATATTGAATGTAGTGCCTTGAACATTGAAAAAAGTGTTGATTCTGAAAATGTTCAATTTATTTAATTAAATCTTTTGTATTCTGCTGGTGCATTTGTCCTTAGCATTTATGGTGTCAAACTTGCAGCTTTGCAACTATGTTCAGTGAGAAAAAGTATGACAAAAAATATCAGTGATTATAGGTTGAAACGATTTTGTAAAACATACATAACAGAAATGGACTGTGAACAGTGATGTGAAAAGGTAAGGTATTTCACTTTTTGCTATTTCAAATTGCATTTTACTGTGTTTTTTGTACATTTTATTAAATTTTAAATTATATGTCAAAATGTTAATATAAATGTTAACATACAAATAATTGACTGCACTATCAAATGACAAAACATAATTCTATACTAATTTCTCAGAAAATACACCATCATTAAATATTTTTCCCAAAATTGATTTAGCAACAAATAATGTTTTATTGTTTTGTGTAAAATTGTTTTCAGTCTTGCTGGACTGGATAGCAAAGCCTGAGGTTATTGCTTTCAAGAAAATGGATTCCATTCACAGCTTCACTTTGGATGGAGGATTTTCCCGCTGAGGATTTGCAACATATCTCAATTCAGATACATCAATGTGAAAATGGTTTATAATGAATGTGCATCACATGCTGTTTATTCACAAAATATTTTGGATTGTTGGATAAAGAAAAATTGTGCTTCAGTCATACAGGATACCCAAGAAGCTTGTTCACCAATGAAGCTTTGTGATGCTCCATCTTACATTTGGATATTGTTCTCACAGGATAGTTGTATAACTTAATCACTTGCAGTACAAATACACTCAGAGATTGTAAAATTACTCATAAATGTTAAAAGCAATTTTTGTTCCAAAGATTAAAATTATTTAAAGTCAGTGTCAAGTTTCAAACTTTGTTTGTGTGAAATGAATATAATTTTCATATATTTTGTACAACTGACATGGTTTATATGTGTTAAATCCTAAAAATGATGTCTTGTAAAACACACTTCTTAAAAAAATCAACATTAACATTGTCAGACTATGTTCACCTGATTACATTATAATCAGGCCCATTTAATTAAACAATTTAAAAAGTGTGAATTTTTATTCTAAAAAGTGTTGATTCTTAAACTAAAAAGTGTGAATCAACCTTTAAAGTGTGGATTCTGAAGCTAAAAAGTGTGGATTCTGAAGCTAGAAAGTGTGGATTCATGAAAAAGAATTCACACTTTTTCTATTGTCTGTTACCAAAAGTGTGGTTTAAAAATTGTGATCACATTTGTCGGCTGATGAATTAACACTTATTTTGTTGATGACTGAAATATAGCTCTAATATGAGAGTTGGTAATTTCATTGTAACAGTTGGTTGAATTAACTTTTGGAGTTTGACCATGAAGCAATCACATGCAGTTAGTGTAATGTTTCAGCCCCGTAATTGTTGAATGTAATCATGGAGAAAAGCCCTACAAGGAAATGCCCTACATAGAAAACAGCCCTACACATTTTGATAGTCATGTTGGAAACCCATACACCAAAATCAAAAGGTAAAGAAAACCATACACACATGTTCCTTTGAGTTAATTATTTGCCCGGTGAAGAACAGTTATATTTGATCCCATTGTTTGGGAAAGTGTTCTAAGTCCTTCATCCCTCAAACAAAATGAAATGGGTTCATATTAAACATTTCTTAGTTAATGAGCTCAAATACCCCTTTTACACTATTGACCACACATACTACCCCTAGTGGTTACTTCAAGCTCCACTTCCATGCCTGTTAAATAATTTTATTGGTAAGTCATAAATTGGTCAGTGTACTACCTCAGGTAGGAAATGTGACACTGAAAACCCTACGAGGGTTTCCTTTACTGTGGCTTTTTGCATATTCGTTTCTACACTTAATTGATAGACACATATAACTGTTCCCTGTCATAAACCAATTTACTTAAAATCGTGAAAGAAACTTTGCTTCTATGGACTTAGCTACTGTCATTAACTATTACGTAACTGTAAAGAAATTAAGGAAACATACATCAATCGGTTTGCAAAGTTACTGGGTTGCCACTAAACTGATATGTAAGCAAGTATTAATGAAATCTGACCTTAAGGTATTTAATTTTCATTGTCACTCATTTCTCCTATTTTCTGTGATTGCAACCCTTATGTTGTGAATAAAAACAGTGTCACCATAACTGAATAATTTTTAAGGGGAATCTATCAGGCAGAGATTATTAAATCGAATCTTTGATTTGATTACAGTTCTTTGTTGATTTATTTATTTGGGTTTTACATCGCTTTCAACACTGTACAGGTCATATCACGACGGGTAGTTGGAAGGGCAGAGGAAACCAGTACATAGAGTTCGCTAGGGTTCTGTACTGTAAACTGCCGACCAACGGCAAACAACTACCAGCTTTCCCACATAAGGCCTTGACGGGGATCGAACCCCGCCCTCAGAGGTGGGAGGCGAGAGTGTTACCACTCTGCCACCGTGGCCCCTTAGTTCTTTGTTGACAAGAGTAAACGAAGTGAGCATTTGTCTGAGTATAACTGTTGGAGCCCAACTTAGGAGTCAGCCCATCTTAAGATGGGCTATAGCCCAACTTAGGACCCTAAGTTGGGCTGGTAATTGAAATATGCTTATCTATTTATTATGTCTAATGCCATATAAGTCATTTGTCATTGTTATTCAATGTACTTCACTGGTTGTATCACTGGTCTGCTTCTTATGTTGAAATAACGTGACTGTAATGCCACCATAAAGGGGGGAAAGCTGACATCTAGAGGGGAGAGGCCTAATCAGACAACATGAAAAGGCTGTTCTTTTATTATCAGATTCGGAACATCAAGTAATAAGCAGTCCCTTGAAGGAGTAATTGTAATTATACTTGGACTTTTATAGCACTCAATCACCCCTTAATAAAAGATTTAACAGCACAAGATGTCAACCAAATTCAGATATTCAGGGACATACAAGAAGTTGAGCAACACAGAGAATGCTGGGGAATGATAAACACTAAAGTATGTATGCCTTGGTGTACAGGTAGGATTTAAGCTGATTTCTGAATGATGCACAAATCTCATATTGAAAAGCGTTCCAAACAGTGGGAGCATCGAAAGCAAAACCAACCAAATTGTTTGATAGACTTATGAGTAGCAGGATGGACCTTTGGAACAACAAGGAAATTTCCACTACCATTTCCTTTGATCTTTGCTGGTACTGTAAACAGAAAAGGAAAAAAAAATGACATGGAGCATAACACTCAGCAGAACTAGTGTGAACAAAATTATAAACATGTGTGACTGTAATAAACTGTGAGTGATGTTCAACAGGAAGCCAATGAAATGCATTAAGAACAGGAGTTATACTGGTGTATCTACTCATGTTTGATACAATTGTAGCTAAACTATTTGAATGCATTGTAAAATTGTCTAGATTGATCTTGGACTTCTGAAAAGAGAATCACCATAATCCAACTGACTACTAACAAGAGCATTGGTCAAAAGTATAGATGCATCATAAGTGAAGAAAAACTGCCTGATATGTTTGAAGTCACGAAGTTGGATAAACCAACTTTTGCAGACACTCTGAACATGTTTAGACAAAGAAAAATTAGGGTCAACCATACGCCTAAATTCTTCCATGGCAAAATTCGCACAGAAAAACAAAGGCTAATCCTCCCCCTTTCCAGTTAAAAACAGCAGTTAAATAGACAAAGCACCCACTTTTGTCATGTCAGAGATTATTTTAATTTTAAATTGAAAACATGCAGTGTTTCTTTTATTTTAAAACTTCCTGTATATTGACAAATTATGTACTTAGCCCTCAAAAATAAAATTATAAATCAAGCATTGTGCAGAAGTTCATGGCATAATTTAGCACATATCCAACTGGCATTTATACACACCTTTTCAAAATGTTACAATTCGAATTGAACAAAACATATTAAATGGTTTATAAGTATCCCCCTTCATATATTTATCATATATTTCAGGGCTTGACACAACAAAACATTTCTTACAATGATATGATTTAATTGAGTTTATAGTATTGAAGCACTAAACACGTTTGTGAGTGTTGGCAAAAGTGTACATTTCCCTCGGTGCTGTTTGATGACTATGAGGTTTAATAGTTGTCTCCTCAAACTGGCACATTTCTCAAATTGTTAGAGTGTGGAGGCAGATATAGAGGTGTGTATAGGTAGTGTGGGGGATGAGAAAACCCACTTGACAAATGTTACTTACAAGGCAACTCTGTCAGTATGTCTTTAAAACAGGAATTTGTTGTATGTGAGTGCAGAGTTCTTTTACCATGCAAAGACATTGAGCTATTGATTTTTAAGCATGAGCTCTAGTGGGGCTCGTGCTTCTAGAAATGATTTTTTTTTCAGTTTTTTTTCTCGCTGGACTTTCATGAAATGTGGTGCAGTGTGATGAGTATCTGTCTGTTCACTAAAGTTAAGTGGCAATGGGCTATGTAAGTACTGGGATGGGTGACCACTTCTGCACACTACCTGTATCTCTGATGGCTTTGCTGCTCATGCTAGTAAACTATCAATACAGTTCAGCCTTGTTTTTCTATATGTTACAGCGGGGGGCCTAGTTAGTACTGATCTTTATTGCACTCTGCTGGAGTGATCTATTCATAGATTTGGAGAAAATACCCCAATCTTCTAGAATCGAGAATATAGTTATTTTCATGGAACTGTGTTGATATGTTTACATTTCTTTTTAGAACCACTTGTATTGTTTACATTCTCTCTAGAACTTTCTATGCTCTCCTGCTATACATAAAGGTAAAAGGCCTGGCATCAGTTCAGTGTTGAAGTAGTGTGCTATAAAGACCAAGGTTTCTGAAGTTGCTAAGTTGCTTTTTGTGCATCAAGCATATACAGACTGATGGTTATTTACATTTTGATGAACACTTACTGGAGTGAACTGAATATAATGTGGGGATCTACCAGACAGGGGATTTGCTGTATTTTAGATATTATTCACATCATGGAGCGGACAGCATAGTTGTGCAGACACTCTGAACATCTCGATTTAGATACCTTAAGTTGGTGGGAATGAATCACCAGATAGATTTCTAGATACAATGAACAGACTTGCTTAACGATTAGTTAGGAAGACAGGACTGTGGTCAAGTCAGATTGGTTTCATTACTCTATTATTGAACTGTTAAGTTTATCTGTAATAACAGTAATTAAAATATAATTAAATAAAGTTGTTAAGTAAAAATTTCTGTCCTTTCCTGTTGCAACTTGAAAGCAACTGGTAATTGCTATCCCTTGCCATAAATCTGCCTCTGATACAGGATGAAATAACTCATCAGTGATAACACATTCTTTTCATTCCCTCATATGTTTTCAGCTTTTTAAGTGATCTCAAAAACGTATGTGAATCCAAACTTACATTAATGGACAACGTATATTAGGTTACTGAGTTTAAACTGTTCTTAAGAGTTTTAACCCTAGAAAACCTTTTCACATTTTTTTCATTGTAAAGTCTAGCAAACTTTCTAGTTTTGTTGTTGTTGCCTGCACAACTTATCAGTCTAGCAGGGTCAGGAAGTGTCACTTCTACTTCAATTAGTGTCATGTCGACTTCTGTCAATACAATTTGGCAGTCACTGAACTGTTTTCCCGCCATTTCCTCCACCCAAGCCTTCTGCACTCTGGGGCATCATTCTTAATTTTGTAACTGAAGGGTTAAAACATTGGACGGAACTACATGAGGATTTTATTAGTTTACATCGGTTTTAGTATTTTAGTGTATACAAATGGCTTCTCAGAACTCTAACTTGGTATTCTGTTCAAAATGTGGCTTAAAACATCCAAGACCTGTTGGTAACAGGTGTAAAAGGACGCTTAATGTCAGTGCCTCAGCTGTTGCTGCTGACCAAGT
The DNA here is from genome assembly GCA_964017235.1 of Sabellastarte sp. h YS-2021. Classification (NCBI taxonomy): domain Eukaryota; kingdom Metazoa; phylum Annelida; class Polychaeta; order Sabellida; family Sabellidae; genus Sabellastarte; species Sabellastarte sp. h YS-2021. The sequence continues at coordinate 79,021,384 of OZ024935.1, read as the reverse complement.
GGACCCTGTCAACACATCACACGTCCCAGTACAGCAGGACATTAGAGGAGACCTGGGCTTGAACTCAGGCCTGGCGTCGGGGAGTGCCTCAAGTTCCAGCAAAACAAGCAATCTGGATACTAAATTGGACTTAATTTTGAAAAAAATGCAGGACTTGGAGGACAAGAATGAGTTGCTGGAGAGGAAGATTGACCAGCAAGATCCCATTGTGCCAGCTTCGAGGTTCTCCCACAGTTCTCCAGCCAAGTCAAGTAAAAGTGCCATGAAAAGTAGGCGTCATCACGTCAGGCATGCGACGCGTCGCGGAGATAGCGACTCCTCTAATGACGAGGACACCAGGTTCAGCTCCCAAGCTTCAGGCTCTCACTTTTCACGCGTGTCAGACACAGAAGTGTCAGATATCCAACCTTCTATGGATTTCCTAAAGCATGATGAAGCTACACAGAGAAAAGTTCAAAAACAGCTTCTGAAGCTACAGGGACAGTCCAGATCCGGTGCTCACAAACCAGGTAAATCACTAAAGTCGGGTTTACACAGGGCTGGGGACAATGCTGTGAAGGTAGAGATCCCCTGGCCCCACCACCATTGTTTTCCAAGTGCAGGGGGTAATCTGCCAGAGTACAAGGACCTATCCCCTATCCAATTTACCATCGGATTCCTGGGCTGTATCCAGGAGGAGAAAAGCAATACTGTTCGCAATAGTATGCTCGAATATGGTCGCCATCTGTTGCAGGACGCTCTGGAAACAAATTGGCTCACAGCTCGACATGCTCATATGGTCTTGCTGCAGGACATGGAGAGTGGAAAAGTCACCTGGAGACATCCAGATGCGGTGGAAAAAATCCGGATCCGGAACACAGCTCGCGTTATCTCAGCCAAAACAAACCCCCCCAACACAAAGGACAATAAGAGCTGAAACAAGGACAAGATTTGTGAAGATTTTAATAGAAATGATTGTAAATTTTCTTCTGATCATGTGGTAGCTGGCCAAATTTGGAAGCATGCTTGTTCCTATTGCTTTAAGGAAGTGGGATGGTTCTTCTATCATAAAGTGCAGGACTGCCTGCATCACCGGACAGCAGAACAGGGGAAGGACAAAGTAAAGTGAACTCAATATAATTTTCGAACAGTTAATACAAACAGACTTATAAATTCTAAATTTTGCCGTAGTCAGGTCAATGGTAATGATATTGGTCATATGACATTGTTAAAAGTATGTCAAAATTCAAATGTTTCTGGTGATAGTCACACAAGTGTGACAGTTAGCACAAATAGTCTTGTAAATTCAAATTTTAGTCGTGGAAATTTTAATGCTAATGACACTGGGCATATAACACTGTCAAAAGTATTTCAGGCTTCAAATGGTTCTTGTGATAGTCACACAAGGTTGTCAGATGACATGAGTAATGCTAAAGTTGACGTGTCAAATGTGTCAAACCTGTCAAATCACAACAAGGCGTGTTCTGAAACACAATTGATTTAAAAATTATGTAACTGTGTATCAAAAGGCATTAATTGGTGCTTCATTCATAACACTGTTGAAGGGGTAGGAAGGTGGGACAATGGTGTCAATAAGCAATTTGGTTTCATTAGCTTGGCACATGTTCCTGCCCCTTTGTTTACTCCCCCTGTTATATTAGACCAAAAGAACCTTGTACAATGGGCTTGTGAAGCCCATTTGATAGTATCAGCTACTGGGTGTTATAATTATCAACGGGCTAGAATTAAAGTACCCACTGATTTAAATATTGCCAACTGGAGAGCCTTATGTGCTAATTACTATGACAAGTTGTTATTGTAATACCTAGAATACGGGTTTCCTCTGTGTGTAGGAAGTCTTTTGTGTTCAATAATAATGTTGTGAACCACCCGTCTGCAAATCAATTTCCAGATGATATCGATGCATACTTTGTAAAAGAGTTGAAGAATAGGGCCATTGTGGGGCCTTGTGAGGGTCTTCCATTTGACATACACTATTCTCCAATTCTATCAAGGCCAAAAACTGATGACACCAGACGCGTCATTGTGAACCTTAGTCACCCTTGGGGTCAAGCAGTTAATGATCACATTTCAAATGAAGTATATGACGGGGTTCCCTACTCTCTGAAATATCCATCAGTACAGGACATAGTTGACGCAGTTGACGCTTTGGGGGGTGATGTCTTGTTGTCCAAGATAGACATATCAAGGGCGTTCCGGAATTTACGGGTTGACCCTCTAGACTATGATCTCCTGGGTCTAAAGTGGAAAGAAAATTCGTATCTGGACATAAGGATACCCATGGGGATGCGTACCGGAAATGCGTTGTGCCAACGTATGACAGACGTCATTCGCTACGTCATGGCGTCATTATATGAAACTATATTGATGATGTAATAGCAATACACCCGCGTCATTGTGCAGACAAAGACTTTGACACTTTGTACTCACTGTTTGAGTTCCTGGGAATTCCGGTTAACCCTAAGAAGGTTGTTCCTCCCACTAGGGTCCTTACCTGTATGGGAATTCAGGTTGATGTTGACGCGCGTCAGGTCACAATCCCACATGAAAAAATAATACAAATTGTTGACACTTGTAGACTGTTTCTTACCAGGTCACATATTTCGAAAAAACAGTTACAAAGTTTGCTTGGCAAGCTTTTGTATGTACACAGGTGTGTTCATGCTGCTAGATTTTTTCTCAATAGGCTACTAAATAGCCTCAGAAATGATACTGGTCATATTATTCTCACAAAAGAAATGAAGCAGGACCTCTCCTGGTTTGTCCAGTTTCTATCTAAAGCAAACGGCAAAGTTATGTTTAATGATGCAAGAGTCAAGCTTGACGTGTTTATTGACGCCTCTCTGTCGGGCATGGGTTTATACTGGGATGAAAATGTCTATGCTGTGTCTAGGCACCTTCTGGCTACTCAGGGTCTCAGTATCACCCAACTAGAGCTACTTAATGTCCTCATCGCATTTCGAACCTTTGCCAAATACTGGACAGGCCAGTGGGTCAAGTATCATATTGACAATAAAGCGGTAGTGCATGCTTTAAATCATGGAAAAATCAAAGACATTTACATGCAGCAAGTAGCCAGATCAATATGGTTATTGCTAGCTACTTATGATATTAAGTTAGAATGTACACATATTCCAGGAAGAGACAATGTAAAGGTGGACATATTGTCCAGGGTGTTTGAAAGAGGTTTACTTAAGGGCTGTTTGTTTAATGAATGTGTATGGTGGCCTGTAAAAGGGCAATATTTTTACCCCAATTTGTTTATTTAATTGTAGGTCCTGTCAAGTCACTGATTGAGGCTGCTTACTCCAGGATTGCATCTGGCCTCAGACCACGTACATCACAGGCCTACAGGGACAAGTTTAGCCTGTTTCTAGCCTTCACTTCCTACTTTCAAATTCCATTGCATGAATTAGACTCAATTTTAGCTTTCCTGGAGTTCTTGGTCCGCAATGGATCTAGGGCTCATTCTCTGAATACGTACGTGTCCGTATTGCGTCACTACTTCCATCTCCTCGACGTTCCGTATGCCTCACTTGCTCATAGAAATGTTCATCTTTTCACAAAATCTGTAGCCATTAATTCCCCCTACACACCCAAGTTTAAAGCTAACTTCTCCATCCTGTCCTTCTCAACCTGGTTAAGGCTTGTGACACCTTTCCTTCTGGCTTCATTTACAAAGCCATCTTCCTCTTGGCTTACTTTGCTTTTCTTCGTCTCTCTAATCTGGCCCCCTCATCTGCCTCCAAGTTTGACCCCACTCGGAACTTCACCAGGGGTGATATCATATTTGGCCCCCCCGGGGCACACGTAATTGTTAAATGGGCCAAATCCATGCAATCATCTTCAAAACACCAAGTGGTACAAATTCCCTGCCTCCCCTCTCTGTCCTGTCAGGGTCCTAAAATTCCTCCTATCCTCCATCCCTGGTTTCCCCTCTTCCCCCCTGTTTGTGTCCCCTCCCTCCTTGTCTCCTATCTCTGCTCCTATGGTAAGTTCCACCCTCTCTAGGCTACTGTTGTCCCTCAAGCTTGATCCTTCCCATTTTGGGTTTCATGCTTTTAGAAGGGCTGCTGTTTCTTGGGCAGCAGACCATGACGTCCCTTTGCAAAACCTTAAGGCCCATGGGGGGTGGTCCTCTAATGCCATCCACACTTACCTTAAGTTCACACCAAAAGCATCTGTCACGGTTGCCACAACATTTCAACAACATTTACCTACATAATGGGTCTGGGTCCTTTTATGTCCATTGTAATGTGTCTGTAACCTACTAATTATAGTTTGTTGTTGTTAGAATGTTAGATGTAAAATAAAAGGCTCAGTTGTCCTAAAAATAAAGTATGTGTGCTCATTGCTGTTGCATCGTATCACAAACTCCTCTGACTTATTGCCCTGCTGACTGTTTTTGTTGTTGCCTGCACAACTTATCAGTCTAGCAGGGTCAGGAAGTGTCACTTCTACTTCAATTAGTGTCATGTCGAGTTCTGTCAATACAATTTGGCAGTCACTGAACTGTTTTCCCGCCATTTCCTCCACCCAAGCCTTCTGCACTCTGGGGCCTCATCCTTAATTTTGTTACTGAAGGGTTAAAACACCCACCCTCCTCCCCTACACCACACCTTCTCACAGGTCAGGTATTTCTTTCTCACTACACTGCAAACCAGTTATGTGACCAGCCACACCAAGTGTAATAACGCATATCAAGTTTCTTTACATACTGTATATGTAACGTATTTTACTTTTAGTGTCTTATTTTACGATACATCTTATTGTCACTTATTTTATTTTACCTCTATGTTGGGTCCTTTTATGTCCATTGTAATGTGTCTGTAACCTACTAATTATAGTTTGTTGTTGTTAGAATGTTAGATGTAAAACAAAAGGCTCAGTTGTCCCAAAAATAAAGTATGTGTGTTCATTGCTGTTGCATCGTATCACAAACTCCTCTGACTTATTGCCCTGCTGACTGAAGAGTATATTGTACAGTTAATTTTGTTTTATAAATAATTGGTCAATTATCTTCTCATTTATGTAAATATCAATCTCTGTAAAATAGATTCTGCATGCAAAGTATTGTTTTGGTGTTGTGTCTCTTGATAATTTTACCGATTACTTTCTTCAGTGTCATGTTTTCTGCAAACCAGTGCTGGTATTCACAAAAAATCTCAAACTCAGTCTCGGACTCAAACTTAAATATAATCACTATATCTTAGGGTTTAATCCCTAAACTTGAGGCTATACTCAAACTCAAATATAATACCTCTTCTCAAGTAAGTATATGTTTAAAGTCAAGGCCTAAATCATTTATTCTTGCTATATTTACAGATTATTAAAGTTTGCCTTTAAGCAATCTTAAGTTCTTGAGATTATGGCTGTATTTAATTTAGTTGACGATATTTTAAATTTAAGTTTTAGCATATACTTCTTACGTAGGATTTCACTTGTGAATGCTAACTTTAAGTACATTCTTATGTAGTACTGAGTTTGATGTTTGAGATTGTGACTGACTTTGAGTTTGAGACTGAGTTTGATATATTTGTTGTAAGTACAAGCCCAGTGACTGTTTTTGTGTTATGAATATAAAAATTGGACTTTTTCTAGCTGATGTACATGATTTGTCCAAGATTTGAAGTAAAAAAGTTTAATATTTATATTTGAAGTATTCATTCCCGATAATGTTTGTCTCATAAAATCAGCTGATTATATTACATCAGCCTGTTTCAATTTTACACTTGTTGTAGTACATAAATATGTCTTGGCAAAAATGTAGAAAATATTGTATAATTTTAAATATTTTAGCACTTTTTAATTTAAGTTTGACTTTACAGTCAAATTTCTCATAACGTTGTAGTACTTTTAAAAATCATTTATTAGGATTTGCTGTACTCATGCCTGAATCTCGTGAGGGTGTATCTCTCCTCCTTTCAACTATTTTGCTTCCCAAGAGCTTCCTCCAGGACGAAGTTTGTCCGTTCTGTATCTCAGAAACCATGAGGTGTAGGAAGTTAATACTTGGTAGGGACATTGGTTAGGAGTGTAGGTGCACAACGTCATGGTGTGACTTTGATTTGACCTTTGACCCTCAGTTTGAAAATGTTGCTCGGGCTATATCTCGGAAAACGTAAGGTGTAGGAAGTTAATACTTGGTAGGGACATTGGTTAGGGGGAATAGGTGTGCAAGGCCATGGTGTGACTTTGATTTGACCTTTGGCCTTTCCGTAGTGACCTTGACCTATAAAATCTTGTTCGGGCTAAATCTCAGAAACTGTAAGGTCTAGGAAGTAGATACTTGGTAATGACATTGGTTAGGGGGTGTAGGTTTGCAACATCATAACGTGACCTTGATTTGACATTTGACCTTGCTGTAGTGACCTTGACATATAAAATCTTGTCCAGGGTATATCTTGGAAACTGTAAGGTGTAGGAAGTTGATACTTATTAGGGACAATGGCTAGGGTGTGTATATGTAAAACATCATGGTGTGACCTTGATTTGACCTATGACCTAGCTGTAGTGACCCAGACCTATAATGCCTTGTATGGGCTATATTTTGAAAACCATAAGATGTAGGAAGTTGATATTTGGTAGGGAGATTGGTCGGGGGTTATACATGTGACGTCATGGTGTGACCTGGATTTGACCTTTGATCTTACATATCTGATGCTATCTGATGCTGACAGGGATATTTGATAATATTTTATCTCTTTTATATCTATCTTATATTATTTTACTTGAATCTTGGTTGTTGCACCTGTTGGTGTCTTTTCATGTAGATTAAGTACTGTTAAAGTCATAGTAAAATTCATTAACCATTTTACTTTTGCAACTTCCCATTGTAACAGATGGTATTGTATCAAGTGAGCAACAGGTTTTGCCCAACTCCACATAAACGCATGTGTTGCCACATCTGTATGTACGGGTAATATTCAAACATTCTAACCAAAATTCGACCATACAAATGAATATCAAAATGGGAGAAGTCTAAAAGCTTCATTTTTTTAGCTTAATAAATTCTCCTGTTTTAATACATGATCTTTACAAGCAGTTTCTTTCTCTTAGATGTTATTTTCTCTACTTAAACATTATTTGGACACTGACACTGCTCTGAAAGCATTCTACTCTTTGTACTGTTTCACTACTTCTATATCTCATGGTGTTGAAAACTATTTCCCCAGGCTGTGGGGTACGGGCATCTCTGATGCTATTTTCTTGGCATGGCATTATCTTCTTCTGATGATTATCTGATAATTATTTGAATATAACTTTAAGAGAAGAAGAAAAAAGTTTGATTTGAACATTTTCATATGATTGGATCTAAAATTGAATATGCATATTAACCATACAGAAATAGTAACAAACCTGACACATTCTTCCAAACTGACTTGTAATCATTATCCACCACATCATTAAGAATAGCACTAAATTCCCGGTGAGAGCCATACTTCTGCCTTGCTTTTTCTGTTAAGTTCAAACAAATAGGAGTATGTACAAAAAGTATGTATTATTTTCAAAATGAATTAAGACACCTGCATTTAAACATTTAAATACACAGTTCTTGCATCCACCTGTGTGTTGTATACTTATAATATCTTAACCGCCATCAATTTATCATCTGTCAACAAATCATTGACATAATCTAGATAATCACCTTTTCATCAAGGATTGAATCAAGTTGGTTATCTCAGCACTACGGAGAATTGTATAATTTATTGACTTTCATGCTTTGGGCTGTACCCAAGGATGTAAGATGTGGTTTTACACCTCTTTCAGCTTCTCAAATAAATCAAGCCTGTCAAAGTTTTGCACAATTTTTGTCATTTTGTATTTGTGTATTCGCAATAATTTTTGCTTAATGTACAATGACCCTGATTACTTGCCACTGAATGGGATGTATGGCATCCAGACTTGACATATAACTAGTATGCTCTGCGGTCTTGTAGTTCTCGACTACCTTTTGTGATATCACTTATACAATATATTTAATCTCATATTGTATGTTACACCCAATTGATGAGATTGGAAACATCATAAATTATGCAAGACTCATCAATATCTTTGACACTTTCAAATATATTTTGATCTTGCCACTTGGGACTTGGCAGATTAAAAATGCTTTCTATCAAAAACTGATTGAAACTGTAACAAAAAACAAACAAACAACCAGAATCACATTGAATACACAAATAATTACACTACAGTACAAAATTTTTGATTTTTGTGCATTCAACTGTGTATTGCATCAATGGCATATTAAAGAATCTTTAGAATGTGATGCATGCATAAATATAGAGAATCTACATCATTTTTGTTACTGCCCTGATACAGTTCAATTTGATTTGAATTTAAGAACTGGTTCAAACCTTCTCTTTCAGTAAGATTCAACTTCACAGTCTTAGAAATTCTTTTTAGCGTCTTTAATATCTAACCAAAAGTGTACTGCATTACCATGTTATTTTAGTCGAAAAACAGTGCGATAATGTTCTTTGACAGTTGTATTCCATAAGATATTGCTCATATATTTGATATTGTACAAAAATAATTTTGCCCATATTGTGTACTAAAGCCACTGAGCCCCCCCCCCCCATCCCAACACAGCTTCACATTTTGTAAAATGGTAAATTTCTTCAATTGTGGAAGTATTACTTTCATACATCTAGCCCTCCGTCAATTATTCCAAAAAGCCTAGAGATCACTTTAAGTGGACCCAATAACCCACTGTTCCTTATGTTATTTTCTTCATTGAAATATCTAACTCGGTTTGTTGGAATTGCATCAAGTTATGCCCTTTAATTTATTACACCATTTCATGATGGTACTCCTGTTCAAATATTAAACTAGAAAAGTGGTCATACTAGACATAAGATGATAGAAGAAAACCTTAACTAATATTTATACTTTTTATCCCTTAAATAATGTACCTAGCTTAAAATAGAACACAATTATCCAATAAACATTTTTGAGGGAAACATTTGGTGAAGGTTAAAAAGTGATCGGTATTAGTCCATGGGCTAGGTATGACCCACATGCACACACCCCCCCCCCCCCCCCCCCACAACTTCACTTCACTATATTTTTCTGAACCCTTATCATATATGGATAATGAAATGGAGAGGTAACATGAAATAAACTGGGATACACAGGGTGTTCTGGCCATATTTAGCAGTATACCCTATTTTGAGACATTTTTTCAACTGATGTTGCTCATAAATATAAGCATATTTCAAATTACATTTTCATCTACTTATCTATGACCAATCATGACAAATAAGGTATCATCTGAAAGCTCCTTTATAGTACTATCAAAAAAGTAAAAATTGGAGTTTGGTATCAACATGATTTTGACTAATGGGTGTCATGTGGCAACACCCATCGAACTTCTGACAAATTTTAAAAAAATACAGAAAAAAATCCATTTACATTATTTTCTGAGGCACTGTGGTGGATATATCCACTGTTGCACTCAATTAGTACAGGAGGACATCCAATATGCTTCTGTTGACACCAAAATTGCAAAAATATTAAGTACTCAAGACATAAAGGTTACACATAGTTTTGGCGATTCAGACTCTTCATTTATCTTATTAAGCTATGCCATCTAGATTTTCTACTTTTCTGCACGATTATGATGTCCAGTATATTAAGTCTCAAATGAAAGGTAATTCAACTCACTGTATATATAAGAAATCTTCCCACTTAGAAACATTGGGACATGACAGTAATACCATAAATTACATTTTGGAGTTTTTCATCAATTGGTTCCAGTATGTCAAAACATTGGTTAGGTATCTTTAAAAAGTACAGTATTATAATTATGCAGTGCATTTCACTGAAAAAATAGAAATATTCAGCTGTAAATATACATTGATAATATTACTATTATCATAGCAAACTTAAGGACAATATTCGCAAATAGCATTAAGACATTTCACACATGGTACCATGTTGTATATTAATATTGCTGTCAATCACACTACATTTACTGATGCAACCTTAAAACCAAATTACACCAAATGCGAAACAAATTCATTTCACAGAATTGAACAAAATAGGGTACACCACATCAAGGGAAAAAAGGTTGAGTAATAATTAATTGAGAAATTGAACAAAATTTGCAGTCTTGGACCTGATTATATCCTATCCTTAAAGCAAAAAACTGACAATAAATTTTGGTTACACACTTTTGATGCTTGGTATCATGTTTTGAGTGCCCAACAAATTCTAACCTCTAAATACAGAACTCTATTATGGTATAATAGTAAAATTTCAGATGAAGTCCTATATCTTCCGAGGTGGTTTGTAAGGGCTATCACAAAAATTTCTGACATATTAGATGAAACTGGCTCCTTTATGAGCCGTGAACAACTTTAAATAAAGTATAATTTTGACAGTATGGATTTTCTGTCTTACCTCAGAGTCAAACGAAACATTCAAAAATTTCTTAAGAATTGTAAAACAAACCAAACTGATACCCTAGTTCGCCTTTTTATTTATATTCATATTAATGTAGTACTTAAATCCAAGGAACGAGCTTGTGACTTTTATGATTCGCTACAAGTTGGCCTGAAAAAAAACCATAGTATGAAGCAAAGCTGGAAGAAAGATCTTAATACATTTATAAATGAAGGACAATAGAGCCTTTTATTCAGGGTGTGTTTTAAAACACTGCAAAACAATCATCTAATATGGTTTCAGTTGAAAATCCTTTATTTTATTTATTTATTTATTTTTATTTATTTACCCATTTATTTACCCAGGGATGGATCTCAATTGGGTCATTTTGCTACCTAAGCTATAAGTGAATAGTTGCACAGTATATTAAACAGGAATAAGGAATTCACAAATTGCAGTCAATGCACTTGGGTCTAATGATAAAATTTAACATTTAACCTTGTCTTTAAAGCTGCTGATAGATCTGAAGTTATCATCGTTAGAATTTTCAACTGGGGCATTGTGCTACCCGTAACCAACTGTTTTATTTTTATGTATAGAAGTCCAACTTTTGGGATTTACAGCCTTTAAACAATTGTATCTGCTATTAATCAAGAATTTTTAATGACTTCATAACTTTAAAAAAATAAGTACCCATGTCGCCAAAAAAATGCAGTTGGGGGGCACAAATCTTCAACACCCATGATAATTTTGGACTATAGATTCGTGCACTGGCTATATTTTTACCATTTCCCGATAATAATGGCTACAAACACCTTAAACTAAAACTACAGAACCCATAGAACATACAAACTCAATTTCAGTCACATATTTCAATTGTAACCTGAAAAAGAATTGAATTTCCGTTTCTCAAAATTGACCATTCTGATGGGTCCTTTTGCTACCTGATGTGGAAATAAATAAAACGACATTTCAAATCGTTCTCAATCTAAGGCAGCACCACTGTTAATTAATTAATGGTTGTATAAAGGCACCACAGGGTCACATTTTAGGAGATATTCAAAATCATTGCCTTTACTTTTAAATCTTTTACTACCTTAAAATGATACTATCAAGTACAAATATACAGAAGTGGGTCCTTTCGCTACCTACAAGGAAAGTAGCAGTTAGTATGTCAGTATAGCATCGTTTCACACTATTAATGTATTATAGGGACTCTCGGGGGGGGGGGGGGGGGGGTTCCCTGGGCTGCTAAATGTGGCACAATGGGGGGGGGGGGGGGGGGCAGGGCTGCTTAATGTGGCACAATAACATAAATCTGACAGATCAATCTAATGCACCAACCATATTTTTAACGTGGCACAATAACATAAATCTGACAGATCAATCTAATGCACCAACCATATTTAAAACGTGTCACAAAATTTATAAATTGATGCTGGTATTTTGATTGTCCCCCACTGAGTACATGGCATAGATCCTCTTCTCCTCGTTTCCCACTGGGGATATGTGTGACTGAGTGTCCCCCACAATGAACATGGCAGAGATCCTCTTCTCCTCTTCCATCCCCACTAGGGACATGTGTGACTGGGCATCCCCCACTGCATACCTGGGAAAAATCGCCTTCTCCTCCCCATTTGCCACTGGCAAATGTGACCAAACGTCCCCTACTGTGTACATGGTACAGATCCTCCTTCTTCCATCATTCCCACCTGGGGACATGTATCAGTGAGCGTCCCCCACTGTGTACATGGCACAGATCCTCTTCTCGTCATTCCCACTGGGGACATGTGTGACTGAACATCCCCAACTGTGAATATGGTCGAGTTCCTCCTCTCCTCCCCCATCCTCCACTGTGTCTCTGAGCGTCCTCAACTGTGTACATGTCAGAGATCCTCCTCTCCTTCCCCATCCCCCACTAGGCACATCTGTTACTGAGCGTCCCCCACCACATACATGACACAGATCCTCTTCTCCTTCCCATTCCCCACTGTTCACATGTGTGACCAAATATCCTCCACTATGCACATGGTACAGATCCTCTTCTCCTCCCCCATCCCCACATGGGGACATGTATCAGTGAGTGCCCCCTACTGCGTACATTGCACAGATCCTCCTCTTCTTCCCCATCCCCTACTGGGGGCATATATTGGTGAGTGTTCCCACTGAGTACATGGCACAGATCTTCCTCGTCCCTCCATCCCCCATTAGGGACATGTATCAGTGAGTGTCCTAGATTGAGTACATGGCACAGATTGACCTCTCCTCCCTTATTCTCCACTAGGGAAATGAATGACTGAGAATCCCATACAGTGCACATGGGAGAGATCCCCCCATCCCCCAGGGGGACATGTGTCACTGAGCATCCCCCACTGCAAACATGGGACAAATCCTCTTCTCTCTATTCCCCACTTGGCACATGTGTGACCAAGCGTCCCCCACTATGTCCATGGTACAGAACCTCCACTCCTAGTCCATCATGTATCAGTAAGCATCCCCTACTGTGCATATGGCAGAGATCCTCCTCTTTTCCCCCATCCCCCACTAGGGACCTGTGTCACGGAGTGTCCATCACTGCGTTCATGGCACAGATCCTCTTCTCACCATTCCCCACTTGAGATGTATGCAACTAAGCATCCCCCACTATGTACACGGTACAGATCCTCCTCTCCTCCGCCATTCCCCACCTGGTGACATGTGTGACTGAGCATCACTCACTGTGTACATAGCTGAGAACCTCCTCTCCTCCCCATCTCTCACTAGGGACATGTGTCACTGAGTGTCCTCCACTGATTATATACCAGAGATCCTCCTTTCATCCCCCATCCCTCACTAGGGATATGTGTCACTGAGTGTCCCACATTGCATACATAGGACAAATCCTCAAATCCTCGCCATATGATACTGGGCACATGTGTGACCGAACGTTCCCCAATATGAAGATGGTACAAAACCACCTCTCCTCCCCTATCCCCACCTGGGGATGTGTACCAGTGAGCTTCCCGCAGTGCATACATGGCACAGATCCATTCTCCACTGGGGACATGTGTGACTGAGCATCCCCCACTGCGTACATGGCACAGATCCTCCTCTCCCCCGCTCCCCCACTAGGACAGTGTGTCACTGAGCATCACCCAATGAGTATATGGCACAGATTCTCTTCTCCCCATTCCCCACTAGGAACATTTGTGACTGATCATCCCCCACTCTGTACATTGCACAGATCCTCTTCTCCCCATTCTACACTGGGCACGTGTGAGACCGAACGTCATCCCACTATGTAGATGGTACAGATCCCACTCTCCTCCCCCATCCCGCATTAGGGACATGTGTCACTGAGCATCCCCGACTGCATGAATGCAGAGATCCTCCTCCCCCATCCCACACTAGGGACGTGTGTGACTGAGTGTCCCCCACCATGTATATGGTACAGATCCTCCTCTTTTCCCGCATCCCCACCTGGGGATATATATGAGTGGGCAGCCCACACTGCGTTCATAGCAGAAATACTCCTCTCCTCCCCCATCCTCCACTAGGGACATGTGTCACTGAGTGTCCCCACTTCATAAATGCCAGAGATCCTCTTCTTCTCACCATCCCCATCTGGGGACATGTATCAATGAGCGTCCCCCACTATGTACATGAGATTCTCCTCTCCTTCCCATTCCACACTGTGGACATCTCCCACTGAGTGCCCCCCCCCCCACTAATGTACATGCCAGAGATCCTACTCCGCCATCCCCCACTAGATATATCTGCCACTGAGTGTCCCACACCGTGTACATGGCAGGGATCTTGCTCTCCTCCCACATCCTCCACTAGGAACATGTGTCACTGAACATCCTCCACTGAGTACATGCTACAGATCCTTTTTACCTCCCCCATACCCCACTTGGATCATGTGTCACTGAGTGTGCCCCACAGCATACATGGGACAAATCCTCTTCTCCTTCCAACCCCAATGTCCCCCACTGAGTACATGGCAGAGATCCTCCTCTCTGCCCCCATCCCCCATTGGGGACCTGTGTGACTGAGTGTCCCCCACTGTTTACATGGCACAGATCCTCTTCTCACCATTCCCCACTAGGGACGTGTGACTGAGCATCCCCCACTATGCACATTGTACAGATCCTCCTCTGCTCCCCCATCTCTACCCGGGGACATGTATCAGTGAGCGTCCAACACTGTGTATATGAGATCGTCCTCTCCTCCCCAAATCCCCACTGGGAACACCTCTCACTGAGGGTCCCCACCGTGAATATGCCAGAGATCCTCATCCGCCATCCCCTGCTAGGGATATCTGTCATCTTCTCCTCCCCTATCCCCACTTGGGACATGTGTCACTGAGTGTCCCCCACAGTATACATCGGACAAATCCTATTCTCCCCCCAATATCCCACTGGGACACATGTGTGACCAAATGTCCCCCACTGTGTACATGGCTGAGATTCTCTTCTCAGCATTCCCCACTTGGGGAGTGTGTGACTGAGCATCCCCCAGCATGTACATTGTACAGATCCCCTGTCCTCCCCCATCCCCACCTAGGGACATATATGAGTGGGCATCCCACACTGTGTACACAACAGAGATAATCCTCTCCTCCCCCATCCCCCATTTGGGACATGTGTCACTGAGCGTCCCCCACTGTGTACATGGCAGAGATCCTCCTCTCCTCTCCCATCCTCCACTGGGGACCTGTGTCACTGAGCGTCCCCCACTTCATATATGCCAGAGATCCTCCTCTTCTCCCCCATCCCCCACTAGTGACATGTGTGACTGAGCATCCACCACCACCTACATGGCACATATCTTCTTCTCCTCCCCATTACCCACTGTTCACATGTTTGACCAAATGTCCCCCCACTTTGTACATAGTACAGATCCCCCTGTCCTCCCCCATCCCCACCTGGGGACATATATGAGTGGGCATTCCACACTATGTACACAACAGAGATACTCCTCTCCTTCCCATGCCCCATTAGGGACATGTGTCACTGAGTGTCCCCCACTGTGTACATGACAGAGATCCTCCTCTTCTCCCCCATCCCCCACTAGGGACATCTGTCACTGAGTTTCCCACACTACATACATGGGACAAATCCTTTTCTCTTCCCCATTTGCCACTGCTCACCGCTCACACTATGTACAGGGTACAGATCTTCCTCTCCTCCCCATCCCCACTTGGTGACATGTGTGACTGAGCCTCCCTCACTGTGTACATAGCTGAGAACTTCCTCTCCTCCCCCATCTCCCACTAGGGACATGTGTCTTTGAGTGTCCCCCACTGCATACATGCCAGAGATCCTTCTTTCCTCCAATTCACCACTGGGCACATGTGTGACTGAGCATCCCCCACTATGTACATAGTACAGAGCCTCCTCTCCTCGCCCATCTCTACCCAGAGACATGTATCAATGAACATCCCACACTGTGTACACGAGATCCTCCTCTCCTCCCCCATTCCCAATTGGGGACACCTCTCACTGAGAGACATGTATCATTGAGCGTTGCCCACTGCATACATTCCAGAGATCCTCTCCCATCCCCAAATGGGGACATGTATCAGTAAGCGCCCCCAACTATCTACAATGTTCAGATCCTAGTCTCCTCCCCAATACCCACTTGGGGACATCCTCTCCTACACCATCTTCCACTAGATACATGTGTCACTGATCATACCTCACCAGGTACATGCCTCACCCAGGTGTCCCCCATTGCATACATTGCACAGATCTTCCTCTCCTCTTCATTCCCCACTGGGGACATGTGTGACTGAGCATCCCCCACTGCAAACATGGTACAGATCCTCCTCTCCTCCCCTATCCCCATTTGGGCACATGTATGAGTGAGAGTCCCCCACCGGGTACCTGACACAGATCCTCTTCTCCACTGGGGACATGTCTGAGTTTCCCCACTGCAAACATGGCAAGATCCTCTTCTCCTCCCCATTCTCCACTGTTCTCATGTGTGACCGCATGTCCCCCACTATATACATGGTTCAGATTCTCCTTCCGCATCCACATCTGGGGACATGTATCAATGAGCTTCCTCCACTGCCTACATGGTACAGATCCTCTTCTACTCATTCCCTCCTGGGGACATGTGTCGCTGAACGTCCCCCACTGCAAACATGGGATCTGTACCATGTACATAGTGGGCGACGTTTTGTCACACATGTGAACAGTGGGAAATAGGGAGGGGAAGGAGAGAAGGATCTCTGACATTTACGCAGTTGAGGACACTCAGTGACACATGTCCCCAGGTCGGGATGGGGGAGTAGGGCAGGATCTGTACCATGTATATAATGGGGGAAACTAGTGGGGGATAGGGGAATAGGGGGGATTTCTGTCATGCACACAGTGGGGGATGCTGAGTGACAACAAATCCCTAGTGGGGCATGTGGGAGGAGTGAGGATCTCTGGCATGTACACAGATGGGGACGCTCACTGATACATGTCCCCAAGTGGGGATGGAGGAGGAGAGAAGGATCTGTACCATGTACATAGTGGGTGATGTTTGGTCACACATTGAACAGTCGTGAATGTGAAGGAGAAATGGATCAGTGCCATATGCACAGTGGGTCATGCTTAGTGACACATGTCCCTAGTAGGGGATGGGGGAGGAGGATTTCTGCCATGTTCGTTGTGGGGGACACTCAGTCACACATGTCCCAAGGGGGAATGAGGAGAAGAGGATATATGCCTAAGACTTTGTCCTAATCTTACCTCTTTATCAAGTAAATCTTTGTGTAAACTTATAAGTTCAAAGTTCATGTAGTACTTAAATACCTCCTAAAGGTTAACATAATTCTAAGGTGACCTTAATGTCACTTTTGCCTGGCAGTCAATCAGCCATGCTTTTAGTTCAGCCATCAGTTTCGGTTTATCTGTAAAGTGTAACAGAATGTCATAAGTTCTCATTGATTATAGGTCACCTTACATTGTGGTGTAAAGGGCTTAACCCTAGGTGGCCAGTTGGCTGATCAATATCACTCTGTATTTTACAATTTAAGGCCACCTTATTGTGTTGCTAGGGGCTTAACCCCGGGTGGCTTCTTATCAGTGTTATTGTATGTAAATATATCTTCTTTTTTTTTTTTTTTTGGTGAAATATATTTTTATTTGATGTAAGACATTGTAGTTCATACAATACATACAAGAAAGGAAAGAGAAAAAAAAATTTGACAAAGAGTAGAGACATAGGTAAACACAAACATAGCAATTGTCACACTGCATTTTGAATTTTACAAGATAGAGCCACATGTATAAACATACGTATAATTGGCACAGTATTACCAGATATTCGCAAAAAAGGAAGGAAAATAAAATATATAGATACATTGATGAATACTTGGTTACTATTTATCAAGTGTGAAAGGAAAAGGGTACTTATTAAATTATACATAGTTTAAATTACTATCAGCAAGATATTTCTGCTCATTGTAAATGGATTTTAAAAAGTACTGAAATTCCAAAATGTTTGGCATTTTACCTTTCCTTGATGATATGAAAATATATCTTTTACAAAGAAGTATAACAAAATTTTTAGCAAAGTCACATGGTGAAGTACTCAACACCCCTAACAGGATTGATTCAGCTGTTAGCACTAGAGTTAGGCCACTAATATGACAGAACCAAGTTTTTACATCATCCCAAAAATTTTTAACAACAGCACATAGAACAAACAAATGTAATATGCTTTCCTCATGTTACTTACAAAAGCCACAATCTGAAGTATGAATAATATTAATTTTTTTTAAGAATTGCCTTGTGCCTAATATTCCATGGTTTCATTGTACTGAAACCATTTAATAGTGTTATCCTGTATTGTCCTGAAGCAAATGTATGTAAATATATCTAATAATAATAATAATGTAAATAAACATGTAAAACCCCACTGTGCCAATTACTTAGTAGTAATGCATCTCACACTGGCCATGTATACAGTGGGGAACGCTCACCAGGGGCAGATCCAGCCTTTAAGTAAGGTGGGAGTTCACATCGAGTAAGGTGGGGGTTCACATTGAGTAAGGTAGGGGTTCACATCAGACATATTATAACTAAGGGGGTCGGGGGCATGCCCCCTGGGAAAAAAATTAATTTTTGGTAAAAATATAGTGCATTTCCTGTAAATTTAACACCAATCTCAAGAAATAATTTTGTACTTTGGGTTGAACCCCTTTACATTATTTTTCAAGGGAGGTTCGAACCCCCTGAACCCCCCTGGATCCGCTAGCGCTCACTGATACATTTCCCCAGGTTGCAATGGGGGAGGAGAGGAGGATCTGTACCATGTACATAGTGGGGGAACATTTGGTCACACATGTGAACAGTGGGGAATGGGGAGGAGAAGAGGATCTCTGCTATGTATGCAGTGAGGGACGCCCCAGTGACACATGTCCCCATGTTGAGATGGGGGAAGAGAGGTGGATCTGTACCATGTACATAGTGGGGGAAACTCAGTCACACACGTCCCCAGCAGGGAATGGTGAGAAGAGGATCTGTGTCATGTACACAGTGGGGGAAACTCAGTCACAGAGGTCCCAGTGGGAGATGGGGGAAGAGAGGGGGGTCTCTGTCATGTACACAGCGGGGAACAATCACTGATACATGTTCCCAGGTGGGGATGGAGGACCAGAGCAAGATCTGTACCATGTACATAGTGGGAGATGTTTGGTCACTCACATGAACAGTGGGGAATGGGAAGGAAAAGAGGATCTGCGCCATGTTTGCAGTGCGGGATGTTCAGTTACACATGTTCCTAGTACGTCTAATACACACCTAGCCCACTTGGCTTTGGCAACCCCCCATCAGTTCTAACAGTACAGGACGAGGGCAGTAGGCACAACTTAAGTTTAATACTAAGCTACCAGATCTGACATCTACACAGATCATTGAGCAGCCTCAGCAGCAGTAGCAGCAGCCGCAACTCTTCACTATCACCACTACAGCACCGCCTCAACAACAGCAGCCTCCTCAGTAGCCATCCGGTCAGAGCAGGTCTTTGGCCTGCCGGCCCTTTTCAGGGCCACCCAAATATTCCAAAAACAATTTATTAAGCTGCAAGTTATTTCAATTCCCCTCCCAAAACAAAAAAAGTTCAGTACAAATACTTATCACCAAAAAAAAAAAATCCAACACCCACACCACCCCAAACATAAAACAAATAACCCATGGTACCACACATAACAAAAAAGGCCACATAGAAACAAAAATAAAAAAACTCCCAATATGGCCAATAATCAGCCAATTTTTAGCTTAAAATCCATGGGATAGTTTAAAATCTTTAATGAAAAAGTCCAACACTTACACCTTCCCTAGAGTTAAAAGGCATTATCACATACTTACCAACCCACAAACACACAAACCCAATACCAAACCTAACCCCCAACTAACAAACACACAAACCCAATACCAAACCTAACCACCAACAGACAAACCCAATACCAATAACCACCAACCAAGAAACAGACAAACCCAATGGTAAACAAAACCCAAACCAAAGAACTGACAAACTATTTGGAAAACATTATCCCCCATTATTGTAAAGAAAACAATTTTGATGGTTATATTTTCTAAATATTTGTGAATTGTAGTAAAAGAATTATATATATACCCAGAAAATCCAGCTTTTCTGCAAAACAAGAATCGGCCACACTGGTCTGGGGAAGACTGAGGAGGCCTGAGGACACCTCAGGATGCCGGGACTTAATCGGGGTTTAGTTGGGGCTTAGTCCCAGGAGGCCTGAGGCGTCCTGGGACCCAGTCGGTATGTGTACGACAGGATCGTGGTTGAAACCGACCAGAAATGCGGCTTAATCGGTTCTTAGTCCCAGACCAGTTGGGGACTGTCTGGGGCCAAATGGGGCCTCCTCAGGCTTCCTGAGGCTGATCTGTACTTAATCCCAGACTTTAATATCGATTCAGTATTCCTGCCCATTTTACCTTTTTTTCACCGACTGTCCACGATTAAGGGTCGCCAACAGGATTGGGGCTTAATCCTTTGGTGGAACAGGGGCATAACAGAGCTTCCCCCACTTTGTACATTGTACAGATCTTCTTGTTCTCCCCAATCCCCACCTGGGGACATATATGAGTGGGCATCCCACACTGTGTACATGGCAGAGATCCTCCTCTCTTCCGCCATCCCCCACTAGGGACCTGTGTCACAGAGTGTCCCTCACTGTGTGCTTGGCACAGATCCTCTTCTCACCATTTCCCACTTGGCATGTATGTGACTGAGCATCCCCCACCATGTACACGGTACAGATCCTCCTCTCACCATTCCCCACTGGGGATGTGTGTGACTGAGTGTCCCCTACTATGTACATGGTACAGATCCTCCTCTCCTCTCCCATCCCAACCTGGGGATATGAGTGACTGAGTGTCCCTCACTGCGTACATGACAGAGATCCTCCTGTCCTCCCCCACTAGGGCCATGGGTCACTGAGCATCCCCCACTGCATACATGGGACAAATCTTCTCCTCCCCATTTGCCACTGGGAACATGTGTGACCAAACGTCCCCTACTGTGTACATGGTACAGATTTTCCTTTCTTCCCCCATTCCCACCTGGGAACATGTATCAGTGAGCCTCCCCCACTGTGTACATGGCACAGATCCTCTTCTCCTCATGAGTGACTGAACATCCCGAACATGGTCTAGTTCCTCCTCTCTTCCCCCATCCCCCATTGTGTCTCTGAGCGTCCTCAACTGCGAACATGTAAGAGATCCTCCTCTCCTTCCCCATCCCCCACTAGGGACATCTGTTACTGAGCGTCCCCCACCACATACATGGCACAGATCCTCTTCCCCTTCCCCTTCCCCACTGTTCACATGTGTGACCAAACATCCTCCACTATGTACATGGTACAGATCCACCTCTCCTCCTCCATCCCCACCTGGGGACATGTATCAGTGAGTGTTCCCTACTGCATACATTGCACAGATCCTCTTCTCCTCATTCCCCACTTGGGACATGAGTGACTGAACATCCCGAATATGGTCTAGTTCCTCCTCTCATCCCCCATCCCCCATTGTGTCTCTGAGCATCCTCAACAGTCTACATGTCAGAGATCCTCCTTTCCTTCCCCATCCCCACTAGGGACATCTGTTACTGAGTGTCTCTCACCACATACATGGCACAGATCCTTTTCTCCTTCTTCTTCCCCACCTGGGGACATGTATCAGTGAGTGTTCCCTACTGCATACATTGCACAGATCCTCCTCTTCTTCCCCACCCCCCACTGGGGGCATATATTGTTGAGTGTTCCGACTGAGTACATGGCACAGGTCAACCTCTCCTCCCTTATTCCTCCCTAGGGAAATGTGTGACTGGGCATCCCCTACTGCAAACATGGGACAAATCCTCTTCTCCTCTCTATTCCCCACTTGGCACATGTGTGACCAAGCGTCCCCCACTATGTACATGATACAGAAGCTCCACTCGTAGTCCATCATGTATCAGTGAGCATCCCTTACTGCATGCATGGCAGAGATCCTCCTCTTCTCCCACATCCCCCACTGGGGACATGTGTCACTGAGTGTCCACCACTGAGTATATACCAGAGGTCCTCCTCTCCTCCCCTATCCATCACTAAGGACATATGTCACTGAGCATCCCCCATTGCATCCATGGGACAAACCCTCTTTTCCTCCCCATATGACACTGGGCACATGTGTGACCCAACATTCTCCACTATGTAGATGCTACATATCCACCTTTCCTCCCCTATCCCCACCTGGGGATGTGTACCAGTGTGCTTGTCGCAGTGCATACATGGCACAGGTCCTCTTCTCTCCATTCCCCACTCAGGTCTGTGTGACTGAACGTCCCCCACTGCGTTCATGGCACAGATCCTCCTCTCCTCCCCCCTCCCCCACTGCACAATGTGTCACTGAGCATCACCCGCTGCGTATATGGCACAGATCCTCTTCTCCCCATTCCCCACTAGGGACATTTGTGACTGAGCATCCCCCTCTATGTACATGGCACAGATCCTCTCCTCCCCATTCTACAATGGGCACGTGTGACCGAACATCATCCCACTATGTAGATGGTACAGATCCTCCTCTCTCCCCTCCATCTTCACCTGGGGATATGCATCAGTGAGCGTCCCCCACTGAGTACATTGGCAGAGATTCTCCTCTCCTCCCCATCCCCCACTAGGGACCTGTGTAACTGAGTGTCCCCCACTATGTTCTCCCCTATCCCCACCTGGGGACATATATGAGTGGGCAGCCGACACTGAATTCATAGCAGAAATACTCCTGTCCTCCCCCATCCCCCACTGTGGACATGTGTCACTGAGCTTCTCCCACTTCATACATGCCAGAGATCCTCTTCTTCTCACCATCCCCATCTTGGGACATGTATCAGTGAGCGTCCCCCACTGTGTACATGATTCTCCTCTCCCATTCCCCACTGCAGACATCTCTCACTGAGTGTCCCCACCATGTACATGCCAGAGATCCTCCTCCGCCATCCCCTGCTAGGAATATCTGCCACTGAGTGTCCCCCACCGTGTACATGGCAGAGATCTTGCTCTCCTCCCACATCCTCCACTAGGAACATGTGTCACTGAGCGTCCTCCACTGAGTACATGCCAGAGATCCTCTTCTCCTCCCCTGTAGCCCATTTGGGACACGTGTCACCTACAGTATACATGGGACAAACCCTCTTCTCCTTCCAATTCCCCACCTGGCACATGTGTGACCAAATGTCCCTCACTGAGTACATGGAAGAGATCCTCCTCTCTGCCCCCAACCCTCACTGGTGACTTGTATGACTGAGTGTCCCCCACTGTTTACATGGCACAGATTGTCTTCTCACTATTCCCCACTAGGGACGTGTGTGACTGAGCCTCCCCCACTATGTACAATGTACAGGTCATTCTCTGCACCCCCATCTCTACCCGGGGACATATATCAGTGAGAAGGCATCGGTTGAAACCGACTGCCTGGTTACAGATGAATGAAGACTCTCTTGGAGACTCCTCCCATTGAAAGGATGATCTGTACCATGTACATAGTGGGGGACATTTGGTCACACATGTGAACAGTGGGAAATGGGGAGGAGAATAGGATCTGTGCCATGTTTGCGATGGGGGGGATCAGTCACACATGTCCCCAGTGGGGAATAAGGAGAAGAGGACCTGCATCATGTTCATAGTTGGGGGTACTCATTGATATATGTCCCAAGGTAGGGATGGGGAGAAGAGGAAGATCTGTACCCTGTACATAGTGGGGGACATTCAGTCACATATGTGAGCAGTGGCAAATTGGAAGGAGAAAAGGATCAGTGCCATGTATGTGGTGGGGGGCGTTCAGTGACACATGTCCCTAGTTGGTGATGTGGGAGCAGAGGAGGATCTGTGACATGTACACAGTTGAGCACACTCAGTGACCCATGTCCCTAGTGGGGGATGGGGGAGAAGAGGAAGATATCTGCCATGTACACAGAGGGGGAAACTCGCCAATATATGCCCCTATAGGGGATGGGGAAGGAGAGGAAGATCTGTGCCATGTACACAGTGGGGACGCTCATTGATACATGTCCCCAGGTGGGGATGGGGCAAGAGAGGATGATCTGTATCATGTACATAGTGGTATAAGTTTGGTCACACATGTGAGCACTGAGGAATGGGGAGGAGAAGAGGATCTCTACCCTGTACACATTTGGGGAGGCTCAGTGACACATGTCCCTAGTGGGGGATGGGGGAGGAGAGGAGGATCTGTGCCATGTACACAGTGGGGACGCTCATTGATACATGTCCCCAGGTGGTGATGGGGCAAGAGAGGATGATCTGTATCATGTACATAGTGGTATAAGTTTGGTCACACATGTGAGCACTGAGGAATGGGGAGGAGAAGAGGATCTCTACCCTGTACACAGTGGGGGAGGCTCAGTGACACATGTCCCTAGTGGGGGATGGGGGAGGAGAGGAGGATCTGTACCATGTACATCCTGGGGGACGTTTGGTCACACACGTGAACAGTGGGAAATGGGGAGCGGAAGAGGATGCCACCTATGTATGCAGTGAGGGGAAGGAGAGAAGGATCTCTGACAATTAAACAGTTGAGGACGCTCAGTAACACATGTCCCTAGTGGGGGATGGGGGAGAATCACTTGGGTTGTTAGGGTGCCCCAGGTGTCAGTCCTCCTACCCAGGCAGCATGTTATTAAAGTTTACCACTACCTGTAAATGGGTTTGGGGTACCAGTCTGATGACATCACAGATCTTACCTAGAAATATGACCCAGTTGTCAAGGGTAACCCAGAAACAAAATGTTTTCATTGGCTAGTGACTTAACTCTGTGTTAGACCAAAGCTTCAAAGTCACTTTCAAACTGACATTCAAAGGACAAACATGAAATTTGTGGAACTTCTGATGAATTTATTTTATGTTTTTAACTCTGCTTTTAGGGATTTTAACTTGTAAAATATGTACATATGAACGGTCTTTAATCATGCAACAAGTTTTTTTTATCATTACTATGAATATTATTCATGTGAATGGATGGATTGACTGATCAATGAACTGGACAAGCAGAGTGTTAATTTGTGATATTTGAACTGATATGCTGGAGTGTGGTCTTTCATAAGACCTCTGGTCATCGTGTCAACCTCAGGCTTATATGATCTTCCAGAAAGGGACGGTCTAACCTATATTCTCTTTCTTTATTTTGGCAATGCCATATGGTCAATTGGTCGTATTTAGCCTGACATTGACAAGTTGAGCACAGGTCTTAGCGCTTTGTGCATATTTTATGTGTTTCAGAACATTGACTTATATAAATTTGTGATTTAATATATGAAAATGCCAGATCATAAACAACATTGCAAAACTTGTAAAGTGAGACACTTGCCTCCCACTGGGAAAAAATGCCAGTATAAGAAGACCGTTCAAGAAGAATCAAATGAACTTTCTCGAGATGCTGCCATCGCCAGTGGTCAGTCCACTAGCATGGGTCCAGAAGATGGACAGCTGTTACAGAAGCAGATATTGGAGCAGCTAAGAAAAGTGACAGACAGGCTGGACCAAGTAGAGCATCGAGTAGCAGCCACAGCAACAAGTTCAACACCAAAACAAGAGTTAAGTACAGACAGTTTTCTTGAGACCATTAAATGTCATAAAAAGTCCAAAAGGAGTATAAAAGTAGTTCAAGTAGTTCGTCCTCGGACGATAGTGATGACCCCTCCCTAGAAACATTAAAGTCACATAGATTGCAACAGAAAGTAGATGCCAGAATCAGGGAACTAAATCATAATTCACACCTCCCAGGTAAAAACAAAAAATAAAGCATAAGTCCCAGAGGGGAGGAAGTGTTGATGTACAAGTCAAGCACAAGGTACATTGGCCACATGAGGCAGTACTTGGGGGGTATCTCGCCAGCGAGTTACGTATGACCAGTTATCATTGACCCAATGGGTCCAAGGTTTTTGCTGTAACATACTGGAAGAACGTTCCGGAAGCCGTAAAGACACCATGATATCATATCTCGCTGACCTCATGGAGGATGCAGTCCTATTATGCGAGATGGAGAGAGGTACTCTCCAGTGGGAAGATGGCGATCGGATTGACCGGATCTGGAGGGCTCATGCCCAAAAACATATCTCTACCAGCAAATCATCTTGGGCAAAAAGTGAACGTAAACCATGGTTTTGCAAAAGCTTCCAGAGCAACACCTGTTCCTATCAGAAAGACCACGAGGTAAATGGTAGGCTAAACAAACACATCTGTGCCTTTTGCTTGACTTTAGGGAAACAGTTAACCCACTCAGAAAAGAATTGTCTAACCAAACAAAGCTCAAAAAACGAGCAGCCAGCTGCCAATCGTTAGGATTGGGCAGCTGTAGCAAATCTGTGTGCAAAAATGATCAAGTTAGTGAAGAAGCTGTGCAGTACCCACAGTCTGTTGTCAGTAAGGTCATAACAAATGATGTGCATAGAAGTAGGCTTGTTTACAATTCCAGGGTTAAATCCAAAGAAATTGAAGCTTTATTTGCTAAAAGAACTGGTAGTACACGTCTTAGCACTCCTTGTTTGCCCATAGTATTTGGTCAAGTAATCAGGGCTAGGGTAGCAAAACCCCAGAACAATAATAAAATTGTTATGTCTGTAGCAAATGACCAATCGGTGGAAACAAATAGTGATCATGGTAGTTCTCATGACGTAGGTTTGAACCCTAGTCCTCACAATAGCACAACAGTGGCGGTTGTGTCTAGTGCGGAAACACTGACCACAAGCAAAACTTTTCCCAATTGGGAGGGTAGTTACGAATGTGTCAGTAGAACAAGTGAGTTTGGCACTTCACAGGTTTAAGATTCAAACCCTAGTCCTATTGCAGGTACAATGGTGGCTCGCATACGAAATGATGAGCACAGTCAAAACACTAGTTCCAAGGTTCAAGATCCAAACCCTGGTCCTCTCACCAACCCTACAGCTGAGGTCATGTCTAGCCCTAGGGGCAGGGACCCGTTGCCTGGTGGTTACACTTATCAATCTGGTCCCAGACAAAAGGCAAGCCTTGCTGGAAATGGTCCAACAGCTTAGGTCATACGAGGTGAGGGGGCTGAATGTGTAGACACTACACAGGTCGGGACCAGTGTGAACTCGGATATAGCTAAAGGATCACCAAGGTGTGAAAATAGTGACCAATTGATCTCTGATGTCAATTACTCCGGCATTGAAGACAAATTCGTCAATTCAATTCTGCATGCTAGGCATGCTGTTGATGTAAACAAAGTTCCAAATGTTGATAATAATACTTTTCACAAGTGGCGTCGTCAGTCTGCGTTCAACTTTGGGTATGTTCCATTAGGAAATCAATTAATGCCAGGGGTTGATGTCATGAATGACGCCTTGGATTTTACTCCCATTGAAATGCATTATGCTGTCAGGAAAACCAATAAACCCAATTTTATGCTAGTCAGAATACCAGTTAGAGGTCAACTTAATGTTGAAGCATGGTGTGAACACCTTGGGGAATATTGGGACCAACAATTATTGCAGCTAATAAGATTTGGCTTTCCCCTTGATTTCAATAGGGCTTGCAACATCACAAATGAACCAGGTAACCACAAATCAGCTTTAGATTATCCCAAGGACATTGATGCATACATTGCAGAGGAAAAACAATATGATGCCATAATTGGCCCATTCAATGAAAATCCCATTTGTGGAGGCCGCAGTTCACCTTTT
Organism: Sabellastarte sp. h YS-2021; assembly: GCA_964017235.1. Taxonomy (NCBI): domain Eukaryota; kingdom Metazoa; phylum Annelida; class Polychaeta; order Sabellida; family Sabellidae; genus Sabellastarte; species Sabellastarte sp. h YS-2021. The sequence goes on along the minus strand of OZ024935.1, from coordinate 78,993,793 downwards.
ATGACCAGGGCAAAGCCCAACTCAGACCGACGCAGGGTCATCATAGATCTCAGCTGGCCCCTTGGGGCATCAGTTAACGCAGGGATAGATAAAAACGCCTATCTTGACGCTCCATTTGCCCTAACTTTTCCCACTGTTGATGACATCACCAATGAGTTGAAACACCTAGGTCGTGGTGCGTTCTTATATAAAATAGACGTTAGTCGTGCGTTCCGCCATGTCAAGGTCGATCCAGGGGACTACGACCTCCTGGGTTTAGAATGGAATGGTCATTACGTCGACACGTGCATTCCGTTCAGGATGCGTCATGGGAGTCAGATCTTCCAGCGTTTAAGCGACGCCATCAGGTACATCATGCGTCACAAAGGTTTTACCATTGTAGACTATATTGATGATTACGTCGGCGTTCCCAGCGTCGCCTGGGCGTCGTTTCACACTCTTCTTGACTTAATGACGCAATTGGGTCTGACGGTCAGCGACAAAAAACTGGTGCATCCCGCGACACAAGCCACATGCTTGGGTGTCCTGATTGACACCAAAAAAGGCACCATTTCAATTCCTCCAGAAAAATTGCGCGAGTCACGGACGCGGTGCGTCACTGAATGACAAAAGACTTTGCCACAAAACGTCAACTGCAGTCCATCCTAGGTCTCCTCTTGTATGTACACAAGTGTGTAAAGCCCGCCAGGGTATTCTTAAATAGAATGTTGGATGTACTCAGATCTGGCCATGGGCATCAAAAAATTTATCTCACTCCTGACTTCAAGAGGCATCTGGGTTGGTTTGACAAATTTTTGAATACTTATTATGGCATTTCGTTGTACGATCATAGAAGTATAGACGTCACACTTGAACTTGATGCCTGTTTGACGGGTTTTGGGGGTCGTTCTGGAAACTATGTCTACCACCTTCCAATTCACAGACGTTTCAGGAATCTCATGATTGTTCATTTGGAGATGGTGAACATCTTGCTTGCAATTCGTACCTTCAAACTCCACTGGGCTACCAAGAAAATTTTGATTCAGTGTGACAATGAGGCTGTAGTCACAGTTCTAAGGTCGGGCAAAACTTGCGATCCGTACCTTGCAGCTTGTGCAAGGAACATCTGGGATACAGCTGCAGCAACTGACATTGACTTACAGTATGTACACATTAGGGGAGTCGACAATAGGATTGCAGATGTTCTGTCAAGATGGCAGGGCACCACTGATCAGTTTAATCTGTTGTATCATTACATTCAAAAGCCAGTATGGCTGCATGTAGCACAGGATATGCTAGACTTAGATCCAGAATTGTAAATAACATTGTAAATCTTAGTGTGTGTTATTTTACATGTCTTAAGGTGAGCAGGGGCCTGCTTCATATACGTTGGAGGTGTTAGATTTGTTAATAATTGTACAATTTGTAACCTGTAGTTAGCTTGGATGTATTATTAGGTTGCAGGGGCTTATGCTGTTAGTCACATGATGCTGAAAGATTCTACACTTTGTTTTTTAGAGAATGAGGCCCTCACAGAATGGTCAGCCAATGCTTCCTCAAGGTTTCATCTGGCGTTCAGGCCCAAGACATACAAGGCCTATACTACAATGTTCAAGATATTTGCGGCATTCTGTATATTCACAAAGTCATGTTTGGGGAATGCCAATGTTAAGTTAATTCTGTCTTTTTTAGAATATCTAGTATCAAATGCTGTATCACCTTGTATGTTGGCCAACTATGTGTCAGCCATTAAAGCTAGTTTCATATTGTACAATTTACCATTTCAAGTGTTGGATCACCCAAGGGTGAAATACTTCATCAAGGCTGTAAAAATCAACAGGCCTCCTGCCCTCAAAACTCACAATGTCATTTCTATTTCCATGCTCATAAAGCTTTCATTGGCCTGTGATGATATCCCCTCTGGCCAGGTGTACAAGGCTACATTATTACTAGGATTTTTTGCCTTTGAAGGCTCTCCAACCTGGGCCCCCACTCTGTGGCAGCATTTGACCACACTAGGCACTTCACAGGTCATGACGTATTTTTTACTAGGGAACATCTTAAACTGATCATAAAATGGTCAAAAACAATGCAGACCCGAGACAAAGTTCAGTGTATAGCAGTTCCAAAGCTCATCTGCCCCTTTAGAGCTGTTAAAAAACTTCAAAGCCTCTATCCCTTCAGCAGTTCAACTTCGTTGTTGCAAGTGCCAGCACAGCAGGGTTTGATCCCTTTAACCGATTCAAGAATGCGGAAAATATTAAAGTCTATTAACTTGTCCTTAGATTTACAATCCAATTACTTCACCTTTCATGACCTTCAAAGGTCAGGGGCCACCTATGCATATAATGCTCATATCCCAGTGCAAGAAATTAAGAGACACGGTACATGGTCGTCAGACTGTGTCTGGCAGTACATTCAGTCGGATCACGCCTCAGGCGATCACCTGGCTAATGCTTTAGCAACTAGTATAAATGCTTTATAGATATTGTCCCTATGGTTGGGCTTGAGGGTATTCTCATATGCTCAGTATTCATATCACATACATTTTATTTTTGTAAACTCTGGGGGCACCTTCCTCCTTGGGCAGTTTAGGGGGGCAGTGGTCTCTCCCTAGTCAAAAACTAACACATTTATTAATTTGACCTTGGCCCAAGTAATTGACCTTTACCCTTCCCTTCTGCCGGAGTTGAAGGTCAACCCAGAGGTCATAGTCTTAGTTTCTTTTAGTTGTAACCTTATAACAAGTATCATGAACTGTAATTAAATCATGGACTCTAACTAATTGCATGGCTGCTTTATCAGTAACTCAGTAATTTCATCTCTTAGCAGCCTCACTGTAATTTGCTTATATGGCTGCTCTACATCATATACATGCTCAGCAGCCTTAGAATTTATGTGACATTATACACTAGTTATATTTTATGTAAAACGGATTGACCTGTAAATAATTTTTAGTATTTAGTATTGTATTTTATTATTAATGATATGTATATTAATAAATTGGTACCAGCATGTCTTTCTCTGTCTTGGGGGCTTTGGGGACTGTCACTTGGGTTGTTAGGGCGACCCAGGTGTCAGTCCTCCTCCCCAGGCAGCATGTTATTAAAGTTTACCACTACCTGTAAATGGGTTTGGGGTACCAGTCTGATGACATCACAGATCTTACCTAGAAATATGACCCAGTTGTCAAGGGTAACCCAGAAAACAAAATGTTTTCATTGGCTAGTGACTTAACTCTGTGTTAGACCAAAGCTTCAAAGTCGCTTTCAAACTGACATTCAAAGGACAAACATGAAATTTGCCCTCCCTCCCGTCCCTCATACAAGGTATTATAACCTGTCACCTGTCTGACCTCTATGGAGGTCAGGCTGGGGGGTTGGGTATTCTCATATGCTCAGTATTCATATCACATACATTTTATTTTTGTAAACTCTGGGGCCCCTTCCTCCTTGGGCAGTTTAGGGGGGCAGTGGTCTCTCCCTAGTAACACATTTATTAATTTGACCTTGGCCCAAGTAATAGGCCTTTACCCTTCCCTTCTGCCGGGGTTGAAGGTCAACCCAGAGGTCATAGTCTTAGTTTCTTTTAGTTGTAACCTTATAACAAGTATCATGAACTGTAATTAAATCATGGACTCTAACTAATTGCATGGCTGCTTTATCAGTAACTCAGTAATTTCATCTCTTAGCAGCCTCACTGTAATTTGCTTATATGGCTGCTTTGCATCATATACATGCTCAGCAGTGAGGATCTCTATTCTGTACACAGTGGGAGACGCTCACTGATACATGTCCCAGGTGGGGGTGTATGCATGTATGCGATGAGGATTGTTCAGTGACACATGTATTTAGTAGGGGATGTGGGAGGAGAGGAGGATCTGTGACATATACAGAGTTGAGCACGCTCAGTGACACATGTCCCTAGTGGGGGATGGGAGAGAAGAGGAAGATCTCTGCAATGTACTCAGGGGGGACACTCACCAATATATGCCCAGTTGGGAATGGGGAAGGAGAGGAGGATCTGTACATAGTGGGGAAGCTCACTGATACATGTCCCCACGTGGGGGTGGGGAGGACAGGAGGATCTTTGCAATTTAAGCAGTGGGGGATGCTCAGTGACACATGTCCCTAGTGGGGGACGGGGGAGGAGAGGAGGATCTGTGCCATGTATGTAGTGGGGAAACTCGCTGACATATGTCCCCAGTGGTGGATGGGGGAGGAGAGGAGGATCTGTGCCATGTATGCAGTGGGGGATGCTCACTGACACTGCTGCCCAGTGGGGGGTGGGGAAGGAGAGGAGGGTCTCTGGTATGTATGCAATGGGGGATGCTCAGTGACACATGTCCCCAGTGGGGATTGGGGAGGAGATGAGGATCTCTGCCATGTACGCAGTGGGGGATGCTCTCTAACACTACTCGCCAGTGGGGGATGGGGAAGGAAAGGATGATTTCTGGCATGTATGCAATGGGGGACATTCAGTGACACACGTGGGGTATGAGGGAGGAGAGAATTTCTGCCTGGGAATGCTCAGTGACAAATGTCACTAGTAGGGGATGGGTGAGGAGGATCTCTGCCATGTTAGCAGTGGGGGTTGCTCACTGACACATGTCCCCATTGGGGAATGGGGAAGGATAGGAGGATCTCTGCCATGTATGCAGTGGGGGGCACCACTAATGATCCACAGCCACACTGGCCAACCATATGGCTGCTAGTGGGAAGGCATATGCGTCCAGGTCCTCCCATAGCAGACTGAGTGCATCCACTGCTGTGGCCAGGGGATCCGGTACTGGTGACACAAATGAGGCAACTTGTTGTTAAACCTCATGGTAAATAGGTGTATTTGAGGCCGGTGCCACCTGCTGCATATAGCTTGGAAGACCTCTGGAAGGAGAGACAACTCTGTTTGGATGGTCTGGCCTAGTCGGGATAGCTCGTCTGCTACAACGTTCAGCTGGCCAGGAATGTGTTGGCCTTTGAGAGTTACTTGCTGTCTCGTACACCAGGTCAAGATTCTTGCTTTTCTGTATCTGTTAGTAAACCTATCAGAGACATGACAGTATTTCAAGTATTTTGTCCTGAAGGTTCTCCCAACGGTCCGGTGTCAGTTGGACCTGACGTGCTTTGAGGTCAAACTGGTAGCCTACAAAATCAAAGATCTGCTTTGGTTCCAGTTCTGATTTTTCTAAATTCACCAGCCAACCTAGTTCTTGGCATATTTTTACTAGTGTGCCGGAGACAAACCTGGTGGGATCTGGCTCTCACCAACCAGTCGTGTAGGTACTGGTGGATCCTTATACCCTTGTGTATGGCCATCAGTTTCACCTCCTTTGCTACTACAGTGAACTCCAAGGGTGATGTGGACAGACCGAAAAGGCAGTGCTTTGAATTGGTATGTCCGACCCTGAACATGAAATCTCAGATATTTCCTGGACTGTTCCTGTATTGGAATATGGAAGTGGGCGTCCCTGAAATCTATTGAGGTGACCCACTCCCCTTGTTGGAGGGATGTCCTGATGGTTTCCGGTGTCTCCATTTTGAATTTCAACCTGCTAACCTGGGACGTAACTCTTTCTTTTGGGAGAGGCCGGGGGCAGTATGAACAAGATTTGCAACATGACAATTTACAGTTAAAGAGTTTATTGTCTGTCTTGGTACTGAAGGGCTCCGGGCCAACAGCCTTTCCTGTAACATAGTTATACATTGATTGTCATTTATAAGGCTGTTGGTCCTTAGCAGGTCGCGATGAGTACTGGTGTTTACCTTTACTCCTGTTGTGATTCCGTGAAAGACTCTTCTAAGCCGGCCTGTCCTGTTTTCTAGTATCCAACTTGCTTTCTTGGCGTTCATAGGGGTGATAGTGACCTTTCTTGTAGACTGACCCCGACCGACTTTATCATAGTTGGAGATGTCTCCCTCTGCTTGTTTAATCACTGTATCTGGAACAAGGTGGAGATGTGTAACGGGGCAATCCTGAGAGCTCCCATTGTATCAGCCTTGATTCCTGCCTTCAAATAAGCTAAGGTAAGAGTCCCTTCTGAGCAGTGGGACATTGGCCATGTTTACAAACACAAAGTTCATTAAATGTTCCATGGACTTGGCCATATCCTGGCATATGCTGGAATTAAAGTCCATGAGAAACTGTAGCTCTTCTGTGGCTGTCGACAGTTTCAAAGATGGCTTTCCCTTGTGTTCAACTCTGATGGCTTTCAACTAGAACTGCATATCCTGTTGTACCTACATCAAACATCTATTGAATCCTGCAGCTTGGTTGCAGATAACCGACGACTCCCTGGTAGATTTCTCCCACTTCCTCAAGGTATCTTAAGAGATTGGCCGCAACTGGGGAGGGCTGGTGGCGATTCCAGCCTGTCTTGCTATCCTCAGGTATCCACTATTACTCATATTACTCTGCCATGTACTCAGTGGGGGAGGCCACTCACCATCCACAGCCACACTGCCCAACCACTGACCAACCCCAGTGCCACTGACCCTCCACCCTGTCTTAATGACCATGTCCACACTGCACTGACCAACCCCTGATCAACCGCAGTGCCACTGACCCTCCACTCTGTCTCACTGACCATGTGAAAACTGCACTGATCAACACAGATTCACTGCAGTTACAATGACCCACCATTCTGTCTCACTGACCATGTACACACAAATGACCAACCACTGAAAAAACTTCCACTGAAGCTCAACTTCATCTCACTGACTATGTACACACTGCACTGACTGACAACAGAATACAATATCATTGACCCTTCATTCTGTCTCACATGAACCCTTACTGACCAACTAATGACCCTCTATGGTAACACTGACCAAGCAATGACCATGAATTCTCTTACTGACAAATTGTTGACCAGCCACCCCAATAACCAGCAAATAACCCTTCGTCACCTCACTGAGTAGCCAATGGCCATCCACAGCCCCACTGACCATCTAATAGTCAACCTACTAAAGAGTAGTTCTGATTTGTAACTGATAAACCACTAACCATACACAGCCATACTAACGAAGCAAGTGACTCTTTAATGACCTCACTAACCACCCAATGATCCTCCAAGAGTTCACGGACTAATCAATCTCTATCCAAAGCCATACTGACCAACCAGTGACACTTCATGGCCTCAGTTACCATCAAATGACCTTCCATTATCTTACTGACCATCCACAGCCACACTGACCTACTTGTCAGCTTCAACGGTCTTACAAACCAAGCAATAACCACTGTCCAATGACCAAGCAATGACCATCCATGGCCCAATAGCTAGCAATGACCTTCCGTGGTCTAACTGACCAACCAATGAACATCAACAAGGACACTGAACAAGGAATGCCATGCCATCACATGTGCCCAGTGAGAAATTGGGGGGAGAAGAGAATCTGTGCCATGTATGCAGTGGGGGACACTAAGTGACACATGTCTCTAGTGGGGGATGGGGTGGAGCGGAGGATCTCTGGAATGTATGCAGTGGGGGATGCTCAGTGACATATGTCCCTATTGAGGGATGGGAGAGGAGAGGAGTATCTCTGCAATGTATGCAGTGGGGGACGCCCACTCATACATGTCCCCAGGTGTGGATGAGGGAGGAGGAGGATCTGTACCATGTACATAGTGGGGAACACTCAATGAAACATGTCGTTAGTGGGGATTGGGAGAAGCGGAATATCTCTGGAATGTATGCATTGGGGGATGCTCAGTGACTTATGTCCCTAGTGAGGGATGAGGGAGGAGAGGAGTATCTCTGCTATGTATGCATTGGGGGACGCCCCCTCATACATGTCCCAGGCGTGGATGAGGGAGGAGGGGGAATCTGTACCATGTACATAGTTGGGGACGTTTGGTCACACATGTGAACAGTGGGGAATGGGGAGGAGAAGAGGATCTGTGTCATGTATGCAGTGGGGGATGCTCACTGACACTGCTCCTCAGTGGGGGGTGGGGGATGGGGAGGGACCGGAGGACCTCTGGCATGTATGCAATGGGGGACACTCAGTGACACATGTCCCCAGTGGGGGATGGAGGAGGGGAGGACGTTCTCTGCCATGTATGCAGTTGGGATGTTCCCCAACACTGCTCCCCAGTGGAGGATGGGGAAGGAGAGGTAGATCTGTGCCATGTTTGCATTGGGGGACATTCAGTCACACATGTCCCCAACAGGGAATGATGAGCAGAGGATCTGTGCCATGTACTCACTGCTGGACGCTCACTGATACATGTCCCCAGGTGGGGATGGGGGAAGATAGGAGGATCTGTACAATGTACATAGTGAGGGATGTTCAGTCACACATGTGAATAGTGGTGAATGCTGAGGAGAAGAGGATCTGTTCCATGTTTGCAGTGGGGGATGCTCAGTCACACATGTCCCCAGTGGGGAATGGAGAGGAGAAGAGGATCTGTGCAATGTATGCAGTGACACATGTCCCCAGTGGTGGATCCCAGAGGAGAGCAGGATCTCTGGCATTAACCCAGTGGGGGACGCTCAGTGACACATGTCCCTAGTGGGGAATGAGGGAGGAGAGGAGGTTCTGAACCATGTACATAGTTGGAGGCGCTCACTGATACATGTCCCCATTGATACATGTTCCCATTTGAGGATGGAGGAGGATCTCTGGCATGTTTGCAGTTGGGAATGCTCATTGATACATTTCTCCAGGTGGGGATGGTGGAGGAGAGGAGGCTCTGTATCATGTACATAGTTGGTGGATGCTCAGTCACACATGTGCCCATTGGGGAATGGGGAGGAGACGAGAATCTCTGGCATGTATGCAGTTGGGGACACTCAGTGACACATGTCCCTAGCTGGGCGTGGGGAAGGAGAGAGGATATCTTTCTAGCATGCAGTGGGGGACACTCAATGACACATGTCCCTAGTGGGGGATGGGGGAGCAGAAAAGGTTCTCAGCTATGTACGCAGTGAGGGAGGCTCAGGCACATATATCCCCAAGTGGGGATGGGGAGGAGAGGAAGATCTGTACCCTGTACATAGTGGGGGATGTTCGGTCACATATGTGAGCAGTGACAAATGGGGAGGAGATAAGGATTTGTCCCATGTATGCAGTGTGGGAATCTCAGTGACAGATGTTCCTAGTGGGGAATGGGGGTGGATAGGAGGATCTCTGGCATGTACTCAGTGGAGGAATCTCAGTGTCACATGTCCCTAGTGAGGGTTGGGGGAGGAGAGAAGGATCTCTGACATGTACGCAGTTAAGGACACTCACTGATACATGTCTTCAGGTGGGGTTGGGGGAGAGAGGAGAATTTGTACCCTATACATAGTTGGGGACGTTCGGTCACACTTGTGAACAGTGGGGAATCGGGAGGAGAAGAGGATGTGTGCCATGTATGCGGTGGGGGATGCTAACTAACACTGCTCCCCAGTGGGAAGGAGGAGAAGAGGATCTATGCCATGTATGCAGTGGGGGATGCTCAGTGACACATGTCCCCAGTGGGGGATTGGGGAGGAGAGGAGGATCTCTGCCATGTGTGCAGTGGGGGATGCTTATCAACACTGCTCCCCAGTGGGGGATGGGGAAGGAGAAGTGGATCTCTGTCATGTATGCAGTGGGGTACACTCAGTGACACATATCCCTAATGGGAGATGGGGTAGGAGAGTAGGACCTCCACCATGTATGCAGTTTGGACGCTCACTGATACATGTCCCCAGTTGGGGAGGGGGAAAGGGAGGAGGATTTGTACCATGTACATAGTGGGGGAGGTTTGGTCACACATGTGAACAGTCGGGAATGGGAAGGAGAAGAGGATCTGTGCCATATACGTGTGATGGGGGATGCTCAGTGACACATGTCCCTAGTGTGGTATTGGAGAAGGAGAGAAGAATCTGTACCATGTACATAGTGGGGGGGCATTTGGCCACATATGTCCCCAGTCAGGAATGAGGAGAAGAGGATTTGTGCCATGTATACAGTGGGGAATGCCCCATTCTTGAGTATAATGTAACAATTGGCTGGTTAATTCATGAATAAGATTATAACAATCCTAAAATAGCAGGCTACAATGTATTTAAGAGACTTGGTTGGATAATTGAAAATTCAAATAATAGAGGTTCGGATATTAGAGGTTTTGCTGTATTAGGCCTTCCTTGTGTATAATGTAACAATTTGGTTGGTTAATTCATGAATAGGATAATAGAAAGGCTAAAATGGCAGGTCACAATGTATTTTGGAGACTTGGCTGGATAATTAAAAGTTCATATAATAGAGGTTCGGATAATAGCGGTTTTGCTGTATTAGGCCTTTCTGGGATACAATGTAAAGATTTGGTTGGTAAATTCATGAATAAGATAGCAGAAAGCTAAAATAACAGGTTGCAATGTATTTGGGAGACTTGGTTGGATAATTAAAGATTCAGATTATAGAGGTTTGGATAACAGAGGTTCTGCTGTATTAGGCCTGTCTGGTGTACAATGTAACAATTGGGTTGATTAATTGATGAATAAGATAATATTATGGCTAAAACGACAGGTTTAAATGCATGAGAGACTTGGTTGGATAATTGAAGATTCAGATAACAGAGGGTCGGAAAATAGAGGTTATACTGTTTAAGGCATCTTCGTGGTAAAAAAAGTAGAAAGTAAAAAGGTAAGTAACAAAATGTCCTACCTGTGCCCCATGTGGGTCCTTTCGCTACCTAAAAGTGGGTCCTTTTGAGACCATCCATATAATTACCCATTTATTTATTTATCATATATAGAGCATGCAAACAATTTAAGTAACACAAAAAGTGACAGAAAAAAACAAAAACAATGAATTCAAGTGAAAAAGAGAAACAATGTATATATATATATACATATACACATAGGGACATACATATATTGAACTTAACAGTTTTCACACAGAAGAATTCGAACAAAGTGTTAAGATTTCCTGTTGTAAAACAGTTATTCGAAGGAAATAAACAAATGTTACAAGTATATCTCATGTCTAATAAGCATTTGATGTTTTTAACATTAATCTTATTCTGCTCATCGAAATCAAACATATCTTTAATACTTGAAATTTGTATTGCATGTTCCCTATGTCCATTGATATTATATATACTTCTTACGTGGTTTAAGGATTTACATACACTTGACCCACTGCCATTCACAACTTACAATTTACACATATGTATAACTCTATTAGTGCTATGCACAACTGAGTTAAAAAATTAACATATCTTCTGTGTATTTGAGTCTGTATAGACCAATCTTCAATGATTAATGGTAAGTGTAAACTGTGAATTTTATAACTAACATTCAACAGTTTTCTCACAATAACTCTCCAGGCTGTATATATTACATCTACTGATTTACTAGATAAATTCCATAAAACACACCCAAATAGGCTCCGATAAAAAGATTTTAGTAATTTGTGCTTAACATGAACTGTACAAGAAGCAAAGTTTAAAATCACACAATTTGCTTTGGAGATAAAGTCATGTTTGGACTGTAATATATGTTCATTACTATTACTAACAGAAATTGGACAACCAAGGTGATTTGCACATTCAACTGATGTTATCGATGCATCATCAAATGCAATATTACATGGAGATTTGTCATCAGAGAACACTATAAACTGACTTTTTGCAGGATTGAACTTCATATCAAAATCTTTACCAAATTTTGAGACAATATCTAACATATTCCTCATACTAAAATGTTGGTGCCAGTAGGGTACAATCATCTGCATAACAAAATGCTCCCATAAACATATTGTCAACATAGCAACCAACCCCACTTCTTTTTTGCCTTTCAATCAATTCATCCATATATATACTGAATAACAGTGTTGAAAGGACACCCCCTTGTTTAACACCATTACAAACTTTAAATTCTTCTGAAATACTGGTGCCCCACCTTATTTTCAAGCATTGTTTAGTATAAAACTTTAGTAAGAAACATGTAATTAATGAACACAAGCCCTTCTTAATGAGTAGTTTAAACAACTTTACAAAGTTTACTCTACCAAAGGCCTCAGAGGCATCTAAAAACAGAGGCTTCTGTAATATTCAACAGTCTCTTTAGCAACAAATGTACATTGTGTGGTTGAGTGTGCACGTTTGAACACAAGTGAATCTATGAGACATATTAATAATATAGTCAGACATTGATGACATCTTTATGTTTTCTAACCATTTTACTGCATAATGGTATTTACGTCTAGACCGACACCGCATTTGAAACACAACACCCTGTTTTGGCTGTCCATTGTCAATCCATAATTTATGCAAAAAAGTAGATTGTTTTCTTCTATTACTCTATTATGACCGACTTGTAATAGTATATCTATTAGTATGTCATACAGATTACAATTTTTTTCATTACACTTACTACAGTTACTATCTTGACACTTTAATTCTTTCCATGGGATTGACAGATTCAATAACATATCATCTATTTTGCACACATAATGTTGAAGATGAACCTCTGGTGCATTGTGCCAATTTAACCTCTCACCTGCATTTCCTCAGTAAAATGTTTCATATGGTATATTCATGTTATTAAGAACAACTTGTATAGGTGAATGATCAGATAAATTATCAACACTATGTACAACACTGTATGTTTTTACATTACTTAACACATTTTGGCTAACTACAAAATGATCAAATAAAGACTGTGAACCATTTGCCTTACTTTCAAAAGTATAGTCAATGTTACAGTGTTTAGAACTAGTCAGTATTTCTAATTCATGGTATGATATAAATGATTTCAGTAACTTTAAGTTTAAGGAGTTTCTACCTAGATCTACATTAAAATCCCCAGCAATAATAAAATATTCATCTGTACTATTTGAAAGTACAGATGAAATCTCATCAAGAATCTCCCCATATAAATTGGTATTAGTGACATTATCATCAGACATATAAACACTGAAAAATACAATTGAAACATCATTTATAATAACTTTAACAACACTTACTCTTTTACTGACTGTATTGATTGGAGTCATAGTCATTAAAATAGAATCTTTCCAAATGATAGCAGTCCCACCACATGGTTTCCCTGCTGTAATAACCGAACAGTCCATACCAGACACCACATGAGATCTGATTTTCAATAAATGTTGATCAAATTTCTGTGAATCATTTTTGGGTAACCAATGTTCTTGTACAATAATTATGTCATTATTCTCACATAGATTTTGAAGATGCTCAAATTTTACACTGGAGAAACCTTGAATGTTGTAAGATATTATTTTAAGTTTATTAATCATTGTTTTTATTATCTTGGTTGGTTACTTTTATTCTTCTGTGGCAAAAATCTCCACATTTTCACACCTTCAGGCCACATAGCTGCTTCAAATGCATTATTGAGTTGCGATGCTGGAATGGTGACACAGAACGATTTGTATCGCGATACAGGTTTTGACACGCATTCAACATTATGTACTGTAAGGCCTTTTGCCACGATATAGTCCATCATGTTTTCTTCAGAAGTACTAGGGTCCACTCTGTAGACAAATATGTCTCTACTAGGCTCTGGATCTCCTTTCACTCTGGCTGAATTAGCAGAATAACAACCAGTGGTTATTTTTTGTTTGCGTTTAATCTCTTTCCTCTGCTGGCGAACAATATGTGGAGGTAGCTGAAACCGTCATTAGCATTTTCTTCTTGGTTTGCTGTACATTCTATTGGCCCTTTGTGTGTAGTATTATCTTCACTCTTTTTCTTTGATAGTGCATCGATATAACTTTGTTTGTTGTGGCTTCTCAGATTACTATCTCTAGCACCATCCCTGTAGCTTGACTGCAGTCCAATTAAAACGTCTCTTGTTACACAGGTGTGCCTTATGCTATCTTGCATAATTTGGCATAAATTGCTCCCTCTGGTTGAAAAATGATTCTGTCTATCCAAAATTTTTTTAAAAATTTAATATAAAAATATTCGGCATATATATATACACATATATTTTAAAAAGGTTCTTTTAAATTGGTGCCTGAGGGACTTTGCACATCGATAACAGTCAGACAGCCAGTTTGCAGAATCTTTCATTGTCAGTCTAGATGCCAGTAGCACATGCCTGTCATGAACATCTGCTAAATCATGTAAATATTGCTCAAAAAGCTGGAGTGTCTTTAAGATCAGAGCAGATATCAAACATGCTGATATGGTGGTACCTCCTATATTGAACTTTATTTGGAATATTAGCCACTTTTCGGTGTTCGGTAGGACCGTAACGGACGCATATTTTAACAATATATAAAATTGATGGAAAATATTAAATAATCTGGGCTTTTAGTCGTACTTTTTATTATTACTGCTTTCCATGACATACCTTCAGTTATTTAAACTTTTTATGTTGTTCTGAATGTTTTTAACTGTACAATAGTTTTGCTAGTTGATATTGCGGGTATTATCGCCCACTACCGGGAGTTACTCAGTCATTTTTGGTTGTGGTTTGTATTTTATTGTCCTTTAATGTTTTTGCTGTGAATTTTTGCATGTTCCATTTTGTCTGTGGTTTGCAATTCCTTATGATGCGGATTGTTAAACTCCTTCTTTGTATTGTTGGCCTCTTTGTACATTGCCATAAGAGTCAAAACAGAATTCAGACTAGGTGCGATGTCGGCCTGCATGGATGTAAATATAATGGACCCACTGCCAAATCCATTTTGTTCATTTATGTCAGGACACATAGAGTCACTTTTTGTGAAAAGGCGTCTTTCAGGCAGCTTGCTCTGGTTCTACTGTCGGGTGATGTCGCTCTAAATCCTGGGCCACTGAAGTTTGGGTTTGCTAACTGCCGGTCCATTAGGAATAGATGTCTAATTCTCTGTGATGAAATCCAAACTGGAAATTTTATGTTTTTGGTCTCACCAAGACCCATATTAAAGCTCTAGACATACCCTCATTTCTAAATGAGTTAACGCCTGAAGATTTTTCCCTTGTTCACACCAACAGAAAAAACAAACGTGGTGGCGGTGTTGGTTTTTTTATTAAATCTGCACTTGATTTTCAAACCATTCATTCCCATGTTCTCGTCCCATGAAAATCACACTGTCTGTCTCACTCTCGATGGGCGTTGCTTGTTTCTTGGGGTCATTTACCGGCCCCCTGCCTCATCTGTAGTAAAATTTTTTGAAGATTTTCTGTCATATGTGGGTTTTTTGTCTTCCTTATCCTCCTCCTTTGTCATGTGTGGTGATTTTTAATACATCGATCCCAATACATTGATTTTCCAACTCACCTTCATGGTCATACCTTAGATTTGTTGATGGCTCCATCCGAGTTCTCTGCAATTTCTGATGTGAAAGGTTCAGGCTTCATTAGTGATCACAAAATTATCTCTTGTGTGGTTGACTTTCCATCTTTGGATACACCAATTCAGAAAGTTGTTACCTTCCGTCAGTATCATAAATTGAATATTGATAAATTCAGAAGTGACCTCCTGACTATTCCGTTTGTTAGCTCACCATCTGATGACATAGATTCATTGCATGAACAGTACATGTCTGGTTTGTCTGGCCTTCTAGATATTCATGCACCAGTGAAGACTAAACAGCTCATCAAACCAGCCCCAAGCTGGATAACTGATGAGTATAGAACTGCCAAATGCATGAGAAGGCAGTATGAACGTGCCTGGAGAAGAGACAAATCCTCTGAAAATCGTGCCCGTCTTCGACGACAGATAAACAGATGTAACCACATTCTAAATAGAAACAAGGGGTGTTTCTACCGTGATCTAGTTAGTGAAAATTGCGGTGATAGTAAAAGGTTATGGCATGCACTAAATAGAACATTGAGTCGGTCAAATTCTACTGTCCTCCCATCCTTTGATGATGAAAAATCTTTAGCAAACAGATTTGGTTTGTTTTTCATTGATAAAATTAAAAAGATTCGAGACACCTTTAAATACACCCGATCTCAGGTTCTTCACCCAGACAAGGAGCTGCCGACTTTCAGTTCCTTTCAAGTTGTCACTGATACTGAAGTCCTTAAGTTTATCAAGGAATCCCCTTCAAAAACTTGTTCCCTTGATCCATGCCCCACTCACATTGTGAAACAATGTATTGACATTCTTCTCCTTCATTGACTAAACTGGTTAACTTGTCCCTCAAAAAAGGCATTTTCCCTAATCCTTTCAAACAGGCTATTGTCACACCCCTCCTCAAAAAGTCCACCCTTTCAAAAGAGGACTTGAATAGCTATCAACCGGTGTCCGGTCTTAGTTTTTTGTCAAAATTGGTCGAGCGAATTGTGGCTGCCCAAATTAGATCTCACATGGATTCTCATGATCTTGGTAACACTTTCCAGTCAGCCTATAAGGTGGGGCACTCAACAGAAACTGCCTTGTTGTGCATCAAAAATGAGATTCACTTATCTCTGTCCAAGGGCATGCCTACAGCACTAGTGCTACTCGTCCTGTCCGCGGCTTTTGATACTATTGATCATGACACACTCCTATCCTGTTTGTCGTCTAGATTTGGTTTTGCTGAATTGGCACTAAAATGGTTTAGATCCTACCTCCAGGATCGTTTTCAGTCAGTGAAGATTGGTTCCAGTCTTTTGAATTTGTTCAAATTGAAGTTTGGAGTCCCCCAAGGTTCTGTCTTAGGTCCTCTTCTGTTTTCCCTCTACACAACACCTCTTGGTCAAGTCATCAAAAAATATACCGGAGTCCGTTACCACTTCTATGCGGACGACACTCAACTGTTCATTCACTTATCCCCTGATAATAGTCTCAAGTCTTTTGACCGTCTTAAATCGTGTTTGAATGATATTCAGGTCTGGATTTCTGAAAACAAACTCAAGCTAAATCCTGATAAAACAGAATTCATAGTCTTCGGTGCCAAAGACAGACACAAATGGCTCAGTGACTCATTTCCTGTCAATATCCTGGGGAATTGCCTCTCTCCTGCAGATGTTGTACGCAATCTGGGTGTTCTGTTTGATGCAAAGTTTTGTTTCACCAAACACATAAATTCTGTTATCAAATCCTGTTTTATTAGCCTCAGGGACCTTCATCGCATCAGGGGGTTTCTTTCTGTGGATACATCAGTGGTGATTGCAAATGCTCTGGTCAGTAGTCGTTTGGATTATTGCAATTCTCTTTTTCGCAGTTTGTCATCCCGAAATGCCACAAGGCTCCAATATGTTCAAAATGCCCTTGCACGGTTTGTCACTGGTGCTTCAAAGTACACTCACATTACATCCACCCTTAGGACACTTCATTGGCTACCCATTAGACAACGTATTATCTTCAAAACCCTAGTTTTGGTTTATAAGTACCTCACCACTGGCCAGCCTAAGTATTTTGCATCATATCTCCCCTTGTACAAATCTGCCATGAATACAAGACGTTCCAATCCCAAAAATTTGTTCCTTCCGGTTCCCTCTTACTGTGCTTCCATCCATAAATCAAAGGTCCATTTTAACAATAGTTTCTCATATGATGACCCTAAGTTATGGAATGATCTTCCATATGATATATGCAGTGCTCCAAATCTCTCCAGTTTCAAAAGTCGACTCAAAACCTACCTATTTCAGAAATCATTCCCACCATAGCTTCTTACTACCGAACACCGGACTGCCTCTCTGGGAACGACTCGGAACATGTCTAATGTCTTATGACTTACGAATTGGATGGTGTGCCTTAGAATCCGTTGATACGGAGATTAAGCACTTGGACAACTGATTGATTGATTGATTGACGAGGAAAAGCAATTAAGCATTTGACTAATGCATGGTCAGATATAAAATCACAGATTTTGACATCAACAATAGTATCCTGATCACTGGGGGATAGAATCAGGTCCAATATGTGACCATGCAGATAGGTTTAAATGCAGATTAAATAACTGTTTCAGATCACACGAGTCAAGAATGACCATAAATTTATAACAATCTCCAACTCGTACATCAACATGAATGCTAAAGTCACCACAAATATAATACATTAATGGATGACAGGAAATGGACAAAATATATGAATTCTTGAAAGTCACAGGCACATGACCCTGGAGGGTGGGAGACACAGGCAAACAACAATGAACGGCCATGAATCCCAATTGACACCACCACATTCTCAAATGATAAAAATGGCATTCTATTTTATGTGATTTGTTGGAGGATCTAATTGAAGAAACCAACACCACCACCAATACTTGAGGGGTGAGGCCTTTGAGAAAATATGTAAAGGAGTAATAGACCATAAAAATTCTGAATTAGAAGCATAAAAATGGGTTTCAATAAGATAGAGAAAGTCAAGATCATTTGATATTACAATA
Organism: Sabellastarte sp. h YS-2021; assembly: GCA_964017235.1. NCBI lineage: Eukaryota > Metazoa > Annelida > Polychaeta > Sabellida > Sabellidae > Sabellastarte > Sabellastarte sp. h YS-2021. The sequence continues at coordinate 78,975,572 of OZ024935.1, read as the reverse complement.
TTGGCCAGGAGTGGACCCTTATTCCTTCCTGATCTGGCATTTAAAACACCCAGTGTGAGAGGACCAGGGTTTAGGGACATATTTCCGCCCAGTAGGAATCACAACATGAGCCCTCTTCCATCGACCAAGGTTGAAAATTTGCGACTAGAACAGGAATATGAACAATTTTTTGCATCTCTAATCAGACTCCAATTTTAATTTCTCAAGCTAATTGTCACAGGTCTTAAAATCTACTAGAGTTCATGATAGACACCTCTACAGAATTTGTCCCCTTCTAGACCTTAATACATCAGTTCTGTCAGTGAATGCTTTGGTGAGCAGCAGATTGGATTTTTGCAACTCACTGTTCTTATCGCTCACTGATTTTGAGTTAAGGAAATTGCAGCTAGTTCAAAACTCACTCTGCAGGGTTGTCACCCGTTCCTCTAAATTCTCTCACATTACCCCTCGAATAAAAAACTCCATTGGCTCCCAGTCAGGTACAGGGTACAATTTAAAATTGGCATCATTACATACAAAATTCTCAACCAAGATCAACCAGTTTACCTAAGAGAATTAATTCACCCCTACACCTCTTCCAGAAATACAAGGCAAAGCACAGCCAAACTCAAGTTCCTTCAAATCCCCAGTTTTGACCGTAGAGTTTAAAATCAATCATACACTTCTCTAATTCCTTCAGTCACTATGCCCCAGTCCTTTGGAACTCTTTCCCCCTTCATGTAAGAAACAGCCCCTCTGCTGCATCTTTTAGAAAACACCTCAAAACTCATCTCTTCAACTCTAGTTTCCCAACTTAGTCTTCTTCCCTCCTGATCACACCCACAATTTTGGATTACTGAGCCTGAATGCCCCTCGACTCTCCCTATGATAATGATTTTGTTTAACTAGCACACTGATCCTGAAAAGTAGTAGATTAAATTAGATTATTGTTGCAACACCTCTGCTCGTTGCATAAAAATCTTCTGCTCGTCTTTGTTGCATAAAAATAATGCAAAAAAGATTGAAGTTTTTGTATTCACCGTTGCCCCTGTATAGATGAAAGCTTTTAAGACTTTTCTCTTTGAAAAATGGATATATCTATGTGATAAATAGTACAAAATGGGGGATAATTATTTATATTAAAAGAAAAGCATCCCTTATTAGAAATACAGAAAAAAAATATGTCACTCATAAAAACACATACGGAAAAAATATATCACTCATAAAGATTTACCATATAATACTCGTGCCACACACTCATTAATATTGTTATCTTCATTCGTGATATATTTTTCTGTATATGGCATTCGGGAAGTTTTCCTTTTATATCAGTTTCAAACTGTATGAGCAAATAGAAACTGGTATTATAAAAAATGCAAAGATGATGTTGAAACATTTAAAGATATTCACTCATCTTAACTTAAACATCTTACAGAACAGAAGACACTGAACAGATACTTTCATTGAAATTCTATCTTGGACTAACATGATCTAGTAAAATCGAGAAGAGCATTTGGTAGACCAAAAAAATCAATGGTTTAATGAATACTTCACAGTTTTCCCTCTAGATCAGAAAAGGTATTAATGGCAAATACAAGGTTAAACAAGGCCAAAGGGTGTTTTGGTCCTCTAGCGCTTGTGCAAAGCCGTCAGAGACACGAGTAGTGTACTAGAATTTACGAAAGTCTGGTGAGACAAAGACATTCCAAGTCAGACACATCCCACAGTTGGTCTAGAACTCTAGACGGTTACCCATTCAAGTACTAACACAGCCCATTGCCACCTAACTCCAGAGAGCAGACAAATACTCATCACGCTGCCCCACAATTCATGAAAACTCGGAGACAAAAAATGTGATCTGTAGCAAGACTCGCTCTTAAAAATATTATGATACATTGGTCAAATGCAAACAGTCAAAGTGAAAGGGTTAACAAGGTTTTATCAGAAGTTATATTACACTATACTTCATCAATTCTACACGTAGTTCAAGTAAAATCCAAAGGGATTCTTCAATATTGTCAGTGAATTATTGCATAAAAAGAACATATCTAAGTTGGAAAATATACAACATAAGGATATATCAAACATTATGGTGATTATTTCATCTCAACAGTTGCCAAGACCAGTGACCAGCTTATCAATAATAAGGAGTCCTTTTGTCAGCAAGATGGTATCCTGGGCATGGTTTCAGAAATGCTGTTATATTTATATTGAAAAAAAACAACAATATGTAATAATGCACTACCAGTCCTACACACAACGTACAGCCTCAACTTGATTCCAGAAACCACAAAAGCACATGACTTGAAATCTGTGTTCAACTTAAAGAGCCTGTAGCACCAAATTTAACATACCACTTTTTTATTTGTATATAAAGTACATCCTTACACAAAAACATTTACACTTCTCCTAGTTGCACCACGCCAATGTTTATGCCACTATTTTCACTTTTATCACTCAAATTTCCCTCCCTCTTAGAAGAAAAAACACAAGGCCAGAAGTCCAAAGTTTGTGTGTACAACGTCACACGATGGCAGAGATTTCCACTTGTACAAAAACACACTGTAAAGATTACAGTATTCTTGCACTCATTTCCTTGTGTTTAAAATCTAATTACGTCTTCTGGTGTTGAAAATTGTATACAATAATCATGCACAGACTCAGAAGTTGGTACTAGTGACAATAAATCAAATTTTTGTGATGATAACAGTAGCAATCATAAAGGAAGCATAGTGCTTTTATAAATCTGAACCCTTTCTGTCTGATGATGACAGTATAACTGAAAATGAAGATATGAATATAAATAATATCAGTGGTTCTTATGTCAGTAATATTTAGACTACAAAATACTGAATGTAAGTTAAACTTGTTTCAAAAGTTAACAAGATTATTTTGATTCTATCCATATACCAAATCATAAGGGCTAATGATTTGAAACCTGGGTTTGTATGTGGCAGATTTTAAAATTTTATTGTTTTACTCATTCTAACTTCTTTCCTGAATGTTTAGCATAATAATAATTACTTCGATGGCACCATTGCTATTTATAATGAAAAAAAATATTAAATAAACATAGTGTAGTGTTATAAATAATCCCTTGAATTACATATGTCATTTTTTATGAAACATCTCTGCAAAGCTTGGTTTTGCTGGTATTTCATGTAAAGTTTTAAAAACTCTGCTCATAAAACTTGTGTATATTATACTAGAAACATGAGAATTCCTGACATCAAAATTCAAACCATGGCTAGGTATGTTTTAGCTGAACTACCACAGTTGGCTTGATAAAAAGAAAAGTAATATTACGTAAACAAAAAAGAGGGGATAATTATAATGCTTTAAAATAATCTAAAATCTGGACCTCCAATTTGATTTTGCTGAGGAATATTCTGTTATAATTTAAATTCTGAATGAATCTTATTCATAATGCATGTGGAGAAAATTTTGAATACTGTAAAGTTAGGTTTCTTCAACAGAATTATGAATTCTATCTAAATTTTGCTGACTGAACTTGATATTCTTCTAAACCACTGCAATACCAGGATTGGAAATTCTGTGAAAAGAATTTCAAATTCTGCCATAAGAATTTTAACTGTCATGACATTTTCGTGTGATATAAAAATGTGTGCATTATCAAATTCGTAGAAGTTGATATTCTTGAAATTACAACATTTATTAAGAATTGGTCATAAAACCTAAACACATAATCTAGTATTGAAACATGTTATTATTGACTATATTTGAGTAGGATGTCAAATGAAAACGTACTTGAATCTAAGTATTTTTAATAAATTAATATCAAATTACTCCTGGAATATTTCATGTCCATTGTCACTATTTTTAGTAACAAAAAACAAATAATAAACAAAACTTTTATTGTGCACGTGTATTTGTTTTGTTTTTTCCTGTAGATGGTTTCCAATTTATAAAAGGTGCAAGAAATATTCTCTTTGAGTAATTATTGGTCATTTACTCAAGTAGAATAACTTTTTATGTAAATTAAAACAATCTGATTGCACCAAACAAAAATTTACTGTACAGTTTATAGTGCAATATTACTAGGATATACAGTGGCCCTGAGAAAGCAATCCATTTTCATACGTCACAGCATTCTGCTAACATGGCTGTTAATGTTTGAAAGCTGTGGGGAGGGAGCTGCATAAAAAGTGAAATATATCCCTTATAACTTGGCAGTTTTCAAAATGTTGTATGTAGGTGCTCTGTTTATGTGGTTTTTTAACTGGTTGTGTTTAGTTGTGTTGAGGGTGCTACAGGCTCTTTAAACTAGTTGTGGTGATGGAGCATTTTTGAAAATAGCGCAATTCCAGCAGGATCCCTTGTGTAAACAAAGGCAGTATCATTTACAACGGTACACATATTCTGCATTCTGTTATTTGGGAGATTTGAGAGTGTGTTTCAAACATTCAAATAAAAAAAATGTTACATAGAATATATTCAGTTTCATTGCAAATTTAAAAGTAAAGACAACAGTTTAACTGATAAAATAAATTAATAAAAGATTCCATATTAACAGTGCTTAGTATAAATTATTTATAAACTCTCTGGAAGACTGTAATAATATTACAAAAGCACACTCAGAGAGTGCATACCTCTGCGAAGGCACATAATGAAAATATTGGAGCAATAAGGTGGGAGATATAAGATCCAAACAAAAGTTAATTCAGTTGACAAACAAACAGAGAAATGGACAAACAGTTATGAAAATAATACCTCCTTGGCGGTAATGAATTATATGCATAATTTAGAAGGTATGATTTTTTTTGAAAAGGCTCAGTTTTAAGTAATGGGAAAATCTGTATTTTGATATTTTCTGTATGCAGGTAGTGATTCGGATCAGTCTCAAAATTTAATGATATCTAAGTTAGACCAAACAAACAAAGAGATGGTCATGAAAGTAATACCTCCTTTACAAAGGTAGAATGGCTAGAGTATCTAATTAGAACATATAACAGAATGCAAGATCTAATGGCAATCCCAGAAACAGTTTGAAATTACAGGGGAGAGGTTTATTTATTTGTTGTTTTTTACGTAGCATTCAACAGCCAGGGTCATATTGCGACGGATAGTTTACAGGTGGAGGAAACCAGTGCATACTGCACTATAAACCACTGGGCATCAGTAAGTAACTACCAACTTTCCAACATGAAGTGCCCGGCCTGAGATTCAAACCGGAAGCCTCAGACGCTGGAGGCGAGAACTCTAACCGCTACACCACCGAGCCCCCTACCAGGGAGAGGAGCAATTGGCTTTCAAACATTACCAAACATTAAGATTTGGGTTTATGAATGCCCAATTAAAAAGATTGACTTCCGAAATGGCCAATTTTCATGATCGGAAATTTACTGGGGAGATGTATTGGCATAGTGGAACAGGGGTCTTGGATATCCAGGTTATTCAACTACATATCTATACACTCCATTTCTGAACAAATAAATATTTAGATCCTTGTTCCACATTACCAAGTCGCAATCCTTGCAATTGTGCAGTCTAAATCTCGCTTGTGAAGGGGTGGGGAAAATGAATACTTGTCATTATATTTTAATAACTTAAGAAGAAAAGATTCTTCATGTTAATTTTCCTTTTGTATCCAGTGTAAATTGATTACGACATGGCTGGTTGTGCAATTGGTATCAAGGATAAGGTGGGCAATTTTATGTTTTTTCATATGAAAAGGTCCTCTGCCACTCTGGTGTATTTACACAAGTATATACCGGTATATAGATAAGGGCAGTATTAATTATTTATTGTATCCACTGGATGACAGTAATAAGATAGTGATAGTGTAGGACAAGACAGGAAGTGTAACCTACAAGCCGTAGAGAAAAAAAGAACAAAAAAAGTGCATCCAGTGGATACTTTTGTTTATTGATGGCTATGCCACTGCTGCCGCACATAGAGATATTTTCAATCTCAGCAGAAGACTATACTAGCTAATTTCACCAAATTTGCAGGATATCTTCATTAGGAAGTAAGCTTCTCTGAGAGTGAAATTACCCTCATTCTGCAAAACAAGATGACTACCCTGGACATTTCTTTGAAATTATTTACCCTCTTCTACTGGTACAAGAATGCAGATATTTAACCTTGAAACTCTTCAAGAACCCCACTTAGCAGACTTTAAAAGTGCTTTTTACTCATTTATTTTTGGTCCAAGGTCAAACGAGGATAGTCAAACTTAAAAGTGCTTATAACCCGCTTATTATTGGTCCTACAGTTTGCAATATGAAGCCAACCTAAGGAAATCATGCCCTAGGAATCTTCTGATGTGTTTACATTTGATCTTGGCCACCTCCTTTAAGGTGAAACAAGGACATCCAAACTTAAAGTGCTACTAATGTGCTTATTTTGGGTCCTACAGGTTTGCAAAGTCAAACCAACCTCTTGGAAATCATGGACTAAGAATCTTCTGATGTGGTAAGACTTGACCTTGAGCCCCTCCTTCAAGGTTAAATGAGTATATCCAAACTTAAAAGTGCTTATAACTGCTTATAATTATTCTTGGTCCTAGATTTTGGCCATGTGAAACCAACCTATAGGTGGCTACAATTTGCATCAGTTCTCAATATGCTAGGTCTAGGTACACAGCATACATGAAAGTACTATTAACACATAATTCTGCCTTGACACTGTCCCAATACTGTCTAAGTTCAAATTGATCAGCAGAAGTGTCTTCAAATTCGAGTCCAGAAACCAAAATGTTGATGGACATATTCATGGACAGACAGTTGCACTGACCGGTATCAATTTTAAAAGCAACCTAGCCTGGGTGGTGTCCTATCACCATGTCAAATTTCAAATAGATTGGGAAGATTCCGGAAACCAAAATGTTTGACAGATGCAGAGATAAATGGATGTGCTGACTTGCACTAATTACCAAAGCAACCTAGTCAAGGTGGTGTCGTACCACCCTGTCCAGTTTCAAACCAGAATGTTGATAGATGCAAGGACAGATGCACACACCAACATATTTCAATTTCAAAAGCAACCTAGCCGGGTGGCGTCCTGTCATTAGGGCAGTGACGGTTACAATGTTATCTTGTTCCCAGTAAACATTAGAAACGTTTTTAAATGGTTTAAACGTTTACAAAATGTTTTTAAAACCTAAGTAAACCCTATCTTTGGTTTTCTAAATGTTTCTAAGTAAACATTTTTGCTGTAATGTTTAAAAAACGTTTGATAAACATTCTCTATACAAACGTTTTTACTGAAAACGTTTATTAAACATTTATAAAATAACTCAAGAAGCTAGGTTTGACTGGAAACGTTTTTAAAATACTTATAAAATAGCTGAAAAAATTAAGGTTTTACTGGAAATGTTTTTCAAACATTAATCATAAGATGTTTTATAAACAATACACATAAAATGTTTAAACAACATTGCCTGTCAAATGTTTTGAAAACATTCTATCAAAAACTATAATATCAAACCTTCACCTTCAAACATGTCCAAAGATGGCGGTGAGCAATAATAGGGGATTTTAGAGGACTTTGTCAAAAATTGCCCCACATGCAATCCCTAAAAGTATGAATTCAATGGGGGCACAGTTTCTAAGCCACTATCTTACAATTTTAGACATGAAAATAATATTTTCAATAGTGAGTAACCATACAAAGATATTGAACTTGACCTCTGACCCCATTATTATTCAGACATTATTATGTTCATTCATAACATTTTTCTAACATTTATCATTAAACATTTAATAAACGGTTTTCATAAAACATTTTAAAAACATTCCATTACAAATGGTTTTCGTACCCATCATTTTTTAACCTTTGCCAAACGTTTCCTTTCAAACGTTTGCAAAACTTAAAAATGTTTACTGGGTTATAATACCGTGACGATACTTTACAACCAGTTCTTTAGATGTCAGTATGTTATACTGTGAGAAAAACGTAAAATACCAGAAACAAACCTAAATTCTGAAGAAATTATAAACTTTTATCTCAAATTTTTGTATATGGTAGTACTTTTATAGCAATTTCTTTTGGAAGCACTGCAATGTTCTGTTTTCACAAATTTTACTTCCTGTATTGAGCCTGTTTGATGGGGATATGCTAGAACACATTTGTGAAATACCAACATGGTAAATCTACTGCCTCCCCCTGCCCTTCCTATCATCCTTCATATTTCAATTGATCAGCGGAAGCACATTGAGTTAGAGTGTGCAAACCAAAATGTTGACATACACATGAACAAGTGGATGGACAAACTGGCACCAATTTTGAAAGCAACCTAGCCCAGGTGGTGTCTTACCACAGTCAAATGTCAAATTGATCAGCGGAAGTGTCCTTGTGTTAGAGTCTAGAAACCAAAATATTGAGAGACAGATACACAGACAAAAGGACACACCAACTGGCCCTAATTTATAAATAGGCTATTCAGGATGGTGTCCTACCCACCCTGTCAAATTTTAAATCTTTTTTGCGGAAGCAGTATTGAGTTAGAGTCTGGAAACCAAAATGTTGATAGATGGGCAGACATACAGATGAACAGACAGACAGATGGACAAACATCAGGAACATCAATTGAAAAGGCAAACAACCCATCCCAAAAAACTAACCTGTGTATCTATAGGAAATTATTTAATAAATGTATGACAGAGATACACACACATAAAAACTTCTTAACTTTCTAATTCTACTGACATATTAACTAAGTGAAAAAGAAAAAAAATACATTGGAGGTACAGAGGGAATATCCAGATAAGTATAATGGCTATGTAATGACATCACACACACAGTACAGTTTGTTGATAATAGCTGCTGAGGCTGCATGCAGAAAAAGGCGACAGTGTGCTCCTCACAGAAAACTTAGTGCTTAGTTTAAGGAGAGAAAAGTGGGAAGTCACTACACTGAGTGAGAGTAGGTCTCTATACCTTGTGTGTTGGACTGTTGCAGAGTTACTGACAAATCAAGTAAGGGGTAAAAAGTTAAAAGGAATTTAATTGCTACTTTGAAGTTCATTTTACTGTAAGTTATGTTATTAAAAGAATATATTTACCAGGCAGCATATATGTTGTAGGAAACTAGTACAATACAAAGATGTCTGTTTAACTCTGTAAAATGTGGACGTGTTGTTCCAAGCAGGATGTGTTAAGGCTGAATAAAACTTCAAGGATAGAAATAATTTATTTTCTAGATTTCTTTAATCCAGGTAGATTAATATGAAACACTTTATAATTAATATGAAACAATTTAATGAAGTTAAATACAGATTTTTGTTTCAAGTATTCATTCCCATATATTGGCTGTGTCATGTAATCGTGATCTTTTTACATCAACAGGTTTAATAATTTTACAGTTGTTGTGTAGCAGATAAACATGTCATGGTAAAAATTTGGTAACTATTATGGAATCTCAAAGCTTTTATCACTATTTAAGTTCATTTTAAATATATGTTTTAAGTCAAAGCCGAGTTGAGACAGGTAAAACTGTAATGTTTTTGATTTGCTATAATTTGCTGATAACTTTGGGAACGACTTGCTAATCTGTGGGAACGACTTAGTATCTTGTGGGAATGACTTGCTAACTTGCGAGAATGACTTAGTATTTCATGGTAATGAGTTGTTATCTTGTCATAATGAGTTGCTAACTCACGAGCACCACTTCTTATATCGTGGGAACAAGGTAAAACATTCCCAAGAAAACAGTTCCATGTCACTTCCTGGACTCCATAGTATTGCTTTTTCTGAGAATCGCGTGACATTCTGATTTTTGTATTTTAGTTTTGTACAGGGGGAAACATATTTCAGTTTTTTTAATCTTCAAAGGATTAAATATATAATCGTCGAATACTAAATTCTTTTCAAAACTAGTATTAATGATAACAGCCTTTTATTATAAAAATAGTCTTTTAACGAAATCATAACAAAAACAGATGGTTAAAAGGGGTGGTCCACTATAAGTAATTTTCCGGACTTCAAGCCAAGGGATAATAGCTAAAGGGAAGCAATACAAATAATATAAGAAATATTGAAACTGTGTCATATCAAAAGAACAAGGTAACAAAGGACAATAAATCTTGTTTTACTGTATCTGTATGAAATGTCTTACATCATTGTTGGGCATTTAAATCTTGCTGGATAGTATTATTGAAATAGATATTTTAACAGTTAATGACAATTATAATTTTAAAAAGCACAAATGGAATTTTACCATATAGCATTAAGTTACAAGGCAACTATTTCATGGCTCACCTATAATATCAGGAAGCACCTTTATTGCAATACCAGCGTCGGCTGTTCCATAATCCATAAACACAAATGGTTTTTGCGGTTCCAGAGTGCAAGTCATAGAATCTGTGACATCAAAAAAAGCTATTCTCAGTAAATTGCTTACATTTCAATGCCAATGTAATGCCTATTGTCCTTTTCAATTTTGTTAAGCTAAAATATAGTTTACACTAGAAATAAAACAAAATTGGATTGAAATCCTAGGACTATACCACACAATGAATCAATGGGAAAAGCCAGGTAATTGCTTTATATACTATACAAAATTACTTAAATTGCCTTACAAGCTTTACAAGGTTTGACATTAAAGCACTTACAGTGATAATCAAGGTATTTCATGAAATTATATCAATGAACTTAGATTTGTTCAAAATTTGGTATTTGTATCCCTAATGCACCTGAACAACTTACATTTAATTTTCCCTTTGAAGCTCAGAGGAGATCGTTATGACACAAGAATTCCAGAAAAGTGGAATGATATTTGGAAACACAAAGTAATTGCTTTTTTTTCATTACTGACTTGCAGCCAAAGGGTTTGTCATGAAAACTTGTATAACCCACTGAACTATGCACTGATTTTTTTCCAAGAAATTTATCCTTTACTTTGCAAACACTTAATTTCGTTACATAAAACTAATCATGTCTTTGTCATACAATAATGCCTCAAAGGTGCAATTGATTCCTTAATGGAAAATTTAGCTATAAAAGAGCACATTAGAGTTGCTCCATTATAAGAAGCACTGTATATGAACAGAAAGGAATAGATAAATAATTACACTTGTAACTTTTCCAATTACAAATTGAAATGTAAGTAAATATATATCATTTAATTTGCTTACTGAAAGCCTCATCTATGTACTTTGTCAAGGTCTTGTCGACTTGAGTATCCACATGTTTAGAATAGTAATTCATCCCTTCATCTTCGAATAACATATTAGGTGAAGATTTATCCATCTTTGTTAATTATCATGAAATAATTATTGTCTACACTGACTTTCCATTGGTTATTGGCCACATTAATAATGTAGATCAATACAAAAATCAGTACTGGAACCGTAAAGTAATGAAGTTTTTTATTACTTACACAGTTCATACATAACAACACACTTGTATACACTAAAATTACTAAGTACACATACTCAAACTAATCCTCTTATCCTTTAAGAATGCTGTTTGTATGAAAAAGGTATATGAATATCAATGGACAAAAAGTGTGTATTTAAGTGGGATTTATGTTGTATTATATTGCAACAAGTTAAATGCATATATTAGTGTAATAAACTTATAATCTCTTGATTTTTCTCACTGTTTTTGGGTGTTAGGGGATTTCAAATATGTTGACATTTCTTATCTAGTTAATGCTTTACAATACGCACTTATAAACAGCAATAAATATAAAGCACACATGTTTAAACCAGTACTCTTATCCTTTCAGAATGCTCTTCCACTTCACTGAATGACATTCCTGAATGACTATGAATGAAAAAAGGTTCAATGAATATTCATAAACATTCCATTCCTAACCTGGTGTCAGTAAAAGGTGCTTGGATTTGATGAATATTAACTTGGAATTGAGGAGTAGTAATATGTGAGTCACTATTGCTGAAATATTGACAGGCCCTGACAGCACTTTTGATGCCATGTTCATCACTTTTTTTCAGCTGTAGAGAGATTATGCTGATAGATATGATTTCTGGAAAGTTTAATGGGCTAATATATTTTTAAATGTAATTACTAAAGTAAAGGGCCACTCGACATCTAATTAGAGAGGACTTGGATTTTAGTGCTCTTTTTATGGTTGCAGAGACTATAAAATAAAACACAATATCAGAAATCTGAAATTAAGAAAGTTCACTGGGTCCATATTTTTTTAAACAAAGTAATTAGAAAGATAAGTATCCCACTTGACCCAATAACTGTAAAGGGGTTCTCTTTTTTAACTAGACGACAAGAGGCTGTAGTTAGATTGAAAAGATTAAGAGAAGACAGATGACTTTCACAAAGTTTACTCAGGCCATAGTTTAAAAGAAAATAATTATTAAAATAATTTACCACTTAGATTTGAATGGCTCCTAAAGGGTTAATCTCCTTTTGAAAAGTTCATTGGGGCTTTAAACCTCTCTTCAGGGGTTTCTAATGAAAGCTTTTTGAAAATATAATTTTCTTAACTAATTGGGATCTCTGATATCTAATGCAACATTATAAATGATGATTTAATTGTTTAAAGTCAAATAAATTTATCACTGACTTTTTTACAGAACAACTGTATTTAAGTGATCTCCTCTTGAAGAAGATTACCAGCTTGAAGGTGGCTCATATATTTCCTCTCTAGAATGTCAAATTGGATCTTTAATGGTGTGCGTTGCATTTATTTTGCTGTGACTTTCAATATTTTGACTATGAACTGTACGAAAGAACTATGAAGGGCCTCAAAGTTTAGAATAGCTAAATTACCCTCTTTATAAATTTTTAAATTAAAAAAGAAATTTTATAACTTCTAATCGCTCTAGTTACTTTTTTTTCTTATTATAGCTCACTGCACTTTCAGCTTGTAAAGGCTGCACACAATGGTTTGAATCCAACAAAAATCCCCAGTTTAACTAAAACTAACAGGAAATTTCAAACCTGAGAGTAGAAACCCTCAATGCAATGACAGCCAGTCCAATCTTTTTAATACAAATGCTAACGAATCACCTCCAATATCAATATAAAGCCATAGTCCCCAAAGAATTTAAGTGCATTCTTGAAATAGTATCATGTTTTTTCTATCATGTGAGGGACCTGGAACTGCAAAACTCCGATATTTTCTTAAACATGACAATGAATACCAAAACATCAAGACTGTAATCGTATCTCTTATCTGAATATTTTTTAATCTGACCACCATGTTTCATAGGTGTTAGCTATATTCTGTAAATGTTTAAATCATTTAAAAATGTTTTAGTGTTTACTGGGCAGCCTACAGAATGTATATAAGATTAATCTGGCATTCAGAATGATTTTATTTGGGACTTGTAAATACAGATACTATGTGCCAAATTCAACAGCAAGATTCTCCAATCCCTGTTGGAATCTCAAACATGAATGGTATTCAATTTTTGATGAACAAATTAGATTGAATAGATATAGCTGAACACGCTAGATAAGTCAGAGTGATTATTGTCTTGTCATTAGCATTCATTACCAATGGGCAATATTTGGTCTACAAGACAGACTTTACACTAAGACATGCTGAAGACATGCAAAAGTACAAAAAGAAGAACAGAAATATTAAGACAATGTATATTGACCCAAAGACTAAAAATCCCTAAAGCGATAATATTTGTTGGTTTTTTTTTGTTGTCTTTATTATTTGAAGGAAAAAGATGATTATGTTTTATTGTTGGTTTTGGGTTAACTTTTAAAAATCACAAAAGTCAGTTAAAACTTAAGACTCTACTAGAAAAGATCTAACTAGATGACATTTTAGATTTAGAGGAATGTTCTAACCTGAAAATTATCCTTTAGCTCCTTCTAGGGTTGTTTCCTGTCTGTATAAATCTGTAAATGAATATAAAAATAAGATTATGTAAATCTTCATGAAAATCCTCTCAATTATATCATCAATTTTAATAAATTAGCTAAAAGTATCAGTGTGCAAAACATTTAAAACTATTTGCTAGAGAATGAAAAATGCAATGACACTACAAGATTTCTTATGATTGAACTCTTACGAACAAATTCCCTGGTGGCTTCTACAAAATTGCTTTAATCGAATTCAAAATGTTAGAATCTCTAGGAATTCATATTCCAGACAACTTAAGATATTATAAACTAAGATTGGGATATTGAGACTATGCTTTAAAAATGAGTCAAGCATGCGATTTTAGTGTGTGCCAATGTAAACCACCTCGAGTGCGAAAACAAAAAGATAAATGATAGATTTCGGTAACAATACATAATATGTTGCCCACAAGGACAATTTATATCAACTATTGTCTGTCATACTACGTTATCCTGAAATAAATTGTGAGGAAAAACTGGCAGGAATGTCAGTATTAAGGAAGACATGTCAAGATCTTCAATTACCACTCACAGTCTTAGCTCTTCAAGGTATAACTAGTAGACAAGTGCATATAGATAAGTTCAGTCATCAAAAGTTTTAAATTCAATATGCCACCTAAAGCAGCCAAAAAGGAAGAGGAACTGAGTGATATAAGGGAGTCCTTATATTCCATACATGCCAAACTTGAGGAATTATATAGCTGTAAAACTGACCCAAATGAGCTCATTACGCTAACTAAGACCTTACAGAAATCCAACAAGGAAAAAGATGAAAAGATCAGATTACCAGAACAATGTGTGGACGATCTTGAACAATATTCTAGGATTGAGAATATCAGGTCTATTCACAAAGCACAAAACTTATGCTAGAGTTATGAAGACTAATTCTAGTAATGATCATGAAAATGTGCCAGATGGGGAACAGGAGTCACTGGAAGAGCAGGTGATAGCCTTCATAGACAAAAACATTGGAGTGAATCTAGAACCAATGGACATCTCCACATGCCTTACCCTTAAAAGCAAACGAAAACCACCAAGTATAGTACTACATTTAACCAGTAGAAGAGTGAAGTCAAAGATTCTAAAAGCTTCAAAACAACTCAGGGGATCAAAAGTGTACACTAACGGGCAGCTAACCTCAAAGAATGGCCTACTAGCAAAAACAGCAAGACAGCTCAAAAGGGAAAGAAAAAAGACAGCAAGACAGCTTAAAAGGGAAGGAAAAAATACAAGTGCATGGACTAGAAACTGCAAAATATTCATTAAGTTATTGGGTCAGAGATCAGATTCTGAAACATCGCAAATAAAGGATATGGCAGACTTTGTTAGGTTAAATCTCATTGACCGGGGGGAATAGTTGAAACAAAGTCAATGTATAATTCATACATTAGTGGAAATTATTGTATATTTTATATTTTGTATATTTCTCCAAATAATAATATAATTTAATATGTCAAATTTAAACATTCCATATGGTATTTGCTCTAAACACGTGCACTCAAATGCAGTAGAATGTTGTCTTTGCATGTATTGAATACATCAGAAATGTCAAGGGTTAGCAAGAAAAGAATTAAATCAGTTGAAGGACAATAATAACTGGAAGTGTTAAAATTGTGTGCAGGTTTTACTATTTCATGAATTATCAGATGATGAATTAATCTCTGTGAACTCAGTTAATGAGCAGAGTGATTGTGTTGTCAATAAAGAAAAAAGTGATCAAGATCCTACTGGAAGATCATTGAATTTTATACTGAATATAAGAAAAGTGAAAAGTAATATTGACCCAAATAATAATTATTTCAGTTCAGCAAATATGTCTTGTCTTTATTACACTAATGATACTTTTAATGACATGGCTGATAAGTTTAAAGGTATTTCTGTAATACACTTTAATGCTAGGAGTTTAAATAAAAATATTTCTAACATAAAAGATTTATTACCAGAACTTCATTTGTAGCTTTGATATCATTGCAGTGACAGAAACTTGAACACTGTAAATTGGATTGATATCAGGTATTCCATCAGTTAAGAGATAATAAATTAGGTGGTGGGTGTTGTATATTTGTCAAAGGCAGTTATAAATGTAGCATAGTTAAGAGCATGTGTTGTTCCATAAAATATAACTTTCAATGTTGTACAATAGAGTTGTGTCCTAAAAAGAGCAGAAATATATTAATTTCTAAATTTATTAATTTAATACAGAACACCAGGTAATAAAGTTATTAATTTTAGTGGGAAATTTGATGAAATGTTAAAATATGTTAAATGTAGTAATAAAGTAATATATGTGTGTGGTGACTTCAATATAAATTTATTAAATACTGATATGCATAAAGACACTCATAATTTCAGTGAAATGATGTGTGCATATGGTCTTTTTCCATTAACTGACAAGCCTACCAGAATTAATATTCACAGCTCAACATTTATCGATAACATTTTTACTAATAATATTAGCTGTGATGCTTGTAGTGGTATTTTAATGAATGGCATTCCTGACCATCTACCAATATTTACCTGTTGTGAACAGAAGTTGCTTCAAAGAAGACAGAGTAGTTTAAATTTGTTAGGGATACTAAAGATAAAAATATATTTGTTAATTAAAATATCAACTCCTTTCCACAAAATTGGAACAAGCTGTACAGTTGTGGTGATGTAAATGTGGTTTATAATAAAGTTATATTGTGTATTTAATTCTGCATATAACTACTGTTGCCCAGTAAAAGGAATCAGGATAAAAAGTAATGTTACCAAACCATGGTTCACACAGGGTTTAAGAAATGCATGTAAAAAGAAAAATATATTGTACAGGAGTATTTTACAAAACAGAACAAGAGTAAATGAAAATAAGTATAAGATATATAAGAATAAGTTGACCACAATTCTAAAACTAGCTGAGAAAGAATAAATTGTTAGAGAAAAATAAATGTAATGTTAAATTAATGTGGAACATTCTAAATGTGTTAATAAAAGCTAAAGCACCAATTTTTTTTCAGAAGAATTCAGATATAATGGCAATATATTAAATACACCTGTTGATATAGCAAATGGTTTTAAGGGTCAGTGGACAACTTCACTGTTAGTTCCCAAGTCATTCACCAGGGGCGTCACTGTGCCGTGACCCAAAGACTGTATTTTTGTAATGCTTTTTAATGAAAAGTTCAAAATACTTTAAAAGATACCCATAACTCAAAAATGGGTGCACCATTAACAATATTTATTTGGTTTTTTTTTACGTCGCTTTCAACACTGTAAAGGTCATATCATGACGGGTAGTTGGAAGGGCAGAGGAAACCAGTACATACAGTTCATTAGGGTTCTGTACTGTAAACTGCCGACCAACGGCAAGCAACTACCAGCTTTCCCACTTGAGGCCGTGACGGGGATCGAACCCCGGCCTCAGAGGTAGGAGGCGAGAGTATTACCACTCTGCCACCGTGGCCCCTCACCATTAACAATAGGCCTTTTGTATAAGTTAATGGCCATATAAGTGTCCAATATTGGAAAATAATGGCCTGTTTACGAGGTCCCGAAGGGACCGAGTCAACGGTCCATTATTTTCCAATATTGGACACTTACGAGGCTATTAACCTAATTAAATTAAACCTCTTTCTTAATTTACAATTTTTAATATATTGTTTAACATCATTACTTTTGACTTCAATATACTTTTAATATATTGTTTAACATCATTACTTTTGACTTCAATATTCCTGTTATGTACTTTTTCGGTTTTTATGAAATACATGTACAAAGGTTTCTTTGGAAATGTGCTAAAAAGACTTCTATATGCCAGGACGGCTACTCAAGGGGCAACCAAACACCTAAAGAAGCCAATAAGGGTGCACTGGACACCATTGATGTCAAACAGGAATTTAATGAAAGCCAGATTCTACAGGAAACCAATGGATACCAAAAACCATCATCAATGGATATACTCACCTCACTTTTCAAAAAAGTCAGTAGTCCAAAGCGTGAGCCAATTAAGACCCATGCCTCAGTTGAGACATCGACTCAGAACACCCCTCCTGTAGCTCCCAACTATGATGTGTGTGATCCTGAACCCTCAACCAGCGGATCGTCTGCAGCAACAGCCACACCTAGGATTTCCACCAGGATAATGCCAGGCACAACCTCTGAGCAAGAATCAGACTTTATCACACAAATGTGCAGCCGAAAACCAACAAGGCCAAGTTTATTTGTGCCACCCTGTAAAAGGGCTAAAATCATCATCCCCAAATCAGATTAAGTGTTCACACCAGTACCATCTGATGTAAAGACACTTAAAACACATTGACTTTCATTTATTATTTTATTCAAGAATGAATATAATAATATATACTTTGTAATAATAAATAATTATTTAAGGGGCTGAGGTGCATCAAACTTCAGACTCACCACCTATCACCTTTTTAGATTAATTTCGCCCTATATCAAATTACTTCCAACAAGAATTGTAATTTGCCATTAGTACATTCACTGTATTCTTATGACACTTCATAACAAATGTCAATAAACCATACAAACCCTCATAAAAAAGGGTTTGTACCATTAGTAGTATATGAAGGCTTAACATTTGCCTCATTGTACGGCCTTACTTTAACCCTCAATGAACTTTTACCCTCACCTAAAAAATGAGGCAAAAGTTAACCCTTCATTTAACCAAATTATCCTGAAACCAGGCAAGTTAGTACTGTAAGGTGAATATGTTCAGGAATGATTTTTAAAAAGGTTATGTCCAGGAATTAAACAGTGAAAAAAGTTTTAAGAGTTCCTAGTATTGTACTACGGCACCACAGACATTTCTTTAGTTGCTCTGCACACCTCTCACAACACAACAGATGTCGACAAGGTAGGAGAACCATTGTAATATCATCCTCCATACAAATCTTACAAGCCGGTGCTGTATCTAATCTCTTGTTCTCCTGAACAACTTGATGATCTTCAATTTCAAATATTGCATCCAATAAATCCACGGCTTTAATAGTATTGCCTTTCAACTTTTCCAACCCGTCTCTTATTAATTTATCAGAAAAACCTAACTGACGTACAATTTTCTCTGCACTTTTGTGTATTGAACACTGGGTCATATTGGTGTAATCCTGGCTTAAAATTTCGGTGGCCCTCATTTTAGCAAATTTACAAAATGGAAAATGCTTAAGATGTTCTTTCAAAGGAATATCTCCTGTAACCCAGTTATACATAATACCACCACAGAAGGCACATTTTACCCTGTCTCCATGTCGGCAATAAAATAACCCAGCTTTAACTAAATCAACTGGTGACACAATTTTATCCTTCGGCCATTTATCCAAGAAGCTAGCTAAACGAAGACCTTCTGATGTATATTGATCATCTAAAACTTTTGCCATTTTAATTACATGTCAAAGTCATCATCAAATCCTTGTCACACAGGGAATTATAAGTGTTTTCATCCTTTCGTCACTTAAAAGAAGCTAGCCAAAATAAAGAAAAGACCCCTACTACCTTCTAATGTATATTGATCATCTAAAGCTTTTGCCTTTTTAATTACATGTCAAAGTCATCATCAAATCCTTGTCACACAGGGAATTATAACTGTTTTCATCATTTGGTCAGTTAAAAGAAGCTAGTCAAAATGAAGAAAAGACCCTACTGATGCATACAACTTTGTCATTTCATGTATTTTCCTGGTTAAATCTTGATAATCACTTCTTTATCAATCAATATTTCCTTCTACACATAAAATCATTTTTTGTTCATTTTAACCAAGTATCCACTTTCGTTTTCAGACTGTGATCTTGTTGACATATAAAAAATTCCCAAGAAACAGCAACTGAATGTGTAAAATAAATGAAAAACACATCCAAGTCACTATTCCCAGGGCTGCACTCATTGCCTCTTCCCTGAAATAGACAAAAAAAGAATACCCACAGCTTAATACACATATACACCAATCATTTTGATTTTCAAATTTAATATACAATATGATATTATCTGTAAGAATTTACATAATGTAACTGAATATTGAAAAAAATATATATCCTGTTCTCTTTAATCTTTTTGGATATTATGTTAATCCATTTCTATAATTAACTGATTATTTTACAAGTGAATACAAAAGGTATTAATGAACATCTTACCTTCCTTTCTTTTGAAAAAATTCATCCAAAAAACATTGCTTTGTCCCATGACTTTTTCTTGTTACAGAAAAAGTAAATGAAAAGTTAAAGTTAGTGTTTTACATGTTGTTTAATAACCAGGGTCATATTGTGATAGATCCTCAGCATTGCTACTTGTGTTTGTGTGTGTGTTTGTGTTGGAAGCTTGAACCCCCCAGACACAACAGCCTATGATTAGATGTCAAATTTGCTAAGAACTAGGTCACCAAGGATCTCAGGGAAAAGACCTTAAATAAAACAAAGTTATAAATTTTGAAAAACTTTATTTTTTGTTCTAAATTTTTAAAAAAATAATAATTTTGATCTAAAATTTAAAATAAAAAACTTTCATTTTCTTCTTTTTTTTTGTTCTGAAAAACAAGAAAAAATAAAAAGAACAATCTTTTAAGTAAAAGATATTAACTAATTAAATGCTACATATATATATTATATACAAGAAACTGAAAAGTAACTCACAAACTAACAAAAAATTTACTGACCAAATTAGATATACTCATAGTAAAACCATGAAATATGCCAAAAAAACCCAAAAGGATAATAAATATACTTACCACTGTGTTTTTCCCCTGTTTCAAATATAAAACAACAGTTCTACAGATGATTACTGGAAATAAAAACAATGTAAGCACACACATATGAAAATTTCAAAAAAGCTACCTATACACAGTATTATGCATATGTATGGTAAAAAATGTAATGAAAAAAGGTTTATTTGAAGTTAAAAGTTACATCTTTAAATTTTAAAGAACATTTTTTTTAATAAACTTACTTTGCTTTTGTGGTTTCCCAATCTGAAATAGAGGAAAAAATTATGTAGATATAAATATATAATATATGCATTATCAATGTGATATATAACATGTAACTATTTAGTTAGGAACCATTTTTAGAAATACATCAGTTATTTATTCATAATATCCTTTAGTTGGGAAAAAAATGAGTTTCACCAATCAATAGATATCATTTTGTTCTCAGTATTATACATATACTTTTGAAAAAACTTTTGGTACATGTATATTGTATGATATAAGTAATCTTATAGCTGATAAATGGCTTATGTGTATGCCAAGTGTCATCAATAGGAAGAAAAAACAGTCAGGTGATGTTTCTACCTATGTTTTACCTCTAATAAATTTTATTATACACAAAAAGTGGAAACTAAAAAGACTAAAGTTTATACTTACTATCCTTCTTTACATTGTCTGGAAACACAATACACAAACAATAATTATATAATTGAGTGACTCAAAACAGAGCATAGACACACACATTTGTGTAGCTTACTGATTCTCACTGTTACATGTTTATAGAAAGAATAAATCTATCAAAGAGGAAAATCAGAACTGTAGAAGAATATGGAAAGCAAAAGAATAAAGTTATACTTA
Source organism: Sabellastarte sp. h YS-2021 (assembly GCA_964017235.1). Classification (NCBI taxonomy): domain Eukaryota; kingdom Metazoa; phylum Annelida; class Polychaeta; order Sabellida; family Sabellidae; genus Sabellastarte; species Sabellastarte sp. h YS-2021. Next base: position 78,954,247 of record OZ024935.1, on the reverse strand, counting down.
CCATCTTCTTTTCTGTTTGCCTGATCTATAAATATACAATAGAAACAACAATTAATGGGATTTTTTTTGTTTCATCCAGGAAGAAAATCTCCTCAAATGACAAAGATGCATTTGAAGTCTTTATATATATGTATATCAACAAACACCACAGATTACTGTGATATAAAATGTCACCTTTTGACAGCAGTAATAAACTCTTCCTTCTACAGAAAGAAGCCCTCAAGGAATTTTATTTCCTCATTCAGTTTTTACTGGTTTAAAGCACACATATGTTATTGAAATATTCATTAGAAGATTCCTACACAAGTCCTTTCTGTACACAACAGTTAGTAATTATTTCAGATAAGTGTACATTACAAGGTACTTACCATGCAACATTAGTTTGTTTATTTTAATATCACATATATGTATAAATTTTATTGATATGTAAAGTTTTATTGTAGAGAAAACTCTCCTTTGAAATATCTTAAAGGATGAAAGAAATGTTGAAAAGCTTATATACTTACTCAGACTCTCGCTCTGTATCTGAAATTCAAAGGTGAAACGTTATATATATATATATATATATATATATATCTGTTAAATCAGTTATTTACCTTTGAAAATATAATGTCTCAAGAAAAGAAAAATTTTTAACAATTACTGAGTTATTAATGTCCCTGTATAAATATATATTTACTCCTAAAGTCTTGTGAATGAGAAAAACAATGAGTAATAGTGGACATAATAATGAGTATGTCTGATAGTGAATGACACATTAAGACTAATAGAACTATATTGTTATGTACATGTAACTTTTGTATCAAAGTATATTTTCAACAAAAAGTAAAAAAATTAAGTGATTGTTTTTGGTTTAATAATTACATTAGTAATACACTTACTGTCACGTGAATGTTTGAGCGCTGTAAAATAAAGGAGATGGTTGAAATTAGTCATCAAATGCACAATAAGTAATAAACTTACAGAATTTTCTCAAAATGATGTAGCAATACACATGTGACTAATCATATTTTGTATACCATATATTTTAATTACAAGTTCTCACATATGCAGTGGGTATTAACAGTGTTGTAGGTGGTAATACTACAAAGAATACTCAGAACCTTCTAAAACACTAATATTTTTTTACTTTTCTATAATGAACTGTTGTGCAATTTTATCTTTTAATTAGAACCTCTCACTTGTGCTACCATTTTTGTTGTTGTTTCACAGTCTTACATGTAGCAATACTACAAGGAAAGTATGAACCCTCTCATTTGTAAAAACATTATCAACATTTTTTTTTAGTAATAAACTATTAAAGAAGAAATTACTTTTACCTTCATATAATGAACTGTTTGTGCAATTTTATCTTTTAATTAAAAGTTCTCACCTGTGCTAGCATTTTCTTTCACATTCTTACAAGTAACAATACTACAAGGGAAGTATGAACCCTCTGATATGTAAAAAAACACTACTACCAACATTTTTTTTAATAATGAACTATTAAAGAAGAAAATACAGAAATTACAAACTGATAAAAAATTAGTGCTTACCAATATCATCTTTTGTGAAATATCTGTAAAATAAAGATTTATAACTGTAATAAAAGATATAAAGTTAGACATTTCTTTATGTCTGAATAAAATTATTTTTAAAAACTTTAAATATAATCAACTTTCATAACAAATTTAAAAAATGACAGTATAATTTCTCACCAATATTTATTTCTTTTTTCATGGGCTGAAAAAGAAAAAATGTATAAATTGTGTAAGAAATAATGAAAAAAGTGTCACCATGACAAATGTAACAAAAACTTCCTCATTTATAACCTGATTAAAATGTTCATATAATTTGAAATATGTCACATCAATCCATAGCATACAGGAATTAAATGATAATTTCTTCCACTGATTACATGTAAATGTGATAAACATGGGAAAAACACTTTTAAGTACTGTACTGAAATATACTGCGAGTCTGTTATACGTTGAAACACAGAAATCTGACAAAAGAATCTTAAGTCACCCTTAATGTACATAAGAATAGTATAGGAAAACATGAATAAATCACAGATCTCTTTTTTTTTTTTTTTTACAAATCTCTGTGTTAAGTGTGGTAGTAAAGTCACCACAATTAATATGTCTGTTTTATTATTTTCTCATCATTTTGTCAGATTATTTCATTTTTTTTCCAAGCTAAAACATAAGCCTGTGGTAAAGCACAATATGTATAGTTTTTTGTTGTTTTTTTTCTTTCTCAGATCTAAAATGACTATATATATATATATTATATACAAAACAAAGGTGTATTTTTTTTAATTGCTGATTACATAGTCATTAACCTTAGTAATTAAGACAACTTTCAAAATTCTGTTTGAGGAAAATGATTTTATTGTAAGAAATATTTTTAAAGGTTCTATTGTCTTTTGTGTAGTAACCCTTTTAACCAATTGTAAAGAACACTTACAACTCTAACGTGGGTTCCCCCTTTTTCTTCATCTCTACAATATAAAATACACAAAATCCCTTTGAACTATATTTTTATCTCTACAATATAAAATACACAAAATCCCTTTGAACTATATTTTGGACATTACTTCTGTTAACCTAATGCATTATGTTCTATATTGTGGTAGAAATTTTTACTTTGGAGAGCAGTAGATTAATAATGTTGGGTAATCTCTAAGAAAACCATATATATAGTATAATCTATGTACACCAAAATATCACCAACTATTTTTACCTCTGACATATTAATCAGTTTTCAACCTCCATTTATTAAAAGTAAAAAAGCAAATGTTTTTAACAAACCTTTATTATTGACATACAAGTTAACATCTGAACTGAACCAATTATTATATCTTGTGTCACTACACACAAATATTTCTAAACCTTTTTTAATAATCACAAGTAATACGAAAAGTAATATTATTATAAAATATACTTACAATTTTCGTTTTTTGATCTTAAATTGTAATCCCTGCGCAAAAAAACAAAAATATAAAAGAATGTATTAATTGAAGAAAATCTTTTCCAAATTAAAATGATATCCAAACAAGACACTTTGAAATAAATTGTAAGTTAACATACATTTTATTTGGTAGTTCTTACTTCCAACTGAGGCACAAAGTGCGTGGAATGCACTTTTTAAAGGCAAAGGATGACACACTAATGATATGTGTATACAGTAATAACCCTTTTTTCAAAAGATTGGAGTAAATTTTCTGTAAGTTTTACAAAAGGTATTTCCTTGTGCTCTAACTAAACTTGAATCTACCTGTCCTGTCACACAGTGTGAAGTCTATATATATATATATATATATATATATATATATATATATATATATATATATATGTATATTACACTTCATTCATCATTAAGTAGACAGTGTGTAAAAACCCAGCTTAAGTCGACACTAACCTATATCTTTCATTTTAATGATAATAACCTGAGATTTTAAAAATTTCTTATATTTTGAATGAGGATTTTAAATATATATCCATGCAATGCTTTTAGTTTGAAATAAAATATATAACTCCAGTGTCTACCTAAAAATGTCTACTTAATGTTTTACCCGATTAAAATCATCATTAAGTAGACTGTCCCCTTAAGTGCTGTAAAAACAGCCACATTAAGTAGACATTTTAATGTGTAGTAATATGAATTAGAAATCAGATAAAAAGATCCAAAAATAATTGCTTTTGTATTTATTCTAAATCTATGGCTCTTTGTATAAAAATACATGGCATTCTGTATGTACAACTTAAGCTTCCTTTGAAAACAGCCATCTAAATTTCAAGTGAAAAGTTCTGACTTCTACATAAATATTATATTTTTTTAGGATTCTGGTAACAGTTTTCTCTTTTTAGTTAGATGATCAATTGAATAATAAATTTTCATGAAAGTTACTACTTGCTAAGTTTTATTCCAAATATTTATGTTATGTATATTTATAATGCATGCATGGTGTACACAAAATGTCCACAAAAGTTGGGGTTTTACATCCTAAGCTTTACACTAAATGTCCACTTAAGTTGGGTTTTTACATCCTAAAATATATACAATATGTCCACTTAAGTTGGGGTTTTACCTCAAAAGATATACACTAAATGTCTACTTAAGATGGGTTTTTACCTCCTAAGATATACACTAAATGTCCCCTTAAGTTGGGATTTTTCATCCTAAAATATACACAAGATGTCCACTTAAGTTGGGGGTTTACCTCCAAAGATATACACTAAATGTCTACTTAAGTTGGGTTTTTACCTCCTAAGATATACACTAAATGTCCACTTAAGTTGGGAATTTTCATCCTAAAATATATACAAGATGTCCACTTAAGTTGGGGTTTTACATCCTAAGATTTAATGGAGAAATTAAAGATGGCCGACAAAAGTGGCGGGATAACCCTGCGGATCAAAAAGTCTATTCTGTTTCCGAGTTAAATTTGTTTTTGCTATTTACGCAGAAATTCAAAACTTAAAAATGTTGTCAAAAGCGCTTTAGCTCACTCAATTTCTGAGATAAACAAGTTTCTGCATTGTATTGCAGAAATTCAAGATGACCGCCAAAAGTGGCAGGAAAATGGTTTTGGCGATAAGTCACTGCTAGGTTGAGCAGATACCCTGTGGGTCAAGAAATTCATTGAAATCACTTTAGCTCATTCTGTTTCCGAGATAAACACGTTTTATGCAAAATACAAGATGGCCGCCAAAAGTGGTGGGAAAAAGATAGAATCTGCAGATACCCTGAGAGTCAAAAATTTTGTTAAAAAATTTCTACATTGCTTTGTTTCCAAGATAAACACATTTTACGTAGAAATTCAAGATGGCCGCCAAAAGTGGTGGGAGAAGGATTTTGGCAAAAAGACTTCAGTAGACTGCAGAAGCACTGTGGATCAAAAACTTTGTCGAAATCGCTCTAGCTCTCTCCATTTCCAAGATAAACATATTTTTACATTTTATGAAGAAATTCAAGATGGCTGCCAAAAGTGGCGGGGGAAGGATTTCAGTGAAAACTTGCCAGTACACTATGCAGATATCCCTGTGTAACAAAAGTTTTCTCAAAATCACTCTAACTTGCTCCATTTCTGTGATAAACACGTCTTTGCATTTTACGCAGAAATTCAAGATAGCCGCCAAAAGTGGCGGGTAAACGATTTTGGCGAACACTCACCAGTAGACTCTGCACATACCCTGGGGATCAAAAATTTTGTCAAAATTGCTGTATCTCTCTCTGTTTCCAAGATAAACATGTTTTATGCAGAAATTCAAGATGGCCACCAAAAGTGGCAGGAAACCGATTTTGGCGAAAAGTCGCAGTAGAATAAGCAGATACCCTGTGGGTCAAAGATTTCATCGGAATTGCTTTACCTCGTTGTGTGCCCGAGATAAACACGTTTTATGCAAAAATACAAGATGGCTGCCAAAAGTGGTGGGAAAACGATTTTTGCGAGAAGTCGCCCATAGAATCTGCAGGTACCCTGAGGGTAAAAAATTTTGTCAAAAAATTTCTGACTTGCTTCGTTTCCAAGATAAACACATTTTATGCAGAAATTCAAGATGGCCGCCAAAAGTGGTGGGAAAAGGATTTTGGCAAAAAGACCTTAGTAGACTGCAGAAACACTGTGGATCAAAAATGTTGTTGAAATCGCTCTAGCTCTCTCCATTTCCAAGATAAACACACTTTTAGATTTTATGAAGAAATTCAAGATGGCCGCCAAAAGTGGCGGTAGAAGGATTTCAGTGAAAACTCGCCAGTAGACTATGCAGATATCCCTGTGTAACCAAAGTTTTGTCAAAATCACTAACTTGCTCCATTTCTGAGATAAACACGTCTTTGCATTTTACACATAAATTCAAGATAACCGCCAAAAGTGGCGGGTAAACGATTTTGGCGAAAACTCGCCAGTAGACTCTGCACATACCCTGGGGATCAAAAATTTTGTCAAAATCGCTGTATCTTTCTCTGTTTCCAAGATAAACACATTTTATGCAAAAATTCAAGATGGCCACCAAAAGTGGCAGGAAACCGATTTTGCCGAAATCGCTCTAGCTCTCTCAGTTTCGGAGACAAACTTTTTGCGCTTTTTCATGCAGAAATTCAAGATGACTGCCAAAAGTGGTGGGAAATGATTTTTGGGAAAGGTTACCAGTACACTCTGACATAAGATCTCTTAAAAGTAAGATATTGAGGGACAAACCTATGTAAAAAAATCGCCAAATTAAGTAACAGTGGGAAATCAAGGACTTTGTTAAAATCCCTGTAAAATGCTTAATATTGCTGGATTTTAATAATACAACCACCAAATTGTTCATTATTATATGTAGAATACTCGTTTATAGATAATTAAACTGGAAACTTGACATAAGATATCTTAAAAGTAATATATTGAGGGACTAAATCTATGTAAAAAATCGCCCAATTAAGTAACACTGGGAAATCAAGGGATTTGTTAAAATCCCTGTTATGTGCTTCATGTTTGCTTGATTTTAATAATAGAACCACCAAATTGTTCATTATTATATGTAGAATACTCGTTTATAGATAATTAAACTGGAAACTTGACATAAGATATCTTAAAAGTAATATATTGAGGGACTAAATCTATGTAAAAAATCGCCCAATTAAGTAACACTGGGAAATCAAGGGATTTGTTAAAATCCCTGTTATATGCTTCATGTTTGCTTGATTTTAATAAGACAACCACCAAATTGTTCATTATTATATATAAAATACTCGTATACAGATAATTAAACTGGAAACCTGATATAAGCTATCTTAAAAGTAAGATATTGAGGGACTAAATCTATGTAAAAAATCGCCCAATTAAGTAACACTGGGAAATCAAGGGATTTGTTGAAATCCCTGTTATGTGCTTCATGTTTGCTTGATTTTAATAATAGAACCACCAAATTGTTCATTATGATATGTAGAATACTCGTTTATAGATAATTAAACTGGAAACTTGACATAAGATATCTTAAAAGTAATATATTGAGGGACTAAATCTATGTAAAAAATCGCCCAATTAAGTAACACTGGGAAATCAAGGGATTTGTTAAAATCCCTGTTATATGCTTCATGTTTGTTTGATTTTAATAAGACAACCACCAAATTGTTCATTATTATATATAAAATACTCGTATACAGATAATTAAACTGGAAACCTGACATAAGCTATCTTAAAAGTAAGATATTGAGGGACTAAATCTATGTAAAAAATCGCCCAATTAAGTAACACTGGGAAATCAAGGGATTTGTTAAAATCCCTGTTATATGCTTCATGTTTGTTTGATTTTAATAAGACAACCACCAAATTGTTCATTATTATATATAAAATACTCGTATACAGATAATTAAACTGGAAACCTGACATAAGCTATCTTAAAAGTAAGATATTGAGGGACTAAATCTATGTGAAAAATCGCCCAATTAAGTAACTCTGGGAAATCAAGGGATTTGTTAAAATCCCTGTTATATGCTTCATGTTTGTTTGATTTTAATAAGACAACCACCAAATTGTTCATTATTATATATAAAATACTAGTATACAGATAATTAAACTGGAAACCTGACATAAGCGATCTTAAAAGTAAGATATTGAGGGACTAAATCTATGTAAAAAACTCGTCCATTTAAATTACACTTGGAAATCAAGGGCTTTGTTAAAATCCCTGTAAAATGTTTAATATTTGCTTGATTTTAATAAAACAACCACCAAATTGTTCATTATAATGTTTAAAATACTCGATTATAGATTATTAATCTGGAAATGTTACATAAGATATCTTAAAAGAAACATATTAAATACCAACATCTACGGAAAAAATCGCCCATTTAAGTAACACTGGGAAATCAAAGGCTTTGTTAAAATCCCTGTAAAATGCTTAATATTTGCTTGATTTTAAAAAGACAACCACCAAATTGTTCAGTGTAATGTTTAAAACATTCGATTATAGATTATTAATCTGGACACTTAACATAAGATATCTTAAAAGTAATATATTGTGGGTCTAAATCTATGTTAAAAATCTCCCAATTAAGTAACACTGGGAAATCAAGGGATTTGTAAAAATTTGTGTAATATGCTTCATGTTTGCTTGGTTTTAATAATAAAACCACCAAATTGTTCATAATATATAGAATACTTGTATATAGATAATTAAACTGGAAATCTGACTAGGATATCTGGAAATCTGACTAAGATGAATAAGATATCTTAAAAGTAAGATATTTAGGGACTATATCTATGTAAAAAAATCGCCCATTTAAGTGACAGTGGGAAATCAGAGGTTTTCTTAAAATCCCTGTAAAATGCTTAATATTTGCTTGAATTTAATAAGAAAACCACCAGATTGTCCATTATTATATGTAGATTACTCATTTATAGAGAATTAAACTGAAACCTGACAGAAGATATATTAAAAGTAATATATTGAGGGACTCAATCTATGTAAAAAATCGCCCAATTAAGTAACACTGGGAATTCAATGGCTTTTTAAAAATCCCTGTAAAATGCTTAATATTTGCTTGGTTTTAATAAGACAACCACCAAAATGTTCATTATAATGTTTAAAATACTCTATTATAGATTATTAATCTGGAAACGTAACATAAGATATCTTAAAAGAAAGATATTAAACACCAACATCTATGGAAAAAATTAACAAATTAAAATACCTGTAAAATGCTTAATATCTGACAGATTTTAATAAGACAACCACTGAATTCTTTATTGTTATGTGTTGATTGCTCATATGTATATTAGGTGATTTTTAGGTGAATTTCCGTTTCTGTCATGGAATTCCATCACTTTTCTGTGGTTTAAAAGCCACCTTTCCAATGAGCATTCTGTAAATAAAAATGAGCAATATGGGGTTTGTCTCATCAAAATTGGTTAATTATTGAGCATTTGTCAGATAAATTTTGTACACAATATAAGAAATGCCAAAATGTCAGCTTGTCAGATAGTATGTATATTTTACAAAGTTGTTTTCTCTATCTTGTTCTCTATTGTAGATATACTCTAAATGTCCACTAAACACCCTACAGAATGTACACTAGCCTTCTTCAGGCCTATCATTTTATGATATTGTATTGCACAATAATAAGTTTTAGTTGTCAATATCTGGCAATAATAACTTTAAAAATTTAATTTAATGCAATTTCAGGTAACTTGGTAGTATTTTAGATGGAAGAATCATTTTACATGATTTTAAATAAAATTCATTTTTATATATCTTACTTCTCCCAAGCCTTGGGCAAGTCTAATTACCCCACTCATTGCTGGCACATGCCATTAACAAACAACCTTCAGATTTGCACAATGAGAACACAGTTATGCTTGTTTAACACATGCTGTGTTGTAATTATTTCTTATCTCTGACACTGAGTTCCCTGTATGTATTCTGCATATCTCAATGTACCTGCTCTGTTTTATTTTCCTATTCCATTTATTTACTGAAACTTGGTTTGAATAAAAATGTGTACAGATGTTGACAGAAATGAAAATATACAAACTGGGTTTTCTGGCTAGAGTTACAGTCAGTTTTAAACATTTATAAAATGATTATCAAATGATCAAGAATAAGGCATTGTTAATAATATCAACATAAAATTTCTTATTGTTATGTGTAGAATGCTTGTTTATAGATAATTAAACTGGAACATTAACATAATATTAAAATTAATCTTAAAATTTGAATAAGGCAACCAACAAAGTGTCCATTATTATTCATAGATTGCTAGTCTATTGATAATTAAACTGGAAACCTAACATAAGATATCTTAAAAGTAAGATATTGAGGGACTAAATCCATGAAAAAATTGCCCCATTTAAAAATAACTAGTAAATTATAAGCTCTGTTAAAAAGACTATGAAATTCTTAATATTTGAGAGATTTTAATGAGATCACCACCAAAACTGGTCATTATAATGAGAAGAATACTTGTTTATTCATTAATAGAAAATTAAACTGGTAACCTAAAATAAGATATCTTAAAAGTAAAATATTGAGGAATTAAATCTACGAAAAAAAAACGCCCCATTGGAAAACACTGGGAAACCCAAGATTATGTTATAAGCCCTGTAAAATGCTTAGTATTTGCTTGATTTTAATAACACAACCACCAAATTGTTCATTATTATGTGTAGAATACTTCTTTATACATAATTAGACTGGAAACCTTACTTAAGATATCTTAAAAGTAACATATTGATTGACAAAATCTACGTAACAAAATCGCCTAATTCAGTAACATTCTGAAATCAAGGGCTTTGCTAAAATACCTGTAATATGCTTAATACTTGCTTGATTTTAATAAGACAACCACCAAATTGTCCATTATTATGTGTAGAATACTCGTTTATAGGTAATTAAACCGGAAACCTAACATAAGATATCTTAAAAGTAAGATATTGAGGGACTAAATATATATAAAAAAATCGCCCATTTAAGTAACACTGTGAAATCAAGGGCTTTGTTAAAATACCTGTAAAAGGCTTAATATTTTCTTGATTTTAATAAAACAGCTAACAAATTGTCCATTATTATGTGTAGAATACTCGTTTATAGATAATTAGACCGGAAACATAACATGAGATACCTTAAAGGTAAGATATTGAGAGACTACATCTATGTAAAAAAATCGCCCAATTAGTTAACACTAGGAAATCGAGGGCTTTGTTAAAATCCCTGTAAAATACTTAATATTTTGTTGATTTTAATAAAATAACCACCAAATTGTCCATTATTATGTGTAGAATACTCGTTCATTGATAATTAAAATGGAAACCTAACATTAGATATCTTAAAAGTAAGATATTAAACACCAACATTCACAGAAAAAAATCTGCCAATTGAGTAACACTTGGAAATCAAGGGCTTTGTTAAAATGCCTGTAAAATGCTTAATATTTGCTTGATTTCAAAAAGACAACCACCACATTGTTCATGATAATGTGTAAAATACTCGTTTATAGATAGTTAATATGGAAACTTAACATCAGATATTTTAAAAGTAAGATATTGAAAACCAACACCCACAGAAAAATCGCCACTTACTAAATTGTTCACCACTTATTAGCTCATTCCCATCACTTACTAACTCGTTCCCAGCACTTAATAAATCATTCCCACCACTTCCTAAGTCAAATATGACCACATCAGAAGAATCCCAGCCCATGATTTCTTTTAGGTTGGCTTCATATCCATAACCTCTATGACCAAGTGACTTATAAGCACTTTTAAGTGTGGCTACCTTTATTTGACCTTGAAGAAGGGACCAAAGGTTACCAAGATACTAAGTGGGTACACCAAGATACACCACTTACTAACTCATTCCCAACACTTAATAAATCATTCCCACCACTTACTAAGTCATTCCCACCACTTACTTACTCGTTCCCACCACTTGCTACATCAAATATGACCACATCAGAAGAATCCCAGCCCATGATTTCTTATAGGTTGGCTTCATATCCATAACCTTTATAACCAATAATAAGTGAATTATAAGCACTATTAGGTGTGGCTACCTTCGTTTGACCTTGAAAAAGGGGCCAAAGGTGATCAAGATACTAAGTGTTACCACAAGACAGTTACTAGCTCGTTCCCACCCATTACTAACTTGTTTCAACCACTTACTAAATTGTTCACCACTTATTAGCTCGATCCCACCAATTACTAAGTCGTTCCCAACACTTAATAAATCATTCCCACCACTTACTAAGTCATTCCCACCACTTGCTAACTCGTTCTCACCACTTGCTATTGCAAATATGACCAAATCAGAAGAATCCCAGCCCATGATTTCATATAGGTTGGCTTCATATCGCTACCTCTATGACCAATAATAAGTGAATTATAAGCACTTGTAAGTGTGGCTACCTTCGTTTGACCTTGAAGAAGGGGCCCAAGGTCACCAAGATACTAAGTGGTGGGAACAAGAGAGTAAATACTTGTGTTTTCAGTCATACCCATCCTTTACTAACTCGTTCCCACCTCTTACTAACTCGTTCCCACCAATTTCTAAATTGTTCACCACTTAGTAACTTGTTCCCACTACTTGCTAAGTCATTCCCACCACTTACTAAATTATACCCACCACTTACCTAGTCATTCCCACCACTTGCTAACTCGTTCGCACCACTTGCAAAGTCATTCCAACCACTTGCTAAATCAAACATGACCACATCAGAAGAATCCCAGCCCATGATTTCTTATAGATTGGCTTCATATCCATAACCTCTAGGGCCAATAATAAGTGAATTATAAGCACTTTTAAATGTGGCTACCTTTGTTTGACCTTGATGAAGGGGCCCAAGGTCACCAAAATACTATGTGGTTACCACAAGACAGTAAATCCTTGTGTTTTCAGTCATACTTATCCCTTACTAACTTGTTCCCCCCATTTACTAACTTGTTCCCACCACTTACTAAATTGTTCACCATTTAGTAACTTGTTCCCACTACTTACTAAGTCATTCCCACCACTTGCTAAATTATACCCACCACTTACTAAGTCATTCCCACCACTGGCTAACTCGTTCCCACACTTGCTAAGTCAAATATGACCACATCAGAAGAATCCCAGCCCATGATTTCTTATAGGTTGCCTTCATATCCATAACCTCTAGGACCAATAATAAGTGAATTATAAGCACTTTTAAGTGTGGCTACCTTCGTTTGACCTTGAAGAAGGTGCCCAAGGGGACCAAGATTCTAAGTGGTTACCACAAGACAGTAAATCCTTGTGTTTTCGGTCATACCCATCCCTTACTAATTCGTTCCCACCACTTACTAACTCGTTCCCACCACTTACTAAATTGTTCACCACTTAGTAACTTGTTCCCACTACTTGCTAAGACATTCTCACCACTTACTAAATTATACCCACTACTTACTAAGTCATTCCCACCACTTGCTAACTCATTCGCATCACTTGCAAAGTCATCCCAACCACTTGCTAAGTCAAACATGACCACATCAGAAGAATCCCAGCCCATGATTTCTTATAGGTTGGCTTCATATCCATAACCTCTAGAACCAATAATAAGTGAATTATAACCACTTTTAAGTGTGGCTACCTTCGTTTGACCTTGAAGAAGGTGCCGTAGGTCACCAAAATTCTAAGTAGTTACCACAAGACAGTAAATCCTTGTGTTTTCGGTCATACCCATCCCTTACTAATTCATTCCCACCACTTACTAACTCGTTCCCACCACTTACTAAATTGTTCACCACTTAGTAACTTGTTCCCACTACTTGCTAAGTCATTCCCACCACTTACTAAATTATACCCACCACTTACTAAGTTATTCCCACCACTTGCTAACTCGTTCCCACTACTTGCAAAGTCATCCCAACCACTTGCTAAGTCAAACATGACCACATCAGAAGAATCCCAGCCCATGATTTCTTATAGGTTGGCTTCATATCCATAACCTCTAGAGCCAATAATAAGTGAATTATAACCACTTTTAAGTGTGGCTACCTTCGTTTGACCTTGAAGAAGGTGCCGTAGGTCAACAAAATTCTAAGTAGTTACCACAAGACAGTAAATCCTTGTGTTTTCGGTCATACCCATCCCTTACTAATTCATTCCCACCACTTACTAACTCGTTCCCACCACTTACTAAATTGTTCACCACTTAGTAACTTGTTCCCACTACTTGCTAAGTCATTCCCACCACTTACTAAATTATACCCACCACTTACTAAGTTATTCCCACCACTTGCTAACTCGTTCCCACCACTTGCAAAGTCATCCCAACCACTTGCTAAGTCAAACATGACCACATCAGAAGAATCCCAGCCCATGATTTCTTATAGGTTGGCTTCATATCCATAACCTCTAGGGCCAATAATAAGTGAAGTATAAACACTTTTAAATGTGGCTACCTTCGTTTGACCTTGAAGAAGGGGCCCAATGTTACCAAGATACTAAGTGGTTACCACAAGACAGTAAATCCTTGTGTTTTCAGTATCACTCATCCCTTACTAACTCGTTCCCACCCGTTACTAACTTGTTTCCACCACTTACTAAATTGTTCACCACTTATTAGCTCGTTGCCACCAATTTCTAAGTTGTTCCCAACAATTAATAACTCATTCCCACCACTTGCTAACTTGTTCCCACCACTTGCTAAGTCAAATATGACCACATCAGAAGAATCCCAGCCCATGATTTCTTATAGGTTGGCTTCATATCCATAACCATTAGGACCAATAATAAGTGAAGTATAAGCACTTTTAAGTGTGGCTACCTTCGTTTGACCTTGAAGAAGGGGCCCAAGGTCACCAAGATACTAAGTGGTTATCACAAGATAGTGGTAAAGACGGCAAACCGGATAGTTGGTTTCTATTCGATTGATATAAACGTAAACGAAATCCGGTGACAAAAGTCCAAGAACCGGTTCCCGAAAATGTCACACATTTCACATCTAGCATACAAAATATTGCACAGAAACGCTTAAATATATTTATTTGTTAATATTTTCCCAATATACACTGAAATAATACCCAAAATGTCTGACTTTATCATAAAATAAACCGCATTTTAGTGGAAATAATTGTTCATGTACACGCACAGAAAATTTTACAGTTTGACGACAGTTTGGTGAAAACTAATTCGAACGAATCCGGTTTCAACCGAATTTTTGTTTTCGGGACCCGGTTTCAATATTTACTTTCGATCGTAACACTATCACAAGATAGTAAATCCTTGTGTTTTCGGTCATACCCATCCCTTACTAACTCATTCCCACCACTTACTAACTCGTTCCCACCACTTACTAAATTATTCACCACTTAGTAACTTGTTCCCACTACTTACTAAGTCGTTACCAATGCTTAATAAATCATTCCCACCACTTACTAAGTCATTCCCACAACTTGCTAACTCGTTCCCACCAGCCCATGATTTCTTATAGGTTGGCTTCATATTCATAACCGGTAGACCAATAACAAGTGAATTATAAGCAGTTTTAAATGTGGCTACCTTTGTTTGACCTTGAAGGAGTGGCCCAAGGTCACCAAAATACTAAGTGGTTACCACAAGACAGTAAATCCTTGTGTTTTCAGTCATACCCATCCCTTACTAAGTCATTCCCACCCGTTACTAACTTGCTCCCACCACTTACTAAATTGTTCACCACTTATTAGCTCGTTCCCACCACTTATTAAATCATTGCCAACACTTTCTAACTCGTTCTCACCACTTGCTATGTCAAATATGACCAAATCAGAAAAATCCCAGCCCATGATTTCATATAGGTTGGCTTCATATCCATAACCTCTATGACCAATAATAAGTGAATTATAAGCACTTGTAAGTCTGGCTACCTTCGTTTGAACTTGAAGAAGGGGCCCAAGGTCACCAAGATACTAAGTGGTTATCACAAGAGAGTAAATCCTTGTGTTTTCAGTCATACCTATCCTTTACTAACTCGTACCCACCACTTACTAAGTTATTCCCACCACTTGCTAACTCATTCCCACCACTTGCAAAGTCATCCCAACCACTTGCTAAGTCAAACATGACGACATTAGAAGAATCCCAGCCCATGATTTCTTATAGGTTGGCTTCATATCCATAACCTCTAGGACCAATAATAAGTGAAGTATAAGCACTTTTAGGTGTGGCTACCTTCGTTTGACCTTGAAGAAGGGGCCAAAGGTTACCAAGATACTAAGTGGTTACCACAAGACAGTAAATCCTTGTTTTCAGTCACACTCATCCCTTACTAACTCCTTCCCATCCGTTACTAACTTGTTTCTACCACTTACTAAATTGTTCAGCACTTATTAGCTCGTTCCCACCAATTACTAAGTCGTTCGCAAGACGGATGTTGGTGTTCAATATCTTACTTTTAACATATCTTACGTTAGGTTTCCAGATGAATTATCTATAGACGAACATTGTACACATAATAATGAATAATTTGGTGGCAGTTTCAATAAAATCATCAAATGTTAAGCTTTTTACAGCGTTTATAACATAACCTTGGGTTTCCCAGTGTTTTCCAATGGGGCGAATTTTTTCTGTAGATTTAATTCCTCAATATCTTAGGAACGATAAACAGACAAATGAGGATAGAAAACTTGAAAGTGCTTATAACCCCCTTATTATTGGCCCTAGAGGTTAGCAATGTGAAACCAACTTGTAGGATATCATGGGTTGCGAATCTACTGATGTTGTCAGATTTGACCTTTGGTGCCTCTTTCAAGGTCAAACGATGATTCACTGGCTTTGGTGAGTTCTCTTTCCGGTAGATACAGATTTGCATTGGTTCTCTCATGCGTAAATCTAGTTTACTAGTTATTTTCATTCGGCGACTTTTTCCGTGGATTTAGTCCATGAATATCTTACTTTTAAGATATTTATAAGTTTCTGGTTTAATTATCTATATACGAACATTCCACACATAATAATGGACAATTTGGTGGTTATCTTATTAAAATCTAACAAATATTAAGCATTTTATAGTGACTTTAATAAAGGCCTTATTTCTCAGTGTTACTTAAATGGGCGTTTTTCTGTGGATGTTGGTGTTCAACTTCTTACTTTTAAGATATCTTTTAGATTAATTATCTATAGACAAGCATTTTACACATAATAATGAACAATTTGTTGGTTGTCTTATTAAAATCAAGCAAATATTAAGCACTTTACAGGGATTTAACAAAGCCTTTGATTTTCCAGTATAACAATTTTTTCTTGGATGATGGTGTTCAATATCTAAAAAAATTGTCTTATCCAAAAATACTGAGACATCAAAGGTTATTTTAAAATACCTGTCAAATTCTCAATAATTACATAATTTGCATGAGACAAATATCAAATTACTCATTAATATGTATAGTACACTTTTATGTAGATAATTAAACCTGAAATATGACGTAAGATATCTTAAAATAAAGATATTGAGCAGCAACACCGATGGAAAAATACACCTAATTATATAATACTGGGAAATCAAAGTATCTTTTAAAATGCCTGTCAAATGTTCATTAATAAAACAATTTCAATGAAACCAAAACCAAATTACTCATTAATGTATACAAAGTGCTAGTTTTAGATAATTTAACTGGAAACTTAACATAAGATATTTAAAATAAAGATCATGAATACCCTTGGAAAAATCCCCCAATCCAATAATACTCAGAAATCTGGAAAAATTCGTCAATTGAGTTTTATTGGAAAATCAAAGTATAGCTTTTAGACCTTGTAAAATGCTTAATAAATGGGTGAGTTTAATGAGACAACTACCAATTTGATCATTATTACATGCAGAATGTTCTTTTATAGATAAGGAAACTGGAACATAAGTGTAAGTTGTCTTATAAATAAGGTACTGATAAGCAACATTTACATGTACTTCAGTGTGAATGGATATTTTCAAAATACTTTTGTACAATTTTAAGTTCTTCCTGATATGTTTATCTTAATCTATATACAATTATAGGTCATATGATACCTTTCTTTTGCCAAAAATATTAAACAAGATAAATTATTACACATGTTTTTAATCTTGCAGATTTGTACGAGTGCACAACTACAATGTACACGTTTTGTCATTTAGTCTAAATATTTGGCATGAAAAAAGTATATGTCTTCTATTTTTTTTATTTGTGGAGGGAAGAACTTAAAACCAAGTTAAATGATGCTTTCACAAATCCTTTACTCGACAGTATAAATATAATTTTCATATACACTATTAATTTTTTTAATATTTTAAATTTAATTTGTGTCTACCTAAGTGAGGTTTTTCCACACTGTCTACTTAAGGAAAATATACACTTCGAAACTTTGAGCTATTATTGTTGCTTTACTTCATGAAAAGTTCAAAAACAAAATGAATTTATTCAAATTATAGCTACCAACGAGCAGTACTGCATTGTAGTTGTCTTATAAAAATCTTTAAAAAATAATTTTTAAGAGGTCCAAACATTAAGTAGACACGAAAATGTCTACATAAGTAAAATGTCTACCTAAGGTGGTGTATTTACACCGAAGTGTCTACTTAATGATGAATCCAGGAGTATATATATATATATATATTACTGAAGTATCACTTTTTTAGATTAACCATTATTTTTTGCAGTAACTTGTTTTGTGTTGTTTTTGATTTTTTGAGGGCAAAGTATTACAACTTACAATTTTCTAAAATCAATGTGCAATGGCTACTGTGATTAATCATCACTAGGTAAATTTATCTAAGGTAGAAAAATTATTCTAACACAAGATATATATTAGTTTAATTGAAAATGCTATAAAAGTGTCAATTTTCTCAAATTTATTATAGCAGTGAACTTTTAAGTTTAATGTTACACATCTTTAGCAATGTCAGATGAATTGTAATATATCGGAATCTGTGAACACCCTGCATTGATCTAATGTTATAAAACTGACAATTTTTATGGAAATTTACAACAGGGATAAGTTCACTCAAGAATTATCAATAATAAATTTTTCATGATTTTTTTTCTTTTGTGTTAAATATATGGTTTTAAACATTTTATGTAAACTACCTTACATTCACAGTAATGTAAAATTAACACTTTCCATGTGTTGGTTGATTTAGTTAGCTATGTGAAAACAATTAGAGTCAAATATAAAAATGAATGAATAAAAACATCAAACACCCTTAGAATGTAATGGTATTGAGACATCAATGGCTTATCAGAACACTTAATTTTGTTGGTCCATTTTCACTCTTCACAGAAATCTTAACACTTTTTTTTCAAATGAAATGAAAAATAGAACACTTAACTTTGTTGGTTCCTTTTTTACTCTCCATAGAAATCTTAACTGTATTCTTCACAATTCAAACTTGTACCATCATCATCATCATCATCCTTTGGCACCCTACTGAACAATAAAGCCTTCAATTCTTTCTGTTCAGATATTTATTAAAATCTGTGCAATTGTTCTGGAATGTTCTACAAATGGATGTTAGCCAACTCTAACAAAGAACTATTGACAGATTTATTGTAGTGTTGTCATTATTATAATAAATGTAATAACCTCTCTGTGCTTGTGTTCTGGAAACTTCTGTTTGTATGTTGACCCACTAAACATTCTACAGAAATGCAAACCTAATATTGTTTTTATGATCTTCTATGTAATTTATTGCGTTCATGAGACAGTTTTTATCAGTGTTTGTAAACTACCATTCTAAAACAAGGTTTCAATTTTGATGACTCATATTAGAGATTTATTACATCAATATTTTAGAATTTGTAATTAATGGTTTTGAGAATATTCTAGAAAAGACTCATTTCATGATATTGACTGTTTCTATTCGAAGACATCGATACCTTGTCTGCTATTAAAATTTTTTTCCTACAAACACAGGCTGGGTTTAAATTGATTCATCAGAGGAAAAAAAATCTGAGCTTGTACAAGGTTCACATTGTTACGACTGTAAAGACACAGCTGCTTTTTTTAAAAAAAAAAACATTACAATTATGTGTCTGTGTGAAAGGTTAATAACCAACCGGTCAAAAGATAGCTGCAGTAGTAATGGGAGACAAAGAAAGGTATACCTTATTTTATGGAATTCAGTCACCTTTCAGTCAGTTTCACCCTTCTAAATTTACTATTGACGGAGTAATGTATAGATGTGCTGAACAGTATATGATGTATTGTAAGGCAATCGCATTTAAAGACTATATTACAGCCCGAAAAATT
Source organism: Sabellastarte sp. h YS-2021 (assembly GCA_964017235.1). NCBI lineage: Eukaryota > Metazoa > Annelida > Polychaeta > Sabellida > Sabellidae > Sabellastarte > Sabellastarte sp. h YS-2021. The sequence continues at coordinate 78,934,568 of OZ024935.1, read as the reverse complement.
ATGGAGGTGAAAGACCCCAAAGTAATGAAAAGATTGGGTAGGAAGGTAAGGAATTTTAACAAACAAAGATGGCTGGCAAAATCCAAAGCCATTGTTAGAAAAGCTTCATTAGCAAAGTTTACTCAAAATTCAAAATTGAAAGAAAAACTTTTGGAAACTGCAGGTACCATTCTTGTTGAGGCCAGCCCTTGGGACATAGTATGGGGAATTGGTAGGTATGCTTCTGATCCTAAAAGTAAGTTTAAAAAATATTGGAAGGGGAAAAACTGGTTAGGATATATACTTACAGATGTAAGAGATCAAATTTTAATGTCATAATGTACAAACACAGGTTGGGTTTTTTTTTAATTGATTCACCAGTGCTAATTACTACAGAACATCAGGTGCAAGTCATTTTATCTCAAACCCCCTATGAACTTATATTCTAGAATCCATAATTCATGACTATAATATATAGACTGCCCCCATATTTAAAAAAACCAAGCATATTCGGTTTCTCTTTGTAGAACAGCGTCTGGTGGTCTTTTCTTTAACATTTGATAGTGTCTTAAAGATTTATTGCATTCAAATTTCTATGAATTCTCCCATTCAACATTGTTCTGTGTGTAGAAGCACTCGGGGGGCGTTTTGACTTGACTGCTATTAAATTTTTTTCATGATGTAAACTTTGCGGACTTGTGTTCTAGAATAATATCTTTCCATCTGTTGTCGCACTGCAACTTTCTTGCAATGGTTTACAATTAATGATTTATTGAAAATGGTCATGAGGCGTCCCACTGAACATTTTACAGAATACAAGGCGTGTTTTTAACACGTAACCTTTGTGGACTTGTGTTCTAGAAAACTTTTCTGAAATATATCTTCATGTGTTGTCCCACTGCAACTTTCTTGCAATGGTTTACAATTAATGATTTATTGAAAATAGTCATGAGGCGTCCCACTGAACATTTTACAGAATACTGGGGTGTTTTTTAACACGTAACCTTTGTGGACTTGTGTTCTAGAAAACTTTTCTCTGAAATAATATATCTTAATGTGTCGTCCCACTGCAAATTTCTTGCAATGAACTTTATAATTAATGATCTGTGTGAAATTGCTGAGGTGGCTCACTAAACATTAATTGCTTCATAGGGTGTTTTGACATTAATGTTATTCTGGAAAGTTCTACAAACAATATGTCATTCCTCAATACATGTCAGTTTTTTTTTCTACTAAAGATTTTTTGCACTTTTTTGTGCACTCTGTGTTCTAGAACTTTCTAATTATCCCCACATCTGTTGTCACACTGCAAATTTCCTGTAGATTTTTGCAAAGTCATCTTTTCTCAGATCTTGTATAAAGACTGTGTGATGGCTATCAACTCCTCACATTTTATTGTGCTGCAAAGGGGAGTAATCTACTGAGGTACAGTTACTGTTTTAAAGTTTTTTGTGGTGGATAAATTAAACAGAGAGTTGTAGTATTATTTCAATAACTTTATGAAAATAAATCAGATCTTATTGAAATTTGAGATATTTAACAAAAATAAAGAAACAGTTTCAATTGTAAAGTCTGACCTTATTAGACAGAATCCTTTTGTAATACAGAATCAACACGACGTTTTAATTTTTAGATTTCTTCATATTACTTTTAAATATTTTGTTAAAAATTCTAGAGGTTTTATATTTTCAAGAAAAGTTAATACAGTAAGTAATTACCGTGGAATAGAAGATATAGTGAAATATTTTATAAACAATTACATACAACCTTATCTAGTGAAATCATCAGTTCACCTAGTGATACTCAAAAGTTTAAATTATCATTGGGAAATCAAAGTTTTATATCTTGGTGAGAAGCAAATTAACCATACCGAATTTCAAAAGTACTTTCAAAGAATACCAGATTTAGAAACAAAGGAACGCGTCTCTACTAAATACACAAGCAATAGTTTAGTATTCACCGTATACTCACAACAAAACAACTGTTTAAAAGTTACCGGTTGCACCAAACAGATAGAAAAAGTATCGAGTTTTAACAAAATTTTCCTTGCAGCTATCCAGGACATCACCATGCATACATACTTAACGCAAGCATTTATAATGAAGTACCTTCAGACTTTAGCTCACCTTTTGTGGGAGGATATAAATCTCTCTTTCCTCACAGATTACTACACGTATTTCTATCAAACATTCAATATCACTGATGAATCAACATTATATAAAAAATTAAAGAATATGTTCATCGAATCCCTTGAAGAGACAGATAATCAAGCACTAAAAGGTAGAAATATGGTTTCTTTTAATTCTATAGACAGATTTATGGACATTTTGTCAGAGAAATTATGTGCCTTTTTCACCATACACTTCACAAAAGATTGTATTAAAACCTATGTTTCAAAAACAAATTTGAAGGGGGATTCGTATCTTTTAAAAACTTGTGAGGACGGGTCTGTAGAATTTTACAAAAATACAGAATCTTTCTTTCCTTTATCCTCTGATTCCGAATCAGAAACAGAGTTGGTACAACCAGTGTGTAAAAAGGAAAAAGAAGCAGAATTCAATTGTCCTAGACCTGCACAAACTTGTTCTTCAGAACCAGTACATAAAAGAAAGATACCGTTAAAAATTTCAAAATCGAAAAACAGAAACCCATTTATGAAATGTAAAAGTCCACAGATTGATATACAAAACCGTGACAACCTCGACCAGTTTACAGAGCAGAATGATTTACAGCATTACCACAACATTGTAAAGGAAAATTTGATAAACCTAACCGATAATGTGGAAAAACTTAACCAAATTTTGAAAAAAACAATATCTTCGATAAATTCCTTTTTGCCACAAAATTTAAAAACTGAAGAATTATCCTGTGATTTGAGATGTCCGTTACATTGTAGTTTACTATCGAGGGCACAGGCTATAAACAAACTGAAGGGTAGAAAAACCAAAAATTAATAATGAACAAATAAAAGTCTATGTGTCATTCTATTGCAACACAAAAAAATAAAGTAACCATGATGTCAGTTAGGTATAATAACAAAGGCATGTGTGATTGTGGCTACCACTTTGAATGGTATTACTTGTATCCATACATAGAAAAAGGATTGCAGTTATATCCTGATATTGAAATCACGAGAGATATTGTTGAATTTGTAGACAATATCAGATACAAACTTTTTAAAAATGATCAACTTGTAACATTGAAAGAATTTTGTTTTTCAAAAATTTATCAATTCAACCTAAATGTTAGATTACTCCCCAAGGGGCTATGGGAACAGTTTAATGAGAAATACGTATTTGAAAAAGTTTCTTGGAATTATCTAGAATTTGCCATTCCAAGATTTTTGAGTAAACATTTAGGGGGGAGATTGGTTTACAACAAAAAAACTCTGTTCCCAGTAAAAGAAATATTTGTAAGAAACAGTAATAATGGACAGTGGGAAAGACATAACTTTCCTATTTGATGTAGAAATTTGTCAATGTAGAACAACTTGTAATAGTAAAAGAACCTAAATGTTAGATTACTCCCCAAGGTGGCTGTGGGAACAGTTTACTGAGAAATATGTGTTTGAAAAAACTTTTTTCTTGGAATTATCTAGAATTTGCCATTCCAAGATTTTTTGAGTAAACATTTAGGGGGGACATTGGTTTACATATAAAAAGGTCTGTTCCCCCAGTAATAAAAGAAATACTTGTAAAGAAACAGTAATAATGGACAGTGGGAAAGACATAACTTTCCTAGTTGATGGAGAAATTTGTCAATGTAGAAATCATGTACTAAAATGGAGAGATTTAGATGTGTTTGTGAAACATGGGTTAATTGTACAACCGGGAGTAACAATAACGCCTGTATTAGTTTATCAGTGTTTAGATGTTACTATATCTTTGTATAGATATTATTTTGGGCTTAACCCACGAAGTTTGCAAGAGTTGTGTGCTAGTACTATACAGTTTAATACACTGAACAAAGCTTTATTGCCACATCAACTGCAAAAGTTTTGTCAGGACTACCTCTACGATGAACTAAATTTTTGGTTTATCAAATGGGATGCGGCAATACATTTACTCTCACATATGTATCACCAACTGGGTTAAACAAATTTTTTTTCATTAAGACACACAAAAAATCAACGTGCGACAGGTAGAAAAGACACTGATTGATGTGACAATGGAAGTTAAGGTTAAATTTTTGAGTGATGGACAACAAAACTTGTACAAATCGTCTCCGAATGCAGTTGGTTACGAGTTATTTAGTACGGAATGCTTTGAACTATTACCTAATAAAATAAGAAAGCTGCCTACAGGTGTGATATTAGAATTACCAGATTCATTGTACGTGCAAGTAGCAGAAAAGAGTAGTGTTAGCCTATGTGGACTCCGTGTATTGGCTGGAATTATTGATCCGGACTATCGAGCACAAATATTTGTGGTACTACACAATATTACAAATCAAAAAATTTCATGGGACAAGACAAAGCCCATAGCACAGTTGATATTTCATTCAACCATTAACCCTTGCATCATAAAAACAGAAAACATTGTAGAAGAAACATTTCGAGGAAGTAAAGGATTTGGGGAGTGTACTGAATTGAAACATCAATTTTAAGACGATGTCGAGTGTTTTGGGAAACTCTTCAGAAGGGGGACTTAGTACAATCTTTTTACCATCAAATACTAAATGCGACTATTTTGAAAACAAAACATCAAACTTTGTGGTAGATTTATCCGAACCTATTACCTTAAAACCGGGGACAAAGATAGCTCTCGCTGAAATCATTTATCCAAACAGTATAATGAATGTGTTTGAACCAATGACTGAGATTCATCTTTCGAAGAAGAAAGGTATAAAAACAGGGCATTTTAACAGAACAATCCCCGGCAAAAATTACCGTAATATAGAACAATTAATACAGGCAATAAATACAGCTATCAAAAGTGCAAAGATGGAATCCACGTTGCGGGTAAACAACAGGACCGGATTGTGTGAAATTATTGTAGAGAGCGAAGAGACAATAGAGATCCACAGAAAGCTGGCAAATATTTTAGGATTTTTTGACAAGGTACAGTTTGCAAATGTAGGAAACACACCCGCTTTACCAAGAGCATACGTAAGCAATGTGATACCCGACATTAATTTGCTCACTTTCAGTCTTTACATCTACAGCGATATTGTCTACCCTACTCGTGTAGGAGATAAGAATGTTCCAATTTTAGGGATCATTCACTGTGACACTCGTCTCGATTCACAATATACTCACAAAACACTTCCTATTTTAAACTATATCCCTGTGATAGGAAATGTACTAAGTAAAATTGAAATTAAAATCACAGACACAACGGGAGACCTGATTCATTTTCAATTTGGAAAGGTGATAATCAGGCTTTCTTTATTTCAACCGGATTAAGAAAAAAGAAATGCAACATCACAAATTCAAAAATGTGTATAAGAGGTGCAGAATTGAACTTCCCAGGTACAAGAAAATGGATGTGGAAATGTATTTATCAAAATCCTACTCGATGGTCAAAAATAAAATTAAAAAAGCATTGCGTAAATTGAAGAGTATTAAGATACAACTGTCACTGAGGGTAAAACTTAAAAAGTACAGACAAACAGAAGATGATTTTGTTTACATCAAACCGTACTTTACATCGGAAACAAGGGGAATTCTTTCGAAGGTACATATCAAAAAGATTATATCAGAATTAAATAAAGAGGTGGCATCTAGATTAGAAACATTTCTTCACCATGGAAGTAATTGAAACCTAGTCAAGATTTATAGTCTTGAATTGAAAATAGTGAAGTACGCCCCAATTTTGGGTGGGTGTAAACAAGGAAACCTTCCAAATTTTCTGAAAAACAAACACTGTTTACTCGACTTATCTTCCCCAGGAAACCAATGCTTCCTATACTCTGTAGCAGCTGGTATCTTACAACCACCAGCAAAGAATGCAAGTCGTGCGAGTCAGTACAAAACCTTGGTGGAAAAGTTTAACACAAATGGAATTTCGCTACCCATGACACTGGATAGTATCCAACTGTTTGAAGCACAAAATGAGGTTTCTATAAATTGTTATGAGATTAACCCTTTCGCTACTGAAGGAACATTATTCCAAGGGACTGTAGCCATATGACGTCATATCACGTCAGAAACGCCATTGAAGTAAAATAATAACTCACTACCTTATGCACTTTATTTGCGGTATTTTTCGGCATATTTCATTAGGAATTGATGAAAGTCGAATGGGAAAATTCGTGGGAATTCCCCAAATAAAAATAACCACGAGTAAACAATATACAACAATATGCAGCTATATGCGGTAAATACGGCAATATATACAGAAACCAGTTAAAATAGGTGAAATGGTGAATTTTTTTTTAAAATATAGCTTAACTTTCATATAAAATACTTTAAAAATCGGTTTAATACTGATACACCAAAGAAAACTTATAACAGTACACTGAAGGGAAAAAAGAAATATATATTATTGCCGTCGACCGCTAGTCGACAGACATGGTCCCTTGTAATACACATTGATGTCGACTGCTAGTCGACAAACATGGTAGCGAAAGGGTTAACCCGGTATCTCATGAACCCGGGGTGCTACACATAAGTTCTGAAGAAAACAAGAAACATCACGTAAATATATTGTTATACAAAGGACATTATTACACAATAAGGAGTCTTTCCAGATTTCTTTGTGGTTTTCGATGTTCAAACAGGAAAAAAGGTTATTACTGCAAAACCTGTTTGACAAAAAAGTATTCAGAGCAAGCTCTTAAAGAACATGAAAACTTTTGCAGTATAAATGGGGTCAAACCTAAAGGAAAAGTACCAACTTTGGGATCTGGTGAAGACCTGTTACAATTTAGAAACTATGAGAAAAAATTCATGGCACCCTTTGTCATATACATGGATTTTGAGACATATCAGAGTCGAGTGACCAACAAAAGAGCCAGTGGAAAAAAAACTAAATTTAACACCCAGCATAAACAGTTAAGCATTGGCATGAAATGTGTATGTCATGTAAATGACAAGTTCAACGGACCTGTAAGGTGTTACACAGGAGAAAATTGTGCCAAAAAAGCTATTGAAATGTTGATGGAAGAGCAAAGTCGCATCAATGTAATTTTGAACGAATGCAGATACCCTATGACCAGCACTGCAGAAACTTGGCAAATGTTGAAAAAGGCTACCCAGTGTTATATATGTGATTCAGTTTTTCACGATGACAAAAAATGTAGGGATCACAACCACTTGCAAAGCGCCAAGGTCACAGAAGAACACCCTTTTGGGAATGTACTTGGTATAGCTTGTAATAGGTGCAACCTGAAATACTCTTCAATTTCCAATGAACCAAAAATTCCTGTATTTCTCCATAATGGATCGAAATATGACTTCAAATTGTTGATAAGAGATTTGTGTCAAAACAGTGAAAATCAATTAAAAATTATTCCAAGAACAAGCGAGACATTTGCGTGTATCTCTTTTCAAAATTTCCAGTTCATAGACACCTATGCTCATTTACCCAACAGTTTATCAAACCTGACAGACATTCTGAGAAGTGGGCAAGAAAGTAAGGATAAATTATTCAAACACACTAGACAATTATATCCGGAAGAATCTACATTTTTAAAATTGCTGAAAAAAGGTTTCTTCCCCTATGAGTATCTAACGGGGGTTGATGTTCTGAATGAATGCAAACTACCAGAACGAGAACACTTTTATAGTTCTCTTACAAAAAAGACTATCACCCCTGAACAGTATCAACATGCACAGTCAATGTTTACGGTTTTAAAATGTTCAAATTTAGGGGAATACTTAGAGGCCTACCTGAAATTAGATGTGACCTTACTGGCAGATGTTTTTGAAAATTTCAGAGCAATAAACCATAAACTGTACGGGTTAGACGTTGCAAAATACTTAAGTCTACCAAGTTTCTCATTCGATGCAATGTTGCTTCAAACCAAAGTAAAACTCGAACTGATCACTGATCTGGAACAGTATGAATTCATACAGAAAGCTATTAGGGGTGGTATCTCTGGTCAGTACACAAGGTATGCAAAAGCGAACTATCCAACATTACCAGACTACAACGAAGTAGAACCGCTAAGTTACCTCCACATGTTTGACTGCAATTCATTATATGCCTACTGTTTGTCAAAAAAACTACCTGTAGGTAAATTTAGGTGGTTAGAAAAGAATGAAATTTCAAACTTCGACATAGAAAACACGGCATCAAATACTGACCTAGGGTATATTTTAGAGGTTGACTTAGAATACCCCGAGAATTTGCATGTCAAACATTCAGATTTTCCACTGGCACCGATAAAGAAGAAAATAAAATACGATGAACTCAGTCCGTACAATCAAAATATCCAAAGATCGAGTGATATGAAAAATTTGTTCAGCAATGCAGAAAAATTAGTTCAAACACTAGAAGACAAGAAAAATTATGTAATACATTTTGAACTACTTAAACTGTACTTAAAACTTGGACTCAAACTGACAAAAACTCACAGAGTTGTCAGGTTTGAACAGAGGGCATTCATGAGGTCATTTATTGAGTTCAATATTGAAAGAAGAAAGGCGGCCAACTCAGAATTTGAGAGCAACAATCTAAAAATGGCAAACAATGCTCTTTATGGTAAAACCATAGAAAATATGTTCAAAAGAAGAAAAGTCAGACTAGTGAATTCTTCTGAAAAACTTCTGAAATTAGCAAACAAACCTACATTTCAAAGGGTGGAGTTACTCGACCCAAAAATTGCAGCAGTGGAACTAAAAAATCATACAGTTAAATTGGACAAACCAATTTTTATAGGATTCACAGTTTTAGAATTAGCAAAGAAAGTCATGTATCAATTTCTGTATCTATTTCTTCCAAAAATTTTTGGTACGTGGTATACAGTACATCCATTATACAGTGACACGGATTCGTTCTTGTTAAAAATAGTGGCAAAGGATGAATCGGCTCCTACACCGAATGATATATACAGAGCTAACTCTAAGTACTTCGATTTTTCAAATTTTCCAACCACACATCCACTGCACCACACTAAAAATGCAAAAAATAAAGGTTATTTTAAATTCGAATACGGATCCCAAGAACTAACAGAGTTTGTGGGTTTAAAATCAAAACAATATTCCATATTATGTTCCTGTGACACCATCCATAGAGCCAAAGGAGTACCAAAGGCAGCTGCTAATAAACTAGTACATGCAGACTACCTGCATACTTTGAGAAAAAACCAACCGAAGACTGTTCACTTTTCTGCAATACGAAGTTTCAAACACAAACTCCACACAGTGGATACAGAAAAAATAGCCCTCAGCACATTTGATGACAAAAGATATATACTAGACGACGGTATTACTTCTTTAGCCTATGGAGATTATCGAATAGCAAGATGGGATTCAAAGCAAAAGCTTTCAAAATAAATGCTCGTAAAAGGGCTTCGGTCACTAAATTCAAAGGGAAACTGTACTGTCACTTTTCTGATCAGTTCTCAAGAAAAAATGTCACGTTTAACTATACCGAGTTGAAAAAGCTGAAGAAAATTTTACCTTCGTTATTAGATATTATAAAGAAACAGGAGGGAAAGAAACAGAAAAAAAGTCTGAGACACCCGACGAAATGGAAGACGGTTGTGACTCCCCTTACAATACCACACCTGAAAGCAGCGATATTGAGTCAGAATAATGAAGTTACTTAGCATTGATGGAATTATGGAGAAATTTTAAAAATATTTACGGTACAATCTATTGAGGGAATATTACAGTGACCCAGTGAAAAATGCTGCAGTTTGTCAACACTACTTCTTAAATGTCTTAGGAAAGTTATACTCAGAAAACCTACACAAAACCAATGACATGGATTACCTCATATCCGAGAGAAACTTGTACAGCACAGTTATTTTCATTAACGCTCAGTATGAAAGAGGATACCTGACAGACTTTCAACTTGATTATCTTACAGATCAGGTACACGAAAAAATTGGGGAAACACTCAACAAAGACTGTGGGTTAGGTTGCAACATGTTGGTGTATGTAGTCACAGATGTTGAGAGATGTTTGGAACGGATATTACAACGAAAAGAAGAAAGCACCATGATAGAATTACGGGACTACCTGCATTGTCTCCAAAAGGAGTACGATGAGTATTATCACATTTTTGTAGAACAAAATGGAAGTGACCGAGCCGAGAAATTGACTAACATCGATAAGGATGAAGTTCTTGTGAGAAAAGTTGAAAGACTGTTAAGAAAATCATAATTAAAGATGAAACTGGTAACCATAGAGGGACTTATGGGTGCTGGAAAAACTTATCTCTTCGAAAAAATTAAAGGGGAGGATTGTTTCAAGAATGCTAGGTTTATTGAAGAACCCAGCTCCAAAGTTAAAAAGTATAAATACCACAAGCCTCTAGAGGAGTTTTATCGAAATCCTCACATGAACTGTGGGTTTACTCAACTTTACACATGTGAAATTTACAGGAAAATGTTCAGTGAAAGTTCATACCCTTGTTCAGATGGGCTTTACATATCGGTAAGAAATATGTACAGCATTCAAGTGTTTGCAAATGCGCAATACGAAATGGGTTACCTGAAGGACTTTCAATACGATTACTTGACAGATATCATTCAACAAAATATAACAGACACTCTACCCCAATCCTGCAAGTTAGGTTGCAATAGGCTAGTTTACATCGATACAGATGTTGCAACATGTTTGAAAAGAATCATGGACAGAAAAGGACAGAGCAACATGGAAAATTTTGCAGATTACCTGAACTGTTTACAACAAGCGTACGAAGACTACTGCAAAAATTTTTCAGAAGAAAATGGAAGGCATTACCTAGTAAGAGTAAAAAACTCTGATGCACAATTAGGTGTAAAAACATTGCTAGTTAACAATAATATGCCTGTGTGTCAAGACTGAACATGCCTTACAAACATAGCCTACAGCCCAACAATGGACATTTCTTCGAATGATGAATCAGATGTTTCGTGTGAACAGATACAGTGTTGTTCATACTGTTCCAAGGACAAGGTTTTGGTGAAAGGGAAAACCTACTGTCACGACTGTAAAAGTAATTGCTTCAGGGAATGTAAATGCTGCAAACGACCATTCCACGATGAAAAATACTTCACTTTCTCGGAGACTAGATGTAACTCTTGTCACAAGAAATATTTAAACGAGAAGGTTAAACGAGAGCAAAGAAAGAGGAAACCTGTGGAAGACCCGGTGAACAACAAAAAAACATCTGAAGTGGAGATACAGTGTTGTTCATACTGTTCCAAGGACAAGGTTTTGGTGAAAGGGAAAACCTACTGTCACGACTGTAAAAGTAATTGCTTCAGGGAATGTAAACGCTGCAAACGACCATTCCACGATGAAAAATACTTCACTTACTCGGAGACTAGATGTAACTCTTGTCACAAGAAATATTTAAACGAGAAGGTTAAACGAGAGCAAAGAAAGAGGAAACCCGTGGAAGACCCGGTGAACAACAAAAAAACATCTGAAGTGGAGAAGGTGGAAGAAAAAAGTCTGTGTGAAAAAAGAAAAGCATTAAAGATAATAGGTTTCCTACCGGTGTTCTGTTTAGGACAGAAGTTAGAAAACCATGAAATTCAACATAACTAATAATACTGTTATTATCACCTGTTGTGAAACTGAAAAAAGGCAGAAAGACCAAACTGACCATTCTGAGGTAGGAAAGAAAGGGTGTTGTCCATTTGTCCTAAGATTTAGATACAAAAAAGAATGAGCAGCAAAACAGACATTTTACTGAGGAAATTGTATTACGATGTCAAGAAACCAAGTTCATTTTCAAACAGCTACAAACTTTATAAAGCAGCAAAGAGGAAAAACAGAAATATAACACTCTCCATGGTTCAAGATTTCTTAGCTGGGGAAGATGTTTATACACTACACAAACCAACCAGAAAACCTAAGAAATACAGGAAGACTATTGCACATGGTATTGACGCTATACATCAAGCCGATCTTGTAGATGTCAGTGCCCTGTCTAGAGAAAATAAAGGAAATAAATTTATTCTCACTAACATTGACATTTTTTCGAGAAAGGCATGGGCAGTACCTATCAAAAATAAAACTGGAATATCGGTGAAAAATGCCTTTGAACTAATTCACAAAGAGAGTGTACCACAGAAAGTACATACCGACTTGGGCAGTGAGTTTTACAACAAAACTGTACAGGATTACTTCAAATCTAAAGGTATCACACATTACTCCTCTGCGTCCGACTTCAAAGCTGCCATTTGTGAAAGATTCAACCGGACATTAAAATCAAAAATGTGGAAGTATTTCAGCAAAACTGGGAAATTGAATTACACCTCTATCTTACAAGATATTGTACAAAGCTACAACAACAGTAAACATTCATCCATTGGAACGTCACCAAATCGTGTCACAAAGAGGACTGAGAGCAGAATTTGGAATCATCAATACAAAGATGAAATTGATAGACGTCAGAGCAGACATAAGTACAAGATAGGAGACTTTGTGAGACTGCTACATTTAGACAATCCTTTCACTAAAAAATATCTTCCAAGATTTACAAAAGAAGTTTTCATTATAGCGGACAGACTTAATACCAAACCTGTGACATATAGAGTAATGGACCAAAAACAGGACACCATTTTCTGCAGTTGTAGCCGGTCCGAGCATGTGTGGAAAAACTCAGTTTGTTCTCAAGCTATTGGAGTTTTGGAATATATTGGTGGATAGTCAATTCGACTACATTGTGTGGTCATATGGTCAAAAAACTGAGGCATTAGAAAAAATAAAAAAATTATATGGTGACAAAATTACTCTTGTGGAAGGGATACCAGATGACTTGACCGGTTTCACCAAACAGAAACAACATGGTGTATTTATCTTTGATGATTCTCAATCCGACATCTGTGATTCTCAAGAAATAGCGGATTTGTTCACCAAAAAATGTCACCACGAAAATATCAGCACCATTGTGATATTTCAAAATCTATTTTGTGAGGGAAAACACAGAAAAACCATCTATAGGAACGCCTCATACCTTATCTTATTTAACAATCCTCTAGATTACACATTGGCTTATTCCCTGGCCAGAAAAATCTATCCACAGAGGTCTAGCATCTTTTTAGACATGTTTAAAAATGCAACGAAGAAACCTTATGGTTACTTATTTATAGATGGAAAAGTCAGCACACCAGAGGATGCTCGTTTTAGAACAGACTTGTTTGGTAAAAATTTCCAGAGAGTTCTTGTACCCAACAAGGTATAAAAAATTATCCGTGTGACAGATTCAAACTACAGTATGTGTAATAGTATGGAAGAAAAGAGACAAAAGATAATATGGGATCTGCTTTAAAGAGAAGAGATTATCTCACATTATTAGCAAATTCAAAAGATGTGAAAAGAAGGAAGGCGCTTTTAGATGTAGCCACAAAACAAGAAATTGATGCTATATCAGAGTGCTTGTTAAACATAGTAAATGGCCGTGTGAGAATTTCACCCTCTAAAATTGGAAAGTTAAAGAAAATAAAAAGACACCTTAAAGATCTCACGAACAAAAGGTGTTCATTTAAGAAAAGAAAACAAATTCTGAAACAAGAAGGGGGATTCTTAACAAGTATATTACCGGTGGCATTGTCTGTGCTAGGTTCACTTTTTGGAGGTGGGAAATGAATTATAAAGAGGCTGTAATTGTTCCACTGGAAGTATTTAACAAGTGTAACTTTAACCCAGAGGAGAAAGAACTTCCGCCCCAAAAAACTGGTGGCATACTTAATGATGAAACTCTTCCTCCAGACATTAAAATTAAGCTTTATAATCAGAAAAAGAAATTGACCAAGAGACCCCTTCCAGAACCGCAACTTGTACAGATTAAAAAAGAGGCAGAAGCAGAGGCTCCATCCGAAGATATCATATTAAACCAATTTCCCTTGCGAACAAGACCTGTGGTTAATTTAATTTTAAAATATATGAAAGACTCGCGAGGTATTTTATCTTGGACGGATAACCTGGAAATAGATATACCCTTGGGAGCAGAGGATTTTGTGGATACATTGGTGGATATTGGTGTTCCTAAGGCATACATACAACTACCACGAAAGAGTCCGAGAAAGACTGAGTGGGTGAAATTTTGAATGGACCATGTGATACTTTGAAAAGTGACACTTTTTAATGTAAGGAAACAACAATTTTCCTCATGACGTCAAGATGAGAATCATCAAATATTATCCAAACACAAAAGGAATAGAACACCATTATTGTCAATCCGGGGGGAATATACCCGTTTTTGTTGGATCTCCCATTCAAAGAGGTAGTGGATTAGGACAAATATTATCCGGTTTATTCAAACGAGCACTCACAATTCTAAAGAAAAAAGTATTACCAGCAGTTGTCCGTTCTGGAAAAGAGGTGTTATCAGACGTTATAATAAACAAGAAAGGGGTAAAACAAGCCTTATTAGACACTGGGAAGAATCGCATCTCAGAATTTGTGGGAAACACTCCTGTGACAGGTAGATCTAAGAAGCGTAACAAGAGCTCTCCGCAAACCAGTGGGAAAAGAAGAAAGTTAAATCTTGTACTATAAATTAAAAAATATGGCTATTCACCCACAGTCCTGCGAGAGTGCGATGTCTAATCTAGAGCTCTTCACTGTACCGAGCACACATATTTCAACTGAGGCATCGAGATACGTCGAGCACAAACCTATAAGCACTTTAGACAAAGGTAGTGATCTGCATTTCAAAATTAAAACCGACGAATATTTAGATTTTAGCCAGTCATTGTTGCACCTAAAATGTAGAATACTAGCTGCAGATGGTGGAGTACTTAGAAGGAAAGTAGCCGACGACGATCCCACAGTACCAGATCGATCCATTGTATTTCCTGTCAACTATCTAATTGCAGCAATGTTTAAACAAGTAGAGGTTTATCTCGGAGGAAGATTAGTGTCTTCAAATGACACAATGTATCCGTACCAAGCTTTTCTGGAAACGTTACTCTCATATGACAAGGATGTTAAGAATGAATTTCTGGCAATGTCATTAAATTTTCCGGAAACAAAAGACTTAGAGGCAATAGCACCAGTAGCCCTTGCAGACACGAGCAATGTGAATCCTTCTGCAGTCACAAGATTTAACAAAACAAAATTTGGAAAATCATTCGAATTAATTGGAAGAATACATGCCGATATCTTTAACCAAGCAAGATACCTGATGGGAAAGTGCTCGGTAAAAGTGAAATTACACAGACACTCACCAAAATTCTTTCTGATGGCTGCAACAGAGAACAATGAATACGTTTTAGAAATTGACGGCGCTTCTTTGTTTGTGAAACATGACACAATTATACCGTCTATAGGAGCCGCTCACTTAAAAAATCTACAGTCTGACCGGATAAAGTATCCCATAAAAAGAGTTGCGATGAAATATTTTACCAAAGGGGCCAACAGAGATGATTTGTCCGAGCAAAATCTATGTGATGGTCAACTACCAACAAGAATTGTTCTTGGGATGGTGAACTCTTCCGCCTTTAATGGAAATATAAAACAAAACCCTTTCAATTTTCAACACTTCAATGTGCGGAGAATAGTACTGAGAGTCAATGGGAAAGCTGTTCCATTTGAGGAGTTGGAGTTGGATTTCTCTTCTGGCAAATACCTTATGGGGTACCTGTCACTGTTTCAGGGGACAGATACCTTATACTCAAATCATTGAATGGGTATTACAACTGAAAATTATAAAAATGGTCATACCATTTATGCCTTTGACTTGGAGACCAATTCAGTCCCGGGTGAGATGACGCTGATCAAAAACGGAGAGGTCGGGGTTGAAATAAAACTGTCAGAAGCCTGCACCACTGCTGTCACTTTAGTTGCATATTTTGAATATCAGGACATGATATCAGGAAATGAATCCTGCAACCGAGGTATAAAAGCAATGGACACTCAACAAATTACTCAAGTGTTAAGTACGAACAATATTACAAAGAATGCATACATCGGGACATTTCCCTGCGATAAACTACCAACAAAAATAGATCGAATTCCGTTTGCTGTTGTAGTCAACACAGATGTACACACCAAACCAGGGACGCATTGGACTGCTATTTATTTACCATCGGTAAAGGAACCAATAGAATATTTTGATAGTTATGGGGGAGAACCAACTAATAAATACATTGTAAAATTCCTCGAAATGGTAGACCAGTATAGCTACAACAGCAGAAGAGTACAACATCTTTTCTCTACCGCATGTGGTCAACATTGTATCTACTTCATCTCAAACAGGTGTAAAGGTACATCCTACAATAACATCATGAATACGTACAACCATGAGGGTTACAGTAAAAATGACAAAATGGTCAAAGAGTTTTGTAAAAGGAAATTTGGTTTAGACATAAGTAAAAAAGTTTCAGAAGATTTCTTAACCAGACAAATTTCACGTCAGTTAATTGACAGTTTGCAGTAAATATTCTTTCTTTATATGAACTATGTGACAAGGCTAATTTTCACTGTACAAAGAAATGCTTATCCAAACCATGTTTTCAACGATACTCTTGTGGTCTTGCTTTGTAGTATCCGCATTTACCAGTAAGTGTGGTAATCCACCCGTTTGTTGGTGTACTAACGTTGTTGGAATTATCTTGTGTAAAAATATTGATACGCTACCTTTTTTTAATGAGGATGATGAAAATACTGCAATATTCTTAGACTTAATTAATATGGGCATAACAGAATTGCCCAATTTTAAGTCATGGCCTATCCTGGAAATGATTGTTATCAGAAACAGCACGCATCTGTGTAATATTACAATCGATAAAGTAGAACATGTTTGGCTTGATTCGGACTGTCCAGGCCACCCAACTCCTGAAAATATTATGCAGGGAGAACATCATTACAAATTAAGAACGGTGGATTGGCCATATCTCTTATTACTTATTCCTCTTTTTTTCATTGGGCTATTTATTGGTTATGAAATAAGGATGAAAGGAAACACAATTCAACTTTATCGGAAAAAGGAGGACAGTAAAACTTCAGATAATGTTAGCTTAACATACACAGATGACAGGAAGTAAGTGTTTCTTGGTGTTTACAAAGCTTTGTCATGTATTAATAACTGTCATTATTATTATGTATGTAAACTTTTATGGTGGTAGTTCAAGGCATACTGTGTTATAATCATTGTGTATAATATAAAATAAGCAAATAACTATAAATGCTCTTGTTACAAAAAATAGAAGTTTTTTTTTTATAGTCTCATGATAACTCAAACATGTTATATTTTGTATGTAAATATATAATATACATGATGATTGTAGACTACATAAAAGCATGTTGTTACAACTGCAAAAAAAAATTAAATTTTGTTATGGTGGTAGTTCAAAGCATATTGTGTATGTAATGATGTAAGTTATATTGTGTATGTAAAGTAATAATAATAAGTGTTTCTTGGTGTTTACAAACCTTTGTCATGTATTATTAACTGTATTATTCTTATGTATTAACAAAATGTTGTTACAATTACATATATTTTATGGTTGGTAGTTCAGAGCATACTGTGTGGGTTCTAATCATTGTCTAATATAAAAAGGACACAGGAACTGTAACTATAATGCTCTTGTTACAAAAAATAGAAGTTTTTTTTTATAGCCATGATAATTCAAACATGCTGTGTTTAGTAGGTGTATATACATCATAATCGTAGACTGTTAAATTAATAAAAAAAGGTAAAAAAAAAGGTAAAAAAAAAAACCAAAACATAAAAGCATGTTGCTACAATTGTAAAAATTAAATTTTCATGTGGTGGTAGTTCAAAGCATATTCTGTGTGTGTAACGATGTAAGTTATATTGTGTATAAAGTAAAGAAATATGCATAGTTATAATTTTGCTTGTGTGTACAATGATGTAATCATGACTATACTTCGTATAACAAATTATTCAGTTATTAAAAAAAAGTAAAATCTATTAATTATAAGCACACTATTAAACTATTGTACTTGTATTAACTCTATAAGTAATAAGACTTGTAAATAAATCTTGTGTGTTAAATTGTTTTAAATATTGTACATAAAATAAAAAAAATGGTGATTGGTTGTCAAACCTGTGTGGTTTTTTTTTCCTTTTCTAAGACAAAGAATATTATTACTTTTATAGTACTCAATCTCTCTCTCTCTGTGATCAAACACGCATAACAGGAAGGAAAAAAGATCTTCGAAAATGACCAGACGGACGACATCAAAAACACAAACGAAACATAACAAAGGCAAAACAAGATCTTCGAAACTGAACGAACGACGCCAAACAGAACATAATACCACCTAAAAAAAAAACAAAAAAAAAAACAACTCACTGTTCACAATCCATGATGACAACTGGGCGGGCTCTCAGAGAAACTGTGCTGTACATTTGGTTGCAGAAGACTACAGACATACATCATTCAGACACTACATGAACCTAAAACAAAAATACACACATATCTAAAACATATATCTTTGTGCATTTGTAATAATGATCTGAGAAAAACTTTCAACCTTTTAAGGTTTTCACATTTACAAGAGTAGGTCACACCAGGGAACATTATGTAGGCAAACTAAAATTTGAAACTTACTAATAATTACTAGGTCTAAATGATTAAAATATTCACATTTACTAAATAATTTCTAGATCCTACATCTCCAAGGTTCATCAAACTAGTACATTTTATTCTCTTGTCTAAAAGTGATTACAAACAACAACAAAAACTTCTCTATTATTATTATAATTTCTTCATGTCTGTGAATGTGGGAAGATCCATCAATGAATGAAAAAAAGGCCTCCAATGGTCAACAGCTGTGCTCACTAGGAAGAAAAAAACAGAAACAGTTGACAGCTGAACACAAAAAAAAACAATACACACAAACACACACATGAAAAACAGTCAGTCTTGTAAATATTGATCAAAAGTGATATTTGAATGGAAAGTCAAATGCTGTGCTCAGAAGGAAGTTCCACACTACACATCAGAACACAAATCAATTTGCAATCAATGTTAGCTTTGTTATTACCACCCTTTTCAAAACAGACTATATAAATTTTAAAATATATTTCCCTTTCTAACAAAATGCAAAGTAACAAACCTATATTCTATCAGTTTTATTAAAATAAAAATACATTTTCAAAATTTTCACCACCAACCTTCTACCTTCCTATGTCAAATTGAAAGTGATATTTTCCCCCTCTACTCCCAGTTCATTTATATATAATGCAAATACATTGTGTATTTTCTTGTATAAACAATCCAATTGTCCAAAAGCACAACAAAAAAAACAATGTCAATTTGTTTGTCTATAACAAACACAAAAGAAAAAAAACAATTACACCTACATATAAAGCAAATTGTTTTCATTAAGATAATTACACACAAAACTATTATTATGGTTAGAATGGGTGAAACAATACAAATAGATGCTAAGGAATATAAAAAACAAGCATAGAAATTTTCATCTTTCACCAATGTATCAAAACAAAGACATCTAAGACAAACATTTTATATAACAAAAATGAAAATATAAAAAAAAATATATTTAATTATGAGGCAGATGTATCTAGTATTTACATTATAACTATTATCTTTTATATACATTCCACAAACATACATTATAAAGCAGCCACTTACCAAACACATGCATGTGATGTATTCCTTAGGATTCTGCACTGTATCCATTCCAGTTATGCTGACACAAAATTTACAATTTCTTACGAATAAACTAAACAGATGTAAATAAGAAGAGGAGAAATTGATTTTTTTTTCTCAATTCCACACTGATATTGATTCAATTACCTCTTCAAATGCGTACTGAACAAGACTGAAAGGTCATACCATTAACTATGTCTACAAGATTGATTTTCTCTTTCTTTCTTTTTCAATCGATAGATGACATTTGGATGTAAAAAAATTACATCTTGATTAATATATATAGAATAAATGGAACAAATACACAACAAAAAAAAGTTTTCAAATTATAGAACCAGAACTGAATTATTTTATTTTTTTCTGGTGAGAATAATTGGTAGCCAATGATAACTGGTAACAGGGCAGCATTTAAAGCATTATACAAAGAATTGTAAACTCACCATCTCTGTCTTCATATTTATTTCAAACTACAAACAGTCCACCATCTTTCTACAAACTAAATGGCTACATATTTTACAAAGAATTAAACCCTCCATCTTCGTCGACCAAATACCTTTGCAAATATATTATATTTTATTTAATATCCATCTCTGCACTGCTAGTTCACGATACCCTTTCCAAAGACAGTAAACAATGAAATATTTTAAACTAAACAAGCGAGTTCCGGAATTCGAGTGCGCATGCTCGAGGCGGGGGGATTTTCTCAAACGTTTAATAACAAACGAGTTTCTATCGAAATATATATTTTATATTAAAAAGCATCCCACGATCTTTCCACAAACTAACTGGCTACATATTTTACAAATATATAAACCCTCCATCTTCGTCGACCAAATACCTTTGCAAATATATTATATTTTATTTAATATCCATCTCTGCACTGCTAGTTCACGATACCCATCCGAAGATTGTAAACAATGAAATATTTTAAACTAAACAAGCGAGTTCCGGGATTCGAGTGCGCATGCTCGAGGCGGGGGGATTTTCTCAAACGTTTAATAACAAATGAGTTTCTATCGAAATATATATTTTATATTAAAAAGCATCCCACGATCTTTCCACAAACTAACTGGCTACATATTTTACAAATATATAAACCCACCATCTTCGTCGACCAAATACCTTTGCAAATATATTATATTTTATTTAATATCCATCTCTGCACTGCTAGTTCACGATACCCTTCCAAAGACAGTAAACAATGAAATATTTTAAACTATGCATATTCGAGTGCGCATGCTCGAGGCGGGGGGATTTTCTCAAACGTTTAATAACAAACGAGTTTCTATCGAAATATATATTTTATAATAAAAAGCATCCCACGATCTTTTTGCAAACTAACTGGCTACATATTTTACAAAGAATTAAACCCACCATCTTCGTCGACCAAATACCTTTGCAAATATATAATATTTTATTTAATATCCATCTACATTGCTAGTTCACGATACCCTTCCAAAGAGTAAACAAATATGAAAATATTTCAAACTGTAAACAGTCCATGATCTTTCTACAAACTAACTGGCTACGAATTAAACAAAGAACGTACCCACCGTCGTTTCCAAATACCTTTGCAAATATATTATATTTTATTTAATATCCATCTCTGCACTGCTAGTTCACGATACCCTTTCCAAAGACAGTAAACAATGAAATATTTTAAACTAAACAAGCGAGTTCCGGGATTCGAGTGCGCATGCTCGAGCCGGGGGATTTTCTCAAAAGTTCAATAACAAACGAGTTTCTATCGAAATATATATTTTATATTAAAAAGCATCTCACGATCTTTTTGCAAACTAACTGGCTACATATTTTACAAAGATTTAAAACCCAAAGAACGTAGTTTCCAAATAAAATATATTTTATTTAATATCTATCTTCATTGGTCTAGTAACCGTTTACATCTTCATTGGTCTGGTAACCTTTTACACCCAGTATTCAAAGATTTTAAATATTTTTGTCAATTTTTTTCCATTATTCCCCAGTTTATAATACAAATATATGTATCCCAGCAAGCATGATCATATGGGGCCTATGTGGGCTATAGGCGGGCAAATAGCAATATGGGTCCTATAAAGGATATATATGGGCACAGAATGCCCAAAGGGGGCCCATATTGGTCCCATTTATATGAAAAAACTTAATGTTCCCTAAATAGTACAAAATAAGGAAAATAAAACAGATTTAATAATAGATTCATTTGGCATCATGTTGATTTGGACTTCGTAAAGAGTGGTAAACAAAACATTTATTATCACAATGTTTAATATGGGCCCCAGAATGGACTTTTATGGATGATTTACTGGTATAAGGGTCCCAGATAGGTCCCATATATAAATCCTAGAGGAAAAATGTAAATATATATAACAAGTGTTCTTTATTAACTTCTCATCTGATTTTGAATAAAAAAAATCCAAAAATAAAAAAGATCCTATTTGAGAAAAACAACTCGCCACAAAAGCTTTTTAAATAAAAGTGTACACGCATATTGGTTGGACCTGTGAAGGTAAAAAATGGGTATAATATTCTCACAAGGGACCCTCATTATTATCACATACAATAGCCATTTTATAGCTCTGTAAATGTATTGTCAAGTTTTTGTAAAAAATGTATTACTTAATGTACCACAAACACCTTTTTCATGTATAAGAGTACAGAAATCCTAAGTCTACAGTTGTGGAAATTCTGTAAAATTTTAGTTTCTCTTAGTTTAACTCAAGGGGTCATTAATAGGTCCAACCCCCTATATCATGCAGTACAGATATGTTTATCTTTTCACACAGATAGTATTTTGAGGCAGTGCTAGGAAAATGGGAAAACACCCCATGGTGTGAAACAGGGTAGCCTTTCGTCACTAGGATACAAATTACAGTACAATTTAAAGATTATAAATATGTGTGAGAAATCTATGAAATTTGTAAAAATTGTGTAAATAAGGCTAAAATAATAAACTATGATATTTTTGGTGGGGATTCATAATGAAAAAAATCTTTATTAATCAAATAATGCATGTGCTTAATTATATCAGTTAACTGAGGATTTCATCATGTGTTTTACTTGTGTCTTGACAAGGCTATGTAGCTGTTTTAGCTTGGGCCATCTGGAAAAAGGGTTTGGGTGAATTATTAAGTGATGAGTTTCTGATACACATTTCTGTATTCTGTATAAGACAAGCTTAGACACAAATGTGGTACATCATAAGATTTTGAACTTGAAATGATTTGAATTACATTCTGGAAATTGGATAATAGTATAGTATGAATCAAGATTGTATTGTGCATTATTTACAAAGGCTTCATGAAAGTGTATTAAAATATTAGACAGAATATGTGGGCAAAGTGTGAAGGAAATTGCGGACTGTTCACACAGATCAACTCATTTTTGAGCTTCTATTACATGCGAGCTGAACAACAAATGGACCTTGTGTTGGTAGTGCACATTTAAAAACTGAGCCGGTCCATACATCTGAACCTATATGTAGGACCAATAAGAACCTGGATGCAGTTTACCATATAGTGCCCTTGTCAGACCCACATATAACCCATATACAGAGCCCATACTGGTCCCATCACCAAACCATTTGCAAAAACCATCTGGGCCCCATGTTCAAATTACAAGTTGGGCCCATGTGGGACCCATTTATTTCACAATAAAGGCCCCATATGGGGCCCATATATGACCCTTATTGATAAACCATATTGGTCCCATCAGAAAACCGTTTGCAAAAACTGACTGGGGCCCATATAAGAACCCATTTGGGACCCTTGTTGGTCTCATATATAGTGCTGGCTGGGATATTAGTTTGAGCAAATACATGTATATGGATTTGGGCTATGACCAATGGACAAAACAACCCAGAAAGGCAATACTATGAATTTATTGGATAAAATATTTGAAATTAAAGATGAATAAGTTATTCAGGAGAACAAGAGATTGGATACAACACCGGCTTCTAAGATTTGTATGGATGGTGATATTACAATGGTTCTTCTAGAAAGGCAATACCATTACAACCGTGGATTTATTGGATGCAATATTTGACATTGAGGATGAACAAGTTATTCAGGAGAACAGGAGATCGGATGCAGCACCGGCTTGTAAGATTTGTATGGATGGTGACATTACAATGGTTCTCCTACCTTGTCGCCATCTGTTGTGTTGTGAGAGGTGTGCAGAACAACTAAAGAAATGTCCGTGGTGCCGTAGTACAATACTAGGAACTCTTAAAACTTTTTTCACTGTTTAATTCCTGGACATAACCTTTTTAAAAATCATTCCTGAACATATTCAACCTCACAGTACTAACTTGCCTGGTTTCAGGGTAATTTGGTTAAATGAAGGGTTAACTTTTGCCTCATTTTTTAGGTGAGGGTAAAAGTTCATTGAGGGTTAAAGTAAGGCCGTACAATGAGGCAAATGTTAAGCCTTCATATACTACTACCATTCGCCAATTTTGTTTTCAATTGTATCATAACTTTATGACATTGGTTTACCACCCAAGCATAAAAACAATTGACAACCATTGATGTTTAACCAAACCTGCACTCATCACATGATAGTGTTTTTTACCCATATTAAGGATGAACTTAACACTGTTGAATAGTAATTACCTATTTAACACATGCAAGAGCGAACTTGAGTCCTGTGACCATATGCCAACAATATAAGATGTAACTAAACATGTAATAATGGCCCACATACATATGGACTATATATATCAGGACAGATCCCAAAGAGCAACACTAAGATGTGGATCCACTATCAGGCACTCAGTACCTAACCTTCTTAAGTCCTTAAGAGGCAATGGGTTTGAATGCAATATGAAGACTTGCCTGTATAAACCTCTTTTATATATTATTATATATGTTTTAAAAAATCTTAAAATGATATATAGCCGGACACATGTACTCACATTAACCCATCTTTACCAAAAGACCATTTTTGCTAAAATTTACAATTGCACCGGTGCACTGCACCTGTTTAGAGTACCTCAGGGAGGAGTTGCTCCTTAAAAATCCAGCCTCTGATGATAAAGTCCATCCATGACTTTTGAAACACAATCTATAACCTTATAAATATTGTGTAAGGCATATCATCGTATATTTACAGTGTGAACAAACATTAGTGTCTTAACACTTCAGAATTAGTGTCTTTTAAGACTTCTATATGTGGTAAAAATCACAAAATGGCCAATAGTGAAAGATATTGGACACTTTTAATAAAAGAAAAACTCTCAGGTGTAATTTAAAGTACTATAATGTATGTCCTTTGAATGCTGACACACAATACTAAAGGTAATATTAAGAACAAAGAGAAGTAATTCTCAAGCACCTTTTTGTCCTGTTTTCAGTGCAGACACTTTTTGCCATGCATCAAAAACTGAAGAATTGAGTATGCTAAGGCCACCTTAAGTTACACTTTTATAAACGTTGAGACAACAACAAAGAAACAGACGTTGTTATTTTGAAATCTCAGGTGTAAAAATGTTGCACATTAAGTCCATACATTTAAAAGAAACAAAATTGAAACTTACAGAAATTTTAGCCACTTTACAACATACAATTACTGGAATTAAGGAACATATTTTGAGAAAAGAAAAACGTGTTTATAGCCAACTGTGTAAAGTACTGATCCACACATACACACTACACTCTGTGTGCTTCAAATGGCCAGGGTGTGACGCCCAGTGAACCATGATCAATAATCTAGGCTAAGTACCGTGAGGCCTGTCTTCTTGGCTGCCTCTTCATCCACGGGAGATTAATAGAATTCTACATTGTTTCAGAGTAACCTGTTTAAATCGTGCCCCAGAATAATTTTGTTGGTGTAAAGATAATCAATTTTTTATTGTATTAAATCTGCATATGTGTGTCAATTTCAATGAAGACTACCTTCCCCAAAATGAAAATAATGTTTTGTGGACTATAATTTATGCAGACTTTTTTGTTTCAATGTTGGTGCAAAGGGGTCAACATTAAAGTAAAAGTTACGAGGTTAAACCTTTGTTATGCACTGAAAAATAGATGTTATGTGGGTGTTCCACCACACGACTAAGGCTCCTGATTAAGGGTTTTGGGGGGTCGGTTTGAAATATTTGCTTAGTCCCAGACCTTCTGTAAGGGTCGGTTGTTGTCGGTTGGGGCCGTGGGAAAAATCAAACATGTTTGATATTTCTCACAACTACAACCGATTCATATTTCCCGCGGTCACAAAATGTCCAGTCCCAGGCATCCTCAGGCCTCCTCAGACTCAATTTTACACAGTCGTGTGTTGTCCCAGGCCGCCTGCGACCCTTAGTCCCAGACCTCCGTAGCTTAGTCCCAGGAGGCCAGTTGTTAATCCCAGACTCAAATGTAATGCATATGAATTTCATGCGTGTGAAAGTGGGTCGGTTGCATTAGTCCCCGGAAGCCTCAGACCATCTGCGGTGTCCTGGGACCCAAAAATCAAGGTCTGGGACTAAGCCCCGACTAAGGGTAACCGACCCTAACCGATCCAAACCAGCCTCCCCAGGACACCTGGGACAGCACAAATTTAGTCTGCGACGGTCTGAGTACGCCCCAGGCGGCCTGGGACTAACAACCGATTAAGAACCGACTGTTTTCCGCGAGTCGGAAATTAAAACGAGGCAATGAGCAGGTCTGGGACTATATAAGCGACCGTGCACACTTTGTCATTGTTACTGACTGTTTGGCTACTGAGAGACGTGTGTCACTGATTTGTAGGGGTTTTCAATTTTTATTTTATGTATATTATACTTGAGCTTAAGGCAAATTTCACAGTTAGGAGACACATTTTACTATTTTTTTATTATTTTATCGACTGGATCATGAGAAAAGAGAAAGGAGGGAAGAGAGGAAGGAAAAAGATGGATGAGAGGGAGAAGGAAAGTCAAGTAGAGGAGAGGAGTGAAGTTATTACAGAAGAAGGAACTGAGAGGAGAGAGGAGGAGATTGAGGAAGGTCCAGCTATTGGGGAAGCTGTGGCAGAAGAAGAAGAGAGGTGTGAAGAAGATCCGGAGTGCCATTCTTCAGCCAAGAGAGCCAGGGTGTGTGCCACTTTTACAGACAGTGAGGAAGTTTCCATTGTGGAATTTGTAAAGCTGCACCCAGAACTGTATGACAAGGAACATTCACGTTTCCACAACAGGACCAGAAGAGAGGCTCTCTGGACAGAAATATCTGCAGAACTAAAGCTCCAGCCCTTTGATGTGAGACGTTGGTTCGAGTCCCAGCGAACCCGTTATGGAAAGCTGTCTAAGCTCCAATCTGGCCAAGCCCCGAGGGAGATGACCAAGAGACAGTCCTGGGTCTACAAACAGATGGGTTTTCTTAAAACCCACATCAGAAGAAAGGGGGCCAACAGAAGTTCAGGTTTTGAGGCCAGTCCAAATACCAGCAGGCAGCACAAATCACGTGGGTCAACTACTGACACAGAACACCTCGAGTCCAGTGTCCTGAGGGAGAGGAGTCAGTCCATCATTACATCAACACCCGTTTCAACTACAGACTCCAAGATTCTCGAACACTTTGAGCAGATGAGGACACTTATCTCAGGTTTTCTGCATCAGAAGTCAGACAGGCAGCACTTCTTTGACTACGTGGCATCAGAGGCGGAAAAGATGACTCAAGAAGAATTTGAAGAATTAAAGGGCAAGATATTTAGAGACATCGAAACTATTAAGAGCAACCGTAGACATCAGCCATTGCCCAGAAGGTCAGCCACTGTTACCACGGAGTCCCAGAGGGTCGGCCTACTGCCAACAACCACTCCACAGGCGTCTAGTTCCACTCAAGCAGCAGCTAGCAGCAGTTTTGTGTACTATACACCAAGCCCCATTGGTTTCAGCAACCCAACATCTGTCCTAACTGTACAGGACGAAGGGAGCAGACACAATCTGAGTGGACTATTAAGCCAGCTACCAGATCTGACATCAACACAGATCGTCGAGCAGCCTCAGCAGCAGCAACAACCGCAGCTCTTTACTATCACCACTTCAGCACCGCCTCAACAGCAGCAGCAGCCTCCTCAGTAGCCATCCAGTCAGGGCGGGTCTTTGACCTGCCAGGCCCTTTTCAGGTCCACCAAATCTTCCAAAAACAATTATTTAGCTGCATGTTATTCCAATTCCCCTCCCAAAACAAAAAAGTTCAGTACAAATACTTATCACAAGAAAAAAAAATTCACCCACACCACCCCAAACATGAAATAAATAACCCATGGTACCACATATAACAAAAAGGCCACATAAAAAAAATTTAAAATAACTCCCAATATGGCCATTAATCAGCCCATTTTTAGATAAAAATCCATGGGATAGTTTAAAATCTGTAATTGAAAAGTCCAACACTTACACCTTCCCTAGAGTTAAAAGGCATTATTACATACTTACCAACCCACAAATAGACAAACCCAATACCAAACATAACCCCCAAATAACAAACCCAGTACCAAACCTAACACCCAACTACAAAAAAAAACCCAACCCCAGTAACCACCAACCAAGAAACACACAAATCCAAAAGTAAACAGAACCCATGTCAACGAACTGACAAACTATTTTGCAAACACAATCCCCCATTATTGAAAACAAAACTAGTTCCATGGTTATATTTTCCACATGTTTGTGATTAGAAGTGAAGATTTAAAATTGAAGATTTCCATAGAAACATTTCTGCTACAAATAAATTTCCACCCCATGAAAAAAAATTGGTGAAATTAGGATGTGCATTTCAAAATATATAAAAATTTAATTGAGTAAGTTGTGGTTGTCTGTTTGTCTATCTGAAAAAGTTATGTTTGGCATGGGGTTTGTCTGCTTGTCCGTCAGTACAAGTTATGTTTGGCATGGGGTTTATCTGTTTGTCCGTCTGTACAAGTTATGTTTGGCATGGGGTTTGTCCGTCTGTAGCAAGCATAGCTGATTAATTGTTTTTGGAATATTTGGTAGTCCTGAAAAGGACTGTTTGTTAGTCCTGAAAAGGACTGTTATAGTTAGTCCTGAAAAGGACTGTTTACTGCAACAGGACTTATATTCTGCCATCTTGCCAGGCCACTGCTCCCTCATTATTGAAGTAGTCCTTCAGGTAATCCCTCTGTCTTTTGGCCTCTCCAGCAGGGTTTCTGTCTTGGCCACCACCAGCAGCACCACCAATCAATCCACAATCACCAGGCACATCATCATCATCATCATCATCCTCCCCAGGCTGCTGACCAGCAGGTTGACCTTGATACTGGCTTCTGAGTATGTTGCGCAGAACCACACAGGTCATGACCACTTCTCTAACTGTTTCTGGGGGTAGTTCAATGGTGGTCCTCATGACTCTAAATCTTGAAACCAGGATGCCAAAAGCATTCTCCACAACTCTCCTGCCCCTTGATATTCTGTAGTTGGCAATCCTTTCCTCTCTGGTTAACATCCTTCTGCCATAGGGTTTCATCAGCCAGGTCTTCAGGACAAACACATCATCTGCCAGGATGAAGTAGGGGACACCTCGACTACCCTGGGTTATAGGTGCTGGGTCAGGGAAGCCTATGCTGCCATCATCAATCTTCCTCTTCAGGTGACAGGTATTAAATATCTGGGCATCTGAGCAAGATCCAGCTGTACCCACATCCACCCATCTCAACTTGTACTGTCCATCAACCAAGGCCAACATTACTATTCAATAGAATCCCTTATAGTTGTGGTACAGGGCTCCAGAGTTCTTGGGTTTCTTCAGGGCCACATGCTTGCCATCAAGGGCTCCCAGGGCATGTGGAACATTCCACCTGATCCTGAATTCTGTTTCCAGTTCTTTCCACTCATCTGGAGTAGTAGGACATCTGAGGTACTCTCTGGTGAACTCATCCTGGATGGCCCTGCAGACCTCTGGTAGAAACTTGGAAATGGTGGATCTGCCAACCCTGAACTGACAGGATAATGATGTGTAGGACTCTCCAGTGGCCAGATATCTGATGGTGAGGGCTAACTTCTCCCCAACACTGATAGGAGCTCTGTAGTTGGTGGCCTGCCTGGCTAGACGTGGTTCCAGTCTGGTCTTCATCATTTCAAAGAATTTTGGGGTCATCCTCATGTAGTTGGTGAATCCTGGAATGTCTGTGGCATATAGATCAGCCATAATGTTGTGATAGGCCCCCCTCTCCTCTCTCTGCAGTAGCCATGGCCTGACCCACATGTTGTGCCTTCTTCTAGGTCGCTGTATGGGTGCTGGTGGTGCTGGTGGTGGTGGTGGTTGCTGTGCTTGATGTAAAAAATGGAAATACAAGATTATTTGTAACTGAATAAAAACCAAAAAAGCCCTAAGTTGTTGTTGAATCTGTCTTCCATTAAAAGGTGGCATCCTGCTGTGTTCCTAGAAAAGCAATGATGATTAGATGTAAAAGTTACTTCCAATGGCCTTCAAATTCAGTGTATCAGCTGAAATAAAGCTTATAAGCTGATGTACATTTCAAGTGGGATAAAGTGGCTATAGCACAAGGAAATGGAGCTGAGCAGTTTCTAATATAGAATGTAGACACGGTAAGAAAGAGTTATGCTTATACTCAATTTTTTGGTTTCAGAATTTTAATGTAATTTCGGGAAAGAAATTTTTTCAAAACCATTACTGCAGTACATACACAATAAGTAACTCAATTTTAGAAAAATTCTTTTGAGATGGGCAATTTTTTTATCAGAAATAAATAAAATAATAATATATATACAAAATATACATATATATTGTATACAGTATATATGTATATATGCTTTAAAGATAATATGACCGAACTAGCCATTTTAGAGGGAAAATTTATATTTGAAAAGTATTACAGTAGTATACATGGCTTTCCTTCAACTCCCACGACTACAAATGATAAATTGGTAATACAATCTCTTCAGTGTGATGAAAGTGTTAATTTGTTAAACTCAATCATTTGATACTGTTATAACTGATGAATTATTTTTTACTTTGAGTGAACACCTTACTCAAATTATTTTACAGAGCCATAAAACAGAAACATTTTATGGGAGTTATTAAGGATAAGTGACTGAAGCAAGCATCAACTATGACTTACGCTCACAGGTAATTATATTAGTATTCACAGTGAATTATTTTTCATGATTTGATAATAAATATTTTTGTAAGCTTACACTTTAGTTCATTAGTTCACTTGTTAAATTTAATATTTCAAATTTGCAAACCTCTGCATGCATAAAAAATAAGGATGAGATGTTCTTTTGAGTTTAGACTTACAGTATCCTTGCCACAGGTGTTAATATGTATAGTACAGACACAACTGTTTGATGGCATTATGACTATTTTTCATAATGTTCACATATATTCATGTAGCTAAGCTAGCTGAGGAGAATATACATCTTGCAATGGGCCTCAGTGTGTCATTCATCTAGTTATTCTTTGATAAGGGGTGAATTCAATGGGGCAAATCATAGTCAACTGTTCAGTTACATGTACTTGTTGTTATCTCATTTTTTTTGCCTAATGAGAAAGTGCTTTAAAATGTTAGTGAAATTTACTAATACAGAAAAGCTTTGTCAATTTTCAAATTTTTGGTATGAAATGTCTGGAAATGAAAAGTCCTTGTATGAAACGTCCGTATGTGAAATGTCTATACCCATAATTTTTTAGCCCTTCCAGCAGATCAAAGACATTGGAATCAAGTAAAGCAATTGAATTCAGTTTTTTCTGATTGATAACTCCAGTATTGCTTTGCAAAAGAAAGAGAAATTGTTTTTGCATAGCATCCGAATGAGCAATAATGATTTTTCTCTGCAAATATTTCCAAGGTGTCATTCAGACAAGAAAGGCCTCAGATAGTGTGTATTATGGCAAAAATGGTTCATGTTTGCATTATAGTAGGCCAGGCTAGACTTACGGGACAACCTTATTAATTTCTGTGTTTTGTTAAAACAAATGTCTTATTATCGTACTTATGTTAGCACTTAATTGGCAAGTTGCATAATAAGTGTATACCACATGACCAATAAAATGTTTTTATAATAAATTATATTGTAACCCAAACGCTTTCACATATATTTACAGATTGCTTTCTTGTGTGACTATAGATGAGAGTTGAAACAGATGATCAGGACTTTTGTTCTTGCGGTTCTTTATCCTACCCAATAAATCAGCACATTAATGAAGGAAACAATTCAAACTCTCTCCAATAAGGATTGCTGATATAACGCTATGATTTGAAGCCAAGAACACTTCAAATGCAATATCTGCATCAGAAAATAATGATACAGTGACTTTTAAATATATTTCTACATTACATTTCCAGTTGTTGTAAGCAGCTGACTGACTCAGTTTAGTTAACATTTTCTTTTCAATTTAAAATAACTAACATTTGTTTTTGGACTTTATTTAGAATTCACCATAAGTGAACACTAAATTACTGTGAATAGAAATGCTTGTGGCAAAGGACATAGTATTGTTAGATTTGGTAAATATGTGGATGTAATGAAATAAATTATCTAAAATCAGGAAATATAGTTGATAATATTACAGTCTTGAAGATAATATGGTGCTGAAAAGTTATGTGGCTTCGAAAAACTCAGCCTATAGGTATAATTGGACAGCACCGGGAATATCTGGGAAATTGCCATTTTAAAAGTATGAGAAGATTTGTTAAAAATCCATGTTTGGGTTGGACTTGAAAAATTCCAAGCATAAAAAGCACCAAATGTGTTGCTATGACAAAAGCTGTTTCAAATTATTATGTTGACCCAAACCTAATGATCTACAGCTCATCTTGAGGTAAGCATATCCTTAAATTTTGGTTAAAATCCATGCAAAGGTTTCAACTGTAGAACAATCACAAATTTACGTGGTCATAGTCAGAAAAACTGTCACTTTCTCTAGATCCACTTTGGTTAGGATGTCCTAAAAATTGGTTAAAATCTATGTATGGGTTTAGGCTGTGGAATACCCATAAATTTAAGACTGAAGAATGTTAAAGTGTTGCCATAGCTCTAGTGTAGTGTAGCTCTTGCTAGATATGACCCAAGACCTATTTTTGTTTAAATCCTGTCGGGTTAAACATATCTTGAAGATTTGGCAAAAATCTATTCATGGGTTCAGGCTGTGGAATACCTATAAATTGTAAGACTGAAAAATGTTAAAAGTGTTGCCATAGTAACAGCCTTGGAAGATATGACCCAAGACCTAGTCTTCTTTAAATCCTGTCAGGTTAAACATATCCTGAAAATTTGGCAAAAATCTATTCATAGGTTCAAGCTGTGGAATACCTATAAATTTTAAAACTGAAAAATGTTAAAAGTTTTGCCATAGTAACAGCCTTGGTAGATATGATCCAAGACCTAGTCTTCTTTAAATCCTGTCAGGTTAAATATATCCTGAAATTTTAGTACAAATCAGTGCATGGATTAAGGCTGTACAACACCCATAAACTTTAAGACTGAAAATTTTAAGTGTTGCCATGGCAACAGCCATTGTCACATATGCCCCAACACCTAATCATCTCCAGATCCTATTAGGTTAAATTCATCCTGAAAAGTTATCGTACACTGTAAACAAAGAGCTTGGAGGGAGTTGATAAGGTAAACATAAAATGTAAACAAAATATTAGTTCCGTGACATACAAGAGTGACACCTAGTGAATGGGATATGCAACTGAAAACAGGTGCTTGCAGCATGTCCACTGACCCTTAATGAGTTTTTTGTAAATGTTGCCGCCGTCTCCCAGTGGGTTATACAGGTCGCCAGACGAGGGACTTACAGTGAACGTGAGCATGGAAACGCCTAACTAAAATCTTGATCAGTTTATTAACTACAGTGGTCCTACCATGGATGAAGCGGTTCACAATCCCCCAAACATCAGAACATCAACAGAATCGGTCACTGACCATACAAAACACCTACAAATAATCAGATTCAAAGTAAGAAATCTGATATGGGACCACAATAATGATTAAACAACATACTTGAAAGTTACAGACTAAAATAGGTATCACCATTATTGGTATCACAGAATTCATAAAACAATGCTAATCTCCAACAGTAATGCATTAACGACAACTACAAAGCTCATCCCAATAATGTAAAGTATTCAAGATAATTATTACAGTTTACAACAGATATGGTAATTAACTGAATCAAAGATAGATACAAGTTCAACAAATTCATTGAGAAGGAATTTCAAGAGTTTCACTAAAAACAATAAGCAAGTTACCAAGCACTAACTAATGTAAACAAACATAATAACTACTGACCAGTTACAATACCATTCATACAATTGTAACACTAACCTGTAATATCACCAACACAACCAACAACTCTCACACAAAGTTCTTCCCAAAACCCAACTACTGCAACAGCATGTTTACCCTTTAAAACCAACTTTAAAACTGAACAAAATGTCCATTTTTGTAACACACAAGCTGGCGGAAGTAAAATTCTTTTATTTCTAACCACTTATATAAAATAATTATCGATGAGTTCTAAAACCCAGCCGCAATCGCGGTGACATACTTCCCTGTGTGAGGAAAATGTCTCCTGACATTTACAAACTTGACATCACAAACAGACATCATTCCCTTTCCATCATCCTACACAATGTGAGAAAATATAATTTCCTCCCCTAACAGAAACTTTCTCAGTTGTCTTTCAAGAACAAAAAAAAACAAAAACAAATACACAAACCAAAAAGGTTACAATTAAAATAACTTTACAAATGCCTTCAGAAATTTAACTTTCTGAATTGCATCTCTATGCATCTGGGTTTCTTTCACAGTTTCTGAGTTTGTTGTTTGTGCAAATTCGTATGCAAAATCTGCTCTTAAATGTGCTTTCGACTTTATCCTAGTAGACCTTCTAGGAGCAGGTGTGATAGGCTTTTCAGCTTCACTCTCTGTTTCATATGTCTCAGCTTGCACAGCTCTTTTAAGAACAGTTCCACTGTCCATTTCCTCCCCACAGAAAGGATGGTGTGGTTACTTTCTAAACCAGACTGGCTTTCGGAAAGCTCACTATCACTTTCTTCACCCAGAACAGAATTATTAGTCACAGAGTTAGTCAACTCTTGTGTACCCTGTTCCAGAACACCGGAAGAATCTTCCAGGACAACCTGTTCAACTGTTTTGTTTACAGAATGCTCCTTCTCTGAAATAGGAATAGTCTCAGCCATTCGACCAGCAACTTGTGTTCCAGGCCTAGTTTTACGAGGTGTGGGTACTGGTGCCCGGCGAGGCTTAATAGTAAAACTAATCGCACTAATCACATCTGAAACACTGATAACATCTGCCAAACCCTTATTCTCCTCAGCTATCACTGCTGGGGTGGTCTCTACATTGGCGGTATCTGCTTTTGGTATTTTGACTGGAAGACATGGGATTAGCAACAAAAGGTTTCTGTGTAGAACCGAAACTCAACTCCTACCAATCTCTGGTTTCACTTCATACACAGGGATGTCAGGGTTAGATTGAGAAACAACAAAATAAACTTGCTCACTCCGTTTGTCAGAAATCTTGTTTGTTCCTTTTAACCCTACATTGCGAACCAGAACCCTGTCTCCAATCTCTAGGAAAGTACCTCGGATACGCCTGTTGTACAACCTTTTCTGTTCAGCTTGAGTATTTCTTGAGTTAACCTCAGCCAACTCATAAGCTTTCTTAAGCTGAGTACGCAAGTTGGATATGTAACAATATGGTGTTGTGTGTTTCAACTGACTCCCTTACTAAAGCAAGATCCACAGCTATGCGTGGGTGATGACCAAACATCAAATAGTAAGGTGAAAATCCGGTACTATCATGTTTATCAAGTACAATTGTACGCATGTGCAAGTGACCCAATATGACTTTTCCAGTCCAATTTCTTATCAGGGTCCAGCGTACCCAGCATGTTGAGGAAAGTAGAGAGGAAGCGCTCTGCAATCCCATTACCCATTGGGTGGTAAGCAGTTGTTCTACTCTTATGCACTCCTGCTAAATGGTAAAGCTGCTGCATGGTTTTACTTTCAAAATTCCTACCCTGGTCACTATGTAACTGATGTGGGAAACCATAATGCACAAAGAATTTGTCAAACAACACTTTGTTGTGCTTGCTGTCTGGTTCCGGGTCGGATACGCTTGAGCGTACTTTGTGAAATGATCTGTGACCACTAACACATTTTCAATTCCACCCTTGGAAGGTCCAGGTTTCAGGAAGTCGATACACACCAACTCCATCGGCTGAGTAGTTCGTGTATTGACAAGTGGAGCATGCAGAGAATGATAGTCTTTCCGTCGTATGCATCTGTCACACTGGGCAATGTAGTCGACAACTGACTTTTGCATGCCAACCCAGTAAAACATTTCTCTCAGTAGCTCTAAAGATCTATCTCATCCGAGATGACCCATATGGTTGTGCACATAATCCAGAGCCACCTTATGGTATTTACAAGGTAAAACCAATTGTCACTGCTTCAGATTTGAGCAAAGTCTGCCATGCATTAGTTTACCACTAATAAGTGAAAGATGTTTTCTTTCCTGCCACAAGGACTTCACTTGTGGGGACAGCTCAGACTCTCTGAGTTTATTTTCAAGCCTAAGTTTGACAGACTTGATCACAGGATCTTGATCCTGTTCCTGTACCCAATCAATAACCTGATCCAAGGTGTGGATTTTTTGATTTTCTAGTTCAACAGGAATTGCCTGTTGACCATAGCAAAAGCTCTCCACTGGAGTGTGGTTATCCAGGTGAACAGTCATCACCTGGTTCAGCACCTCAATACTGACTTCAGGCCATTGGATATGTGACAATGCATCCACAACAGAATTTGAAGCTCCGGTACAGTACTTCAAAGTGAAGCGATAATTTGCCAGTTGGGCAAAGCAACGGTGTTCTGTGGCATCAAGTTTTGCTGAACTGAGCACGTAGGTCAATGGGTTATTATCTGTGTTCACTGTAAACTCATTACCATAGAGATAGTCGCGAAACTTCTCGGTAATGGCCCATTTGAGTGCCAAAAACTCAAGTTTATGAATGGGGTGGTTTCTCTCAGATTTAGACAAGCCCCGGCTTGCATAAGCAATAACACCTTTCGCCTAATTGTCCTCCTGATGTAAAACTGCACCAATCCCTTCTACTTGTATCTGTGTGTAAAGTAAAGGGTTCAGTGTAATCAGCAAATCCAAGGACAGGAGTGCTGCAACAAGCCTGCTTAAGCATATCAAATGCTTTTTTGTTGTTCTGGTCCCCATTCTAGTGGTGGATACCGAACTTTTGTTTTAGTCTTGGTTTGAGAGTGAACACCTCCCTGTGTTACTAAGTGCAAAGGACGAGCAATCTTGGCAAAATCCTTCACGAATCTCCTATAAAAGCTCGTAAAGCCAACAAAACGCTGCACAAAACATTCTGAACAGGCCAATCCTTTACACAGGACATTTTATCTGGATCTACTGCGATGCCATCTTCTGAGATGATGTGTCCCAGATACTTTATCTGTTTCTTGAACAGGTGACATTCGGATGGGCTTAACTTCAAGCCAGCAGCCTTCAGTTTTTCCAACACATCCTCCAAACGGAGTATGTGCTCTTCATATGTCCTACTGAAGATAATTATATCATCCAAATAAAGTAACCAGTAGTTCAAATGTAGATTTCTCATGTAATTTTCCATCAAACGTTGAAATGTGGCTGGAGCGTTGGTCAAGCCGAAAGGCATTCGCTCATATTCCCAGAAGCCCAATAGTCCAACTGTAAATGCAGTCTTGCATTTGTCTTCCTTAGCTAATGGGACTTGCCAGTAACCCGATTTTAAATCAAGACAACTAAACCACTTGGATCCTGACAA
Organism: Sabellastarte sp. h YS-2021; assembly: GCA_964017235.1. NCBI lineage: Eukaryota > Metazoa > Annelida > Polychaeta > Sabellida > Sabellidae > Sabellastarte > Sabellastarte sp. h YS-2021. The sequence goes on along the minus strand of OZ024935.1, from coordinate 78,897,105 downwards.
TACATCTAGTGTTAAGTCGATGCGGGGTAAACTGTAGCAATCAGGTACAGTAAGCTGATTAAGATGACGCAGGACTAAACAGAACCTGAGAGCACCATTCGTTTTCCTCACAATAGCCACATTAGAGGCATAAGGGCTTTGGAACCTTCGAATAACTCCCAAGGTTTCCATTTCTTTTATGTGATCACGCACCTCTTCAAACATCATAGGTGGAATCGGTCTTGGTTTTTCCTTGAAAGGTGTATCATCCTTTAACTTGATGTGATGTACAGCTTGACTGGTCAGACAAAGATCAAGATCATGATGCGAAAAGACACTGGGCCACTTCTGCAATAGTCCAAGCACCTCATCCACTTTCTCCTCGGGCAAAGTATCCCTGATGTGCTGGAAATGCTTAAGAAAACTGGCTTCATCACATTCGGATGCTGATGTATCTAAGTCCAAGTTTTGCTGATCCAGAGTAAAAACATCATCAGTGCTGTACAAGTCACATATCATGGCCTTGGCCGGGATAGTAACAGCTTGTTCCAGATGGTTCACCACTTCCGCAGACAACTTAGATGTTGATGCACCTGGCTCAAGATAGTTACCACTTGGGGAGACCACTACACCTTTAGGCAAACTCGTTTCAGATCTGTCCAAGCAAACGGTCATGCGGGAACATACAGCCCTCACATGGGTTTGACCCTTGATGATCATGCGCCCATTAGGGGGTATAGTGGCTGGCTTTGTAGTTTTCAAAAACCCAAGTGAACTTTCACTCTGGCCATTACTTGTTGTTTAGCCAACATATTATGCCAGATAGGATTTTGTACTGCCTGTCCATCTGTCAGAAGTCCAAGAATGTTAGTGCCAAGAAGGACTAGGACTCTATCATGGTACCTGGTGTTCGGAACCACAAGCATGATTACTGACAAGCCAAAGAGGTTAATGTCAACACAGGTAATGTCTACTTCCACATACCCCAGTTATGATAACTTATGCCCTCCTGCACCCTCAACAGTCAGTAAATGCTCCAACGGCTGAAGTTTTAAATCAAGAGATTCACTCAGACTGGCTGACATGGTGCTAACCATGGAACCAGTATCTAATAAGGCTATCACCGGCTGCTCATGAACAGTCAGTGAAACTTCATTGGCTTTACCAACGACTTTATCAACAAAGGAGCATTTTCCTACCAAGTCGGACTGCTCCTGCCTTCCGACTGGTTGGAGTATAAAGGACAGTCTCTCTTGACATTCCCAATTTGGTTACATCCCCGACAAACGCCAAAAATACTGCGTTGTTGTTGGGAATCGCATAATCAAGAATCACTTCATCCGGATTTGCATCCAACTGAAGTTCATTTTCTAAATCTATAACATCAAAGTCAGGCCTTAACTGACTAATATACACCATGTTTTTAAACATGATTTTGGCTATGATCCAAACCCAAAATAAATAATGGTCAAACTGGTTAAAATCAAAGTATCGAATCAAATCAATCAAACAAACTATACAGGTAAGAAAAAAATCAACTGTACGAAACAGTAAACATATCAAATACTAAATGAAGAGTATAAATCCGGAATTGGATTTAGTCACAACTCAGTTACTCAATATCGAAATCTGAATCAAATACGAGAAGTGCTCAGACTGACAAATGACTATGTAACGCAATATGCAATGATCACTCAGTGTAATAATGAAAAATTCAAATCATTCTTTCTAAGTGGACACAATCTCACTAAATACTGCATCAACATACATACACACTGTCATACCAAGAGACGAAATACACAGAACACACAATATCTATAAAATTACCTCTTAAATTCTACACAATATTACATAGTAGTGCTATACCAGATAGCTAGCTGTAAATAATCCAGACAGAAAAAAACTTGTTATTTACCACACTGCTGAAGCAATTATGTAAACTATTAATGGTAAAAATCAATATTTAAGCAGCAGTGATTCATCAATTAACTACAACTGAATAATGCTTACCGTATCAAATCAATAAGTTTTATGAATAACAAAAATAATTCGATTCAACCATCAATCAGAATCAATCAAAGGTGCGGTCATATTTAAGGACACAGTTTCAGATCCACAATATAAGCATTCCAACATATGAAAAATAAATCATAGATGCTAACCGAACAATCAGTTATATCACAGTCGGAAGTACAGAGGAAACTAGTGAAGACAACTGGAGTATGTATTCACCAATCAACCTTGCCAAGGTGAACAAATGTACGAATCATAGACAAATCGGCTCTTTGCCAAATCGGCCCCCGTCAAATCGGCCCCTAAAATAAAAATACCTGGTTGAATCGGCCCCATACCAAATAATTTATGGTCAAAGCGGCCCCTTGTAATATTATATATGGTCAAATCGGTCCCTAGATATAGATAGATGTATTTTTTTCACAACAACCCCTATACATTGGGGTTACTTGTGAGTTTTATGTGAGTTTTGTGAGTTTTATGTTTACTCTGACCTTCTCATAGATTTAAATTATAAAATTTTAAATGATAAAAAATATAATAATAATATGTGAGTTTTGTGAGTACTATGTATCTATTCACTTTACTCTGACTTTCTTATTTTAGATCTAAATTCTAAAATTTTAAATTATAAAAAATTATAATAATAGTAATAATTGTAATTATTTGTATTAAATTGTGGAGATATGAACTTTGATTCTTCATTTATCATGTAATTCAAAGGGATAAATGCATGTCCTCTGCATGGACATCAAAGAAAACAATCAACTTTTAATGTCTAATACTGTTTGTTTAACACTTTAGCCAGTAATCCCTATACTAAACAAATACCAAAGATCACTAAAGTTATAATCCCATCAACAGAGGTTGTGCAGGCAATTGTGAGGTTGTGATTGCAATTTTAATAATTCTAACATAAATAAGTTTTATTGCCCATAGGTTACAAGGAATTGGTTACAGTATATTGATACTTTTCATATGTGTTAATTACACTTTGTCAAACAACACATAAACAATTGACATTACTGTCATAACATTGTCATGCATATTTATCCACCCATTATTTTAATAAGAGCCTGATTACAATTAAATGATGCATTTCCTCTTTAAAAAGGCTTATTATTTCTCCAATTATCATTCAGCTTTGAAAGTCCTAAGAAACATGATATTGTTATAAGGAAAAATGTTATACTTGGTTTTCCTGCTTGTTTTCAAATGGTGGCCGATTTGCCGAGGGCCAATTATTGTTTCAAAGAATACACCCCTTTAGTCAATATTAACATGGACCAGATTATAATTTAACACAATTTCAGTTAAGGCATGTGTTTGTGTTGAAAATGTCCCCTTATGTATCTGTTTGAATAATTCTAAGAAATATCTTTATCTACTCAGTCAAATGCTTTCTGTAGATCTATAAATAAATTACAATTTTAAAAGTTTTTCAACTGGGGGCCGATTCGCCCAGGGCCGAATTTTTAGGGGGCCGATTTGCCCAAGGCTGACTTTTTTAGGGGGCCGATTTGCCAAGGGCCGATTTGGCAAAGGGCCGATTCGTCCAGCTCCCAAATGTACACAACAAAATGGTAAGTATGTATTACGCAATAAAAATGGTAAGTATGTTTTACGCAATAAAAATGTACATGAAGCACCTTGAAACACAATAAAGTAATATGTATCTTACATAAACTTTCATTCACTCAGCATTCATCACCCATTCCTAATCCCAAACTGCTCATTCACTCCCAAGTCTCCTTATCAACCACCAATTAATCACTGTCAATCAGTCCAGGCAAACTGCACTCAATGTCTCTAAGTACAAAATAAAGCAGCAAGGTTAATACATGCAATAATTCAAATACTTGACTAGAAATTAAAGCATTACCAATCCACATGCATTAACTTAATCACACAGTTCTTCGCTTGATTATATACACAAGTAATTCAAATGGATTAAATGATAACTTCACAGCCATAATAATGCCAGCATTACATGTAAATTATGTCTGGAATAATAAAAGAACTACAAACTAATTCACTAAAAATACGCTACCATTAAACTTCAAAAACTCAATAACAACCTAAAATCTCGATTTTACTAATCACAGAATTTTGCTTGTCAAAAGTTCTGGAAAGAAAACAAATTTTGAACAAATAAATTCTGTACTAAATTTTAATCTGACCTTGACATGAAAATCATTCAATCCGAACTATGCAAAAAGTAGCATTTGTAAATCATGCAGTAGAAATTCAAAATTAAATACACATATAAACAAAATAACTGAATACCAATTTGAATTTACGAAATTGTAGTAGTTCCCAACTTAAATACATACAAAAAATAAAAACAACATGTATAACACAAATGAAACACAAACCACAAAGACACGCAAACTACACACTACGTACTGAGAATTTATACTTGAATGATCAGAGTCAGTTCGTATTTTAACTTATCAGGCACAAAGACCTGTTGTTTGAGAAAAAAAAATTACATCCAGTTCTTGACTGAAATAAAAAAATAAACAAATCAGTCTATGGATCATACATTAACCAGTATTTACTTAAATTCACCTGTAGTTAAGTCAGTCAATAACTGTCCAGAAAATTACTCTCTCCATCTCCGTCGCCAATTATATCAAAGGTTTGATTCTAGATGTTACTGAACCAATATCTTAAAATTTAGCTTTACTCTCTGTTGACATACATCTTCCAGGAGAGGTTTGAATGAATTTTCAAACTCGAACAATTAATGATGTCTTTTATGCTCAAATTACCTTCTCAAGACGTTCACAGACGAAACACACTCTTAACTACAGTACTTGCCAACATCAAAGTGGAAGTTCGTTGACCGTGGAAATATGCAGGTGTTGTACACTGGTCTCAAGATCTCACGTTGTGCTACATCTCATTAGGGGCTCCAATGTTGCCGCTGTCTCCCAGTGGGTTATACAGGTCACCAGATGAGGGACTTACAGTGGACGTGAGCATGGAAACACTTAACTAAAATCTTGACATCCCAAAAAACCCAAACATCAGAACATCAACAGAATCGGTCACTGACCATACAAAACACCTACAAATAATCAGATTCAAAGTAAGAAATCTGATATGGGACCACAATTATGATTAAACAACATACTTGAAAGTTACAGACTAAAATAGGTATCACCATTATTGGTATCACAGAATTCATAAAACAATACTAATCTCCAACAGTAATGCATTAACGACAACTACAAAGCTCATCCCGATAATGTAAAGTATTCAAGATAATTATTACAGTTTACAACAGATATGGTAATTAATTGAATCAAAGATAGATACAAGTTCAACAAATTCATTGAGAAGGAATTTCAAGAGTTTACTTAAAACAATAAGCAAGTTACCAAGCATTAACTAATGTAAACAAACATAATAACTACTGACCAGTTACAATACCATTCATACAGTTGTAACACCAAACTGCAATGTCACCAACATAACCAACAACTCTCACACAAAGTTCTTCCCAAAACCCAGCTACTGAAACAGAATATTTACCCTTTAAAACCAAATTTAAAACTGAACAAAATGTCCATTTTTCCTGCAATTGTAACACAGAAGCTGGCGGAAGTAAAATTGTTTTATTTCTAACCACTTATATAAAATAATTATCTACGAGTTCTAAAACCCAGCCGCGATAGCAGTGACATAAACATAGGTCCTGTTTTAGCCAGTGAAATAAATCCACCAGACAGTAAACAGCATATTTATGATTATATGAGGAACAGAAATAATGATTTAATGTTTATCAAAGAAACTTCTTCCAATGAAATAATTAAAATTGTAAATGCATTTAGTAATAAAAGCTTATGTGATATAAATGATATTAGCATGTCTTTAGTGAAAAGGGTATTTGAGTCACTGGTTGAACCATTTGTTTACATTTGTAATCTATCAATCAATACTGGTACTTTTCCAGATAACATGAAAAAAAGCAAAAGTAGTCCCATTACACAAGTCTGGCAGTAAAGATGTCTTCAATAACTACAGACCAGTTTCACTTTTACCACAATTTTCTAAACTCTTAGAGAAATTGTTTAATAATAGATGATATAGTTTTATTGCTAAGTATGATATTTTGTCAAAAAGTCAGTATGGTTTTAGAAGTAATAGATCTACCTTAATGGCATTGGTTGAGTTATTAGAAAAGTTAACAAATAGCATTGATAATAAGAAAATAACTGTTGGGATTTTCATAGACCTTAAAAAAGCTTTTGACACTATTAATCACAAATTACTACTAAGGAAAATGGAATTTTATGGGATCAGGGCATAGCTTAAAATGGGTGGAATCATATTTGGCAAACAGGAAGCAATATGTTTTTATGAATAGTTCAAGGTCAGATCTATTATAAATAAGATGCGGTGTGCCTCAGGGATCAATACTTGGCCTGAAATTCTTTAAACTATATATTAATGATATATGTAATTGTTCTAATATTTTATAGTTTATTTTATTTGCTGATTACACCAACACATTTTTCTCAAGCTCTCAATATGAAGCCTTAAGTACAGTCATAGGAAGTGAACTATCAAATTTGAAAATATGGTTTGCTTTGAAGAAATTATCATTAAATGTATTACAAACAACAAATTAAAAAGTATTTTCCAGTAAAACTGTATATAAAGATATAAACATACTCTTTACCAAGCAATTGATAGAAAGAGTCCACACAACCAAATTTTTGGGTGTAGTTATAGATGATAAACTTTCTTGGTACCATCATATTGCATATGTTTGTAAGATGTTAAACATAAGTTTATCAGTCATTTATAAAGTGAAAAATATACTTAATGTTAATTTCCTGAAACATCTTTATAATGCACTTGTATTACCATATCTATTTTACTGTTGTGAAGTTTGGGGCAATGCTTCTAAATACATGTATATAATAGAAAGAGTGGTAGGTTTACAAAAAAGGCTATTAGAGTAATAAGTAAAAGTGAATACAGGGCACATACCCTTCCTTTATTTAGCAAATACAAACTGTTAAAGTTTAGTAACATAGTTCGGTTCAAGACCTTTTTATTTAAGCACAAAGCCAAAGAAGGTAGTTTACCTGATAATATTCAACTGTCTTTTTTTTCAAATTAAAACCAAGCACTAATGTAATTACTAGGCAAGAGGGAAAGTTTTATGTTGTTTTTGCCAGAACAAAATTGAAATCCAAATGTATTTCCATATATGGTGTAAAATTATGGAATAATCTAAGCAGTGACATCAGTGGAATTAAACATTTTCATAAATTTAAATCAGTACTGAAAAAGTATATAATTGAGTCTTATAATGAGTGAGAAAATGTAATCATATCACTCAACTCAGTTTATTATGGGCAGAAAATGATATATAGATAGATTTTCTTAAATATAATACTATTACATGTTACATTCTGTTCACGTTAAAATTTGTATGGCAGTACAATTTATAAGCTCAGCTTCAGCTGCCTCCTTTTCAATAAGCCAGTATTATTGATTATTATTATCTATAACTATTTTATAAATCTGTAATTATTTTTACTTTAAGTGCTACTGTTTGTAATATCTGTAAAAATCTGCCATTTGATGTTATGCATGGCTGAAATAAACAATTATTTATTTATATAAAATATGAAATGCTTGAGATGCACAGATATATAAAAATACAATTTTTATGCTCTAACATTATGTATGTTAAAAGAAAGAAATTATTTGAGATGCCTTTGTTTTGTCTTTTGGGAAATAAGTTTGAAACTCACCACAGGTTTTCTCCGAAGTGTTCTCCTTCTTAAACAATTAAGGTTTACTATTATTTCACCAAATTGTTAAAACCGCAATGATCAAGTTTATTAATTAGCAGTTAATCTCTATATAATTTCTTCTCAACTAAAATTTAAATTTAGGCAGGTTTTTAAATATTCCTTCGGGGCCACAGTGGCAGAGTGGTAACACTCTCGCCTCCCACCTCTGAGGCCGGGGTTTGGTTCCTGGCATGGCCTCAAGTGAAAAGTTGGTAGTTGCTAGCCGCTGGTCGGCAGTTTACAGTACAGAACCTTGACCAACTGTATGTACTGGTTTCCTCTGCCCTTCCAACACCCATTGTGATATGACCTGTACAGTGTTGAAAGCGACGTAAAACCCCAAATAAATAAATAAATATTCCTTCAAAAATTATCCATAGAAGTGTAAGGTTGGGCTAAAAGTTAGAGATTCAAAAGTGAGAGTTTTGTGAACTGTGTAAAAATGCTGTATATTTATGAAGTACAATCACAGATATAAACACACAGCTACAAGGCTGTGTCAGGGGTAGTGATGGCAGTTTAAAAACATTGGCGTGTGTCTGTGAGGGGGAAACAACATCCAAATCTTGGACATGGCTGGGTACTTATTCCATAGACTGTGTAGAACAGTATTGCAAAACAAACGTGTTGACAAAACATGTCGTGCAATCTTGTAGGTGTGACAGGGATCAGCATGTCAAATGGAAATTCAATAATTTGGTCAAAAGTCCTGGGCAGATATTTCAAAAGTAGAATTGGCTAGGCTTGATTTACAAGCTATTGAGAGTAAATATTTTGACCTTTGTTCATGACACAACAACAACACACAGGCTTTATACCCCTGTCACCACTTCAATTCAAACCAATTAGAGAGTGTCAGAAGGATGTCATGGATCTTGAGTTATGCCTTGACCCTGTAAAGTTACACAAACATGTCAAACCATTTTGGGTGTCTAAACTTTGTAGGTTCCAGAGTACAAGTTAATCACACCATGAACTTAGATCTTGTGGACGAGCTTGCCAAACAATGACATAATTGGCAATTACCTACATTGTTGAGATATGGGTTTCCCATGGATTTCAAAGGCACAGTGTCTGACCTAAATATGTCACTTCAAGCCATAATTCAGCCCTTCAATTTCCAGAGCATGTGTTCTCATATTGGACTGATGAATTGAACCCTAAAGCTATTTATGACCCTTTTGACACAAAACCCTTTGGTGACTACGCACATATCACCATTTATTACAAGGCACAAGCGTGATAGTGAGAAAAGAAGAGTCAGTATTAACCTCTTTCGGCCTGAAAAGGCTAGTGTCAACCATGATCAGTAGTAGCAAGCATCTAGGTACTGCTTTCAAGCAGAACTACCCCTCCATTGATTTTTACAACCTGAAAGACTGTGGAAACTAGGTAGAGGGGCACTTATGCAGAAAATCGACCTCTCACGCATGTTCAGACAACTTAAAATCAATCAGGATGAATATCCCTTGTTATGTCTTGAATGGCAAGAGAAGTTCTACATGGATACATCCTACGTGTTCAGCCAACGTATGAGATCCATGGTATACCAAGTAAAGATTATGACAGTTTCAACACTATGCGTCAACTACTTCATGCCCTGAACATTCCCATCAGCGAGTCCTAGCTTACCCCTCTCACCACAAAATTTAATTGTGTGGGTATAGAAGTGGACTCAGTTAAAGCCACTCTGTCAATTCCTCCAGAAAAACTGACTGATATATTGGTAGAATGTAAAAAATTCAAAAACAAGAAGAGTTTCACCAGGAAACAATTACAAAGTAGGTTTTTAAATTCTTGTTTGTGGGAGACATAAAAGTACAGACAATATACAACATTACAAAATAGTACAGAGAATGTACAATATTACAAAATGATACAAATATGCAATATTACAGTGTGCTGTCACAAGCATTGACACAGGACAAAACTGACAGCACCAAATAAACAAAAGACAGAAAGCATAAAAAGCTACTGATCTTTATCTTACCCAATTGTGAATTGACAAGACACTGCATAGTTATATTACCTTCTAATAAGATAATAAGATGTACAAAGTGGCTAGATAATTAAAATAATTGATTTAGCCTTAGTACCATTTCTACTGCTATATTTTTACTCCTTCCTGCTTGTAGAGGTTACAAAGTGTTTTAATCTTCATTATAAATTCATTCAAGAAATCACTCAATATAATTGGTTTACTATTACATTTCCTGTTATTTAAATATTATTATAGGAGTTGGCTGTTCCATCAATGCAACATATATGGTGATATCTAGGGTAAAAAACAAATATTTTGTATTACTCTATTTTCACAGAAATTGTTATGAAATATTGACAGATTGTCATTGTAGATGCTTTTATTTTGCTGTAAGCTTTAAAACGATATGTTAATTATTAAAATCAAGCAAGAAATGACAATTTTATAAATATTTTAACCACTAATTCTACCGGAAGTTGTTTGTTTACATTTGTATACGAAGGAACGATGCACGCAGAATTCAACAGCGTTGTTTTATTTACCGTTCTATATTCATGATTCCAGCATTGCCCAAAAGACGTGTCCACGTTTACTGCGCAGCCTACCATTTTAGAATACCATGTATAATTACACTATTTACAATAAACAAATTTATGTCACCATGAAAAGGTATGCCAAACAATATTTCACATGTTGTAAAATTGAGTGTAACTTCCATTTTTTTATAGTCTATTTTGTTACTTTCTGCCAGAATTTCAATGTTGTCCCACATGAAAAGGTGATGTTCTGTTTTGTCAGCAGTTGACCAATAAGTACACAAAGGAGAGCCAGTCATTTTCCATTTAAAAGGGTTGTATCTGCAATTAATGTTCCTATTTATGACCTTATATTAAAGCTTGTAAGGCTGGTTCCTTTGTTATCAAAAATATTCTTTTAAAAATTCCATCCCAATTACTAGATTCAAGAAAGGGCAATAAGTCATGCCAAATGTTAAATGATGATGAGGGTTCAACCTTTCCACTCATTAATTCCCAGTATAAATCCCAATATTTTGCCTTCTGAATCCACTATATCAAACAATTGAAGAATCAAGACACTTATTGTCAATTTTTACATATCGATTGTACAGTTCATATTGATAAAGTAATTTGTTAACACTTGTAGGCTCTCAAATTTGTATAAGGGACCAACAGTCAAAAATTTGCTGTAAGTTCTTGCTGTATGTCTAATTTTAGTTTTTTCTAAAATCTCTAGATACTTTGCACAAAGTTGGTCTAGTTCCATTTTCACAGCTTCCTGTATCCCTCAGCTAATTTATGATTCAGTCTACTGATAGTTTCTTCATTTGATAGTTTTATGATCTCTTCAGTCACTGCCATATTCTTCCTTAATTCACTGAGCATTTTGATTGATGGCAAACCAGTGCTAGGTGACTCTGATCTTGGTTGTCTTATGATTGGAGGGGACGGTGTGTCAGCTTCCATATCAATATCTGTTCTAATAAATACCTTTTCGTATGGGGTGGATTTGAAGTTATGGACAAGTTTTTTGCAGACATTATGACTGTTTCTGTTCTTTCTATATGAGATATCTTAGTTTAAGTTGGGCAGATGTAGACAGTCAATAATTCAGCAGTTAATATGTTGAAACCAATATCAGTAATATCACATAAAGTTGTCTCATTACATTATTATATACAGTCTGCTAATACCAGTCCACATTTAGTGACATTTATTGATAGCAATGTTTATATTGAAATGAATTTAGCTACTGATTACATTCCTGTTGACAATCATATGTGGTTGGAAACAACCTCTTTTATCCCTCACTTTATCTGTACTAAAACATCCACAATGTTGAAGTTATATAGTCCTATGATTTGTGAAATAAATCCATTTTGTAGACATGAAAGAACATTACTGATATCGCACCTGAAAAATGTTTAACGTCTTATTACATTTCCTTTGTTGAAGTCATAATCTTATGATTTTTGTGCTTCTTGAAGTCTTTTGAAATGAAGAAATACATTACACTTTAAAGTTTTTCAACGGTTGTTTTATTTTCGTACATTTGTTCATTAGTTTTTATTTATTTTCCCTTTTACATATGCACATTATAGCTAACTCTTATCAGCAGGGATCAGTAGCATCCACATTTAAATCCCTCCTACAGCAATAACTTCCTACATCTTTATTACCTTTAGCCTCCACCTGCAGTTGTTCCATCCGCATCCCTCCACACTATAACCTATCACAAACACCATTCTAATCACAAACTAGGTTTAACTTATACGCTTGTTGTAATCTGTGTTGCAATATGAATTGAAAGCAATTGTGTTAACTGTAGCCATTTACAAGGCAATGCCAACATTAACCAGTTAAAATTATTTATTATCATTATTATCATTATTTAACGTGAACAAATCAAAACACAGTAGTCTTAATAGTAGTTTTAGTATAGTGTTAATTTGTTAATTGTAGTTAATGTACTTGTATATATACATATTGTATTGTATATATTGTATTGTATATATATTGTATATATGTGTAGTTGTATTAATGAATAATTTTATTTCCAACCTGCTTTCCTTCTTGGCTATTTACTTAAATTTGTATTTGAGCTATTTAATTACTTACCAGTCAACATTTTCATTCAATTTGGTGATTTACTCAATGTGTTAACTCAATTAATGACAGTGCATGTAAATAACAATTGAAGTATTTAAAACAATCACACAAATGCATCAGCCTTCATAATAAAAAATAATAACCAATATAGTTCCAGCCAATGAAGCTGCATCATTTTGAAGGTCAAGGAAAAGGGCTTTCATTTTACAGTAAAATATGTAATGATACCTTTTTATTTTCAATCCCACAGCTACTAAGGACCTATGTTATCCCTACAGATAATTAAAGATCATTTAACGTTTCACTATTTTTATGTGACTGATACATAAAAAGTGGGGTCTTTTTGAAAATAAATAAAATTTTAAGAAATAAATTTAAATTTCTAAATTTTAACATATTTTACCTGTACTTCCATTCTGCAGAAATTTTACCTTATTATTTATGACAATATGATTCACACCCAAACAAGTCTGCATGTATTCTCGAAGAATCTATTGTTAAACAGAGATTATTAGTAAGTGGTTGCCTTATTTTATTTCAATCAAGGCTTAATACTTTGCCATTTTCTGGTAGATTTATGACTCAATGTAGGTACTGGCTACTTGATCAATAATTGTTATTAGAAACAATTAAAAGGCCAGCTAGCCCCTAATTGGTTTTCATCATAGTCTTTCAGAGGGACTTAATCTCTTTTAGGGCATCTATGGTTATGGTGTGGCTTCCATTATTGAAGGGATAACATTAAAGGGAAGTTTTATTCAACCCTAATTATAGATCTAAATTTTACTGGTGACCTTTGGAAAAGAAATACATTGTTAAAATGCATTGTTAAAACTACAGTGAAATTCAGTTCTTGAACAAGAAATATATCTTAATCTTATTACTTTGATTGTTATTCCTTTTTCATAATGCATCACAATTTGATAAATTACAATTTATTTTAAATGAAACATAAATATTACAAGTTTTTAATCACATATCACATGAAAATACTTTTGAAATTATAAAGTGATGTTAAATAGTTATCCCAGTGCTGGATTGTAAACAAGGATCAAACTTTGAATTTTGACAATGCCACATAAAGTTTGAAATGACTGTTAATATGAAGAGATAGCAGATAACACCCAACTATTTAACACCCAACTATAAAGTCTTTATGATGATTTTAGAAAATACACGCATTTACTGGACCAAAAAACCCAGTAAATACGCGTATTTACTGAAATTTCGCATATTTACTGTAACATATACATGTGTATGGTAACTCAATTAGTAAAAGAGAAAAATGGCAATCTAGCTGTTCAGTAGAGTCCCAGTTGTAGAGAGGCGCTTTGAATTATTCTTCATTAGTAAATATTTTTTATCATCTCTAAACATCAGCTTTCATCAAATATGTAAATTTTTGTGAAGACTATTTTTTATGGATTTGACAGAATTCTCTGAATCTATTTAACTTTTTGTGGTGCTTTCAACATTCTTCGTAATTTCATGGTGACTAAATGTATGTTTAACAGCGCCACACTGTTTGATTTAAAACATTTTAAATTTTTTTAATGCCTTAAAATTGGAGTTTGGGATTATTTTCATACTTGTTTTATTGTTATTTCTATTTTTTGTAATGAATATAACCATGTAATGTCTGTATTATGTGTTCCCATATATACTTAAGTTTTTGTTTTGTAAAATATGAGAAGTTAAGAGTGTAAAGTTAAGTTGTGCGTAGGTGTACAATGGGCCATGTGCATTACAGCTTTCAGAGAGATTGTTTACTTCTCTTGAAAAAATCTCTCTGGTAATAGAACACAACACAGTTTTACAGATTTTCATCAAACCCAAATAAAAATATATTTTGTTCTTGTATTTTTATACACGCCTGCATGGTCACATTACTGTGAGCACTTTTGATCACACTTTGTTCAAGATTTGAATGGGAAACTATTGGGCATCAGACACAAATGACACTTTTATCATTTAATTTCCGGATCCTAGGCCCGGTTTCACAAATTCTTCTTTGGAAAGGACCCCCTCAAGTAAAGTAAGGCTATACTTTCTTTCCTTTGCAAAGGCCACCTAAAAATTAAGTTTCATAAAGTCTCCTTTACCTATCCTTACCAAAGGTATCTTTTGAAACTGAAGGAGAGGGCAAAAATTGTAAGACATTCATTTGTAGACATTTCCTTAATTTAAGATAGGTACGTTGCTTTCTTAAAATGTAAAGGGGTTTGCTTGAAATTTTAAGGCCTCCTTTAAAGGAAAGGGGCTTTGAGAAAGAAACTGAGCTTGATTGAAGGAGGGAAAAACAATGAAAGCTTTAAATTTAATGTGACCTTTATCTTAAGGAGGCTTTGTGAAAACAAGCCCAGATTTCACTGCAAGTCCTTAAGGATTGACAGGAGAGTGTTAGGACATACTGACCCCCCCCCCCCCCCCCCGCCCCGTTTATCCTGGAGGCATGTTGGCAAACTGCTATCCGACCTAATCAGGATGTTGGCTCAAATCTAGCCTCTGGTAGAGGTGAGAAAGTTGGTAGTTACCAGTTGGTGCCCAATGGATATCAGTGTGAAACGCTGGTCAACAAGTGTACATTGCTTTTCACCAGTCCATCATGATGTGGCCTAAGCATGGTGTAGAAAGTGACGTGGAAATCAGTCAATGGAAGTCAGGGTTGGCAACATAATTGGGTCGATCAAAAATCGCTGCTCAATTTTTTAAATATATTTAAAAGCCTTTGCAAGTGCACTTCTCTGGCCTGACTACTTTTGTTTGATCTTGTCCAAGGTACCATGTTGGCATAAACAGAAAGGAGAGGGTTGTTTGCCATTGGTCATTGGTTTACAGTACAGAACCTTGACCAATTGTATGGACCGGTCTCTTCTGCCCCTGTAGCTACCTGAAGCCATATAAAAGCCATAAAGGCACCAAGTGTATGATCAAACATCAAATAAATGTGTCAAATGTGGTTCAATAAAATTTTTATGACCTATAGTTTCTACTGTATGACACATCTTTCTACTCACTGCTTTACACGATTCATCTCTTCTGTTTAAATAAACAAACACAAGCCAATTCACATTGTCAGACCTCCCGGTCAACTTGGCCCATTTATTGAAATGTACGTTAAACCCAAACGTTGTTAATCTAAAACTAATTATCTTCAAATATTAATGTAAGTCTTAAAATTCCATATTCACAACAGCAATTTATTTTTGCTCCTTTTCTTTAGTCAAATGAAGAAAAAATATGTCAGATGGTGTTTTATTACAAAGCTGAAATAAGTACTGCATGAGTACTTTGTAATGCAATATTAATATAACTTAATAAAAACGGATAGTGTATGGGTACATTGTCATTCTATATGCTAGAAATTTCTTACAGCACACTCACACACACACTGTATGGATGATGCATTTATAACAAACTGTTCAGTATTGGTATCGAATTCTGGGGCCGTATTCTACAACAATACTTAAACTATTTCTTACTTAGATTTTAAGTATTTCTTATATTTTAAGTAAGCAATTATGAAACTGGACATTCCTAACTTTTGTTTTGTGAACAGAAACTCCAAGAAAAACTTAGGTAAAGAATCTTCCCTTACTTGGAACTAAAGGCACCTTATCTAAGTATTGTTGTAGAACACGTCCCCTGTATTATAATACCACTGTTCCACCTTTATGAGTTATCATAAGACCTAGGACATTATAAACTAAGGTAAACCGCAACAACTGATTCCATTAATAAAGATGAAAAAATTACCTGTGACATGATATGTCCTAAGTCAAAATATCGTTTGTTTGGCCTAAAAGATTAGCCCTTCAACCTGCTTCCCCTGACACATAAGTATATCTATTAGCAATAAGCCTGACCACCGTAGTTCAGTAATCCCATGAATCTGGCGACTATGACTAGGCTGCCAATAGTGCTCACAAAGATAAAGTATAGCATACAAACGATTAGTCTTATGAACAACAGACTAGCCGTGAGTACCTTAGAGAAAAATTGTCACTTGCAAAGTTTTTTTATACCTAGGTTACCCCTTTCAGTGATGACGTCAAAAACTACGACTCAAATGGAATTCATTCACAATTAACAATTGGAGTGTGTAGTCCCACATTTGTTACATAGCCGTATACTTGGCAAAATATAGGCCGTTTTTACCACAAACCAGAAGTACCACAGAAGGCCCATTTTGTAGATATGTAGAAGCATTTGTCCTTGACCTCCAACAAAGAAACATAAGTTGGACATTCACTAGTAGGGGAGCATTTACTGGTAGCATATACCACTACACTGAAAGGTTGACGAAGGGGTGGAATGAATATACAGGACATCATAATCTTCCATTATTATTATTATTATGTATCTGTACCTAGCTCAATATCTCCATGTACTACAGGACACAAACAGCTATTTGGGGCCACAGTGGCAGAGTGGTAACATTCTCACCTCCCACCTCTGAGGCCGGGGTTCGGTTCCCGGCAAGGCCTCAAGTGGGAAAGCTGGTAGTTGCTTGTCGTTGGTCGGCAGTTTACAGTACAGAACCCTGATAAACTGTATGTACTGGTTTCCTCTGCCCTTCCAACTACCTGTCGTGATATGACCTGTATAGTGTTGAAAGCGACGTAAAACCCCAAATAAATCTATCAAAGAGCTATTTGACCCATCCAGTTGTACAAGTACAGTCCAACTCTCAGTGACTGACATTCCCCTACCTAAAATAGGATGACCATTAATCAAATCCTTAAGATTCTTTAACCTACCACTGTGGATAGGACCCAGTGGCAGAAGGTCATCCAAGCCACTCTGTATCACAATGTACCTGGGTTTGAACCTACATCCCCTGTGTTCCTAGGCCAGTGTGTTACCCATAGGCCACAGTGGCCATGTTTGCTTAACATTATACAATGATGTCTTTCAGTGCAAAAACTGAAAAGTAACTACATACAGAAATTACCAATAAGGGTAGGCATGACCGATACCTTATGCCCCTGTTCCACCAAAGGACTTAAGCCCCGATCCTGTCTGGGACCCTTAATCATGGACAGTTGGTGAAAAAAAGGTAAAATGGGCGGGAATACTGAATCGGTATTGAAGCCTGGGATTAAGGTCAGATCAGTCTCAGGAAGCCTCAGGAGGCCTCAGGCGGCCCCAGACAGTCCCCGACTATTCTGGGACTAAGAACCGACTAAGCCAGTTTTCTGGTCGGTTTGAAGCATGATCTTGTCGTACACATACTGACTGGGTCCCAGGACGCCTCAGGCCTCCTGGGACTAAGCCCCGATTAAGCCCTGATTAAGTCCCGGCCTCCTCAGGCATCCTGAGGCCTCCTCAGCCTTCCCCAGACCAATGTGGCCGATTCTTGTTTTGCAATGGGACTAAGGGTCGCAGGAGGCCTGGGACTAAGGCACTAAGGGTCTGTGACTAAGGGTCGCAGGCGGCCTGGGACAGCATAGGACTGTGTAAATTTGGTCTGAGGAGGCCTGAGGAAGCCTGGGACTGGACATTTTGTTTATGGCGGGAAAAAAGAGTCGGTTTGGGTCGGGAAAAATATCAAACATGTTTGATTTTTCTCACGGCCCCAACCGACAACTACCGACCCTGACAGAACGCCTGGGACTAAGCAAATTTTTGAAACCGACTCCCAAAAATCCTTAATCGGGAGCCTTAGTCGTGTGGTGGAACACCCACATTAAACAAGATTAATGCTTTTCCATATTTCTGAGATAAATGATTCTGTAATACTTTTCCCACACCCAGTTATAGAAATTCCCACGCTATTCATTTTATTTCCCACCCACATAACCAAACATTCCTTAAGAAAGAATTTCGATCAGAAACCATAGTGAGTAAAGCCCATTGTTCACCCACTTTACTGAATGCTGTAACTTGCATTATACAATGAATATTCTTAAACAAGTATAACAAATAACAATATGTAGATTAATTCCCCGGAACTCTCAAACAGCTTCTGTGATGCTTCATTTGCGGTGAATTCTACCCACATAAGGATCGGTTAAAATGTTTATTTGGTGTGCCTTTGCACAATGTTTCTATTAAAGTGTGTTTCTACATTAATTACAAGATCCTGTGTATCTTAGAGACCCCTTTTGTTAAGGGGAGATTAAGCGCTATAAAAGTGCAATTAGAATTAGGATGACCTTACTAGAAAGGAAAGATACTCTGCTTATGCTGCAGCAATATTTCTTGCTTTAACAGCCGTCTAAGCACTTTGGAGTTGGGGGAATACCTTCATAAAATATTCATTTTGAATGTTTTCTCATAAATAAATGTCCCTGAAGATTGTGGTTATATCTTACATTATAGAAGTTACTGGGGTAAAAGTTTGTATTGACAAAGCTCTCTTATCTTAAAACTTCGTGATGTTATTTATCTTATAACTAGGCAGGTGTATGAAAAGAAACTGACATGAGTTATATTTCAAGTTGCATCACGAGAATTTCGTAAATCATTATATATATACAATACATTTGTTACCAAAGAAGTTAAATCACAATAAACGTATCTCTAACTTTAATAATAATAATAATATCTTCATTTGTGATATATTTTTCTGTATGTGTCATTTAGGAAGTTTTCCTATTTTACAATACAATGTTCTCTGCAGTGGGGACAGACCCATTGACTGTAAAATACAATAAGCAATAGAAAGTTGGCTCTCGGAGAGCATAACCTTGTAGGATGGTATTTATTGTACCAGTTTCAAGTGACAGGATAAATACTATCTAATTTCTCCACTGTTAAGTGCAAAGTTCCTTGTTCAAAAAAGTCTGACGAATATAATAGTGACCCAGTTTTTCTTGCATATTTTGGATTATACTTTGCCAAATTCTAAAGGTGTTATATTATAATTTTTCTAAGTTGTCTTAGAAACACACTTTGTACACATCACTCTTGATGCATATTAGAGACATTTGAAGGATATTATTGGAAACTAATTTTACATTTGGGCGGCTATAAAGGACAACTTATTGACCTATTCAATATGTTCTAGAGTTATCAACCTTTCTTTGTGGAAAACTTATCAAATTGAAGTTCCCTATATGTCAGTACTCAAGAGGGTGTAATGCTGTTGTTGGCAAGGTTTATCACTCCATCAAGATAAAAAATGGTTAGGTTTCGTGATGAAACTTGTAAACAAAGCTTTAGATCTGCTGAATTTCATTTTGAAATTTTGTTGGATATATTTTGACAGTTTGACAGAATATAAATTTTATATAAATATTTCACACTTTACTTTGGCACAACTCGTAACAAGGAAGCATTAAAAATTTAGTTTTCTTTTTAAAAAAATCAAGTTTAAGTTACTTTGAATTAATTTGGTATGATTTCCCTTACTAAGTAAAGTTTAAGTTACCTACAATCAGCTGCACATGTGCTATCACTTTACTGACTAAAGTTTAGGTCAACAAAAAGTCAGTTACAACTTTGACTACCCTTTTACTAATTCAAGATTAAGTTACTTTGAATTATATTTAAGTTGTATCCTTTTACTAAACCAATTTTATATTCTTAAAACTGTTTCAAGTTAATAAACTTTTACAAAAAAAATTAAATTTCTTAGAATCAGTTTTGCTATCTCTTTACTAAACCCAGTTTAAATTACTTAAAATCTCTTGGAAGTTGACATCAGGTTACTACACTTATTGCCTGTACTGTACCATTTCAATGAAATGCAGTCACCTCCTAAATTCGATCAAATGTGATACTAGTCTTCCATTGTAAACAATGATACATTATTTAAATATATTGTTTTCCATGAGTTGGTACTCTACCAAATTGCTGGACTAAGGTAGAGTAGTGGGTTGTACACTTGTCTTTCTCCCTTCAGGTTCCCGGTTTGATTTCAAATCTAACCTAAGGTTGGTAGGTTAATAGTTGCTTAGCGCTGTCTGATAGCTGTCAGCTCAGAATGGTGGCCAACTTGTATGCACAGCATTCATCCATTCCATGAACTACCTGTCGTGATATGACCAACTCAAAGTGTTGAAGGAGAACTGAAACTAAAATGAATCAATTGGTTTATCAATTCCTCAATCTATAAAAAAGTGTTTACAATTAATCAGTACCCCAAATACTATAGATCGTGATGCTTTATCAACTAAAATAAATTTATGGATTAAAGAAAGCAGAAGAATGCCCAAAGACGTGTTTAAACCAAGTTGTAGTCAAATATTCAGAGGCCCCAGCGGCCTATTGGCAAATGATGGATCTTCCCAGTCTTACCAAGAGCTATTAAACAGAACCTACTAATAAGTGTACCCATTGTAGGTGTGGTGATATATGTATTTCTATAGTGGTCTGCAACCCTCTGGGATAGCTGACAATTACTCGATATCTAGTGGTTTACAATATAGAACTATTGTAAGTTACTACTGTTTTCTTTAGTTTTTATCATCATATGCTCTGTGTTACTTGCTGTTTCAAAACCTTTGGCCGTTTTGAAACGGCCACGACCGTTTTGATACCTTTGCAATTTTAGAAATGGCTTGGCTGTTTCGAAACGGCCAACTATTTCTCTTGGCCGTTTTGATACCTCACTAGTTTGACATTAGTGGACAGGTTAGTCCTGTTGCTTTTAAGCATAACAGTTTAATACAATAAAAACTTATATATTTATTAGAACTGCATTTGGCTTATTGTGAAACATATATCAAACAAAACATACAACATTTATTAGTGCATACAAATATATCAATATTAAGAAAAAAAGAAGGAAGTGTAAAATGAAATAGAATTAAATAATATTTTATCACTAATCCATTTTATGCACCCCACCCAATGCAAATGAAACAAATCAACATCAAGAGATATCTTCTAAAGTAATAATAATAGCAAATCATTACAATTGTATGTCAGTATTAACTGAGTAAGATTAAGTAAAGAAGGTGCCAAAAAGCACATGTATTCTAGATCATCCACTATAATTCTTTGAAAAGTCAAACAATAAATCTCTCCTTGATTGATCTTCCTGTTATGTGAATTTGTTTAACCTTTCATATTTACCTTTTAAACAGCCCACTAATATTTAAGTGAAACAAATCAACATTAAAAGAGAGCTGCGACAATAGGAATAAATCCAATTAAACACTTCTGACAATCAATGGCAAACAAATCAACATCACAGAGTTAATATTTATCATGGCTTCTTTATGGCTTATTAATTAATCTGACAAGTCAAACAAACAGGTTTAAATATACAGCACCTTCATGCAGATAGATTGATGAGATAGATAATTTTAATGATACAGACTTTGTGTTATACAACAACAAAATGCAATTTGTTTAAAGAAATCTTTTCAAATAAAAGATCACAGGTTAACTGTAGCTACCCCTATACCTGAGTACCTACTGCACAAGTTATGATTATAGAAAGCCCCTGCTCAGGAAATTATTTTTATAATCAAAGGACAGATTTGAAGTTCACACAAAAACACATGCTGTAGAAAAATGTAGAAATCAGGTGAGGTTTCAAAATGGCCAAGTTTTTGATTTGGCCATTTTAAAACCAGATGGCCAAGTTTTTGCTTTGGCCATTTTGAAACCAGGTTTTGAACTGGCCAGGCCGTTTTAAAACCAAGGAAGGTTTCAAAATGGCCAAGTAAATAATTTGGCCGTTTCGAAACGGCCAGGGTTTCAAAACGGCCGGAAACACTCTGCACATTACTTGAAGGTCAGAGTTAGGGTTTTTCATTCAATAGCCAGGCTCATGTTGAGACAAGTTCACAGCTTTTAACACTTACCATGTGCCTTGCACAATGTTTAACCTGAAATTAAAACACATCTTTAGAACCAGTACCTAAAATACATAACAACTAAACCTAAAATTTAACGATCAACCTAAAATACCCAAGTACAAAATTTAATGATAAACCTAAAATACATAAGTACAACATTCATCTAACCTAATGTACAGCAAATCTAAATCTAAAATATGGTCAACCTAAACCTTTAAATGGATCTAGAATACAATGTTAAACATAAAAGACAACAAACCAAGAAGTCCCTAATGCTGGAGGTATCGTTATGTCAGCAGAGTTGGCATGATCTACTCATTGTTTGGAAAGGACTTTTGTTCGGAAGACAGGGAACCAGTCCACTTTAACAGTATAGTTTAATTATAAGTTTAAATTGGTTTTATAATAAACATTCAGAATCATAAAATCAATTATTGATAATGAAGCAAAATAATATTTGATTTGCTGATTTATTTAAAAACAAAAAAAAGTATTTTCTCAGTGATTGTGAAGGCTTTAAACCTTTTAATTAATATACTTTTTGTTTAAGACAAAATATTATCTGATAATATTATGCTAAATGTGTGTGGGGGGGGACATAATAACAAAGTGTGCACCATATTAGTTGAGAATAAACATTTTTATTGCAATTTATCCATATTATTGCCTAGTGTAACTACCAACACTAATATTCCAAAATGGTGGCCGATATCGAGCTCCTGCTTGCAGAAAAACATGGTCTGGGAATCAGACAAATTGCTTGGTGTCATACCTTGGCACATCTCCGACAAGAAATCACTATGTGTCATTTTTTTTAAGTTTCATAAAGATAGGTTCTTTTATTAAAACAATATATTGAGATAAGCACAAATTATAACTCCCCCTTACTTGTAAACATTCACAGGAATAAACCTTTTTAGCACCTTTTAAGTGGGGACAATATGATTTTTACGTAAGTGCCTCTACTTCTCTGGAAATGCCTTTGTCATTTTGTCCATCACCCTTTTCACCTTATTAGATATGGTCCATTCTTGGAAATGTATAAGGGTTACGTATAACAACCAGCCATCAATCGTTATTCTATATTTAGTTTTGTGCCAAATTAAGGTGTGCACCAAATTAAGGTAGGGTCCAGTATATATAACTCATATAAATCACATCATGATATTTGATGTTGATAAAATGTAAACAACAATTGTCAGTCCCTTCCTTCTTTGTGCTGTTATTCCTACAAATTCCATTAACCCAACTGGACATGGAATGCACTCTGTGACATCTGGACGCCACCTTTTGTAATCCATCACCAATTTCCTATTATTCCATGTTTAGTAGCATCTATATGACACAATTGTTAGAAGGGATTTTCAGTTAGGTGAAGAGATTCTCATAAAACCTGTACTAGGAAACCCTATCCGTCTGGACATGTGACCATTTTTTATTTGACATTTAATGGTTATTGAGAGGTTTTTGTAGAGAGCACGTCAAAACTGAAGTTTCCCATCATTATTCAAATCATAGATAACATATTGAGTATTACTGGTTTAAAAGGAAGTTAACTGGTGGGACAAAAATAGATATAGCCACATAAAAAGTATGCCAAGATCAATGTTATTTTTTTGTAAATTTTTGTATTGTAGATTATACTAGAAGTCCTCAGTGGCCTTTTCATAAAATAATATATCAAAGATCAGGATTTTCCCATTTACTTAATATTGAGCAGTTTTACTTTAGAAAAGAGAGATAAGGTTTTGATATAAAGTATACATGTTTTGGTGGAGGTATGTACTCTCAGAGTGCACTTGCATTAGTGTTTTTGTCATTTCTAGCAAAAAGGGGAAAAAGCATCAATTTTTTTTCATGGCACAAGCACTAACCTATACTTTAATTCAGCTTCAGGACAGCTTGCTAATTTCCTGCAAACATAACAGTTAAAACCTACATTATTGCGATTAGCTCCTGCAAGAACCCATAAGTTAATTCTCTAGATAACACAAGCGTTAACCCATAGTGTGATTTAATACAGCTTTAAGCCAACTTGGTAATTTCCTGAAAACTTCAGATTCATTGGAGTTTCATCTGACGCCTCCGGGTGGGGGGAAGAGGGGGGGAGAGCATTTTAGGCCAACATCAAAGACAATAGGTAAACGCTGCTCCAGTAATTAACTGCATTATCGCCCAAAGTGATAAATCTTGGCATTACATAAACTAGTGCTGTTTGTATCTCTTAATGAGTGTAACACCATGGAAGAATAGCTGCCTACCCTGCTTCTCATTGAAGCATGGCTTAACTTGGGACAGTTTATTGGCAGTTCAAAGTTTAGCAACAATCAAACGGCATAAGTGGGAAATAAACTCAGCAGTTAACCACTTAGTTCTTTCGTCTGTGGTAGTAGGTTTGAATCTAGGTCATGATACAAGTTTGGTAGCCATGCTGCAGTTATATTAAGAACACAGTCTTCCCCACACTAAAAGTGGAGAAGTGGACATGTTATCTCAGAGAATAATGATTAAAAATTCCATTTACATGTACTTGTAGGAATTTCCGATATTGGTATCCCACCAAGGCAAAGCTGGTGGTGGATGGTAGACCCAAAATACTGTATTCCATTGTTGTTTTCCATCCCATATGTATATTATAATCTGCCAGGAGATTATGTTTTTTGTTGTTGTTTTTTTTTGGGTTTTGTTGGGGTTTTTTTTTTTTTTTTTTGGGGGGGGGGGGGGGGGGGGGCTGTTTATTTGGCTGACTGTCTGTGATCATGATAATTCAAAAAAAAAGAATGGTTCTTTTTTGTGGGAAGGGCCTGACCAAATGAAGAAAAAAAATCATATTCATATTCTGGATTTAAACTTATTATGAATTTTTGGAAATGCCCATTGACGAAGGTCTGCACTCTACGAATGCTTTCTGGTGATTATTATTATTATTATTACTATCCTATTGATCAAATTTTTGTTTCCCCTACTGCGGGGAAGATATTTGTGCCTGCAGACCAGTAGATTAGATTAGATTACCCTCTTGACATTCACAAGTAAAAGGTAATCATACAACCAATAAAATTATGCCCAGGTCAACATTGTTAGGGCAGTTGGATGGCAAACTCACAACAGCTTAATAGAGGTGTTAATTAAACCATGTAAATATATGTCAGGGAAATATTTAAGGTGTAAATATATGTCAGGGAAATATTTAAGGTGTATTGTAATTGAATCCGAATTCTGAGACTTCTCACAACACCTTTTTGTACCCACAAACATAAGTTAAAGAGTTACTGTTGAGAAAAATGTACAAACAAACATAAAACATGCTCAAGAAAGTCAGTTAGGCTCTGTGTTAGTGCTAATAATGTCAAGGACAATAAGCCAAGCACGTGACCAAACAGGTCATATGACTATAAAGCCGAGTAAGCTGTATTGTGCAATATGTTGTTTCTTTGATATTTTGATTGATGTCTAACTGATTAGGGAAAGAGTATTTTAGTCTTAACTGGAGCTGTTAAATACAATTGAATACTGCAGTCAAAATGTTTTCACAGTTACTTTTACTTTTACAGTTATAGATAATTTTTAGGGTGGTTGTTTGTAAGATGCAATTCTTTATTAACAGTATTTCAGAAGGAAATAAGTATTTGATACTTGTTATCTTAACAAACAGCTAGAAAAAACTGTACAATTATATATAGAAAAGGAACATACTCGCTTTGTAAAAACACTAATTACTTATTGTGTAATAACTTGTTTACCATAGCTAAACGATTGAACTACTCTAAAGCAAGTCAAAATACTAGAAGATCAAAATGGAGAACTGATGAGTCCAAATGCCAAAAGTAACATTTATGTCCTAGTTGAGTGATAAGTGGGCTAACTAATCCTGCCATACTTCATAAGCAAGTAATCCTAAATCTGATTGTATGCTCTGTAATGTAAAATTATGAGCATACCACAACAAACGCTGTTTGTAAACAATACAAAAACTTGATCAGAACTTATTATTTGCCTTTTTAAAAAAAATTAAACTAGGAACAAATGTCCTACAACGGAAACGCCTATCCATGTCTTAATTGATTGCCTTAAGGGCTTAAAGACAATGCTTAATTCGTTATTGCTTATAAGTCAGTAATATTTGCAATTTGCCCTATGCGAGTGAGGTACAACAAATGATTCACAGTTAAAGGGTTATATATGGTTCCACATTAAACAATGGCTCTGTAAGGAAACTGGTTTAACTTTTCTCATTGACAGAAAATCATTACTACTCAGATTTCACAGCCACAGTGCATCTGCCTTCTCTTTAAATGTTATAATCCTTTTTTCAAATTTCTATATCTTCAAATCTAAGCTAGACGGGTTCACTTATTCAAAGAAATATAGCTTTGTAAGCTGTATGTTGATTGGTCATAATGTACTTGAGGTGATAAAAATTTAATTTACCCCCAAAAATTGCATTCAATTATGAAGACAAGTAGAAATAGACAGTGTGTGTTCCAGTTTTAACAAAATACAGCAGCAAACAGAAGTATTTTTATTTTGTCTGCTTGCTATAAATACTTCATATTAAATCTTATACATCTGAGTCATCACTCCCTCTAATCATTAGAAATATCTCGCAGAAGATAATATCTTATTATCTCTTGCTGTGACAACAATGCATTTGTGAGGCATCAATTAAATTAGATTCTCTGTTTTCCCGGGAATACTTATTCTGTTTTTAAAGGCATTCATATTTAAGTCCTCTGCATAATCTAATTATTCAGTTATACAAGATAAATAGTTTTAAAAGGGATTTAGTTGTAAATATACTTATCAAAATTATTACTGCCTAGCAAGCAGATGCCTTACAAGAATCATTTTCTTATCTTAAGGAGTGTGCTATTGTCTGGAGAAAATTGGACTTGGAAGGAATTTGCTACATCCCTAAACTAAGATGCTCAGAGATCATAAACAAGTGATTAGTGATCTATCTAGAAGCATGTGGTTTGTCTATGTTATTTGCCTGATATGTGGTAAGAGCTTTGGATTGTGCAATGCAGAGGTGTGCCTGAAAACTGGTTCAAGAAGTCATATTCTTGCACAATCTTTGTACTTACTAGAAAACTATGATAGTCATAGAACATAGACCTCTTGCAAGGCCTAATGATAACCTATCTTTTAATGTTACAGATTTTAATTATTTTAGGCTAAGCTCCTGTTCCACTGTAGCCAATTGGGTAACACTCTTGTTTAGGAATACAAAGGACCTGGGTTCTATCCTAGGTTCAGGCAGATAAATAGTATCCTGGATTAGTACTTTATTATGGCAGTCCCTCTGTCACTAGGTTATATTTCCACTGGCAGGTTAAAGAACCCTAGGGACAGTGATAATGCCCATTCCTGAGACTTGGTCTTTCAGTATTTATGCAGTCTGGATGGATCAAACAGCTCTTTGAGTCCTGTAGTACATGGACATATTGCAAAGAGTATAAATTTAAACAACATAATAAGATAAAAAAAACTTTTATCTGATGTATTACAATAATAAACAATTTTATCATTTTAATCATGCAATTGTAAATTTCTGTAAAAATATTTTCATAAAGTAGAACTGAATTAATTTGAAGAATATAATTTTTCTTTCCTCCTAAATTCCGTGGTGTTTCTATGAAGCAGACAACCTTAAAGAAAACAAATATGCTACAACATGCCTGATTAGTTTCACATGAATCAGAGCATTATTCAACCTGGCCATATTTGTCCACAGACTGTAAAAAGGGAATGGAACATTAAGCAGAAGTAGTTCTGTGACAACATGAGCTGGGACCATAAATTCACATTTATTGTCACTTTCTTGTAGCAAATATGAAACAGCAGTCATGTTCTGTGAACAGTGCAATAAGTTACAAATATAGGGAAGCAAGTCTGAGATGTTTTATTTGCAAGTTTGTTTAATAAACACCTAGCTACTCTTGGTAATTTCAGAAATGTACAGAGAGGAGGGGGGAGTCTAGTCTAGTAGTGATTTTGTAACACACTTGCCAACCAACTTTGTGGGTTTTTGGGTTCGAATCTACAGCCTTACCTCTTTGTGAATTAAGCAGATGTTGTAGGTAGTACATAATGGTCAACAGTGTAGAAATGTAAGTAACTGATATGTACTGTTTCATCTGTATGGTTATTTATGGCTATTTATCTATTTATTTGGTGTTTTATGTCATGTTCTTTTCAATTCTGGGGTCGATTTCACAAAAGGACTTAGCCCAGACTTAGTCTTAAATTGAAGAATTTTGTCTTAAAATGAGGCTAAGTCTGTGATCTTAGACTTGGAGGATTTCACAAAGCTGCTAAGTCTAGGCTTTGGCTAAGTCTACCCAAGAGCGGGCTTAACTTTTGCAAACAAAGGCTTAAATATGGCCGCCATATATTTTTCTCACTACAAAATTTGAAATGCTTGAAAATAAAGAATAAATATATAGAACACTGCCCTACATTATTCTTTGGAAATGTCTGTGTGATTATAAGGTTTCCCAATTAAAAATACAGCATTTTTTCAAAGATAAAATGAGCTAAACAAGGGATATATGTTACCACAAAATATTTTGAGTAGAAATAAAGGGTCACATGACCTAGAAAACCACCGTGGTTATATGACAAGCTAAGTCACCCTTTGTGAAATCCATTTAAGTCCAGGACTCGGCAAAGACAAAAGACTCAGATTTAAGTCCCTGGCTTAGCCTAAGTCTGAGATCCTTTGTGAAACCGGCCCCTGGATTTGCAATTAAGATCCGGGTAGTAGTAGTAGTGGTAGTAGTAATGGTAGTAGTAGTAGTAATGGTAGTAGTGGTGGTGGTGGTAGTGGTAGTAGTAGCGGTGGTAGTAGTGGTGGTAGTAGTAGTGGTGGTAGTGGTAGTAGTAGTAGTGGTGATGGCAGTAGTGATGATGGTAGTAGTAGTGGTGGTAGTGTAGTAGTGGTGATGGTAGTAGTACTGGTGGTAGTAGTAGTAGTAGTGTAGTAGTAGTAGTGGTGGTAGTGGTGGTAGTAGTGGTGGTAGTGGTAGTAGTAGTGGTGATGGTAGTAGTAGTGATGGTAGTGGTAGTAGTAGTGATGATGGTAGTAGTAGTGGTGGTAGTAGTAGTAGTAGTGGTGGTAGTGGTAGTAGTAGTGGTGATGGTAGTAGTAGTAGTGGTGGTGGTAGTAGTGCTGATGGTAGTAGTAGTGGTGGTAGTAGTAGTAGTAGTATTGTAGTAGTAGTAGTGGTGGTAGTGGTAGTGGTAGTAGTAGGCCCATCTGCCTTAGCTTTGACTGCTGTTGACAGGACTGAAGGAACATAAATATTTTATAGTCGAAACTCAGGATTATTAACACCAAGGAAAGATAAATGTAAGAGGATCACATATCTGTTATGAAATTAGTAATATCGACTGAATTTTAGATTAGTAATATCTGTTGATTTTTACTACTGTTTTTTTAAGAAACTAAATTTATAGTGGTTCATCAAATTTTTAGCAAGCAATTTCCCAGTACATTTTGTTATATTTTTCTCCCTTTTCATCAAGATATAAATTTGATTTTACAGCAATATGTCAGATTCTCATTTTTATATATTCCTATAGTCAGCTGTCTTCTACATCTCATCAATTTCTTCATATAAAAGCTAGGTTGATGTATTACAATAATTTATTGTGTAATAATACCTTACTTATAAAAGAAAAATCAGTGGAAAATATCAACCAAAAGCTTATGTTGTAATAACACCATATATGCTTATGTCACACCCAATATTACTGAGTTATATACAAATTTTTATTTGTGCTTTTCATATGCAAATGAAAATGGGTTTTGTTTGACAAAAGTATCCATTGACTAAAGTAAAAGCTATAAATATATTTTGAAAAAAAAATCTCTCTAATTAACCTTAAGAAGGTCTTTAAATTGGCGATAATACGATAACAAATTGTAATTTGCACCGCAAATTGATACATGACCAATTAACGTACAGCTTACAAAAGAGTTGAACACGATTGGCAAGAGTTAATTTTATTACTTACTTTCTGTTTTGCCTTTTTGAGGCAAATTAAAAAGCCAAACAGTAATTTGTCTGGACTTTAAGAGGACAATACATGTATATCAATCAAGTAGTTTATCAGTTTATTTACTTGTAGAGGTTATTGGCAGTCACAGGTAAAACTCCGGGGCATGGTCTCTTTTGTGATGAGAAAGATGTTTGACCTAAGAAACAATAGGTTCATCAACAAAACTACACACAGAGTTTCTGGCAAAGAACCTGACAGTAATGAAGCCAACTGGCGAGTCATCTGACTAATCCTTGATTTATTGGCCCAGGCAAACAGACGCATCACTAACCAACCAGGATCTTCCTGTCAATATTTAGCCTTCTCAAGGTTCCAAGGGCTGTGATACATAAATCATTTATTCCCATAAGCTGTGGGGGGCCTCAGTGGCCTAGTGGCTTTTCAAGTTGAGAAAATGATTAATTTATTCTTACTTTTCTAGTTGATTTTTAAATCGAGTTCATGAAAACCAGTCTGAAACAAGCATTGCGTACAAATGCACAGATTCTTGACCATGGCTAGTGCTAAAAATTTTTATTTGTCCTTTAGTCAAGCCCTACCCACATACATAATTCAGAAAAATTCATTCATCACTTTTGGAATTATCAAAAAAAAGCACAGATAGGCCAAGTAACAGATACGTAATATTTGATTAGATGAATGTAGATCACATCGCTTTATTACTATAACATTATAAACTAACATAAAATGATTATTATTAAGTATTTACTAACATACTATTATTTTTTATGACAATAGTGTCAATGCATTCACTGTATTGACATGTAGTAGAATCTATATTATTCATATCACCACAAATCACACACTGTAATTTAATGGTGATAATGTGTAATATAACAGGAGCGGATCCAGCTTTTAAGTAAGATGGGGGTTCACATCAGACATACCAAACCAAAATATAGTGCCTTTCCTGTAAATTTAACACCATTGTCAAGAAATAATTTTGCACTTTGGGTTGAACCCCTTTACATTGTTTTTCAAGGGGGAGGGTTCGAACCCCATGAACTCCCCCCCCCCCCTGGATCCGCTAGTGTATAATCCTCCTAATTATAGTGTAGCCCTTTTGGTTTTTGGGGAAAAAGAAGTTTATTAACTTGTAAAGACTTTCTACCGTTATGTGTGGTTTCATTTCCAAAAATAAATACAACAATTCAAAGAGGCTGAAATCATACAAAATATATATTTCTTTTGAAAAACTCTTTTTATAATTAGCCTTATTTGAACAGCTTTTGTCAATGCAGAATTCAAATAAATAACACAGCGAGGTTCTAGTACAGATTTTTCGTTTTTAAAGAGAGGCTTAAAAGGCTGTATACTTAGTATCACTCCGCCTTCGTATGGGGCCCTTCTTCTGGAATGTTTTTAGACCCCCAAAAACTCTGCACTTAAAAACAAGGCTTAATGAGTAGAAACTGAGTACTGCATGGCTTGCCAGTAACAATAGGTGCATAGTGAGTGAGCAAGCTGCCAATATGTACAGATGTATATACATCAACTGATACAGTAGCCATAGTAATATTTGCCTGTACATATAATATTGGTCTATGCAACAAGGACCATATTAAAAATGGACCAAGCTCTTAGAAGAATTAGCTTAAATATTGATAAAGTTTGATCACCTGAGAACTGGCTCAGATTAGTATTCACAAAACTGCAGAGCTAAAATACTGAGAACTTTTCACTAGCAGCATATGGCATGAAGTATTTACTGAATACCTTAAATGGTGTATTGTATTGTATTGTATTGCACATTTACACTCAGCGCAATATCTTCATGTACCACAGGGCTGAAAGTGCTTTTTAGCCCATCTGACTGTACAAGTACAGCCCAACTCACAAGTTACTGACATTCCCCTAACAGAAAGACATATACTCATGGATGCCCACTTATCAACATCCTTGAGGTTCTTTAACCTGCCACTGGGGATAGGACCCAATAACAGGGGACCTCCATTTTGAGTGGTAATTTGTTCTATAAAAAGCTTAAATGGTAATGTTTCTTTGTTCAGGGAAAAGTACAAAGAAAATATAAAATTTGGCTCAATCATTAAATTAATCTTCACCCAACATTTAATGTAAATTTAAGCCATCTAATTTGGTGAATTAAACTTAATCCAGAAGTTAAGGCAACGTTAGAAAAGACGAAGAGGGTAGAAGATAATGGAAGAACAATGAAGAATCCATCATGACCATAAAAATACTATTCAGAGTAATTATTAGCATTAAAATTTGCCAATGTCTGACCTGGCCATTAAGAACAAAGGGTTATTGATAAATGGTCATCACTAAGAGTTAGGGGAATGTCAGTCACAAGAGAGCTTTGGCTGAACTTGTGCAGTTGGGATGGCTCAAACACTGCTTTGAGTCCTGTAGTTAAGGATGTATTTTCAATGTATAAATATTACATACAATACAACACAGCCAGGCAGCAGGTAATTATATTAAGTGATCAGGAGAACAGGATATTATATAATGGGGTCTCTTTGGTGCAGAGAGGTCTTTGGTAGCCCAGTGGGTTAGTACCTTTAGAGACTAATCACAGGCTGTCAAATCTGTGTTGATTCGGCTCGCACAAGTGGCAATGCTGAGGGCCTGTCTTAATATGACCCTGGCGGCTGAATGGGATGTAAAACACTTTAACTTTGGTGTAGAGGTAACATACTGGTTTTCCATTTATTCAATGAAATTTTCAATTCCATGCTATCTCTTGTACATAGGAAAGGAGGCAGTGGGTTATCAAGATTGATGGTTTCACATCTGTGAAATGATTTTATTCAAAAGTAAAATGTACTTGTTACATAACTTATTTAAACATTTTAACATTGATTGCAGTATAACACAGTCAGGGGGGTTCCTGAATCTCTGTCTTTGGGTTAATGGTAGTCACTGAGAGAGCTTGGGTTGTACTTATATAGTTCGGATGGGTCAAATGGCTTTTTGAGTCCTGCAAGAAATGAGATATTTCAGTGAGTACAAATATAAAATACAATGGTTACTTGTCAGCTAATGGTTGTTAGTTCCCCTATGTAGGATTATCATAACATCACAGGTGGAAGATAATGTTGTATTGCCCTTTAATGAAGAAATGAGTTTATTCTAATATTCTGCTTTAATCTACTGCTTTGCAAGCGCAATATCTTCCCCACAAAGGGGAACTCAGTGCACTAATTAAACAAAATTATTATCATATCGGAGTCGAGGGGCATTCAAGGTCGCTAATCCAGGATTGTGGGTGTGACCGGGAGGGAAGAAAAACTAAGTTGGGAAGCTAGAGCTGAAGAGGTGACTTTTGGGGTGCTTCCTAAAAAAAAGAGGAAAAGAGTTTTTATTATTCTCACTGAGTTCTTCCCAAGAGTCCATTTATCAATCACTGCATGACTGAGTAATTTGAGGCACACCTGATATTGACCTCAAAACTTAGAATACAATGAATCTATACTGTGTAGCCAGTCAAAATTGCCGATACATAAATAAGGTTATGGTTTGTAAGATATATGTTTATTGGTCAGGTGCCATTCTTGGGAAGCTCATATTGTTTAGAAATTGAATTATCACACTTTAAAAAGTCTCCTTGAAATTAAATTATTGCGATATATATGGTTTTAAGTTGTACTTGTTGCATTGTATCTTCCAATTTTAAGCAACCCACCATAATTTACATATAATTGGGAACTATGCCAAAGCCTAGATGAGGTGAAACCTGGATCCTGCCTTTCACTAGTCTTCTTCTCTAGCTATTGATTTTTGTCCTCTAGGTAACTCATGTTTTACAATAAAAGGTCAAGTTTGTTTTTACCTGCATAACATCTGAAGCTCCAGATGCAGACGATGATCCTGGCCCAAAAACCCCTTGGGTGACCTCCTTTTGCTGTTGTATAGCCTAGTGATACTGTGTGTTTATGTCGATCTCCTAAACTTCTGACACGAAAGAGACACTGACATTCAGGATATGTTTGCGCCGGTTACCAACTGGTCATGCATGCCTTATTTTACACACTTGGAGCACTCTGCAACACTAACACTGTGTGTGGTTTTAGACATTATCCACTAAATAGATACATTAAAAGTTTGTAAAATCAGATATCACTAAAAACAGTTCAATAATCACTAAGATAAGTCACACGCAAGTTCAAAGTAATCCAAAAAGCATTAAACATTTCCAGTAGCAAAATCATCCCAGCTTGGGTGTCTACAAAGGGCGGGAAGGTTAAACATGATTCATTAAGTAACATTGACAGGAGTAATTATGTTTACCCTAATTGTCACTTTGACACCTTTAGAGTGATACATAACAATAAACAAACTAGGCTTTGACTGACAAGTTGTGCCCTAGCTTCAGCAAACCAAACTAACTACGTGAACACACAAACTGCTCCAGAAATTTCAACAATCATCACTACTCAGTGACAACTTATCCCCAGTTGAGAGAGAGCTCATGCATTCTTTTAATCTCTAAATTTATTTAGATTAAACCAGTACATACTGACTTGTCTAGATTCTGTACAATCTCCCTGCTGTGGATAGGTAAAAAGACGATTAGCTTTCACACATAGGGTCTTATCTAGGTTTAAAACTGCAGACCTCAGAGGTGGGAGGTGAGTGCATTAAAAACTAGACAACCAACCCTTTTTTTCTCATATCTAAAAATACACAAGTCTTCAAGGAATATAACTACTGCCTTTATTTATGTTACACACATCTTCGTATTTAAATGTTTATCAACAAACACCAACAAAAGCTCTTCTGCACACAACAGTCTTAAATTTAAAATTGAAGGAAATGTTAAGACTTGCCATACATTGGCTGGTGTGTTTGTTTTAGCATAATACTTCACATAAGAATGCATGGTTTTAAATGCTCTTTGATCTCTTGGTTTTGGTCTTTAAATCTAACCATATAAGTCAAAGGGGTAAATAAGCTTACAAATGAAAAGCACTCATCGAGCGCAGACCTCCACCAGATGTTGGTTTGATAGAACCAGGAATGACTCACAGAGCATCAATCTTTCCACAAAACTGGGTTTCTAAAAATTAAAGATTATTTGGGGAATCCTGAATATGATTCAGATATTTTTCCAAATATCACCACTCCTTCCTCTGCCCAGACACTACAAACATACAAATATTCATCAAGAACCACTTAATACTTATTGATTATTTATGGTTTTACGTCACTTTCAACACCGTACAGGTCAGATCACAACGAATAGTTGGAAGGGCAGAGGAAACCAGTACATACAGTTAGTCAGGGTTCTGTACTGTAAAGTGCTGACCAAAAGCAAGCAACTATCAGCTTTCCCACTTGAGGCCGTGCCGGGAACTGAACCCCGGCCTCAGAAGTAGGACGCGAGAATTTTACCACTCTGCCACCGTGCCCCCTTAATACTTATGGAGTAGTCACAATCAGAAGCTAGAGACAGTTTAAACTAAATTGAAAATGAAACGTTTGGAAATTTAGGATTTTTTTTGTATTCAGAATATGATGTCGATATTTCCTAATATTTAGTCACCGCTTCCTTTGGTCCAGCCTACGCATAGATAAAACATTTAGGAAAATCTGTTCATTACTTTTGGAGTTACCATTAACACATACAAATACACGAACAGTCATACAGACAGATAAATCAACCCACCCAATAAAACCTAACCTTTGGACTGAGGTTATTAACTGCTGTTTACACAAATCTGCTTTTAATATATACTTGGACCTACATCACATTATTTTGGAGATATACAGTGGCCTAGTGGTTGGCAAGTTTGGCATCTACTCACAGGCTGTCACCTCTGTGTGAGTTCGACCTCCCCACCAGTGGCAATGCTGAGAGTCTGTTTAAATATGACCCTGTCCGTTAAACAGGACGTAAAACACCAACTTTGACGTTACGTTTAAAAAGGAAATATAACTAAATTAAAAGCTGTGTTCCATTAAGGGGACTGATGGATGTCACCGTGGGTCTTGCCTCACCTCAAGGTGTTCAGAGTATTTGTAGTTTAAATTAACAAGCAAGTAAACTGTGTAAATTGTATCTGTGGCATATTTAGAATATTTTACGGTATACATTGTTAAACTGAAATACACTCCACACCTGACTAAATTGGAATTAATCTTACGTGCATTTAAAGTCTATGATTTACTTCCGGGTAATTTCCCAGTACCTTATATGGAAACATTAAACTGCATGACCTTTGCAGATGAAATATTGCTTCAACACATTGATAAACTATGTGTATTATGCTGATATATTTACTCAATTATATTTGAAATGCAAATTGGGAGTCATAAAACCAAGTTGCACCTACCTATACAATATGTTTTAGTTGCAAAATAATAGGGTAAAAATTAAAGCAACATTGATTTAGATACAACATAAAAATTTGATTTCTGTTGTCTGTTAAAATACAGTTGTTGAACGGATTTTTGTGACACTAAATTAGATTTGCCTCCTAGATACTGATTGCTTTTTACAAAGCTGTTTGTTGCAACTTCCTGGACTATTCTAGATAAATATATTATAGATGTTATATGTTTAGTTTAATATTATGATACTATTGTCAGTCACCACTGGAAAATATATATTGCAAGACAAAAAACTGCTGTGATCTTGAAATAGAACTATTTAAAGTGTGTTGGCCATTGGGATAATATGTGTATTACGTTCAAGATGAGAATAAACAGTGCAGGAATGATACAAGACAGTTGCCAGAACTTCCTGGTTTGGAAAGATCACTTGAGAGAGCTTCCTACTTTTGCAAGGATCATCCTGTAATAAAAATTGGAAGGTAAGGCAAGCAAACCATACCCATACAGTATACAACTAAGTCTAGTTATATATAACTTCATCAAATTTTCACATAGATTGAATTAAATTATATAAATAAATAATAAATAATGTCATCTGGTATTTATGATATTTGGCTTGATAACTTGGCACACGCCTTAATTTCGCAGAAAATGTGGTTATCAATGACTTTATAACCCAAATCAAAAATATTCACATAAAATTATGCTTTATAAGCTGTGTGTTGACAGTCAATCTAGGGAGCTAATTGTTAGTAAAAATTGTATGATTACTCCCTTAAAAGTATTTAAAATGCTAATTATAGATCTTATGTGATAATAGTAGCATTCTACCTGTAAATGCCCATGCTGTGGCTAATTTTTTTATTTTAAATGGTATTTACAGCTTTATTTTTTATTCTTCTTGAGCCAGACTGTCGTATAATATGCACTACAATTACTAATGGGGTTTGGCTTTTGACAGCTGTTTTAAAGTTTTATATTTTGACAAGTGTATCTGTATTATCGGCCATTTTTTCCCACAACGGAAATATCAGTGAACGCCCAGCTGAATTTGTGTGCAATGACACATTTTGACAAGTATATCTGTATTATCGGCCATTTTTTCCCACAACAGAAATATCAGTGAACGCCCATCTGAATTTGTGAGCAATGACAAGGACATGGCATGAATAAGGGTCAACTGAATTTGTGCAATGACAAGAACATGACCCAAATAAGGGTCAGCTGAATTTGTGTGCAATGGCAAGGACATGGCCCAAATAAGGGTCAGCTGAATTTGTGTGAACTGATAAGGACATTGCCCAAATAAGGGTCAGCTGAATTTGTGTGAACTGACAAGGAAATGACCCAAATAAGGGTCAGCTGAATTTGTGTGCAATGACAATGGCCGAAATAAGGGTGTTGTCTTCAAATTGCACCACATCTACCTAGACTTGACTGTTTGCCAAACAATTGTGGTCAGATTACGTCTAATATATTCTGACTATACTTGTGATTTCACAGGACTGATCTTGTCATCAGTGGGAAATCTTGTTTAATGGGTTAACCTGTCGAATGTAATACTGTCTAGCAGTGACTGTTTAAGCAAAATGAAAAAGGTAAACGCTTGGGTATAACGCCCTATTCAATATCCATAGTCATACTGGGAAAGACCCTCAGGCCACTGAGTACCACTGTTTAAACCAAAGGGTCCATTATGGAAAAATAGTGTTAGGACACTCGCCTATTAATTTGAAGGGCCTGGATTTGTTCCCAGGTACAGACAGAATCATAATAGCTCCTGTGGCCACTGGTTAAGATGGTGGTCCTTTCTTCTAAGGTCCCTTTTCCAGAGGCAGACTACAGCTCATCAGGGGCCGGATTCACGAAAGGTCTCAAGTCTTAGCCAAATCTCAGCTGAGATTTTGCTTAAATCTAAGATTTTAGTCTCAGATGAGATTCTGCTCAAGTTGAGATTCACGAAAGGAATCTCAGCTGAGACCAAAATCTCAGCCAAGTTTTGAGTCTGGACCAATCAAAACTGATGTATCATTTTGTTGATATTAGTGGAAAGTTTACACATTTATATTTTACCACTCTACCATATATACTCACATTTTAGAATATTTGGAATCAAGCAAAACATTGTCTTTTAACTATAATTTGTACTAACATTCAAAAAAACTGATTATAACAGCAAAACAAGCCACTCATGTAAATTTGTTATGTAAATGTTTACTGTTGTTTTTGTACAAACTCTTAATATATATTCATATTTTGTGTTACAAGTTAAATAATATGTCATACTTCACTATTTTCATTTTGTTTTGTGACTTTTTATTACATATACTCTATTTTATGAAAACTTAAGTCACCGCCTAGGCAGTCTTAGATTTGAGACAAAATCTGAGAAAAATCTTAGCCTGAGATCTTTTGTGAATCCCAGATGAGCAAAAGGTCTCAAATCTGAGAAAAATCTAAGAAAAATCTTAGATTTGAGACCAAAATCTCAGATTTGAGACTTGAGACCTTTCGTGAATCCGCCCCCAGGGACCTCAGTAATTGGTCATCCATGAGATCCTGTCTTTCAACTTAAGGAAAGTCAGTGGCTAGAGCTTGGACTGTGCTTGTGCAAGCATGTCGGGAATGCCAAAGGTGGTCAAGCGGTTATCAGGCTTGGTATCTAATCAGTATCTGCCATCTCTGTTTGAGGTTGGAGTCCCACAAATGGCAAACTTGAAGGCCCATCTCAATATAACCCTTGTTTTTTGAACAGCCTATAAAACCCTATCTTTATCTTTCTACATTTGGGAATCATCAAATAGCGTCTTCGGGTTTTAATTTACTGCATATGATTTTTCATGATTTGTGTATTTTCTTGGGAGGTATTTTTTCCTTAATGCAAACTTGGCAGGAGGCATTTTTACTGGTACATATATTTTGGTACATCATTTTTGGTACATCTAAACAAGGTGTGTCATACCAGCTCCAATTTTATCATTTGATTGTTTAAGGTCGTATCGTTTTGCATGCACATTGGCCTTTAGGTTGCATGTGTGTGTGGGACCTATACACGTGGCATAAGATCAAAGCAAACAAATACACCAATGGCAATGGCCCTACTTTCATTTACCACTCGTTTTGACCAACCAGTTAAAAGCACAACGAAGTCTAACTTTATTTTATGCAAGTAAATGACCAAATTAGTGCTTATCACTTGAAGTAACAGCCACTTAGCAATGTTCCCTCAATCACATCTATAGGCGACCTGTAAACCAAGGTCTATGTTCTGCCAATGAATTTGTTAATTAACTTAGTTAACTATAAATTAGCAAACTTTCGTGTAAATCAAAATAGTTTGCTGATGGTAATATTTTCGTTAAAAACCCTCAAATTTAAAGATAACTAAGAACCTTTCGTAAAGTATCAGTTATTTAAACCTTTATTTTTGGATACCCTACTAACTAAAGTTATCCTTATTGTATAAAACAAAGTCAACGAAGTGTTGTACAGTCAGGTGGTATGGAATTTACCAAAATTTTACAATAATTGAGACATTTTAATAAATATTTATGATCTGGAGGAAATCTCTTATGACAATGTAACAACTACTCAAAGAATGCTTCTATTTATTCCCGGAACTCCTTAGTAAAATGCAGTTGTACTGCCATTAAGTACTAGTTAGTTTGCTATTTCACGAATGCTTTCATTTACAGGCTCTTAGATAAATAAACAGATGTGAAGACATTTCAGGTTATTTACACATCCACGTTTGCTGACTTGTC
The DNA here is from genome assembly GCA_964017235.1 of Sabellastarte sp. h YS-2021. Lineage (NCBI taxonomy): Eukaryota > Metazoa > Annelida > Polychaeta > Sabellida > Sabellidae > Sabellastarte > Sabellastarte sp. h YS-2021. Next base: position 78,856,800 of record OZ024935.1, on the reverse strand, counting down.
CAAAATGCCATAATAGAAATTATTAACCACTTCTAAGAATGGGGGATGTCCCAATGTTTGATTTGAAAATAGCAATTTCCACATAAAATAAGATATCTGTGGCAGGGATGGGGTCTATTACAAGCAATCTATTACTATTACATTCCCATCTATTACTATTACATTTCAGTCTATTACATTTCTGTTACATTTTATCGCATCTATTACATTGACCCCATCCCTGATCTGTGGCCCGTAAGTCAAAGCCTTCGTTCTGCTAAAAAATTTGTTAGCCCTTACCCAACCCTAAATTGGCACGCTCTTGTATAAATCAAAACCTTAGTTAGTATACTGTTGGTTAAACTTTTCATAAAACCCCTCAAATTTCAAAATAATTCAGACCTTGTCGTTAAGTATAACCAGTTTTTTTTTACATCCAACTAAATATAAAGTTATATTGTTAATGTATAAAACAAAGGTAGTAAAGTGTTGTACAGTAAGATTATGTGCAATTTACCTAAATTTTACAATAACTGAGACCTTTCTATTAATAGTTATGGACTGGAGTTAATTCCTAACGACAATGCAACAACTTCTAACATTAAGTATCAGTCAGTTTGCTATTTTACTAATCCTTCCATTTTTACAAGCCTCGGAGCCGTTGTATACTATCCGATAATAAACCCAAGGTGTCTAGTGCTATTTTTAAGAGTGAGCTCTAGCAAGGCTCGCACTTTTAGAGATCACTGTTTTCCTTTTTTTGGTCCCCGGACTTTCATGAATTGTGGCGCAGCGTGATAAGTGTCTGTCCAGTGAAGTTAAGCGACAACAGGCTATGTTAGTACTGGGATAGCTGACCGCTTCGGTGCACTACTTGTGTCTCTGATGGCTTTGCGGCTCACACTAGTAGACCGAAACCCCTTTCTGCCTTATTTGCATTGTTTATTCATTGTTCATATTCCGTGTAATATCTCCTTTCTCCTTAAGACAGGACTGAGAGCAATATTTGACCCATTTAGACTGCACAAGTGCAGAGCATGCTCTTTTGTTACTGACATTCCTCTCACTGGAATACAGAGTATTAGGGATGACTATTTATCAACATCCCTGGGGTTTCTACAGCCTGTGTCATGGGAAAGAACTGACATTTTCAGTGGTCATCCAAGACACTGTATATCTGCCTACACCTGAAACTGAACCCAGATCCTCTGTGTTCCTGGGCAAGTGTGTTACCCACTACAGTATCTCCAATACCATTGTATCTAGTGGTCTACTAATTTTAAAAGTACAGACAAGTGACGTCTGTCTTATTTCTTTTTTAATACTTTCAGTTGAAAGAAGCACTTAGAACATATATTTCATAAGGTGTTAATTCCCAATGCAGTTCTCTCCAATAGGATTTGTTATCTAGTACTCTATCAGCTTGTAAGAGTATCTCATATAAATCTAATCACCTAACTCATTTCCCGTCTGCTAGCTCTGAGCATCCTCAGTTCAGAAGCACAATTTCCTTACCTGAGCAATAGGAAATTGGCCCTTGCTTCATTTATCACCATTACTCATACAACAATGTTTTCTATAGAATCTACCTTTAATGTGGCAATCTTGCAAGAGTCCGCTCGCACCACTTTCTTAAATTAACTTACCCTCCTAACATGTGGAGGTTTATAAATTAAAAGCATGTATCAGTTTATGGGCTATATTGGCCATATAGATAGATACTTTTTAACTCTGCACCTGTATAACACGTCCATTATTTCATATATTTTGATTTTAATAGCTCACATGATACATGTGTTATCCTTATTTGCATTGTACAAGATATTAATCCCCGAATAGTTATAAATATATTAAAAATAGTTCTTTTCTGGCTCTCATCACTAGAAAACCTACATACAGCTTATAGGTCTATTTTTTTAGTGTACTTGACTTCATCAACCATTTGTAGTTTACCATAAACTAATAACAGGGTACTCAATTAATTTTCCTTTTAATTACCTCCACCATAGACTTTCCTCAAGTCCTTTTGTCTTGGGGTGTTATATGAGGAGTGAATGATTGTTTTTCCAGAATTTTGTGCTGACAAAAGTATTTCATCAGACAGTAGGATTCCCAGCCATCATAATGGATTCATAATAATGCCATGTATGTCAGATTTTGTGGAATAAGAATTGAAAAGGCTTTGAGCAAGTCTGCCTTCTCTCAGGAGATTATATTTTTGGCAACATGGACTTACGTTTTTGTGTGAGTTTGCTTGCAAAAAGACTCAATAAGCTATGGAGGTATTTTGATCTTATTTTCAGGAAATGTTGAAAATGACACAAGGAACAGGTGATTAAATTTGGTAGTGAATATATGTATTTTTTATTAACAAAGGAACAGGACAGGACACAAGGAACAGGTGATTAAATTTGGTAGTGAATATATGTATTTTTTATTAACAAACCGTTTTAAATGATATTTTATCATGTCACTCAGAATTAATATTAAAGATGTTGGACCTTGGCAGAAACTTGCACTATCCGAGTGCTCTATTGACAGCAATAATTAATTGCCGTTGTCTAACTGTTTCTTTTTTTACACTGAATCTAAACCACATAGCACACTTTGCCTTCCGCTAGCCATGCATCTAACCTTACAAGTGCCATGATAAACTGTTCTTGGAAAATAGGAAAGTAAACAGTTCATTTTGTGTTAACTTTATGGCTCTAGAATGAACTTTAATAATGTTATAACTGATTAGTCCAGTACAGTTTTCAGTAGCTCCACAAATATAGCTTTCCCAGAAGTCTGTACACTTATTTCAGGAAGATGATTCAGACTGGCATAGACAATGCATACAGCTTCATCCTTGAAAGATTTTGGCATGCTAAAAATACAGGTAAAAGAGTGAATAACCTACTTGGCCGCCCAGTGCCACTAGGTGAACAGGTTTTCTTATTGCATTCTGGTTCTACCGAGGAAGATTAATTAGTCACAGTACTGAACTACATTATGATACAAAAACCTCTTTATGTAAGTCTAAGAAAAAAAAGTCTCTTAGATTTTTTTTTAAGTTTTAGTTTTAAAGTTGTAACTTATTTCTTATTAAATTACACCTGAGAGTTGCTCTTTTGTAAAAAGTTTCTAATATCTTTCATTACCGGGCAGTTGGTCTACTCAATGATTATAACTATAAATGGGAGCCCCTTTTACACAGCTCCAAAGAACTCCTTTGCTGCTATTTCAACTAAAGTGATCATAGATACCAAAATTTCATACCATTAGTATAGAAATGAAAGGTAATGATGTTAAAATTACCAATTAAGGAAGGGGTGTAATTGAAATAGGTAAATAGCCTTACGAGTGTCCAGTATTTGAAAATAATGGACTGTTGGATCAGTTCCTATGGAGAACCATAAACAATACATTATTTTGAAATATTGGATACTTTCTTGGCAATTAAACCCATTAATTATAAAAAAACATTATTACTTTCTTAGACCAAGAGCTACCTATTGTGAAACTGTGATGCAAATCTGTGCCGTAGTTTTTTCATAATCTTGCTTGCAAACAAACAGAAAAACAGAATAACGTAGATATGGTAGATAATAAAATCTTTGTGAAGCAGAAAGAAATGTGGCATAAGTTATTAGCTAATATGCATGCACAAGCATTGCTGGCAAACTGTTATGGCATAGGTCTCAACAGCTAAGAGAAGCAGAAACTTCACCTTTAATAAGCTGATATTTTGTAATCTTCTTCTCTAATTAATCACAAACAATTGGTATAATCAGCCACTGACTACATCCTAGCTATATAATACTGCCTTCTTCAGATGTATAAACAACAGCAATCCTGTCTTCCAGAGGCAACACAAAAGTAGCCTTTCTTTAAGGCGAAAGTTGATTTAGAAATCTACAACCCCATTAATCAAAGATATATTTCTTAAACCCAGCTCACACCTTTCTGTGCTAGGGTCTCAGTCTAAAATCAAACGGGCTCATCTGATTTTGGTTGTGGTTTGGTCCTCCCTCTATTTGGGTGGGTCGCTTGGGGCAGATATCATGGGATTTGTATTTGGGTAAGACATGTTAAGGGTGATATAACATATCTCAGAAAGCGATATATGTTCGGCTGGATTTTCGAAATGCCTAAAAAGGCTATTATGTCCTCCCTTGACCTGTATGAAATTCTACATCTTTAACGGGTGAAGGGGCTTTGGGAAGGATATATGCTGGACTGCTCATTCTTGGACACACACAAGCCACATACAAGGTCTCTTTTCATAGCCATATAGGGGCCACGGTGGCAGAGTGGTAACACTCTCGCCTCCCACCTCTGCGGCCGGGGTTCGATCCCTGTCATGGCCGTAAGTGGGAAAGCTGGTAGTTGCTTGCCGTTGGTCGGCAGTTTACAGTACAGAACCCTAGCGAACTATATGTACTGGTTTCCTCTGCCCTTCCAACTACCCGTCGTGATATGACCTGTACAGTGTTGAAAGCGACGTAAAACCCCAAATAAATAAACATAGCCATATAAGGCCGTCAGTGACCTTGTCAATTGGCAAATTTAGCATCTAATCACAGGCTGTCATCTCTGTGTGGATTTGACTCGCACCAGTGGCAATGCTGAGGACCTGTCCCAATGTGACCCTGGCTATTGAACGGGACATAAAACGCCAACTTTGGAAATTTTTCATTGCCAGAAGGATGACATTGTGAAAAAGAAATTAAATGCATACAAAAATAACACTAGGGTCATAGTAATTTTAGTAATCCTACACTTGTAAAGTTTGGCTGTGGTGGGTCATTTTCAAACCTACCTCAACCAGTTAGGACATTTACATGCCTTAATGTAATTTACCCACACTTTTGTAGTGTTCCCCTAGTGTTTGGTCATCATGTGTCACCAGGTAAAAGTGTCTTGATCAAGATTTGTATCAGTTTCTATGTTGACATGCAGTAGTGTAATTTCCTGTGATTATTATTCAAGTTCTGTCATGCCATAACTTATAAAAAGTAAAATCCACGCAACAATTCTTAGAAATCTCAAGTTTAAAATTTACTTATTATCACTGATGAAGATAATCAGCATAATTATCATGCTACACACTGGTATAATATTGCCATCTACATTTATGTTATATTCATCTGTATGTGTCATTCAATAAGTTTTTGTATTATGTTTCCTGTGAGATAAAGAAAGATCTGTTCCAATATGACCCTAGCTGTTGAATGGGAAATAGAACCCCAACATGTGACCTTTGACCTGTGAGCGGAGGAATTGTTAAAGACCAAATATTTTGTTCCTTCAAATGAAGCTATGCCTGCTTTGAGCAGAGTGATATTATCTGCTGGCTTACTTTGAAACTTTTTTTTATCAAATTTCATCTGATCTTGATCTGATTTCAGTCTATATTAGTGAATTTGTGACCAACAATTCAGCTGGTATTTAAACTGGTATGGTACTTCTTGACTTAGTAGCTTGGCATACACCTAAGCTTGGTAAACACCAGAACACAGGCTGACAATCACCATTTGGTTATCTTCGGCAAAACCCTTACATTTTCAGGGATGTTTTAATACCATACCTAGAGGTCCTCAGTGGCTCAATGAATTAGCATGTTTGGCATCTAATCACAAGCTGTCATCTCTGTATGGGTTCAAATCCCACAAGTGACAATGCTGACGACATGTCCCAATATGACCCTGTCTGTTTAATGGGATGTTAAACCCCAACTTTGACTTTGACAGTACCATATAAGATAATTAAAGCAACAACAGACATAAATTAATTGGGTTTTTTTCTGAAAGATCAGATGGAAATTCCCAGATAAATGCCAGTAGGGTATAAATTATATTATCGCCCCTTAAAAGGCATTGCAAAAGGGTAATTGTTTTGATGATTTGTGGTTAATGTCTAATTAAAGCTTGTTCATTTATCATTACATATTTGAATCAATAGAAACTATGGCATTATACATAAACGCATGTGAAATTGGTTTTAACTTTTTTATTGTGACAAGTTATGAAGAGCATATGATTATATATGATTCACTGTAGCTATTCAATGGGACACACAATCAACTGTTAAGGGAGCTTTACTTATGTTTGTGGCACAGAATAAACACAGAACTTTACTTTTGTTTTAGAACGATTCATAAAGTACTTTTTCCTGAAGATTAGCCTAACCTGGAGTGTTAATTGCAACAAGTGGTCTGTGTAAACATACCCAGTTTTTATAGTAACATATTCCAGAGGCTATGTAGATCACTGATTCATAGAATCTTTAAAGTATTTATAACCTTTGGTGTATGCAAATAGAATAGACAGGTGACTAACAATACCTAGAGGCAACAGGGCAGCATTTGGTTGATACAAATGTAATTATTATTGTGCTGATAACAGAGTACAAGTCATCCTGTTTTATATTTGTTTTGTATTGGTAGAAAATAGTAGAAATCAGCTTCGAATTATTCTGAGGAACTGTTTTTTTGCACATATTTAACCATTCAAACTGTGCTGAACATGTTTTAACAATAACAATTTAAGTTGATATCCTTGCAATTAAATTCTGTATATTGTACAGGGTCATTAGTAATAATTAGGGATTGGTCCATATCAAAAATGATGTGTAGATTGGGAGGTCGCCAACGCAAAACTGTTCAGATTCTGTTACTCTTTGTTTAAACTGTTAGTACCCCCAATCCGACATGGACGTTTCCTGTCAATGAAATCACAATACAAGTTACTAAATGTATAAAAATATGAGATAAAAGTGTGCAATTTCTTCAAATTTGTGGTTTGTTTAACTTCCATTATATGTGTTGACAAGCAGGATAAGGGTTAAAAATTGTCATAACCAATTCTGCTCAACGTAATTGTTATAAAAGTCTGCAAATGCACAATGTTATGAAATAAAAGCTTAGTTTTCCAGAGTATGGGTATTTTTGCAATATTTGAACTCTTCCTTCCACTACATATGCTGACAAGCGAAGTGGCGGTTGTAAAATCTTGTCATGGTACTTCATTAAAATGCTCTTGATATACCCCCAAACACATTAAAGAGTCTTACATCAATGCCCAATTAATCCTGTCAGCTGGTCACTCAACCAGAGGTTAAAGAAATGAAGTTCAAAAGAATGCTAGAACAATACATCATACAGGCACAAGATACATCATATTTGTTAATCACAAAGTAAAGAAAACAGCATGCACATGTGACTTTAAATACCAATAGGACTAGCCCCATTCCAGGGGATACAAAATATGACAAGGGGATACAGAATTTAACAGGGGATATAGAATATGACAGCCCCACCTGTCATATTCTGTATCACCACACACTTTTTGAGGGATACATTATCTTATGCTACACTGGGCCTACCGACACGTCCCTAGTAATAATCATATCCTTTCACTGGAATAAAATTAAAAGATGCCCCCCTCGTTGGGAATATATCAAACATATTTTAGCCATTTGCCCTTATTGTTGAACAAATATCTGAGAACCAATTGGTATTCTTGGAATTTCCATATTAAAAATAAGCTCTTTTTAGAGGAAGGTCATAAATAAAGGCGGGGGCATATTAACATGTCACACCCGTCTAGAATTTGATGGTAATTGAATATTGTAAGAGTTTTTTTTTTACTTCATTGAATTTTAGTGTTACTGTTGAAAATGCTTTTGGTGTTTTTTATATATAATTTACCATTTCAATCCTTTCTATGTGCACTTGTTATATGTGAATAAGTGTAGATTATCTTTAGTGAAAAACATTTGCACTGACAGAAGAGTTATTTAGGTATTGTTTCCAAAACCATTCTGATAAAAAATACTTTTCTGTAGTGCTGTATGAGGGGATAATAATACACTTTAAACTTGACGTCATTAAACCAACATTGGCATGTGGCCAATCAGCACATAGCTTACAAATCACAATCAGTGCACCTGATTGGCTGATTGGTTCGAGTTTTGAATTTACAGCATCTTTGTGACTTTGAGGCATGTACATAATGTTCCAGTCATGCATGTTATTAATCTTTCCACAAGCAGAATATTTATCTGGATAATATGTAAAGTGTGCCATTTGATACAATATTCCAATGCTCATTTTGTATGTCATTATACCCCAATGTAACCTATCATAAGACCGAGCCAATTTCAACTTAGGAGTGAGTTTCCAATTAAACTTGTTTTATATTATAACCTAAATGATAAGTCATATATGACTGAAAACATCCTGACTGCAGCAATTCTTACAAATAACTCATTCACTTTTGGAAAGCAGAGAAGATATTGTTTTCAAAATTAACATTAAGATAGACATTTGTAGAACAGTGATACATTGGTAAATACTTGGTACATTTTTTACACCGCAGCCCTTAAGGTGTCTGGATGGGTAGGTGGGCTGTTGTGGGGGGCGGCGGGAAAAAATTTGTCCTGGCTGTATCTCAGAAACTGTCAGGTGTAGGAACTTGATACTTGGTAGGGACTTTGGTTGGGGGTTGTATGTGTGCATCGTCATGGTGTGACCTTGATTTGAACTTTGACCTTGCCGTAGTGACCTTAACCTATATAATCTGGTCTGACTTTTATCTCAGAAACCATAAGTTGTAGGAAGTTGATACTTGGTAGGGACATTGATAGGAGTTGTAGGTGTGCAATGTCATGGTGTGACCTTGATTTGACCTTATGGTATTGACCATGAGTTTGAAAATCTTGTCTGGGGTCTTGAATCCTGTAAGGTGTAGATGGTTGACACTTGGTACGGACATTGGTTAGTGGGTGTAGGTGTGCATCATGGTGTGACCTTTAACTTTGGCTCTACCAAAGACTGTGCACCTTCCATACTTCAGACATGTTTCTCTTAAGATATATGGATTGCTGCAACTGATTATTATATGTACTTTTACATAATTGTGCTATTTTCATTGACATCTATTCTCCAGTTAATAAAATTTACAGCATCATAATTTTACTTTAGTGATTAATGCTGTCATCTAGCTATTGAATTGGCTTGTTTTAATACTTCATCTTTACATACATTTTCTGTCTCTTACACACCATTTTTCTCTACTTAAACATTATTTGAAGCTTTATATAACTGACACTGCTCTGAAAGTATTCCAATCTTTGTACTGTTTCACTACTTCTGTATCTCATGGTGTTGAAAAACATTTCCCAAGCTGTGGGGTACGGGCATCTCTGATGATATTTTCATCTATGTTAAATTCTTCAAAGTTTGCAGCAAATACCCAAATTAAAGGGAGTTTATATGCCACTGTAGCCTTATGGCTAACAAAGTAGAGGACCTGTGTTCAAACCTAGGTACAGGCAGGTACATATTGGCTTAGATAACCACCTAAGATGGCAGTCCTCTGTCATTGGGTCTAATCCCCAGTGGCAGGCTGAAGAAGCTCACCATCATAACTCATATGATAGGACTTTTGATCAACAAGAATATGCCCTCCCAAGAATATTGGGGGGTAGGGACACAATCTTATAATGGATATATATATAAGGTTGGCCATTAATTTCCTTTTTTAAAAGTGGTTTTCAAGAATTTCTGAATTGCTCCATTACAAACATATTTACATTATACTTAGCCTTGTAAGGATATTGTAGGATAATAAGTAGTCTGTTTTCATGAGCAAGCTCCCAAAAATAGACTAGAGAACAAACAATAAAAATACTTCTTTTTTTCTGTAGCATGTAATTTCATCTCATATCAAATCAAGTACATCAAACTGACAGAATGCTGTCATTTGAAACCATCAAATTGAGTTTGCTCGACTATTTACTGAAGGAGGTCACACTGCTTATTTCAAATGGGTTTGTAAATGGAGAAAAGTTTCAGATGCTACAGATTTTTCAGTGTTGATCTGAACCTTGGTTGTTTTTGTAACCCATTTACAAACTCACCAAGGCTTCTTGTGGAGCTGTAATCATCTTTCCCAAACATTTCTTTTTTATTTCTATTTATATCCCCAGATTTCTAAGAAAAACTATGGCCTCCCACTGATATAGAAAAGTGTTTCATAGTATATATATCCATTTCCTCATTATTCCTGGAGTATAGTGCCTGATGATGTTCATTTTGATCCCACTGTGTCCTCCTTTAGAAAGAGAGCTGAACATTATATCTGTTGTCAAGGCCTTCCCATCATAGTTTCTTATCTAGACATTGTCTCTGTGGTAATGACCCTGGCTATGTCCATGGGCTAAAGAACTATAGTGTTAGGTTTGGTTGTCTGCCTCCAAGCAGAGATCAAAGGGCTATAAAAAGTCCAGAGAAGAAAAGAACAGAATGGACTTTATAACCAATTTAATCCTTTAAAATACATGAACTGCATAATCTTATGAACCAGTGGTTTGGGTTTTGTAATATAGACCATTGCAATAATATATAGGCTTGAAGAAAAATATGCAATAAGGAGTTAAATGACCTGTTGCAGAGTTGGATAGATGTTTTGTTGGCATGATGTATGTTCCAAAGACAATTTACGTTGCAAGCAATGACCAGAATCGATTGGCAGTAACCAACTTCACAAAAATGCCTAAACGTAGCCTTAACAATTCCTTGTACATGCCTAGGGCGAAAATGTCAGAAACTGCAGGCCACCCACAGTGCCACTTGGAAAAAAAAGTTTAATTTAATTTAAAAGAACATGAATGACTGAAACTGAAACTCAGAACAAGAGCACTCAGAGAGCGCAGACTACTGCAAGGCACGTCATCATAAGTAAATAGGAAAATCGGGGCTTTTGTATCCAGATAACAATCTAGATTACGGTAAAATGTAATGGGATCTGAATTGGACCAAGACCATTCTGATTTTTCATGAAGTGCCAATCAATAGTATTTGCATAATCCTGCTGACAAACAGATAAACAAGCGGACATGAAAGTAATGCTGCTTTGGTGGAGGTAATAATATAAATACTCCCTATCCTGCCTATTTAATTGACTAATACCGGGAATCGCTGGTGCTGAAATGGCTTTGACCAATCAATTGTCGAACCCAAATAATTTCAAACCAAAATGATAAAATAAAGACACACCAATAAGTGAAAATATCCTTTTTACAAAATAAAGTAGAAGTGAGATGACCTTGGGGATTCTGGATGTTATTGTTACCTCTGCTAAGGAGGCTATGTTTGTTGGTTTATGTTTGTTGTATATTAACGATATTACCAAAAAACTACTGCAGAGATTTACCACATATTTTCACAGTATATGGACCTTAGTCTAAGACAGAACTGCAACCAGTTTGGGATCCAGGACTTTTTTTTAAAAAGGAGCTTTTCATCATTTCACTCATATAAATAATACTGGAAGTGTTGGATCTTGATGGGGGGTTTGCACCCTCCGAGTGCTGTTGTGTTATGGGAGTATTTAACATTATGTTATTAGATCCTAGATCCTACTAGGAAAGACCCTACATGTGAAATTCAAGTTATTATATGATACAACAAATTAGTCAGCGAAGTGAACTGGGAAAGACAAAGGGTATAGGTGACATTAGAACTTGATTACAGAAAGCTTTGATCTGAAATTTGTTCAATTCAACTAAGCAACACAACAAAGTTGTTACCTGCCAGTTCTATTTATTTGGATAAGTTTAAAAATAGTTCCCTAAAGTTAGGCTACCAGATGTAATAAGTGATCATAAATATGGAGGTTGCTGTTCTTTCTTAGCTTTATGTGCATGAAAGTTTTTCCTAGGGAGAATGCAATATTTGATTTGTAACCAATTGAGTTTATTTACAGTTAAAGATATTTACTTTTTAAGATTGATGAGACTGTCCATAGTGGCTGGGATGCCCACTTGTAATGGTGGTCCTCTGTTATTGGGTCCTATTCCCAACTGCCGGCTAAAGAAGCTACATGGTCATCCGCGAGCCTTCATTTTCACTTTATTAGAAAGTCACTTATATGAGAGCTTGGGCTGTACTTATGCAGTTGGGGCACAGTAGTACAAGGAGATGTTACAACCATTGTAAATATACGGCACAAAATATTATGTAATTTGATGTAATAACTACTTTCATAGCACTTAATGGAAACATTTGGTGTTATTGCTTCCAAAAAGAAATAGCCCCTCTGTCGCATCTTTCAGGAAACACCTCAAAACCCACCTCTTCAATTTCCAGTTTCCCAACTTAATCCCCTTCCCTCTTGGTCACACCCACAATTCTGGATTACTGACCTTGTGAACGCCCCTCGACTCTCCTTATGATTAGTGATTTTTAATAAGTTAGTGCACTGAGTTCCCCTTGTGGGGAAGATATTGCAGTTGGAGGCAAGGAAGGTTAAGTGAGGTGAAAGGTCAAAGGAAAGGTCAATGTAAGGTGAAGAAGGGACAGGACTTGTTTGGGATTTTATTTACACGTTAGTAGCAATATATGTACAATATACAAGGGATTTAAAATATTTTTATGTAAAACATGAAAATTTTTAAAACCACCATACAACTAAAACAGGGGATATAAAACATCCCCAATAAAGAGGTATACAGTAAACACAAATGATAGTACGAAAATGATAACAAGCTAGTGTACATAATGTATGCAAGTGAAATTTATCTTGTTTCATAACACAAAATAGGTCATGTTGGTGCGAAAGGGTCAAATTGATGTGGAAAGGTCAAGTTGGTGCGAAAGTGTCAAGTTGGTGCGAAAGGGTCAAATCAGAAGGGGGAACCAGGGTCGGCCTGGCCCAGCCTATCCCAATTTACTCAGAGGCCTACATCAATCCAGCAGGAGACCTCCCTTGTGCCTGGATTAGCACAAGGGGTCAGGGCCAAAGAGGGTGCTGTGACACTGGATTACATCCAGGAAAACCTTAGGTTACCGATCTAAGGGACCATCAGAATCACAGGATCCGTATCAGAACTCTAAGTGGATCAAGTTTAGAGCGTGATTGTCAAAATCGGTCTGTCTAAGTAGATAGGGGGAGCCAGGGTCAGCCTGGTCCAGCCTGTTATCCAGGGATTATAACCCCTGGTTCATGTACTGCCCTGTGGGCTAGAGGTTACTACGACCTTATTTACTCAGGCATGTGGGAATATCTTAAGATGTACTAGGGATAAGGGAGGTGGGATAAATACTTGTTGCTTGTTCAAATACTGGAATAAGAATGAGGGAAGCCAATTCAATTATAGCTAGTGATATGTAAGGGGTATTCTGATTGGGCGTTGCTAGTAAACAGGGGTTGCCATAATAGAGAGGGGAATAAGTTAAAGGATGGAATAAGGTACCTCCCAACTGAATTCGCAGGCCCCTGTCAGGCCTTGCTTAACACAGTTGGAGGCAAGGAAGGTTAAGTGAGGTGAAAGGTCAAAGGAAAGGTCAATGTAAGGTGAAGAAGGGACAGGACTTGTTTGGGATTTTATTTACACGTTAGTAGCAATATATGTACAATATACAAGGGATTTAAAATATTTTTATGTAAAACATGAAAATTTTTAAAACCACCAAGCCAAACTAAAAGGAGGAGGGGATGAGAGAGGCAAAAGTGGAGGGAATAATGGAGGCAGCTTGAGAGGCGTTCTGGAGGTAAGTCCATACAGCTGAACTACGCCACAGCCCATGGGCCATGATGTTCTGAAGAGGGATATTGTTGTCAAATGCAAATGTGGCCCCAGAACGCCTGAAAGTATGGAACCCATGACCAATAGGAGAGATATTGAGAATGGAAAGGACTTGTCTGAGGGAATCCCTCACATGAGTATCAATGATTTGTACGTGTGGGGGAGCTTTGCAAGCAAACAAAGGAGCAGAAGGAGGGAGAGGCCTAGATTGGAGGAGAGTTCTCAATGCTCGGATTGGACATAGGAAGAAATTCTCGATTTGAGGAATTTGAATCATGTGACTAGTATTACCATCTTGGAGGGTCTTGGTCCACTTGACCAGAAGGTGGGCCCCAGGAGGGGCAAAAATCAAATCTTGTCTTAGGAAATGTTTATCCTTGGAAAACTGTCTGGCTGAGTGAGGAGCTATATTGGAGAGCCTGAAAAAAGCATAGAAAGCTACCAGAAAAATTGCTCGGAATAGAGGAGGGTCAGGCAGGAAGTCACATGCCCTTGAAATATCATACATTGTTCTTATGCAGAATATGCCCCTAGGCGTGGGTCTAAATGGTGAGGTAATGGAGAGGCTCCTAATATATCTGTGAACCGCTGGGTGAGCTAGAGCCCCAGTGTCAAAATTGAAAAATGGAGCCATAGAGCAAATGGATGAGAAATAATTTTTAATGACCTTAGGGGATAATCCATTGGTAGCAAGAACTTCCATGAAGATGAGGAGGTTATAAGCCGAAATTTCAATCGGAAGGTTGTAGAACATAATAATTGATAAGAAAGTCTTGAAATGAGTCTTGTGGGCTTGGATGGTAGCTGGTCTGTATGCTGAGGCGACTCTATTCCAGGCAGATGTAAAAAGGCCCTGGGGATCCGGAAGTGAACCTGAAATTATATTTGAAGGTCCAGGTTAAAATAATGTATAGGGACATTATCCCACACAAAGTCAGAGTTGAGGATATGAAGCATTTCTTGTGATATGCCCTTAGGTTAATGTATTCTTGATAATGCATCAGCTATGATGTTCTTGTGACCTTGAATGTGTTGGATTTGTAGGTCAATATCATAGGCCGCTGTAATGAACCATATATTTCTAGTACATGCATGGAGAATTGCATCCCTAGTCTTGCCTGAGTTGACCACTTGGACTACTGCCATGTTGTCGCAATGAAACCTGACTGTGGACTGTGCCCAATGACGTGCCCAAAGCCTAAGTGCTACTAAGATATTGAGCATTTCAAGGTGTGTTATATGAAGGTCAGTGTTAACAAAGGTTGGGACAGGGGCTGCATAGACCCTGTTGGCCCAAGTTCCCCCCACTCCTGTAAGGCAAGCGTCTATGTAAAGGGATTGCATGTGCTTCAGCTCTGATTTAAATATTCTGGTGGAGCCAGCAAAGTGAGGAAGGAACCTGATGAACCACTGAATATCCAGAAAAAAATCCTCTGTTAGTTTAATTTTTCTAGCATAAGGATTGTTTCTGAATAGGGAGAGTATTCTATTTATGAATATGCGAGCAGGTTTGATGCACTTGTGAAGGTATACCAATTTTCCTAGAAGGGATTGAAATTGACGTCTGGTTAGTGAATTCTTGGTCATGACCTGACAACATTCATGGTAGATTTCCTGGAGCTTACTGGCTTCAATGCTCAGAGAATTTTTATCTAGGTCAATGGTGATTCCCAAGCAGGTAAGGACCCTAGTAGGAGGAGATCGCTTGTTATCATTCATGGGAAGGCCTAATTCAGTGAGAAGGGCAGAGAGTTTGTTAAAATGACGCCATGCGTCATCTTCTTTGGCGACAATGATATAGTCGTCAATGTAAGCAAAAATCTTGCAGTTGGCCTTGCCCATGATATGTACAATTGAGTCTGACGTCATCTGGAAGGCCAAGCTCCCATGGGTCCAGCCGAACGCGGCCGCTACGTCCAGATAATAGCCCCCCCCCCCCATTTTAGGCCAAACTTGAAGGCGTCAGCCGGGTCGATGCGAAGATTTCTGAACGCCCTGGCTACGTCAATTTTTGCAAGGAGAACCCGACCTTGGGTGGCTTTGATTTGGTCAACAATGTTGTCTATGGTGGGAAATGTGAGAGTGAATTCCAGGTCATCAAATCTGTCCCTGGTGACGGCGTCGTTCACTGACGCCCCCCTGGGGTATGAAAGATCAAGAATAACACGCCTTTTATTGCCATCCTTAGGCCTTGTGAGGAGTGGGGAACAATGGAAATCATCATAATCTATGGTTGGGAAGGGGCCCAGCATGGCTCCCAGTTGCACTTCTTTGGTCAAATAGTGTTGTATGGCAGCAGGAAATTGCATTCCTGAATGGTGGTTTTTGACATCCGTATTGTGGAGATTTGAGGGGTTGTTGATAGATAAGGGAAAACCATATGTGAGGTATTGCAATAATCTCTGGTCATGGTAGTCTTTCAGGTGATGACGCCATGCATCGAGATTCAGACTCGAGGGTACAGGAAATCTTGCAAACTTATAGTTTGGAAGTCTAGTACTTCTAATGGCCTTGGCCATGCATATGTAGTCCTGAAGTGTATATGTAGCTTTGGGTTCCCTGTCTGGACCACAAAATTGAAAGTCTGTAGACGTTTTGGCCAAGAACCCTTTAGTTTTCTGGGTGTCATTAAAATCAGAAATGACGGCCTCAGAAAGTTCACTGAGATGCCTAGGAATGACGAACGGACGAGAGTCGACGCATGGACCCACGACATCCCTAACAGTATCAAGCCCATCATCAGCAGTTGATGAAGTGGGTTCTTGTTGCTGTATAATCATATCAATTTTATCTTGCATATACTCAGTATAGGATTTGAATCCTAACTTTCTACTGAGAATGTCTTTCTCATAGTCTCTATAGCATGATTTGGGATCCAAATCACTGTTTTGATATTCATAAAATGTAATAAACATTGCAAATGAGATTGTATGATACAAATAACCTACCCCAACATCACTGCATTCAGTTATGGTCACTGTATAATTCGCCAGATTTATATTCCAGTTGAAAAAAGTGTGGATGTTGTTTCGGTTGGAAATAAACACTATGTGGGTAACAGTATTAGTACCCGTGTTGTGATAGTATCTATTCATAAAATTCACAGTACACCAATGTGTGCCACTTGAGTGGAGAGGGTTGACGTTTGTATTGATATTATTACTGCAGTGATGGTGGGGTTCCACTTGCTCAACTCGCGAGGCATGTTGACAACGAGAGTTGACATGGGTTTCCAAATTAATAGAATATTTACTATCATTTATGATTTCCCATGACTGAAGAGCCTGTACTGGCTGAAACATAAGTTTATTTTCAAAATTACCAATATACTGGTTACCCTGACTTGGGTTATAACAATTTGCCAGACATGAAATACATACATTGCCATGAATATTTTTGACCAAATTATTAGACTGATTATCAACATTGTTAAAGTTCCCATCACCCTGATCATTGTTCAACACAGTCAAGTACTTTGTGCAAATGCAACAACGTTGTTTAACATTATTATGGTTACACACAGGTTTATTTACAGTCTTTACCCTCCCCCCTATGTCCATAGGTTTCGTGCGGCTGTCCAGATCGGTTGGCAGTGAATCCAGTGGTCTAGGTCGTCCCTAGCTTGGAATTTTGTCTTTTTGTTTGATTTTAGTAAAGCATTTCTGTTCTGGATGGCCAGCTGTCCTTCCTTGCTTGTCACAGTATGAGCAGATGTGTTTGTAGGTACCGTGGCTTGCCTCATGAGAGCACGACCCCTCATTGTAATATTTGCAAATTTTTCTGGGCTGTGTTGCAGTAGTGGATTGTGAGGTTGCCATTGAGATTTGTGAGGCACTAATTCTGTTCAGGGACCACTGAGTTGCATCCTGCCACCTCAGGTTGCCCTCCTCCAGGTCATGCATAGAAGTGGCCCAGGCACTTCTAACAGCGGTCCATGGCAACGAGGTAGCATCCTTCATAGCAAGGATGACCTGGAGGAGGGCATGCCTTGCTGTGACCTGATCTTTCATGTGAAAAATATTTGACAGTTGGCCCACTACCCATTGTGGCATGGTTAGCTCATCGTACACCACCCTTTTCCGCCCAGCAGGGGGGTGGTAGCCCTCATTGGGCCAACGAACTTCATGAGGTGTTTGGACAAAGTCAACAGAGTTATAACGCCCTGATTTTCGTGTATGCCTACCTTGGATAGCATTCCTAGCTTGTTCCTCATATGATCCCAGGAGTTGTGACACTGATTCAGAAATAGTGGGCATACGTCTAATAGTGTCCAGCTTCGGTATGACGCCATCTGACTGGAGAGTAGGGATTGCAGTAGTCGGATCTCCTCCCATGTATCTATGGCCGAACCCCACCCTATCCTGCTGAGGGTCTCCTCCCCTGGTAGCCGTGGATTGAACCCGCTCACCATATGCCTGGATGGGGTCGCTCGCGAGATGCTGATTTTCCTGCAAGCCAGCATGTAACGTGTGAAGGGCCGATGTGGCTTCAGTACGGCGCGGTACGTGACGATTCTGGGGTGAAGAAAGCGTACTGCTACTGCCCTCATGACCACGCTGCCCCTCTCTATCGCTTCCACCCTTTGAGAGAGTGCTTGGTTAGATTCAGATATTTTGTTGAGCATAGATATGATAATGTCTGATGAGTCAGATAGGGAGCTTGGCTTTCGCTGGTGGGTAATCTGGTGAACTGTACTTACAGCATCTGTTGGCGTCGGATCCGATTGCAAGTATGATCTGTTTAAGTCTGTGTTAGCCTGTTTCCTCACTCTTCTTGTTGAAATCCGTGCCCTAGCCGAGGCAGTAACTTTCTTTCTGCCTTCAGCAGGCGTTTTCTTTGATGCAGGCATCACGTTTGACACAGTAGATCAGTTGTGAAATTTTAGAATAAAAACTAAAAACCCTAAGTTGTTTACATTAAAAGAAATACTTGTTGCTTGTTCAAATACTGGAATAAGAATGAGGGAAGCCAATTCAATTATAGCTAGTGATATGTAAGGGGTATTCTGATTGGGCGTTGCTAGTAAACAGGGGTTGCCATAATAGAGAGGGGAATAAGTTAAAGGATGGAATAAGGTACCTCCCAACTGAATTCGCAGGCCCCTGTCAGGCCTTGCTTAACACACCTGCAAAGCAGTAGATTAGATTAGATGCATGTAAAGAAAAATAATTGACAACAAAATCAAAGAAAGTTAACAATGGAAATACAGACAATATGCTCCAGTTCCACCTCAGAAAGTTATTGTTAGACCTTCATTTTTCAATATTCTCGTTGTGGTAAATATATGTGCTGCAAAACCTTCCAATAGCCATATGTGTTTCTCAGTTGCATTTTATGTCTAATGACTACTACATAACATAAGGCAGCGAATAGTATGAGCAGTGAATTAAATCAATTAACCTATACACAAAATGTATGTAGGATTTATGATGTTTCAATCAGTAAATGTTTTCATTTCTTCTTTTTCAATTTGAGTTTTAACTTTAAAATAGAAGCTTAACGTACATGTTTTCTATCAAGTCTGGAGTGACATTATCAAACTCCTTACTTGTAGCTTGAAGTTCTAAAATTATAACTGGAAAAAATTGTCATACACATTGTAATGTGTACTTCTGTCTTAAAGTCTCTAATAATAGCCAAGGTGGAAACGCGGGTGGATGCACAACTAACCCTGCCAAATAAGGACTACTTGCAAAACATATCATTTCTCCCAAGTGAAAGGATAAGTTCTACCACCAATAAGATCGGTCTTGTGATCTGCTTCTGACTGTTACGATTCATAAAGATAAGGTTTAGCATCAAGGCCTAATCACTCTCAAGAAGCAGAGAAGATTAATTGGTTGAGTCCTTCCCTGGGAACTGATTACCCAGTTATATATTTCACAATAGAATATGGAAGATTAGTCAAGATCATAAAGATAGGTCATAGCACCATTACAATAAGTTGTAACTGACTTAAAATCAAAAAGTCTGGCCATGGGTACCCTTGACAGTAAGGCTCACTTGCAAAGTTTCTTTTAAATTTGTTTAATATTTGGTTGGCCAAATCTGCCGCAACTTTGATCCCAACCTTAACATGTTAAAGATAAGTCATTTGACCTCCACAATTTCGCTCCTGATTGTACTCTCAGTGCATCGTGAGGCAAATGTGTAATAGTGGAGCTTGGGTATAAGGAAGTTTCAGAATCTTCCCAATTAGATGTCATACCAAGAACACATAAATCAGCCAATACAATTACCAAGGATGAGTAAGTTAGTTTGTATATTGACTCTACTAGTCAGCTATCTTTACAATTGATTTCCACACATCACTTAGAGCAAAATCCTGCTTTGCAGATTAATTGCATGTTGACCTTGTACAAATGCTAACAGCTATCTGTGGAATGTAAAAAAGCCAATTGAAAGATTTGATGGTGCACTGAGTAAATAAACCATTGCATTAAAGGTACCTGGCAAACAATGAGTGTAAATTGTCTATAGGTCAGGGCTTGGCTTTTATGAAGGAGAGTAAAGATTTAGTGTGAACTTGATGTAAGATGATTTTTTTTCCCACTTTTTCAAATGTTTGGTCCTGTTGCTATAATGCATAATGTAATCTAATCAGGCTTTAATGCTGCTTAATCTCTGCACTTACAGCTTGGTTCAATAATAACTTCCCTTACTGCTCACTCTGACCCGAGTGTGGGACTAAAGTGACCTTCATTTGACCTCAGGGCTAGCTTGTCAGTTTGACATACTGGGGGCTGCTAGCCAGGGTCGGGGCATATGAATCCCATGATTCATCACTACAGCCTTTTCATCTTAGGTGACCTCACGGTCATTGAGAATGTAACCGTAATCTAAAGCTGACCTCAGGGTCATTGAAACTGACCTTAAATTACTTTGACATTAATCGTTTGACCTCAAGGTCATCTCAATGTTAGTAACATGTATTTAATTGATGTATTATGCATAAAGGACTGTAGATAAAGTAGAATACTAGTAATGAATACCATTTTATACATACATTAAAGATATCTCGCAAGCAGGTGTTTTATTGAATTCCCAGGGGTGTCGGGCTGAATGCATAATCTAATCTAATCAAGCTTTGATGGTGCTTAATCTCTGGACTTACAGCTTCTACAGGTTTTTCCACTTGTCCCAAAATCATACAGCCATTAAATAAGTATGGTCACTCAACTATGCATGATACAATAAAACAAAAAGGGAGATTCATCATCCCAGGCCAACTATTTATCTATCATAGTTTGAGTAACATGAAGAATATATAATCACACATCATATTGGAACAAATGGATAATCTGTTATTTAACATATTCTGGTTTGAAGGTTATCATATATTTCTCTTGAAAATCTTTTTTAAAAAAAGTGATTAAATAAATACATAGTTTCGGTCTCATTAGTAAAGATTCTCATTGCTAATAATTATAATAATAATGACTATATTTATATAGCGCAACTCTATTTTAGAGTAAACAATCATTGCACTTTTTCTCAACTATTTGCTATTTTGAAATAATATGTTTCTTCTTGAAGATGTCCAATGGAAGTTCAATGTTTCTAACATCATCTGGAACTTCATTCCAACACTTTTGTGCCACAACACTGAAAGCACTATCACCTATAGAGACAACTTTTGATCTTTTTTTATTGTAGCATGTATACTCTAATTTATTGTTGCAATTTAAAATAACCAATATTAATATAAGTATTGGTAAATCACTAAACTGATTTAGACATCCTCTAAAGTGCTGAAGTCCAAAAATGGATATTCTAATTACAGAAACAGTGTATCTCCATGTTAGTGTCAGATAAGGGATAAGACTGTGGAGGGAATAGACTAGTCTTAACAGACAAGTCTTCACAAGTTGTTTAGACCCAGTAACACTAACACGGGTTCTGGTGACTTGAGGGAGTTTGTGCCTTTGACTAATATCTCATAATATTTAAATCAACAAAATCCGTATGATATTAATGTCTTTTAATTGTAAAAAAGTGAGTTCAACTCTGACCTTAGTTAACTAAGCTTCCTGTCCATTACCACTGGGCCAAAGTATAAAGCCTTAAAGGTCAACAAGTAAAAGCTTTAGGAGCAAAAACAGCTTGATTTTATTTGTGATGTCACTCCTTCAGCCTAGTAGTAGAAATCTTTGAAACAGATTAAAGACAGCAACAAAATGATAATTCTTATGTCCATGTTAAATGTGCAGGTTTTGTTACTTTTAGCCTTAAGTTTATGTACAGATTATTATTGATTAAATCAGCAAAGATACTAAGTTAATGATGTCATCTACAATCAAACGCCAAAATCATCTTACAGAATTTAAGACTTGCAAAAGAAAGATTGCATGTGACTAAGACATATTGAGAAATGTGTTATTCTGATATGTTCCTCAAGGTGGTCATTTGCCTCCCAGAATGGGTATAAACACACACTAGAGTTCAACCCACAGGGGTCATAAAAGCTGAAAGGCTGTTCCAATAGAAAGGGTCTGAATAACTTATTTTTTGCTTTCTCTAGCTTTCTTACAAATAAAAGAATATAAATCTTCCACAAACTAGATATGTATACAAATAAGGGCTGTTAAAATTGGAAATTATATACGTTAAAGTGTGATAAATTATTGAATGAAGTTATGGTAACAGTATGGGATGTTTTGTGAGACAATAATTGATGTATGCATAACCGTTATGGAGAAGTAAGTTGTGAATGTTTCTGCCAAAGTATCAGTGGAAAGATACTGAGATACACTTAAAAGGATACTTTGCAAAGCATAAAACTTTACAATCCCCTTTTTAATAGCTCTGGATGACACCACGGTGTAAACATTGATAATTTGACCAAAACAAACATAGCAACAGCAAATGCTAAGAGTCTGTATTCATTAAGTGCATCTTTAACGACTTTGGCCTTCCATTAATAAATAGCTATCTTTTAGCAATCGTATGAGGGTAGTTTATTAAAATAAATCCTTGTAAATACCTCTCCATCTGCAAAGACAAACTCTATCTCGTTCCTGAGCTGATAGAGTTCTCAATGAATCTCTGAAATCTAATCCAACTGCGGGATATCTTTTTGCTATCTACCAAAACATCATAAATGTTGATGGTTATATATGGTAATGTCCCCGTGTGGTGGAATTTGTTACCCATACATTTTAAAGCTTTTCTGGTAAAATATTAAACAGGGTAGGGTATCAATATATTTTCTTATCTGCAAGACATTTTATTTGACCTAAATACCGGAAATAAAGACCAAAGATAATTTCTTTTTTATTCTCTGGTATCTCTGACTCTTGAAACCTTTTGGTCAATTTTGCATAAACTGGTTTCAATATTAAATATTTGTAGAACAATGTAAACTGTAAATGTATTCTGAACATATCATTACTGCCTTACTGGTGTACAAGTTCCTACAAAATGGTTGCCCAAAATATTTTGTACCTTTTCTTAAACCTAGACGTAGTGTTTATAACACACGTAAAAAGGGGCCACGGTGGCAGAGTGGTAACACTCTCGCCTCCCGCCTCTGGGGCCGGGGTTCGATCCCCGACACGGCCTCAAGTGGGAAAGCTGGTAGTTGCTTGCCGTTGGTCGGCAGTTTACAGTACAGAACCCTAACGAACTGTATGTACTGGTTTCCTCTGCCCTTCCAACTACCCGTCGTGATATGACCTGTACAGTGTTGAAAGCGACGTAAAACCCCAAATAAATAAATAAATATAACACACGTAAAATCCAAGCTGATGGATGTGTTGCTTGAGGTCCAACACTTAGCCCCTTCAGTATATATAAGTCTACTAAGAATTTTAGCCTCAGCTTTGCTTATGATGTGTCAAATATTTGGAATGATTTCCCGAATGATGTACATTCGGCTACTTCTCTCCACTCTTTCAGAAAGAAGCTCAAAGCTTATCTCTTTGCACAAGCATATTCACCCTAATTTCTGCTTTTCTGGGCTTCTCTCCATGTCGCTGATCCCTGCTATGGCGCAAGTTAATAATTATAGTTTTCTGCTTTTGCTATATGGTGCTCCTAGAGTCTGTCTTTAGATAGACATTAAGCTCTATAAAAATACTTTTAGAATAAGAATTAAAACAGTACTTTCAGATTTTCTGTTCCGGTTTGTTGCATTACAATCCAAGCAGAAAAGAATTAGAACTCTAAAGTTAAAACTTCAAGTTTCTATATTCACCTGGGCCTCTTACTATTGATAAAAAATTCAAGGTTTATTTTAGTTCACCCTTTACGGAAATGAACTGACTTATTTTGCTTATAGTATAAAAGTTAAAATAATTTTATCTAAAGAAGATGGTGGCTTATAATTGTAAATTACCTTGTGTGAATTAAATGAACATCTTGTCTATACTGTTGAACAATACTGCATTTACCTTACCTTTACTCTTGTGGACAGATACCTGCACACTAGTTTTAGAAAGTATTTCAGCTCCTACCTCATTGCAAGTATCACGTACCTACAACACCAGATGCAGCACCTGATAGGCAGTGCATAAATGTTCCACAGTTCAGGTCTTAGTATACAAATAAAATCAACTTTAGCCATAGTGGTGAGAGGTCCTCGGTGGCCTAGTGCAGGGGCGGATCCAGCTTTTAAGTAAGGTGGGGGTTCACATC
Organism: Sabellastarte sp. h YS-2021; assembly: GCA_964017235.1. Classification (NCBI taxonomy): domain Eukaryota; kingdom Metazoa; phylum Annelida; class Polychaeta; order Sabellida; family Sabellidae; genus Sabellastarte; species Sabellastarte sp. h YS-2021. Next base: position 78,832,611 of record OZ024935.1, on the reverse strand, counting down.
AGATATACCATAACTAGGGGGGTCGGGGGGCATGCCCCCCGGGAAAAAAATAATTTTTGGTAAAAATATAGTACACTCTCAAGATTGAATCTGTATTTTTTGTACATTGGGTTGAACCCCTTTACATTATTTTTCAAGAATGGGGGGGGGGGGTGTTTGAACTCCCTGAACCCCCCCCCCCCCCCCCTCTTGGATCCGCTAGTGTAGTGGGATAGCAAGTTTGGCATCTAATTTCTGGCAATGCTGAAGACATATCCCGATATGACCCTCATTCTTAAAAGCGACGTAAAACCTCAAGTATGACTTTGACCTAGCCATAGCTTTGTGAATGATGCTCCAACTTTCTGGAATGAGTTCCCTGGTTATATTTGAACTGTGATTTCACTCTCATATTTCAGATGTACATTGAAGACTTACCTCTTAAGTAAAGCTTACCTTCGATAGCCCTCTCATCTCCTTGTCATCTCTGGTGTAAATCTGTTATGTCCCTTGATTTTTATTTGTTTCCTTCTCTTATGGTGGCTAGAATCTGTCACATAATGGAGATTAAGCGCTGTAAAAATACTCATTACATTTACTCGTGATGAAATTGTTAAAGTAAATGTTATGGGCCTGTTCCACCAAAGGATTAAGCCCCGATCCTGTCGGCGACCCTTAATCGTGCACAGTCGGTTGAAAAAAGACAAAAATGGGCGGGAATACTGGGTCGGTACTGAAGTCTGGGATTAAGAACAGATCGTCCCCAGGACGCCTCAGGACACCTCAGGACGCCTCAGGCGGCCGCAGACAGTCCCCGACTGGTCTGGGACTAAGAACCGACTAAGCCAGTTTTCGGGTCGGTTTCAACCACGATCCTGTCGTACACAAACCGACTGGGTCCCAGGACGCCTCAGGCCTCCTGGGACTAAGAGCCGACTAACACACGATTAACTACCGGCGTCCTCAGGCGTCCTCAGGCCTCCTCAGGCCTCCCCAGACCAGGATCCCTGATTATTGTTTTGCAAAGTTGCTGGATTTTCTGGGTATATATATATAAAATTTGCGATCTAATCATCATTGCTTTTCTAGGAACACACCAGGATGCCACCTTTTAATGGAAGACAGATTCAACAACAACTTAGGGCTTTTTTGGTTTTTATTCACTTACAAATAATCATGTATTTCCATTTTTTACGTCAAGCACAGCAACCACCACCACCACCACCAGCACCACCAGCACCCATACAGAGACCTAGAAGAAGGCACAACATGTGGGTCAGGCCATGGCTACTGCAGAGAGAGGAGAGGGGGGCCTACCACAACATTATGGCTGATCTTTATGCCACAGATATTCCAGGATTCACCAACTAAATGAGGATGACCCCAGAATTCTTTGAAATGATGAAGACCAGACTGGAACCATGTCTAGCCAGGCAGGCCACCAACTACAGAGCTCCTATCAGTGTTGGGGAGAAGTTAGCCCTCACCATCAGATATCTGGCCACTGGAGAGTCATACACATCATTATCCTGTCAGTTCAGGGTTGGCAGATCCACCATTTCCAAGTTTCTACCAGAGGTCTGCAGGGCCATCCAGGATGAGTTCACCAGAGAGTACCTCAAATGTCCTACTACTCCAGATGAGTGGAAAGAACTGGAAAGGGAATTCAGGATCAGGTGGAATGTTCCACATGCCCTGGGAGCCCTGGATGGAAAGCATGTGGCCCTGAAGAAACCAAAGAACTCTGGAGCCCTCTACCACAACTACAAGGGGTTCTTTTCCATTGTCATGTTGGCCTTGGTAGATGGGCAGTACAAATTCAGATGGGTGGATGTGGGTACAGAAGGGTCTTGCTCAGATGCCCAGATATTTAATGCCTCTCAGCTGAAGAGGAGGATTGAAGATGGCAGGATAGGCTTCCCTGACCCAGCTCCTATAACACAGGGTGGTACAGATGTCCCCTACTTCATTTTGGCAGATGATGCCTTTGCCCTGAAGACCTGGCTCATGAAACCCTATGGCAGAAGGCTGTTAACAAGGGAGGAAAGGATTGCCAACTACAGAATATCAAGGGGCAGGAGAGTTGTGGAGAACGCTTTTGGCATCCTTGTGTCAAGATTTAGAGTCATGAGGACCACCATTGAACTACCCCCAGAAACAGTTAGAGAAGTGGTCATGACCTGTGTGGTTCTGCACAATATACTCAGAAGCCAGTATCAAGGTCAACCTGCTGGTCAGCAGCCTGGGGGGGATGATGATGATGATGATGTGCCTGGTGATTGTGGATTGATTGGTGGTGCTGCTGGTGGTGGCCAAGACAGAAACCCTGCTAGAGAAGCCAAAAGACAGAGGGATTACCTGAAGGACTACTTCAATAATGAGGGAGCAGTGGCCTGGCAAGATGGCAGAATATAAGTCCTGTTGCAGTAAACAGTCCTTTTCAGGACTAACTATAACAGTCCTTTTCAGGACTACCAAATATTCCCAAAACAATTAATCAGCTATGTGGACAAACAGACAAACCCCATGCCAAACATAGCTTATTCAGACGGACAAACAGACAAACCCCATGCCAAACATAACTTATTCAGACGGACAAACAGACAAACCCCATGCCAAACATAACTTATTCAGACGGACAAACAGACAAACCCCATGCCAAACATAACTTATTCAGACGGACAAACAGACAAACCCCATGCCAAACATAACTTGTTGAGACGGACAAACAGACAAACCCCATGCCAAACATAACTTGTTGAGACGGACAAACAGACAAACCCCATGCCAAACATAACTTGTTGAGACGGACAAACAGACAAACCCCATGCCAAACATAACTTGTTGAGACGGACAAACAGACAAACCCCATGCCAAACATAACTTGTTCAGACAGACAAACAGACAAACACAACTTACTCACCCAACAAACAGACAAACCCACTGTTAAACAAAAGCCAAACACAAAGTCACACATAATATCCTAAATTGAATTATTATTTTATATATTTTCAAATCCACATCCTAATTTAAACATTTTTATTTTTTCATGGCTGGGAAACTTATTTGTAGCAGAAATTTTTTTATGGAAATATTAAATTTTAAATATTCATTTCTAATCACAAAAATTTGGAAAATATAACCATGGAACTAGTTTTGCTTTCAATAATGGGGGATTGTGTTTGCTAAATACTTTGTCAGTTCGTTGGCATGGGTTCTATTTACTTTTGGGTTTGGGTGTTTGTTGGTTGGTGGTTACTGGGGTTGGGTTTTTTTTGGGGTAGTTGGGTATTAGGTTTGGTACTGGGTTTGTTATTTGGGGGTTATGTTTGGTATTGGGTTTGTCTGTTTGTGGGTTGGTAAGTATGTAATTATGCCTTTTAACTCTAGGGAAGGTGTAAGTGTTGGACTTTTCAATTACAGATTTTAAACTATCCCATGGATTTTAATCTAAAAATGGGCTGAGTAATGGCCATATTGGGAGTTATTTTTAATTTTTTTTATGTGGCCTTTTTTGTTATGTGTAGTACCATGGGTTATTTGTTTCATGTTTGGGGTGGTGTAAGTGTTGGACTTTAATTTTTTTTTTCTTGTGATAAGTATTTGTACTGAACTTTTTTGTTTTGGGAGGGGAATTGGAAGAACACGTAGCTGAATAATTGTTTTTGGAAGATTTGGTGGCCCTGAAAAGGGCCTGGCAGGTCAAAGACCCGCCCTGACTGGATGGCTACTGAGGAGGCTGCTGCTGCTGTTGAGGCGGTGCTGAAGTGGTGATAGTAAAGAGCTGCTGCTGCGGTTGTTGCTGCTGCTGCTGCTGCTGCTGAGGCTGCTCGACGATCTGTGTTGATGTCAGATCTGGTAGCTGGCTTAAGATTCCACTCAGATTGTGTCTGCTCCCTTCGTCCTGTACAGTTAGGACAGATGTCGGGTTGTTGAAGCCAATGGGGCTTGGTGTATAGTACACAAAACTGCTGCTAGCTGCTGCTTGAGTGGAACTAGACGCCTGTGGAGTGGTTGTTGGCAGTAGGCCGACCCTCTGGGACTCCGTGGTAACAGTGGCTGATCTTCTGGGCAATGGCTGACGTCTGCGGTTACTCTTAATATTTTCGATATCTCTGAATATCTTGCCCTTTAATTCTTCAAATTCTTCTTGAGTCATCTTTTCTGCCTCTGATGCCACGTAGTCAAAGAAGGGCTGCCTGTCTGACTTCTGATGCATAAAACCTGAGATAAGTGTCCTCATCTGCTCAAAGTGTTCGAGAATCTTGGAGTCTGTAGTTGAAACGGGTGTTGATGTAATGATGGACTGACTCCTCTCCCGCAGGACACTTGACTCGAGGTGTTCTGTGTCAGTAGTTGACCCACGTGATTCGTCCTGCTTGCTGGTATTTGGACTGGCCTCAAAACCTGAACTTCTATTGGCCCCCTTTCTTCTGATGTGGGTTTTAAGAAAACCCATCTGTTGGTAGACCCAGGACTGTCTCTTGGTCATCTCCCTCGGGGCTTGGCCAGATTGGAGCTTAGACAGCTTTCCATAACGGGTTCGCTGGGACTCAAACCACCTTCTCACATCAAAGGGCTGGAGCTTAAGTTCTGCAGATATTTCTGCCCAGAGAGCCTCTCTTCTGTTCCTGTCGTAGAAACGTGAATGTTCCTTGTCATACAGTTCAGGGTGCAGCTTGACGAATTCTACAATGGAAACTTCATCACTGTCTGTAAAAGTGGCACACACCCTGGCTCTCTTGGCTGAAGAATGGCACTCCGGATCTTCCTCACACCTCTCTTATTCTTCTGCCACAGCTTCCCCAATAGCTGGATCTTCCTGAATCTCCTCCTCCTCTCTCCTCTCACTTCCTTCTTCTGTAAAAACTTCACTCCTCTCCTCTACTTGACTTTCCTTCTCCCTCTCATCCATCTTTTTCCTTCCTCTCTTCCCTCCTTTCTCTTTTCTCATGATCCAGTCGACAAAATAATAAAAAAATAGTAAAATGTGTCTCCTAACTGTGAAATTTGCCTTAAGCTCAAGTATATAAAATGTAAAATAAAAATTGAAAACCCCTACAAATCAGTGACACACGTCTCTCAGTAGCCAAACAGTCAGTAACAATGACAAAGTGTGCGCGGTCGCTTATATAGTCCCAGACCTGCTCATTGCCTCGTTTTAATTTCCAACGCATGGAAAACAGTCGGTTCTTAATCGGTTGTTAGTCCCAGGCCGCCTGAGGCGTCCTCAGGCCGCCGCAGACTGAAAATGCGTGGTCCCAGGCGTCCTGGGGAGGCCGGTTTGGATCGGTTAGGGTCGGTTACCCTTAGTCGGTTCTTAGTCCCAGACCTTGATTTTTGGGTCGCAGGACACCGCAGACGGTCTGAGGCTTCCGGGGACTAATGCAACCGACTCACTTTCAGACGCATGAAATTCATACGCATCATATTTCAGTCTGGGATTAACAACCGGCCGCCTGGGACTAAGCTAGGGAGGTCTGGGACTAAGGGTCGCAGGCGGCCTGGGACAACACACGACTGTGTAAATTTGGGTCTGAGGAGGCCTGAGGACGCCTGGGACTGGACATTTTGTTGACGGCGGGAAATAGGAATCGGTTGTAGTCGTGTGAAATATCAAACATGTTTGATTTCTCACACGGCCCCAACCGACCACAACCGACCCTTACAGGAAGCCTGGGACTAAGCAAATATTTCAAACCGACCCCCCAAAACCCTTAATCGGGAGCCTTAGTCGTGTGGTGGAACACCCACATTACTTGGAAATTTTTTTTCATTTTATTTCAGTTCTGGTCTTCCAGCATAGCATGAAAGCATTTACATTAAATACTGATCAATTTATGGAATGAATACACAAAGAGAATGAAAATTCACTGCAAAAACTTGCAAATCTTGCATGATAAAAGGCTCTTGGATGCAAAGGATAAATTGCAATGGCAGGGACTTGGATCACAAAATATTGCCTGAGAGGACTAAAAGTGTAATTGGAAAATGCATAAAACTACCAGTTCTTTGACCTTATCAAAACCAACTTCATTTCTTTTAATTCCTAATTTACATGTATATAAGTGGCTTATTTGGTCCATATTTGGCTAATAAAAGCACAAAGTTAAAAATAGGATTCATGTATAATCTCTCCTTTGTAGAACTTCTCTGCATCCATCATATTGCAAATTAATTTCTTTTGTTTCGTCACAGGTATATGTACTTGTTTTATGTTAATTAATATAGGCTTTTCTATGTTCAGTATGTATTTCCTTCTTTTCTACTTTTAAACTGACTTCGAACTATTATCATGAGGTATATAAGACCAACATTCCTTTCAATAGGTAATATTGGTGCATGTCAACGAATTGTAGACAAATCGGCCTTTTACCAATCTATAAATACATGTTAATCACACTTTGCTTTAGAAATTTAGAGAAAGATGTAAAGTGTTTAAATATTTACATTTTTAGCATTATTATCTCCATTTTACCCTGTAAATATGTGAAGGTTTCTGGGTTCAATTCCACAAGACATGAACTGTAAATCCACAATCACAATTCAATATGACACTATGAGAAAAATATATTCAGAGCAAGAATTATGTAGCGAAGCTAGTAAAGCTGAAACAATTAGTCATGTTATACAGAAGCTCTGGAGTGCAAACTTTTTTATTTTACTAACTTGAATATACCATTTAGTTAACTTGAATATACCAGTTAGTAACACTTCTGACCTTCAATTTGGTTTTGAAACTGAATGTTCAACCACCTTTTGTACGCTTGTGCTGGAGGAAGTTATCCAGTATTACAAAAATAACAAAACAGATGTTTATGTCATGATGCTGGATGCCAGTAAGGCATTTGATAGAGTGGAATATGTCAAATTGTTCTCACTTCTTCTGAAAAGAGGTTTATGCCCAGTAATATGCAGCTTATTAATTTACATGAACACCAATCAGTCATTATGTGTCAAATGGGACACTGAAATCTCCAGAAAATTTTCTGTACAGAATGGTGTAAAGCAAGGAGGTATCCTTTCCCCTATAATGTTTACTGTTTATATGGATGTCCTTCTTCTTAATCTGAAAAAAAGCAAATTTGGGATGCTACATTGGAGATCTATTCATGGGTGCACTAGGCTATGCTGATGATGTTGTCATTATTGCTCCTACTGCATGCTCTTTGAAATCAATGCTCTGTATATGTGATGACTTTGGCAAAGAATTTCATGTCAAATTTAATTCAAACAAATACCAGTTTTTACATTATCCTTGTACCACTAATACTACTGTTGATAATTTAATATATGATAATCATTTGATCAAGTGTCAGTCTATAGCTACACATTTGGGTCACACCATTGGTCCTGCAGCTAAAACTAAAGCTATTGAAGATGGTATTGATAAATTTATTGTTGCACTAAATGGCATTGCTGCTTTTAAAGATGCATATTGTGATGTCAAATATAAACTCCTTAAAACATACTGCATGTCTCTTTATGGGTGTGTACTTTGGAACCTTGGCTCTAAAAGTATATCAGATTTCTATGTTACATGGCGTAAAAGCATTAGAAAACTGTTGAGGTTACCACTCAGAACACATAGTAAATACCTGCCTCTAATCTGCGATGATCTACCCATTGATGTACAGTTTAAAAGGTTGAATAAATTCTTAAATAAAGCCTTATGTAGCAGTAATGGGTGTGTTAAAACTTGTGTACATTTGGCAATAAATGGTAGTGGTTCTAGTGTATCTGAAAGTATTAATGTAGTATCTCAATCTATGAACTGCAATAGAAACTTGTTATATGCCCCACCAAGTGTTTTCAGTAATAATGTCGATTCTTATATCCATAGAATATATATTGCACCAGATTATTTTTGTGTTGGCAACATTAAAGATCTACTGTATGTAAATAAAAAAATAAATAAATAAAATATACGAGTTAATAACTGGAAAATACCAGTTACTAACTTTAACATGTGAGTTAACTAACTTAAATGTGCCAATTAGCTAACTTGAATATTCAACTTAGGTAACTGGAATATACCAGTTAGCTAACTTGAATATGCCAGTTAGTAACTTGAATATATGAGTTAGTAACTTGAATATATGAGTTAGTAATTTGAATATTTAAGTTACTAGCTGGAATATACGACTTACAAACTTGAATATTCCAGTTACAATGTAATTAACTTAATATATGAGTTAGCTAACTTGATCATGTGTTAATAACATTCCATTATTAACTCGTATATTCCAGTTAACTGACTGGTATATTCCAGTTACTAACTCGTATATTCCAGTTAGCTAATTCGTATATTCCAGTTGCTAACCCGTATATTCAAGTTAGCTACTTGTATATTCAAGTTAGTTCACTCATATATTCAAGTTAGTTAACTGGAATATTCAAGTTAGTAAAGTCGTATATTCCAATCAGTAACTTGAATATTTAAGTTACTGACTCACATATTCCAGTTATTAACTGGTATATTCAAGTTAGTTAACTGGTATATTCAAGTTAGTTAACTGGTATATTCAAGTTAGTTAACTGGTATATTCCAGTTACCTAACAATCTGGTGAAGTTTTTGCTTTTCTAGCATTTCATGATCCACCAGTTTGTTCATTGTAAAAACACAAAATTAATGAAATCATGCTGACTTTTGAAGGTTTCTTACTCTACTCTACTCTATTCTATTCTGTAATTTTATGGTGCTTTATCTCTGCCAGGCACCACACTAGAATCCAATTAAAAATCATCATTCCATAGCCATTGCCAAGTCCAATACCATGGAGACGCCGGATAGAGTGTATACTGAGTTGGGAAAGCCTTTTGAACAGATATGATTTTAACCTTTTTCTCAAACTGGAATGATGGTAATGCAGTTTTGGCTAACAAAAATAAACTTGATAAATATTACACTGGAGTGGGAACACTTTGCCAATAAATTACATTATATAGTTTTTCCCCTTTCTGATTCTTAACATTTTTCAATTTTTCTTTTTCGTTTATGAGAGAGATAAATTTGATTTATGCCGAGCATTTTTTGTGCAGAAATTTGAGAAGCTACAGGAACCAGGGAACAGTATTTACGCCAATATGATTTATTGGACTTCTTTAGCTGATCATAATCCAAAAGAATGATTTTTGACAAGCACACACAATCAATTCAATGTGCAATATAATACATCAAAATTAAGAAGATAGCCAAAAATAATCTTGCAAAAAATCCCTTCCTTTACGTTCACTGTAAGAAATAAACAAGAGTTTTTTGACAAAAATAAAAATAAAAAGGATTTGAATTTACATATTTGACACAATTTATAATTTGAATAATAGAATAAAGATAATGAAGCTAGTTCAAAAGTTTCTGCTATAATTCTTTATCTACAATTTTCTCTTAAAAATATATGTTTCATATTTTTACCTGGACAAAGTCTAGAAATATTTAAAATCTGGAATTTTAAAAACAAAACATTTTTACATATTCTGCATGAAACACAATCCAACATATAAAATGAAAAAGATGTTCTGTGTCATCCGGTGTTAAATGACATTTAATTTCTTTGACTTTTAAAAGAGTTACAGAAGTCACTGATAAACACCAAGACATGTGTGTACTTTGGCCCTATTAAGAGGGGATTCATTTTTGGGTGAAAATCTAAAAGTTGTGATAATATTTTAGAGCAACATAATGCAATTTATAAGAGCTCAGTAGATGTACAAATACAATCATTTAAATTGCCACTAAACATGTACTACTTAGATGTAAGAGTTTCTTTTCAGAGACAGAAGGACTAGATCATCAAGCAGAAATCAAATACGTGCAAATATGTCCTGGCCATAAGAATTTCAAACCCAGTTCAAGGGTTGTGGGCTTGCTGCCCCACCTCCCTGATAAACTAGTCTTGAGCATAATATTGTAGGTAATATGGCCTATTTCATGGGCTGAGTAGGTAATCATCGCAATCGTAAGTCTCTGTCCAATATTTCAAATGTTTGTAAAAAAGTTTTGTCCGTGAGCAATTTTTATTATTATTATTTTCCAATGTCTACTCATTCTGGACAATATTTATGCATACACCGAGGTAAGTAGAATGAAACATGAAGAAATAATACATATAGTCCATGTGCAAAGAGAGGGGGCTGGATGGTGTAGCGGTTAGAGTTCTCGCCTCCAACCTCTTAGGCCGCCGGTTCAAATCTTGGACCAGGCACTTCATGTTGTAAAGTTGGTAGTTACTTGCCGATGCCCGGTGGTTTACAGTGCAGTATGCACTGGTTTCCTCCACCTGTAAACTACCCGTCGCAATATGACCCTGGCTGTTGAACGCGATGTAGTGTGGCGTAGTGTGACGAGTACGTGTCTCATCACTTAAGTTAAGCAGAAATGGACTAGGTATGAACTTGGATAGGTGACCACCTCAGTGCACTACTCATGTCTCTGATGGCTTTGCGTCTTGTGCTAGTAGACCGAAACTCCCTTTTGGCCTGGTTTAGGTCTAGTACCTAGATTATACCTTTTTGTGCTGTGGCTTATAATCTACAAGTGAGTGGGCTTGTCTAGCTTTGGTTGTGGTTTGGTCTGCCTTGTGTTTGGGCAGGATGGTGAAATTTGATATGATTCACATTTGGGTACAACATGTTCTAGGATATTCGATACAACTTAGAAAATAGCTTATATTCCAGACCACTCAGTAAAAAGTGTTTGAACAATTTTCCGCTGCTTCGTTTCAGGTTTTTCATACTACAATAAACAAGAAATGATGAACTGAAGGAATAGATATACACAAGAGCTTGTACTTTATGTGCACTACCCAGATATTAGGTTTTCGTTTGGAGCTATAAGGATGAAATCTTCAAACAGAGACCATACATGTACAGATATGACTTTAAGGAAAGGTCTGACCAAGGCATTACAAGTGTCCCAATAAATCTTCCATAATTGCTATGAGCAATCATGACTTGGAGTCATATGTTATCTGGGTGGAGGTTGTAAGGTCTAACCTTTAGATGGTATGCTCCATGCAAAAGTCAAAACTTTAGTGTATTGTTAAGGATAAAGCTCACTTTTGAAGAGTGAGTAAGTTCTGACCATTGTCGCCTTTATTAGCATTGGCCCCACTTTCCTGGCTTCAGAAAAAAACTGCCATTCAAAGCTCACAACACTCTTGTCAAAGATGGATCACAGCTGGAATTGGATCTTGAAAAAATTCAAAGCTTGTTAAATTTTTACTGAGCATAAAATCCCCAACATTTGTTAAACTTAATGAGGATTTATTTTTACCCTTGGGTAATACATCACTTAGTTAACATGCAAAATTTAAAAAAAGTAGCTATTTCCAATATATTTTTTGTTTTCGTGGGACTGGCAACCAGTCAACATTAATTCAAATGAATTTCGTGGGATTTCAATATAAGTTTTATTTTTACCAAAAATAACCTCTTGTACTTTACTTAGAGTAAATGCTAAAGCATTCAGATTGCTTGGTTGTTTGAATTGAAGAAACATACTATACTCTCCAACATAGTATGTTAATTTAATCAACATACTTCATTCTCTGACCCAAGAGCCAATTTTGTGTTTGAGGTTTATCTTGAAGGATATAACTGTGACTTTCTAAACTATGAACAACTCCAAACTGCACATATCTTTCAGCACTTCATTTGCTGTTTTCAACCACTGATCTTTCTTTATATTTGTGATGGCAAGCAGAAATGAAAAACTCATTGATAAAAGTGTATTGTCAAAAAACCAACAGTTTATTACAATGCACAGTCCTGGTACAAACAGTGTTATAATGGGATAGATGAATTGACTTTACACAAGGTTTGAGGTAGATGAAGTAGATGGTAGATGAAGTGTCACACTCACTGGTCTATTAATCTCCTCCTACTATGATGTTAAGATGGGCCTCCAGGGACTGGCGTGTTTTGTTAGCATGGTGACAATAGTCGTGTTTTCTAACTGTTTGAAATGATCACCCAAAAGAACAAAATTGTGAATCATTGCTATGCTTCAGTAGTGATGGATGTCTGTCTGCTAAAAAATATAGCATTGTGTTTAATCAGTTGGACTTCGTCTGCATAGAGGTTTTATACTGCTGTTCAATTTTCATGAATTGATATCAAGACCTAGCCGATTTTAAACTCGCGGCCCAGAAAAATGTTACATTCCCAAGTAAATGTGTCTTACCTTTGAAGATGGCAAGGCTCAGGACTAAAAATATAGGTTTGACCACCTTCTTCAGACCACAATGGTACAAGAAAACAATAATAACACCAAATCATGATCAGTCTTGGACAGTACAGTGTAATTATCAGGAGAGCCATGACAAACTTATCCACCACAAGCTGCATTTGTCTTAAATAGGGGGAATACCAGGCAGTTTACATTAAACAGCATCACTTAATATGCATAATAGGAGTTAAAAATTTGTCAATAACTACTACTGTATTTATTGATATTTCTGGAACTATATAGCCTACAAATATGTTATACGAGACATTAAAAAGATCAAGTTATAGAACTTCCGTGTCTTTCTGTTGCAGTAAAAATCCATGCAGAAATGACCCAAAAAAATCAAGTTTATACAGGAAGATTAGTTATGTCATGTAAAGATTGAAGAAAGTCATCCTACCAAATTGACACATTAAATAACCAAAAAAATAAAGTAAAGCAGATACATTGGATGACTGAAAAAGTATGACACAAGTAGTTGAAACTGACTGGTTCACTTACAGAATGATGTTTTTAAACATATTAGTTAAATTTGATGGAGGTCTAGGATTGCCACGATTTTCTTTCCCACATTCCGAATAAGTCAAAAGACCGACAAGACTATCTTGTCAGGCAGTCAGTATGCATATTCATGACCATGGAACAGGGCTTTAAGGCAATGTTTGACCATTGTGTTGAAGAAACATAGTGAATGATGTGTACAGAACAATGACTAAATGATTTATAATGAGAAAAACAGAGACACAGAATAAGATGACTTATGTTTTATGTCTAGAAACCGGTTTACAGCCACTGGGCTTTGTTTATTTTTTTTTAATATTTTTGTGACACAATATACTTTATTAACCCATGCCGAGGGATTCTTTGTATGACAGTCATTGTTAGTACTTTGTCTTTTTCCTTTCTCCATTTTGACTCTTCCCTATTGGGATATGAGGTATGCCCTTTCACCCCCCCCCCCCCCCCCCCCCCCAAGGATATGATGGGACACAGTATTGCTCCCTAAGAAATGTGAGCAGGTTTGAAACTGGTGCAATAATAATTTATATAACAAATTCAACATCTTGACCACCCTGATCATTTTTACAACCAAGTATATCTTTGTAAGCTGTATCCTAATTGGTCATGTGTCAATTTAAGAAGCCAGTTACATGTAGAAAAGGAGCACTCCAAGAACCCTTACCTCCGCCAAAGCCCAACTCCTCTAATATTCCTAAAAGTTCAACGATTAAAACATATGTGTTAAACTAGGCCGAAAGGTAATTCGGTCCCCGAGCATGAGCACAAAGCCATCAGAGACATGAGTAGTGCACTAGAACTTATGACTTACCCATCCAAGTACTAACGTAGCCCATTGCCGCTTAACTTCAGTGAGCAGACAAATACTCATCACACTGCACCACAATTCATGAAAGTCAAAAGAAAGACAAAAAAAAATTGATTCCTAGAAGCTTAAAAAATCCTGTGCCATTGGCGACATTTCCCGAAAATTTTATTAAAATTCGTCCATAACCTTTCTGAGTTATTTTGCAAACAAATACAAAAAAACATAACCTCCCTGGACAAGGTAATTAATTATCTTCCCTGAAAAAGCACTGTATACGGTGTAAAACATATTTACATGGTGTGTTTATGTAATGCTTAATTCACAAAAAAAGATATGCACTATAAATTTCTTTTTATATTATTTTATCAGGCTCTGCCTATCAGCTTACTAGTTTAATAACTGGATACTAGATTCAACTAAAGAGAAAGGATATTATATATTTGTGATGGTGTTAGATATTGTAAAAGAAAACAACTAGAAACTCATTTGCAGATTAAAATTTAATGGAAAGTTGAAAAACTGATTACCGTCGCATTCGAATGGAGCTACAATGACAAAAAATTATATTGTAGTTTTTTAACGTTATGTTTCATAAAAATTTCATACCTTATACAAAACTTCACGAGAAAGACAAATTTGCTGTCTGTTGAACTTTTTTTCAGAAATATGACAAGTTACACAAACCAGAGAATTGTATTTATGTCTGTGTGACTTATTGCACTGTTGTATAATCTAAATGAATGATTTTGAAAATTTTTGATTCAATCAATTCAACATGCAATATCATGTATAAGATTTTTGTTTGGTCTCTATAATAAAATAAAAAGCATAAGATTCATCACTGTTATAATAATTGTGGTACAATTATTCTTTTTATATGAAAAGATAATAAGAAAGATAGTGGGGCATTTCAGCTCATACATTAGTAAGAAGTCAAGTTAATTTCATTGTTTGCTGTTTTTCATCTTCCGTCTAAAAGTGTTTCCCTGATTTTGTGTGTGTTTGTTTTTCCATCACCCATTGTCAATGATATTTTACTTTGCTTTATCTATTCAAGTTTTTTATTTAAAACCAACAGTGTTGGACTCTCCATTTATCAAAAATTTGACAGGGTGTCAAATATTCACTTTCAAAGATGTTTTTTTTCTTTACTTCGTTTAGTTATTACACCATTTTTAAAAATATTTTTGAACGTGTTACAAACATGTACAAAACACAGATATCCTTTTATAGAAATTTCTAGTACATGTTTATTGAATTCCGTATAAGAACTACTCAAATTTTGATAATTAAACGTGTAGACATAAGTTTGTGTGAACTGAGACCACCTGCAAAGGTTTATCTAACCCAGTCAGACTTTTGCATCTTTCTACTAATCTAATCTAATCTATTGCTTTGCAAGCGCAATATCTTCCCCACAAAGGGGAACTCAGTGCGCTTTTTGAACAAAATCATTATCATAGGGAGAGTCGAGGTGCGTTCAAGGTATACAAGTTTTAAAAAAAAACATCAAAACATTGAAATGACAAACCTTAAACCTCTCTCTGAAAAGAGTCAGTGACGCGACACAGTAAATGCAAAGAGGGGATTAATTCCAAATAGTATGTCCCGATGACACTACAGGTAATATAACTTACAATTATTATTATCATTCCTCCTTTTACTACCAGAATTTTTGTCAGTAAACTTAGCAACTGTGTCAAATATTTGATGCTTTATTTTTTTCTACAGTTACAGAAATTGCAGTGAAAGACCAGACATAGTGGTATTTATAATGACATCTATATTAAGAAATGCCATAGTCTGTTCGTCCATCTATCTGAAACCCCTAGCCAATAAAGTATTCACAGATAGAGGATTCTACTAACCCTACATATGAATTTGTTTAACATGCCACAATGAGTGTGGCTTTTAGTACCTAGGTCATACTCTACCATATAGGTCTCATGAGTTGCATGCACACATTAAATGTATAACTCATCTGGTCTTGTTTCTGGATCAATGTGTTTTATTAGTACCTGTCCATTGCAATAAGTGTAAATACGTCAGGAATCTTATTTAGGTAGGATGCATTTGACATAACATGACATGCATTGCAATAAGTGTAAATACATCAGGAATCGTATTTAGGTAGGCTGCATTCGACATAACATGGACAGCATTTTCAGCATGTGGCAGAATTTTTTAGACGTTTGAAAAACTTGCCACAAGCTCCCACATGCTAAACTAAAATGTACTTGTGGAATGGCTGAAGAGGGTGGTATAACTTTATGGGGTGACTCACTTTGAACATGCACTAACCACATGTGAGATCCATATACAGAGCAATCAGGGCAAGAGTGTGATAAGCAAAATTCGTGTATACATTGATATGACAGAACAGAACAGTGGGAACAGGCCTTAACAGGTAGTCACTTTACATTATTGAATTTATACCATTTTTGCACCCCTGAGAATTGAAATAGAACAATAATGTAATTTATACCATTTTATGCAGATATGAGTATAATAATAATAGAACAATAATGGAATTTAATAGGGCAATATGCTGTAGAGATGGACAGCCATCAATGATTATCGGCCTAACACTTTCGTTAGTGCCTGGGGCTTGTTGAGGGCACTAATGGATGTGAAAGGCCAATAATCATTGATGACGGGCTATTTTCATCCAGGTTTTTGGATGGTTTTCTTTTTCCATAAACAAGAGCTTGTTTTTCTTAATAAGCAGTTAACCTACTAAAACATTCTATGTATCACTGGAAATATATTTGCACAATTTTTGTTTCTTTTTTTATCTGGTTAAATCCATGCAGTTATAAGTGAGATGTGGTTAGTTGAAAAGTGAAAGAGAGAGTACAATATTTGTAAACAAATACTTGGAACCCAGTCAATAATACTCATTATTGGACCTCAGACCAAAAATACTGTGCTTTCAAAAACTCAATTCTGTGCTGATAATCTCCTAGTAACGCACAGAAAGTTACTGAAAATAGCAAATAGTGCCTCAGTGAACAAAAATCTTTGCCCAGGGTTCTAGAACCAGATTTATGTGAAAAGTCCTTTAAGGGATCCAATGCAGATCCAGACTATCTTTGAGTAGGAGCAGGCCTGGGGCAAACCTTGTGTGAAAATCACACTCCAGTGTGATTAATAGTCTTTCTTATGGCACAGATATTGTCAGAAAATACCTAAAAATTCAGAAATCTTGATACTATTCCAGATCATCTTTGACAGGGTCCAACACAGGGGCAGACCCCAACTTTTGTGAAAGTATTACCCCGATGTGATGTACAGTTTTCAAGATAAATAATTGACGGGGCGCGGTGGGGGAGTAGTAATAATAATAATTACACAAACCTTATACAGTCTCTTAAAAGTGACAAAAAGCCAAAGCAACACAATCTCAACATAGTGCTTAGGGTTACAGAATGTGATCATCATCACCATCACAAATAAATAATGTGCCGCAAAGAGGGTGGAGGGCCATAATCCCATTACATCATTCTCACTGATATGTAGATTATTCTCAACGAGGACAGTAAGTATTGTTATTAGGGTGCCCCAAAGATTTATATCTTCATCTTAGCCAAGAGGTCCTTTCCAAAGCCATACCAAAATAATTTAGAGAGCTGTTTTTTTTTTCTTTCTTGTGAAGTGGTGCATTTGTTTCTTCTGCAATTTTTTCGTGGTTTTGTTGTCATGGAAAAAGAACAAAACCCATGTTGATGACATAAATTTTGAGTTTTTAAAACTTGAAAAAAATAAGATGGCAGTTCCTAGATAGTAATGGACAGTATTATAACCATTAGTAACTGCAGCAAAGTAGAACAAGATCCCTCAGAGAGTGCATACCTCTGCCAAGTCACGTAATAATACGTCAATGGTAAAATCCGGATTATTTTTGTATCCAGATGGTGATCAGGTGAAAAGGATCTATGTAGGATCAAGACCTATTTTCTGATTTTTTTTCACAGGAAGGTTCAACAAATCGGGAAGGACACACTCGGTCAAGGTAGGTAGTACAATCTCGCGTCCTGTTACGCTCCAGTATGGAGTTCCCCAGGGTTCTGTCCTTGGACCAATTCTGTTCTCTCTCTATACTAACCCAATCAGCTCAATCATTCATTCCCACAGTAGCATCAACTACCACTTTCGTGCTGATGACACCCAGTTATACATAACACGTTCACCAGAAAATTTCCCTCACTCTATGCAAAAGCTAAAGAACTGCCTAAATGGCATTCAAAATTTCATGTTTACAAATAAATTAAAACTTAACCCAGACAAAACCGAGTTCATTCTAATAGGCTCCCAAAAAATTGTAAACAACTCCTCCCTCACTTCCCTATCAATATTCTGGGAAATCAGGTCTCGCCAGCACAAAGTGTCAGGAACCTCAGAGTGGTGTGCGACTCCAATTTCAATTTCTCAAATCACATGTCACAGGTCATTAAGTCCACTAGAGTACTTGTCAATGAATACATCAGTGCTGTTAGCAAATGCTTTGGTGAGCAGCAGGTTGGACTGTTGCAGTTCACTTTTCTTATCGCTCACTGATTTTGAGTTTTTTGAGTTAAGGAGATTGCAGCTAGTCCAAAACTCACTCTGCAGGGTTGTCACCCATTCCTCTAAATCCTCTCACATTACCCCTCAACTAACAAAACTCCATTGGCTACCAGTCAGATACAGGATACAATTTAAAATTGGTCTTATTACATATCAAATTCTCAACCAGGGTCAACCAGTTTACCTAAGAGAATTAATCCACCCCTACACCTCTTCCAGAAATACAAGGCGAAGTACCCCCAAACTCAAGTTCCTTCAAACCCCCACTTTTGATCCTAGAGTTCACAAATCAATTAAACACTTTTCTAATTATTTCAGTCACTATGCCCCTGTCCTTTGGAACTCTTTCCCCTTTCATGTAAGAAATAATTCCTCTGTTGCATCTTTTAGGAAGCACCTCAAAACCCACCTCTTCAGCTCTAGCTTCCCAACTTAGTTTTTCTTCCCTCCCAGTCACACCCACAGTCCTGGATTACCGACCTTGAACGCCCCTCGACTCCCCTATGATAATGATTTTGTTTAATTAGCGCACTGAGTTCCCCTTTGTGGAGAAGATATTGCGCTTGCAAAGCAGTAGATTAGATTAGATTGGATAAATCCTGCATCCTGCTAACAAACAAACATACCTGTATTTCAGGGAAAGTAATCTTACAATGTTTAGTGTTGGGAATCTTTATATTCATCTTATACCCCTGTTCCACTATTGTAAATTGCTGGAATGACTAATCCTGCTGACAATGAATAGAAACCAACATAATTCTCCCTAAAATAAGGATAAGTGAAAAGATAGGATGTAAGATCATAAAGATCAGCTGGTTAATTTGTAAAATTCTGGATAAAGTATTTAAACATGCCAATGAGTGCAGAGTTGGGCAAGTGCACATGCTGTTTATGATTCTACTGATGCTAGAAAAAAATTACTACATAACAATTCATATATTGCAGAACTGAAAAAATGCCCCCCATTCATCCTATAGCTGCAAACTATGGTGGAATCCACGTTTGTAGATAAATGAATGCAAGGTCACAAAAGGGATGCATTTGTAAACAAGACTGGTATCAAAAGTGCATTTTATAGGTGAAGGATAGAAGTCTAATTAGTTGTTTTTTTGGGTTTTTTTTCACCCAGGATTTTTTTTCAAAGATTCACCACAGAGCAGAAAGCAATTGATTTCCCTGAATTAAGAGATAGACTTAACTTCTCGCTATTGGTGGTTCACACTTGGAATTGCACTGACTCTATCGTGAAAAAATTAAAACCAGTAATTTTTTTCTTGAGCTAAATATCTCCCAGATTTGTCAAGTCAAATAAGGATTTAACATTACCATGGCAACACATCAATTAGATAGAACGGACGAATTTCCAAAATCAATAGCTGTTCCTGAAAAGAGACGGAAAAGACTATCATACTATTCAAGTACTTTCCCTCAAAGTTATTTATTAGGTGATTTAAGAAGTTTAGCAAGAAACAAGGAAAAAGTTCTTTAAGTACATTTTAACACTGCATCGATTTACAAATCACACTGAGGTTAAGTTCACAGTACATCAAGAAATTATTTACCAGTTAAGGTGACCATTGATTCACCTACTTTTAGGGGTTGATTGTTTTAAGTTAAGGTGGCCTTAGAAGTGAAACATTTTTATATTTAAGGTTATTTTGTAGTTACGATGACCTTGGTGAGGACCAGTCTATAGCTATAATGAGCCCATTGGGTAATAATGTTACAAGATTCACTATACCTGAGCTTGGTCCCATGTTGATAGAAAACGTGTGGTTAAAATAATAAAATTACAATATAGGTATAGATTCAAACTGGATGGTTGACTTGACTGAAAAAGAGCATCTTACTCTCAAACATGATAGCTTATGCAACGTCTGTATGCCATCTAGCTAAATTGGTTATCTGTGACTTACCACTAGACCAGGGAGGACCTGCCTTTTTATTAAGAATACAGTACATACATAAAATGAAATGATAAATTTTTGACCATTGAAGGTACAAGGGCGAACTTGAGACCAGTCTTTTTGGTCTTGCATTCTTAGCTCTTGACTTGATAACACCCAAAGTTGATTGACCACGTGCATAGGGTGATTAGACATGTAAATGAAGTAATAGCTGGTATGGCTCATAAGACAGTCTGCAGAGCACAAAAATATCTAAACTCTGCACTTCTCTTGTGGTCTCCTTAAAATAAAATACTTTGGTAAGTGCCAGGTTGCCACTTAAAGAAATTGGACATTATATCTGTTGTTTTTGCTGCTTCTGCTGCTGCATCTACTGTTTCCTGCTGCTGTTGTTTGCTTTTTAGTTAAGAGTTATATAAAATAAAAGTGATGATATCACATGTATATTGATCTCTTACATTCTGACTAAATATGTCAGGAAGACTAAATATTATAAGAATAAAAAATCTCCCACAAGAGGCAATATCATGATAATACACCATGCTTGCAACCACTATCTTTTAAAATTGCTGGCGGTCCAACTTTCGAACCAAAAGATGGGCCAGAAATGGGCAACAACAGGTCACATTGGGAGGCAACAGACCTTTTCAGCTATACAACTGAATTTGTGAAGTGGCAGACTGGGTGGAGATCCAGTTGGGCTCTGATCAAGTCACAGAAATAGTAATCATGTTCAATAAGTCTGCATCCTGCAATCATGCTTGGCAACTGTCCTGTTCTCCTCTCAAAACTCTTTTGGTGGAAGATAGTGGGTCATGCGGCCAGATGGGTATGACAATCGCCACTAGATCACCCATGTTAGATGGTTTAAATAGATGGAGAATATTAAATTGTATAAAGATATCAATTTTTGTTTTATAAAAGTGATCTGTTTATGTTTTTCGACATCATAAATGTGGGATACTTCTGTATTAAAAAATTGTTTACTTTCCATGTTGGTCTGCCATATTTTCATTTGTGTTGTAATAAACGAGTAACAAGAAGTGTCCAACAAAAAGTTGATTAACACACACTGAAATTACTTAGTTTTTATACATTACTCTTCTCGTTATTTTTACCCAAGTAACTCGATATAAGATGACACACTTTAAAGTATATTTTTTGCTGGTCAATGACATTCATTTGTTCTGACTTTTTTGGCTTTATTTTCATAAAACTGTTTTTCTGGACAAACCTTTCTGTAAATATGATCTACTTCATTCGTTTCAAATATATTTCTGTTATAATGATTAAGTGTTCTCTTCCTTTGGAAAAAATAACTAAAAAAAACAATCGCATTTTCAAATGAGTCATTATTTTCTTTATTGTTAGATTTCTAGTATCATGTTATTGTCATTCTAACATAACAATCATCAATTGTTATATATGTGTTTGTTGGCAAACAGAAAGTATAAAACTTATATTGACAGAATACTGCTAAATGCTTTGCATCTTATATTTTAGAGGTCCTTGGTGGCCTGGTAGTTAAGCCACATTCCCATCATACGTGCACGTACGTCCTGGTTACAGAGAGATATCGCCCAGTTTGCAAGGGACACTTAAGCTGCACGTGAGATTTTGTAACAGAATATCAAGGTCGCATACCCCACAATGAAAATTGACATGCAGATCACTCTCTGCATGCACTCAGTACAGTTACAAACGCGTCCATGTCTCAAGGGACATTTATGAGAGACTTTGGCATGTGCATTATCTTTGCTAGTGTTGTAGGTTTTCCCCATTTACTTACACTGTTTGCATGTGTCCTATCATACACTCACGTGTACTTGCGTGCATATAAGTCATCTGTAGCTGGTTGCAGTCTGTTCTTGGATATATATTTCAACACTGTACAGGTCAGTGACACTCTTTTTGAAAGAATTCACGTGTTTGCAAGTGCAAATCTCTGCTACCCCACTATCAGGCCATGCTCATATTTTTCAATAATATTTGCAGCACACTTACGTGTATATACACGTACAATGGGATGTAAGAGAAGCTTTAGCAACCATCCCAATGTGACCCTGACTGTTAAACGGGACCTTTTCTATCTTATTTATTTTCCTTTAATCCCACTTTGAGATCAATATTCCCAACCTGACCTCAAGTGGGAAAACTGGTAGTGATTTGCCATTACAGGACAGAACCTCGACAAACTTTATGTACCAGTTACATCCTTACAACTATCCATCACAATATATAGCCAGTACACAGGTATTAGGCATGGCGTAAAATATCAAATAAATTAGATAAATCCTCGAAGAACCATAAACAGTTTGGACTATAGTGTAATCTCCCGCACATAATCCCAAAACTAAAACTTTGTGAACACCAGTTTAAAACCAAAGATTAGCTGAGCCATTGTTTTGAAGATGTTTAATGTTACTTTTGCTTAGCTTAATCCTTCTCTGTGAATACAGCCCCAGTTCTGTTGTATAATAACATGTAAATATATATGTAAGTAATCTTACTTCATCTCTGTGCCAAAGTCATTGTCCCACTTTCTTTATTTTTTTTTTGTAGTTCATTAAGGATAATCAGAAGAGATCAGTTGTGTAATTCATGACACTTAATTATCAATATGCATATAATTATATTTTGAAACACTTACATTCACCATTCAAGAGGCCCAACTTTTTTTTGTTGCATTAAAATCTCTTGAGTTAGAAATTAGTTTTTTGTATTGATGCCCTTAAATATAGATATGTTCAAGACAGATTTTTTTCAACTCTTTTAGGCACATATTGACTTGTTTTACTAATTATTCAAGAAAAGTAGTGGATACCAAAAGTAAAATATCCCTGTTAGTACTCTACAGTTTCAGCTTTGTCACTAGAGATAATTCCGAAATGTATAAGTTTTATAAGTTGTTTATAAGTTCCTACACAGTGGTAACCCCATATACTTTGAACCCTTTCTCATACCCAGACATAGTGCATATAACACTCGTCGAAGTCAATCTGATGGCATGTTTCTTGAGGTACCCCACTTTGCTTCAGTTTTCAAGTCTCGAAAGCATTTTGGACTCAGTTTTGCGTATGACACACCTATGATTTGGAATGACCTTCCTGACGAGGTCCGTTCTGCAAACTCACTTGCCTCCTTCAGGTCAAAGCTGAAGTCATACCTCTTTGGAAAAGCATATCCACCCTAAATTTCCAATATCCTCCTCCTTTCTCTGCGGTGCTGACCCCTGCAATGTGGTTTATGAATATTGAACAATGTTTTTTGTGTGATACGCCTTAGAGTCTGTCTTTATGACAGAGATTAAGCGCTATAAAAGTCCAATTAGAATTTAGAATTTATTAAAAATATACCCTTATTTTCCAATTATACACACATTTCCCTCTGAAACCAGTGGCTTATAGAATAATCTTCAAATCTTTGAAAAAATATCAAGCCTCTTTTAATTTTTATCTGGGTTTTAAATTTTTAATCTCTGTCAAACAAGACAAGGCTTTACCACAGTGGAGTCATAACGCAAATTAGAAAAAAATGGGATTAATAAAAATTTCATTTAAAAAATACAGAGTGAGTGACATTACAGGGAAATGTTTTCTGCATATCAAATAGTTGGACAGCAGTGGATATTCATATAAATCTGTGTGGAACTGCCCATAGACATGTTCTTCATTGCTGTAGACTTTTGCTTCTCATTTCTGTAGTTGGGAGTTTTCAATCTAAGTCCTATTTACAAAATAGTACACATTCTAAAAGTGTCTTTGCACATTAAGTTTCCTCGATGAGTTCTTATGATTTCCATGCCTTTCTGTTACTTTGGAGCTACAGAATAGCATCTTCTTACCACAGGGAAGTCAGTCATCGCCTCAAGGTAATTAATTGCAACCACAAGACAATAAGTCATTAACACAAGACTTTAAGTTTATGGAAAAAAGACTGTAAGCCATAACTACAATGTAGTAAGTAGTCACCATGAAATAGAAAGTAATGACCCCAAGGTAGTTAAGTCATACTATTTCAAAATAGCAAATTCTAGTATATCATCACAACAACATAGTAAGCCATTACCACAAAACAGGGACTCATAACCTTAATGCAGTAAGTCGCTAGTACAGGATAGTAAGTTGTTGTCACAAGATAGTAAATCATTTATTGAAGACTCAAGTCACTACTACAATTTTAATAAGTTGCTTCTACAAGTAAGTAACTCGTTATCACAAGGTAGTAGCCTATAACCACACGGTAGTAAATTATTATCACATAATACTATTTGGTTCCCACAAGATACAACCTGCTTGACTCAAAACTTACTATTTGGAGGCAACAAATAAATATTAAAATACCCGCCCCTTTCTTTGTCACTTTAGGAGTATTGTACATTCAATGTATAATGTTTGATAATCTTACTCACTCACCATCATTTGCCCAACTATTTGTTATTGCAATGTTTGAACGGAATCGTTAATGCTTGCATTTAATACTGTGATTAACCATTAAGAACCACACAAATGTTGAGCCTTTAAATACAACAAAGTTTATTGTAATGTTCAAGCACACTGATATATTGTGATAAGGATGTTGGAAATGGATTCTTCCTTCTATAAACAGCCAGAATATTTATCGTCCTTATAACAATACTTACTATTCTCAGGAGACCCATCCAAACTTCACAGGCAATGATGTAGTGTGATGCCATGGTGATACTTATCCCCTCGAAACTACATGTAATAAAGAACTGAATTGATATCATGATCTCTGTCCTGGAATACAGGGAGTAGGAGCTTTAATCTTTGCACAGCTATATATCATGTAACCGTCTAGTTTTTGTAACCTTTGTGATATCATAGATTTTGTTTCAATGAGGCAGAATCTGATAACACAAAAGAAACCGCAGATGACCTCAGGTAGAAAGGTATAGGGCCTATGTTTTACCGCTAAATGAAAGGTCTAATACTTGTGTCCATTTGTAACTTTTGCATACAGTGTATTAGTGCAATTCCAGAACCTGCTATTACATGAAAAGTTGCACTGTTGCCCCAGTATGTGAATGGTAAAACACCAACCCTGGCTAACATATCGAAAAATGATCTTTTCACAGTCAAAGCTTTTTGCACAAAACACTTTTTCTTATTTCCTAGAACAAAATATGTTTATGTTGTATATTGGGGTCTCATGTGACTCAGTTGGTAGCGTGTTGGACTCATAATCCAAGGGTTGTGGGTTCGTTCCCCACTGATACCAACTGTTTCGGGTGCGATACCCTACCTGGGCAAGTGAACTGTGCCCTTCTCCACACAGGGGAAAGTATGGGTACCAAGCTATAAGGGATGCTGGCTTCTGCACCTTGCATGGCAGCAATAGGTAAGGTTACCAAGGCTAGCTATTCTTGTTGGGGGTAATACTGTGTAAAGTCCCTTGAGCTAATAATAAAGAAAGCTCTGTATAAGAGCCCAGCATTATTATTATTTTGCTAAAACATTTTAAGTCACATTATTAAGTAATGTGAATTTTACTTCTATGTCCATATTACAAACTCAATGGTGACATGGTAAAGCTATGTGGTTGATGCTCTTGGTCAAGCCTTTGTGTGTGGTAGTTTCTGTAGCACAGGTCAGTTGTATTCACCTCGATGCACTTCACTGCCAAATCAGTTTGTGTTTCAGACAGACTGTATGCTTCAAGGGTCTCCTCCTTATTACTCTGAAAACAGACTTAACCAGTTTGAATGAACTCTCCAGCCAATGTTCTATTTGCCATGACCCCCACTAGACAAAAAAGCCCCCTGATTTGGATTTTTGCCCCAATATCAGTCATGATAACAAACTTAGGGATGGCAGACCGCTGGATTGGCAGAATGGAAAAAGAGTTAATAAAAGAAAATATAAGATTAATTACAAGATTGTAATCACCAGACATATACTTTCATCCTATCATGAAGTAAAAGGTTGAAATATCTGAAAAGCCTTCAGACACAAAAAGATTCTAGTTACTGGGCGATATCAATGATCTCAATTTTTGCAATTGCTGTAATTCAATTTTTTATGCTTTTCTAATACAAAACTTACATTATACAAAAAACATGAGAACATAAAACAAATGCATCTTTTATAGTCTGAATTATCCTTAAAGAGAAATAAGGGGCCACGGTGGCAGAGTGGTAACACTCTTGCCTCCCACCTCTGAGGCTGGGGTTCGATTCCCGGCACGGCCTCAAGTGGGAAAGCTGGTAGTTGCTTGCCGTTGGTTGGTAGTTTACAGTACAGAACCCTAACTAACCGTATGTACTGGTTTCCTCTGCCCTTCCAACTACCCGTCGTGATATGACCTGTACAGTGTTGAAAGCAACGTAAAACCCGAAATAAATAAATAAAGAGAAATAAATATGCTGATTTATTGTTAAATTAAAATAGTGAATCATTGAACGTTAATGCCATCAGAACATAAATATTGACAAATTTTCCCAGCCTTCAGACAGGAACCACATTCTAGTAAGAGGTTGATATAAACAATCATCTCAGTCGTCTGGGTTATCTCTCCAGCGTGATATTAAAGCCTCTTATCAAGAAAACAAATACCCAGTTTTATCCCAAATACATCAATATTGTCTGTGGGGGTGTTTATAACAAAAAGTCCAAGAAGGAAAGGGATCAGTTTAACTTCATAGCCTACAAGTGGGGAATATTCTATGGAGAGGAAAAAAAATAAGTAAATGCAATAATAGAAACATTAGATACATTGAAGAAATCAACTCCTGGAGCAAAAAACCTTGCAAATAGTATTTCAGAAACACTGCCTCTCATTACAGGTGCAGAATAAATCAAATGTGTTGGTGGGTAATAAAAACCGGTGATTGTAAAATACAGCCAGCCTGGAATTATCACAAATATGGTGCCATTTGGCTTCATAACTTTGCACAACAACAGAACAAAATGATTATCATCCTTATAAGAATATTGTAACCACATCTGTTTGTCTGTTTGTCCACTTAACTCAAAAGCTAAACACTGGATCTGGGTCATATTTTCACACGAGGTGGGTCTTAGTGACAGATGTTTGTCCACCCAATCTGGATTGCGATTCCAGTAAATTCAGAGAAATTATCTACAATATAGCCTGCATAATTTTAAAAGACTATTAATCACGTGGAGTCTTATTTTCACACAAAGTGGGGTCTACCCCCTGGCGTGGTCGAAGATGATCCGGATCTGCAATATGTTTAGGTTATTCTTTGCCAATATCTGGTTCTGGATCCCCAGGTGAGATTTTGTGCTGACTTAGGCAATGATTATCTATGCATGTTTTGAACTAACAATAGGACAAATTATAATTAGGTTTTTACAGAAAAGATTCTTACCAATTTACACTTTAGAGTGCATTTAAAGGGGGGGGGGTGATTATGCCATTTCTACTCGGCACTTGATCAAACAACACAGCTTGCTGATAGATTAATTGACAATTAAGCGTCCAATATTTGAAAATAATGGACTGTTTACAAGGTCCCAAATGGACCGAATCAACAGTCCATTATTTCCAAATATTGGACACTTACAAGGCTATTAACCTATTAAAATTACACCCTTTCCTTAATTTGTAATTTTTAAGATGTTGTTTAACATCCTTACTTTTCATTTATATCTTTCTTGTGTATGTTTGGGGGGTTTTATGATCATTTTACTTGAAATTGAAGTAACAGGTTTTCTTTGAAAACATATAAAAAGGCTTTTATATTTGGTCAAAATCTCAGAGCAGAACAACTGCCCATAAATGAAAGATATTGGACACTTTTAACAAAAGAAAAGCTCTCCAAGTGTAATTAACATGATTATTTTCATACCAGAAAATCTCACTGGCTAGAGGTAATGTCGTTATTAGGGCTATTCAGACGGAGTGGTTTAAGTGATCTGAAGTGATCGTTTGTATTTGGATGGTCTTTTGGTGTAAGATAAATCAATACACCATATGATTTTACAATATCACATGCCAAGTAGGTTGGCAGCTTTGACATCACAGACTGTCACCTCTGTGTGGGTTCGACTATTACAAGTGACAATGCTGAGGAGCTGTAGCAATATGATCCTGACCATAGAACAGGACGCAAGAACCCCAACCTTGTCTTTGTCTACAACAGTGCACGATCACTTGTAAGTGATCTAAGTGGTCATGAAATCATCCCATCAGAATAGTCCTGATGTTTACTTTGTGCCAAAAAGACTTGTCCCAGCAAACCATTAAAATAGCCACACACTGTAACTACTGCTTGGGATCGACTCCCACAATTGGAGATGCTGTGTTCTTGTTCAAATATGACCCTGGTTGTTCAATAAGACGTGGGACACTAACTTTTTGACAACTTTTGATTTTGTTAATGCACACTAGAAGCAACAAAACTTAATCTTAATTCAAAACAGTCTTTATTTTGACGAATTCCCTCAAATTACCGGTTTGGTACAGATCAGCTTACATGCATGAGATCCAGAATATAACCAGCAAGATCTGTATATCCAGATGTTTTATGTACATGACTTAATACTGGTAAATGCATAAAAATATATAATGTCAAGTGTAAATAATGTAACAAAAGTACTTCTTACATTTCTTGAAATTAAACCTGACAGTTTTTCTTTTGTTAAAAGTGTCCATTATTTTACCTTAATGGGAATTTTTCTCCTGAGTGGATATGATCATATATGGAAGCCCTTTTGCTCATTTCCAAAGAGATCCTTTACCCTTATTTTAACCTTAATGATCATACCCCCCTCTCCTCCCAGAAAAAAAGAAAAATTACATACGAAGAATATTATACAAACAGTATTAAATATTTGAATTTAATAGACAGGTGTCTTGGTTCCTTGTAACCTCATAAACAATGCGTTATTTCCAAATATTGGTGAATTACAGGGCAGCTAGCTTATATGTATGTTTCACACTCTTGGGTTCGACCCAATGGAAGCAATACAATCAATGGAATACTTTCATTTTTGACTCCCAAATGATTCTTGGTGTTTCACATATACAATTACTCAAATAAACTATGTACTCTCACAAGCATATTTACCCTCCACCAAGAAGGATATGTCTCTCTCTCTGACAGATATTGATGAAATTTTCAGAAAATGTTGACAGTGTCACAAGGAACAGAATTTGCTGTTGATCCTGATTACCGTCTGGATCCAGGATATTTTATCATTGTGAGATGGGGCCATTTTTACTATATGTGTATATACCTACATAATTAATAGTCAGATTACTTAGCAATACAGGTCACCCCATAATACAGGACACACACATAATACTATTTTTAAAAAACCTAATTTTGATCCGGATCCCAGCAAAATTACAGATAATGCAATCCGGAACAGGAAAAAGTAGAGGCATAAATGTGTCACTTGGTGGAGGTTTGCACTCTTCAAGTGCCTTTCTAGTTATTTTCAATACATCAACTACTACAACAGTCTCAATAATATTCCTTAGTGTGTTTCCAGATACCAGAAAATTCCGGATACTGTGTTCCAGAGCCGGAAGAAGAAAAGGATAAAAAATGAGGTACCTGGTGGAGGTTTGCTCTCTTTCTGTATACCTCTTTTATTAGTTTTCTTTATTAAATCAAGTGATCTGTTTATCTCCAAGATATAGAAAATCCGGAAATGATACACAGTGAAATACCCTTCAGTAATTTAATTCCTGGAAGACCTTGAGATCAGTCCGATAAATAAGAACTATCTGTCAGTTCTTAAAGTGTGCACTTGAGCTGCGGTCTACTGTAATCTAGGCATGCAGCTATTACACCCAGATACTCATTTTAACATATTTTTAAATGATATACTTATACCACAGTATGTTACATATGGAATAATTATAACAGAAAATATCACATAATATAATGGCTTTCCGTTTAATCGAAAAGGAAACTGTGACTAATTCTGAAAACTGAAATTATCATGCTTTGACTTTAATGTCATCAGAACTTAAAGACTGAAATATATTTCCAGGCATTCAGACAGGAACCACATTCTAGTAAGAGGGTGATATAAACAATCATCTCAATTGTCTGGGTTATCTCTTCAGTGTGACACTAAAGCCTCTTATCAGAAAACAAATAACCTTTTTTTATCCCAGAGACATCAATATACTGTCTGGGGATGTTTATAAAAAAATCCGGTATAAGAAGAATCAGTTTAGCAAAATGACCTTCAAAGGGATATATTCTCTTGAGAAAAACAAGTGGAAAGGGGGACAAAAATAGAAAAGCGCAGTTTTTACATAAAATGCCCAGAGCTAACCTACAAATAGTGTTTCAGACACACAGTCTCTCATTAAACTTTTACAATAAATCTCATTTCAGGGGCTCCTAGAAAATTAAATTTTGCAGGGGGCTTTGACATGAATGGAATTCTTTTGGATGCATAAGCCATTATTTGTAGCTGAAAATGAAATTTTCAAGGTACATTAAAAGTAACTAGAAAAGCACTTCGAGATTGCAAACCTTCGCCAAGCAATGCGTTTACACCCCTAGTTTTCTCTATTCTGGATAGTAGTATCTGGAATTTTCCTAGGATCCAGGCAAAGCTTAGTATTGCGGCAATGTCCTGTATTTTTTTGCCAAACAATCTGATGCAATATTATGGAGGTATATGCACATATACTGAAAATTACCCTATCTTGCAATGATAAAAAAATCCTTCAAGAAATTTTTGTATCCAGAGAGTGATCCAGATCACTGTCCAAACTCAAAACATCTGCTCCTTGTGATTTTGTCAATATTTCCTTAAAATTTCTTTACATTTCATCCATAACATTTCAAGTTATCTTAAAGACAGACAAACAATCTAATACTGACGAAAAATCCTCCTTGGCTGAAATAATAAACTCGTTGATTACCCATAGAGATTCAAACTGTTAAATTGTAAACCAAATTTATTGGCTTTTTATTGTTTGGATGAAATATCGGCCATAAAAGTGTCAAAATCCAGATTGTTGCAATACATTATTTTCTGCTGCAGCCAAATGAAAATGTTAATTGCACTTAAAGAAGCCAATTCAGTCACGTCAATGTATCAATATATATCATTATTATGTTCCATTTTGTTTTTATATCACATTAGCCTACAATTTAACTTAGTGAAAGTCTGTTTTCCTGACAATTTGATGATTACCCTCATAATGATTGTCACTTTTTTCCCTATAGCAGGATATGCTTTTGCTTATGTCCCTTGGACTATCTGGCACTTACCACTATGTATCTGCCTGTACCTGGGATCAAAACTGGGTATTCTGTGTTCTTAGTCCAGTGTGGTACCCACTAGGCCACGGTGTCGCATTTTTACACAATGGAATATAAAAGTGGAGCTAAGTCAGTTACTGATCACTGATCAGTCATATTGTAGCTCCACTTTCACAGGTTATCATTTAAACCCGGGGTCCTCTGTGTTCTTAGTCCATTGTGTGACACACTAAGTCAGGGGCCATGGTAGCAGAGTGGTAAAACTCTCGCCTCCCACCTCTGAGATCAGAGTTCAAATCCCGGCCCGACCTCAAGTGGGAAAGCTGGTAGTTGCTTGCCGTTGGTTGGCAGTTTACAGTACAGAACCTTGACCAGCTGTATGTATTGGTTCCCTCTGCCCATAAAACTACCCGTCGTGATATGACCTATACAGTGTTGAAAGTGATGTAAAACCCCAAATAAATAAATACCCGCTAAGTCACAGTGGCACGTTTTTACGCAGTGGCATAGAAAAGTACTTAACACAGTTTAGAAAAGTACTAAACACTGGATGTTTAAATAGCTGCCCCCTTTTGAAAAGGAACCACAATGAAATGATATGTGACATTAGTCCTGATCTTCATCCCACTGCCTTAACTCATGAAGATAACTTGTAACAATAGGGCCGTAATCAGTGGATGTGACAAGGTTACTGCACCTTTGGCTCCATATTTACAGGAGAGAGTTTAAGGTGAATTGTAGGAACCATTAAGATAAGTTATAGCATCAAAAAGAAAAGTCGTAACTGACTTATAACCGAAAAGAATGGTTGCAAGTATTTGGGACAGAACCACCCAGGCTTTTCAAACATATTTAATACTTGGGACACACATTTAACATGACGTAATATGCTCTATGGCCCGGTTTCACAAAACCTCCTTTGTAAAAGACCTTCTTAAACAAAGAAAGGTCATTTCTTTTTCTTTTTGGGAAGGCCACCTTAAATTTAGGTTTCAAAAGATAACTTTAACTATCCTTACGAAGGTGTTCCTTAAAACATGATAGGGCAAAAAATATTATATTTTCCTTTAAAGGCATTTCCTTAAATTAAAAGTTGGTTTTTTGCTTCCTTAGAATTTAAAGGCATTTCCTTGAAATTTAGGGTCTCCTTTAAGGAAGGGTTCTTTGTGATACTGAGGTTCATTAAAGGAGGGAAAAGCTTAAATTTTAGGTAACCTTTAACTTATGGAGGTTTTGTGAAACTGGTCCGAGATCATTGAGACTGAACACATAGGTTATACAACCAATAAGATTATGCTCTGGAGCTGGTTTCAAAAGGAATCCTAAACTAACCTTGGACCTGAAGTCAGGGACTTAAATCAGAGCCTTTTTGTCTTAGCTAAGCCTAGTGGCTTAAATGTATTTTGGAACTGGTGACTTAGCTAAGACCAAGCTTTTCAAATAAAGATACAGTGGTTTTCTCTGTCATATGACCGTTTATTTCTGGTCAAAATATTTTCCTAACATATAGCCTTTGTTTAACCCATTTTATCTTTGGTGAAATGCTGTTTTGTTTCAATAGAAGCCTTGTAACCACATAAAATATGCCAAAAATAATTTAGAGAGCTGTAATATATACTTATTCTTTATTTGTAGGTATTTCACACTTTGAAGTGAGAAAAAATTATGACTGCCATATTTATGTCCTTGTTTAAGAAAGCTAAGTCACTCCCAGAAATACTTAGCCAAAAGCTAGGACTTAGCAGCTTTGTGAAACCCTGTAAGTTTAAAACCAAAGACTTGGGCTTAGTTTAAGACAAAATTTTTAACCGTAAGTCTAAATCTGGCCAAGTCCTTTCATGAAACCTGTGCCTGGACCATATTATCAATGTAGTCAGGAGGGACAGAAGACAAAAGTCTTAACCTTAAGTCTAAGTCCGGGCTAAGTCCTTTGGTGGAACCGGCCCCTTATCTGTATTATCAATATAGTCAGGAGGGATGGAAGACATAAATCTTAACTTTAAGTCTAAGTCAGAGCTAAGTCCCTCTGTGGAACTGGCCCCCATATATATTATCAATGTAGTCGGGAGGGATAGAAGACAGAAGTTTTAACTTTAAATCTAAGTCTGGACTAAGTCCTTTTGTGGAACTGACCCCCTTATATATTATCAATGTAGTCAGAAGGGAAACCCATGACAATGAAACAGGGGTGTAAGTTATTCTCTTTTACCTAAAAAAATATCAACAACCACAACTTCCTTGCTTGTTCAACCTTGTCTTGCAATGACTCAGATGCTGCATAACAGACAGACAGAAAGAGAAAAATCAATTAGCAAATGATCACTTGTCGGAAATCTATCTGAAGATTCCCCCAGGAATTTATCAAATAGATTTGGGTTGCTTTGGAAGTTTTCCTGCTGTTTAAACCAAAAACAACAAAACTTCGCCTTATAGTTAAAATGAATTCTTGCAATTCAAAATAGATGGTTTATAATATGCTGTTTGAGTATCATTTTGACATAGATAATCAAACGCATTAAGCCAAATAGTAATTTAAACAGGAACTAAAACAATACACATATTAAGTTTATCAAAGTTGTAAGGAATGTTTATTTCATTTCCCTGCGACCCACCCAAGATGAATAAGAAATGATATGGGTTTAAAATATTTTTTATTAATTTCTTGTAACAGATCTTCACAACAAGTCATACAATTAAAGCATAGCAATAAACTTCATAACCTTGTCACCTAATACACAAGGAAAAGAAAGGTTAAGTGAATATTCAATGAGACTTATGAAGCCCCCTCAACTTCGGGGCAATAAACGAGTTTACTGCCCCGAAAGAAGCATTACTAACAACATGAAATATTATATCGATTTAATAAGAAATATGCACCCAATCTAAAGGTGACAAAGCAAGCCATTTGCAACAGGAAATATTAAAATTTCTAATGTCCCATTACATAACTTACATGAATTTAAAGTTGCATGGCTTTATTGAAGTTTTATATATGTATATATTTGTAAAATGCTAAGATATGAGAAAGCAATGTGAAATAAATGTCTGCTTGCCTTAAATCCAAGAGACCCACAAATAATGAGCAGTATCGAGAAACTATATACATAGGATCTGGATCTGCACCCGATTTTTCCCTAAGAAAATATAAGCAGACAATATTGCCATGCATTTGGCCTATTAACCCCCAATGTAAATAGTATAAATCATGAATATCACAGTTGGTATATATCAGATATTGTAAAATAACCCCTACAAATCATGAAAGTTCAAATGTTATAAACATACTAAAATATATAAAATGTCACGTAAAATATACAATGCGTTATCTGCCAACATGGCCATAAGGCCAAAGTAAGAGCAATGCAAATTACAACTGAAGAAAAATGTGAAACATGACTGACCAGCAGACAGCTGACAGCAAAGCTACTAAAAATTGGTAACTGTTCTTTTAATGAAACTGTAGAAAATATGTGTAACATTTTATGACCAGCAACAGCTTAAAGGTAAAGCTGCAGAGAAGGTAACTGTTCTTTAACGCCAATCACAAGCATTGAAGGCACTTCCATAAATGACAGATGTCAGACTTCCAGAAGCAAGGGACTTGCAACACAAACCAAACGTTAACCATCTCTAGCTGGCTAGCCATCCTGAAGCCATCTCCATATATGGCCAACCAAGTGGCTTCCATTTATTACAAGACGCAGGATCAAGTGGACACAGCCAACCATTGACCACTGACAGCAGTAATACCTACAAATAAACTAAGAGCAGTAATCTGTTCATAATACAATAAGGGTAGGGTTATCCCATGAGACAAGGGGTGGGTGAATTATTGTTTCTTCTCGTGTGTCCAGCATGCAAGTGGTGGCATACGGGGTTAAATCAGAGAGGTCCCACGCTTGACCACTTGACCAATGGCCAGTGATATGCAAATAAGGTGTACAACTAGTTGCCAAGTATAAGGTCACAAGAAATGAACTTGATGGCACCCAAATGCCATCCCGCAGAGACACTATCATACTGGGCAATAAAATTTTTACTTTGTCATGTTTTATAACAATTAAAAATATAACAGAATCCTGGATCAATGTCTGTAAGAACATTTAAAGTTTTGTTCTGATCAATATTTTCCTGCTGCTTTTGGTGATTTTAAGGATATGAAATCCAAAAATATGTTTCCCAGAAGTTGTTTTGTTGGGACAAAGTACAGTTCCGGACAGTTACCCAAAATTAAATCAAGATTGAAAAAAATATGAAAGAAGAAGAAGAGAATATTTTTAAAATGTGTTTCCATTTTTTATTTTAAATTTGGTCTTGGCTCCAATAGAGATCATAGGATTTTATCTGTTTCCATGGTAACAGAAATGGAGGCTTTCAGGGATTTCAGTTAAGCAAGCAAAAGTTATTTACTGCACTGCATAGAGAAAACATTAAAAATGCATTGAAAATGGGAGAGTTGAAAAATTTATATTTCTGGAGCTATTACAAACAAGAGAACTCATAGAGTACATGCATCAATCATAGTCTAACACCTCCACTTCTGCTTACCAGTGCAATGATAATAATCATTTAAAACACTGGGGGATCATTCCCAACATTAAACCAGTTCAATTTTAGACCATGACCCATTTACTGTACAGATTAGATACAAATGTGTGCAATAGTTGTTGTTGCTGCCTCTACTATTGCTGTTGCTGTTATTCTTGTTGTCGAAAAAATTATAGTCTCTCTGACGGATGTCATTAGCTACGGTATGTAAAATTCGTAACGAAAGGGAAGCTGATCACATTTTAA
Organism: Sabellastarte sp. h YS-2021; assembly: GCA_964017235.1. Lineage (NCBI taxonomy): Eukaryota > Metazoa > Annelida > Polychaeta > Sabellida > Sabellidae > Sabellastarte > Sabellastarte sp. h YS-2021. Next base: position 78,796,587 of record OZ024935.1, on the reverse strand, counting down.
GCAGCACAAAATAATGAAAATTTGTGCTAATTTGACATCAGGAAAATAAGAGGCCTAGTAAGTGACAGAAATCACAATTATGTAAAGAATTTCATACAAGTCAAAGAAATAACAGAGGAGTTTCCTCTCTATGTTCTATTTCATATAGTGTGCCAAGTGCCCCATTTCTTGCTCTAAATTCTATCCTTTATTTATTTACCCTATACTTTTAATGCAAACCTAAGTCTGCCAAGCTACATGTAAATATGTATGTATCTAAAGCAGCTTTGGGAGATATTCATCACTTAAGATTATTTTAGCAGTGAAATCGGTCCCATGTTAACAGTTCAAAAATTTCCCCAGAGATGGTTTTAAATTATACATGTATCTGGACCAAATGCCATGTCTAGACTAAATATGTCTAAAAATATCCCCTTTTTGTTATATGTGGCTTCTAGTGCTCGTCCTTAAGCAGCTTTTCTTAGAGCAGGATGTTAAAGAGCTATATTTATGGCTTTAATCAACTGTTTAGCAATATTTTACCTGGGTCCCCTGTAGTGAATGGAGGGAGGGTTTTGTAATCATGTGTCCATGTATTTGCCTGTTTTTCTCTTCAAAAATCATCTGACTTCAAAATTTGGGGGGATTTTTTATAATATCTGCTCCTTATCTCCATAAAATCTGCCACTGTGGCCTAGTGGGTAACTCACTCACCTAGGAACACAGAGGGCGTAGATTCAAACCCAGGTACAGGCAGATACATAGTGGCTCAGATGACCACTTAAAATGGTGGTCCTCTGTCATTGGGTCCTATCCCCGGTAGCAGGTTAAAGAACCTCAAGGACATTGATAATGATCATCCTTGAGCCTCTGTCTTTAAGTTACTGGAATGTCAGTAATTTAACAGTTGGGCTGTACTTGTACAGTCGGATGGGCGAAATGGCCCTTTGAGTAATGTGGTACATGGAGATATTTCGATGAGTATAAATATGAATACAAAAAAAACTCAAAAACTTTTAATCACATAGGGTTCTTATGTTCACACAAGGTGGCTTCTTTCCCTGGACCATTCCTTACAATTCCCAAAATTTCTTGAGGATCTTCTCCAATGTCTGGTTTCCAGATTCCTGAGAGATGGATTATCCTCCAGGCATTGTTTGTCTTCCAGTTTAATATTACTCCAAACGTCTATCTCCTCAATTTGTCCTAGAAAGGCCATTGGTAGGCAAGCTTTTGCAATGGCTTCCCCAACTGAATGGAACAGACTCCAACAACTGGTCCGATCACAGCTCAGAATAACAGATTTCTGTAGCCAGCTAAAATCCTACTTGATTAGACTAACATATCCTTCACAATAGGTATCTCCGCCAGTGGGCGCTAATTTGGATCTCAATCTGATATGTCCCAGGTCTTTCTTTTTTGTGACCTCAAGTGCATTAGAGGATGCTGTATCAATTTTGCGCTATATAAATATTTCTATTCTAAAAGTAATCAGGGTAGGGCCTTGCTATTTTCACAATTTTACACACAACAGAAACAGGTAAACAACCCTGAATGTTACTTGCATATCGCTTTATTTACTATTCAACATCATGTGGTTAAAACAATGGAATTCAACACATTTAAGTTGAAAAAAAAACCACAAGCAGTGTCATAGAAAACACAAACCTTTTAAGATCCAGACCAGGGTCGACCAAGCATACACCTCATCTTCTATGGAAATATAAGCCTAATCTAATTGAAGTAATGCACCCGGGGATATTGCCGAAAAAATAAAAAAGCAGGAACAAACACAAAATTCAATCACCTATTCTTTTGGCAAGGTCTTACCCTCATTACTTTTTTTAGTAATATCAGTCAAAAAGCCAATTTCACTCAAAATATACCGAAAATGAGACTTTAAAAAAAATCTTGGTATTGTTTTGTATCCAGAATCTGTTAGTTGTTACTTGTTAATTGATCCAGATCGGATCAAATTTAAGAAGGGATAAGACATGTTTACCCTTCATCTTCTGTGAAGATTTATGCCCGATTTGATGAATGCAGGTACATTGCCGACAAATCACAAAAAAGTCTGTAAAGGCAATCAAGACCTACATCATCTTCGTCAAGACCAACATCGTCTCTGCGGGGAACTGAGAGGTAGACTTAACCTTGTGTAAAACTATGGTTTTGATAACAAATAGTCAGACAAAAGGGGGTGGGTATAGGTAAGGATGCAAAATACATTACATAAGACATCACAATATCATAAGTCAAGTATACATCATCACTATAACAGCCGTATACTGTATATATGTGTATACACTGACTGATAAAGTTAATAACATACCTTCTATGGTCCACAGAGGTCTACAAACATGGTACAAAACAATGAAAAATCCCTCCTCGCTAGTCAAAGGGAAATAGAAGGAAAAGGGGTTTCTCTGTGACTTACATAAGTTTTGTAAAGTGTGGTCTTTCTTAACAAGTGCAAGAAAAAATTAGTTTGCAAGTAGTCCTTTGAAAACAGTAATAGCGTTTACTTATCAAATTCTACACCCACAAAAAGCCACCCAGACACTGTGAAGAATAAGAATACACAGGTTAGTTCTTCACTTTCTTATCTATCACATACAACGTTTGACTTAAATACCAAGGGATGGAGACTAGATGATAATTACTTTTTATTCCTGGCGCCTCTTACTACACATGATACATTTTTTTGCAAATTTTAGCTAAACTTGAGCTGATTTTTTTTTTTCAATTATTTCAATATCTGTGTGAGCTGCAAGTATATCTTTGATGAATATTAATTTAAGTGAAATAATTACTTATTCTGTGATTTTTTAGTCTTTAAACAAGTCGCCACCTTATATACACCATGGACTACACCTTCAGTTACCATAGCAAGAAATTCATCTGCGCATGCCCACAGTAACAAATTCAGAGTCGGAAATTTTAAATATTTTAAAACTTTCACAATACGTGTAAGGTAATGGATTTTTCGCCACTGCGTCACAAGGTGGCATACAAACCTCAAACGATAGTTGAAGGACTGGTACATTTACCAAATATGGACTACTGTGGTGGATACCACCTGTAGTGTGAATGGGGTATATGTATAAAATCTTGACATGTAGTATGCACTGGTTTGATCCATCCCCTCAACTATACCTGTTGTGACATGACCTTTACAATATTTTGGTAGCAATATAAAGAAAATAAATCAGCCCAAAAAAACAAAACAATCAAGCCGTCCATAATTCAGGCCGGTTTTTTAGGAATGAAATTAGAGAGTGACCCATGCAAGTTCATCAATAGGTAGGATACCTATATGGGAAAGTTTTACAAGTCAGAATTAAGACTATTATAAAAAGTTTTAACCTCCCACAATTTAAAGGTTAATATTTGGTGGTGTCTTTCACATACTGCAGCAAAATTCCCATTACAGTTCCCTTTTCTGGTCTTAGGCACCTTAGAGGATGTTTACTTCAATTCACTGCTTTACTGGGGCGACTTTTAAGTAGACTACCTAAACTGTGATGCATGTGGTATTGAGGTTTATGAACAAATTGGGTTTCCTGAACTAAAAATTGGTGATTTGTAGGTTTAAAATGTATGCAGTATATTGTAATCAGCTGAGTAATGTTTTGTGCAAAAAGTATTAATTTCAAGGCAACTATACAAAATTAATGATAATGGAAGGTTTACAAACAGCTAAACTGATGCACATTTTCCATTTAATATTAATTTACTTAAATTATCATCTCATAACATTGGACCATGTAGGTTAAAAGTTATCAATATTACCTCTTTTATGTGCTGTTGTTTGGTTCAACTACAAAAACTAAACTATCTGAAATGGGTGCTAATACCAGACTCTTTCTACAGAGATCAGTGGTAGTGGTAACCAGACTCTTGATGATATATCAGCAAGTACATACTAGACACATAGGTCAACTGTTAGCATATCTGATGCACTGCCAGACAGATTACCACTAATACATCACCCACAACTGACACTGATGCTTATTAAGGGTTGGGACAATGACAGTAAAACTGATAGGGTATTAATTCACACAAAATCTTCCAATCTTAATACAAATGATTACTGTGTCTTTCATTAAATAAAAAAAAGTACCAGATGAAAAATAAAACAAATGGTAGGATCCCATTATTTTTGTGATTGTAAAGTTTCTAAATGTGGAGATTTATGTAGCATCACTAATATTAATATATCTGCTTTTTTAACTGTTATGTTGCCGAAGTGTTAATATGTTAATGAATAGTAGAGATATATGTTTACCATATTATGTACTTTGTGACTGATGAATTACCTTTAAACTCCTAATCTGTTTTTGGTTAAAGCATCTTGTCAGTCCATACAAATGGTTTATCCCTATGATAAACAAATCATGAAATAAATGAGAAATCTCCTTGAAGTTTTGAAAAAAAGGAATAAACCATTGAAAAGCTATAGTTGCCATGGTTTTCGTAATTGCTTACTATACTGATGCCAAGAGTTGAGGGCCAAGAGGTCAGATGAGGTAAAATTTGAGGTCATAGTGATGTAACATGGGTTACATGAATGGATATGAGGATATTTTTACCTATTTTATGGGATTTTAACAACACATAATGTCCCTTGGTCTTTTTTTCAGTCTTTGTTGGAAGTATCATATTTTAAGAATATAGTAACCATAGTGTCTACAAAATTATTTAGTTGATTTTTTTTGCCCCACGCTAACATAACCAGCCAGTATTTACCATATCCCATTGATTGAAACTGACTTTCTCAGTCTCCCAGGACAGTAGCTCCTATTATATCTATCCGTATTGATAAGCATGTTCCTCTGGATTTCTGAAGGGATCATATTTATAGGGCTTCTCCACTATGGCGATCAACCTTGCTGTTCAGATAGCAAGTGGAAAGCAAACTCAATTATAACATTTATAAAGCATATGGGGCTGACTTGTGATGGAAAATTTTGAACCAATTCCAGGTAAAGGAGTATGGGATGGAGGTGGTGTATTCCTGATTATATTAAACAATTTAATATTATTGTAAGCTGTTGCCGATTTTGATCAGATTTTACTGTTGCCGATTCTCATCAGATCTTACTTTCGGGAACCCATTCCAAACCCATCCTAAACTTATCGTACCATTTGTAAAGTCATTTTACTGACCTCACAACACCTATCTTAACATTTGCAAAATAATATATTCCTTCTGCAGTTAACCCTTAAGGTATATAAACCATTTGGATGAATTGAAAAAAACTATCAGTTTCGGGAGCCTATCAGAAGACAACTTGAACCAATGGCAAACATCACACAGTAGGAAAATATTGAAAACCTATCCCAAAATGCATGCATGAGATCATGGATGGTTTTATTTATTCCAATCGAGAGGTAGGTGTGATCGGATCAACATACTGGAACAGCCCTATTAGTCTGGCAATCAAAACTCCAGGCTCAAAATAAATTATTCATGTGCAAGCAAACTAGATTTTTTACCATGTGTTTGGAAGGCAGTTTCAGAAGCACAGTATTTTTATTGATTGTTCAAGTCCAGTTGTGACAGTTGTAGAAATACATTGTTTTTGTAAAGATGAGTAAAGTTTATATTTAACATTTTAACGCTGGATGTTGTAGTTTTTACGTTTTGGGTCAATTACATACTTGACAGTTTCAGAGGCATGTTGTATTTAGAAAGGATGAGTGAAGCACATATTTAACAGTTTCAAATACATGTTGTATTCTTTTTAAGTCTGGGTAGATTAGGTATTTAACAGTTTCATAGGCATGTTGTGTTTAATAAGGATGGATCAAGTTCTTATTTGAAAGCTTCAGATGCTTGTTGTGTTTTTAAGTATGGGCCAAGTATACAATTGACCATTATGACATGTTATAGTTTATTAGGATGGATGAGGTCCCTATCCAGACAGGTATTTGTTGAGATGGAGGAGAACATACTAGTCGATCAAGATTCTACACCAACAACCACAAGTACTAACCAGTAACAATCAACTTTCCAGTTTCAGGTCAGACCTTTTACTCAAATCACACCCCATGAATATTTACTGTTTTTACAGGTTTTGTTGATTGTTTTTCAAGTGTAACCCCTTTTGGTGTCCACGAAAATTATTCATGTGAAGGAAGACAATGTGTCTGGAATATTTTTATGTAACTCCAAACCAGTTTCAACTGTGTAATACATTTTGAAAGGGTGGATAATTTCCATATTGGACAATTTCTGACTCACATTGTGTGTTGTAAGAATAGATCAAGTCCACATTAAACAGTTTTAGGGACATATTGTATTTGAAAAAAAAAAACAAATCAAATAGTTGCCAGTTTCAAAAGCATGTTGTTTTTATAAGGATGGGTAGAGTTCGTTTTCAGCAGTTTTTGAAGCATGTTGCATTCGGTAAAACTGTCACCAACCCAAATTTGGGACTTTAAGAAATTTAGTGTATTTTGTGAGATTGGATGCAAGCCTTTTTGGAGAAGATAAAATGTACCCTCATAGAACTAGTTAATGACTGTTACATGCAAGCCAGAGAGATTCTTATCCAGTTGTTAAATGTATATTGATAAAAACCTCTGCTCTTCCATAATAAACCCTAAATGACTCTTGTGTGCTGCAATAATGTCATCAGACTATTTTCTCTCAAACCTTTTTGCCAATTCACAGAAAAGGTTGCTACACTTTACAAAGGGAGCTTTAATTTGCTATGTTGCACTAAATGGCCCAGAATCCGAAGAAGTGCTTTGAGAAAACTGTGGGTGGGTGCAAGTGACAACCAAGAAACTAAATGTAGGCTTTCTTCAGACTGGAAAGTACAATTCCTCTGATATGTGTTTTCTTGTACTTTATTTTGTCCTGTAAAGCCAATTCACATATGGAAATTAATTTCTCTATAGAATCATTAAGATTTTATATAAAGTGTTCATTTGTAGGTTCTTTATGCCAAACCTAAGTTGAAACTCACAGAATATAAGTCAGTCTTTAAAATTACTCTATTAATGTTACATTGTTATTAACTTACACTCTGTGACTGACAGCATCTTATGTTTTGTGTCTCTTAATAGCTTCAGCTGAGTCAGTATCCTGCATAGTGACGTCACACAGTCATGAAACACAGGTCCAGAAATACCAGATTACGAAAATTGGTTATTGAATGAATGGATATCCTATTACCCTCAGCCCCCCTCAAAGAGAAGGGCTGCTTTCGTGTCTTACCACAGACATTGGTGAAAACTATACATGGGAAGTGGACCATACTGTTATATTAATACGGATTCAATCCATGATTTAGTCTTCCCCAAGCTCGATCCCAATGATTCTACTTTCCAGAATCTAAAGGAAAAATGTTATTCTTCAGCACTACCTGACAAAGTCAGAGTAAGGGTTTTACGTCCCGTTCAACAGACAGGGTCATATTGGCATAGGTCTTCAGTCCTACCACTTGTAGGGTCGAACCCATACAGAGGTAACTGCCTGGTATTAGTTGCTAAACTTCCTAAAGACCAAGCCACTGAGGACCGTCAGCACTACCTAAAGCAAAAGTTTATACTTTTCAGACACCGCTTGTTGGACATATTCTGTAATAGTTCTAGGGGACTTAGTGATTCTTATCTGGTCGAATCAGTCTAGTTTTCCTTCTGATTTCATCTTTCAAATAGATTGACCGTATAAGCAGAATAGAAAGAAATAGAAGTTCTGTGAATGCACCAAGAACTCCAGCTCAGCCTATGAATGTGACCTACTTTCCATTAGAGGTAGTAGTTTCCAGGTTGAGAGCACCATTAAATCAACCATTGCGTCCAGGCATTCTTTCTTAGGCTATTCAGTCTATGGAGAAATGGAGTTTTCTATAATGCACTGAAAAGGAAAAGGTATACCAACACAGTTTTCATCAATAATCTAGGAAATTAGGGATTATACTGTATTTGGATCACTACCAGCCTCAACCCAGCTAGCATCAACAGGTTTATTTTACCATTATGGCTCTCTGAATACATCCACGGTCCAGGTGCCCTTTTCCCTTTATTTCTTCTTTAACTGCATCAATAGTCCTCAATGTACTTTCTCCAATGCCAAGACTATACACTAAACATATATTATGCAACACCAATTACAGCTGATAATTATCAGGGCAAAATAGCATTATTGTGGGTTTTCTTTAAGTATTAACATATTTACATATACAATTTAAGAAAAACAAGCTTTCTCTTGGCTGCATGTTTTCGTCATAGATATATGAAAATTGGTTTATTCTGGAAAAATCTGCTTTTCTGAGCCTTGGGCTGACAGAATACAGTCATTCGTAAGGAACAGGAAAACATTCTACTGATACAATAAAGTGCATTTTCTGTTGAGCTGGCTTTTGATGTTTCTTTGTTCATACAAACCACAAAAACTAACTTACACTACATCGTTTCCAAGACCATTGGTTAAGAGTACTGAACAATGCTGATTTGCCCCAACCATTTTGAGCTAACCATCAAGGTTTGTGTGTAACCTTTCACCTTTGACCCTAATCCCTACAATTTCAATACAGTTAGACTTGCCAGTTATATGGTTACATGTGTTGGTCACAGTAACTATATGAATTGCATCCTGGTTTCTGCAGTCTGACGTAATGGCAATAAGAGAGGTTGAGCTGAAGATAGTTGTTTTGGGAGTTGAGAATTGGGACCAAAGTCTGGAATGTGGAACCACCACTTTAGATTAACTTTAGATTTTCTACCATTTATACATTTTAGCAGTAAAAACCAGCAGAGCAACTGTTAATACACCATTCTAATAATGTACAAACAATATATGTAAGTCACATATTTTCATAAATATTTACACAAGAAATTGTCCCTGTTACCGGGCCTGTATGTCCTAGTATTTGGATCAAACACATCAAATGGTTGATAATAAAGCCTCAAACTATCTCCAGTTTCCTTGTCATTCCTGTAAAGAAAATATTAATTTTTCCTGCTGACACTGTTACAGTCTGTCTGGACATAATATCCAATCTTCTAAAATGAGCTCTTTTTCTGATAATCTAGGGTTTTATATGCAGTCAGTGGCTAGTAAAACACCATTGTAAAGCATTTTGTGGGTCTTTACTTTGGTTTTATGGTCAATTTAATGTCTTATTGAATTGAGTGACTTACATGCCATTTGTCTAGATGTAGTATTTAATGAGAGCAGTTGAATACCCCAGTAGCAATTACCTAACAAATACCTCTCCTCGCCATAACTTGTATGGCCTCAAACTGTTTTTTTTTACCTTTGCCCCTGATAGGGAGTGGCATAGGGATTGTAATCATGTCCATCTGTTTGTTTGTGTGTATGCATAATTCCAAGACTACATATTGGATTGGGAACATATTTAAACACAAGGTGGGGTCTACCCAATGTTCACCCAATATCTGATTCTGGATCTCTTGCCGAAGGTTTCTGCTCCTTCAAGGGCTGTTTGTTCTATATTATGTTCTGTGCCAAGTTAAGGCATATGTCAAATTGCAACACCAAGGAGTGCTTGATAAAGCTATTGACTACTTTTAAGGGAAGCAAACTGATAGGATTAAGAAAGCTGTTTTCACCACTTTGTCAAAAATGGACTTTTACCAATTTGGCAAGAGAAAATACTTAAATAAGTTTAAAACATAATAATATTTTTGTAAATGGGCACACGTCTGCAGTAGAAATTTACAGCCGTCTTTAGCTTGTGTATATTGGGTTATGTAAGGTGTGGTAGATATACTGATAGACGAGCCATTCTTATCACTAGAAATAATTTGAATTACTCAGTGCCATAAAAAACTGAAGTAAGCACCAGCCGCATGGGCCACTAACACTGAGGAATGACTTTACACTACAGTGCAAGGTGTCCTGCTTTTGTCACATATTTTGTTTTACGTAAGACAAAGTGATGCTGTTTATATCAATATCATATTTGTAATGGACAGTATAAGTAATGTATGGGCCTTAAAACTATGCCTTACAGTCCCATGGTACCACCAAGCTTGTAATTAGTAACCTAGTGGCTTGTAAGTTTGGCTGTCATATCTGTGTGTTCAGCTCAGGTGTCAATGCTAAATGCCTCTCCCAATTTGGCCATATCTGTTGAGTGGGATGTAAAACCTTAACTTTGACCTCATTTTACTACCTTTCTACATATTTAATATTTAAAAAAAAATAGCTGAGGCTGTCTACCAAAGTATAAGTTTAACTTCCCACTACTGTAACTATAACTAGTGGATGCTGTTTTTGCTATTGACCTCCTTCAGGCTATTATTCTATCTGTTCTTGGAAAATTACCCCTTTAGAAGCTGTTGACATAAATTTGGTGCTATATCAACTATTCATGTCAAATTATATAAGTTTTCCTGAGACTAATCCACTGATTAATAAGAAAAATGACCTGATAGTTCCATTTTGTTATAAATTGGCAAGAATCCAATTAAATGCCTTGAGAAAACTGTGAGTAAGTGCTGGGAAGCCAGATAAATATATGCATTCATCAACCTGAAAATTGTCATTCTTACCTCAACCTATAGGTTGTGTTCTTCAGTGTGGTTGTTTATCGAGTTATCTGTTCGTGTGTCTGTGTTTGTGAATACTCCAAAAGTATTATGTTGTTTTCATGCTCAGTACAATATATTCATGTACTACAAGACTCAAGGTGCTATGTGAGCCATCTGACTGCACAAGTACTGCCCAGCCCTCAAGTTACTGACATTGAACTAACTGAAAGTTAGTTGACCATTTATCAAGTTAGTTGATCTTCTTTAGCCTGCCACTGGGGATAGGACACAATAACAGAGGGCTGCCATTTCAAGCGGTAATCCGAGCCACATTATATCTGCCTGTTACTCGGTTTAAACCCACGTCCTCTGTGTTCATAGGGCGAGTGTATTACCCACTTAACTACAGTGGCAGATGGTCTTACAGCAATAAATGGGTCTTTATAATTTCTTATGTGGATAGGGCTTGACCAAAGGAAGAAGTTATTCCATTTTGGAAAAGCTCCTGACCATATAATATATGCAAAAAATCCCTGTTATTTTGGGAACACACCTTGGTGGAGGTCCTACTTTCAATGATGTTGGGGTTTTTTGGTTGACATTGCTTTAAAAGTAATGGCCAGATGCATGATGAAATGTTGCATGTGGATAAGGTCTGCAAGAAGGGATTGCATTTTAGGAAACACCTGGATCAAATGCTAAGTACAAAAGAATCCACAATTTTCAGAAATACTCCACTCCGGTGAAGGTCTTTACTCTAATGAGTGCTTCATAGTTTTAGCATTTTGAAAAATATTTCCTGTAAGCTATTACAAAAATGAGTTTTAATTTCAAACGGATGATCCATCATAACTTGATATTTTTACACCAATTGAAAAACAACATGTTGATTCACTTTTGGAGCTGTTTCTCCATTTTGTCTTGGTTGATCAGGATCGAAAGCAATGTTTGGAGAAAATATTAATGAATGGCAATGTGACTGCTAGTTGAAAAAAAAAACTGAGAAAAAGTATTGCATTGACAAAACTAATAGTTTCTATTGCTGTAGCATGTTTTGGTTTGGTGACACTCTTCCTTAGATTAAGACTCATCTCTTCCTTAAAGCAAATCTACCACAGCCTCTTTATTTAGTCTGCTTTTTATTGGAGATTTAGTGCTATAAAAATTGGTTAGAATAGGAGTTCCTGTAACTCCATTTAAGTAATGAGGATTAATTTAATTCCGCTGTTGATATGATGTGAATGTCAGATGTTCTATTTATCTATATATATTTATCATGTCTTTAGTTGTCTCATTATCAAATTGAATTGGAGCTCACAGCTTATATTGATTGATTGATTGATTGACTGATTGGCTGATTGATTGATTGATTGATTGATTGATTGATTGATTGATTGATTGATTGATTGATTGATCGATTGAATATGGTGTCTAGTACCACTATGCTTCTCCCCAAACCTGGACCAGAACTCAGACGTTCATCCATCTAAATACTAATGAAGTCCAGTGCTGCTTAAGCTTCAGTGATTAAACTGGAACTGGTCAAGCTGCACCAAATATTATTACACGCAGGCTTTGTAATAGCCATGTTAGTACAACAATACAATCAAGTTCTACAATTTCACTGCTAAGATGTCATGTTTGTTCAGTTTAAAACTTCCGATGAAAATCCCTATGTAATGACTAATCTAATATATACTTTAATAGCCCTTATCTCCATCATTTGACAGAATCTAAGGCAAGCCATCCAAACCCTGTCCAATAAGAGTTAGTTTAAATAAAGTGCATTAGCAAATTTAACTTGTATCCATTGGTAATACTAAGTAACAGTTAGCATATCTTAAGAACAAATATATGTTAGACCCATTCTTTTTATCAATTGTCTTGTAACGTATAACTATGTAACAGTATGTAATATTGATGTTTTAAGTAAAAACATTGTAGATGGGAGAGCATGTGAAACAAATATCTTCTCTATAACTGGAGACACTAATGGTAATTCCTCTACCAATAAACCTGTCAACAGAACTTCTGCTAAAGCCTTTAATACTATTTACAGTTATATATTATCCTTCAAGGATTTGCAGAGCATGGTAGAAGCCACATATGTGATGTTTTCTACTTGAGTTGTGTTGGTTTTACTACTTGTACCTTATTTTTTACCCAGTGGTGGAGTGGAGAGAGAATTATGAAGGCTTCTGTTTCAGCTTCTGTTTACAAACCTAAGCCCCCTACAAACCAGTCTCAGCCTTTAAGCCATTGACTCAGCCAAAGCTAAGGCTGAGGCCATTTGTGAAATCCATAAAGTCTGAGCCCCTGTTCTCAAGTAAAATGTTACAAGAATTTGAGACAAAAGTCTCAAATTTAAGCCTGAGATTGGACCGAGACTTTTTTGTGAAATACACTCCTGGTACATAGAATAAGTATTGTGTCGTTAATACATTATTAAGCTTCATGAGCGTGTTTGCATGGATTTGAATGTTGCTGTTCCACCAAAGGATTAAGCCTCAATTCGTTCTGGGACTGTTAATCCTTGAAATTTGGTGAGAAAACCTGAAAAATGGGCGGAAAATGGAATCTTGATGCAGGTCCCCAGAAGCCTCAGACGTCCTCTGACAAGTCACAATCATTCCCCAACTATGAAGCAATTAAGCTGCGTTTGTGATCGGTTTCAACCCTGATCATGTCAGACATATACCGACTTGGTCTCAGACTGGTCTGAGGCTTCCACAGGCCTCCTGGGACTAATAACCAATTTACAAAGACAATAATGGGCGATTTTTGTTGAGGTCTGAGACTAAGTCCAGGCCTCCTGGGACTAAGAATCCTTGTATTAAGAGTCGCAGAATGCCTCAGACAACATAGGATTGTTTAAATTTGGGTCTGAGGAGGTTTCAGGAAGCCCGAGACTCGGCAATCTTGTGGGTGGGGATGAAAGTGGATCTGTTACAGTCGTGGCAAATATCAATATTTGATATTTATACCGACCACAACAGACCCAAACAGACTCAAGCAGACCGTCCAGGATTCTACATTTTTTGGAAACAGTTCCTGTGAACCCTTAATAGAGAACCTTAGTCGTGTGTGGCGGAACAGGGGCATAATGCAACCAAAACTAGCAGAAGCTCTTTAAAGAAAGTTTCTGGTGGTATATTATAGGAAAGTTTCCCAGTTGGACTTAAATTAGTGTAAGTTCATCAAGAAGTCAGCTGTATGACCAGAACGTTTGAATCGTATAGTAGCTCATTTTTTCAGTTTCATAATATGACCTGAAAGCTTGAATAATACATATAACAATCAATAGTAAAGATTCAACAGTGAAGTTGTATCATTATCAGAAAGCGTCCTAGGGAAAATAAGGAAAATAAAGAAAACATATTTCAGGTCAAATATGTTGTGTGGTATATTTATTTAGTTCGAGTGCTACGTCATCCCTAGTTCCTCATACCAGCGATATTTGTATGGGTAGTTAGAAGGACAGAGGAAACCAGCACATACATCTAGCCAAGGTTCTGTACTGTAAGCCACCAACCAACTTCAAGCAACTACCAGCTTTCCCACATTAGGTTAGGCTGATGTCAGAGTCGTAAGGCAATTCTTGCCTCTTTCAGAAAAAATGCTAAAATGTAATCTCTTCGAAAAGGCTTTACAATCATCGCATATAAATAGCCAGGGTCTCCATGGTATCGACCTGGAATGATCATTAATGAATTGGACCTGGTTTGCACCTTGAAGTATACCTTGACAAAGATTAAGTCCTATAATAGAATAGAATAGAATAGAATAGAATAGAATAGAATAGAATAGAATAGAATAGAATAGAATAGAATAGCATTTTTAGGAATGCTTTTTGAAATTGTTTAAAATACATCCTCTCATAAGTCGAATCAAATTATACAGGCAGGAGGCGTGAAGGGAACCAGTATCACTTTTATGGGTGGCTCCTTCTTAAACACGCACTGGCTGCACATGAGGTCCATTTACACTGAAAGCAAGGAATACCACAGTATGCAATCTTTACTGACATAACTCTGGCAATACATGGAGGAATCAGCCATTATACTAAATGTTTATAATAATAGACAATAATACTTGTAGTGTGCCTGGGACATCGATGATTGGTTCAGTGTAAAGAACAGAATAATCTTATCTTTGTGTATTATAAGCATAGCATGATCCACTGAAGCAATATAAAATTAAGCCTATATTTCATTGTCCACAAGTAATTGTCAAAAATGGATATAAAGTAATCAAATTAGACCGATTATGTGGTTTTAATGGAGAAAATTAACCTGAAAATAACATATTAGCAATTTGTTAGCGATAACGCAAGATTGTACTGGGGGCGCTTACAAATGCGCAGGTGAGACAGAGTGCAGCAACAGTAGTTAGCATGGACAGGTGATCTTTGGATTTTGTTTGTTTGTTTGTTTGTTAGCAAGACTATGAAAAACTACTTTACACATTTACATCAATTTTATTCACACTAGGTGTGTCTGGCTCATAGAACTGATCCAATTTTCAGAATGATCTGCCTTTTATCATTGCACTCATAAGCACAATTTTCCAAAATTATTTTAAAATTACATTAAACTGTTTACCATACAAACAATACCTTAATATTTGTCAACAACTAAATTATAAATGCAACAGTAAGAACTATAGCAATAAGAGCAATTAGAGCTAAAGTATCCAATAGAAGCATTAATCTGTTTATGGGTCTAATTATGATGATTGTTTTTTTTCACTTTGGACCTTAATACCACAATTTTATTTTACATATTTTTAATATCTCAAATAATAGATGTGTTATCTCTTTATCACTTTGCCATATATTATTCACCAGTATTTGTGAAAATATTTAAAATTTTACTTTTTCTGTCTCTCATTGTTGAAAACCCTGGAATCAGTTTATGGGTCTGTTTTGAAAAATGGAAACATTGGCTGAATACTTCACCTATTTGCACCCAACCATATATAGTGGCCAGTAATCAAATAATGTGCCTATTTTACCAAGAGTAGAGTAGTTTATCTGCATGTTTCTAATTCTGAAAAATGAAGTACTATTTGTCGAGTAATGATCAGTTAATGGGTTTACTTTTAGTGAATGTTTGACTGTGAACCCTTAATAACACATATACTGTATTGTGACTGGGGTGTAACATGTGGGAGGGCCTGTCCTAATATGACCTCAGCTATTTTATATGGGCCCAGAACCCCAACCCCCCCCCCCCCCCCCCCCCCTCTGATTTTTCTTTCAATTGTAACAGAATGTTATTAAACATGTGATTAATAATTCTGTTATTTTACTACTAGAGAGAAAATGTGCATATCCTCAATTATCCGATTTTCTGGTAAATAATAATTGGAAAAACTAGAGAGAAATTAATCATCTTTTGTGAAATTGAACAGCAAATAATTTGTTTTACACACATGCACTTTAATTTGTGGCACTTCCATTATATTGATGACATTATGTCAGCAAAATTGATATTGTTATGAAGTGTACCAGTGACAATAACCATCTAACATAAAAAATTATTAGAACGACATTGTTATGATGCTTCGTCATCCCCGTCAATGAGGTTATGCAATTGGTGACGTTTGTGCAGTAACTTAAAAACTTGTACACAGACTTTGATAAATCTTTAAAGAAATGTGAACAATGGCAAATGGAACTGATGATTAAATTTTAGTGCTGATTTGGATTAACAGCTAAATCTATGAATTATTAACAGTATTTTTATCATTGCACTCATCAGATGCATTAGATGTGTTAGGCCTTGTCAGAGGTCTGCGCTCTGTGAGTGTTCTTGTTATACTTTGTAATAAGAGTAACATTCACAAGTATACACCGTTATAGTGGCAACTTTCAAGATTGTATGTGTCTGAAACTGATGAGCACTTCCATTAGGAGGTTATGTTTTTGGTGTTTGTCTGTCTGTCTGCCTGCTTCTGTGTTTGCAATAACTTCAGAAATAATGAAAGGATATTTTTGAATTATATTTTTGTAGATAGGCCCTGACCACAGAAATATGTGATTCAATTTAGAAAAATTACGGATCATATTTCAGATTTGAAAAAAAAACAATTCAAAAGTCCTATTTTCAATGTATTTTCAGTGACTTTTAATTTCTGGTTGACATTACTGAGATGATCTTCATCAAAGCGTTTGGTTAGGGCCTGTGTAAATGAAAAAAAATACATTTTGGGAAAGATCTGAATCATCTTCTTTATACAAAAAATACTGAATTTTCAGAGACACGCTCGGGTGGATGTCTGTTCTCTATAAGTGCTTTAGGCTTTATGACCATATGACAGGTCATTATATGGCTTTATGATCACAAAACAAAAGTCATATACCCACTGGATTTAGTAACATTTAAAGCAAATAATCACTTAAAGCCTTATCCAGATACTTGCCAAATGTTTAAGGTTGAGGAGGCTACTTTATTTTAGTTAACTAATACATTATGAGTCACTGTTAGACTTGGTCCTGTTTTAAAGTCGTTACTAGATTTGGGTCTGTCTTAGAATACCTACTAGATCCGGCTCTGCTCTAGAGTCACTGCTGAAATCTATTCTAGAGCTATTACAATTTTCAGCAGCTTTTCCTTACCTGTTCAGTATGCCCCATTAAACCAACATACATTCTAATAATAGATTTTGTTCTGAAATGGGCCCCTATTGACATTTAAATGTATTTTATAGTCCTATGTCTGTTTCAGCCAACATATAAACATAATTCATATGCTTAGTGGTAGGGAACTTTAAATGGGATGATATAAACCAGACTCCAGTAATTTGATATAAAAGGAGGCACAAAAATTAATGGTTCTAGATATTCCATTACAAGAACATTCTAACAAATTTCTCAGCAAATAAATAAAGGCCAGAATTGTAGAGCCTGCATTCGATAAAATAAATCTTAGATATCCTGAGTTAACACAGCAAAGGCTTAAAGTTAATTTAGGTTTTTCTTCAGTGAAGAAAGGTTAATGTCAGAATGCCATTGGGCTGTTTCTCCAAACTGGCCATTTTGTGACACTGAATCCCATTTGAAGCAAGATAAAACAAGTTTATGTCCCTCTCAATGGATTAGGTAAGTAAAACAAAACAACGGTTTGCATTAAATTCAGATTAACACCAGACACAGATTGATAGTGCTTTCCATTACGTGTTATTTTGTGGCTCAAATTGCATGAAATTACATTAAAATAATGGCTTTCTTACCAGAATTTTAATGGCCTTTCACAGCTGTTCTTTCAGCTGTATACATGCAGTGGAATATAATGGAATTGCTTATCTTCATTAATAACCTATCATGAGCTGTTGGGTGCTTTTGTTGTGGTCTAATGTATTGGCTCCAACAGCATGAAATTACATTAAATTAATAGATATTCTTGTTATGCCTTTGACAGGTTCTGAAATTAAAATATGTGTATATAACATAGTCGTCACAGATAATTTTATCTTCATAAATAGCCACATATCATTTGCCTTTGGCGGACCTTATTCCATCTAATTTAGTGACTTAAATTGCATGAAGTTATATTAAATTAGTCTATTTTTGCATTTTTTCACAATTCTTCTAGACATTGTTGCTCCCAACCATAACTTGCCAAAACTTGAAGATATTATTCTTACTGCTTTATCTGTTTGAAAAATAACTAAAACAAGGCCAAAAGGTGTTTTGGTCCCCTAGCGCGAGCGCAAAACCATCAGAGACATGAGTAGTGCACTAGAATTTATGAAAGTCTGGGACACAAAGAAATTCCAACTGAGACACATCCCACACAGCTGGTCTAAAACTTAGACGGTCACCCATCCAAATACTAGCGTAGCCCATTGCCGGAGACAAAAAAAGAAAGTGATCTGTAGAAGAACAAGCTCATTCGAGGCTTGCGCTTAAAATGCTGTGGATAGACTTTAATCAAATTTCTAGGAAATGTTGACAAAGGCACAAGGAACAGATGGCTTACTTCTTGGTGCTGATCCAATACAAGGATCACCATCTATATCCAGGAATTTTTATGGGGTTTTCTATTCTTGCACCCATAAGCAATATTGGATGTATTGGCTCTTGGAAAGGGCCTGCACCTTCTCTGACCACTCTTGTTTTAAAGGTACTACAGGTGGACTTCTCTTTCTTAAAAGAATGCATTTAACAAGAGAAATCTGTAAAATGTACTCACTTTTTCAGCAGTTTTACTTTCAGCAGCCCAAAGCCCAGTATATATTGCATTCAATTTATTTTTATTTTCACTTTTGCGACCACTGCCCCAACCATATATGGTAACTAAAAGTACTAGTTTTTGCAACCAACATTTGTTGGGTATTTTGTTTGTGTTGAGGCATGGTCCAGTTTATGGTAGGGAACATTCAATGTACAAATAAATTCATTGAATTATTTCCTTCATAACACCAAATGATATGTGCTCAGATGCTAAAACCAATAAATAATTGCAGGTGCTGGAAAGACTAATACGTGAGTTTAATTTTATTTTGCTTGGATAAATCATTTGCCATCGAAATTATGAGAAATTTATATCTGATTATATAAAAGCCACAAAATCAATACCATTGGTAGAATATGAGATTTGTGGATTTGATATCAGAAAATAAGATTGACAAAATATCTTTGTTTCTAAATTATATATTGGTCAATTGAGAATATAAATTTGGAGTTGAGACAATGAAAAAGTCTAACCCACTCAAAGCATCCCCAAATGCATCTTGAGATAATTCTATAAATGGGTCTCTAAGCTATGCAGGAATTTTTTCATCATGGCAGACTTTTTTCGCAAATAAAATTTCTTATGTCTAACTGAATAGCTTTAGAGATAATCCATTGTAACCAGGGATCAATAATACAAAACTTCTATCAGACATTGTGATTATAGTTGGTTTGTTGTATAGTCACTGGATTAGGAATATGTAAATATATGCATAATCTAGAATTACATATCTGTAACCACTCAGTACAGAATTTGATTTTGCTATCAGACTTCATTTCTGTTAAAGATTTATAAAACTTTATTGAAGAGACTTCAGCGAATGTAGAGTGTATACAGAGATCTTGTACAAGATAATCTTCCACTTTTAAAACTTATTGCAAGATCCAGTCAGTTTTAAAATTTTTGCATGGTTGCTGTGACTGATCCTGTGTAGAAAGGTAGGGAAACTGAAAAGCTGAGAAACTAAGTCAATGTTACCTAGTGGGTGACAAACTCACCCAGGAACATAGAGGATGTGAGTTCAATGGTAAGTACAGGCAGATATATAGTGGTTCAGATAACAAATTAAAATCACAGTCCTTTACCATTGGGTCCTATCCACTTTCTAAAACCCCCTTGGGAATGTTGATAAATGGTCATTCCTGAGATTCTGTCTTTCAGTAGGGGGAATATCAGTTGATACAGTACTGGCGGTCACAGTGTTGCCATGGTGACATGCTCACTTTCCACCTCTGAGATCAGACTTCAAATCCTGGCCCAATCTCAAGTGGTAAAGCTGGTAGTTTCTTACCAGCGGTTTACAGTACTGAACCTTGACCAACTGTATGTTCTAGTTTCCTTCAACATTCTAACTACCCCTCACAATATAGCCATATGTAAAGCTACTTTTGCCATATGTAAAGCTTTTTGAAACAGTCCGTAAAATTAAACATCCTGTAAAATTAAATCACCCTTATAAATTACACTCAAGTGCTATAATTTATACAGAAAACTCCTAAATATATGAAGCTCCAACCTCCCTTATACTTTAGTCTTCTGGGGTCGGTGTAGTGTGAGATAATGACTCCCCTATATTTGTCACTGGGGGGGGGGGGGGGGGGGGGTAAAATATTGCAATGAGGGTTGAAATATTTTGACTCACCTTGCAAGATTTGGAATCCCCTCTCCAATTGGTGATTACTATTGTGTTGGGGATTAACTTGCAGTGAAACACTTGCAATCTATTTAATACTGATGTGGGTCAAAGCAAAGCACTGGTATTTATTATGCATTTATGTTGATTTTATATTCTTGCATGATGAACAAAATCATTATTGCATCAAGTCTCATACAAAAATGAGCCTTTTTGTTGTGATTTTTTGTCATTAATAATATTCACAAATTAATACGAAAATGTAATTAAACATGAAAATCAATCTTAAGAATTTAATGATATAACACTCTGATATTCACATAAAATTGCATCTTTTTGTTATATGGATAATTGACTATTTAAGAACTTAGCATGTAAACACTTAAAACTGTGATTTAGTTAATCATTTCGCTTATAAACATGTACATATATATAAAGTGTCACCCCAAAACACCCCAAAAGAGCCTAAGGCATTGTTACAGATATACATGTATTGACAACTGTCCAATTGACTAAATAAACACACCGGTGTATTGTCTCACTGTGTCTTTTAACAGAGAGGCCATAAATATCTAGCAGGGGGTGATTATCTTGCAGCCCTGTCTGCTATATTTTGACCCCACTAATCTCTCTTTTGTTTGGGCATGCAAAATATTGCTTGCAAGATAATTACTCCCCTAAAGATGAAAGGAGGGGGTGCAAAATATAGCGGGAGTCATTATCTTGCATTACACCTGATTCACAAAAGGTCTTTCGTCTTAGCCAAATCTCAGCTGAGAGTTTGCCCAAATCTGAGATTTTAGTCTCTGCTCAAGTTGAGATTCACAAAAGGGATCTCAGCTGAGACCAAAATCTCAGACATGTTTTGAGTCTGGACCAATCAAAATTGATGTAAATTTTGTTGAGATCAGTGCAAAGCATACACATTTATATTTATAGTGTATCACATGTACTCATATTTTATAATATATTCTATCAAGTAAAATGTTTTCTTTTTATTATAATTTGTACTGGCATACAAAATAACTGATTTATACAGCAAAACAAACCATTCATGTAAATTACTAATTTAAATGTTTTACTGTTGTTTTCATACAAACTCTTAGTATATATTCATGTTTTGTGTTAAAAGTTATTAATATGTCATACTTGGCAAATTTCATTTTGTTTTGAGACTTGTAACTACATATACTCTATTTTATGAAAACTTAAGTCGCCCCCTAGGCAGTCTTAGATTTGAGATCAAATCTGAGCCTAATCTCAGCCTGAGATCTTTTGTGAATTCCCGCTGAGCAAAAGGTCTCAAATCTGAGAAAAATCTAAGATAAATCTTAGATTTTAGACAAAAATCTAAGATTTGAGACTTAAGACCTTTCGTGAATCCGGGCCCCCAAAACAAAGTTGTTATCCTTTGTCTTTATAGACGAATCTACAAAATTGGTCATAGTTGCAATGAAATAAGTTATAATTGATTTATAAAAATTGGTAGTGAGGGTTTGCGACAGAAATGTTTACTTACATAGGTTTTCAAACTTGTTCAGTATGTATTGTAAGTACAATCATTGTGGTTGTTTTTCTTCCTTAAAAGGAACATATTAAAATGTAAAGGCGTATAATAACAAGTAAATGGGGAAACCAGATTTTTATTTGTATCCAGACGGTGATCTAGATCACTCTCAAAATGTAATGGGATCTAAGCTGGACCTACAAGACTCATCTTATGATTTATTTTCATGAAGTTTCAACCAGTAGTATTTGCCTAATCCTGTTAACAAACAGGCAAACAAACGATCTTGAAAAAACAAAACCTAGGCAGAGGTCATTATACGTCATCCAATGAATAAGTGTATGTTTGGTACAACATTATCGGGGTGGCTGGAGAAAAACATGCACAAGTGGAAGGGTGGTAATTAGAGATGAAAGGCTAATGTTGTTACTTGTGTACTACATGCTACCCTAGCATTTTCAAGTAGATCAAATAATAATTTTTAAGTGGATCAAATAATAATTCAATCCAAAAGGGCGTATGTAGAAAGATATGTCTAATTTGATTTTCCGGTATTGCTCACGTTACAAGAATGGGTGGTCCCAAAAAGGGTCTTAGTCAAGGTTTTGTGTTTGGTTGAGTAAAGGACTTTGGTCTTAGCTATGTCTGGGACTTGAATTGATTTCACCAAGGGTGACTTAGCTAAGACCAAACTTAGACCGATTTATCAAATAACCACAGTGGTTATTTGTGTCATGTGATGTTTTATTTCTATTAACAAGATACTATTATGCCACAAATTGTTTGTTTGATGAATTTTACGTCAGGCAAAATACTGTTTTGCAATGGTAAATCTTGTAACCCATGAAAACTTTCCAAACACTAATTTATAGAGGTGTTCTATATATTTATACTTCATTTACAGTCATTTCAAATTTTGAAGTAGAGAAATATATTTGCAGCCATATTTAAGTCTTCGTTTACAAAAACTAAGTTTACTCCCAGGTAACCTTAAGTTTAAGCCCAAGACTTATTAAAAGCTTAGAAAATGCTGCTTTTTGAAATCAGCTAAGTAGAAGGTGCTGCTTTTTAAAATCAGCTGAGTTTAAGACTACAGACTTAGCCTAAGTTTAAGACAAGAATTTTAACTTTAAGCATATGTCAACGCCAAGTCATTTTATGAAACTAGTTTCTCATCAATAAAACCTGATCGTTTGGGAATATTTGTCTTTGGTGTTTCAATATTGAATAATTGAAGAAAATTAGAATTAGAGGAATATGTAGTTTGTTTAAATCTCGCTTTAATTATTTAAGAGATACATGTACCTTGTAAAGTGCATACTTATGGCCACTTGCACAGATTATCACTGTTATATCGTGTCTGGTGTTAAATATTTGAAGAAAAACTCCCTTTCCAGTGAGGGTGTTTGGAAGAGTAACTCAGAGGTAATGTGACATGACTGACAACCTTTAAGGCCACCCCATTATTTATGGCCCTTAACAATAGCTTAGCTGTCTGGTGTTCCCTTGATAGGAGAAGAAAACACTGCTCTTTCTCTCAAGTCATCAGTCTTTCTGATCACCTAGGTTTTAAAGGACAGCAGCTTATATTTAGCTGTGATATAACATTCCTTGGTGACAGTGTATGATTGTATTATGCTATAAAAATTGAGTACGTAGGATTGTTCTATACCCTTGGCCTTTACTTCTCCATAAGGAGGAGCATATTGTAATCCCACACCTTTGTCTGTTTGCCTGCATGCAGAACTAAAAAATAAGAGATCAAATTGAGGTCATACTTTTACACAAGGTGGGATCTAATCGTGATTCGGTCCTTCTCAAAGATGATTTGGATTGGGATCAAGACTCCAAGGTGTTTCTGGGTAGATTTTTCAGGAATTCTGCTCCATAAATCAAAAACCATTATTACATCGGCCATCAGTGGTAACAAACATGCCTCCCACCTCTGGAGTTGGTAGTTGCTTACCGATGGACGATAGTTTACAGTATAGAACCTTGACCATCTGTATGTACTGGTTTCCTCTACCCACGTAACTGTCCATCACGATATGACCTGCCCAGTGTTGAAAGTGATGTAAAACCCCAAATAAATAATTTTTAAAAAGTATTAATAGCATTGGAATCTTATTTTTACACAAAGTGGCTCTGATGATGGCTCAGTCCTCTGCAAGATGATCTGGATATGCAGTTTTTTTAACAGATTTTTTGCCAAATATATTGTTCTGGAGTCTGGGGCAAGGGTTTGTTGTGCCGCCAACCAATGCTCATTTCTTGTGTCAGGTAGTATTAAGACATATTTTGTAAAGGTCCTCTAAAGTGTCCACTAGGCATTTAATAACTTGCCCTTCCCACCTCTGAGGTCTGCAGTTCAAATCCCGGACCTTATTTGGGAAAGTTGGTAGTTGCTTACTGATGGTCGGCTGACTACAGTACAGAACCTTGACCGACTGTATGTACTAGTTTCCTCTGCCCATGAAAATTCCCATCTTGATTTGAACTATGTAGTGTTGAAAGCGACATTAAATCCCAAATAAATAAGTAAATTAATTAATAACTTATGTCTCATAAAAAGGTCATGGATAACAGTCCAGAAATTCATTGAGGGTAGCCCTGATGTGACCATATCAAAGTTTTAAAAAACGTAAGAGTCCATTTCAAACTTGTTCCTTAGTCAATATTGTTATTCAGCTCAGCGAATGTATGCAGAACAGTGTCAGCAAGCATTGCACTGTAACGCACAAATCTTTGCCCACGGTGCTGAAAAAATAAACACAATCTATATTCTGCATAACCGAGCCATGGGCAGACCCCCATATAGTGTGAAAATATAACTCAAATCCAATGTATAATGTATAATCAGTTCTACATGCAGATATTGCTATAAAATTACCAATGAATGGGTAGATCCCAATCCTTATGCAAAACTATGGTCTGGGTCTATTTTATAGTTTTAAATTATATAAGAGAACGAATGGATGATATAGAATGATACTCGCACCCCTCCCTATTGGGACTGATCTGTAATAATCCAGTATACAATATTTGTTATACTGATAACAGTTGCATCAAATGTACATACTAGTTATACAGAATGGGAACGATTGCAATGTATGTAAAATATTAATTCAACAACAGAATTTTACTACGTCATCCACAAGACTTTTATTACTTGTTCTGGCATGGTTATTGCCATTAAAAAGGTGCATAAAGTCTATTTTTTCAGTTTCTAACTGATTTAGCTTAGATTCTAGACAGACATTCTATACCTTATGGGAAACTGCAGAATAGTCTTATTTGGTTAGAATTACTGAACATGCCTTCATTTAATAAGCAAATCCATGTCTTGTGACTTAACTTAATTTGTGTTGATTGCCTACTTGAGGTATTTTTAGATCATATAAGGTGTCCTGCACGAATAAAGCATGTTAATTATAATGCACTGCATAGCCATGGATAAAATAACTCAAGGACTGGTGAAGAATGAAGTATAATAAAGTATAATTGTATCAGTTCAGAGACTTATAAGAAGAGTTTGCTTGTTCAGAAGCAGATTATAGGCTTTAGATTATGCTGGCAGCAATGTAAATTCACTTCACTCATAATACTGACAGAATATAAGAGAAAAATTCCTATAAAATGTTCAATTTGATACCACTTTTATCTGATATCAAATATATATTTAACGTGACTGTTTCACTCATGGAAATCCTCCATAGTAATATGTCCCATAGGCAGGCAACTTTTCTTTATTTATTTATTTATTTATTTGGGGTTTTACGTCGTTTTCAACACTGTACAGGTCATATCACGACGGGTAGTTGGAAGGGCAGAGGAAACCAGTACATAGAGTTCGCTAGGGTTGTGTACTGTAAACTGCCAACCAACGGCAAGCAACTACCAGCTTTCCCACTTAAGGCCGTCACGGGGATCGAACCCCGGCCTCAGAGGTGGCAACTTTTCAAACAGAAACGTAAACCAAGTCAAACAAGATCATTCAGAGAATACATGCCTCCACCAAGGCTTGTAATAATAAGTAAATGGGAAAACAGGTCATTTGTGTTGTGGTTAAAACCATTACCTCTGCCAATCAAGTTAATGTAAAAATGTAGCTCCGGTCAAATTTCAATTTTTAATATGTACGTTTCTGTAGAAGAATTTGAAACTTTTTTATATTGCAATAAAATTGGCCTTTTCTTTGAGAACTGAATAAAAAAATTAATAAGTAGTATTTGGTTGGTGTTCACTTCACAATTATTTGTATAACATATTCAAATTACCTCCATAAAACAACCTAAATATTATTTCAAAGTCAAAAGTTCTGGTTTTACGTCCCATTCAAAGTCAGGGTCAAATTGGAACAGGTCCTCAGCATTGCCACTTGTGTGATTCGAATATAGAGGTGACTGCCAATGATTTGATACCAAACTTGCTAACCACTAGGCCACTGACGACCTTACCTAAATACAATTTCATAGATTGTGAATAAATACATGAAGTTTAAAGTAGTTTCAAGCCAAAGCACCACAGTATTCTCTTTTACTGTGAAGGTAATTTAATGTTAAGATCAGCTAAATGGTTACATTAATATTGTTTGACACTTTATTTAAGGTGACCTCTTTAACTAGAGTCATTCACATAAAGTCACCTTGGCAGTTCATGTGGTATTTAAATACCTCCATACATAATGAACTTATGTTTAACATCTGTACATAATTGTTCCAAGAGAACTTGAATGTAGTAATAAGTAAAACTTCATCTTTTTATATCCTAACTGGCTTCAATACAAAATACACTTGGCTGTTGGTCAACTGGTCAGGTATGCTATGCAGGATCTGGTACAATGAATAATTTGGTGATGTTTCCAAGCATTAACAGATTGATTGTCTGACAGTCTAGAGAAAATATGTAGGGGTCATCCTCCCCTGGTAGGCACTTACTGGGTTACAACTTTGCTAGACTTAGGACTGTAGTATCAATAGTAGTAGCAGTAGTAGAAGTAGTAGCACCACCAGCAGCAGCAGTAGCATTAGTCTCCTTTCATGAGAAGTTATTTTCCCCTTGTTACAGATCTTCAGATTTGGATTATATTAAAAGCACATTTGTACTCTTCCATACGAAAAGCCCTTTTTTGGACAAAATATGTTCAGTACAGAGGTGGATTTGATCAGACTACAACCGAGGGGCTCAAATAAAGTGACACAGTGACTATTTTACACAGCCTGATGAATATGAAACATTCCCTGAATGCTGGGTTTTGCCACAATGTCAAATAATCAGCAGTGTAATCATCTTATAAATTATTTTATGAGTCTTGTGGGTTATACATTGGGTGAAACACAGGTTTACCCTGGAGAAGATATTGAAGTATAATCAGAGGGTATTTTCTTGTGTCTAGACATAATCACCTGCTGTTTTGCAATTTCCACCTCCCACATGTCTAAATTAATTTGTGCTTTCATAAGCAGGCTACAAGAATAAAATCATGATCAAACAAATGGTATCTGAGAATGGTCCAACCCTCACCTGTAGGTGGCGCTATAAAAGTATTCTGGATTTTTATGATGATTCAGCTCAGCTATAAGGAGGACCAAACCGGTTCCACACCCCACCTTGTGAGGTAATATAACCCAGATGTCAATAAATAGTTTTTGATTGAGTTATGCATATGAATATTGAAAAAAACAAAACACAAGAAGAATTCTTAAACCACAATCTGGTTCATCTTTACATAGACGAGAGTCAGAGGCAAACAAACCAAAAGACAAATGGACATGATCACATAACCTCCTTTCCTCCTCTGGGGATACTGCAAACTGATGCATATCTATTGGGAGTTATGCCCCCAGACCAACGAACAAATAGATGCAATTGCAATATTCTCTCTCCTCTCATTCGGGGGAAAGGGGTAGAGAATGATAATCCGTGTCCGTCCTAGTATGGCTTTACTTTCATGTTTGTATGATGGAAGGATGTAAGACAGGTAGCAGATTTGGATGTCATCAGGCAAATCATTCCATATGTTCAGTACATCAGAATCAAAATTATGGTTGAAATGTTCCTTTGCTCAATGTACGAAAGGAGAAAAAATAAGAACCTAAACAAATAATCTGTCAGGCCTACTACGCCTGGTATTATGGGAAAATGTATACCAAGATAAGTATGGGCCAACACTGTAGCTGTGATATTCCGTAGGGAGCAACAGTTAATGATTTTATGATAAGCCAAGCATTAACAAACAGATTATTAAAAACACGGTTTTAACATAGATCAGATGCCTTACATTATCACTGCAGTCCCTTTCTTGTAGTTTTTTGGGCTTTGGATGATCTTAACAGCTAATCAACACAACAAACTCTGCCAGATGAAACCTTTGTTAAAGGCTGCAAATATATGGAACTATAATTGTCTTAATTGTCATAGTGACATCATTTCCTTATAACAGTCAAAAGTCACTTTACATTATATGTTTACACTCAGTACAATATTTCTTTGTACTACAGGACTTAAGGCACTATTTGACCCCTCACGACTATGCAAGTATAGCCCAAAGTCTAAAGTCATTGGCATTCCCCTAAGACAAGAACGACTATGCAAGTATAGCCCAAAGTCTAAAGTCATTGGCATTCCCCTAAAACAGAGGCTCAGAGATGAACATGTTTCACATCTTTTTGGTTCTTTAACCAGCCAAGGGAGATAGGATCCCATGACCAAGGACTGCTATTTTAAGTGGTCATCCGGGCCACCATATATCTACCTGTAATTGGGTTGGTTGATAGTTGAAGGTGTTATCTGCTAGCCTGCAGTGGCACATCCTCCAAGAAAGTCCCAGTTGCAAATTTTCAGCCAAAACATATTGGCAAAATGAAGTAAAGGGCTCAAATAAAGTGACACAGTGATGATCTCAATACACTCTGCAGAGTATGGCATTAAATATAACATTCCTCAAATGCATGGTTTGGTATTACCAACTCCAAAAGACACTGTCATGATGTCAACTAACCACCAATGCAATCATCTTACAAATTATTTTATGGGTCTTGTGGGTTATAATTTGAATGAAACCTTGCTTAACCCTAGATAAAATACTGAGGTAAAAATCAGAGTTTACATTATTATGTCTAGACATTATAATCGGTCTTTTGCAGTTTTCCACTCCTACATATCTAAATGAATCTGTGCTTTCATAACTAGGCTGCAACAGTGAAATTATGATAAAAACAAGTAGTGTCTGAGACCTCCACTTTAGGTAGTGTTGAACAGATACATGGATTTTTCATCCAGATTAACATTTGGAATGACTACGCCACTGGTAGTCTTCATATTTTGTAAAAATATAATACGTTTTGAATTATGCATGCTAATATTGCAACAAAAATCACAACAGCAATCTTAGATCCACGATTTGGTTGAATCAGAGCCGCAGATAGGCAAACAGATATATAGATATGACTACATTACCTTCTCCCCTCCCCTTCAAAAGACACTATTTTATGTGAACATTTGACCCTGAACTGATGCACAGTCTGTGTGAGTTAAGCATGCAAACAAACAGACAAATGGATGTGAATACAACACTCTCACTCCTTCTCATCGAGGGATGAGGAAGACAGTGATAATCTTTTGTCTCCCGGCAGGACTTTACCTTCAAGTTTTTTGTAGAAAAGAACTAGTTATTAGTCATGTCTTGTATCTAGAGGGAGGCCACAGTGGCAGAGTGGTAACACTCTCGCATCCCACCTCTGAGGCCAGGGTTCGATCCCTGGCATGGCCTCAAGTGGGAAAGTTGGTAGTTGCTTGCTGTTGGTTGGCAGTTTACAGTACAGAACCCTAACGAACTGTATGTACTGGTTTCCTCTGCCCTTCCAACTACCCATCATGATATGACCTGTACAGTGTTGAAAGTGACGTAAAACCCCAAATAAATGAATGTATCTAGAGGAAACATTTAGAAAATCATTATCATTATCCAACTGGGTTGGTGGTTGGAAAACTAATTCTAACTCAAGTTTTAGTGTTTTACCTTGTAAATAACTTGATTAACATGTAAAATAAATTGCTTAACTGAACACCTTTTGTGATCCTCCCTTAGCTTGACCTTGGCCTCATCACTTTGACCTTCACATAACTGGAGAACTATGGCTGGAGAAGTATGGCTTCCTCTTGACCTTGGTCGCATTACCTTCTCCTTCATAGCATTACATTGGGGCCCTGATTACCCATGTGTTATGTAAAAAGAAAACAATAGACATCATTATCATTATCCAAATTTATATTAAGGAGGAAACTTTCCCAAGCCTGTGGGTTGATGAAAAATTCACAGAGACTGTTAATACAATTGGAAATGGGTATGTTATATTTGTTTTGGTGGAAGTTTTCTCATTGTTTGTCTATTAAAAGCTTTATAAATATACTCTCTACTGATGTTATGTAAGCTAAAGCTATTTACACAAGTTTTTTCTTAAGTTTCAAAAAGTAAACAATAAAACAGCTTTTGGAGCTCTCCCCTCATTAAGTCTGTTTGAGCTTATCTGTCACATCTTTGAGAAGGAGACTGAAAGCTTTTCCTGTATTTCTATCTTGATAAAGAATATTAATTATGCATTTTTAATATTTCCTTTTTGTTGTTGTGGGTTTGTCTCTTAAGCTATCAAATTAGCTGGAAACTTCACCAGTTTCATAGCAGTAAAGATTGTGTTTTCAGTGCATAATCCTTGCAAGTTGATAATTTTCTGAATTTATTTCAAATGAAATGATGCCTTTATTTGGACCCATGTGTTGAAATCTGTTAAAATTCTATTCGATTTTATGAACATATTTTATAAAAGAACTGACTTCAAATGACCAAGGAAATGATTTCACTTTGAATGACCATTAATATAACCATAGTAAGCTTTACTTAGAGCTAATTTAGTTGATTAAAGACCTCTTTTTATGATAATTTATTGTGATGTTTGTATCATTAAAATTTCAATATCCACTTCCAGAAATTGCTGTGATAAATCAAAACCAGCCTGAGAAAATAACTACTAAGTACACTTTACAAAGCGATATCAGAAAAGCATGAAATATATGTACACATGAAACCACCATTTGGCCAATTTTTTTCAAGGCCTCTTTGGTCGATTCAACAACATGTTCTATGACAGAGTTTTAGACATTAATCATTTACCAGATATTTATGATAATCCGGGAGGACATATATCTTGTAACAAATCGTAGGCTCAATATCCGTTTCATTCCATTTATGGGAGGTTTGTAGTCTTTGAAGGATTTGCCAAGTAACTGACATATTTACTTTGTTAGCCTGATAGAATAGCCTCTCATACTGCAGCTCAGCTTTAGAAAATGAATACTTAAAGCAGAGGTTTAAACCTAATAAATCAGAGGAGGGTATTAGTTTGTCCATTTCAACACCACAAAGTCCACCAATTAGTTGTAAGGTTAGGTGAGCTGTCTGACAATTCTGCACCTTGGCTCAATTCGGCATTTCTTATCATACATATACAGAAACAAACCACAACTAGAGAATTTATAAGTTATTAACAGCCTAAGCAAGAGTGGTTTATTTTTGTATAAAGTAGTATCCAGTATTTCCGATTCATTTAGAGATTATATCATTACATTTGCAGTTAGTAAAAAGCATTTTTAAAGCTCCAGCATTGATGTAAACATCCTCGAAGGCGCTGATGTCCAAAAAGAGATACTTCAGATCCAAAAAGGAGGTCAATATCCATATTAGCACTGGATAGGGGAGATACTATCCACAGTTCTAATGGCTTGAGGGAGTTTGTTCCACTCTGTGGGAACAGCTACTGTCAAACTGCGCACACCTGAGCGTTTATTCAATTTATATGATGAAATTAGTAGGCGATCACTTGGCTTAATTAGAAAGGAGAGATATGGATATTGGCTACGCTGTATTGCTTTTATAAGTAAGGAGGTTGTATTTGAACAATATACAGTAATGAATTAGGAGCCAGTGTAGTGTGCCAAAAAGGATGTGACATGACTAAATTTATTTAGTTCGTACACAGTACGACAGAAGGCATTTTGAACTCTTGGTAGTCTGACAGTATATTCCTTTTGTGTAAAAATCAGTGAATTACAATAATCCAGGTGACTGCTTACCAAGGCATTTGCCACCTTCACAGCTGTTTTATGATTTAGATACTTGCGGACCCTTCATAATTCCCGGAGATGGTAGTAACATGTACGACATAGATTAGCCATGTGTCTTTGCATTGAATCGTCAGCATCCAGGATGACACCAAAGTTTTTTGACTGATTCAGCTGGTTCCATGATATTGCCATGAAAACTTACTATGAATGGTAACTTCATGGAGCTTCTGATTTTATCATCACCAATCACTATGAATTCCGTCTTGTCAGGATTTAATTTAAGTTTGTATTTCCTATCCACGCCTGGACAGCCTCAAGGCAATTTGCCAGTTCAGTGGTAGTGGAATCAAAGTTCCTAGAGGCAAGTTCCAAGTAAATTTGTTTATCATCTGCATATAAGTGATGAGTAACATTGAATTTTTTAGATATATATGACTAAACTAAGAGGAGTTGTATATAGGGTAAAAATGAGTGGGTGTAGGAAGGATACCTGACGAACCCCAATAGGGAGTTGAAAAGAATCTGAACTATGCCCATCTATTTTGATCAACTGTTTCCTTGAGTTGAGGTATGACTGAACCCACTTAAGCACAACACCATCAATGTGTTACCAATGCTGAAGGCAGTTGAATAGGATTGAGTGGTCTATTGTGTGGAAAGCTGCAGATAAGTCTAGAAGGACCAATCCAACAGCAGTACTCTTGTCCATTGAGGTGGCAATGTCATTTTGTATTTTTAGAAATGCTGTTTCAGTAGAGTGAAAAGCTGTATATGCAGACTGATTTATGTTGGACATAACCCCATAAGCAATGTGCTCCATTTATTTGCTTGGCAACAGCTTTCTCAATTATTTTGGAGATGTAGCTGAGGTCGGATACTGGTCGATAGTTCCTGAGAGTGTTTCTGTCAAGACCAGCTTTTTCAGCAAGGATGTGACAGTCTTAAGACAGGATGGGAAACTTCCCTCCTGTATGGAATAGTTCACTATATTTGTAATAGGGGTCAAGCTTACATTGATACAATTAAGGACCAAAGGTGTTGGGATTAGGTCTTGTTTAGAGAATGAAACTTTCTTCATGTAAATCCCACTTTCAGGTTTTCACTATTGACTGATATGTCCAATTCAGTTTTGGACACTTTCTCTCCATGACAATTTTTGGGTGGAATTAATTTATTCCTGGAAAAAAAGAAATTACTGGATCTGTGGATAAAGTATCATATATCTTTGGACTCTGCATCAAATAGGATAAAAGAGTGGGGTTTACAACTGCCAAACTCTTCAAAAGTTGCCAATTCCAGAAAGCATTGTAAATCTCGGCCCCATTGGGCCTCAGTCTCTAATATTTTCTGGTATTTGCCACTTTTTCAGAGTTTATCAGTATTGGTACTGACCTTTTATGAAGTCTTGTCTGGTTCCTGTACCACTGTTTTTCTGTGCAAAATGGTCCGGTATCAGCTGTTATTAAATCAAGGCCTTTTCCAATATCACCTGGCAGTAGCGTGAAAAACATCCAATATAATATATCTGATTTCCCCTATACAAAGCACATTTTGATATTATGTCCTCTTTTTGTATAATATTATTGGGTGACAATGTAATAAAATTTGTCTAAAATAGAAAAACATAAAGTTTTAAAATTGTTCATTGTCACTCACAAAAAGTTCTCCTGCATTACAATTCAGAGACAGACTAGGGGAGGATCAGCACAGGTGATTCTATTTTATTTTTCAGTTAATTGGACTGGTGCCCGGTCTATATAACAAGTTTGGGTCAAATGTTCAGAAATACATTTGTGTTCAATAAACAGGTACCCATGTTATAATCTCAAAAAATGTGTATTTTTCCACTCGAGATTTAGGTATTAAATTGAGATATTCAAAGCACATAACCTGCAGATATTACTTTTTACTGGGAATACTATTTTTCTTCACAACAAAATTTACTTCATCAATTATTCATCCCGTGACATATTTGTCCATATAACTTAATACCAAAGTAGGGATGCCACTGTGCATGCTAAACATGTATCTGTCTGTGAAATTGCATCAAAATTTTGATATTTGGTTTAATGCAAAATGCAAACAGTTACTTATAACACAGATAAAAACAACTAGTTTACTTTATGCTTGCAAAATTCCAATTATACAAAGGAATCTTTTGCACTGATAAAGAATATATTCTTAATACAAACAAAATCCTGAATTTTCGGAAATGCAACCCTTGATGTAGGTCTGTGCTCTATGAATGCATTTATTTTTAATTTCCAAGATTTGAAACAGTTTTTTTTTGTACTAAACTGAACAAGAGTTAAGAAAGGCCTACATCAGGACCTGAGGCCCCCGAGTCACAAATGAACCTGTCTTTTGGCTATAAATTCTGATAAGACACTCTCAAACAACTTATATTTTTTATTGAACCTGGAATTCCCAATATACTTCTCACATTGACATGAAACAAGGTATTCCGTTACCATGTTTGGTTTATATCATTATTCAAGACACGTTTTACGAAAGGATTGCCTTATACACGGGTATATGGTTTTGAGTTAGTCTCACACAATTGCAGAAACCCATTCAATGAGCTACATATTTTGCTTCAGTAAGTCTGTGTATGATCAGAATAATTCTCCAGTACCAATGGTGATTTGACAATGTGTCTATTTGTATTTATTTGATATGCTTCAGTTCACGTTTATGTGAGTGGCATTGATAAAAAGAACTATATTACTTGTTTACAACTATAACTGAACAGAATATTATTTTTGTTTGTTTTTCCTTATTGCTACTGGTCGATGAGTCATCTCACTCCACTCCATGTCACTACTTTAATTACCTCTGACAAAGAGGGATTATTTACATGGCCATTTATTTGTATATCTGTAAGCAGGAATTCGCAAATACTACTTTTGGGGGAACTTTATGAAAACAAAATCAGAAGAAAGGTCTTGGTCCAACTTGCTCACATTTATTTTTGAGAATAGTCTGGGTACCCAAAGTAATCTAGATTTTCCCATCTACTCTTTATCATGCACCTGAGTGGTGGTCTGTGCTCTCTGAGTCCTCTTATCAACTATTAACTTTTACTCTATAAGACATCATATGCAAATATATGTTAGAACTGGGGCATATCTGTTTCTTCCAGTTGTTTTTATAAGTATTTCACCCACCCATGTATATTTTCATTTAGTTGATAATATGACATAACAGTTATTTCAAACAGTTATATAAAAAAGCAGTCCCAAACACAAACCTCTTTCCGGGTTGTATCGAATCGCCCACTACATTTCCTAGACAAATGCGAATCCCACCTATTTACACTGAATGTATCTTACAAAAATATGCAGCAGACAGAACAACAACCAAAGGTGGACAAGCCCATTTGGTTGTAGACCCTGATCCCAACATGGAAAGGTGTGACTTTTAATGACGTCACACTTGCATAAAATTACCTTTACTTGATAATACTTCCTTTGGGATTCCAGCGCAATAGAGAATATTGATTGATTGATTTTAAACACCAACTTCAACACATTCTTAAGATCTATCAGCAGTGGTTATTAAGGTAAATGATTAGAACAATACATACTAGTTGGTAAAGATTTTACACTAAAGACAATGGGGCAATATAGGAATAACCCCGACCAAACCACGCAGAATTTCTACCATGGTTTGAGGTTATAAACCCTAAGGCAAAGCTTGAGGGGCTTATTGCCTCAAACCATGGTAAATTCTGCGTATACCATGGTTATGAAGAGGGTTATTCCTATTCTAAAATGAGAAATTATATTAAGATGAATAATTATTACAAATGTTATGGTAAAATGTTTATTATTACGACAGCCATAATGAGCGATAATAGGGAGCTGTAAGGTTATGCTGTATTATACCCCTGAAGTATTTTGTCTCCTAGCCAATCAAATTACAGGACACATCCGTGTCATGTTAGAATAGCTAGAAACTACCAACTTTCCCACCCCACATCAAAGCTGGGAACAAAACCCAAGACTTGAAAGGTACAAAAGGCAGTTGTTACCATCTCTGCCAATGTTTCCCCCTTTATAAAGCCTTCATTAATTTACTAACACTTGAATTACTTGCTACTTTAATCAAAATTATTGGAATAAAATGGATTGCTTTAACTTATACCCCATTTACACTAGAGGTGGTATGCCCCCCGTTTAAATGTTTTACCCAGCGGTGGGACCACCTACAAGGACACCTCATACCTTCCAGGATTTGATGTTTCCATCACACTACATGGAATATTTTTCACAGTTGAGCAAAACACCCCTGTCCTTCAACTACGGTGTGAGGTTTGCATGTGAAGTTGTGATGCAGTAGCAAAACGTCCAATACATCAACCGAACTTATGTGGCTGTATTACACTGAAAGACGGTGGCAGAGTGGTAACACTCTCGCCTCCCACCTCTAAGATTGGGGTTTGCTTCCCGGCCCGACCTCAAGTGGGGAAGCTGGTAGTTGCTTGCCATTGGTAGGCAGTTTACAGTATAGAACCTTGACCAAATCTATATACTGGTTTCCTCTGCCCTTCCAACTACCTGTTGTGATATGACCTGTACAGTGTTGAAAGCGACATAAAACCCTAAATAAATAAATACACTGAAAGATGACGAAGTCACAACCATATATACACTGTGGTCCACATCTTCAGTTACCATAGGCAGCAACAATTATATGAACGCATGTTCACATTCATCACCTTGGACAGGAGCGGGATGTACCGCTTGTAGTGTGAATGGGAAATAGGAGAGACAAGCAGGTGTCTAACTGCTGACCATCCTAGCCACAGATGTGTCATGGAATGGAACTAGATTTGGCCGAAATTCACACTTGTATTACAACAGTAATCAACTTCATCATCAACCACGTGCCATTTTGACCTTAATCGGGGGACATACAGACCTAAAAATAACTTTTATAATAAACCAACAGCCTTACATATTGAGGGCGAGTATGTTACTAACACACAACTGCCCATCCCCACCCCCGTATCGTATATTATTGACAGTTTCAAAGCATTAGAATGTTGTCAACTAGACATATTACTCTTAAGTTACATTCAAAGCATTCCTGTATCTCTCACAGTGATTTTGTGTGATTTTAGGTGCAGACACAAAAAATGAAATAAATTAAAAGGTATGAACTTGTTGATATAATATTAAAGAAAATGCTTTATCTTACAGCAATTTTAAGGTAGTCAGAGAGGTTTTGCTTACACACAAATGTCAATTTTCATTGAAATGTTTTTCCCCCAATTTGTCATACATCAATTAATGTTTTCAATGACACATCAATACTGGGTGTGAAAATGTCACTCTTAAAATAACAAATAAAAACATGGGTGTTATTGTAACTGGAATTTCACTCTTTCCATTTAATTTACTTTTTTGTGTGATCATCTAAAAACAACAGTACATATGTAATTGAATTGTATTTCAAAGTTTGCCCTTATTGACTACAATCTTATTAGGAAGGAGAGTTCTGGGGGTTCGAGTTCTGGTCTTAAGTTGACAAGTTGTTAGTTGCTTGCTGGTGGTTGTTTACTTTTCAGTGTAGTATATCTTGAGCAAGTAATATGCACTGATTTCCTCCAGCTCCTCAACTACAGATTTATTCTGCTGCACTTTCTGTCTATTTTGCTATACTTGGCTTTATCTGTTATTCATTCCTTCACTATTACAGTGAAGAGTCATATTGTAACTATAATTTTACAATATAATAATGTACAATGCAAGCTTTCTCGTCATTTGAATGCATATATGGTACTAACGTCCTTCAAGAAAATAATTTATCACTTAAGCTTTGTTGCATCTAGTATGAACATATATTTTAAACTGGTGTACAAAGGTCAACGTCTCATTTAACAGCCAGGTTCATATTAGGATAGACCCCAAACACCAAACCAGGATAACAGCTCTAATTAGATGCCAAACTTGCTAACCACTAGGACACCGAAACATTTTTATGCTGGTGGAAATTTGTATTGTGCATAATACATATTTGCTTTAGCTATTGAGTTCGGATCAGGCATATTACGTCCTGGTAAATTTTTAGTCTCTGTTTACTAGCTGCAGTATTATTATTTAAAAAAAAATAATCATCATACTGTTGAAATATTAAATCTGTACTAATAGAGAATTATGGATATTACAGACCAACAGTGGCAATTCTAGGGCAATTTTCTGCAAGACAGAATATTAGTGAATATAATCTATGCAACAGTGATCGAGAATGGCGTATGCTAGTTGTTAAACACATTTTCCTGTTAAATTTGGCAGTACAACACAATTTTTTATGATGCCTAACATATGGCCAAGGACATCCACTTTGAGTAAGTAATTGCAAAATGGCTATGGTATTCTCAGTCACTTCCTTGTATTTCCCAGGGGCTCAAACAAGATAACTGGCTATTTCTTGGACAAGATGTACGCAATGTGACATCCAGAGGCCTTGGGTGATTTTACTTGACATGTTTACAGAAATATATTGTCATTAATATTTCAGTGTTTACTTTTGGGTGAGAACATGGCATTGAACATGTGAACATGTTGCTTATTTGCCAGGGCCCGTATTCACAAAAGGTCTTAGACTTAGCCAGGTCTTAGGCTTAAATCCAGTCTTAAAGTTAAGACTTTTGTCTCAGCTAAGTTTTGTCTTAAAACCGTATTCACAAAGGGTGACTTAGCTAAGTCCAAGATTATCAATAACCACAGTGGTTTTCTGTGTCATGTGACCTTTCTTTTCTATTCAAACTATACTCTTGGTGACACATATCCTTCATTTAATGCATTTTATCTAAGGAAAAGTGCTGTTTTGAAATGGAAAACCTTGTTACCACATATAAACTTTCAAAGACTGCTTTAGTGAGGTGTTCTGTATAATTATACTTTATTTACAACCATGTCAAATTTTGAAGTGGAGAAAAGTTTATGGCGGCCATACTTAAGTCCTCTTTACAAAATTTAAGCCCACTACTAACCAGTCTTAAAGTTGAGCCCTTGGCTAAGCCTAAGACCTGTCTTAAATTCTTTGTGAATACCACTAAGCCTAAGACTTTTGGGCAGAAACTTGAGACAAAAGTCTCAACTTTAAGCCTAAGCCCTGGCTAAGACCTTTCGTGAATACCGGCCCAGAACTGTTTACAGACATTTTTACCCTTGACCAACCAAAAGGGGATGGTCCTGATTCAGATTGCCAATTTAAAGGGCTTTTTTTGTGTAGCTTTTTTCAGCATGGACGAAAGTTTGTGCTTTCTCATTCACTGTTTCTTATGCAATATAATGCTATAAGTAAGGAAAATATACAATATGTTTGTAAACTGTTCACAAATTAATATTCTGAGGCAAGGTATCAATAGCTTATCCCTTTAAACACAGTTAAGGTTATATCAGGATTGATCCACAGTGAATAATTCAGGTTGCCATCAGCTGGTTTCAAACCCAGAGGTAAGAGGCAAATGCTTAAATTCTAACTTTACATTGCTAAGATTCATTGCCAAAGTGCGAGCACTAGTCCCCAAATCTTGATTGATGATTTAAAAATTTAGGGATTTTTACCTCAGTGAGAAGTAAAACTATTGAGTCATTACAAATTAACAGA
Source organism: Sabellastarte sp. h YS-2021 (assembly GCA_964017235.1). NCBI lineage: Eukaryota > Metazoa > Annelida > Polychaeta > Sabellida > Sabellidae > Sabellastarte > Sabellastarte sp. h YS-2021. The sequence goes on along the minus strand of OZ024935.1, from coordinate 78,756,980 downwards.
AAATACAATTATTGTGCAATGGGGAAAGTGACATGCTGTCATTCTTATTTTGCTGGTGTATTTTTGTTAATAAATTTTATTACTGTGGTGATTCTTCCCCTATAAAATAGTGTATTATTGCTTAAATCAACCAAAAATATATAAGTTTCTTTGTTTTTCATACAATGCACATAAGTAAGGTCAGCATGCCATCCTGTACACAACAAATGCAGACCTAAGTCAAACTTTTACTACTCTGAAATGTCTTGAAAGCCCATAAAAATCAGTTTTTCTCCTTGTTCCTTCTTCCAAATTCGTCATAAGTAGACTTGGTCATTTTCTAAGCTTCACTGCTCAGAAATGAGACGGGCATGTCTGATCATCTATTTCAGTTAATAGAGTGAAAAATTAACATGGGGTATTGTCTGACTTCTGACATAATTATTTCCTCTTTCCTGTCTGTCATAAATGATGTGATTGTCATCATATCCTGAATTTGCAATTATTCTAACCCAATTGGAATAGCTTCTTTCTTCTTTGGAAACCATGTTGTTGTATTGTGACCATTTTTTTTATTTTCTGATTAAACCTTTTTGATATCAAAATTCATACTTTTAAGCAACCGGAATAAGATTTACAGACATGTGTGGTTCTCAGTGGGCTAGGGGTTAGCAAGTGTAGCATCTAATCACAGGTTTGTTACCTCTGTATGGGATGTGGCTCCTGTAAGTGGTAATGCTGAAGGGCTGTTCCAGTATAAACGTGCCTGTTGAAAGGGACATGGAAACCTAACTTAGACTTTTCTTGGTGAAGGCAGGCCAAAAGCGTACGCGGATAAAGACTTATTTCAATGTTTAGAACAGATTTTTTAAAATTTTACAATAGGTATTAGTATTACTTGGGTAGCCTGTCCAGACACTATTGACACATATACTATAACTTTGCTGAATGAATTTTAAAGGAAACTCTTAGCAATTTTGTATGTTGTTATTCTATCATTAAATCCATGAAACATGTAATTTTAATGTTTAACAAATGCTGATGTTACAGCATTACAATATTGATACATTAAGGTAAACAATAACAAGACCATTTGTTTGCCAACACAAAACTTTATCAAAGATAAATTAACATGTAATTTTAATGTTTCAACCAATGTTGATGTTGCAGTGGTACAATATTGGTACATTAAGGTAAAAAATAACAAGGCTATTTGTTGTTACCATAAAACTTTATCAACAGCAGAGTTGTTTTTCTCTTGAAAAATGACTGAATGTTGATATCCTTAAATGAACGACCAAATCCCAAATGCACACGGCTATCAGGTTAATCACTGCAAGGCTTCTTTAATGGCTTATTCTACTCTTCGGATCAATTCATCATATTTAGTTTGAAAACTCTAGTGTGTCGTTGGCATGGAAGAGAAAAATGAAATATCAGATAGTGTCTGAAGAATGCAATTTGTTGATCACTTATGAGAGGAATGTATTTTCTAAACAACTGTATCTTACAGTTGTTAAATAAAACATTAAGCAGGTACCCTGTACTAATATTACTACTCTAATGAAACTCTGCTGAATTTGGTTATTTATTTATTGAAATATACTGTCTTTCAAAAGTTCTATTCTGGGCAAACCAATAAAGCAACCATAGCCAAAGGGTCATTTGCCAAAGGAACCCCAGTCATATACCCCCACCAATACGACTTTATCTACTTAACAGTGACAAAAAACAACTTTTACCTTTAAAGCCCATTTTGGTTCATATTCTTGTTCTTTTTCACCTTGTAATTGGACCTTGCATGTTGGTAGTGCATGTTTAAAAATGAACCATCCCATATAGCCATCCTCACCCCACCCCTCCGTTTTTGCTTTGCATGCGAGAGCTCATGGCAGATTTTAAAAACATTTTTAAAAATCTGCCACTTGATGATAACACTCTCCCTGTTGCGAAAAAACATCCTACCTAAATATTAATCCAGATTTATGCACACTTTGAAACCAAAGGATACTACTAAAACACGAAATGCCTTGAACCGCAAATGAGCCCCGTAGAGGTTAAATATTTTCATATGCAAGTAGCTCATGAGACCAACACGGAACTGTGTGAACTTGGTGTTACATTTTCAGCTGTTTCATATTAAGGTACATATATTTATTTTCAAGAAGACTTTTGAAAGCTGCCATCTTAGTTTAGATACAGTATTCCATAATGTCAATCATTTAGTAAGTGCTTAATCTTGATATCCTTGCATTAATGAAGAGACTTCACAATTAATGGTCATTTGCTGAATTACTGCAAGGGTTCATTATTGGTTAATTAGACTCAATGAGACGATAAATTATAGCTTTCTTGGATTCTCATCTGTGAAATGGAAGCAGCTAGGTTTTATTAGTTTTGAGGTGAACTGCATCATATTCATGTGATTAAATTATTGATGGGTCAATTTCCCTAGTATCTCGGTATTGAGACTATTTTATTGAAATATTGTGATGACATGTTACAATTACCATCTCACTTGTCAACACAAACAATTAAAAAACTTTATATATTAAAACCAAACCTAAATCTGAAGAAACTACACACTTTTTTCCCACAGTTTTGTACATTTGGGGATTTTTATTAAGATTTTGTGTGGAAGAAAGTGCCATGTTTGGGTTTCATGAGTTTCACTTCCTGTCAGTGACCTGTCTGATTGGGGCATACTAAAATTCATCCTTTCTCGGAATATCAATCTACACATTTTTGATACAGACCCACCCCAAGATTCAATGAATGTGAAACTTTAAGCTAACATTTACAATCACAAATTTATGTACTCACACATTATCAAGTATAAAATGTCCATTCTCTCAATAGTACCTTACGTTTGCCCTCACCTTACACAAGGGGGGCCATGGTGGCACAGTGGTAACACTCTCGCCTCCCACCTCTGAGGCCAGGGTTTGATTCCCGGCACGGCCTCAAGTGGGAAAGCTGGTAGTTGCTTGCTGTTGGTCGGCAGTTTACAGTACAGAACCCTGATTAACTGTATGTACTGGTTTCCTCTGCCCTTCCAACTACCCGTCGTGATATGACCTGTACAGTGTTGAAAGTGACGTAAAAACCCAAATAAATAAATCACCTTACACAAGCAGCATTTGCTATCAGCTTTATGAGTCATTAACCCCAATGTTGCCCCATTAACACTGATTTGATAGCATTAAGCATGCTACAGAAACTGCAAAGTAGAGTTGCCTTGGATTAATTAGGTTTACTGCCGAGAAGATGCAACAATGCTATAAATCCATTGTCCTTTGTATTGACATAAATATCATATTGCAGCTCAGGAATATCTCCTATCTTACAAAATACCACCCTATTGTGATATTACAGTAATTGTAGTCACAGGTTTAATTTTATCATTTCATTTATACTCAGTACCATATCTCAAGAATATCTCCAATCTTACAAAATACCACCCTATTGTGATATTACAGTAATTGTAGTCACAGGTTTAATTTTATCTTTTCATTTATACTCAGTACCATATCTCTTTTATGATAGGACTTAAAGCAGTATTGCAACCATCCTGACTGCATAAGTGCAGTCCAAGCGGTCTAGGTTGACATTTCCTTAAAACTAAAAGAGATATTTTAAGCGACGACAATTTATGAGTATCCCTAGATTTTTTTGGTCTACCCATTGGGGATATGACCCAATGATAGATCAAACCCAGGAGCTCTGTGTTAGTAGATAAGTGATGTTGGCCACTGGGCCACAATGTCAGATAAGTATAAATAATTCATACATTTGCAATTTAAATTCAACCATATTAAAACTACAAGAATTTCAGTTTTCCCTCTAATCACATCTTAAAATTAGGAAAATGTAAACATATTAAGCTATTTTCCCGCATAATTTAGTATGACCAATTCAACAACAGGCGAGTTAAGCATAAATCAATTTGCGTGTTGATGTGGGATTAGGGCAAAACACAGTTAACGGATGGTTATATTAGATATATAAAATATTTGTAGGTTTTAAGAGGTATCATAAAACATTGTAAATAACAATAATAATATGTTTCTACCAATTATATTTGTCATTGCGATTAAAATGTAAAATAGCTGTAAACAAAGTCTTCCCTTGATGTCACATAAACTTGCAAATTGTTATTGCCATCCTTACCAAGGAAGCTGGACAAATCAGCCCTTTACAAAATTGGGCCCTGGCAAATTGCATCCTAAAACTTTCGCCTCTGCTAAATTTGTCCCGTAAGAGAGTTAACTCCCAGCATAATCGGCCCCATTTTGATTTAGATTTGATTTTTAAATGTCCTTGTTAATTTAATTAATAATCACTCAAAGCAATTACATAAATCACATGAATTTCTTTACCTTAATTCCTTGACCTACCAATTCTTGTCAACTTGAAACACAATGCTTCATCAGTCGTCAGATCATTTTATGCTATCATTGACAAGCCCTACACTTAGTTGCAATTTAGGGCATTTTCTCAACTTAATAGGAAAGAGGGATCGATTTGTCATGTGACCGAATTGACCATTTTTCCTTAATAACTAGCAACTACAAGGGATATCCTTGAACCTTACACACTGCAAATTCTTAAATCTGCTTTAGCAGAAAACAGTAACATTTATTTTGCTTGATGAACTATTGGCGCCATCCTATTTTCACAGATAATTAGTTTTGTTTACACTGCAGAAGTCATCCAAATTGGGCTTGCTTGAGAAACAAACCACCATTCCCATGCCAAGTCATATCATTCTCTACCATCAGAAAATGGCTACATTAATTAAGTTGAATGTGGGTTTTTTCTATGTCTTTGGTTTTTACATCCTTAATTGCATTTTGTTAACCACACCAGTATGGTATTGTTTTTACTTTAAAGAAATGAAATTTTAAAAAAATTCTGTCCAGTTATAGATGTTACATCTTGTTCAATAAAGAGCTTGAAAATGACATTTTTATCATCCACAGCAATTTGTCCTCATTTTTGCTGAATTTTGGACATCACTCCAACTGGAAATTGTACTTGGATAAAGGGGGCGACAGTGGCCATAGAATGCAGGTTGGTGATGAAAATGGAGGTGAATGAAAAGGGAAGGCTCCCCCAATCCCATGGCTGCTATTGCGACTTCCCTTGGACTATCGCTGCTAGTCAACCCCCCCCTCCTCACTTCCTCTTATTTAAAATTAACATTGCCACTATTTGTCTAATGGGGGTGCTCCACTGGAGCCGACCTGTCTTTAACTAGGTATTTACAGAGTTGGTTAGGATTGGTTGTAGTTCCCCAGCTTGTCGTGGTGGATCAGTAAAATATCAAACATGTTTGATATTTCAAAGACCCTCCATGACTCTGCATCTAGACTGTGGTACCGCCCACCTGGAAACTGTCCTGTCCTGGATCTCTATGGCTTGTCAGTTACACTTCCCCTCTTGTCCTATACTGTTTCCCGTCTTGACTGGAAAAACTTACCGTCCTGTCCTGCTTCAGTACCAGGACTCCATCTCCAGACAGTTTGTGAACATTAACTGACTTTACTTGAAGACAAACCAGCCCATTGTAAACATAACTGACCTGACTTGGTAACTTTCCATCAAGACGGGAAGTCTCCCAGTTTTCAGCCATTGAGTCAGTAACATCTCAGCAGGACAAGCCGGGAACACTATTATTATCTAGGGCAGTTTTGAGTTTAAGTTGCCTGACTTTATATTTTAGGATTTTGTTGCTGCTGCTTATTATTTGACAATGGGTCATAAGAAAGACAGCAGAGTGAGTAAGATAGAAGCTCCCACTAACAGAGTTCCTGAATTTGAGATGAGGGACACAGCAGCAGATATCCAGCAGAGGAGGAGGAAGACGGAGGCCGAGGGAGGGAGGAGGCACAACAACAGCAACAGAGGGAGGAGGAGGCAAGGAGGGAGGAAGAAACACACTCGCAAGAGGAGGGAGATGCAGAAAAAAGGTTCAAAACAAAGAAAAGTGACACTGAAACAGAGGCTGTTAGGGGAGTGGTGAGATCATCACAGTCACAATACAAGAAGGTCCACATGACCAACATCTATCTCACCAACTCGGATGCTATTTGTTGACTTTGTGAAAAACCACAAGAAGTTGTTTGACAAAACTAATGAACATTTAAATGACAAAGCAAGGAAGGAGTGTCTCTGGGAGCAGTTTGCCAACAGTCACAAGCTGACTGTCAAGGTGTGAAAGACCTGGTTTGACTTGCCAAGGACACTTTACGGGAAGCTGACACAATCAATGTCTGGACAGGTCCCGAAGGAGATGATGTAATGTCAGAATTATATACAGGACAGGTTTGGACTCCTGAGGTCAAACATCAAATGCAAGGGGCTCAGCAAATCGTAAGGCTTCAAATTGCAGACCCAAAGAGCTAGTGCTTCCACTGCTTCAACACACAACATCTCTATAGCTTCGACTAACACAGTGTGGAGATCAGCATGCGGTCAACAGACACCTCTTTACAGCCTCAACAAGTCACAAACCCCACTGCAGCTTCAGGGCGCTGTTCGGTCGACAAGCAGGTCAAGGACCAGTTCATGCAGATGAGAAGCATGCTGTCATCATTCCCCTTACAAAAGCAGGAGACAAAAATATCTGGCGTCGGAGGTGGAGGGATTAGAGGAGAAAGACTTTCAGAAAGCTGTAAAGCTCCTTAACAAAATTCAGGGCAATGCAGAAAATGTCATCATTAGCCCCAGCAACCACAGCAACAGACACTTTCACGAAGCTCAAGTACAACTTCAACCTTTGTGCCACAGGTTGGACCAACAGGTTGGACCTTCAAGACCACTTGTGTTCACATTGACACTGACAAAGCACTTCAACCCTCCATCAGCTGCCTTTGCTACATGCTGCCAATACGATATATCAGGACTTTCAAGCTTCTTCAGAAATCTTCAGTCTGTGATGAGCTACCAATAGATTGACACACCACAACCATTTTCATCAGCCAACACACCGCATTCCTCGATGCTGGGTTCAAATGTGTGCTTCTCTGCATTTCCATCAATATGCACATCAAATCATTTAATTGCCTGTGCTTGGAATCAAACTCAGGTCCTCTATGTTTCTACACAAGTTTGTTACCCACTAGGCCACAGTGGCAGTTATTTAGGAAACTTGATAAACACAATTACATCATTCACAGACATCTTTTTATCCACAATATAATTGCCTTCTCTTACTTTTTGCGCCTCTCTTCTTACCATTTGCACTGCTTTGATGCAGAATTCATTGCTGTTATGGTTTGACTAGCGATAACGTGGGGGTCATTGACCTCACTGTATGGAATATTGTTATTTTGGCATAGATTACACAGCACTGGCTTATCCACCTTTCAACCATAAAGACAGAAAAATACACAGGCTTTAAACTTGTATTTGTTAGAATGTATCATTGTCAGCGAGGCGAGATAAAGGTCATGGAAGGAGTGAAAGGTCAATTATTGAAATGATACATAATGAAATTTTATTCACAGAGATAAACATAATGGTACTAAGATCTTGACATAATAGTGCTGATAATATTAGAGTAAGAAATCTAAAATTCGCCACATATCTGAAATTCGCCACATGTGAAAATACTAATAAAATAAATGAATTGTGGTGAGATTTGTTGACTGTATAGTAAATTAAGGCTTTTTGAACTGAAAAGTACCAATTTTTGGACAAAAACATCATTTTCTTCATAAAATTAACTAAGGTTTTAGAGGTGGCGAATTTTAGATTCCTGGCGAATTTTAGATTTCTTACTCTACATGCCACCAACCTCTCTTTAGGTCAAACATTTATTCTAATACCGTATTCACACAACAGATGGTATCCTCTGCAAGAATCCACATTTGATAAAAGTCCCCTGTCCTTCAATTCAATCCGAAGTTTACATGTGACCGTGTGACACAGTGATGAAACATCCATTACCTTGTGCGTCCTACGAAAGTTTTGAAATATTTAAATTGTCCACCTCTGAATTTGGTACCATTAGTACCGTATGCATAGACGAAAGCGAGCATGCGCAGCTAAATTTCTTGCTATGGTAACTGAAGGTGTAGTCCACATTGTATATAAGGCTGTGACTCGGTTGTCTTTCGGCGTAATGCAGTGACATAAGATGAGTTGGAAGTAAACAGACATTTCCGCCACTGTGTCACAAGGTTGCATATGAACATTGGAGAGTAGTTAAAGGACAGGGGTGTTTCACTAAATGCCTGTAACCATGAATTATAGCATTTGTAGTGTGAGTGCTACACCAAATCTCGGGAGGTATGTGGTATCTTTGCAGGCTGTTCCACCACTAAGAAAACCTGTAACTGCAGGATGTATGACCTGTAATGCGTAAGTTATTTGGCTAGATTATATCAATCAGTTGTGTAGTTGTGTGACCATGTAGGTCACAGTTAGGACTCAGTATCTTAAGGTAGAGAGAACACTGGTGTCAGTTCTTGCCTGAAATCCCTTTGCTGCAGTATCCATATCTATCCTACTTTATTCAAAGCAGGAGGACTCCCGAGGATCCAATTACCTTCATTTTCTCTTCAAGTCTTTCCTTTGTTCTTACCCTTGAATTCATTGCTGTTGTTTCATTCTCAATTTGTGATGGCAATGTTGGACTTTGACTGACAATAGGTTGTTTGGTCATTCACCTCACTTTATGAAATGGTGTTTTGGCACAAATTTAATAGAATGGGCTAACAAGGACATTCCATTTCACAGAGTGATCCAAGGTTAATTACTACTGTCTACAGTTACAACAAACTACGGACATTCTGAGGTCCTCAATGTCTTTCCTAAATGTATATTGTATATCAAGCGTATTAAATACTTGAACAAAATATATCACAGAACGTGTATAAACATGTACAATAAAATAACAGTCACTTGACAAATATAATACTCTTAAGTTAATGTGTCTGATGCTGATAAAATAATCTTAAAAGTACTCATTTGTTGTCACTTTATGATGTGCCTTACTATCAAACATATATTCACACACAGCAAAAACATTACCGATTTACCAGCCTTGGAAAACATTGTACTGTCTTCTGTATATCATTTGAATTTTGTTTATTTATTTGACATTGGGTTCTTCAATTTTTGTTCAGTTTTTTTTATCCATTTCCAACAAAAAATAACCTATATAATATAAAGGCAATATGTATTTTTACAGATACAATACACAAGATATACATGGCACAAAGACAATGCAAGAACAACGTACACCACCATCTTAAAGCTATGTGTCAGTTTAAGGTAAAATATGTGCAACTCTCAGCTTAGCCAGCTACTCTCCTAGATTTTATAAAAATAATTTTGTGTTTTTGTGACATTCTGGAACACTTTGTTCAAATTTTATCTAAACTGTAAACTTCCCCTTTACTGTACACAAATTTTAATTTGCCTGTAAAAATAAATTTCTTTTTAAATGTTTTAGTTGCTCACAGTATCACGGTGTGCAATAACACCAGCAAATGTACAAAACTATTGATAATTGATAACTACACTGTAAATTGAAATTGAAGTCTTTAAATGTACAAACTACTCTAAAATTTTCGAATTACTTACTGGTACCACTTTGACTTTCCTTTGACACACCCCAGCATTACACGTGGCAAAGTATTTATTTCCAGAATACTTATGTTTACATTCGAATTATTTTGATGTACAAAAAAGTAAATTCAAATATGCGTGTTGCACCAACTAAGGAGTTAGATTTTGATTATCCAATAGATTTGGAAGAATGATGGCACATCTTCAATGAATTATATGCTGTGATATAAGTTAATGAACGGATGTTTCTGAAAATTTTCTGTGAATAGGGCCTCACCATAGGAAAAAAAATAATTAATTTTTGTGGATAGAAATAACCCCCCCCTCCCCCCCCCCCCCAAAAAAAAAAAAAAATCCTCAATTTCGTCAATGACTTTGGCTTTCTGGCTGATTTTAGTACAAAAATAAAGTAAAAACTTTTTATGTGTGTAGGGCCTGCCAAAAATGTAAAAGCTATCAGATTTTTAGAAAGATAAGGATTATCAGGCAAAATGCACAATGGTGGCATTAAGGGCTCTTCCCATGCATTCTAGTTTAAACATACAATTTTAGTTTGACCAGATATTCTCATCATTTCTAGCATTAATATATGTTTGAATGAATGATAAAGCAGGGTGGAATGGCCTCTTTTGAAAACTTTAATAAATCTGACAACCAATTTAAGACGTATCGAACAGTGATTTATTTATAAGAAAGGAAAGGAATAATAATATTGTAACTACATTCAAATTAATGGCTGATTGATGTCCTCAGGAACTCTCGGGTCACTCCAGCTTATTTATCAAATCAGTGGAAAAATTGCTTGGATGAGATGCTCATTTTGCATTTGCAAGTGACAAAGTTTTAGCCCAAGTAAAAAAAAAATTCCAGTTAATTCAATCAGTAAAAATTGTTCCATAGAGTAAAAATTCACCCAATCATTCAATCAATCATGCATAAACTTAATATTATCCCGTTTTATGGCTAAAAGCTTTCAGAAGGGATTATAAAATTAAATTAAAAGTTTCCGAGGGAAAACCAAAATGCGATTTAACATGCAGGGAAACCTTCACTAATTAAATTGATTCGTTCAATATCTGACATAATTATTCTTCAAAGGCAACTAAATTTATTTCTTATGATCCTTAAAATGCTTTTTAAGGTAAGATGCAAAATAAAATAACTTAAGATCATCAGGGATATTAAAATAAATTAAAAGATATCATTAATAATAGAAGTGCTATCCATGTAATTTAAGGTTGGCAAGTAACATTATGATGCAAAACTGATGGATGACCTAATACAATTTTGGCCAATTTCTGCCATAAATCAGTATTCTATTCAAGTGGGAGTTAAACCCCAGTTACATTTCTATTTTCTGGCTTTGGGAATCTGACATACCCTGGATTACACAGAAGGAAAAATTTTGTTGTTTGCCCAAGACTTACTTTTATACCATGTGATCAATTGCTATCATTAAGAAACAGTAGATACAGATATAAAGCATTTGTAGCTGACAACCTGGAAGTCATCCAGTCAGGAGTGGGTTATTGATTACTGGATTGATTTGGAGAGGATATTGACATCTTCTGTGAATTGTGTGTTGTCCCAGTTTGTGGAAAGCCATGGTAAGAATCTATTAGAGTGAAGCTTCTCTTACACCCCATTGTACTTGCATTCACACGTAAGTGTGCTACAAATATTGTTCAAAAATATGAGTATAGCCTGGTAGTGGGGTAGTAGAGATGTGCAAGTACAAACAAGCTGAATTCTTCCATACAAGGGTGTCACTACTTGAATATCCAAGAACAGACTGCCACTAGCTACAGGTCGTACAGTGGGTTTATATACATGTAAGGTATATGTGAGTGTATGATACGACACACGAAAACAATGTTAGTAAATGGGGAGAACCTACAACACTAGCAAGGAGAATGCACGTGCCCATGTCTCTAGTAAGTTACCCTTGAGATGTGGATGCATTTGTAGCCATGCTGCAAGCACACAGAGAATATAATTTGCATGCCAATTTTCATTGCAGGATGTCTGTAACGTGGATATTCTGTTATTAAATCACTTATGTAGCTAAAGCCTCTCTTACATCCAATCTTGCATGCACGTACATCCACGTTACAGAGAAAAGTTGCCTGATTTGCAAAAGGACACTTAAGCTACACTTGCAATTTTATAGCAGAATATCAAGGTCACACACACCTTGCAATGAAAATTGGCATGCACATTGTCTCTGTCTGTATGCAGTATAGCTCTAAATGCATCCATATCTCAAGGGTAACTTGCGCACATGAATTCTCCTTGCTGGTGTTGCAAGATCTACCCTTTCACATGCAGGGTTTTGCACATGCCGTATAATACACTCACATGTACCTTGCATCCATATTAACTCACTGTGGGGCCTGTAGCTAGTTACAGTCTGTTCTTTAATCTTTGAGTAGTGACACTCTTGTTGGGAAAATATACCTTGTTTGCACGCGCAAATCTCTGCTACACCACTACCAGGCAACCCTCATATTTTTTCAACATTATTTGCAACACACTAATGTGTGTGTACATGTACGATGGGATGTAAGAGAAGCTTTAAGTGTCAATTGCAAATTTGTTTCTGTAACCAGAAAGTACATCCACGTAGGATGAGAAGTAAGAGAGGCTTGGGGTATATATTTTGATGTTTATAAATGGTCATCCCTGAGCCTGTCTCTTTCAGGTAGTTGAATATCAGCTCGGACTGTACTTGTTCAGTCAGAATGGGTAAATAGTTTTTTGAGTCTTGTAATGGAACGAGATATTGTGCTGAGTATAACAATGCAATACCACGTGGTTACACATTGTCAAACTTATTGAAAATGTAACCATTTGCAGAGTTTTGTAACACTAACACCAGTCTACTTTGATTTAAGTTTGCACGTGTTCAGTGGTTCACTGTCATGTTATGTGTGTGTAATATACTATACAATTGTATGATATATAGCATCATGAGTGCAAACAAATATATGGCTGTCACCTTTGTGTAGGGTCGCTTCCCACAATCGGTAATGCTGAGGGATTTTCCCAACATGACCCTGGCTATTGAATGTGAGGTAAAACACCAATTTTGACTTTGAAAAGAATATACACATGTATTATTTATACCCTGTTAGTATCAGTTTCCAGGCTTGAAGTAAGGAGAAAGGTAAAGGTCAATATATAAATATTTTACTTTAAAAAGGCCAAGCGATTATAGAAATGTAAGGTAGCTCTCTCTGGGCCTGCTTTCAGTTTTCAGAATCCAAGTTGTGTAGCTCTCAATATGAATATTCACCATTATTGCTAGGTCAAGGTTATGAAAAGGTCATGAAGTCTACTAGTGATAAGGTTTGACATTTGCAAAATTTATAAATCTGTTAGTATATCTACGTACAAGCTATAAAGGTTAAGGTGTGAAACATTTAAAAGTTTGTCCATAAAAGAAGTGAATTTTCTAGGCACCAGTTTTTCAAACTAAAATACTATAACACAACTGGAGAGCTCAAGTCGAAATCACTCTAATAAACTACATAATCATATTATTATGTTATAAGCAATTTAGCAAGCTACAGAGTCAAGATTCCTAATCTGAGAGGGGGGCTACCTGGAACTGTCCTAGCCCTATATTTAGCCATAAGGGCTTTATATGTTTATACTGTGACATCTGAGAGGGGGAACCGGGCCCGTCTGGCCTTATGTGGCCTTATCTTTCAACCAAAGTCTTATTTAAGTATAACTTAAAACTCGTAATTCTCACTTTGAGGAACAACTAAGGTCAGTAATTCTGTATCCAAGCAGTTTTGTATAGAGGGTGGATCTGTATCACCAGTATCAAGTGTTTATAAGAGATGACCATGTCAAGTATCTAGTACAGTAATAGTGGCATAAAATAATTAGTCTTATCATCCCAATCGGAATTTACTCACTGGGCTGAATAAGAGAGAGAATTTCTATGTTTCATTGAGTTAAATAATCATCTTAGATGTTCCAGTGAATCACTTTGAAAGGCAATTTTTAATATTCATGTATTTTTATTAATGTGAAACTTTAAACTGAAATTTACAATGACAAACTAATAGTACGGAAAGCTGTGAGCTTCGTAGAACTCTAGACCAGATTTACACAGGTTATATTTTATAACAGCCTTATAAGCCATTGACCCCAGTATTTTTTCTAACATAGATTCAAAAGCATTTAGCATGGCATGGAAACAAATAGTTGCCTGGACTAATTGCGTTGATGACCTAGTGGCCAGCAAGCTTGCCATCTAATCACAGGCTGTCACAGACATGTTTATATTTTTTGTTAAAATCTGACCATGTATGCAATAAACTTTGGCTGAAGGTAGCAATTAGTGGCAGTGGATGAAGAATGTGTAAATCATTTATGCTATAAATATGGTGTACAGTTAAGAAATATATCACTTGAACATATTTGAAACTATAGAATCTGTAATATATTTGATACAGTTGTTGGAGACATGACATAACTTATTAGCAGTAAACAGTTTAATGATTTTCACAAAGATATGTTGAACATATGTTAAAAGTTGTCTGTACCTGTTCATGTTTATTCTTTTCTCATCTTATTTTCCATTTTCTTGCTATTTCTTCTTACATGTCTCCATGCTCTATGTTGTCTATTTGTACATAAATCTGTATCTTATAATTTAAATATAAGAACATATAAATAAGTAAAACGTGTATGTGTTTGACACCCACAAGTGACAAATGTTGTAGACCTGTTTCGATATGACACTGGCTGTTGAATGAGACATCAAACACTAATTTTGACATTAAACTAATTGGATTAATTTAGAGAAAACTAAGCTATTCACCCATAGTGCATAGTGTTATATGTCATATGACAGAATAGTATCAAATAAGGGTATTGAAATCATTTTATCACACAAAGTGGGACTACCTTTGCCTCATTCATCTGAAAAGACTATCCAGATTTGGATCCAGATTGTAAATGCATAACTGCTTTTTTTGGTGATTTTTAGCAAACAGACGTATGGGTAAATCAAAATGCGTTTATCAGACTATGGGGTTTATTTTGGTACAAGTTGTAATGACTTGATCCTCCTTAAAGTTGATCTGGAGCCTAGAAAGATGATCTTAAGCTGGAACTAAAATATAGGATTGTGGTTAATGGTTTTCGGTATTACCCACTGGTGAGGGTTTGGTAATTTGCAGGCCGTCATTGCTTTTATTGACATATGTGTGATTTTGAACATAATAATGAGCCCTGATTGACAAACATCTGGATCAGATCATGTGAATCTCAGGGATGACAGTTATCAGTTTATCAGTGTCCCAATGGTTTCTATAGCTTTTCACAGGTGACGGGTCCCGATGAACTGAGTGCCACAATTTTAAATGGTTATCAGAGGCGCTATGTGTCTACCTAGAAATGAGACCGTCAAAGTTGCTATACTCTATCATGGGGTCCCACCACCAGTGGCAGGCTAACGAACCCCAGTAAAATTGAAGAATGGTCATTCCTGAGTACAAATAGGCTGGATAGTCTTCATTAAAGTCTGATACCATGTCAGATCAAACAATGTTAGTTTCAGGGATGACCATTTACCAGTTTATCAGAGTTCCATTGGTTCTTTAGCCTGCCACAGTGGTTGGGCTCCAATGCCTGGGTGTCACAATTTTAAATGGTTACTTGATGCACTATGTGTCTGCCTGTACCTGAGATCATCAAAATTGCTGTACTCTATCATAGGGTCCTACCTTCAGTGGCAGGCTAAAGAACCCCAGTAAAATCGATGAATAATAATTCCTGAGTTTAAATACACAGTATAGGTGAAAACATCCATCACAACCCCTCTAACTTAAAAACAAAATCACTATCATCTCAGATTTCATTTGCATAGAGATTGAAATCCTCTAAATTTCAACATTCTGATAACAAAAAAAACATCTTGTCACTTGTATATAAACATGCTGAAAGCGTCATTTCCATTGGAAATGATAACACTAACTCTTAAATAATTGGACATCAGAAACACACCCAAAAACAAGATATTGTGACAAAAGCCTGATATTCATAGTTATTTCCTCATAATTTCCACATCAATTATTCAAGCTGTCTGAGATCGAAGGAGCCCTTTCCAGCAACATGAAAAACGTCTTCAATGTCAAAAAATATGATACTGGATAAATAATTATTTCTGGGTAATTTTTGTCCAAAGTAAATGATTAATCGGTAGTGGTAGGTTGTGTTTGTTTTTCACAATAAAATTGTGTTATATTTGGTTATAGTTTTAGTGTTAAATAGATTTTTACTTAATAATAGCCAGTTACCACAAATCACTGTCCCCCGCGAACCTCTGCCCCCTTGTATATTATCTGTAGTTGAATTGGATCTGATTACAACAGAATCAACAGTAAAGTTCTAATTTGGCAAACTTGATAATCTTAATTGTCAATTGTGGCATTATCAACAGACAGCTTTTGATCCACCAAAAATTTACACCAACATTCAATTAAATTCTTTACTTTGGGGTTGCCATGACATTGCTTCAACTTCAGGCCTGATGTATTTATATTCATATTTGTACTCATAAGTATTCAAATACACTTTTCTGTCTATTCGTATTCGTACTGAATACTTTTGTAAAAAAAATGAAAAGTATTAGCATTCATCACTGTTGTATTGTATTTAAGTGGTGACCTTGGTGTCATTTAGTCCAATGGTATGATTTTCACACATATTTACTAGGATGATTCTGCAAGGATATTTTTATTTCACACTGCCATTCTGCAGTTAATAATTGTCTTTAGGTGTAACTGTACACTTAGGTGTAACTATATCATGTATAAGAACATTTTTTTTAGAAATGGAAAAGAGGACTGTTTTCTTGGAACAAAATATACAAAAAATTTCATTTTACCAAATTTATATGAAATGTTTCTATTCAATCTCCCTGCAGCTCATACTATTAGCACAGTAACTAATTGATATTGAAAAATATTGACTTCACACCTTACCATCATGGATTACTATGGCAAAACTTTCCTCCCAAAATTGATGCTGCTTACAGGTATTGGTTTTACTGTTTGAATGTTGAATTAGATGTCTAAAATAGGAAACTAAGAACATCATTGGAGGTAAAAACAAACCACTCTTTCTACTTATTGCATATATTCATTAATACCTTAATCTGCAACATTGATAATTCCATCTACACTTAATCTAGGTATTGTCAAAATGTACATTCTAATTCTATTCTTTAGGTTTACGGCTACCCCAAAATGCTGGAACATTAATTAAACAATCCCTCGATATAGCTATTTCTTGGACACACCCAAAGCTATACACAAGAAGGGTTTTGTCCACACCCAACCCCTGATTTTATACCCTTGTGAATAATTGGTGTCAATTAGCTACAGTGGATACGAATTTGACAGCCATCTAGCAAAGACTGATAGACTTACTGACAGATTCTGAGGAATTATGGGCATCTACTACCCCAGCTTACTTAGTACTTTAATGGGTGACCGCCTCAGTGTGCACTACTCGTGTCCCTGACGGATCTGGGCTAGTGCTTGTAGACCAAAACCCCTTTCAGCCTTGTTTCTTTTTCCTTTTGTACCAACATTTTGAAACTCTCTTCATCTACATATAGGGACCTTACCCACCTGTTTAACTCAAGCTTCCTCACTTATAATCTTTCCCTCTTTCACACCTGCATATGTAGATTACTGACCTGGAACGTCCCTTAACTAATTGTGTCAGTTCTTTTGTTAGTTTAGTGCTCTGTGTTCCCTTGGATGAGGAATCAAAGCAAAAGCAGTATGTTAGATCAGATTAGACTAGCTATTATTGTCACATTTTCTACAAAACATATTGTGACAGTTATTGGAAAATGTAACTATTTTGCAATGTCTTTGTTTACTCCAACAAAGTTCATATCTTCATCATGTGCATAAAGTACATGACGTTCAGTTATCATGATAGGACTCCTCTAACAAGTAACAACACTGCGGGTCTGTCCTAAGATGACCCTGGCTGTTGAACAGGCTCTAAAACCTTATGCTGCATTCTTTGTGCTTCTTCGTAAAAAGTAGTCCGTAAAATGCAAAGAAAAATATCACAAGTTGTAATTACTACTCGTGAGTAGAGTACCACCCAAAGCATTCAAATTTGTGACCTTCACCTATGATGAACAACAAAGATGGAGAATGTATGTGCTTTAATAATAAAAACTTGTGAAATAAAGTGTTTTCATATTGATACATAATTTCAAAAGACAAATGACAAATAAAAGATATACATGTTACATAATGGATAGCTAGTTATTGCCATTGCTTTTATTTCTCATCTCTGTTCTTTGTGTTTGTTTACATCCCCGTGTACACATACAGGTTACACATAACTAAAAATGCAGGAAGCTTCTCATTACTAGATACCAACTCACGAGTGTTGGTAACGATGTGGCAAAGAATACAGCATTCAACAGCCAAGGTCATATTAGGACAAGCCCACATTATTAGCTGTTGTGTGTTTGGTGGGTAAACAAAACTGTTTTCTTTTACATGATACACATTAGAGTACATTTAATTTTAAAAACTGTTTCCTGTTTGAGTACACAGCATTTTCTCTACTAACAGAGATAGTGGGACAGCTTAATTACTTAAGTGAGATATATATATATAAGAGATGTGGGCATTGGAATACACATTTCACATTTGCCACTATTTGCAATTTAACCCATACTGAAGTGTTCCAGTGATTATGAAGTCTTACAAATATCTTTCTGGTCGTCTCAGCTTCAACCCCAGCTCACAACACTTGGCCTGTACTAACATGATCTTCCTTCTTAAAAATGACATAAAACCCCAAATATATTTTTTGTACTAACAAATGGGAAATCTGTCACTGCGTCTAGCGAGCTAGCTTTAAATGTCCCATAGAGTGCAACTTTTAAGCTGGTACTTTGAAATATCATCGAAATGACAGATTCTTATGCCAATAATGTTACAAAAATTACACATCAGTGTATTGATGATTTCATTTGTAAAATTCTAGAACTTTTCCTCCGTGGAAGTCTATCAGTCCCATAACCCCAATCAAGAAGGGTCACATTATTCTATGGACCAATCACACACATTTTTATCCTAAAATATTTTCTCTCTCTTTACTGGCTAAATCCAACGATAATCATTTGCTAAACAGGTGCTTTAGATGAAACATTTTGTCACACTGGCAAGGAAAAGTACATGTCTTCTTTGAAAAACAAACTGGGGTTGTTGTCATTATTTATTTGATGAAAAACCGTCACATATTTCCATGCTATTCTGCATGAGTTTATGATAAAGATTAGCATGTAAAAGGCAACCCTTGCCATATATTTAGCCTCCAGTTTAAAGTGAAAGTTTCTGTGATGAGATAATTAATTCGTCATTTGTACATACTGCAATTTCTATGTTATTTTTGCAGCAAATAGAAACATCTCAGGCGTTACAGTGAATTACATTAAAAGCCAATTTTGAATCAGACAACTTCAGTTGGCTCAGTTGATGTCATTTATTTGACAAAGTGCAGCAACCTTTCTTGTGAGGCAAAATAAGTTGAAGAACAAGTTTAAAAAGTATCAGAAATCATTCAAAATATTCCTAGATCCACTTAGCACCATCGGATTTATTATATTCATTAATGGCCTGTGCCATTGTAACAACTTGTTTTTAAATTTGGCTTCACAACCTTGACCTTATGACTCCAAAAATACCTTATATCTTGGTAGTGTACATTTAAAAGCAAGTCACCCCATAGAGCCATTCCATCCCACCTTCACCCCTCTAGTGTTTACATTGTAGATGTTCACATTAGAGCTGATGGCAGTTTTTTCAAATCTTTAACAAATATATGCTACGTGAAGGACAGGTGCATGTTCTTGCAAACACATCCTACCCATATACGAATCCTGACATACGCACACTTGTTAAACCGAATAGATACTACAAAAACACAAAGCACATCAAGCCACAAATCAGATCAGGCGAGTTAAATATTTTTGGCTCATATGTAGCTCATGAGGTCAGCACAGAACTGTTCGAAGTGGGTGTAATATTGATGTTTACAACTGCAACAATTGTTGAGCCTGAAAAAGTGAATCAAAATTGTTCAATTACTTTATCTTGTTAACACAGAGAGAGAGAAAAGTATAAATTTAACTTGGATCAGGTAAAATAATAATAATAATAATATTTTATTTGACTGTATTACATCTACTACCATGGCTTATGTGGGTGTTCCACCACACGATTAAGGCTCCCGATTAAGGGTTTTGGGGGGTCGGTTTGAAATATTTGCTTAGTCCCAGGCGTCCTGTAAGGGTCGGTTGTGGTCGGTTGGGGCCGTGTGAGAAATCAAACATGTTTGATATTTCACACGACTACAACCGATTCATATTTCCCGCCGTCAACAAAATGTCCAGTCCCAGGCGTCCTCAGGCCTCCTCAGACCCAAATTTACAGAGTCGGTTGTTGTCCCAGGCCGCCTGCGACCCTTAGTCCCAGACCTCCCTAGCTTAGTACCAGGAGGCCGGTTGTTAATCCCAGACTCAAATATGATGCGTATGAATTTCATGCGTCTGAAAGTGGGTCGGTTGCATTAGTCCCCGGAAGCCTCAGACCGTCTGCGGTGTCCTGGGACCCAAAAATCAAGGTCTGGGACTAAGAACCGACTAAGGGTAACCGACCCTAACCGATCCAAACCGGCCTCCCCAGGACACCTGGGACCACGCATTTTCAGTCTGCGGCGGCCTGAGGACGCCCCAGGCGGCCTGGGACTAACAACTGATTAAGAACCGACTGTTTTCCGCGCGTTGGAAATTAAAACGAGGCAATGAGCAGGTCTGGGACTATATAAGCGACCGCGCACACATTCTCGTTGTTACTGACTGTTTGGCTACTGAGAGACGTGTGTCACTGATTTGTAGGGGTTTTCAGTTTTTATTTTATATTTTATATACTTGAGCTTAGGGCAAATTTCACAGTTAGGAGACACATTTTACTATTTTTTTATTATTTTGTCGACTGGATTATGAGGAAAGAGAAAGGAGGGAAGAGAGGAAGGAAAAAAATGGATGAGAGGGAGAAGGAAAGTCAAGTAGAGGAGAGGAGTGAAGTTATTACAGAAGAAGGAAGTGAGAGGAGAGAGGAGGAGGAGATTCAGGAAGATCCAGCTATTGGGGAAGCTGTGGCAGAAGAAGAAGAGAGGTGTGAGGAAGATCCGGAGTGCCATTCTTCAGCCAAGAGAGCCAGGGTGTGTGCCACTTTTACAGACAGTGAGGAAGTTTCCATTGTGGAATTTGTAAAGCTGCACCCTGAACTGTATGACAAGGAACATTCACGTTTCCACGACAGGACCAGAAGAGAGGCTCTCTGGGCAGAAATATCTGCAGAACTCAAGCTCCAGCCCTTTGATGTGAGAAGATGGTTCGAGTCCCAGCGAACCCGTTATGGGAAGCTGTCTAAGCTCCAATCTGGCCAAGCCCCGAGGGAGATGACCAAGAGACAGTCCTGGGTGTACCAACAGATGGGTTTTCTTAAAACCCACATCAGAAGAAAGGGGGCCAATAGAAGTTCAGGTTTTGAGACCAGTCCAAATACCAGCAGGCAGGACGAATCACGTGGCTCAACTACTGATACAGAACACCTCGAGTCCAGTGTCCTGAGGGAGAGGAGTCAGTCCACCATTACATCAACGCCCGTTTCAACTACAGACTCCAAGATTCTCGAACACTTTGAGTAGATGAGGACACTTATCTCTGGTTTTCTGCATCAGAAGTCAGACAGGCAGCCCTTCTTTGACTACGTGGCATCAGAGGCCGAGAAGATGACTCAAGAAGAATTTGAAGAATTAAAGGGCAAGATTTTTAGAGACATCGAAACTATTAAGAGTAACCGCAGACGTCAGCCATTGCCCAGAAGATCAGCCACTGTTACCACGGAGTCCCAGAGGGTCGGCCTACTGCCAACAACCACTCCACAGGCGTCTAGTTCCACTCAAGCAGCAGCTAGCAGCAGTTTTGTGTACTATACACCAAGCCCCATTGGCTTCAGCAACCCTACATCTGTCCTAACTGTACAGGACGAAGGGAGCAGACACAATCTGAGTGGAATCTTAAGCCAGCTACCAGATCTGACATCAACACAGATCGTCGAGCAGCCTCAGCAGCAGCAGCAGCAACAACCGCAGCAGCAGCTCTTTACTATCACCACTTCAGCACCGCCTCAACAGCAGCAGCAGCCTCCTCAGTAGCCATCCAGTCAGGGCGGGTCTTTGACCTGCCAGGCCCTTTTCAGGGCCACCAAATCTTCCAAAAACAATTATTCAGCTACGTGTTCTTCCAATTCCCCTCCCAAAACAAAAAAGCTCAGTACAAATACTTATCACAAGAAAAAAAAAGTTCAAGTCCAACACCTACACCACCCCAAACATGAAACAAATAACCCATGGTACCACACATAACAAAAAAGGCCACATAAAAAAAAATAAAAAGTAACTCCCAATATGGCCATTAATCAGCCCATTTTTAGATTAAAATCCATGGGATAGTTTAAAATCTTTAATAGAAAAGTCCAACACTTACACCTTCCCTAGATTTAAAAGGCATTATCACATACTTACCAACCCACAAACAGACAAACCCAACACCAAACATAACCCCCAAATAACAAACCCAGTACCAAACCTAACACCCAAATACCAAAAATAAACCCAACCCCAGTAACCACCAAGCAACAAACACACAAACCCAAAAGTAAATAGAACCCATGCCAACAAACTGACAAACTATTTTGCAAACACAATCCCCCATTATTGAAAGCAAAACTAGTTCCATGGGTATATTTTCCAAATTTTTGTGATTAGAAGTGAAGATTTAAAATTGAAGATTTCCATGAAAACCTTTCTGCTACAAATAAATTTCAAAGCCATGAACAAAAAGAATTGGTGAAATTATGATGTGGATTTGAAAATATATAAAAAAATAATTTAATTTCGGATATAATGTGTGACTTTGTGTTTGGCTTTTGTTTAACAGTGGGTTTGTCTGTTTGTTGGGTGAGAAAGTTGTGTCTGTCTGTTTGTCCGTCTGAACAAGTTATGTTTGGCATGGGGTTTGTCTGTTTGTCCGTCTGAACAAGTTATGTTTGGCATGGGGTTTGTCTGTTTGTCCATCTGAACAAGTTATGTTTGGCATGGGGTTTGTCTGTTTGTCCATCTCAACAAGTTATGTTTGGCATGGGGTTTGTCTGTTTGTCCGTCTGAACAAGTTATGTTTGGCATGGGGTTTGTCTGTTTGTCCATCTGAACAAGTTATGTTTGGCATGGGGTTTGTCTGTTTGTCCGTCTCAACAAGTTATGTTTGGCATGGGGTTTGTCTGTTTGTCCGTCTCAACAAGTTAAGTTTGGCATGGGGTTTGTCCGTCTGTAGCAAACATAGCTGATTAATTGTTTTTGGAATAATTGGTAGTCCTGAAAAGGACTGTTGTAGTTAGTCCTGAAAAGGACTGGTTACTGCAGCAGGACTTATATTCTGCCATCTTGCCAGGCCACTGCTCCCTCATTGTTGAAGTAGTCCTTCAGGTAATCCCTCTGTCTTTTGGCTTCTCTAGCAGGGTTTCTGTCTTGGCCACCACCAGCAGCACCCCCAATCAATCCACAATCATCAGGTACATCATCATCATCGTCCTCCCCAGGCTGCTGACCACCAGGTTGACCTTGATACTGGCTTCTCAGTATGTTGTGTAGAACAACACAGGTCAAGACCACTTCCCTGACTGTTGCTGGGGGTAGTTCAATTGTTGTCCTCATCACCCTGAATCTTGACACAAGGATGCCAAAAGCGTTCTCCACCACTCTTCTGCCCCTTGAAATTCTGTAATTGGCAATCCTTTCCTCTCTGGTTAACATCCTTCTGCCATAGGGTTTCATGAGCCAGCTCTTCAGGGCAAAAGCATCATCTGCCAGGATGAAGTAGGGGACATCTCTCCCACCCTGTGTTATAGGAGCTGGGTCAGGGAAGCCTATCCTGCCATCCTCAATCCTCCTCTTCAGCTGAGAGGCATTAAATATCTGGCCATCCGAGCAGGATCCTTCAGTACCCACATCCACCCATCTAAACTTGTACTGTCCATCTACCAGGGCCAACATCACAATGGAAAAGAATCCCTTGTAGTTGTGGTAGAGGGCTCCAGTGTTCTTGGGCTTCTTCAGGGCCACATGCTTCCCATCCAGAGCTCCCAGGGCATGTGGAACATTCCATCTGATCCTGAATTCCCTCTCCAGTTCTTTCCACTCATCTGGGGTTGTAGGACACTTCAGGTGCTCCCTGGTGAACTCATCCTGGATGGCCCTGCAGACCTCTGGTATAAACTTGGAGATGGTGGATCTTCCAACCCTGAACTGACAGGACAATGATGTGTAGGACTCTCCTGTGGCCAGATATCTGATGGTGAGGGCTAACTTCTCACCAACACTGATTGGTGCTCTGTAGTTGGTGGCCTGCCTGGCTAGGTGTGGTTCCAGTCTGGTCTTAATCATTTCAAAAAATTCTGGGGTCATCCTCATGTAGTTGGTGAATCCTGGAATATCTGTGGCATAAAGATCAGCCATAATGTTGTGGTAGGCCCCCCTCTCCTCTCTCTGTAGCAGCCATGGCCTGACCCACATGTTGTGCCTTCTTCTAGGTCTCTGTATGGGTGCTGGTGGTGGTTGCTGTGGTCGACGTAAAAAATGGAACTACATGATTATTTGTAACTGAATAAAAACCAAAAAAGCCCTAAGTTGTTGTTGAATCTGTCTTCCATTAAAAGGTGGCATCCTGCTGTGTTCCTAGAAAAGCAATGATGATTAGATCGCGAATTTTATATATATATACCCAGAAAATCCAGCAACTTTGGAAAACAAGAATCGGGGATCCTGGTCTGGGGAAGACTGAGGAGGCCTGAGGACGCCTGAGGACGCCGGTAGTTAATCATGGGTTAGTCGGCTCTTAGTCCCAGGAGGCCTGAGGCGTCCTGGGACCCAGTCGGTATGTGTACGACAGGATCGTGGTTGAAACCGACCTGAAAACTGGCTTAGTCGGTTCTTAGTCCCAGACCAGTCGGGGACTGTCTGCGGCCGCCTGAGGCGTCCTGGGGACGATCTGTTCTTAATCCCAGACTTGAGTACCGACCCAGTATTCCCACCCATTTTTATTATTTTCCCACCGACTGTCCACGATTAAGGGTCGCCGACAGGATCGGGGCTTAATCTTTTGGTGGAACAGGGGCATTAGATGTCACCGTACTTGCGTCGGAGTAACATCTACATTAACAAATGATGGATGTCGCCATGGTATGGCAGGTCAATCCCACTTATTTATCAAACCAGAGGAAATTACTGGGATAAGATACTCATTTTGTCATTTGTGGATGATACAATTTTGGCATCATTAAAAAAAAAGCCGTGCACTTAACTCATTCAGTAAAATTGTTTCAATGGGTAAAAATTTAATCAGCGTTTGAAGGAGTGGTTGCACATATGTGAAATACTATTCCTGTGCAGCTGTATTCCATCTGAAAGGATTATAAAATTAAAGCTCTCTAGAGAGAAAGGAAAAAAACCTGATTTAAGATGCTTGAAACCTAGGCTATATTGATTTCTTCAGTCCCTTAAATCATTATACTTTGGAACAAATAACTTTGTCAGTTTGATCCTTTTCTAAAACTGTTTAAGTTCTAAAACTGAAATAATCCGAAAGGTGTTGAGGCATTATAATAAGATAAACTATGCATTGAATATTAGAAAGCTATCGTAACTTGAAAATTAAGTTCTGTAACAGACCCTAGATAAAAATCTGATGGATGACCTAGTTCATTTAAGGTCAATCTCTGTCATAAATCTAGGCACTCTGTTGGAGTGGAGATTAAGCCTGTGTCATATTTTTCCATTCTTCCTCCCAGTTTGCAACCAATTTTGGAAAGAGTCTTTCACTACATACTTAAAATGGGTACAGATATAAAGTTGTGTCCTTAAAATAGCGTAAAATTGCAACTGTGGTTGAGGTCATTATCAAATCATGGTAGCACTGAGCAACAGGGCAACTTTAGTTGAACAAATGTCAAGTTTCAGCATTTTTTTGCATATAATTTAGTTATTTATTTTGTGCTTTAGGTCACGCCTAGTACCTTTGCTTAAAGCCTCTCTTACTGTCCATCGTACGTGCACGTACGTCCTGGTTACAGATAAAAAACCGCTGATTTGCAAGGGACACTTCAGGTACACTTGCGATTTTATGACAAAATATCAAGGTTGCACAGGCCCTGCAATGATAATTGTCATGCACATTTTCTTTGCGTGCACATAGGATGTCTACAAACGCATCCATGCCTCAAGGGTAACTTACGAGAGACTTAGGCACGTGCATTCTCCTTGCAAGTGTTGTAGGTTCTTTCCATTTACTGACATTGTTTAGACATACTGTAAGATACACTCACATGTACCTTGCATGTATATAAACCCACTGTACGACCTGTAGCTAGTCGCAATCTGTTCTTTGATCTTCAAGTTGTGACACTGTTGTTGGGAGAATGCACCCTGTTTGCACTGCAATCCTCTACTACCCCACTACCAGGCTACGTTCTTATTTTTCAACAATATTTGCAGCACACTTACGTGTCTATATACGTACGATGGGATGTAAGAGAGGCTTAAGTTATATTGTGATGTGCTGTTGAAAGGGTGGAAGAAACCAATACATACAGTTGGTCAAGGTTCTGTGTTGTAAACTGCCGACCAACATCAAGCAACTACCTGCTTTCTAACTTGAGGCCAGGCAGAGATTCAAACTCTGGTCTGCATAATGGTTATTTGACTTGAGTGTACCCATTTTAATAATGTAGTGACATCTAACCTCAGACAAGGGGGTTAATGTTATTGGTGACATGTGTTTGTTTATTAATTTGCTAAATTTGTGCAAAGTATATTACTCATTCTGTTTGCTTGTTTGTAAGTTTGTTTGTTGGATTTAAGGCGCATCAGAACTGTTACAAGGAAGAACTCATTCAAATTTGGGCACGATCAAATCAACATCCTAGATTCTGGAATAGATTGAGTAAATATACTTTGCAAAACATTTTGCAAAGTCTGCTCTTAGCTGGTCTCTGAGTGCTCTTGCCTCTATGTTTGTTTGAAAAATAACTTGGAAATTTGTGAATGGATATTGATAAAATTTTTAGAGACAGATGATTACATTTTGGTGGTGATCTGGATCAAAGTCTGGATTCAGAAATTTCTTAAAGCATTTTTCATCATTGCGATCATAAGCCATTATACAAGTATTGGGTGTCGAAGGAGGTCTGCTTTCTGCAAGTGATTTGCTTATATCTTTAATCTCAGAATTATGTAAGAACTATGTAAAGCTACACTCCGTTCTTGTGTCCTACATGTAATATCATTATTTGTGTGCCCTATTAATTGTCAATGAAGACATTTTTCGGAATGAAGGCATTTGTCCATGATTTGTGAAAGCCCCTTAGCTTATGTAAGATCATGAATCAGCCATTTAATTATGACGCAGTTACTTCTGCAGGCTTAATCCGAGTTTCAGTGAGTAAAAATATGAGTGAGTTTTTATGAATCAGAGTAAATGATAGTAATTTTTTCATAGAAATAATCATTTTTATGGTTTTTATGAGTAACAGCCATTGGCAGACGAAAAATAAGAAAATTAAATTACACTTTTGCATGTCAAAGCAATAAATATCTTGAGCATGAAATGTAGTACTACATCATTTTATTTCGGACAGACAGTCATCTTAATGTCCCACACTCAGGGGCCATGGTGGCAGAGTGGTAACACTCTCACCTCCCACCTCTGAGGCTGGGGTTTGGTTCCCAGCACGGCCTCAAGTGGGAAAGCTGGTAGTTGCTTGCTGTTGGTTGGCAGTTTACAGTACAGAACCCTGACGAACTTTATGTACTGGTTTCCTCTGCCCTTCCAATTACCCATCATGATATGACCTGTACAGTGTTGAAAGTGACGTAAAACCCCAAATAAATAAATAAATGTCCCATACTCAAGGAACAAAAAAGTTCAGGCTGCACCAGTTTATTATATATTTGTAAAATACATAAAATTGTATAAAATACAAGTAAGACTAATAAATGTGCATATGCAAGTCGTTACAGGTTAGACATGTTAGACATTTACATGCTACGTGATTGTTATCACATTAGTCCTACAAATACTAAGTTACAATTTTAAAAAGTTACATTGATTAATTGTAAATAATGTTAACTTAGGATTTATTGCCCAGTGAGACTGTTACTTAATTCATTGATTTATTGTAAAGCTTCAACTAAATGGCACACCTAAACTAAGTAAAGGTCGTCTGAAATGTTGATAAAATTGAAGAAATTACAATTAATGTCTGAAAGGAGTCAGTCAACAAATTACATATTGGAATAGAATTTGAGATAATGTGACCTCAGCCCACCATGTGTATGAAGTATAAAACTACATCAATTTATGAGAGAAGGTTTGATTGTTTTTAATTTCAGTAGCCCAGTGATTATCCAATTTCGATATATTGATCTATGTTTATATTCCATTCACTACATGACTCAAAAAAGTATTTTAACCAATGCCAAATGGAAAAGTATAGCCCAAGAACTCTGGTAACTGAAAATATTCCCCTACTTGAAAGACAAAATCTCAGAGATGGCCATTTATCAATGTCTCTGTTGTTCTTTAGCCTGCCACGGGGGATAGGATCTAATGACAGACGATAGCAATTTTAAGTATGGATTGGAGCCATTATATATCTGCCTGTACCTGGGATCCACCTCTAACCATCTCTAATCTTAGACTGGGGTGTTATGCACAAGGTCAACCAGAGAGATGGGTAAATCCCAACAGGATATCAGGCACAGTTTGGCTTTGAATTTTTCAATTTCATTTTTGCACAGGGAAAACAAGAGTTTGAATGGATTGTCGTTCCTTGTGATTGAATTCATTTTGTCAAAGATACAGATCTTTGAATATGATGAATGTGACAGTTGTAGATGATAAATTGACTTGTATTTAAATTATGATATCACATGACCAACTTATTTATAGAATCTCCGAGTAGCCAAAATTTATCTTATGTCAAGTCAATATATAATATTGAGTTGGTAAGTCGTATATCTATTTATTAATAATAGTTGATATTTGAGTTAGTAAATCGCATATCTCGTTTACAAAGTTGAATGGACAATTATATGCATTAGCCCAAATTAAATTTATACCACTGTGAATCTAGAGATTATTGTATATACTTATTATGATATACTAAGTCGTATATATGTTATAGTGAATGATGGATACGGCCAGGTAGGGGCCTATCAGGTCAGTTTACACTCACCTTAAACCATGCTTTAGTATTTTCTATTTAGTTAGCAACACCAATTAAGGACACACTTGAATAGATTTCCGTGGCATTGGGGGTTTTCATTTTAAACTAAAGATTGATGAATAAACATCTATGAAAACATTGGATTTTAAAATCGTTTTAGGAAGTGTTACAATTGTGAAGATTGTGATATGCCTTCTACAAGAAGAAAATCGCCCCCATCTACAGGAAAGAAGAAGTCTTTGTCTTCAACATCAGTACCAAATGTTATGGAACAAAGGAAAAATAAGGCAGGGAAGACCTCAGCAGATTTGGATGGATCTTATTTACAAATCGGATCCGACTAGGTGACAGTTAGTGCCAGTAACAAAAAAATCCTCGCAATAAGCTAATCTAATCTGATCTACTGCTTTGCAAGTGCAATATCTTCCCCACAAAGGGGAACTCAGTGCACTAATTAAACAAAATCAGTATCATATGAAGAGTCGAGGAGGGTTCAAGTCAATATATATTATTGAGTTCAAGAGTGGATGTCTCTCAGTAAATTGAAGCTCAACCCTGAAAAAACTGAGTTTATTGTCTTTGGTTCCAAGGCTCAACGTCAGAAGATTTCCTCTCACTTTCCTGTTAGCATTCTTGGTAGCCTTCTTCATCCGGTTGATTCTGTCAGAAATCTAGGTGTGTGGTTTGATGCAGATTTTTCATTCTCTGAGCATATCAAGAGGACTTGCAAAGCATGCTTCCTTCAGATGCGTGACCTCCTTAAAATTAGAAAGTATCTCACTTCTGAAGTGGCAGTCCTTGCTGCAAATGCCTTGGTTAGTAGTCGTCTGGACTATTGTAACTCTCTGTTCAGAGGTTTGTCCGGTTTCAATCAGCACAAATTGCAAAGTATTCAGAACACCCTTGCTCCTATTGTTACAAATCATAGAAAGTATGCTCATGTTACACCCATTCTACAGAAACTCCACTGGTTGCCTGTTAAGTATCGTTGTATTTTCAAAACCGCAACACTTGTGTATAAATTTTTGCATAGTGGTTCTCCTTCTTACTTCGAACCGTTCTTGTCTTTTAGTAGTTGTCCCTATAGTACTAGGCATAGTCACCCAGATCGTCAATACCTTACAGTTCCTCCTTTCCATTCATCAGTCTTTAAGTCAGCCAAACATTTTGACCATAGTTTTGCCTTTGATGCTCCTAAGATCTGGAATGACCTCCCTCAAGATGTTCGCAGTGCAACATCAGTTGCCTCCTTCAGAAAGAAGCTTAAAACTTACCTGTTTGCAAAAGCCTACCCACCATAGCCTCTCCCGTCACATCTGTGTCTCCTTGGTATGACCTGGCTATGTCCCTTGATTAACCCTAACTGCCTTGCTTTATGTTTAGATGCGCCTTAGAGTCCATCAGTGATGGAGATTAAGCGCTATAAAAGTCCACATTAGATTAGATTAGAGTAATCCAGGATTGTGGGTGTGACCAGGAGGGAAGAAAACTAAGTTGGGAAACTAGAGCTGAAGAGGTAGGTTTTGAGATGCTTCCTAAAAGATGCAACAGAGGGACTGTTTCTTTAATGAAAGGGGAAAGAGTTCCAAAAGACTGAAGCATAGTGACTGAAGGAATTAGAAAAGCGTTTGATTGATTTATAAACTTTACAGTCGAAAGTGGGAGTTTGAGAGAACTTGAGTTTGGGAGTACTTCACCTTGTATTTCTGGATGTGGTGTAGGGGTGGGGTGTAGCTCATGCTACTGCAGCTCCAGATACAAGCCAGGTCATTTTAACTTTGTTAAACTACCTTGAAAGTCGCCATCCAGGACTTGTCTAGATGTATGGAACGCATAGAAAGACAAGTCATGCGAATTCCACACCTATGGCATCACCTAGACATAGGGGCACTGTTAATTTCACCCTACCACCTGGGACCTCTAAGCAAATGGCCAAAGCGAGAGCGAATATACTTCCTGCACATACCACGGCAAGAGGGGGAACTACTGACACACAGAATCGCCCTGTTCCGTCACAGACTGGCTGGAGTCGTGGCTTGTTGTCTAACGTTGTTAGCCAACCTCAGGACGCTATGGAAATCAGCAGGGCAGCCATTGTACCTTCTGTGAACACGGTTAGAAACATACCTAGTATATCATCAGCTGCCTCAAGGTTGTTGGCACAGTATGAAAACCAAACTCGTCAGGAAGTGATTCCAGGTAAGGACCCACACAGACGCAAGTCAGGTCACTATAATGTTACAGAAACTACCAATATAAAGTTATAACTCAAGTGGCCCAATGAAGGGTACGTAGCAACTTCTCAGAACCTGATGCCAGCATAAGATGACCTTTTGATAGCTCAGTGGGCCAGTGGCCAATTCAATAATGTTCCACAGATCCAGGACCACACAGTGATGAGACAAGTACTCTCACTCAGGTAGCTGTGTCATTAGAGAGGTTGCAAAAAGCGTTTTATTGAAAACATAGTACAGAAACAGAACATAAATTAAAACAAGACGTTGTGAAATGACGTTGAACACAAAAATCACTGACTTGTAACGTAGCGGAAAACAGATATGGGCTGCATCTATGACCTAAGTGCAAGAGGGCCGTCTGTCTTGGGCAAATGAGACCCAGTGATCCCTAGATAGGATTGGGGCCCCCCAAATTGCAATCCTGAATGGCCAGAACGTGAGCAACCAGCAGAAAGTAAGAATCTGCAAGTACTACAATGAAGGGACTTGTATGCAATATTTTAATTATGGGAGTTATATAAACATATCTGCTCAGCATGCTTCAAGAATGGACGTTCTTTACCGCATCCTGAGATCAAATGCACCCGGAACGTCAGTAAACAGCCAACTAACTCTACCAGGTAGGATGAAGGTCAGCCACTTAGTACTACATCATAGATTAAACATGGGATTTGGGAAGAGATTTCGCGAAATTCCCTAAAAACACTCGGGGAATTCACGAATTACATATACAAGGTACTAAGTGGCATATATAAGTTGTTACCTCAAATAAACAGCCTGGAAAAGCCCTCATAAAACTTAGTATCTCTTATATATGACTTACCATGTCATATATCGTCAAACATTTTCTGGAATGCACTTCCTGATCATGATTCCTGCATCACCCTCTATTGACACTTCCAGAAATAGGTTTAAATCCTACCTCCATACCAAGGCATACCAACCTTTGCCTTAATACATCCTTCTCACCAAGATGTTCTCTTTGGTGCTTAACGTCCTTCTGTAACTTGATACTGATATTGGTTTGGTATTTATTTATTTGGGGTTTTACATCACTTTCAACACTGTACAGGTCATATCACGACAGGTAGTTGGAAGGGCAGAGGAAACCAGTACATACAGTTCGTCAGGGTTCTGTACTGTAAACTGTCGACCAACGGCAAGCAACTACCAGCTTTCCCACTTGATGTCCCGGCCTCAGAGGTGGGAGGATATTGGTTTGGTAATACTGCACCCAAGAGTCCCCCTGTTAATGGAGATTAGGCATTATAAAAGTCAAATGAGACATCTTTTACCAGTTCATAAGATATTGTCAGTATAATCTTGCTTTGTTGAGGTTTTATATCAGGACAGTGGAAGAATGTCGAAGAACATAGTAAAAGTCTGGAATTCTTCTCCTCCTCTTTTTTTGAATATTGGTGTGAATTTAAATTGACTGCATTCTCCGTTATTCTCCAAAACAATCATAGTGCCCTGTTTAGTGTGTGACCTGGACCAAGTTTCAAAAGGGGTCTCAGACTTATCCTGGATTTAGGCTAAGTCAGGGACATAAATCTGAGCCTTTTTTCTTTGCTAAATCCTGGATTTGAATCGATTTCTTAAAGGGTGACTTAGCTAAGTCCAAGCTTCTCATATAACCACAGTGGTTTTCTTTGTCATGTGACCCTTTATGTCTGGTCAATTTATTTTAGAGGTGACATATATTCTTTGTTTTACTCATTTTATCTTTGAGATAAAAGCCTGATAAACCACATAAATATGTTCAAAGACAAATTTAGGGAGATGTTCTCTATATTTATTCTTTCTATTCAAGCATTTCAAATTTGAAGTGACAAAAAAACTATATAGTTTTAAAAAGTTAAGCCCACTCCTGGGTAGACTTAGCCAAATGCTAGATTTAGCAACTTGGCTAGATTTAGCAACTTTGTGAAACCCTCTAAGTCTAAGACCACAGACTTAGCCTCATTTTAAGACAAAAGTCTTAACTTTAAGTCTACGTCTGGGTTCAGTCCTTTTGTGAAACCGACCCCTAGGAATTACTGAGTAAGGGTGTGAAATTATTGTTCCAGCTAAAAGGGGCCACGGTGGCAGAGTGGTAACACTCTCGCCTCCCACCTCTGAGGCCGGGGTTCGATCCCCGTCATGGCCTCAAGATGGGAAAGCTGGTAGTTGCTTGCCGTTGGTCGGCAGTTTACAGTACAGAACCCTAGCGAACTCTATGTACTGGTTTCCTCTGCCCTTCTAACTACCCGTCGTGATATGACCTGTACAGTGTTGAAAGCGACGTAAAACCCCAAATAAATAAATAAATTGTCCCAGCTAAAAACTATAATTACATTTAACCACTGATACTTTACTTTGCCCACTTCAGAAATATTCTTTCATTGATGTTTCACATATATATCAAGTCCACCTTTTTATTATATACACTGGGGTTAAGCCTATATTTCATTTAACAGACTGCAGCTCCCAACTGTAGCAATATGCAGACTATTAAACCTAGCTGATTGCACATTAACTTCTGGCAAACCTAGTGCTAACACTCTAATGGGTTTTCTTGATAAAAATGTCAAAACTGATTTTAGGCTTCATTTATTTATTGGCAGCTTTTTGTGGCGAGAAAGTCACAGCATTAAGTCAAATCTATTTGAATAATGAATCGAGGGTTATAGCTTGACTCGCACTATTGATGGAAAGTAAATCTATTGCAATTCTTTATTTCTATCCTTTTATGTAGAATTATATTTGTCCAAGTTATGAAGAGAGTGACAAGATATTAAAGATAATTTTGTTTTGTGAATATAATGATTTTGTAGATTATCAAAACCTACTGAAAAAGTGACAAAATTAAGTATTTGTCAAGGGAATGCAATCATGAATATTAAAAAAAAGTGAAATAATATTGTCTGGCTCAATAAGTGTCACAAAAATTGAGAAAATGATTAATTCAGATTCTACTGAAAGAGGAACCCAGGTATAAAACTTGTAAGGTATACTTTCTATAAGTGATCCCACTTTACAAGATGATGCATTTATTGTTTACATAATTTTGTGCCAAGCTGAAAGATATGCCAATTAACAAAAACCATGCACTATGGAGCGAAACACCAATATTTTACCAATGTTAAACTGCATCAATCAGTTGTCACTGAGACATAAGAATACATTAAAATGTTTACTTATTACTTTAAAAAGTAATCCATGGGTTGGCAGGAGACTATATCTCTGATCTGATACAAAAAACAGCTGGGTAATTGTAACACAAAAAGGGGACTTTCACCCAAAAAGTGAAAAGCAGCACTAAATGTCTTGATAGATCATTTTCTATTGTGG
This sequence comes from Sabellastarte sp. h YS-2021, assembly GCA_964017235.1. Lineage (NCBI taxonomy): Eukaryota > Metazoa > Annelida > Polychaeta > Sabellida > Sabellidae > Sabellastarte > Sabellastarte sp. h YS-2021. The sequence goes on along the minus strand of OZ024935.1, from coordinate 78,722,446 downwards.
ATCAAAAGTGTGTTATAAGCCAGTTCCATCTCTGAGATGGCTTTTTGCCCATCCTGGACTTTCTGGAGGCCTACCTAAATGATCCAGGAGCATTCTGGATAATATTCTTGGTAGTTTTGGTCCATTCTGGCAAAGGACCCAAACATGATGTGTGACACTTTATTTCCGGGAGCAGTCCAAGAGCATAGAGAGATTTGTGGGTTATAATAAACGAAATGACTTTCTCCAGAAAGTGTACGAAGAGAAAGGTGGTTATATGGTTGTGTTTTAAACTACATCTTCACCTAACTTAAGTGGGTGGTTATTCACTATGTATAAGAAGCCATAATAACATTGCAAAATCTTTCTCAGAATTACAAAATAGTGCTGCATGTATGAATGTGTGCATTGAAAAAATATCCTTGGCGACTATGAGCACATTAATGTCCACATTTATATAACAACACAGAAGCAAGAAAAAGAATTGTACATACTGGAAAAAAATAATACCGATCTCAGACAACTTAATGAACCTTGCAATCTGAAGTGTTAACTTTTTGAAAACAGAAACCGGATCACACTTTAAAGGCCTGGAAAACTGGATAAAAATTGGAGGGGGAAAAAAAATTATATTTATGACGAGTGTGGGTAATGGAATGAAATTACACCATAAAATTTATTACCAGAGTGAACTGTTCTATAGATAATAAAGGTAGTGTATTTCTTTTTTCCTGTTATACAAGTATCATGAAAAAAAAAATGAAAAAGTGTGTGATATTTTATTGCAGACCACACCATGAATTTGATCTGAATACCAGGACATACATACCCGGAAATTGAGTTTTTGTAAACCTTGGCGAGAGCATAGATAATTAGTGTCATAAATGTGTAAATAAATGCCATTCATTACATAAGCTCTAACAATGTTATGTACATGTTTAGAAAGGCATTTTTGCAAAACTTCTACTCGCTTTGTTGCATTAAAAGCCGTGCAGAAATGTCAGGAAAAAAATGTTAAAAGTTTTAAAAGTTTAAGTTTTTATATTGACTGGTGCCTGTAACTATGGATACATTTCACAATTATTTTGTGTCATTCCTTATGTAAACATGGATTCATATTACTTGTATATTGAAACAAATGGGTGGACAATAAAAGTGGGACATATTTTGCATATTTTAAAACATTTTGCTCAAGAGAATAAAATATTCAGTGCTTAGCCTTCAGTCTGATATTGTATTGATTTGTCTTATCCTATGCTATAGTTTCAAAATATGCATCAATTGGGTAATTTTCCTCTTATTTTGAATTAGGGTTTTATGATGTTAAGGGCTACAAAGAGCCGCAGTGACCTCTCATGTTTGTGGTTCTGGGTTTGGGTCCAGTTTGACGACTAGGCCTCTTTAAGGGGTCTGGTGTGGCAGTTTGCATCTACCTTAATATTGAATTTAGATTGGGAAATTGAAGTCAAATTTTTGACAGCCAATAAGAGTTTGATTACCTAACAGATGAATTCAGACAGGCCATATTGGATTTGAAACTCAAACAGTACGGATATGGATTTTTTTTAAAAAACCACCTACCCAGAACTAGCACAAACCTTTAAACAGAGTGATAGGTTGGTCTCTACCATTCAATGGAGACCTAGTGACTGTTGCGGCCAACTGGGGTCATGAACATTTTTAGTTTTCTTAGACCCTGACCCCTTCCTGCCATGTCCCAGCGGAAGTGAAATTCTTGACCTTGATTACCATCCCTGACCCCATGACCTCAGGCAGACTGCTTGACAACATGTCAGAAAACACCATGACAATAGGATTGAGTTTGGGTTTCAGTTTTTAACCTTGATCAATTAGTATACATTGCATTCCTACATCCACTCAACTAACCAATGTGATATAACCCATACATTGTATTGAAGAGACGTTAAACCAAACTTATCTAGCCAATTAATCAATAAATCAGTTTATCAATCAATCCATCCAAGCTTTTAATTTTGAATGTTAATATTAAACTAGTCCTGAATCATTTTAGGGAGATAAAATATGGAGCTGATATAGGTGCCCTGATTTGGAATGATACGAATTTCTATTGAGGCAATGTCTGGAATCACTGGTGTCTATAATTTTATTTGCTATTCTGTATTTCTATTATTTTATGGGTTATTCTGTGGGTCAACAGAAATTACCATCTTAATAAGTTTTCATATTTTGAGCAGTCCAGCTTAACACACAGAAAGACTGATAAAACACAATCTAATAAAACTACACTACTAACCTTAAATATTTCTTAGAATTATGCCATTTACTGATTCACTTGTTCTTAACCAAGAGCTCTTAAAACTTATTGTGGCCATTGAAAAAATCACAATATATTCACCTTATAAGTAAAAACAATGTTTACTTTTCCATATTGGTGTGCCCATACAGTTATCAATTTGGAAAAGTAATATAAACATATTAGTCCCTCCTAAACAAGGAGGCCAAAGAGTTGTCAATTTGTGTTATTTTTGCCACTATGGTTACTTCATATTTGTGCAAAACCGTCAGGGTGCTTATCAGAAGACGGCCTCACTGGTTTATAAGTTTCTTCATAGGGGTTATCCTCCGATAAAGAGTTCATGGAGTTTTTCCATCTGTACATAAATTAAGGAAGCCCTTTGGTCATACCACTTGGTCTGCCTCTGCAGAGATTAGGCACAGTAAAATTCTATAATAAGATAGAATTGGAACGATATAGAATGCTATGTTAATGCAGTCATAATATACAATAATGTGTAATAGTTGAATAGTGTTAAGATGTAGATGTTCTCAGAATGGATCCATCCCAGAAGCACAACAGACAAAAAAAAACTATGGAACCAAACTTTCCGAATATAGCTGTTCAATTACAGAATCAGTAAACTTGAATCTAATGGAGTCAAAAACACAGCAGCACACAGAAGAACTACACGTACATGCAGACATACAGTGATACTCCCCAGGAAATCCATCAATTTTCATTAGCAATCCACTGTAAGGAATTCCTTGGACATTTGCCATTGCCAGCAGAGATGTCCTACTATGTTGTAGGCTGGACCTCAAACTGTGACTATAACCAAACAACATATATATGTGCACTGGGTTTAATAAACTTCTAATAATAATTCTGGGTCAAGGTACAAAGAGTCAAAAAACTATCCACAGCGCAAGAAAAGTTCTGTTGGCCCTAGTGATAATTAAACTTACAACAAATTACTCCATAACTCTGGTCCAGTTTATAAGGATTACATTAATCGATAGAAATACATAGAAGTACAAAGAAATTAACAAAATAAATAAGTTGTATTAAATTGAGATACACAGTTATTGTGTAATGCAAGTCACAACTTAGATTGGTTAAAACGTGGCTTTCTTTTATGCGAAGGTGGTCTGTTAACTAATTTTATAAGGCCTCAAAACTTTCAATTCAATGGATCTATTAATGAAAATGAATAGTACATAATATAACTAAGGATAAGACATATCAAACCCCATTACTCCGTTAATTTTCTCTTCGTTTTTAAACCGAGTGTATATTTATGTCAACTCTAACATTATATACTTTATCATGTTTAAAATAACTGTAACAAATAGCAGGTATTGAAAGGGAAATTTGTGACCCCATTGAGACTGATTGGCAATTTGTACTTCGAAAATAAATGTTATAGTGCATGTCACTCCAACAAATAAAAAAAAAACACCAAACAAGAAAAATATACACATATACATATTTCATAAAAAATAAATGAAAGATAAAAAAGGCATATATTTGATAGATGGCTTAATTCCTTAAAAATTGGGAAAATATTGTTTGTTATATCTGTATAGTTTTATATAAAATAGGTACCTAAATAGGTAGATGTATAATCTCCAAAAAAAACTTAGTTTTCTGTTTGTCAGATAAAACCTTATTGAGGCTGTAAAGGGTCAAAAGGTTAAGGGTGTATGTCCAGACCAAATGGCTGAGTGTATGAGGCTCTAACAGTGAGCATTTCACTAGTTGATATGAGCAGCATGGCTGCTGTGGGTGAGTGCATTAACCTTTTGATCCTCCCCACTCAAAGGCAGAGATTGCTTCATTTTGTTCTCGCTTTCTTGTACATGCTGTAGTATGTTATACACTTTGAATTGAGTCTTTGTTGTGTATATTTACTGGGGGCCATAGTGGCGCAGTGGTAACACACTCACCTCCCACCTCCGAAGTTAGCGGTTTAAGCCCAGGACTTTCTATTGGAAAATTGGTAGTTGCTTACCGATGGTCGGCAATTTACAGTACAGAACCTTGACCAACTGTACGTACTGGTTTCCTCCGCCCACAAAATCTACCTGTTGTGATATGACCTGTACAGTGTTGAAAGTGACGTAAAACTATAAATAAATAGTTAAATATTTACCAACATAAAGTAGCATAATGTTACTTTTTAACCACAGCCACTGGGGCCAAGTGGATAACTCACTCGCCTTGGAACTGAGGAGCCCCGGGTTTGATCCCGGGTACTGGCAGAAACATAGTGTGTGGGTTGGCCACTTAAAATGATGGTTCTCTGCTATCAATTTCATTCCCAGTGCCAGACTAAAGAGTATGAGGTACATTGATAAGAAATCATCCCCTAGACTGTATTCAATTGTATGTAAAGCGACAGTTTCTAGAGCTTGGGCTGTGTCTGTGCAGTCAGGGTGGGTCATGTAGCACTTTGAGTCCTGTTGCTGCTCTGAGTATTTAAATAATTTAATACACTTTTTCCAAAAAAAAATTTAAACTGTATTTCAAAGTATTGCAACCATTCTTTTTAAACTTTTTTTCTGTTACAGGATGTCATCTTTTACTGTAAGTCTAGTTACACATACGTATATGTGGCTTATGACTTCTGATGTCATCAGCCACAAACATATGTACATACACTAAAGGTTAATTTTAATGAGGAGATTAATTCAGATTCCAAGCTCCCATTATTCAAGTAAACATTAAAAACGTTTTTAAATGGTTAACGTTTTTGAAACCTATTTACACCCTATGTTATGGTTTGCTAAACATTTCGAAGTGTACGTTCACACTGTTACGTTTTTTTTAAAAAAAAAAAAACGTTTTATAAATGTTCTCTATGCAACCGTTTTTGCTAAAAACATTTAGTAAAATTACTCAAGGAACTACATTTGACTAGAAACGTTTTTAAACATTTATAAAATGGCTGAAGAAATAAAGATTATGCTGGAAAAGTTTTCCAAACATTCATCATGAAAAGTTTGATAAACAGTATACATAAAACGTTTTAAACAACATTTGTTTGTCTTTTAAAATGTTTGTCTTTTAAAATGTTTTACAAATGGTTAATAGTAAATGGTTTTCATACCCACAATTTTAAAACCTGTTTGAAATGTTTTCTATCAAATGTTTTGTTCACAATCGTTTTTAAACCCATATTTCATATTTTCAGAATGCTTATTAAACCTTCACCTTCAAACATTTGCAAACAAAGATTATTATTATTATTATTATAAAATGGTGGATAATAGAAATAAAACATCCCTCATCATGATATATATGAAAATATTAGATAGGATTGTGATATATTGTTGTTGTATGGAGAAGATTTCCCTATTTCATGTCATATATTTTTGTTCCATGTTTTTGTGGTTAGAGTATTTTGCCCATTAAAAATTGTAAGGGTTTCATCCCGGATGAAATGTAGACATCTCTTCAAAACCCAGTTTTTAACTGAGGCTGCTGTGTTATAACACAGGTCATAATTAATTTGTTTTAAGTAAATTTCTTTCACAGGAAATTGAATTTCTCAAAGATAACAGAAGCTCTTTGATATGCTCATTCTAGGTGAGTCACTGTTATTTGCTTCACTCAGCTCAAAATGCTTTGACAAAAATATGAATCTATTTAGACTTGAATGGTCTGTTTGTTGTTAACTGGCAATGTCTCAGTCATACTACGTTTATACAGTCATTTTGTATAATGCCTCATTCCTTCATATACAGCCACACTTCTGTCAGTAAAGGTTGCAAACTGTGACATTTCCTGCTTTCTGTCACAGCCCAAACGAGGGTTTAAACATCTAAAATTTCTGCATTCTGTAGACTGTATAAGCTTTTGTAAGGTAATAATTAAATGACAATGTTCTGTGTTAGTCTCACAAGCTAGAAACGAGAACAAAATATTTAACTTATCTTGGCTTATGTCTGGCGCAATGCATTTCATTTGTTTATAGTATCTATTAGGCTTAATAAGTGGGATTCATATTATTGGGATATGAATCACGTCTGTTGTTGAGAACCTATAGTGGCTGCCTGTTAAAGAACACTGCATCTCCTATACTCTCTGTCTCTCTGGTGTGCAAGTACATTGACACTGGTCCCCTAACGTGTTCGAACATTACACATGTATCGTGTGTCTACACCAGATGCCGCAAATCTGATATGAAGTACATAAGTTTTCCTGTCTTCGGAACACAAATCCAAAAATTACTTCAGCAACAGCTTTGTGCATGAATCTCGAAATTGCTCTCACAAGGTATCTGAAGAGCAGTTTTGTTGACATCCTTCAGGAGAAAATTCAAGACCTATCTCTTCAGTAAAGGTTACCCTCTATATCACACCTGTCTGCCCGATGTCTCTGGTGTTGGCCTGGCTTGTCTTTTCATTGCAGCCCCAGTACCTTAGAGTCTGTCATATGTTGGAGATTAACCAAGTATTAAGTATCTGCCACTAAAACTTTGTGAGTAACACACTCACCTGAGAGGAGGTGGTGACAGGTACAGATAGATACATAGTGGCTAAAATGACCACCTAAAATGGTGGTCCTCTGTCATTGGGTCCTATCCCCAGTGGCAGGCTAAAGAACCTCAGGGTGGTCATCAAATGGTCATTCTTGAGCATATGTCTTTCAGTTATAGGAATGAATGTTAGTCACTTGAGAACTTGGGTCATACTTGGCCAGTCGGGATTGATTGAATATGGCGTTGAGTCCTGTAGTACAAGGAGATACTGCAGTGATAATAAATCTACAATACAATGTAAATGTACAATTCATTTTATACATGCAAGACACAATCGGTGTGATATGTGATAGTCAAGTAAATAAACATGAATAATGTTTACAGTACTTATGGGCCTCCAAAGGTTTTGGAAAATACTCATACACAAGCGCAAGAAATGTAGGTAATAAAATATCTTATTTTCATATTAACCTTTATGTAACCCCTAATGAAGCAGACTTTTGAAGTTGATAGTAATTTGCTTTGTTTACATTCTTCATGTAATGTTATTACAAGCCTACATTTCTATCGGGTGGCAATACGTCTTGGAAGCAATATCTATTGCATGTGTAGGATATGCTAAATTACGGAACTGGTGCCAGTTTACAACTCGATGGAACATTATTTTACAGCATTTTTACATTCCAGACAGTGGAATGACGGATCTTATCTACTGTTTATGACAGTGTATCAAGGGAACTATTTGACTTATATGTCAGATTATGATCAGAGAGATCATATACCACTGCTTTCTGTGTTATGTCATGCCGTGCAGCACAAAATAGGGCTAACAAATGTCTTTCTTGTCTTTTTTTTATCTTCTTTTGTTCGGGTTTATTTTGTATTGACATAATGTTGTTATTTTGAACACAAAATACAGTTCTTTCGAAAAGGAACTACAATAGTGAATAATAATAATAATATTGAAAGGTCAGCCTAGGAGGCTTTCCCATATCTCAGAACATGTTCCCAGAACATATCCAGTTAATTGGAATAGGTCTCAGTCCTGACCTTTCCAACTCAAACTTTCCCACTTGGTATCTTCTACTTGTTCACACTCACAGACCTGGCTTACCTACCTAGACCATCCTTTCATTATCACTTGTTTGCAGATTCTTTTGTTAATTAACACCCAGTGTCCCCTCCTCCCTTGTAAATAAGACATTGCATCTACAAAGCAACAGATAATGCACAGATCACCCTTGGACATTAGTTCTAGACTATGGCATAGTATGCTGTGAGATAAAGTACCAGGACACAAGAGCACCCGGACTGCCCATATATACATATATAGTTTATATCACAACCTTATCTCTCTTTTCTAATGCAAAAAAGGCCCCATAATAAGTAAATGGGAAAACCCAGAGGTTTAATTATTTTTTTGCATCCAGGCAATGAACTGCATCACTCTCAAAATTTGACCTCTAAACAGTGGACCATTTGCTTTAGTAATCATTGGAACGGGCTAAATAGGCGTTAATTTATCACATTTGCCAGCTGCGTGTTTTGCCGTCCATTTTTATCCAGTGCAAACCCCCACAGGAAACTACCGGGAATTCTGGGACATACATATTCATGCAACAAAAGAATAAACTAGAATACATGTTGTCATAGCTATATCTCAGAACAGTACTCAGAAGAGTATTAATAGTCCTGTCACAACATTCCTTAGTTTGGTATCTGTACATATTTGTTTACGGCTTGTTGACATAATTCTTATGACCTTGGAAAGAGACCCTTGTATCTTGGTAGCACACGATGAAGAACAAGGTCAGTCAAGACCGAGGTCAAAGGTCAAATTAATTATAGTGTGTATATAACTACAGTGACGGGGTTAAGAGCCTTTACTTTACAGCACACATATATAAAAGATGAACACCGATTTAAGGCATTAACCCCACAATTTCTACTTTAAATATGTATGGACACAATTACTTATTATAAATATAGTAGATGATCGCAATGTTGATATACTCATTAAGTTGATCAGTTGCAACTGGCAGATTTACCGTACATGGCAAACTTGATTAGAAATTGGAAATCAACAAACCCCTTTTCTTGAATATATTCTACAAAAATACCCATGCAATGTGTTCCAAGCTGATATATATTTTATAGTTTCTGAAATAAACACTTAAATATTACCTCAATGCACTAATAAACTATCCAGTTCATTCTAATACCACTAATATGAAATCTGTGTACAAAGTTTTGTTCAATAGATACAACTGATCATCTGGTAACAAATCTTTCATCTTGTTGATCCCAATTAAAGTGGTACTAGGTGATCGACTTAATGATCAATCTTACAAATGATAGTATTTTTTCTACATTTTCAAATCACAGTTTGCACTTATTGTTGACAAAAATCTAGCAGTATTTTGTTAGTTTATTTGTTTTATGAGGTCATATTTTTCAATGTACCTTAGTATTTTGAGACTGATTTGAACTTCATAAATTAAATATTGCCCATTTTTAAGTCTCCCTTACGTGATCGACATTACGACCATCCACTATACGTGTTAGTCTAAGAACTAGTGTAAATACATTTAATTTAAAGGGTCAAGAAAGGCCCCACACAAAACATAGAACCTCACGTTTGCATGGTAAAATAAGATAGCACTGACTGCACAATAACAAATGACCTGTGAAAATGTGTGGTGGAGTACATGAATGCTGCAGGGAGGTGGGCGGGTGAATGTTTCTTCTTCAAAACTGATGTTCAAACTGACAATCAGCGAGTATGAAGGTTCTAACAACAGTTAAATGGTGAAAATTTCTGGTGCTAGTTCATTCACTGCCAGCCCGACACTTTTTGATAAGAATTATATTTTGCCACCCCCCTTGACCTGGAACAAGCTGACCCAATAACCACCCTGAACGTCATCACTTAATGTTCTATATTTCTGCACAGCTGTGAAAGGTCCACAGGAGGCTTTTCAGTATAGATTTTTGGCCAAGTAAGTGTCCAATATCTGACAATAATGGACTATTTACGAGGACACTTAAGAGACTATTAACCTATTTAAATTACACTCCTTACTTCATTTGTAATTTCTTAGATGTTGTTTAACCTCATTACTTTTCATTTTTTATATTTCTAGTATGAAGTTTGGGGGTTTTATGATCATTTTCGTGAAATCAAAGTGAAAGGGTTTCTTTGGAAATGTGAAAAAATTGACTTCTATGTATGGTCATAATCACATAATGGAACAACTGCCCAGAAATAAAAGCTATTGGACACTTTTAACAAAATAAAAATTCTCAAGTCTAACTCAAAATTTTAAACAGTGCTCCCGAATGCAAAATATTTGAAATTGTGCAAGTTGCAATTGTTGTCCAATGCCAACGATGATGTACTACACAAATGCGAGTCTCTGGGATATGTAGCAAACAACAGTATCATTTTTTACTTAGTGCTAACCACTGACAAATACTGCAAACAGAAAAAAGTGAAGGAAATAGAGTGATAGCATTTTAGAACATTTGTGATAGCATTTGTTTCCAAATGTCCTATATTTATATTGACGACTTTAAGCCACCTTTATATTGTGCTATTACAGAATTGCTGTTGATATTACTTCTTGCTTTTCTTTAATTGTTAAGGGATGCCCCCTTTGTGGTGAATTCTAGTTCCTGTTATTTTGGCTTCCCCTTATTTTTTACACATGTTGGTGTAAAGAAAAAATAGTACATATGATGCTTTATGTATCATATAAAAAGTATCTAAAGGTCATTCAGACTGGTCGTTTTATGGAGTCCCTAAAGTGACACAGCAAGGGGCTTTTATATCAATTCAATACTACATGATAGTTGTTCCCTTAGGATACTATCATATACGGTCAAGAGTATTACTTCCCTGACAGGGTTATGTTTTTGGATGAATTTGTTTGTCTGTGTTAACAATACCTCCAAAGCCAATGAACTGATCTCCCGGGAAATCTTCAGTAGGGCATGTGCACGGCCTTGTAAAATGAAGGGGTCACTAAATTCTTGAAAAGAGCCAGATCATACTCTAGATGCACAAAAAAAAACTTTTCAATTCACATTTTCACTGTATTTTCAATGTTTTTGCCTTTGTGTATAACATTAGTATTTATATTTTGATGATCATGCTATTTGGTTAACAGGGTCAAAATTTGAAAAAAACAGCATTTTAGTAAAATTACAACATGGAGGACAAACTATATTTTGGTAAAGCAAAAACTTTAACAGAAAACTCTCACCCTTTGTCCCTTTAAAGGCTCCGTATCTTTTCCTTGAAAGCTTTTTACAGTTTGCATTTTTCATCTATGTTTTTTGCTTGTTCTGTTGACATTTCACCTGGATGGATAAACACACAACTACTGGTTTCTGCGTTGTTTTGTAAGAATAGCCAAATGTCATACAGCTGATGTAACATCAAAAGAACTATTTCATCCAGCAGCCAGATTGATATAAATCAGACACTAGGCACATCAAATGTAACTGCCACTTACTGTGCCAAAATGTAAATGAGGAACTGTTGTTTTTGCAGGAAATTTTGTCTCAGATGACAGATATAATTTTTCTTTAAAAATTGTATCATTACACCTGACATATTAAACAGAAGTTCAATTGGGCATTTGACTCCCTGATACATCCTGAAGAAATTACCATTTCTTAGAACTGTTCTTGGAATTGAATTATGATTTATCACCGATATCCTGCTGATGTCACGACTTCTGTTGAACCCATTTGTCAACCAGGAGACATATTGTAATGACGGAATTCCTCTAAATGGTTGTTTTTATATCAGAAATCCCGAACATTGTACAGTCAAATTAAGGAGGTTCCTGAATGTTTCTTTTTGCAGATAATCTGTTCAAATGCAAATAGGGTGCTGACACTATCGGGTCTAATATGACATCCTTGTCATTTATAGGAATTACCTTACAAAGCTAAGTAGTTATAAAAGGCCCAATACAACAGAGAAATTTTATGCATTAAAATGGAAGCTTACAAAATCATGTCCATCGGTACCAGGAAATGATGTATTTACCCTTCAAAGGTTTTAGGCACTGTATATCTCAAGTCCTTTAATTGGGTCATGTCTGCAGCAGTTTGTAAGTTCATCTTTTCATCTATAAACACAACACAGCATCAGAGAGATAATGATCACAATTATAACCTTCCTTATTGCCTCTTATAATGACAATAGCTTCAAATGGTAAATATGTATTGCTATAGGAATCTTTTGCTCGTATTTGAAGTCATAGATTGATAATCAATAATAACCAATAATCATCAATAATGAGAAATGTAGCCATTTTTTGCCACTGAAAGTAATAGGTTGGCTTTACATAAATAAATAATTCAGAGATTATTCATATTTATTTAACACGTAAAGCTTTAAAAGAAACACCATGGATGGGATATCGTGCTTTGTGACACTCAAGACCTAGGAATGAGATTGTTGGTTCCAATTTCCAAGAGTGACTGGTCAAAAAAACAAGAGGTAGGTGTTGTGGAATTTTATTAACAGGTTAGAAAAATCAGATGTAAAGATCCAATTAAAAGACCATAAGTATTTTATGTAATTGTTACAACGTAACACATGTGGAAAATATTATTTATAAGTGGATAAGATACTGGCTAAAATATTTGTGAAAAGCAGAACAAATTATATTTGCATTATTATTCCAAATTGTTTAGAACATAAAAAAATATCATTTGGGAAGTTTTCCATTTATATACTATGTGAGAAATGGCGACTATTGCAAAGTCAGTTGCAGAGTTATTTCATCAGTGTTATGAGCATTTTTTATGTATCAGAAATAAATTCCCAAAAAATATTAGGCTATACCAAGACATGTATTTCAATCCAACTGTCAGATTATGACATCAAAGGCATCAACTGCGGATGGTGCCTTTGATGGTGAGCATTGCAATAACATTAAGAAGAAAAACTATGTGGATCACAGAGTATCCATTGATTCAAATTTCGAAGAAGAGAGGAAACTGCTATTTCTACACTGCTACAAGTTATTTGAAGTTTTATGTTTATACTACTCACGGGTGAAATCCGGATAAATGTTAAAAACATGGCTGGATTTGAACTTACTTTCTGTTAAATGCTACTTGGTTGGATGTTGGTATATGTAATAGTGACTACTGTTTGAATATGTGGATTTTGAGGATGGTTTAGTAGTGATGTGGTGTATAGTGAAAGGCAAAACTAATACAAAAGATATTAATTTATCTTATCTAGGATCAGAGTTTAAGAGCAAAACAAGGCCTCTGATTGGCTTAAATGCCCACACCAAAGCACATAATATGGACACATAAAGTATGTAATTTCGGTGAATAAGTGGTTACTTCTTTGCACAATCTCTTTGTGGTGTTAAAATTGGATTTTATTACAGAAATTTGTGTTTGTTTTACTTGCCATTTATTTTTCAAGAAAAGTTAGGGATCAGAGCTAAACTAATACACAAATTCTTTCATACAAATAATCCTTTTGGTATCAGTGCCCGAGAATTGCCACAGACTGAATTTGTTATTCACTTCATTTTCGTGTGCCAAATTAAGGAGTATGTCAAATAACACACAAGCAATAATGTAGTTGTTTTACAACCTGTGAATTACGCTTCATGTCGATGTTAATTTCATATTTTCAACTCTGACCCATTTGCCCCTCATACTAATTAATAGAGTTTGTCATATATTGTCTACGAAGTATGTACTTACTTTATCAAGACTTATCAGAATATATGTAATGTTTAAATACAAGATTATTTTATATATTTGGTATTTTTTACAAAGTATTTACCCTAGTTTATCAAGATTGGTCAGTATATGTGAAGTCTATTTTCAATAGAGTTCTAGAGTTTTATGTTCTATATTTCTTGTCGGTGGCATTTCTCCTAGATGGATAGATAAAAAAATAATGGTTTGTGTTTTTTCTTAAGGATATGCAAACGTCAGATATCCCATGTAACATCAGGAGAACTCTTACATCCAGCTGTCAGATTGATATCAGTCCTGTACCAGACACATTAAATGTTACAGCCAAAGCCCTATCAAAACAGTAGGGCACAAAAGAAAACAATTTTCTTTCTATTTTTTAGCAACAGCATTTTTGCAGGAAAGTTTGAATGGAAGACAAATATTATTTCCTGATTTTGTATACTTTTAATTACATTTAACAATGGCTTAAAGTAAAACTAAAGTAACAAATAGATCATGAGACAATTACCACTTAAATTGTATTGTGTATTTATACTCGGCACAATATCGCCACATACTACAGGTCTCAAAGCGCTATATGACACAGACAACTGTACAAGTAAAGTCCATGTCTGAAGTTCCTGACATTCCCTTAATTGAAAGAAAGAGGCTCAAGGATGACAGTTTATCAATGTCCCTGATGTTCTTTTACCTGCCACTGGGTAGAAGACCCAATGACAGAGGACCGCCATTTTAAGTGATCGTACGAGCCATTATGTATCTGCCTGTCTCTGGGTTTGAACCCAAGTCTTCTGTAATCCTAGGCAAGTGTGTTACCCACTAGGCCACAGTGACAAAAATGTTCATTCGATTTAACTGAAGAACTGTTATTCTGATTTGTAGCAGAAGTTCTGTTGATAACTTAGCAATAAGTTCATGTTATTTGTCCAACAAGACACCGGGGAACACACATCCCTCCCTAATACCAATCTCATGTCCTGGGTTGTATACTAGGCCAAACTAGAAATGTGGAAGTTGACAGTTGCTTACTACTGCTCCATGGAAGTTGACAGTTGCTTACCACTGATCCATGGAAGTTGACAATTGCTTACTACTGCTCCATGAAAGTGGACAATTGCTTACTACTGCTCCATGAAAGTTGACAGTTGCTTACTACTGCTCCATGAAAGTTGACAGTTGCTTACTACTACTCCATGGAAGTTGACAGTTGCTTACTACTGCTCCATGAAAGTTGACAGTTGCTTACTACTGCTCCATGGTTTTCAATGCAGAATCTTGATCAACTGTTAGAGACTGATTTCCTCCATCTGTTCACAGGGGGCCACGGTGGTGCAGTGGTAGCACAACCACCTGTGACCTTTGAGGTCTGTGGTTCAAACCCCGGACCCTATGTTGGAAAATTGGTGGTTGCTTACCAATGGTCAGCAGTTTACAGTGCAGAACCTTGAGCAACTGTATGTACTAGTTTCCTCTGCCCATACCCCTTCTCGTCTTGATATGACCTATACTGTGTTGAAAGTAACGCCAAACCCCAAATAAATAAATAAATCCATGACTTTATCAACAATGCATCAGAAGCAATGTCAAAAACCAATGAATACCGAAAAAAAAACAAGATATAAATTGAGCAGACAACATTCCTCTGATTGTTTGATTGTTCAGAAATCAAAAATATTGAATAGTGACAATAGGTACAAGTTCCAAGAAATTAATTTCTGAGTAAGAAATCCTTCAGTGTTTCATACAGGGAGCCCGGTGTAGTGTGTAACATTCTCGCCTCAAACCTCTGAGATCTGTGGTTCAAACCTTGGACCCTATGTGGGAAAGTTGGTAGTTGCTTCTCGATACCCAGCAGTTTACATTGGAGATTCTTGACCAACTAGTATGTACTGGTTTTCTCTGTCCTTAAAGCCATATGTTGTGATATAATCTGTACAATGTGTTGGAAGGGATGTTAAACCCGAATTAATAAAAAATGTAGTGTGTTATGCAAAATTACTTGTTGATATGTTTATATATATCCGGTTCAGTTATGGTTATGCCATTAGCTCAAGTAATAGCTGAGTGTTAAAAGCATGGGCATGTGATTTATTGACATATACACTGAAATAAAGGCTATGGTACACAGTTTTTCAGCTCAACACAACATCAGGAAGACAGTGATCCACATTGTAACCTCACTGAGTATAATGAATAAAATGTAAACCTTCTTGATTGATCCACCTCATCTTTTGTAAGGGCATCTTCATTGAAATTCCAAGTTGCATTTGAAGTCTTTATTTGCCTCAGTGGCGCAGTGGTAACACACTCGCCTCTCACCTCTGAGGTCGGCAGTTCAAACTCTCAACCTTATATGCTAAAGTTGGTAGTTACTTATCGATGGTCTGCAGTTCAAAGTACAGAACCTTGACCAACTGTATGTACTGGTTTCCTCTGCCCACAAAACCATTTGTTGTGATATGACCTGCACAGTGTTGAAAGCGATGTAAACCCCAAATAAATAAATTGGATGTCTTCATTGGCATTAGACACAACTCAGAAAATGTTTGAAATGCCTTGAAAACCTTCATCAAGCCTTCCTGAGCTGCACATATATATACACGCTAGGGAGACAGTAACACTTCATTTGAAAAGTACTTTTACACAGGTTTTGTTTTTTTTATAAGTTGCAATAAAAATCTATGAAGATTAAGTAAAAGAGAAATCTCAAGTTAATAATCAGAGTTTTTATATTCACTGGTGCTTGATATGTTTTACACAACTAACTTTTTGCATTCAGTTAATAATTGTTGACTTATGTTTATTACTACCGAAGCAAAGTGAAGGATAATAAATGTAACATATGCCTCCTTTTGTACATACTTTGTTCATATATATAAATTTTATCACTGGAGAATCTGAACTCTGATTGTATTGATTTGTCATCTTTAAAAGTGTACATTTATCATTTTTGTGAACTGTCAAAGTTCACTCAGAAAGAGAGTGCTTTGGAAAAACAATAGATTCACATATTTTTTACTTTCCTAAAACTTTTCATATGTTCAAAGGGGCCACCGTGGCACAGTGGTAGCACACTCACCTCTGACCTCTGAAGTCTGTGATTCAAACCCCGGACTCCATGTGGGAAAGTTGGTAGATGTTTACCTATGGTCATCAGTATACAGTGTAGAACCTTGACCAACTGTACGTACTGGTTTCTTCTGCCCACAAAACTACTAATTGTGATATGACCTGTAGAGTGTTGAATTTATTTATTTATTTGGGGTTTTATGTCACTTTCAACACTGTACAGGTAATATCACGACAGGGAGTTGGAAGGGTAAAGGAAACCAGTACATACAGTTTGTTCGGGTTCTCTACTGTAGACTGCTGACCAACGGCAAGCAACTACCAGCTTTCCCACTTAAGGCTGTGCCGGGAACCGAACCCCGGCCTCAGAGGTGGGAGCTAGTGAGAGTGTTACCACTCTGCCACCGTGGCCCCTGTACAGTGTTGAAAGTGATGCAAAACCCGTTATAAATAAATAAATAAACCATATGTTCAAATAAAGGCTTTCACCTGAATAAGACCACACGTGAATATATTTTTGTTCAACTATCCTCGTATCACATGTCATTTGCGACCTCCCACTTTCACATAAAAAATTAAAGCTAATCCAAGAAAGGTGATCACATACAAAGCTTGCCAATAAATTACACATGTCAGTCAAAGTGAAGTCTATCCGAACCCCTCAATTATCCGGCTGGATTGTATGTCTCCCATGGGGTTCGGATAATCGAGGTTCTACTGTAGTTATTTCTAGTGTGTTGTTTTGATAAGAAAGACAACACCACAAGACCATCTACATTTTTGGGCCCGAATTTTTGAGAAGAATTAAAACATAACATCCGTTAGTTAGACTTTTACAGGCTGTTGTTTAGCAGAGGGTTTACTTTTGTGGGTATT
Organism: Sabellastarte sp. h YS-2021; assembly: GCA_964017235.1. NCBI lineage: Eukaryota > Metazoa > Annelida > Polychaeta > Sabellida > Sabellidae > Sabellastarte > Sabellastarte sp. h YS-2021. The sequence continues at coordinate 78,705,032 of OZ024935.1, read as the reverse complement.
ACATACAGTTGTCAATGCAGGGAAAGTAAAATTAGAGCACTTTTAAAATTTGAATATACACCTTTAAAAATGCTCCAGTGGGTAATTTTCCCATTTCCTTCTCTCTTCATAGAATTAAAAAGTAAGCCACTTAGATAATTTTCCTTTTCTGCGTGTCATCAGATCTTCATTTTCCTTTTTCAAAAATGTTTTCATAAAGTTCAGCCACAAAGGTAAAACTAGTCATATCTCTAATGTAAAAATGGTGCTTTACAAAGTGAATCAGTAACTGAAGAGTTATTTTATCAAACTCATAGGCATTATTTCTGCATTGGAAAAGGTTTTTTTTTACAATTTTTTAATATATTGCCAAAAACCACTCCACCTAGCTGCCAGATACTGTATCAGTAGAAATATTAGCAGCTAGAAAAAAAATTCATTAATTATTTATTTTTAAGAAATTCAAAGAGTTAATTTTTACTAATGGGATGTACACACAGATTGAAAATTTCACAAAGAAAATTAATTTTCATCCAGCTCCAAGCTCATGAGCCAAAATAGCTAAAATTTATGCCTAGTGAAAATTACAAATTATACAGTAGCTAGACTTTTGGAGCAATGTAACAAAAAGTGTCAGAAGAAATAAAAATCAGCATCTTGGTTTTATCAATTCTGAATTTCACAGAAACGGGGAAACAGGTTCACAGAGATTTCTGCTCTGCTGGAAGATATTGAAAATACTTAGATCAACAACTGTGATTTCAAATGTCTCTAAAGAGTAATATGGTTGAATTCCTAGAAACTACATTACGGATCGCATTTAGGTGATACATAAGTAAGTCTTGGAATAGCAAAAGAAATTTACTGTTGCAAATGGAAGAGACAAAAGGTGTTGGTGCGTTGCAAAAGGTAAAGCTAACTATACAATTATGGGATCTAAAATCTTAAAAGGCAAAACTAATGCTCTGATGTACTGTCAGATGATCAAAGGAAATGATAATCACATAAAATGCATACAACTGTGTTATGCAATATACATTGAGTTTTGATGCAACAAAAATTGGTTTTAGTTTTTTTTATTTATTTTTTCTGCTATATAACTACAGGATACGACAGAAATATGAAAAGGGAAAAGAGACAACAAGGAACCCCACAGCCAATTGTCCTAAGTATCTCAGCACTAATGCTGCTGTGAAAGTACAGGAAATATAACAGTGATGGCAGATGGGTAGAATGCGTTATGTATACCACAAAATTATTAATCTAAAGTAGAACAGTTATGGTGCATGAAGGGGTATTTCCATGTTCAACAAGTGCTCTGGAACACAAAGAGGCAGAAGTAAGTAATAGAACTATTTGATGATAAACTAGTGTCGCATTTTAACAGTAAATGACATTAATCAGCTGCCTTGGACGATCTGCAATGGAATTTTTGTGTACTGGGCGAGTGGGCACTTAGTTATTGTATATTTATTTAGCACAAAATTATTAAATGAAATGATTAAATGATAACAACAAATTTGTAGTAGCTTTGTGCAACTGTGTATATGTTGTTAGAGAGTATATCGATTTATTAGTGAATTTACAAGTTTGGGTGAAAGTTTAAGGTGTTAGGTGTGTTTGCTATTTTTGAGTTATCCATTTTTAATATAGTTTGTAATTTAGATGTATTCTATGTCTACAAAAAGGATTCCAATTTACAGTTATTAATTTCTTTTCTGTGACAGTTAGTGAAAGTTATGAATAACAATACAACACTAAAATAACAAATTTTACAGACGCATCAGCAAAGATATCAGTTAAAATGAATTACATGTGAATAGTGATTTTGTTTTACTTTTCTTGTGATTTTCATTCTATAATTTTCTTTCCGAGTTTATAATTCAACTCTAAATTACTCATTCTGTGTGTCAAATATGAACTCTTGCTCTTTTTTTATTATTTAATTGTTTTGGTGAATTAATAGTTCAACTTCAAATTACTTACACTGTGTGTCGGATTAATATAAATGCTTTCTTGAGATGCAGATTTTAAATTTATTATGTTAATATTAGTAACAAGTATCTTTTTTTTGCTCAAATAAGCTCAAACATTTTATCAACAGATGACAGGTATACAACAGATCATATATTGAATGATATCATAACAGGAAACACACAATGTACTTTACATAGAAAATCTGCACTTTAATTTAAATGTATGAGATGCGTGTTAGCATTCTCTGGTATTTGCTCATTATTTCCATCATTATTTCTTGCATGCTGTTACAACAAGAGTAGTTGTCTAAGGGTTTCCATGTGTCTTTCTTGTGGTCAATACAGTTCTGTGTATGTTTACCAAGTTTCATGCAGCAGAATATTATTTAATAAAGTGAGAAACCAACAGTAAATTTTGTCTGGAAGAAAAAGTAACATGACTTAACAAAATATAAATGCAACCACGGTATGTCTGCCTTCATTTTAGTTTTGGTGTGAAAGATGCTTTTTATCTCACAAAATTAGGAACCAATTAAGAAAATTTAGTCTGAAAGAAATGTTTATGTGTTTTTAAAATGTACATTCTATTTAATATTGCTTCAATGTCACTATTAATACATTATATAAGCTTTATCACAATGGACAGTTTTTAGGGCAGGGAAAACTAATACATACTAGTTGGTCAAGCTTCTGCATTGTAAACTGGAGGGCATCGGTAAGCAACTACCAACCTTCCCATACATGGTCTGGGGTTTGAACTGTAGACTTCAGAGGTGGAAGGCGAATGTGTTACCCACTACGCCACTTAACCCCTTGAACAATACTCAAATTCAACCTGAGTATGTCTACTTTCATTTCAGTGCTGGTATTACAGATACTATTTGTTTTTTTCAGACTGAAATGAGAAACCCAATAGCACCTGCTAATTATATGTTTATTATCTGCTAAAAATGACTTGTTTATTGTGATTTGACTTATCGCCCTACACTTTTTTGTAACAATATGGAGAAGATTAGTGCACAAGAGTTATCATGGCTTGGTGTTACCACTAATATTTATCTCTTACTGGTTATTCTTACCCATGTAACTCGGAAGAAACAAGTTTCTTGTTAATTATTCAACCCATTTTACGAGGGCCAGTCGTTCTATTCTATTCTAAATTTTTATAGTGCTTAATCTTTGCCCAGGCAGACTCTAAGGTGCAACACCAGAAACCAGTTTCATTATCATTCCATAGACATAGCCAGGCCTGAACCACAGAGATGGCTGGGTATATACCCTAAGGCAGAAAGCCTTTTTGAAGATATAAAATTTTAGTTTTTCTTCTGAAACAGACAGAGTTTTGCAGAACAAACATCATCAGGTAAATCATTCCAAACTAGAGTAGAATTATAAGCAAAACCATGGTGTTTTTTATTTATCTACAGATCAATAGAATTAAGGAACCTCACGGAACATTTCTTAACAGCCTACAAAGTTACAAGTCAGCTGGGTCCAGTGATAAATTGCAAGAGTTGAATAGCGGTATTAATTCTAAATGTTCCTCCTAGTTAATGGGTGTCTGCAGTAATTCTGTATCATTATTGAGTATGAATGTGTGCTAGGTTTAATTGATTTTAAGAGACTGGACTCTTTTCTAGAACAATTGCATATAAAATTTATGAAGTAATAAAGTACTGTCCTATTGATGCTGTGACCTAGTATTACATTGAAGCTGAATGAGGTTTATAAAGTTTGATTAACATAATGGCCATGTCTATTGGATTTTCCTGGGTAAGTAGACAATTGTTAATTGAATGCATGAAATCAGAGTAGGTTAAGTTACTTCACAGTTCACCATGGTATTTAAATGTTTTGATATTCCCTTTGTCTAAAATGTTCAGAGTATTTATCTACATTCAATGAATTATTCACACCTGCAGCTGCAGACTCAAATTAAGTACTTAATGATGAAAAGGAAAGTTTTGTTTATTTCTAGAACATTTGTTTGACAAGACTTTTCACATTCTCTGTAGAAAAACCTGATTTGTTGCAAGAACATATCTGGCTAAACAGGGCTGGGTTCAAGTTATTTTGTATCAAGGGCTTGTTTTGTATTATGTGACTTATTTTGTATCGATTTTTAACTTACTTTTATCACTGACTTGTCTTGTAGCAAAACTGTCTTATTTTGTATTACTTGGCCTATTTATTTCACATAAGAAATTGATTTTATGTAACAAAACAGTGTGTAAATATTTTCACCTATTTTCACGGTGATACAAAACAAGTGGATGATACAAACTAAGCGGTTGCTCTATTTATTTATTTGGGGTTTTACATCGCTTTCAACACTGTACAGGTCATATCACGACGGGTAGTTGGAAAGGCAGAGGAAACCAGTACATACAGTTTGTTAGGGTTCTGTACTGTAAACTGCCAACCAACCGCAAGCAACTACCAGCTTTCCCACTTGAGGCTGTGCCGGGAATAGAACCCTTACCACTCTGCCACCATGGCCCCTAAATAAGCGGTTGCATAGACAACTTGTTTGGCATTGTATTGTATAAACTTGAGTTTCTTTATATCAACATTTTGCTTGTTTTGTGCCACTGGCCCTTTTTGTAGAAAAATAACTAATGCAGCCAAAACTATAAAAAGGTGTAATTTGACTGTTTTGGCATCACCTGATCAGAGTGGTTCTGTATAGTTTTAACATGATAGATAGTGTCACTGCATAGTAAAACAAACAGTATCCGGGAACACACAAACCATGCCCCGAGTAGTACTAAAAACAATTCTAGTATTTTATGTATCTAGATACAAATGTAGATCACCTCTGAAGATGAGCAAGCTACTGGTATACTCTACCTTGTTTAAGAATTCAGCCCTGGTTCAAAGAATAGTTTTTGATTTAAGCGATTCAGATTTTGCCCCCACAAAATCACAATGACGATGAATCCAAACAATGTCTGAGGAATCCTGGACCAGGGTTGGCCCCACTTTGTTGTTAAAATATGACCAAACAGTCGTGATTACTGTCCCCTGACCCCTTCTCTTCTAGTGGGCAAGGGTTAAGAAGGGACACTGGTGAAATGAGCAAGTCAAAACATACTGAAGAAATACGTTTTTTTTTTCATTTGTGACACAATAGTTTATTCCACATAAAACGACTGTAATGGGTTTAGCTACAGATCACAATCTATCATCTTAACCATTTTGTTTAGCTACAGATCACAGTCTATCATCTTAACCCCTTTGGGGTACACTGAGGAGACCTAGAGAAGCATTATAAGGATCTTAACAAAATATATTATTTGCCAAATGCAGATGTTTTGCCACATAGGTCTTTATAAATAATTTAGTTGACTTCTTTTTCTATCTTTTTGTTTAGGTCTGTTCGTTCGTTTGCTAAAGGGCAAGAAACTACTTTAAACAGAAACTATTCTATTTCAATTTTATTGCTGTTAGCAGCTATACTTCAAAGTGCCCTCTGGGCCTTTTATAGTTTCAGTAATATAAAACTAAAATAGAAAGAGAAAATAAGAATATAGAGATTAAAAAGATGTAAAATTAGCCACAGTAGGTGAAATTTACACTGGGCGCCCCCTTTAAAACTAAAAAAAATAATCCAAATTGATACCAAATCTATGATTGTATGAAATATTTGTATTTTGATATTTTGTACGCAAAGACCTTTACACCCTTAGTAGGAAAGAAATATTTATTTAAAAATTAACCTTTATGGGACTAAAGAAAATAAATCTGTTGAGAATTCTTGGTCAAATATCTGCATTGCAACCTGACTTGGGCTGAATGTAAGTCCTGTAAGACTTGAGTCCAAAATACAGCCCAGATGGGAGGCATTTTCATCTACCGATATAACTCTTGTGGAATCGCAAACCGGGATTATAGAGGTGGGAGGCATGCTAATCATTCATTGCGACCCTTATCCTGTCTAAAATCTAGATTACATAGTTGGGAGGCATGTTTATCAATCAATACAACCCCTGTCAAATCTCAGATCCAGAAACTGTACATGTTTCTCAACTTTTGCAAGCCAGATGATGTAAGCAGGCCCATACTGTAAAATTGGGAGACTCTTTTTCTTATATATAAGTAACCATATTTATTCAGCTGTAAAGAGATGAAGTTAGGAATAAACTGCAGATACATGTGTCTAGTCCAATGTCTTGCTTTGTCGGTGCAATATTTTCCCCATGTTGGGGAACTCAGAGCAGTAAATGAATTGCCAAAAAGGGTTAGTCAAGGGATGATATAGGTCAGTAATGTTGTGGTAATAAACAGAGTGAAGAATCCAAAGTTGTAAAGCTTGAATTGAAGAGGTGAGTCTTTCAGATATTTCCTGAAGGATGTAACTGAGGGACTAGTTCTTGGTGGAAAGGAAGATAGTTGGTGCATAATGGCTGAAAGAGATCAAGAAAATATTTGTGAGAGTTGTGAATTTCACGGTTGAAAGAGGGGACATGACAGAGCTTAAATGTTGGCAAACTGCCTCTGTTGTTCCTAGACACAGTATACACATGGATTTTTTTTCACTGAGGTATAAAGATTGACCATGTTTTAGAATATTGAATGTGATCATGTCTATTTTCAAATACGCTATATAATTGACACAAAATCTATGACACAAACAAGGAATTACAGTAGTCCAACCAACTACTAACAACAGCATTTGGCAGAGAAACAGCTGTTTTGAGGTCTAGGAGGTTACAATCCTGTATAGATATCTTATATGAACCTAGTCGACTTTGCACTTACCCCAAGATTCTTAACATTTGATCAGGGTGTCACCTTATTTCCTAGAATTTTATCTTGAGATATAAATATTCCTATTCATGAATAAATAATTTTTGGCAGTCATAAAATAGTTGTATTGTTTGTGTCTTCAGTGATACTCAAATGACAGATATTGTTCTTTGATCTAGCTGTGTGATATATATCATCAGAAGTTTCTGCCGCTAATGTAACATAAATAACTGGTTTGGGACAAAAGTACAAAAGGGTCCTCGCCTTTGAAATATAAACATTGTCTCCAATGACAGCTATGATTGAGTAACATTCATACTTGTGTATTACATCAGAAGTGAGAGTGTAGATTGTGATAAAAAATATCTTCAAAGCAGTTTTGATGAACCAGCACAATAAAAATCATACTACAAATTCAGTTTTCAGAGCATGAGATGAATATTTATCTGACATGTTATATGGCAAATTGTTACTTCTATTTTATTGTAACACAGTCATTATAAATACAAATGTGTGGATTTGTGCGAAATAATAAAAAAAATATTACCCTTTGGAACTAAAGATACCTTTTTAAAATTTATATTGGTTAATAATTAAACATTATTTTAGTGTAATATTAGCCATTAAAATAAAATAATAATAGTTTCAAGAACCAGTTCTTGGATATTTGTTTTATATATGCTACAGTGAAGCAATAAGTTAAGTTGAATACTGGTTTACCATTGGGGTCACAAACACATTTCTGCAAAACTACCAAATTTAAGAATAGCATGAAATCCATCAATACAATTTCCAACTGCTTCGTCTGTGTTGTCTTTTTATTTTGGCTGACACAATATGAATTGGTAGAACCTATGCAGTTGGCTATGAGAATATTTTTGCCATTTAGTATTGAGAGTTTGATAATTACAATTTATATTTTCAAATATCTATACATTTAAATTCTATAAAGGATGGGGACAGAGTATGTGCAGCTAATTTATTATTTCTGCTCAAATTATTACACAGGTGAATCATTACACATTAGATGTTTACTTCTATCTGTGTGATAATGTGAGCCAAACTACTAAAGAACCTGTATATGCCCTGATACTTTAGTATAAAACAGTGTAGTTATCAGCATCTGCAAAGAAAACGTTCATAACCCTTTTTTCATATGCCTGCACTACGCTGTTTTATAGTGGGTATCACAGGGCCACGGTGGCAGAGTGGCAACACTCTCGCCTCCCACCTCTCAGACCGGGCTTCGGTTCCTGGCACAGCCTCAAGTGGGGAATCTGGTAGTTGCTTGCCATTGGTCGGCAGTTTACAGTATAGAACCCTAATGAACTGTATGTACTGGTTTCCTCTGCCCTTCCAACTACCCGTCGTAATATAACCTGTACAGTGTTGAAAGCAGCGTAAAACCCCAAATAAAACAAACAAAACACCCCATTCCTTCAAGTACTGTTTGACATCCTTATGCGAACTTGTGATACAATTGCCCAATGTCCTATTCTTTGAGTGTTCCGCAGAAGTTTTAAGATGTTTAACATATCAGCCTCTGAATTTCTCACTGTGACATTCTGCAGATAGAGTTTTCATACAGTAACCGAAGGCGACATCCGCGGTTTATATTAGGTTTTGACTCGGTATTGTTTCGGTAGCACATGTTTGTTCAACAGCTACCGAGTTGAGGTTAATGAGTTGAGGTTAATGAAGGTTGACCAATGTTTGTACTACTGTCGTCTTACTGTTATTTATGGATACATACCATGTCCCATTATTGGCCATGCTCCTGATACCTTATGGGTACTCCAAATCTTGGAAGATATGAGGCTTCCTGGGAGGCATTTCCGCCACTGAATAAACAATAGGGCATTGTGCCTGTAGTCTGAAAAGAGTATCTCCGCCATGTTATGTAACTGGTAGTGCGTATTTGTCTGTTTGTTCGACATTTAACTCAAAAAGTAGTTGATATAGATTTTGATGAAATTTTCAGGAAACGTGGACAATGGAACAAGTAACAGATGATCAAATTTGGTGATGATCCAGGTCTCCGCCTAGATCAAGGAATGTTTATAAAAGAATGTGTTTAAATCATTGCACTCATAAGCCATATGTGGGGTATTGGGCTTTGGCAGAGGTATGCTCTATCTGAATGATCTTGTTAACTACATTACTGCAGTTTTACTGAGTTTGTAAGCTGCTATGAGCTTCTATGTCACAATGCTATAACACAAGATAAGTGCTTTGAAATGGTATGACATCAGTAAGTATAACAAAAACTCCTTTCATCTCAATTTTAGTCCAGAACACGTCCAGTGGTGTGCTTACAATTTACAATAATTGCTCATTATTTTCCACCACTCTTTGAACTCTTGTTAGATATTTTTTTCTCAAGGGGTGGCAGGCGTCTCTGCTGGATTAATATCAAACATAATTGAAGTCACTGGGTCTACTGTTTGTTGAGAGAGAAAAAACATGTAGTTCCTCCAATATTTTTGAATGAAAAATGAGAAAGTTTTCTAACTATGGTAAAAAATTCCACTTTTTCATAATAGCCCATTCACTTCACCTTTTGGTTATGTAGAAATTTTAATAGTTAAACATAGATAATTATGCAGCTTTCATTTAAGACTGTTCTATAAATTAACCAGGGAAAATTATCTGCCTACATTTTGCAACAGAGTGCAACTAACATGAAAGATATTAGTTTTTCATAAAATCATACTTACGGAGGAATCTAGACAAATCGGCCCTTTGCCAAATTAGCCCTTTGCCAAATCAGCCCTTTGCGAAATCGACTGAACTTAAAACACAGCCCTCTGCAAATCAACCCCCTAAAATTTGGCCCCTGCAAACTCTATCCCTAATTGAAAAAAATGAAGTTAAAAATGAAGTTTTGAAGTACACACCAATGTTTAAGTTCCTATGTATATCTTATTTTGCTCCTATTTTACAGAGGCATAAAATGTATGTTGAGGTCCACTTTAGACAATTCCCTTGTTACTTAGAGTCAAAGATAATTTTAAGAAATAGGGGGCATATAAACCGAAAGTGTGTCTCTTAATTGTATTCTGGTACAAAATAATGACAAACAGTGTGGGGATATTCTTTATGGCCATGTTATGACAAGGGTGACCACTTCTTGTATGATATTTTGAAGTTGTATCAATGAATCACTTTGACTGCTCTTGTGTAATTGTATAAAGTTTTTCAGTGACTGAATTCTATTCTTTTGCAATTCCATAAAATTTATGACCTCATAAAATGTGTTGTACTATTGTCTCTTAATGATGTCATATGACATTAACACTAACATAAGGCCTTGAAGCTTCTAGTTGCATTGTCATAATCAACTGCATTTTATTAATCATGATGAAAAGCAATATGGGAATGCATGAATCATAGAAGGTCAAGAAGTGTTCACAACCCTAGTTAATTAATTTGGTATTTCCTCTAGTGTTTTCTATCTACCATTGACCTATATTATTAAGACAACTTTAAATTTATTTGGAAATCATATGAACGGAATTTGCATTTTTCACGTATGATTGATGGAAGATCAGGCAAAATTTTATTGCCAAGTGATGACATTTTAGTTCATATTTGTTGATGCATTCACGTATTAATACAAACGAGCTTAAATACATACTGTGCTCTATTTTTCTAAGGTATATTGGTATACTGTTAAACTCCTGCATTTATTTTCGTTTTTTTTTGCTTTTTTTTTTTTGCAATGACTTTTAAATATTGTCAATTTATATATTTTTGTTGAAATCACTGTTATTTAATTATTACTTTTTGCATGTCACTATATAAATAAAATAATCTATTCTATCAAGGTAGGGGGACTCAGTTGTTTAGTGGTTAGAGTGCTTGCCTTCAACCTATGAGGTCGCCACTCGCCAGTTCTAATTTCAGCCCGGGCACTTCATGTTGGAAAGTTGGTAGTTCCTTGCCAATGCCTGGTGGTTTACAGTGCAGAATCTTCACCAACTAGTATGCACTGGTTCCTCCACCCATAAACTACCCGTCCCAATATGACCCTGGCTGTTGAACACTACCTAAAACAAAACAAAAAAGTAAATAAAAATCTATCATCAAGGTTGGCAATGGTGATGAAGTGGTTAGAAAAACTAAGCTCCATTCTGCCATGCCCTGGGGTCACTTCCCAACCAGGCCTGAAATTGGAAAAATTAGTAGCTACTTGCCTGTACCCAGTTGCTTTTCAGTGCAGACTCTGTTTGGTGTTCTTCCATGGTGTTGACCCTTTTTCAGTTCTTGGATAATACAACAGAAATAGATAAGTGAAACATCCCCCTTGTACATATATTTGTAAACTTTTTTAGAGCAAGTTCTAGTGAGGCTTGCACCTCTAGAGATCACTTTTTCATGGGTTTTTTTTTCAAACTTGCATGCATTTTGACATAGCATGATGAGTACCTGTCTTGTCACTGAAGTTAGGTGGCAATGGGCTATGTTAGTACTTAAATTGGTGACTGCCTCAGTGCACTACTTGTGCCTCTGATGGCTTTGCAGCTTGCACTAGGAGAATGAAACCCCTTTCGGCCTTGTTATTACTGGTGAAAACAAAATCCTTTGGACTCAGATTGTATCTATTTAAACTTTTTTCGTAAAATTTTACAATTAGCAAAGCACTCAGAGAGAGAGCAAACCTCCCCCAAAATCCAATACCTCCAATGGAAAAAAAATTTCAAAAATTCCTGCATTCAGACTGAAATCACCACCAAAATTGAATTATCTGTGTGTTGTTCTATTGTCGGTATTTCCTGAATATTTCATCAAAATCCGTCTGCAAGTTTTTGAGTTATTTTGCAAGCAAACACCATCAATTACATATACCTCATTGTTCCAAAAAATTACCTGCTGAACACTCAAAACCTACACATTGTACACCAGTACTGCTCATGTAAACACATCTGACTGACAACATAAAATCATTTCATAAAGACCTGGGGCCGTATTCACAAAAGGTCTTAAACTTAGTCTTATCTTAAGCCTAACCCAACCCAGTCGTAAATCTGAGATTTTTGTCCTAGCTAAGAATTGTCATAAATAGGTATTCACAAAACAAGTCTTAGCTGGGACAAATGTCATAAAGTTAAGCCCAAGTTAAGACTGATTTTTTATATAACCACTGTGGTTTTCTGTGTCATGTGACCTCATTTTGTACAATTTATGTAGCTACACATTAAATACACTGTTGGTGGCATATGAGACATCAAATTTTGGGACAGCAAAAATAACAATATAATGGAACATGGATTTTACACAGCTGTGTCCTTATCAACAAGGTAAATTTCTTGAGATTTAAAATCAATACTCACAAATTATCTTGTCTCCTGACAGGCACAAAATATCAATCTATCCATATTCATCACCAATGTATTTTTTTCAATCAAATAAAGAAAGTTTTTAGCAAACATTTAAAATCAAATACACTTCAAAAGGAAAAGCAAATTACATTGCTACAATAATATTAAAAGCCCTGAAATGTGGTTTCCCAATTTTGTGCAACAAATTTTTCTACAAGAAAAAATACAAACATAACCAGCTACAAATGAGGCATCCACATTGACCATATTAAATTCTGATTTGCTATTTACAGAAACATTGCCCAAATATCCACATTGTTTTTACAACTGTGACAAGAGTCATAATTCTTTATATATAAACATTGAATGGCATATCCACATTGTTTTCAGAACTGTTTTTAAAGATATGTATTACATGATATTTCACAATACATTGAAAATAAATCCATATTGTTTTGACAATTTATGCACTATTAATATCTCCTTTGTGTATTTTGTAATATTACATAAACAGTGACATGCTGTCCTTCATTGAGTTCGGTTAATATGATTGGTTTATGCCAGGAATGTAAACACAAGTGAGCTGTTGGTTTCATCCTACATGTGCCTCTTTGACAAAAAAAAATCAATACACTCCAAATCATGTGATAATAATCTCTAGCTATGTCAAGGTCAATAAACAATACTTTTCTGGGCAAAAAAGTCATGTGTAAGTAATTACATATTTTATAGAAGTAATATGACCTTTAGCATGGTGCAGTTTAGTACCTTTTATGAAGAATATTTTTTTAATCTTATATATATTTTGAGTTATAAAAGAATATAAATAGTGGAACCAAATGGATAAAAAACTTTGTAAAGTGACACATAAAACTTTAACAGTGGGATATATCCATTATTTCATGTGTTCATTGTGGATATTTTTTTCTGTGGATATGTGTTAAATATTTGTTATGTACAGCAACTTGTGGACATGTATTTCTCTGAATATGTGTTGATGTACACTGTAAAACTTGTCCACTCTCTGTTAATAAATGGATCAGAAAGGAACAAGTTTTGCAGTTGAAAACCTTCAAACCACTTTAAAACATAAGATAAAATGCTTTACAGAGATGTGATAAGTCTTTTAACTCAATTTTAGTCATATGAAGTTTTAAAGTGGGAAAAACATGACATGGTGGCCATATTTAAGACTGATCTTAAATATTTAAGACCACCCCCATCCAGTCTTAGAGTTATGACAAAAGATAAGACTAAGATAAGACTAAAACCTTTTGTGAATTGCTTTAAGACTAAGACAAATGTCGTAACAAGATTTTGTCCAAAGTTATGACAAAAGTCTTAGATTTAAGACTAAGATTAAGATAAGACCTTTCGTGAATACGGCCCCTGGGCCTGTATTGAAAAAGATTCTTATTCTTGGAATTAGCTTTATTCTTAGAATTTTTCTTATTCTAAAAAGTAAGACATTTTAGCTTAGAATTTCTCTTAGACTTAAGTGTAATTCTAAGAAAATTGTAAGAACCTTTGTGAATACAGGCCCTGTTCACCACACTGTTTTATGCAGTCAGATCACCAAACATTTGAATTGTGGTTCATGTTCCTTTCCTTAAATTGACACTGTATGCAGCCATAAAACGATCCCGGGCCTTCACCCCTCCAGTGTGTCAATTTTAGTTCAGCCCATTGTTTTGACAGCTCTTGAGATGTTTTCTGAACATTTTTTTTTAAATTGTTACATCCACAAAAGGGAATCAATTCTGTGTCAATTTATTAATTTATTTATTTGGGGTTTAATGTCACTTTCAACGCTGTATAGGGTCATATCACTACAGGTAGTTTTATCGGCAGAGGAAACCAGTATATAAAGTTGGTCAAGGTTCTGTACAATAAACTGCCGACCAACGGGAAGAAACTACCACATATTTTCCACATAGGATCCGAGGTTTGAAATTGACCCGCAGACCTCCAAGGTGGGAGATGAGTGTGTTACCACTGCCCCACCATGGCCCCTCCTGTGTCAAATGCATCCTACCCAAATGCAAATCCCAACTTATGGCAATGAGAGGCTGCTACTAAAACGTGAAATTAATCAAGCCAGAAACAAGCCCAGATACCTTAAATATTTTTTGTTCATATCTAGTTTGTTTGGCCAGTGCAGAACAGTGTGATCTAGGTATTATAGTGACAATAGAAATTGTTGTAATAGAAAGTGTACACACACGGAGCAACATTTAGCCCACAAGGCTATGTCATTATATTTATTTTTTAATTTTCTCTGCCACAGATTTCTTGGGGATATGTCTGGAAAATTGCCTCTGATAAGCCCAAACGTCAATCCTACTTTCTAACTTCATCCCTCAGCGAAAGTTACTTGTGCTCTCACTGTGCCACCTAAACAATTTGGTTATCATTTTGCTTTTGATGGTCCTATAATCCAGAATGAATTTCCTGATGATGTCCGTTCTCCTTCCTCTGTCACCTCCTTTTGGGAAGAAACTCGAATCATATTTGTCTTCAAATGCCTATAGCAAAGAGTTTTTTTCAGCCAATGTCTCTGTGGTAACGACCATTGCCATGTCCATGGAATGGTGAATTTTTTAATCTTGCCTATGGCTGTTGCACCCTAGAAATGGCATAAATGCAGAGATTAAGTGCCATAAAAGTCCAGTATAGAATACAATAGAATGCATATAAGTGAAGGGGGAATCAGCTGTCGCCTCATTTCATATTCTTATGGTATTTGTCTGACCTGTGTTTAAAAAGAGATAAACATGCATGTATAAACATATCATTTGTTCTGGACGTTTCAGAGTGAAAGGACAAATATAAAAATAAAAGTTAACATTAGAATACTTACTCCCTATCTTTTGTTACCAAATAAATTGTTGTTCTTTGTAACACTATGTCACTATTCTTATGTATAACACATTTCTTTATTGACTGTATTTTGCCATTAACTAAGATCTGAATTGGAAGAAAAACTATCTTTGCGCACTTGTACTTTCTGTGGTATATCTACAGTGTTCTATTAAGTTGCCTTTAAAAAATAAAATAAACACGAAGATCAACTAGAACTCAGATTAAGCATTCATTATTATGATAAGCTTTAGGAGCATTTTAAAATCCATTCCATTTTACTAATCACTATCTTACTTTCCCTTGCATGTGTCACTGGTGCTTTAATTTACCAGCATTTGTTTGAAAAAACATGACAATTAAAAGCAACAAATGCAAAGACAAATGAATTATTCCACTTACTGATATTGCAACAACAGCCAAGGATATGGAATTCCAACCATTACCTAAATCTGTAGCAGAGAGAAAGAGAGAAGGGAAAGAGAGAGCTGTCCCAACTGATTTCAGCATTTTATTTCAGAACGGAGTCTGCCTTCAACACCACATCTCCACCCCACCCCTCCCCACCACCACCCTTAACAATTCTAAGCATGACAAGTTATAAGGATACTGAGTATACTGCCAATGTGTGGTGCAACCTTAAACACTGAGTCTGTAAATCCACATATCTAACCAACATAGCAAGTCCAGATGACGTTTACACATGCATTCCTAATTCATCAATAGTCAATATTTTAAAAGCCCATTGACCTACATTTATTCCATTGATTAATTACAAAGAGACAGTGGAAGTTTCCTGTATTCCAAAGCTAGCATCCCCAGTAATAAAACTCCATCCACCTCTCACCCCCTCCCCCTACTCCCAACCTACCTCCATCTACTTTTGTAGTCACAGAGACTAAGGATGGCATTGGGTGAAATCTTCCTGCAAAATGCTACAGTGGGATCATTACGTGATAATGTTTTTTTCTATTGCAGTAAGCCAAGGAGATACCCTGCTGGAGGCAATTTTATGCTTTGTACCTAAGAGGAAATCAGATTTCTGTGTCACAGGGATTCTCTGCTCTCGACAACTCTCCTTGTTTACCGGGAGGGAGAAGTGCAACAGATGGGATGCAGGATGTGTATAAAACTTGAGAGTTTTTTCCCTGCAAAACATATTTCTTTGCAAAACTGCAGAGTTCAGATGTGGTGTGTGTGTGTTTGTGTGTTTGTTCGGACGATTACAAAAGACTTTTGCACGGATTTACATCAGATTTTCACAGTAGGTTAGTTTTTGATCAAACACAGAACTGATTTAATTTGGAAAATGACAGGTAAACTAATTCTGGATCTAGGATTTTGTTGAGTGTTTTTTTTCACAATAGCACTCCCACTCATGGGGCTTGCCAGCCTTATGCACTCTCTGGGTGCTATTGTTTACTGTTCTATGGTTATGAAGTTTGCATACAAGGATACAGAATACAGAATTGCTGATAATTCCTGTTAGCATAGATATTATAGAAGCCGAAAAGTTTACTCAAATGATGTTACATGCTACACTTATCCAAAAGGATTATTTAAAGTTTTGACAAACACATACTTAGCATTTTTTTCCTTTTAGATATTACTTCTCATATAAGGGATAATAAGTCAAGCAACAATAGTTTACCTTGTCACTGCACTTTTGAGTACTAATTGAAGAAATAAATAAAATCAATAAATATAGTAGTAATCTTGTCAAAATACATGAGCACTGGTAAAGGCAATGTCATGCAACAGAGCCTATGTATTAATTTGAATGCAAACACTATGATTTGTTTACAGTTCCATGGGACTAAACTGCCAATCAAGTGATGTTTTTTTCCTATGACTGCATAATACAAGTGTTGGGGATGTAGCATCATAGTAGCAGAAAGTCAAGCATTATTCGCCAATCACCATTTTGTCATGTTTTTGTTTGTTCATCTAAGGACATTCATACCACAGTGTTAATTAGAGTCACAGCCTTTTTGTTGGTCTTTTTTGTCTTGAGTTAACAACACTTCAAGATGCTCAGTAATTACTGCATGTGAGGCGGAAAGATATGCTGTGAAAAGGATATTGTAAGCTTAGCCTTTCTTGGATGTGAAGCCTTTATCAAAGACATATAATATTTATTTGTATTTCTCTGTGTGGATCTCTCTTCTAAAGATTAAAAAATGGAAGTACTATTTTACGTAGATGGATACTTTATCAGTCGAAGGTTTAGTTAGAGGGAACTTGCCCTAATGCTTCATTTATAAGAAATTTACCAGAACTAATTTTCACTAATGGCTATTTTATACTTGAGAGGTTAATACAGATTTAAAATTACACTGGGAATTAACTTTCACTTTGCAAGCTCATTATCCTAGTGAAAATTTCAAGTTGCACAGTATTAGTAATGAGAACGGGCACCATCTTAAACGATCAAACCCCAAGGCAAATCAAGTGGTGATGAAGTTGAACTTGAATTTGTTGACCTCAGTTAAAATGGGAAAAACATCACACCTCAAAGTTGCGTAATTAAATGTCTCTGTTATTAATATATAATAAAGATTTTTCTTGCTTTATTTACGTCTTTTGATAGCAGGAATGTAACAGGGAAAACCAAAATTCAGCACACTGTCAAAGTATCTCCCAATATGTAAAATCAGATTTACTTTGATTTCATTATGAAGGAAATTTAGGGCAAAATACAATAAATGTCAAATTGAAATGTCTGCACCTAACCACAAGGATTTGAGTTGCCACCAGTTAATATGACAGCTTGCTGGGCTACTTTGATGACCAGGTTGTTAAATATATGTTGAAAAAAAATATATACAATAGGCTTTATGGAGCTTCATTGTGAGTATTTATAGTTATCTACAGATGTACATACTATTCAAGATTGACAAGATGGATAACTTTATATAGTGTGCGTATTATGTCCCTCCAATTGGAAATCAGTACCCATTGCATCTGTATATTATGTCACAGTGTTTGAATCATGATATTGTTATGTATGTTTACTGCAAGATGACAATATTAGAATATTAATCTTAATAAAATGACCATTTTTCACATATTCTTGATCCTGTAAGGAACTTTGCAAGGCTATGCATTATTATCCACTTTGCTTTGCAGAAAACAACAACACTGCTTAATGAGTATACAAACTCAAGGGGAAATTTGTAATTAACATTGACACCCGTGTCATGACTATGCTTGGCGTGGTAACACCAAATCCATTGTTTTTAGCCTGTGTTTACTGTATAGTAATTTACCCATCACACACTCACTTTCGGCAAAAAATTTTATTAGTCGCAAAATTACCAGAGTGACTGGAGTGTTTACTCACACAAGTCCGAATGAGAGTTCATGCAACATTGATAGAGTGTAATGTTTAACGTCTCTTGGACCACATGAGTGTAAACACTTTAAGCCATCAACAGGTTTCTGTGTTTTGGTCTGGATTTTTGGTAACATCTGTTTTGTCACAGCATTTATATAAATGTTATGTTGTTTATAAGCATGGGAGAGTGGGTGGATTATACGTGTATAAATACAAGTGAGGATAAACCAGTAGAGAAACTATTTTGATGTCTGATTCTGGTGAAAATGATTGGGGTTTCAAAAGCCAGGCAAGTGTGGTTGGTGAAGCAGTTTACTTTTAAAGGTGTACTGTAACTTACGAAAAGTGGGGTTGATTATGTGAAAAATGATTTATTCATGGTTTACATAAAAAAGGATATTAGATCATTATATCATCTACTTTATTTGAAAGTAACACATAACATATATGCCATTAGTAATCTATTAGGCTTGTTCTGTCACCAGCAATTAGTGTAATAATAACGAGAGAAATGGAACACTTCCAACTTAAGCTGACACTTTTGTAAAAAAAGGCAAAACTGGTTGCCATTATGCAGAAGTCTTTCAATTACAGGTGTGCATAAAACTCAAAGGATTAGACAGAGTGAGGGCAGTTTTGCCTTGTCCTTGCTTGAAAACAAGGAAATGATTCAAAACATAAACGCAGAAGGTGAAAGCATAAAAGTAGTAGTGTTGTAGACATTATACTGAGACAGGAGGTGTTGTTGGTGCTGTGTTTTTACAAGTGATTGCCCTTACGTCCGGATATATCCAATATGTTGGATCTCATTAGACAGCTGACCTGCATTGCACAAAAGACAGTTGCTACAGCATGTTTATTTACACAATACTCCTTATTACTAATCATTGACAATTGCCAGTCATGAAGGCGGGAAGGTGGCATATATATATACACACTAGCTACACACATTTAACTCATAAGCTAACACAATGTAGCTCAGGTTATACAGAGCATAGGAACAAT
Organism: Sabellastarte sp. h YS-2021; assembly: GCA_964017235.1. NCBI lineage: Eukaryota > Metazoa > Annelida > Polychaeta > Sabellida > Sabellidae > Sabellastarte > Sabellastarte sp. h YS-2021. Next base: position 78,685,806 of record OZ024935.1, on the reverse strand, counting down.
TAGTTGCTCATCTGTGCAGTGAGGAGATTTTTGTTGGACTATAGCAGTTTGTAATAGTGTGTTCCCTAATGTAATGCATTATCTTATTTTCAAGTAACACTTTACTGTGTATTGTTTAATTTATGGTTGATTGTTTGGACTTTAATCACTGGAAAAGATCTCATTTTGAAAAGGATAATATATATGTTTCTTTTTTAATAACGTGGATATAAACTTTGAAGGTAATGAATATATTGACCTAATTTGATGCAAGTGGAAATTTTATTACTATTTTGCCAAATAATAAGTTACATTTATAGTACAACATTTCAGTATTTTATGTGTACTAAAACTTATGAGAGGACTTTTGATTAAAACACAAATATTACCCTGTTGATAGGAAAGTCATGACAACAAAATTCGAGTTACTTTTTTTAAATTTCTGTCTACAGCAGATTTATTTCTGTCAGTCATTGCCTAGGGAGAGAATAAATTGAATTGATTAATGCAAGCAGTCACAATTGACAATTACATTTTCTAAGACATTCTAGAAACAATAACTCTTCAAGAAGACCATATTCAGAAAAAAATATTATCTTTCAGTTTGACAAGGACAAATTGTGACAATAAATTGCTAAGTTTGGTTTACAAAATAGAAGAAAGCATTACAGAAACGTGAATGAATTGTGTAAGATATCCATGCTAATTATTTTTAAGTCCATGGCAATATTAACATATTCTCTCAGATATCACTTCATTCAGTTTCAAAAGATTGTTTTCAAAAGATCGGGCTAAAATATCAGCTTTTCAAACTATGTAAAATTATACTGATATGTAAACCTAAATAACTTATATTTCACAAGAGTCACAAGTGCCACTTGTGATTCTGTGGTATGTAGTCTTGTTGTTTGGATTATATTTATATTGCTTCCTTGAAATGTTTTAAATTATATAATTATATTTCGTGAGACTGTATTGTCTCCCAGTAAATATAAAAATACAAAAAAAAAATGAAAAATAACTTTTTCCTTGAATAAATTGATTTTGAATGAAAATGATTTCATTGACAAAATTTGGGTTTGGATTGTATGTTTCAATGTCAGTGTTGGAGAAACAGTCTTGAACTGGTTTCCATTAACTGATTGTGGACACTTTGGACTCGCCTGCTTCATTTTACTGTATTTTTAAAGCCATTTTTGGTAATATTAAGACAACTATCTAAAATTCATGGGAATAAAGCTTTTAGCCATTTTTTCAAATGCAGCTAACGTAAAACAACCCATTTCTGTAGTTTGTATTTCAAGAGTAGATAAAGTGACCTCATATTTTATTAATCTTCACTGGTGGAAAATTAATGTCTAATATCATTACTTTCTCCTTTCATGATATTACAACTTTTAAATTATCTTATTGTATTATCATTATCATTACTTTCTCCTTTCATGATATTACAACTTTTAAATTATCTTATTGTATTTTCAGATACGTGAGTGGTAGCAAATGTGAAAATGACTATATGATAAAGTGTCTAAGTGTATATCATTAAGTAACATGCAATCAAATGGATATCCCATGAAACTCAGCACAAATATTAAAAATATAACTGAAGTACGTGGAATAAACTGTTAAATGGATATTATAGCAAATTCTAATCTTTACTTTAAGCTGCTGAAGGCAGGTTTATGAACATAATAATTGATGTAAAAGGATATAGCTTCTGTTGCCATTTTAACTCACAGAGTTGGGACTTATGGAGACAGACCTGACCAATACCCCACAGTTACTGGGACTCAATGTGGTTGCACATGGTGCAAATGTAGTGGTTAATAGTGCACTCAGCATGGATGAAGGATATTCTATTCAGCAACAAAACACCACACCAGCTGTGAGTCCACCAGCAGCCACAAAGGACTGCCTGCAAAATGAACTGATCTCTAAAGTTTACCAGTATATTGTTCCAATCACATTTTCCATCATTGTGTTCTTAGGAGTGGCTGGTAACCTCATGGTTATATATGTGATCTTGTCTCGCAAGAAACTCCAAACTGCAACCAATTTACTCCTGCTTAACTTGGCCATTAGTGATGTCTGTTTTCTGCTCATTTGTGGAGGATTCTCTGCCGTTCATTATGTGCTAACTGAATGGCCCTTAGGGGATGAACTATGTAGGATAATACAGTATTTGCTGTATGTCACTTGCTATGTGACTGTCTATACTCTGATTGCAGTATCGGCTGTTCGCTATATCACTGTGATTCATGGACCAAAAGCCTTCCTGATCAGATCAAAAACGAACATCATTGTTCTCATAATTCTCATATGGGTCGTGTTCCTTCTGGGTAAGATTCCTATTTTAGTTGTTCATGGGGTGTCTCCTAATCATGACACTGGAAGGACTGAGTGTATAATTGTGGGAAAAACTGATGCCAGAAAGTTATTTGCATCCTTCTTTACCTTTGCATATGCTCTGCCACTGCTGTTCATTTGCACTCTATATCTGCTGATACTTCGACACGTGCGGGCTAACAAAGCACAACATACCAACGGCTCACCGTATAGTAATGAGCGCAAGCGCCATGTCACAAAAGTTGTTATTGCTGTCGTTGCCACGTTTGCTATTTGCTGGCTTCCATTACACTTGCATCTTCTCATAGCTTACTATGGAAAACTGCCAGAGAACTTGACCTACAAGGTGCTTCTCATATTCTGGCATGGATTATCCTTTGCAAACTCAATGCTAAATCCTCTAATCTATAACTATTGTGCCCAAGACTTCCGAGAGGCTTTCCGAGAAGTCATGTGTTCATGTTGTGGTACGAGGACACAGCAGCTGATCCGAGTACCAACGGAAAATAACAATGTAGAAAATGGTGAAGAGCTGCTACCAACTCATGTGTAGATATGTTAGATATTCTGTTGATATTCTTTGATTTCCTTAATTATTCTGTTGCTTTTTTTTTTCTTTTTAATAATTTTAAAGACTAAAATATGTTGCAGTATTACATAATGTATCAGCATTTAGATTATATCACAGAAAAAGAACTGCATATATGAAGTGACAGTATTTTAAAAATGCAAAACTCGGGTTAACACAAGAACAAATATCATAAGTATGTACATGTGCAGACACTTCCGATAATATGGATTTTAAGGTTTATGTATTGATCGTATTAGCACTGCTTAAGTATCATATATCACAGGAAGTTCTAATAACAGGGGATACCTTGAAAATATATCATTTTCTTGATATTATGTGATTAATACAAAGCTATATTATGAATGCCAAACATTTTTTCACAACAGATGAAAATTATTTGAAACTGTAAATTGCACCTATTTTTATCAACCACAAAACAGTATCAAAGGGTTTTGCTTGGGTTTTTACTAGTATATTATAAAAATCGGCTTCAAAAAATTTACAACATTGTGTTTATTTTACATTGTGTGTGTTTTAAAGTCCACACGGTATTTTGTTAATAATAGGTTGCAGAATAAAAATGATTTGATGGAATTTTTAGGAAAAATCCATATTACTATATTTTGATGGTATTAGTTCACAATGTACTCTTAATACACAGCCCTTGCTAAAACATTAATCATCAGAACTTTTGTCTTACTTTTTTACATTAAGTTATTTAAAAGTTAAACAATAAAGAAAACCATTTGACCATATTTACAAGCTATCAATTTCAAGCTGGAATTAATCATTTTAAGCATAATTTAAAATATACACACATTTATGTGCAAAATAGTTTTGATAAAGAACGTGTTCGACCGAAAAAAAAATCAAAATGTGTGTAATATACTTGAAAATCTCCATCTATGGTATTAAAAGAAACTGTTTTACCTGTGCAAAAATTGCCAATTGTAGATTTAGACTTCTTATTCAGAATGCATTGAGAGTGTGTGTTTTTTTTTTTTCTTGTACTTGTAATCACAATGCACTCGTACAATGCAATAGGTGCTTACACATTCTGTTTGATGAAAAATAAGTAGCTCTAGATTTATTTAATTTGGGTTTTATGTCGCTTTCAACAGTGTACAGGTCATACAAGGATGGGTAGTTTTGTGGGAAGAGGAAACCAGTACATACAGTTGGTCGAAGTTTTGTACTATAAACTTCAGACCATCGGTAAGCAAGTGCGAACTTTCCCACATAAGGTCTGATATTTGAACCACTGACCTCAGAGGTGGGAGGCAAGTGTGGTACCACTGTGCTACCGTGGCCCCAAGTAGCTCTATAAATTATATGTAATTATCATACAAGATTGAATTGTTATATTAATGTTTGTTTTATTTATAAATTGTAAAATGATGCATCCTGCAGGCTTAATAGTTTTACATGAACTGTGTTTGTCTTTGTTACATAGTCCAAGTTTGTTTATTGCATTTGCTCAATAATTATGTTGTGATTTTTAAAACAATAGTTGGTCAGGAGCTAGTGTTGTTATTTCTGGGGAGAGGGTATTTTCTAATTTTCCACATTTTTCAGACGTAGAAAAAGCAATAATAATTCAACAGAGGAATGTTATTTCATCAGTGAGAATCAATGAGAGTCAGAATGAACTTATATATAGAAGGTTAATTTTTTAATAGTACCATTACTTTAGAAATAAAATAAATAAAATAAAATTGCATGAATTCATTTTATTTTGATGTCCATCTTTTTATTTTGGTGGTGTCAAACATTAATAATAATAATAATAATACAGTTTATTCTCTACATATAGATAATAAAAGACACATATGTAAACATACAATAACATTATACAGTAAGATAGAAATATAACTAAGATATATTAAATCGAATTAAAAGTAGTAAACAGTCAATAAATAATTTGACACTAAAATCTATTGTCACAAAAAACAGACATATTAATTATACATTCAGCACCTATTGGAGAGAACATGAAAATATGAGCATAGTTAGACTCTGTGAAAAAAAAAACTATTACTTCTTTATTGAGTGGCTAACACAATGGTCACACAAAAGTAAAGAAAACACACTAAAACAAAATAAAACCACAAACTGCTTTCTGTAAAATATATCAAAACTAATGTTGTTGTAAAAAAAAATAACATTGCACCTGTGTTTTTATGGTTATAGTTTTAATGTTTTTTTTTCCTGAAAATCTATGTCCAGTACATCATGCTTCAGTCAATTCCTCCAATATAGGCATGGCTGCCAGTGGAGTAGGTGTGTTTCGTTTAGACACCTTGGTCTGAGCTAGATCTGGAGAGCTTTCTAAACTCTCTGTAGACATAGATCCCTTGTCTGTTTCAGCAACTGATGCCACTGACGGGTTGCTTGATAATTCCACTTCAGCTACTGAGCTGACAGTACTTACATTTTCCACTTCTTCTGAAATATATTCCAACAAAAAACAGCTTCTTGAAAGTAGACTTTTAATGATATCTGATAATTGTACTGATTGACACCACACAACACAAAACTTAACATGGCACAAATTTTTTCACATGCACTGTTGCATACCAAATAAGGAAATCGAACTGACGACAGAAATAATTAAAATATCTTCAAAACTTTATGAATGCAATTTTGACAAGTTGGGGTTCCGATTATTTTCTGTAGAAATTACATTCTCGCCACTTAAAAACGACTGTAAAGGGTTTACTGGGTTTATGTAACGTTGGTGAAGGGCATCTATAACTTCCTCTCATGGCAATGCATATCTTGATCAAAGGAAATCCACGTAGATAGACTCAAAGTTGACATACAAAAGTTTTTGTGTTGAAGTTGTGCTAAGTTACAGAGGGAAGCACAAGTAGTTTCAAAAGTCACAGCAATTATCCATCAGAAATTTTAGACTTGATTTGGACTTTTAAATACATGTATTAAATTGTTAAACTGAATGATAGAGCTTTTGATAAGCCATTTGATAATACATTGGATGCTTTGTCTGCTGATCTCCAATACCATTGGAATTCATTGTTTCGGGTTATATGAATAAAAGGACAAAATATTACATAAGATGGTACCAGGCTTGCTTTGTAGACAAGCATTCTCATAATAAAATGCATACCTATTTGAGGAGATTGATCTTCCTCGGATATTTCTCTTTCATCTCTTAACCTCTTCTGCAGACCCAGCAAAGCAACAGCCCCAATCAAAGCACCTTTAGCCTTTGACATTTTTCTGAAATTTTTAAATTTGAAAAAAAAGAACTTTTTTTTAATTTCTAGAAACTATGGCCTGTAAAATTGTGGGATGTGGATGTACAAAGGGTAATTATATACATAAATTAAATGAAAACGTAAAACAGTACATCAGTGAAATAATTATCTTTATTGTAAGTACAACAATTACTTTGTGAATCATTATTCATTTATTTAATGGTTAAATTTAATGGATATATCTGATCCTGTACATCCGGGATCTATAGAGATTTCATTGTCTATTTTATTTTATTCTTCATTCCAGGGTCTTCCCCCAACTCCCACCCCACCCCAAAAAGAAAAAAACAACAACTGATATTATCTTTTATGAATTTAGATGTGTACCTAATCTATGTATATCCTTACAGTAGGTAAAATTTTGCGTGACAAGCTGACTGAAAACTTTAAATATCAATAAACAGAAATAATTTCATTGAAATTTTATTATGTAATTACTGTCCCTTGATAGCATTGAACTTACTTTTCTGATGATTTACTTAAATAACTAATATGATAATAAAATTATATAATTAAGTCACTATTATAAAATAATTATTTTAGAAAAATCAGCTGTAATGCTAATATTTTGGATGCTTTACCTGATCATTTAGGTTTACTTGAAGACCTTTAGAGTAATATGATGTTGACCAAACAAGTTTATCTATATTAATAAATGGGGAAATTTATCTGTCTATCTTGAAGCCTTTAGCCAATCAAACCATTTCATATATACAAAGAGCCTCACATTTACACAAACAAGTACTCACAACTCTCATTACAAACCAGTGAATCAATAAATTTTGTATGCTGTGCACACTATCAAAGATGAATTTTCAACACTTATTATAAAGACCGGAAATGCGCAGACAACCAATTTAGCATACAGTGCACGTGTTTTCACCATACATAATCTGGAGTAATAATGTACAGAGAAAAATATAGTGCTGCAAAAAGGTATGAAAGAAATACTATTTTACTCTTATATAATGTATCTCTAAATGCAACGGGTCTTTATGAATAATAAGAAATATATAATCAGTCCTCAGGTTCATACTTTATATGTGTTATAAAGAACAAAACTTATGTAAAACTTTTTATCTACAGTTATACCCCATTCACACTACGTGGGGGTAGCCCCCGTGGTACACTGCATGTGGTAAAATGTCCCTGTTCTTCAACTACCACCCAAGGTTGGTTTGTGACCGTGTGATACATTGGCAAAATGTCCATTACCTTGTACATCCAACAGAAGTTGTAAAAGGTTTAAAATTTCCGCCTCTGGTTTCAGAACCATGAGCATGTGGAGCCAAAAGTGAGCATGCGCAGATATATTTCTTGCTACAGTAACTAAAGGTGTAGTCCACAGTGTACATAAGGTTACGATTTGGGTCATCTTTCGGTGTAATACAGTGACATAACCCCGTAAACATTACAAACGTTTATAAACGTTTGCTATGTTTACTGGGAAGTTCAGCAGAGGTAAATGGATGTTTCACCGCTGTGTCACAAGGTTGCATATGAACCTCGGATGGTAGTTGAAGGACCGGGGAGTTTCACCGAAACCCTATAACTGTGGATTACACTGCCTGTAGTGTGAATGCTACACCAAATATCGGAAGGTATGTGGCGCCCTGGGAGGTGGTTCCACCACCTCGGAAAACCTCTAACCACGGGATGTACAACCTGTTGTGTGAATGGGGCATGAACAATAGTGTACATTGGTGATACTGGTGATCATTTAGACAAACAATTTATTATGGCAACATATCTATTGTCATAAATGCGAAAGACTGTCTATCAATCTAAAATCCCTAACTAATCCTTGGATTTAGATGTGGACCCTCTTCGGGGCGCTAGCTTAAGATGTTGTACAGAGTGAGAGATTTAAGGCAGTTTCTTAATCACCTTAAATTATACAGAGAAGCATGGTATTCTGTTTTGTTCATATTTGAGAACTTACCTAACCAACAAAGAAAGGATTTTCAAAACCATTTAACTGTTTTGTGATGCTTAAGCAGCAACTAGGTATGCAACATATAATTTATATGTCTTATAGTAAGTGATATATTTATTATCCAGATGACCAACTGGCAGCACATATTTGACCCACTGTTTTATGCAACTAGCTGTGGTACATCTTATAAATTGACAGTATTTACAGTATAACTTCATATTTAATATGTAGGTTGTTTCTCTGAAAATGTAAAAAAAACTAATAACAAGTTATGTACTTCATCAATATGCAATATTATTACATCAAAGATTATTGGATAAATATATTATTAATCCAGGAACCAATATATACATATCTCATACATAAATATGATTTATTTGGCTTTATTTACTTTGCAATCTATGCAATACTATGCAATCAGATAAAACCCAGGGGAATTGAAATCAAGACATTTCAGGTGATTATATAGTTGCCAGGTGTGCAGTAAACAACACAAAAGACATAAACTGACGCTGAGGTGGGTGATATAAATATATATTTAATTACTACCAAAGATATTAAGAGTTTAGTACTTTGAAAACTGTTCAATATTGATTCTACCATATTTTAACCCACAGTCGAAAATTAAAAGAATGAAGTAATTGCCATAGAAATTCTAATGACATTAGCCATACCTTTTTTCAGGAGCTTCTTTCAATCCTGCAACTTGGGTGGAAAGTTTTCGTTTACCTCCTTGAGTCAAATTTTGTGCTAAATTTGCAATCCTCACTGCTTCGTTTGCTTTATCACCAACTGTGCAAAACCTGAAGAAATAAACTATTATATATTGTAGCTCTATTGTTGTTCTGTATTATTTATTATATCTACAAATTATGCATCAAGTCTGAGAGAAAAAGCCACTCACAATAGAGTAACAACTGAACAATTCATTTGACGTAGAAAATAAGTTCAAATTTTTTTCAATTTATAAAATTTTCAAATTTATACCTTTACATATAATGTATACATTTACCTGTTAAATTTTGACTGGCTGATAGGAGGCAGTTTATGGGTTTTGCGTATTGTCCGCAGTTCCGGTAATCCCATTGGATTGGTGTAAGGATTTAAGTCGTAATACGGCAATGCACGGTAGGCAGAACACTAAAAAACATAAAGAATGATACAGTTCAATAGTTATTTAATTCATGTGATATATTCTACATAATCATCTTAAAAATATCAGTAATAAGCCTTTAACTGTGCAAATAATTGCTACATATTGGGTGATAAACATCACATCATTTAAACATAATAAGTGCTTTAGATATTTTGTCCAATTTCTGGTCAATTTCTGCTTTGACCTTTTCTTTGAGATTTGGTAGTTGCTTGCCAATGTTCATAAGTTGACAGTGCAGTATCTTTAACAAGCAGTATTCATTCCATTTCATTTTTTCTTTACAACTGCCTGCTAAGATATGTCCTGTATAAGGTGTTAAAAGCCAGGCTAAACCGAATTATTTTATAACACAAATATCTACAATGTGTAACTGTGGAACTGGTGAAGTAAGGCCCATACATAATCCTTTACCTGAGGCTCCATAGCGGGGGGTAGGTAAAGCTTTGGTAAGGGTCTATGATTGACCGTCTTCTTGTAAGATATTCCCAAGATTGGATTACGTTCTTTTGTTTGTCTCTTCAACTCCGCCTCTTTCAGTAGAGATGGTATATCAAGTTCTTTGTCCTCTGGTTCCAGCAGACACTCAATTACATGGCCGAGACGTTCAACTGAATCTTTGGTCAGGGATCTAAAAAGATTTGTTATCATAATTTGTCTTCTGTATTAGTTAATATGCCATCATTATCATTCTGGCAAAAACTTTCATGAATATATATTATCATCTTAGATATGTCTACTGTGATAATATTTCTAAATATAAACCAAATAAATTTCAGTCGTAATTTTAAATATAAATATAAACCAAATAAATTTCAGTCGTAATTTTCTCATAATAAATGAAAAACTGACTCGCATGGCTAGAGAACCAGTATAATTTTAGCTTTCCCTTGCCTCACCATACCATCCAACATCCCTTATTCTAATTATTAAAACTCAGCTACGTTTTCTATAATCATAATATATACATATAAATTAACAACTCATACTTGGATGGTGTTCTTGATCTGCGGCGGTAAGCTGCAATAAGCTTGATGATGTTGCGAACTTTGCTCCAGTGATCCTTCCTTCCTGCAAATAAGACATGAATAGTTGTTGCTGATGCAACCCTCTGAATGTCTCTGGGAATCATGACTTTCTTCTTCCGTTTGATTGAAAGACTGGTGGGAGAAGAACCACCATCATTGACATATTCTTCATCTTTCCATAATGGAAGATTCATAGATTTCACATTCCAGTAAGAATCCTGATTGTAGATACCTAAACATTCACCACTAAGGCGCCATAGTCGAACAGAACAGTCCAAACCCGATGACAGCATCAACTCTTCCCCCGGTACAGCCAAACAGACATCAAACGATGTAACTGAGGTAATATGTCCTCTCAAGGATGTGATGAGATGTGGATTTTCTGATTTTTGAACTGAGAATATACTGTGATGGATGCCTCTTTTTCTCATTAGCATTTTCCACTTCACAAATGTAAAGTTACCCCATTTGCCAAGGCATTCTGCACTGCACCTCTTGTTTGCCACAGCAAAATGATTGATATCCCAAACTCGGATATAGCCTCTTGCATCACCTGTTAGTAAGAGTTCTAACTGTTTGATGTATGTCATTGCTGTCACAGGTTCAGTACATTCACAGGAGGCCTGGAAGCTGGCCTTGAGACCTCCTCTGGGGTGAAGTGACCATGCAGAAACAACACCATCAGCTCTGGCACACAACAGTGTGGCATTTTCCTGTGTGTTTTCTCTGTCTTCAAGAAAAACCATCTTTTCTATGCCTTGACTGGTGTTTGATATTGTGTTCTGTTGTTGTTTACAGTTTAATTCTGACATTTTCTTTGCATGCTGATAATTTGTATCTCCACCAGAATAAGTTTTGATTACTTGGTCAATATCTGGTGAGGAAGTTTTTCTCAGATAACATGGCAGAGGTATTAGGTCTTCTACCAAGTGAGGATTCTTCTTGAGCGTATTGGCATAATATATACTGGGATTCTGGGAATGTTGGCCTAAAATGACAAAAAGTTGATTTTATGAATAAAAAATAATGAAAGCTGCCAAAAAGCAAATGTACATTTTGAAATTTAGGATTTTTTTTGCATTTAGAATAATATCTCTACATCTTTTCCAAAGTGTTACATTTTTTTCCCTTTGCTAAGCCAAAAAAATATTCCCACTCATTATTCATGGAGTAATGTTATCCAGAAAGCCAAAGTTATTGGCAATGCATTGAAAAAGGGACCTTTGGAATTTCGTAATATTTTTTTTGGTTTTTGGGGGTTTTTTGTTGTTGTAAATATGATTGATATCTTTCACAGAATATAATCTCTTCTGATTTTGGTCAGACTCTACCCAGACTTACTTTTGGCGTTATCATGAACACAGTTCAAGAGACAAACATACCCAAAATACAATGTCCTGGTGGAGGAAATTGCAAAATCCAAATATTTATACTAAAATAAATACTCTGTATCTTTCAATAAGCCTTAAATCATTTAAAATTTTGCACTCCGCAAGATTTTCTGTTTTTTTTTTGTACACTATAATGCTGAGTAAATGTATGGCATATAAACCAGAATGAAAAAAAAAACAAATACAGGCCTCAAATCTATTGATTTATGTGGAACGAATCTACATTTTCAAAATTCTAGAATGGGTATTCTTTAAAATACACAAAATCATATACCAGTGTGCTCTTTGGCTGAAAGCGGTCTCTCAGTTGTTATCGATGCATTGATAACACTCAACAATCTGCCGGTCTCTAAATACCAAATGTACACATCACCATCAAAACAGGCAGAAGCAACCAGGTAACCACGGTAACATGCCAGCGATGTTACATCACCTTTATGTGATGGTCGAAGTAAGTGAATCATGTAATTATCTTTTGTCTCCAGATAAATTCCTATTCGCTGACTCCAACCGCCAGTTATGATTCGCTGTTTGTTCCAAAGTATACATGATATCTCCATCATGTCCACATTTGGCATTTCATACAGCAATTCACCATTGTTAAAGTTCCATATCCTCATATTACCTAAAAATCACAATTTTGTGATATTAATATATCTGCTTATAATCATTGTTTACCTTGATAACATATTTTTGTTTAGAAAGTAAGAAAATACCAGTCTGCCAGATGTTTCAAAACCTTCTGTTAAAAAGTACTTTTTGGGAGAAGGGCAGCATATATATTTGCCACTGCAGTAGAAATAGGTAAAAGCAAAACTCAACAATTGAGACACAAAGATGTTTTACACTTGGAAAGTACATCTTATTCATTAAATTTACTTACCCATTTTTCCGGATGTTATCAATCGGCGGTATGTAGGATCAAAGCTCATGGCTGTTATTTCTCTGTCGAAAGTAACCTGCTTCACTTTGTATGCCCTGAACTGCATATGTTTCAAACCAGTGACTAAATCCCAGACACACACCAGGGCATCCCAACTGGCACTGACAACCTAAAACACAACTTTAACTGAAGGCAAAGTAACATTAAAAAGTATGTTACATAACAGTCTGATCAGTGTCGATTTATTCTTATTTTGTGCTACCTCGGCTTTTGTCAAAAAAGCAGAAGACAATATTATACAAATTTTGAATTCCTTGAGAGACACTTCTCTTACCTCATGAAACAGTGGGTTGTATAAAACTCTTGTGACAGGCATTAAATGAGACATTGATTCAGGATCTCTCATTTCATTCTCTCTTCCTTCCAGAATTGCAATCTCAGTTGTAGCAATGATCAGGTCCTGGCAACGTGAGAAAAGACTGATATCAATTTCATCAGTATGTACTATGTAGAGTACAAGAAAAACGAGAATTACGGACAATAAGTATAAAAAAAATTGAAATTTGCCTAAATTGGGCAAAATATATATTCATTATATTAGATTTAAGCACATTTACCATATTAGTAAAGGTATGCAATAGACATGTTTGCTTCCAATATTAAAACTGGCAGAGTCCATTGGATTTTTATGTAGTACTGCTCTATGTACTGTACTGTATGTACAATGTACTGACTGAAATCTCTAAATTTAAAAAGTTTTTAAAGTTCAGTCATTACTCGGGTGATACTTCAGCAATGTTTCTTTACTTGACACAAAATAATAATCAGTAAATATTAAAAGCAGGAATATTTTTTCCTAGTTTAATATTGCAACACTTACTACGGCAAAAAAATGCATATTACCTCTCTTATGGGAATGAAAACACAGGCTGATATTGCCCTTGGCTCAAGTTCTGGAAACATTTTCTTGTAAAACTTTTGGACACAAGTTTGACTGTTTAAATCATGAATCCTAATTTCTTTAATTTCAGACACACTGATAACCAGCTCTTTCTTGGTGTTGATTCGTACAAAGAGAACAGGACTCTGATGTCCATACAGCATTGAAGATGGCCTATTTTTAATTTAAAACAAACATTTTATAAAATTGCTGTGAAATCTTTTATATATTTATCTGCCACTGTGGCCTAGCAGGTAATACACTCGCCTAGGAACATGGAAGACATGGGTTCAAATCAAATAGAAGCAGATGCATAGTGGCTCTGATGACCACTTAAAATGGCGGTCCTCTGTCATTGGGTCCTATCCCCAGTGGCAGGCTAAACAAAATGGCAGTCCTCTGTCATTGGGTCCTATCCCCAGTGGCAGGCTAAAGATCCCTAAAGAGGTTGATAAGTGGTCATCATTGAGCCTTTGTCTTTCAGTTAGGGAAATGTCGGTCACTTGAGACCTTGGGCTGTATTTTGCAGTCAGATGGATTGAATAATGCTTTGAGTCCTTTAGTATATGGAAATATTGCACGGATTATAATATACAATATATATACATATTCTTAGGTTTTCTATGTTACATTACATAACGATCACATCCGAGAAACAAAGCAAGTTTGTATCCATCAGAAACACGAAGAACCCTAGTTAGCAAGAACTCTACCAAATAAACATGCTAAGAGTTTACAATTCAAGAACAATTATCAGTGAGATATGTTAAGTTTATTTGCCCCTATCCTGTTTGAGCAGGGCCTCAGGTCAAATATGACAACATCAAGCAACTACCAGTACATGATTTTCCAATAGGATGGTTTCACATCATAAAAATACGACTAAAACATTACTTGATTTTTATTTTAAAGTTTGGCTACCCTTATTTGGCCATGAAAGAGGAACCCAAGGCTAAATATTTCCACATCAAAAAATTCTAAGAAATGATTTCACATCCCAAAACTCTAGCAAATATAATAAGTAAGTTAAGTTTTCAAGGTTGGCTTTTTCCATTTGACCTTGAAGGTGCACAAGGTAAAATTTTATTACACTAAAAAATCCCCAGCACTTGATTTCCTCTTATTCACCTGGCATCCTTCAATTCTTAGACCATTTATAGGCAAGATGTAGGGACTTTAAAGTTGTGGGCAGAATTGGCGATGTGGGGTTCTTTGGCACTCATTGGATGACCTTCAAGAGCTTCAAGGCAACTGTCTGTAGGCTAGCACAGGACATATATTTTTTTATGCCTAAATATCGCTCATGCACAAATTTGACCTTCTAGTTGTCAAAACTAGCCAGAAAAAAAGGAGATATAACAAATTAATTAAACAAACACCTGGGGCTTCCATCTTGTTTTAAAATTGGGCAGACAAGCTTATGCACCAATAAAGATATCCTAAAAATTGATTAAGATAGATAGTTTTCCCCAGTGTTAATTGTGATAATCTATTTACATCTTGGGACACAAGGAATGATAATCCATAGAATCAACTGGATGGCTCTGGTGGATAATATAACAGTATCATTTCTTGATGTGTATACCATATCTTACACCAAACCTTACAATCTAAATATTTACAGAAGAAAGGCTTTCTAACCTGAGTAGGCAATGAACTAATATTTTATATGACAGTGATTGAAGCATCAAACGAAAGTGTATCAAATCTGTATGGGTTTAACTCCCACTAGTGGCAATGCTGAGGACCTGTCCAAATATGACCCTAGATATGATGCAGAAACACCGACTTTGGAATAGTGATTGAAAAGTAGTTGCCTATTATCAAAAGCAGACAATATAATTACCTTGATGATATGTAAGGATTCCACACCCTGATGAGAGCATCATATCCTCCAGTGACAATCATGTTGAGATGTTTGCAGAAATCAAATGTGTTTATTCCTTTGGTCACTCTAAAGTATGTTGGTACAACCTTTCGTTGGAGGTCGTGATCAATGGCTGCCAGGCATAAGGCAGTATTGGCATCTTTGCAGCAAGAGACAAAACAGCCAAGATGAGGCAGATATTTCACCTGTGCATGAACAAAGAAGTTATTGCTCACATGAAGCTTGAGGGCTGACAGATCAATTATTCTTTTTTCAACAATAGCCATGGGGAATTTTACTGGTGTAGTGCATGATAATGTTTTCTAAGGGTGAATTTCAATATTTTGCAGGAGCAGACAAGAATCAAGCTAATGACAATTTGCGTGCAAATGATGCTTTATGTATTATTCAACCTGCTAAAGGAATGTAAAGACCATAAAACTTACTATATATCTTACTATTTTGTTGTTACAACGGTTTCTATTTCCAAAGAAAGGAATAAATTAAGAGATAGAAAAGCAAAAAGCAAATTTTATGTTAAAGACTATGTTATGTTAAAGACCCATAATTTAATTTTTTTTTCAGTTGTCTCTATCAACAAGAAAATATTGATTTAAATGAACAGAAAACAAGGGACAAAATAATATTGCACCTGTTTCACTAAGTCTCTGTGAACATTTTCCAGCCAGCAAGCATGTATATTTGGAATATTTCCTTTGATGATGCTGGCAATGTGAATGCGATCAACATGGCCTTTGATGCCAATTCTCTTTGGATTTATGTCGGTGGCAAGAGGGCATGCTTTGAATATGATTACAGTGACTCCTCCATGGTCGTCGCCCAGCAGTAGAACAGAACATTCAGCATCAACAGGAGAGTACCAATAGTAGCAGGATGTGGGGCACGCTTGTAGTGCAATTATGCGGGATAGCTATGCAATTAGTCGTGAGAAAAATCAATGAAATATTGTATTTGAATTATGGTTGAGTACACAAGTTTCATATTTTATTTCATAAGTATAACTCTTTTATGATCATAATATTTATATCGTCGCAATTCAAATAGAATATGTGTTCAATACAAAAAGGTGAATTACTCATGCTGCTTGTGTAACCAAGGTTTACATTTAATACTCAATCATGTTAAATGACATACAGGTAAGTGGTAAATTGACACCCATTAAATCATATCCACATGTTGCAAATAGAGAACCCCCTCAATATGGACTGTTTTATTTTGTAATAGGTCACTCAAACTTCGTTTATCTCCTCTTTTTAGAAACAATCTATTTCAAAGAAAGGCAGGGATAAGCTCATTTATCTTAAAGTTTGTGCTTGATATATGAACAGCCATGAGTTCAACTTATGTGGGCTTGTTTTGGAACATTAACCATAACCTTTTTGGGATAGTTACCGTTTCTTTACTGCTATCTGCCATTATTATGGTACTAGATTTTGGCTAGCCTAAATTAACTGTTTTCCCTTCCATTTGAACTGGTCATGATGATATGACATAGATTATGTATTGAAACTGAAGCACAACCATATCCAATTAAATTATTTCACAACATGCCTGTAGTGGCCTTGTGGTTAGCAAGTTGAGCATTTAATCAGAGGCTGTCACATCTGTTTGAGTTTAACCTCCACAGGTGGCATTGCAGAAGGCCTGACCCAATAGGACCCTGGCTTTTGAACCCCTAACTGTTACCCAGTGGTGGCATCATGTACGGCCAGTTTTTGATATAATTTGACCAGTATCAAGGGGACATTTTAATATATTCTGAAAATCTGACAGAAATCTGAAAACTATTATATTGTTTAAGCAGCAAAAATGTTACTATGGCAACAACCACTGGCAGATTATTCCCCAAATCATCAAAAACTATTACAGCAGTTTTGTGTGTATGGCAACGACAAACTTTATACTACCATAACAAAAAACAACTACCTCCACAAATCGGTTTCCAGTGATGTCATAGAAGCTGACTGCCCTGGCAGTGGTGGTAACAGCAATCATATTCACATTTGGCATGATGCAAGTGTCTGTCACCCAAACTGTTTTACTTGACTCAATGCGGTGACTGTATGCCATCTGTGAAATAACAAACACCAGTTCAAAATGTGCTCCTTTTCATAAATCTTCATCTATTGATATGTATATAAAAATTATCAAAAACAAATATATATGTATTTCACAGTTTAAAAAAATAAAGAGAAAATTTGGGCATACCAAATCAAAAATCCTAGCTTCTCCCCTAGTTTTACATTATTGGCATGATTGAAAACGCGTAGTAAAGAAGATTTCTGTACTAAACACAAACACTACAGTTTATGGTCATAAAAATACCTTACCTCAAAGGCTGCATTCCAAAATATGGCCATACCATCCCGACTGATAGAGATATATCTGCAAGAAAAGTTCTTCTCTTTCTTGTTCGTTAATCTTTGGAAAAGTAAACTGATGACAGAGTCTTTGTGAGTCCTGTCAGCTATAATATATGGAACTTCACCAGATTACACACTAGAATTTTGATACAATAAGGTGACAATAAAATTAATTGACGTTATACCCAGATTACACTGTTCAGACACGGCCACACAAGCTATACATGAGAGCAAAGTATTTAACTCACCGGGTCTCATTCCAGGCTATTTGCATTTTGTGTTTTGATGGTATCCATAAGACTTTATGATGCGTTCAACACAACACAGTGGGGCCACAGTTGGGCAGTGGTAACATACTCACCTTCCACCTCTGAGGTCGGTTGTTCAAACCCCGAACCCTATGTGGGAAAGATGGTAGTATCTTACCAATGGACAGCAGTTTACAGTAACCTTGACCAACTCTGTGTACTGATTTCCCCTGCTTATAAAACTATCAGTCGTGATATGACCTGTACAGTGTTGAAAGCGACATTAAAACCCAAATAACCAAATAATCAACACTACATGGACAGCCATTTTAGCACATGAAAGATATATTAAACGTTTGAAAAACCTCTTATGAGCTCTCACATGATCAATTAAAATATATACACCAGAGGGGTGAGGGGAAGAGGGCCAGTTGGCTATATGGGGCAGCTCGTTTTTAAACATGTACTACCCATATATGAGGTCCATTTTTACCCCACAGCCCTTAATGGCTGTTGGGGTATTGTTTTCACCCATGGTGTCCGGAAGGGCGGGCGTCCGGGCGGGCGGGCGTCCGGGCGGGCGGCAGGAAATAGTTTGTCCGGGCTGTATCTCAGAAACCGTAAGGTGTAGGAAGTTGATGCTTGGTAGGGACATTGGTTAGGGGGTGTAGCTGTGCAACGTCATGGTCTGACCTTGATTTGACCTTTGACCTTGCCGTAGTGACCTTGAGTTTGAAAATCTTGTCCGGGCTATATCTCGGAAACTGTAAGGTGTAGGAAGTTGATACTTGGTAGGGACATTGGTTAGGGGGTGTAGTTGTGCAACGTCATAGTCTGACCTTGATTTGACCTTTGACCTTGCCGTAGTGACCTTGACCTATAAAATCTTGTCCGGGCTATATCTCGGAAACCGTAAGGTGTAGGTCAAAGGTCAAAGTTGGGGTTTTACGTCCCGTTCAACAGCCAGGGTCATATTGGGACAGGTCCTCAGAATTGCCACTTGTGGGACTCGAACCCACAGAGGTGACAGCCTATGATTAGATGCCAAACTTGCTAACCACTAGGCCACTGAGGACCTACGTAAGGTGTAGGAAGTTGATACTTGGTAGGGATATTGGTTAGGGGGTGTAGGTGTGCAACGTCATGGTCTGACCTTGATTTGACCTTTGACCTTGCCATAGTGACCTTGACCTATAAAATGTTGTCCGGGCTATATCTCGGAAACTGTAAGGCTTGGGAAGTTGATATTTGGTAGGGACATTGGTTAGGGGGTGTAGGTGTGCAACGTCATGGTGTGACCTTGATTTGACCTTTGACCTTGCCGTAGTGACCTTGACCTATAAAATGTTGTCCGGGCTATATCTCAGAAACCGTAAGGTGTAGGAAGTTGATACGTGGTACAGATATTGGTTAGGGGGTGTAGGTGTGCAACGTCATGGTGTGACCTTGATTTGACCTGTGACCTTGCCATAGTGGCCTTGACCTATAAAATCTTGTCCAGGCTATATCTCAGAAACCGTAAGGTGTAGGAAGTTGATACTTGGTAGGGATATTGCTTAGGGGGTGTAGGTGTGCAGCGTCATGGTCTGACCTTGATTTGACCTTTGACCTTGCCGTAGTGACCTTGACCTATAAAATGTTGTCTGGGCTATATCTCCGAAACCGTAAGGTGTAGGAAGTTGATACTTGGTAGGGATATTGATTAGGGGGTGTAGGTGTGCAACGTCATGGTCTGACCTTGATTTGACCTTTAACCTTGCTGTAGTGACCTTGACCTATAAAATATTGTCCGGGCTTTATCTCGGAAACTGTTAGGTGTAGGAAGTTGATATTTGGTAGAGACATTGGCTAGGGGGTGTAGGTATGCAGCATCATGGTGTGACCTTGATTTGACCTTTGACCTTGCCATAGTGACCTTGACCTATAAAATCGTTAGGGCTGTATCTCGGAAACCGTAAGGTGTAGGAAGTTGATACTTGGTAGGGACATTGGTTATTGGCTATAGGTGTGTATTATCATGGTGTGACCTTAATTTGACCTTTTACCTTGCCGTAGTGACCTTGACCTTTAAAATCTTGTTGCACCTTTGGGTCTGTCTTTTGATGCAGATTAAGCAAAAGTCATATTAGAATTTATTAAGAATTTTACTTTCATAACTTCCCATTGTAAGAGATAGAATTTCACCAAGTAAGCCGCAGATTTTACTCCAACACCACACATAAGCATTCATTAAATGTATTACCACTTCTGTATGCATGGTAATATTCAAACCATCTAAACCATAATTCGGAAATGCAGATGTATATAAAGAGTATTGAATTTTAGTTTACTGATTAATGCTGTCATCTTGTTATTAAATTATCTTGTTTTAATACTTCATCTTTGTACGCATTATCTTTCTTTTAAACATTATTTCTCCATTTAAACATTGTTTGGACCTTTATATAACTGACAGTGCTCTGAAAGTATCCTGAAGTTTGTACTGGTACAGTACTTCTATATCTCATGGTGTTGAAAATATTTCCCAAGGCTGTGGGGTACGGGCATCTCTGATGCTATTTTTATGTATAGGTTAATGGCCAAGTAAGTGTCCAATATTTGAAAAAAATGGACTGTTTACAAGGTCCCAAAGGGAATGGGACACTTTCGAGACATTAACCCATTTAAATTACACCTATTCCTCAATTTATAATTTTAAAGATTTTGTTTAACATCTTTACTTTTCATTCCTATATTTCTGGTGTGTATTTTAAGGATTATTTTAGTCGAAATAAATGTAGAAGGGTTTCTTTTCAAATATGTAAAAAGGTGTCTATATAAGGCCAAAATCACAGAGTGGAACAACTGCTCATTAATGAAAGATATGGGAACTTTAAACAAAAGAGCACTCTCAGGTGTAATTTAAGGAACAATAAGGACAAGCTCAAGTATTTATTGATATGACTGCACAGAACAGTGTAAATCGCCCCGCAAGTATTTAATAATGAAATTACATACATTGCTGCATTAGTGTCATTTGGTATTTTGATAACGGTAACAGTTGCTTGATTATATATTTAGGGATCAATTTATGGATTTGAGGGTGAAATCTTTCTGATTTTAACATAAAAGACTTGTCTTGCAATCTAAATCTTAAATTGTGTTTAAAACTATCAAACTTTTTGCTTGAATCCAAGATTTCTTGCATTAAAATGAAAATTTGTTGGGAATTTTATTAAGACATTCTAAAATTTGCTGCTCCCCACCATAACTCAATAACAAATCATTATGTACAGTTATTTTATATAAATCCATGTGAAATTATTTTGATTATAATATGTAATACCAAACGTGTAGCTTGTACAAATTGACTTTCCATACAAATAGCAACTAATGAAATGATTAACACTTTAAACGACTTTTATAATGCGGGTGTTCCACTGCAGCCAACCCTGTAACTGACCCTGCGACTCTAGGGTTGGTTGTGAAAATTGTAGAAATATAGAAAAAAGGAGCAAAAATGCATAGTTGGTTAAGAAACCTCCGACTACACTTCCAGACAGGACATGATGACCAACCCTACTTCCAACAAGCTGTAGGGTTGGGGACGTTTTTTTTGCATAATCAGTTATTGAAGTAGTACAGCAAGCCCTAAACCCCTTACAGTCAAGAAGCATTGCAAACAGACAAGCCGTAAAGACAAACAGACAAGCCGGGACCACCTCCACGACCCATCACGACAAGACTGGTCGAATTTTGAGGATCAGTATCTATAGTCGGAATCCAGAATCGGGATCCATATCATGACCTGTGAGAAGCCACTGATTTCTCACTGCAAAGATGACAGCTACACATCAAGATGGACTGTTTGACAAGTTGAGGGTCCTTTGGTTTTTTAATTGAGTTGAATATGTTATTTTTCTTTATGATTTCAAGACATAGAAGACAACAGAACCCAGCACTTGCCCAGTCAGCACCCCCACCACAGCTACAGCCCCACCACGTAGGAGGAGGAAGCCACAGAATCCATGGGTTATGCTCTGGATACTGCAAACAGAGGTGAGAAGATGCTACTGGACACTCTTGGACGAGCTAATAACAACTGACATACCAGGTTACAGAAACTTCAGCAGAGTGCCACCTGCTTTTTTGATTTAATTGAAGACAGAATTTACCCCCATCTCAGGAAGTGACACACAAATTTCAGGAAGCCACTAGAAGTTGGTTTGTAACTGGCAGTTATACTCAGGCACCTGTCCACAGGAGCAAGCTACACTTCACTGCAGTACCATTGGAGGGTTGGCAGAACTACAATTTGCAAATTTGTCCAAAAGGTGTGCAGAACCATCCTTGAAGAATTTCAACAGATCCAACAGATACTGATACTGTCCAACAGATACTGAAGACTGGCAAAAGACTGAGGAGAAATTTAGAAACCAATGAAATGTTCCCATGCTGTAGATGCACTAGATGGCAAACAGATTGCAATGAAGAAATCTAAGAAGTCAGACAGTAAATATTTCAACTACAAACATTATTTCTTCCTGGCTCTGTTAACCCTGGTCAATGCCAGTGGTTTGTCTTTTGCTATACAGATATTCAACCATATCAAACTGATAAGAAAAATTGAGAACCGCACCTAGGGGCTACCACCACCTGAACCACTAGGCCCTGGAGGGCCATATCTACACTACTTCCTTTTGGGGGACGACGCCGTTGCCCTTATGATTTGACTGATCAAGCCCTACAGCAGAAAACAGCTGACCAGGGAGGAGAGGGTAGCCAGGGCAGGAGGGTGGTCGAGAATGCTTTTGTTATATTAGTGGAAAGGTTCAGGGTACTACTGACAACCATGGATCAGAGGCTAAAAGTTGTGAGGGGCATTGTGTTAACATGGTGCTACATAACATGCTGGAGCAGGGTGGAGCAGACAGGCCACCTACTCCATCAGACAACATACAACAACCATAGGCTGACCAGGGACACACTGAGAATGTTAGAAACATATCTGGGCAAGCTAAACATTGACGATACCTACTGAAAGACTACTTCAACAACTTAGGGGCACTAGCTGGGCTGGAGGACAGGATTTAAGAAGATTGGGGGAAGAACAGGCTGTCATCTATCACTCCTTTTTAGGACTACCCAAATATTCCAAGAACTTTTATTATAATGGTGTTAACCAAATGTTAAACTAAATTCTGAGTCACTGTTACCCAAAGAAAAAATTAAACCCAATTTACCGCCTCTTCAAACTATATCCTGAACACTTTCACATGTTAAATTAATCACAAACCTCTAAAGATTTAAAGCTAAGTCCTGAAATGTCAAGGTTCAAAGTCTATACACACGAGTTCTGAATGTTTGGGAAAAAATTATTGTTTATTACACTGCAACCACAAATTTCATCTTTTAATATTTTTGAATTTGTTGGACCCCCGGGTAAAATTATCATTTCACTACAAATTTGTGAGTTTTGTTATTTGAAATTACAACCAAAAGAGCTTTAAAAATATCTGTGAGGAATGACACTCACAATTAAATGTTGGTCAACTGATAATAATAAGTCAATCAATCACCAGTAAGTTTGTCACTTATGTTGGGGAATGTATTTGTCAGGTAACATGTTGGTCTGTGGCATTGTCTCTTTGTCTGTCAGTCCATCCACACATTCATTTCAAGTTAAGATTTTTATTTTTTATTTTTTTGGGGTTGTGTGTGTTTGATTTTTTTTTTATTTGTGTCAAACATTCACTTACTCATTCACATAATTTTTGTTATATATTTGGGGGAAGTGTAAGTGTTGGACGGTGTGCTTTATTTTGTTTTTGGAAAGAACAATAAGCTGAATAATTGTTTTGTAAAAATTTGGTTAGCCATTATAAGGGTCTTTTGGTGTGACTTAATGCAGGCTAATCTACTGATTTGGGCTGACTCTGCTATTTTGACTGGCTGGGAGGCCTTGCTCCTTCTTGCTGAGTGGTAGTTGGCACTGATGCTGGTGCTGCTTGAAATTGAGAGGGAAAATGGTCGTGTGTTGATCTGCTGGTACTGTAGTACGCTTCGAATACTTCTGAAGAGACTTAATAATCTAGAAGTTTTGTGTTGACTCTCTTTCTGTTGTCTGGAGGCTATGGATGGCAGTTTAAATTCTTTGTTGGACTCAAAGCAAACATCAGTTCTCTGGATGGCCCAGGCTGCTGGTCATCTACGACAACGAAAGATACCAGCTGAAGGGCTTAAGCTCGACGGTTGATGAGTAACATCTGATGCCATGCTGATTTCCATCTCAGATTCAGTCTCTCATGAGTATCTGGAACTGAAGCTGTGGCTGTGGCCCCCGAGGTCTCAGTGGTAGCTTGAACATGATGTGACCTTGTAGAAAACTAAAAACTGTCTCTCAACCAGGTCTGTCGTTTGGTGTTCTTTCACTATAACTTGTCTTGACTTCGTGTGAGTGAGCTTGCCATATCTGGTACATTGAGTCTCGAACCACCTCTTGACAGTGTTAACAGATAAATTCCTGGAAGCTGCTAATCTTTCCCAGAGTCTCTCCTTTGTCTGTTTGTCTTTGAACTTCCCGTGAGACTTGTCATACAGTTCCTCGTGCTGTTTAACGAACTCCACAATGGTTTCTTCATCAGAATCACTCAGGAAAATAGACTTCATTTGCCCCTTCTTTTGCCTGGATTGAGTTGTTTCTGGATCAGTATCTGTGTCTGTTCGAGGTCACTTTTCTGTTCTTTCCTCAGTCTCTTCCATCTGATTGGTCGATTCTATCCTCTCTCTTTCCAACCTCTGTCTTCCCCTCTCCTCCTGTTCTTGTCTCTCCCTCTCTTCTCTATCCTCTCTTTCTCTTCTTTTCCTTTCTATATACTCAGCAGTGTCTCCTAACTCAAACAGTGGATGAGATGAGAATCACTATCTGTCCAGATTTAGTACGCACCACAAAGAACGTGTCACATTTAAAACTGTTGAGAAAAGTTACATATGACAGCGAATATACAGTACATTTTGATTTTATGCTGCTGTATTTTTGATTTAATTTATTTTTGACGTTAATTTGATTCTGTTCTCTGAAAACTCTCTTTGTGACTTTACAATATATCGGATATTATCGCCCACCTAGCCGGGAATTACCGGTAACTGTTTTCAATCTGGTCCTGCCCATTGTCTATTCTTGATAATTGTTTTTATTTTAAATTTGGTTCATCACTCTCACAGATGTTTTTCATTGCCTTGTTGCTTCCTTTGTTCAGTTTCTCTGGTATTCAGTATTAAATTCCTCTTTTGGTTTGTGGTTGGTTTTGAGTTTCATAAGGTTGGCTTTAGTGTGGGTTGCTAGGGTGCCCGTGAGTCGCCCACAGGATGAAGTTTCAAGGGTTAGTCCTTAAGGCCATAAAGGTTAGGCCATCCACAGGTGATTTTAATCCTAGGGCATTTTCATTTAACCAACGCAACCAAGATGTTTGCTATGTGTATTTCCTTCCTCTCTTCTGCACCATGTTGAGTTTTGCCACTCATCTCAGGAGTGTCTCACAAAATTTTACTGGAAGTGGATTCCTCATTCCATCCATGTTGAGAATTGGTAAAATTACTCCTACAGCTCCTCCTGCCATGTTTTTTCTGATACCGTAAAACAGAGTGGGCTTATGCTATTGCTTATGTGTGGTGATGTTGCCATGAATCCTGGACTGGTTATGCTTGGTTCAGTAAATGCAAGGTCAATCCGGAATAAGGGCCCTCTCCTCGCTGACACAACAGCATTATTTCACACCTTTGATTTCCTCTGTCGCACTACTAATTCAGATAGTTTCCTTCGTTCCCTCACCCCAGATGGGTTTTCATTGATACATAGGCCACGTTTATTAGGTATTGGTGGTGGTGTTGGTTTCTTCATTCGTGATTTATATAAATGTCACAAGGTGGATACCCCAAATTATAGTTCCTTTGAAAATATTGTCATATCAGTCTCAGTTTCGTGCCAAACTTTGCTCCTAGCTTCTATCTATCGCCCTCCTGGGCCGTGTTCATCTGCAGTGATTTCAATATACACGTTGATGTACCTTGTACTGATAGTTACAAATTGGAATTCCTTTTAGAATCATGTAATCTAACACAGTCAGTTAACAATACCACTCACTTGCACGGTCATATTCTTGAGCTCATTCTTTCCCCCAGTGATCAAAACGCTTGTGTGCATGTTGACATCTGTGAATTCATATCTGATCATGCAGTCATTAAATGTGCTATTGACTTTCCTTCCTCTCTTGCTAATTGTCAAACAAGAATTTCCTATAGGAGGTACCATCGTATCAATGTCCGACTTTCGGTCTGACCTCAAAGAACTGCCTTTTGTGAAATGTCCAGCAAATTTTGTCTCACAGCTCTATGATCAGTATGTACACACACTTGAGTCGCATTCTTGACAGGCATGCTCCTCTTGTGTCCAGTGTGAAGAAGAAACAGTGTGCTGACTGTTTGTCAGAAACCTATCACCTTGCAAAGTCACTCAGACGTCAATTTGACAGTGCTTGGCGTAAAGATAAAAGTCAATACAACAGGAGTCGTCTTCGACATCAAATTGCTTGGTGTAATTGTCTCGTGAACAGGGACAAGACCATCTATTACAGGAAACTTATCTCTGACAACAGCCATGATTCTAAGAAACTATGGCGGGAGTTACATAAAGTCCTACATAGATCCCATGGCACTACTCTGCCCACTTATTAATCCCCAAAGTCACTGGCTGATCATTTTGCTTCATTCTTCTCAAATAAAATCATGATAATTCGGGAGAGTTTCTCCACATCTGAGTCCTATAACATGGTACATCCCCCTCCCTTTGATGCTCCTAAATTAACAGTCTTTACTCAAGTCACTCAAGATGAAATCGGTAAAATAATCAGCAAATCACCCACCAAATCATGCCTGTTGGACCCTTTGCCCACATTCCTCATTAAGGAATGCATTAACATCCTTCTACCATCTATAACCAAACTGGTAAATTCTTCACTCTGTGAGGGACTGGTTCCAGATGATTTCAAAAAGGCTGTGGTCATTCTACTTATTAAGAAGGCCTCTCTTCCTGTTGAGGATTTGAAAAACTACCGCCCAGTATCTGGACTTAGCTTTATTTTTAAACTGTTGAAACGTGCAGTTGCTAAACAGCTGGTTGATCATATTCATCGACATGGCTTGGATAAGTCATACTAGTCAGCGTATAAGTCAGGTCACTCAGCGGAGACGGCTCTGCTTTCCATCAAAAATGATATTCATTTGTCACTATCTCTGGGTGAAGCTACTGCCTTGGTAATCAGCTGCCTTTGATACTATTGATCATTCCACTCCCCTCAGCTGTCTCCTGGATTGGTTCGGTGTTGTTGGCTCCGTTCTCAAATGGTTCTCTTCTTATCTGACATAACATTTTCAGTCTGTTAAGATTGGCTCTACTTTGTCTGATTTACTAAAATTGCAGTTTGGCGTGCCGCAGGATTCTGTTTTGGCTCCTCTGCTGTTCTTTCTGTACACATATCCCCTTGGTACATTGATTGGTAAACACAAAGGCATAAACTTCCATTTCTATGCCGATGACACACAACTTTATGTCCATCTGTCACACATGAATGCCTCAGCTGCTTTTGATAAGTTGAACAGATGCCATCAAGATGTTAAAGAGTGGATGTCAGCTGGCAAACTTAAACTAAATCCTGATAAAACTGAGTTCATACTTTTTGGCTCCAAGAAACAGAGAGAGAGGTTAAAAGCATGTTTTCCAATCGACATCTTGGGCAACCTTCACTCCACCGAGTCAGTCAGGAACCTGGGTGTGTGGTTTGACTCTGATGTTTCCTAAACCAAGATACACTAGATTCTGCACCATACATACTTTGCTCTTCAGATAAAAACTCTGTAACACACATACTTTCCTCTTCAGATAAAATTGGGACAAGTACTTTCTGAGTGCAACTTCTTAATAATGAATAGTTGTATATTATGCCATGCTTCTGCTGGGATTTTAACCCAGTGCCTTTTGATCACACACAGAAATAAACACAATTCTGACTCTTTAACCTTGAGCTTAAATGGGAACTAGCAAGTCCAGGTGTTAACAAAGCTGGTATACACAAGAATAATATAATTTATTATCCACCATGCGCAGTATTTGACCTATATAGGGGATTGTAAACAGTGTGGTATATTGTTTTTGTATACAAAGGTGCCATGGATAATTAGTATCAATGAGTGCAAATGTTTCATTAATATCTTAGAAACTATGTAACCTAGAAATACATATTATATATCATTAGAAAGGTCTTTCCACAGAGCTTCTGTTCAGTGTGCTGCATAAAAGTCCAGGCTGAGAAATGACAAGTTAAAGATTGAGGCTTTATATTGACTGATGCCCCTGTATATATGACAGCCTATTCCACACTCTCTCTTTACATGATTGTGGATTTTATTATAGACATAAAACACACAGAACGGCGTATAATCAAAGTAAAACATCCCTTGTTAGAAATATATGTTAGTCATCTTCACCCCACTGAGTCAGTCAGGAACCTGCATGTGTGGTTTGACTCTGATTTTTCCTTCTCTAAAGATGTCCAGAAAGTTTGTAAAGGCTGCTTCAGTCAACTGAGGGATTTTAGAAATATTAGGCAGTTCTTGACTCAGGATGCAGCTGTGTCAGTTGCCAATAACCTGGTTAGTAGTCGCTTGGACTACTGTAACTCACTTTTTAGAAGTCTCTCCAAATTCAATCTTCATAGATTACAGTCTATCCAAAATAGTGCAGCTAGAACTGTTACAAATTCGAGTAAATTCAGTCAGATAACTCCAGTACTCAGGACACTCCATTGGCTCCCTATTCAGTTTTGCTCAGAGTTCAAACTGGCTACCCTGGTGTACAAGTTTATTCATACTGGTTTCCCTAAATATTTTGCTCCATATCTATCCTCATACCGCACTACTTACAACACTAGACATAGTCAGAGTGTTGCCAACTTCCTCAGTGTACCAAAATTTCAACCTACAATTCACAAGTCCACTAAGCAGTTTGGCTTCAGTTTTGCCTTTGATGCTCCCACTGTTTGGAATTCGCTTCCTGAAGACATGCGTGCATCACCAACTATTGCCTCTTTTAGAAAGAAGCTCAAAACCTATCTCTATGCAGAGGCACATCCTCCTTAGCTTATTTTCTCTTATGGCTTCTCCGTGGTGCTGACCTATTTCTGTCCCTGGACTATTGTCTTGTTCCTCCTTAGAGTCTACTTCTCAGTGGAGATTAAGCGCTATAAAAGTTGAATTAGAATTAGAGAATCTGTACTTCAATTTTTCTCCTTCTGCCCCTTGGCATGCCAATAAATTTTATGTACAGCTTCTTCAAAAAACAAAAACTTAAAAGTTAAACCTCAGAGAACAAGCTACTCCCAGCCAGTCCAGCCTAACTCAAAACTTTGAAGAAAAAGTAAAACTTAAAACTGAAAGCTGCACACCTCTTGTCTCTCGACAGTCAAAACCAAAATGAATGAAGTACGTTTGCAGACTCACCCTTTTATAACCACAGATTTGGAAACAGACAGGCCGTACGATGAAAAAATATTATGGGCTTGTTGGATACAATTTCCGGCTTGTCTATTACTGTAACAGGCCTGTTGGCTACTGTTTACGGCTTGTCTGTTTCACCTCAGGGCTGTAGGTTAAAAAAATTCCCGGCTCTAGGACCCAGACCTGACTGTACGGTTATTTTCCCGCACAGTCTGTTTGTCATCATGTATAGTCTGAACCACCATATTTGGGACAGGCCGGATACTTGATACAGACCGGCCTGTTGTATCAACCAACAAGGCGGGAAGTGTAATAAACAGGCCGTTAATTTATCCAACAGGCCTGTTGTTACGTGGATGAACTTAGGGTCCGTTATATAGGCCGGAAATGGTCGTAGAAATATCAAACATGTTTCATATATTCACCGACTCTTCCTGACAAGCCTGGAAACTACAATAGACTGTAACAGACCATATAAACATTGGTCCTGACTCCCCAAAAAGACATAGTTACCGACCGGTCGGCTCCAGTGGAACACCCGCATAAGAGGTGGTAATATCAAGTTTACATGACATCTGTTATTTCAGGGTCAGCACGCAACTAATCAAGTGAACAGTTTACAATACTTTAGTATTGTATCACCAGTCCTCATTGGGTAGAATTTAAATTTATATTTATTCAATATATTCATGCCAATTTAAGGCAAGTGCAAGTTAATGTAGGAGGTAGTCAGCAGTTCAACATTTGATATATATTACCAACCTGCTTTGATAAACCTAGGAGTTTTCTGAAAACA
Organism: Sabellastarte sp. h YS-2021; assembly: GCA_964017235.1. Lineage (NCBI taxonomy): Eukaryota > Metazoa > Annelida > Polychaeta > Sabellida > Sabellidae > Sabellastarte > Sabellastarte sp. h YS-2021. The sequence goes on along the minus strand of OZ024935.1, from coordinate 78,655,477 downwards.
TTGTTGTTCCATTATTGTCATTTTGTCTCTTTCTTTGCATTGCAGTACAACGAAAGAGAGATATTCATCCCAGTCAACCAGGCCATCACAATTCACATCTGTCTTCATGAAAATCATATCCATCTCACTTTCAGCTATGCTGTAGGGCATTATTTGACGCAGGGCATTTCTGAAGCATATAGTTTGTCATAATAATATACCCCTGGGTTCATAGTAACTGACATTTTTTATAATTAGGATTAGTTTTATACTTAGAATTTTTGCAGAGAAAATCTTAAATAGGAGAAATTCGTTAGAACAAAAATTTTCAATAATATCACTTTTGTTTCAATAGCTATGTTAAAAACATGCATCCTTAGCATATAAAATGGTCTGATAAACTCAACAGTATCATTTCAGTACTTTCAGTACATACTGCTTACAAAGGTAGAAGGCAAACAAAAGTTAAATAGAAACACAAACGCAAACTGTTGAAGGTAAAATATAAGTATGAACAAATTATGCAAACTTGCCTGAACTGTTCTATGTTGAGGTATCCAGTACCGCTGGTATCCGCCTGCAGGAAGATTTCAGCCAAGTGTTTGATCCTGTTTTTTGAAAGTCCAGCTTCTGCCTCTGTCACTGACAACAGTATGAAATTTCTAAATAAGCATATTGACAATGTCATTATGTTTCCAAAGAGTGATGGAACATTGCCATGCATGCTTCAGTGACCTAGTTGTTATGATTATTTTAATTACTTAGTTCTCTGCACTGTAATCGTGTATTCGAATTAAGGTCATGACCACAAGTTATTATACCCAGTCCCCAACATGATATAACAAAGTCTGATATTTGTGTGTACAGTCATTGGAGAACACTGTACAATTTGCTTTGCCAAAAGCTCTTTAGAATTTTGGCATGATAATACGGTTTCTTAAGAGGTTTTATCTATTTTCATATTTACAATGATATGGCCTGCCCAGGTCAGTGATAATATGATCACTTTTAAAAGGAGCCAAATATTTTGTGATCTTTGTTGGGGTCGGAAGGAGAGTGGCTAAGCAATGAGCATACATGCGCCCCTCCATTCAAGTCCTAGGTTCAATTCTCGATCTCACCTTGGAAATTTGGTAGTTGCTTAATGATGTCTGATGATTTTATCCATTCCCTTAATAAAGTCCCATTCAACAGCCAGGATTATATTGGGACTGGCCCTCAATAATGTCACTTTTGGTATTGCCTTATTTACTCTTTCGCACATGACAAGCCTGTGTCAGTGAATCTGTTTGGCCAAGAACTATTATAAAATCGTTTGTATATATGTTGGCTCTTCTGATAATAACCCCCTTGTTTGTTAAATGGGACGTCTAACCTTAACTTTATCCTTTGACCAATAATAACCTCATGCAAAGCACAATGGATGAAACAGCCTTCTTTTATTTTCAAATTTTGATTATTAATAATGTTAAGATATTTTGGCATTAAGATATGTTCGCAGTGCAACATCAGTTGCCTCCTTCAGAAAGAAGCTTAAAACATACCTGTTTGCAAAAGCCTACCCACCATAGTCTCCCCCGTCACATCTGTGTCTCCTTGGTACGACCTGGCTATGTCCATTGATTAATGCTAACTGCCTTGCTTTATGTTTAGATGCGCCTTAGAGTCCATCAGTGATGGAGATTAAGCGCTATAAAAGTCCACATTACATTACATTACATGTCAGAATAAAATTCTAACATGACATAGCTATGCCAGTGAATCTGAGTGGCCGAGAGCCATAGCCCAATTCATTGTACACATTTGCTAATCCAATAGTACCCACTGCAAAGTATAACGGATGAAACAGCCTTAATAAGAATTGTATTATTATCAGATTTGTAATTTTTAATGATGTTAAGTATATTTTATTCTCCAAACCATGGTATACGCAGGATTTTTACCTGTAGAAGGTGTTAAAAGTGCTATAAAACCCAAATCAATCCATTTTTCTAAGATCACAATATCAGTAACATATTTGCCTTCAACCTTTGAGGTCATGGAATTTAAGTTCACCCAAAACATTGAGCGGAAAATTAGGAGTTGCTATCAGATCCCCATGGGTCTACAATACACAATTTTGAGAAGCTGCTATGCACTACTATTTCCCTTAACTACGTGACTTGACATGACTCATGAGAATCATGTGCTGAAAGAAATGTTCCCAAAACATGTCTTGAGTGACATTTTAAACATAAAAGAATTGTATTTAGTTGATATATACAATTTTGTGCATTGTCTGTCAACAATTACCTGCATTTCTCCTCTGGAAAAGCTGCTTCTTCACCACAAGCTGTTCACTCAATGACAATTCAACTTCTGGACCTATTAACACACAGGCAGTTTTAAATTTTAAAAATAAGACAAAAAAATAGGAATACACAAAAAAGCATGCCGGCAAAAATAAACCATACAACAAATACCAATAGTGTATAGTTACCAAAATTATGGGGTTGTTCCACTGGAGCCGACTGTTTGGTAACTATATATTTTTTGAGAGTCAGGACCAATGTTTACAAGGTCGGTTAGGGTCAGTTGTAGTTTCCCTGCCTGCCGGGGAGATTCGGTGAAATATCAAACATGGATACTGATGTAGAATCCACTCAGAAGGGGCAAATGAAGTCCATTTTCCTGAGTGAATTAGACGAAGAAGCCATCATGGAGTTTGTTAAACAGCACGAGGAATGACAGTTTCAAAGACAAGCAGAAGAAAGAAAGACTTCGGGAGACACTAGCAGCTACCAGGAAGTTTGATATTTCTACGACCATTGCCGACCCTTGTAACAGACCCTAATTTCATCCACCTAGCAAAAGGCATGTCGGTTAACTTAATGGCCTGTCGGTTACACTTCCCGGCTTGTCGGTTAATCAAACAGGCCTGTTTGTACCAAGTATCCAGCAGCTACCAGGGAGTTTGATATTTCTACGACCATTGCCGACCCTTGTAATAAACCCTAATTTCATCTACCTAGCAACAGGCATGTCGATTAACTTAACGGCCTGTCAGCTACACTTTCCAGCTTGTCGGTTAATCAAACAGGACTGTCTGTACCAAGTATCCAGCTTGTCCCAAATATGGTGACCCAGACTGGATGTGATGACAAACTGACTGTGCGGGAAATGTTACAGTACAGTCGGCAACTTTAGCAGGCCTGTCTTTAAGTGTCCTACATTCGGGAAATTTTATAACTAACAGGCCCTAAAGTGAAACAGACAAGCCGTAAACAACAACCGACAGGCCTGTACCACTAACAGGCAAGCCGGGAACTGTAACCGACAGGCCGGCAATATTTTTGCCTCTTACGGCCTGTTGGTTTCCATATCTATGGGTATAAAAAGGCCAGTCAGCAGACAATCTGCATATATTTGGGCTTTGACTTGTCGAGAGACAACTGGTGTACAGCTTTGATTTTAAGTTTTTCATTTTTAGCAAATTAGCTTAAGTTTGAGCTAGGCTGGACTGGCTGAAAGTGAAATCTGTTCTATGAGGTTTCACTTTTATTTTTAAGTTTTTCTTTTTTAAACAAGCTGACCATGCAATTGATCAGCATGCCAAGAGGCAGAAGGAGACAGATTGAAGTACCAACAGATACTCAACCAAAGTTTGAGTTAGGAGATACAGCTGAGGATATAGAGAGGAGAAGGAGGGAGAGAGAGGAGAGAGAGAGGGCAGAACAGGATGAGAGGGAAAGACGGAGGATAGAGAGAGAGAGGAGGGAAGAGAGCCGGGAAAGGACAGAAAAGAGAGCGCAAACAGACATGGATACAGATGTAGAATCCACTCAGAAGGAGCAAATGAAGGCCATTTTCCTGAGTGATTCAGATAAAGAAGCCATCGTGGAGTTTGTTAAACAGCACGAGGAAGGACATTTTCAAAGACAAGCAGAAAAAAGAAAGACTTTGGGAGACACTAGCATCTACCAGGAAGTTACCTGTCACTACAATCAATAAGTGGTTCGAGACTTCGATATGGCAAGCTTACTTCAGTTTTCTAAGGTCAAATCAGAACAAAGGGAGTTTCTAAGTCTACTGCGTTCAAGTCACCACTGAGACCTTCTGCATCCACATCCTAGCTTCAGTTCTGGATCCTTCAAGAGACACTGAATCTGAAATGGAAATCAGCATGACATCAGATGTTACTCATCAGCCTTTGAGCACCAGCCCTAAACGACGACAACCTAAAGTCAGTACCACCACTGCTGCAGATCCAGTTTTAGATCAGTTCCAGCAGATGAGGTCAACGATTTCCACATTTCTGGGTGCACGTCAGGACCCTACTCCAAGTCCAAGACAGTTGTTCTGCAACTATTTCCACTCTGAGATTGAACACCTGGAGGAGCGAGACTTTTTGACCTTCAGGAATGAGACTGTAATACTTCTCAGTGAAATACAGTACAAGGCCGAAGAATGCAAGAGACAGGTCACAACAACTCAACAGGTCACCACAGCAGGACGTGAATACATACTCACCATACCGGATACTCAACCAGTCTCTGTTCCAGTTGTGCAGCCTACTCAGATAGCCACAACACAGCCTGCTACAGTGAGTGCCAAAGTACAGCAACCATCAAGGCTTTCATCAGCGTCAGCACAGCCAACATCTTATTTAATTGTGGATGACTAACAGCCTGGGACTTCCAGACAGATGATGTTTAGTTTGAGTCCAACAAAGACAGTCAACCCACCTTCAGTTTCAGCTGTACAACAGGAGGAAAGTCAACACAACACTTCTGAATTATCCAGTCTCTTTGGAGTGTACTGCAGTACCAGCAGATCGACACACAACCATTTTCACCCTCTCAACTTCAACCAGCACCGTTGCCAGTGCCATCTTCCACTCATCAAGAACAGTCAAGACCTCTCAGCCAGTCCAGCCAGCAAAGTCAGCCCAAATGAGCAGATCAGCCTGCACAAGTCACACCAACCAGCCCTTCTAAGGGCCACCAGAATCTTCCAAAAGCAATTATTCAGCTGTTGTTGCCCAAAAACAAAAAAGCACACCGTCCAACACTTACACTTCCCCCCATTACATGAAAAAAATTGTGTGAATGAATGAGTGAATGTTGAACATAAACTAATAAACTTCCACCAAGAAAACAAAAAAAAAACCAAAAACCAAGAAAAAAATCGAAAAAAACTTAAAAGAAAATTGTCCCCTAAGAATTTAAAAAGAAAACAACCCTACCCCCCCAAAAAAATAATCTTTTTAAACAAAACTTCCCCACACCCTCTCTCCCCAAAAATAACAAAGATCCAGACACAAACCCAAGTCCCTCCAACAGAAACAAAAATTGCAAACCCCAACATCTATTCAAGTAACTTGTTTTAAATGTGTGGAGGGACTGACAACCAAACAGACAGTGAAACATAACAAAACATTTAAAGATTTGACTGATATTTGGGTGACTTTGGAAATTTTATTTCACTTTTTTTTTTAATTTAGGGGACAAAATTTCTCATCAAAATTGCTTTTTCTTTGTGGTGTTTGGGGGCCCGAGTGCATTTGGAAAATTGGGTAATTTTTGTGTTATTATTTGGCAGGTTATTTTTTAAACAATAAACACAGGTCATGTTGGTGTGGGATGTGAACTTTGTAAAATGAGGGCCTGGGTTTAAATCTGTCTGAGTTGTTATTTAATTTTGTGAAATGAGTTTGGGAGTGATTTTTGTTTGTGATGGGGGATGATTTTTGGTGAAATTGAAATTGGGGTTATTTTATGGTTAACACTTTGCTAATTAAAAGTACTCAGATTATTTTGGTGGTCCTGAAAAGGACTGATATATGACAGCATGTTCTCCCCTCAGTCTTCTTAAACTCTGTCCTCCTGCCCAGCCAGTGCCCCCACATGACTGAAGTATTCTTTCAGCAGGTCTTGTTGATGTTTAGCCTCCCTCGATAGGTTTCTAAAGTTCTCATTAGGTCCCTGTTCCCCCGGTCTGCCTATGGTGGTTGTTTGTTGTCGGCTGGAGTGGTCAGTCTGTCTGCTTCCCCTGATGGCTTCTCAGCAATTTATGCAGTACCACATATGTTAACACAATGTCTCTCACAACTTTTGGCCTCTGCTCCATGGTGGTCAACAGCACCCTGAATCTGTTGACAACTATACCAAATGAGTTCTCGACCACCCTCCTCTCCCTGGATATCCTGTAGTTCTGTCCTCCTTGGTCAGTTGTCGTCTACTGTATGGCTTGAACAGCCAAGGCATAAGGGCAAAGGTGTCGTCCCCAGCAGGCAGTAGTGTAGATTTGGCCCCCAGGTCCAAATGGTTCAGGTGGTGGTAGTCCTAACTTTCCATTCTCAATTCTTCTTTTCAGTTTGTTAGGGTTGAATATCTGAGCATCTGATGTTGACCCACTGGCCCCCACATTGATCCATAGGAACTTGTAATCTGCATCAACTTAAGCCAAAAGTACCAGGGAGAAGTAACCCCTGTAGTTGAAATATTCATTGACTGACTTCTTGGGCTTCTTTATAGCAATGTGTTTTCATTCTAGTGCACCGACTGCATCTGTTTCTAAATCTTTCTTCAACTTTTCTTCCAGTCTTCAGGATCTGTAGGGCACATCAAATATTCGTGTTGAAATTCTTTCAAAATGGCTTTGCAGACCAGGGGGACAAATTTGCAGATGGTCGTTCTTTCAACCCTCCAGTGGAACTGCAGTGAAGTGTAGTTTTCTCCTGTGGATAAGTGTCTCAGTGTAACTGCCAGTTTCAACCCGACTTTCAGTGGCTTCCTGAAGTTGGTGGTGGACTTCCTGAGATAGGGTAATTCTTTCTTCAATCAAATCAAAAATGCTGGTTCCATCCTGGTAAAGGTTCTGTAGCCTGGTATGTCAGTCATCATTAGCTCATCCAAGAGTGTTCTGTAGCATCCCCTCTCATCTTTCTGCAGTTTCCAGGGCATAACCCATGGATTCTGTGGCTTCCTTCTCTTTCTGCATGGTAGGGGTGGTGGTGCTGGCTGGGCAGGTGCTGCGTCTTGAAATCATGATGTATAATGACATATTCAACTCAATAAAAAACAAAAGTACCCTCAAGTGATCTATCAGTTGCTTTTGATGTGTTCTTATCATCTTTGAAGTGTGAAATGAGTGGCACATCACAGGGGGTTATATAGTGTGATCTGGATCCCGTTTCTGGATCCAACTATAGATACCAACCCACAAAATCAATCAGTCCTGTCGGCAAGGGTCGGGAACATGCTCCCCCACTAGTCTGTTTACGGCTTGTGTGTTTGTGATCCGGCTTGTCTGTTAGGGGTTTAGGGCTTGTCGTAGTACTTCTACAACAAAAAACGTTCCCGACCCTACGTCTTGTCAGGATGCTCATCATGTCCTGTCTCTAACTGTACCATCCTGTCGGGGATTTCATAACCGACTCAGCATTTTCGCGCCCTTTTTCCCACAGCCTTACAACTTTCACCAGAGAGTCGTAGGGTCAGTTGCAGGGTCGGCTCCAGTGGAATAACCCCATTGCTCAAACTTAATGTCTCCTTTGCTTTTCATTTGTGTATTGTTAGCAAAATACATGTTAGCAAAGTCTATATGATTTTGGAACCATTATCTTTTCTTATAAGTCGAAGAGTGTGCTAAGAAGAGGTTCACAACTGTAACAGTACAATAATAAAATGGATTGTTGAAAACCCATTGTTCAGATATATCACTTGACCATAGAATGTGTTGTGCACTTTGTTGCTCAGTAGATGTTACAAAATCATGTAATTTATTTATTTATTTATTTATAGCAATCGTGCTCATAGCACAGGAAATACACACATATATACAACTATGAATAGATACATGAACATATGAACAACATGAAACTACATCAAATTAAATAAAGATAAAAAACACATTTCATATTTACACATTCTATGTTATACACAAGTAATTTAGCATACTATTGATCTCATCTTTACTAAACTCTGTACAATTTTTATCTCTTATATACAAAAGGTCTAAAATATTTCCAACTACCACAACATCCTCATCACTATACATTGTTTTAAAGTTTTCCATGACTTGAAATGAAAAACCAGTATTCACCCAGAGATAAAAAAAAATTGAAACAACAACATTTTACATTCAAAATCATTTTGTATGAATGTATGGCTAGTGATGCAATGATATACGTTTTTTATTATTATTAAGTTATTAATATCAATACTATTCAGGAATATAAATTAGATTAAAAGTCTCGATTTATTGGAAAATTGTCACAGTATTTTCCATGTAAATTCAATTAAAGATAAACAATCATTTGAAAAACAAACCACTATCTAGCCTTGATTAAGGCTCAGATTTATAACATATATTTTCAAACAAGTACATAGATATTTGACATTCACAAATCACTCGTACATGTTGAGAGATACAAGCTCATCTCTGCTTTATTAGTATGCCAATGTAAAAGCCAGTATATGTATCAGTAAATTCTATAAACTGAAACTTCATTATCTACACTGAAACTTTTCCCCAGTTACACAGAAATGTGACTCTTTAGCAAGGCCTCACGTAAGCATAAATTATTATAGAATACTCCATTTTGTAGCCACTCTTAAGCATTGACTGTCCGTGTTAAAGTCCTTTTTGTATTTTTTTCAGTCTTGAACAATGATAAATAACTATAAAAAAATCACTGTGTAAACAGAAATTTGTTTAAAATAAACATCTATTTTGTATTCTTTAACTCAAATATAAGAATATTTGATTATATATTTTTGAACTAGAGTGCTGGCATCCACTAAGGCCTCTTTCCGAAAATTATGGATTTTCTTCATCTTCCCAGTAAACATTATAATCACTTTAAAATGGTTTAAACATTTACAAAATGTATTTAAAACCTATTTACAAACCCTATCTTATGGTTTTCTAAAGGTTTCCAAGTAAATGTTTATACTATAATGTTTAAAAAATGTTTAATAAACATTCTATATACAAACGTTTTTACTGAAAATGTTTATTAAAGGTTTATAAAATAACTCAAGAAGCTAGGTTTGACTGGAAACATTTTTTTAAACATTTATAAGATAGCTAAAGAAATGAAGGTTATGCTGGAAATGTTTTTCAAACATTCATCATTAAATGGTTTATAAACAGTACACATAAAATAAAAATATTCTATCAAAACGTTTTTTAAACTCATATTTTCAGAATGCTTTTTAAACATTCACCTTCAAACATGTTCAAATAAAGATGGTGGTGAGCAATAAGGGATTTTAGAGGACTTTGTCAAAATTGCCCCACATGCAATTCCCAAAAGTAAGAATTGAATGGGGCACAATTTTTAAGCCACTATCTTACAATTTTAGACATAAAAATAATATTATCATTAGTGAGCAACCTTAAAAAGATATTGAATTTGATCTCTGACCCCATTATTATTCAGACATTAATAATATGTTCATTTATGACATTTTTCTAACATTTATCATCAAGCGTTTAATAAACGATATACATAAAACGTTAATGTTTTTAAAACATTCTATTATAAATGGTTTTCGTACCCATCATTTTTTAACCTTTGCCAAACGTTTTCAATCAAACGGTTGCAAAACCTAAAAATGTTTACTGGGTACTTTTTAATGCATCCAGAATTTGATCCAGATCTTTTCCAAAACTTAATCACTCTTTCCTTTGGTCAGGCTCCATCCTTAAAAAGAGATTTCAGAAAGATCCATTCATTATTTCAGCGGTTTTCCCAAAAACAAATAAACGAACATACACAAAATAAACACCCAAAACATAATTTATTCACACAAAAATATAATATTAAAAAAATATATTAAAGATCTGTTTATTACTTTTTTCACGAACACAAGAAGATAGATAAATAGATAAACAAATCTAAAACCACAACCTCATAGTGGAGGTAACAGTATTTATTATAAATATAGAAGAGGGAGAATATCTAACTTTAGGGCACACTTGTCAGAATAAGCATGCTAGCCAGCAACTATCTAATCGCCATTGTGTACCCTTAACCCATTGGAAGACTCTGAACTCACCATCCTCTGGTTCAAATCCATTATTTTCAACTTTTCCAATTGTATCCTTCTCATTTGTTACAGTGATTTGTGGTGGCTGTGTGACGTCATCACCCCTACCTCCTACAGGGGGAAGCTTTGAGGAAGCCACCATTTCTTGGTGTTTTCCAACTGAAGGTTTGTCCATGTTGCCCAAATCTTTATGTACAAAAGTTGCATTCAACGCTGTGCATATTTATACTAGATGTGAACAACTTCCGACAAATCTGTTCACCTAATTGAAGAAAGAGTGTAAATTTTTTGTGTGTACAATTACACACAGTGAGCTAGCATTGTTAAACGGGAATACGGTTCACACTTCTTAGGCGTATTTGCTCTCCTGGTTACACAATAGGTATGACGTCATCATACTTATTAAAGTGACGTAAAGTATCTGGTCCAATTGCGATGACGTATTTCCATGACGACAAAGCTCCAAACATGAGAAATTATGTTAATTTGACAATGAATCTATAGTAATATTATGTAGGAGTTATAGGGATGACAGAGGAAGTTGTTATACGCCTGAAATCCTGTTTAGGCGGGATATAATTTTAGAGTCTCAAGTCAGTTATTAACCTATTGCATCTTTCGTTAAAATATTACACATATATCATGGTTTGGGCGGCGAAACATAGCTTACATTTGAAGAAATAAACACATAACTGTGTGTAAAATAAATGAGACACATATACACGACCCAGCAGGCACAGGTCCAATTCTTGACATCATGTTTTGGTCATGTTAGTATATGACATCAAGGAACTATCACTCAGACATGATTTAAGGTGGTCACGTCATCTGACACAAATCTGACATCCAGTTTATGTGACATGACATGACTTTATATCAATAACATACCTACAATATCAACTACACGGGTGGTCACAGTTGTGTCCGGTTCATAATTGTGTCCTTTAATTTTTCATTGAACGTGAATGTACTCAGTTTGGGGATTTAGTTCGATTTTTAACATTTTCATGAAATAAAATCAATCTCAATGAATATAATTTGAAAAAAATATTCAAAGTTCTGGATGTAACATTTAAAAAATAAACTCCAATAAAAATCGGACATTATTATGAACCGGACACAATTACGACCACCCGTGTAGATGTCAAAATGATTACCAGACCTAACGTGATCGTATTATCCTATTCAGTGACATAAAATTGACACCATCCCAACATGACTTTGTGTAGTCCTGTCAAATGATGAAAATATGATGTTCAAAATGATATTTAAGTCGGAATAATTTATCTAGTCTGTGTTAAGTCTAAGTTGAGTTTTACGTCCTGTACAACAGCCAGGGTCATATTAGGACAGGCCCTCAGCTTTTTCACATGAGTAGGGGCAAACCCAGGCAGAGGTGACAACCTGTGATTAGATGCTGAACCTACTAACTAACTTGGCCTCTAGTCTGTGTGATGTTGCTTTGACTGAAATAATTAATTTTTGGTACAGACAAAACAATTATGTTTAAAACTGTAACTAAAATCTTCAAGAGATATGTTGATATGTTTGTAAACAAATGTATACTTTAGTGTTTGCAACCAAACCAAAGATTGAATAAATAAAGAAAAAGTTTAGAAAAAGGGCTTCTAATATTCAAACTTTTGTACCCATAATTTGTATCTTTACAAGTGGTATAAATTTCTAAACTTGTTCCTAGATGCCATTCATTATTTTTTCCCATGGAATGATCTGTTTAGTACATGGAAATGACTTATAGCTGTATCAGGTAAGTGTTCACATGTGGCAGTTGCATATTGGGAGATTAAGCAATGTAGTGTGTTATTAACTGTGAATAAATTGTATTACTAAAAATTGGTTTTAAGCACTTGCAGAATGATGTCGATCAGATTTTTAAATCAGTACATCAATTTCATGTCAGCTTCTGATGTCATATAGACATGAAGTCAGTCCAAATTGGGTGATCATATTGATGTCTTATGCTGATATCAAATTTATAATCGGCTACTAGATGTCATTTTTATGGCTTTTGGAGATGTCAAATTGACTAGGCTACTAAAGATCTATTTGACATTTAACATATGATGTCATTTCGAATTTCAAATAAGCATGAGTTTCTGATGTCTTGCCCAGTGTCTTTTTGATTTCTTTTTGATATCCTATTGCCTGCTGGGGAGATACCCTATTTCAAGAATTAATTATAAAGTCACTAATTATTGTAAAATCTTCAAAATTTATTGCATAAAAGAACTATATACGTTTTCAAGGTGACATTAATGTGAAGGGCTGTTAGGATCCAGGGGCCGTATTCACAAAAGGGATCAAGCTCAACTTAAGCTGATTTTTGGCTTTAAATTCAAGCAAAAGTTTAAAAAAGAATGCATAACTGTCATTTTTTTATACATTGTGTTTTAAATACATTACATTATATTGTAAATTCGTATAGAAAGACAAACTCATAGAATTCTTGAAGCACGTGCTTTTATTGGTGAAATTTTATCTTGTTTTTCCATATTAAACAATTATGACTAATAAAGGCAAAAACTTATATTTTTTTCAAAGGAGAGCAATGACATTAGCTGCTTTTTCTTTGTCATACTAAATGTGGTTTGTTGATGAGGGTAGCCTAAACTAATATACACTTGAACACACTTATGCAAGCTTGAACTCGAGATGTTATTTATTTTGTGTTTTATGTTACGAATTGCAAATAAAATATTTTCCAATAATGATTTGCAAAAGGTGTACATAGAAGAAATTATTATTACTATGCAGATTTTGTGCTATCTGATATTATGTTGTATTTTAATCAGAGAATGACATTGCTTTATTTCATCTACATTTTAGGCAATAAAAGTTTGTCAAATGTCTTAATATTAAAACTGTTTAAATGATTGAAAATGATTGCTTTTGAAGTCACATGAGTTGAATAACATTCTTCTAGTAAAACCAGAGAAGCTAGCATTTTTCCTTTGATACTCCCTGATTCTTTAGAAAGTTGTGGTTATATGCAATATTTATCAGTGGATGTGGTATTGTATATCTGATTAAGGATTCTACTAACAAAATGGTACACCTGGGTACTGGCTTATACATATTATAAGCTACTCCCCTGTATTAACATAATTGCGGTGCAACAAAAAAACTAGGTTAATCCCAGTAAACATTACAAACGTTTATAAACGTTTATAAACCTAATTATCAACGGTTTAGATAAGGTTTAAAATGATGGGTCCCTAAACATTTGCCTATTGACCCTTTGCATCAACGTCATTATGTGACGTCAGGATGACGTTTTCAGTGAACAACGTCCATGTTGGACGGCAAAACACGGATTATTAGTGCTGTGCTATGACAAAAAAATTAAACTTCTGTCTTTATAAATCATATATTTGAGTTCTGTAAAAAAGCAAATAATACTAAATATATTTCCTTTATGAAGGCACAGCTTTTAAAAATATTAATTATCATTTTGATATTTTATGGGAATGTTTGTTAGATTTCACTTGCAATCGGGAAAACTTTACACAAAAAATATATATCAAAAGTACACAACATTTAAATGAAAATTTCCCTTTGAATAATTTGTCCATTTTTGTTCTGTAAAAGGTATATTGATGCGAAGGAAATCATCCATTCAGTAAAATGAAAATAAGGAATTATTCTGTGACCTAACATTTTCATATCTGTCTGTACTTTGGACACACATTACAGAAAAAACGGATATTTTGCATTTTACTACAAGTTCAATGCTCTATATCTCGACAATCATGCATCCTAATGTTATTTTGCAAACAGTACCAGATAGGCTAATGCTTGTACTATTATGTGTGCAATTTTGAAGTCAATAAGATGCATATGTATTTTATAACTAATTTTAAAAATAAGATATCTCTTCCAATGTGTCCCGTTTGTTGTACACAGACATGTTCATTCAAGCGTGATGTTTTGCCGTCCAAATCATAATACGTATTCTAACATGACACGGCTGTGTCCGCGATTCTGATTGGCTAAGACACGAAAATTTGCTCTGTAAAACCCCGCATAACTTCCCTAGTTCTATTTTATCGCCCGATATGACGTCAGCAGGTGGCTGTTCCATCTAATAATCTTACAGTTTTGTTCGCGTATGATGTAAACAAACTTACGGAGAATTTAAAAAAAAAGAAAAATTACAATATAAATAAAGTAAAGCATATTAAATTGATAATAAAGTACTCAAAATAAAGAATGGATGACTGTGCAAATTTTGATCTGTTCGGAAGCACCTTAGACTTTTTATTTGAGGATAAAATTAACATTTTTGAAGACCACTCCTACTGTAAACAAATAGCAGATGATAATGAACAAGAAAATCTTGCAAACAAAATTTTTGCCGAGGAAATTACAGAAAATGTATTTCATGATCTTTTAAATAGTGATATGTCAGTTGATGATAATGAAAATGAGCAAGTGGTAGCAGAAAGCAGTAGATTTGCGAATTTAGATGAGGAACAGCTTAATGAAATTGCTGCAGCAAACTCTGAACAATCAACAAAAAGGCAAACTAAATGGGCTGTTGAAATCTTTAAAGGTATGGTATATCACATATGGTTTCTGTTTGTCTAAAACATATCTGTCCTCATTTCAATGTACTCAAATTTGTGATCAATTGTGTGCCAAAACTATTTTAATATAAACAAACTGAGTAGCTTTTTAATCTTATTTTAGATTGGCTTGAATCACGTTCACTTGAACCCGAATTTGAGCAGATGAAAGATAAAGAACTCAGCCAAGTATTAAGACGTTTTTATGGTGAAATTAACAACAAAAACGGCAACACCTACTCAAAGTCTGCACTGATCGGAATCAGGGCTGGTCTAAATCGACACCTTCAAGGGCCGACGACAAATAGGGCTATCAACATAGTAACAGATAAACTTTTTCTCCCAGCCAACAAAGTATTCACTGGGCGTTTGAGAATACTTAGAGCTGCAGGTCTAGACATAAGCAGCCACAAGTCAATCATCCCTCCTGGAGATATCAAGAAGTTGTATCAATCGCGTGTGTTGTCGGATGATAGCCCTACAAGCCTACAACACAAGGTGTTCTTTGAAATGTCCATGCACTTCGGGCGCCGTGGATGTGAGGGATTAGCTAGTCTAAAACGTCTTGATATTGTCTTCATGAAAGATGATCATGATCCAAATGTGGAATACGCAACAATAAACCATAATGAAACCACTAAAAAGAATCATGGAGTTGAACATAATCAAATAGAAAAGAACCAAAGAATGTATTCGCAACCCAACAACCCAAATTGTCCGGTATCCTCGTTGAGATTTTACCTGTCAAAATTAAGTCAAGAGGAGGAGTATTTCTTCCAAACTCCCAGAAAACCACAGAGGGAGCCCTTTTGTCAAATGGAGACCTGGTATAAAAGAAAAATGGGGAAAAATACTCTTAACAACATGATGAAAACTATCTCAAAATTGGGAAATCTCACTCAAGAATACACAAATCACTGTATTCGAGCAACTGTCTGCACAGTCCTGGCCCATAATGATGTTGAATCCAGCAACATAATCAAAGTCACAGGCCATAAAGATGTCAAAAGTCTGGCCCCTTACATTTCATCAACGTCTAACCAGAAAAGGAAAGAAATGAGTCAAATTTTATTTGACTATGGGAAAGAAAATGTCAAATGCCTTCAAAATACATCCTCAAGCACCACCAACATGATTTCCTTAACAGGGGAAAAACCAGTAAAAATGTTTGAAGAGGCTACAATTTCCGGAGGAAATATTACAATAAATATGTACAAAAATTGAAGTGAAATACAAAAACCAAAACAAAAACTATTAATTAAGTCACATATTTATAATACATTGGTTAAACTTCTATTAGATCTAACTTCTGTTAGATTTTCTGTTTATCATAATTGTACACTGTTAAGAAGTCTCTTAATGTTTATGAAGATATGAACAAACATTACACTGTTAATTTTTATATACAAACTATCAATTTTTATGAATATAAACTGTTAATTTTCAATAATTTAAACCTAATTAAATTGTTAATTTTCAGATATTTTATATATATGAAATGATTTTTGTTTTCATATCTGTAAATTATAAATTATTTGTTGTTTTCGCGAAAAACAGTTTTCTCTACGAAACTTATTATTTTTGCGTTTACCATTCTCCATATAGCAACCCACCCGCCCCTTGCACATATATGATGGAACAGCCACTTATTTTCAGGTATTCAGACGTGTTTATTTAAAAAAACCTTGCAGAACAGGAGTAATATTAATTTTAAAATATTATCATGTTAGAATAGAAATAGACAACTCCGAGCTCGGTGTTATAGGAGATTTTACAACGATTAGCGCATTAGAATCACTCAGGCTTCGCCTTCGTGATCCTAATATCGCTAATCGTTGTAAAATCTCCTATAACACCTCGCTCGTCGTTGTCTATTTCTATAACATTGTGACGTAAGATGCAAAGGGTCAATAAACGTTTATAAACGTTTAAGCATAAATGTTATTGTAGAAATAACACATGACTAGCGTGGGGTTATGCAGGGTTTTACAACGAATAGCAATATTAGTAACACGAAGGCGAAGCCTGAGTGTTTCTAATGCGCTATGAGTTGTAAAACCCTGCATAACCCCACGCTAGGAGTGTGTTATTGCTATTCTAACATGACACTTCATTTTTCACATTTATTTCTTGTCTTTTTACTGTTTTGATACAGATTTGTAGTGTATATTCTTTGTAATTTGACTTTTAAAAACTGAAGCGGGATTATCGCCCACACATGAAAAACTGGCCGTGAGGTTATGCTCGGTTTTACCACTGAGATTGACCAATCAGAATCGCGGACACAAGCGTGTCATGTTAGAATAACATTTATATATAAACATTTATAAACGTTTATGCATAAACGTTTATAAATGTTTATACACATGTTTAAAATCTGGAGAAATATTTCTGTAAGTATATATCTTGCTGTATCACTGTTGTTTGAAGCCATCATTATATTCTAAGTAGAGATATAAAAGTATATAATATAATCAAATTATATACTTCTATATATCTACTTAGAATGTAATGAAGGCTTCAAACAACAGTGATACAGCAAGATATAGTAACGTAACAGAAATATATTTCTCCAGTTTCTCTCAAAATGGCTGTGCTGATGTCATCATCCCAACTGAAAGTGAGGTTAAGGTATTTTTAACCCTTTGTAAAGGTTTAAAAACGTTTATAAACCAAACTAATGTTGCTGAAACGTTTATAAACCCTTAATAATGAATAATTGTCAATATTTAGGTTTATATTTGGTTTAAAAAACGTTTATAGGTTTACTAAACGTTTATAAACGTTTGTAATGTTTACTGGGATAATATAAGAAGAATCATTATTATGAGTCATATTTAAAGTGATTAAATTAAATTACTTGTTCAGTGCATGTTTTTTTTGTAATTTAGTTCTGTATTTTTATTTATTTTTTTTTTTACTGAGTTTGAGTATTAATGGTTTATTATATATTATTTGATAGTGATACACAAGTTTAGTTTCCTATTGTCTTTACTTAGTTCCTCTGCATGAATATTAATTTGCAGTTTGTTTACTTTTTTATATGTAATATATTTTTGTAAAACTTTCTAGTCAAGAGATATTTTGTGGTAACAGACTTAAGGTTGGGCTTATTTAAGTAATTATGTGATAGTTCTCTCGTGTTTTATTTTTATTCATTTATTTTTCACTGTAGTCAAGTACTGGCATTTCTTACAGCAGGCACACAGCTTTGAAATCAAGTTGAATAGAACGGCAAAAATCTGGTTGAAATACATGTAGATTTTGCAAACTGTTTTAGCTGGATCTAACTAATGAAGTCATGTTGAAACCAATGGATGGAATCAGGTTGAATCAACAGGTGAAATCTCGTTGAATACAAGGGTGAAATTTAGTTGAAATACATGTGGATTTTGCAAACTGTTTTCAGTTGGTTTTTATTTATTTGGGGTTTTACGTCTCTTTCAACACTGTACAGGTCATATCACAACGGGTAGTTGGAAGGGCAGAGGAAACCAGTACATACACTTTGTTAGGGTTCTGTACTGTAAACTGCCGACCAACGGCAAGCAACTACCAGCTTTCCCACATGAGATCGTGCCGGGAACCGAACCCCGGCCTCAGAGGTGGGAGGCGAGAGTGTTACCACTCTGCCACCGTGGCCCCTGTTTTCATTTGGATCCAATGGGTGAAATCATGCTGAAATCAATTGGTGAAATGTGGTTGAAATACATGTAGATTTTGCAAACTATTTTTACTTGGACCCAACCAGTGAAATCAGGTTGAATCCAATGGGTAAAATAATGTTGAAGTATATTTTGACTTTGCAAATTATTCTTGGCTAGATCCAACATTTTAATTTATACTCCAACACCACTTAATTTTTTTGTGGAATCATGGCATTTATATATTTTTTCTCATTTAGTAGCTCAAACCACTGGTTCTCTTGTGGCTAGCTGAATTTTCACAATAATATGTGAAATGGTAATTAATCATGTAATTCGTGCATATATGATAACTTGTTCACTGAGGATGGTTGTTTCATTGCATCTGTTCATAATATTGCAGGAGCATGTAAATCAAACTTCATCACTCATATAGCTATATATTATAATCTTTTGTATTTTCCACCTAGGTATCCATTATTTTGTGTTCCTATAATAGGATCCATTACAAAATTATTATTATTATCAGCACAAATTTGATACTTTAGCTAGTGGTCCCAACTTCATTATGGAGGTAAGAAAGGTTGATATGGAGTTTCCTGCACAGACAGTACAGCTGCATCAGGCAGAGGCAGAAATCTCACCAATGTTTCAGAAAGGATTCGATGAAATCTTAGCCAGGCTCACATGTTTGGAAACCAAGTTTTCTCGGGTGACACCATCTACAACAGCTACAGCTTCTGACTCATCTCAGCCTATGCAACAGACGCAATGAATTTTGAGACCAAAGAGGATGGGAGCAGGTTCCAGGAAGACTCTGCGATGTTAAAAGTGCAACAAGCTGGGGCATATTGTGGAAAACTGTCATTTAGACTGAAGGGGTGAGAAAAAGGGAGCAGTCTGACATCCCAATGAAACACTTCTATGACTTGGTGCGGGATATTATTGGAAGAGCCAATAAAGAGCCATTGATTGTTTGTGGAAAAGAGTTATCAGCATTGCTAGATACTGGTTCAATGGTCAGCACTATGGTGGAGAGTCTGCACTTCTTTAGATTTGACAGTTCAACTTTTGGCAGGCGCAGACGGTCGCAAAGTTGCCTATCTGGGATTGGTAGAATTGACAATACAGTCACCTGATATTTCATTGGGTGAATTGTAAGTGCTGATGCTATAGTCATGCCTTATACTGAATATCACAAATGAGTTCCAGTACTCCTCAGTACAAATATTCTTGGTAGCCTTACCAATGTCAACATTAATCCGACCACATCTGAAAGAATGTGTTACATGCTGTTACTAAGCAACAGACAGTACAGTCTGATGCTTTGAGGATTTGTATTGGTTTAAGGGCGATCAATTGCAAAACTTTTTCGGATAGATACAGTTTCCCATGTATTGATTCAACATTGTATATTTTATCTTGGGCTAAATGGTTTAACATACTGGTCTTGAAGTCTGGTTATTGGCAGATGCCACTTGCAGAAGAAAAGCTGTAAGACAGCTTTTACAGTTGGTCCAATGGAGTTTTGGGAATTCAAACGCATGCCCGTTGGGTTAACCAATGTGCCAGATACTTCCCCGGGCTGATTGAGAGCTGTATGGGTGATCTGCCTGTGTCAAACTGTCTTCTTTACCTAGATGACATAGTCATAGTCAGTCAAATGTCAGTTTTGTGAAAGGACACAAAATACCTGGGACATATCATTTCTGAGAGAGGTATCTCAGTGGATCACGACAAGACAGCCAGTGTGAAGTCTTGGTCTGTGCCATCTTCCATGAATCAAGTCCAAAGTTTTGTTGGATTTATGAGCTTCTATCGGAGATTTATCAAAGCTTTTGCCAAAATTGCAAAGCCACCACATCAGTTGGCAAAAGGGGAAGTGCACTATCAAACAAAATACCAGGACAAAGGTTAAGTACCCTCCATTTAAATGGGGATCAGAACAGCACTATGCTTTTGAGGTTTTAAAGCAAAAGTGCTGTGAAGTGACTGTTCTTGGTTTTGCTGATTACTCAAAGCCTTTTATTCTCTACACTGTTGCAAGTGGTAATGGCTTAGGAGCTGTGTTGTCATCGGAGCAGATTGTTGTGGAGTGGGTGATCGCTTATGCTGGTCGTGGGATTTCCAAGGCTGAGAGGAACTATTCTCTTCATAAGCTTGAGTTTTTGGCATTAAAATGGGTGGTCACAGAAAAGTTTCATGATTACCTTTACAGAAATATACTTTCTCTGTGATCACAGACAACAATCCCCTAACTTATGTGCATAATTCGACCAAGTTAGACACAACCAGACATAGGCGAGTTGTACAGCTGGCAAATTATCATTTTACATTGACATATTGTCCTTTCCCATCAAATTGTGCTGCTGATGCATTTTCAAGGATTAAATGGCCTGAGGTTATTTCTGCCATTGTCATCCAAAATGTTGCATGTTCATATTCCAGGTACAGTTCCCGTTGAATGTTTCTTTTATAGACAACAGGTTATTCCTGATGTCTTCACTCGGAATTGATCAGTCATCCCTGGATATTTCCATTGATTGGCCAATGAAGCAGGAAACCAATCCTGTGAGCAGAGAGGTTAAACAGAAACTATCTAGTAACACAGAAGGCAATATTTCATCTGATGTGATGAAACTTTGGAAAGAGCGGAAAGCTCTTGCAGTGATCAATGGGGTATTGATCTGGAAAAGGATATTCACAGGTGAACTGCATTCACAACTGGTTTTACCCAGTATCAAGAGTCAGCGCTAGCTTTGTTATACGTACACAATGGAATGGGTCTTATTGGATGAGACCAGATCCTGGAGTTACTCAGTGGGGGATATATACTTCTGAGTTGGCATGCACCAATCAGTTAGTGATTTTATTGCCAGATATGGCAGATATATCGGGAGAAAAGGCTGGAATCCTCAAAGAGCACCATTGGTTAACACGGAATCATGTCAACTTATAGAATTATTCTGCATGAACTTCTTGAAACATGAGCAGTTTAAAGATGGCATTGAGAACATATGGTTGTCACAGACCATTTTACAAAATATGCTCAAATATTTAGCTTCCTAAGAAGGTTACATAGTGACCAGGGCCAAAACTTTGAAAGCAAATTGACCACATGTACTGTGTCAAATATCAAGAAGAGTCATACCACCCCATATCACCATATGGAAAATGGAATTGCAGAGAGGTTTAACTCCACTCTTCTCAATATGCTTGGTATTTTAGACCCAAAGAAGAAGGATGACTGGAAAAGTCATGTTGAATGTCCTGTCCATGCATACAACTGTTCCAAACATAACACATAATACAACTGGGCTCTCACCCTATTATACTTAATGTTTGGTCACCATCCTAGAAATGCAATGGATGTTCCACCATCTGGTCCTCGGACATATTGTGACTGCATAAATAGTCTCAAAGAGGGGCTGGAGAAGGTTTATGAATTAGCTGAGTCCTCTATGAAGCGCAGTCAGGCTGACCAAAAGGATAAGTATGACAAACGAATTTGAGGTGCTGTTTTAAAGCTCAGGGACAGAGTTCTCCTTCATAATGTGGGGCTACAGGGTACCCATAAGATAGCAGATTAGTGGAGTCAGGAGGTGTATGTTGTGGTAAAGCAACCCAATTTTAATATTCCAGTGTATGAGGTTAAACCTCAAAATGGAAGTGGGAGAGCTCGTGTACTGCACCATAATCTGCTCCTGCCCATACCCTGTTTGCCACTAGAAAGTCAGACATCGCCACAGCCAACACCTTGTCAGCAGGTTTCTCCAAGTGCATTTAACCAAGCAGATGGCAAAATTTGCTTTTCGAATGGTGACAGAGACTCTGAGCAGTCTGATGTTGAATCAGATGATCGCTCTAAGGAGGAAATAGTTGTACCTAAACCTGTGATTGTGGTGCTGGTACACACTCCTAAGAAGACTCAGGACCTATCAGTCACCCTTCAGTCCAGTCTGGCTCAATTGAATGGGTCAGTAAGTGTTGTCCATTTGGATGGTGGCAATAACTCTGATGTGTCAGATGAAGTGCTGGTTAGCTCAAGTTCTTCAGGCTCAAGTACCGGTGGTGACAGAGGTGGTGTTGCATGCTTCTAACACTCCAGTTCCAGCACCAAGGTAGTCTATGAGGGTGAAAACCAAATTTTGTGCATAATTTCAATCAGGTCATAGGAGATGGCCAACAAACTGGCACTAGTGATCATCGACTGATCAATGACACCCAAACTAATGAGAAGATTAACTTTTTGAAGAATGTTTTTAGAGTAATTTTGATAGGTCATTTCGACCTTTGAGTGATGTTGTGTGATTTTTTCCCAGTGAGATGTAATCTACTTTAAAAAGGTTTTCATGTTTTCTTTTAGATAGTATGATGTTCTTTTGAATCAGAATGGTTATGATCAGTAATATTTTTTTTTTTACATTATCATTTATATTTGGACTATATGTTGCAGCTGTGACGGAATTTGGCTTGGAATTTGGACCATTTGTTCTGGTGTGATTGTGTAGGTGACCTGGTGTATAATGTCAGGATGATATTTCCCAATGCGGGGAAGTATGTGGTAGTCTGGCTATGGATCGCAAGCATTAGCAAGAATTGCATTTTATTTAAATGACTAGGATAAATATTCTTGTCTGTTTTGGTCAGTTAACTAGAGTGAACATTGCTAACGGGGTGATTTCATTGTTTTTGGAAGAGGTCATTTGTGTTGATTTTGGGTGACAATTTCATTGCAAGCTTGTGTTTAGTGTGTTGGGTTTGTTCGTGGTCCAAGTGTTTTTTGTAAGGCGGTCAACATTAGAAGGGCCAGAAGGTTATGTGAAAGGTTTCATTGAATCTTCATTGACCATTGTGAACTTGGGTATTGATAAATAAATAGAGTTAAGATATCTGCTTGGTTTGATTCAATTTAGTCAAGTCCAGTCCGGCTCTAACTTCCAACCTGACAGGGACCTTGCAGGAACATTGATTATGTTGTGACAGAGCTTTAAATCTGACATAATTTCAAATTTTGTTGACAAAACTTCCAATTGGAAGTTGTTTTGATAGAACTTCCAATCCTTGTGTTTCATTTTTTTCTCGGAGGCATTTGAAGCCCTGTCGATAAAATTGAGGGTATTGCTCTGGGGTTCAGATTTTTGGTGAACATTAAGTTCTGTCAACAGAATCTTAAATTCTGTCAACAGGATTTGAAATCCTGTTGCCAAAACTCCAAATCCTGTTTATGACATTTAGGGTATTGCCTTTAGGGTTTTTTTTGTTTTTTTTACCATCAGAATTCAGTTGTCACGTGCCTTCTATAAATGCAAGCGGAAGTATAGAATGGTCATGTGAATTAGATTCATTAAGACTGCAAGTAGATCACTAAACACTAACAAGTATTTTATGAAACACAGTTGTCTATAAAGAATAATGCATTTTTATAAAGTAGATATCACAGAAGACATATACATCTAAAATATATTGATGGACAAACTGTTTTCATCATATGGCAATCAATCTTTCATTTATTTTACCATAAAATAAATCTTTCAAAACATTTTACAATATCGGCAAAATCATTGCCTTAATTTCTATAAATACCTTTTTGAATTTCTACATATGATTTTACATAACCTAATACATTGACATTACACCAAATATTTAGGCCTGTATAATGACACAGCAATTCTTTGTATTTGCAATAAGATAGAAAAGCTAAGAACCAATCAAAATTGGAACTGATGTTCAAAACACCAATAATATTATACAGTGTTATATTTATATCAAAAATCATACCAATCATGCTTTGACACAAGAAAACATCAAATGTACAATATCATGTTTGACATGACAGAGAGGACATGAGTCATATTCCATTTTTTTTTAAATTATCAAAACATGGCAGAGCAATTTTTGCATCTTTAATGTGTTTAATTTTATTGGTATATATTATGTTGAATTTTAAATTCTCACTTTCTAATGTTTTCTTCCAGTAAGTTTCTTGGAAAGGAATTTCGATTTTTGTGTAATGATACTTTTATAAAAAACTTTGATTTCTTATCATTCATTTGCAAAAATTTTTCATTCAGCTTGTAGACAGGAAAGATATTGTTGCTTCTTAAAACAGGTGTGTGCATACCAATCTTATCTTTAAATGGCACTAATATATACATACTTTGTTGAGAATACTTATTTCATGAAATATATTTCTTTTGTTTTTCACCTTTTCATTATATAACCACAATCTATTTTCCCATTTATGAATTTTATGTCTTCCACATGCGTAATTCCTGAAATAAGGTGTTACTTTATGTTTGAATTCTTTGGACCACTATGTCAGGTGTCTGTTGTCCCACATAACTGTTGGCTTTAGGTTTAGATATAGGCTATTTTGAAGAAGTATGATTTTCACCTCTTTTTAAGTTTAGCTACTCACATATTATAGTGCCTAGTTCTCTGTGATAACCTCATATATCAATATTTCTTGGCAACATTGATATACATAGGGAATTCATGATCCCCGCTCTGTATTCCTTCTTTTCAGAAAACTAAAATCCTAGCGCTATATCAAGACAAACCCACCTTATTCTCTATCTTTCCATGGCATTCTTGGTGGTACCTGAACCTATTTCCGTCCATGTGTACTGAAATTGATTGACCTCTTTTGTCAACAGAATTATAAATTTGGTTCTGTTGACAGAATTTGAAATTCTGTCAAATTTGAAGTTCTTCTCGGCAAATATATACACGTCAAGAATTTTATTCATGAAAGTTCTATACATTGTCAAAGCCTTAAGTGGAAAACCATTCCCTTACTAGATTCTAAAGTTACATTTTCTATGAATTTTTCACGTCACCAGGCATTTCCGGGATTTTTTCATGCAGAAAGGAAACGTGTTCAGTGGGAACCAGTCTGCCTTCTTCTGCTGCCCTCAAACTTACACGGAAGGGAACCAGGCAAAAAACATGTTGTTTTCAAGGGCCGTTTTCTCAAACATCTTTAATAAAGTAAGTGTGTTTGTGGTTCAGTCAGGCTAACAGAAAGACTCACACGTGTTATGATATTTTTGATTACTTTACTTTAACGTTTGGATTAGAATTCTGATAGTTCTATATTATCGCCCATTGAGACCCCGAAATACCGGCAAATCCGGGAACCTTTGTTTGTAAGTGAAAGCAAACTTTGTGACATAGAAACCACGAAATCAAGAAAATTAATTGATGTGAGTACTGTATATTAACAGATATGTACTGCTTTACTGCATAAGTTGGCCTCAGTCATAAGTTGGCCGCGGCTCATCTACAAGCTCCAGAAAGACACATAGGTTATTGTACACCAATGAAAACTGTTGCATATAATAAGTTTAACAATAATACATGGTTTCAGGGTGTAGTAGGCCACTCATGTTAAAGCCCTGTGAAGCTGTGGTGAGGGCGTCCAACTTATGACTGCGGCCAACTTATGCAGGGAAGCAGGAGTGAGAATTATTACTGTAAATTAGGGATGGGTCGGTAGGTCCGGTATCTCGGTGTCGAGAGCATTTTACTGAAATACCGTGATGAGATTTTACAACCGCCACTTCGCTTGTCAGCACATATAATGGAAGGAAGAGTCAAATATCAGAAACATACCCAATATCTGAATAAATTATAAGCTTTTATCCCATATTTTCGTCCATTTACAGACTTTTATAGTGCACTAAGTGATACGTTGAGCAGAACTGCCATGTTTTGGTTACGACACTTTATAACCTCAATTTCGCTTGTCAACTCATAAAAATAAAGGAAAACTTAAAATATTGGAAAGAAACCAGAAATATGAAGACATTATACATTTTTATCACATATTTTGTGCATTTATGATCTTTTATTGCGATGTCGTTGAGGAAACGTCCATGTTTGTTTGGGGTGAACTAAAACGCGGAGTCCCGAATTCGGTACGGTTTTGCACTGGCGACATCCCGATCTACATATTTTTCATACCGACCCATCCCTACTGTAAATAGAGGAACAAATTTGGGAATAAATCGTTTTACCATACCCATGCTACCTACTTCAAAGTAGGTAACTTTTGACACAAGAAGAATGTAGCATGAAATATGTTCTCCGTGAAAATGGTTACCCGATACTGCTTGGCGCTGTATCATGGCACAAAGCGAAAGTTGGAATATTTATTAAGATTTGCTTGTCATTGGTAAAATTCCTGTGTCTGGTACACGGGTGTCGTTTATGTTAGACGTCATTAATGTTAGACAAGTTGTTTTTATATTGTCTGATTTTATGTTACTTCCTTAAATTAAATGTGTTTAGCTACCTATTTTATACCATTGTCTAACATTAATGACGTCTAACATTAATGACACCCGTGTAATGCATCATAAGTGACCTAATTTGAAGTAGGGCATCTAAGTAAGGTAAAACAAAACTAACAATTTGTGGCAAGGTTATGTCCTGGGAAGCAGGAAGTCCTTTATATCCCGTGACGACTTGCTTTAGGTTTGTTATCGTTCGATCAGATACTTTCAACTCAAGGACAGCCATAGCATCAACTAGTGCTGGGACGATGTTCGCAAACTTCGGTATTATCGCTCGCTGGCTCATTGCGAATCAATGATCGGTAAAATTTAAGTAAAACCGATATTTGCTAAATCCATTTCTTTGCAGCCTTTTGGTCACAATAACATGCTAACCTTAATAATATTTTGTAAAAATCTGAAATATCCATCAGTTAAAATCACAAAACTAGCCGTGAATGCAATAAAAATAACGTAAATAGAAACACCTTGGGGTTTTCCAACTGTTGTCAAGGTAATCATAAAATCAGCCAATCACAAGTGAGGATACATCAAGCATGGTCTGTTAGTGAGGGAGACGTCTGTGAATGGCTTTTAGATTATATTTTGGTCATATTTGTGGTAATTTGTGTGTATTTTACTTGATATAATTTAATATTAATATTTTATCTGTCTTTTTACACTTCGACTCCATAATCGGAAATGTTCGAAGTTTGGTTACAAATGTCCGATACGAACATCGACAGGGAAAATCCAAGCGATCTCCCAGCACTAGCATCAACCAGTGTTCGACATTGGTGGTTAGCCGGTGGCCAGAGTCCGCAAATTTTATCTCCAGACTGAAAGTGTTGTGCCCTACGTCGGTCCCGATGTCCAGAAACTTTTAACATAAGATATATCCATGTATATTGCTACGTTTTTCAACATATTAGAGGGTTTTAAAGTGGTAGCCATTATTGTAAACAAATATACATTTCTTATCTCTCTTCTCTTTCTTATCCCTCTACCAACGACAAATCAGATGATAGCTTTCAAAATGTAGCAATGCTATTCACTGGTTCGTGTAACTCGTCTTCTGCATATGTTGTACAGGCAAAACAGTCAAAACAACTACTGACCAAAGAAATTCGTTCATTATTGGAAGCAACGACATATATATTTCCTTATAGAAATGGGTGATAAAGACATGGAAGTGAGTTTATATTATTTGATATATCAAGCTTACAGTAATCCACGCGAGAATACCCGAGATTACCCGAAATTTCAGTGCTTTTTGTCAAATTTTTAACTCGTCTTCTCCATAGAGCACCACGGGTGAAACCGTTGAAACAACTACTGACCAAAGAAATTTGTTTATTATCGGAAGCGATAAGGTACATATATCCTTATAGAAATGGGTGAGAAAGACATGGAAGTGACTTTACTTTATTTGATACATCCAGCTAACTGTAATTCACATGAGAATTCAGTGCATTATGTTGAATTTTTAACTCATCTTCTGCCACAGGCGAAACAGTCGAAACAACTACTGACCAAAGAAATTCGTCTATAATCGTAAGAGACAAAATATACATTTCTTCAAAGAAAAGAGAAGAAATGCAAAATATTTTATTTGATGAAACCAGATAACAGTAACAAAAACAGTAGCACCCAGCCATTAAGGCTTAGATGTGCTTTTGAAGTGAAATTAAAAAAAAAAAGACAAATAAAAACCGCATAAATTAATTTATGTGAACTAAACAAAATAAAGATAATTTAATTATTCAAATAAAGAAGATTTTATGCAATCCCAGATTGAAACTAAATATTCCATAATGTCTTGATGCAAAGCATGTCTCACATTTTTTCACAGTTGTCTGTCTTGCATTGAGTTTTGACAAGAGCGAACAATGCTAGTCCATCCTCGAATTTAAAGTATTTGATCTTAAAGCAGAAATTATTGTTGGGAAATCCCACAGATTTCTGTGGCTTCAAGAATATTAATGAGTTGTCCATGAATTTTGATCTTTAAATAAAATATTGTGAAGAAATGACATGGTATTGTCAAATGTTACAGTTGTCATGGCTGGAAACAGAACTTGTGCGATAAATATATCTAATCAATAATTGTTATAAGCACCGGAAGTTTATGTGTATTAAAAAGTGAACCATAAGTACCATAAGGTTTTTGTCTTTTTAATGCACAATTTGGGGCAAGTTGTGATCAGAAGGGATACAGAAAATGGGGCGAGTTGACCCAAAATTACTGGGGCGTGTTGGCACTTGGGGAGAGATATCCCTTAAGCGCAATAGAGCCCCCTAGTGAGTAGATTTATAACTTTATTTGTAAACATGTGTTGCAGTGTGAATATATAGTTTATTTACTAATAGCCTGGGTATTATCTAATCTATGAGAACTTAGTAGGCTGAAGTATATAAATTACATCTGCACTCGGCATATCTTTGGGGTTTTTGGCCGGTGTAACATCAGATTCTTCATCCCCATCAAATTCTGCATCCCCCCTTTGATGTTTTAGGGGGTGCATCATATGTTGCACCCTTAACAATAGGGGGATTAAGGGGATGCAATTTTTGATTGTCAAATATTGCATCCCCACCAAAAACTGTACCCCCTGAAGGGGGCTTTGAGTAAAGTGAGATAAGAAATAAAAGGTCTACATAATCAAAAGAATATCCCCGCATTAAGTGGTTAAAATTTCTGTATATAATTTGATAAAGCTAGCATTAAAACACATCACCCATCACATAAGCTTTATTTTGACAAATTTTAAACATTCTGTATATGATACAAAATTAGGACACCATACATTTTCAGAGTTGCTTCTAGGATGCGTTTTCTGCGATATCTCGCATTAATTTGCTTTTGCTCGCGGATTTCATCGAAGTATGCGGGGACAAGATTGTAAAAGAACACATTCAGCACAAGGCAATGCGGGATCGGGATATATATACGAAGCGAAAAGACGAGAGATCAAAGAAATCGAAACGATGCGTGGAGCGAGAGTTTGTCGAGGTTTTGATTTTTCCGTCGAAACGTTCTTCAAATAATGCCTGTAGACGATTTTGGTTTCGTGATCGTTTACAAACTCAAATATATTATGAGGTACAGACAGTATTTGGACATATTATACCCAAAAATATAAAATTAAGCTGAAAGTGGATGATTATATAAAAAATGGCTGCAAGAAAAACGAAACTTACAGTAGACTGGATTGTTACCACAACAGGCCATGGCAGTGAAGCCGGTGGTGACCCTACGGGCGTAGTGGCTTTCTACCAGTAAACGCCCATGTTTAAGATAACATTTAGCATTTATCTTATATTTGGAGGTTTAGTTTATGTTCTGCTTCAACCAAATTATCCAATGACATTCAAGATAATTAATGATTTAAATATGCTGGGGAACATTTCTTTGAAAGTGATATAATTTCACAATATATCTCTATTATCGGCCGTGTTTTCCGCAAACCGTAAATACCAGTGAACGCCCATTTTGTTTGCAAATAGAAGCATTTGTCCTTGACCTCTAATAAAGATATATAAGGCGGGCATTCACTGGTAGGCGGGCATTCACTGGTAGAAAGCCACTACGTACCTGTCGGAATTCCCTAGAAAAATATTTTACTGGATCAAAATTCACGGACAACTCATTAATATTAATGAGGTCACAGATTTTCGTGGTGGTTTTAATTCTTAATATTTTCTGATTTAAGATCAAATACTAGAAGGACTACAGAGCGCATGTATGTGTAAAAAATATTTGACGATTCCATTGGATTTTTTAGCAATATTTTACTTGAAGAATTTGTGGACTACTCATTACTATTCATGAGGTCATGGTATTCTGTGGGGTTTTCCAACATATTTGTATGAATTGATGGTGTAATGACTGAATTTGTGATGTCATGACTTCAGATGAAAACTTAAAACCATAATGCCATGACAGGAGCCACTTTGATGTAAATAACCATTTTCAGTATTTTTTTAAAATTCTATCACTAGCCTTGAAGTTTATTTTTATTGGGCAAGACAATAAAAATTGACCACTAATAGAAGTCCACTGTTAAAAATGCCTAAATAAACTGAAAATGTATTTTTTATTAGTTTAAACTTATCATAAAGTCGTCCCCCAGAATTTTTAGCCCCTCCCCCACATTTTGTGTAGTGGTGGGGGATCGCCCCCACTTTTTGAAATTCCTAGAATCAACACTGCATTTTAACATACAAGGCTTGAAGCAAACAAGAAAAAATACAATCAAAACAATATTAAAAACCATGATTATGTTAACTAGCACTACAACACATTACATTAGCTCTGTTTTGACACCCAAGCAAGTTTTAAACATTCTGTGTGTAATACCAAAAAATGGGACACCATACACTTTAGCACATAGGGATTGTAGCATACAAGAACAATCAAACCAGCAAAAAACATTGTTTAAGTTCAACATTACAATTAGTATTACAACACATCAATAGTGAAGTTACTCTAATTTGGACCGCACTAGAGGCTTACGCTGCCTTTTCTTTGTGGCTGGGAATGGTGTGAGTTCTCCAGCCTCTAGACATGAGAGAAGGTGTTTTCGCATCTGCTGTTGATTGAATCTGTAATCTTCTGGCTCTAAACCAAAGCAGACTGCAGTAACAAAGGCTGCTGCAAATACACCACAGTCAACACTTCCAGATTGTTGTGTGACATCTGTAGTGATGTACTCTGTCACATCACCATAGAGATTTTGTAGCACTGTTTTTGTCTGAGATGGTAATGTGGTAGGTGACTGCAGACTATCATAAATATATACTTCCCCAACCTAAACTGCAGAAGCGATCCAGTGGTTTCTACATTTCTGATGAATAATTTGCACACTGTCAGAAAGACGCCCAATGTGTTCACAGTGCTCCTTGCAATCAATGATCAGTGTTGATTATAATCCTTTCATTGCTGGAAATTGTCGTCTGAGAAGGTAAGAAACAGCATCCATGCACCTGTCATTCAGCTCACAGTTGGTTTCCATTGCTTCTCGATCGCTTGTCTTCAAGTTCATCCCTACTATCCAGTTCTCACCTTTATAGAGTGGCTCCTCCAAGGGTGGTCCTTCACTTTCTTCACGCTTTCGCTTTTGAGGTGGAGTGGGGGACACATCAGCTGAGTGGTACAGTTTGAACCTCATTGAATTGTAGGTCTTTGCTAAAATCTTGTTTTCAGGTTCTTGAGTCTGTAAACACCTTTGCCAAGTTCTTCAACAATCTCATATGGACCAGTGAAATGAGATTCCATCTTCCCACCTTGTCGTGCTTGTCGGGCCATATTTTTCAGCAAGATTTGAGAGCCAATGTTGAATGAAGGTATGAGGTGATGTTTATCAAAGTTCTTTTTTTGTCGAGCTTGGGCTTTTAGGATATTATCAGATGCCAGGTCTTGTATTTTGGATTTTACTTGAAGCATTCTTTCCATATACTTTTGAAGCATATCATTCGTGTGGATAACAAGACTAGACTGTTCTTCTAGAGCTTCTGAGTCATGACGAAACTGAATGTCCACTGGCAAACGGGGTTCTTTATGAAACACCATGAAATAAGATGAGAAGCCAGTTGAATCATGCTTGGTGGCTCTGTAGGCAGACATGATCGGATCTAGATGCTCATCCCAGTCATCCTGGCAATCCTGATCTACTACCTTTCAGAGTGCAGTTTGAAGAGTCCCATTCCACCTTTCATCCAAACCATTTGTCATTGGGTGATAGGCAGTGGCAATTCTCTTTCTAATGTCCATAAGATGACATAATTCATTATTGACACAGTTTATGAACTCAGTCCCTTGGTCATGAATAAAAACTGATGCTGCTCCTTTTTCAGACTGAAGTTTGAATAAAGCACTGGCAACAGACGAGGCACTCTTGTCCTTCAATGGTATTGCCTCTGACCATTTGATGAAATAGCAACAACATGTTAGAATGTACTTGTATCCATTCTTAGACATTGGCAATGGACCCACGAGGTCTACACCAACTTGGTGCCAAAATGATGCAGTCACAGGAATTGGATGCAGAGTTGCTGGAGTCTTCATCAGTTGTGGATTTTCACGCTGGCATGGATCACAGACCTTCACATATGAAGTGACATCATCAACCATTCCCTTCCAGCAGAACCGCCCCTGGACAGCAGACAAAGTCTTACTTGTACCAAAGTGACCATCCACTCCATTTACAACATGGCACTGTTGTATTATCTTCTTTTGCTGCTCCTTTGATGTGACAACCTGGCGTAGGTTGGGTTCACCAGTCACCTTTGAAGATTGAACATAATACAGGGTATTTTTAACCACTCGAAACTGCTTGGCACATCCTCTAATGGCATTTTTAGCAGCCTTTGAGGAGTCCTGTGGGTAGGTCTTCTGCTGAATGTAATTCTTCACTGCATCAATCTCTGCAGATTCATCAAGATCACATTCACTTTCGGGTTCATCATCTCCTTCACTTTGCTCAACTGAAGTATTTTCACTGCCTTTGGAGGGAGCAGAAACATGAGAAGACTGACAGCTAGAGTCTGGTAGACAAGGTCCAGTGGTTGCAGCCACAGGCTGATTTGCAAATGGCACTCCTTGGTAGTATCCAGGTGGCTGATAAAAACCAGGATAATGAAATTGGTTCATCTGCTGCTGAGGAAAGGACTGCTGGTACTGTTGTGGCTGATAAAATGGTGCACTATTACCATAATATGTACTTTGCATGGCATTACCAGGGAATCCATAACTCTGATTGTGTAAGGGTTGAGAGGATATCTGATTGTCACTCTGAGTGCCACTGAACTGTGGCAAGGCCATCCTTGTAAACTTTTAAGATAACACACGGCCAAGCAATCAAATTTAAACAAAAAGTTCTTTTAAGTATTGAATACTTAAACTACAACCAAAATTATCACTAAATATTATCAGTTCTAAAATTCTTCTTGCTACATTTATATTGTTCACATATTAATTCACCTTTTCCTCTTTTTATAGACCTCTAACCTGAGGAAGCCATGACCACACACTTGAAATATGTTCTATTGATGTCCAAAGGCAGTTAAGGAATCCACAGTTAACCAATGATCGTAAACTGAGAATCCACATGTAATTAACGCTCGACGATAGGAGAGGGTTATTGTAATCAGTTTGTTTCTGTCTGTCTGTCTGTCTGTGCACCATTTTGCCCTTATAACTCAAAAACTATAACATCAATCGAGCTCAAATTTGGTGGGTAGATATTTCATGGGGTACAGACGAAATCTTCCAAATTTGGTGTAATTTGTTTGAAAATTAAAGTCAGGAGACAGGTTTTTAAATTTTTAATTGGGCATATACAGTGAAACCTACTTGTCTTCAAAAATCAATATCATGATAGGATTTCCTCCTCATGAATTCTTGCCTCATCAGGTATCCTCTGTGGCTGTGAGTGTAATGTGTAGAACTTGTAATCTCATGGTTGGGGTTCAATACCAGTCAATTCTAATTTTTTTTTTTTTTTTAAATTTTTGTTTTTAGGTTTTTTAGCAATTTTTTTAAAGGTCTTTTAAAAAGAAAAGAAAAAAACACAGCATCTAAAATTTTGCTGTTCAAAAAAAAAAATTTAACCAAGATAAAGTGTTCAACTTGATGGACAATAATTTTCAATTGGCCATATACAGAGAAATCTGATTTTCTGTATTGCATAAGTAAAAAAATCAATATTTTGCTGTCTGATGATGTCATTACTTAATGATGTCACAATGCAATTGTCATTGTGAGGTCACAAAACCTAGCTTGTGATACTTTTGATATATTTCTTCTCATTAAATTTATGTCTTGAAATTGACATAAATACAATTGAGAGGGAAGTGGTGTATTTGTCATGTTTATTTATTTCTGTTTTTTTTTTGTTTTTTTTTTTGTTTGTTTCAATTTCTTGACAGTCCATCACAAAAATTTACCCTGAGTAATTTTGACCAAGAAGTGGCTTTTAACCAATATTTTTACCTCTACCAGGAGTTTATGTTTGTTGTGGGCTTTTTTGTCTATTTGTCTGCCTGTTTTTGGTGTTTAGATTACTCCAGAACTAATGAGCAGATCTTTATAAAAAATTTGTGAGTAGGACCTGGTGAAAGGAAGAAATTACTAATTTTGGGGAAAGACGTGGATCATATTTTGGATACAAAAAAATCATGAATTTTCATAGGTCCCATTTCAATGTATTTTAATGATTTTAGCTTTCTACTTCATATTTCTTCAGAAGTAATTAATAAATTTTGATGTCAAATTTGAAGTAGGAAGGGACTAGCCATGGGAAGGAGTGATTACAGTTTAGGAAAGAACCAGTTAATATTTTGGATACCAAGAAGCCTCCAGAATTTCTGGAAATGCCACCATGGTGGATGTGGGTTATACTTTATAACACTTGTGAGACTGGTCACATCGAGTCGAGCGTTTTGCTCTCTCTGAGTGCATCTTGTTCATTGTTGTATTTGTTGTCAATTTTCATTCATGTGTAACAGAAATTAAAGAAGCCACATCTGAGCAATGTACATAAACTGAGAAGCCACATGTAATTAATTTTCAGATTATGATCATAGCTTGTTTAGTTAACTGTTTTTTGAGTGATTAGTTAATAGGATTAATTAATGGGAACAACTGGGATTTCGGCCAATAGACCTTAACACTTTGATGTTTGTACATGTGGGGTGTGGGGGATTAGGGGGAGTTAGCATAATAATAGAATGCCTCAAAGACAAACAAATAAATCAACATCAAAGGATATTCTAATAGCTCAGAGAAAAACCACACTCAAATGTAACATGGTTAGCTGAATTTAACCAAACTAGATTTAATTATCAATATAATATATCATTTGACTATATGTTTTAATATATTAGATATAATTACATGTTATTTAAAAATCTGTTTACAAAGCTATTAAACGAAAAAAAATATATATATAATACTTCACATAATGTTGAGGTTTCATTAGAATGCTTCTGATGTTGAATTCATGCAGACAAAAGATATGTGTTGACCTGATAAAAAAAGAAAAATGCATCCACATGCAAATGTATATCTGTTGTAAAGCATTACCTTAGGGGGTGCAAAATATGACAAGGGGGATACAGAATTTGACAGGGGATACAGAATTTGTCAGCTCCCCCTGTCATATTTTGCATCCCCACACACTTTTTGAGGGGTGCAAAATCTGATGCTACACCGAGCCTGCAACTTTTTCTTGCCCACTGGCACCAACTCATTAATATTAATGAGAACATATGAGGTCACAGATTTCCCGCGTTTATCTAACAATACAGAATGAGCCAATGAAATCATTTCCTGATATTTAGCCAGTAAGTTACACATCAGGATGTCCCATGATTTAACCACTGCGAATAACTTCTTTCCAAATTTATTTATGTATTTACTTTAATAATTCTTATAATAGATATGTGTTACTATAGAGTACTCTCGTAAGTTAATGTTTGTAATTTCGTCGTTTCTATGTCACAAACAGTTTTTCACTTACAAAGAAAACGTCCCAGAGTTGCCAGACAGAAGAATTTGTACACCTTCGCATGTCAAATAGACTAAGGAAGTAGAAGACAATAGCAATAAATTAAATGTTCATTTTTATGTTCATAAATGCATGTTTAGAAGCAATAATAATAATAGTAATAAGTAATGCATGAAAGCAAGATGAAGCAAATAAAACTGTTTTTTTTTTTTTTTAATTTACAATTATTTTCAGCTTCAGTTCCTCTCGCATCAAAAGTCATCGGTAGTTCAACTACAGTGAACTACAGCCATCTCATAGTGATCCTATTCGTCTTGATCTACATGGTTTTAGATTATTTATGTAGGGCCACGTAACACATGGGTCTAGTCAATGCCGAAACTATTTGAAATAAAATATTGGAATATCTGGCTTTCATTTACAACATGGCAAACAGGAGAATTTTTTTTATCTCAAATTCCAAAGCATAATTTTTCACTGGTGAGTTTGAAACTCAAATGTACTGATAAGTGGTGAATGTGGCACTTTCTTCATTTGAATAGTTTTATTGGGTAGTCTTGCCTTCTTCTTTTCTTTCATATTTCACTTGGGCCACTTATTTTACAGCTTCACTTATGACTCAAAATGGCGCCTTTTCTCTGGAACATTGTAAATGATATAAGGCATCTAACCACAGGATGTCACCTCTGTTTAGGTTCAACTCCGGGAAGTGGCAAAACTGTGGGCTTGTCCCAATATGACCCTGTTTGTTGAACAGGACATAAAACACAAGCTTTGAGCTTTTTCACTAAGCTTAATGTGGGTTTGGTTCTCTTAAGTGACAAAACTATTTGCAAGAGCTTCAGTGTGACTGTTGAATGGCATGTAAAACCCAAGCCTTGACCTTTTATCATGGTCCTATCCCACAGTCTTACAAAATATGATTTCGATCAACATAAATGTTTGCAAAATTAAATTGTTCCTCATGGCACTTCTCAGGGAAATTCCATTTGAGCACAAGTATATGTAGCAAATCTTAAATAAAATGTCAACATACACGACACCTAGCTCATTGGAGAACCAATGTACATGTAGATTTCCACCAGAAAAACAAAGCATCCAAGCTGGAAACCAGTTCTCTGCACTCTGATTTCATCTAGGGCATTTATCCTAATCTTTCACAATGACAAGTGTGGAATTAGACATTGCATTTCAAAGCACTGTATCCCCAGATTAGCATATAGTGGACCCTTACAAACAGAGAAGCCCCTCTATTCTCCCCTTTGAGTGCCAAGGAGGGAGGTTCAAGTAAAACCTGGTAAGAAGAGTCAGGACAATTGATTTCCAATAACTTGTCTTCACATCCCAAAACTCT
The DNA here is from genome assembly GCA_964017235.1 of Sabellastarte sp. h YS-2021. Lineage (NCBI taxonomy): Eukaryota > Metazoa > Annelida > Polychaeta > Sabellida > Sabellidae > Sabellastarte > Sabellastarte sp. h YS-2021. The sequence goes on along the minus strand of OZ024935.1, from coordinate 78,618,089 downwards.
ACAACCAATAATAAATGAGATATAGGCCATGGGTCAATGAGTTATAGGTATCAACGACCATATTTGACCTTAAACGAAGGGTTCAAGTCCCGCCAAACGACAGAAAAAGTCATCCTGCGTGAACCACCTGCAGGACTGGTCAAGTGTATATTCGCCACTCGCCAGGTGGCACTTCGTACTTCCTGTCTAGACAGCGTGATGTCACAGCATCTTTTTCCTTTGGCGCATATTGTGTGTATGATTTCTTGACAAGTGAGTGATTTATGGACCCGCTACTGAAAACTCTGCGGATTATAATGATGCCACAAGGATGTTAGGGACAAGTTGCTTGCGGATCACCCGCGGATACACGTCTGTGACTGCCCGCAGTGTGGCGGAAACACTCCAGGACCACCAGGACTACACAGGGATGCCTCACTATGTCTCAAGGACACCCCAGATGGGTTTACAGACCTTGCGGACACCCCCCCCCAGCAGCCTGTGTAGCCTGTGTGACCTGTGTGTCAGCAATGTCCTCATCACTTGAATCTGATTCCTGCAGTGTCTCAAGCACAATGTCACCCTGTTCTGTATCCGACACATCTCCACAGGATCCTCCACTCCCACCACCAACTCCACCCCAGCTGCCTGCTGGTTTTGTTGAGGTCTGTTTCCGCCATAAGCAATGAGTTTGACACTCTTTCTTTTGTCTACCTTGATAGGCTTCTTTTTTTTGTGCATTGGAAATTTTGCTGGCAAGAAATTTAGTAATTACATTGTACTTCGCTCCAGTGTCAACTTTCATATTGACAGTTTCTCTTTCTAGCTTGAGGTTGACATGGATCTCACCGTTATCATCTCTATCTGTACAGTTGACAGTATCAATGACAAAATAATCTTCATTGTCACTTTCCACATCATATTGATATACTTTGTTTCTAGATGAGGACTATTTTCTCGCCTTAGTGCTGTATTGTGACTGTGAAACTTACTTTTTCATGTGCACTTTGCTGAAATGGTTGGATTTGTGGCACTTATTGCATTGCACAACTCATAAATGGCTGTTCTGTAAGATATATTTTAATAGAAAATTGCTGGGGAGGTGGTCACGCAGTGGTCAGAAGTGGTGAATGGTCATTGATAAAGAGTGGTCACAACTAAAAGTTTAACTATAATGAGATGTCATCGATAAACAGAAATAAAATAACAACTTTGACAACTTACAAGAAACAATAAAATTTTCACAAGATATGATGCTATGTCTAGTTACATATCACCAATTATTTAAATTCTTTTAACTTAACATGAACTTAAGCAATACTGAATGAAACCATAAAATAAGGATAATTAAAAAGCTATTTGAGTACATTCATAAATTTACTAATTTATTTTCAGTTGGTTTACATATTTACAGTAATGTTTTTCATTCTATCTTTGAATGTCTGGTCTGCAAAACTTCAATCAATGCTCCTTTTTGTGGTACTTCATGGGTGAAATCTAGTATCATTCCTTCTGATTTTTCAAGCTTTTTCCTCAGTCTCTCACACATTGGAATTGTAGCACTAAAGTCTTCTTAAGAATGTAAGAACTGAAATATAAAGAAAAATTTTATAAAGAGACATCATTTGACAATTAAGACACTTCTGTGTCTATTGTGTGTGTAAGACACGTAGCTATTTGAGTACATTAATAAATTTACTAATTTATTTTCAGTTGATTTACATATTTGCAGTAATCTATTTCTATCTTTGGGTATCTATTATGCAAAACTTCAATCAATGCTCCTTTGTGTAGTATTTTATGGATAAAACCTAATATCATTCTGATTTTTCGAGCTTTTTCTCAGTCCCTCACACATTGGAATTGCTAACACTAATTTATTTAAAAGTCTTCTGTGGAATGTTAGAACTGAAATGTCGAGAACAATTTTATAAAGAGACAACATCATTTGACAAGATACTTCTGTATCTATTGTTTGTGTAAGATACATAACTACATGATAGGGCTCATAGTATATGTTTCTTTTCAAACTAGCCCATGCTGGAATTGATAATAATATAATAATGATTTGCTAGTCAAGGGGTGAAACCTCCCTTTTTACTTTAAGAAGGCAACAACATCATTCACTTTTAAGATTTTATGGTCATCAGAAATATTTGAATGTCCCTTTTGCAATCTTTAATATCTGTAACGACTTTGATATGAAAAAGTTAGAAAGTAGTGAGCCATAAAGATCAAGTTCAAAGTTTGAGATGGACATGACATTTTATTATAAGTAATTAATTTTAATTTTTTTTTCCAATTCTTTAAATTTTAAATGAGCAAGGGCCTTCCCTTGATAAACTTCAAAGTCAGTGATGTTATTTCTTGGTCCGTATTCTTTTAAGGAAAATATACTTGTGTTATATATCCACGACCTTTATTGTATAAAAAAAAAAAAAAAATTAGATTTACATCACACTTTCTACAAACTCCTCATCTCAGTTTCAAAATCTAAACTCCCTGCGACACTTTCTCCCACTTTTCATACATTCCAGGCAGCTGTTTCATCTCAAGTCCTTGCCTGTCAAGATGTCACTTTAACTCACCAAACTAGTAGCCTTGCCTTAGCCTCTGATACATATGAATACCCTTTCACACTCCTCCCCCATTTAGAAGAGAAAAGTTATACCTTTCGACTAGTGCTGCGCCGATTAGTGGTGCATTCGATGCATTGATCGATGATGGCATTACGTTCAATGCATCGATCAAAAAACCAAAATTCGGGATGCTGAAAAAGGGTTGAGTTCTAGTATGTTTCCAGTCAAATCAAACGAAAGAGGAAGTGATTTTCCGTAAAATAAACATGGAGCAGTTTTTGTCCCAAAGATATCGCCTTAGAATTGTTGAAATGTACAAAAATATTATCTAAAAGTTTGGATTAGTTATTTACTCTGTAAGTTTTGTGTGATTTTAATGTCTGCCGATGCATCGAATGATGCATCGATCACATGTGGGCGATAATCGAGTGATTTTTGCGGACCGAGTCGCAGCACTACTTTCGACAATGACATAACATATTGCCTTTGATATTGCACATTTTTACAATCCTGTTTCAAATAATTTTTTTAATGCGCATTTACATGGAAGCTTATCTATAATATTTCTTAAAGAGATAGGTCTTGACTTCTTTCCTAAACATTTTTACATTTGTACATTCCTTGATGTTGTAGGGTAGCTCATTCCACAGTGATGGGCTGCTCACACTGAAAGATCTTGATGCAAATGTGTGTCGACTTGTTTTTGGTACATGAAGATTGTTTGTGAAAGTAGAGGATCTGAGTCCTTCTCTGAGCACTGGTTTAGGAGTGAGGATTTTTTGCAGATATTCTGGAGCATTTCTGTGTAGGCATTTGTAGACGAGCACAATTATTTTGAACTCAATCGTGGCAGCAATTGGAAGCCAGTACAGCTGCTTTCTGGATTCTGTTGAGCTTTCATGTTTTGTTCTGTTGAGGACTAATTTGGCAGCTATATTTTGAACTCAAACTGTTGCAAAAATCCAGATGTGATGTAACCAAACCTAAAACAAGAGTATGAGTGGCTTATGTTGTGAGAGTAGATCTGATGTTCCTGATTCTGTGAATGTTTAGCATAGCTACTTTGCACTTGTGGGTAATGTGTTGTTTAAAGCTAAGTTGACTGTCTAAGTAGACTCCCAGATATCTTATAGCAATACTTAAACAGAACACTTTTTCAATTGCTTTGGATGACCAAAAATGATAAATTCAGTTTTTGAGCTATTCATTTTAAGCCTGTTGGAATCCATCCATTGTTTTATGTCTTCTGCACAGTTTTCTAGGGATCTAAGAGCTGTGGCTTCTGCTGAGATGTTATTCGCAGAGAATGTTAATAATTTGATTGCATGGTCATCTGCATTTCCGTGCAATGACATATGAGCTGGAACTATATACTTCATGGTACATGCATAGTTGGAGTAGAGAATTGGACCAGCACAATTGCCCTGTGGTACTGTGAAATTTAGTGGGGTTTTATCAGAATAACTATCACCTATGTTCACACAGAATGATCTTGGTTGTAGATAGTTATTAAACCATTTCAAAGCATTTCCTGATATGCCATATTATTTCTGCAAAACTTCAAGTAAAATATCATGATCAACTGTGACAAATGCTGCTGACAGATCAATTCCATCATTGCAGTAACTTCCTGATGTTCCATGGCCCACAGAATGTCATTGTTAATTTCACAAGGGCAGTTTCACAAGAAAACCCCTGCCTGTAAGCAGACTGATAATCAGGAAAAAGATTTTGGGATTCCACATGCTCATTAAATTGCTTCAGAACTGCTTTTTCTAGAACCTTGGACAGAAATGATAAATTACTTACTGGTCTGTAGTTACATAGTTCCAAGTCTAGTCCTTTCTTCTCACTTTCTGTTTCTGTGTTCTTATTTCTTCATTGTACCAGGAGAATTTTCTTCTAGACACATACTCTTTCTGTTCCAGCGGGGCATGTTTGTCTAAGCATAACTTTAACTTATATTCAAAATGTTCCACTAATGTATCAATAGATGTTGATTCTTCATTTGGCAGATCTATTTTACTGAAGTCATTATATAATTGGTCCAATTCTTTATTCCATCTCCTTATTGATTGTACTTGTTTCTTTGGTCTCTCTTTGTGACATTTCAAATAACAAATGACAGCACGATGGTCGGATATAAATTTTCCTGGAATACACTTTAATATTAAATCACTGTCAAACTTGGTGATTACTGCATCTAGTATGTGTCCAGCTGTATGGGTGTAAAAGCTAACATGCTGTTTGTATCCCAGTGAGTTAATAGTATCATTTAGTAATTCTGTATCATAACTTTGCTCATCATTTAAATGGATATTGAGGTCTCCCAGAATAATTGAGTCTGTGTTATTTTCTACAGCTAGGTCAGAGAGTTTATCCGTAAGTTCATTCAGAAAAACAGAATTTGTTATTGGGTGTTTCTTTGAGTATGGAGGATGATATATTGCATTTAGTGTGATCGCTTTCTGTGTAAGAGAAACCCTCCATTTGGCAAACTGAAATGACTGTTCATACTCATAAAGTTTTTTAACTCTGTACTCTCTTTTGTAAATAATTGCCAGGCCCCCATCTCTAGTCTCCCTGCTGATAGCATAAAGGCAGTATCCATGCTTTGTCAGTTCACAAGTACTTATCCAAGCATTTACCTCATCACTGTTTTTGTCTAGCCAGGTCTCAGTCACAACACACACGTCAATGTTTTTATCATGGATGTATTCTGCAAGTAAGATATCCATGTTTTTAATTGATTGGGCATTTATAAGCAGTATACTGATGTTATCTCTGCTACCTTGTTCTGGCCTATTATATATTGATGTTTGATGTTCTGAGGTAGAAGTATTGGTATCTAGGTATTTTTGTTTATTGTGGTTTTTTTCCTGCCCATTTTCCTCTTTTGTTGAGTCTATTTTTTCTTATAACTTTTATAGTATCCAGTGACAATGACTTTGATGTTTCACTTGATTGTATGTTTTGCCTAATTTGTAACAAATCTGAGCGGTCATACTTCACACACATTGAAAATAAATAGTGTAGAGTCTACTACAGGCTATTCTATTCATCATACACATGCACATAAAAATCCCACACTTTTCTCAGCACACTGTTTCTTGTTTGAGTTTACACACACAGTTTTGAAATTACGCAAATATTTATTCCTTGTTCATCAAAAGTATCCTTTTAATATCATTTCAAAGATCTTCATGCACATTCTTTTGAAGAATCATAGGTTGATGAAGAATACTTTCAGTGAATATTAGCTGTTTTTTTTTTCAGAATTTTTTCCCCAATGCAGCCACACAGGGCGCAAGTAGGGAGCAAAACTTCCAACTTTACAACACAGAACTTCTGTAAAATACCAAAACTTTACAAATATTAAGTCAACACTCTCTTGATAAAGTGAAACCAAAATGTAAGGCACTCTATCTAACACTGATATTTACAAGCAACGTACAGCAAGTAATCCTAAGTGATCACCGTAAGTGTCCTACCGTGATTCCAGACTCTACATAATGGCATGTGACCACATTCCTTTGAAACAAAATGACTAACCAGTCTCTACTTAACCCATTGACATTGCCATTTTCAATGCCCTTTTTATGTGTGCCTTCAAAGTCAAACTGTTGTAACTCCAAGCTCCATCTGAGAAGGCTTTGTTTCTGTCCTTTCATGTGATTAAGTCAGTGTCTGATGGCGTGTATTTTAAATTTCCTTCCAAAGAAGTAATACCTCAGCTGTTTGCAGGCCCACACAATGGCAAGGCATTCTTTTCCACAATTGAATAGGATTGTTCACAAGGTAACAACTTTTTACTCAGGAAAGTAATGGCACATTTCTTGCCTTCCTCATCAAACTGACTCAGTACAACTCCTTAACCTCTGATACTAGCATCCATTTACAAAATGAACTCCTTTGAAAAATCTGGATTCACTAAAACGGGTTCGCTTGTCAGGTACTCTTCAGATTACAGGTAGCCTCAGCACCCTCCTGTGTCCACACTACCTGTGTAGACTTTCCTTTCTTTGTTCTTTTTTTCTTCCATCCAAATTAATGCCAGTTGTAGTCTATGACAGATAAAATTCTTTCTTTTTGAAATTTGTAGTGTCAGTTCCTTTCTCTCACGATATGGTAATATTAATAACTGACTCAGCAGCAGTGCTTATCCAGACATAAGCAAATTGCAGTACCATATGATTCTTTTCCAGGTTAAAAGTCTGCAGAATTCTGTTAACACAGAAACATCATTCCTTTCAATAACATAGTTCTGATGTGACCCAATCTTGGTTCTTGTTTTATTTTCTTCTTCTGTTTTTATTGTTTTTTTTCTTTGAGAGGGTCGGTCAAGGAGTGCATAAGTGTGAATGTAATGTATTAGCCATTATATTTGTAAGGTATTTAACAATAAGGAAGTCCTAATGGCTTATATCCTGATGATATAAACCACTATTGTTTAAGCCCTGATGACTTACTTTCTTATATCATGATACTATAACCAGTGCTAAGTTATTCTGATGATAACTAATGGATTAACAAGTATATTCCACCGCTGCCAACATTTACGTGACCAAGTTTAATATTATTTCTTGGTCAGAGTTCTTTTAAGGAAAATATACTTGTTTTATATGTCTACATTTATTGTATAAAACTATTAAAATTGGATTTACATCACACTTTCTACAAACTCCTTGTTTCTGTTTTAAAACCTAAACTAAGTGTACATTGATCTATAATTATATATGAAAAAACTTCGAAAACTATTAACACCTGTAATCAACTTAAGGCACAAAATTGCCAAGGCAGATATAGAAATACTGGAACAGACAGATAATTACAGCACTGAACAAGGTAAACATTTTAATTAGGTATGTATAAGCTAAATACTTAACTCTGTCCCTGTTATAATAGGATGAAACTAGTAGGTTATATATGAACACACAAAAGTCTTACAGACACAAAAGTCTAATGCAAAATACTTGTATGAACACCCAAGTAGTGTGTGGCGTGAACTATGACTTAATAATGCATAAAAGAAAAGACACAGTAGACTTAAAGTGACAAACATTTCTATCATAATATTGTGTCTCTTACAACCAAAGTAAGTAATTGTTACAGACCAACAGGAATTAAGAGATGTCCCTTAAAGATCTATACAGGGGCCACGGTGGCAGAGTGGTAACACTCTCGCCTCCCACCTCTGCGGCCGGGGTTCGATCCCCGTCATGGCCGTAAGTGGGAAAGCTGGTAGTTGCTTGCCGTTGGTTGGCAGTACAGAACCCTAGCGAACTATATGTATTGGTTTCCTCTGCCCTTCCAACTACCCGTCGTGATATGACCTGTACAGTGTTGAAAGCGACGTAAAACCCCAAATAAACAAAAACTAAGGTTTATACCTATTGAAGTGAGGCATCTTGAAAAAATCTCACACTGACATAATAATTACAGGGACCCACAAAAAGGGATTAAAAGAGAGTGTCACCCCCAAAGATAATTAGGACACACATACTCAAAACAATGTGAAACTTCAATTTGTGTGCCTGGTATGGTTGAATGCCTTATGAGTCTTTATAAAGACTGTATACAGGCCCTGCTGTAATTGAGCCTATCCACAGAGCAATTAACAGAACTGTAGCCCTGTGGAGAACATGAGCAACTTGAGGTGAGCATTTAAATTTGAAGTATAAACAAAAAAATATAGTGAAACTTAACAATAAGTGAAAGAGAAGACTAAATCATTGTGAAAAGAAATAGTCCAATAACTTTCAAGTACTTTAGGTTCTCTAGTTGGTACATGTAACAGGCATTTGGTTTTCTCTTTTGTTATTCGTCTTTCCTCATACACATTAATATCATTGAGGAAGTCTTAAAAACTTCCAGTGTTGGAATTGTGGATATTGATTGCAGGCTACATCGAGATCTATGATAACTGCGTTGGGAAGGAGTTACAATAATTCAGGTGGTTTTGACTTGATTATTTGTGTAAGTTGCTGTGATTGCTGTGATCGTTGATGTAATTGTGGATACTGTCTTTGACCCTGGTAGAAAACATTTGGTAGCTGTTGGAGCTATTGATGTGGCATCAGTTGCTGTGTTTGCAGGAGAGGCTACTGTTGCAGTTCTAGAGGCTGTTATTGCTGTGCTTGCAGTTGCTCTGCTTGAAGTTGAAGAGGGTACTGTTGTTGTGGTTGAAATTGATGTAGTTCGGGAAGCTGTTGTAGTTGCAGTGGCAGCTGTTGTTATTTGCGTGGCTGTTGTGGCTGTTGGAGTTCCATAATCGTTACCCGGCATCTCCACCATGTGCCAAGTTTGCTAGGTCGTTAGGGTGTCTAGTACTGCCTTGTAAATCTTGCAAGCTGGCTGTTGAATGTTATGTAAAACCCAAATTTGAAGTCTAGCAGAGGTCCTCAGTGGCCTAGTGGTTAGCAAGTTTGGCATCTAATCATAGGCTGTCACCTCTGTGGGTTCGAGTCCCACAAGTGGCAATTCTGAGGACCTGTCCCAATATGACCCTGGCTGTTGAACGGGACGTAAAACCCCAACTTTGACTTTGAAGTCTAGCAGGATGTACAACCACACATTTTTTATATGGTACTGCTATATCAGACAATGTGATTGATAGATAACGTTTGAAATGGGGAGTAAGTGTATGTGCAGACCAGTTAATTGAAGCTTTGTGCTCTGGAAAATCAGCACCGAGAATAACTGGGTTTGCTCGTTTCCTGTTGACTGATCAGAAACACCTTTGTCATGAATTATAGACCTTACAAAGGTGTTTTTTTGTGATTGTGAGTGGAGACCGTCTTATTGAATATATGTACATACATCAGTTCTTTTTAACAATGTCAAATCTGATTTTCCCCAGATGTCATTGACATTACAGTGAACTGATAGAATAATAGTTCATCGTTCTGGTTTTCTGTTTCTGGGTGGCAATTTCTTTGATCTACAGACTTTTAATTGCTTCATTTTTGGCAGGACCACTGTGCGCTTCTATCTATTCTACAAACCCTAGCCAAGTGACTAGTGCGACGAAATTTAGGACACACTGCTCATCAATGTCTACAGAATTTTCATAAGTTAGTGTCATGCATCATTACATTTGGTATAAGGTCATGGTTTGTCATGAGGCTAATTTCTCAACCGATTCCTCGACGGGTAATAAGGTATCGGTTAATGCAGTGTTGGATGTCCTCAGGGGAAATGGTGCAGGCCCTTCTAAAGATGCTAGAAACTGCCTTTAACTGTATTTTTAACTTCACAAAGAGCTATAAAAATATTTCACTCAGTCCATTATTTAAGGTAAATAATGCAAACTTTTAGTTTTTTGTCAAGCATTTTCAGCACTTCTGTATTGTTTTCAAGAATCACATGGATGACTTTTGGTTGTAAAGCCCATTTCACCTTAAGATGGAGCTATCCACACCATCAGTCAGTATTTTTTCTCTTTTGAATGGCCTCCCACTTCTGACCTTTGGCTGTACCTTTTTAGTTCCACCACTAGTATATCAATCATTTTGTCCATCTTGAAAAATGACAGCAATAATCATATATAGTCTAGCTAGTATGTTCAAACTGCTAGATACAGTTTTTATTATCCACTAGAGTCAGAACATTACTTTGAGACATTTTGTTACAAATACAGTATGAAGGTAGTCTATTCCTGCTGCAACTTCATATAGGTTAAGAAAAGCCAAACCAATGAAGCATTCCTCAAACATGTCTAAATTTGGCATCACCTTTGTAGAATTTGATAAAACCCAATACTTGCATTTGGCACCATATACTCTGGGTGAGGTGGTAAAAATAACTTAATGCCTGTATATGTTGTTCAAAATTAGTCTTCCCATTATTGATAACAGTCTTTTCAATATCCATGTGAACAGTGGTTGAATCTGAGGAAAATCCAAACTCTTCACATCTGTTGCATATGGCTCTCGACATCTCTTCATGTGTGTATAGGGTTCATGATGTCAGCCAGGGATATAGGTACAGGTCATTGAAGAGTTTCCCAGTTCCCCATGTATGATGTGTATTTACTGGATAATCTTGGGGGGGGGGGGGGATATACTAAAGTCTCCATCCATGCACCAGACATCTGACCTGGTTTAATGATTTAGCCCTTGAATACTGCTAAAAGCTATGATCCTTCAGTGATTGGACCACTGTCATGGATAAAGAATTTATTGAAGCAGGCAATTTCTGTCGATTCACTTGTAGTGATTAAATCTTTGGGAGTAGTTGGTTCTTTTTGAAGAATTCCACAGTCTTATCTTACTCAAAGTCTGACTCAAGTGGATTGCTTGAGGCATTCTGTCTTGCCATGACCGGCCCTGATATTATCACTTGTGCGAGTGATATGGGCTACAGGAATCTGGACTGGATGTTCCCTGGAGAATTTTTCCATATCTTTCATAGCAGCATTTATTTTTTGCTACATGAATGTAGCTTCACCAATCACAAACCTCTGAACTCAAGTGAAGAAATTGTGTATCTTTTAATCAATTGACTTACTGTTACAGTAGAAACCCTTTCAGTCTGCATAAGCGTTTATTGTGTGTTTGTTTCTGTAGGTTTTCACAAATCTCTCAGAAATCTAGTAAAGAGAACATGTACATTTAATGCATATTTTTATGGTCTCAGTAAAGTCTCTTTCAATCTACTTAATATTGTACTTCAGTCTGCTTAAATATTATTGTGTGTTTTGTGTATTTTTCACATATTTCTCACAGTTCTGGAAAAAAATGGAATATCTGATCTATTGTTAAACTGGTTTTGTTTCCTTTCATTATGGGCACTTTATTTCACTTAATATTGCATGATATTGTGTGTTTGTGTATATTTGCACAAATTCTGGTGAGAATAACTGTGGGGATTTCTAATTGGCCAGGTATCTCGTTTTTGTGATCCAGTACAGAACTGGTGTTGATCCATGTATATTATTTCCGATGATGAATTCAAAATGAATTATAAGAAAATACATGAAAAATAATGTAACCCAGGAAGCCAATGCTTAGCCAAAAGATATGTGGTAATTTATTCGGTATAAAACTTGCGTTTCTTGTTTGATTAAGTATATGTGAAGCTACCTCAGTGTTCTTAATCTGTAAATTACTGCACAGTCAAGTAAACAAAAAAGCACCTGCACGAAAGAATTATAAAGAAATACTAAGTAGAAGAATCTTGACTTTGAATAATCTTAACTTCTGTACTTTCCGATAGATTTTGATGCAATTACAGTCAAGCCAAATCACTGTTCAAAAAGCTTTCTGATGATCTTTGTTGTATGTGTGTAGGTAAAATAATTTTACAGTACTTGTGAAAGATGAATGTTGACCAAGTCTGGCTTTAGATTTGGGCAATAGTTGTTTCATTTGCTTGTATGTTATAATTTTGAAGCAGAATGTTCTTCCCAACACTTTTTATTTTAAGGAATATTTTTAGGATATTTGAAAAAGTTTGGACAGCAGAAGAAATAATTTTGCAATTAAATTACATAAAATATTCATAGCTAAGTAAGGCAAGGCTTAAAAAAACTAGACAAAAAGGTGAATCTTATTTCTATAAACTGCCATTTTCTACTATCAGTATTTGTAACGTGCCAAGGGTCTTGAGTTGAACTAATGTCAAGAGAAAGCCTTATGTCACATAAGAGAACATTTATTTACAAAATATAACAAGTATTTTACCAGCAATTGCTGGGGCTGAATTGGTACAAGCACTAACGTCACAAAAGTATTAAAATTAATCAGAAATCACATTTATATTATATACATTCAAATAATTCCCCAGAATCAACTAAAAGAATTGAAAACAAGTCATAACACTGGAAACCTACTGTCTACTAACACTTAGACCTTGGATCATACTCTATGCCAAAACACTGGTTCCATCCTTTATCAAGTACCATAGTAGATTCATTACCTAATGAAATGAATTGAAATGAATTCAATTAGCCATGGGTTTTACCCCATGAAACATTAATCAAATCACCGGCATTCAGCCTGAAACCTATAATCATATGACTGAAATCAATACATCAGGCGCAATCAACCACATGCAATTATAACACTTCAGTCCAATTCTTGTCAGGTTTTACCCTGCCACTAGAAATAAATACAAACTACTTCATCATTAATTCATTCAAACATAGTTAAATACAACAAGCAGCAAAGTATTAAATGAAAACCCAACTTCCCCGGAAATAAACAGTTAAAATATCATGATACTTTAAAGTAAATTTCCAAACAGGTTTTACCCTGAAATCAAACAGAAATTATGTACAGAACATTCTCCTTTCCCTGCCTGCTTTACAATGTTACCAAAGTCATCTTGCAACTTTCCCTGCAACCTATGAAAATAATACCATGCAGGTTTTACCCTGACATTCCTAAAATCTAACAACAGAAGAAAATACCAGGTTTCACCCTGACATGTCTGTCTCCTGCTACCTATACCAATTCAGCAAAGAATGACACAATTCACCCTGCTTTTATAGAGAATCCCAGACATGGGAGAACAACTCAAAGTCTGCACCTGTAAAATTGAAACAAGGAATGCTATTGGTCAAAAATTTAGTATTCTCCCAAACTTTGAAGTCACAACATCCTTCCTGCACATTGACATGAGGATACAATACAATCCACTTACAGCAATCATATACAACAAGGATAACAGTATATGACACTAAAAAGGTACATAAATACAAGTTACAATCATAATACATCAATTTAAAACCATTTCATAACGAAATGGTGAAAACGTAATATCGCCGATTTCGCCGATATCACCGCATGCTTCATTACCCCCCTACTCATAAAAACTAACTCGTCCCGAGTTAGGCATCCCAATTTTTACAAATGCAGCATCAGCAGGTTACAGACAATATATTTACCATAACCTAACTCATCATATGCCACACACACAAATATAAGCATGCGAAATATGAAATTCAATTCAAAATATACTCCATGTCAATGTTATATTTAATCATACACACATGAAAAAACAAAGAAAAACAAAACAAAAACAAAAAAAAAACCAGTTTCTAAATGTTCATAATGTTCATTAAAAAAAACAACGCAAAAAAAAAACAAACAAAAAAACAACAACAAAAAAAACAGTTCTTTATCCTAGGACAACCTGGGGTCCAAGCAACATTGATCATCACTAAGTCCTGTAGTCCTGGGTGCTGAAGGTACTGGAATGTCCACTTTATACAATCTCCATGTCATGGGTGTCAGCTTTGCATCTATGAGCTGCACTTGCTCCTCCTCTAATAATACAAGGAACCCATCCTCTGGCTCTCTCTCCCACTCTGACTGTTGGCTATCACATGGCTCATTCATAAAATCATCTGGATTTAACCCAAGCGGATTGAAGTTGTCAACAGTACGCCAATCTCTTGTGTTACCACTAAATTCAGTTGTAATCTGAGCTTTCTCTGTTGGTATAATCATTATGCCTGGATCAGAAGGACCGGATAGTTGTTGATTCTTCTTGGTGACCTTCACCTTGTCTGTTTCTTCATGCTTGGCTTTCCTTTTCCTTTGGGCTACCGGAATTGGCTCTCCTGTGTCAAATAGGTGAGTAGCTTTATGATCTTCAAAGCTTTGCCAGTAACATTCCGGGAAAATAAAATTACAGTTCAAATCTGGGCATCTAAACTTCCTCCCGTGAGTACTTTGTTGATGACTCTTGGCTTCTGTTATACTGGATGAATTATAACCACACTTGGCACACGTCAGTAACCTACAATGAAAGAAGGGGGAAGTTAGTTCTTAATTACCTTAATCAAGAAAAGGTTTTACCCTTTTTCATAAGACAGTTAGTTCCACATGTCCGTTGACCACTGAAACAGAAAGTAAAAGGGAAATGAATGAATGTAAATCATTTAAGGTTTTACCCTTATGCAGTGATCAGTGCTTGCCTAGATCTGCCAAACAAATCTTAGTTCGTAGTCTTGTAAGAAACTAGGCAATTTGGTTTTTCTACCCGCCCTGGTAGTACGCTCACATCTGGACAGAGAAGCCTCATCCAATGTTTTACCATCAGACTGTGAAACTGGCCTTGTTGGAGAAGAATTTGTCAATACTTCACCATTGGACAAATCAGTTGAATTCTGTGACTCTGACAAAGAAAAAGAATTGTCCAGTGTTTTACCACTGGATGAATTGGAAACATGCTGGTCACTTGGTACTTCTTCAGGACCTGGAAAAAAATCAAAATCTCTTCCCTATCATCTGCTGGATTGTTGAAACCATGCAACTCCGAATTCACATTCTTATTTCCTTGATCTAAAGTAGATCTTAAAACTTTGTCATTTGATCCTTGTAACCAACTGTCCAATCTGACATGAGCAGGTTTCAATCTGTCATGATGTACATACTTCAAATCAGACTTGGATGACCTTTGAATCTGGTACACAAGATCTGACACCTTCCCAACTACTAGAAATGGCCCTGTCCATGGAAGATGAAACTTAGAACTAGTGCCCTGTTTCCTAGCTGAGTTGTGCAAATATACTGTATCTCCCACCGCATAAGATTTGAAGTTTTTCCTGAAATCATAAGCCTTTCTTTGCCTATCACTGGACTTGAGTAACTTTTCCCTAGCTATATCATGAATTCTATGCAGATTTTCTCTCAACTCTTTCACATAAGCAACACCAGATACCACACTTTGTGTCTCAGGAATACCCTTCCCTAACATCAAGTCAACTGGCAACTGAATATCCCTACCTAGCATCATCCTAACTGGACTTTCACCAGTAGTCTCATGGATAGATGACCTAAGGCCATCATTGCTAATGGTAAACAATCATCCCAGTTCTTATGATTTGTTTCCACCACCTTACTTAGCATATCCTCTAAAGTCCTATTAAATCTCTCTACGAGACCATCACTTTGGGGATGATAAGGTGTGGTACGAGTTTTCTCAATTCCTAAAATCCTACACAAGGCCTGAAACAAGTTGGACTCAAACTGTGCTCCTTGATCTGAGTGAATCTGGCTTGGAACTCCAAACCTTGAAACAAAGCCTTGAACTAAACAATCAGCAACAGTACTAGCTTCCTGATCTGGCATACCAAAAGCTTCTACCCAACGAGAAAAATAATCACTAATGACTAGAATATATCTATTGCCATTATAAGTCTCAGGCAAAGGACCCAGTATATCCAAAGCAACACGCTCTAAAGGGGCACCTACATTGTATTGCTGCATTGGACCTCTAAATTTTCTCACTGGGGACTTCCTCCTTTGACAAACCTCACAACTTTGACACCACACTATAACATCACTCTTACACCCTACCCAATAAAAACGACTACGCATTCGTGCAAGAGTACGTCTTATGCCTAGATGACCAGAACTGGCTTGGTCATGCAACTGATTCAAAGCTAAACCTCTGAGAGATTCAGTGACAATTTTCCAGTCTCAAAATCCTATGGAGTTAGTATCCAACTTACAATGTTCAATGAAGGTTGGATTGCCTCACAATTTATGGAATCATTATCTAACTTACCATATTAAGTATGTTTTTCATGTTCTCACAATTGAGTGGGTTGTTATATGAGTTACCATGTCGAATGACTGTCTCACTCTTATACAGTTTATTGAGTTACTGTGTAACTCCTGAAAATGCATGTGTATTTGTTAATAAAGAGGCACATTCTGGAGTTCTGTTGATGCATATTTTAGTTTGAGTTGTATGAAAGAAATGCCGATGTCATGAAACTTATCGTATTGCGGGAATGTCTCAGTCCCACTACATAAGGTCATTATGCAACTCAGTATTATGCATCGTATTAGTTAAGATAAAATCAAGTGGAGTACTCAAAACATTAAGTCAAATGCCTGTTTATGAGATCATTATCTAACTTACCATCTTGAGTGACTGTCTCATGTTCTCATAGTCAAGTGTGTTATTATGTGAGTTACCATGTTGAATTATTGCCTCACTCTTAAAAAGTTTTTTTAAATTACTGTGTAACTCAGAATAATTCACATGTATGTGTGAATAAAGATAACACATTCTGGAGTTCTGTTGATGTATGTAGAAGTTTGAGCTGTATAAATGATATGTCGATGTCTTGTAACTTATGATATTGAGTGAATGTCTCAGTCCCAAATTTTAAGGTTATTATGCAACTTAGTATTATGCATCATATTAGTTTGAGATAAAATCAAGTGAATGCTTAAAACAATAAGTAAAATGCCTGTTTATGAGATCATTGTCTAACTTACCATCTTGAGTGATTTTTTGATGTTCTCACAGTTAAGTGGGTTACTGTGCGAGTTACTATGTTGAATGACTGTCTCACTCTTATACAGTTTATTGAGTTACTTTATAACTCAATATAATGCACATGTGTTTGTAAATAAAGACAGCACATTCTGGAGTTCATGATGCATGTAATAGTTCGAGCTGTGTCAAAGAAATGTTGATGTCATGTAACTTGTCTCAGTGTGTCTCAATGTGTCTCAGTCCCAATTTATAAGGTTATTGTGCATCTCAGTATTATGCAAACTATTATTTTAAGAAAAATCAAATAGAATACTTAAAACAATAAGTAAAATGCCTTTGTATTGGTGAAGTTCTTTTAAGCATTTTGCTTTGTTGGTAGTGTCAAGTTGACATCTGCTGAAGTAAATTTTTGTTGCTGTATTTTTCTCATTGACAAAAACTGATTCCTTTTCCATGTGCATTTGAATTATTTTAAATAATCGTCATGTACAACATGTGACAGTTTCACTGTAATTCGCCTATTTTCAAAAGCTTCAAAAACAACATCCTCATATATGACATTCTCCCCTGACATATCTCACACACACAAGGCTCAGATTGTCACTTTTCAAGTGCTGTATAGTATACACAACAAATGAACTCCTAACTTTGATATTATCAGACTGTTTAAGTGGCTTAATACATGTCACTCTTGGACATTTTTAAATTTAGTTTAATAAAAACAGATCTGATAGTGGTATTACATAATCAGAAATTGTTTATGAAAGTTTGTAATAACCTGGTCCTGTATCTGCCAACAATACAATAGTACTACACTGAAGAATTGATTCCATCTGTTTTGTGGTACTGTGTCAAAAATAATTGTGATAATTGTGATACATTGTTCCCTTTGATTGCTGTGCTCGACTTCTTTGCTAGTGTGGCTTACAGTTCTGGATAAAGTGTATCAGCGGTAGTCCAACTCTGAAGATTTGGCAGCACAACTTCAGTTTGGGTGTAGAACTCCTGTCCAACAATGCAAAATTGCAATATTGATGACAAACTTAAATAATTATATAACATATTTATTTCCCACAGAATGGCTGGAAGCTATACTTCATAATAAGTATTTATTTGAAGACATCTTATTCTGCAAAACTATGACTAACCTGTTTGAGTCTTGTACAATTTTGAAATATTTTCACAAATATCACCTGTGGGAACAACAACTAGGCGACACACTGATGAAATGTATCATATTTTTGTCATAAGTCATCTCTGCTTCTTGGGATTTCATTTATTGGATGAATTTAGCAGTTTACTGTAATTGGCAGCAAATTATGTATTTCCATTCAGACCATCTGAAATTTATTTAAAGTATACAGTGTCTGTGCACCAATTTATATATTCTGGACATATATATACACAAGTAAATTGTAAAAATCACAAATTTTGACACTAACTTAGAAAACATAAATATTTAATGGTGCTGTATGACACCAAGGTGTTCAAGCACCAAAATTTTTTAACTTAACTTAACTAGAAAACATAAATAGATCTTCCATTTGTTACATAGCTTTCAGTTTTTCTGACCCCTGTGCAAGACCTTCTGAACATTTTGTAGCTTTTCTACAATGATCTTTCGATCCACCCCTGGGCACTTTTCCTACATCAGTTTTGTATGAGGCTCATTCTGTGGCCACCAAATTATTCCCTGGGCGTATCAGCTCCCAGGACAGACCTTTTCTCTGATATGGATCCCGTGCAGAGTTCCTCAGTGGTGAAAAGCCAGAGGGCCAGAGTCTTGCCAACCTCTGTGTGGATCTCTGGACTGATGTGTTTGACTGCCTTATGGTGCTTATCTTCCTTATCTGTTGTTCCAGCTAACTGATCTTGAAAAGAGGCCAGGTGGTCCTCCACCTTTGTGAGGCGCTCCACCATTTTCTTTACTTTGGATTTGTACCTGGCCAAAGGTCCTCGGTGGCCTAGTGGTTAGCAAGTTTGGCATCTAATCATAGGCTGTCACCTCTGTGGGTTCGAGTCCCACAAGTGGCAATGCTGAGGACCTGTCCCAATATGACCCTGGCTGTTGAAAGGGACGTTAAACCCCAACTTTGTACCTGGCCAAATCATCCTGCAACATCTGATTTGTTTTACATTCTGAAAGGTACAACAAAAATTTTTACCAGTAAGCTGACAGTAATTGTATATTATCACATATTCATGTATTTATTAATTTTAATGATTCGGTAGAACACCATGGTGTTCAATCACCCATTAATTTTAACTTTGCTTACATCCTCACATATTCACAAACTATTCAGCTATTAAGTATCATTCCCAATTTGAAGGGAAGTTCTATTAAAAAAACTTTTTACTTGTAGATTTTCAAAGCAATGGATATTTGAAACAGTTCCATGAGAAAAATATAAAATACATAATTACAAAGAAATATAATATAACAATAATTATAAATTCATTTTAGGGGCCACGGTGGCAGAGTGGTAACACTCTCGCCTCCCACCTCTGCGGCCGGGGATCGATCCCCGTCATGGCCGTAAGTGGGAAAGCTGGTAGTTGCTTGCCGTTGGTCGGCAGTTTACAGTACACAACCCTAGCGAACTCTATGTACTGGTTTCCTCTGCCCTTCCAACTACCCGTCGTGATATGACCTGTACAGTGTTGAAAGCGACGTTAAACCCCAAATAAATAAATAAATAAATATAAATTCATTTTAGGGGCATGCATGTATTAAAATTATATTTAATATAATATAATAACAAAACAGTATGGAATAAATCATTAAACATTTATGAAAGGAATTGTGGTGTTGTGTTATATTTACATAGACATATGCAGCCAAGAGTACACCTTGCTATGTATAAGTTTCCGTGTTTTCTCTAAAAATTTATGATTTACACTACCTCATTTTTTCTGAATTCTGATTTCTGGTTCTACCAAAACGTGTTTCTTTCTCTTTAGCAACTATTGAAAGAGAGGATGTAATTGATATAGAATATACTATTTAAGTATGACCCTAGTGATACACATTGTAAATTAAACATTGTGTATTTATGTGTACTGACATATCTATTATATTGATCAGTAAAAAAGATTTCGAGCACTCAGAAAACAAAAACCTTAACCAAAGCCCAACAAGGCTTTTACTAATGGGTACTTTTTCCAACAATAGTAAATTTCTTTTTCCTTATTTCCTATCAGTTTTTCATACAATCACAATCTCATGTTACCTTGAAATTTAATCAAAAATAGTTTATTAGTACCTCTGTAGTCCTTCTAATACACTAGCATCTTTGAGAAAATTAGTACTGGATAAAATAAACCTTCTTTAATGGTGAAGGTGCAAAATTATAAACCTTTCTCTTGAAGTGAGGCTTTTTCAGCACTCTGAAGAATTTGAGTTGTCGGGGTAAGGTCCACTTGGCTTGTCATGTTTTTTTCCAGTATCAGCAGAAATAACAAAACACAATAAAGGCTGTTGCGTGTTTATATGTGAAAGAAGATCAACATACATTATGAATCCCCATACCTTGTCAATTGAACTAAACTGCCAAAAGAGACAAATCATTATTAACGAGCCCTTTGTTATAATCTTCCCTCCTTGGTTACTCACAATCACTTGATGAGGTCCTCAGTGGCCTAGTGGTTAGCAAGTTTGGCATCTAATCATAGGCTGTCACCTCTGTGGGTTCGAGTCCCACAAGTGGCAATTCTGAGGACCTGTCCCAATATGACCCTGGCTGTTGAACGGGACGTAAAACCCCAACTTTGACCTTTGTCACAATCACTTGATGAGGACAATTATGAACATCCTTACCTGAAAGTAGTTGGGATCCTGGACATTATTTAAAAATATTCTTGATACAAGTATGAAAATATTTGTAATCATACTGTTCTATATCTTTTGTAAGTCCAGCACAATAGTCTCAACATTATTTATGAAAATGTCCAAACAAGACACTAAACATTTAACCAAACTTTTAAGTTGTATTTCAAAGATTAATTTAAGTAGGTGATTGAAAGCATTCTAATATTGACAATGAAGAAGACTGTGAAGTGCACTATGTGGCAGCAACTGTTGTTAAATGATAAGACAGTATCTGCAAATTGTACAATTGTTAAAGTGGCTAATCCTATGAATCATTAATCAGAGAAAAGGGGTACGCCTAGCAATACACCTTGACAATAAATGAATTAATTTACCTAAAGTCATGTTTCTGTCTTTTGTTTGTTGTTGGGTAACCTCAGACAGATGATCATTCAGTTATTGCTTGTTTTCTGTGAAAGAAGGGAGATACATCAACAACAGTTTATTGTTTTCTTAAAGCTTGAAATTTGTTGCCTAATATTAAGGATATTAAATTTATGAAATATAAATTTTAACAAATAACCTGGACATCTTTTGTTTTAGATAAATGACACAGCAAATGCTTACATAAGAATTAAACATAATAAACGTTTAGTTTTACCTAATACACAAATTACATCACCTGAAAAACCTTTTCACAAAGGGCCTTTTGATAAGCTTTGCAATGAATGAAGATAAATGAAGGATGAATTGCAACTTATCCCCATTAATTGTAGCAGGTGATTTCAGTTTTAGGCATTAATATGTTTACATTACAGTCTTTGTATGTGTACAGAAATAAATATGTGTATATCATACCTGATAGTTTGTCAATCTCTGTACTGGGTAGACCTTTCCCATATATCTAGCCTCCACATGTTCACCTTCCTTTTATTGATCCATCTTTTTCCTTAGTTAAGCAACTGTTGAGCAAGCAATTGTGCCAAGAAGGCTTTCTAGCATCCACTCTACAATACAAAACATATTCATAATTCCTGAAAAAGACACAAAGACACTGGAAAATAACACTAAAATAAACTCCAACTACATTTCCCACAGAGACTGATGCTTCTTTTTTAAATTAAAAATCTTGAGTAAAACTTTAAAGCAGGTCTTCATCTTTTAAATAGCTTTCATTGGTATGATCACCAAGTAAAATATAAATCTCCTCAGAAAAATAAGACCAGTTGTCAGGATAAGGTTTGGCAGAATATCCTCAAGGCTTTTTAAGCATGTCTAAAATTCTGTAGCCTTTAATTTGTCGTAATGTTTTTCCAAATCTCTTGGTAGTCTCTCAACAAAGTCAGTTGGTTTTATCTGACTTACTAATTGTTGAAGAGCTACACTGAAACTACTGAGCCAAGTGCAGATTGGTGTAGTTTTGCTTAACTTCATTAAGGTCAACCATATTTCATACTCCATTTCAATGCATTCCACTTTCTATCCAGAGAAATACACAATCAATGGTGACTGAAAGCAGCTAACATAATCCTCAATGATTTAAAATATTTCTCTTGTTGGAAGCCCTGTTTCCATACAAATAACTACAGCGTCCTGGGATGCAGCACCATATTTCTGTCTTGCAAAAATACTGTTGCCTTTCTTTTAACTTTATCATTTCCCACTCCATATTTCTTAGTTTTGCTTTCAGAATTTGTTTTCAACTGACGAGAGATTCAGTTTCAGAAAGTTTTGGTTTAACTGTGACTACTGATTCTTCTGTCAAGCTGGATGGTTCAAGAGTTGAAGGTGTTTGTTTCCCCTTTACACTCTTGACATGGAGGAAAACGCTTTTCAGCATTCCTTTCAAAGACATTTCTTATTCCCTTCCTTGCAATCTCGTGGATTCTGATTTATTTTTGAGTATCTAGAAGGCTGCTAAACAGGTCAATCAAGGTTCACTTGTGTGTTCTTTGAGTATTTTGCTGATATATCTCTGATATCTGTGTGCAGGGCTCAGTAAATTGTGACCCTTGTTCATTTCAGTGACAAGCAATAAACAGCCTAGGATCCTTGATAATACTATGTATTCTAGTCTATTTATATCAGGTATATGAGCCTTAATGTGATTAATGTCAATGGTACACAGAGTGGAAGAAAACAATCCAGGTGGATATGTGGTGATACTGTTTTAATTGCAATGAAAAATACCTAGAACTAGTAGTTCAACATTGTTCAAGATAATTATGTTAAAACAGTGCAACACAATTCTAAAACATTCTGTACTAAAAGGTTATGTAATTCAGAAATATCAAGACCTAGAAGTTCCCATTGTTCAAGGTAATTATTGAAAAAGCTTTCAAAACATTCTGTACCAAAATGTCATCAATAAAAAATATCTTGAACCATTAGTTTAACATTGTTCAAGATAATTATGTAAAATATATAAGATAGGAAAACAAAACTCAATCTCATTTTTATATAAAAAAGACTGTTCAAAAGATAGAAAACATACTATTATCTGTAAAATCTTAAACTTAACAATCTGTAATAATACTAATAAAACTATGCTACTTTTACTGGATACACTTAATTTACCCCCTGAACTTAGCTTCCATATCTTCTCAATAGAGTACAAATAAACTCTTCCTTGGGTGCACAATTGCCGTATATGATATCATTCCATACAATTATTCCAAATCCCACACTATTAAGCAAGACAGGGTCCTCAGTGGCCTAGTGGTTAGCAAGTTTGGCATCTAATCATAGGCTGTCACCTCTGTGGGTTCGAGTCCCACAAGTGGCAATTCTGAGGACCTGTCCCAATATGACCCTGGCTGTTGAACGGGACGTAAAACCCCAACTTTGACTTTGACTTTGATTAAGCAAGACATATTTATTCCATATTTTAAAAAAATTGATGTTCAAGATGTTTTGGCAATCTTTTATATTCACTCAACTCTATGATAACTGTTTCATGACTTTCAACCTTGAGGTACAGTTACCATATAAAGTCTCATTTCATACAATCCTTCTAAATTTTTAAAATAACTGATGTTCAAGATGGGAAATGGACAAAACCCCACTGGGCATACCTCCATTCAGACCAAACCCCATCAGGCAAAACCCCATTGGACATAGCCCCATTCAGATAAATGATAACCCCACTATTCAGTAAAAAGAAAATATTTTTGGATATCTGTGTGACATAGACATATTGTGAGGTGAAAATGTCCTACAAGCTTGGAAAAAGCATTGATCCATCCCTCACAGATGTAAGCTCTGGAGCCATTTTCAATGGTGATTGTACATTCCAAGTGGATGGTGGGAATGTAGCTGCCCTGCCACACATATGAAGAGGAGGCAAGGTTCCATCTGAATGGCCTTTTGGTTGGATCTTGCAGTAAGTTCCAGAAACATAGGTACTCTCAACATACTCTAGGAGAGGCTTGAGTCTACCTCGGATGTTCTCACCAAGGAAACTCATACTCTCTGCAACTTAGTCTTCTGGAAGGAACACCAGGCCAACTAATAAGTCACAGAACAGCCTGACATCTTCCTCCTTGATAATGTTGTACTAGACCAAGACTATGGAAATTCCTCCATGTGGATTGCGTTAAATGTGGGTTTTTGCCCCACCCCCCAAAAAGGCTGCTCTTTCACATGACAAACCTTTTTAACTGTTTCATTTTTAAGGGTCTTGCAAACACATATTTACAGATCCACATACATGCCTTGATCACAAATTCTCTGCCTTGGTCTGTGATTTTTATTTTTGGCAATCTTTACATAAAGAAAATCTCCTTTATCACATGATAAAATTCTTCAGCTGTTTAATGTATAAGGGGCCTTGCAAACACAAATTTGCTGAAGAAGTCTGTCATTGTAAAGATGTATTTATTGCCCCCTTCAGTTGTGGGCAGAGGCGCAGTCAGTTCAGTACCAGTTATTATCTGATAGAAATCATGAAAGAGAAACATTAGTATTGAGTACATTTAGTACTGTAAACTCGCTGTGTGCCAATTATTATCTGATAGCAATCATTAAATAGAAACATTAGTAATGAGTACACTTAGAACTGTAACTCACTGTTGCAACAAATATTGCCCACATTGGTTGAACAAAAAATGTGCAGTAATATTGTTTTCTCACCTTTTAAGTGTCAATGTTTGTGTTCTATTATGTTTGAAAATCACCAGTATATAATAACACAAACAGCTATATATGAATACATAAAAAGCTCTATAAGATGATGTCATAACATAATCACCTTCTTGAAATAAAACTTCAATGTTTTCACACAGCATTTTAAAGTTTTGAATCAATCTACAGATCTGAAAGAAAAAATAATTTGTAAATTTGTTCCAAAACAACATCCAAATTATAATTGTCATTTATAAAAGTATGTTGAGTTATGAACAAATCAATTTCTGAATCACTTGATGAATAATTCTTTGCCATTTTTAATCCTTGCTTTCAACAGTGAAAGACCCTTTATGAAGTATACTAGAGGACTACCTGCAAATTGCACAAATCAAGTGTTTTTTAAAGGGAGCCAAAGTACAAAGCTTGACCATTTACAGTTTAGTGTTTAAATAGTGCAACATTTTAAATTCCTGTATCAGTATTTAGTATTTTTAAAAAATGCATTCCAAAAAGACTGTTTTGTGTGTCATTCATAATTTTAATGTAATACAAGTTGGGATTCAAGAACTATGTAAAAATGTTTTAACATTTACCTTCATTATTTTTTTTTTTTGCTTTTGTTGTGTATGACTTTGAAGGGAAAATGTTAAACATACCAATAATTAAAGGTTTTACATTTTGCAAGACTATTTGTAATATGGATACTCAGTCAAAGCCCGATCTATTTGGCATTGTAATTTCTACAATTTAAGTATTTAAGATTTTATTAAGGCTGAAATGTTTATAATTTGACATATTTACAACAACAACTGGTAATGTGATAATTTTGGAATATTAATTAGTAATATTCCCATGCTATGAGAAATGTCTTTTAAAATGTAGAAATAATTGAAACCAGTTTGTTTTTGTTAGCTTACAATACTTAAGTGGGAAAACATCATTGCGTGATATCAGGGTAAAGGTCAAACAACACTCACTTTAAATTACTGGCACACATGTTTCTCTGTAGATTTTCAAAACTTAAAGTTATATATTTAAAAATTTTAAAAATCCAGGTTCTTCTGAAAGTACTTAAAGTTTAATATAATTGGATTAAACTACAATATGAACATTTTAAAGTTTTCTATATTTTGACTGATATTCTAACAAAAAAATTCAAAAACTTTTATTATCATACTATTAAATAGTATTTTAAGTCAGAGAAAGCACTTTCCAAGTCACGTAGGCATAAAGGGCAATGAAAAAGCAGATGAGCTTGCCAAACAGGCCTTGAATTTTAATGTTTTAGACTTGAAAGTCCCCTATACAGACTTGAAAGTAAATGTAAATAGTGTTTTTAAACAAAAGTGGCAAGCTCAATGGAATGCGTGTCCTGATAATAAACTATTCCAAATAAACCCTACAGTAGGAGATTTTTATGTTTGGACGGGTTTATCTCGTAGGGAGGAAATAGTCATAACTCGAGCCCGTATAGGACACACTTATTTCACCCATAGTTATCTGTTGAAAGGTGAAGATATGCCCTGGTGCATTCCATGTCATTGTCCCGATACAGTCAAGCATATATTATTAGACTGTATTGACCTACGTGACACTAGAATTAAATATTACAGAAATATAAACTCAATGAAAAATTTATTTAATGAAAATATTTTTAATGTTATCAATTATTTAAAAGAAGCTGCTTTGTTCAAAAAGTTTTAATTAATTTATTTTGTTCTCTGTTCCTCATGTTAATTTATTCTGTAAAATCTAGTCTTGTATAATATTGTGATAGTTATATTTTGGTTTTTTATTCATTCTTTTCTTGTTTATGTTTTTCTAGTCTCTCTATAAAATTATTTTGTAATAGTTAAACTCCATTATTATTTTTATGTTTTATCTTATTTGATGTTCTCTTTTACTTTTGTTTTATACTTATCTTTTTTGTCTTCTAGTCAACTTTAATAATCTTGTGATTTGTTTTTTTGCCAATTATTGTGTATTTGTATATATTTGTTTGTTGTAAATATTAATTAGTGTATTTATTATTTTATTTTTTAGTGCAGTATGACACACTTGTGTTTTTGCACTTAAATTTTAATTATCTATCTATCTATCTATCAGAGAAAGCACTTGGAACAGTAGATTCGCAGTACAAATGTCCTCGGGCCTTTGGCCCTTGTACATTCATATCTACGAATCTACTGTTCCTTGTGTTTTCTCCATGACTTAAAATTAATTATTTGAACATTCTCAAAAATTGACAGCTGCATTTTTTAATGAATCAAAATATTTTTAACAGAAATATTATCTTGAAGCTGCTCTATATAAAATATAGCATTGCCATCATTTTGCTTAATCAAACAAAAAGTTTTATTCAAAAAGTAAATTGGGGCCACGGTGGCAGAGTGGTAACACTCTCGCCTCCCACCTCTGAGGCCGGGGTTCGATCCCCGTCATGGCCTCAAGTGGGAAAGCTGGTAGTTGCTTGCCGTTGGTCAGCAGTTTACAGTACAGAACCCTAACGAACTCTATGTACTGGTTTCCTCTGCCCTTCCAACTACCTGTCATGATATGACCTGTACAGTGTTGAAAGCGACGTAAAAACCCCAAATAAATAAACCATCAAAAAGTAAATTACAATTGTTTATGGACTTATAGTAGATGGAGACTCGAGTCTTTCATTCTGAATCAGCTGTTGTTAAACTTTTGTAATAATGATGATAAGCCACTAGAATTTTATTTTTCTCAACAAGACTCCTCAAACCATCATATGTACTTTCCTTTAATGGGATGGCACTCGTATAAAGTAGAGGAAGGTTAATCCATAAGTTGAGGTCTTGCCCTTGCTTTTCTCTGAAGATTCCAGTTCACTGCTTTCGGGAAAGCATGAGAGATTTTATTTGGACTTAAAATGGTTCATTCTCACCATCTTAGTGTCACAAATATTGATCCATTTTATTTTCGAACCACTCCCATCAAAGGTAAAGTTTTGTTTTGTGCAGGATGCCACTGTTTTGAAATCAAAATTCATCCCCTAATGTACTTCTTTATTTCATATGTATGGTTTGTATGGCTTTGATCTAGCTTTTTGTAGCAAGTATAAAATATTGCTCTGGAAAATATACTTACACCCCTTTCCTACTTTTTTCAATGACTGCATGTATACTATCAATTTGGTTTATGAATGGCCACTTTACAAAATTCGGGCGCTATCGATTTAATATTGAGGTGCTAAGTAACATGGGCATACATAGACATATGTTTATTTCTGTCTTGTGTCCACATTTATCAGAATAAAAACAACTAATTTTGCACCATTTTTGACTTCATTTTTAGGAAATCAACAATCATGCTTGCTATTTCTGAAGGTAACGTCTTTCCAACTGTTTGTGGCCATACATAGCAAGGTCTATCACTCATCCCAAAATCATTCAGGCTTAGTTTTTTTGTTTTTTTTTATAGAACTCCCAAGTTGACCTCGCTGTAAGGAATTTCCTTTTTTTCTGCTGGAAATCAAAGCAAGCAGAACATTGGCTTGAATTTATTTTGGTTTCTTTCTTGTCCTTCTTCCTTCATATATCTCACTTCTACTTTGTGTTCATGGTATTCTTCAAACCACACTTTCAGTTCTGTTTTTTTATTGGCCCAACTGTTTTTCTGTTCCTTACAAGGTGCATCAGAGCAACAAAGATCTGTGTAGATAGATCCTTGAATTACTCACATTCTAATAGTTTGCACATAGACCTTGTGGTATCTTTGGATAACAGAAATAGCTTGAAAAATCTTGTTTAATGGTATACACAACTCCTTGTTACTAAAAATGTCACACAGACCCTGGAGAAACCTAGTATGCATCTCGTGCAAATGAAATTTATTTTGACCATGGACTTTCATGGTAGGTCCTCAGTGGCCTAGTGGTTAGCAAGTTTGGCATCTAATCATAGGCTGTCACCTCTGTGGGTTCGAGTCCCACAAGTGGCAATTCTGAGGACCTGTCCCAATATGACCCTGGCTGTTGAACGGGACGTAAAACCCCAACTTTGACTTTGACAACTTTGACTTTGGACTTTCATGGATGTCCAGGGGCACAAGTCCATGGAAGCCATGCATGTCTATGTTTTATAAAATGGCATCCTGATTGATAACTCACTGGCCAGTGATCATGGTCAAGGATCATGGACTCAGAAAACATGGTGTTGTACTTCACAGGATTGTCAATGGACTTTAACCATGGTCTGTCTCCATGGATGCTCACAAACATCCATGTTTGTTAAGCGACACCATAGTCAGAGACCATGGTTCATTTACCATGGTCTGGTCCATGGATTTTGAATGTCTATGTTTTGTTAAATAGCATCATGGTCTTAGATCATGGACTCACTGATAATGGTGTATTCTATGATGGCTATACAGGGTCGTCCGTGGTTTCTGACAATGGTCAATATGTATTCCTCCATGGATTGCCATGTACAATCCAGATAGTCCATGGATTAGAACTCCTTAACTCAGTGATCCTTAGTTTTTAATGGCATTCACTTTCCAAGACTCTACCACTTTTTTCTAGATATTTGAAAAGGTTATAGACGTTTAGAAAATACGTACCTTGAGTCCAGTGGATATGTCAGATTTGGAGATAGTATAGCAACTGAAATACACATCAATGTTTTTGCACTAAAATGTTAATTATCTCTCTATCTTCTTCAATGTAATTTTGACAATTATCCAAGATTATCCAATTCAATATAATGTATGGAACATAGACATTTTGAATATATCTGAATTTTTTTCACACTACTATTTCTTTCTTTAATCTAATTCTGATAATTATGCAGGAAGATCTAATTCAATACATTTATCTTAAAAAGACATTATTAATACACCTCAGGTGTGTAAAACACTGTATATAAAGACATTTTCCCCACTCTTTTTGTTACAGGGTGTTGTAAAATCTTGAATAACTTTGGCATTTCTGAACAAATTTTCATGGAATAAAGTATATAATAATAAGTTTATATTTGTAGCTTTCCAAAGATATAAGTTTAGTGGACGAAGGTTCAATGACTGATTTTTGAGAATTGTTTGAGAAGCCAATATGTCAGATTTTAATACATTTTTTAATACCAGGGGTATTAAATCTTGAATAACATTGGCATTTCCGACAGATATTTTTCAATACAAGACCACCTGAAAGATCAGTTTCATAGCCTTTCACTGATTTAAGGCTATTAATGTATGAACATTTTCCTGATTTTCAAGAATTTTGTAAATATGCACAAATAAATTATGTCAATACTAGGTTTTGTTATGAGGGGTATGAGGGGTTATAAATATATGCCTACACAGGTACACATATGATTTTTGTCAGATGAGTTTTTGTCAGTTATGGTTTTAACTTTACTCATTCATTAAAGTAAGATTGCTCTTAAAATTTCAAAAATCTTTAAAGAATTTTTTTATCATTGCACTAATAAGCAATACGGAAGACGTTGGACCTAGGCAGAGGTAGGCATACTCTGAGTGGTCTTATCTACTCAGCTAGATTCTACTGTTGGAACGATGTGCGTTGGCTATTGGTCTATGGCTAGCAGTTTTTACCACTTTTGGACCAACATTGGAAACAATGAAATATTGACACAACAGACCTTGAGTGCTTTTGTTCATGTAACCTTTGACTCTGCCCCTGCCAAGTGCCATCTCCAAACCATGGTTTTGTACAACCATGGTTTTGACCAGAGTAATCTACGGTTAGTGATTGAAACCGTGGTTTAAATTTGCACATTTTCATCAAATGGCACCACAGAAAACAACGTTTTTTTTAAACCATGGTGAAAACCATGGTTACCCAAGCATGGTTTGAAGAACTTTGTGAGCTTTGTCAACCACAGTTAAGCTCAACAATGGCTGTAAGTGCTTATTTAGTCATATTGTGACCATGGTTGCCAATGCTTACAGTTTGCTTTTGTAATCTGCACAATAAGTTAATTAATTTTTCAACAATTCTTTATGGAAACAACTATTTGATTCTGGTTTATGTGATGACACATTTTTGCCAACTAAACATAATTACCAAAAAAACAACATAATTATGCTTTAACATATATTTCCAAAGAATTATTTGGCAGAAATGACATTTAAAGGTGTGATGACTTCATTATTAAAAATAATACTTGAGTATTTAAACCTCTATAAGCATTATTGATTTTACTGTCTAGAATATCTTTAAAAATTAAGGACAATTATCAGCTATTTAAGCTTACTATAACAACAATAGCA
This sequence comes from Sabellastarte sp. h YS-2021, assembly GCA_964017235.1. Classification (NCBI taxonomy): domain Eukaryota; kingdom Metazoa; phylum Annelida; class Polychaeta; order Sabellida; family Sabellidae; genus Sabellastarte; species Sabellastarte sp. h YS-2021. The sequence goes on along the minus strand of OZ024935.1, from coordinate 78,587,099 downwards.
GTCAGGGTCAACATGAAAATACATTGTAAATGCATTCTTAAATTTTTTCATTTAAAATTGTTTCAGTCAAAACAGTTCACAGTCCATTTAAAAAAAAAAAAAAATTAGGTAGTATTTCTTCTGGCCTGCTGTATTTTTCCTGTTATATCTTTCTTGGCCACCTGGGGAAATTTCGTCTTAATGACTGCAATAAATACACTAAACAGTTGTTCATTGAATTTGGGGTTTGCCTCAGCAGTAGTGGTGGCCCGCTGACCACTGACAGAGTGACTAATAATGTAGTCCTTCACAAAACTGCAGTGGACACAATCGTAGAGCTTGTCCCTGTGGCCTATGGAGACTTTAGGACTACTCACTGGCTGTTCAGTCTCACTTTAATAACCTCAGTGGCTGGAGTTTGGGAGGCTACAACATGATGGGAATGCTTCTCTTGCTTCTCCTGCAGTGCTTATACTGCATGCATACACATTTCAACAACAAAAAAGAACAGATTGAACAACAGTGAACTGGTGGCAACAGCAGCTTCAAGTTAAATTACCAGTAGATGCATGAAGATGCTTTTTATCATTTTGAAACTTTTTTATACATATCTTGGCATTTTTATCTTTAATATTTTAAAACTGGCACTTGTTTACACAAGTATATATTCACAACCTGACTGCAGCCACAAAGTACCATATGGAACTGATTACAATAAAAACATTATTAATATGTATTTTTATGGGTTTACATATATTTGTAAATATAAATTTAGTATTATACTTAAGTAGCCCATAAACTGAGTAATACCCAGAGCTGACTTAACAAATTTATTGTGTGCTCTACAGTACAGAATGGCTTAACTGTCTTTAATTTGAAATATTGAAATAATATTCAGTTTATTTTTCATTGCTGTGATCTACTACATATTGCTTTTCATGGCAGTCATCTACTCACCGGCTATTCCAATATGAAGTAAGTATATGACTTTCCTTGGTACTTTGTTTTAACTTTCATTCCAATTTTATAATCCTCAAAGGGTATCCGGGGTGCAATAATTGTTGAAATAGCCTGTATGGACCACATACTTTCTTCATTCCAGTACACTAAAATCTGCATTTTTTGTTACTCAAAATCTGTATCAACAAAATGTGCTTTCCAAAAAAAAAAGTTTTTTTTTCTAATATTTCAAGCTCAAGCTCATTTGTTTGATTTGAAGTAGCTTCTCTGGATCATGTGACAATGTCTATCCAATGAGGTGTATATCAGCCAAAAGCACTACTGTTATATTAGCTCTCCTTAAACTTGAAAGATTATTATGATTTCATCTGTTTATTCAAATCAGCAGCAAGTTAATCACACATTTTTTAAAATAACACATATCATCAGAAATATCTCTTTAATGTGTCAGAATATTATTTTTAGTGGTTCAGAAGTTAAATGCTGTTACATTTCTTTAAACACTTTCCAAACAGACTCTTAGCTGTATTTGTGAATGTTATGACCATGATAATAAGGAATAAAATTCTGATGAACCAATTAAAAAGTAGTTGGTAACAAGACTTTTGGCACAGAAGTGCTTAAAATTTCAAAAATGTTTAAAGAATTTTTTTATCATTGCACTAATAAGCAATACGGAAGACGTTGGACCTAGGCAGAGGTAGGCATACTCTGAGTGGTCTTATCTACTCAGCTAGCATTCTACTGTTGGAACGATGTGCGTTGGCTATTGGTCTATGGCTAGCAGTTTTTACCACTTTTGGACCAACATTGGAAACAATGAAATATTGACACAACAGACCTTGAGTGCTTTTGTTCATGTAACCTTTGACTCTGCCCCTGCCAAGTGCCATCTCCAAACCATGGTTTTGTACAACCATGGTTTTGACCAGAGTAATCTACGGTTAGTGATTGAAACCGTGGTTTAAATTTGCACATTTTCATCAAATGGCACCACAGAAAACCACGTTTTTTTTAAACCATGGTGAAAACCATGGTTACCCAAGCATGGTTTGAAGAACTTTGTGAGCTTTGTCAACCACAGTTAAGCTCAACAATGGCTGTAAGTGCTTATTTAGTCATATTGTGACCATGGTTGCCAATGCTTACAGTTTGCTTTTGTAATCTGCACAATAAGTTAATTAATTTTTCAACAATTCTTTATGGAAACAACTATTTGATTCTGGTTTATGTGATGACACATTTTTGCCAACTAAACATAATTACCAAAAAAACAACATAATTATGCTTTAACATATATTTCCAAAGAATTATTTGGCAGAAATGACATTTAAAGGTGTGATGACTTCATTATTAAAAATAATACTTGAGTATTTAAACCTCTATAAGCATTATTGATTTTACTGTCTAGAATATCTTTAAAAATTAAGGACAATTATCAGCTATTTAAGCTTACTATAACAACAATAGCAGTCAGGGTCAACATGAAAATACATTGTAAATGCATTCTTAAATTTTTTCATTTAAAATTGTTTCAGTCAAAACAGTTCACAGTCCATTTAAAAAAAAAAAAAAAATTAGGTAGTATTTCTTCTGGCCTGCTGTATTTTTCCTGTTATATCTTTCTTGGCCACCTGGGGAAATTTCGTCTTAATGACTGCAATAAATACACTAAACAGTTGTTCATTGAATTTGGGGTTTGCCTCAGCAGTAGTGGTGGCCCGCTGACCACTGACAGAGTGACTAATAATGTAGTCCTTCACAAAACTGCAGTGGACACAATCGTAGAGCTTGTCCCTGTGGCCTATGGAGACTTTAGGACTACTCACTGGCTGTTCAGTCTCACTTTAATAACCTCAGTGGCTGGAGTTTGGGAGGCTACAACATGATGGGAATGCTTCTCTTGCTTCTCCTGCAGTGCTTATACTGCATGCATACACATTTCAACAACAAAAAAGAACAGATTGAACAACAGTGAACTGGTGGCAACAGCAGCTTCAAGTTAAATTACCAGTAGATGCATGAAGATGCTTTTTATCATTTTGAAACTTTTTTATACATATCTTGGCATTTTTATCTTTAATATTTTAAAACTGGCACTTGTTTACACAAGTATATATTCACAACCTGACTGCAGCCACAAAGTACCATATGGAACTGATTACAATAAAAACATTATTAATATGTATTTTTATGGGTTTACATATATTTGTAAATATAAATTTAGTATTATACTTAAGTAGCCCATAAACTGAGTAATACCCAGAGCTGACTTAACAAATTTATTGTGTGCTCTACAGTACAGAATGGCTTAACTGTCTTTAATTTGAAATATTGAAATAATATTCAGTTTATTTTTCATTGCTGTGATCTACTACATATTGCTTTTCATGGCAGTCATCTACTCACCGGCTATTCCAATATGAAGTAAGTATATGACTTTCCTTGGTACTTTGTTTTAACTTTCATTCCAATTTTATAATCCTCAAAGGGTATCCGGGGTGCAATAATTGTTGAAATAGCCTGTATGGACCACATACTTTCTTCATTCCAGTACACTAAAATCTGCATTTTTTGTTACTCAAAATCTGTATCAACAAAATGTGCTTTCCAAAAAAAAAAGTTTTTTTTCTAATATTTCAAGCTCAAGCTCATTTGTTTGATTTGAAGTAGCTTCTCTGGATCATGTGACAATGTCTATCCAATGAGGTGTATATCAGCCAAAAGCACTACTGTTATATTAGCTCTCCTTAAACTTGAAAGATTATTATGATTTCATCTGTTTATTCAAATCAGCAGCAAGTTAATCACACATTTTTTAAAATAACACATATCATCAGAAATATCTCTTTAATGTGTCAGAATATTATTTTTAGTGGTTCAGAAGTTAAATGCTGTTACATTTCTTTAAACACTTTCCAAACAGACTCTTAGCTGTATTTGTGAATGTTATGACCATGATAATAAGGAATAAAATTCTGATGAACCAATTAAAAAGTAGTTGGTAACAAGACTTTTGGCACAGATAAGCCCCAAATAAAAACAAGAAAGGCTAGTGCCAATGTTACTGCTGAGGCTTTCAGAAATCTACACAATCTAGTCAACAGCATTACTCTTTTGAAATCTTTTTGTATCTGAGATCACCACATGAACTCTGTGTACACACTAAAAATTGGGTAATAGAAATATACATATTTTATTATTACTCTTGTCATTTTTATTATTATTATTACATTGACTATTAAAGCATGGTTGGCTAAGGTTACACCAAGGCTGGATCATAACCATGGTTTTCCGACACAGACCATGGTTTTCAATGGAGTCAAACCTTGGTTGACTGTGCTTAACTTTGGCAGGCACAGGCAACAATGCTTACATTTTGGCAACCATGGTTAATTTTTCCTCAACCATGGTTAGACCCAGGTCATCTTATAAATAAACCTTGGTTGACTGTGCCTAAGCACAGACAACCATGGTTACATTTTGGCATGGGTAGCATCAAGGTCAAACAGGATCAACTAACCAAATATTTCTGCTGTCACCTCTTGGAAAAGTCTATTCTTTGATTAATATATTTCACTTATGCATATCCACGCTTAATATTCATAACACCAACTGAATTATACTGATATGTTTTAATTTCTTGAACTTCAGCACATAAAATATTATTCAACCCAATACATAGCTAATGGAAAAATTACAACTTTACATATAAAGACAACAATATACTGCTTTTGTTTGTCATATCCTCATTTTATTTTTGTTTTAAAGAAAAAGAAACACTTAATTTTCTTGTAAACTCAAACAGATGATTTAATAAGTTGATATTGTGTTATTAGCTCCAATATATAGATCAATCCACCAATCATCCATTTAGCCAGTCTGCACTCTATTGGCCATATAGGTCATACAGTGTACACTTGGCACATCATTCAATGAATCTATTAATGAACACTCTCAACATATTGATTGATTTTTTGATATCATTATTTGGTCATATTAATGGAGTTAATGAGTCAATCAGCCTTGAAAAAATATCCATTCTGTGAGACAGCAAAGCTATCCTGGATAAGATACAATTGTATATGTATCTGGCATCTTCATTTGCATCTAACTAAATTCTTCATCTTACGCCACAAATGATTACCTGCAAATACCAAAAAAATTTAAAATGGTATAAAATAGCTGGCAATGGACCAAGTTTGAAGACAATTGCAGCAGAAATATAAAGTTTGTATATTTCAACTGAATGAAATGCAATTGCATGGAAAAAGCATTTTGTATAATAAAAATTTTTACATTTTTAAAAATGTCTCAAAAATCTGTCAATATTTGTGTATACATCTATGATGTATTCTTATATACTCAGCTCAGTGCCCAGGTCAGACTTCCTGGCAATGCTAGTATATTCACAGCTGAATTACAGGCTCTTAAAATGGCTTTTAATATTGTAAAAAATTGTGATTGGGATCATTTTATCATATTTAGTGACTCTTTATCTAGTCTTCAGGCTCTTGATAGTAACAACTGTGATCATCCTTTTATTCAAGATATTTTAAAACTTTTTAATGATTGTTTGTCAGTGAATAAGAAAGTGGTTTTAGCTTGGGTTCCTAGTCACGTAGGCATAAAGGGCAATGAAAAAGCAGATGAGCTTGCCAAACAGGCCTTGAATTTTAATGTTTTAGACTTGAAAGTCCCCTATACAGACTTGAGAGTGAATGTAAATAGTGTTTTTAAACAAAAGTGGCAAGCTCAATGGAATGAGTGTCCTGATAACAAACTATTCCAAATAAACCCTACAGTAGGAGATTTTTATGTTTGGACGGGTTTATCTCGTAGGGAAGAAATAGTTATAACTCGAGCCCTTATAGGACACACCTATTTCACGCACAGTTATCTGTTGAAAGGTGAAGATATGCCCTGGTGCATTCCATGTCATTGTCCTGATACAGTGAAACATATACTATTACACTGTATTGACCTACGTGACACCAGAATAAAATATTATAGAGATATAAATACGATGGAAAAGCTATTTAATGAAAATGTTTACAATGTTATAAATTATTTAAAAGAATGTGGCCTGTTTAAAAAGTTTTAATTAAATTATTTTGTGTTTTGTCCTTCATGTTAATTTATTCTGTAATATCTAGTCTTGATTTGTGTTGTACTGTGATATTGATCTATACTTTGTATTTTTACACTTTATTTTGTTTGTTGTTTATGTATTGTTGATTGTGATTTTTTACATTGTTTATTCTAGTCATTTTGTATAATCTTGTTTTTTTGTTTGGAATTTTTGCTACTTTTTAATCATTTGTATATATATGTTTGTGAATATTAGTTAACGTATTTATAGTAGTTTTTATAGTGCAGTATAACACATTAGTGTTGTTGCACTAAAAATTTTAAATATCTTATCTTATATACTCAGTGAAAGCTGACTGAAAACATAGGGAGAAACAAATAATTCCTCTTGGTGAAAGGGTTGAAGTGATAATTACAGAGTAGTGTAGTTTAATGCCTGTATCAGGCGATCTGTTTCATAAACAACCAGGAATGAAGTTATTAAAGTTACAACAGAAATATAACTATTTTTAGTTTTTCACCCATTCCTGCAAAAAGCACAGACAACTAAAATACATAGTAGATGCAAATTACTATCTTATGTTAAAGCAATTTATGTGTGTTAAAAAAGAGCAAAAAGCAATTCTAAAGAGAATAATATATACCAATATAGTTATTATTTATCTAAACTACGGTTGTAAAGCAAGTGCATCTGTTTATTTGATTTATTTTTAGATTTATTTCCTTAAACTGCAATGCCTCTTTATTTGTTTTCTTTTTATTATAGTGTTGTCAATCATAACTATTATAGAGAATCAAAGTAAACATGATCTTATTTTAAATGTGATCAACAAGAATGTTGCTAATGAATATTCATATTCCGATGAGTTGTAAATTAAAATAGATAAAAATCTGATCAGTTTTCTAGAATCTCTGCATCTCATTTCTTATTACCTACCAGAACACTGGAAGGCCTTAAATTGTAACAGATATGCAGATAATAGGATGATTCAGATAAACTTAATAACATTTTCTTGTTTCATTTTTAAAATATTAGTATTCCACATTTTGGTAGGAATTTAAATAGTTTTTGGGAAAATTTTGACAAATCCCTTTAGCAGCTGCATCAATTTCAATTCAGACAGCATTTTACATTACATTCATCTAAATCCGTTGGCCTGTAAATTTGCAGCAATTTTTCAAAAATATATACATTTTCAGACTGTTAACCTTAAAAATCAACAATATTTGCCCACCAAAGAAGCCTGAAACAGTATTTTAAAATATATTTTCCTAACAGAAAATGTTTTTTTTTTGAAAATCTGTATGTATAATTTCATGTCCACTTAAAATTCCAATGAAAAAAGTTCCTTTATATAGGTGCACAAATTATGTTTGCAACTTCTTCCTGTAATTTACTTCCTGCACCTCTTGATTTTTTACCTATTGCCTGAGATTTAGTGCAAGTATGAGATGTCTTAATCTGTGAACACTCAGTCTGATGCTTCAGGACTTGAGTATGTGCCACTTATTACTTTCAAAAAGGCTGAAAAGGCTATCTTAAAAAGACATTATTAATACACCTCAGGTGTGTAAAACACTGTATATAAAGACATTTTCCCCACTCTTTTTGTTACAGAGTGTTGTAAAATCTTGAATAACTTTGGCATTTCTGAACACTTTTTCATGGAATAAAGACCTGAAGAAAGTTTATATTTGTAGCTTTCCAAAGATATAAGTTTAGTGGACGAAGGTTCAATGACTGATTTTTGAGAATTATTTGAGAAGCCAATGTCAGATTTTAATACTTTTTTTTAATACCAGGGGTATTAAATCCTGAATAACATTGGCATTTTCCGACAGATATTTTTCAGTACAAGACCACCTGAAAGATCAGTTTCATAGCCTTTCACTGATTTAAGGCTATTAATGTATGAATGTTTTCCTGATTTTCAAGAATTTTGTAAATATGCACAAATAAATTATTTCAATACTAGTTTTTGTTATGAGGGGTATGAGGGGTTATAAATATATGCCTACAGAGGTACTCATATGATTTTTGTCAGATGAGTTTTTGTCAGTTATGGTTTTAACTTTACTCCTTCATTAAAGTAAGGTTGCTCTTAAAATTTCAAAAATGTTTAAAGAACTTTTTTATCATTGCACTAATAAGCAATACGGAAGACGTTGGACCTAGGCAGAGGTAGGCATACTCTGAGTGGTCTTATCTACTCAGCTAGCATTCTACTGTTGGAATGATGTGCGTTGGCTATTGGTCTATGGCTAGCAGTTTTTACCACTTTTGGACCAACATTGGAAACAATGAAATATTGATACAACAGACCTTGAGTGCTTTTGTTCATGTAACCTTTGACTCTGCCCCTGCCCAAGTGCCATCTCCAAACCATGGTTTTGTACAACCATGGTTTTGATCAGAGTAATCTACGGTTAGTGATGGAAACCGTGGTTTAAATTTGCACATTTTCATCAAATGGCACCACAGAAAACAACGTTTTTTTTAAACCATGGTGAAAACCATGGTTACCCAAGCATGGTTTGAAGAACTTTGTGAGCTTTGTCAACCACAGTTAAGCTTAACAATGGCTGTAAGTGCTTATTTAGTCATATTGTGACCATGGTTGCCAATGCTTACAGTTTGCTTTTGTTATCTGCACAATAAGTTAATTAATTTTTCAACAATTCTTTATGGAAACAACTATTTGATTCTGGTTTATGTGATGACACATTTTTGCCAACTAAACATAATTACCAAAAAACAACAACATAATTATGCTTTAACATATATTTCCAAAGAATTATTTGGCAGAAATGACATTTAAAGGTGTGATGACTTCATTATTAAAAATAATACTTGAGTATTTAAACCTCTATAAGCATTATTGATTTTACTGTCAAGAATATCTTTAAAAATTAAGGACAATTATCAGCTATTTAAGCTTATTATAACAACAATAGCAGTCAGGGTCAACATGAAAATACATTGTAAATGCCTTCTTAAATTTTTTCATTTAAAATTGTTTCAGTCAAAACAGTTCACAATCCATTTAAAAAATTAGATAGTATTTCTTCTGGCCTGCTGTATTTTTCCTGTTATATCTTTCTTGGCCACCTGGGGAAATTTCGTCTTAATGACTGCAATAAATACACTAAACAGTTGTTCATTGAATTTGGGGTTTGCCTCAGCAGTAGTGGTGGCCCGCTGACCACTGACAGAGTGACTAATAATGTAGTCCTTCACAAAACTGCAGTGGACACAATCGTAGAGCTTGTCCCTGTGGCCTATGGAGACTTTAGGACTACTCACTGGCTGTTCAGTCTCACTTGCTTTAATAACCTCAGTGGCTGGAGTTTGGGAGGCTACAACATGATGGGAATGCTTCTCTTGCTTCTCCTGCAGTGCTTATACTGCATGCATACACATTTCAACAACAAAAAAGAACAGATTGAACAACAGTGAACTGGTGGCAACAGCAGCTTCAAGTTAAATTACCAGTAAATGCATGAAGATGCTTTTTATCATTTTGAAACTTTTTTATACATATCTTGGCATTTTCTTTAATATTTTAAAACTGGCACTTGTTTACACAAGTATGTAGTCACAACCTGACTGCAGCCACAAAGTACCATATGGAACTGATTACAATAAAAACATTATTAATATGTATTTTTATGGATTTACATATATTTGTAAATATAAATTTACTATTATACTTAAGTAGCCCATAAACTGAGTAATACCCAGAGCTGACTTAACAAATTTATTATGTGCTTTACAGTACAGAATGGCTTAACTGTCTTTAATTTGAAATATTGAAATAATATTCAGTTTATTTTTCATTGCTGTGATCTACTACATATTGCTTTTCATGGCAGTCATCTGTTCCAATATGAAGCAAGTATATGACTTTCCTTGGTACTTTGCTTTAACTTTCATTCCAATTTTATAATCCTCAAAGGGTATCCGGGGTGCAATAATTGTTGAAATAGTCTGTATGGACCACATACTTTCTTCATTCCAGTACACTAAAATCTGCATTTTTTGTTACTCAAAATCTGTATCAACAAAATGTGCTTTCCAAAAAAAAGTTTTTTTTCTAATATTTCAAGCTCAAGCTCCTTTGTTTGATTTGAAATAGCTTCACTGGATCATGTGACAATGTCTATCCAATGAGGTGTATATCGACCAAAACCACTACTGTTATATTAGCTCTCCTTAAACTTGAAAGATTATTATGATTTCATGTGTTTATTCAAATCAACAGCAAGTTAATCACACATTTTTAAAAATAACACATATCATCAGAAATATCTCTTTAATGTGTCAGAATATTATTTTTAGTGGTTCAGAAGTTAAATGTTGTTATATTTCTTTAAACACTTTCCAAACAGACTCTTAGCTGTATTTGTGAATGTTAGGACCATGATAATAAGGAATAAAATTCTGATGAACCAATTAAAAAGTAGTGACAGGGTAACAAGACTTTTGGCACAGATAAGCCCCAAATAAAAACAAGAAAGGCTAGTGCAAATGTTACTGCTGAGGCTTGCAGAAATCTACACAATCTAGTCAACAGCATTACTCTTTTGAAATCTTTTTGTATCTGAGATCATCACATGAACTCTGTGTACACACTAAAAATTGGGTAATAGAAATATACATATTTTATTATTACTCTTGTCATTTTTATTAATATTATTATTATTACATTGACTATTAAAGCATGGTTGGCTAAGGTTACACCAAGGCTGGATCATAACCATGGTTTTCCGACACAGACCATAGTTTTCAATGGAGTCAAACCTTGGTTGACTGTGCTTAACTTTGGCAGGCACAGGCAACAATGCTTACATTTTGGCAACCATGGTTAATTTTTCCTCAACCATGGTTAGACCCAGGTCATCTTATAAATAAACCTTGGTTGACTGTGCCTAAGCACAGACAACCATGGTTACATTTTGGCATGGGTAGCATCAAGGTCAAACAGGATCAACTAACCACATATTTCTGCTGTCACCTCTTGGAAAAGTCTATTCTTTGATTAATATATTTCACTTATGCATATCCACGCTTAATATTCATAACACCAACTGAATTATACTGATATGTTTTAATTTCTTGAACTTCAGCACATAAAATATTATTCAACCCAATACATAGCTAATGGAAAAATTACAACTTTACATATAAAGACAACAATATATTGCTTTTGTTTGTCATATCCTCATTTTATTTTTGTTTTAAAGAAAAAGAAACACTTAATTTTCTTGTAAACTCAAACAGATGATTTAATAAGTTGATATTGTGTTATTAGCTCCAATATATAGATCAATCCACCAATCATCCATTTAGCCAGTCTGCACTCTATTGGCCATATAGGTCATACAGTGTACACTTGGCACATCATTCAATGAATCTATTAATGAACACTCTCAACATATTGATTGATTTTTTGATATCATTATTTGGTCATATTAATGGAGTTAATGAGTCAATCAGCCTTGAAAAAATATCCATTCTGTGAGACAGCAAAGCTATCCTGGATAAGATACAATTGTATATGTATCTGGCATCTTCATTTGCATCTAACTAAATTCTTCATCTTACGCCACAAATGATTACCTGCAAATACCAAAAAAATTTAAAATGGTATAAAATAGCTGGCAATGGACCAAGTTTGAAGACAATTGCAGCAGAAATATAAAGTTTGTATATTTCAACTGAATGAAATGCAATTGCATGGAAAAAGCATTTTGTATAATAAAAATTTTTACATTTTTAAAAATGTCTCAAAAATCTGTCAATATTTGTGTATACATCTATGATGTATTCTTATATACTCAGTGAAAGCTGACTGAAAACAGGGAAAAACAAATAATTCCTCTTGGTGAAAGGGTTGAAGTGATAATTACAGAGTAGTGTAGTTTAATGCCTGTATCAGGCGATCTGTTTCATAAACAACCAGGAATGAAGTTATTAAAGTTACAACAGAAATATAACTATTTTTAGTTTTTCACCCATTCCTGCAAAAAGCACAGACAACTAAAATACATAGTAGATGCAAATTACTATCTTATGTTAAAGCAATTTATGTGTGTTAAAAAAGAGCAAAAAGCAATTCTAAAGTAAAGTAAAGTAAAGTTAAAATTTAAAGTGCTAAACACCTTGGTGTTATGCAGCACCATTAAAATTAATAAATACATTAACTAAACAATGTGTACTACATGAAGAAATCTGACTAGATACACATAGTAAAAAAGACATTAAGCAAACAATATTTGAATAAAACACAATACAAGAAAAAGACTAGAGGAACGACAAATACAGACTACAAATACTTTTACTAAACAATCTGTATAACATAATCAAATATAAAAAAATCATGACTAGAAATACAGATTAAAACTAAACTAGAATATACAACTAACGGTACAGATACAATAAAACAGGTACAAACCATAAATAGAACAAATTCTAAAAAGGAGTAAAAAATAAAAGAAAACATCAATAAAATCTAGTCAAAGTTTGTGTTGTTCTGTGATATCACACCCCCATTTAGTCGCCTCTTACGACACGCAGGTGGGCACGTTGGGCCTATTCTACTTCCCCGGACCCACAGGGGGAGCAATTCTAAAGAGAATAATATATACCAATATAGTTATTATTTATCTAAACTACGGTTGTAAAGCAAGAGCATCTGTTTATTTGATTTATTTTTAGATTTATTTCCTTAAACTGCAATGCCTCTTTATTTGTTTTCTTTTATTATAGTGTTGTCAATCATAACTATTATAGAGAATCAAAGTAAACATGATCTTATTTTAAATGTGATCAACAAGAATGTTGCTAATGAATATTCATATTCCGATGAGTTGTAAATTAAAATAGATAAAAATCTGATCAGTTTTCTAGAATCTCTGCATCTCATTTCTTATTACCTACCAGCACACTGCAAGGCCTTAAATTGTAACAGATATGCAGATAATAGGATGATTCAGATAAACTTAATAACATTTTCTTGTTTCATTTTTAAAATATTAGTATGCCACATTTTGGTAGGAATTTAAATAGTTTTTGGGAAAATTTTGACAAATCCCTTTAGCAGCTGCATCAATTTCAATTCAGACAGCATTTTACATTACATTCATCTAAATCCGTTGGCCTGTAAATTTGCAGCAATTTTTCAAAAATATATACATTTTCAGACTGTTAACCTTAAAAATCGACAATATTTGCCCACCAAAGAAGCCTGAAAAAGTATTTTAAAATATATTTTCCTAACAGAAAATTTTTTTTTTTTGAAAATCTGTATGTATAATTTCATGTCCACTTAAAATTCCAATGAAAAAACGTTCCGTTATATAGGTGCACAAATTATGTTTGCAACTTCTTCCTGTAATTTACTTCCTGCACCTCTTGATTTTTTACCTATTGCCTGAGATTTAGTGCAAGTATGAGATGTCTTAATCTGTGAACACTCAGTCTGATGCATCAGGACTTGAGTATGTGCGACTTATTACTTTCAAAAAGGCTGAAAAGGCTATTATACCCACTGCATACATAAAATCTTGCTTAGTTTGAACAACTGCTCAATAATGTGGAGATTCAGATGAGTCACATTGTAGCTGTACATTTTTGGAAATTTGTTAATATGATACAACCAAATAAAAAATAATATTATATTGGACTTGTTTTTATTGTCAGTGTTGGTTTGCTATTAAGAATGAGTTGAAGAGTTTTCATGTTATAAGTGTTGCCCTTTTCCATAATCGTATTGTCCCACAAGTTTCGCAACCCACTTAGTAATGATATTTTATTTTCATGTTAAGTGTCTTATATGAGACTTGTATGTAGTCCATGCTCAACCATGGACAACTGGATGTAGTTCATGGTCTAGCATGTACACTTCAATGCACTCCATGGTCTTGTCCTCATATGAGTCTGAATTTTGATGGTCGATCATATATATCCATGGCCTTCCATTAAATACCATGCAATCCAGGTAATACTGGTCTCCATTTCGCAGGCCATGTTAAGTTTTTTTTTTTTTTTTGTCTTTATCCTTCTTGTCCTTTGAAACCTGGCCCGCCTTATCTTCTGCCTGAATCGATACTGGACTGGTAGCTTGGGGAGAAGAAATGGTTTTAGATGACATCACTAACTGATGTTTCTTGGGGACACAGGGACCATTGGTGTTGAGAAATGGAACTCCATACTCTGTAAAGTTTCAAAGTGAGAAACCTTTCATCCAATTTGCTGTCAAGGGCTTAAGTATTTAGGTTGCTAAACAACGGGTGGTTGAGTAGAGGTAGAAGCTGAAGTCTACACAATAGCCCATGATATCTGTCTGTATAGGTTGGAGTTAATCTGAAGAAACTGCACCCATGACTGTAATGTCTTTAGGAAAAATGAGATCTCTTGATGTCTTGTCTTTTTTTATCTTATATTGTTTGTGCAGAAAGCATTTCTCTTTGGAACTTTTCAATGTTTTGTGTGTTGCCATCATGTGTCAGTGTAGAATCTGCAAGATTGCTTGGACTTGTTTTCTGGGGGCCACGGTGGCAGAGTGGTAACACTCACCTCCCACCTCTGAGGCCAGGGTTCGGTTCCCGGCATGGCTTCAAGTGGGAAAGCTGGTAGTTGCTTGCCGTTGGTCGGCAGTTTCCAGAACAGAACCCTGACGAACTGTGTATACTGGTTTCCTCTGCCCTTCCAACTACCCGTCGTGATATGACCTGTACAGTGTTGACAGCGACGTAAAACCCCAAATAAATAAATCTGGACTTGTTTTCTGGCCATTTGGGCAGTTTACTGCAAAATGTCGGCTCCACAGGATTTATAAAGCAACAATTTTTCATCAGGTCCATTTTAAGTGTCCCTGAATGGGCGTTTGTTTTCACTTCAGTTTCCTCACTGCCACTGCATTATAGTCTCATTTTTATGTCAGCTGACTTGTCAGTCAGCTGACATTATGTCGTCACTCTGCGGCGTGGGCGTACGCGTCCGCGTCCGCGTGAACAACTTCTCCTCCAAAACTACAAGGCCTAGAGACGTGCTGTTTTTTTTAAAAGATACCTTATCTATCGAGGATGAAAAATTGTTCAAGGCATGCAAATCTGTCTTTTCGTCTGTTTGCTAGAGACATTACAAGGGGGGTACCCCCACCAAAAGTGTGAAAATTTCAACACTTAATCACAATTTTCTCAGTGACTATTGCAGGGATTTCTCTCATATCTTGCATATATGTACTAGGTCACAGGTAGATTCTCTTGTGTGAGTATGAGACCTGGATCTGTCTTACTTTTTTTTAATAAATTTTTTTAATAATTTTTAATGCATTAAAATTCATGAAATCATGCACAAAATCATTTATAACTTGAAAAGTGTTGCATTTAGAGCATTTTGTTAAAATATGTTATTCAGCTACTTTTTTCATAGCTACAATATGGTGAGTAAGTTGGGTGCCTGTCTCAATAGCTAAGTGAGTAATAGCTACTTTTGGGCTTTTCAGTAACTTCCATCATGAGTAAAATCACTTGTAACTTAAAAACTATTGCATTTAGAGAATTTCGTATAAATATGTTATTCAGCTACTTTTGGGTCAGCTATAACATAGTAAAATTTTAGACCTGTAGCTCATGGCATAGCTGAGTAATAGCTACTTTTAGGTTATCACTGTTGAGTAAATCGCTTATAACTTCAAAACTATTGCATTTAGAGAATTTCGTATAAATATGTTATTCAGCTACTTTTGGGTCAGCTATAACATAGTAAAATTTCAGACCTGTAGCTCATGGCATAGCTGAGTAATAGCTACTTTTAGGGTATCACTGTTGAGTAAATCGCTTATAACTTGGAAACTATTGCATTTACAGTATTTTGTTTCAATATGTTATTCACCTATTTTGGGATCAGCTATAACATAGTGAAGTTTCAGATCTGTGGCTCATTGCATAGCTGAGTAATAGCTACTTTGAAGTTCTCACTATTGAGTAAATCACTCGTAACTTAAAACCTATTGCATTTAGAGAATTTTGTATAAATATGTTATTCAGCTACTTTTGGGCCAGCTATAACATAGTGAAATTTCAGATCTGTAGGTCATGGCATAGCTGAGTAATAGCTACTTTAAAGTTATCACTATTGAGTAAATCAGTTGTAATTGGAAAACTATTGCATTTAGAGTATTTCGTATAAATATGTTATTCAGCTACTTTTGGGTCAGCTATAACATAGTAAAATTTCAGACCTGTAGCTCATGGCATAGCTGAGTAATAGCTACTTTTAGGTCATCACTATTGAGTAAATCAGTTGTAACTTGAAAACTATTGCATGTACAGTATTTTGCTTAAATATGTTGTTCACCTACTTTTGGGTCAGCTATAACATAGTAAAATTTCAGACCTGTAGCTCATTGCATAGCTGAGTAATAACTACTTTGAGGTTCTCACTATTGAGTAAATCAGTTGTAATTGCAAAACTATTGCATTTAGAGAATTTCGTATAAATATGTTATTCAGCTACTTTTGGGCCAGCTATAACATAGTGAAATTTCAGATCTGTAGGTCATGGCAACGCTGAGTAATAGCTACTTTGAAGTTCTCACTATTGAGTAAATCAGTTGTAATTGGGAAACTATTGCATTTACAGAATTTCGTATAAATATGTTATTCAGCTACTTTTGGGTCAGCTATAACATAGTAAAATTTCAGACCTGTAGCTCATGGCATAGCTGAGTAATAGCTACTTTTAGGTCATCACTATTGAGTAAATCAGTTGTAACTTGAAAACTATTGCATTTACAGTATTTTGCTTAAATATGTTGTTCACCTACTTTTGGGTCAGCTATAACATAGTAAAATTTCAGACCTGTAGCTCATTGCATAGCTGAGTAATAACTACTTTGAGGTTCTCACTATTGAGTAAATCAGTTGTAATTGCAAAACTATTGCATTTAGAGAATTTAGTATAAATATGTTATTCAGCTACTTTTGGGTCAGCTATAACATAGTAAAATTTCAGACCTGTAGCTCATGGCATAGCTGAGTAATAGCTACTTTTAGGTCATCACTATTGAGTAAATCAGTTGTAACTTGAAAACTATTGCATGTACAGTATTTTGCTTAAATATGTTGTTCACCTACTTTTGGGTCAGCTATAACATAGTAAAATTTCAGACCTGTAGCTCATGGCATAGCTGAGTAATAGCTACTTTGAGGTTATCACTGTTGAGTAAATCACTTATAACTTGGAAATTATTGCATTTAGAGTATTTTGTTTCAATATGTTATTCACCTATATTGGAGTCTGCTATAACATAGTGAAGTTCCAGACCTGTGACTCATTGCATAGCTGAGTAATAGCTACTTTGAAGTTCTCAATGTTGAGCAAATCACTTATAATTTGAAAACTATTGCATTTAGAGAATTTAGTATAAATATGTTATTCAGCTACTTTTGGGTCAGCTATAACATAGTAAAATTTCAGACCTGTAGCTCATGGCATAGCTGAGTAATAGCTACTTTTAGGTTATCACTGTTGAGTAAATCACTTATAACTTGGAAACTATTGCATTTAGAGTATTTTGTTGCAATATGTTATTCACCTATTTTGGGGTCAGCTATAACATAGTGAAGTTCCAGACCTGTGGCTCATTGCATAGCTGAGTAATAGCTACTTTGAAGTTCTCACTGTTGAGTAAATCAGTTGCAATTGGAAAACTATTGCCTTTACAGAAATTTATGCAAATATGTTATTCAGCTACTTTTGGGTCAGCTATAACATAGTGAAATTACAGACCTGTAGCTCATGGCACAACTGAGCAATAGCTATTCTCAGGCACTGACTGTTGAGTAAATCGGCTATAACTTGAAAAATATTGCATTTGGAGTATTTTGTTAAAATATATTGTTCACCTACTTTTGGGTTAGCTATAACATAGTGAAATTACAGACCTATAGCTCATGGCATAGCGGAGCAATAGCTATTTTCAGGTTCTCACTATTGAGTAAATCAGTTGTAACTTGAAAACTATTGCATTTACAGTATTTTGCTTAAATATGTTGTTCACCTACTTTTAGGTCAGCTATAACAGAGCAAAAATTCAGACATGTAGCTCATTGCATAGCTGAGTAATAGTTACTTTGAGGTTCTCGCTCTTGAGTAAATCAGTAGTAACTTGAAAACTATTACATTTAGAGTATTTTGTTAAATATGTTTTTCACAGACGTTTTGGTCAGCTATAACATAGTGAAATTGCAGACCTCTATGTCATGGCATAGCTGAGCAATAGCTTCTTTCAGGTTCTCACTGTTGAGTAAATCATTGTATCCAACCTGTAGGAAATCATGGGCTGGGAATCTGTTAATATGGTCCGATTTGACCTTGGAACCCTCCTTCAAGGTCAAATGAGGATAGCCAAACATAAAAGTGCTTATAACTCGCTTATTATTGGTCCTAGAGGTTTGGAATGAAAACCAACCTATAGAAAATCATGAGCTGGGAATTTTTTGGTGTGGTCGGATTTCACCTTGGACCCCTCCTTCAAGGTCAAATGAGGATAGCCAAACTTAAAAGTGCTTATAACTCGCTTATTATTGGTCCTAGAGGTTTGGAATGGAAAACCAACCTATAGAAAATCATGGGCTGGGAATCTTTTGGTGTGGTCAGATTTCACCTTAGACCCCTCCTTCCAGGTCAAACAAAGATAGTCAAACTTAAAGTGCTTATAACTCGCGTATTATTGGTCTTGGAGGTTTGGGATGGTAAACCAACATATAGGAAATCATGGGCTGGGATTCTTTTGGTGTGGTCAGATTTGACCTGGGACCCCTCCTTCAAGGTCAATTGAGGATAGCCAAACTTACAATTGCTTAGAACTCGCTTATTATTGGTCCTACAGGTTTGGGATGGTAAACAAGCTACAGGAAATCATGGGCTGGGAATTTTTTTGTGTGGTCGGATTTGACCTTGGACCCCTCCGTCAAGGTCAAACAAGGATAGCCAAACTTAAAAAGTGCCTATGACTCACTTATTATTGGTCCGAGAGGTTTGGGATGGTAAACCATCCTAAATTCTTTGGCTGGGAATCTTTTGGCATGGTCAGATTTGACCTTTGGACCCCTTCTTCATGGTCGAACGAGGATATTGCATTTATAGTATTTCTTTAAATATTTTTAATCTACTTTTTACACTTAAACAATTACCTTGTTACTTTATTTCATAATACCATTTGCAGGGCACAACTTTTTTGTCCTTTTTTTCTGTCAGCTTCGGAATATCTTTCGAACATGCTGTTCAGTTATCATTTACTGTATTTCTGTACAGCCCTTTCCCTGATAATTATGCTTTCCTCTCATTATCACCATCACAAATCAAAAACATTCAGTCAGCTGACACAGTGCCCGTTCACGGGCACTCTCCTCTTGTAATATCTCCCTTATTATTGGAAGCTTTCTAACCATATTTGGCAGTTATAGGGCAATGGTGGCAGAGTGGCAGCACTCCTGCCTACCCCCGCTGAGATCAAAGTTTCATTCTTGGCCCAATGTCAAGTGGGAAAGCTGGTCGTTGCTTGCGGTTGGTCAGCAGTTGACATTACAGAACCTTTACCAAGTGGTTTCCTCTGTCCATAAAAAACTACCCGTCATGATATGACCTATACAATGTGTTGAAAACGACGTTAAAACCCAAATAAATAAATATTTGGCAGTTATATACCCAAGGCATTGGAAAATTTTTCCACATACTTAAATTTGATCTTTTACAAGGTCACATGATACCAACCAGAAAGCTTAAAATTTATGTGAACTCCCTGTTGTCTGATTAAATATTGCATTTAGAGCCAGAATACGTATTGGGAGGTAGTAGGAAACCATATTTGGAGAGTCTAGAAAGTAAGTCAAATTCACCCCCCCCCCCCCCCACACACACACACACAGTGGAGAGTCTATATAGCTGGTCATATTTACCCCCTGACCCCCATGGGTCAAACTGGGGTCAGAAAATAGCAGATTTTGTCTTTTTGCCTTATATCTCCTTTTATTGTTGCTTTTACAGCGTTAGAATGTATAAAGAGGTATTGGGAAACCATATGTGCAGAATCTAGATAGCTGGTCAGATTTATCTCCTGACCCCACTTATGGGTAAAACTGGGGTCATAAAATAGCAAATTTTGTGTTTTTGTCTTGTATATCCTTCCTTCTTGCTGTAACAGCTTTACAATGTATTACGAGGTATTGCGAAACCACATTTGGAGTGTGTATAGCCAGTCAGGTTTACCACCCGATCCCCCTTATGGGTCACACTGGGGTCATATAATAGTAGATTTTGTCTTTTTGCCTTACATCTCTTTTATTATTGGTTTTACAGCTTTAGAATGTATTAAGAGGCATTGGGAAACTACATGTAGAGTCCCCTGAACCCCTTTATGGGTCATACTGTGGTCGTAAAATTCTGCTTAACTTTCACTTCTCTCAGCGCTGCTGGTTTTTCTTTTCAAAACCCTTTTTCTACTTTTATGTTATATTGCATCTTACCTTTGGGACTCTTGGCTTTTGTAAGCAAAAAAACAATTTTCTAGTTTTTTTTTGCACAGAGACTGTGCTTTTATTATCTACCATGTGCAAGCTACATTGGTCTAATTAGAGTGAAATAAGACATATTCCCATGCCACTTATTAGGGGTAATTAGCATTATATATTAGTCAGCAAGTCCCAATTTTCAATTGATATTTCTAAAAACTATGTAACCTACAAAGTTTGTGAATTTTGTGAATTTCCATGAACCCAAATTTTGTGCTGGTTTTTTAACTAAAATTTATCTCCTAGTTCAGAAGATCATGAACTCTCCCAACCTTATTACACATATACTTTTTTTGTTATACCTTTGATTTGCAGAAACCATGTGGTGGCCTCCTCAGTTCCATGGTTTCAGCATATGAACAGACACGTACATATGCAGTTAAAGGTCGCTACCCAAGCTGGAGGATGTGGAGAGATGTACAGAAGAGGGCCATGGTCAAGGAACACATGCCCACAAGGATTCGTCTCAACTCACTGAGGAAGAATGACTTGTTACCCAAGGATTTACAGGTATGTAATTTGCCAATCTTTTTTAAGTGTTAACACTTTACTAATCATCACAAAATGTATATTGCCTAAATACTGCAGAATAATTCTTTTTATGTCAGCTGACATTATGGTATCACTCTGTGGTTTTCACTGTTAAGTAAATCAGTTATAACTTGAAAACTATTGCATTTACAGTATTTCTTTAAATATGTTATTTACCTACTTTTGCATGAGCTATAGCAAATTAAAATTGCACCCCTTTAACTGATTGCATAGCTTGAGCAAAAGCTACTTTGAGATTCTCACTGTTGAGTAGTGGTGGGCAGTAAAATTATTCGCAACACGAGGCAAAACTCGAAATGGCTTTCTCAAGACATTATTAAGTATGTAAACATGATTTTTTCTCAATAGAAAGTAAAAGTGTGACATATTTCACAAAATATGTATATTTGTTTTCATTTTGATGAAGTATTGGCCATTAGATGGCTTAAAATGATGACGTTTTCAATAACCGGTTACCAAATAATCTTTGCGAATTTCGTTGTTTATACCAAAAATGAACGAAAAACCACATGCCGGTTTATCGTTCACACCACTGTTAAGTAAATCAGTTGGGACTCAAATATTGCATTTACAGTATTTTATTTAAATATGTTTCCACCTATATTTTATGCCTCAGTACCAAGTTAACTTGGTACTAATCTGAAACTCAAAACACACAGCTGACACAGAGCCCATTCCCAGGCACTGATTGCTTGTTTATTCCCTGATGTCCCTTACTATATGGAAGTTTTTCACCAAAAATTTTGCTTAAACAAGTACAGATTTTTTCACAGATAAGGTACTTCTACACTTAAGTTCTCTTGAAAGTCCATGCAGAAATGGCCAAAAGTCTCTGGTTTAAAATTTTAGTTTCACTGGTGATCCTTGCTTTGGTAGGTTGTTTTTGACGGGCCATAATTGGCTGATTGAGGGTCGATTGATTTAATTTGGGTAAAAATATACTGAAATTGACCCTTTTTGGTATATATGTGTACAAATATTGAGAAGTTACTGAAATATAGAAGTAGGGTTTAAAACTTCAAAAGTTGCAGCCTCATATTTAGGTTACCACAAAAAGCAGCCAAATGAGGTGTCTGGTATGCTGTATATAGGCAGAAGAGATTTATAAAATGCCAAATACCTTCTATTTGATCTTTAGAACTTTTGAATGCATTGACATGTTTTCCACTTCTCCCCCCTCCCCCCAATTGTGGGTCTTCATTTAGCAGTATCACTTGATGAATTGTCAGGGGGTTACCGGGAGGCCTCCACTAGATAATCATAATCTTTGTCGTCTTTTGTTTCAATACAGAGTGAAATGCATCCATTAATTGAGTGCCTTCTACAAAGTGTTGTCTAAAATTATACGATACGTGGATAGACCTGATTTGTTTTATAAAATTATGGTCTTTGTATTTTTATATTAAACAAGAGGGTCAGGAATGCCCCAAAAGCCGAGTTGCGCAGGCAGCAATAAGGTTAGCGACTGCTGTAATTAAATTTAGAAACAAGGAAGGAAAGTTAAGCTAAATGTGTTAGACGTGCTAAGAAATGTAAAACTTGTAATCTAGGTTACATAGTTTTATCTATGCTATAAATGGACAAATGAACAGACGGAATTACACCAATTTCGAAAGCAACTTAGCTATGATGGTGATCTATCTCCCTGTCAAGTTTGAATTCGATTGGACAAAGCGTTTTTGAGTTAGAGTTCAAAAATGGAAATGTTGACAGACAAACTTGCAAATTTAATAAGTAAATTAAATTTTTATAAGTTAATACCCTATCCAATGGACAATAGCTTATCCGGTCGGCGCGGACCGGCCCGCCAAACGTCAGAAAAAGACGTCCTGTGTTTCCACCGGCCAGGCCGGTCCAGTACTGTGCATTTGCCAGGTGGCGTGTCGTACTTCCTTCCTGTCTAGACAGCGTGACGTCATAGCATCTTTTTCATTGTCTAAACCTATTAGACCCCTTGTAGACTGATAGCGGGGTCGGAGGGAGGGTCTTGTGTGTCCATTGGATAGGGTATTAACTTATAGAAATTTAATTTACTTATTAAATTTGCAATTTTATTGCGTTAATACATCCTATCCAATGGACAATAGCTGAATAACTACCGCTTGGTCGGCGGGTAAGTTACTAGGGACTAAATTGAACTCATGGCACTGATAGCAAAAAAACATTTCAAGCCTAGTCAGACCTTGAGGTCAATGACCCTTAAGGCTATGGTCGAATATCATCATCCGGCTATCCGGAGGTTGAACCGTCAGAATCAACCTTGCTTGCCCCCCCCCCCTTTTTTTTAAAAACAGACCTGCTCTGAGGTAGGGGAAGAGAGGGATGAGTTCAGTCCCATAAGAATAAACCTCCCGAAGGAAGCACGTGTAGTCTTTTTTTTTTTTTTTTTTTTTTTGTTGCTGCTTAAATATATGTACAATATATATACACATATGTACAACTATTTACATATGTACACATCTCCTCTAGGTACTGGTCTGTCGGTGAATCTGCTGAGCAGCCACAACCGGACCAAGATGGTAGAGCTCTGCATCAGCCCAAGCCAAATCCTTTAAGTAGAATTGGGTGAAGGTATTATGCGATTTCCAGTGGCAGGCTGATCTAAGGAAACTCCCGGATGGAAAGCCTTGGAGGCAGCAAAGGACCTGACATCATGGGCTTTTACCTGATGCAGGGTGTGGGACTGGTGATCAGAGAGCTCATAGCATAGGATCACAGTTTGTTTGATCCAAGAGGAGATAGTGGCAGGTGAGATGTCCTTGTCGAAACCTTTCTTAAAGGAGACAAAAACTAATTCCTTATCCTGCCTGAGGTCTGAGGTCCTGTCCAAATAGTAGCGCAAAGCTCTGACTGGACAGAGGGGTCTGTCAGACTTGAGGGACTTATCCAGAGTAGGAGTCAGGGCTGGTATGACCACAGGGGCTACACTCTCTGGGCCCTTTTTTGCCAGCTGATTCTTGGAAAGAAAACTGGGAGATGGAAACAGGGACGCCTTAGACCAATCTGACTGGTGTCTAATGTTCTTATGCTGCCATGCATGGATCTCACTCCTTCGTTTACCAGAACCCAGGGCCAGCAGGAAGACAGTTTTGAAGGTAAGATGTTTCAGAGATGCTTCCCTAAGTGGTTCGAAAGGAGCCTTTGTCAGCTGGTGTAATACCAGGGAAAGGTTCCAGGAGGATATACCCCTCCGCCCTTTGGGTCTGTCTCTGTGGAAACTGTCCAAGAGACGGGTGAGATTATCATCTTTGCTGATATTGACCGTCACATTACCCAGTTTATCAGCGATGGCAGACCGGTATCCATCAATGGTGCTGGGCTGCAAGTTTTTGACCTCAAAGAGGTAGAGCAGGAAATCAGCCACTGATTTCAGAGGTGGTGATTTGAAGTCCACCTGATTAGTGATGCACCACTTTGTAAAAATGGCCCACTTTGCCTCATAGACTGATCTGGTTGACTTTCTTTGAGGAGCCTCAATTCTTGCTGCCACTGCCTCAGGGAAGCCCTGTTCCTTGATTGCAGTGGCTCTAGGAGCCATGCATGAAGATTTAGATTTGTCAGATTTCTGTGGGGGATCTGATTGAAGGGCTGCGTCAGCAGATTGGGCAGGTTTGGTAGGCTGAGTGGTACCTGGCTGGACATGGTCACCAAGTCCCAAAACCAGGGCATGTTGGGCCACCCCGGAGCAATCAGAATAATCCTCCTGCACGGAGAGTCCACTAGCTTCTCCACCACTTTGCCCAAGATGGCGGTCGGTGGGAAGGCATATGCATCCAGATCCTCCCATGGCACAGTAAGTGCGTCTACTGCTACAGCCAGGGAGTCCGAAACTGGAGACACAAACTGAGGTAACTTGTGGTTGAATCTCGTGGCAAACAGGTCTATTTGAGGCTGGTGCCATTTGCTGCATAACTTCCAAAAAATTTCGGGAAGGAGGGACCACTCGGTCTGGATGGTCTGATCCAGCCTGGATAGCTTGTCTGCTATCACATATAGGTGCCCTGGGATATGTCGGGCTTTCAGAGTCACTTGCCTCTGGGAACACCAGGTCAAGATTCTCCACAGTAGGGCACACAGAGGACCTGATCTCATGCCTCCTTCTTTGTTTATGTAGGCCACCACTGTAGTATTGTCGGTTGCTACTAAGACTATTGTGTCTACACAGAGATCTTGGAACTCTTTTAAGGCTAGGAACACTGCTTTTAGCTCCAAATAGTTTATGTGCAGTTTACTTTCCGGCACTGACCAGGACCCTCTTGCAGTGCGCTCGTTTAAGTGAGCGCCCCACCCTTCTTTTGATGCGTCTGTAAATATCTGCAGAGCATGCTTTATTGGGTGTAACGGCTGACCTCGCAAAACATTGCTTTCTTCGAGCCACCATTGTAAGTGTGGATGCAGGGACCTGGGTAGAGGGATAATCTTCTCTAGAGATTCTGGTACCCTCCAATTGTTTTTGAGATGCCACTGAATGGGTCTCATGTGCAGCCGACCGAGGTGAACTTGTTTTTCCGTGGCTGTGAGTAAACCTATCAGGGATGAACTGCCGGACCGGACAGGCCGGCATTGACAAAAGTATGTGTATTTTGTGCTGAAGGCTTTGCCACCAGTTCGGTGTCGGTCTGACCCGGCCGGATCTGAGGTCGAACTGGTAACCTACGAAGTTGAAAACTTGCTTCGGCTCCAGTTCTGATTTGTCTGTGTTCACCAACCAGCCCAGTTCTTGACACATTTGTACTAAGGTTTGTGTATGCTGGAGACAAGCCCGGTGGGATTTGGCTCTCACCAACCAGTTGTCTAGGTACTGGTGGATCCTTATACCCCTGTGAATGGCCATCAGTTTCACCTCTTCTGCCAGTACAGTGAACTCCATGGGTGCTGTGGACAGACCAAAAGGCAGAGCCTTGAATTGATATGTCCGACCCCGGATGTGAAATCTTAGGTACTTTCGTGACTGTTCCTGTATTGGTATATGGAAGTAGGCGTCTTTGAAATCTACTGAGGTGACCCACTCCCCTTTTTGGAGTGATGTTCTGATGGTTTCCGGTGTCTCCATTTTGAATTTCTCCACCTTGAGGAATTGAGATTGCTTAGGTCCAGAATTGGCCTCCATTTCTGATTGGGCTTTGGGACTAGAAATAGTCGATTGTAAAACCCCAATGAGGTCCGGTGACAAACCGGTTCTACAGCATTTTTGTCTATAAGCTGATGCAATGCCTCCAACAGGTAGCTGTTCCTGTGAGGATTGGCATAGCAGCTCATGACGGTGGGTGTCCTTGTTAATCTCGGCCGGATCCGAAAGGGGAGGGTATAACCCTCTTGCAAAATTTGCACTACTTTAGGACCGGCACCCAGCTCCAGCCAAGTTCTCCAAAGTTTTGAAGTCTGGTCCCTACAGGAAGATTTGACACAACATTTCTGACATTTGTTACAGATTGGGCACAAGACAATTGAGTAACACCAGAAACACTGCAACCTGCTGCCCCGGGACTTATCCCTTTCTTTTGTGGATGCCCGGGCGCAGTATGAGCATTTTGAGCAACAAGAGGCTTTACATTTAACATTGTACAAGTGTCTATTGTCTGACTTCTGCTCCCGGCCAACAGTCTGGAGTGGAGCTTTGCTACACAGTAACTGTCATTTAAAAGACTGTTGGCCCTTGGCTGGTCGCGAAGAGTAACTTGAGGCCTTGGATCTCTGTTTTCTGTAACGGCCTTTTCCTATATTCTTCCAGGCCGGCTTGTCATTCTTCTTGTCCGGACGCCTATCCGACCTTCTGTCCGACTTATCATAAGGCTGGAAATGGGCCTTGCTGCGTGAAGAAGCAGAGTGTCCACGTGATTCAAAGTTAGAAATTTCCTCCTCAGTCTTCTTGATAACAGTGTCCGGAAAGAGGGTAGCAATATGAAGAGGAGCTGTCCTAAGAGCAGCTACAGTGTCAGGCTTAACTCCACTCTTGACATGGGTTAGGTAAGCGTCACGTCTGGCCAGAGTGAGGTTTCCCATGGAAATAAACACAAAGTCACTTAAATGCTCCATGGTCTTGGCGGCTGCATGCGTGATGCTGGAGTTAAAATCCATGAGATAACGCAGTTCATCCAGAGCAGCTGTAGCCTTTGAAGATCCTTTCCCCTTCCACTCACTACGCAAAGATTTAAGCTGGCCTTGCATATCTTGTTGTACTTTAAACAGACATCTGTTAAAGCTTGCCGCTTGATTGCAGATAACAGTAGCTTCTCTAGCCGATTTTTCCCACCTTCGCAGTGATTCGTGAGAAATACGCCTGGAAGCAGGAGGGGTAGATGTAAGGCCGGCTGGTCGGGCTATTCTACTATAGCAGCTGTTTAACTTCGACGCTTCAACACTCCAGCTTGAGACGGCGTTAGGGTCTGCTTTGTGGTCGGATGACAGCCCGTACCACTTGGACTGAGACTTTGCTGTCCTCAAAAACTGGTCAGTCAACAGGCCACCGGCCTCAGAACTATGGGAGGGATAACCCTCAACCAAAGTTAGGTTCAGTTTTGCAATCTTCTTGCATAGCCAGTCCTCCGTAGGCATCTGTACGGAAACTTTCCCTGGAATAGTAGCTTTAGGTCCCGTAAAAGGGTTGTCATCTGATGCAGTAGTAGTCTTGTCTAAATCCGGGATATCCGACCAACCCATGTATGCACGGATAGTCTCTCTATATGTCTGGTCCTCTGAAGGACCTTGCTCCGACTCCAAGGCAGTAACATCCGGATCCTCAGACAATTCTCCCTCTTCAGCATAGATGTCGACCGGTGGCCGGTCGGAAAAGTCACTGTCTGCACCAGAACTGATATTAGAGATACTGTCCTGTCTCTGTCTGAGGGAGGGAGAGCCGGTGTCGGCGACCACAGTAGATGTTGTCTTTCCTGAGGAACGTTTATGTGAAGGGTCGGTAGCAGAGGAACTAGACACTGCCGGTCGGTTCCGGTTCTTGGGAGGCTGGCTGGAAGGTTGCTGCTTGGACACAGACGAATCAGTACCAGCGCGCCTCTGAGGTGAGACCGGAGTCGGTCGGTCGGTGACAAGCTGGCTGGCTGGTTGGTGTATTTCTACAGAGGAACCCTTGCCAGTGCGCTTAGTAGAGGAAAACGATGAAGACTTCTGTCGGTCGGATGTGAGCTGGCTGGCTGGTTGATGCTGGGTAGCAGAGGAACCTTTGCCAGTGCGCTCTGTAGAGGTAGAAACAAGAGGAAAGTGCCCGTGAACGGGCACTGTGTCAGCTGACTGAATGTTTTTGATTTGTGATGGTGATAATGAGAGGAAAGCATAATTATCAGGGAAAGGGCTGTACAGAAATACAGTTGTTTGAAAGATATTCCGAAGCTGACAGAAGAAAAGGACAAAAAAGCTGTGCCCTGCAAATGGTATTATGAAATAAAGTAACAAGGTAATTGTTTAAGTGTAAAAAGTAGGTTAAAAATATTTAAAGAAATACTATAAATGCAATATCCTCATTCGACCATGAAGAAGGGATCCAAAGGTCAAATCTGACCATACCAAAAGATTCCCAGCCAAAGAATTTAGGATGGTTTACCATCCCAAACCTCTCGGACCAATAATAAGTGAGTCATAGGCACTTTTTAAGTTTGGCTATCCTTGTTTGACCTTGACGGACGGGTCTAAGGTCAAATCCGACCACACAAAAAATTCCCAGCCCATGATTTCCTGTAGCTTGTTTACCATCCCAAACCTGTAGGACCAATAATAAGCGAGTTCTAAGCAATTGTAAGTTTGGCTATCCTCAATTGACCTTGAAGGAGGGGTCCCAGGTCAAATCTGACCACACCAAAAGAATCCCAGCCCATGATTTCCTATATGTTGGTTTACCATCCCAAACCTCCAAGACCAATAATACGCGAGTTATAAGCACTTTAAGTTTGACTATCTTCGTTTGACCTGGAAGGAGGGGTCTAAGGTGAAATCCGACCACACCAAAAGATTCCCAGCCCATGATTTTCTATAGGTTGGTTTTCCATTCCAAACCTCTAGCACCAATAATAAGCGAGTTATAAGCACTTTTAAGTTTGGCTATCCTCATTTGACCTTGAAGGAGGGGTCCAAGGTGAAATCCGACCACACCAAAAAATTCCCAGCTCATGATTTTCTATAGGTTGGTTTTCATTCCAAACCTCTAGGACCAATAATAAGCGAGTTATAAGCACTTTTATGTTTGGCTATCCTCATTTGACCTTGAAGGAGGGTTCCAAGGTCAAATCGGACCATATTAACAGATTCCCAGCCCATGATTTCCTACAGGTTGGATACAATGATTTACTCAACAGTGAGAACCTGAAAGAAGCTATTGCTCAGCTATGCCATGACATAGAGGTCTGCAATTTCACTATGTTATAGCTGACCAAAACGTCTGTGAATAACATATTTAACAAAATACTCTAAATGTAATAGTTTTAAAGTTACAACTGATTTACTCAAGAGTGAGAACCTCAAAGTAACTATTACTCAGCTATGCAATGAGCTACATGTCTGAATTTTTGCTCTGTTATAGCTGACCTAAAAGTAGGTGAACAACATATTTAAGCAAAATACTGTAAATGCAATAGTTTTCAAGTTACAACTGATTTACTCAATAGTGAGAACCTGAAAATAGCTATTGCTCCGCTATGCCATGAGCTATAGGTCTGTAATATTATAGCTAACCCAAAAGCTAACCCAAAAGTAGGTGAACAATATATTTTAACAAAATACTCCAAATGCAATATTTTTCAAGTTACAGCCGATTTACTCAACAGTCAGTGCCTGAGAATAGCTATTGCTCAGTTGTGCCATGACCTACAGGTCTGTAATTTCACTATGTTATAGCTGACCCAAAAGTAGCTGAATAACATATTTGCACAAATTTCTGTAAAGGCAATAGTTTTCCAATTACAACTGATTTACTCAACAGTGAGAACTTCAAAGTAGCTATTACTCAGCTATGCAATGAGCCACAGGTCTGGAACTTCACTATGTTATAGCTGACCCCAAAATAGGTGAATAACATATTGCAACAAAATACTCTAAATGCAATAGTTTCCAAGTTATAAGTGATTTACTCAACAGTGATAACCTCAAAGTAGCTATTACTCAGCTATGCCATGAGCTACAGGTCTGAAATTTTACTATGTTATAGCCGACACAAAAGTAGCTGAATAACATATTTATACTAAATTCTCTAAATGCAATAGTTTTCAAATTATAAGTGATTTACTCAACATTGAGAACTTCAAAGTAGCTATTACTCAGCTATGCAATGAGTCACAGGTCTGGAACTTCACTATGTTATAGCTGACCCCAAAATAGGTGAATAACATATTGAAACAAAATACTCTAAATGCAATAATTTCCAAGTTATAAGCGATTTACTCAACAGTGATAACCTCAAAGTAGCTATTACTCAGCTATGCCATGAGCTACAGGTCTGAAATTTTACTATGTTATAGCTGACCCAAAAGTAGGTGAACAACATATTTAAGCAAAATACTGTACATGCAATAGTTTTCAAGTAACAACTGATTTACTCAATAGTGATGACCTAAAAGTAGCTGTTACTCAGCTATGCCATGAGCTACAGGTCTGAAATTTTACTATGTTATAGCTGACCCAAAAGTAGCTGAATAACATATTTAGATTAAATTCTCTAAATGCAATAGTTTTGCAATTACAACTGATTTACTCAATAGTGAGAACCTCAAAGTAGTTATTACTCAGCTATGCAATGAGCTACAGGTCTGAAATTTTACTATGTTATAGCTGACCCAAAAGTAGGTGAACAACATATTTAAGCAAAATACTGTAAATGCAATAGTTTTGAAGTTACAACTGATTTACTCAATAGTGATGACCTAAAAGTAGCTATTACTCAGCTATGCCATGAGCTACAGGTCTAAAATTTTACTATGTTATAGCTGACCCAAAAATAGCTGAATAACATATTTATACGAAATTCTGTAAATGCAATAGTTTTTAAGTTACAAGTGATTTTACTCATGATGGAAGTTACTGAAAAGCCCAAAAGTAGCTATTACTCACTTAGCTATTGAGACAGGCACCCAACTTACTCACCATATTGTAGCTATGAAAAAAGTAGCTGAATAACATATTTTAACAAAATGCTCTAAATGCAACACTTTTGAAGTTATAAATGATTTTGTGCATGATTTCATGAATTTTAATGCATTAAAAATTATTAAAAAAATTTATTAAAAAAAAAGTAAGACAGATCCAGGTCTCATACTCACACAAGAGAATCTACCTCTGGCCTAGTACATATATGCAAGATATGAGAGAAATCCCTGCAATAGTCACTGAGAAAATTGTGATTAAGTGTTGAAATTTTCACACTTTTGGTGGGGGTACCCCCCTTGTAATGTCTCTAGCAAACAGACGAACAGACAGATTTGCATGCCTTGAACAATTTTTCATCCTCGATAGATAAGGTATCTTTTAAAAAAAACAGCACGTCTCTAGGCCTTGTAGTTTTGGAGAAGAAGTTGTTCACGCGGACGCGTACGCGTACGCCCACGCCGCAGAGTGACGACATAATGTCAGCTGACTGACAAGTCAGCTGACATAAAAAGGGCTCAGAGTCTTTTGGAATGTCCCTAGGTGGTGAGTGAGGAGGTGAAACTCTAACATCAGAGAAGGTCGGTTGAAGCGTTCTGGATAACAGTAAGGCTTCCAGCCTATTGAAGCGCTCTGACCACTTGTTATCCAACTCCGCAATTTTTGAGTCAGTAGAATCCACTTTCTTGGCTTTAGAGTCAGACTCCGATTTCTTAGTTTTAGATGGTAGTTTTTCTTTCTTGCTCTTCTTTTCAGGAGGCATAGAGGAAGTGGAAGGTGATTTATCAGCAGGCTGTTGGCCAACAACCCCAATCACTGAAACATTAGCAGGGTCAACAAGTTCAGACGACTCGTGAGAGGGGGTGGCAGAATCAGACTTCCTAGCCTCACGCTTTTCTTTCTTCAATTTATATGAAGGGGTAGAAATTTGAGCTAATTGATCCGGAGTCAAAGCCAGGCAGAACTTACATTGCGAAGTGTCCTTCTCCACACAGGGGTCCCCCCCTTTGAACTTTTCACGACAGCGTGCACAATATGAGTGCTGATCAAAGCTGGCCATTACATGGCCACAAGCCCCTCTTCGCTGCCCCGGGGAAGACATTCTGAGCTATGATATATACAGTTCACTTTGGTATAACCAAAAAACGAAAGTTCCAACAATAAACAGTAAATTCTGTAAAAAAACAAACTCTGAAGAAAATTCCGCTTGCACAGATCTCGCGCCAAACGAAAAAGATGCTATGACGTCACACTGTCTAGACAGGAAGGAAGTACGACACGCCACCTGGCGAATGCACAGTACTGGACCGGCCTGGCCGGTGGAAACACAGGACGTCTTTTTCTGACGTTTGGTGGCCGGTCCGCGCCGACCGGATAAGCTATTGTCCATTGGATAGGATGTATTAACGCAATAAAAAGATGGAATTATACCAATTTCAAAAGCAACTTAGCTACGATGGTTATCTATCTCCCTGTCAAGTTTGAATTCAATTGGACAAAGCGTTTTCGAGTTAGAGTCCGGAAATGGAAATGTTGACGGACAGACATACGGACAAACGAACAGACGGAATTACACCAATGTCGAAAGGAACCTAGGTATGATGGTGATCTATCTCCCTGTCAAGTTTGAATTCGTTTGGACAAAGCGTTTTCAAGTTAGTCCGGAAACAAAAATGTTGACGGACAAACGGTCAACAAACGGACAAACGAACAGACGGAATTACACCAATTTCAAAAGGAACCTAGCTATGATGGTGATCTATCTCCCTGTCAAGTTTGAATTTGATTGGAAAAAGCGTTTTCGAGTTAGAGTCCGGAAACGAAAATGTGGACGGACAGACGATGTCGAACACATCAATCTAATAGACGGGTTGGTTACATGCAACTGCCTAAAAATGGGTTACATGTCATAAATGGAAAACATAAATGCATATCACTGTTATTTTTTATAGATGCATATCACTGTTATTTATAGATGGACAAGGTCTTGATTTTCTGGTAATAATATATATGTTGTATTGAATGTAGATAACTGTTGAATGTATAGATTCAATGGCCCAAGTGTTGAATGTATACATTCAATGGCCTAGGTGTTGAATGTACACATTCAACAGCAAATAGCCATTGAATGTGTACATTCCACAGTTTGGCTGTGGAATGTGTACATTCAACAGTTATGATCATTGAATGTGTATAAGTTCTTTAAATATTATGATTTTTATAAGTAGTCCCTAAACAGTTTAATATTTATGTAAAACTTATTTAGTTTAATATTTATATTGTATAAATTAATGATGCAATGTTAATACTATTATAAAACCTATTTAATTTAATATTATATTGTATGAATTAATGATGCATTTTTACTAATATAAAAGTTAAATGTAGTTATGAGTTTATTAGTATAGTGTATTATAGCCTTAAATATTTTGTCAATATTTATAAAACATGGCTTAATTATTGTTTAAATATTTTGTAAAGGATAAAAAAGAACAAGAAATATTAATCTATTTTCCAATTATATAATCACAATGAACCCCAATGCTCTTGTGTTTCTTGGTATGGTAAGACTAATTGCAATTGCACCTCTGTGATCCTCTTTCATGGATTAACTGTAAACATTCACACACAAATTTGGAGAGCATTAAAGAGGTACTCAGGTGACAACTTTTTCTGTAATCAGTGATCAAAAGATTACTCAGGCTTGAACTGTCTCTCTTTGTTCTTTGCTTTGATTATCACAGCAATTGTTTTAATGTGTGTAGATTAGGGGGTAAATTGTTTGGCTTTGTGGGTATCGATATTGAATGTAAAAATATTTCAATATCGGGCGATATCGGGGGGGTTTATATTGTCTACCAAATAGTCCGAATTCGGGAAACTGAAAACGTTTTATTTTAGTGTTTCCCGAACCGCTAACAGGAAGCGAAATGAATCAAAGCAAAACAATGCAGTTTTCATCAAAAACGCATTGAAAACTTCAAAAATGTGAGATAAAAGTGTACAATGTCTTCAGATTTTTGCTTTACTTCGAGTATTAACAGTGTAAGTTTACAGTTTTACTTAAAATGGCGATATTGAAATACATGTTTAGATCTCGATATCGGGAGTCCAGTTCCAAAACAATAAATATCGGCAATATCGATAAACAATTTACCCACTAGTGTAGATTAAAGGGAACTCTTTATGTTTATAAAGTCTTTAATCCTACAAGATTCTTCTTCTTTGAGCCCCTGCTAACACTTCAATAGAAGACTTTTTCTTTTGATCATCCCTACAACTACTATAAATAGTGATTTGATTTTAGAAAATACTCAGTGTATGTTAAAGTGTACATAAGTCTTCATACTTCCAATCAACTTATCAACTATAAATTATTTCCACATTCCATGCCCTGAGCCATTGAATGTACACATTCAACAGTTTCACCCATTGAATCTATACATTCCACAGCTGAGCCATTGAATGTATACATTCAACAGTTTGCCCATTGAATCTATACATTCAACGGTTTGACCCGTTGAATGTATACATTCAACAGTTATCTACATTCAATACAACATATATATACAGCAGCTGCATATAAAATTGTAGTTATGTATCACTTCTGACTACCAGATTTTGGTATTTTACAAGCTTTTATCTTTACTACTTTTTTACCATTAATTCATTATTATTATTAATTTTTTTTGCTGTGGGAAGCTCGTTTTTGCCTTAGTAAGGCAAAAACCTTTTTCTATTTTTTTTAAAAAAGTCATAAATACCTCTGTAAAAATATATTGAACATTGTTTATGTAATTTACTCACCTTTATATTTACTATAATTTCTTTTTTACCATTATACACTTAATTTTGTGTGGGATGCTTCAGTATATTTCTAGGATTCCAGTAAAGTTTGCTTCTTGATGTTTAATCTTAACTGCTGTGGTCATTTTGTGGGTCTAACATTATGTATTATTCTTTTCCAAAGGGGAGACTTAGAGCCCTGGTTGTTTATCAAGCTCAGCAAATGACCAGTTAGATGTTGTATCTAGTGATAGCCTATAACAATATAAATCATTTTGTGAATTTGATAGGTTTGGGTTGAACATTAGTCCACCTCTGAGGCCGGGGTTCGATTCCCGGCATGGCCTCAAGTGGGAAAGCTGGTAGTTGCTTGCTGTTGGTCGGCAGTTTACAGTACAGAACCCTAACGAACTGTATGTACTGGTTTCCTCTGCCCTTCCAACTACCCGTCGTGACATGACCTGTACAGTGTTGAAAGCGACGTAAAACCCCAAATAAATAAATAAATAAACATTAGTCATTGCATTGACAGAAAAAAGCAGTGTATTATAGATTGTGCACTTTTAATACAAGCAAACTTTGTCACTTGAGGTTACGAGTTAAATCTGATTCTACAGTTTTGGAGATGGGAGTCCAGGGTTCAAGTCATATCCAAACCCACAATATCGGAGGACACTGGGGAGAGGGGTGTGAAAAGGAATGTGGAAATTGCAAATTTTTCACTGTTACAGGACTTCTTTTTCTTTTAGGACAAAGCCAGTGTGGAGCTACATGAAATGCCAAGGAACTCGTGTCCAGTGAGGTTGAACAGTAGGTGTATGATCTCATCACGACCAAGAAA
Source organism: Sabellastarte sp. h YS-2021 (assembly GCA_964017235.1). Classification (NCBI taxonomy): domain Eukaryota; kingdom Metazoa; phylum Annelida; class Polychaeta; order Sabellida; family Sabellidae; genus Sabellastarte; species Sabellastarte sp. h YS-2021. The sequence continues at coordinate 78,551,224 of OZ024935.1, read as the reverse complement.
TGTTGTGAGGCACTGGCGAATTGCCAGAATGAACTGGCGCCATTTGGCAGACTACAATCATTTGTGTGGGGTCACGCGGTCAACGTGGTGACTTGGAATCCCCAAATTTATCAAGATGTATAGGATATTGTTATTTAACGGTGTAATTTTTAAACTTGTGGCTTTATGAGTTGCCCTGAAGTATTCATTGTCCTGTAATCAAGACCTGTCGTACATAACATAGCTTATCTGGTTGCACATTATATATGTAAATTTTTTAAATTTGATTTCTGTATGATTTAGTTGATAATACGCTGAAGACTGTTATTCAGGATCATTAAATTTATTTATGAAGCAGATATGTTACTCAGTTATGAGAAGAAAACACAGCATTGAAAAGTGGCTAAAATGTGTTGAGAAACGAAGCACAAACTATGTACTTAGAAAATACCCCTTCTTTCTGTGAATAACAGATGAAACTCTATAGTTAGCAGATATCTGAACCTATCATCTGTCAAAACTATTTGTAGGGGCAAGTGTTCTGTTAACAATAAAACATTACAGAAAACTGATAATATGTAAAATTATTTGCTCAACCCAATGTTTTCAGGTGTCCATAAAAGGTCATATTCATTCAATAATCCTGAAATAAAATTTCGCAAACTAAAATTATATATGTTCACAATATTTTATGTCACTGAAAGTGCTAGAATAATGATCTTGTTGAAATAAAGTCTTAACCTTATGCAGGACTATATAAATGTCTGCCGTGCTTCTGAATACCATTTGCAGGGCACAACTTTTGTGTCCTTTTCTTACTCTGAAGCTCAAAACACAGAGTCAGCCGAGAGCCTGTTCATGTGCACTGATTGCAATATGTTACATACATTAGAAAATGTTAATTGCATCTAGATTTTTGCGAACCAAAATTATACATGGTCACATTATTTCGTGTTGCTGAACGTGCTACAATAAAGTCGCTATCTTATACAGGATGATAAATGTGTGCAGTTAGCATATCACAAGCACTTTCATTCTAGTGGGAAATGATCACGTACTTCAAGACTAAAGTTGCAGCATTGTTAAAGATTTAAATATCAATTAACCTCATCTTTCTGCAATGGTAAATCCTGCCAAATTCAGTTCAGTTTTGCAGCCGTAAAGCAAGAAAAGGACTGGTTTCCAGGCTCACCTTCACATTACCATAATAGTCTCCTTTGGTGGTGGGGTGGTGTTGACCTATTGTTATCTTTTTGTGGACAATCGCCACCTTAGAGCATCTTCACATTAACTTTCCACAATATAAATAATACAGATCCAATCACAGAAAAATACATGTACCACTTCTAAACTGTAAAATATATCTGATCAGATTTTTACATTATTATTTTATTACACCTAGGGTCATAGCATAAATTGTCATGAGGTGTACTCTTATTACAGTTGCAGAAATGAGAACTTGCTGGTTATTTAGATCTTTGATAAAGTTTATGCTCATCAATAATTTAATACCATACCTGTTTTTCAACTTCCAGGAAAACCTGTTATATCGTATTAAGACATGGCTTTAATATTTGACTAACTACAGTCGACACATCTTCCCAAAAATAGCATCGGAGATGGCTGTACCCCACAGCCTGTGGAAATAGTTTTTAACACCATGAGATATAGAAGTAGACTATTAGTAGTAAGTGAAAGTGGACAAGATTTTCATTTTCAAACTCATGGTCACTACGACAAGGTCAAATCAAGATGACACCAAGATGTTGCACACCTACAACCCCTAAGCAATGATCCTAAGAAGTATCAGCTTCCTGCACTTTACGGTTTCTGAGATAGTGACTAGTGAACATTTTCAAGGTCATTGTAGCAAGGTCAAACTAAGGTTACACCATGACGTTGCACATTTACAACCCCCAAACAGTGTCCCTATGTATCCACTTTCTACACCTCATGGTTTCTGAGATATAGCCCGGATAAAATTTTATAGGTCAAGGTCAATACAGGAAGGTCAAATCAAGGTTACACCATGACATTGCACACCTACCTACCTACCAAGTATTGACTCCCTACACCTTATGGTTCCGAGATATAATCCAGATAAGATTTTATAGATCCAGATCACTACAGCAAGGTCCAAGGTCACACCATAACATTGCATACCACCAACTACCACCCAGGTCCCTACAAGTATTAACTTGATACACCTTCGGTTTCCGAGATGTAGCCCAGACAAGATTTTCAAAGTCACTGTGGCAATGACAAATCAAGGTCACAACATGACACTGCACACCTACACCCCCTAAACAATGTTCCAAGTATCAACTTCCTACAACTTGCAGCTTCTGAGATACAGGCCAGCCAAAACGCCCATTTGGACACCATGGGTGAAAACAACACCCCAACAGCCCTTAAGGGCTGTGTTATAAAAAGAACAACGGTTACAAATTTGCAAATTTTAATTAGTAAATTAAATTTTTATTAGTTAATACCTTACCTACCAGACGATAGCTATAGCCCGGCGCCAGCCGGTCCCGCCAAACGAAAGAAAAGACGTCCTGGGTTTCACCCCCGGCAGGACCGGTACACTACACTCCACTCGCCAGGTGGCCTAGTTCCTGCTTCACTCGCCAGAGGGACGTGACGTCATAGCATCTTTTTTGTCCCTAAGGTTGAATTGTAAGGCTGAAAGCGGGGAAGGTTGGGTGGGAATTTCCCGTCTGGTAGGTAAGGTATTAACTAATAAAAATTTAATTTACTAATTAAAATTTGCAATTTCATTGCGTTAATACATCTTACCTACCAGACGATAGCTAGAATAACTACCCAGTGGAAGGAGGGCAGCCTTCTGAGGATTAGAGAGAACTCTTATATTGTGCTTAGGTGTGAGGTTCTAGCCCTTTTGAGGAGACATGTTAGTCTCGAGGGTAACTAGACCCACCTGCCCCCCCCCCCCCCCTTTTTTGACTGCTCTGAGGGGAGGAAGAGAGTAAGAGTTCAAGGCAATGAAATTCCACGGTTAACCTGGAAGAGTGGGGAAAGTCCTATACCCAGAGGATTATTCTGAAGTAAACGACTTTGAGAAGCCAAGGTCGAGGCTAAAGGTGAGCCTATACCTAAAACTAACTAGTATGTACACTATATAAAATTATATACAAAGAAGCTTAGGGGACTAGTGGTGGATCTGCTGGGCAGCCACCACAGGACCCAAGTGAAAAAGCTCCTTATCTGCCCAGGCAACATCCTTAAGGTAAAACTGTGTAAAGGTGTTGTGGGATTTCCAGTGGCATGCTGCTAGAATCTGGTCCAGAGATATGCCACCTTGAAAGGCCTTGGAGGCCGCAAATGCCCTAACATCATGGGCCTTAACCTGATGTAGGGTCAAGGTATCTTGGTCAGAAAGATCATAACACAAAACTACTGTTTGTTTGATCCAGGATGAGATAGTGGCAGGAGAGATGTCCTTGTTAAAACCTTGTTTGAATGAAACAAAAACTAACTCCTTTCCCGTTCTTAGGTCCTGGGTTTTGTCCAGGTAATAGCGAAGAGCCCGAACGGGGCAAAGGGATCTGTCTTCTTGTAACGACTTATCCAGAGTGGGGGCTAAAGCCGGGATGACCACCGGGGCCACGCACTCTGGTCCCTCTTTTGCCAAGTGATTTTTCGCCAAGAAGCTTGGTGAAGGGTAGAGGGAAACTTTGGACCAGTCAGCTTGGTGTCTGATATTTTTGTTTAACCAAGCGTGAATCTCACTCCTACGTTTTCCTGAAGCCAGGGCTAGGAGAAAAACCGTTTTGAAAGTAAGGTGTTTTAGAGAAGCCTTTCTGAGCGGTTCAAAAGGCGCCTTTGTAAGCTGGTGTAAAACCAGGGAGAGGTTCCAAGCAGGAACCCCCCGGCGCCCTTTGGGTCTATCTCTGTGAAAACTGTCTAACAGTCTAGTCAAATTGTCATCCTTGCCAACATTAACCGAGGCATTTCCCAGTTTGTCTGAAATGGCTGACCTGTAACCATCAATAGTGCTGGGCTGGAGATTCTTCTCCTGGAAAAGATGCAGGAGGAAATCTGCTATTTGTTTTATAGATGGGTTCCTGAAGTCCACCTGACTTGTTTCGCACCATCTAACAAAAAGGGCCCACTTTGCCTCGTAGACTGCTCTGGTTGAACGTCTTTGAGGCGCCTCAATTCTTGCCGCCACTGGGCTAGAAAACCCTTGCTCCTTGATGGTCTGGGCTCTAGGAGCCAGGCATGGAGATTTAAGCTTGTCAGATCCCTGTGACGTGCCTTGTTGAAAGGTTGGGTCACTAGATCTGGATGGTGTGGAAGACAAAGAGGAACCATGGCCGACAGCTCCACTAGGTCCCAAAACCAAGGCATGTTTGGCCATCCCGGAGCAATCAGGATTGCTCTGTGATACCAATGGTCTGACAGCTTGCTGACCACCTTCCCCATCAGAGACACTGGGGGAAAGAGGTACATGTCTAGGTTTTCCCAGGACAGCGTCAGAGCGTCCACTGACCAGGCCTTCGGGTCTGGAACTGGGGACACAAACCGGACTAGTTTGCAGTTGTACCTTGTTGCAAACATGTCCACTTGGGGATAATGCCAAGTTCGACAAAGGGTGTCGAAGATCTCCTGATGGAGGGACCACTCTGTCTGAATGACCTGTCCCTGGCGAGACAACTTGTCTGCAATTACATTCAGACGGCCCGGAATATGTCTGGCCTTCAGTACTGTTTGTCTGAGATTGCACCAACATAGGAGCCGCCAAAGAAGGGCACAAAGTGAACCTGACCTCATACCTCCCTCCTTGTTGATGTATGCCACAACTGTGGTGTTGTCTGTGGCAATCAGGACGACCTTTCCTTGCACTAAGTGTTGGAATCTTTTTAGTGCTAACAACACGGCTTTTAGCTCTAAGAAGTTTATGTGTAATTTGCTTTCGGGCACTGACCAAGTCCCGCTTGCTGTGAAGTCGCCTAAGTGAGCACCCCAGCCTTCTTTTGAGGCGTCTGTAAAGATTTGTATTGCGTGTTGTAGGGGGTGTAAGGGTTGACCCTTTAGGACCTTTGACTCCTGGGTCCACCACTGCAGGTGCTGATGGAGAGACCTCGGAATTGGGATCTCTTTTTCCAGAGATTCCGGGACTCTCCAGTGTTTCTTGAGGTGCCACTGAATAGGTCTCATGTGCAGTCTGCCTAGGGTCACCTGTTTTTCTGTCGCAGTGAGAAGGCCTATAAGAGACATGAAAGTTCTCACTTGGCAAGATCTTCTCTGCAATAGCCCTGTTATTTTTTGTTGAAGGGCTTCCCAACGGTTTTGAGTCGGTCTGACCAGTCCGTTGAGCAGGTCGTACTGGTAGCCTACAAAGTCGAAGACTTGTTGGGGTTCCAGTTCTGATTTTTGCATGTTTACCATCCAGCCCAACTCCTGGCAAAGGGCTAGGAGGGACTGGGTTCCCTGGTGGCAAGATTCTTTGGTAGGGGCTCGAATCAACCAGTCGTCTAGGTACTGGTGGATTCTTATACCCCGTGACTGAGCCATTAACTTGACCTCTTTGACCACAGCAGTGAACTCCTTGGGAGCTGTTGAGAGGCCAAAGGGAAGAGCCCGAAACTGGTACGACTGGTTCTGGAAGTGGAACCTGAGGAATTTTCGGGATGTGAAGTGGATTGGAATGTGGAAGTAGGCGTCGCTGAAATCTATTGATGACACCCACTCGCCTTGTTGTAGAGAGGTCCGGATTGTCTCTGGAGTCTCCATTTTGAATGTTTTTACGCATAAAAACTGATTTAGAGTACTGAGATCCAAGATTGGCCGCCACTTTTGGTTCGGCTTTGGGACAATGAACAATCTGTTGAAAAAGGCTAGTGAGGTTCGAACCCTGACCCTCTCTACTGCCTTTTTCTTGATCAGAGCTTGCACTGCTTCTTGTAAGTGGGAGTCTCTGGTGGGGTTTGCATAGCCGCTTACTATCAGGGGTTCCCTTATTAAGGGAGGTCTGACCTTGAAGGGAAGCACATAGCCCTTTTTCAAAATGGATACTACCTTCGGGTTTGCACCCTTGAGAGCCCATATTTTCCAAAAATTTTGTAGGCGTCCCCCTACTGATTGGACATTTGCAACACTGAGGACATTTGACACACTTGGGGCAAAGACACAGTGATTTACAAAAGAAGCACTTTTCACATACTTTATTGTATTTTGTGAGTTTAAGATTGGACTTATGCCTTTCTTTTGCGGCTGCCTGATGTTTTTTACAGAAAGTACATGATGAACAACATTGTGACAATTTACAGAGTCTTTCACAAGAACAGGAAGACTTGTCTTTGTTACATTTACAACACCAAACTCCGGACAGGATGTTACTTCCGGAGGAACTTTGCAGTGATTGTCATTTATACGCCTTAGCATCTCTGGCAGGGCGCGAACCGCGACCGGGTTGACCACCCCTGCCTCTGCCACGGGCTCTCCCGCGATTGCCAAATGTTTTCCATGCAGGCATCTCTTTGCCGGGAGCCCCGGAGTTTCCAGAATCCTCCTGTTTCCATGTTGAATATGGCTGGTAACGGTGTTGCTTTTTCTGAGTGCCGGCGAACCCACCACGGCCCGGACCGGGCTGGTTGGTACGCTTATGTGACTCAAATGCTGCTATTTCATCTTCCGCCCTCCGGATAATGTCGTCCGGAAACAAAGCCCTGGTTTGTAGAGGACAGTTCCTGAGAGAGGAAAAGGTATCTGGCTTGACGCCAGCTTTTAGGTGCTCAAGATAAGAATCCCTCCTGACCAGAGTTAAATTAGCCATTTGTATAAAAGTGAAATCTGAGAGGTGTTGGAGGGATTTGCCAACCGCAAAACTCACATTTTGGTTGAATGCAGACAGGAAATGTAATTCATCAAGTGCACCTTGAGCTTTTGTGGAAGATTTTCCTTTTCCCAACTCTGTCTGAAGAATTTGTAACTGTTCTTGAAACGAGTCCTGTATCTTGGTGATGCACCTATTGAAACCAGCGGACTGGTTACAAATATAACTGGTCTCTTTTGCTGCTTTCTCCCACTTCCGGAGCGTATCCTGAGCAATAGGGCGGGAGGTGGGTTGGGATGAAGCAAGAGCAGGTTTACCAATTCGGGCAAAGGAACTGTTCAACTTCGCCGCGTCATTGGGCCAAGTAGTTACATATTTTCCCGGCCTAGTGATGTCTTTATTTTCAGCGGGATGAATCCCGTACCACCTTGCCTGAGACTTGGGGGGGCGGAGATACTGATCAACATGAAGTCCACCCGGTTCCGTAGACTTGGACGGGTAACCTTCTATGAGGACGAGATTTAAATTTTCAAGTTTCTTACAAAGCCAGTCCTCTGGTGGTAAGTCGATAGAGACCTTGCCTACAGGTTGTGCCCGGTGGCCAATCCAGGGATTGTCTGACTTGGAACTTGGAGTATACTCAAGATCTGGGATATGTGACCAGCCCATGAAAGCACGTACTCCCCTAACAGTCTCTCTGTAATTTTGATCTTCGCTCAATGTCTTATCCAAGTCTGGAGATTCTTGATCAGGATGGTCAGTGACGTCTTCTTGGTCAGATACCTCACCTTCCTCAAAGTGCTCCGGAGCTGACTTGAACAAGCTGGATTGCGGAGGAGGTTGAGGCAAAGCAGAGGCCACCGGGCCGGAAGAACTCTGTTGAGAGAATACCGGTTCCGGGTCCTGTTCAGAGTAAAGGCCTTCTAGAGGAGACGTCCTAGTTATTGAGCTGGTAGTGACAGTGGCACTAGGTTTTATCCTATCCGGGCCAAAAGCCGGGGCGGCTTGGCCGGAAGGGACAGATGATAAGAGAAAAGGTGCCTGAGAAAGAGCTCCCGCGGGAGCTTGATGCGGTACCGGTGCCTTGACCGGTGAGAAGGAAGGTTGAGGTGAAGGACGCTGCCCCAAAGTAATGAGTGCTTCCAGACGGGCCATACGTACTGACCACTTTTCGTCCAAGTCTTTTAACTCTTGGCGGAACATAGGTGGAGGTAAAGAGAGATCTTGCTCAGCAACATGGGGTGGAGAAGTTGAAGCAACTTCTTGACCTTCCACCTGCGACACGATAGTGACAGTGGACGGATCCACAAGGGCTTCTTTGGTTTTAGATTTCTCCTTCCGCAGTTTGTACGTAGGGGTTGAAAGCTGGAGCAATTGTTCAGGGGTTAAAGTGTCACAAAACTCACACTGCAACTTTAAAACACACGGGTCTTGGCCCAACCCTTTATCTCTGCATCTGGCACAACGAGAATGAGGGTCAAAATTAGCCATGATATGCCCGCAGGCTCCTTTCCTTTGTCCTGGAGATGCCATGGTAGTTTATCCAACTAACTGACAAATCTTAACACAAAACACACTGTATAACTTAAGAAATACTCAAAATAAAAAGAGTTTCCAAAAATTCAAACTTTGAATATCGCGCCAAACGAAAAAGATGCTATGACGTCACGTCCCTCTGGCGAGTGAAGCAGGAACTAGGCCACCTGGCGAGTGGAGTGTAGTGTACCGGTCCTGCTGGGGGTGAAACCCAGGACGTCTTTTCTTTCGTTTGGCGGGACCGGCTGGCGCCGGGCTATAGCTATCGTCTGGTAGGTAAGATGTATTAACGCAATGAAATGCAAATTTAATAAGTAAATTAAATTTTTGCTGAATAAGTACTGCTTGATAGGCGGGTAAGTTACTAGGGATTATAAATGAACTCATAAGTGATGACAAAATTCTAACCTACGGTCTAGGCTGACTTAGTCAGGAGCCCCATAGGCAGTTATCAGAACCCGGTTGCGGGGATATACCGACGTTGCCCCCCCTATTTTAACAGACCTGCTCTGAGGTTGGGGAAGAGAGGGATGAGTTCACTCCCAGAAGGTAGATAAATCTCCTGAAGGAAGTACGCCACTCTCCTTTGAAGACTACTGGGTCCAAGTAAAAAGGCCCAAGGGGAAAAGCTCTGATTCAGCCCAAGCCACATCCTTCAGATAGAACTGTGTGAAGGTGTTATACGACTTCCATTGGCAGGCTGACAATATCAGCTGTAAAGAGACTCCCGACTGGAGGGCCTCAGAAGCCGTGAAGGCCCTGACATCATGGGCTTTAACCTGATGTAATGTGAGGGCCTCCTGATCAGAGTTCATAACATAGGATCACGGTCTTCTTGATCCATGAGGAGATAGTGGCAGGTGAGATATCCTTGTCAAAGCCTTTCTTAAAGGAGACAAAGACTAACTCCCTGTTCTGCCTGGTGTCTGAGGTCCTGTCCAAATAGTAGCATAGTGCTCTGACTGGACAGAGGGACCTATCAGACTTGAGAGGCTTGTCCAGAGTGGGGGCCAGGGCTGGTATAACCACTGGGGCCACATTTTCTGGACCCTCTTTTCCAGCTGGTTCATGGAAAGAAGGCTGGGTGATGGGTACAGGCACACCTTTGACCAGTCGGACTGGTGTCTGATGTTCTTGCTTTGCCAAGCATGCATCTCACTACTGCATTTGCCCGAACCTATGGCCAAGAGGAAAACAGTCTTGAAGGTCAAATGCTTCAGAGACGCCTGTTTAAGTGGTTCAAATGGAGCCCTCGTCACCTGGTGCAGAACCAGGGAGAGGTTCCAGGAGGGGATTCCCCTCCGTCCTTTGGGTCTGTCGCTATGGAAACTGTCCAGGAGATGAGTGAGAGTTTATCCTTGCTGACATTAATGGGTGAATTACTCAGATTATCAGCAATGGCTGATCTGTATCCATCAATGGTACTGGACTGTAACTTCCTGCCTTGAAGAAAGTACATGAGGAAGTCGGCTACTGACTTTATTGGGGGTGACACTGGTGACACAAACTGAGCTAGTTTGTTGTTGAACCTTGTCGCAAAAAGTTCTGTCTGGGACTGGTGTCACCTTTGCATCTCACCTGCAGACCTCTGGAAGGAGAGACCACTCTGAATTGTCTGGCCTAGCCTGGATAGCTTGTCTGCTACCACATTCAGCCAGCCTGAATGTGCCGGACTTTGAGAGTCACCTGTTAGCTGGTACACCAAGTCAGGACTGTCCATAGAAGGGCACACAGAAGGCCCGACATCATCGCCTCCCCCTTTGTTTTATAGGCAACCACTATGGTGTTGTCTGTGGCTATCAAAACGATGGTATTCTCGCAGAGGGTTTGGACCTCTCTTAGGGCCACAAAGACTGCCTTTAGTTCCAGATAATTTATGTGTAGTTTGTTTTCTGGAAGGGACCGAGTTCCCCTTCCAGTGTGATCGCTTAAGAGAGTGCCCCAGCCCTCTCATGATGCGTTTGTAAACAGTAGCAGAGCCTATTTTAGTGGGTGTACAGGTTGACCTTGGAGCACATTGCTTCCTCCAGCCACCATGTAGATGAGATACCACTGTGTGGGCGTCATGTGAAGTAGCCCTAGGAGGGCTTGCTTTTCTGTGGCTGTCAACAGCCCCCTGAGGGACATCAGTCGAAGGACTGGACAAGACAGTATGGTTAATAATTCTCTGATTTTTGTAGTCAGTATCTCCCCACCGATCTAGGGTGGGTCTGACCTTGCCCTCTTTCAGGTCGAACTGGAAACCTATGAAGTCAAAAACTTGCTTGGGGTCCAGTTCTGATTTCCCCATGTTTACTAACCAAGCTAGATCCTGACAAAGAGCTGCCAGTGTTTGTGTATGTTGGAGACAAGTTGATGGGACCTGGCCCGGGCCAACAGATGACTAGGAACTGTTGGGTCCTTCTGCAGAGCCATGAGTTTGACCTCTTTGGTTACTACAGTGAACTCCAAGGGAGCTGTGGACAGGCCAAATGGTAGTGCTTTGAACTGATATGTTTTGCCCTGAACTTGAAATCTGACATTTCCTTGATTGGTTTTGCATGGGTATATGGAACTAGGCGTCCTTGAAATCTATGGACATCATCCACTCCCCTGCCTGTAGGGAGGTCCGGATCATTTCTGGAGTCTCCATTTAAAGTGTTGTTCACCAGCTGATGCAATGCCTTTAAAAGGCAGAGGTTCCTGTGGGGATCTACATAGTAGCTGGTGACTGTTGGTGACGTTGACAAACTTGGTCTGGTTTGAGAGGGCAGTGTATATGTTGTACAACCTTTGGTCCGGACCCAAGGGCTGCCCAAATTTCCCAAAACTGGTTCAGACTTGCCCCAACAGGCAGATTTTGTGCAACATGTTGGGCATTGGTACCAGTGTGATGGAATACAATTGATTTATACAGGAAGCATTGTTCACATATTCATGACTGACGCGACTTGGTTTACAATGGCTGGGTTTACACCTTTCTTGTGGCTGCCCTGTTGCAATATGTGCATGATTTATAATCACTGAGTTTACATTTTGAACCGTCTGACATACGTTTACAGTCTGATGACACTGATACAACTTTACAGTCTTCCTGTTCCTGTTGTGACCCGGTCCACATATCTACAAAATTTAGAGTTTCGGTACCACAGGCCAGCAGCCACTGAACACTTGCACAGTAATGGTCATTTATACGACTGTTGACCCCTGGCAGGACGTGGTGCAAACTTGTTTGGTTGTCGACCACTTTTCTGCTAAAAACCAGGCAGTTTAGTTGTCCAGGAAGGTTATACTACCCGTGCCTGGCTGAAAACATCACTGGAGCCAGCAGAACTGGTGACAATTTTTTTGTGTGTGTGATAGGCCGATACAGTCTCTGTAACCAGCCAGCTTTCCCTCTGTTACCGGTCATCTCTCTGTAACCGGCAAGGACTGACAGGCTGGTGTTACCAAAGAATTGAGGCAGCTACTGACCTGTATCATAGGCCAGCTGAACCCTTAGGCAGATCTGCTGGTCCGGAAATCTGGGATTTCTCTGTAAGCAACTAAACGAGAGGGAGTCTGGCTTCTGTATCTGTATATTTGGCTGAAAGTCGGTCCTGAAGATTAATCCTCTGTAACCAGAGATCTAGTGGCAGCCAATGGACCTGGTACCAGGTCTGTAGGCTCTGTAACCAGCTGGTTGAAGCAATTTTCTCTGTAGAAAACATCCTGTCCGCCTACCCCAGAAACAACAAAGTTGAATGGACTAGGTCGGTAGACTCTGTAACCGGCTGGGTGGGGTAAGCTGTATAAGGCTGAGTTGCCGGTATCCGGTCGGTAGGCTTTGTAACCAGTTGTTGGAAGCAATTTTTCCACTATATTGTGTCAAGTATAGCTTACTGCAGGTTCCTCCATTAATTAAGGCATTTCTTTGAAGTGCACGTCTTATTTTGTAGATTTGACAGTTGCTGGGAAAGCCCTTGTGAGCTATTTTCAGAAAAGGCCCCATAGAAATTGCCGGTCGGTGTGTCACGTGACCAAAGAAGATGTCAGTGGACGCGTTCTTTCGTGATACTTTCAGGCAACTGTACAGTATTTTGTCTGTCTACAAGAACCCCACTACCGACAACAAGGCCGGGTCCATGAGGCAGGGACTAGAATATTGCCGGTCGGTGAATCACATGACCAGCTTGCTGGAGAAGATGGCCATTTAGAAGCAAATGCTGGTGGTGTGGTGGTCGGCTGGACTGGAGCTGGCTGGTAGACTGATGCTTTACAACAGAGGAGTTGGTACCAGTGCACTCTGACAAATTCTGAAGAACGCACCTCTTGTGTCATGTGATCAGCTGACTGGAGATGTCAGTGGTAGAGTTCTTTCATGATACTTAACCAGGAAACTTTTACAGCGGCCTGGCCATCCACAACCCACACTACCGACAACAAAGCCAGGACTGGTATCACAGTAGACGCGAGTTCCGTCTCTTGCTTCCTGTTGAAAACACCCAATGCTCGAGCTGGCTGGTAAACTGAGACCAGTGCGCTCTGAAGAAATCTGAAGAACGCATCTTCAGTTGGGAATTCCTTCTATTTACAGTGTTAAATACTAGATGGACTGAGGTTCTTCATGATTGTCCAATGGGGAACTCCTATTTGTAGTTGCAAATACTAGAAAAGACTGACGTTTCTTTCATGATTTGTAGCTGGAAGGTCACAGAAGGTACATTAAAAAACATGGATAAAATTACCTTTTAAGTAGTATATCCAGTATTTTTATATCTGACCCTAACAACATAACCGTTGAAAGAACTAGGGAGGAAACTAGCAACATGGCCGCCTGCATATTTCGTAGCTTACTGCCCTATCATCAACACTAAATTGAGTCAGCTAGGGAGTGTTTCCAGCACATTTCTTAAAGTATATCCATGCTTGATATGTAGATAACACTTCTACACTAAACTATTCGCAAATGAGGTTGAAAATCTGATAATCCACACTTTTCCTTAATTTTCTGGAGAAAACACGTCTGCACAGTACACACGCCAAACGAAAAAGATGCTATGACATCAGGTTGTCTAGACAGGAAGGAAGTACGAGGCGCCATCTGGGGAGAGCACAGTACTGGGACCGGCCAGCTTGTGGGGGCATTATGCACTCATATAAGATGAGTCTATCATTTGGCGGGCCGGTCTGTGCCGACCGGATTAGCAATTGTCCATTGGATAGGATGTATTAACGCAATAAAAACCAATTATTGAACCTCACTACAACTGTGAAACTAGGGTGAAGTGGTTGGCATCTGCCAACCACAGAGTCGAATCTTAGGCCAGCAGTGGGTGTTGAAATCTATAAACTTGGTATTATCGCCCGCAAGACAGAGTGAGGTGCGGTGACAATAAAATATTGCTGGATTATATATTTGTACAAACACCATTGTAGCCTCACGTTTTCATCACTCTGTGGGTGTACAACTACCAGCATTTGATATTTTATTTGTTTTAAATATTGCGAGAAGACAGAGTGAGGTGCGGTGACAGTAAAATATTGCTGGATTATATATTTGTAAAATGTTGTTAGAAACCCCATCGTAGCCTCACGTTTTCATCACTCTGTGGGTGCACAACTACCAGCATTTGATATTTTATTTGTTTTAAATATTGCGAGAAGACAGAGTGAGGTGCGGCGACAGTAAAATATTGCTGGATTATATATTTGTAAAATGTCAGAAACCCCATCGTAGCCTCACGTTTTCATCACTCTGTGGGTGTACAACTACCAGCATTTGATATTTTATTGGTTTTACATATTGTGAGAAGACAGAGTGAGGTGCGGCGACAGTAAAATATTGCTGGATTATATATTTGTAAAATGTCAGAAACCCCATCGTAGCCTCACGTTTTCATCACTCTGTGGGTGTACAACTACCAGCCTTTGATATTTTGTTTTAAATATTGCGAGAAGACAGAGTGAGGTGCGGTGACAGTAAAATATTGCTGGATTATATATTTGTAAAATGTTGTTAGAAACCCCATCGTAGCCTCACGTTTTCATCACTCTGTGGGTGTACAACTACCAGCATTTGATATTTTATTTGTTTTAAATATTGCGAGAAGACAGAGTGAGGTGCGGTGACAGTAAAATATTGCTGGATTATATATTTGTAAAATGTTAGAAACCCCATTATAGCCTCACGTTTAGAAACCCCATCGTGAATAACTTCTAGGACATACAAAAGCGCCTTCTAGTGGTTGAATGTAGAACTACGGAGTTTGAATATTTTCATTGTCTCTGCCAGAGGTGTCCTCGATTTTGATTGGCTAAACAAAAAATGTATAGTACTACCGTGACGTCAGTTCATTCATAAATTTCTTTGCGGTTTATTTGTTTGACAAATAATTGAGTACAGGTAGATGGGCAGACAGCAATTTTACATTAACAGTGACTGCGTGATAAACCCTGCAGACGAATAAATTAATTGGGGTTTAAGGTCTAGAAACCAGCAGACGAAACCGTTAAAAAAGACTCGTTCGAGTAGGCCATAACAATGGGTAAAACAATAGTTTCTAGGACATCCGGGACCTTACAGAAAGCCAGACGTAGTGCTAGACAAGCTTTTAACTTTATAAAATATAACTGAATAAAAGTACTAAAAATCTTCAAAATGGCAGAGTGTATACTATACACCTTAATCTACCGATATGTGAACAAATATTATGCAGAATTTGATATTTAAGGGCTTAATCGGCCAATTTAAAATCGCGGCCACAACCCAGTACATAACTCGAATCAAAGATTCGACTAACAAAGTACACCAATTATGTTTGAAGTTTTATTTGTTATTCAATAAAGCTATATATTTACCACTATTTTGTAAGTCTTGTATAAGGCAGCAAGGGTGCTGGAAAATGTGCTTTGTTTCCTTGCAGGAACTGACTTGGACTTGGTTACTCACAGAATAAAATGCTCCATATTTTGACACATTTATAAAGCCACATACAGGAAATTTTAACCATTTTTCTATCTATTGCAAGATTTCAAGTGTCTTTGAAATATATTAAAATACAGTCTTAACTTTGCAAAGTATAAAAAAAATTAACTGTTAGCAGCTCAACTTGGAAAACTACATTTAAAATAAATAAATCAAATGTTGTAGTTGATTTTATGTCTTATGTTAGACCCAGTTCCCTTTCTTTGATTCTACTAGAGTAACCAAAGATTCGTTGCAGCCCTAGTCTTATATACAGTGACAGAAGTGACCTGCAATAGAATTATCAATCATTCTATTGGAGATTGAATACCATTATATAATGCCATTTCTGTTTTCTGGAATATTTTGTTGTCTCAAATGTCCTCAATAAACTGTTGCAATTTTAAAAATGGTAACTTGCACAAATTGAACCACAGAGCATTTATCACAGAACATTTTTGTATATACTATAAAGATGCTGCATGGGCAGAACATTGAGCCTTTGTGGTGTTCACGCAAAAATACAAGTCAGGCACATGAACAGGTTGAACCAAAGGCAAATCAAAAAGTCCAAGTTATCATGATGCACCAGTTACACTACAGGTGGTTATAGATGGCCAAAAAAAGGGCAAACGGCTGCACCTTGTGTTAAACCCAGGTACATACCACCAGTTACAGTTTGGCTGAAGAACATCATCAGAATGTGGGAGAACAATGAGCACAGTAAAGACACTGTAGAGATTTGGCAGATTTAACTTTGATATGGCAAAGATTTAACTTTCTAGGGTGGAGAATAAGAAAAAGACAGAATAACAGAGTGGAGAGAAAATGCAGGGAAAGTTTCAAAATTAACCGAACCCCTGCAGTTTCTCTACAAAACTTGAAACTGTCCATGGTTGGTATAAATTTTGAATGTTTAAAACTTCTCTGTGTATGAGGTCATGGAAAGCAGGGAGTGCTACAGAAGATAAACTTTAACGACTGATATCTACAAGTAATAAGACGAATCAGGCATTAAACAATATGTCAATAAACATAGCAAATACTGCCTGTAGTCTGACTGGGGCATTAACTGTGTTATACGATAGGAAAACTTCCCAAATGACATATACAGAAAAAATATATCACGAATGAAGATAACAATATTATACGAGTGCGCAGCACGAGTATTATCTTGTTAATCTTCATAAGTGATATATTTTTTCAGTATATGTCTGATGAGGGTTGTTTTACTTTTATTATCCACCATTTTGTATGATTTATGGGCTAAATAACATGAATCTTTAATGGGAGAATGTAAAAAACTATCAAAGACCAGTAGCAACAGTGAATATATAAACTTCAATCTTTAATTTGCAATATCTCAATTATTTCTGCATGGATTTTCATGTAATTCACACGAGCAGAAGCGCTGTAAGAACACCTTTCTAATGATGTATTATACATATTTGTAAGTCACATACTTTCCGAGATATTATTGAAAACCTGGAAGTTATTCCCACTCATTATCCATAGTACCGGGGCGCCGGTGTATACAAAAAAAATACATCCCGGTCTGTATTTCCCCGTATTTAGGGCAAGTATGTCGCGTGGTGGATAATAAATTGGGGTATATTACAATCTGGAAGCACTTCAAACTAATTCCCTTGGAGGAGGTCTTGTTGGTATTTTTCCCAGCACAAATTTTGGAGCTTCAAATGCAGTCTTTTCCTCTGGTGTTAAGTCACTAAGTTGTGTGTATAGTCCAGTCTTTTGTACCCCACCCGTTTGGGTGATACTTTTTGGTTGATTCTGAGATGATGCACTTGTTGTCACAGGCTGGCTTGTAAATGCAGAGGGCTGTAATGTACTGCCAACAGAAGCTGCAAAAAATAGGGTAAATCAACTAAAATAATATAGACAGCTGGCAGATAAATAGAATAAAAATAGGAATGAAAATAGATTTTGATCATTTTAGATAGTGGTCATCAAAGTTACAATAGTTCTTTTTTTGTCTACTCGTTGTGGAAGATCTAGTACAAGATACAACTGTCCAGATAAAAGGTTTTTTGAGTTCCTTAATTCTATCCATCTCTACATAAATAAATAAAAAACCACTTTGGCTAAAGCTTTGCTTTTGATGCTCCCACAGTTTGGAATGATTTGCCTGAAGAGGTCCGTTCTGCCCCAATTTTGCCTGTTTCAGAAAATAGCATCAGAGATGTCCACACCCCAGAGCCTGGGGAAATAGTTTTCAACACCATGAGATATAAAAGTAGTGAAACAGTACAAAAATCAGCATACTTTCAGAACAGTGTCACTGATATAATGGTCCAAATAATTTAAGTAGAGAAATTAATATCTGACAAAATGTATGAAACGATAAAGTATTAAAACAAGACAATTCAATAGCAAGATGATAACATTAATCCAGTAAACTAAAAATTATTACGCTGTAAGATTTATTAACTGGAGAATAGCTGTCCATGGAATTGGCACAATTATGTAAAAGTACATATAATAATCTGTTGCAGCAATCTATATATCTTTGTCATAAGAGAAACATGTCTCAAGTATGGCAAGTGAACACACTTTGACAGAGCCAAAGTTAAAGGACACACCATGATGCACACCTACACCCCTCAACCAATATCCGTACGAAGTGTCAACCTTCTACTGTTACGGTTGCCGAGAGATAGCCTGGAAAAGATATTATATGTCAAGGTCACTACGGCAAGGTTAAAGGTCAAATCATGGTCACACCATTATGTTACACATTTACAACCCTCAACCAATGTCCCTACCAAGTAACAACTTCTTACACCTTTCGGTTTCCGAGATATATCCCCAGAAAAGATTTTATAGGTCAAGGGCTGTGGGGTAAAAAAGGATAAAATTGTAGTTCTTCAAAATGGCTTTCCCAACTTTACATATCCTCTATCTGATGTTGCCTTAGTATTGGACTTGGCAACGGAATGATGATTGTTTTGAACTGGATTCTGGTGTTGCACCTTAGAGTCTGCCTAGCAGATATTAAGTACCATAAAAGTACAGAATAGAATAGTTATCTGGTGTCTGGTGGTGGTGGTTTTTTCCCAGACAGGAGAATAGTAAGGTTCTAATGCTCCTCAGTATGTCGATGTCATTTAATCCAGAAGTTAAATCAGACGTCTCCAACTGATGCAGCCCATGAAGTTCCTTGAATTGTTTCACATTGATAGTGTGTGGGTTAATTTTTCCCATCCAATTTTAGCGCCATTAAAAGTGATGCAAGAATCCAAACTTTCCAGATATACATACCTTGCCCGAAGCCTGAGCTTCCACTTTGTACTGTCTGTGGGGTTGCAGTTTTACCAAACAAGCCGGTAGCTCCGCCTGTTGACTGTGTGTTGTAACCAAAACCACCCAATGATGTGGCTCCTGTTGACCCAAAACAACTTGATAATATCATTTTGATACAATACGATGTATATGGGTGTAACCCTGCTTTCCAAACACTGCATAATGTCACACACACCAGCGTAGTTCGATGACTTAATGAAACGAGTAATATTAGCTGATGACTTGATGTGTATGTCTTTAGAAATATTAACTTAAACATGGCTAAACTGCTGACACTATAGTCTATAAAGTAGATTATAATCTGGCATCAAAAGTTTGTATGTAATGCTTAAGTTGGAACAGGACATCAGGTTGATGACAGTTACAAAGACAGAATATGTTGCAGCCTTACATCTGGGTTCTAAAGTCATATTTACTCCTGTGCTTCCTCACTTAAGTATCACTGTGCAGCTTTTAAACCAAATAAACATCAAAAGTGTATCTTCAATTCAAATTAATCTTGAAATTTGGGGAGGAGTCGAACATTAGAACCACAAACTTGCAAATTTAATAAGTAAATTAAATTTTTATAAGTTAATACCCTATCCAATGGACAATTGCTAATCTGGTCGGCGCAGACCGGCCCGCCAAACGTCAGAAAAAGACTTCCTATGTCTTTACCAGCCGGGCTGGCCTAGTACTGTGCACTTGCCAGGTGGCGCATCATACTTCCTTCCTGTCTAGACAGCGTGACGTCATAGCATCTTTTTCGTTGTCTAAAACTTTTAGGCCCTTGGGAAACTGATAGCGGGGCCGGTTGGAAGGGCCTTGTGTATCCATTGGATAGGGTATTAACTTATAAAAATTTAATTTACTTATTAAATTTGCAATTTTATTGTGTTAATACATCCTATCCAATGGATAATTGCTGAATAACTACCACTTGGTCGGCGGGTAAGTTGCTAGGGACTTAAGTGAACTCATAAACAGAACTAACAAATTTCTCCAGGTCTGGGTTGACTTTGAGGTCAGTAGACCCTTCTAAGGCCATGATCGGTTACAAGCAACCTGTTACCCTGGGTCATACCGACATTGCCCCCCTCTTTTTTTAACAGACCTGCTCTGGGATAGGGGCAGAAAGGGATGAGTTCAGTCCCATATAGAAATAAACCTCCCCAAGGAAGCACGTCAAGAGTTTTGTTTTTTTTTTGGATGATTTTTTTTTACATTTATATATATAAATGTACAACTATTTACACATGTACAAATCTCCTCTATACCGTGGGCTACTGGTGGATCTGCTGAGCAGCCACTACAGGACCAAGGTGGTAGAGCTCTGAATCAGCCCAGGCGACATCCTTCAGGTAAAATTGTGTGAAGGTGTTATAAGACTTTCAATGGCAGGCTGATAAGATTTGCTCTAAGGAGACTCCCGACTGGAAGGCCTTAGACGCAGCAAAGGCCCTGACATCATGAGCTTTAACCTGATGTAAAGTGTGGGCCTCCTGGTCAGAGAGCTCATAACATAGGAAAGAAAGCTGGGTGATGTGTACAGGGACACCTTTGTCCAGTCTGATTGGTGTCTAATATTTCTGTTTTGCCAAGCATGTATCTCACTTCTATGCTTGCCCAACCTAAGGTCCAAGAGGAAAACTGTCTTGAAGGTCAAATGCTTCAAAGAGGCCTCTTTAATTAGTTCAAATGGAGCCTTTGTCAGCTGGTGCAAAACCAGGGAGAGGTTCCAGGAGGGGATTCCCCTCCGTCCTTTGGGTCTGTCTCTGTGGAAACTATCCAGGAGACGAGTGAGATTTTCATCTCCGCTGATATTAATGGGTGAGTTTCCCAGTTTATCAGCAATGGCGCTGGGCTGCAACTTCCTGTCCTGAAACAGGTACATAAGAAAGTCAGCAACTGACTTTACAGGGGGTGCCCTGATGTCCACCGGATTGCTGAGGCACCACTTTGTAAAAATGGTCCACTTTGCCTCTGACTGATCTGGTTGATCCTCTTTCAGGAGCCTCAATTCTTGCTGCCACTGCCTCAGAGAAGCCCTGCTCCTTGATTGCTGAGGCTCTAAGAGCCATGCATGGAGATTGAGGTTTGTCAGATTTCTGTGAGGGATCTGATTGAAGGGCTGTGTTAACAGGTTGGGTAGATGTGGCAGACTCAGTCGGATTTGGCTGGACATGGCCACTAGATCCCAGAACCAAGGCATGTTTGGCCACCCCGGAGCAATCAGAAAGATTCTCTTGCATGGGGAATCCTGCAACTTCTCCACCACTTTCCCAAGATGGCTGCTGGTGGGAAGGCATATGCGTCCAGATCCTCCCATGGCAGACTGAGTGCATCCACTGCTGAGGCTAGAGGATGACACAAACAGAGGTAACTTGTTGTTGAAACTCATGGCAAATAGGTCTATTTGAGGTCGGTGCCATCTGCTGCAAATTGTTTGGAAGACCACCCTGTCTGAATGGTCTGCCATAGCCTGGATTGCTTGTCTGCTACCGTGATCTTGGAACTCTATAAAAGCCAGAAAGACTGCTTTTAGTTCCAAATAGTTTATATGCAGCTTGCTTTCCGGAAGGGATCAGGTTAATCTTGCAGTGTGCTCGTCTACCTGAGCGCCCCACACTTCTTTTGATGTGTCTGTAAATATTTGCAGGTCTCATATGCAGGCGAACTTGTTTTTCTGTGGCTGTTAGCAGACCTATCAAGGACATGAATTGCCGGACCGGATAAGCCAGTAGGGATAGCAGTGTCAGTATTTTCTCTTGAAGGTTCTGCCTGGTTCGGACCCGACCGGACCTGAGGTCGAACTGGTAGCTTACAAAGTCGAAGACCTGTTGGGGCTCCAATTCTGATTTTTCTAAATTCACCAGCCAACCCAACTGTCGACACATTTTTACTAGATCCTGTGTATGCTGGAGACAAATTTGGTGGGATCTGGCTCTCACCAACCAGTCGTCTAGGTACTGGTGAATTCTTATACCCTTGTGTATGGCCATCAGTTTTACCTCCTTTGCTATCACAGTGAACTCCGTGGGAGCTGTGGACAATCTAAACCGCAGTGCCTGGAATTGTATGTTTTGTCTTGGACATGAAATTTTATATTTCCTGGACTGTTCCTGTATTGGCATGTGGAAATAGGTGTCCTTGAAATTGATTGAGGTAACCCACTCCCCTTGCTGATGGTTTCCAGTGTCTCCATTTTGAATTTTTGTGCCCTGAGGAATTGATTTAAATTGCTCAGATCTAGTATAGGTCACCACTTGTTGTTGAGTTTGGGCACCAAAAATAGCCGGTTGAAAAACCCCAGAGATCTCTGATTCTGTACCAGCTCTACTGCGTTTTTGTCCATAAGCTGATGTAATGCTTCCAACAGGTAGAGGTTCCTGTGAGGATTGACATAGCAGGTTATGATGATGGGAGATCTTGGCAAGTTTGGCTGGGTCCGAAAGGGGAGGGTGTAGCCCTCTTGAGGATTTGAACTACTTTCGGACCGGCACCCAGATCCAGCCAATTTTGCCAATAGTTCTGAAGTCTGGCCCCTACAGGCAGATTTGAGGCAACATGTTAGACATTTGTTAAAGGTTTTACAAAAGACAATTGATCGACACAGAAAACATCTTTCACATATTTTAATTTGCAATTCTGATAACAACCTGACAGGCCAGGACTTACATCTTTCTTTGGTGAAAGCCCGGGTGCAGTAAGTACAGGATTTACAACAACAGAGTTTACAACTGTCTTTGGTGAAAAAATGTTCATTGTTATTGTCACTGTCTGGTGTTGGTTGTTTGCTCCCGGCCACCAGTCCTGCCTGTAAATCATTTACACAGTAATTGTCATTTATAGGACTGCTGGCCCTTGGCTGGTCGGGATGAATATTGATGTTTTCTTTGCCCCTTCTACTCTGACCATGTGAGGAAATGTTCTTCCAGGCCGTTCTGTCCTGTTTAATGTTATAAGACTTCTTTCCAGACCCTTCATAGAGGTAGTACCGACCCTTCTTATACATAGATCTAGAGTGTCCCTTGTCATAGTTAGCAATGTCTTCCTCAGTTTGTTTAATAACACTGTCTGCAAACAGGGTGGTCAAATGCAAGGGTGCAGTTCTAAGAGCGGCCAGTCTGTCAGGTTTTATCCCAGCTTTCAAATACAACAAGTAAGAATCTCTTCTGATTAAAGTCAGATTTGAAAATTTTAATTACTTAAATATAGCTTTTATAAGCTACAAGCTTACCATGTGGGACTGATTGCTGTTCTCAGATGGCCGCAAGGATCATGGCCAACGTCTAAGAAAAATAAACATTTATAGTTGGCCGTAGCCTCAGGTTGTCATCTCGCGGTACACTCTGATATTTGTCTCCTTTTTCTCGTTGCAATGTTAAACCATACCCCCTCAGCTGTAATACAGCGGGGAGGGATGGTGGGACTCTTCTCAGTCCCACATGGTAAGCTTGTAGCTTATAAAAGCTACATTTAAGTAATTAAAATTTTCAATTTTATTGCGCTACAATAGCTTACCATGTGGGACTGATTGCTGAATCCAACCACTTGGTGGAGGGATTACAGCTGAGACTGGAAGATATGTCAATTTTTCTTAGATTTTGAACTAATAGATATAATGAATGTTAGAAATACCAGTCTGAGTCCCGTTTACAGTGCCCCAATCCCGAAGATCGGGCCTGTAAAGGGCCAAAAACCTGAATATAATGGATGACAGTGCTAAAACTGTCAAGATGTTTTGATTGTAGGAGAGAAGTGCAGACATGTTCACTTAAGGAGTGTAAGGGTCCTTAGGGACCATCCACAAGTGAAAAAGCAGCCTACTGGTTGGAATTCTCATAAATTTTTGCCACCGAACATGAGATTAATGACAACCTTGATAAGTCCTTAATACATCTTATACTTGATAAACTAAAAATACAAAATGACCTTACCCGTAACATCTTGAAAGGTAAACCTATACCTAGCTCCTGGGATTAGACTCCTGAAGACTTGGCTGTAGCGGATGTGCCCCCCCCCCCCCCCCCTCTTTCTTCCCGAGGAGAACTGGTCAGATACATATTGTTGTCATTGTCTGACCAAGTAAGGTCTTTTAGGTTAAAATTTGTAAATGTGTTGTGAGTTTTCCAGTGACAAGCTTGCATGATTTGGTCCACCGATATCCCACTGTAAAAGGCCTTACAGGCCGCGAAGGCCCTAATGTCATGCGCTTTAATTCTTGGACCAAGTCCAAGGTTTGTTGGTCTGCTTGTTTATAACAAAGTAGAATGGTTTGTTTCAACCAAGAAGAAAGAGTAGTGGGCCTGATGTCTGAGGTGTGTCCTTTCTTGAAGGAGATGAAAGGGAGGGATCAAGACCCTCTCAGGTCTTTGGTCCAAATAGTACCTCATTGCCCACACGGGACACAAGGTCCTGTATTCTTTGAATTGTCTGTCTACAATGGTAGTTAGAGCAGGAATAGTCACCGGAGACACACTTTGTGAACCTTCTCTTGCTAGTTGGTTTTTGGCTATAAAATCAGAAGAAGGGAACAAGGCAACCTTTTCCCATTGGCCTAGATTAGATACTTTGTTTGCAACCCAGGCATGGATTCCGCTGCGGCGCTTGCCGGAGGCCAAAGCTAGCAAGAAAGCAGTTGTGAAAGTAAGATGTTCGAGGTCTGTGTCTTTCATAGGCTCAAAGGGTGCTTTTGTGAGCTCATTGAGAACAACAGAAAGGTTCCATTTTGGAAGATGCCTGGAACTTTTGGGACGATCCCTGTGAAAACTGGAGAGTAACCTGTGAAGGTCTGAACTTTGTGCAATATGGTGGCCCGCTGGGCTCAACGTGTCAACAATGGCCGTCCTGTAACCATCGATGGTCGAGGGGCGCCTGTTTAGATCTTGGTACAGGTACATGAAAAAGTCTGAGACTTGTTTCACAGATGGAGTGAAGTCCACCGAATTTTCTCTGCACCATTTCTCAAATAAGGCCCACTTTGACTTGTAGATGGTTCTTGTTGATGACCTCTGAGGTGCAGCTATTCTCTGTGCCACCTCCACAGAGAAGCCTTGTTCTTGGAGCTGTCCACTCCTAGACACCAGGCATGGAGTTTGAGATGCTGTGGATTGCTGTGGAACACATAATTGTGGGACTGTTTGAG
The DNA here is from genome assembly GCA_964017235.1 of Sabellastarte sp. h YS-2021. Lineage (NCBI taxonomy): Eukaryota > Metazoa > Annelida > Polychaeta > Sabellida > Sabellidae > Sabellastarte > Sabellastarte sp. h YS-2021. The sequence goes on along the minus strand of OZ024935.1, from coordinate 78,526,531 downwards.
AAGAGTCGTTGACACCGGAAGTTGCAGTGGGATCTCTGTTGAGAGCTGCACTAGGTCCCAAAACCAGGGCATCCCTGGCCAGCCTGGGGCTACTACGATGATCAGGCAATAGCATTGCCTGATTTTTTGGATCACCCTGTGAAGGAGAGCCGTCGGTGGGTAAGCATAGGCAGTGAGACCCGTCCAGTTTATGTACCTTTGGGTCTGGGACAGGAGATATATACAGTGGAAGTTTGTGGTTCAGATGAGTGGCAAATAAGTCTACATGAGGTGTGAACCACTTTTGGCAGATCTGTTTGAACACCTGCGGATGCAGTGACCATTCTGTTGACTGCAGTTGGTTTGACCTGGACAGAAGGTCGGCCATCACATTCAGGCACCTTGGAATGTGTCTGGCTTTCAATGTTATGTGATAGTGATGGCACCAGGTCATTATCTTCCACAGAAGAGCACACATCTCTGCTGAGTGAGTTCCTCCTTGTTTGTTTATGTAGGCTACCACTGTTGAGTTGTCCGTTGCAACTAGCACTGTTTGGTTCTGGCACTGATCCTTGAAGCTTCGAAGGGCCAGGGAGACCGCCTTCAATTCTAGGACGTTTATGTGTAGCCTTTTTTCCCGGTCTGACCACTGACCCTTTGTAGAATTTTGATCTAAGTGAGCGCCCCAACCTTCGTTTGAGGCGTCGGTAAAGAGTTGGATACTGTGGTCTTTGGGATGAAGGTCTGCACCTTTTATCACGTTTGAGGGATTTTGCCACCAGTCTAAGTGGGCTACAATGGCTTCTGTCCAAGGAAGGAGGCTGTCCAGTGACTGAGGATATCTCCAGTGCTCCTTGAGATGAAACTGAAAGGGCCTCATGTGAAGGCGTCCCTCCGGGACCATTTTCTCCATTGAGGCAAGCAACCCAATTAGCGACATTAAACATCTTGTAGTCAAAACATGTTTTGACTTGAGTCGTAGGATCAAATCCTGAAGTTTGAGCCATCTCTACTGAGTGGGTTTTACAAGGGCTGAATCTAGGTGGTATTTGTAGCCCACGAACAAAAACACCTGAGTACGATTCAGTTCTGATTTTTCCTGATTTATTATCCACCCCAAGGACTGGGTTAGGTCTACCACCGCCTAAGTGTTCACTTCGGCTTCCTCCTGAGACTGGAACCTGATCAGTCAGTCGTCCAGGTATTGGTGAAGTCTGAGTCCTCTGGAGAGGGCCATTAGCTTCACTTCCTTTACAATCATTGTAAGGACCTGGGGGGCTGTGGCTAGTCCGAATGGGAGGGAGGTGAACTAGAACACCTGTGACTTGTAGCAAAACCTTAGGTATTTCCTTGAGTTTGGATGGATGGGGATGTGCAGGTAAGCGTCCGACAGATTAATCGATGATACCCATTCCCCTGGAATCAGGGAGGTCCTGATGGACTCTGGAGTTTCCATTTTGAACTTTTCTACGTGTAGAAAAGTGTTGAGCCTGCTTAGGTCTATGACTGGCCTCCACCTTTGGTGAGGATTGGGTACTAGGAACAGGCGACTGTAAAACCCGAGAGATTTTACATTTTCCACCCTTTCGATTGCGTTCTTTGACAGAAGAGACTGGATACAAGTGGCCAGTGCTTGGTCTTTTTGACGGGCCTTGTACTCTGACAGAATCAGAGGGAATCTAACCAAATTTGGTTTTGAAAGGAATGGCAGTACGTAGCCATTGGTGATAATGTTTAACACGTTTGAAGTACATTTGTTTGTTTGCCAGTCTCTTCTGAAAGAATGGAGGCGACCTCCTACTGGTGGACTGAGGGAGGCTTTTAAGGAGTCATTGGGGAGAGGGGTTTCCACGCCCCCGCCCCCTGTGGTGGGGTCGAAAACGATCCTTGGAGCCTCTGAAGTTCGGTTTCCCCCTTCCTGAGGAAAACGATTGGTTACTGCTGTGTGAGGAGTTGCCCCCATAGGGGCGTTTCCTGTAGGAGCCTATTTTCTTGTTTTGGGGACCACGAAAGGGCTTATTTTGATAGGGTCCGAAACCCTGAGTCTTTAGAGGTGCCTTTTTTGAGGAGGAAGTCTTCACCTTCCTTCACAAGCTGAGACTGGAACAAGGAGGGGTCCCAAAAGGACGAGTTCCTGAGTTCTTGGCGTCTCATTTCCCCTAATTGTGGTTGTAAGAGGGTCATTTCGACTTCGCGCCTAAGCAAGCCATTGTTACCCATAGAATATAGTTCCCTCTGGAGTATATGGGCTAGGGATTTGCTGAGGCATGTAAGAGCCCTGTGATGGATAAGAACCGTCTTATTCCTAAAATCTATATACTCACAGACTTGCTCATAGCCACGCTTTGCTGCTTTTTCAGGATTGGCACCTTTCTGGATCTGTGTCTTAACCTTCTTAAGGGGATGTCAGTATAAATCCTGGCCCAAATACTAGCCTTCTAACTGGGAGTCTAATAAACATTAGATCCATTAGAAACAAGTCTGTTGCTCTTGCAGAATTTATCAATAGCAATAAGTCTGATATTATTGCGGTCACTGAAACCTGGCTTCGACCAGACGACACAGACAGCTTTATAGCAAGTGTCACTCCTCCGGGCTATAAATGTACTCATGTTCCACGCCAGCAGGGGAGAGGTGGTGGTGTCGGGTTTTTCATCCGTGATGATATTGATTTTAAGGTTCTGCCTCAACCGTGTTTCAATACCTTTGAGTCCATATCTGTTCACCTATCCACAGGCAATGCTCAGGATATTGTTTTCCATACTGTGTATAGGCCCCCCAATGTTTCCAAAGCCAATTTCATTGAAGATTTCAGTTCCGTTGTCGAAGGTGCTGCCTTATCATGTTGTGAAAATGTAATATTAGGTGATTTAAATCTACACCTGGATAAACAGGATGGTTGGTCGCAGAAATTCAATGATTCCCTCTGCCAATATAATTTCACCCAAATTATTGATTCCCCAACACACATTCATGGCCATATATTAGATGTCATATGTGTGAGGGACACCTTTTCAAAGGCACTCTGCGCTAAGGTTATAGCTGGGCTATCTGACCATCTTGCCATCACTTTTTCGGTCAATATACCTATTGAGGTTCCCTGCAAATTTAGACAAGTTAATACCCGGAAAATTCACAAGATAAACATCATGGATTTTAAAGAGGACATCCTGAATTCTGATCTAATCAAGCATCCTCACAGAACAGCCAGTTTGCTCAGTCACCAATATTTCAACACCTTGCGCAGCATTCTAGACAAGCATGCCCCAATAAAGAGGAAAATGGCTCCAGTGCACCCCGACAAAGGCTTTGTGAATTCAGACATCCTCTCAGCAAAGCGTCTGAAGCGCAAGTGTGAGCGAGTATGGCGCAGTAACAACTCTGCAATCAACCGGAGAAGATATCGAGCTGCTGTCAATCGCTACAATTTCCTACTGGAACAATCAAGACGCAGGCACTATTCCACTGTCATTGCTGAAAATAATGGCAACCCCAAGGCTCTGTGGAACACTTTCAAGAAAATCTTGCACAAAACCTCAACTACCATCCTACCCGATCATATTAGTCCTACTGATTTAGCTAACACTTTCGGTCATTTTTTCAGTGACAAAATTGTGAAAATCAGAGTTGCTTTAGAGTCATCAGTGCCTGTTTCCCTCACAATACCGAAGAGTAATAGCAGTGCCCTGACCTCTTTTGAGCCTGTATCTGAGGATGACATCCTCAAAATCCTAAGGTCATCCAACACCAAATCATGCGACCTGGACCCAATACCTACCGCACTAGTCAAAGAGTGTGCGGACATTTTGGTCACTCCAATCACCAATATTATAAACTATTCACTCAAAGAAGGGAGTTTCCCAAACTGTTTTAAAACAGCATATGTCACCCCTCTTCTCAAGAAACCAAACTTAGACAGAAATCTCCTAAAAAACTATAGACCGGTATCCAACCTTAGTTTTTTATCCAAACTGATCGAAAAAGTAGCTGCCAAACAGTTAAATAATTATATCGATAGCGAGGGGCTCTCCAATGTCAACCAATCCGCTTACAGGAGACTCCATTCCACAGAATCAGCGCTGTTGAAAATCCAGAATGACATTGCTGCTTCGTTGGACTCTGGTAAGGCTGTTGCACTCACATTGCTGGACCTCTCAGTGGCATTCGACACTATCGACCATGACATTCTTTTTAATTCCCTAAGAGATTGGTTTGGGGTTGATGGCACTGTGTTGAGGTGGATCAGATCCTATCTCTCAAACCGGAAACAGAAGGTTAAATTAGGAAATAGCTTTTCAGATGTGTTCTCACTTCCGTATGGTGTGCCTCAGGGTTCTGTCCTGGGCCCCCCTCCTTTGTACCCTTTACACAACCCCTCTCAGTAATATCATTTCCAATTTCAATGTCACCCACCATCTATATGCTGATGACACCCAAATATATCTAGCATTGGACAATAGGAATTTTGATTCCAGTTTCGCTGAGCTTACAGAGTGTCTCACATGTATCCAAAACTGGATGGCTGGCGTGAAATTGAAACTCAATCCCGAGAAAACTGAATTTATTATAATAGGTGATAGACAAGCCAGAGAGTCCCTCATAAATAAATTCCCTACTCAACTTCTCGGAAATTCTATTTCCCCTACCGATACAGTCAAGAACCTGGGTGTAATTTTTGACTCTGGAAACACCTTTTCCAACCACATAACTAATATGTGTCGAGCCTGCTACTACCACCTTAAGGACCTAAGACGTATCCGTAAATTCCTCAGTGTGGAAACTGCAGCCTTGCTTGCAAACTCAATGATCAGTAGTCGACTTGACTACTGCAATTCCCTACTCTATGGCATCAGTAAGTACAATGTTGCTAAACTCCAAAAGATACAAAATGCCCTTTGTAGAATTGTTTTTAGACTTGATAGAACTAGCCATGTCACTCCTTTCCTTCAAAAACTACACTGGCTTCCTATCACTTACCGTACCTTGTTTAAGTACAATCTAATTACTTTCAAGGCTATAAATTTCTCTCAACCCATATACCTATCATCCTTGATCAAAACCAGTTGTCTAACACGTGGAAATCGTCTTTCTCTTTCCTCAGCCTCTCACAAAAAGGCCATCGGTAGGAGAGGTTTTGCAGTGGCTTCCCCCATAGAATGGAACAGACTCCCACAATCAGTACGATCACAACAAACAATAACAGGTTTCCGTAGCCAGCTAAAGACCTACTTGTTTAGATTAGCATATCCTCCACCATAGTACATCTCCCTGGCGGGCGCTAACCTTGGATCATGACCTCGAACGTCCCTCGACTTTCCCTTTTTGATTTCAAGCGCATTAGAGGATGTTGCGTCAATTTTGCGCTATATAAATGTTTCTATTCTATTCTTGACAGTTGACTTAGTGCTATGTTGACACTTCTCAAGAGAAGCACTGCAAGAAGATGAAGTTTTGGCAAAGGCAGCAGTGAAGTTGAGCATGGAGATATATTTTGCCTAGCTTGGTGTTCCAATTCTTTAAGAATTGGTAGGGGAACCTTGCCCATAGGAGCCCCAGGGGGTTTAGGAGTAATACAGATTTTGGCAAAATCCGTATTCAACTCCTGATATTTGTCCTGATAACAGGGCTGTCCCACCCTGTACCACTTGGAAGTGGAAGGAGGAGGTTTGATATATTTACCCTCGGGTAAAATAGCGACCTTAAAGTCATGTTGAAATTTATCAAAGGCGTCTTTGATAACTGAGCTAAGTGGAAGTATAGAGGAAGGACCTCTAGGTCTGAGCTCTTGACGGCCTTTCTCATCGTCCAGACCCATGACTGAAGTTGAGGACCTAGGCATAGACTCCCTGGGGTTAGGGAGGGAAAGAATGCGCCTAAAAGTGTCGACCTCTTCAGCGTACTACTCTGCAATCAACCGGAGAAGATATCGAGCTGCTGTCAATCGCTACAATTTCCTACTGGAACAATCAAGACGCAGGCACTATTCCACTGTCATTGCTGAAAATAATGGCAACCCCAAGGCTCTGTGGAACACTTTCAAGAAAATCTTGCACAAAACCTCAACTACCATCCTACCCGATCATATTAGTCCTACTGATTTAGCTAACACTTTCGGTCATTTTTTCAGTGACAAAATTGTGAAAATCAGAGTTGCTTTAGAGTCATCAGTGCCTGTTTCCCTCACAATACCGAAGAGTAATAGCAGTGCCCTGACCTCTTTTGAGCCTGTATCTGAGGATGACATCCTCAAAATCCTAAGGTCATCCAACACCAAATCATGCGACCTGGACCCAATACCTACCGCACTAGTCAAAGAGTGTGCGGACATTTTGGTCACTCCAATCACCAATATTATAAACTATTCACTCAAAGAAGGGAGTTTCCCAAACTGTTTTAAAACAGCATATGTCACCCCTCTTCTCAAGAAACCAAACTTAGACAGAAATCTCCTAAAAAACTATAGACCGGTATCCAACCTTAGTTTTTTATCCAAACTGATCGAAAAAGTAGCTGCCAAACAGTTAAATAATTATATCGATAGCGAGGGGCTCTCCAATGTCAACCAATCCGCTTACAGGAGACTCCATTCCACAGAATCAGCGCTGTTGAAAATCCAGAATGACATTGCTGCTTCGTTGGACTCTGGTAAGGCTGTTGCACTCACATTGCTGGACCTCTCAGTGGCATTCGACACTATCGACCATGACATTCTTTTTAATTCCCTAAGAGATTGGTTTGGGGTTGATGGCACTGTGTTGAGGTGGATCAGATCCTATCTCTCAAACCGGAAACAGAAGGTTAAATTAGGAAATAGCTTTTCAGATGTGTTCTCACTTCCGTATGGTGTGCCTCAGGGTTCTGTCCTGGGCCCCCCTCCTTTGTACCCTTTACACAACCCCTCTCAGTAATATCATTTCCAATTTCAATGTCACCCACCATCTATATGCTGATGACACCCAAATATATCTAGCATTGGACAATAGGAATTTTGATTCCAGTTTCGCTGAGCTTACAGAGTGTCTCACATGTATCCAAAACTGGATGGCTGGCGTGAAATTGAAACTCAATCCCGAGAAAACTGAATTTATTATAATAGGTGATAGACAAGCCAGAGAGTCCCTCATAAATAAATTCCCTACTCAACTTCTCGGAAATTCTATTTCCCCTACCGATACAGTCAAGAACCTGGGTGTAATTTTTGACTCTGGAAACACCTTTTCCAACCACATAACTAATATGTGTCGAGCCTGCTACTACCACCTTAAGGACCTAAGACGTATCCGTAAATTCCTCAGTGTGGAAACTGCAGCCTTGCTTGCAAACTCAATGATCAGTAGTCGACTTGACTACTGCAATTCCCTACTCTATGGCATCAGTAAGTACAATGTTGCTAAACTCCAAAAGATACAAAATGCCCTTTGTAGAATTGTTTTTAGACTTGATAGAACTAGCCATGTCACTCCTTTCCTTCAAAAACTACACTGGCTTCCTATCACTTACCGTACCTTGTTTAAGTACAATCTAATTACTTTCAAGGCTATAAATTTCTCTCAACCCATATACCTATCATCCTTGATCAAAACCAGTTGTCTAACACGTGGAAATCGTCTTTCTCTTTCCTCAGCCTCTCACAAAAAGGCCATCGGTAGGAGAGGTTTTGCAGTGGCTTCCCCCATAGAATGGAACAGACTCCCACAATCAGTACGATCACAACAAACAATAACAGGTTTCCGTAGCCAGCTAAAGACCTACTTGTTTAGATTAGCATATCCTCCACCATAGTACATCTCCCTGGCGGGCGCTAACCTTGGATCATGACCTCGAACGTCCCTCGACTTTCCCTTTTTGATTTCAAGCGCATTAGAGGATGTTGCGTCAATTTTGCGCTATATAAATGTTTCTATTCTATCCTTGACAGTTGACTTAGTGCTATGTTGACACTTCTCAAGAGAAGCACTGCAAGAAGATGAAGTTTTGGCAAAGGCAGCAGTGAAGTTGAGCATGGAGATATATTTTGCCTAGCTTGGTGTTCCAATTCTTTAAGAATTGGTAGGGGAACCTTGCCCATAGGAGCCCCAGGGGGTTTAGGAGTAATACAGATTTTGGCAAAATCCGTATTCAACTCCTGATATTTGTCCTGATAACAGGGCTGTCCCACCCTGTACCACTTGGAAGTGGAAGGAGGAGGTTTGATATATTTACCCTCGGGTAAAATAGCGACCTTAAAGTCATGTTGAAATTTATCAAAGGCGTCTTTGATAACTGAGCTAAGTGGAAGTATAGAGGAAGGACCTCTAGGTCTGAGCTCTTGACGGCCTTTCTCATCGTCCAGACCCATGACTGAAGTTGAGGACCTAGGCATAGACTCCCTGGGGTTAGGGAGGGAAAGAATGCGCCTAAAAGTGTCGACCTCTTCAGCGTACTGTGAGGGAATGTCAGACAGAGTTACTTCCCTATAATAAGGGGGGTCTGGATCATGTTGAGGGAGGTCTTGATCAGAAACAGCCCCTGAGGGCTGAGCCCCAGAGGGCTTAGAAGACATGTGTCTGGCTACAGAGGACTGAGCCTCCTCTGAGGAAGATGACACATATCTGGACCTGGTTTTATGTTTACTCTTCTCAGAGTGTTTTTTAGGTTTAGTAGATGGGATCCGAGATTCATCGGATTCCTCATTGAATTGATCCGAGGCAGACCTGGATTCAACTTCATGCCTACTGCGAGAATGGCAGTGTTTTTTGGGTCTATCCGAGACCTTCTTAGAAGGTTCCTCGGATGCACTAGCATTCTGATCCGATGCATTATGGGGATCAGTTCCGAGATGTGGAGGAAGTGCTGGACCATAGTCCACATCTATATCCTCGGTTTGAATGGTAGTTCTATGTCTCGGAGGGGGTAGTTCTATGTCTCGGAGGGGGTAGGTCCAGATTAACAGCAGTATGAGAAGATGTACCAGGTTTGGAAGCAGAAACCGAGGTCTGATCCACCTGTGTTTGATTTTTAGATGTCAACTCCTCTCGGAGCGACTGAAAAGCTTCCAACATAGATGCCTGGAAAGAACCCATTTGCTGCTGTAAATGGATGTTTAGTGAATTTCCCAGGGATTTTTCTAGATTTGTTTCAATTTTATGCTGCAAGGCAGTACCTGGGGTGGGTGGGACAGTTTTGGCTGGAGTTTTGAGCGATAAAGAACTGAAGGGTAGGGGCTGAGGACGGGGGGGTGAGGTAAATAGATTGTCTGCAGCACTCTCAAGGTCTGCATTTGAACCAGTGAAAGAATCCCCGTCACCCTCACTCAAAAGATCAAGTTCATCATCTTTTGCATTAGAAGCGTCCGCCTTTTGTTTCTTTATATAGCGTTTCCTGTGTTGAATTTTGTTCATTTGGTCATCTGTGAAAGATGCACAGATATCACAGGGCGCTTCAAAGGTGACACAGGGGTCACCACCCTTGCCAGATTCCCTACAAGTAGGGCAATAGTTGTGTAAATCAAAGGAAAAACAAAAATGGCGGCATTTTTGTGCTCTCGGTTTGCCTTTATTCGTTTGATGGATGGACATTTTAAACGCAATAAAAGACGTAGATGTAAAAAGCCTGAACCAAGGAAAACTCAAAACATGCAAAAATAAGAAATATACTTATCCTGTCAAAACAGAAATTTTACAGAATAATCCATGTTATATAATAAAAGAAATAACCAAAAATAGACCTCCAACAATACGTAAAAGCTGAGATATAAATGAAAATGTCTGTATAATTTACAGAAAGCTACCAGTTCAACGTGGCCAACGAGAAAGTAGGGCGATTGGTCAGAAGTTATCACGTGACGACAACTGGAGGCTACGGCCAACTATAAATGGCCATGATGCCTTGTGGCCATCCGAGAACAGCATTGAGTCACACATGGTAAGCTATTGTAGCTTAATAAAATTATATATTTAAGTTCTAAAACCCTAGAAATGGTCAGATAATGAAGCAGATAGGGTTAAATATTTTATTTGCCAGGCATATATATATATATATATATATATATATATATATCCTGTATTAAAAGCCACATAAACGAGTCGCTATTCTTGACGTGAACCCGGAAGGAGATAAATGTCAGAGTGTACCGTGAGACGACAACCCGAGGCTACGGCCAACTATAAATGTCTATTTTTCTTAGACGTTGGCCATGATGCCTTGCGGCCATCCGAGAACAGCAATCAGTCCCACATTTTAAGCTATTGTAGCGCAATAAAATAGCCATATTCACAAAGACAAAGTCCATTAGGTGTTCCATCGACTTGGCGATGGCTTGGCCGTGGCAGTAGAAACCTTAGATTCAGACTTGCCTTTGCTTTCTGTCCTAATCGCCTTCAGCTGGGTCTGCATGTTTTGTTGTACTTTCATAAGACAACGATTAAATCCTGCTGCTTGGTTGCAGATCACTGAAGACTCCCTAGCCGACTTCTCCCATTTGCGTAAACTTTCCCTGTGAGATAGGACGCGACTGGGGAGGGTTGGAGGTGATTCCTGCCTGTCAGGCAATTCTGAGTAAGGACTATTCAGCCTGGATGAATCTGTATTCCAGGGAGACACACAATCAGAAGGGTCCTTTTTCTGGTCTGAGTGTAGGCCGTACCACTTTGCTGGAGATCTGGCCTGTCATACAAACTGATCTTTCTGAAGACTTCCTACTTCCGAGCTGCGAGAAGGGTAGCCCTCTACTAAGGTCAAATTGAGTTTACTAAGCTTCCTGCACAGCCATTCATCTTTGGGGAGTTGTACCGACATTATCCCTGGTGTTTGAAGTTTAGGACCGGCAAAAGGGTTGTCCTCTGACTTGGCAGCACTAGAATCAATGTCTGGGATATGCGTCCACCCCATGAATGACTGAATCCCCCTCATAGTCTCCCTGTAAGTCGGTTCTTCAGAGAGGGATTGGTCGGGGTCAGTAATGGTAGCATCCTGGTCATCAGACAGTTCACCTTCTTCTATGTAAATATCCAGAGGTGGCCGGTCAGATAATACACTGTCAGAATCAGAGTCACTGTCAGACAATTCCCTTCTGATCGGTTCAAAAGCACTGGAAGATGGTTTCTGAGAACTGGATGTAACAGTCTATTCTTATGCTTTTGGGTGGTCTGAGGAATGAAGTCGGTCAGAGCTAGATTCACTGGCAGAGCTATGCTTTGAAGCAGGAGGGTCAGTACCAAGTAATCCAGATGTAGCAGGTCGGTCCGTGTTCTGAGAAGAAGGCTGGTCGGTAGGCTTGATTCATTCCTGACCACATTGGCTAATGGAGTATGAGTTGGTACCACCTTAACTGTACTTAAGGTCAGTTCCTATGGTCAGTCCAAAGTTCTAGCCATAAGAAGTGCTTCTAGCCGGTTAAACCGGTCCGACCATTTCTGGTCCAGTTCATCAATTATATGGTCGGTAGATACAGTAGCCGGTCGGCTAGAGGAAGCAGACTTGGTGGACTTGTCCGACTTGACTGACTTAGATAAAGACTTCTTATCCTCCACTTTCTTCTTCTTCTCAGCAGGTTGTGCACTCAAATCAGGCGACCTAACGGTGCCCTGGACCTGAACGTCCCCCAATACCGACACATGTGCCGGGTCCACAAGGGTGGGACTGAGAGTGTCTGAAGCAGCAGGTTCTTTACTGGGAGTAGAAGTAGACTTAGCTTCCTGTTTTGCTTTCTTTATCTTATAAGATGGGGTTGTAAGGTTGAGCTCTTTGATCAGAAGATAAGCCGTTACAAAACTTACAGTCAGAGTCTGGCTTTTCAACACAAGGATCCTTTCCTTTTCCCTTGTCGCGACAACGCACATAGAAGGTATAGGTGTTAAACCCAGCCATTAAATGGCCACATCCTCCAGGCTTCTGACCTGGTGAAGCCATGGCCGTCTATATACTCCCAAATATCTGTTCACACAAAATTCAGATTCAGAAGTTAAGAAATCTCAAAATATTCTTCAAAAAACTGGCTATCACAAAATTTCGTCTGCACAGTACACGCGCCAAACAAAAAAGATGCTATGATATCACGCTGTCTAGACAGGAAGGAAGTAGGAAGCGCCACCTGGCGAGTGCACAGTATTAGGCCGGACATCTTTTTCTGATGTTTGGCGGACCGGTCTGCGCCGACCGGATTAGCAATTGTCGATTGGAGAGGATGTATTAACGCAATAAAATTGGGTTTTAGAATTATATCTGGGTGCTAAAGTCATGTTACTCCTCAGGTATGGCCCCCTTATTCTAGTACCCCTGCATGCCCATTTCACACCTTATATAAGTCAAAAATAAAGATATAATCCCCAGAAACAATACTTTTCTGTTAAAGCTAGGGAAGGATGAGTAGCATATTTTTGTTTCGCTATTTTGCTAATGCAAAACCATTCTGATTCTGGGGTTCTGAAAAAAAGATACATTTTAATACATTCCCAATCGAATGTGCCAACTAACAGGAGGTGAAATCATAAATATCAAACATGGCAGTTAGGCTGTAAATTCACAAAATTGCAAATTTAATAAGTAAATTAAATTTTTATAAGTTAATACCCTATCCAATGGACAATTGCTTTACTGGTCAGCGCGACCGGTCCCGCCAAATGCCAGAAAAAGATGTCCTGTATATACTACCGGCAGGGCTGGTCACAAAGTCGCTAGGTGGGGCATCGTACTTCCTTCCTGTCTAGACAGCGTGACGTCATAGCATCTTTTTCGTGTCTAGTCCTATTAAGACCCCCTAGTAAGCTGATAGCGGGGCCGGATGGGTGGGCCTTGTCTGTCCATTGGATAGGGTATTAACTTATAAAAATTTAATTTACTTATTAAATTTGCAATTTTATTGCGTTAATACATCCTATACAATGGACAATTGCTGAATAACTACCGCTTGGTCGGCGGGTAAGTTGCTAGGGACCCCAAAGGTCAAGGTAGGCTAAGACTAACCGGTTACCCCGAAGTCTATTAAGGTTGCCCCCCCCCCCTTTTCTCAGACCTGCTCTGAGAATAGGAAGAGAGGGTTGAGTTCAGTCCCATTAATGGTGGAATTACCCAACTTGTCAGCAATGGCTGATCTGTACCCATCAATGGTACTAGGTTGCAACTTCCTGTCCTGAAACAGGTGCAAAAGGAAGTCAACTATGGATTTTAGAGGTGGTGCCCTGAAGTCCACCTGATTACTGAGGCACCACTTTGTAAAAATGGTCCACTTTGCCTCATAGACAGATCTGGTTGATCCTCTTTGAGGAGCCTCAATTCGTGCTGCCACTGCCTCAGAGAAGCCCTGCTCCTTGATTGTTGTGGCTCTAGGAGCCAGGCATGTAGGTTCAAGTTTGACAGATTCCTGTGCAGGGTCTGGTTGAATGGTTGAGATACCAGATTGGGCAGTCACAGTGGAATCTGAATGGACATTGCCACTAGATCCCAGAACCAGGGCATGTTGGGCCACCCTGGTGCAATCAGAATGATTCTGTTGCAAGGGTAGTCCTGTAACTTCTCCACCACTTTGCCCAAGATGGATGCTGGTGGGAAGGCACATGGGTCCAGATCTTCCCAAGACAGACTGAGTGCATCCACTGCCCAAGACTGGGGGTCTGGAACTGGTGACACAAACTGTGGAAGTTAGTTGTTGAATCTGGTGGCAAACAAGTCCACTTGGGGCTGATGCCGCCGGGAGCATATAGCTTGGAACATCTCTGGGTGAAGGGACCACTCCGTTTGAATGGTCTGGCCAAGTCTGGATAGCTTGTCTGCTATCATGTTCAGCCGGCCGGGGATGTGACATGCTTTGCGAGTTACCTGTTTCCTGGTGCCCCAGGACAGGATTCTCCACAGTAGGGCACACAGAGAGCCCGACTTCATCCCCCCTTCCTTGTTGATATAGGCAACCACTGTTGTGTTGTCTGTGGCTACCAGGACTATGTTGTTAGAACAGAGGTCTTGGAACTCTTTTAGGGCCAGAAAGACCGCCTTTAGTTCCAAGTGGTTTATATGCAACTTGCTTTCTGGAAAGGACCAGGTTCCCCTTGCAGTGCGCTCGTTTAAGTGAGTGCCCCACCCTTCTTTTGATGCATCTGTAAATATCTGCAGAGCATGTTTTAGTGGGAGTAATGGTTGACCTGGAAGCACATTGCTTTCCTCCAGCCACCACCTTAGGTGGGGGTGGAGCGATCTGGGAACGGGTATCACCTTTTCTAGTGATTCTGGTACCCTCCAGTTGTTCTTCAAGTGCCACTGTATGGGTCTCATATGAAGTCGACCTAGGTGGACTTGCTTTTCTATGGCTGTTAGGAGCCCTATGAGGGACATGAACTGCCGGACAGGGCACACCGGACCAGACAGAATTGACAATATCTTGTCTGTTAAGGTCTGCCAACGCTCTGGTGTGGGTCTGACCTTGCCCTCCCTGAGATCGAACTGGTAACCTGTTGAAAACCTGTTTTGGATCCAGTTCTGACTTCTCCTTGTTCACCAGCCAACCTAGTTCTCGACAGAGAGCTACCAAGGTCTGTGTATGCTGGAGACAAGTTTGGTGGGATCTGGCTCTCACCAACCAGTCGTCTAGGTACTGGTGGACTCTTATAGCCCTCTGTAAAGCCATCAGTTTGACCTCTTTGGCCACCACTGTGAACTCCATGGGTGCTGTGGACAGACCAAAGGGTAGGACTTTGAACTGGTAGGACTGACCCTGGATGTGAAAACGCATGTACTTCCTGGACTGACTGTGAATTGGTATGTGGAAGTATGCGTCCTTGAAGTCTATGGAGGTGACCCACTCCCCTATCTGTAGGGAGGTTCTTATTGTTTCTGGGGTCTCCATTTTGAACGACTCTGTGTTTAGGAAGGTGTTCAAGGTGCTCAGGTCCAGGATAGGTCTCCACCAGTTGTTGGGTTTGGGTACCAAAAATAGCCGGTTGTAAAAACCCAGTGAGTTTTGGTTTGCTACCAGTTCTACAGCATTTTTGTTCACTAGCTGATACAGTGCCTCCAAAAGGTGGGACTGTCTTTGTGGGTTGACATAGTTGCTTATGACAGTTGGTGACCTGGTTAAATTGGGTCTGAAGCGGAAGGGGAGGTTGTAGCCCTCTGAGTGCTGTTACTACTTTTGGACTCGAACCCAGAGCTTCCCACTTCTCCCAAAACTGATGTAGCCTTGCCCCTACAGGTGGATTTATAGCAACAGTTGGGACATTTGTGACAAGATTTGCAGAACTCCAGTGACCTACACAAGAAACACCTTTCACATATTTTATTTCTGTGTAATTGTGACAATAATTGGGATTTACGCCTTTCTTTTGTGGCAACCCGATGACAGAATGAGCATTTGCAACACAAGAGTTTACAAGTAAATTTACAGTCTCGCTCTTGCTGGGAAGTTTCTTGTCCTTGGCCACCACCGGTGAAGGGTTCAAACCTAACTGACCGGGCACACATAAACAGTCCTTCAGCCCGGTAACACACAGTAATTGTCATTTACGCAGTTTAGAACCCTTGGCCGGTTTCTGTGAAAAGGTGGATGGCTTGCCACGACCTTTCTTTCCCTGTTGGCGTTCTCTGATTTGCTTCCAAGCTGGGATAGAAGGCTTCCAGTCTGGTTGATGAGAAGACTTGTCATTGGAAGCATATGGATGGAAACGACCGGGTTTCCTGTGTGACTGGCCAGCAGAATGCCTCTTCTCGCTTCTGGACACTTCCTCTTCAGCTTTGATGAGTAAATTGTCCGGGAAAAGTGAATGCAGGTGAATGGGAGCAGTACGTAGTGCTGTTAGAGTGTCTTGCTTAACATGTAAATATTCTAGGTAACTGTCCCTGCGAGCCAGTGTGAAGTTCGCCATACTGATAAACACGCCTTCAGATAAGTCCTGCATTCTGCTGGCCATTGCTTGTGAATTAACCAGTTGAAGGTGACCAAATACTCTCAACTCCTCAACTGCTTGCTGTGTTCTTTCAGAAGACTTGCCCTTGCTCTTATCAGCATGCAGGTTCTTAAGCTGACAAGACATGGCATCCTGGACTTTGGTCAAACAACGTGACAGACTGGCAGCCTGGTTACACATAATAGTCTGTTCACGTGAAGCCCTTTCCCAGCGTCTCAACATCTCTTGGCTGAAAGTTCTGGAGGGTGGGGCAACCAGTAAACTTCGTCTGGCCACCCTACTGAATGCGCTGTTCAGCTTTGCCGGTTCTTGAGACCAGACACACACTGTAGAAAAGTCAGAGTCCTTCTTATTGGTGTGCATATCATACCACTTAGATGACCTGGGTGGTTTGATGAACTGGTCCCGGAGTAGGCCAGCAGGTTCTGCGTTTCTTGAAGGGTAGCCTTCAGTAATGGTGAGGTTGAGCTTCTCCATCTTACGACAAAGCCATTCGTCCACAGGCAGCTTAACAGAAACTTTCCCGGTGGGCTGGACTCGGGAACCGGCAAAAGGGTTGTCATCTGAAGATGAAACTCTGAAATCGAACTCAGGAATCGAACTCGTGCCAACCCATGAACGACATCACCCCTCTGATTGTCTCTTAGTAATTAGCATCTTCAGAGAGGTCTTGGTCACCAGTATCTTCCCTGTTGAAGTCTCTGTCTGGGGAGCCAGACCGGTCATTAACATCCACTGGGGAACCGGGCTCACTCTGCAAGTCATAGTCACTGTCAGACTGCAAAGCCGTCTCACCAGCACCAGAAAGCAGAACCTCAGGACCTGCACCGGGAGCCTCAACAGGCTGGGTGGCCGTCCCTGCACCGGGAGCCTCAAAGGGCTGGGTGGCATTCTACTGTTTCACATCAGTACCGGGACCCTCAACAGGGCGGGTAGCACTCTTGTTGACAGCCTCCCTCATCACAGCTGCCTCACCGGTGGTCTCATCAAGGCTGGAACCGGTGCCCCCAACAGTCACACCAGAGGACAAGCCAGTGGTGGAGGTTCGAGGATCAAAACAAGAGGAGAGTGCCCGTGAACGGGCACTGTGTCAGCTGACTGAATGTTTTTGATTTGTGATGGTGATAATGAGAGGAAAGCATAATTATCAGGGAAAGGGCAGTACAGAAATACAGTAAATGGTAACTGAACAGTATGTTCGAAAGATATTCCGAAGCTGACAGAAGAAAAGGACAAAAAAGTTGTGCCCTGCAAATGATATTATGAAATAAAGTAACAAGGTAATTGTTTAAGTGTAAAAAGTAGGTTAAAAATATTTAAAGAAATACTATAAATGCAATATCCTCGTTCGACCATAAAGAAGGGGTCCAAAGGTCAAATCTGACCATAGCAAAAGATTCCCAGCCAAAGAATTTAGGATGGTTTACCATCCCAAACCTCTCGGACCAATAATAAGTGAGTCATAGGCACTTTTTAAGTTTGGCTATCCTTGTTTGACCTTGACGGAGGGGTCCAAGGTGAAATCCGACCACACAAAAAAATTCCCAGCCCATGATTTCCTGTAGCTTGTTTACCATCCCAAACCTGTAGGACCAATAATAAGCGAGTTCTAAGCAATTGTAAGTTTGGCTATCCTCAATTGACCTTGAAGGAGGGGTCCCAGGTCAAATCTGACCACACCAAAAGAATCCCAGCCCATGATTTCCTATATGTTGGTTTACCATCCCAAACCTCCAAGACCAATAATACGCGAGTTATAAGCACTTTAAGTTTGGCTATCTTCGTTTGACCTGGAAGGAGGGGTCTAAGGTGAAATCTGACCACACCAAAAGATTCCCAGCCCATGATTTTCTATAGGTTGGTTTTCCATTCCAAACCTCTAGGACCAATAATAGCGAGTTATAAGCACTTTTAAGTTTGGCTATCCTCATTTGACCTTGAAGGAGGGGTCCAAGGTGAAATCCGACCACACCAAAAAATTCCCAGCTCATGATTTTCTATAGGTTGGTTTTCATTCCAAACCTCTAGGACCAATAATAAGCGAGTTATAAGCACTTTTATGTTTGGCTATCCTCATTTGACCTTGAAGGAGGGTTCCAAGGTCAAATCGGACCATATTAACAGATTCCCAGCCCATGATTTCCTACAGGTTGGATACAATGATTTACTCAACAGTGAGAGCCTGAAAGAAGCTATTGCTCAGCTATGCCATGACATAGAGGTCTGCAATTTCACTATGTTATAGCTGACCAAAACGTCTGTGAATAACATATTTAACAAAATACTCTAAATGTAATAGTTTTCAAGTTACTACTGATTTACTCAAGAGTGAGAACCTCAAAGTAACTATTACTCAGCTATGCAATGAGCTACATGTCTGAATTTTTGCTCTGTTATAGCTGACCTAAAAGTAGGTGAACAACATATTTAAGCAAAATACTGTAAATGCCATAGTTTCCAAGTTACAACTGATTTACTCAATAGTGAGAACCTGAAAATAGCTATTGCTCCGCTATGCCATGAGCTATAGGTCTGTAATTTCACTATGTTATAGCTAACCCAAAAGTAGGTCAACAATATATTTTAACAAAATACTCCAAATGCAATATTTTTCAAGTTATAGCCGATTTACTCAACAGTCAGTGCCTGAGAATAGCTATTGCTCAGTTGTGCCATGAGCTACAGGTCTGTAATTTCACTATGTTATAGCTGACCCAAAAGTAGCTGAATAACATATTTAAACAAAATTCTGTAAAGGCAATAGTTTTCCAATTACAACTGATTTACTCAACAGTGAGAACTTCAAAGTAGCTATTACTCAGCTATGCAATGAGCCACAGGTCTGGAACTTCACTATGTTATAGCTGACCCCAAAATAGGTGAATAACATATTGCAACAAAATACTCTAAATGCAATAGTTTCCAAGTTATAAGTGATTTACTCAACAGTGATAACCTAAAAGTAGCTATTACTCAGGTATGCCATGAGCTACAGGTGTGAAATTTTACTATGTTATAGCTGACCCAAAAGTAGCTGAATAACATATTTATACTAAATTCTCTAAATGCAATAGTTTTCAAATTATAAGTGATTTGCTCAACATTGAGAACTTCAAAGTAGCTATTACTCAGCTATGCAATGAGTCACAGGTCTGGAACTTCACTATGTTATAGCTGACCCCAAAATAGGTGAATAACATATTGAAACAAAATACTCTAAATGCAATAATTTCCAAGTTATAAGCGATTTACTCAACAGTGATAACCTCAAAGTAGCTATTACTCAGCTATGCCATGAGCTACAGGTCTGAAATTTTACTATGTTATAGCTGACCCAAAAGTAGGTGAACAACATATTAAGCAAAATACTGTACATGCAATAGTTTTCAAGTTACAACTGATTTACTCAATAGTGATGACCTAAAAGTAGCTATTACTCAGCTATGCCATGAGCTACAGGTCTGAAATTTTACTATGTTATAGCTGACCCAAAAGTAGCTGAATAACATATTTATACTAAATTCTCTAAATGCAATAGTTTTGCAATTACAACTGATTTACTCAATAGTGAGAACCTCAAAGTAGTTATTACTCAGCTATGCAATGAGCTACAGGTCTGAAATTTTACTATGTTATAGCTGACCCAAAAGTAGGTGAACAACATATTTAAGCAAAATACTGTAAATGCAATAGTTTTCAAGTTACAACCGATTTACTCAATAGTGATGACCTAAAAGTAGCTATTACTCAGCTATGCCATGAGCTACAGGTCTGAAATTTTACTATGTTATAGCTGACCCAAAAGTAGCTGAATAACATATTTATACTAAATTCTCTAAATGCAATAGTTTTCCAATTACAACTGATTTACTCAATAGTGAGAACTTCAAAGTAGCTATTACTCAGCTGTGCCATGACCTACAGATCTGAAATTTCACTATGTTATAGCTGGCCCAAAAGTAGCTGAATAACATATTTATACGAAATTCTCTAAATGCAATAGTTTTGCAATTACAACTGATTTACTCAATAGTGAGAACCTCAAAGTAGTTATTACTCAGCTATGCAATGAGCTACAGGTCTGAAATTTTACTATGTTATAGCTGACCCAAAAGTAGGTGAACAACATATTTAAGCAAAATACTGTAAATGCAATAGTTTTCAAGTTACAACCGATTTACTCAATAGTGATGACCTAAAAGTAGCTATTACTCAGCTATGCCATGAGCTACAGGTCTGAAATTTTACTATGTTATAGCTGACCCAAAAGTAGCTGAATAACATATTTATACGAAATTCTGTAAATGCAATAGTTTTCCAATTACAACTGATTTACTCAATAGTGAGAACTTCAAAGTAGCTATTACTCAGCTGTGCCATGACCTACAGGTCTGAAATTTCACTATGTTATAGCTGGCCCAAAAGTAGCTGAATAACATATTTATACGAAATTCTCTAAATGCAATACTTTTGCAATTACAACTGATTTACTCAATAGTGAGAACCTCAAAGTAGTTATTACTCAGCTATGCAATGAGCTACAGGTCTGAAATTTTACTATGTTATAGCTGACCCAAAAGTAGGTGAACAACATATTTAAGCAAAATACTGTAAATGCAATAGTTTTCAAGTTACAACCGATTTACTCAATAGTGATGACCTAAAAGTAGCTATTACTCAGCTATGCCATGAGCTACAGGTCTGAAATTTTACTATGTTATAGCTGACCCAAAAGTAGCTGAATAACATATTTATACGAAATTCTGTAAATGCAATAGTTTTCCAATTACAACTGATTTACTCAATAGTGAGAACTTCAAAGTAGCTATTACTCGGCTATGCCATGACCTACAGATCTGAAATTTCACTATGTTATAGCTGGCCCAAAAGTAGCTGAATAACATATTTATACGAAATTCTCTAAATGCAATAGGTTTTAAGTTACAAGTAATTTACTCAATAGTGAGAACTTTAAAGTAGCTATTACTCAGCTATGCAATGAGCCACAGATCTGAAACTTCACTATGTTATAGCTGATCCCAAAATAGGTGAATAACATATTGAAACAAAATACTCTAAATGCAATAGTTTCCAAGTTATAAGCGATTTACTCAACAGTGATAACCTAAAAGTAGCTATTACTCAGCTATGCCATGAGCTACAGGTCTGAAATTTTACTATGTTATAGCTGACCCAAAAGTAGCTGAATAACATATTTATACGAAATTCTCTAAATGCAATAGTTTTCAAGTTATAAGCGATTTACTCAACAGTGATAACCTAAAAGTAGCTATTACTCAGCTATGCCATGAGCTACAGGTCTGAAATTTCACTATGTTATAGCTGACCCAAAAGTAGCTGAATAACATATTTATACGAAATTCTCTAAATGCAATAGTTTTTAAGTTACAAGTGATTTTACTCATGATGGAAGTTACTGAAAAGCCCAAAAGTAGCTATTACTCACTTAGCTATTGAGACAGGCACCCAACTTACTCACCATATTGTAGCTATGCAAAAAGTAGCTGAATAACATATTTTAACAAAATGCTCTAAATGCAACACTTTTCAAGTTATAAATGATTTTGTGCATGATTTCATGAATTTTAATGCATTAAAAATTATTAAAAAAATTTATTAAAAAAAAAGTAAGACAGATCCAGGTCTCATACTCACACAAGAGAATCTACCTGTGGCCTAGTACATATATGCAAGATATGAGAGAAATCCCTGCAATAGTCACTGAGAAAATTGTGATTAAGTGTTGAAATTTTTACACTTTTGGTGGGGGTACCCCCCTTGTAATGTCTCTAGCAAACAGACGAACAGACAGATTTGCATGCCTTGAACAATTTTTCATCCTCGATAGATAAGGTATCTTTTAAAAAAAACAGTACGTCTCTAGGCCTTGTAGTTTTGGAGGAGAAGTTGTTCACGCGGACGCGTACGCGGACGCGTACGCCCACGCCGCAGAGTGACGACATAATGTCAGCTGACTGACAAGTCAGCTGACATAAAAAGGGCTGATCACTGGTAACCACTGAAGGGGGATTCTGTACAGGATTCACAGGAACCATAAACGTCTTGGACACTAGCATAGCCTCCAATCTGGCAAAACGTTCACTCCACTTGTCATCTAGGTCTTTAATGTCATCAGACCTAGATTTGCTGCTGGATTTCTTCTTACTGCTATCCTTGGGGGTGGGGGAAGGGCCGGCCTTCTTCTTCTTGCTAGCAGGGGTAGAGTCAGCTGAAGATTCCTTGTGTACCCATCCCAAAAGAGTGACCTCTGATGGGTCCATGAGAGTGGGGGTGACACTAGCAGGGGAATCTGAGGCCATTTTCTTCCGATCTCGTTCCTTCCTGGACTGGTAGGTACGGGTGGATAACTGCTTCAACTGCGCAGGCGTAAACACCTTACAAATCTTACAATCCCTCTTCTGAACACACGGACCGTTACCCACTCCCTTCTCTCTACAACGTGCACATATTTTGTGGTTGTCAAATGAAGCCATAACGTGCCTGCAAGTTCCTCTTTTCTGTCCAGGTGACAACATAATGATGATAGAACTCGTGGAATTAAGTAAATATACTTCAAAGTTCATAAAATGGATAAATTCGTTGATAAACTTCAAAAACCGTCTCTCTGTAGAAAACACGTCTGCACACTCCACGCGCCAAACAAAAAAGATGCTATGACGTCACGCTGTCTAGACAGGAAGGAAGTACAATGCAACACCTAGCGAATGCACACTCTGTGACCGGTCCTGCCGGTAGTATATACAGGACGTCTTTTTCTGGCGTTTGGCGGGACCAGTCGTGCCGACCGGTAAAGCAATTGTCCATTGGATAGGATGTATTAACGCAATAAAACTATGGGATAAACGTTTATAATTTTTTCATATTTAGAGTGTTATGTCTACTATTTTAAGTTTTCTTTCAATTTTGCAAATTTAATGAGTAAATTAAATTTTTATAAGTTAATACCCTATCCAATGGACAATTGCTTTACCGGTCGGCGCGACCGGTCCCGCCAAACGCCAGAAAAAGACGTCCTGTATATAATACCGGCAGGACCGGTCAGTAGTGTGCATTCGCTAGGTGGCGCATCATACTTGCTTCCTGTCCAGACAGAGTGACGTCAGTTCATCTTTTTCGTTGTCTAAACAGATTTAGACCCCTAGTAAGCTGGTAGCGGGGTCGGTTGGGAGGGCCTTGCCTGTCCATTGGATAGGGTATTAACTTATAAAAATTTAATTTACTTATTAAATTTGCAATTTTATTGCGTTAATACATCCTATCCAATGGACAATTGCTGAATAACTACCGCTTGGTAGGCGGGTAAGCAGCTAGGGACTTGAGTGAACTCATAACAAAACAAGCATTCTGACGCATGCATTTATCTCCCGCCGTATAAATTAGATGTCCTAAAGATAGTGGAATATAAATTTTCCTGCGAGATGGAGGCACATGTAGAAGTGACAAGTTTAATGTTTGATTGCAATAGTTTTAAAGACAAAAGGCATTTACTCATTTTAGTAGCTATTACTTTGCCATCCAAAGAGCTACAGTTCTGCCACTTCATTATGCAGATCAACTCAAAGTAGGGAAGCACGTCTTTAGAAGAAATAGCCTATCTGTACTACTTTTAGAGATACAAGACATTTACTTATTTTAGTGGCAATTACTCTGCCATCTAAAGAGCTACAGTTCTGCAACTTCACTATGTGGTAGATCACCCAAAAGTAGGTGAATGACTTATTTAGAAGAAATTGCCCACCTGTAATACTTTTAGAGACTAGACCAAGGATGCATCTGTGGCCAGATGCAAAATGTATCCACCGGCAAAGGCAAAAGTAGCTATTACTCAGCTATGGCACGAGCTAGAGGTCTGAAATTTTAGTATGTTATAGCTGACCCAAAAGTAGGTGAATAACATATTTGCACAAAATTCTCTAAATGCAATAGTTTTCAAGTTACAAGTGATTTTACTCATGATGGAAGTTAGTGAAAAGCCCAAAAGTAGCTATTACTCACTTAGCTATTCAGATAGACACCCAAGTTACTCACCATGTTGTTGCTATGGAAAAAGTAGGTGAATGACATATTTTAACAAAATGCTCTAAATGTAATACTTTTCAAGTTATAAATGATTTAGTGTTGAGTAAGAACTTCAAAGTAGCTATTACTCCGCTATGCAATGAGCCACAGGTCTGGAATTTTACTATGTTATAGCTGCCTCAAAATAGGTGAATAACATACTGAAACTAAATAATGTAAATGCAAAAGTTTTCAAGTTATAAGTGATTTACCCAACAGTGATAACCTAAAAGTAGTTATTATTCAGCTATGCCATGAGCTACAGGTCTGAAATTTTACTATGTTATAGCTGACCCAAAAGTAGCTGCATAACATATTTGCACAAAGTGCTCTAAATGCAGTACTTTTCAAGTTATAATTGATTTAGTGCATGATTTAATTAATTTTAATGTATTAAAATTTATTTTAAAAATTCATAAAAAAACTTAAGCATGTGAAACTTCTCCAAAATGTAGGTGAATGAGTTATTTGAGAAATACTGGCTATCTGCAATACTTTTAGTGATAATAGGCATTTACTTATTTTGAGAAGGTGAGTAATTAGCTACAGGTCTGAAACTTCACCAAGTGAAAGCTGTCCCAAAAGTAGGTGAATGACTTATTTGAGAAAAATTGGCTATCTGCAATACTTTTAGAGATAATTAGCATTTACTCATTTTGAGACGGTGAGTAATTATCTACGGGTCTGGAACTTCACCATGTGAAGGCTATCCGCAATACTTCTAGGGATAATTAGCATTTACTCATTTTGAGTAGGTGAATAATTAGCTACGGGTCTGAAACTTCACCAAGTGATGGCCCTCCCAATAGTAGATGAATGAGTTATTTGAGAAAAATTGGCTATCTGCAATACTTTTAGAGATAATTAGCATTTACTCATTTTGAGCAGGTGAGTAATTAGCTATGGGGCTGAAACTTCACCATGTGAAAGCTCTCCCAAAAGTAGGTGAATGAGTTATTTGAGAAAAATTGGCTATCCGCAATACTTTTAGAGATAATTAGCATTTACTCATTTTGAGCAGGTGAGTAATTAGCTATGGGTCTGAAACTTCACCAAGTGAAAGCTCTCCTAAAAGTAGGTGAATGAGTTATTTGACAAAAAATGGCTATCTGCAATCCTTTTAGAGATAATTAGCATTTACTCATTTTGAGTAGGTGAGTAATTAGCTACAGGTCTGAAACTTCACCAAGTGAAAGCTCTCCCAAAAGTAGGTGAATGAGTTATATGAGAAAAATTGGCTATCCGCAATACTTTTAGAGATAATTAGCATTTACTCATTTTGAGTAGGTGAACAATTAGCTACGGGTCTGAAACTTCACCAAGTGAAAGCTCTCCCAATAGTAGGTGAATGAGTTATTTGAGAAAAATTGGCTATCTGCAATACTTTTAGAAATAATTAGCATTTACTCATTTTGAGTTGGGGAGTAATTAGCTATGGGTCTGAAATTTCACCATGTGAAAGCTCTCCCAAAAGTAGGTGAATGAGTTATCTGAAAAAATTGGCTATCTGCAATACTTTTAGAGATAATTCGTATTTACTCATTTTGAGTAGGTGAGTAATTAGCTACGGATCTGAAACTTGACCATGTGAAAGCTCTTCCAAAAGTATGTGAAGGAGTTATTTGAGAAAAATTGGCTACCTGCAATAGTTTTAGAGATAATTCGTATTTACTCATTTTGAGTAGGTGAGTAATTAGCTACGGATCTGAAACTTGACCATGTGAAAGCTCTTCCAAAAGTATGTGAAGGAGTTATTTGAGAAAAATTGGCTACCTGCAATAGTTTTAGAGATAATTAGCATTTACTCATTTTGAGTAGGTGAATAATTAACTACGGGTCTGAAACTTCACGAAGTGAAAGCTCTTTCAAAAGTAGGTGAATGAGTTATTTGAGAAAAATTGGCTATCTGCAATACTTTTAGAGATGATTCGCATTTACTCATTTTGAGCAGGTGAGTAATTAGCTACAGGTCTGAAACTTCAAGTGAAAGCTCTTCCAAAAGTAGGTGAATGAGTTATTTGAGAAAAATTGGCTATCTGCAATACTTTTACAGATAATTTGCATTTACTCATTTTGAGTAGGTGAATAATTAGCTACAGGTCTGAAACTTCACCAAGTGAAAGCTCTCTCAAAAGTAGGTGAATGAGTTATTTGAGAAAAATTGGCTATCTGCAATACTTTTAGAGATAATTAGCATTGACTCATTTTGAGTAGGTGAGTAATTAGCTACGGATCTGAAACTTCACCATGTGAAAGCTCTTCCAAAAGTACCCGAAGGAGTTATTTGAGAAAAATTGGCTACCTGCAATACTTCTAGAGATAATTAGCATTTACTCATTTTCAGCAGGTGAATAATTAGCTACGGGTCTGAAACTTCACGAAGTGAAAGCTCTTTCAAAAGTAGGTGAATGAGTTATTTGAGAAAAATTGGCTATCTGCAATACTTTTAGAGATAATTAGCATTTACTCATTTTGAGTAGGTGAATAATTAGCTACAGGTCTGAAACTTCACCAAGTGAAAGCTCTCTCAAAAGTAGGTGAATGAGTTATTTGAGAAAAATTGGCTATCTGCAATACTTTTAGAGATGATTCGCATTTACTCATTTTGAGCAGGTGAGTAATTAGCTACAGGTCTGAAACTTCAAGTGAAAGCTCTTCCAAAAGTAGGTGAATGAGTTATTTGAGAAAAATTGGCTATCTGCAATACTTTTACAGATAATTTGCATTTACTCATTTTGAGTAGGTGAATAATTAGCTACAGGTCTGAAACTTCACCAAGTGAAAGCTCTCTCAAAAGTAGGTGAATGAGTTATTTGAGAAAAATTGGCTATCTGCAATACTTTTAGAGATAATTAGCATTTACTCATTTTGAGTAGGTGAGTAATTAGCTACGGATCTGAAACTTCACCATGTGAAAGCTCTTCCAAAAGTACCTGAAGGAGTTATTTGAGAAAAATTGGCTACCTGCAATACTTCTAGAGATAATTAGCATTTACTCATTTTCAGCAGGTGAATAATTAGCTACGGGTCTGAAACTTCACGAAGTGAAAGCTCTTTCAAAAGTAGGTGAATGAGTTATTTGAGAAAAATTGGCTATCTGCAATACTTTTAGAGATAATTAGCATTTACTCATTTTGAGTAGGTGAATAATTAGCTACAGGTCTGAAACTTCACCAAGTGAAAGCTCTCTCAAAAGTAGGTGAATGAGTTATTTAAGAAAAATTGGCTATCTGCAATACTTTTAGAGATGATTCGCATTTACTCATTTTGAGCAGGTGAGTAATTAGCTACAGGTCTGAAACTTCAAGTGAAAGCTCTTCCAAAAGTAGGTGAATGAGTTATTTGAGAAAAATTGGCTATCTGCAATACTTTTACAGATAATTTGCATTTACTCATTTTGAGTAGGTGAATAATTAGCTACAGGTCTGAAACTTCACCAAGTGAAAGCTCTCTCAAAAGTAGGTGAATGAGTTATTTGAGAAAAATTGGCTATCTGCAATACTTTTACAGATAATTCGCATTTACTCATTTTGAGTAGGTGAGTAATTAGCTATGGGTCTGAAACTTGACCAAGTGAAAGCTCTCCCAAAAGTAGGTGAATGAGTTATTTGAGAAAAATTGGCTATCTGCAATACTTTTAGAGATAATTAGCATTTACTCATTTTGAGTAATTAGCTACGGGTCTGAAACTTGACCATGTGAAAGCTCTTCCAAAAGTAGGTGAATGAGTTGAGAAAAATTGGCTATCTGCAATACTTTTAGAGATAATTCGCATTTACTCATTTTGAGTAGGTGAGTAATTAGCTAAGGGTCTGAAACTTCACCAAGTGAAAGCTCTCAATTAGCTACAAATGAGAAAATAGCTATTACTCACTTATGGCATGCAATAGAACCCCAAACTATGTACCATCTTATAGATAAGGACAAAGTAGCTGAACAACATATTTTAGGCAAACACTCTAACTGCAATAGTTTTGGAGTTACAATGGCTTTACTCAACAGTCAGAATTTCAAAGTAGCTATTACTCAGCTATCAAAGATTCAACAGGTCTGAAACTTTACTATGTGATAGCTTACCAAAAAGTAGATGGACAACATATTTGAAAAGATTTCCCTAACTTTAATACTTTTGAAGATATTTGACATTTACTTCTTTTGTTATTTAGCTACAAATGAGAAAATAGCTATTACTCACTTATGGCACGCAATAGAACCCCAAAGTATGTACCATCTTATAGCTAAGGACAAAGTAGCTGAACAACATATTTTAGGAAAACACTCTAACTGCAATAGTTTTGGAGATACAATGGCTTTACTCAACAGTCGGAATTTGAAAGTAGCTATTACTCAGCTATCCACGGTGCAACAGGTCTGAAACTTTATTATGTGATAGCTTACCAAAAAGTAGATGGACAACATATTTGAAAAGATTTCCCTAACTTTAATACTTTTGAAGATATTTGACATTTACTTCTTTTGTTATTTAGCTACAAATGAGAAAATAGCTATTACTCACTTATGGCATGCAATAGAACCCCAAAGTATGTACCATCTTATAGCTAAGGACAAAGTAGCTGAACAACATATTTTAGGAAAACACTCTAACTGCAATAGTTTTGGAGATACAATGGCTTTACTCAACAGTCGGAATTTGAAAGTAGCTATTACTCAGCTATCCATGGTGCAACAGGTCTGAAACTTAACTATGTGATAGCTTACCCAAAAGTAGATGAATAACATATTTGAAAAGATTTCTGTAACTCTAATACTTTTGAAGATATTTGGCATTTACTTCTTTTGTTATTTAGCTACAAATGAGAAAATAGCTATTACTCACTTATGGCATGCAATAGAACCCCAAACTATGTACCATCTTATAGCTAAGGACAAAGTAGCTGAACAACATATTTTAGGAAAACACTCTAACTGCAATAGTTTTGGAGATACAATGGCTTTACTCAACAGTCGGAATTTGAAAGTAGCTATTACTCAGCTATCCACGGTGCAACAGGTCTGAAACTTTATTATGTGATAGCTTACCAAAAAGTAGATGAACAACATATTTGAAAAGATTTCTGTAACTCTAATACTTTTGAAGATATTTGACATTTACTCCTTTTGTTATTTAGCTACAAATGAGAAAATAGCTATTACTCACTTATGGCATGTAATGGGACCCCAAACTATGTACCATCTTATAGCTAAGGACAAAGTAGCTGAACAACATATTTGAAGAAAAAGTTGTAACTGCAATAGTTTTTGAGTTATGAGCCCTTTACTCCAAGTAGCTAAGATAGCTATTACTCAGTTATCTTTAGGCCTAAGTCCATAAAACCAAAAAAATTTTCGAGGGCGTGAAAATTCATTGGGACAATTAATTTACAAAAAATCTGTAGCTGTAGTAGTTTTGGAGGAATCTGCGTGACTAACTAACGCATGCACGCACACACAGGCATCATTTCATAATCTCCCTCCCGGGCTAAAGCCCGGCGGGAGATAACAAAATCGTACAGGCCCATTTGACCTAGGGTCAGAGAACCCTGACAGGTCAAGGTCGGCCACCAACTCACCGGTTAACCGGGAGTCTACCGACGTTGCCCCCCCCCCCCCCCCCCCTTTTTCTTTCCTTCCAGAGTCGGTTTGAGAAGGGAAAGATAGAGAGAGAGGGGCTGAGTTCAGTCCCAGAAGAAATAAAACTTCCCAAGGGAAGCAAGTCACAGTTTTTTTTTTTTTTACAATATGTACATATTTATATATATACAACATCCCCTCACTTCTGGGCCTGGTGGTGCACCTGCTGGGCAGCCACTACCGGTCCCAGGTGGAAAAGCTCAGTCAGCCCAGGCAACATCCTTCAAATAGAATTGGGTGAAGGTGTTGTGAGATTTCCAGTGGCAGGCTGACAAGATCTGATCTAAGGAAATCCCTGATTGGAAAGCCTTAGAGGCAGCAAAGGCCCTAACATCATGGGCTTTAACCTGATGTAAGGTGAGGGCCTCCTGGTCAGAGAGCTCATAGCACAGACTAACTCCTTATTCTGCCTGAGGTCTGCAGTCCTGTCCAAGTAGTAGCGCAGGGCTCTAACTGGACATAGGGACCTGTCACCCTTGAGTGACCTATCCAGAGATGGTGCCAGGGCTGGGATGACCACTGGTGCCACACTATCTGGACCTTCCTTAGACAGCTGGTTCTTGGATAGGAAGCTGGGTGAGGGGTACAAAGACACCTTAGACCAGTCCGACTGGTGTCTGATGTTCTTATGTAACCAAGCATGGATCTCACTCCTGCGTTTACCTGAACCCAAAGCCAGCAAGAAAACAGTCTTGAAAGTTAGGTGTTTCAAGGAGGCCTCTTTCAGGGAATCAAAGGGAGCCTTTGTGAGCTGATGTAAAACCAGTGAAAGGTTCCAGGAGGGGATGCCCCTCCTGCCCTTAGGTCTGTCTCTATGGAAACTATCCAGGAGACGAGTGAGATTCTCATCTTTGCTGACATTAATGGTGGAATTGCCCAGTTTGTCAGCAATGGCGGATCTGTAGCCATCAATAGTGCTTGGTTGTAACTTCTTCTCCTGAAACAAGTGCAGGAGGAAGTCAGCAATGGCTTTCAGAGATGGTGCCCTGAAGTCCACCTGATTACTGAGGCACCACTGGTAAAAATGGTCCACTTTGCCTCATAGACAGATCTGGTTGATCTTCTTTGAGGAGCCTCCATTAGTGCTGCCACTGCCTCAGAGAAACCTTGCTCCTGGATTGCTGAGGCTCTAGGAGCCAGGCATGTAGGTTCAGATTCGACAGGTTCCTGTGAAGGACCTGGTTGAATGGCTGAGACACTAGGTTGGGTATGCTGGGCAGACACAGTGGGATCTGGCTTGACATTGCTACCAGGTCCCAAAACCAGGGCATGTTGGGCCAACCTGGAGCAATCAGAATTATTCTGTTGCAGGAGTAGTCCTGGAGCTTCTCCACCACTTGCCCAAGATGGCTGCCGGTGGGAAGGCGTATGGGTCCAGGTCCTCCCAGGAGAGGCTGAGTGCATCCACTGCCCAAGCCTGGGGGTCTGGTACCGGTGATACAAACTGAGGTAGTTTGTTGTTGAACCTGGTGGCAAACAGGTCCACTTGTGGCTGATGCCACCTTGAACATACAGCTTGGAACACTTCTGGATGAAGTGACCACTCTGTATGAATGATCTGGCCAAGCCTGGATAGCTTGTCTGCTATCACGTTCAGCCGGCCGGGGATGTGACGTGCCCTGAGGGTTACTTGCTGCCTGGTGCACCAGGACAGAATTCTCCACAGTAGGGCACACAGAGAGTCCGATTTCATCCCCCCTTCTTTGTTGATATAGGCAACCACTGTTGTGTTGTCTGTAGCTACCAACACTGTCTTGTTGAAGACTAGGGTTTGAAACTCTTTTAGAGCTAGAAAACTGCTTTCAGCTCCAAGTGGTTTATGTGTAACTTGCTCTCTGGTAGGGACCACTGTCCCCTTGCAGTGTGCTCGTCTAAGTGAGTGCCCCACCCTTCTTTTGATGCGTCTGTAAAGATTTGCAGAGCATGTTTTAGAGGGTGTAATGGTTGACCTAGAAGCACATTGCTTTCCTCCAGCCACCACCTTAGATGGGGGTGGAGGGATTTGGAGACCGGGATCACCTTTTCCAGTGACTCTGGGACCCTCCAGTTGTTTTTCAAGTGCCACTGTATGGGTCTCATGTTAGTCGCCCTAAGTGGACTTCTTTTCTGTTGCTGTGAGTAGACCTATGAGGGACATGAATTGTCGGACCGGGCAAAGCGGATCCGACAATATTGATCTGATCTTGTGTGTCAAGGCCTGCCAACGTTCTTCTGTTGGTCTGATCTTGCCCTCTTTCAGGTCGAACTGGTAACCTACGAAGTTGAAGACCTGTTTGGGAACCAGCTCTGACTTTTCCTTGTTCACCAGCCACCCTAATTCCTGACAAAGTGTGACTAGGGTTTGAGTATGCTGGAGACAGGTGTGGTGGGTAGAGGCTCTCACCAGCCAGTTGTCTAGGTACTGGTGGATCCTTATACCCTTCTGAAAAGCCACGAGTTTGACCTCTTTGGCCACCACTGTGAACTCCATGGGAGCTGTGGACAGGCCAAAGGGAAGGGCTTTGAACTGGTAGGACCGACCCTAGAGGTGAAAGCGCATGTACTTTCTGGACTGACTGTGAATTGGTATGTGGAAGTATGCTTCTTTGAAATCTATGGATGTGACCCACTCCCCTGCTTGGAGGGAGGTTCTTATTGTCTCTGGGGTTTCCATCTTGAACGACCCTGTGTTTAAAAAGGTGTTCAAGGTGCTCAGGTCGAGGATCGGTCTCCACCGGTTGTTGGGTTTGGGTACCAAAAAGCCGGTTGTAAAACCCCAGTGAGTTTGATTTTCCACCGGTTTGACTGCATTCTTGTTTATCAGCTGATACAGTGCCTCTAAAGGAAGGACGGTTTGGTTGGATTGTGGTAGTTGCTTATTACAGTCGGTGACCTCGTCAAGTGGGGTCTGAACCGGAAGGGGAGAGTGTAACCCTCCCTCAATCTCTAGCCACTGTCTGACCAGCTGGGACCCGAAAGGGTAGGCTGGCTGACTGGTCAGGTAGCTTGACAGGCATTTCACCGGGACCAGTGACTGGTCAAAGAATTCCTCTGTAACCAGTTCCTTAGGCTGCCACTGGTTGGCCTAAACAGCTGTTTTTGCCTTTAAGGAACTTCTGCTGGTCGGTCAGTCAGTCCTGGAGACCTGCCCAGTACCAGGCCTTAAACGGTTATACGTGAGGCAATGCTCTGTAACCAGTTCCTGGTGGCTCCACAGTTCTGCATAAACTCACCGGAGTTGGCAGAACTGGGTGAACTGAACTACTTCTTAGCAGGGATAGACTCATATTAAGCTGCCTTCTTCCTGTCCAGAGTGGTGGTTCAGCAGCTTTTCTCTGCAACCAACAAGCTCTGTAACCGGTCAAACCGATAGGCTGGTGTCTCTCTGTAACCAAAAATTTTGGAACAGCACAGATCCAGCACAGTACCTGAGTACTTCACCAGTATCTCTAGATCTGGTGAAGCAACTGTCCCTGAAGGTTGTGTAAACCAGCACTCGGATGGTAGGCTCTGTAGCCGGCTGGCTAAAGGACTTTATTGAAGAAACTTCCTGTCCAACTAACTTGTCACCCTCAATTCTCTGTAACCGGGAAACCTTGTAACCGGTGAACCTGTTGTCAGCACTGGATTTGCGGCTGGTGCCTTGCCAGTAATGATGGGAACAGCAGATTTCTCTGTAACCAGCAGCCTGTAACCGGCATCACTCCGGTTCCGGAACCGGCAATTCTCCGTAACCAGTGCCCCTGCTGTATTTCACCACCAGCAACTCTGTGTAACCGGTAGTCCTGTGAAACCGGTAGCCCTTGCTGGATTTTTGTGACCACAACCGGCAGTCTGAGCAGAACTGGTGCCGGTACCCCTCAGCACAGGCTGGCTAGTGACCCTACCGGTAGCCTGAACAGGACTGGTACCGGTCCAAAAATCTGCACTGGGGAGATAAGGGTCTCAATGGTCACCGCGACTTCTGGTAGGTGAACCCTCTGAGCAGCCGCACCGGTGGTCTGAACAAGACTGGAACCGGTACCCCCAACAGTCACACCAGTGGAAAGGCCTCTGGTGGAGGTTCCAGTATCAACACAGGGCTGATCACTGGAAACCACTGAAGGGGGGTTCTTTGACAACTTCACAGGAACATGACTGGAACCGGTACCCCAACAGTCCCACCAGTGGAAAGGCCTCTGGTGGAGGTTCCAGGATCAAAAAGGGATGATCACTGGCAACCACTGAAGGGGTTTCTTCACAGGAACAACACCCACCGGTAGTCTGTACAGACCGGAACCGGTACCCCCAACAGTCCCACCAGTGGAAAGGCCTCTGGTGGAGGTTCCAGTATCAAAACAGGGCTGATCACTGGAACCACTGAAGGGGGGTTTCTTGACAGCTTCACAGGAACATGACTGGAACAGCTAGGTACCCCAACAGTCCCACCAGTGGAAAGGCCTCTGGTGGAGGTTCCAGGATCAACAGGACTGATCACTGGTAACCACTGAAGGGGTTTCTTCACAGGAACAGCACCCACCGGTAGTCTGTACAGACTGGAACCGGTAAAACTCATCACTTCTTGTCAGCTGAACCAATCACGCCTGGGGATTGCTTGCCGGTAGCTGTGTTGAGATCTATGAAGTCACATGACCGGCACCGGCAAAAATTCGCAGAGTTCAATGACCATTTGTCATCTAACTTCTTCAGGCCAACAGACGAGTTGCTGGATTTCTTCTTGCCAGTTAAAAAGTGGTTGTAGAGTAATAAATACTCGTCTTTTCTTCTAAAACTTCTGCTGAAAAACACGATTCCTCCATGTTGAATGCGTATCACGTGACCTCCATTGTTGAATGCGTATCACGTGACCAGGTCCGTGTCACGTGACAAGCATAAGCTGGAAGTGATGACGTCAGACGATGCATTCTTCTTTCCTTCAAATATCTTCTCGTCGACATACACTCTGTGTTACTCGACCAGGTAGAAATAAAAAGGGGGAATCGTGGAAGCTACACGCTTCTAAACAGCAGAAGGAATGCTGCAGGGACGACACACGACCTCTCACCCACGACCTCGTCTTCGACGACAAGTACACAGAATTCTTCAAAACTGGCTAATAAAACACTGGATAATGCCTCGTTTAAGTCCTGGAGAGGCCCTGATATGTATGTAACACAATATATATATTTTCAGATGAAAATAAGCTTTAAATTCGTAGAATAAACCGTGTTTTCTTCAAACTTGGAGATAAATTCAAAACGCGTCTGCACACTACACGCGCCAAACGAAAAAGATGAACTGACGTCACTCTGTCTGGACAGGAAGCAAGTATGATGCGCCACCTAGCGAATGCACACTACTGACCGGTCCTGCCGGTATTATATACAGGACGTCTTTTTCTGGCGTTTGGCGGGACCGGTCGCGCCGACCGGTAAAGCAATTGTCCATTGGATAGGATGTATTAACGCAATAAAAATATATGTTAACAGTCAAGAAAACAGTTTTAAAGTGTTGTCACTGTATTTCAGTAAAAATTATCTCGATCAGGGCCACCGGGGCCACCAACCAATCATAACTTTAAGTCTCAATCCAGAGGTCAAAGAACAATTAAAATCATTCATTCCTCTGTCAAATGAGATGTCAAGCTAAACATTCAAACATAAACATGACAAGTGCCACATGATCTTTAACATTACATCCATACACTATTTAGGTCTATGGTTTTTAAATGCAACAACAGTATAAATTCTGAGTCTCTACACTACAGTAAGATCAAACTTAAACCAATACAACATTTTATAGCGTTACTCAGTTCAAAATTTCATCCTTACCAGTCTGAGAGGATCCTCCAAATGCACTACCAGTGGAAGACTGGTGACCAAATGGTGTAGTAGTCTGGTTTCCTGCCTGTGATGCAGTATTGCCAAATAACCCACTACTTGTAGGCTGGTTCCCAAATAATCCGGCAGACTGTTGTGAAGAGTTTGAAGCATTACCAAATAGGCCTTTGGATTGGTCTACACTTTGATTATTTCCACTGCCACCAAAGACACTTCCACTGTTGTGATGGGCTGGTGCATTGCCAAAAAGTCCTTTTGATTGGTCAACAGCCTGGTTACTACTGCTACCAAAGACACTCCCAGTACTCTGATTGGAGGAGAGGTTCCCAAAGAGTCCCTTAGATTGGTCTACAGTTTGACTGATACCTGTCCCTCCACCAAAGGCACTCCCAGCTGTATTTTGATTGGTGGAGGGCTGGCTAATCAACCCCTTTGACAGGTCTACTGGTTGACTGACACCACCAAAGACACTCCCGCTTGATTGTTGGCTAGTTGATGCACTGGAAAAGAAACCCTTTGGTGCAGAAGTAGCAGATGCGCCAAAACTGCCTGTGCTACCAAATAAACTGTGGCTAGAAGAGGTACTGAAAATATAAAGGAAAATATCTATTTGATTAAATTATCTGGGACTATCAGCTCAGTGTATACATCACACGCATGTTTTGACATAAAAACAGGTAGGTGAGGTAACGGATATATTGACTAAATTGGGTTTAACTTTTAACACACTGAATACTTATCATGATTGGTAGAGGAATGGAGAAAAGCAGTGCATATGGGCTGCACAAGACACTGCAAGAAAATCTATTAAGCAATGGTAAGCAACTATCAACTTTGCCACTTCCAGTCAGACCAAATTTGAATGCAGGACCTGAGATGCATTAGAGTAAGGAATCTAAAATTCGCCAGGAATCTAAAATTCGCCACCTCTAAAATCTTAGTTAATTTTATGAAGAAAATGATGTTTTTGTCCAAAAATTGGTATTTTTCAGTTCAAAAGCCTTAATTTACTATACAGTCAACAAATCTCACCACAATTCATTTATTTTATTAGTATTTTCATATGTGGCGTATTTCAGATATGTGGCGAATTTTAGATTTCTTACTCTATGCCACTGTGGCTCCTTCCTGCTCCCTCCCCTCCCCTTTTCAATGTATGGAGGAAAGCAGTCTATATGAGAATCTACACGGGAAAACCATCGGATAATGGAAATTAAATATTTTCCACTTCAAATAAGGCCATATATATGTGTTTTTATGCCCCCATTCAGGTCCCCACCATTGCCACTTGTTGGAATTGATCCCATACACAGCCTGTGCTCATATGTCAAACATATGCTAACCACTCGGTCACCAATGATCTCGATATAGTGGAAAGCCACTGCAAGTCCAATGAAATTAAAGAATATCGAGTAACACTGCAAGTCTCTAGCCTCACAGTCACTACTAGCTTGTATTGTGGGTTTGTGGAATTCCCTGACTTGATTTATAACTTCACTAGAACTAATCTGCAGAATTCAGTAAATTTTCTTTTTATCAATGACTGATCAATAATGATCCTGAAGCAGTGTAGTGGTTGAATCCTTTTTTCAGACCTGGTCTCCGAAGATGCAAACTCGATGGAATCCGGGTAGGTTTAAACAATCATCATATATAAATATCAATAGTGATATGATTGTTGAAATGTATTTTAACCAAATGGCCAATATCTTGATATAATACAATAAAATAATGTAACTTTTGGGAAAGTCATGTTATCTGAGGAACGTCAATGGATAAGAAACTTTAGGTTGTTAAATGGGTTTCTGATTTAGAATCTTAGACACTAGCCTAATGTAATGGTCCCACTAGTTCTGAAAATCAAATCTGGTTTCCGGGGGGTTTGAAACTGAACAAAATCCTGGATTTCATTGTTTGCAAATAATATGGGGAAAATTAACCACACAGTAACATATATGAGCCATAATCCAAACAGGAACTGTTTGGCAAGATATTTTAAAGTTTATATTTTTCATTTACAATGAATGTAAAGTTGAAACGTGAGAATTTTTTAGGGGTTGGGTTTGACAAAATACTAACATTTTCAATAACCGGTACTTAAATATTCTTTGTGGATTTCATGATTTCTACTTAAACAAAAAGAAATGCGGTTTATCGCTCAACTATCCTAATAAATACACATTTATATATATCTATATATTTTTGCATGGAAATTTTACATTGTTACATCAATATAACATGCTTTTAGATTAATAATCTATTGACTGGAAAAAAAGACTAACCTTTCTTTTGCTTTATCAGCCTTTTGTATTGACTCTATAGCTTCAATCTGTAAAATATAAAGATAAGTAAAACATTTAAAATATATGAAGGTCAATTGTGTCCTTTGTTGTGTACCTGGAATCTGTTTAAACATGGATGATTTGATGGGAACCTTGGACATATGCATCACAGAAGTCACAAGGTGAAATATAACTGGTTGAACTTAAAAAGTTGAGATTACTGTAGTACTTCAGCCATTGATACCATTTATTTTAGATATAAACTGGACATGTATTAAAACTTGTGCTATTTTACTCATAGGCTTCTCTTCCCTAAGCTGCAGTGTACAGGCCTGTGTGGAGAAAACTCAACTAAAAGTGTACCCAAATCACCTGTAAAGAATTTATTGGATACACTTCATTAACACACAACCAAGTATAAATGTTGTTCTTACCAGTTTCACTTTCATTTGGATTGTGGGTTTCATTATGTGATTTCTTTTTGTGACATATTCATTGAATAACTGATCGTACCAGTTTTTCTGAAAAAAAAAATCAATTTTTTAAGACACTGTTACATAACATTCCTTAGGAAGTCTAAATTTCTAATTTTATGTTTAAATGTAGTTCTTTGCTTTATAGGAAAGAATCTGTAAAGCTGATTTCGAGATACTGTCTGGGAACAAGAAAAACTTAAATTAAATTAGGAAAATTTAATAGTAATTAAAATTTTTATTACAAATACCCAACATTCCTCACAGTAGCTATTTGTTGGAGCCATTCAACCCAATGGCCAATGCAGAGATGTGATTTTAAGGTTATATCACTACCTTAGACAGGCCACTGGGTTACAGGAGTCCGTCCTCCCACCAATTAGGTCACATGACCACATTGTTTACTTCATTATTTTTGTTGTAAGTAAAAGAATGACTTGTGGGGAGGCGGGAGGGAAATCCATTTGTTAGGAAATGGTAAGTATTTCTAATAAAAATTTAAATTACTGTTAAATTTTCCAATTTTATAGTGAAATACCCTTACCATTTCATAACAGTAGCTGAGTCCAGCCTTAAAGGAAGGAGGGAATTACTTTAAGAAAACCAATACCTAACCTACAACTAAATATCATGAGCATGAAAACTTCTCAATGAAATTTACATGCATTAATGAACATATAAACTTCTAACATTTACAACAAACAACACCCCTAAAATGGCAGTATGTAGTTGTAGTTCTCACAAATGAGGACACTGTTGGTGCTGCAACTGGATGTCGTAAATAGATAACCTATCTACACTGTAACATCCAACCCCAACAAAAGGTCAAACCCAACCTGAAAGTGTCATCAACATAATGCCTAATCCTTTCCAAGTCAGGTTTAAGGCAACATTGATGTCTCATACAAATACATCCAGCATTGCACACATACAAGCAACAACATGTAAATGTACAAATGTAAGTATCACACACATATTTATAAAAGTAACAAAATGCTGAGCATAAACGGTAGGACCCAATTTCAAATCTAACACTATGGCAACAGAGGTCTTTAAGACAGAAATTGGTTAACATACTATGGAATTCCCAATAACATGTATCCAACAAGCAATCAGTGCCCGTGAACGGGCTCTGTGTCAGCTGACCGTGTGTTTTCAGTTTAAGATTAGAAGTGACAGACGGAAAAAACACCAAAATTGTGCCCTGCAAAAGGTATTCAGAAGTAAAGTAACACGTTAACTCTAGGCAATTTTCAAAATTTTCCTCTCCCCAAAAATGGTGGCCATTAAGGTGTGAAAAGTAGGTAGAAAACATATTTACAAAATACTGTAAATGCAATAGTTTTCAAGTTACAACTGACTCAACAGTGAGAACCTGAAAGTAGCTATTGCCCAGCTATGCCATGAGCTACATGTCTACAATTTTACTATGTTATAGCAAACCCAAAAGTAGATGAATAGCATATTTAAACAAAATTCTCTAAATGCATTAGTTTTCAAGTTATAACTGATTTACTCAACAGTGATAACCTAAAAGTAGCTATTGCTCAGGTATGCAATGAGCTACTGTAAATACTGCAAATACAATAGTTATCACTTTACTGAAAAGAACTTTGACTATCTTAATGTAAAACACCCCAAAGCTGGGAGGTTTTACCTATTGCCCAAAATACAC
Organism: Sabellastarte sp. h YS-2021; assembly: GCA_964017235.1. Lineage (NCBI taxonomy): Eukaryota > Metazoa > Annelida > Polychaeta > Sabellida > Sabellidae > Sabellastarte > Sabellastarte sp. h YS-2021. The sequence continues at coordinate 78,486,721 of OZ024935.1, read as the reverse complement.
AAAAAGAATATCCCAGGCAGACCAATATGCAGTTCTATTGGACATCCCACATGTAATATTAGCAAATTTGTGGATGCACACATTAAAGATTATGTCCCAAAAACAAAATCTTATGTTAGGGACACCCAACACTTCATTAGTAGACTGAAGGAATTGGGCAAGATTCCTCAAGGAGTGCTACTAGTCACTCTAGATGTGTCATCCTTGTCTCCAATCTGAACTTCATTTCAAAAATACTTGAGAGGGTAGTGGCAGTCCAGTTACAAACTCACCTTGATGAAGCTGGCCTTATGACTGCCTTTCAATCAGCATATAGAAAACATCATTCAACTGAAAGTGCTCTCCTTAATATCCACAATGACATTCTCCTCAATATGGCCAAAGGGTCTGTCACAGCCCTCACCCTCTTGGATCTGTCAGCCGCATTTGATACCATTGACCACACCATTCTCCTAGACAGACTTAATGTTCACTACGGTATCAGTGAACTAGCACTTGGCTGGTTCAAATCATACCTGTCAGGAAGGATACACTCGGTCAAGGTAGGTAACACACTGTCCCATCCTGCTGCCCTCCAGTATGGGGTCCCCCAGGGCTCCGTCCTTGGTCCAATTCTGTTTTCCCTCTACACTAACCCAATTAGTTCAATCATTTACTCTCACAGTAGTATAAACCACCATTTCTATGCCGATGACACTCAGCTATACATAACACTAACACCAACAAACTTCTCTCACTCTATACAAAAACTAAACTAGGGTGAAGTGGCTGGCATTCTGCCAACCACAGAGTCGAATCTTAGGACAGCAGTGGGTGTTGAAATCTGCAAACTTGGTATTATCGCCCACAAGACAGAGTGAGGTGCGGTGATAGTAAAATATTGCTGGATTATATATTTGTAAAATGTTGTTAGAAACCCCATCGTAGCCTCACGTTTTCATCACTCTGTGGGTGTACAACTACCAGCATTTGATATTTTATTTGTTTTAAATATTGCGAGAAGACAGAGTGAGGTGCGGTGACAGTAAAATATTGCTGGATATATATATACCGGTATTTGTAAAATGTCAGAAACCCCATCGTAGCCTCACGTTTTCATCACTCTGTGGGTGTACAAGTACCAGCATTTGATATTTTATTTGTTTTATATATTGCGAGAAGACAGAGTGAGGTGCGGCGACAGTAAAATATTGCTGGATTATATATTTGTAAAATGTTGTTAGAAACCCCATTGTAGCCTCACGTTTTCATAACTCTGTGGGTGTACAACTACCAGCATTTGATATTTTATTTGTTTTAAATATTGCAAGAAGACAGAGTGAGGTGCGGTGACAGTAAAATATTGCTGGATTATATATATTTAAATATTGTTAGAAACACCATTGTAGCCTCACGTTTTCATCACTCTGTGGGTGTACAACTGCCAGCATTTGATATTTTATTTGTTTTAAATATTGCGAGAAGACAGAGTGAGGTGCGTTGACAGTAAAATATTGCTGGATTATATATATTTAAATATTGTTAGAAACACCATTGTAGCCTCACGTTTTCATCACTCTGTGGGTGTACAACTGCCAGCATTTGATATTTTATTTGTTTTAAATATTGCGAGAAGACAGAGTGAGGTGCGGTGACAGTAAAATATTGCTGGATTATATATTTGTAAAATGTTGTTAGAAACCCCATTGTAGCCTCACGTTTTCATCACTCTGTGGGTGTACAACTACCAGCATTTGATATTTTATTTGTTTTAAATATTGCGAGAAGACAGAATGAGGTGCGGTGACAGTATATTTGTAAAATATTGTTAGAAACACCATTGTAGCCTCACGTTTTCATCACTCTGTGGGTGTACAACTACCAGCATTTGATATTTTATTTGTTTTATACTCAGTATATTGCGAGAAGACAGAGTGAGGTGCGGCGACAGTAAAATATTGCTGGATTATATATTTGTAAAATGTTGTTAGAAACCCCATCTAGCCTCACGTTTTCATCAATCTGTGGGTGTTCTCAATTCTGATTGGCTGAATGACAAATGTGTAGTACTACCGTGACGTCACTTCATTCATTAATTTCTTTGCGGTTTATTTGTTTGACAAATGAGTAATAGGCTGTAGATGCGCAGACAACAATTTTACATAAACAGTAACTGCGTGATAAACCCAGCAGACAAATAAATTAATTGGGGATTCACGTCTACAAACCAGCAGACGAAACCGTTAAAAAAGACTCGTTCGAGTAGACCATCACAATAGCAAACAGAATAGTTTCTAGGACATACGGGTTCTTAGAGAAAGCCAGACGAAGTGCTAGACAAGCTTTTTATTTTATAAAATATAACTGAATAAAAGCATTAAAAATCTTCAAAATGGCAGAGTGTATAATATACACCTTAATTTACCGATATGTGAACAAATATTATTCAGAATTTGATATTTAAGGGTTTAAACGGCTAATTTAAAATCGTGGCCGCAACTCAGTACATAACTCGAATCAAAGATTCGACTAAAAACTGTCTAAGCGACATTCAAAATTTCATGTCTGCAAACAAATTAAAACTCAATCCTGAGAAAACTCACCAGCACAAAGTGTTAGGAACCTGGGAGTGGTGTTCGACTCCAATTTTTCATTCTCAGACCATGTGTCACAGGTCATAAAGTCCACCAGAGTTTATGCGAGAGACCTCTATAGAATCCGTCCCCTCTTAGACCTTAACACATCAGTTCTTCTAGCAAATGCTTTGGTGAGCAGCAGACTGGACTACTGCAATTCCTTATTCTTATCACTTACAGATTTTGAGTTAAGAAGATTGCAGTTAGTCCAAAACTCACTCTGTAGGGTTGTCACCCGGTCCTCCAAATGCTGTAACATTACCCCTCAATTAAAAAAACTGCATTGGCTCCCTATCAAATACAGGATACAATTTAAAATTGGTGTCATCACATACAAAACTCTCAACCAGGGCGAACCAGTTTACCTTAGAGAATTAATTCATCCCTACACTTCTTCCAGGAACACAAGGCAAAGTACCCCCAAACTCAAATTCCTTCACACTCCCACTTTCGACCGTAAGGTTCATAAATCAAACATTTCTCCAATTCTTTCAGTCACTATGCCCCAGTTCTCTGGAACTCCTTCCCCTTCCAAATAAGAAATAGCACCTCTGTCACATCTTTCAGGAAACACCTCAAAACCCACCTCTTTAATTCTAGTTTTCCAACTTAGTTTCCTTCCCTCTTGGTCACACCCACAACTCTGGATTACTGACCTTGAACGCCCCTTGACTTTCTTTATGATAATGATTTTGTTAAGTCAGCGCACTGAGTTCCCCTTTGTGGGGAAGATATTGCGCCTGCAAAGCAGTACATTAGATTAGATTAGATCCTTGTACACCAATATTCCAAACCATGAAGGAATATTAGCGATAGCAGCTCAACTAAGGAAGGATAGGACTAAGGACCCAATCACTCCTTATATCCTACAACTCCTTACACTAGTCTTACACAGTATGACCTTCACCTTTAATGAAGAACACTACCTACAAGTGGGAGGTACAGCAATGGGTACTGCACTAGCACCCAGTTATGCTAATCTATTCATGGATAGGTTCGAAACTGGGACAAACAACCTCTCATATGGCTTAGGTTCATATATGACATATTCATGATCTCGAACCATGGTGAACAAGAACTAAAAAAGTTCCTGGAATACCTAAATAATATCCATGACAAGATTAAATTCACCCATGAATTTAGTAAAGAATCTATCAATTCTGGACAGTACAGTGAAAATTGATACTACTAGAAAACTATACACAACATTGTATGAAAAACCTACAGACACACATCTGTACTTACACTACACATCTGCACATCACAAGCCTTGCCACACCAAAGGCCCCTTTGGACAATTGCTAAGGATTCGTAGGATTTGTACCAAAAATGAAGATTTTATTCACCATGGCATCAAACTGATTGAATACTATCTGAAAAGAGGGTACCCATTTAAGGCCCTCAAGAAACATATGCTCAACGCAAGTGCATTCACACAAGATGAATTATTAGTAGTCAAAAACAAAGAAACCATTGACACACCAGTCATGGTCACCACCTATAACCCAATTAACCCAGACATTAAAGGGTTCATTCACAATAACTGGAATATTATTGAACATAGTAATGACTGTTCAAAAACATTCAAGGATAAACTCCTAGTAGGTTATAAAAGGTTACCTAACCTTAGGAATTTACTAACCAAGGCATAAATAGCCTACCCACCCACTACACAAGACAAAATTGTCATCAAACCCACAATATGCACCAGACTCGGTAAATGCACTTACTGCCCACTAATCAAAAAGTTCAGTGAAGTACAGTGCAAAATCACACATAAAATTACCAAAATCACAAAATTATTAACTTATAAAAATTTAATTTACTTATTAAATTTGCAATTTTATTGCGTTAATACATCCTATCCAATGGACAATTGCTGAATAACTACCCTTGGTCGGCGGGTAAGTTACTAGGGACGTAAGTGAACTCAAAAACAAAACTAACAAAATTTTCTCCAGGCCTGGGTTGACATTGAGGTCACAGGAAACCCTTAAGGCCATGATCGGATATCAGCAGCCAGTTACCCGGGGTCTTTTTACAGACCTGCACTGAGGTAGGGGAAGAGAGGGATGAGTTCAGTCCCATAAGAAGTAGAATAAACCTCCAGAAGGAAGCGCATCACAGTTTTTTTTTTTTTTTTTTTTTTTTTTTTTTGTTTATATATTTTGTTATATATATATATATGTGTGTGTACAACTATTTACATATGTACAGATCTCCTCTATGTCCTGGGTTACTGGTGGATCTGCTGAGCAGCCACTACAGGCACCAGGTGGTAGAGCTCTGAGTCAGCCTATGCCACATCCTACAGGTAAAATTGAGTGAAGGTATTATGTGACTTCCAGTGGGAGGCTGATGGGATTTGTTCTCAGGAGACTCCTGACTGGAAGGCCTTAGAAGCAGCAAAGGCCCCGACATCATGGGCTTTAACCTGATGTAAAGAGTGGGCCTCTTGGTCTGAGACCTCATAACATAGGATCACAGTCTGTTTGATCCATGAGGATAGTGGCAGGTGAGATGTCTTTGTCAAAACCTTTCTTAAAGGAGACAAAGACTAACTCCTTATTCTGCTCGAGGTCTGAGGTCTTGTCCAAATTATAGCGCAATGCTCTGACCGGACAGAGGGACCTGTCAGACTTGAGGGATCTATCCAGAGTTGGGGCCAGGGCTGGTATAACCACTGGGGCCACACTGTCTGGACCCTCTTTTGCCAGATGATTTTTGGAAAGAAAGCTGGGTGATGGGTACAGGGATACCTTTGACCAGTCAGCTTGGTGTCTAAAATTTCTGTTTTGTCAAGCATGTATCTCACTTCTACGCTTGCCCGACCCAAGGGCTAAGAGGAAAACTGTCTTGAAGGTCAAATGCTTCAAAGAGGCCTCTTTGATTGGTTCAAATGGAGCCTTTGTCAGCTGGTGCAAGACCAGGGTTAGGTTCCAGGAGGGGATTTCCCTCTGGGCTTTGGGTCTGTCCCTATGGAAACTATCCAGGAGACGAGTGAGATTTTTGTCTGATATTGATGGACGAGTTGCCCAGTGGCTATGGCTGACCTGTAACCATCAATGGTGCTGGACTGTAACTTCCTGTCCTGAAATAGATACATAAGGAAGTCAGCAGCTGACTTTACAGGGGGTGCCCTGAAGTCCACCTGGTTAGTGATGCACCATTTTGTAAAAATGGCCCACTTTGCCTCATAGACTGATCTGGTGGATCCTCTTTGAGCCTCAATTCTTGCTGCCACTGCCTCAGAGAAGCCCTGCTCCTTAATTGCTGAGGCTCTAGGAGCCATGCATGGAGATTTAGGTTTGTCAGAATTCTGTGAGGGATCTGATTGAAGGGCTGTGTTAACAGGTTGGGCAGAAAGGGCAGGCTCAGTGGGATTTGGCTGGACATGGTCACTAGATCCCAAAACCAAGGCATGCTGGGCCACCCTGGAGCAATCAGAATGATTTTTTTGCATGGGGAGTCCTTCAACTTGACCACTTTGACCCTTGCCTCTTGATCCTGAAGTATGACCCTTGCTTTCAAAATTGGCAATTTCCTCCTCAGCCCTCTTTATAACACTGTCTGGGAAGATGGTAGAGATATGCATAGGAGATGTAAGCAGTGCTGCCAAAGTATCAGGCTTGACGCCCATCTTAAGGTGAGTAAGGTAAGCGTCCCTGCGGGCCAGAGTCAAATTCCCCATGGAGATAAAGACAAACTCAGTAAGATACTCCATCATCTTAGCTGCAGCCTGGCAAATACCTGAGTTGAAGTTCATTAAGTACTGCAGTTCATCCATGGCAGTTGAGACGTTAGAAGAGCTTTTCCCTTACTCTCAGAACATACCGTCTTAAGTTGTTCCTGCATATTCTGCTGCACCTTTAAGAGGCATCTATTAAAGCTTGCAGCCTGGTTGCAGATGACAGTGGCCTCCCTTGCAGACTTCTTCCAACTTCCGAGTGTTTCTTGTGAAATACGGCACGATGTCGGATGGGTAGAAGTGAGGCCAGACTGCCTAGAAATTCTGCTGTATGAACTGTTGAGTTTACACTCATCCGTATACCAGGTTGAGACAGCGGAAGGGTCAGCTTTGTGGTCGGATGACAGCCTGCACCACTTGGACCGTGACTTTGCAGGTCTCAAAAACTGGTCCATCATCAAGCCACCTGCTTCCGAACTTCGGGAGGGGTATCCCTCAACCAGAGTGACGTTCAATTTACTAAGCTTTTTATAGAGCCACTCTTCTATAGGCATTTGTACAGAAACCTTTCCTGGTGTAACAGTTTTAGGTCAGGAGAAGGGGTTGTCATCAGACCCGGTTGTGGCACTATCAATGTCAGGAATGTTAGACCAGCCCATATAAGATCTAATGCCACTCATTGTCTCTCTATATGTCTGTTCTTCACTCAAGGCTTGGTCGGGTTCGGTGACATTCAAATCCTGTCCGTCTGACAACTTTCCTTCCTCAGCGTACAAGTCGACAGGTGGCCGGTCCGACACTTCACTATCAGTTGCAGAGCTCACACTAGAAAAACTGTCCTGGATGAGGATGAGTCTGTGCCAGTGCGCCTAGGTAAAGATGATCTTGGCCGGTGTCATTCGGATTTAAGCTGGCTGGTGGACTGATGCTTAGCAGAGGAGTCGGTACCAGTGTGCTTAGGTGAGGAAGATCTTGAGTCCTGTTGGTCGGATCTGAGCTGGCTGGATGGCAGATGCTGAGAAGCAGAGAGAGATGCCCTTTCCAGTGCGCTCTGTAGATAGTTGAACATCAGATCCGGGTTGGCTGGCTGACTGATGCATTACTGCAGAGGAGTCTGTGCCAGTGTGCCCTGCAGGTGGTTGAAAGAAAGGCTCAGCTTCCTTTGGAATAGAAGCTGGTGGAGATTGAGAGGGGGTAACCCATATATCTGAAGAAAACGTCGGTTGCACTGCAGGCTGGAAAGACTTAGCCATAAGCAAGGCCTCAAGTCTGTTGAAGCGGTCGGTCCATTTCTTATCCGGCTCATCATATTTGGAGTCAGTGGCCGACTGATCAGAAGATTTCTTAACCTTGGAAGTTGATGGCTTGTCCTTTTTCGTTTTCTTCTCAGGGACGACAGTGGCATGTGACGTGACAGTTCCTGACTCACTGACAGCCCCAAAAACAGCAACTGGTGATGGGTCCACAAGGTTACTGTCTTTACTTGCTTCTAATTTTCTTACTTCCCGTTTTTCTTTTTTAAGTTTATATGAAGGGGTAGCAAGCTGGGCTAATTGTTCAGGTGTTAAGGCAAGACAGAACTTACAGTCATTTGCAGGAGTTTCAATGCATGGATCCTTGCCCTTGCCCTTGTCCCTGCAACGGGCGCAAAATGAGTGTCCATCAAAACTGGCCATAGCATGGCCACAAGAGCCCCTCTTCTGTCCAGGTGAGGACATAAACTCTCCGAAATGTGTAGACACAAAAATAATAATCAAATTCTAAAGTTGTAAGATGTAAATCACAAAAAAACTTCTTCATATAAAAATCTGTGTGCATGCACCATGCGCCAAACGAAGAAGATGCTATGACGTCACACTGTCTAGACAGGAGGGAAGTATGATGCGCCACCTGGTGAGTGCACACCACTGGGACCGGCTGGCCGGTGGAAACACAGGACGTCTTTTTCTGACGTTTGGCAGGCGGTCTGCGCCGACCGGATTAGCAATTGTCCATTGGATATGATGTATTAACGCAATAAAATAGCTATTGTTCATCTATGCAGTGAGCTACAGGTATGCAATTTTATTATGTTACAACTGACACAAAAGTAGGTGATTTAAAGAAATTACTGTAAATGCAATAGTTTTCAAGTTACAACTGATTTACTCAACAGTGATAACCTCAAAGTAGCTATTACACAGCTATGTGATGAGCTACAAGTCTGCAATTTCACTATGTTATAGAGGACTAAAAAGTAGGTGAATACCATATTTAAAGAGCCTGTAGCACCAAATTTAACATACCACTTTTTTTATTTGTATATAAAGTACATCCCCACACAAACACATTTGCACTTCTCCCAGTTGCACCATGCCAATGTTTATGCCACTATTTTAACTTTTATCACTCAAATTCCCCTCCCTTTTGAAAGAAAAAAACACAAGGCCAGAAGTCCAAAGTTTGTGTGTACTACGTCACACGATGGCAGAGATTTCCACTTGTACAAAAACACACTGTAAAGACTACAGTATTCTTGTACCTATTCCCTTGTGTTTAAAATCTAATTATGTCTTCTGGTGTTGATTTGTTTATTTGGGGTTTTACGTCGCTTTCAACACTGTACAGGTCATATCACGACGGGTAGTTGGAAGGGCAGAGGAAACCAGTACATATAGTTCGCTAGGGTTCTGTACTGTAAACTGCCGACCAACGGCAAGCAACTTCTTCTGGTGTTGAAAATTGTATACAATAATCATGCACAGACTCAGAAGTTGGTACTAGTGAAAATAAATCAAATTTTTATAACAGTAGCAATCATAAAGGAAGCATTGTGCTTTCTGTCTGATGATGACAGTATAACTGAAAATGAAGATATGAATATGAATAATATCAGTGGTTCTTATGTCAGTAATATTTAGACTACAAAATACTGAATGTAATGTAAACTCGTTTCAAAAGTTAACAAAATTCTTTTGATTCTATCCATACAAAGTCATAAGGGCTAATGATTTGAAACCTGGGTTTGTATCTGGCAGTTTTTAAAATTGTATTGCTTTACTTAATGTAATTTCTTTCCTGAATGTTTAGCATAATAATAATTACTTAGATGGCACCATTGCTATTTATAATGAAAAAAAAACAAATTAAATAAACAAAGTGTAGTCTTATAAATAATCCTTTGAATTACATATCTCTTAGTTTTTTATGAAACATCACTGCAAAGCTTGGTTTTGCTGGTATTTCATGTAAAGTTTTAAAAACCCTGTTTGCTCATAAAACTTGTGTATATTATACCAGAAACATAAGAATTCCTGACATCAAAATTCAAACCATGGCTAGGTATGTCTTAGCTGAGCTACCACAGTTGGCTTGATAAAAAGAAAAGTAATATTAGGTAAACAAAAAAGAGGGGATAATTATAATTCTTTAAAGTAATCTAAAATCTGGACCTCCAATCTGATTTGCTGAGGAATATTCTGTCATAATTTAAATTCTGAATGAATCTTATTCATAATGCATGTGGACAAAATTTTGAATACTGTAAAGTTAGGTTTCTTCAACAGAATTATGAATTCTATCTAAATTTTGCTGACTCAACTTGATATTCTTCTAAACCACTGCAATACCAGGATTGGAAATTCTGTGAAAAGAATTTCAAATTCTGCCATAAGAATTTATCTGTCATGACATTTTCATGTGATACTTAAATGTGTGCATTATCAAATTCGTAGAAGTTGATATTCTTGAAATTACACCATTTATTAAGAATTGTTTATAAAACCTAAACACATAATCAAATATTGAAACATGTTATTATTGATTATATCTGAGTAGGATGTCAAATGAAAAGCCATGTATGGAATATTTCATGTCCATTGTCACTATTTTTAATAACAAAAAAAAAACAAAAAACAAATAATAAACAAAACTTTTATTGTGCACTTGTATTTATTTTGTTTTTTTCCTGTAGATGGGTTTCCAATTTATAAAAGGTGCAAGAAATATTATCTTTGAGTAATTATTGATCATTTACTCAAGTAGAATAACTTTTTATGTAAATTAAAACAATTTGATTGCACCAGACAAAAAATTTACTGTACAGTTTATAGTGCAATATTACTAGGATATACAGTGGCCCTGATAAAGCAATCCATTTTCATACGTCACAGCATTCTGCTAACATGGCTGTTTATGTTTGAAAGCTGTGGGGAGGGAGCTGCATAAAAAGTGAAATATATCCCTTATAACATGGCAGTTTTCAAAATGTTGTATGTAGGTGCTCTGTTTATGTGGTTTTATAACTGGTTGTGTTTAGTTGTGTTGAGGGTGCTACAGACTCTTTAAAGAAATTACTGTAGATGCTACAACTGATTTACTCAACAGTGAGAATCTCACAGTAGCTATTGCTCAGCTATGCCATGAGCTACAAGTCTGCAATTTTACTATGTTGTAGCAAACCCAAAAGTAGATGAATAACATATTTAAACAAAAGTCAAAGTAGCTGTTGCTCAGCTGTGCAAAAAACTACAAGTCTGCAATTTTACTATGTTATAGGTGACCCAAAAGTAGCTGAATAATGTATTTAAACAAAATACTCTAAATGTAATAGTTTTCATGTTACAACTGATTTACTCAACAGTGATAACCTGAAAGTAGCTATTGCTCAAGTAGAAGAATAACATATTTAAACAAAAGTCAAAGTAGCTATTGCTCAGCTAGGCAATGATGTTACAAGCCTGCAATTTTACTATGTTGTAGCAAACCCAAAAGTAGATGAAAAACAGATTTGTACAAAATTCTCTAAATATGATAATTTTCAAGTTCCAACTGATTTACTCAACAATAAGAACCTCAAAGTAGCTATTGCTCAGCTATGCCAGGAGCTACAGTTCTGCAATTTAACTATGTTATAGCAAACCCAAAAGTAGATGAATAACATATTTAAACAAAATTCTCTAAATGCAATAGTCTCCAAGTTATAAGCACTTTACTCTTTAGATCTTGTTGTATCTCAAATCTTTTGTCTTATCCAACTATACATCAAAGCCCTAACAGGACAGACAGACCCATCTTGAGTCAAACTGTTCTCCAAAGAGGCTAAGAGGTGGCATGACCACAGGCTTAATTGCAGTAGCCCCATCCAAAGCCAACTGGCTCTGGCAGTTGATGGGGCCAGAGTTACTTGTGACAAATTCTCCTTATAACAAAAGGAAGAGTATGTCCAAGCACGAATTTCACCTCTTCCTTAGCCTGAAGTTAAGGAAAGACTTCTTGAAAGTTAATAACTTCAAAGAAGCCTCTCCCAAAGGCTCAAAATGTTGTTTGGTAAGAGTATTAAGGACCAGTTCCAAACCCAAGGAGGACTGGTTCTATTGGCTACTGATTTGTCTCTATAAAAACTTGCTGATAGTCTCTTCAGCTCAAGACCTGTAGACACTCCTTCACCCTTTAAGCCCCAATCCATCTGCAATTGCTGTTCTATGGTCCGCAATAGTGGATGGTATTAAGTTCTTTTCCTTAAACTTGTAGTAGAGGAAATTTGCTATATCTGGACTAGTGGGGTCTGAGATGTCCACCTGGCTCTCTTCACACCACTTCCCAATAATAGACCACTTGATTCACAGATTCTCCTTGAGGAACTCCTCTGAGGCTCCTTAATTCATTTCGCCACATCTTCTGAGAATCTTCCTGAATACTGATGAATGACTCCAGATGCCAAGCATGAAGATTCAGATATGCAAATTGTTATAGTAAAACTTGTTGTTGAATGGCTGAGTCAACAGATTCACCCACAATGGAAGTCTTAGAAGAATCTTGTGGAGAAATCCACCAGATCCCAAATCCAAGACATCCCTGTCCACCCTGGTACAATCATGATGATTCTGCACCTGAAGGTGGCTATCTTTTGAATCACCTGAGGGATTTAAGCAACTGGACAAAATGCATAGCCATCTAGACCCAATAAAAAGAGAAATTCATTCCATCTGTTTCCCAAAACCTGAAAAGAGACACATAAATTGGAAGCTTGTGATTCAGTATTGTTGCAACCATTGGTTGATGCCAGCAATGGCAGATTTAATTTAAAAATTGATTAGTCAACGTCCATTTAGTTTTAATCATAAAGTCTGGACAAGGAATCTGATGGAAATTGAGATTCCCTGTGTTTTGCCCGAAACTGAATCCCCCTGGCATTCGTCCAAGCCATGATTCTCCAGATTAAGGCACACATCTCCTGCGAGTGAGGTCCTCCCTGCTTGCTCAGATAGACAACCACTAATGAATTATCTGTAGAAACCAACCTATTTTGATTTAGAAGTTGACTTTCGAATGATTTTAAAGCTAGAAACACTATTCTTAGCTCTTGAATGTCTATGTGGAGCCTTGACTCTACCTGAATTCATAGAACACTGGCTGTTTGATGCTTCAAGTGAGCACCCCAACCCTTTAGGGAAGCATCTGGAGACTTTGCTCCTTCTGATGTAGTGGTGAGCCCTCCTTAAAAATTGAAAGATTGGTCCACCACTGAAGATGATCCCTGTGAAGGTGGGACACAAGAAAATGGGATATCCAGAGACTAAGGATATCTCCAGTGTGTTTTAGATACCACTGAAGTGGCCTCATATGTAGCCGACCCAATGGTATTGTCTTCTCCATTGAAGCTTTGCTTCCAATAAGTGACATGAACTTCCTTGGAGATGTGTGAAGAGCTTTCAACATGGAAACTATTTTCCGAGAGGGCAATCAATTTTATTTTGAGTTGGAAAGACCCAGACCTAAGCTGAGATTGAACTGGTCATCGTCTATATACTGGTGAATCCTGATTCCTCCATGGTGCAGTATCCACGGCAACTGTAATGGCCGCCTCCACAGCAGATTCTTTCTTCTGAATTATCCACAACCTATTCGACTGGGATGCATATTGTGATAAAATTGCTGTCAACACCATGATATTAGAACCCAACATGTGAATAGCATTAGTGACAATCAAATTGTCATTCTCGTCCAAGATGGCTTCGTCTATAACTGCTTTTGTTCTTCAAAGAGTATATTCTTTCTAGGTATGTATGCTGCAAAATTATAGCTTCAGACGCCCAGCAAACTGAACCAAATGACTGGCAAGCTCTCTCTATATATATTATTATTGCATTATTATTATCCTTCTTTATATTGATTTATTTCCTAGAGGTTGAAGACGATCAAACTTTCAATGTCACTATGCATATATTGACATACCTTTGACGATTCAATAAATGTATAAGTTCTGTATCATATACATGTAAAATATAGAGATTCACTCTAAAATCTCAAAGTAATAAAGAAAACCCCAACAAAACTTCTTCTTATTCCCAAGGATGTCCATACTGTAGATGGCCAACAAAAATAATAAAGTAAACAATTTGGTCATGTGACCTAATTGGTGGGAGGACAGACTACTGTAACCCAGTGGCCTGTTTGAGGTAGAGATATAACCTTAAAATCGAATCTCTGCATTGGCCATTGGGTTGGATGGCTTCAACAAATAGCTACTGTTAGTAAATAGTAAGGATATTTCTCTATAAATTGACATGTTATTACTGGCAGCTTTTAGGCCACCTTAAAATAGAATACATCCAAAAGCCAAATCTGAATTTAATCCGTCAAGCTGTTTTTGAGATACTGTCTGGAAACACCGCTGCTGCCAATGATGACACTGACATCAGAAGCCAAAGCAATCACTTTGTACCCCTCAGCATAGATACTGGTGACACAAAAAAACAGGTAATTTTTCTTACATAGTGTGGGCCTGTTCCACTTGCTTCAGCTTCATAAGCTTTCAATCTAACCTCCTCTGGAGACAAGTCTTCAAAACCTGTAAACGACACATAATACATGTATTATGTATAATAATATGTATTGCATTATGTGTAACTTGTAAAAAAAAACCCATAACTCTTATGCAGTACTCAGGAGACTCGTACACCTTTTCTCTTCCTACATGATCACTAAACTCCATCTTACAATAGAGTAGACAAGATTAGAAGACTTATGACTGGAGAGAAAGGTCATGACCACTGTTGATAGTGTGCTCTTGGCCTTGACTTTTAGCTGTAAAAGGCAAAACTAGGGGTGGTAAGGAGACAAACTCACAAGAGTGGAATTGGGGTTTTAGATAACATGTATTGAAACTTTAAATGCTTATCAACCTTTACTATCAAAATCTGTGATGTCGACACTGGTTTCAAGTATACTTTTAGCACAATACCTGGAAACGATGGCATGTCCTTCATGAAAGCAAAACTACTGAATGGCCACATCTTGCTCCTCGTCCATTCCTCCATGGCTTGGCACATGGACTGCCTGAAATGAAAAAAAAGATTATCAGGACATGTACACAGACACCAGGATGACCCATTAAAGGTAAACGCAAACCACTTTATGTGTAATCTTGTCAATTTTAATAAGTAAATTAAATTTTTATAAGTTTATACCCTATCCAATGGACAATTGCTTCATCGGTCGGGATGACCGGTCCCGCCAAACGCCAGAAAAAGACGCCCTGTATATACTACTGCAGGACCGGTCACGGAGTGTGTATTTGCTAGGTGGCGCATCGTACTTCCTTCTTGTCTAGACAGCGTGACACCATAGCATCTTTTTTGTTGTCTAGTCCTATTAAGACCCCTAGTAAGCTGACAGCAGGGCAGGTTTGGAGGGCCTTACATGTCCATTAAATAGGGTATTAACTTATAAAAATTTAAATGACATATTAAATTTGCAATTTTATTGCGTTAATACATCCTATCCAATGGACAATTGCTGAATAACTACCACTTGGTTGGCGGGTAAGTTACTAGGGACTAAGGTGAACTCATAAACAACAAAATTTACAGGCCAGGCATATGGGTCCAGATCTTCCCAGGACAAACTGCCCATCCACTAATCAGACCTGGGGCTCTGGAAATGGTGACATAAACTGTGGTAGTTTGTTGTTGAACCTGGTGGCAAACAGGTCCACTTGGGGCTGGTGCCAGTGGGAGCATACTGCTTGGAAGACCTCTGGATGAAGGGACCATTCTGTTTGAATGGTCTGGCCTAGTCTGGATAGCTTTCTGATATCACATTCAGCTGGCCTGGGATGTGTCGAGCTTTGAGAGTTACCTCTTTCCTGGTACGCCACGTCAGGATTCTCCACAGAAGGGCACACAGAGGGCCTGATTTCATCCCCACCCTTCTTCGTTTATATAGGCAACCACTGTAGGTTGTCTGTCGCTACCAGAACTATGTTGTTCAAACAAAGGTCAGGTCTTGTAACTCTTTTAGGGTCAGAAGACTGCCTTTAGTTCTAGATAGTTTATGTGTAGCCTGCTTTCTGGAAGGGACCAGGTTCCCCTTGCAATGCATTTGTTTAAGTGAGCACCCCACCCTTCTTTTGATGCGTCTGTAAAGATCTACAGAGAATGTTTTAGTGGGTTTAATGGTTGACCTGGAAGCACATTGCTTTCCTCCAGCCACCATTTTAGGTGAGGGTGGAGTGACCTGGGGACTGGTATCACCTTTTCTAGTGAACTGGTAACCTACAAAGTTGAAAACCTGTTTTGGATCCAGTTTTGATTTCTCCCTATTCACCAGCCAACCTAGTTTGTGACAGAGAGGTACCAAGGTCTGTGTATGCTGGAGACAGATATGGTGGCACTTGGCTCTGACCAACCAGTCCAACTCGGTCAAAGGGTAGTGCTTTGAACTGGTAGGACCGACCCTGGAAATGAAAACGCATGTACTTCCAGGACTGACTTTGAATAGGTATATGAAAGTATGCATCTTTGAAATCTATGGAGGTAAACCACTCCCCTGCCTGTAGGGAGGTTCCGTTGTCTCTGGCGTCACCATTTTGACGACTCTGTGTTTAGGAAGGTGTTTCAGGTGCTCAGGTCCAAGATAGGTCTCCACCGGTTGTTGGGTTTGGGCACTAGAAAAAGTCTGTTGTAAAACCATAGTGGCTTTTGAGTTGTTACCGGTTCCACTGCATTTTTGTTTTGCTGATGCAATGCCTCCAACAAGTATAGGTTCTTGTGGGGATTTACATAGCAGCTTGTGATAGTTGGTGACCTGGTCAAAATGGGCTGGAACCGTAAGGGTAGGGTTACCCACTTCTCCCAGAACTGGTGCAATCTGGCCACTACAGGTAGATCTGGAGCAATAGTTGGGACACTGGTGATAAGATTTACAGAACTCAAGTGACCTACACAGGAAACATCTTTCACATATTTTATTTCTGTATAATTCTGACAATGTACAGGATATACACCTTTCTTTTGCGGATACCCTTTGACAAAATGAACAGGATTGACAACACAAGAGTTTACATGTAAATTTACAGTCTCGCTCTTGCTGGTCACAGATAAATCTTTTCTGGATAACACTGGTGAAGGGTTCAAACTTTCTAACTTGCCAGACACATGTACAAAGTCCTTCAGTCCGGTCACACACTTCACACAGTAATTGTCATGTATGCTGTTCGGAACCCTTAACCAGCTCCTGTTGGAAAGTTGAGGCCTTGCCACGACCTTTGTGACAGTGACCGGGTTTCCTGTGAGAACTGCCAGAGTACTATTAGAGTACTGACCAGGAAGAACATCTTTCCTCACTTTGTGAGACCTCCTCTTCTGCTTAAACAACTGAACAAGGACTGCATATGCAGTGGAGCAGTACGCAATGCAGTGAGAGTGTCTTGCTTAACCCCAGCTCGCAAATACTTGTCCCTTCTGGCCTGTGTAAGATTCTCCTTGTTGATGAAGATACCCTCTAAGAGGTCCTGACTTTCCTGGGGTTTTGCCTTTGTCCAGATGCAGAGTTTTAATCTGCGCTACCATTGAGTCGTGTACTTTGGTGAGGCATCTAGACAGACCGTAAGCCTGAATACACATGAAAGTTTTTTCCTTGGCTGAACCCGCCTAACACCTTAAAGTGTCTTGGTTAATGGACGAGGAGACAGGGGGCAGAAGGCAAGCTGTGTCTGGCAACCCTGCTGAAACTGCTGTTGAATTTGGCTGGATCCGGTGACCAGGAACACACAGCTGATTTACCAGAGTTCTTATCAGTGTACATGTTGTACGATCTAGAAGTCCTGGGCGTCTTCACAACAGTCCTGGTCTCTCAATAGTCCAGCAGTTTCAGCATTCCTGGATGGGTACCCTTCCGCAATTTCCCCAGCTTCCTGCACAGCCGGTCATCAGCCGGTAACTTGACGGATATTTTTCCGGTAGGCGAGGCCTGGGAACCGGCAAAAGGGTTGTCGTCCAGTGAAGAAGATGAGCTATCAAAGTCAGGGATCTAGTGCCAGCCCACAAAAGAACGCACCTCTCTCATTGTCTCACTGTAGTTGGCCTCTTCAGAGAACTGGTCAAGCTCGTCATCCTTGGCTGGGTCCCTGTTTGACAACATTTCCCGGTCAATCACTACAGCAGGGGATTCCAGTTCATCTTTTGTGTCAGACACACCAATAGTAGCTGCCACAGTTCTTTTACTGGTGAGGGACCGGTCCACAGCACTCACATCTCCACTACCAGTACCGCATGCACAGTTCTGCAGGGTTCCCACAGACATTTAATAACTGGATTCAAGGTCTTTTCAAGGTCAACAACAACAATTCTCAAGAATATATTTTAAGGCACGGCCTCCTTTACCCCCCCTTCTAGCTGTCCATTTCTCCCATTCATGGTTTTAACATTTTATAAACTCATTACAACAATGCTAGTTAATACATCTTAGATCTTACTTGCTTTACTAAGTCTGCCATAGCCATAAAGCTAGATGATGCAGATGCAGTTGGGCAATAACAAATTCAAGGACTTTTCAAGGATTTTATTCAATTTTGGCCAAATTCAAGGACTTTCGAGGATGTGGGAACAGGCTGGGTGGCCGTCCTCGCACCAGGGGCCTCAACAGGATGGGTGGCTAATTTTCCTGTACTGGGTAGCAGTCATGTTGACAGCACTCTCCCCCCTCATACCGGGAGCCTCAACAGGCTGGGTAGCAGCAATATCCCCAGTGGTCTGAACACGACAGGCACCGGTAATAACATCAGTACGTTGGGTGACCGATGCTGGTACTAGCTCCTGGATCAAAAATGGGCTGGTCACCACTGCAGTAGATTTCTTCACCAGCTCCAATGGTACAGCTAAAGACTTAGCAAGTTATATTGCTTCAAGTCTTGCAGACCTCTGGGACCATTTCTCATCTAGGCTCTTCAAGTCATCAGACGTGGGTTTGCTGCTGGATTTCTTCTTGCTGGGCTTAGGGGACTCATCAGGTCTCTTCTTCCTGCCAGCACCTTAAAGGGTGGTTTCTGTAAACTTTCCAGCTCATTCTTCCTCTACCCGTCCCAACAGTTTCACTTCTTAAGGGTCCACACAAGAGTGGAGGTAGCAGACACAGGGGAGGCAGAAACTGTCTTCTGCTCTTTTTCCTTCCTAGTTCTGTAGGTGGGGGTGGCTAATTGCTGGACCTGCTCTGGCGTGAAAGCTCTGCAAATGGGGCAGTCTTTGCGTTAGAGTTATGAAATGCTGGGTACTTTTTAACTAATGGCACATCAAAATTGGGGTACCATTGTGTGAAAATGGGGTGCAAGTAATATTTTTTCTCCCTTATTTCTGGATACATTTAAAGATGTAGAAGCACTGTTCAATTTCCTTTCTAGTGATAAATAATATGTTTCTGTCAATCAATTATAAAAATATTTTTAAAAGCTGAACCCCAGTTAACAAACTTCATTTTAGTGCAATTAGAGTGAGATTTGTTTTCTATGATTATTTTATATAAGCTACAAATATGGTATTTACACTGTTTGAAAGAAAAATAATTGTAGTTTCTATTGTTTTTTTTAGTAGTTCCAGAGATATAGTTCATTCCCTATTAAATATTTGTTTCTGGCCTTAAATATCAAGACTTTCCGAGATTTAGTATAGTTTGTCTCCACAAAAGTTCACCTTCCTGGCTTGTTGTTTCGATTGTTTCCATGCAGAGATCAGGCTTTCTTTCAATATACAATGATGAAATCTCGTTAACAATGCTGGGCGTAAACAAATTGCCAGGAAATCACTCAAAACCATTTAATTTTAAAATATAAAGCTTGTCTTCAGTGTTATATATGTTGCGTACATATCTACACTTCCTGCCAACTGAAATTTGCTTCTAAAAAAGAAACATTTTCTACATAAAAATCGTGTCCCGACGGATGAACTGACAACCGACATTCACGTCGAAATCTGAAATACCACGTGTTTACCATACTCAGACGGCGTAATTGCAAACCCTGACTTTCTGAAGGAGAATGTTTGAATATTGTACCAGTACATGTGTTTTTCTTCACATTTTTTTTTAAATGAATTAAAAAACTTAGGCAATAACAAAACATGTCTTCAGGTATGCACAAAAGTACTTTCCGAATATAAAGCAATGGACAGTAAATCTAGCTTCTGATTTGAAAAGGTAAAGCAAGAAATTTTAAATGGCGTATACTTCACTTCGTAAGTAATGAGAGAAGTGTACACAGTGTGTAAATTGTTTTATACTTCTGTACAAGTACACACAAATAAGAGATAAAATGTACAATCAAGATACACTACTCATATTAGAATTAGTCTTCCTTTATGTAATATTTCAGATATGAAACTTACAGAATTTCCTGTGGAGTAAATTCTGTCTTCTGTGCACCTACATGACAAAAACAAGTAATCAGTGCTGTGAATGGGCTCTGTGTTAGCTGACTTTGTGTTTTGAGCTTTAGAGTACAAATAAAAGTGGAAAAGGACACAAAAGTTGTGTGCTGCAAATGGCATGCAGAAGTAAAGTACAAAGTGAACTGTTAAGGTGCTTCCTAAGGAGCTACTGAGGATCTGGTAATTATACAAAGGTAGTAAGTTCAAATACTTGGTGCATAGTGACCACAGATGAAGAGCTTAGATATCTTCCTCTGAAGTAATCTTTCTCTGGCCTAGTATATATTGGCAAAATAACAGACAAATCCCTTCAATGTCACAGAGAAAATAACTATGAAAGGGTGTTAAAATTTTAACCCTAGAAGGAGACCTCACTTGTAACAGCTCTCTTTACTCACAAACTTTCTAGGTCCAACAATAAAGGAAAGGGATTGAAAGTAGAAATGACTAATTTGACCTTGAAAGAAAGTAGCTACTACTCACTTAACTATTAGGATAGAAGCCCAAGTTACACACCATGTTGTAGTTATGGAAAAGTAGCTGAACCTATTTTAAGAAAATGCTCTAAATACAATACTTTTCAAGTTACAAATGATTTACTAAACAGTGAGAATCTAAACAGTTATTGCTCAGCTAAACTATAAGCTAAACATCTGCAATTTTACTATGTTATAGCTGATCCAAAAGTAGGTGAAAAACAGATTAAAAAACAAAATTCTCTAAATGCAATAATTTTCCAGTTACAACTGATTTACTCAACTGTGAGAACCTGAAAGTATCTATAATGCAGGTATGCAATGATCTACAGGTCTGAAATTTTACTATGTTATAGCTGACCCAAAAGTAGGTGAATAACATATCTAACAAAATTCTGTAAATGCAAGATGTTTTAAGTCACAACTGATTGACTCAACAGTGAGAACCTGAAAGTAGCTATTACTCAGGTATGCAATGAGCTACAGGCCTGCAATTTTACTCTGTTATAGCTGACCTAAAAGTGGGTGAGTAACATATTTAAACAAAGTTATCTTAATGCAAAAGTTTTCAAGCTGCAACTGATTTACTCAAGAGTCAGAACTTTAAAGTAGCTATTACTCAGCTATGTAATGAGCTATAGGTCTGCAATTTCAATATGTTATACCTGACCCAAAGTAGATGAATAACATATTATAAAAAAATTCTCTAAATGCAATACTTTTCAAGTTACAACTGATTTACTCAACTGTGAGCTATTAATCAGGTAGAAGAAAGAATCAATTATGATCCTATATTTTGACACTTTTTGAACTCTAAACCTCTATATCTTGACTTTTGCTCAACATATTTTAGTGTCTAATAGCTCATTAGATAGGTATGTCTCTTAGCTATAATGTGCTGAAGCTTCATTTGAATCGTTATGTTGACAATATATGAAGATCATAATTTTATCATGACAAGTAGTGCAACACCAGTGAATAAATTAATGAGCCTAATTTGCACTGTGTGAACCTTGGCTGTGATGTGGGAGTTTTTAATGGACTATCACACTTTACATGAATACTATATATGGAAACCTGAGTATATTTAGTAGTGTACTATGTGGGATGAACATATTTGTCATAATATTGGTTCACAAACACACATGTACATATATTTATACAAGTGTTTTCTGTTTGAAGTGTACTGTAAAGGTAAGAATGTTTAGATCAGGAATAAACATGGGTAAAAAGAAGAAGAAATATACTGCAGAAGCCATCAAGAAGGCCAAAAGGATGGTATGGCAAGGAATATCATTATAACATTTTATCGAGCTGCTAAAGTAATGGGAATATCAAAGGACACATTAAAACGACATTTAGAGGGTCAAGCCCCCAATAGCAGATCAGACCCTTCTACAGTTTTGTCCAAGAGAGATGAGGCCCAGCTAATTCTTTTGCCAAATTTGCTGCCAACAGTGGTAAACCTGCATCCCCGACTTGGTTGAGGGATAGTGGAACCAGATTACTTAATGAAAGGTATAACATACATGTCAATGAATGCGATAAGGAATTATAGTCCTGGAAAGCCACATAATATTATTTGTATTATGGTACATTCTAATCCAAGCTATGGTATATTCTTGTTTATTCAGAAATATAGTCTTGGAAAAATCTTAAAAGTACTTTTGCTGGAGAGATAAGATTTATTTATTTGGGGTTTTACGTCGACACTGTACAGCTCATATCACGATGGGTAGTTGGAAGGGCAGAGGAAACCAGTACATACAGTTCGTCAGGGCTCTGTACTCTAAACTGCCAACCAACGGCAAGCAAATACCAGCTTTCCCACTTGAGGCCGTGCCGGTAACCGAAGCCCGGCGTCAGGTGGGAGGTAAGAGTGTTACCACTCTGCAACCGTGACCCCCTGAAGAGACAAGATGGAAGTGATGAATGTAGGAATAATAAAATACACTAAATATTAATACACTAATACACTAAATATTAAGCCATACAAACCTTCATTAGGAGGTGGTGACCTACATTCACTCTGCGAACCATTTCCTTATGTAGGACAATTGCCCTGGGGCAACAGTTGTAAATGCAAAATTTTTCAGGAGGATATAATAGGCTGTGTGTTGTGTGCCAATAAATATCACAAGGCATGTATGAATGGCAGCACTGATTCTTTTGTCAGTGATTGTATGTTGTGCTCACACAAATAAAAGGAATTTCTTTAAAATGCATTTCTGAATATAACTTCGACATAATTTTTATTTGAATTCAATAATTTTTTTTAAAATTACTTTATTCTTATTAAATATTTTCCTTGGTATGAAAGTTATGGTTGCGTATGTGACTGTAACTACTTTATTTATGACTTGTATCAAATGCTATATTTTTTAATACTAATTAATTAAATGTGATTATATAGTTTGTTTTCTTTATAAAGGCACTTGAACAAGTGTTCACACATTGAGGAATAAAACCCCACTTGATTTTACCATTAAAAATTCCCACAGCACAGCCTAGGTTCACGCAGTGCAAATTAGGCTCATTAATTGATTCACAGGTGTTGCACTACTTGTCATGATAAAATTATGATTTTCATATATTCTGAACATAATGATTCGGATAAAACTTTAGCACATTATAGCTAAGAGACATACCTATCTAATGAGCTATTAGACATTAAAATATGTTGAGCAAAAGTCAAGATATAGAGGTTTAAAGTTCAAAAAGTGTCAAAATATAGGATCATAATTGATTCTTTATTCTACGCAATGAGCTACAGGTCTGGAATTTTACTATGTTATAGGTGACGCAAAAGTAGGTGAATAACATATCAAAAACAAAATTGTGTAAATGCAAGAATTTTCAAGTTACAACTGATTTACTCAACACTAAGAACCTGGAAGTAGCTATTACTCGGCTCTGCAATGAGCTAAAGGTCTGAAATTTTACTATGTTATAGCTGACCTGAAAGTAGGTTAATAACATATTTAAAGAAAATACTCTTAAAAGTTTTCAAATTACAACTGATTTACTCAAAAGTGAGAACCTGAAAGTAGCTATTACTCAGCTACACAATGAGCAACAGGTCTGCAAATTAACTACACGTATGTTACAGCTGATCCAAATGTAGATGAATAACATATTTACAATAAGTTCTCTAAGTGCAAGAAAGAACAAGTTACAAGTGATTTTTCTCATTATGGAAGGTACTGAAAAGTCAGAAAGTAGCTATTACTCACTTAGCTTTTGGAATACGCTCCCCAGTTACTCACTATGTTGTCGCTATGGAAAAAGTAACTATAGCAATAAAAAGGCAAAATTTTTTAAGCTATAAGTGATTTAGTGCATGATTTCATGAATTTACTGCATCAAAAGTATTTTAAAAATTCATTAAAAATAATTAAGAAACATTCAGGCCTGATACTCACACAACGGAATCTACTTGTGGCCTAGTACATATGGGTAAGATTAGAGACAAATCACTTCAATAGTTAATAAAAAAATTGTTTAAAGTGTTGAAATTTTCACACTTTGGGTGGGGGTACCTCACTTGTAATTGCCCTGGGGAAAAATTAACAGATCTGCATGCCCTGAACAACTTTTCATCCTTGATAGACAAGGTATCTTTTAAAAATGCAGCATGTCTCTGGGCCTTGTACTTTTAGAGGAGAAGTTGTTCACGCATACACAGACACCACAGAGTGATGCCATAATGTCAGCTGACATAAAAATGAAAGATCCACTTAACCAAAAAGTACTAGTACACAGCCATTTACACATAGTAATGATATAGAAATAAAACTATAGTTAAGCATAGAATGTTAACTGCAGTTGCAGTTAAAGATATGCAACCATTACATAAGGTAAACAAGACATATCATAAAGCACTTAACAAGACCACTGTCATGGCAGTTAGAATTATTTTTGTATTATTTTTATAACACAGTATTCCTCTAATCTG
Organism: Sabellastarte sp. h YS-2021; assembly: GCA_964017235.1. Classification (NCBI taxonomy): domain Eukaryota; kingdom Metazoa; phylum Annelida; class Polychaeta; order Sabellida; family Sabellidae; genus Sabellastarte; species Sabellastarte sp. h YS-2021. Next base: position 78,462,308 of record OZ024935.1, on the reverse strand, counting down.
CATTCCTAGGGTACAGATAAACCCATTTTTGAATATCAGCCATTACAGTGTTCACCTTAAATTTCCTGGAACTAATTTATATTTGACACTTTAAGATTAACATAAGGTGTGCTTTTTCTGGGAGTCTAAACACACTCCCATACCAAACAAACATGAAACTCGTGTAATTTTGGAATATATAAGTAACAAGTATTGTAACCTTAAAGTGGCCATGATTAAGTTACCTTTGGAACTGTAAAGTTTTCAAATGGTGGACATCTTACTGGGCCTAGGTACACTCACAAACACACTTTAAACAAAATCCATCATATAGTTTTGGAATATAAGCCATCAGAGCATTAACCTTAATGTCAATAGATTTGGGACCTTAAGGTTATCCAAATTCATCTCCTTACCTTGTTGGGCTGAGCTATCCTGGTCTGCGAGTGGCTGAAAACGGTTTTGATGGCCTTGGTTTTTGCTGAATCTCTGATTGGCATACCCTCCACCTCCTTGGTATGTTCTGGAGTTTCCATAACTACCTCTTGGATTGCTATTTGCATGGTTATCTGCAGGCGTGAAACTTAACTTTTGGCGCAGGTCAAAACCTGGAAAAAAAAAACATTGTAAAATATATTACCAGAACAATTATAATACAAAATTGTAAGACAAAGTAAGACACTAGTGGAAGAAATTTTCATGTTCCAAGCTCAGAAAATGATGCATTATCGAAGAGCGATCTCTGTCATAAAGCAACATTACCAGTATAAATTAAAGGTTCTAGCTCAGTCTATTTTCAGCAAATTTTGGTGCATTAGATCACTTTAGACACATGGAAACATGGCCGCTGGTTCAACATGACATGATTACACAAGCATACATAAAGCTAATAAATTATTAATAATTGTTAGCAATTATTGCCAAAATAAACCTTGAATACTCATATCAGAGCCTTCTTAAACCAACTAGGAACTTCAATTCACAAACAAGATACAAGTGGATTCCAAGATGACAGAGGACACACATTCTATACATCTTACAGTTAACATAACGCAAGCAGATGAAGAAAGTGAAATGCATTGATATACATTAATCCAACGATTCTTCAAAGTTTAAGAGAGCAATTAATTTTTATATAACAATGTTTGTTTTCACCACTTATTGTTAAATTGTTGTAATAAATATGTGATAAAATGGAATAAAAATTGAAAAAAAAAGAAAGTAACATGCCAACAAATATCATTGATAGATGTGTAGATGCCAAAAATTCTACAATAAAATCTCCTCTTTAAATCTGCCTCCTGGTTCTTTTAATATTAAATTTCAGTGATCATGGGTGGGAAATTGAAATAAATGGTATTCAGTTGTGACATCATGAGTAAATTTACAGTTTTTCAGTTTTGATCCTGTATATCATACAAATGTAGCAAAATCTGAAATGAATATCACATAACTTTTTCACAGCAGCCCAACACTATGAAAAATCTGAAGTAAAATATCTTGTAATATTGATTTTATTATTCAGGTTTGCTAAGCTTCTCACTGATGGGAAGAAGGACAAAAAAAACTATTGTTGCACAATTACTATAAACTATACTAAAATAAATTACTTAACTATTCAATAAGACAGAAACTCACTGGATCAAATAAATAAGCACGGAATAAAGAAAACAGAAATGCAGTGTTTAACAATTGTGTCCACTTATGCATTTAGGAAATGCCAGTACTACAGTGAGTTGCATAGATGTAACGACACAGATTTATGTATACGATTCAGTTTTCAATATATGCTTGTAGAACTCACATGTGCTTCTGTTAATTTTCTAAGTGTACAAATATAATTTTTATTATCCACCACGCGCCGTATTTGCCCTAAATACGGGGAAATACAGACCGGGATGTATTTTTTTTGTATACACCGGCGCCCCGGTACTATGGATAATGAGTGTGAAGAACTTCCGGTTTTTCAACAATATCTCGGAAAGTGTGCAACTTACAAATATGTATAATATGTCATTAGAAAGGTGTTATTGTAGCGCTTCTGCTGATGTATGTTGCATAAAAATCCATGCAGAAATGACTGAGATATTGCAAGTTAAAGATTGAAGTTTTTATATTCAGTCTTGCTCATGCTTTTTGACAGCTTTTTTCACGTTCTCTCATTAAATATTCGTATTATTTGACCCATAAATCGCACAAAATGGTGGATAATAAAAGTAAAACATCCCTCATCAAACATATACAGAAAAAATATATCACTCATGAAGATTAACAATATAATACTCGTGCTGCGCACTCGTATAATATTGTTATCTTCATTCGTGAAATATTTTTTCTGTATATGTCATTCGGGAAGTTTTCCTATTATATAACACAAACACATGACATGGCATCAGAAGTTAAACTATTATTGAATCACAGCAAAGTACACAAAATATAGGCAGGATTTAAACATTCATAAATTACAAATAAATTACAAAAATATGTCATAAATGTTAATTGACAATGCTTTTACAATTTTATAATAAAGATTAAAAGATGCCAAAGACTTTTCAGCTACAATCTGGTGCTTACTTAGTGTGAGATACATTGATGAAAAGTCAATATAAATAGATAATTCCCTGTTCATGCTGAAGAAGTCTGAAACTTCTTTTGTTCTCAAAAAGACATGTTACTTATGATGTTTATATTTTATTAAATTTGTGAGAGTTTGCAACATTTTAGATAAACCATGCCACCATTCTCTAATTAAGTTCCATGTGGAGGTTTTGTATAACTTCCTCAGGGAAGTTGCATTATATTTTATTTGATTTATATGCATATAATAAAGTTACCAACGGAGCTCTAGGAGAAAGTGAAATAAGTTAATTTGTTATAACTTTATCACCCTCTTCGACTTACAAAATTTTGTGAAATAATATGCTTGCTTAGAACCAGTGATGGTGTCGTGTCCAAGTTCAAAATCCTATATTCATGATAAAATATACATTATTCAAGATATCGATCAAGGTTAAATACTGGTTTCAATTTATAGCTGACAGAAATTGCCAAAATTTATACAGTGTATATAAAAGTGAAGTAATCTTTGTGCAAATATTTTTGTTCCTAAAATCAAGATAAAAGAATGTAATTGTTGATGTCAGAATTAAGTACATTTTAAAAGTTATTCCATTTGGGTAGATTTTGTTAAATGTATTTACATGTTTAACTTTACAGCCATAACACTAAAATATGTTTTGAAGAAAGAACAATGAAGTGCATTATTTTCAATTTGGAGCAGACAAAGTTGGCTTGGCCTGGGAGACAAGCTCTTCAAATGAGTCTCTTCCAGTGTGGTGTATGGAAAAATGCCCTTCATGAAAAATGTCTATCAAGTGAATCCCATCAGATAAAAAGCCCATCAGGAAAATTGCCCATCAGCAAAAGTGATGGGTAGGAAAATTGCCCATCAATTTTTTAATTTACTGTTTCATTTAAAATATTGATTACATAATTCAACTTTTTCAACAAACTTAGGAACACTTGATTAACAAGATTAGAACTGACATAAACTGACATGATAATACAACTTTTAAACGTAGTTTATCTTAATGGTGCTATTGTTTGCGTTGACGAAAACTGGTTTCCTGGTCATGAAAACAAGCGGAAGAGAATGTCTATATTTTACCATTTGAAGGTATTTTATCAAATATTTAATAACATTTCAAATATCTCTTATATCATCAAGCAGGGGCCACGGTGGCAGAGTGGTAACACTCTCGCCTCCCACCTCTGAGGTCGGGGGTTCGATCCCCGTGACGGCCTTAAGTGGGAAAGCTGGTAGTTGCTTGCCGTTGGTCGGCAGTTTACAGTACACAACCCTAGCGAACTCTATGTACTGGTTTCCTCTGCCCTTCCAACTACCCGTCGTGATATGACCTGTACAGTGTTGAAAGCGACGTAAAACCCCAAATAAATAAATAAATATATCATCAAGCAATGTAAGCCCTGCATTATGGATAAATAAGTACATACCGGTTCCCTTCACTTGATAGTGGTTGTTGCTATTTCAGTTCCAAGCGAAACAAAATCTGGTATACCAGTATTACAGTAACACTTTTTTCATTACCCTAAATTAAATTTTTATAAATAATAGTTTAGTTATATGTTGTAAGAAATTTTGAAAAATTGATGGGCAATTTTCCTACCCATCGCTTCATGACTATATTGCTGCATTGAACAATTTCTTTTGGCCTCACATTCAGATCTGTTATACAATTTTACTAATTTACACTTTATTGCTTTGTGTATAAATTCTCCATTTGTCTTTCCTTGTTTAGGCTGTGATGTGTTATTTCACACCTCCTTATTGGATGCAACTTCATTCACATTGTTAACACTATTCCAATGTTTATATTATCACTCTTGGGTTTTTTACATGTGTCGCTTCTACAACAGACAAACCATAAATTATTAGCACAATTTCATTTTTGTCTTTTTATTACAGTGAACAATGGAGACACCTAAGAAGGCAAAGCTGTCCCCTTCCACTGCTGAGACACCAATGACTACCATCAACCAACTAAGGAATGACTATCATACTTACATTCGTGCTACAACAGTTTTGTTAGCTACTTCAATACCCCAAACGAATGCCGCCAGGGACCTTTTAAACCTGGGACAGAGACATTTTACTGCTGGCCTTAGCAAACTTAGCAAAAGTTAATGTCCTCACAAGACAATTGGATGAGGCAAACAAGGGAATAGAGGTATTAAAATGAGAAGCAGACATATTGGCTGATGTCAGTGAGAAGACCAGCCTCAAGTCAAAACTGTTGAAGCTCAAGGCATGCCAAAAGAGGAAGAGGCAAAAGTGATTAGCCCTGAACATGATGTAAAAGGACAAAGGGCTTCCAACTAGCCCCTTCGCTTCTGTCAGATTTCCAGGGTTACTATAGCACTGTGTCCTTACATATCTAGACATACTGCCAGAAATACCACACAAGTTGCTTAAATTAGTCCTAGATTTTGAAGTTATATTGTATATTGTTGCTCATGTGTTCTGAAGTACTGTTAACATGCTACCACTGAAGTAAAATTTTATCCCCCCATGCTCATAGTTACTCGTAATGCTTTTCATTCCCTGCAATGGTATGGTTCGATCATGGTGAAGGCATAGTTCCAGATTACATGCATGGTCTTTTAATGGGGTTTACAAAGATTCTGCTGCAAAAATTTGTAAGTCTGTGTCATTGTAGAGAACTTTTTTTTGTGGGTGACAGGATTACGAAAACATCAAAGTAGCTCGAAGAAATCGAGCCACCAGATTTTGTTGAGCATTTACAAGAGATTTAGAAAAACATTACCAACCCTCAAAGGCTAGTGAGCTGCAAATGTGGCTACTTCATTATTCTTTGCCATGCTTAATAGATTTCCTTCCCAAACCATACTTAGAGCATCCAACTTTGCTGTCTGAAGCAAGCCACATTCTACTCAGGGACAGTATCTTACACACTTATCTATCTAGAGCACGAGATCAGTTGGATAAGTTTTACAAGGATTTTGCATGGGGTTAAATGTCCATAATGCTGGTGTACATCTTGTACACTATGTTTCTCTGGGATCCTTTGTTTGGTTGGAGCTGTTTTGGCTTTGCAGATGCAAATGCCCATTTATTGGCTCGGATTCATGGTACAGGTGATGCAACAAAACAGATAATGGACTTGAAGGCTGTTCGGTCCTGAATAAGGCTCTGAGGCCACATTAAGTGATCAAATTCTCCAGTCATATGCTGTCAAAGAAATAAATCATATTAAGGAGGTACAGAAAATCAAAATATACGAGGAAAAATTTTACTGTAAAAAGTATTCAACGCAAAGAAACAGAATTTCTCATATAATAATCTGCCATAATGGACTTATTGTAGCTATCGAGTACTTAATCAGGCTCAATACTGTTTGTGAAGTGTTTTTGTTTGGTCAGGAGCTAAAACTGGCACCAAACCATCACATGTTTGATGATGCAGGGCACCATACTTTGCAAGTCATTCCTTGTGATGAAAGGTGTATTCTACCAGTTACACAAAATTTGGGAATAGTCATTCATATAAAGATAGGTGATAAGATAAGATAAGATATTTCTAGAACACCTAATACATATGGTTATGGAATGCTGAAATAACTCTGACTGCACTCCCATTTCTGCTACAAACAAGTACACTGATGTCTATTATAATAACATGTTTGCCTGTTTGTGAAAGAAAATTAAGCTAAATGCTTCTTAGGGATATATGTCTCTGATATCCAAAAATGTTTTTAATTAATCTGATTTACAAGATCCTTTAAAGATAGTTAATAAACAGTGTGAAAATCTACAGAATATCAGACATGTGAACTTCATATATAACTTAAACTGATGTCCATTTAACTCTGTGAATTAAATTTTTTACAATTTCATTGTATTCATTACAAATGTAATTTCATATATCAAGGTACTGTTAACAGTTTTTCAAAGCATGAATATCAGAAATTGAAGGGACTTTCTCGATGTATTCATTTTCTCTGAAACTCAAAGTTACAATTAATTTTATTTGTTTAGCTTTGCCCATCTTTTTTGCTATAATTCAAGTTTGCATTTTTTCAAATCAATCAAAATCAATCAATTATGGTAAAACACAAACTTCATTTATTTTTGTCATTTGTGTCTTGTGAAAACTGGAAATTTTCCAATTTCTAACAAAAGAAATGACATGTTATACCATGAAATACCATGTTATTCCAAGTTCATTATTACTACCTTGAAATTACAACCATGAAATAGAATTTACGTAGACAGTGGTCCGCATGAATTTTTTTCTAAATGGCACATTGTAAAAAAAGAAATAAAATGACTTTTCCTGTAAAACCTTGAAATTTAATCAACCTTGAATTTTAATAGAGCGGGGTTAATGGCAATTGCAGAAGAGAAGCAATGCCAAAAGAGATAGTCAGCAGTGTAGGTGATGGACCTTCTACTCCAAGAAAACATGCAGAGCAGACTCCTGAGAAACGTTCTGATCCACGTGCTAAGAAGCAGTTGGTCATGAAAGAAAAGACAGCACCTGTGGTAATTCCTAAAACTGAAACAAATCTATGCAGTGCTGCATTAAATGTTTCACATCATGGACCATGATTTAAATTTAAATTTATGGATGTAAAAAAACAAGTATTGTTTACATATAGAAAAAAATTAATAAATAATCTTAACATCATGGTTCAAGATTCTTGATTTCTTTCTGCAGAAACTACATTGGAATTCTTGTACATATTGGCATTTTTTATACTCACAACTTTATGAAACATGAAATTAAAAATAAGTAATGTAAACTGTTTTCCATGTAGGATAATATTTGCTTTATTATATGTTGTAGTAAATGTTTCAATGTGGACTAATTTTGTTTGCTTGAACTTTGTGAAAAGTAATGTGTAATGTGATGCATTACATTTGAAAAGTAATGTAATGTAATGCATTACTTTCCAAAATATCAAGTAATGGTAATGCAATGTAATGCATGCACTCAAATGTAATGTAATGGCAATGTATTACATTTGAATGTAATTGACCCCAGGCCTGATTCATGGTATGTTTCTTCACTTTGAGAATGAATTTCATTGGTTTCTATAATTTGAAGGACAATATACCTATACCCTAGATGAAGGCAGATGTAAGTCTGATACAATATCTAATTACTATCCTTATCATCTTGACATTGTGGTCAGGACTATAATTTCTATTTGTGAGCACAGTCTTTTAAACAATACATCAGATCTCTGTCACAATTATTTTGTACATGGCAAAAAAGCACACCATAGAAAACTTCATAAAATGGTTTCTATAAGAGACTTCTTTCAGGTGGACCAAGACAAGATGTGTTTTTGTTTTTTTCTATTCAGCACTAATGGTCTTTACCATTATATAGGGTAGTTCTATTTCTATGATGGGACCAAAGACTCATTTATAAATTAGAAATAGGACGCCCTGTTAACAGTAGCTGCAACATATGAAAAGAAACAGGATAGCATAGAAAAACACACATTATCATGTGTAATGTCCACCCCATGAACAATTTGCAAAATTGTACAGTAGTCTTACAATACCCTGTTTCATTTGTAAAATATATCAATGATGCTTAAATATTTATTAGTATACATAATTATTTCGGTTTCATGCCCTTTTGCATCGGTTCACAATTTGCTCAAAATCACTCTGTCTGAAAAGGTTTTTGAGATAACCAACATTTTCAATTTCCGATAAAATTGATTTGTTTATTTGGGGTTTTACGTCGCTTTCAACACTGTACAGGTCATATCACGATGGGTAGTTGGAAGGGCAGAGGAAACCAGTACATATAGTTCGCTAGGGTTCTGTACTGTAAACTGCCGACCAACGGCAAGCAACTACCAGCTTTCCCACTTATGGCCATGACGGGGATCGAACCCCGGCCGCAGAGGTGGGAGGCGAGAGTGTTACCACTCTGCCACCGTGGCCCCTCCGATAAAATTGAAGATGGTGGGCAAAATTTGAGAAAAAGTCGTCAGTAGACTCTGCATATATCCTGTGGGACAAAAAAAATCGTCAAAATTGCTCTATCACGCACCGTTTCCGAGATAAGTGTTTTTAACGTTTCACGCAGAAATTCAAGATGGCCACCAAAAGTGGCAGGAAAGTGATTTTTAAGTCACCAGTACACTATGGACACCCTGGGGGTCAAAAAAATTTGACGAAATTGCTCTATCTTGCACGGTTAAGGAGATAGAAGCGAATTAGTGTTTTTGCATTTTTGGCAAAAATTCGAAAATTCAAAATGACCGCCATTTTGGGGAGGAAAATGTTTTGAAAAGTGCCAAGACTACATTGCTTAGATACCCGTGGGTCGAAAATTTTGACGAAAATGCTCTATCTCACACGGTTACGGAGATAGAAGCAAATTAGTGTTTTTGCATTTTGGGCAAAAATTCGAAAATTCAAAATGGCCGTCATTTTTGGGGAGAGGAAATTTTTTTTTTTTCAAAATCAATCTATCTCGCACAGTTTAGGAGATAGACATATTTCTGTTTTTGGCTATGTAGCTATTACTCTATTACTTAGGAGGTTAAAGCTATTACCATTAATAACAATACCAAGCAAGCAATTGGCCCTATAAACCTTCACACCAAATTTTACAAAGATGAGTTAAATATTTTCCTTTTAAAGAGTGAAAACAGAAATGCAATTCTGAGTAGGTTCAAAGTAGTAAAGCAGCTATTACTCAGATAGCTACAATGCTATCATAGACCAAAAGCTATCCTGGCCAAACTATTGACCCAGTTATCCTTCATATAATTTTTTGTGAAGATACAAAACATTGTGTCATTAAAAGTCAACTCAAAATAGCATAATAGCTATATACTACAGTAGCTATTATTCAGCTATAAAGGTATTATCACCAAAAGCAATCCCATGAAAGCTACCAAAAGCAATCTCAAGCAAGCTACTGATCCAATAACCCTCAATCCCAAATTTTGTCAACATAGGTGAAGTACTTTTCCTTTAAAATGCTTAAAATAAAAAAAGATACTTACAGTAGCTAAGTAGCAAATACTGAGTCAGTTATATAGCTATTATCACTAAAAGCAATCCCAAGCAGGCTACTGACCTAACTATCGCTCATACCAAATTTGGTAAAGATATGTTAAATATTTTTCCTTAAAATGCCTTGAAACAAAAGAAGTACACAAAAGTAGCTAAGTAGCTATTACTCAGTTAGCTATTGAGCTTTCTTCACCAAAAGCAATCCCATGCAAGCTATTAACCCAATAAACATCCGTACCAAATTTGGTAAATATAGGATAAATACAAGCAATCTATGCACCCTATAATCCTCCATACCAAATTTGGTTAAAATATCTCCTGTACTTTTCATTTTATTGAGCAGAAAACTATAGTGTAGTACTCAAAACAGTCATCTCGCCTCCCACCTCTGAGGTCGGGGGTTCGATCCCCGTGACGGCCTTAAGTGGGAAAGCTGGTAGTTGCTTGCCGTTGGTCGGCAGTTTACAGTACACAACCCTAGCGAACTCTATGTACTGGTTTCCTCTGTCCTTCCAACTACCCGTCGTGATATGACCTGTACAGTGTTGAAAGCGACGTAAAACCCCAAATAAATAAATCAAAACAGCCAACTAGGTAGCTAAATGGCTATTACTCACTAAGCTATAGAGCTATGACTCACAAAAGCAATACTAAGCAAGCTATTAACCCAATAATCTTCCATACCAAATTAGGTTAGAATATCTTGATTCCTTTTAATGCATGGAAACCAAAGAGCTACTAAAAATAGCTAATTAGCTATTACTCAGTTAGCTTCACAGCTAAAGTTCTGAAAATTTAAATTTTTCCTTTTTACCAGAATAATCTTTTATTACCTTTTGGGTCGAAAATTTGCTCAAAATTGTTCTATCTATTACGGTTTCTGAGATATAAGCAAATTACTCAAAAGTAGTACTGAAAATAGAAAATAAAGCACCTAAATGGCTATTACTCGCTTACTTACACAGCTATCAGTCCCAAATGCAATACCAAGCCAGCTATAGATATAACAATCTTGTATTCCCAATTTTAGTAAAATATCTTGAATCTTTTCCCTTAAATGCACGAAAACCAATAGGTACTGAAAATAACTATACTTAGGTATTACTCAATAAGCAAAGGAGCTACAACAGCTGAAAGCAATCCCAAGCAAGACACTGACCCAATAATCCTGCACACCAAATTTGGTGAAAATAGCTCTAATACTTTTCCTTAAAATGAATGGAAACGAAGTGTGATGCCGGACGGCAGACACTATACACCGGAAAAAGCAAAAATAATATGTCCACCCCCCGGTGATCAGGACCAATTGATCAATGGGGTAGGCTTATGGTCCAATCATTGAAATAGAACAGCCATATAACCTAGCACAACCTAGATGTACGAACAATATTTTTGATGTTTTAGTGAGGTTAAATGGTTTTCAAAATGGTATGTGTTTTCAGTTTTAAATGAACATTATACTTCATATATAATTTACCATTATGTGCATATATTAACAGGAGGAAATGCTGAACAGACCTAAGTTAAGTTCTTTTATAAAAAATCAGGTCAGGCTCTAAATGACACCCACCTAAAATCTTAGCAAAACACTGATTAACATTGAACAAAAATCTGTGCAAAACCACTGATGTACCATATTTGATGTAACTTACAAGGAAGTTGTGTTTATAATATTTTATTAACCTTGTATATGGACCTGCACCTGATTCAGAATATGTTTAAGTTTAGCTGTACCTTGGAGTCTGTCAATTTGAAGATCAAGCACTATAAAAACTAGACCCACACATCGGAAAACTGATGCAAATTTGTATCCACTGGAAAGACAACTCACCAAAGCCAGTGAACCATCGTTTGACCTTGAAGGAGGGGCCAAAGGTCAAACCTAACATCAGAAGATTCCTAGCCCAAGATTTCGTATATGTTTGTTTCGCATTGTAAACCTCTAGGACCAATAATAAGTGAGTTATAAGCACTTTTAACTTTGGCTATCCTCTTTTGACCTTGAAGGAGGGGCCCAAGGTCAAATCTGACCACACCAAAAGATTCCCAGCCAATGATTTCCGATAGGTTGGTTTACCATCCCAAACCTCTGGGACCAATAATAAGCGAGTTATAAGCACTTTTTAACTTTGGCTATCCTCGTTTGACCTTGAAAGATGGGCCCAAGGTCAAATCCGACCACACCAAAAGATTTCCAGCCCATGATTTCCTATATGTTGGTTTACCATCCCAAACCTCTGGGACCAATAATAAGTGAGTTATAATCACTTTTAAGTTTGGCTATCCTCGTTTGCACTTGAAGGAAGGGCTCAAGGTCAAATCCGTCCAAACCAAAAGACTCCCTCCCCATGATTTCCTATAGCTTGGTTAACCATCCCAAACCTCTAGGACAAATAATAAGCGAGTTATAAGCAATCTTAAGTTTGGCTATCCTCGTTTGACCTTGAATGAGGGGCCCAAGGTCAAATCTGACCACACAAAAAGATTCCCAACCGATGATTTTCTAAAGGTTGGTTTACTAACCCAAACCTCTATGGCCAATAATAAGCGAGTTATAAGCAGTTTTAAGTTTGGCTTCCCAGATTCCCAGCCCATGATTTCCTATATGTTGGTTTACCATCCCAAACCTCTAGGACCAATAATAAGCAAGTTATAAGCAGTTTTAAGTTTGGCTATCCTCATTTGACCTTGAAGGAGGGGCCCAAGGTCAAATCAGTCAAATCTGACAACATCAGGAGATTCGCAGCACATGATTTCCTATATGTTGGTTTCACATTGCAAACCTCCAGGACCAATATAAGGGAGATATAGGCACTTTCAAAGTCCGCTATGTGGGTTACTTTGGCACTCCATGGATGACCTTGAATTAATAGCTTCAAGGTGAAATGTGTGCAAGGTTGTAGAGGACATGTATATCTGTTATACATATCACCTATGAAGAGATTCCACCTTCTACCTACGCGAAACCGCCAATAGAAAAATGTAGATTATTTTCAAAGAAATGCCCGCGGCGACCATCTTGTCTTTCAGAATGAGGCTATTTTCAGTCCCAGAGAAGCTTATGCCCCAATGAAGATATCCTGCAAATTTGGTGAAGTCAAAGTCAAAGTTGGGGTTTTACGTCCCGTTCAACAGCCAGGGTCATATTGGGACAGGTCCTCAGAATTACCACTTGTGGGACTCGAACCCACAGAGGTGACAGCCTATGATTAGATGCCAAACTTGCTAACCACTAGGCCACTGAGGACCTCTGCAAATTTGGTGAATCTAGATGTAGTTTTCCTCTTAGAGCGCTAACGCCAAAAGTCTCGCTACGCACAGCGGCGGCGGCGTAGCAAACGCTAAACCAAAGTATCCATCAGATGCCTCCGGTGGATACAATTGTGAGGTAACTAGATACGTCTGCTGACATACACTTTTTGACGGACTATAAAAAGGAATATTCAGTAAGTCAAGGGTAAAACTTAAATAATTTTATCAAAAGTTGTACTAATCTTATTAAATGGAATGTAAGGGGCACTTATTTGTACTCACACTGATTTTACTGATTACCTCCACCAGATTATGGTCTCTCCTGAATAACTTCTTCGGCTTTACATTTTTTCCTTCCTATCTTCCTTTAAAACTATTGGGGCGGCAAAATAATTTGGGCTACTTTAAGGAGACCTTAAACTGAACTTTAAGGTCAGCTTAAGCATTTTATCAAAAACACCCTGTCATCGCGTTTCAGAAACATTCTTAGGCACTAGTGCTGTAAAATTTAACACATGCATTCTAGAACCAAATCCACACCATTGGTACATAAATGGGGTGTTTAAGTTTGGAGAATTAAAATAAAATGGGTACTTAATCTGTATCTCAAAAAACGGTCAGGATTTCAATGTTTTGTTGAGTAAGTTATTCAGCTTCTTTTTTATATTCTTTTACATACCAAATTTCGGCCCTCTATCTCAAAGGTCAAAGTTGGGGTTTTACGTCCCGTTCAACAGCCAGGGTCATATTGGGACAGGTCCTCAGAATTGCCACTTGTGGGACTCGAACCCACAGAGGTGACAGCCTGTGATTAGATGCCAAACTTGCTAACCACTAGGCCACTGAGGACCTCCCTCTATCTCTGACTTTAAGGTAGCCTCAATTTCAAAAACGGCGTTTTAAGCCCCTTATCTTCCTTAAACTGCAACTTTCTTCAACCAAACTTACCAGAAATACGAAGATTTCCTAAAAGAATATTATGACTTTATTGTGACCTTAAACTCTAATAATAATGAAGATGTGACCACCAGAAGTCCCAGAATTGGGCTAAATTATTTTTTTCTAATTCTTTTTAATATATCTTGTCAGTGTTATTAAAATTTACAAAAGTAAGGTCCCTGCTACTTTAAAATATTAATCAGTGATCGCGGGGACGCCGTCCAATATACATAAAAACGCCGAGATTTCAAAGAGGACGCATATTCTGAAAGACAATGCATCCCACGGACGCAAATATATAACTTAACAATATATTTCAAAATCTATTTAATTAAATAGACGAGGCAAGTAAAATACGTACACTGTTATTGCTCCGCCATATTTGTTTACAAATCTGAGGGTGACTGTGCGCATGCGCGAGTTTACCCAATAAAATCGCTTGTAAGTAAGGTCGCGCATGCGCAGTATCACAGACGATAGCCAATGAAATCGCTTCTTCTAAATGTAGCACGTGTTGAGCAGACGACTTGTCAACAATCTCTGAACAGTTTAAAATGGATTGTGAGCCACAGACAAAAAAGAAAAAAAAAATGAGAAAATTTAACAGTGACTGGCTCAGCCATGCTGAATTCAGCAAATGGCTGCAGTATGAACAATCAACAGACAAGATGTTTTGCATTTTTTGTAAGAAGGCAAAACAAACCAATGCCTTTACAAAAGGGTGTGGGGATTTTCAGGTATGTACTGGTAATTGCAACCTTTTTATTTGTTTTAAATAAACTTTTAATGAAGTCATGCACACTGTAACTGTTTGTGTATGTGAATATGGATTAAAACACAAAGCTTTTAGAATTAAAGTATATTGGTAATTTGTAAAGAATAGATTTTAACACATGCCCATTCATGCTGTATGCACATACACAATGACTGTTTTAATTGCCTTTGTTACAGCACATGTACAGGTCATCACAGTGCATTCTAAATATAAACCAATACAGGGTATGGTAACCACAAACTGCTAATACTTGCATTAACTACATCTAACAGTGATTTTTTTTTTTTTTTTTTTTTTGATTAGCAGATTATGACTTCACTATTGTGTGTCTGTTTGTCTGTGCACAGGATTTGAAAAAAAAAGTTTGGATCAAAAGGGTCTCATCAAAAATATATTAAAAAAAATAAATATAAAATAAATTAATAAGGTACGTTATGTGATGGTAGAGATTTGTAACTGTTTTCCTAGAATTTTGGTTTCGGTTATATTATCAGGGGAGCAGTTTTCATAGTTTGAGGCATAGTTACATTATACCATTATACATTTCAGATGTCTGCATTGAAAAAGCATGCATGTCTGCCACAGCACACGAGAGCCATCCAGACTTTGAAGTACCAAGAAGAATGGAGTGTTGCCAAGAAGAAGCAGGAGCACATAACATCAGACAGTTTAGATGCTCAGATGACAACTGCCTACTTTATTGTTCAAAAAAACTTTCCCCTGTCTTCATTCCCTGACCTGATTGAGTTACAGCAAAGTAATGGCGCACCAACACTGCAGACAGGTTCATATTCTCATCATGAGACTGTGACCGATTTCATAAAATGTATATCATCATCATTAGACAGTGATATGAAACAGAAAATTGAAAAGTCCTCCTTTCTTGGTCTTATGACAGATGAGTCAGTAGATATAGCTATTCTTAAAAAGCTAGTTATATATGTTCAATTAATCATTGAGGGAAAGTCAAAAATTTGCTTTGCCAGTATGGTTGATGTTCCAGATGGAAAAGCTGCCACGATTTCAGAAGCATTACTGAACTATCTTCAACAGAATAACATCCCCACTTCAAAGCTATTGGGATTTGCCAGTGATGGTGCCGCGGTAATGATGGGAAAGAATAATGGAGTTGGTGTCATACTCAAGAGGCACAATCCACTGATTGTTCACATTCATTGTTATGCACACAGACTTGCACTAGCAGTGTCACAAGCCGCAGCAAATGTCAACTGTGTAAAATCATACCAAGACACTGTCAACTCAAATTATTTTTTCTTCACCAATTCACCGGTGCGATACAACAATCTTCGTGCCATTTATGACATTCTTGAAAATGAAAAGTTTGTCACTCTGAAGCAGCCACATCCTGTCAGGTGGCTATCCTTAGATCAAGCAGTGTCTGCGATTTTCCAGTGTTGGCCAGCCCTAGTTATTGCACTTAGCCGTGAGGCTAATAATGGCAATTCCACTGCCAATGGTCTTCTGAGGAAAATGGAGACTTACAATTTCATAGCAATTACTTGTATGCTGAGTGACATATTGCCACTGTTTACCAGAATGTCAAAGACATTTCAGAGAGAAAACTTGGATTTTGCAACTGCTTCCAATGCTTTAGAAACTGTGAGGGCAACACTAACTACCATGGCACAAGATGTTGACAACAACAACAGCCTGCCAACACTGGCAAACCTAGATCGTGCACTAAATGAACAAGCTGGTCAAGAGAAGAAGTACCGAGACACCTCTGTGACTTACCTGAACCAGAAGACTAATTTCAACAATATCAAAGGTAACTATGAGCCTTTTCATTCAATTCCATCACAGGACGGCGTTTCATCCTTGCCATTTTCACTCTCGTCCGTTATTCATTTTTGCCCGATTGCCTTGTAACGATTCTCCCATTAATTTTATTAAGTGTTTGCAAAGAATGGAACAATTGTTAGCTACACATTACACACGTAAGAATGATTTCAGTTTATAGGAAATGTAAACTGTAATTGTTAAATTTTTAATTTTACTAGGTTACGTCATCAAATCAAGTGGCCATAGTCACCATATTTTGAAATTGTGTAACCAAAAATGGAAAATTTGGTAATCAATTCAAACATGACTCATTTATTGAATATTTTCAACGTAAATAACAAATTCAGTTACTTAATTTTATTATATACATAATTACTAGTGCCACTGTCACATCTAAATGAAATTATTTTATCTCAATTATTTGTTACAGGCAACTTCATAGACAATCTCCTTCAAAATCTGAGTAACAGATTTCCCGAGGAAGCCCAAAAGAATTTGAAAGCATTAGATGGTGTACTGAATCCAAAACGCTTGCCACAAGGACATGAAGAAATTGGCTCCCATGGACATGATTCACTGCATCATCTTCTAGATTTCTATGTTCCACAAGGTCAAGATGTTGACCCACAACATACCCTTGAATGAAAAATTTGTCGCCAAAGATGCATGCAGGATTTCCTTCCTTTCAAGCATTTCATGAGCTTGCACAAGGCAAAGGAATTTCTTGAATTTCTGGAGTTTTTACTGATCTCACATTCAGAGGATTATCCAGATTTTGCAGTATTTGCTGAAATAGCACTTGTAGTACCTCTTAACTCTGCCTCTTGTGAAAGAGGTTTCTCATGTCAGAACAAAATTAAAACTAAAACCAGGAATCGACTTGGCGAAGGTCAGCTTGAAAGAATGATGAAAATCACCATCAATGGGCCACATTTTGCGCAATTTGACTACACTGATGCAAAGGCAAATTTTAGGGCCTTGAAAGACAGAAGGATGTAATTTGTTGATTTTTTCAGTGACTTCAAATTTCTATTTTCAATACTTTATGTGAACGGATGTTACATTATTGTAATTTTAGATAATCCTTTGTAGTAATTCTGATATAGTTCACTATAATATTTGCAATTCATGTTAGGCTGTTACTATTAAAATAACTTTTTTAACAGTTACATGATGTTAATATTATGGTAATGGTATCCTGACATAGTTTTAATTTCATTTTTGTTTCAATTATGTGTTAGTGTGTAGTTTATTAGAGTATTGAAAATTACCTGAAAAATAAAAGTTTTATTCACCCTTGTTAATTTGCTGTCAGCTAATGTAAGTATATTCAACAGTTATTTCTCTATAAAATTGAAGTAAAATTTAGTACATATTACTTTCTCTTATCATGGGACTGGCTGTTGAACGGGACGTAAAACCCCAACTTTGACCTTTGTCTTATCATGGGACTCACAAATGTGAATAGGGACTCAATATTATTACGGGAATGAGTCCCAGGGACTCGATTTTAAAAATCCTAGCGCTAACACTGATTAATATAAGCTAAATTTCAAAACTTTACAATCATATGAACAAAAGAATAAAGTTTACATTTTTTCTATAAAATTTCAATGCATAGGCCTCCACACTTTCTGCAATCACTTCCTCAGGGCCGATAGTTTTTGTTAGCAAAAACATATTTCTAGTTGTACTTTCATTTGTTTTAGATTTGAGAAAAGAGTCCATTCCACATTCACCAAATTCTGAGCATCAAAGGTGAGTTTTATTGTTGTTTAATCTCATTATATGTTACAGTACCATCTGATTTCTTCCTTTGTGACAACACTTCTGTTACTTTATATTTAATTAATACTGACTTGGAAGCCCAAAAGAGGGTTGTGTATAATAGTAGTACATTTCTTTATTAGTTTGTTTTTTGATGCAATATGTGAATAAATGAACAAACTAAAAAAATAATAGTAATATTTTGGAATGAAATAATACAATGCTTCATATTTTGAGGGTATAAAGACTCTGAACCATGGATATTTAGTTATTAAAAATCAACACATGAAATATTTTGGTGTAAAGCATGACATTACTCATAGTGGTTATATATTCTAACACTTTTCATTAGAATTTATTTGCTAAGTATTAATTAATTTATTTATTAATTAATTAATTTGAGCTATTAAAAATTTTTGTAAAAAATAATAAGTAAGTAAAGTTAAAATTTAAGGTGCTTAAACACCTTGGGTGTTATACAGCACCAATAAAATTTATAAATACCTTAACTAAACAATATATAGAAACATCTGCAAAAATATAAATAAAATACATGACTAGATACACAGAATAGAATGTATGTATAACAAGATAAAATAAAATTTAAATGTGCAACAGATTGCAACATAAGTATTAGTGTAAAATAAAATACATAAAAAACAAGAATAAAAATATCACAAGAAAAGATGTACACGACTAGGAAAACCACAATAAATTAACACAAAACACAGAATAAATTAATTCACTAAAATTTGAAGAATAGACCACTTTCTTTCAAAAAATTACATATGCTTTTTACATTACCATTAAATAAATCTTTTAAGTTGTTTATATTTCTGTAGTATTTAATTCTAGTGTCACGTAGGTCGATACAGACTAATAATATATGTTTCCTGTATCAGGACAATGACATGGAATGCACCAGGGCATATCTTCACCTTTTAACAGATGACTGTGTGTGAAATAGGTGTGACGTATACGGGCTTGAGTTATACCCTTTTAATCCCAATGAGATAAACCCGTCCAAACATAAAAATCTCCAAACAGTAGGGTTCATTTGGAATAGTTTATTATCAGGACACGCATTCCATTGAGCTTGCCACTTCTGTTTAAAAACACTATTTACATTTACTTTCTAGTCTGTATACATGACTTTCAAATCTAAAACATTAAAATTCAATGCCTGTTTGGCAAGTTCATCTGCTTTTGCATTGCCCTTTATGCCTACGTGACTAGGAACCCAAGCTAAAACAACTTTCTTATTTACTGAACAACAATCATTAAAAAGCTTTAAAATATCTTGAATAAAAGGATGATCACAGTTGTTGCTATCAAGAGCTTGAAGAATAGATAAAGAGTCACAAAATATAATAAAACGATCCTCATCACAATTTTTAGCGATATTAAAAGTCATTTTCAGAGCCTGTTGTTCAGCTGTGAATATACTAGCATTGTCAGGAAGTCTGACCTGGGCACTGAGGCCATCCTATTTTCTGTGAAAAAAAAAAAAAATAATAATAATAAGATACCAAGTAACAATAACTTAGCATATTAGTTGATGTGTTTCTTGATTTAAAAAGAAACCCAGATAATTAAAAAACATAGTGTATGTTTTCTTAGATCTCATGAGCAGAAAGATGATTTGTCAATATTGAAGGATGACATGCAATCCCTTCAATGGAAAGTGTGGAGACTGGACAGGATAGTAGAAGATCTCCAGAGAGCAGGCTCCACTAAAACAGTAACTGACAAAATAACAACATCAAAAGCAGTGAGATCTCCAGTGCCAAGAGCACTGAAACTGGTTCATTTACAGTAACTAAAACGGCAAAATCCCTGATTCAGAGTGCTTTGACAGAGCAGGGCCTTCACGAAAAGGTCAAAATATATGATGTAGGTTCAAAACAGGAGGCTCTAAAATTTGCGGCAAAGGCCATATTTACTTAAGATGAACTAATCATGTCTTCAGTAACTGGAAAGAAAACAAGCTAGAGTAGAGCAACACCTCATCCTCCTCTGGATGCTGAAAAGCTCTCCCTCTTTTGCATATAGCAAAGCAATATCTTAAAATATCAATTCATTGTATATTTTTCAATCTTATCTTTATGAAATTTTATCTTCAAAATATATTTTCTGATAGAACTGTGAACCATCAGCATAATTTCCACATAAAATTATTATGCACTCTGGGGGCAAATTTTTCATGAATTTTCTTCATAATATTATGATTTCTGTTCTGAAGATGAGCATAATATCATTATGATTTTTTTTCTTAATATTCATAACAACTATTATGAATGTAATGCATAACAATATGAATTTATTATGATGAAATGCTGACGGAAACAAATTTTTATGCTTTAGTATGCATATATTATGAAATTATTAAGCATTTCTGTTCCGAAAAATTTGACAATTTTTCACAATATTATGAAAATATTATGCATATCATAAATCACAATTATTATGCATTTGTTATGAATAGAAATTCATTATCTTAAATTCTTAATATATCCATATTAAATTCCTAACAGGTTATGAAAACGTGTCATTTAGCATGCATAAGATATGAAAAATTAATGAAAATTATTCTGAATAAAGTTATGAATTATTCATAACTTTTCAGAATAAATGCATAATCATTTCGGCAGGGTTCAGACTAAGACTAAGTTGTTAACAAAGTATGAAAGCTAAAAACATAAGGCTGATGCTTCTCCTGTAGATTTGTTTATTTGGGGTTTTACGTCGCTTTCAACACTGTACAGGTCATATCACGACGGGTAGTTGGAAGGGCAGAGGAAACCAGTACATATAGTTCGCTAGGGTTCTGTACTGTAAACTGCCGACCAACGGCAAGCAACTACCAGCTTTCCCACTTACGGCCATGACGGGGATCGAACCCCGGCCGCAGAGGTGGGAGGCGAGAGTGTTACCACTCTGCCACCGTGGCCCCTGCTTCTCCTGTAGAAGTTAATTTCTACTTCCAATTATATTTATACAGATTCAAACAAAATAGTTTAATTTTAAAACTATTAATGATATTGAAGTTTAAATATTTCAATGTATAGTGAAAACATTATCCCTTTTTCTGAGTCTGGGATTTCCCCTCAATGAAGTAAAGCCGCCTGGTAGTTTCGAATGGAAGTCCGTTCGCCTGCCGTTTGTGTTTTAGCATCTCCCCACTGGAAGTGGAGAACAGGAAATGAACTAAGCCTATGGAGTTATCTGTGCACATTCAAAGAGAAAAGACATACAAAGTCAATCCAACAGCATCACTGCAGATAACTACTGGTGAGTCTGTTATTTTACAATAATAAATTAAATTCTCAGAATCATGATGTTATTACAAACTTTTACTTTCAGTTTAAGGTGACTACAGAGAAACAACACTGGTTTTAATTTTGATAGTAATATACACACTCTATTTGCTATGTACAAGGGATTTAAAAAAAAAAAAGATTATTATTTGGTGGTAGTTGTATCAAAATGGATTTTGTTTATCTGAGTGATTAAGTTCAAATCATGGAAAATTATTTTCTTTCTGGGTGATAGAATGGACTTTCAAGCATAATTAACTTGAAAAGTGTGGCACAACCAAGAAAGCAGTTGGAGTAACAGTTGGTGAGGAAATATAAGCACCATTCATGTTTTAAATACATGAACACATTTGTGAGAGGAGTATTGCAAAATGTACTGTGTTTATATTACAAAGTTAAATTAAGTTCCATTACTGGTGAGTCCCAAGAATGACAGAAGCTACTTGATCTGGGAAAAAGCATAAGAAAGGTAAAATTTAACCTTGCAATTAATGATCAATTTGAAAATTTTTATACCTTAGGGGAAGTCAAACTCTGGTTAATGAAATCTCTGTTAAGGGGAATTCCTAAATGTTTTAATTTTTGGTTCACAACGTTCCATGTTGGACATTGTCTCTCAGGATGAAAATTAAGGAAACAACACACACCACGCTAGAATATCTTGTCAAGCTTTTAACATTCAAGATTTTCACCAAAAAGAAGCTCATCAGCTGCTCAATATTTGGAAAAAGATCAATTAATTCCAAAGAAATTTGATCACCTCTCAATCAGGAAAAGTTTATGTTGCTGAAATATTTGGTTTTGAAAGACTACCAATCATTGGTTATTATAACATAGGAGAAAAATTTCAACAGGTGCAAAAAATGCAAAAAGTGTTGAGAAAATCTGCTCAATAAAACATTTATGTAATGACTAAAACAAATGAGAAAGAAATTTTAGACAATCAGTAGTCTTTTAAGAAAATTTAGCATTATTGTGTAACATTGTAAACACTGTAAAAGAAATAAGTAAATAGAACTTGAATAATATTTGTTGCCAGTGAAAAAAAACATAATAAATTGAAATTTTGCAAATTTGGTGAATATATCTTCATAAAGATAGATTTTGTTTATTTGGGGTTTTACGTCGCTTTCAACACTGTACAGGTCATATCACGACGGGTAGTTGGAAGGGCAGAGGAAACCAGTACATATAGTTCGCTAGGGTTCTGTACTGTAAACTGCCGACCAACGGCAAGCAACTACCAGCTTTCCCACTTACGGCCATGACGGGGATCGAACCCCGGCCACAGAGGTGGGAGGCGAGAGTGTTACCACTCTGCCACCGTGGCCCCCCATTCATAAAGATAGAAAACATAAAGGCTGATGTAAAAATGTGACAAATGCACACATGCATGCCACACATGCCCAGAAGGCGTTTCAAAATCTCTAGATTCCGGCCTAAGAATAATGGTCACTTATTAAATGTTCTGAATTAACACTGTCTATTGGTGAGAGTAACAACAGGTCTCTCACATATGATCCTAGACAGACTAAACTTAACCACGACTTTGATTACTGGTCATTAATTAGAAATCATAGTGAAAATTATCAAATATTCCTTTACTGCAGCTGCAAAATCCAGAAAACATTTATGGAGTTTCTTATGATTATGATGAGCCTCGAAGCTTGCCACTGTGGTCCAGCAATCCAGCCACCTGGGAACTTATGAGAGGACCACATGGTTTCACTCATCTGTCAGGGTACAGAGAAAGTAAAGATACAATATGCACTATCGTAGACCACTGAGCATGACATAAACACAACAGCTATCAAACATGGTCGGATATTTGCAGGAACAGCCATTAAAAGATTTGAAAAAGACAGATATGTTACTTGGCGAAATGTGAGACATTTGTTAGTCAAATCCATCCACATCTGACAGAGCAGGACCTTCAGGAAAAAGTCAAAATATATGATGTACGTTAAAAACAGTAGGCTCTAAAATTTGTGGCAAAGGCCATATTTACTGAATATGAACTAACCATGTCTTCAGCAACTGGAAAGAAAACCGGCTAAAGAGGAGCAACACCAATCACCTTTACATAATCTCTTACATCATGCTTTCTATTTACGGTATTATTCAAGTTCTGTAAGCATTATTTTTGTCTGCTTGATCAAAGTCATGATGTTATAAATAGTGATGTTAGTCGTTTTAATAATGTACTCAGGAATTCGACTCCTACACTTTGTTTTACACTAGGCTTTTTCCATTCTCTCAAAACAGACAAGACATTCTTTCAATAAGGCATTTCTGCCATAAGGCATTATTTCCACAAGGCTTCTTTCCATACACTAGCTTTTCTAATGTAAAAGTATGTAAAAAATCAAACAATAAAGGCTTAGGCAGAAAAAGGATGAATAAAAAATATTAAAGGACAAAATTCTACCCCTTTATTTATTTATTTGGGGTTTTACGTCGCTTTCAACACTGTACAGGTCATATCACGACGGGTAGTTGGAAGGGCAGAGGAAACCAGTACATATAGTTCGCTAGGGTTCTGTACTGTAAACTGCCGACCAACGGCAAGCAACTACCAGCTTTCCCACTTACGGCCATGACGGGGGTCGAACCCCGGCCGCAGAGGTGGGAGGCGAGAGTGTTACCACTCTGCCACCGTGGCCCCTAAATTCTACCCCTTACAAATTGGTGATGGGCAAAGTTTAAGATGGGCATTGATCTGGTTGGCATAATTCCTGATGGGCATTCTTCTGTAATCTGAAAAAGATTTGGTAATTCAACAGATTATCTCTGTATGGAAGTGTGTTTTCACTGCAGTTTTTCAGTACCTGTCACCGTACAAAAATTTAGGCCAGATCTAAACAAAATTGGCAATTTGACCAGAAATTAACTATTATTTTTCTTGTTATGAGATCTGCTATGGGGATTACTTTGGGAGTATAAAACAATTTTACAATACACTGTAGGGAAGTCACATCACCAGTAAAATAACTAATACACTCTGAATGAAAATATACAGGTTGATTGTTGCAAAAGGTCTCACATGTAATGTTTACCATCAATAAAATAAATTAAAGTTTTAAAGTATGTTTGTTTTGTTATTTGCACACATTACAGATCTGCATTCTTCAGAGACTAAAATGTATATTACAATGTTAACTGAATACCTGTAACTATTCTCTTTGTCGGATAATGCAACTGTCTGTGAGACTTTGACTATTCTTACTTAAAAATTGGTATAAACTTTGGAAGAATTTTAAATTCTGATAAATGCATTTCCAGAAATCTGAACTTTTTAGAGGAACAGGAAGGAAATCTAATCTAGAAAATGCCAGTCAGAATATACAGGCTATTTTGCTGAATTTTGTACCATTTTTTTACACTCCGATTGACACAGTATAAGATCTTATTTAATTAGTTATTTCTTATTTCAGTCATGTGACAAAAGCAGACAATTGCTGACCCACTGTACAGGAGTGCTGCTTCATGGCATTGGTACTTATTCCATGATAGACTTCCAACAATGGCCTCATGATGCCAGTCTAACCATGAATTCTCTACTGTATGACCTTGCTCAACAAAGTTACCAAAAAAGTTGTATATTCAGCTCAACAACTGTGGTCGAGAAAACAAGAACTGATATTTCATGGGCCTCATGGTGCTATTGATATTGAAAGACTATTTTGATGAGGTAATCATACAAATGAAATTCAAAATTTAAAGAGCTCAACTAAATTTTAAAAATTCTATCTCAAAGTTTTGGACTTCTAATAGCTGACATTTTATAAATTGCTCTCTTGATCCACTCATTAAATGCTGCAAATTATTAAGAGCTCACAATTGTATTTTCAGTGTGTTTTGATAAGCTTTAGCCAACTAAAATTCCTGTGAAACTTTAAATCTTGCTTTTTTTTCAATAATGTGTTGACCACTGTCTCATAATTTTTAGAGTTTACTTGCTGAATTTTCCCTAAAAACGAAGCTGACTCTGATACACTTTAAATTCCTGCAATGGAATAACAACTGCCCATCATAATCCGTGTATTATTACACAGTTCATTATATATAATTGTATAATATATATATATGTTAAGTTGGGGTTCATCACAAAGGCCAAATTCAGCCTTTTGTAAATCTCTTTTTATCACTTTAAAGTCTCACAATCATGAGTCTGTGAATTTGACAAAAGTGCCAGTGAGTGCCAGTTTTTTTTCAGATATGGTTGTCTTTTATCATGGTTGGGCATACTCACAAAGGTAAAACTTTTTTTCTTTTCAATTTTCCCCATTGTTATGAGGTAAGAATTTTGGAAATTACATATTTCATTATTTATTTATTTAAGTTACATGTGAACATTTAAATGTGTATCATTGCTTGAAATTAAACTTATTTCCATTATGTATGGACATAACTAATAATTAGTTTAACTCTTAAGAAGAGTGAATCTGTACTTGACAAACAAAATAGCCTCTCATAATTTACATTCATAAGGAGGTTCAGTTGTAGTTCATTGCAATACTGCTTTCAAATTAAATACATGTGTATTGAAATTTATAAATTACTTAAGTTGGGCAAATGTGCATAATTTTACATATTGAAGCCAGATTTGGCAAACTATCTATAAAGCTGAGAACACAGTCAGCAAAGACTCTGCCTGAACTGGAAGAGGCCATACAATCCTGTCTATCATCTGGTATAGACACTGTACCCAAAATATTTAACACTAGAGACTGGATGATCCCACATCTCAATCATGTTCACAATCATTCCCACCCACATTTATGTTGGGACAACAAGAATTATGTGAGGTCATGTCTGAAAGTTCACACAAAAAATTTATCGATTCATAATCAGTATTACTATATCCTTGAAAACAGTTTATTAAAACATACCTTCAATCATGTAATATTGGTTATGCAAAAGCACCTTTCCTCAGAAAATGGAAATTTTCCATTTTATGGAGGTCCAAATCATGAAGATTTCTTAATGAGCTGTTATTTATAACAAGTAGTTTCACAAGAACAGGGAAATACAAATCAATGAAAGATAAATTTTCATAAAAACTTTAAAAACACTGTTCAATTTCAAATTTTATTATTTTTGAGTTTTTTTGGGGTAGATTCTTAATTTTGCCTTAAATAATTACAGACTAATATGCAAGTAAAGGCATGTGAAGTCTAATACATTTTAAGATTCATAAGATATGCGAGATATTTGTGCAGTGCAACTGAATAAATTCAGAAATATTACCAGGAATAACAAATGCTACAGAGAAGAAATCATATGCATAAATTTTAAGCACTTTGTCATAGAGCTAGAATTTGTAATTTCAAATGGATAGCAGTTGTTAATGTCAACAATTTCTTTTGCCATAAAAACCTTCTGTTTACTTTAGGGCAGGAGCTTAAAAGGAGAATAATGATAAAGACACCTTGTTTATCCAGCATGCAATTTTCTTTCTTACAGGTTCACGCAGGACAGAAAGAATCTTGTATTTGTCAAATTTAAAGATTGGGTCTACAGATAAAGAGTGGAAACCTTCTCCACATGAAGACCAAATCGAACTTTTCCAACAAAATGGAAATGGGGAAAGCATCCTACCTGAAGAAGTAGAACGCAGTATTGGATAAAGCAAGACCTAGAGAAGATAGAGAACATCAAGAACTTAACGCCTTTCATCAATTTCCAGCAACATGCATGGTGGGAAAAATTCTTTGAGGACCACTTAAAAGGTCTTGCTATCAACCACAACAAGAGTAGTACCTGAAGAGCCTTCAAAATGACCTTACAGCAGACCCAACTGTCTCCTTACCGCAGTGACCATCTCGTCTCCATTGGCTATATTCACACTCATTCACAATCATGAGTCTGTGAATTTGACAAAAGTGCCAGTGAGTACCAAAAAAAATTATTTTTTTCAGATATGGCTGTCTTTTCTCATGGTTGGACATACTCACAAAGGTAAAACTTTTTTTTGTTTCAATTTTCAGCATTGTTACGAATTAAGAATTTTGGAAATTAAATATTTCATTATTTATTTATTTAAGTTGCATGTGAACATTTAAATATGTATCATTGCATAAATTTAAACTTATTTCAATTATGTATGGACATAACTAATAATTAGTTTAACTCTTAAGAAGAGTGAATCTGAAATCTGTACTTGACAAGCAAAATAGCCTCTAATAATTCACATTCATAATGAAGTTCAGTTTTTGTTCATGGCAATACTGCTTTCAAATTAAATACATGTGTATTGAAATTTATAAATTACTTAAGTTGGGCAAATGTGCATAATTTTAGATACTGAAGCCAGATTTGGTAAAATATCTATAAAGCTGAGAACACAGTCAGCAAAGACTCTGCCTGAACTGGAAGAGGCCATACAATCCTGTCTATCATCTGGTATAGACACTGCACCCAAAATATTCAACATTAGAGACTGGATGATCCCACATCTCAATCATGTTCACAATCATTCCCACCCACATTTATGTTGGGACAACAAAAATTATGTGAGGTCATGTCTGAAAGTTCACACAAAAAAATTATCGATTCATAATCAATATTACTATATCCTTGAAAACAGTTTATTAAAACATACCTTCAATCATGTAATATTGGTAAAACAAAACCACCTTTCCTCAGAAAATAGAAATTTTCCATTTTATGGAGATCCAAATCATGAAGATTTCTTAATGAGCTGTTATTAATAACAAGTAGTTTCACAAGAACAGGGAAATACAAATAGATGAAAGATAAATTTTTATATAATCCTTAAAAACAGTGTTGGAATTTCAAATTTTATTATTTTTAGGTTTCTTTTTGGTAGATTCTTAATTTTGCCATAAATACTTACAGATTATAGAATATGCAACTAAAGGCATGTGAAGTCTAAAACATGGCAGATTGATTAGATATGTGAGACATTTGTGCAGTGCAACTGAATAAATTCAGAAATATTACCAGGAATAACATGCTAAAGAGAAGAAATCATGTGCATAAATTTTAAGAACTTTGTCATAGAGCTAGGATTTGTAATTTTAAATGGATAGCAGTTGTTAATGTCAACAATTTATTTTGCTGTAAAAAACCTGCTGTTTATTTTAGAGAAGGTGCTTAAAAGGAGAATAATGATAGACACCTTGTTTATCCAGCATGCAATTTTCTTTTTGACAGGTTCCCTCAGGTCAGAAACAATCATGTTTTTGTCAAATATAAAGATTGGGTCTACAGATAAAGAGTGGAAACCATCTCCACATGAAGACCAAATCAAACATTTCTAACCAAATTGGAATAATGGGGAAAGCATCCTGCCGAGTAGAGTACCTGAAGAAGTAAAACCCAGTATTGGACGAAGCAAGACCTAGAGAAGATAGAGAACATCAAGAAAGTAATGTCTTTCTCAATTTCCAGCAACATGCATGGTGGGAAATTTTTTTGGAGGAACACTTAAAAATGTCTTGCTATCAACCACAACAAGAGTAGTACCTGGACAGCCTTCAAAATGAGCTTACAGCAAACCCCAACTGTCTCCCTACCGCAGTAACCACCTCATCTCCATTGGCTATATTCACGCTTAAAGAAAGAAGCTCCAAACAGGTAATGATTTGTAGTAAACTTGCCAAGACAATTAATATAACTAATATTACTCAGTAAACCAACAATCAGTGTTCAAGAACTCAAAAAGTCTCATTATGACTAGAGTGCTCACAAGTCAATTTACAACAAGACAAAGTTAATGCCTCAAAGTTATTAATATATTTGTTTCTTAATTTTAAGGATATTGGTACCTGATTTAATCTCAAAAGTCCAGTTAGACCATGGGGGAGTCCAGGTGGGTGGTGGGGCAGTGGTTGGTGGATGTGTTGCACTGTTAAAAATCAGAGTAAAAGGTTGAAGTACAGGGCAAGTGTGCTTATGAATCATAGGTAGAAAGGCAAGCTGTTTTTATGATCTAATCTAATCTAATGTGGACATTTTTCATGCTTAATCAATATCAATGACAGACTCTAAGGTGCATTTGATTATAAAACAAGGCAATCAACAATGATCAACAATTCAAAAGTTAAAAAATTTAAAAGTTGGGTTTAATATAATTGGGGTATTGTATGACGGGGTTATGTCTGTTGTCGGGTTTTGCCCTGGATTCTCATTCGTCGCTCATCACACTCAAGGCATCTGGATAATTATTCTGTGGGGGCAATGGGTTTTACCCAATTTTTGGATGCAGATTTACCTAAAGTCCACTGTATGCCCAGTGCAGCATGGTGCTGCTGAATAAGACCATTTTAATTTTAAAATGTAAATGTAATTAAGATATGAGGCACCACTTTATCTTTCTTGCAAGTTTGTCCATAGTTGTAAAAACTAGGTTGGCAGTTTCATTTCTTTGAATCACCGAGTGACAGGTCCTTACAATTAAAACCTCATTCATCATTAATCAGTGATGAGTTGTTTACGTCCCTGGGATATTGCACAAGTGTTTTAAAAGTGCCAGCTCAGTGGAACTTGGGGGAGACTCGTCTTGGGCTCGTTTAGAGATGGTCAGGAGAGTTTCTTACTCTTAAACCCAATATGTGCTTGTTTTTAAATGTCAAACTTTGAAATCTTTTGGAATTTATTTGAAGATAGATATTAGAAGTTATTAAGTAAAAGTAAAATAAGACCTGCGTGGCAGGAACAAATAACACTATTAAAGAGTTAATACATTTAATAAATGGATCAGAAATTTCATTGAACATTTGTAAACCTATTGGGGCAGTGATATGCTGGGTTCAAAACCAACCAATAGTGAACCCGGAACATATATTTTTGGTGCATCAACCAGGAAGAAATTATAAAGAAGAATCATTAAGAGAACATCATAAAACAAATAATGAAGAAAACTTAATAAACAAACTGATTGGACAATTTTAAAGAAAATAAAAAATGACAAACTGAAAAGGCAATAAACTAGAAAAATGTTTTTGCTGACAAAAACGAAGTGGCCCTGATGAAAAAGTGCGAAGTAATCTGTAAAAGATGTCAAGATATGCATGATAAGGAATAGAAAATGTAAAGTTTATTGCATTGTGCATGTTACTATATTTAACAAATTAAAGAACGACCACAGCTTGGCACAAGAGAAATTGTAGGTATGAAATTTACTTCTCAAAAGAATGTATGTCCGATGCTCGGAAAAAATGCCTCCTGGAAAAAATGCCTCCTAGAAAATGTCTCCTAGGAAATAGACCTCCTAGAAAGAATGCCTCCTGAATATTTTGTGACCAGGAAAAATACCTCCTACGAAAAAAAAAGTTCTTTCAAGTATCATAACACTACAGGTTCACATTACAACTTCAGAGGCATCTTAATTTTTCGACTGATATTATACGTTATAGGTTTCATATGTAACATGTTTACAAGTTGAAATAACTTCTTTTTCTCAGGAGGCATTTTTTCCTAGTCACAAAATATGCAGGAGGCATTCTTTCTAGGAGGTAATTTTTTTCCAGGAGGCATTTTTTTCTGTGAGGCATTTTGTCCAGGAGGCATTTTCCCCCAGATTCTGTATATCCTACATTCTTTGGGAATGTTCTCGGAGAAGAGGTCTCAAGTGTAAGGGTACATTGAGCACAGATATTTCTGTTCAAAATGTCATTAGTATCAGACTTAAGTATAAAACACTAATTGAATGCAGTGGACTAAGATCCTCAAGAACTATTTTTTAAAATGACTGATTGTGCTTCAACTAAAAACTTAACAAAAACACTAATAAAATCCAGTGAACCAAAGTGCTTGAGACTTTTTGTTCAAAAGTTAATGCTTTTGCTTCAGAGTTATTGCTTACAAGAAAAATCAACTTACAAACAAGTCAAGCTTATAGGGCTAGAAAAATGTTACTTGATTTATTGGAAAGAAAAGTATAAGTTTATATATTGCAATATTTATGAATGATTTAGCAATTGAAATTAAAAATCTAGGCTTAGGAATAAGAATAGGAGATCATGATCCATTCCACAGTTCAATAAAGCACAAAATTAAGACCAAACAAGTTACTGAACTTGTTGTAGTTGTGGAAAAAGTAGCCTAAGAAAATATTTTAACAAAATGCTGTGAGCGCAATAATTTTCAAGTTATAAGTGATTTAGTGCATGGCTTCAGGAATTTGAATGCATTAAAGTTTCAAAAATTCATTTCCCACTTGAGCGAAAATTAATTAAATGTAGAAGTTTAAGTGAAATGGAAGAAAGTAAAAGGAAACAATATACATTCGAAAGAACAGCATAAATATTCCACTGTTTTTTTTTTTTTTGCTCCACTTTTGTTTCACACACACATATAAATATTTCTATCTATCATCAATGCCACACAAAACACTCTCTCCCTCCATCCACCCCCTCCCTACCCCCCACTGAGGCCATTCTTTTTTTCACTTGCCTTTTATGTGCATTAAAGGGGAGTTGGGGTGTGTTGTTTCTGCATAGAAAGACTTTCCATGAATTTGATGGATATCACACAAAAGCAAATACAGAGTTGGGAGAGGAAGAAGAAAAGGACAAGTCATTCATTTCCACTCAGCTGGAGATACATAAAATGCTGTACAAGAAAAAATGTTTATGGGAAAGAGTTTTTTTTTCAGTTATCTTATATTGTGAAAGAAGTCAGGTCTATACATTTGACCAATTTACATAGTCTATGTGAACTCCTGCAAAACAAAAGTTGAATTAATTGAAGCTTTTTTTCCAAAAAGGAAAAGTTATATCCCCACAATTTCAAAAGAATGGAATCAGAAGAATGTGTTTTTCTAATCTGCCTGAAAGTTGGAGTTTATATTATGTGAACACTGATCAGTTGCAATATGTTAATAACCACATCAGTGCATCATAAGTACCTCATTTTTTTCTTTGAAAATGTCATAACTTCATAAACACCAGGAGATTGGGTTTGCCAGAAAGCATAAATATTTTTAAGTATACATATGCCAGGTGTGGTTTTAAAAAGTGTTAAAATAAATGAGGAGGGAGCAAGTAGTATATATTTATAATAAGTACAGGAATCTTAAGTGAAATGTTATACAAAATGTTACCTAAGTATAATCAATGTCAAGTTAAACTGATATTACTGAATAGTAAATCAGTTAGGGGCTGAAAACCCTCATTTTCACGTCAAGATGGCCATGATTGTACTTGTATTGGAACTCCAAGGTGGAAAGAAAATAAGAATGTCCCTATTGTCATGTTTAAAAGTGTACAAAATATAACTGAGCTCTGCTGAATAATACTATAGCTGGAGATTAAAAACTCCATAATTTCACTGCAAGGTGACCATAACTTCATCCATATTGGGACTTTAAGCTGACCATAAAATGAGAATGTCCCTTTTGTCATCCTTTATAAGTGTACAAAGTTTAGCTAAGGTCAGTTGAACAATAAGAAAGCTGGAGGCTGAAAATTTCCTTTTTTCACAAGGTGACCATAACTTCATTCAGATTGGGACTTTAAGGTGACCATAAAATGAGAATGTCCCTTTTGTCATCCTTTATAAGTGTACAAAGTTTAGCCGAGGTCAGTTGAACAATAAAATAGCTGGAGGCCGAAAACTTCCTTTTTTCACAAGGTGACCATAACTTCATTCATATTGGGACTTTAATGTGACAATAAAATCTGAATGTCCTTTCTGCCAACCTTTATAAATGTCGCAAGTTTTATTTGAAAAATATACACATTGACTAAGCTTAGGGCTGAAAAACTCTACATTTTAAGTTTAAGATGGCCCTAACATTATTAATATTTGAATCATAAGGTAGTAAGAGTGTTCTTTTGATGTACCTCAATATGAATATATGTTAGATTTTTAAAAAGATGGAAAAATAAAGGGGCCAGACAGTTTTATTCCAATTTGATGACTTTAGGGGGGCCATAGCCCCAATAATATTAACAGTTTAAGGTCACCATAAAGTCAAGATAATCCTTTGTTAAATCTTAATATATATGCCAAGTTTGGTTGAAAAAAGTGGAAAGTGGTCATTAAGGTGACCTTAAGTTTGCATATACAGAGCTAAAACTTTGGCATGTGAAAGATTATCAAAAAGTAGCTGAATAAGTTATTCCAACAAAACGCTGAAATCCTGACCGTTTTTGTGATACAGATAAACTACCCATTTAAAAAAAATTTTACAAAAATACACCTCCAGCTCAGGCATCTATGTTCTGATTGATGAGAAAATCATTTCCAACCTTCTAAATTTGGTCTAGAATGTACCTGATAAATTTTATAGCATAGGTGTGTATGGTTTTTTTCGAAACGCGATGACGGGGTGTTTTTGAGTGATGCTTAAGGTTACCTTAAGTAAAGCTTAAGGTATGCGCAAAGTATCCCAAAAATTTTTCCCGACCCTATAGTTTTTAAGAAACATAAGAAGGAAAAAAAAAATTTGAAAGGCCAAGAAGTTATTCAAGGGAGAACACAATCCTGCGGCGGCGGTGATCAGTCGAACTTCGGTGAAAACAAATAAGCGTCCCTTATGGGCCGCTTAATTATAATAATTGTGAACTTTAAAATGTTTTATATTAAAGAAGAAAAACCACCTTAAGGAAATACATGCCAGAACTGGAAGACCAGTATCTTCTACAAGTTTCGTTACTCTTGTTTCGTTTCCTGCGAAGCCTTAGAAGCTTGCCTGTGATCCAGCCCTTTGAAGTGGAACTTTCATGCTACTAGGACCAGAGCTCAAGTTGTGTTGTGAGTGTGGAGACTGGACTGAGGTCATATTATTTTCGCCTGTGATAAGTGCAGCCCGTATTCTTCTTCTTTCGTCTACAGTGTGACATCCAGCCAAAGGACAATAACCATCATGAAGTCTGGTAGGCCATTACTTGTTTGTTTCAATACTGGTTATTGGGTACTGGTGTATGTGTGCTTTAAAATAGGTATTCTGTTGTTGATAGATAGATAGATAGATAGATAGATATTTAAAATTTTTAGTGCAACAACACTAATGTGTTATACTACACTATAAAACCTACTATAAATACGTTAACTAATATTCACAAACATATATATACAAATGATTAAAAAGTAGCAAAAATATCAAACAAAAAACAAGATTATACAAAATGACTAGAATAAACAATGTAAAAAATCACAATCAACAATACATAAACAACAAACAAAATAAAGTGTAAAAATACAAAGTATAGATCAATATCACAGTACAACACAAATCAAGACTAGATATTACAGAATAAATTAACATGAAGGACAAAACACAAAATAATTTAATTAAAACTTTTTAAACAGGCCACATTCTTTTAAATAATTTATAATATTGTAAACATTTTCATTAAATAGCTTTTCCATTGTATTTATATCTCTATAATATTTTATTCTGGTGTCACGTAGGTCAATACAGTCTAATAGTATATGTTTCACTGTATCAGGACAATGACATGGAATGCACCAGGGCATATCTTCACCTTTCAACAGATAACTGTGAGTGAAATAGGTGTGTCCTATACGGGCTCGAGTTATAACTATTTCTTCCCTACGAGATAAACCCGTCCAAACATAAAAATCTCCTACTGTAGGGTTTATTTGGAATAGTTTGTTATCAGGACACTCATTCCATTGAGCTTGCCACTTTTGTTTAAAAACACTATTTACATTCACTCTCAAGTCTGTATAGGGGACTTTCAAGTCTAAAACATTAAAATTCAAGGCCTGTTTGGCAAGCTCATCTGCTTTTTCATTGCCCTTTATGCCTACGTGACTAGGAACCCAAGCTAAAACCACTTTCTTATTCACTGACAAACAATCATTAAAAAGTTTTAAAATATCTTGAATAAAAGGATGATCACAGTTGTTGCTATCAATAGCCTGAAGACTAGATAAAGAATCAGTGAATATGATAAAACGATCCCCATCACAATTTTTAACAATATTGAAAGCCATTTTAAGAGCCTGTAATTCAGCTGTGAATATACTAGCATTGCCAGGAAGCCTGACCTGGGCACTGAGGTTATTAGATGTAGCAGCTGCAGCAACCCTATTTTCTGCCTTCGATCCATCAGTATATATAGCCCTATGGTCAGGATAACAACCTTTCAACTCAGCAAATAGACTTTGAAAAAGACAATCATCACCAAGGTGTTTCTTTTGATGGGTTAGATACAAATCTATGTGAGGCTTCTGTATAGTCCAGGGTGGGTCATCTGGCAATGACACAGTCTGAATTAAATCCAGCTGAGGACAGACCACAGACAAATCTTCCTCTACACGATGCCCAAAAGATCTTATTGCAGATGGTTTCTTATCATACAGATCATAATACTGGGGGTTAAAAACAACATCATAAGCTGGATTGTCAGGATTACTTCTCAATTTCAAAGCATATTGAACACATAACTTATCAAACCTTAAATACAAGGGTGGTTCATTTGCCTCTACATACAAGCTTTGCATTGGAGAAGTCCTGAAGGCTCCCAGGCATATTCTTAGGCCCTGGTTTTGAATGGGTTCCAATTTCTCAAGATAAGACTTACGAGCAGAACTAAAAACAGCACAACCATATTCCAATCTGGAACGAACAAATGAACGATAAAGTCTCATTAAAACACTTCTATCTGCTCCCCAATCCATTTTGGCAACTACTTTCAGTAGATTCATAGCTTTTTCACATTTCTGGCGAACATAATCTATATGTGCCTTAAAATTAAGTTTTCTGTCAAAGATAACACCAAGGAACTTAGTTTGTGAAACAACAGGGATTTGTGAATTATATATTGTCAATGTTGGGTCTGGATGAAGTTTTCTTTTATTACAGAAATGCATGCAAACAGTTTTGGTTTTAGAAAATCTAAAACCATTTTCATCAGCCCATTTCTCTACTTTATTCAAACACAATTGAAGTTGCCTTTCTATTGAAGCCATATTTCTAGAAGAACAAGTGATTGAGAAATCATCAACAAAAAGAGACTTTTCAAAGCTAGCTGGAATCACATCAGCAATACTGTTAATCTTTAAAATAAATAACGTAACAGAGAGGATGCTGCCCTGGGGAACACCCATCTCTTGCCCATGTATATCTGAATAAACAGATCCTAAACGAACTCTAAAAACTCTGTTTGATAACAAATTCTGAATAAACATGGGCATTCGCCCCCTTAGGCCTACTTTATGTAGATCTCTTATAACGCCATACTTCCATACTGTATCGTAGGCTTTTTCTAAATCAAAAAATACAGAGACTACATGGTTGCCTTTTAAAAAGGAATCTCTAATAAAAGATTCAAGTCTTATTAATTGGTCTGTTGTAGTTCGACCTTTTCTAAAACCACTTTGATATTTTGTTAAAATATTATTTTTCTCAAGGAACCAAACTAATCTAGTATTAATCATTCTTTCCATGGTTTTGCATAAACAGCTGGTCAGGGAAATGGGGCGATAATTGGACGGGTTTTTTGGGTCTTTGCCTGGTTTAGGAATAGGTATTACAGTGGCCTCTTTCCAGCATTCAGGAATTTCACCTGAGGCCCATATATCATTAAATATATCAAGTAACACCATAAGTGAGTCTCTTGGTAAATGTTTTAGCAGCTGATAATGGATCTCATCTGGACCAGTGGCTGTGTCATGAGACTTATTCATAGCATCACATAGTTCTCTAATGGTAAATGGTACATTGTAGTTTTCAGAGTTGACTGTGTCAAAATCCAAGTGTTCTTTTTCAGATTTCTCTTTATATTTTTGAAACTCTGTACGGTAATTGTTGCTGCTAGAATTCTTGCGGATTTCTTCGGCCAACCTATTTGCTATATCAACTCTTTCTGTTATTTTTGTCCCATCATTATTTTCCAGATGGTGTATTGTGGTGTTACTTTGTTTGCCACTTATTTTCCTAATCATTTCCCATACCTTCTTTGCTGGTGTCTTTACATTTAGTTTTGATACATATTCATGCCACGATTTCCTTTTACTTTCTTTAATTATTTTACGAGCATTAGCTCGACAGGTTTTATATTCATTTATGTTATCCGATGTAGGATTTATACGGCATTTATCCATTGCATTTTGACGAGCCTTAACAGCTTTTTTGCATTCACTGTTGAACCATGGTTTGTAGCTACCAGTGGACTGTCCAGTTGACTTTGGCACACATTTTGTTGCTATGTCATTTAACTTATTTAAAAATGCAGGAAATTTTTCTGTAGAGTCAGTAAAATTATGTCTATTAATATCCAGAGAACACTGAAGTCTGAATTTTGGCCAATCAGCCTTTTTAAGATTCCAACGAGGAACATTGTCCTTAGGCATACTCTTAACTATATCAATTAAAATAGGAAAATGGTCACTACCACACTGATCTGAATGGACCTGCCATGTAAAATCAAGAAAAACAGATGCAGAACATAAAGACAAATCTATTGAGGTGAATGAACCTGATGCTATTCTGTTGTTGACAAGATATTCATAATTACTGAGGCGTAGTTTATATGGTTATATAACCACTGTGCTGTAAGATCATTCATTCAAAGTTCAGTCACATTTTACTATCATTAAAGCACTTTTAGAATTTAGAGTTACTTGTGTAACCTAAAGAAGTCAAAATGGGCCCTGCACAAGGTTAAGATGTCCCTGCCCAAGTCTTTAGGGATAGTATTAGGTCCCTTCAGTTGGAAATGAGAGCCAGTGCTCTGAGTCAGCAAATTAAGAGATTTTTCCGGCAATGGTGCTAAACGTTTTAGGGTGTATTGTCATACGATTTGTCACACCCATTTCAAACCATATATTGTAAGCCTAATGAAAGACTACCGTCTCATTAGCAAACGCCTCTTTTTCTTCATCTCTCTCTTATAGGCTAACACCCACAACTACAGCGCATATCATTGAGCCAATAAAAGATACACACGCTACCCCAAGCTGTGTATATATAAGATGATACACACAGTGTAAAACCACCATCTGACACCATCTGTCACCATTGGTCACTATTTCGGCATTATTAGATTCCAACAGTCACAAGCTGACACAAAAATTCTAAATTCTAAATCTTCAAACATGGAAACTAAATTGATTACAAGTTATCCGAACTGGAAACATTTAAAATGATTCGATAACAAATAACAAAAGGAAGTGTAAGGAAACTAAATATGTGAAAGACAATTTACGTGTGAAATAAAGAAACAAAGGATAATGAAAATAATATAAACATTGTGAAAATTGTGAAAACTGAAACGAAGGAAAGAGACAATAAAAAGATGTCCAGAGTATTTGAGGAGTTCTCATTGTTTTTCTAAGGTGTGAACTTTCCAGGTCCCAAGTCTGTCCAATACCTGCGTCATGTTAGGCAAGGCAGAATGCTACGACTTTGAAACCTCTAGCTAAGCCAAGCGATTCACCACTGACCCCCAATCATAGTTGAATCAGAATCGGTCAGATTTGATTACGTTCAAATACAAATTTGACAGTAGATTAGAGGAAACTATATTTCAAACAAATTTTGATAAGTAGCAACGCGGTGTCCCGAAGCGAACACAGCAAGGGATTGGCTAAGTGATATTGATAGAGTTTGGTCAAGCATTACAAGCTGACAATGAAAGGTATAAAACCCAGGTATTCCAAAGTCTAAGGAGGCTGCAGGTACCTTTCTGTCCTGTTACGTTAGGGATCATCCAAATCATACATGGGTACAGATCAAGCAGCACTAGTGGCTCAGTATGAGGAGGATGGTGATTCTCATTTGGCAACACAAAAACCATGTCGTCTACAGCAAAAGGCCGGCAAATCTATGCAAAATTTCATAGAAAGAATCCTTACATTGGCATTGGAAGCACACCGATATTTAGATCAGCCGTTAGTTCAAACTATTTTGGTTGATGTGTTGAATGATGGTGTCAAAAATGATGACATTGCAAAAAGATCGATAAAAGCTAGCCCAGGCACCATTAATGCAGCCTTGACAATTGCTTTGAATGTGTAATCAGCCATGCATCATTTCAAAATGTGTCGTCGTGTTGAAGGGCCCGAGGAGGTAGACTCACTTGGGGACAGCAAAAACAAGCAAGCAAGTAGGCTAGATAAGTAGGAACAGGGCCTAGCTAGAGTAATAGAAAAGCTAGACAAGATGTCCATGAGTTCACCATCACTGAGGCCTCCCCAAAAGAAATGGCAACAGGACAAACTAGAGTGGATGGGAAGTCTGCATGTTTGGGGTGTGGCAAGGTGGGCCACATAAAAAGGGACTGTAGGTCCAGCCAACAGGTGAGGTCCTCTGGCAACAGAGTGACCCCTAAGGAAAACTAGAATCTCCTGATCTCACCAGAGCTCAGAGATTGGGAGAATAAAAGTGAGCTCTGTAAATGCCAAAAGAAACATAAAAGAAATGTCCCTTGCATGCTATAAAGGCTTTTTGTAGCCTATTAAGATGTCCAGAAGGATGTGATGGAAGCACAAAGTAAGAATGGGCAGATGTTGGACAAAAAGGCAACCTTACAGGCTTTTGAATCTGGTGATAGGGTATTCTATCATACCCCTGTGAGTGCTTCGTCCAAACTCAACCACGAATGGAAACCATACTTTCATATAGTGGAAAGAGTGTGTCTCCTGTCTTGTATAAAATCAGAAACCCACTATCAGGAGATACTAAAGTAGTGCATGTTGAAAACTTGCAACCAGCTCATCCTGAGAAGAGTTGGGATAAAAACAGGACAGAGTGTGATCATTTTCAGGCTATTCGACCAAAACACAAAAAAGTGAAGAGAACAGCTCCAACTCGTATCCAGCCCCTGACAGTGGCTAAGTTAGTGACCAGTGCCCCGCATGAGTGGCTCGATAGTGATGCAGACCACAGTTCTTCAGATAATGATCAGGAGGAAATGCAAAATCCTGATCTGAGAGTTGAAATACAGTCCTATGACATCCATTGCAGGTGTAGGGACTAGGCATGAAGAACAGAGAGATGAGGACATGGAGGTTGTTCCCAGTCCTGGTTAAAGGAAAAAGAGTACTGAAGAGGAGTATCGACCCCTCTCCAGACAGAGCATTAAATGAAGTGAAAAGAAACCAGCGTGAGGTGTCTGTGATGGATGCCATCCAGGTTCTAGGTCACCTTATTAAAATGTTAGGAGACAGATAGATAGATAGATAGTTAAAATTTCAGTGCAAAAACACAAATGTGTCATACTGCACTACATTAAAATAATAAATATACTAATTAATATTTACAACCAACAAATATATACAAACACACAATGATTGGAGAAAAAAACAAATCACAAAAGCATAAAAGTTGACTAGAAAACACAAAAGATAAGTATACTACAAAGGTAAAAAAGAACAACAACAAAAAAGATAAAACATAGAAATAATGAAAGAGTTTAAATATTACAATATAATTTTAATTTTAAAGAAAGACTAGAAAACCATAACAAGAAAAAGTACGACTTAAAACCACAATATAACTATCACAATATTATGCAAGACTAGATTTTACTGAATAAGTTAACATGAAAACAAAGAACAATTTAAATTAATTAAAACTTTTTGAACAAACCAACTTCTTTTAAATAATTTATAACCTTAAAAATATTTTCATTAAATAAATTTTTCATTGAATTTATGTTTCTATAATACTTAATTCTAGTATCACGTAGGTCGATACAGTCTAATAGTATATGCTTGACTGTATCAGGACAATGACAGGGAATGCACCAGGGCTTATCTTCACCTTTTAACAGATAACTGTGTGTAAAATAGGTGTGTCCTATACGGGCTCGAGTAATTACTATTTCCTCCCTACGAGATAAACCCGTCCAAACATAAAAATCTCCTACTGTAGGGTTTATTTGGAATAGTTTGTTATCAGGACATGCATTCCATTGAGCTTGCCACTTTTGTTTAAAAACACTATTTACATTCACTTTCAAGTCTGTATAGGGGACTTTCAAGTCTAAAACATTAAAATTCAAGGCCTGTTTGGCAAGCTCATCTGCTTTTTCATTGCCCTTTATGCCTACGTGACTTGGAACCCAAGCTAAAACCACTTTCTTATTCACTAACAAACAATCATTAAAAAGTTTTAAAATATCTTGAATAAAAGGATGATCACAGTTGTTGCTATCAAGAGCTTGAAGACTAGATAAAGAATCAGTGAATATGATAAAACGATTCCCATCACAATTTTTCACAATATTGAAAGCCATTTTAAGAGCCTGTAATTCAGCAGTGAATATACTAGCATTGCCAGGAAGCCTGACCTGGGCACTGAGGTTATTAGATGTAGCAGCTGCAGCAACCCTATTTTCTGCCTTCGATCCATCAGTATATATAACCCTATGGTCAGGATAACAACCTTTCAACTGAGCAAATAGACTTTGAAAAAGACAATCATCACCAAGGTGTTTCTTTTGATGGGTTAGATACAAGTCTATGTGAGGTTTCTGTATAGTCCAGGGTGGGTCATCTGGCAATGACACAGTCTGAATTAAATCCAGCTGAGGACAGACAACAGACAAATCTTCCTCTACACGATGCCCAAAAGATCTTATTGCAGATGGTTTTTTATCATACAGATCATAATACTGGGGGTTAAAAACAACATCATAAGCTGGATTGTCAGGATTACTTCTCAATTTCAAAGCATATTGAACACATAACTTATCAAACCTTAAATACAAGGGTGGCTCATTTGCCTCTACATACAAGCTTTGCATTGGAGAGGTCCTGAAGGCTCCCAGGCATATTCTTAGGCCCTGGTTTTGAATGGGTTCCAATTTCTTAAGATAAGACTTACGAGCAGAACTAAAAACAGCACAACCATATTCCAATCTGGAACGAACAAATGAACGATAAAGTCTCATTAAAACACTTCTATCTGCTCCCCAATCCATTTTGGCAACTACTTTCAGTAGATTCATAGCTTTTTCACATTTCTGGCGAACATAATCTATATGTGCCTTAAAATTAAGTTTTCTGTCAAAGACAACACCAAGGAACTTAGTTTGTGAAACAACAGGGATTTGTGAATTATATATTGTCAATGTTGGGTCTGGATGAAGTTTTCTTTTATTACAGAAATGCATGCAAACAGTTTTGGTTTTAGAAAATCTAAAACCATTTTCATCAGCCCATTTCTCTACTTTATTCAAACACAATTGAAGTTGCCTTTCTATTGAAGCCATATTTCTAGAAGAACAAGTGATTGAGAAATCATCAACAAAAAGAGACTTTTCAAAGCTAGCTGGAATCACATCAGCAATACTGTTAATCTTTAAAATAAATAACGTAACAGAGAGGATGCTGCCCTGGGGAACACCCATCTCTTGCCCATGTATGTCTGAATAAACAGATCCTAAACGAACTCTAAAAACTCTGTTTGATAAAAAATTCTGAATAAACATGGGCATTCGTCCCCTTAGGCCTACTTTATGTAGATCTCTTATAACGCCATACTTCCATACTGTATCGTAGGCCTTTTCTAAATCAAAAAATACAGAGACTACATGGTTGCCTTTTAAAAAGGAATCTCTAATAAAAGATTCAAGTCTTATTAATTGGTCTGTTGTAGTTCGACCTTTTCTAAAACCACTTTGATATTTTGTTAAAATATTATTTTTCTCAAGGAACCAAACTAATCTAGTATTAATCATTCTTTCCATGGTTTTGCATAAACAGCTCGTCAGGGAAATGGGGCGATAATTGGACGGGTTTTTTGGGTCTTTGCCTGGTTTAGGAATAGGTATTACAGTGGCCTCTTTCCAGCATTCAGGAATTTCACCTGAAGCCCATATATCATTAAATATATCAAGTAACACCATAAGTGAGTCTCTTGGTAAATGTTTTAGCAGCTGATAATGGATCTCATCTGGACCAGTGGCTGTGTCATGAGACTTATTCATAGCATCACATAGTTCTCTAATGGTAAATGGTACATTGTAGTTTTCAGAGTTGTCTGTGTCAAAATCCAAGTGTTCTTTTTCAGATTTCTCTTTATATTTTTGAAACTCTGTACGGTAATTGTTGCTGCTAGAATTCTTGCGGATTTCTTCGGCCAACCTATTTGCTATATCAACTCTTTCTGTTATTTTTGTCCCATCATTATTTTCCAGATGGTGTATTGTGGTGTTACTTTGTTTGCCACTTATTTTCCTAATCATTTCCCATACCTTCTTTGCTGGTGTCTTTACATTTAGTTTTGATACATATTCATGCCACGATTTCCTTTTATTTTCTTTAATTATTTTACGAGCATTAGCTCGACAGGTTTTATATTCATTTATGTTATCCGATGTAGGATTTATACGGCATTTATCCATTGCATTTTGACGAGCCTTAACAGCTTTTTTGC
The DNA here is from genome assembly GCA_964017235.1 of Sabellastarte sp. h YS-2021. Taxonomy (NCBI): domain Eukaryota; kingdom Metazoa; phylum Annelida; class Polychaeta; order Sabellida; family Sabellidae; genus Sabellastarte; species Sabellastarte sp. h YS-2021. The sequence continues at coordinate 78,418,561 of OZ024935.1, read as the reverse complement.
ATTCACTGTTGAACCATGGTTTGTAGCTACCAGTGGACTGTCCAGTTGACTTTGGCACACATTTTGTTGCTATGTCATTTAACTTATTTAAAAATGCAGGAAATTTTTCTGTAGAGTCAGTAAAATTATGTCTATTAATATCCAGAGAACACTGAAGTTTGAATTTTGGCCAATCAGCCTTTTTAAGATTCCAACGTGGAACATTGTCCTTAGGCATACTCTTAACTATATCAATTAAAATAGGAAAATGGTCACTACCACACTGATCAGAATGGACCTGCCATGTAAAATCAAGAAAAACAGAAGCAGAACATAAAGACAAATCTATTGAGGTGAATGAACCAGATGCAGGATGAAAATAGGTAGGTGACTTATCATTAAGCAAACAAATATCAGAGGATTCAAGAAGATGTTCCACCTTATAGCCTAAACTATTAGACGAGGAACAACCCCACAAATCACTATGTGCATTAAAATCACCAATAAATAAATAAGGTGCAGGTAATTGGTTGACTAGATTTTCAAGATCAGTTTGTGCAACATTAAAACGTGGTGGAATATATACATTACATACAGTTATAGTTTTATGTAGAGATACTTTTACAGCAACTGCCTGCAGTTCTGTATCTAACTCAAGTACCTCATGGGGTATACCTTTCTTAACAAAAATAGAGCAGCCACCAGTGGCTCTCCCATCTACTTCAGACATACAAGTTTTAAAATAATGATCAAATCCTCTAATATTTACATTATCTGTTTCTTTAAAATGAGTTTCCTGCAATGCTAAAATGTAGGGTCTAAAATTGGAAATTAAATTTTTAATTTCTTCAAAATTTGGCCTAAAGCCACGACAGTTCCACTGTATTATACTTTTATTTTTGTTTGGTTCCATTATTTAGACTTTTATTACCACTCCGCCCTTGTGAACTTGTGATTGGGGATTCTTCGACACTCATGTCACTGTCACTATCACTTAAAACATCATATTTATTGTGTTGTTTAATAGGGTCATTAGATCCCTTATGCTGTTTGGTCAAATATACTTTGCTTTGACTTATTTTCAATTTGATGGGGTCATTTTGAGATGCACTTGTCTGACTTGATGAACTAGTTTTAGTCACTTTACTTGTCTGTTTTTCAACTGCATACTTTTTTGGTTGTTTTGTACCTTCTGGCCATGTCATTTCTGTTTGTGTTTCTACATTTGCAGTTTTCACCACAGGTTTGGTTGCTGCAGCCGCTTGGGCATACGTTGTTTTAACTGAATTAAATATGTCAATTTGTTTCTTGGCTTCTGTGTATGAAATTCCTCTTTCTGCCTTTATCCTTTGAATATCCTTTTCTTCTTTCCATTTTGGACATGATTTGTCATTTGATGCATGATTTCCCTGGCAGTTGACACATTTTGCTTCGTTTTTACATTCCTGAGAGTCAGTGTGATCCTCTTGCCCACATTTATTGCATACTTCATTTTTCCTGCAGTTGAATTTTGTGTGGCCAAATTTCTGACATTTATAACATCTGACAGGATTAGGAATAAACTGTGACACAGCCACCCTGTAATAACCCACCCTGATATATTTTGGTAAGGTTTGGCTTTGAAATGTCAATATAAAAGTTCCTGTTTGTTTCCTATTACCATCTCGGAATACAGTTATCCTGTCCAGCTTGATGACACCTTCATCTTTCAGGCCCTCTAGTATTTCCTCATCAGTCCATTCTTTAATGTCTGGGCATCTAATGACCCCTTTCTTGGTATTGAGACTATAGTGTGGTTGCACTTCAATGGGGATGGCATTGTCCATTGTCAGATTCAGTTTCGTAGTTTTCATCAGTTTGTTACTTTGTGCTTCTTTATCCACTTCAACTAAAATATTTCCATTTCTTAGTTTTTTTATATTGAAGGGATCAGATCCTAGTATTGCAACAATGGCTTTATTTACAGCAAAAGGGGACAGTCTACACAAGGGTCTTTCATCATCTGTTCCTTTCACTAATAGAAATCTTGGCCATGAACAAATCTGAGGAGAATCCAAGTTCGTAGTCATATCAAGCGTAGTTCTTGTCCTTTTCCTATCCATCAGTAGAGGGTTTTGAGTAGCCATAATGTTGTAGTTCTTATTTCATTGCCAATGCTCTCCACCCACCCTTCGAGCCCAACAAGGGGATATCATAATAGTGTGGAGCTGAGCCCTGCACACTGATATCAGAGATACATTAACAATATACTCAAAGACCACAAAAGTGAACCTTGATTGACCTGTTAAGCAGCCGCCTTCTAGATACTCCAAACAAAAGCACAAAGCAAACACCAGCAGAATACACCAATCAAGTACAACAGTATAAACCATTAGAAACAACAAGCCATCACTAATTTGGAGCACTAGGGCTTGGCACTACCAGCCGATTGATTAAGCCAGGCCATCTTAACCTTCCGACTAAGTGAAATTGAGGCCAAAGCTGTGTATTGCCTCCTCAATGCCGCAACAAAGAATTGGCTCAACAGCCAGGACCCTCTCTTCCACTGACACGGATCGCAACCCACGGCAAACAGGCTGCCCCCAATTAGTCGCCTCTTACGACACGCAGGAGGATACGTTGGGCCTATTCTACATCCCCGGACCCACAGGGGGCAAAATGTTAGGAGACATCCTCAGGCTGAGATAATTTTAAGTTCTCTAGATAGTTTAGAGTTCCCCTTTTATGAAAGCTGTGAAGCTTATTATATATTTCTATACTGATTCATGGGAAGGCAGGCATGCTTTTAACTGGTAGTTTTATAGTCTTATCATGATGAATGGTTATGCAGTGTGGTGAGTAAATGTTTTTCTTTTTGTTACAGGAAATATCCAACGTGTGACGTTGATTCAGCTTATACTTGTTTCATTGACAACATTCTGTGCCAGTGAAAGTGTGTATTTCATTCCAATTGATATAGTAGGTGCTCTACGTGTTGTCACTTTCACAGTGGACATGTACTATATATATCAAAATTATCACTAGTGAGTGAGAGGTGTTGAAATAATCCGACTCATCCACCGTATCCAAGACAGTGTTCTGGTGTTCTTAAAGCCCAGAAGGTCCTGTCTACTGTCAGAACGGCGTGTGACATAAAGACATAAAGATTTTTTTATACCATTTTTGTGATAAATTAAATTGTTTTATGCAGTTACTTAATATTAATATTTCGATAGTTCTGAGTGGCAAGTAGGCCAGTATCTTCCCCCACTGTGACCTAAATTTAGTTAAGATTGAAAGTCAAATAATGGGTTTACATTATACAAGAATCAGTAGTGAAGTGTGACACGTTCTTATACTGGATTATAAGTGGTATGTTTTGTGAAAGTTGTGTGTTCAAGGTGTTTTGCTCATTAATTTTTTAATTAATTCAAATATATTTGTTTTGCGGAAGCACTGTGCAAAATGAATTACCATAAAGGATGCAGAGTAGCACTTGAAAGTCAGTGGCCATCATGCAATTGTGACTTCAAATAAAACATCAGATCAAATTGAGGACATAAAGCCTTATAATATCATCCCTCACTGTGAGCTCAATTTAGATAAGATTGAAAGTCAAACAATGGGTTTACATTATACAAGAATCAGCAGTGAAGTGTGACGCGTTCTTATGCTGGATTGTAAGTGGTATGTTTTGTGAAAGTTCAGTGTTCAAGGTGTTTTGCTCATTTTTTGGAATAAATTCAAATATATATATGTTGTATTGAATGTGGATAACCATTGAATGTATACATTCAATGGGTCAAGCTATTGAATGTGTAGATTCAATGGGCAAATTATTGAATGTGTACATTCAATGGCTAAGCTGTGGAATGTGTAGATTCAATGGCTTAAATCATTGAATGTGTACATTCAATAGACCAAGTCATGAAATGTATAAACAATTAAATATGAAATGTTAATATTGATTGTAAAGACTTAATTTATAACCTAGATTGGATATTTCCTAGCATAATAATAAGCAATTAACTGGAATAAAGGTGGTACATTTCATGAATTAACATAAAAAAGTATCAGTCTACAACATTAAAATGAATAAACATATTTCATCACTTTCATTTTGTCTTTATATTGTGTAAATCACTTATTATTACACAATAAGCTTTTGTGGCATCATTCTGCCCCTGCGAAATATTGTTCAAGAAGTGTAGTACTATGTAGAACTTATTGGAACAACTTAGAACATTCAACATCTGTTCAAGACAACAGAGAGCTCTCTGTTCTAGAACTTTTGTTCTACATGGTTCAACAAAAAGGTTCTGCAACTTTGTAGAACTATATAGAATTGTAAGTTGTAGAACCGCCGTTCAACCAAGTTGCACAAAATTGTTGTAGAACTTTATAGAGTTCTATAGAACTGTAACTTGTAGAACAGCAGTTCAACATAGTACCACAAAATAGTTGTAGAACTTTATAGAACTCTATAGAACTGTAACTTGTAGAACTGCTGTTCAACTGAGTTTCACAAAATGGTTGTAGAACTTTGTAGAGTTCTGTAGAACTGTTACTTGTAGAACCACTGTTCAACTCCGTTCCACAAAATTGTTGTAGAACTTAATGGAGTTCTTTAAGACTGTAACTTGTAGAACAGCAGTTCTACAACATAGTACATAGTACAACTAAATGTCAATAGAAGTTTATTGTTCTGTAGCACAGTAAATTTCAGAATAACAATTCATCTAAAAATTTAAATGAGCTTCCAAACTTTTATATAATCAAATTGGAGACTGTTATATAAATTTGCTTTATTTGAAGAACTTAAGATTATTTGCTCAGGATTAATAGTAAAATATATTTAGTGATTTAAGCTACTCTCTGGGTAATAATCACCATTTTAGAATTACCTGTATGTTTGACTGAGAATTATTTCAAATAAGAATTAAAAAAAGACTTACATTTAACAAAAGAATTTGCATAGCCCAATATAACATAACATATCATCTATTAACTATCATTCATTTATTACTGCAACATGTGTACATCATATACAAGTATAAAAAAATTGAATTACAACATCTAGCCCACATGAGGCGTATGCTAGTCACTATAAAAAGTTACCCATTATGCATGTGAATAAATTGTAAGACAAGATTAGGCAAACTAACAAAAAAAAAATTTTATAGAACTTTCAATTTAGCATAAACTGTGGTTGACTCACATATGCATGAATTTTCATCATATTCCAAGCTTTTTTTTAGTTCTTATAAAAAAATTAAGTTTCTAAAAATGAATTTTTTTAACTTGTACACCAAAATTTTGCCATTAATTGTATAAGTGAAGTTTTGTAAGAGCCCAAAACTACTAAAAATGAATTGACCTAGCTTGTACAACTCCAAAAAAATTTGAAAGTGTATTAAGCTTTTTAGAAGCACAAAAACTATACAAGTTATACTTTTACAAAGCTTGAATATGATCTTGTACCAGTTCTAACTTGAAAAATTCAGGTGTACAACTCAGCCATACAAACTATAACTTGTACAAAATCCCAACTTATACACAACATATACATTTTGTAATAATGCACTACATGCTATCTTTATAAATGAAATTTAAAGATTTTGCACATAACCCCATCACCTTTACTTAAACACTGCATGTCCATGTCTGTTAGGCCTTTTTGACACATAAAATATTTCTTTATTTTCAGTTGGAACAATGACAAGTGTATCTTTTATTTTCTCAACAGGAATAAGTTTTGTTTTGTCTGTTAACTGTACAGGTAAAAGGTGTTTCCCTGCTGGATGAGGGTGTAACTCTTCCTTCTTTTCAAACAACTTGACCAAAGCCCACACCACATTTTCACTACTTTGGAAGAGAAAGTTTTCCACTGATGCAATTTCATTGTCATAAATGATTACATTGCATGTCCGTTTAGACATTCTTGTGTAATGAGCAGAAAAAAGTCTTCTACCATTCACTAAGATGCGAGAAACTTGTTTCAGTTCATCTGTCCTGATATGAGCAAATGCTTTGTGCTGCTTCAGCTCTTGTGGGAATTGCTTTATAGATCCAAAAATGGAACAGTTGCCAACAACTCTTATGCTTTCAAAAGTCTTAGCTTCATGGCTTGGTTTAAATCCAGCATTCCTCAAGTATGATTGAGCTTGTCTGTATTCAAATACTTGCTTCATAACACTACCAGTTCCATGTGTACTTTGCAAAAGTGAAGCATTAGAGTCCTCAAATGGGAAGCAGCTCCAGGCCCACAAAGGACCAAAACGCTTCACATAATAAACTAGATGGCGACCAGCATTGTGCACATTTAGGCCACATGAGCCTCTGCTGTACAGCTCCTCAAAGTTAGCATAAAAAGAATCAAGTAGTTTTTCTGCATGGTTTAGAGCAATCTCGGAAATTTCATCACCCAGAAGAATAAATATGGCCTCAGATAGTTTTGAGAAGTGCCCTAGGTAGGTTTCTGGTAGTATTCCTTCAAGACATGGTAAACTGTAAAACAACAACCATGACTGTAACTCAGTTGCTTTTAAGTTAGAATAATGTTTTTCCAAGTCCCTTGGCAAGCGCTCAATAAAATCCGGGGGTTTAATCTGGCATAATCTTTTGGAGATTTTCTTCAAATGGTTACCAATAAAGTAACTCTCTCCTCTTTCGGCTGGAGAGAGCCACTTGCACAGAAGAGATTTTGTTGTACCTAATAGGACACAATGCATGTAATCTGGAACAATACCATCAACCAAATCCAGCATTTGAAGTGTTAGAAGACCTGACTGTCCCCGAAATCCTTTAATACGCTTTTTCTCTGTTGCCCTTTGCATAATACTTTTCACATCCTGAGTATTTCTTAGTGCTGCACAGTTACTGCTGTCTCGGTATGGGTAACATCTTGAATGGCCTTTACCTTGTTGGACCACTAAGCCTGTTTCCTCGCATGTAATACAGGCATCACTACCATTGTACTGTGTCATATTTAAGATACCTGCTTTTGCTGGTAAGTCTACAGTACCACAGATAACTGCAAGTTTCACTTTTATGTGCTGATTCAACACGTTAATTTCAATACCATCATGAAAGAGTTTGTTCATTTCTTCACTAAATGCCTTCATGTACAAACAAAATGGAGGTTTACCCTTTCCTTGCCAAAGCCCAACTAACAGCATATTTTCACGTGAAAATCGTGTTGATGGTTTAAGTTCATTTATTGCCATGAATATTGGCCAAAGTTCAATCTTTGAAGAAGAATATAAGTTCACCCCATCTGTGTTAAAAATTCCAGTAATATTATATGTGTTGTAGAGAAAACCGTTGACATCATATAACTTCTTGTAAGCTGTCCCATCTGTGATGTCACAAAGATGTCTTGATCTGTCATGGCATCTATCTTTGTTCTCCATGATTTCTGCCCAAATTTCTAGAAAAACAAGAAAAGAAAAAGTGTTTCACAAATGCAAACTTGCTAAAGTCTAAATATAACAGAAGCTATGTTTAATATATATATAGCAATACTACAATGTGTCAATTATATGTATTCAGCTAAATTGTGAGTACTAGGTTTAAGATCTTTAATATAGTATATTTATTACTGGCCTTTTGTGTTTGGTTATTTTTTATTTAAACAAGACTACTCCTGTGGTGTTTTTCTTATGCAAAGTATTAAAGGAGAAGAGGGTGCATTAATACAGGAGATACAAGGCACTAAAATGTTAATGATCTTAATGAGTCTAGGGTCAAGTAACAGATGTGGTCCACCTGATTACAACACATTATTTCTTAAAGGTTGCCTTAACAATGTTAACCTCTGGAGACTATAATAATGAGATAAAGGCCTTGTAAAGTCTGCTTTTGTTTTTTAACTTTGACGGAGGGTCAAAGGTCAAATCTAATCACATAAAAATATTGGCAACATGTGATCTCCGATAGCTTGGTTTAACATAGATCACCTCTAGAATCACTAATAAAATAAAGGGATTTTAACACCTGGCTACACTAAAACAGCATGTGAAAATTGTTAAGAAAAAAGTTGTTTAAAAATCTTCAATTTAGCACAAGCTGATAGATTTAAAGATGTCTCCTTCTACCTTGCCCTACATATCAAGAAAATGTATTGGTAATCTGTGTAGTATGGACTATTATGTGACCATGTAAACAAATTTGGTGGAGGTAATTTAAGTTATTACACTTTTTTAACTAATAATACACAAGCTGTAGTAATGATAAAATTACCAGGTAATTGGAGGAGGTTCTGCAGTTGAACTTTTACATCAGAGAATATAAAACTGTTAGTGGCTTGCTTTTTCCAATCTTTAGTTTCTGTATGAGCATTTTTAACATATCTTCTACCTGGACAATCTTCAGTTGGGCAATGTATTTGACTTTTGTCATCGGGATACACAGCTTGGCACAATAAACAGTACTCTATTTCTTTCAGTGAGTATTGTTCTGTCAAACTCAATATTTTCTTGAAATTTGGAAGCGGACTTGAATCCAACATAACTTCATTGATGCAGTGCAAAATATCTCTGCTTGCACTCGCTGTTAACTTGTTTCTGATAAAGCAAGAAAGCAAAGACAAGGATTGAAACTTTTGGACTGAATGTTTTGGCCAGGACCTATTTTCATTACAAACAAAATCCTCATCATCTGAACTGCTTAACTCTGACAGTATGTCATCAGTAGATGTGTCAAAACTTTCGTCACTAGAGGTATCACTACTAACATCTGATTCAGTGGAATAGCAGACGCTTTTCTCTGTATCAGAAAATAATGAGCTTTGTTGATCTCTTGATTGCTCAGTTATTACATCTGGTGTTTCAGTTGTTACTTCTGTGTCAGAAATTTGGGAACTATTGTCCCACTCCTCCTTGTTCCCTGCAAAATAATAGGATTGTTTAATAATGAAAACTTCTTTTTTAGAAGTGATTTACTTATATACTAATTAGGTTTAGAACCTCTTATATGGCGTCTCTTACTATTGTTTCAAAAATAACTTGTCTAAATTTATAACTGTAAAATATCACCCCATAACATACACATGAAATAAATTACTGTGATAAATCTTACATAATATGATTAATATAACTAAATGGTTTCAGCAGCTCTAAACTGATTAACATTCCTATTATACAGCAATTAATTATATAGCTATTTTTGGTTCTTGTGTCAAAAAATGATAGAGTGTGGATGTATATTTTTGGTGTAGGGCTTTTTTCCTCATTCAGAACAAATAGGGTAGGGCTTTCTCCACGGTCTAAAAACCTAGGATAGGGTTTTTCTCCATGTGTGTCAAAAAGTGTAGGGCTATTCTCCTATAGGGCTTTTCTCCATATAGCAATTGTACTTGCACCTTGAAAAGAAATTGTATGTGTACTTGATAACCTGTACTTGACCCCAGCTCTGGTCCTGTGATAAAAAGTTATTGTGAAATTAAAATGACTACTATTCCAAAATAATTTACATTTTCTAAATTCATTATTTTTGCCTACCATTCTTTGTATTCGTATTCACAATATCCTTTTCTAATGTATGTCTCTGGATACTCTTCAGAGAACTTTCCTTTGACTGGCTGTATTCTTTGCCTTCTGCTTTCCATCTGCATCTAGTTCTTCGGGGAATCTCTAAACTTCCATCTTCCAAGTATCTTTTTTTGAGTCTTTTCACAGGACCTAAAATATGATACGTTAAAATTATGATTCATCATGAATGGTAACTGATTTGGAGAGACAATAAAATACATTGGGTCATTTTATTTTGATTAGTTAGACAGCTAACAGTTCTTAAGCTTTTTGGATTATGGCTTCCTCACTACATAAACACATACAAATTAATCTGGCTTTACAAATTAAACCCTTAATACTGTTTGTTACAGGTTATAAGCCCTCACTTCAAAGAGTAGTGTGTTTGTTTGGAAATGTACAAGACACATATTAACTTTATATAATGCATTAAATTGAATTAAATTAAATCACCAGCTCCTGATTTAGTTTCCCTATAAATTCTAGACCTCTAGTTGATTTGCATAATCCAAGCTTGCAATTTGAAAAAAACTCCGAAATTTTCAATTCACATTTAATTCACTCTTCAAAGTTAACTGCCATGTTGATTTACTCACTTATGCACATTGATTTACACAACGATTATAACATTTGCTTTATTTTCTATATTTATTCACAAAGGCTGGCTGAGTATATCTTCACCAGTATTAGGTCTATAGAATTAAATAAAATGAGTTATAATAATGTATGTTTTAAAAATATTCATAATAATTTGATGATTATTCATACTAATATATATACCAATATAACAATGAATATTTTCAACAAAAATATTAAACATACTGTGTTTTTTAGTTCACATTCCATGGATCACAATTTACAAAACTAAATATAATTTCAACCTAATTTCAAAGTATATGTTTGTGCTCTTTAGCTTTCTTTTCTCGCTCTTTGTTGTCAATTATAAAAATTATAAAAAATATACTTACTGTATCCATGTGATTCGTGCAAGTGTTTGGTGATATAACCCTTGCGTGAGAATTTCCTTTTACAGATGAGGCAAAAAAATGTCTTCTTATTATCTGCTGTAACTATCTTGTATGCTGAACTTTTGCCATTCATATTTCCTCCAACAGATTTTGTAAACTGTTAATAAACACTTTGTAACATATGCACAGTGTAACATTTCCAGACATTTCCATGCACCTAAACCTATTATACTGTTATCTTAATGCTGTTCTTATCCAGTGACATATTTTTTTAACCAATAAAATAAAGACCCTTTGAAATATACAGAACAGGTTATCTTCTTTTCAAATAAAAGAAGCTTTTTCCCTCATTTGCACTGACAAACTTTCATTAGTGGGAGATTTAGGCTATGTTTACATAAGGATCTGGACAAAGCATGGGCAGTGATGATAGTATAGCCTTTCCTTGGTCTCCCAAGGTTACAATATTTTTCACACCTTAGGTGTTAATTTATTATTTTTATTATTATTATTTCTATAGCGCTTTATTATAATCACTCAAAACGCTTCAACAATATTTAACAATTTACATACATAGCTGGATATTATACCAAATGAGCCATATGTGTGCCACAGTAAAGTTATTGTTAGAGGACATTTGCAATAACCTTGTGTTTTACAAAGAAATGAAGAATTTTGTAACCATGGTGTAATCAAAGAAAACTGTTCTTAAGTGTTAATTACTTAAAACAAATTATAATGGGAATGTTCATGTTGCAAATTTCAGGGCATTTATAATGATTTTGATCCCTGAGGTGGCTGTTCATTTCAAGTGGCCAAGTTGTCATTAAATCTATCTTTTTTATAAATGCTACATGAAACCCATGAAAGACCAGGCTATTTCAGACATATATCCCCCACAGTTGGATACTATGTCACAGGTTAGTTGTTTACAATGCATACTTTGAGTGAGCACATATCCAGTGTTTTGGGATGCTTGGAAGGGATTGTGGGATAGCTTGGTGCTAGATAACTTTTATTGGATGTTTTGAATTTTCATGGAGCTTGGCTTTGGTATATGTAACAGTTCACAGCTTTGGCTTTGTTGGTTAATGTAAATTGTATAAAATAATTCTGTTTTGTTCATTACTTTGTACTTTTGTTTGGAACTATTAAATAAAAATGTCTTGTGTGGTTGAGTGGACCCAAGAAGGATTGTTTAGTGTAATTTCTTACACAGCTATTGTAAACCCTAGGAAGGAATTCTCTGAATATTTCATTGGAGAGATTGTACAAGCAAAGTTTATGGGAAAGGAATACCCTGCAAGGATAATTAAGAAATCAGGTAAGTTCAATATTTCTACGATATTTCTATATACCATTATATCCATGTGTAGCTCACTTTAGATCATAACTTTAAGGTATCTCTATGCGGTTAAAATATATACAAAGTGTTTTCAAGTATATTATATAACGGAAAACTCCACCATTAAAACCCCCGCGTAAAACCAAACTGATTTTGGACAGTCCATAAAAACCCACTCTTCAAATTTCAGGAGATATTATAAAAAACCCACTCTTTATAAAATCCCATTTAAATTCTTTTTTTTTATTTCTTTATTTATTTACCAAATGAGTTGGTTTTACTTTCAAAGGTGGTAATATTTTTAATCACATTTTAGATTATTTTATCTTCTGTTTTGATTTACTTAGGCCAATAGGCCTGAAGAGATATAGGAAACAATAAAGATGTCACTGCAATGTAGTTTAAAGGCAGTTAAAAGAGATTACATTTACACCAATAGTCAAATCAAAGGTTTCAGCCACTCTATGTCACCTATGGTATTAAGTGATTATGTCACACAACAGTCTTGTGTTGGAGTTTAGATGCATTATACAGTTATATGGCAAATACATGGCTACTTTAAGAAAAACAACACTTAAAGGATCCCCAATAATGTGTCTGTTTAAATTATGCTTCTGAGTCCATTAACCATTTCATAATCCTAATCCTTAAATGAGGTTTAAGACCTTTAGTTTTTCCATGTTTAGTAAAAAGTATTAACAGTGGGTTTTTATGTCCCCCTGAAATTTTGAGGGTTGGGTTTTTGGGGGATCTACAAATCTAGTTTCTCCAAGTTTCTCATCTGAGGCAAACATGGTAGCTATCCATTGCCTCAACATGAGGGCAGTCTTTTAAAAGGATACTTTTCAAGAATGTCTATTTTACACTGTATAATAAGTATCCGGACCAAGTTTTAAGCCCCAAAACTATTTTTAATTCCAGGACAATTCCATAACAAGCAAAATTGCCAATCAGGAAACTGCTATTTAAAAAGATACATAACAAATATTTAGTAGTGCGTGATGTTAAGTGGAAATTCCAACTTACTGCTTATTACCTTTGGCAAAGAGGTCTAAAATTTGTTACCATTCATTTTTCTGTCTGTTTGTCAGTTCTTTTAGTAAAGATAAACATTCTGTTAAACTTTATTATCTGTATATTGTTTCATTACAATAAATAGCTCAAAATAATATCATTTTCTATTTCCAGATGACAAAAATGCCCTGAAAGAAAACATGGACAAAATAATATCTGAATGGAAGAAAACCCAGTCCCACACAGGTAATTGCTGTTTTAATTAATATGTGTGTGGATGTGTGCAAGTGTCAAGTAGAGTATTTGGATAAGATGGTTGTAGGACAAAAAGTATAGCTATTTTAATTTTGGCAAATCAATAAAATTAGTATAACGGTCATTTACCTTAAAAAGTTATAAATGTCAGGCAATCTGTGTAACCAGGCATTACACATAATGACTGAAATGCTTTGTTATAAGAATTTTATTGCAATTCAGATTCCCTAAATCTTTTGTACCCAAATCACAGGGGATTAGTTGGCTTGGCTTTATGTGGTGGTGGTGGTGGTGGTGGGGGGGGGGGGGGGGGGAGATGGGGGTTCTATGCAAAGGATTCCCATGATCAAAGGAACTTGTAGCTTAAGATGTAACAAACTATAACATACTTAATTTAATTAGGGATGAATTTTATTGTGAATATTTTCTTATAGAGCAGCTTCTAATATTACAGCCCCTCGTGTAATTTTTTAAATTTTACTCATCATAGTTACATAACAATGTATGTAACTGACATTAACTGTCATGTAGAGTACACATTACTTTATAGCATATCACATCCAATTATGTACCTTTCTCCCAACAAAATTTAATATAGCCATGTATTGTGTAGCATGTGCATATACTAGTATTTCAGCTTTTCTGATTATGGATTATCACATAATAATTTGTACAAAGGTGGTAATATGGTAAATTTTATCAAAATATCTTCCTTGCTAATGTTGTTTCTTGATTATAGGATGTAAACAGATTCTGTAAAATATACAAAAGCCTGAGATAAAACAATTTATTAAAAAAAAGTTATATAAAATCAGTATTAATGATAGAATACTATGTCCAGGCATTACGCTTAATGCCTATTGCTCACTTTTAGCCATTACATGAAAAGCCTAGCCATTTCGTGAAATAACTGATATGTTCAGTCATTATGCATAATGCCTGGTTACACAGATTGCCTGTATAACATATACATAGCCAATTTCTTTCTTATACTGTATTGAGTTACTGTTTATTTTTTGTTTATGTAACTCCAATCATAACATTTTCATATTTATGCTCAATCAGATGAACAGTCATCCCACAGACTGTTAGAAGTGGACCTTGTAGCTGACGAGCCAAAAACACCAGAAAAACTTGCAAAGAGAATGCCCCAAAAGAAAAAAACTCCAAAGAAATCTACCACAGCTAAGAGCACTGAGCAGGAGATACTTCCAGAGGGAAATAAACCTGAGGAAAGCAACCATCTGAAAGTTGCTGAGAACATGGAGACAGGTAATAACACATTAAATCTAGACTTATGGACTTAATCCATTACCAAAAAAGCTTACTTTTAGTCATAAGAAAGGATAAAGGAAAATACCAAATATGCTCTCTTTAATGCCCATGGGCCATGAGACAAATTACTTGCAGACGTTGGAGAGGGACAGCCTGGCATCTCACATGGGTTTGTAGTAAGGGAATTGTGTATCTGTCTTAAGTAAACGTAAGGCAGAGAAGTTTGACGTGCAACAGACTTATAACCAATGTGGATAAGCAGTTTCTATCAACAATAATTGTAGAGCACCTGCAGGTGGTGTAAAATTGTCCCAAAATCTACTGCAACATATGCCACTGTACAGAGTGTCAATAATTGTTGAAGGAGCCTGAAACAGGCACGACAGAATGTAAATGAGGTATTAGGTGATATCATTAATGCACTTTAGCCTGTCCATTTGTATTGTAATAATAATAATAACAATAATAATACTTCTATAATGTTGTGTATCACTTGTGATGACTTTATATGCCTTTTTACCTTCAAGGTATCACACAGGAAGACAAAACAGGAAGCAAAGTCCAAACTTCAACACCAAAAAGAAGAGAGGCACATGCACTGTTTTCTCCTCAAGTGGAAAGTAAAGGACATGGTTAGTTGTATTAGTTTGTATCTAAAGTGACCAAATGATCTCAATCACTTCATTAACAATAGCAATATCCCCCAACTGACAAGGATGTCCTTTTAAACTGCCATTTTATGTATATTTTTTTAAATATTGAGATGAGCATTAATTAGATTTAATATTTTGATATATAAATATTATTAGCAAAATGTTAGCTGTTAAAAGTATGAGTTCAAAAATTTATAGATATGTACATGTATATCATTCAAGTATCCATTTTATTATTTTCTCTGACATAATAAAAATATTTCGAGCATTTTTACCAGTCAATGAGTGATGGGATCAATTTTTGGAATTGATTTTTTGAAATTGAATTGATATCAATAGCATTGAGTTGTATAACCCCTTTCTCTTTCAGAAACTTGAATAGTGTAGAATAATGTTTCTTCAGTTTATATGTTATGGTTTATTCAATAATCTTTTCAGGTGATGAATCTCTCAGTAAATCACAAGGACCTTCATTCTGGAGCAGTGCAACAGTCAGTGAAGGTTAGTAGCTGGAGGCTACCTCTTTTGTATTAAGTGTAAGAATCAAAAAGGGCAATTCAAGTTTATTAAACATGCAGGCTATGTGTCTTAATATACAGAATATAGTTTAATGTCCAGTAAGCGATTTTTGTATATGGGAGTAAAATTTGGCTCTGCCAGCTATTATAAAGATTTTTTTTCAAATTTGGCAGATGTTTGCTGTAGTCCTGGGAAATTTTTCACATGAAGTCACATGACCAAAAATGTCTTTTCAATGGGTGTGTTTGTCTAAGTGATAGCTTAAAGAGCAATGTAAGAAATATAGACCACAAAACTTCTTCTGTCTCGAAAATCTTGCCAGATAGAACAATTTCAGCAAATGTTGTCCCAATATGGCTCTAACCAGAATCATTATGCTAAGGATTAGGCAGTCATGTTTTTTATTTGTGGGATGTATCTTTTTTTCCCTGCAGAAACAATCTCTGTTTTTACATGCAATTCTCTAGTTACCCCACAGCCTTAAAAGGCTTTATGGTATTGTTTTTGGGTGGCAGGAAAATCTTGTCTAGGCTGTATCTCAGAAACTATAAGTGGTGGGGTTTTGATACTTGGCAGTGAGATTAGTTAGGAGTGTAGGTGTGCATTGTCATAGTGTAACATTGATCTGACCTTTGACCTTACCGTAGTGACCTTAGAAATCATGTCGAGGCCATAACTTAGAAACCGTAAGGTTAGGATGGTGATATTTGGCAGGGACATTGGTTAGAGTTAAAGGTGTGCATTGTCATAGTGTGACATTGATTTGACCTTTGACCTTGTCATAGTGACCTTTACCTTTAAAATCTTGCCTGGCCCATATCTCAAAAACTGTAAGGTGTAGGATGTTGATATTTGGTAGGGACAGTGGTGGTGAGGGAGCATAGGTGTGCAACGTCATAGTGTGACAATGATTTTTTCTTTTCTGCTATCTTCTGATGTCCCTAAATGTTTTCCAAGGCTGTGGGGTATGGGCATCTCTGATGCTATTTTTTTTCCTGTGTTGGCATCATCGCCCATTCCATTGTAGCTGGATATGATCACAGATCCAGACTTGACCAACTTTAAAATGATTAATGATTTCTTAGCTTATAGAACTAAATTAAAAGAAAGGCAAATAACTAAAAACACAATGTCTTATCCATGCATAATTTTTTCATTGCATAAGGTAAGATTATAATCAGTGTTGTGTACATACTAGTTTTACAGGTTTGTATATTTTTTACTCTTTAGCCGTTAATGGCTGTGGGGTATTGCTTTTATCCATCACCTGAATAGATAGGGTGTGCCTGCCAACCATGTCCAGAACAGATCTCTCCAATTTTAAGGTGAAAGGATTCAAAACTAGAGATGCTCTTTGGGCCTCAAGTTTGAAATAGCAGTATCATTGGCAGGGACATTGGTTAGAGTTAAAGGTGTGCATTGTCATAGTGTGACATTGATTTGACCTTTGACCTTGTCATAGTGACCTTTACCTTTAAAATCTTGCCTGGCCCATATCTCAAAAACTGTAAGGTGTAGGATGTTGATATTTGGTAGGGACAGTGGTGGTGAGGGAGCATAGGTGTGCAACGTCATAGTGTGACAATGATTTTTTCTTTTCTGCTATCTTCTGATGTCCCTAAATGTTTTCCAAGGCTGTGGGGTATGGGCACATTTTATCTTGGCCTGTGATCTTGTTAAAAATTGTACCTGGACAGTATCTGGTTATCCAGGATGAAAATGTTTTAATGTGTCAGGCTTAGGAAGTGTAGGAGTGTAATGTCATGGTGAGATCTAAGTGTGATCTTTAACCTTTAATCAATGGCCATTTTGACAGGTTGTGGGGTACCAGCTATTTGTTATATGTTATCAGTGATGAAAAAAAAAACATCATTTCCCATTATTTACAGCAAATTTCCAAATGACTTTTAACTAAAATTCTATTTAATGTTTTCATATTAGATGAAGAATCAGACAAAGACTGCAGTGATGAAGATAGATATGGGTTGCGCAGTTTTAAGAAAAGGTACTGTATTGTTTTTCTGTACTAGCTGTTCCCTCATAAAGTATGTACTTGTTAAACTGCAGGCATAAATTACTCCTTTTCTACAATATTTTCTCAACCAATTGCTAGTGTTGTGATTACATAATTTTAATGAATATTCACTCATTTTGATATTGCATAAATTTCAAAAAAGTCTAAAGTCATTCTTACAACTAAACTTGCTGATATTTGCTAAACTTTAAAATATTAATATGGACTCACACATGTTAATGTTTCAGTTATCCATGAAGAAGAGTCATATTTTGTACTCTTTATGTCATGGACATGTACTATAGCATTTACTGCAGGTTTTTATTTATCGTATCAATATTTATCAATCCATGTAGAAATTATGCCAAACTGTAAAAATGACTATTTGCTATATGGTTGTTATTTTACAAAGAATACTTAATAAGTTAATCTGGTGATTTTTTTCCAGTATGAAAAGGAAATTTGAAGAGTTAGAAGAGAAGTTGCTGAAGTATCGCACAAAGCAAAAAAAGCTTGAAGAGAAGTATAAGCAACTGGAAGCCAAGCTCCAGGAGGGACCAGCAGTAGCAGGTGGTGATACGCAGGGCGTTGGAGGCACTGATGCATATCAGGATGCAGTGAAGAATTTTAGTGAACAACAGTACCGAGAGGTGCTGAAAACCCTGGCGCTCAAAGTGTTTACAAAGGAAGAGCTGGCCAAAAGATCCATTTCAGGAAAGAAATGTGCTAAGTCTGGGGAAACCCCCAGACTGCCATTGGATCAGGAAAAGATGGCGTTATTGGAAAAACTTTTTTTGGACAAGTGTCCAACAATGAACCATAAAATATTCATGGAAAAACTCCAAAATATTCAGAAAGTTTTGAGAAGAGATCTCAAATGTTAAGGAACAAACATTGAGATAGTATGTGTGTAAAAATTTTAGTTTTTAGAAGTAGACTGTATTTTAGATTGTATTTTTTAATTTTTCAAAATGTTAAAAGATAATGTTAGGAACAAACATTGAGATAGTATGTGTGTAAAAATTTTAGTTTTCAGAATTAGACTGTATTTTAGATTGTATTTTTTAATTTTCAAAATGTTTATGAAGATTTTTGAAGTAGACTGTATTTTAGATTGTATTTTTTAATTTTCAAAATGTTTCTTGATTTAGAGATAATATATTTTTTTTACAAATCAAAGTAAATATATTTATTTTGAAAGCAATAAAAGAAAGCAGATCTTAGTTGTTCTTTTTTGTTAATTTGTTAAACATTATTTCATGGCCTTATTTGAGTGGATAAGTTCAGTTGAATGTATTCAACCATTTTTATAGTGCTAGATATCTTACAATTGTAGAATTTTTTGCAACAAAGCAGCAACAAAGACAAATACTAATAATATTAGTCAGTAGTCCATGTCAACACTGGAAATTTAATGTAACAGAACATTCTTAAACTTTGTTGAACCTCCTGTAAACTATTATGTTGAACTCTGTTGAACAATAGTTCTAGATAACACACAGATGTAGAACATTTTCTTACAGAACATTTAAAAACTTTGTTGAACCTCCTGTAAGCTATTGTGTTGAACTCTGTTGAACAATAATTCTAGATAACACACAGTTGTAGAACATTTTCTCACAGAACATTCTTAAACTTTGTTGAACCTCCTGTAAACTATTATGTTGAACTCTGTTGAACAATAGTTCTAGATAACACACAGATGTAGAACATTTTCTTACAGAACATTTTAAAACTTTGTTGAACCTCCTGTAAGCTATTGTGTTGAACTCTGTTGAACAATAATTCTAGATAACACACAGTTGTAGAACATTTTCTTACAGAACATTCTTAAACTTCGTTGAACGTCCTGTAAACTATTATGTTGAACTCTGTTGAATTCCCACAGTTCCAGATATTTCTCAGTTGTAGAACACTTTGTTACAGACTGTTCTACAACAAATCTTGTGGAACAATGTTGAACAGTCAAAGTGTGCCATTTTCCGTTCTCACACATTGCAGAACGTTCAAAAACTAAATGTTGAACTTATGTTGAACTCTTTTGACCTTGTTCTATAACAGTATTAGAACAGTTTCAGAAAGTTCTAGTACTGTTCTACAACATTTTGCAGGGGTGCTACTGCATAGAACATTTACTACTTTCTGCCCACAAGTCCTTTCTGATCAAAGCCATTATGAAAGCTGTATAATAAGCTCTACTTTAATCCACAAATATTAAAACATTTTGCCTCGCAATGAAAGAATGAAAGAGAAAGAGTTCAAGCCTAAGTGGTGATTTTATGGTCTTTAAGTGTATGATTCTAAAATGTGACATCAACTATTCTTGTAACTATGTGTGGAATTTGGGGACTGAATTGTAATTAGCCACACGATAGTACCCCTATTACATTAGAGAGGTTCATTTGGACAGAAAATAAGAAAACAGATTAAGATAAACCATTTTTAGAAAAAAAAATAGTGTTTATTATAAGACACAAGTGTGTTACTGCCTACAGATAATACACTTATTGTGAAAGTTTATTTTTAAGTTAATATCAACAGATGTGACATTAAGAAAATGACAAAAATAAGTAACATTTTATGCAGTGTCAAGTGCTTATTTGATTTGTTAAGTTCATATACACATTCAATGACTTTGACTGTTGAATGTACACATTCCACAGTTAAACCATTGAATGTACACATTCAATGGCTGCTTCCAATTGAATGTGTACATTCAATGGTCAAGCCATTGAATCTACACATTCAATAACTAACCCACTGATTTTATTTATTTATTTATTTGGGGTTTTACGGCGCTTTCAACACTGTACAGGTCATATCATGACGGGTAGTTGGAAGGGCAGAGGAAACCAGTATATATAGTTCGCTAGGGTTCTGTACTGTAAACTGCTGACCAACGGCAAGCAACTACCAGCTTTCCCACTTACGGCCATGACCAGGATCGAACCCCGGCCACAGAGGTGGGAGGCGAGAGTATTACCACTCTGCCACCGTGGCCCCCTAACTAACCCATTGAATGTATACATTCAATGGTTATCTACATTCAATACAACATATATATATTTTTTGTGTGGAAGCACTGTGCAAAGTGAATTACTATAATGGATACAGCAGCACTTGAAAGTCAGTGGCCATCATGCAATTGTGACTTCAAAGAAAACATCAGATCAAATTGAGGACATAAAGCCTTCAAACATCAAATCAAGAGTTATAGAAGTAAGATATATTTATACCGTTTTGTGGTCAGTTGTATTGCTTCATGCAGGGGCCACGGTGGCAGAGTGGTAACACTCTCGCCTCCCACCTCTGCGGCCGGGTTTCGATCCCCGTCATGGCCGTAAGTGGGAAAGCTGGTAGTTGCTTGCCGTTGGTCGGCAGTTTACAGTACAGAACCCTAGCGAACTATATGTACTGGTTTCCTCTGCCCTTCCAACTACCCGTCGTGATATGACCTGTACAGTGTTGAAAGCGACGTAAAACCCCAAATAAATAAATAAATATTGCTTCATGCAGTTATTTAATATTAATATTTTGATAGTTCTGAGTGGCCAATAGGCTGGTATCGTCCCCAACTGTGAGCTCAATTTCAATGAGATTGGAAGTCAAAGAATAGGTTTACATTATACAAGTATCAGCTGTGAAGTGTGATACATTCTTATTTATACTAGATTGTAAGTTGTATGTTTTGTGAAACTTGAGTGTTCAAGGTGTTTTGCTCATTTTTTTGGAATTAATTCAAATATATTTGTTTTGTGGAAGCACTGTGCAAATTAGATAACCATAAAGGATACAGAGCAGCACTTGAATGTCAGTGGCCATCAGGTAATTGCGACTTCAAATGAAACATCAGATCAAGTTGAGGGCATAAAGCCTTCAAACATTAAACCAAGGTTACAGAAGTAAGATTTATTTATACCATTTTTTATGATCAGTTACATTGTTTTATGCAGTTATTTAATGCTAATATTTAGATATTTTACATTTCATTTGAACGAAATTGGGTAAAACTAAAATGTCCAATTAGGTTTGTTGATTTAATCTTGCAGATAAAACACATCTAAATATACAATAAGTAAAATCATTTTAGACTTTCTTTTCCAGGAAATTTTGATTTTAAGAAAATGTGCATACATTACTAACCAATTCAGAGAACACACCTCTTTCGTCAAAATTTTAGTAAAATATACGTATTTACTTGTGTCACCTTTTTACTGTTACATATGTTATCAGATTCTAATATGAAGATACTAAACCCCAAACTTTTTTATACAAATGGAACATAAATAAGTGACTGACAGGAGATTGTACAAAGGTTTAAATGTGTACTTGCAGTAGTTATTCAGTACAAACTTTATAAATCCTAAGAATATAAACCAGAGTATAACAGAATTTTGATATATAAATACCCTTTTTACTTTCTTTCATTTATCTTTATTTTGGTTAACGTAATTTTTTTCCTTGTTGAGTAGAGTTTATCAAGAAAAAAGGTTGACTTTTTATCATATCTCATAGTCCAGATTATCATTATCTTGATTTTTGCTTTTGTTGATCAAAACTTTGTGTTCATGATCAGGACACATCTAATTTACAAAGCAATGATACATTATAATTTTAACCAATACACAAAGTCGTTTGTGTAATTAGTGTTTATTTGATAAAATTACACAAAACTTAATTCATTGAGATATTCCATAATAATTAATTTCTAATTCATGTTTCTATCAACTGGATGGCAATCCTTGATATAATTCACCATACTCAACTATTTTTTGAGACCAGTCCACTGTTGATAATGTTGCAAAAGATCTTTACTAATTTGCTTAGAATGCTCCTCACATTAGAGTTTTAATTTTGTTGTACTTTGGTCCACTTTCTGTATGTTTTTTCCGCCGTTGCTTTTGTTTAACAGTAAACTGGCTGTAAATTCTTCTATAACATTATATAAAGCAATAACCATTACCAATTTTGAAAATTGAACTTGTTTAAATTTTCAGCCTTTATGGCAATAACATGCCTCCTGTTTTCATATATATGTCCACACTTAAACATGATTGTGGATCCTATTGTAGTTGTATCATACTGTAGTTGTACAACACATCACGTGGTTGTCTTGTATACACACTTCAATAGCAGTACATGCTACTGACTCTAAGTGGATTAATGTTAATAAATAGTTAGCATTCAAATATTGTGTCATTACTCATATACAAACACAATTTCCAATGACAATCTAAAGTATTTTTAAAAAATATATGTGAAATAGACCAATTTTAAGTGCACTATGAATGCTTTAGTTTTCTATTTGGTAACTGACTTCAAAATAATATTTGTAACAAACTTGTTTTGTCTCTTTTTTTTTACTTTTAATTAAATGACTAGTCAGATGAAGAATCTTTGGATAACACAATGGACTTTGACAGCTTCCGAAAAAGGTACCAATTTTTTTTTCATTTTTGTCCATTTTTTTAAGTGTTCAATATGGGCAGGAGGTATATTTTGTTGATCTGTTATAGTTTGCAAGTTTTAATGTTAATAATGATCATAATAAATTGTTGGAACCACTACAGCATTACTACAGACTATATTTCTGACAGATTATCTGTTGTAAACTTTTAAACAATAAATCATCTACAATATTATATTAAATTATATATTGCCTGTGATTCGGATATGTCTCAATACTACACAGTAATCATTATTATGTTACAGATGAAGCACCATTATGGTATCAGTTAAATATAAATTGGAATTATTGCATTGTAAATAAAATAATGGACAATTATATGATTATGAGAATATCATATCCCCAGACAAAAATCAGAGATATACTGGATTCAGTACTGTTGCACTGCCACCACTGGCCCTGTACATTTGAAGTTGTTTGCACGATAAGCTCAATAACTTGCACAACACATTCATTGATTTCATTCAAACTAGGCACTCAGGTACATTTTAAGGTGACCTTAAACTCTCAATGCTAAAGTAGTTGTGGTCACCTTAATGTCAAAAACATTTTATCTCTCCACTCATAGCTTGAAGGTATAAAAAATGATAAAACTATTCCTTGCTTACTATTTTAAAATGTACATTTAAGTATTTTAAAACAGGATCTAATATATTATTGCAAATTAATTTATGCAAAATGTTTTTGGATCCCAAAAGCCCCACCAAAAAAAAAAAAACAGGTTCAAGTTTTATTATCCATAAAAAGCTACTTTGTTTTTTTTTAAAAAAATTCACTAATACCAAAAACCTGCTTATCTTTTCTCCAATGTTGTATTGAAATTGTATTAAGTCCTACAGGTCTGGGTCAAAAGTCTTGGGGGTAATCAGGAGAGGTTCCCAGATTCATCTGGTAGGTAACAGATGACCCCAATGGTCAGGATGCATTTGCGTTTTCCCACCTCTTTTGGAACTTTTTGGCAATTTTCTAACCTGATCTTCCTTATCTTAAAATCAGGGCCTCTGACCCAACAGTCCTTGAATATGGCACCACCACTTAACCGTCATGTCGGGGCATCAACCATTTAGCTATTCTTACTCATTTTTCTCAATAAATGAAAATGTGAGAAAATGTGATACATTCTTATCAATTTTTCCAGGATAAAAAGGAGATTTGACGAAAACAAATGCCAGGTGGGCAAACGGTGAGTAAAACAGAAGAAACTGGAGGAAAAGATTAGGCAGTACACCAATTTTGAAGAAGGGGGAGCTGAAAATACAGCCCACCAAGTTGTATTTTTGTTTATTTGGGGTTTTACGTCGCTTTCAACACTGTACAGGTCATATCACGACGGGTAGTTGGAAGGGCAGAGGAAACCAGTACATAGAGTTCGCTAGGGTTGTGTACTGTAAACTGCCGACCAACGGCAAGCAACTACCAGCTTTCCCACTTACGGCCATGACGGGGATCGATCCCCGGCCGCAGAGGTGGGAGGCGAGAGTGTTACCACTCTGCCACCGTGGCCCCCCTCCACCAAGTTGTAGTAAAGAACTTTAGCCCCCAGCAGTACAAGGAGGTTATGAAGGCATTGGTTCAATACTTGTGATAAGAAAGAGTTGAACAATACTTGTGATAAGAAAGAGCTGGCAGAGAAGTCAATTTCTGGGAAAAGGGGTGCAAAATCTGCTGACATTCCAAGACAAGCCCTGGATCAGGACAAATGGCCCTACTAGAGAAACAATTTCAAGAAAAATGTTCCAATGTTGATCACAAAGTATTTATGGAAAAGTTGCAGAATATACAAAAAGGTTATCAGAAGGGATTTGAAAGATCCTACCCAAACTGCAATTGACACATGCCTTTCATTAGTATAATCACAGGTAATGATATTTTGGGGAGACAAAAATTTTTGTCAAGACCACTGCCGTGGTGTGTATCTCCCGCCGAGCATTAAAGGAGAAGAAATAGCTTTTCCGAGATATTCACAATTTTTCATTTTCGTGTGTGAAAGCTCTTCCAAAAGTAGGTGAATGAGTTATTTGAGAAAAATTGGCTATCTGCAATACTATTAAGAGATAATTCACATTTACTCATTTTGAGTAGGTGAATAATTAGCTATGGGTCTGAAACTTCACCAAGTGAAAGCTCTCCCAAAAGTAGGTGAATGAGTTATTTGAGAAAAATTGGCTATCTGCAATACTTTTAGAGATAATTCGCATTTACTCATTTTGAGTAGGTGAGTAGTTATCTACAGGTCTGAAACTTCACCATGTGAAAGCTCTCCCAAAAGTACATGCATGAGTTATTTGATAAAAATTGGGTATCCGCAATAGTTTTAGAGATAATTAGCATTTACTCATTTTGAGTAGGTGAATAATTAGCTACGGGTCTGAAACTTCACAGAGTGAAAGCTCTTTGGGATAGCTGCTCTGCAGAGATACCCTGAAGATCAAAAATTTCGTCGAAATCACTCTATGTAGCACGGTTTTCAAGATATTAGCATTTTTGTGTTTTGCAATTTTTATTCGAAAATTCAAAATGGCCGCCATTTTTGGCAAGACAAAATTTTTTTGAAAATTGGCATGGCTACTCTGCAGAGATACCCCTTGGGTCAAAAATTTCGTCGAAATCGTTCTATCTAGCACGGTTTTCGAGATATAGGCATTTTTATGTTTTGCAATTTTGCGAAAAATTCGAAAATTCAAAATGGCCCCCATTTTTTGCAAGAAAATTTTTTTTTTGAAAATTTGCATGACTACTCTGCAGAGATACCCTGTGGGTCAAAAATTTCGTCCAAATCGATCTATCTAGTGCGGTTTTCGAGATATAGGTATTTTTATGTTTTGCAATTTTTGCGAAAAATTCGAAAATTCAAAATGGCCGCCATTTTTGGCGAGACAAAATTTTTTCAAAATTGGGATATCTACTCTGCAGAGATACCCTACGGCTCAAAAATTTCGTCGAAATCGCTCTATCTAGCACGGTTTTCGAGATATAAGCATTTTTGTGTTTTGCAATTTTTGCGAAAAATTCAAAAAGGCCGCCATTTTTGGCGAGACAAAATTTTTTTGAAAATTGGGATAACTACTTTGCAGAGATACCCCGTGGCTCAAAAATTTCGTCGAAATCGCTCTATCTAGCACGGTTTTCGAGATATAAGCATTTTTGTGTTTTCCTTATTTGGAAAATTCATAATGATTAATTAATCATTAATTACTCGGCCATTTCTTAACCAATCAATGCCAAAATCTAATGATTTCCAGATTTTAATAGAATGAACGTATTTGCCAAGTTTCAGGTGAATTGATAAAATTCCTTTCAAGTTATCATCCGGACAAGCTTCCCCATCAAAAAAAAGACATTTTTGGTCATGTGACCTCTCTGATTGGTTGAAATGTCACTGCAGCATATTCAAAAAAATTCCCCAAGGCTACTGCCTAAACCTGCCAAATTTGAAAAGAATCCGCCTAACGGTTACAGAGTTATAAGGAAAACAAAATGCGGAGCCGGCGGAGCCTGAAGGTCTCCCATACACAAACAAGCGTCCCTTGCGAGACGCTTAATAAATCTATATATAGGCCTGTCCCAATATGACCCTGGCTGTTGAACTAGACATAAAACCCCAACTTTGACTTTGTAACAATTCTGTGAATATAAGGCTTAAAGTGGTGTTTTACTGTCAGAGAAGTGATATGCAATACCTCAACAACCATTTTGGTTTGTTCATTCTTGTAAATAAAATGTCTAAATTCAGCAAAAGTCAAGCAGGATGCCTTTCATGATTAAGCCCTGGCTGATCACATTTATTGCCTGGTTTTAAAATTTTGATGTGGTTTATTCATAATGAAAGAATTCAGTTTTATTTATCCCTTTTTGGCGAGAACAAATAAATGTAAGACAGTTGTTGAAAGAAAACATTATTACAAATTATAATGTTATTTTGACAGTTAAATATATGTTTTGAAAGTTCATACCAACATAACCTAAACTCTGATACGGGGTTCAGTTAGGCCACTGTGTCTCCAATTTTTATGAAGGTCGGATATGTTGATTTTATGAATTTTAAGGTATAAATTCATTAAAATGTGTTGTTCAACTGATAAAATATGCATCTTATGAAAATTACAACTTGAAAATTTGAACTTGCAACTTGTACAAAATATCAACTTGTACATTATAACATGGATATATCTTACATCTGGCCGCAGATGCTTACTTCATGTAGTTTAGTTGTTTCATGTGTTTTGCTAGTCTTAATTTGTTGTGATTTGCCACTGTCAGAATAATAAAGTAGTCAATTTGAATTAAAATGAGTTAACAGGGGGACTGTAAAGAACTTTTGCAGGAACATTATAATTAAATCAGCCTTGTTATGTGAATTTAAATAGTTATCTTGAACAATATTAAATTCCTGGTTCAGTATCCCCAGACGAAAGATGGGGATATCCTGGTTTCACCTCCGTTGCACCATTTTGACTTCTGCGTGTGATAACTCAAAATTTTTTTCAAGAGTTTCAAACTTGGCCCGCACATGTATTAGGAGAGGTCATGATAGGAACACTACTGTAATTTGCAATGGAACTTTGTTAAACCTCTTTTTAAATTTTATATAAATTTTCTCAATTACCGTTTCTATATATTTTTAAAAATATCTTGGAACAATTTTTCAGAAAATAATCTTGAAGAATGTTAAACTACTGGTTCTAGATAGGTTCTAGATAGGTTCTAGATAGTTTCTATTTGTATAACTTTTGGGCATGGAATAGTTGGATAGTTGGAAGGGCAGAGGAAACCAGTACATACAGTTCGTCAGGGTTCTGTACTGTAAACTGCCGACCAACGGCAAGCAACTACCAGCTTTCCCACTTGAGGCCATGCCAGGAACCGAACCCCGGCCTCAGAGCATGAAACTACCATATTCAACAAGTTGCCACAAGACTGATCCAGACTTACAAACTGCAGTTACCTTTAATGAACTTGTGTTTTTGTTGAAGTGTAGTAGCTAACGATATAGCCATTTAGAATTATATAAGGAAAGTTATAGTGGAAAGTTATTTATAATACATGTAAATCATGTTAATTATAACTATCTGTTCTGTTAATGTTGTATATATTTTAAAAATTAAAGTTGTCAGATATATAAATACAACACAATACTCTGTACAGGTGGCAAAAAAGTAGGACATTGAGTAAGGTTACATTCAAGGTTAAGACATGTGTAAGACAGTAAAAATTACCGGTAAGTGTAATATGTTTGGAAATACTGAAAAAAATATATAAAAATGACTCTGATGTGAGTTATGCAAGTCAAGGTACATGGGAAGTTTGGTCATTGCCACAACATAACAGTGTATAAAATAATAAAGTTTATACATTTTCAGGAAAAACTGTTGGCTTAGTTTTCATGTAAGGTGTATTTCTGTTTCTCCTTTTCTCCTTTAATCTCTTGTAATAAGGTTTTAAACTAATCTTCATGTAACGCATATATACATAACTGCTTACACCAGGAAAATTTTCTTATGTAGTTTTGGTTAAAACTGCGGCCTCCCAAGAAAACGCTTAGTCACAAAATGTAAGCTTGCAGCTTATAAAAGCTACATTTAACTGTTTAAAATTTTCAATGTTTACAGTTTTGCACAGTATTAGAACTTGAAAAGCACTAATAATTACAACTTCATTAACTCCTACAGAGCTGGACTGGCTTATCCAGTAAGCCATGGCTAGAAATTAGGATGTTCCATATTTTTAGCTCTCTGATAATTATATACTTTGTATTTGCTTGAAATATAGCCTACAGGAGAACTGCTGGAATTATAGCGAATGTTGTTGAAACAGTGGTTATATTTCAGGAATACTAATGTTTCAAAAAATGTTTAAACATTTTTAGTCTTTGACTTTATTTGAAGTGTTATGTGTTTGTATGTATATATGTACACAACTTATTTACAGAAACACAGTTATCAGTTACAGTCAATATGTATAATGGAATCTGATGTGCAACAGCCCACCTCATCTACAAATATTCATAGTGTTAAAAGTGAAGCTTTTCACACTGACTCTGATAGTTATTCTTTAGATTCTTTATATTGCTGCCAGCAGTAAAACTACTAGAAGCAGTTGTTGATAATAAAGACTCTGAATTTGTATTTGTGGTAAACAACATTGTTTGTCTTCGTTGTAGGCGATGCAGTACATTTTCTCACCTGACTTGCCTCAAAGTGAAATATTCACAGTGTGACATTTTAGACATTGTGAAACAGTTTTATCTTTGTGATTACTGTACAGATTAAAATGGGGAAACTGAAACTAAGAATTTTAATTTTCAATGAAACTATTCATAAACTTAATATAACGAGACCAGCAAATATTGATGAACCCAAAAGGTTGCTTTCCGATAAATTCAATTTAAAGTATGACTTTAGTGTACAATATGAAGATAGTGGCTTCAAAGACTATGTAAACCTGAAAGTATTGAAGACCTTTCTAATTTTACTTCACTGAACTTAGTCAAAAAGAAACAAAACCAAAATGCTACATGTAAAAAACCAAAGACGCAGAAGAGGAGGAAAGCTGTACCTCAAGTGCTGTGTGGTAAAGTTCATTCCCTCTTCCTTCCTGAGTTTGAGATAGAAGTAAAATGTTTCTTATTTAACCAAACAGCCTCTCTTGATGATGTACCCACTCGAGTAAGGAACAAAATTGTTACTTCCATGGCCAATGAAATTCTCCAGTATACCAGCTCTGAAACTGGAAAAGACATCCAGCGAATGTGCATTTCTTTAACTGAGAAATAGCTAACACAATTAACTCAAGCAATCAGTTCGACTTTGGTGATCATATGTCATGGTTTCTTACTTTAATTTGAAGACATGTAATTGAAAGTGAGTCACTTTGAGATAAGGTTATAAAGGTTTTCTTACAAGATGCTTTGAAGTGCTTATCGAATTTAAACTGAAAGCTTAAAGTAACTGCTTTATCATACATAGTGCATTATTTGACACTTGTTTAAGATGTTGCATGACAAATAAATGTATGGTTTTGTGTGAAAGACAATCATCTTTTTTTAGGTACAGCGGGATATGGCCATTCATGCACTGCGAATAATGCTTAAAGAAAAGGAAGATAGCTCTTTGATGAAGGTAATAATTTGAACAAATAATTTTATATTTAAAACCTTGATTTGTGTACATAATGATAAATCAGGGTCATATAATTAAATGGCCTTTAGGTAATACTGTAATTAGTTTTTTTAATTGTGACAATGCTTTGAATTAACTTAATATTTTGTTAATAGTAAGCATGCCAAATTTAATAGTGAATTCAAATCATGTGATTTAAATATATACATTGTACAATCAGTAAGTTTTAAAGAACATTGATGTAACATTCATATTAATGGTAATATGCAATATTACAAAAGTGCTAGATTAGCACAGAGCCAGCAGGTGATAATGTAATCACAGGCTGTCACCTGTATCGGTTTATCTGACAGGTGACAATGTTGACAGCTTTTCCTGAAACGCTTGTTATTGAAGAAATCACATCTCAAGAATAATAATGTATAGAAAGTTCACAGCTTCATCAATGCCACTGACCAATGCCACAGACCTTGATTTTTTATTAGCGTTATGTCCTAAGCTGCATGTCCAGACATTTGTACATTTGCAACTACACTCTCTTTTTATGTTATTCAGGAAGTTGATGAGGATGACAGAGATGATGAGATTTTGGCAACAGTTAACGACATGATCATCATAAAAAAATCAGACATGTAGAGAATTGTGCTAGAAAATATGTTCCTGAAAAATGAAATGGACAATCTTACCCAAGCTGTTCAGCTGCTTTTTGAACACATTTGGGTTTTGAATTTGCAATATCCGAAAGGGAACAAGTTCTTCTGGGAGTTTAGGGAAAAAGGTGTCGTAAAAATAGGACAAAACAACACCTCGGCCAAAATCCTACTCTTTCAAGGAAAGCTTAGACAAATACAGGTGGACTAATTTGAGGCAGATTCAGTAGAAAGGCTATTATCCAACCCTCTTTTATCCAATTTTTCAATTTTCTTACCTGACATAAAATACAGTTTTACCCATTTGATTAGCTTTTCTATTATCCATACTTTTTATCATCCGAACTGATTGCTACTCCCCCAATAGGGTCTGATAATACATATTCTACTGTATTTTTGGGCAGACTGACATGGTTTAAGTGTTAAACTATTAAAAACAGCAAATTAGGGTCATTTCTGGTTATAACATATGAACAAAATATCTTACATTAGAACACATTTCACCAATTTTCAGATTCGTAGGATGCATTTTAGTACTAATATCACATGCTACATTTATAATTTGGCTGAAACTTATAGAACTGATATGTATTTATATCATGAAAAAGGATAAACCAAGTTTTCAATTCTACTGTAAACTTTATAATTAAATTTGGAGCAGCTCTGTAGTAAGTGTACACAAAAATTTGTATTGACTTTGTTTGGTCCTATTTTGAGTAAAAGAATAAAAGAAACTGAGGTATCCAAAACACTTGAAGACATATAGCTGATAAAGAAATTTTAAAAACATACTGAAACAGGTTTTATTGCCAGAAATGAAAACATAACCCTTGTCACAGGAAAGTTTGAAAGCAGATACACTGGGCCAACACCATTATAGATGAAGAACATAACGGTGCACATCGAATGAGACAGAAATTTGAATAAGAAGTTAATGATGACATCAATCAATAACTGTAGACCAAAAAATAGTATGTGTCTTGCTAAAGATTCACCTGAACTAGAAAGTGACTTTCAAATAACAAGCTTTAATTGACACAAGCCAATATGGTAAAATTCCCTGGCACTAGAAGGGTCTTCATATTATGTCAAACCTATGCTATTGGCTGACAAAACTTGATGTGAACAAAGTGCAGCCTGTATTTCATAAGCGATACCCAACCATCAACAGGTCATTGGATACTTTCCTATCAAAGGGAAACTTGTTTTGAGCCAAAAATAAAAAAAAAAATATCCAAATATTCAAAGTCAACAAGGCATGCTGGATTACACCAATGTTTATGACAATCCAACAAGCCAAGTGAATGAAATTTCAACCACTACCACAATCAAATAAACATAGAAAATAATGAAGGGGGCTTTGTTATACCAGAAATTCAACAACTATTTGTTCTGGCTGTGAGATCTCTACTAATTATTGCATTCTCTACTGTACTTAATATTGTGGATCTAACAACCTTAAAGTTGGGAAAAAAGAACTTTGGTTTTTAACCTGAAACTTACAAGCTGGTGGTTATAGAGAATGTGCCAGTATATACTCCAACTTGTCAATGATTTATCAACTTCAGGACACATAGGTAGAACCAAAAATTTGAATGTAAGACAAAAAGAAACCAGGCAGAAAGAAACCAGACAAAAGGAAACTGGACACAAAGTCTTACTGCTAGGACAAAAAGTTTCTTTATTAAGTTAATTTCTAATTTAAATTAAATTTACAAAAAAAAAAAACAAAAAAAAATGCTGTTTACTTTAGTCCTCATGATTTCTTGTGCCAAAATATATGCAAAATATACGCAAAAGATGCAGCATTTTGAAACTGTAGTAGAGTGGAATGGGTGGTCCGATGAGGAAACAGCATGCAGTTAGCCATGAGTTTACAGGGTCAGGCCCAACGGAATAGGATTGTTACGTCAAATGAATTAGTGATGGAATATGGATACACCCTACATAGGTTAGTAGGCAAAGTTTTTCCAAATATTCCACATAACTGTCAGGAACAGTGGGTGTTAGATCAGTTTGTTATGGGTTTGGGTAGGCCTGAATTAAAAAGACATGTTCAGTTTGGTCATCCTAAAAGTCTGAACGAAGCTATTTCTTTGGCAATGAAATATGAGTTTTGACAAGCCAAGCCACAAAAGGCAGAGCTCAATGCTCAAAGTGAGTTGTTCAAGTGTCTGTGTGTTCAGTGGTCAATTTTAAAGGTTGGTTGAGGTCTATTGGTTCGTGAATTGATAGTACAGGCTTTCAGTAGTAGTTTTGTGAGTCAATATGTTGTTCAATTGGCCATGAGGAAGGAAGTATTTCATCATTTGCATAGTAATATGATTGGGGGTCATTTTATTTATTTATTTGGGGTTTTACGTCACTTTTAACACTGTACAGGTCATATCACAACAAGTAGTTAGAAGCGCAGAGGAAACCAGTACATATAGTTTGTTAGGGTTCTGTACTGTAAACTGACGACCTTGGGGGTCATTTTGGTGTCAGAGGGACTTTGTGTATTGTTTATTTGGGGTTTTACGTCGCTTTCAAAACTGTACTGCTCATATCACGACGGGTAGTTGGAAGAGCAGAGGAAACCAGTACATATAGTTCGCTAGGGTTCTGTACTGTAAACTGTCGACCAACGGCAAGCAACTACCAGCTTTCGGACTTTGTGTAAATTTAGAATTAGGTTCTATTGGCCAGGATACAAGCGCAACATTGTTAGGTGGTGTTCGAAATACAAAATTTGTGAGAGCTTTAAGTCATGTCACAATCCAGCAGCTATCAGGTGCTTCATTGGAAAGGAAAGCCTGCGATATAATGGGCCATGTAATACATAGCAATGGCAATAATTACATTCTAGTTGTTCAAAACTACTTTTCCAAGTCTGTTGAGGCATATGGAATTCCAGGTCAGATGGCTCAAACTGTAGCTGATTGCTTGGTCACACAGTGATTCTGCCGTTATGGAATACCACTTGTGATTCATCAGATCAGGGTTGGAGTTATAAGTCAGTGGTGTTTAAGGACCTCGGTAAGTTGCTAGATATGAGAAAAACTAGGACTTCTCGATGTCATCCACAGTCTGATGGTCTTGTAGAATGTATGAATAGAACTCTTAGCCAGTTGCTTATGGCTACTGTGAATGATCATGGTAATGACTGGGATGAGCATTTGCTATATATTCTATGTTTCCCTATAGATCTACAGTCCAGGGAAGTCTCCAAATTTACTCATTTTTGGCAGAGAAGTTAGGCTACCAGTTGACTTGATGTATGAACCTTGTCCTTCTAGCTCAGAATATGCTGAATGGGTAAAGGATGTTATGTGTAAAGCTATTCCAGTAGAATATGCTGAATGGGTAAAGGACGTTGTGAGTAAAGCTATTCTTTGGTGAAAAACATTTAAGGAAAAGTGCAGAAAGACAAAAACATGATACCAATACTCAAACACAAAGCTTTAAGCGAGGTGACTGGGAGTGGGTTTCCTATTTTCCTGAGCCAAAGGAAAAATCTGGCAGAGATTGAAAGGGGCCATACTTACTACTTAGTGATAAATCGATGTGAATTATAGAGTACAAAAGAGTGAAGGTGACTGTTTATGTTGACCATATGAAAATCTATGAACATGAAGATATTCCAGAACTCGGGATATCAATATGTGACAAATAGAGTACAAAAGAGTGAAGGTGCTCATCTTGTGATTGATCATATGGAAATCTATGAACACAGAGATATTCCAGAACTCTGGATATCAATATGTGGTAGTAAGTAAGTAAGTAAGTTAAAATTAAAGTGCAAAAACACTTACATGTCATGCTGCACTATTAAAACTAATAAATACGTTAACTAATATTTACAATAATAAGCAAAAGTATATATACAAACAACAACAATCAAAAACAAATGGCTAAAAGACCAAGGAAAACAACATTACAAGAAATGACTAGAATAAAGACTAGAGTTAAAAAGCAGCAAAGAACAAAGAAAACAAAATGTAAATATAAAACAGACAAAGTATGAAATTGACAAAGTATAATTCTAACCAAGACTAGATTAGACAAATAAATTAACACAAAGTAGAAAACACAAAATAAATTAATTAAAACTTTTTGAACAGGCCACATTCTTTTAAATAATTTATAATATTACAAACATTTTCATTGAATAACTTCTTCATTGTATCTATGTTCCTATAATATTTTCAATATGTGACAGAGTAGATGTGGGGGTGCAAGTTGAAATAAATGACTCTTAGGTTTTACCAAGTAAACACACAACCCAAGATTATGTCATTGCTATTTATTATATTTTCCAAAATGACTGGTGATGATTTTGTGTTAGATCTAAGTGAGTTCTTTGAAGAACCGATGTGAGAAAGAGGGAAAACCTGAAAGGACAAAAGATATGGGATGGTTCTTGTGTTTGGTAGAGGGGTGCCAGAAAAAAAAGTTTACTTTTGGCCAAAGATATGGGTTATTTCGACACTGTAAGGAGATTCACTGCAAAAATAATTCTCTATAAATGTACAACCTCCCTGTTGCACATTCAAACATCCATTGGTAAAGCTTTATAACATGGCTAACAATGTAGCAAAAGCCCATTCTACCTGTGGAGAAGTGAAGAAAAAAATACT
Organism: Sabellastarte sp. h YS-2021; assembly: GCA_964017235.1. Classification (NCBI taxonomy): domain Eukaryota; kingdom Metazoa; phylum Annelida; class Polychaeta; order Sabellida; family Sabellidae; genus Sabellastarte; species Sabellastarte sp. h YS-2021. The sequence goes on along the minus strand of OZ024935.1, from coordinate 78,383,176 downwards.
TCAGAACCTTAATGTAATAGACCCTGGTAAGTTACAATCTCCTCGGCGGGAGGCATCTGTTCCATGTACTGGAAAGCTGTTTACAGAGACAGTACCTGGGGCAACTGTCCTGACTGTCCTTGCCTGTTCAGAACTCAAGAGGTTGAAGGTTAACTTCGCAAATGATATGGACTGTTCGAATGAGGTAGAGGTGGTACTTTCTGACAAACTATTGGAAGGCTCAGGTTAAGTTAAGTTAAGTTAAGTTAAAAAATTTTGGTGCTTAAACACCTTGGTGTCATACAGCACCATTAAAACTAATAAGTACATTAACTAAAATATATACAACATCAATAAATACAAGTAAAATGGAGAACTATACAAAAAACAATCAATAGAAATACAATACACTTTACTGGTCAAAAAACCAAAACAAATGACTAGATAAGGAAAGTAAAAATAACATAGAAAATATAAAATATATCATAATACAATAGAATACAAATACGACTAGACTACACAAAATAGATATACATATATCACAGACAAAACAAGAAAACTAGAAAACACACAATAACTTAACAAAAATTACGACAATACAAAATAAATTAGATTGCTAAAATTTATAAAATAATCCACATTCTTTTAAATAATTACATATAACTTTAATGTTTCCATATAGTAAGTCTTTTAAATTATTTATGTTTCTATAGTATTTAATTCTTGTGTCACGTAGGTCGATACAGTCTAGTAATATGTGTTTCACTGTATCAGGACAATGACATGGAATGCACCAGGGCATATCTTCACCTTTCAACAGATAACTATGGGTGAAATAAGTGTGTCCTATACGGGCTCGTGTTATAACTATTTCTTCCCTACGAGATAAATCCGTCCAAACATAAAAATCTCCAACAGTAGGGTTTATTTGGAATAGTTTATTATCAGGACACGCATTCCATTGAGCTTGCCACTTCTGTTTAAAAACACTATTTACATTTACTTTCAAGTCTGTATAGGGGACTTTCAAGTCTAAAACATTAAAATTCAAGGCCTGTTTGGCAAGCTCATCTGCTTTTTCATTGCCCTTTATGCCTACATGACTAGGAACCCAAGCTAAAACAACTTTCTTATTTACTGAACAACAATCATTAAAAAGCTTTAAAATATCTTGAATAAAAGGATGATCACAGTTGTTGCTATCAAGAGCTTGAAGACTAGATAAAGAGTCACAAAATATGATAAAACGATCCTCATCACAATTTTTAACTATATTAAAAGCCATTTTCAGAGCCTGTAATTCAGCTGTGAATATGCTAGCATTGCCAGGAAGTCTGACCTGGGCACTGAGGCCATCAGATGTAGCAGCTGCAGCAACCCTATTTTCTGTTTTCGATCCATCAGTATATATAGCCCTATGGTCAGAGTAATAGCTTCTTAACTCAGCAAATAGACTTTGAAACATACAATCATCACCAAGATGTTTCTTTTGATGTGTGAGATATAAGTCTATGTGAGGTTTCTGTATAGTCCAGGGTGGGTTATCTGGCAATGACACAGTCTGAATTAGATCCAGCTGAGGACAGACAACAGACAAATCTTCCTCTACTCGATGCCCAAAAGATCTTATTGCAGATGGTTTCTTATCATACAGATCATATAACTGAGGGTTAAAAACAACATCGTAAGCTGGATTGTCAGGATTACTTCTCAATTTCAAAGCATACTGAATACATAATTTATCAAACCTTAAATACAAGGGTGGCTCATTTGCCTCTACATACAAGCTTTGCATTGGAGAAGTCCTGAAGGCTCCCAGGCATATTCTCAAGCCCTGGTTTTGAATGGGTTCCAATTTCTTAAGATAAGACTTACGAGCAGAACTAAAAACAGCACAACCATAGTCCAATCTAGATCAAAGGTCAAAGTTGGGGTTTTACGTCCCGTTAGTCCAATCTAGAACGAACAAATGAACGATAAAGTCTCATTAAAACACTTCTATCTGCTCCCCAATCCATTTTGGCAACTACTTTCAGTAAGTTCATGGCTTTTTCACATTTCTGGCGAATATAATCAATGTGTGCCTTAAAATTCAGTTTACTGTCAAATATAACACCAAGGAACTTAGTTTGTGACACAACAGGGATTTGTGAGTTATATATTGTCAATGTTGGGTCTGGATGAAGTTTTCTTTTATTACAGAAATGCATGCAAACAGTTTTGGTTTTAGAAAATTTAAAACCATTTTCATCAGCCCATTTCTCTACTTTATTCAAACACAATTGAAGTTGCCTTTCTATTGAAGCCATATTTCTAGAAGAACAAGTGATTGAGAAATCATCAACAAAAAGAGACTTTTCAAAGCTAGCTGGAATCACATCAGCAATACTGTTAATCTTTAAAATAAATAATGTAACAGAGAGGATGCTGCCCTGGGGAACACCCATCTCTTGCCCATGTATATCTGAATAAACGGATCCTAAACGAACTCTAAAAACTCTGTTTGATAAAAAATTCTGAATAAACATGGGCATTCGCCCCCTTAGGCCTACTTTATGTAGATCTCTTATAACGCCATACTTCCATACTGTATCGTAGGCTTTTTCTAAATCAAAAAATACAGAGACTACATGGTTGCCTTTTAAAAAGGAATCTCTAATAAAAGATTCAAGTCTTATTAATTGGTCTGTTGTAGTTCGACCTTTTCTAAAACCACTTTGATATTTTGTTAAAATATTATTTTTCTCAAGGAACCAAACTAGTCTAGTATTAATCATTCTTTCCATGGTTTTGCATAAACAGCTCGTCAGAGATATGGGGCGGTAATTGGACGGGTTTTTTGGGTCTTTGCCTGGTTTAGAAATAGGTATTACAGTGGCCTCTTTCCAGCATTCAGGAATTTCACCTGAAGCCCATATATCATTAAATACATCAAGTAACACCATAAGTGAGTCTCTTGGTAGATGTTTTAGCAGCTGATAATGGATCTCATCTGGACCAGTGGCTGTATCATGAGACTTTTCATTGCATCACATAGTTCTCTAATTGTAAATGGTACATTGTAGTTTTCAGAGTTGTCTGTGTCAAAATCCAAGTGTTCTCTTTATATTTTTGAAACTCTGTACGGTAATTGTTGCTGCTAGAATTCTTGTGGATTTCTTCGGCCAACCTATTTGCTATATCAACTCTTTCTGTTACTTTTGTCCCATCATTATTTTCCAGATGGTGTATTGTGGTGTTACTTTGTTTGCCACTTATTTTCCTTATCATTTCCCATACCTTCTTTGCTGGTGTCTTTACATTTAGTTTTGATACATATTCATGCCACGATTTCCTTTTATTTTCTTTAATTATTTTACGAGCATTAGCTCGACAGGTTTTATATGCATTTATGTTATCCGATGTAGGATTTATACGGCATTTATCCATTGCATTTTGACGAGCCTTAACAGCTTTTTTGCATTCACTGTTAAACCATGGTTTGTAGCTACCAGTGGACTGTCCAGTTGACTTTGGCACACATTTTGTTGCTATGTCATTTAACTTATTTAAAAATGCAGGAAACATTTCTGTAGAGTCAGTAAAATTATGTCTATTAATATCCAGAGAACACTGAAGTTTGAATTTTGGCCAATCAGCCTTTTTAAGATTCCAACGAGGAACATTGTCCTTAGGCATACTCTTAACTATATCAATTAAAATAGGAAAATGGTCACTACCACACTGATCTGAATGGACCTGCCATGTAAAATCAAGAAAAACAGATGCAGAACATAAAGACAAATCTATTGAGGTGAATGAACCTGATGCAGGATGAAAGTAGGTAGGTGACTTATCATTAAGTAAACAAATATTTGAGGATTCAAGAAGATGTTCCACCTTATAGCCTAAACTATTAGACGAGGAACAACCCCACAAATCACTATGTGCATTAAAATCTCCAATAAATAGAAAAGGTGCAGGTAACTGGTTGACTAGATTATCAATATCACTTTGTGCAACATTAAAACGTGGTGGAATATATACATTACATACAGTTATAGTTTTATGCAGAGATACTTTTACAGCAACTGCCTGCAGTTCTGTATCTAACTCAAGTACCTCATGGGGTATACCTTTCTTAACAAAAATAGAGCAGCCACCAGTGGCTCTCCCATCTACTTCAGACATACAAGTTTTAAAATAATGATCAAATCCTCTAATATTTACATTATCTGTTTCTTTAAAATGAGTTTCCTGTAATGCTAAAATGTAGGGTCTAAAATTGGAAATTAAATTTTTAATTTCTTCAAAATTTGGCCTAAAGCCACGACAGTTCCACTGTATTATACTTTTATTTTTGTTTGGTTCCATTTACACTTTTATTGCCACTCCGCCCTTGTGAACTTGTGATTGGGGATTCTTCGACACTCATTTCACTGTCACTATCACTCAAAACATCATATTTGTTGTATTGTTTAATAGGGTCATTAGATCCCTTATGTTGTTTCGTCAAATATACTTTGCCTTGACTTATTTTCAGTTTAATAGGGTCATTTTGAGATGCACTTGTCTGACTTGATGAACTTGTTTTAGTCACTTTAGGTGTCTGTTTTTCAACTGCACACTTTTTTGGTTGTTTTGTGCCTTCTGGCCAAGTCATTTCTGTTTGTGTTTCCACTGTTGCTGTTTTCACCACAGGTTTGGTTGCTGCAGCTGCCTGGGCATATGTTGTTTTCACAGAATTAAATATGTCCATCTGTTTCTTCGCTTCTATGTATGAAATTCCTCTTTCTGTCTTGATTCTTTGAATTTCCTTTTCTTCTTTCCATTTTGGACATTCTTTATTATTTGATTCATGCTTACCTTGGCAATTGACACATTTTGCTTCATTCTTGCATTCTTGATGGTCTGTGTGATCTTCTTGCCCACATTTAGTGCAAACTTCATTCTTTCTGCAGTTGAATTTAGTATGACCAAACTTTTGACACTTGTAGCACCTCACAGGATTTGGGATAAATTGTGACACAGCCACCCTATAGTAACCCACCCTGATGTATTTAGGTAAGGTCTGGCTTTGAAATGTCAATATAAAGGTCCCTGTTGGTTTTCTCTGTCCATCTCTAAATACCGAAATCCTGTCTAGTTTGATGACACCTTCAGTTTTCAGGCCTTCTAATATTTCGTCATCAGTACAGTCTTTTATGTCTGGGCATCTAATGACCCCTTTCTTAGTGTTTAAACTGTAATGTGGTGAAACATCGATTGGGATAGCATTGTCCATTGTCAGATTCAATTTTGTAGTTTTCAGTAATTTCTGGCTCTGTGTTTCCTTGTCCACTTCCACCAAAATGCTTCCATTCCTTAACTTCTTTATGTTAAATGGATCAGAACCAAGTATAGCAACAATGGCTTTGTTAACAGCAAATGGTGACAGTTTGTATAAAGGTCTTTCATCATTTGTACCTTTAATAAGCAGGAAACGTGGCCATGAGCAAATCTGAGCAGAATCAAAGTCCGTAGTCGTAATATCAGGTCTAGATCTTTTCCTATCAATCAGTAGAGAGTGTTGAGTTGCCATAATGTAGTAAAGATTTTTCGTTGCCAATGCTCTCCACCCACCCTTCGAGCCCAATAAGGGGATATCATAATAGTGTGGAGCTGAGCCCTGCACACTGATATCAGAGATACATTAGCAATATACTCAAAGAACACATAAAAAGTGAACCTTGATTGACCTGTTAAGCAGCCGCCTTCTAGATACTCCAAACCAAAGCACAGACCAAACACCATCAGAATACAACAATCAAGTACAACAGTATAAACCATTACAAACAACAAGCCATCACTAATTTGGAGTATTAGGGCTTGGCACTACCAGCCGATTGATTAAGCCAGGCCATCTTAACCTTCCGACTAAGTGAAATTGAGGCCAAAGCTGTGTATTGCCTCCTCAATGCCGCAACAAAGTATTGGCTCAACAGCCAGGACCCTCTCTTCCACTGACACGGATCGCAACCCACGGCAAACAGGCTGCCCCCAATTAGTCGCCTCTTACGACACGCAGGAGGATACGTTTGGCCTATTCTACATCCCCGGACCCACAGGGGGATGGAAGGCTCAGGTGAGCCGGCCATTATTGATGTTATAACCCAATCCACATTTGCATCCACGGTCAGAGACATACCATCTTTGTATCAGCTGTCACAGATATGCCATGCACATCCGCGGTCACAGACATACCATCTTTGCCTGTATCAGCTGCCGCAGATATGCCATGCATGCCTGTATCCACGGTCAATGATAACTCATTCACTCCCATTTCACATGATACCACAGTTGAGTTTTCTATGTTCCTTTTGACAACTGACCGATAAATGTTGCACTCTGGAAACAACAGAATATTTCTCAACAACTACAATTTCTGTTCTCAACCACAGTCCAGACTGGTAGAGGGAAGTGTGTTGAATGAGAAGGATCAGCAAAGAAAAAAAGAACTTATTTCGGACATTTTAAAATCCCAGGAAAAAATTAAGTTTTGGACTGATGAAGAAAGGAATGCAAAGAAAGAATTAAAGCAACTGGAACTGAAAGAACAAAGAATTAAAGAACATTCCATGGATAAGCAATTGGCTATAGAACATTCTTAAAAGGAAGTCACTTGAAATTGAAAATAGAAAGTTGCAAGCTAAGTTGGATACCAAATCAGTGAATGTGTGAGATTCTGTAGACATTGGTGACTTTGCGAACTTCTTAAATTTTGGGGTTGGGCTGAATATTCATGGTTGTCAGAGTACAATGGCTTGTATTACTTTTACTAGTTGAATATTCATGGTTGTCGGCTTAGGTTGGGATTTTTGTACTTTTAGAACCCAAGCAACAAGTAAATCCTCAATGCAAGAGAAGATTTTGTCCAACATTGGCTACCAAGGACAAGGGAATGATGTGCGATACTTTGATGGACAAATAAAGGATAGAAGAAGCTTCTGCTGCAGTCTGTCTGAAGAGCGATTGCCAAACCTGATAATGTGTTGCTGCCACAAAACCCAAGCCAACTGGCAAAAACTGTGAATTGTACAGAAAAACTTATTTCAGCAGTGAATTGCCTATTCCATGAAACAATACACCTAATTCAATCAGCCATGAAAGGACAAAGTCAAAATCAGCTGTTGCTTGATCAAAGAAAAGGTCACATTACAGCATCCATGTTTCACTGGGTGATGATGAGAATGAACAACTACAGCCACGATCAGTCTGTGAGTATGGATAGCTTATTGAAAAAGCTCTGTGGCTATTCAGATAACCCCACGGATATTCCAGCTTTAAATTATGTTGGAATATGGAGGCAGAAGCCATTGAAAAGTACCAGGCATTATGTCCACTTGGAGTTAATTTGGTTGCTCTGTAAAAAAAAGTGTGGGTTATCCATAGACAAAAATGACCAGTTCATTGGGGCAAGTCTAGATGGCATTATTGTATGTCACAACCATTAAACCATGATACTGGCTTGCTCGAAGTTAAATGCCAACTGACCTCTGCAAACACTAGGCCATCAGCGAAGACTGTAAAATATATTAAGATTGGACAACTGAATAGACAACATATGTACTACACACAGATTTAGGGTCAGTTGGCAGTAGCAGAAAAAGATTGGTATGACTTTTTTTATAGTAGACATGGGTGGCATTGTGAGAGAATAAAATCTGACAAGATTTTCTGGGCAAGATGTAAAGAGTCATTGGTGAGATTTTTAAAGCTATTCCTTGCCCCATAGCTTATAAGCCAATATTATTCTGAATGTTGTCACTGAAGAGGCATGGGTTACTGACCAGTTGTCACATTTATTTGATCCGGACTTGGATGTTGGCTGTGAAGTAGATTCTGCAAATTTAGAGGCTTCTGTAATGGAAGAATTCAGCCAGACTTCTAAAACTAATAGGAGAAATTGAAGGCCAAAAGAAAGAGTGGCACACCCCATATATCTTTGTGTTGTGTATGAATTTCCATGCAAAGATGTCAATGTAACTACAGAGGATATGGAAAACAGCATAGAATGTAGTAATTGTGCGCTTTGGTGTCCCTGGAAATGAACCTGACTGAGTGAAACTGATATTCAAATATGGTTTCGTGTGAGAATTGGTTTTGTGCAAACTGTCCTGCTGAACAGAACTGTGGCTTGCTTTCTGCCCTAAAAAGTAACTGTAAACAATAGCTAAAATCATCTTTTTTTTGTTTGTACGTGTTCAAGTTGTTAAACTGAAGAGCTCTGTCGAATAATTGGTCAGTTACACCAATGTAAAATACAAGCTAAGCATCAATAAATTAATAACAATCTAGTTATAATTTATATACCAAAACTGTGGAAAATAGATAAATATACAAGACTTAATATAATAGATGCAATACTGCAATACTAAAACATATTTCAAATACATTTGTGTAAATATTGTTTCTCGCAGTTGTCATTTTCTTGCTATGTCTAATATAAAAGGTGAAACTAATAATACTGATCATGCTTGTAAAAAATAAAAAAAAGATTAAAACATTTTTGTACAAAGTGTCACCAGCTTTTGAAATAAATTAGCTTTAAATACTGTAAATAAAAAGTCATAAAATGAATGGTTTCTCATTTTAGTGATCAGTTCTATTCTATTCTGCACTTTTATGGTACTTAATCTCTGCAAAGACAGACTCTAAGGCCCAACATCAGAACCAAATCAGTAATCATCATTCCTTCGACACAGCTTGGTCAATACAGTCTGTAATGTGCACTATTTTAATGTCAGTCAACATCTTATGGGAGTACATTGTGAATATGTGAGTTACTGCTATTACTCATCAGATGTAGGTAGTTCTAGCATGTGAATCTTTACATATATATATTAATGCATCTCTTTTTATTTTTATCGCCCATGGATATGAAAACTGCACAAAGTAATTTGTACATAAATAAGCTGGAAACGAGTTGCAAAAATCTGTACTTCAACACAAGAAAAGTGTACACACACAAAAACCAGACAAGATCTTCTGACCATCAGAGGATCTGTGATTCATTGCAAAGTACTCAGTCACCCCTCTTCAGATACAGTATGCAGTGTGAGGCTAAAGAGACTTGGTAATAAAAAAACAAGACGCTGTAAAAGAGGCACAAAAATGTAAGTACTTAGAAAACTATCATAGAATAAATGGACCATGCTACAAATTACAAATGGGTTTTACCCAGATGAAGACTGCAGAATCATAAATGAATATCCTCAAATAGAAACTTTGGGAGACCCAAACTAGAAAACAAAGAAGGCCATTAAGAACAGGCATCAATAAAAACAACTTAATTAAATTAATATCCATTGAATTTATTTATTTATTTGGGGTTTTACGTCGCTTTCAACACTGTACAGGTCATATCACGACGGGTAGTTGGAAGGACAGAGGAAACCAGTACATACAGTTCGTTAGGGTTCTGTACTGTAAACTGCCGACCAACGGCAAGCAACTACAGCTTTCCCACTTGAGGCCATGCCGGGAACCGAACCCCGGCCTCAGAGGTGGGAGGCGAGAGTGTTACCACTCTGCCACCGTGGCCCGCCTAATAATATCCATTGAAAAAGAAACCACTAATTGGATTGGGCTGGCTGTTATAAATGCTGGGTCTGTTAACAACAAATCAGACTATCTGAAACTATACATACAAGAGAAAAATATTGACATTTGTTGTATCAGCGAAACTTGTTTGAAATCATTTGATCCTGATAATCAATATGAGTGTAAAAATATTATCCCAAATGAGTATGTCATGCATCACAGACAGAACTAGTAAACAAGGAGGTGAAGTGGCTACAAATGTGAACATTTTACTGGCACATCATACAACAGCTTTGAATATGTCATGGTTCAACTGAAAGCAAATAAAAATTCGTTTCTGCGGATCAATGTATATAGACTACCTGACTCATCAGTAGCATCTTTTTGTGATGACTTTTATGATTTGTTAAAAAGGACAAATTCACTGACAAGTGAGCTATTAATCACTGGGGACTTTAACATACATGTAGATACAAACACAAGTACTGCCATAAAGTTTAAGGAAACACTTGATATTTTCAACCTGAAACAACATGTGGCAACACAGACATATATGGATGGTCATACCTTACATCTGATAATATCAAGAGACAATGACCAGCTTGACATAACAAAACCTATAGCTGACACTTTAATATCAGACCATTTTTCCATTCTATGATGTGTTGATTTTCCGAAAACAAAGCATGTATATAAAACTATATCATACAGGAACAAGACTAAAATTGACAACATCTGAAAAGCTTTCAAAGAAAGTAAAACATTCAGTGAGTTCAATGGTGAGACAGACGCAAAGTTGTGTCAGTTCAAAACACAATCTCCAGAAGAAATCCGTAAACTGATAAAAAACAATTCAAACAAACAATGCATCTTAGATCCTATCCCTACTAGACTGTTTAAAGAAATTCTGAACTTTCCCCGGTTATAACCAAAATTATCAACCGGTCCATGACACTTCCACAGTGCCAACAGAGTTCAAGCAAACTGTGGTCACACCTCTTGTCAAGAAGCCAACACCAAAATTAGAGTACAAGAATTATAGACCAGCATCAAACCTTCCATATATTTCAAGATTATTAGAGAAGGTGATATCTTGCCAACTGAAGGAATACAAACAGGAAAACAGATTTGATGAGCCTTTACAGTCTGCTTATAAACATTCCCATTCCACCCAGACAGCTCTTTTGAAAGTCTTCAATGATATTCTTACCAAAATGGATGATAAAGAAATAGTATTTCTAACACTTTTGGACTTATCAGCTGCCTTTGACACAGTAGATCACCATATCCTTGTGAACCGTTTCAGGAAAAGGAGCAATCCAGTGGATTCAGTCGTACTTGCATGATAGAACTCAGAAAGTTATGGTAAATGGCAGGGAAAGTTCTCCACAGCTGCTGGAATGTTGTGTACCTCAAGGCTCATTGCTGGGGTCCTTGTTTTATTCAGACTATACCAGGCCACTGGGTCATCTTTTGCATTCACTAGGTTTCCCGTTTCACTTGCACGCAGATGACTCCCAGCTGATTACATCAATACCTGGTGGCACCCCAAATGATCAGTCAATAGTCATAAATTTAGTCGAAAATAGAGTAAAACAAATAGGTGAATGGATGAAACAAAAGTCTGCTACCACCACTTGAGATCAATATGGAAAATTTGCCAGTTTCTCACCAAAGAGGCTATGAAAACCTTGGTTCATGCAATGGTTATTTCAAAGTTGGATTACTGCAATTCATTACTATATGGAAAAAATCAGTACCTCATAGCAAACTTTCAAGGAGTTCAAAATGCAGCTGCTAGATTGATTATGCGATGTCATAGAACAACACACACTTCCCCTATCCTGAAAGAACTGCACTGGTTACCAATAAAGGACAGGATCATTTTTAGTGTGGTAGTCAATGTTTTTAAAGCTCTATATGGTCAATCACTGAAATATACTAGAAACTTACTTTGTTATGAAGAAAAAACAAGATTCACTCGTTCCAGTGGAAATACCATATGAATGGAACAGACTCACACTTTACTTAAGGCAAAAAGACACACGTAAAGATTTTAAAAAGGACCATAAAACCTACCTATTGAGAAAATCCTATCAATGATGTATCTGCCAATTCATACATGTGTATATTATCAGCCTAGTATTCATATTCCTAAATTGTAAAGTGCATAGAGCATGCTTTTTATGGTTTTGCGCTATAGAAGTATTCTAACATAACACAGCATAATGCACCAAGCCATGTTATTCAGTTCTGGTAAAGTCAGAGAACATTACTGTGTCACTATATAAATAGAATTAATAATAAAGTAGTGAATAGAGTGTGTCATTATAATAATAATAAACAAGCAATCAGTGCCCGTGAACGGGCTCTGTGTCAGCTGACTGTGTGTTTTGAGTTTCAGAGTAGAAGTGACAGAAGAAAAAAACACAAAAGTTGTGCCCTGGAAATGGTGTTTGGAAGAAAACTAAGAAGGTAACTGTTAAGGTGTAAAAAGTAAGTTAAAAACATATTTAAAGAAAATATTGCAAATGCAATAGTTTTAATTTTACTATGTTATAGCTGACCCCAAAATATGTGAATAACACACTGAAACTAGACCTATAGCATCAGAGAACTGATGCAAATTGTATCCACCAGAAAACTCACAAAAGCCATTAAAACATGCTTAACCTTGGAGCTCAAGGTGAAATCTGACCATGTCAAAAGATTCTTAGCCCATGATTCCTATGGGTTGGTGTGACATTGCAAACCTTTAGGAACACAAATAAGTGAGATATAAGCACTGTTAATTTTGGCTTTCCTCATTTGACCTTCAAAGAGGGGCCAAAGGTCAAATCTGATCACATCAAAAGATTCCTAGCCCATTATTTCCTATAGGTTGGTTTTCCGTTCCAAACCTCTAAAACTAATAATAAGCGAGCTATAAGCACTTTTAAGTTTAGCTATCCTCGTTTGACCTTGAAGGAGGGTTTCAAGGTGAAATCCGACCACACCAAAAGATTCTCAGCCCATGATTTCCTAGAGGTTGGTTTTCCATCCCAAACCTGTAGGACCAATAATAAGCAAGTTATAAGCACTTTTAAGTTTGGCTATTTTTGTTTGACCTTGAAGGAGGGGTCCAAGGTCAAATCCGACCACACCAAAAGAATCCAGGCCCATGATTTCCCATAGGTTGGTTTACCATCCCAAATCTCTAGGACTAATAATAAGCGAGCTATAAGCACTTTTAAGTTTGGCTACCCTCTTTTGACCTTGAAAGAGGGGTCCACGGTCAAATCCGACTACACCAAAAGAATCCAGGCCCATGATTTCCTATAGGTTGGTTTACCATCCCAAATCTCTAGGACCAATAATAAGCGAGTTATAAGCACTTTTAAGTTTGGCTATCCTCGTTTGACCTTGAAGGAGGGGTCCAAGGTCAAATCCGACAATACCAAAAGATTCCCAGCCCATGATTTCCTTTAGGTTGGTTCACCATCCCAAACCTCTAGAACCAATAATAAGCGACTTAAAAACACTTTTCAGTTTGGCTATCCTCGTTTGACCTTGAAGGAGGGGTCCAAGGTCAAATCCGACAATACCAAAAGATTCCCAGCCCATGATTTCCTTTAGGTTGGTTTACCATCCCAAACCTCTAGGACCAATAATAGGCGTCTTATAAGCACTTTTAAGTTTGGGTATCCTCATTTGACCTTGAAGGAGGGGTCCAAGGTCATATCCGACCACACCAAAAGATACCCAGCCCGTGATTTCCTATAGGTTGTTCTATCATCCCAACCCTCTAGAACCAATAATAAGTGAGCTATAAGCACATTTAAGTGTGGCTATCCTCGTTTGACCTTGAAAGAGGGGTCCAAGGTCAAATCCGACCACACCAAAAGAATCCAGGCCAATGATTTCCTATATGTTGGTTTACCATCCCAAACCTGTAGGACCAATAATAAGCGAGTTATAAGCACTTTTAAGTTTGGCTATCCTTGTTTGACCTTGAAGGAGGGGTCCAAGGTCAAATCCGACAATACCAAAAGATTCCCAGCCCATGATTTCCTTTAGGTTGGTTTACCATCCCAAACCTCTAGGACCAATAATAGGCGTCTTATAATCACTTTTAAGTTTGGGTATCCTCATTTGACCTTGAAGGAGGGGTCCAAGGTCATATCTGACCACACCAAAAGATACCCAGCCCGTGATTTCCTATAGGTTGTTCTATCATCCCAACCCTCTAGAACCAATAATAAGTGAGCTATAAGCACATTTAAGTGTGGCTATCCTCGTTTGACCTTGAAAGAGGGGTCCAAGGTCAAATCCGACCACACCAAAAGAATCCAGGCCAATGATTTCCTATATGTTGGTTTACCATCCCAAACCTGTAGGACCAATAATAAGCGAGTTATAAGCACTTTTAAGTTTGGCTATCCTCGTTTGACCTTGAAGGAGGGGTCCAAGGTCAAATCCGACCACAACAAAAGATTCCCGGCCCATGATTTCCTATATGTTGGTTTACCATCCCAAACCTCCAGGACCGATAATAAGCGACCTATAACCACTTTTCATGACTGATAAAGAAACACATGGTTTTTTTTTTTTCAAAATGAGGACCCAAATATTTGCAGTCAAGATTTTATAATGAGGAACATATCCTGCTGTCCGGTGGATACAACTAAATACTCTAAATGCAATACTTTTGAAGTTATAAGTGATTTACTCAACAGTGATAACCTGAAAGTAGCTATTACTCAGCTATGCCATGAGCTACAGGTCTGAAATTTTACTATGTTATAGCTGACCCAAAAGTAGCTGAATAACATATACAAACAAATTATTGTAAATGCAATAGTTTTCAAGTTATATGTGATTTATTCAACAGTGATAACCTGAAAGTAGCTATTACTCAGCTATGCCATGAGCTACAGGTCTGAATTTTTACTATGTTATAGCTGACCCAAAAGTAGCTGAATAACATATACAAACAAATTACTGTAAATGCAATAGTTTTCAAGTTATAAGTGATTTACTCAACAGTGATAACCTGAAAGTAGCTATTACTCAGTTATGCCATGAGCTACATGTCTGAAATTTTACTATGTTATAGCTGACCCAAAAGTAGCTGAATAACATATGAAACTAAATACTCTAAATACAATACTTTTGAAGTTATAAGTGATTTACGCTACTGTAACAGTGATAACCTAAAAGTAGCTATTACTCAGCTATGCCATGAGCTACAGGTCTGAAATTTTACTATGTTATAGCTGACCCAAAAGTAGCTGAATAACATACTTACACAAAATTCTCTAAATGCAATAGTTTTCAAGTTATTTTAAGTGATTTTACTCATGATGTAAGTTACTGAAAAGTCCAAAAGTAGCTATTACTCACTTAGCTATTGAGATAGACACCCAAGTTACTCACCATGTTGTTGCTATGGAAAAAGTAGCTGAATAACATATTTCAATAAAATGCTCTAAATGCAATACTTTTCAAGTTATAATTGATTTAGCGCATGATTTCATGAATTTTATTGCATTAAAAATTATTTTAAAAATTAATAAAAAAAAAATTAAGACAGATCCAGGTCTTATATTCACACAAGGTACTCTACTAGTGGCCTATTACATCTATGCAAGATATGAGAAAAATCCCCGAAATAGTGTATGAGAAAATTGTGATCAAGTGTTGAAATTTTCACACTTTGGGTGGGGGTACCTCACTTGTAATGGCTCTGGCAAACAGACGAACAGACAGATCTGCATGAATTTTACGATTTATCATCCTCGATAGTTAAGGTATCTTTTAAAAAAAACAGCATGTCTCTGGGTCTTGTAGTTTTGGAGAAGAAGTTTGTCACGCGTACGCGTACACAGACGCGGACGCCGCAGAGTGATGCCATAATGTCAGCTGACTGACAAGTCAGCTGACATAATAAAAAGTGAAAAGCTCACAATATTACATCTGGCAATGAGGATTAGTTTAAAAGAATCCTATTTCTACTTTGTGTGGATATTTTATTCTTTGTGAAAAAGAATCCTTGTGATGGCTACTTCTCTACCAGAATTCCCTGCATTCAGCTGTGAAGACTTGTCTGATACATGTCCAAGATGGAAAAAGTGGGTATCAAGATTTAACAATCTGCTTCTAGCCATGGAAGTTGCTGAAGAAGACAATGATCAGTGAAGAAAGGCTTTGCTACTTCACTAAATGGGCCCAGATTGCCAAGACATCTATGACACCTTAAAAGCTAATGATGATACTTATGAAGTGGTGAAAACAAAAATGGATGGATATTTCATTCCAGAAGTAAATACTGAATATGAAAAGTACATGTTCAGGAATACATGGCAAAAAGGTGACACTTTGGATCAGTTCTGTACCCGTCTCAAGAAAATGGCTGTGAACTGTAATTTCCCAAATGC
This sequence comes from Sabellastarte sp. h YS-2021, assembly GCA_964017235.1. Lineage (NCBI taxonomy): Eukaryota > Metazoa > Annelida > Polychaeta > Sabellida > Sabellidae > Sabellastarte > Sabellastarte sp. h YS-2021. The sequence continues at coordinate 78,367,220 of OZ024935.1, read as the reverse complement.
TACTTCTGATAGTGAGGTAAAAGTCAGATAATTCAGGGTTGTTTGTCTACAAACCTGAGGAAAAGGGACCTCCGTAAAACCATGACCTGAGGGAGTTAATGAAAACTGGCAAAGCCTTAAAGTTGACAGGGTCTCAGTTGTCACCAGTGGAGGGTGATAGGTCCCCAACTGTAACTTTATATAACAATATAGGCTATCGAGGATGACATGAGTCAAACAGAGCAAGGAATCAAGGAGCAAACAAAGAAACTAGTAAGGATCAAGCTCATCGAAATGGAAAATCTGCTACCGACCCTGCCCTAATAATAATTGTAATTGTCACAAAATGGGTGCTACAAAAAATACCCAATGAATACTTCGGGTGTGACAGATGGCCTGTCTGGGGATATTTTGGCATAGAGTCAGTGCAATATAGTTTACATAAAATATTGCAGCATGCCACAAGATGTCATTTTTCAAAACATCTCTTATATCTCATGAAAATGTCATTACCACAAACTTATTAAATACCACAAGAATTCTGTCTAATAATCTGTAATTTTTTTGTTATTTATTTAGAGCCGAATGTGAAGGATTTAACCTGAAGAAACTTTTTTGGCTTCCTGATGATACTCCATACTTTAAGTTTGGCTTGCAGTACCATGAGCGCCAGCGTGGTGCCAAACGAAAATCAAATAACAAGGTAAACTCACACCATTTGTGAAAACAAACTTTGGTAAAACATAAACACATCTTCATCTTAGCTGATGATTCTTTGAACTAAAAGGAAATTTGATTTGCTTGTAAAAATTAATTGCTCTCTGTATATTTTAGCTTGTAAAGTGCTTTCATTTTATTTACTGCGTACCACGGAGAACGGGTCCTTTCAAAAACTGTTGTAAAAATAACATTTCACAGCAAATATACAGCACATTTTTGATTTAATGCTGCAGTATTTTAGGTTTATTTTATTATATCTCTGATGTTAATTTGATTTTGTTCTCTGATAACTCTTATTGTGATTTTACAATATTTAGGGCATTGTCAACCACCTAGCTGGGAATAACCGGTAACTGTTTTCAATCTGGGTTATGTCCATTGTCTATTCTTCCTAATTGTGTATAATTTTAATTTGGTTCATCACTCTCAAAGATGTTTTATCATTGCCTTGTTGCTTCATATGTCAGTTTCTGTTGTATTCAGTATTAAAATCCTCTCTTGTTTTCTGGTTGGGTTTGAGTTTCTTAAGGTTGGCTTTAGTGCGGGTTGCTAGGGTGCCCGTGAGTTGCCCACGGGACGAAGATTCAAGGGTTTGTTCTTAAGGACATAAAGGTTAGGCCACCCACAGGTGATTTTGATCCTAGGGCATTTTTCATTTAACCAACCCAAGCAAGATGTTTACCATGCGCATTTTACTTTGTTACACTATGTTGATGGTTGCCACTCATCTCAGGAGTGTCCCACAAAATTTTACTGGAAGTGGATTCCTCTTGCCATCCATGTTTAGGATTTCAAAAAATCACTCCTATAGCTCCTCTTGCCAAGTTTTTCCCACTGCAGTAAAACAGAGTGGGCTTATGCTATTGATTCTTATGTGTGGTGATGTTGCCATGAATCCTGGACCGGCTATGCTTGATTAGGTAAATGCAAGGTCAATCCTGAATAAGGGCCCTATCCTCGCTGACACAATAGCACCTCACGCCTATGATTTCCTCCGTCTCACAGAAACACATATTCGTACTACTGATTACAAAGCAGTAATAAAATAGAAATTTACTAACCCAATTTACCTTTTGGTGTTTGTAACTAGTGCTAGTATCAAAAAAAAATATGTATATCAATATCAAACCATATTTTTACCTTCCGTATGGATCGATATTGAAATATCAGGGCATGAGATGTTTTCTTCAGGGAAACCTTCCAAACTACAGGTTTAGTAGTGTCCCAAAACGTAAACAAATATGGCAGTTCTGTTTTTGCAGAAAGTAAAAATTACTGAAAATGACATGAAAATCAGTGTAATTTTCAAATTTTGTACTTTATATTAATGAAAGACAGCAGAGGTACATCTATTTAGTACTTTGTTCCAATATCGATATTGTCCCCTGCATTATTGATATCGGCACTGTTTAGCAAGAATTTATAAATATTTCAATATCAATAAACAATGCCAGGACTATCTGTAACCCCACTTTTCTTGTTTGCTTTTCGGAATACAAGATTACTTTTGTTGGATACGCCTTTGCAATTTCTTTTATCGTGATCCTTGCCCATAAAAGCAATATTCCATTTGTACTGGATAACCTCCCTTTTGGCTGAGTTTACAGACTGAGCATGAGCATTCTTACAATACGAAACACAGGATGTTGGTTCAACCAACAAAAAAGAAGGGTTGCCCTGCCAATATTAAATTGCAGAAGATAGTGTATTTCCCTGATTTTCAGGCACTAGTTACTTTGTTATTTTATGCAATAGGAAATTTTGACATGATGCAAAGGTCAAAGTTGGGGTTTTACGTCCCGTTCAACAGCTAGGGTCATATTGGGACAGGTCCTCAGAATTGCCACTTGTGGGACTCGAACCCACAGAGGTGACAGCCTATGATTAGATGCCAAACTTGCTAACCACTAGGCCACTGAGGACCTCTTGACATGATGCTGTAGACATTTCGAATCTGATATCCTGCCATCACCAATCCATGCTTTGTTAAAGTAAATTTTTCCCTCCATCTGCTTTCATATCTTAACGAAAGCTGGCTCAATCACTGAACCCATGCCGCAGAAGCTTTTCTATTAAAAAAATCTCTTACTTTAACAATAATGAAATTGTATGGATTGGAATTAATGGCTATACTAAATTACATTATATTATTTTTCTCTGCTGACCATTATAAGTGCATGACATTCTAAATACAGCTTTACATACTTCATTTTCTTTTCTGAATACAAGATTACATTTGTTGGATACGCCTTTGCAATTTCTTTTATCTTGATCCTTACCCATAAAAGCAATATTCCATTTGTACTGGATAACCTGTTTTTGGCTGAATTTACAGACTGAGCATGAGCATTCTTACAATATGAAACACAGGATGCTGGTTCAACCAACGAAAAAGAAGGGTTGCCCAGCCAAGATTAAATTGCAGAAGATAGTGTATTTCCCTGATTTTCAGGTACTAGTTACTTTATTTGTTATTTTATGCAATAGCAAATTTGGACATGATGCTGTAGACATTTCAAATCTGATATCCTGCCATCACCAATCCATGCTTTGTTAAGAGTAAATTTTTCCCTCCATTTGTTTTCGTATCTTAACGAAAGCTGGCTCAATCACTGAACCCATGCTGCAGAAGCTTTTCTATTAAAAAAATCTCTTACTTTAACAATAATGAAATGGTATGGATTGGAATTAATGGCTATACTAAATTACTTTATATTATTTTTCTCTGCTGACCATTATAGGTGCATGACATTCTAAATACAGCTTTACATACTTCATTTAATAAATCTATTAAAATTCTCTTGTTCACACTTACCTAATAGCATCAGATCATTTATATCTGTGGAGCTGATATTCCATAATTATACTTCATTTACAAATTAAAAGTTTTATTCTACGACCAGTCAATACTACTTTTAATATCTTCTTTTTGACAATGGTACATATTGGCGATTATGTATGAATTTAATTTTTTAGCTTCATGCCTTTGACTAACAACACTCAACAAAATTTTGCTAAAGAATTAAAGTTAACCCTCTCTTCCTCCAAAGAATTATCATATAAAGGGGGTTACTAGTCACTCTTCCCACTCTGGGAGAACATAAAGGACACTTCATGGAAGAGGTAAATTCTGTTGCCTATTTGGCATGTATTTCCTATTAAACCAGGATTGACTTCTGGATCTTGTGAACCTTTTTTCATATGACAGCATCAAAACCTGGTTTAAAGCATCACAAACTTCTTAAAACCCTCCAAAACTGCCAACCACCCACCCAAGATTCAAAAGTAGGCAAAAAGTTAAGAACAGGTAAAAATGAAGAAAATTGTTAACATCATTCTTTCTTTATGTAAGATTTAGACATTCAGGAATTCTTTTATAGTGCTATCTGTGATAGTGTAGGGATTGATATGCAATATTGATATCAAAGTCTAATTTGGCTTTGCATATCGATCAATATTGAAATATCTTTTCCCGCCATAAAATGCACTATTTTGTATCTACTGATATTTAGTTATTAAAAACTGTTTTGTTAACATGTATCATATACAAAACTGACCATAAATATAATATACAGTGGTTATAAGTGCAATTACAAATTTAGGAGAAATCTCAGAATGAATCTTCTAATCTATGAACATTAATGATCAAACAACAGGGGACTGATAAACTGAAAACACCTCCAGGCCGGTGCAGGAAACTATCTTGTAGTGCTGTTAATGGTTTTCCGCTATGTGTAACAGAGTTCAGTTTGGGATTAATTTTATAACTATTAATCTTAAGTATTTTAATGGCAACTGAGCAGAAGTACTACTTCAAAACAAGGAATTCTATAAACAGACAAACGAACAGACGGAATTACACCAATTTCAAAAGGAACCTAGCTATGATGATGATTTATCTCCATGTCAAGTTTGAATTCAATTGGACAAAGCATTTTCGAGTTAGAGTCTGGAAATAAAAATGTTGACAGACAGACAGACAAACTTCCGACACATCAATCTAATAGGCAGGTTGGTTACATGCAACCCGCCTAAAAATATCTATGGCAATTAGATCAACAGTCATTATTGGACTTAGAGTAAGAGAAAAGAATGTCAAATATCTTTTGGAAAAAATGTGATAGCGCATTGGCGGTACTTTATTGCACTATATTCACAAGAAATGGATCTTAGAACTACTCTAATTTTTGGATCATATCTCTTTAAAAATAGCCGGTCTCGGCAGGCAAGAACCCCCGCCTGCAGGTACAACTAAATGGGCAACAACATTCAGATTTGGGAAATGCAGTTGTAAGAAGTATACAGAATCCACAAAATGTCAGATGTAAGATTCACAGGCCATGATTTCTTTCAAGTTGTTTTCAAATTCTGAAGCCCTAGAAACAATTATAATGGAGATATAAGGCCCTTTTGATGATGACCCTACACAACCCTTGAAGCATTTACATTTTGTGCAAATCTGACAAAGCTAGCTGCGATATTTTAAATTTTAGAACATATCACTGACTTTTGAACAATCAGCTATGGTGGCCATTTTGTTTTTTAACACGAGTCCAAATTTTTTTACAGACATGTTTTCACTGACATAAACATTCTTTGCATATTTGGTGAAGATATCTTCATAAATGAATGAAATATAAAGGCTGATGTAAAAATGTGACACCACAGAGTTTTTTTTTTTTTTTTTTTTTTTTTGCAACCACTTTTACTCCTAGTGGTTTTTCTTTTTTTCATTTATAAAGAGGGAATAAACTATTGAAACACACAAAAAAAAAATATATATATATATATATCCTTCTAATGGCTGATACTTCATCAAAATGACCAAAAAATATACATATTTTGATAAATATGTCACACTTTTACTTTATATTGAGTAAAAATAATTTTTATGTACTTCATATCTTACGAAAGTCACTTCCATTTGCAATTTATGCCTGCAAATAAGCATACGAAATACTGGATTTTATTTTGTTTCAAAGCCCCATTAACCGGTTTGGATTTCTGTAAATGATGCTACCACTATGATCTTGGCATTAACAGTTTCAGTACCAATATTGAAATTCATAAAGATATTGATCAATATTGAAATCTCGATATATCCCTTCACTAATGTGTAACCAATAACTTTATTTATGAAGATTAATATCTACAAGAAGGTATGCAAACACAAAGGACTTTAAATTACTGGAATTTTAGCGCTACCTATTTCCTCTATGTTTGACCCCATTGATATGGAAAGATACCTCAACTACCTCACAATATAATCCCAACATTCATTTAAAGTGAAAAGTCGATCATTAGAAAACGTTAATGACAGAACGCAATTGTACACTGTCACCAACGATTAATCGAGCACACGCCTAATCATCAACCCACTAATTTACTGGTTATACATTTTTGCCCAATCAAACTGTTTGACTGATGCATGATATCCTCATTCAACATCCGGACCCGACATATAAGTAAAAAATTAGACATCGGGTTCCCCATGCATAAGCTCTTGCTTGTTAATATTGGTCACAGATATTTGTCATAGTAAAACATTTTTGCAACTATGATTTCTAAAAGACTTCCTTTCCATTTTTTTTTAATACTATTATTATTTTATTTTTACTTTCCTCACTGTTTATGAAGAATGACTTAACTGCTCTATTTTTTCGAGTAAATCTTCTTGAATTGGCAGAAACTTAAAAACAGCAAAACCTTTTTGTACCTTATTTTATAGGAGGCTGGTTATTCCCAACCCTTGCATCCGATTCTTGTCAACAAATTAGTGCAGTTAGCAAGACAAGGGGTGAAAACAATAGAAATCAGCTGAATATTGGAGACTTTTGTAAAAGAGGAAATGTATAGCGGCAGAGAAGCTCCACCACTGAGAAATAAATGTTTTTGGCCCTCACATCGGTATATATGCAATTATCTATACTCTGCAAAAAGGAGGGAACAGTAGGTCTACAGTTTATTTGTAATTTTTACCCCACACCCCTTAAGGGCAGTCGGAGTATTGTTTTCACCCATGGTGTCTGGATGTCCACTGCTTCACGCCTTAACCTGGCACACCTTGGACACAAAAAACTTATTTTTTATTGTTTTGAGTGTAGTTTCGTGGATTTCTTTACTGTACATTAAAATATGAATTGACACAAGCGCAAGCTATAAAAGCATTTTACTGACATAAATAAAAAATAATAACCTTTTACACATGTTTTTAATGAGCGATAATATAATCTTTACATAAAATCAGCGCCTCAAATTGGAACAATTTGCATACGGAAATGGCCGAAGATATTTAAATTATTTCTGTCGTCACTTCCACTTCCTTATTTGTTTACTGCCTTCCCGACAAATATCGCCACGCAGCAATTATCGCCACTGCCATAAACAAAGTTATCGGAAGTATTGGGACTGGAGAGGTTTACTTCTGACCACTTTGTTTGACATAGTTACCATGGGAAAAAACACAAAATAATAAACACACGTGAATAGTGTAAATATGGAGAAGAAACCAGGTATATATATAAAAACACAACAATACTTTTTCATTAACTATGTATCCATGTAATTGCAACATTCACACACTTTCTTAGCATTTATCTACAGAGTAATTTGAATAAAACCTTTGTTAAGGTGAAATCACAACAATGTGGCTCCTCCATTTTTAAGTTGCAATAATCAAACAACTACTCAACATGAGTTTTGAGATAACTGTAATAAAGGGGTCACACCACTGAAATTTTTTCCTAATAAAACAAAAGTGTTTTGTAGTGTGTAAAGTTAAATAACTGTTTTTAACAAATCAAAATATGTTTCAAGTGTACATTTCAGTTAAACCACGAAAGCAGTATCACCCTCATCAATTAATTGACGCTTGCCAGGAAGCCATGGAAAAGCTGCTGAGGGTAAACTTCCTGGCATTGACAGAATGTTACATGATTTAGAAGAGGCAGCTTTAGTTGACTATGTAGAATATATGAGCTCAAGGAACATGCCACCGAGACGCTCTTGACATAAGAGACACAATTATTGTGAGTTTACAACTCAATACTTGAGAAATTTAATGTATTATACCATTACTCACTGCATAAGTAACTTTCAATTCATACTTACAAAGTACTCCTTACAACAATAGCGTGACTGACTAAAGTTTCTTGACATATTAAACCAAAATAATTTTTAGGGAAATCATCAAAGCATCTGGTTCTGAGAGAGCAGCTACATGTCATTTCAACCTTGAGAAGGGCCCCAGTGATAAATGGTTTAATAAGTTCCACCAAAGACACCCAAACCTAAAGTGGGCCATTCCTCAGCCAATTGATGTGTCAAGAATTCGGCAATCCAGTCAGAGAATAATTGATCATTTCTTCAATACATATGGTACATAAAATTCAAAATTTCATATGGAGTAGTTAAGTGTAAAGCAATGAACACGTTAAAGTAACTGAACATCATACTTTCATATTAAAAGTAATAGGAAATATGCCTTCATCTTCAGAATCATTGCTGAAGAAACTGGGAATTGAAGACTCCCCTGAAAGAATTTTCAACTGTGATGAGACTGGCATTAATGGACGAAGTGCAAGCAAAGGGAAAGCATATGGAATTAAGGGTCAGAGACTTTGCAAAAAAAAAAGGTTAATACATTAATTTTTCACAATTTGTCATTTTTTATGACCATGAATTACCAAAATGATAGGATGACAAAAATTATATATATGATTAATATTTTTTCAGATGTGCAACATTGATCATGTAACTGCCCTTATGTGTGTGGCAGCCTCTGGAAAAGTTCTTCCATCATTTCTGATTTTCCCAAACAACTTCCGAACCTTATCTTCAGATTCTGAATTACCAAAGGATTGGCTTTTTGGTGCATCTCCGAATGGTAATAACATATGATTTACTGTGAATAAATGTTTCTCTAAACTGCAAACAAGAATTACAAATGAGGTACGTTGCATCATACAAAACCTTACTTACATTTTAACAGGTTACATGGACAAAGAACTTTTCACAATGTGGTTCCAGCAGATATTTATGAAATTATGTGGTCCAAAAAGACCAATCCTTCTGGTTGTGGATAATCCTGATAGTCACTTCTCATATGAGACATTACAAACGGCCACGGAAAACCAGGCCAGCATATTTCCATTTATATTTCATAATTATTTCATTTAAAACATTTAAATTCTTTTAATGTAATGACATGTTCACACATTTTGTGCTGTATTTTATACATATATATACTTTAATGCCTGTAAAAAGTAATAATGAAATGATAAATACAGTAACAATCATGTTTTTTGACATGATTTCATTTGAGTTTGTTTCAGCACCCAGCACCATATATGAAGCTACATTCAATGTTGATGTTAATGTTGCATCACCATGTGTTTCTTGAAAAATACTAACCTCAGTCATTGGTAGGTATGTGTAAATAAAAGTTTACATGGTCATTTTGTTGAGTTTTGTTTCCTAACACCATAGACATATAATTTTCACCACCACCCACCAACAGCACCACTCCACTCACATGAATTCCAATTTTACATAAATCATTCAATAAGAAACTTTGTAGAATGAAACAAGTAATTAGTTTTGTTTATTATTTAAATACAGATTGAAATCCTTGCACATTTGTGGCATAAATACATATATATCATATAAAAGGTACAATTCAAAGGAATGTACATAGCATTGTAATGCTTGCATTAAACACTTTGTCAACGTTCAAGGGATTTGAATTGTACCAGTACTTCATGTGGATTGTAGTAAATTCTGAAGGTATTGGTATGACACACCACTAATGAAAGTTTAAGTAGTGTCAGAGATGTTACACTAAACATGGAATGATATGTTTAAATTGTTACATTTACATATTTATTGTGAAGATATATTTACATCACCAGTGTGAAACGCAAATATTTATGATATACAGGATTATCATTCCTCCTGCAATAAACAACCAAGCCACCTGTATTGAAACTCTACAAGAAACAGCCATGGAAGTACCACTCACCCAGAATGCAGACTTGCAACATACTGCATCAACATCAAATGACACAACCTACCATACTTCTACAAGTAAAAATGACCCTTGTCCTCTTTGTGGAAGATCTGACCACCCTGTTTCAGCTGTTAATAAACTGTCTGCTCAAGTACAATCATGCTTCCAAATACCAAATTTGGTGTCAAACAATAACGACAAACCCAAAAGCTGTATTAATAAACTTGCAAGGACCATGACAGACCACGATATCATGAATCAAATCATAGAGAAGGAGGAAAAACAGGCCATGAAAACTGAAAGAAAAGTGAAAAGGACTGCCACTTTAACGGAGTGTCCAGTATTGCAAAAAAATTCTAAATCTGACTGCAATGATGACAAAATATCATGTAGGTAACCATATATGAAATCTTCAATGCACTTCCATTGAATTTATTAGTTCAAATAATCCACTATTACAAGTACTTCCAAGACTTTTTAATATCCCATAAAATAATTCATACAATCATTTTATTTGATATTTTTCACTGTAACAGCGAATAAAACTGCAAGAAAATCTACTCGCTTACTGAATAAACAGAGTTTGAATTTGAAGTAAAATGAAAACCAAAATGAACACATCAACACACAGGCAACTGTTGCAGGTAAGGTATTAATTTTCGGATGATTTTATGTGTTTCACGAAACTTGTGGAGCATTTTAAAAGATCATTTATAATAATCTGTGACAAGTGACCTGAATTTAGTGTTATTGTACTGCATTTTACAGTTAAAGGTGACACACATTCTAACTGTGAAACAACTAGAGATTGCGTCTTGACGCAGTGTATCCCCGGACGGGACATAGTTAAGGCGTGAATATGTCGGTCTTGAGCCTGTTTCCTGGAGCACCAGGTCAGGATTCTCCATAGTACCAGATTACTCCCAAAAGCTAATCACTAGTTCTTTCATTTATATCTGTCTTTAAAAATTACATTTCATGGATCCAGAAAATCCATATAGTGATCCGGATCACTTCCAAAATTCAATCATTTCATCCTTTTACCTTTTCAGACATATTCTAAAAATTTCATCAAAATCCGTCCATAAGTTTTTTAGTTACCTTGTACACATACACATCTGGCAGCCTGGATCCACATGATCCAGACAGTGATCCAGATTACTCCCAAAAACTAATCACTTGTTCTTTGTCCCATTTAAGACATTTCCTGAAAATTTCATAAAAATCCATCCATGACTTTTTGAGCTATTTGTCTTTAAAAATTACATTTCTTGGATCCAGAAGATCCAGATAGTGGTCCAGATAACTCGCAAAATAGAATCATTTCTTCCTTTTACCACTTCTTCCTTTTACCATTTGTAACATATCCTAAAAATATCAAAGTCCATCCCAAGATTATGTGGCAGCCTGGATCCAGATGATCCAGACAGTGATCCAGATCACTCAAAAAATTTTATCACTTGTTCCTTCTACCATTTAGGCCATTTGTTGAAACAATCCATCCATTACCTTTTTCGGTATCTGTCTTTAAAAATTATATTTCATGGATCCAGAAGATCCATATAGTGATCCGGATCACTTCCAAAATTAAATCATTTCATCCTTTTACCTTTTCAGACATATCCTGAAAATTGCATCAAAATCCGTCCATAAGTTTTTGATTTATCTTGTACATAAACACATGTGGCAGTCTGGATCCAGATGATCCAGATCACTCCCAAAATCTAATCACTTGTTCCTTGTCCCATTTAGGACATTTCCTGAAAATTTCATCAAAATCCACCCATGACTTTTTGAGCTATTTGTCTTTAAAATTATATTTCATGGATCCAGAAGATCCAGATAGTGGTCCAGATCACTCGCAAAATTGAATCATTTCTTCCTTTTACCACTTCTTCCTTTTACCATTTCTAACATATCCTATAAATATCATCAAAATTCATCCTAAAATTCTGTTGCAGTCTGGATCCAGATGATCCAGATCACTCCAAAAATGTAATCACTTGTTCCTTGTACCATTTAGGTCATTTGCTGAAAATGTCATCACAATCCATCCATAACTTTTTGAGGTATCTGTCTTTAAAAATTACATTTCATGGATCCAGAAGATCCATATAGTGATCCGGATCACTTCCAAAATTCAACCATTTCATCCTTTTACCTTTTTAGTAGGGCTGCAAACGAGCCCGAAAATGCGCCTCGATTACTCGTTTTGGAAGAACCGACTCGGACTCGGTTAATCGCCTGATTATCGCCCACGAAATAAGTTGCATCATATTTCGACATATCACGCCTTATAAAATGGTTAAAAGGCACACAACAGGAACGAATTTTGATAATTTATAATGCAAAATATAGGGAATTTTATCCATTTTTATATTGCAAGATTTGAGGCGTCTTCGATATACGTTATATTAAAATGCCGTCTATTAAAAACATTGTTACACAAACTATTAAAGTTTGCAAATGCTTAAAATATAAAAAACCAGAAATGGAAACACCGTATATTAGTAAAATGTCTAAATATATTCATATATTCAAAGAAAAAATTGAATTTTGTAGTAGATTTTACATCTATGTTTAGTTGTTTTTCGAATAGCCGGTTCACTTTTCTTGCTTCGAGTATTGAACTGAATCGTTTCGTTTCCGAGTAACCGAAGAATCGTTGCAGCCCTACTTTTCAGACATATCCTGAAAATTTCATCAAAATCCATCCATAAGTTTTTGAGCTATATTGTACACAAACACATCTGGCAGCCTGGATCCGGATGATCCAGACAGTGATCCAGATCGCTCCCAAAATCTAATCACTTGTTCCTCGTCCCATTAAGGACATTTCCTGAAAATTTCATCAAAATGCACCCATAAGTTTTTGAGTTATCTGTCTCTAAAAATTAAATTTCATGGATCCAGAAGATCCAGACTGTGATCCGGATCACTCCCAAAATTTAATCATATCTTCCTTTTACCATTTTGGAAATATCCTGAAAATTATATCAAAATCCATCTGTCAGTTTTTGAGTTATCTTGTTCACAAACAAACAAACAAACAGAGGGCCAAAAATGACCCTCGGTCATGTACTTTGGCGGTCAGTGGATGACCTTAAATGAAGATCTGTAACCGGTAAGCCTGGATGCTGGTACTCCATCATGTACTCAACCTCCAAAGCCATTTTCAATAGTTTCCATGCAATGTAGTCAGCATTAAGTGTGAAAATATCTCCAAATTTGCCAAAAATGACCCTTGGTCAGGTACTTTGGAGGTCAGTGGATGATTTTAAATGAAGATCTGTAACCAGTAAGCCTGGATGGTAGAAGTCCATCATGTACTCCACCTCCAAAGCCATTTTCAATAGTTTCCATGCAATATAGTCAGCATTAAGTGTGAAAATATCTCCAAAAAGGCCAAAAATGACCCTCGGTCAAGTACTTTGACGGTCAGTGGATGACCTTCAATGAAGAGCTTCAAGGTCAAATTTCTGCATGCTTACAGAGCATAATACATATATATACCAGCCATAGTGTTACGATCGAATGTAAATATGGAAACCGGGTCCCAAAAACAAAAATTCGGCGGAAACCGGATTCGTTCGAATTAGTATACACCAAGCTGTAGTCAAGCTGTAAAACTTTCTGTGCGTGTACATGAACAATAATTTCAACTAAAATGTGGTTTATTTGATGATAAAACAGACATTTTGGATATTATTTCAGTGTATATTGGCAAAATATTACAGAAGTTAATATTTTTAAATGTTTCTGTGCAATATTTTATACGTTTTGATGTGAAATATGTGACATTTCGGGAACCGGTTCTTGGAATTTGTCACCGGATTTCGTTTACTCTTTTATAAATCAAATAGAAACCAACTATCCGGTTTACCGTCTTTATCACTAACCAGCCATAGGATGATCTGACTTTCTGTATAGGAGAACTGGGCCAAAAAGTGAAAAAATGGCCAAAATCTGACCTTTAAGAGGCCACCAGTGACCTTGAGATTGAAGGTCAAGGTCACAAAACAATAGCGTTCGTGGCATTGCCCATATATACCCACATACCAAATTTGAAAGTTCTAACTAAAATATTTTTTAAGTTATCGCGTCCAAAAGGAAATCTCTGCAGCGGCGGCGTGACCGTACTGAATCCTAAGTATCCCCGACTTTCGTCCGGGGATACAATTAGGCAGGATATTTGTTATATATGCATGAAGAAGTCTCCCCCACCCAAAGGAAAAGGAAAGAACAAGTGTAATGTAAAGAAATCCACCAAAAATGTGAAATGGGTTCAATGTGACAATTGTGATCGTTGGTATCATTGTTTCTGCCTTTGCCTGGACATAAGTGAAGCTGATTCTTTCATTTGTGACTTTTGCAAATGAGTTGTAAATGTGTAACAGATATTTTATTTGTACATGTAAATACACATCACATTGATATTGTGTAATATTTTATGTTTGTGTCATTGCTATTTCATACATGTCTACCCCACTTGGAGGAGCTTTATTTATACACAAAATGAGACAGACAATTGAAATTCAGCAGTGACACTTAAACTCATAACACCCCAATGCTACAATCAACAGTGTTCTCAATTTCAGGTAAATCACAATTGATATCACTCACTACATGTCACTCTGTTAACCCTAGGCCAACTTGTCACTCTCCCCCTCTGCACAGAATTGCAATTCAGCATAACCAGGTTACCAGTCTAATGGGGGAAGTTCCTATGCTAATTAGCAACAATGGCCGTCTTGTGTGCATGTGTTCGTTGAGAAATGCAATTGATTCTAGTTTTGTGTGAATGTAGGGCACTTAGTGGATTTTATTGCACAATGAAATAGTGTATTTACACATAAAAATATATCAAATATATGACAGATAGTTGTGGACATAATATTATATAAACAAATGCTGTAACAGAAGCATAACGACTCCATATAAGACACCGTAAACGAAGACAAAATACTCGATCTACAATGCCGTAGTTGAAGTCTGTCCGTATTTAAAAAGAATGACTGCTTGCATATCAAATACTACAAGTTCGCAGACAATATTTTATAAATAGAATAGAATTCTCGGACTTGTAAGCTAGATAAAGAAGTATTTTTACCCTAATATACACATTAAAAATGTTAGAGTTCCGATGTCGGACCTGTAAGCTCGCCCTATTTTTTTTCCATTATTTGAGCGATAATTGAGTTAAACAGTGTTATATAAATACCAATGAATGCCTGTCGGTGGGAACAATTTCCGGCTATGAATATGATCAATAATTCAACAATAACACTCCATTCATTTGCTTCTTATATACTCCGTTGTGTGCCCTTTCATTGTCAGCCGTGATGATAGTTGTTAGGAAGGCAGTAGTGGAAATGCACAAGTGTGTGTGATAAAGTACAACAGTCTTTTACTCTAATATTTTAACTTCCATTATGTGGTAATTTAAGGTTTGTGCCATTATATGGCGCCAAGCAGTACTGGTACCATACATAAGTTGGCCGCGGCTCATCTACAGGCTCCAGAAAGACAAATAGGCTATTGTACACCAATGAAAACTGTTGCATATAATAAGTTTAACAATAATACATGGTTTCAGAGTGTAGTAGGCAACTCATGTTAAAGCCCTGTGAAACTGTGATGAGGGCGGCAAACTTATGACTGCAGCAAACTTATGCAGCGAAGCAGTACTGCTCAGCCAGTGAATTTCGTCACCCCAGTGAAGTTCGTCACCTGCCATGAAAATGCTCAAGGATAGGCAATATTCATATTTAAATAAATGGAATAGCTGCTTTCAGCAACAAGATATACATGTATGCTGAAAGTTCATAGTAAAAACTCTTTAATATTGCCATAAAATGCAGGTGACGAACTTCACTAGGGTGACGAAATTCACTGGCTGAGCAGTATATAGCCAATGTACGGGTTTTCGATATATTCACGTTTTCGATCACTCAAACTGTAATCTCACAGTTTCGTTTTTGGATGAGGTTTTTATAACATTTTAGAATGAATCTGAAGTCACACTGAATCAGACACTTCGTGGATTTAATTTTGTTGTTATATTCCTGATCATTTTGGTTGCGTACCTTTGGATACTCCTCATTCTCCGTTCACGTGGTCATGACGAAAACCCGTCCATCGTGGATACTAGTAAAGCACGGCAAATTCAAATACTCTACTGCTTCCCTGCATAAGTTGGCCGCTGGTCGTAAGTTGGCCACCACTCATTTAAATGTATCAAACAGACAAATGTGTGGTTGCACAGGTTTTAAAAGTGGTAGTTATAATAAATCTTATTGTAATAGACCATTCAAGAATGATGCAGGCCTTTAGAATTATAGAAATTTCAAAATATGATGATGGCGGCCAACTTACGACCCGCGGCCAACTTATGCAGGGAAGCAGTAACAGTACTGTACAGTACTAGTACCACTTTGTGATCTTGGATGGTCATTCCAGCAATTGGCGCCATATCTGCAGTTTCCCTGCAAGAAAAATTTGCACACAGGCATCACGCAGATAATAGATTGTAAAACAATCCCTGTGATACTTTGGAAAAAAATGTTTGTTTTTTTTTTTTTATGTTTTGAAAACGTTTTTGTGTACTCGGAACATAACCGAAACTTTCGAGTGGTGTACACTAAAACAACTAAAATTGTGAATACTGAACGTGGAAAATGACGAAAGAGGTAGTAGACGACCACAGTAGCCCGCTAACAGAACTCCTTACTATTTAATGCATACATCCATGGCGTACTTTAAATGGTTAATGTTCATGTTTACGTAGAAAATATGAGGTTAAGGAATGCTGCTTGAGCATCAAATAATTCAAAGTGTCAGGCTTGTAGAACTCATTTATATTCATGTTAGCCCATTGAATTCATTGGGGTTTCATAACAATATTTTAGTTAACATTGTTCAATGAAACGCTGCTTGAAGATGAAATACTTTAATTCTGCCATAATAATTTATTGGTAGTGAGATGTGGTAGCGAGATACCGGCAGTGAGAGGCCATGGTCACGAGTTAAAAATAAATAAAAAATGCTTTGGACCAGAAGATAATATATACCTGGTCTGATGGTTGATAAAATGCTTATTGATCTTATCATAAACTCACATTACTTATGTTTTTGTGTTCCGATGTAACGCTACATAATGACTCCCCTCAATTTCTGACTCCTATCCTTTGACCTTTTGGGGGAGTCATTTTTTGGCAAACAATATTTATCACCCCAAACTATAGAATTTGGAGGGGGGGTTAGAATATTGCTTACAAGATACTTGCCCCCCCCCCCCCTCCATTCAGAAACTGACTACCCTCTTTTGTTTCTGCACCTATTCAATTGATGTGCTTAATGTGGGTGTGCATGGGGGTTGGTGTTTACTGTGTCTCTCAACATAGAATAGACTCAATAACACTTACAAATCAGTAAAGAGAGTCATTTCCTCAGGTCATTCAAGTTCATTTAGCTCAATGTCACACGCACTCTTATTTGAAAAAAATTATTTTCAGGCAAAACACAAAGATAAACAATAAGTACCACAATAATCATCACACAAATAATTTGAAAAAAAAAACGGGGTTCGATGCCCGTCACAGCCTCAAGTGGGAAAGCTGGTAGTTGCTTGCCGTTGGTCGGCAGTTTACAGTACAGAACCCTAACGAACTCTATGTACTGGTTTCCTCTGCCCTTCCAACTACCCGTCGTGATATGACCTGTCCAGTGTTGAAAGCGACGTAAAACCCCAAAATAAATAAATAAATAAAATGCACAAATAAGCACAGATATATAAAATATGAACAGACATTTGACATTTCACAATGTTGGCATTTGTCACCTTAATGGTTTCTCTGCCTCTTTCTTACAAATTTTGGCTGGAAAGGGTTTTATCTCGCTGGCCTCAATGCATGCAATAAAATGGTTTTGCATTTTCTTCTGGTGAATCCTGGAATTTTTCAGCTACTGACCATGACACAAAGCAGTTATAAAAGCTATTGCAAATAATAAACATTCTTTTCCATCAAACTGTTGCATTACATTTGTGGTCCATACTGCTGAGCATTCATATATCCTTGCTAGTAGTTTGTATTTAGCTTCATAATTATCCTAGAAGAACTACTTATTATAGGAATAAGTAGTAACAGAACGCTACTATTGAGACAATTTTTTTTTCTTTTTGAAAGCCAAACAAAGGAACTAATCTCATCGGGTGTTTGAAATTTATTAAATTTTTCAACAAAATGAAATTAACAAACATAGAATATGTTGAGTAACAAAATACAATTGGTGTTCTGAAATATGACTTTCTTTTTTAAGTCAGAAAATGTACTAATTGGGGTTTAGTGCTGAAAATGGAAGAATCGATGTCAGGACCAATTGGCAAGCTAGAAGTACCTGGATAAATTTTGAAAATGCTCAATATCTGGATTGATTTTAAACAATAAATTTAAATGCTATGTCAGTTCTGTCCCTGCTGGATTGTCTGAAAGACCTTGAAGATTTTTTCAAGAAAAATAGTAGCATATATCTCACAACTTTCTCAAGATAGTATTGTTCATCCTTCAAATTAAAGCGTGAATTATAAATTGTCAACAAGGAAAATTTCACAGGATATTTCAGTGATGAGATGCCAAAAATTTGGTACCGCATGCATTAGTCCACTTTGGACCTGATTTAGCTCATTAGCTCATTATCAACTAATAAAGTGTTTATAACTTAAACTAAACTTATCTACACAACAAATATTTGTGTATTTGTGATTTTAACACAGAAAATTCATGTTAAATATTTATATAATGATAGTTAAACAGTTTCAGTTCTCAGTGTTGTGGTGATTAAAGCTAACAATCCTTATCAAAGAACCTATATTTTCAAGAAATTCCTTTCAAACAACAATAACAGATAAATATAGTGTTAGTAAGTGGCCATTACAGAAGACCAAAGTACACAAACTCCTTAATAAACTAACCCTTTTCACATGACCAATTTCAAAAGATTTATCAATCACAAACCACCCAAAAGCTTAAAATATAACGATATATTGGTTTCTAAACATATATATATATATGTATTTTATGATCATTATATATAGAGTTAAGAAAGTAGTTTCGGATTATCATGTTACTAAGTTGGAACAATTTGGAATATTTTTGCAAAATTAAACAACCTTTTTACAAGAAACCTCATCCAGATGGAATAAGTGGCTATACTAATGAGCCCTCTCATATCAATCAAAGTCTCTGGATAAGGGGGATGAACTTAAGTGCACAGAATCACTGTTTTTAAACAGCTGTATTTGATAAACAATAACATTATTATTTACTAACTTACTCTGAAAATCTTGATTAAAAATCCACTGTTGGGCCAACATTAACTCAACAGTGGCAAGATCTGCTGACCATGTGAACAACAGCCAACATCACTCTGATGGTGGAAAGCTAATCAAGAATTTGAATACGGAAATTCGCAAGTATATTTGCTGTTATCACTTTGACTTACTGAGTTGGTATGGGGCTTTGCATGAGTTAGTGATGACTATCAAATGTTAATCAATCTTCTGTCTTCCAGTTTGTGCCAGGATCAGGTTTGTGCCATGCTAGGATACCATATTGTAGAGACAGGTATTCCATCTCATAAAACTGTATAAGGTAAAAAAATGTCCAACTATACACAGTTGAAAAAGCATAAATAGGACAATTATGGATAGCTATATAATGGAAATAGTATGTTGCTCTGCTCTTATTAAGAAAAGATAGATATGATACCCAGGTATGCTAATGATTCTGATGAGACTATTTCTATTCTGTAAGAACACTCTTTAGAAGACAATTAACATAATTCCAAAGCAACAAACAATGTTTCGCCTATGCAGTGTTTACACTTTGAAAAAATGGTTGATGGGGGTTTAATATTGTTTTAAAAATGTCCTATAATTTATTTCACGATGGTACATGTTAAGAAGCATTGAATGATCTTGGGTCCAATTTCACAAAGGCCCGACTTAAACTTAAATTTAAGACTTTTTTCATAAATTTTGTCAACAGAATGGTAAGTCCGTAGCCTTAGGCTTAGCAGATTTCTCAAAGTAGCTAAGTTCATTCAAAATTGTTGACTCAGTGGACTTAGCTTTAAGTCTGGTAGGTTGTGGGCTTAAAGTTTGGAAAGAGGAGTTAAATATGGCCGCCATAAACTTTTCTCCACTTCAAAATTTGAAATGACTGTAAATATAGTATAATTGTACAGTACACCTCACTAAAGTAGTCTTTGGGAAGTTTATATGTGGTAACAGGGTTTTCCATTTCAAAACAGCAATTATCCTCTGTAATATGGGGTTTAGTCTGTATAAGTCTAATCACAGTTTCATCTGCGCATGCTCCAGCAAACGTCCTTGAAACGTTTGATTTACAGAGAAAATCTGACATATTTTGGAAAAATATTTAAAGTTCAGCTTTATTATTGATGTGGTGACCTGTTACTGCTTCTGGTGCAATAATAACAGATTAAGGGTGGTGTTTATGTGGTGGTATTTGGGACTAGTATTTTGGGACTAGTGCTGGTACTGCTTGTTATTAGGACTAGTAAAAATTACTAGTACTGCTTGTCCTAGATTCGGTATACTTATGTTTATAGTTTAGGATAAGGTTTTAGTTTGTTTTTTAAATATATAACATAATTTAATAACAGTGATTTAGGTGTGAGATTTACTAAGTGAAGCTTATTCTTAGGATCTGATTTAGTATTTTTTATCAGTAATTTGTAGTGTGACTGAGAATAATAGGGGGTAAAGAGAATTGTAAATAGTGAATACAGATATTGTGGGTTTAGTATCAATTTTTGTCCTTGTGTACACAGATGCTGGGTGGTCTATTTTGTTATCCAAGAACATATTATATTGATATTAGTGTATTAAAAGACCAAGGGGGATAGAATAGGAGAAAAATTATAAAAATTGAGGAAGTATGGCTGGAAAGAACATTGGATATTTCGTGGAGGATGGTGGGCGACATGGCTTTGTAGGCAGAATAGGAGGTCCTGATGAGACAGTGCCAAGAAAGGAAATGTACAGTAGAGCGGTGCTAATCCTTAAAAAAATAGATGAGGCAAGAAAACCAAAGTTAGTAGGAATCGAAAAACAGGAACATCTTTGAGAGCGGTGGATAACTATGGGAAAAGCTGTGCAGAAGGGACAGTTGAAAGTGAAGGAGGTTTGGAATACTCACAGGAATTGGTGGACACTAAAGGAAATAGAGAGAAAGTTGGATATCATGGATGAGGAGGAGGAACCTATAACCATAGATGTGTCAGTGGAAGAAGAGAATGCTCTACTAGGGGATGAGGATACAGAGGATGGGAGAAAGGTACAGGAAATGCAGATTTCAAACTCGGAACAAGTGGTTGGGAGGGAAGTGGAGGTAACCACCAGTGAGATGGATAATACAGAGAAGATGATTCCTGGGAGAAAGCATGGTATAGGTAAGTTGGGTAAAAAATCTCAGGACATGGGAGGTGTATCACAAAATAGTCAGATGGAAATAGAAACAAAAATTACTAAAGGTCAAGAGGAAGAAAGAAAGGATAAAAGGTGTATTGGAAAAAAGAAGAGCAAGAAAGATGCAGAAGTTTCTGAAGGAAGTGGTAAATGTCAGGCATGCGGTCGTATAGCGGAAGCTCACCCAAAAGGAAGGAGAAAATGGATAGCTTGTGATAGATGTGAAAGATGGTTTATTGAAGAGTGTATGGTTAAGGTGAGAGGGAAAATACAGAGTGAGCAATATTGGCAGTGCCAATTTTGTTGTGATGTAGCACAAAAAGTAGAAGGAATAATTGCGGATCGGCCTTCATTGAAAGAACAGATGAAAAATATTTATACCATGATCAAAGAACAGAAGGAACAAGTGGAGGAACATTTAAGCAGCAGCTACGAAGAGAAAATAAGATATCAAGAGGAAAGAAATAGCACCAAACAGGAAACAGAAAGGGAAAATCTGGAATTACAGCAGCAAATGGAAGTTTTGATTAAAAAAACGGAAAATTGAGACAGAAAATAGGGGACAAATGTGAACACAGAAGAGATTATGCACAGGAATATGAGGAGGAGTGTAGGAGGTGTGAGGGGTTAGAGAAGGAGTTGAAGGATCTTTCAAAAAGTAATAAAGTCAGAACAGCAAGTAACAGAACAGAAAGAGGAAATGCAAAGAAAAATTGAAAAGATTGAAGAAAAATATGGGTATATGGCAGCCAAAGTGAAGGAAGTGGAGGAGGCATGGGAGTTAGACAAGAAAAAGTGGAAGAAGCATGAAGAAAAGTATCAGAAAACCATTAGGAGAAATGAGGGTGAAATAGAGTGTTACAAGGAAAAGGAGGCAAGTTCAGAGCAAGAAATACAAAAATACAAATACAGAGATTTGGAGAATAAAAATATATTGAAGAGAAAGTGGATGGAAATAGAGAAGCAAGTTAGAAATGAATTTGAGAAAGAATCAGATGGAGAAGCAATTGTACAGAAGGATAGCAATAATAATGAGATAACAGTTAGAAGGATGCAGGCAAGCAGTAGTGAACCAATGGGAAGTCAGGGAAAGGAAGACGGTGAGATAGAGGACAAAGATGATGAATGGGAGTGGGTGGAGGTCAAAAAGAAGGGGGATAAGGCGAAAGGGAATAGACAGTGGGAGCATAACTACAACAAAATGGTACAAGAGAGAACAAGCAATTCAGACGCTGGTCCGGGAGGAGTAAAAACAAGTACAAGACGTAATAGAGATACAGAGAAGAGGAGGCTCCAAGATGACATAACACCAAGATCAGGAGGCAAGCAAGTGAAAGTGAATCAAGCAGAGGAAGTAAATAAGGTTTCTTTTGCGGGGGGGTAGTCAGGTAAAGTGGTTGACGCAAGATGGGGGCTTAGTAACGTCAGCTTTCATAAATCAGTGGGAAGTCAGGATGAAAAGGGTAGCAAAATATGGGGAAGTGATGAGAATAGTAGATTACAATGCAGAAGAGATTAACCAGGGGGGTGTGATAGTGATAATGGGAGGAACAAACAACATAGAGGATTTGGGGAGAATGACAGGGAACACCTTGAAACATTGGATTGAGGATGAGAAGAAGTGCATGGAAAAGATTTTGACTAGAGTGGTGAAAAGGGGAGTGAAGGTGATATTGGTGGTGACACCTCCCAAGAGGACAGCTAGCTCCAAAAAAGGACACTAGAAATGCAAAAGCTAGTTAAAGAAATAGTGGAAAAAACAGGGACAGATTTTATGTCTGTATATGCTCCAAATGAAACTAGGGGGGAATTTATACAAGCAGGATTAATGGAAGATGGAATACATATCACAGAAGAAAGGATGAGAATATTACTACAGAAATTAAAGGACAGAGCAGGAATTCAAATGGAAATTAAGGATAGTATAGAGAGAGTAGACAGAATGGTAATGTGGCCAGATAAATGTTGGACGTGTAGAGCCTTGAGAAAAGAGTGTGTGAAGGAAGGACATACGAGGATGGGACAGTGAGGTAGATGTCTTAAAGAAGGTCATCATGAAGATGTATGTTGGTTTCAATACAAAATGTGTCATAACTGAGGAGAGGGCATGGAGGAGAAAATAAAAAGATGTGCCAATGGTATTGACAAATAGGAAATGAATTAGGGGTTAAGCAGAAGGGAGAAGAATGGAGAACAGGAACAGGAAATAGGGGGGTAGAGGGGGTAGAGGAGATTGTAAGAAATTCAGTGGAAACCATTGTAGCTCGTAACATCAGGATATTGAGGGAGGAATATGAAAAAAAGGAGGGAGAACAACTGAGAGATATTAAGTACAATGAAATAAAGAGTACAAAAGATGGGTGGATAGAAAATGAGAGGGGAGAAAATAAAGTAAAAGAAGGTAGGAAGGAAATATCAACTGCAACAGCAAGTATTAACAGCAACAGCAGCAAACAAAACGTTTCCAAAGTGCTTAATAATAAAAAGGTAAATAAGCAGAAACAACAAGAGCAAGATACCAATATAAGAAGTAAAAATATGAATAGAAGTAAAATTTTAGGGAAAAAAGAAAAGAAAGAAAAGCCAAGATTAAAACATAGAGAAAAGACATGGTGCAAAAATCGAGAGGCAAGATAATTGACGGTAGCATATATTAATATTCAGGAAAAATTAGGATCAGAAGAAAACTTAAAGGGATATAGTATGCTGCACTGAAACCCATGAAACACAGGAGGAACAAAAGAGCAGACGATAGAAAGGTTTCATAAAATATTTAGAGGTAGGCATAAATGGCAAAGCAAGGGAGGTGGCATAACGGTTTGGTTGAAAAACACAATAACAGGTTATGAGGTAGAAGAAGAAACTGATGATGAAGAAAATAATAAAACATTATGGCTCAAATTAATGTTAAATAACACTCTTAAAATGACATTAGGGGTTGTTTATGTAAGACCAGAAGGGTACGATAACAGATTAAAAAATAGTTCGTTGATAGAAAAAATGAAATATGAAGCTCAAAAATATCAAGAGAAGGGTTTTAATATAGTAATATTGGGGGATTTTAATGGTCATGTGACCAAGACGACCTGTCAGGATGAGTGGATAGGAGCCAATTTTAATGGGAATTTACTCATGGACATGGTAAAAACGTGTAAATTACAGTTAATAAATTAGGGCAAAAAATGTACAGGTAAGTGGACATGGATGAGAAAAGGACAAAAAGTCTGTTATAGATTATGTGACTATTGATGGGGTTATGGAATCAAATCTCCTAAAAATGGTCATTGATGAAGAAGGAAATAATTGGCATGCAGGTTATACACAGTTCATTGAAGTGGTGAGAAGTGCGGCTGTGGACACAGTGGGCCCAGTAGAAGGGAAGGGGAACATAAAGAAAAGCTTTAAGCTAGTATGACTAGCAAAGTTGCGGAATAAAGCAGCACAGAAATGGAGGAAAGCATGCAGCAAGAATGCCACAGATATAGCAAGTAAATGGAAGAAATATATCCATTTGACAAAAAAGTTAAACTAGAAAGAGTAAAAATGAATGATGAAAGACATAAAAATAAATTACAGGAAACACTAGACGGACATGCAGATAATGTGTCAAAAATGGGGCAGCAAATACGGTTTCGAGAAACTAGTAATGAGATTTATGTCACTAAAGATGGAAATCGGATAATAACAAACCCAGATGAAATTAGATTAAAAGTGGAAGACATGGTAGGTAAATTAGGACAAGAACACCTATTTGTGATCTCAAATATTATGAATATAGCTAAAAGGCTTAATAAGAAATTATTTTTGGGATTCATAGATCTACGTAAAGCATATGACAGGGTTAACAGGAGAAAGTTATGGGACAAATTAAGGGATACAGGTGTGCACGAAGATGTTATTACCATTTTCCAACAATTATATAAAGGACATAAAAGAAAAGTTTTCACTGTGGGGGATGGACTGAGTGGATGGTATTTGAAATAGGGGTTAAACAGGGTTGTGTACTTTTACCTATACTTTTTGCTCTGTTCATAAATGATGTATTAGAGGAAATTCAGAAAGTATGAGGTTGGTCAATAGCTGAGGAAAGTCTTGGTGGGTTGCCGAATCAGAGGAATAACTACAAGAGCAGTGTATAAAATTACAGGAATATACTTGTAGAAAGGGATTAGAAATAAATATAGATAAGAGTAAAGTTATGGTGATAGGAGGGAGAAAACAGAAGGGAATTGGCGAATTCATAGATATTTGAGTACCAGAAAAGTAAAGCGCAAAGACAAGTAAGACAGTTATGGAATATCTTTAAGTATAGGGTGCAGTGGATAAGACCTAATGTCAATCTCACGGAAAAACTGTGGTTACAAATTTTAAAACTGAAAATGCTGTACGGGAAAGAGGTTGTATGTTATGATAAAGAATGGATAAACAAAATGGAATCTTTGCAGCATAAAGTAGGATGCTACATTTTAGGAAAATGAACTACAGTATCAAAGGCAGGAGTAAGGGCGGAGTTAGGATGGAAAACAATACAAGGGGAGATATGGAGTGCAAAAATTAAACTATTTCGCAGGATTGAAAAGATGGATGCTAATAGGTGGGCACATAAACTTTTATATGATCTAATTATGAAGGAATATAATACTAAATGGATACAACAGGTGAAGGAGGGTTATAGAGAGTTGGGTGTAACAGAGAAAATGATGGAACATACCTTTTGGTAAGAAAATTAATAAGAAATTATTACACAAGGCATGGTTGAAATGGGAAGATAACAATTGGGATATAGAAAGGAAACAAAGTAATACATTAAAATTGTACCCAAAGTTACATGGAAAAATAGAGCATGGAACGTGGATGGTAGTAAAGAGGGAAAGAACTTCTCAAAATTGAAATTAAGTGACATGGGGGAATGGATGAGTGAGGGTAAGAAATGCACATTATGTAAAGTAATCACAACTAAAATATTGTATCATATTTTAATAGAATGTAGAACAGAAAGTGTAATTCCACATGTATGGCATACCATTATAGGAAAAGATATCAACACAGAAGAGGAGATTCAGAATTTTCTAGAATCCATAGATAAAAAATCACTACAAAAAGTTAATTTTACTATAGGCCGATGGGTAAAACCAATAAAAACAGGGATAAGGAAAAATTAGATGGAGAAGGTGACAAGTATGCAATAAGATGCACGAAGAAGTAGGATAAGCAGTCTTAAACAGTTCAACCAGTTCATATAAATTAAGGGTAGAAGAGGACTAAGAAAGGAAGCAATACAAATTAGGAGTAGGGGAACAGGTATGGGTTAACTATGGACATGAATATGGGGGAGAAATAAATAGGTGGAATGGAGCAGGATTCAGTTCTAAGAGAACAGAATAGAATCCACCTCCCATTGGAGGGTGCCGTGCTTACTTACAGGAAGTGAGCAAAATCAAAACTAAAACTCAAAACTAAAACAGGAATTGACTTTTACATGGTTAACAGTGAAAATTATAGACCTATCCAAATGAAACACACATTATATCTTATTTTACTTGAAAATATGGACATTAATTGACCAAAAAGTAGTTACTTTTAGTTGTGACTGATATTTGTAAGTATTGTTTTGATATGTCCAAGATGGGCAAAAATTGTATGTATGATTACTGGTTTGAATGCATGAACAAGTGTCAGTTTTCATTAATATTTCAGAAACTATGTATGCTAAAAATATTTTTTAAACATCATTAGAAAGATAACCTAATTACAATAGAGATTCAACTCATTTTGTTGCAATAAATTCCATGCAAAAATGGTGGAGACATTGTAAGTTTTAATGTTCATCGGTGCCGGTACAGAATACCTGTTAGGCTCCAGGAAGCTAATGAAAGTATCATAGACAGACTGGGGGAGCATGGGGGATGCACACAACCTTTTAGAAGATCAGACTTTTGATATGTGTACTTATTTTTACACTCCCCCCCTCCCACCAGAGTAGTACACCTGTGAAACTGGACAGTTGTAAGCCCATGCATTTAACTGTCAAATTGGAACAGTATCAAAGGGGATTAGACTCTTGAGATATCTCAATTGTCAGCTACTCCCTTGTGTATGAATACTTATTGTTTATTTGCACAAATGTGGGTTTAATGCTTTTGGTATACAACAGTTGTTGGTAGTGTTAAAAGAAAGATTTCTTTAAACCTTTTTTCTTATGTATAGGATAGCAGAATCATTAAGTTTTGATCATGAGATAGCATAACAGTGCAAAGAAGAGAAAAGACTCTGGTCTTTCATTTAGATCTGTGTGTGATGAAAGTCACATTTTATCACAGCCCTATATGTTTGGTTTGATCATTATGCCTCAACAGATATCAGATTATATAACAAATTATATAAAGTTTATTTATTCTGGATGAAAATCAGTAACAATGAAGGATAGATGCTTTGGTGAGCAGCAGACTGGATTACTGCAATTCCCTATTCTTGTCACTTACAGATTTTGAGTTAAGAAGATTGCTATGGGTCCAAAACTCACTCTGTAGGGTTGTCACCCATTCCTCTAAATACTCTCACATTACCCCTCAACTAAAAAAACTCCACTGGCTCTCTGTCAAATATAGGATACAATTCAAAATTCATCTCATTACATACAAAATTCTCAACCTGGGTCAGCCAGTTTACCTAAGAGAATTAATTCATCCCTACACCTCTTCCAGGAATACAAGGCGAAGAACCCCTAAACTCAAGTTCCTTCACACCCCGACTTTCAACTGTAAGGTTTATAAATCAGTCAAACTTTCTCTCAATTCTTTCAGTCACTATGCCCCGGCTCTTTGGAACTCTTTCCCCTTCCAAATAAGAAATAGACCCTCTGTAGCATCTTTCAGGAAACACACCTCTTTAAAGGTCATGGGAAGCATTTTTCATGAAAACTGTGAATTTACCTTTGTTAAGTGGATAAGCACTTAATGAAATTGAAACTGTGGTTGTTTTTAAGAAATATATGGTAGAAGAGTCACAAATGACAATCTAAAAAGTAAAAATCCCGAGTGCTGTGAAAAGCCCGACATGTTGTTTTTCTCGTAGATGATGATTGATGACGTCACAGATTCATAGCGAAGTTTGTTTAGGTTTGAGATAAACATATAAATGCACACTGAGGGAACTAAGTTGGAGTAAGTATTTTTCTTTTTTTGAAGTTTTAGTTTACATAAAAGCAAAAACAGCCCATCAATCTTATTTATTCACATGTTGCTGCTTTTTATCAGCTGTCACCTCATTTTTCTCTGGTTTTACAACTATCTTAGTTAATATAAACATTTAGATGAAAGTCAGCCAGTGTAAGGAATATGTGTGCACTTGTTTAACTTGGAATATATACTTCCATTTCTCACTTTCTTCTGTATAAATTCAAAAGCTTACAGTTGGCTTTGTCAGAAAGTACTAAACCAGTAAAATTCTACAATATAAGGAAACACTTTATTAAATATTCTATGAGCTGTAGCGATATAAAATTAAAACCTGAACTTTTTATCATAAAAATGGTCCAGCATATATGTACTATACATGTACATGTGTTTTTTATGAAAATTGTTCCTACTTCTCTAACATATAAATTTTAATATAAGAGTAATATAAAGGTCTCCAAAGGCTATCTGTGTAATTCATTGTTGCACACTTATATATTATAGCATAACAAATAAATTGCATTCAAAAACACTGAAAAATGCGTACTTTTGAAAATGTTGATACATGAAAAGACAGTTTGACTATATTTCCTCTTCAAACATATATATTTTTATTTGGAAAAATATCAACAATCTTATCAAGACTAATTTTGTAATTTAAAGTGCCGACAGTGGCGACAGTTGTAAAAAGCTTGAAAAAACTGACAGAAAATGGTTGAATATAGCATGTAACCTTGTCCAGACCCATCTTATTTTTGCAGAAATTGAAGTTTTGCATCTATGTGTGTCTTTTGACAATAGTTCTCAAAATGCTTCCTATGACCTTTAATTCCAGTTTCCTAACTTAGTTTCCTTCCCTCTTGGTCGCACTCACAATTTCGGATTTCTGACCTTGAACGCCCCTCGACTCTCCTTATGATAATGATTTTTGTTAACTCGGCACACTGAGTTCCCCTTTGCGGGGAAGATATTGCGCCTGCAAAGCAGTAGATTAGATTAGATATATTCAACATCCACAATAGAATTGCTTTATAAAGGAAATATCTGATTACTTTAAAGCATACACTATATGCCTGTAAATATGTGGTTGCATCTGCGATCTCTCTCACTATATTTTGACAGCCTGATATGCCATTTTAGGTACAGAATTTACAATATTTTCTCATGAAATAAAAGTAACTTTGATGTTATAATTTATTTGGACCTTTTTGTTTATATATTTGTTTCAACTAGTTCCTGACAGCCATGGCAGAAAGTCAATCAGCCATAGATCTAGACATTTTCCAAAGTTATGATGTCCCTGCCTTGAAACAGTATTTGAAAGCTAGAAACATTTTAGTAGTGGGCAGGAAATATGTTTTAATTGCAAGGGCATTTGCTGCACATGAAGCTAATATTCCTATCAGTTTGACACAATGTCAGTCTGATCCAATGTTTGACCTTGTAGAGGGGTGGCTGAATAAAGAAACTGCATGGAAAGAAAAACTGGCCACCATGTTTCATTGACGATATATCATTTTTTCTTGTGAAAAGTAAAAAAATGTACGAGAAAGTATCATTAGCCAAAAGACTGCTAAGTGACTACAAAGAACAGAAAGCCTTTAGCTACTTTAAGCCAAAGTTTTTGTATGAAGTTTGTTATCACCAAATAACTCCAGATTCCATCCATTGCTTTCTGCGACCTAAGTGCACACCATCAATGAGGCTGCGAGAAATTCCACAAGACACATGGGCGTGTATATTAGGAAAGACACTGGTGAAGTGCATTCAGCATACAGCACTTGTTTCACAGGGTAAATATAAATGAATTTGTGACATATTCAGTAATGTAAATGCATTTCCTTTTCATACAACCCAACTAGGTATATATTGATTTTCTGTCAACTAAATTTCCCCCATTGGTTTCCCCCATTTTGTAGCTAATGCATCATTTTCCCCATATGATAATTGTTCTCACTCTTTTTATTCTTCCTATATTTTTACAGAGTTGTGGTTGTGTAGTAAAAAAAGTAAAAATTATACATTTCATTTCAACAAATAGAAAGTGTTTTCATTTAATAAATGTATTTTATTTCAAACTTTCATACAAACTTTAATACATAAAGAATAATAAAAAATTTAATACTCTAACAAAGAGAAAGCACTTAATAAAGTTCAAAGTTATATAATTTATTTCAATTTATTCTATAAACATATTTTATAGCAAGAAATATAAACAGAGCAAGTATCAAACATAATTTTTTGTTTGATAATTTAATTATGAGCAATAATCTGAGAATATTTCTAAGATTGTTGATCCAAACTTATCAAATATTAATTATTCTTTCATAAGGTATTATAGAAAATAGCCTGGATACATTTCTATTATCTGACCCAAGAGGTTCGGATAATAAAAGTTCTAATCTTGTAGCAAAGTGAGAGAATTCGCATGGTAATGTATTTTCTTCATAATAAAAAAACCTTGAAATATTAAATCGCTTCCACTTATAACACAGATGAAACCTTTCCAAAGATAAATCTCGAATATTCCTGTATACTTTGGCCCAGTTCTAACATGCCAGATCATCTTATACTTGATGTGTATAACTGTATGTGTTTATTCAATGTTTTTTTCAGCTTGGAACAAACATGCAATCATGTGGCTGCTATTTTATTCAGAGTGCATGCAGCATGGAAGTCCGGAGAGATTATAGAGAAACCCTTGCTTGCACTTCCACCTTATGTCAGTGGAATATTCCAGCATTTAAAGTAGAGCCAATGCTTATCTGTGATATGAACATATGTAAACCAAAAGCATTAAGAACAACACCACTGTGTTCATTGAATAGTACAACTAAACAGCTATTTGGCAGGCCGAAAATAGAAAGTGGCATGTCTAAGAATGAATTTCTGAATAAACTTGCTGAGATAAGCCTAAATTCTGTGACGCTTGGAAAACGTAGACCTCAAAGAAATCTGGTGTATGTCGAATATGACCAGTAACAAGAGATTTGTGATGTATACATGCCTCCAAGTATTGTTGACCTAGCTGTTGAATGTGTTTCTGTTGAGGAACTTTACAAAAAATGGATGAAAAATTTATCCCCAATATTCCGTCACTCACTGAACAGGCGACAACTGAACAGGGAGGACAGATTTGGGAAACGCAAAGGCGGGGCCGTATTATTGCATCTAAATTTCATTGAGTCCATATATGAATAAAAACTTATGCAAAGGACTGCAATATTAATATGGAACCATTAATCTGTGACATTGTGCAGTACAACCCCCCTCCCAGGGGTTTGCCAGCACTTAAGTATGGATGCAGAATGGAGGGAATAGCTGCAGATAAATACAAAAATGTGCTTGTAGAGTTGGGTCACAAATATGTGCAGGAAAGAAAATGTGGCCCCTTTATTTCCGGTTCAGTACCTTTTATTGTGGCTTTGCCAGATAGAATTGTTAGTTGTGTCTGCTGTGGGGAAAGGGTTTTGGAAATTAAATGCCCTCTGAAATCTGCTCACACACATCCTACAGAAGGAACAGTTGACTGCTTACAGTATGTTGATGATATTCTAAAACTAACGACAAACCACAATTATTATACACAGATTGAAGGACAAATGGCTTTGACTAATATCAAGAGAGCATACTTTTATGTTTTCAGTGTTCATGGATATAGTAACCACTTGCAGGAACTTGTATTTGATGAAGCATATTGGAAAGAGGTTTCATCAAATCTATCCATCTTCTTTAACCTTTTCTTTGCAGAGGAACTTGTAACTAAAACAATTAAAAAAAGCATTGACGCTGTTGAGAAACTGAAGCAGCAATGCAATGTATCCCATGATTTGAAACTTCAATGTGCTTCTTTGCCCAAAAACAGATCAACAAAGCCTGAAAAGAAGAAGAGAAAGGGAAAAACTAAGGCACCAAAAGTGACTCCAGTATACCTTTGTGGGAAATGTCATGAAAGACCCAATGATGAAAAAGAAATTTCAGGCTTCAGTGAATATAGCATTTATTGTGACAAGTGCTATAAATAGTTTCAGAAGACTTGCCTTGGTTTTACTGAAGACTCTTCTGATTTGAAAGATGAGAAATATTATTGCCCTACATGTAAATTCAGTTCTTTGACATTTTAAATGTGGCTTTTAGAAAACATACTTTAGTTGCACTTAAAATTTGTTCAGGAACAAAGATTAAGCAGCATAAAAGTTCAGAAATAGAATTGTATAAAGTAGAAACTCCATTATACAACCCACTATTAACCTAATTTTCAACTATCTGACATCCAATTCACTCTCCCAACTCCATTTAAACCTGTTATTTTACGATTTCTATTATTCGATTTTTCTATTATCCGACCTGATTGTTACTGTCCCAAGAGGATTGGATAATAGAAGTTCTACTGTATTAAAATTACACACAAAACACTGAATCACTTTACCGATAGCTTTGTTTTTTTTAAATCATCTGAATATTACAGCTATAGTCTTATTCTACCTTTATGGTCAAACTAAATATGCATAGTATTAAATTTGATAAATTATTAGTCCACTTTTACCTTTTCTATTTCTAATAGTTATGAGTTAGAATGTAGCTCATGCCAAAGATGAAAAATCTTTGTGCATATAATAGTCCACTTTCTGAAAGAACTTGAAAGGTAATGCATTGTATAATAATAATAGTTTTGGGGTCATGTGAATCAATTAAAAAAATGTTGCTCCACCTATATTGGTCAGTATTTTTTACCTCTCTACTCTTCATACCTTCATTGTAAATGCTTTTTATATATAGCATTTTGTCGTCAATCTGCGGCGTTGAAGTATGCGTCTGTATACGCGTCCGTGTGAACAACTTCTCCTCCTAAACTACAACACCCAGAGACTTGCTGATTTTCTAAAAGATACCTTAACTATCAAGGATGAAACATTGTTCAAGGCATGCAGATCTGTTCATTAATCTGTTCACCAGAGCCATTACAAGTCAGGTACCCACACCCAAAGTGTGAAAATTTCAAAACTTTATCACAATTTTCTCATTCACTATTGCAGGGATTATTCTCATATGTTGCATATATGTACTAGGCCACTAGTAGATTACCTTGTGTGAGTATTAGACCTGGATCTGTCTAACTTTTTATTTTTGCTTTTTCCGGCGTCCGCCGTCTGTCATGCTTGGTTTCCGGTCATTTCAAGGAAAAGAATTATATCCTATGTTTACCAAATTTGGTATGGGTATAGCTGAATAATAGCTACTCAGCTACTTTGAGTAGCTTTTTTATTTTAAGTATTTTAAAGGAAAACAATGTTTTCTAGCTTCACAAAAATTTATATAAAGGATAATTGTGTTAATAGTTTGGCCGGGATAGCTTTTGGTCAATGATGGCTTTGTAGCTATAGCTAACTTAGTAATAGCTACTTAGCTACTTTTGTGCACTTCTTTCGTTTCCGGGCATTTTAAGGAAAATATTTGATATATCTATATCAAATTTGGTATGAGCAATAGTTAGGTCAATACCTTTCTTGGGATTGCTTTTAGTGATAGTTATATAATAGTTATATAACTCACTCAGTAATAGCTACTTAGTTACTTTTAGTAGCTTTTTATTTTAAGCATTTTAAAGGAAAAGTATTTCACCTATGTTCAGGAAAAGTATTTATCTTATGTTTACCAAATTTGGTATGGGTGTTTATTATGTTAATAGCTTGCATGGGATTGCTTTTGGTGAAGATAGCTCTATAGCTAACTGAGTAATAACTACTTAACTACTTTTGTATACTTCTTTTATTTCCAGGCATTTTAAGAAAAAAATATTTGACATATCTTTACCAAATTTGGTATGAGCAATAGTTAGGTCAATAGCTTGTTTGGGATTGCTTTTTAGTGATAATAGCTATATAACTGACTGAGTAAAAGCTACTCAGCTACTTTGAGTAGCTTTTTTATTTTAAGTATTTTAAAGGAAAACAATGTTTTCTAGCTTCACAAAAATTTATATGAAGGATAATTGTGTCAATAGTTTGGCCGGGATAGCTTTTGGTCGATGATAGCTTTGTAGCTATAGCTAACTTAGTAATAGCTACTTAACTACTTTTGTGTACTTCTTTCGTTTCCGGGCATTTTAAGGAAAAATATTTTATATATCTATACCAAATTTGGTATGAGCAATAGATAGGTCAATAGCTTGCTTGGGATTGCTTTTAGTGATAATAGCTATATAACTGACTGAGCAATAGCTACTGAGCTACTTTGAGTAGCTTTTTTAGTTTAAGCATTTTAAAGGAAAAGTTTTTCACCTACGTTCACAAAATTTGGGATGAAGGATTATTGGATCAGTAGCTTGCTTGGGATTGGTTTTGGTGATAATACCTTTATAGCTAACTGAGTAATAGCTACTGTGCTATATAGCTATTATGCTATTTTGATTTGACTTTTTCTGGACATTTTAATAAAACACTGTTTTCTATCTTCACAAAAGTTTATGTGAAGGATAATTGGGTCAATAGTTTGGCCAAGATAGCTTTTCATCAATGATAGCTTTGTAGCTATCTGAGTAATAGCTGCTTTGCTACTTTGAGCCTACTCTGAATTGCATTTCTCTCTATTTTTGACCCACAGGGTATCTAAGAAATTTACTATTTCCAATTTTCAAAGAATTTTCCTCTCCCCAAAAATGGCGGCCATTTTGAATTTTCAAATTTTTGCCCAAAATGGAAAACACAAATTTGTTTCTATCTCCTTAACCATGCAAGATAGAGCGATTTGGTCAAAATTTTCGACCACAGGGTATCTAAGAAATGTACTCTTGGTAATCTTCAAACAGTTTTCCTCTTCCCAAAAATGGCGGCCATTTTGAATTTCCGAATTTTTGCCAAAAATGGAAAAACACAAATTTGCTTCTATCTCCTTAACCATGCAAGATAGAGTGCTTTCGTCGCAATTTTCGACCTACAGGGTATCTAAGCAATGTACTTTTGGCAATTTTCAAAAAAATTTTCTCTCCCCAAAAATGGCGGGCATTTGGAATTTTCCAATTTTTGCCAAAAATGGAAAAACACAAATATCCTTGTATCTCCTTAACCATGCAAGATAGAGCGATTTCGTTGGAATTTTCCACCCACAGGGTATCTCAGCAATCTACTCTTACCAATTTTGTCCAAGTTTTAGAGCAAAACTCATGCTTTCCTTTGGGTGGACATTACGCATGCCAATGCATCCTATTTCTAGTTTTTAAAATATTTTTAATAAAATTCATAAAATCATGCACTAAATCACTTATAACTTGAAAAGTATCACATTTAGAGCATTTTGCCACTTATGTTATTCAGCTACCTTTTCCATAGCTACAACATGGTGAGTGTCTATCCCATTAGCTAAGTGAGTAATAGCTACTTTCTGACTTTTTAGTACCTCCTGTAATGAGTAAAATCACCTATAACTTGAAAACTATTGTATATACAGAATTTTGTGTAAATATGTTATTCAGCTACTTTTGGGTCAGCTACAACATAGTAAAATTTCAGACCTGTAGCTCATTGTATAGCTGAGTAATAGCTACTTTGAGGTTATCACTGTTGAGTAAATCAGTTGTAACCTGAAAACTATTGCATTTAGAGTAGTTTGTTTAAATATGTTATTCACCTAATTTTTGGTCAGCTATAACTGTGAAATTGCAGACCTGTAGCTAATTATGTAGCTGAGTAAAAGCTATTTTCAGGTTCTCACTGTTGAGTAAATCAGTTGTAACTTGAAAGCTCTTCCATTTACAGTATTTTGTTTAAGCATGTTTTTCACCTACTTTTGGGTAAGCTATTATGAAATGAAATTACAGACCTGTAGCTCATTGCATAGATGAACAATAGCTCTTTTCAGGTTCTCACTGTTGAGTAAATCAGTTGTAACTTGAAAACTATTTCATTTACAGTATTTTGTTTATGTATGTTATTCACCTACTTTTAGGTCAGCTATAACATAGTGAAATTGCAGATCTGTAACTCATGCCATAGCTGAGCAATAGCTACTTTCATTTTCTCACTCTTGAGTAAATCAGTTGTCACTTGAAAACTATTGCATTTAGAGTATTTTGTCTAAATATGTTCTTCACCTACTTTTGGGTCAGCTATAACAGAGAAATTACAGACCTATAACTCATGGTATAGCTGTGTAATAGCTAATTTCAGGTTCTCACTGTTGAGTAAATCAGATGTAACTTGAAAACTATTGCACTTACAGTATTTTGCTTAAATATGTTGTCACCTACTTTTGGGTCAGCAATAACATAGAAAAATTTTAGACCTGTAGCTCATTGGTTAGCTGAGTAATAGCTACTTTGAGGTTATCACTGTTGAGTAAATCAGTTGTAACTTGAAAAGTATTGCATTTGGAGCATTTTGTTTAAATATGTTATACACCTAATTTTTGGTCAGCTATAACATAGTGAAACTGCAGACCTGTAGCTCATTGCATAGCTGAACAATAACTGTTTTCAGGTTCTCACTGTTGAGTAAATCAGTTGTAACTTGAAAACTATTGCATTTAGAGTATTTTGGTGAAATATGTTATTCACCTACTTTTGGGTCAGCTATAACATAGTGAAATTACAGACCTACAGCTCATGGCATTGTTGAGCAATAGCTATTTTTAGGTTCTCACTGTTGAGTAAATCAGTTGTAACTTGAAAACTATTGCATTTACAGTATTTTGTTTAAATATATCATTTACCTACTTTTGGCTTAGCTATAACATAGTAAAATATCACACCTGTAACTCATTACATAGCTGTGTAATAGCTACTTTGAGGTTATCACTGTTGAGTAAATCAATTGTAACTTGAAAACTATTGCATTTACAGTATTTTGTTTAAATATATCATTTACTTACTTTTGGCTTAGCTATAACATAGTAAAATATCACACCTGTAACTCATTACATAGCTGTGTAATAGCTACTTTGAGGTTATCACTGTTGAGTAAATCAATTGTAACTTGATAACTATTGCATTTACAGTATTTTCTTTAAATGTGTTATTAACCTAGTTTTGAGTCAGCTATACCACAGTAAAATTGCAGCCCCTTAACTTATTGCATAGATGAGCAAAAGCTACTTTGAGATTCTCACTGTTGAGTAAATCAGTTGTAACTCGAAAACTTCTTTCACTTCTACTCTGAAACACAAAACATACAGTCAGCTGACACAGAGCCCATTCACGGGTACTGATTGCTTGTTTTTTTAAGCTTCTCCCTTTATAGTTTTTTAGACACAGTTACATATTTGTGGTTAATGTGTTTTGTTATTAAGATCAGAAGATTTGATCTCAACTACTTTAATTAAAAACTATGTATAAAAAATTAAAAATTGTGACAGAATATTTCCAATTATATAATATTTATTTCTTTTAAAATGTGAATAATAAAGTTCAGCCACACTTGTAACATCACAAGTTAGTCAGTGTCATTGGAGTTTAAAAAAAATATCACACTGTACTGATTCATGGTAAAAAGAAATAACTGTTGTGAGATAAGGTGTCTTGTATTAGAATCATATGAAGTTTTACCTTTGTGTCTCACTGTAGTCACAAACAAGAGCTATTAAACATTATTGTCATATGACATTTCTGTAGATAAGGCACACAAACTTCAAACATTATGCTTCAGTATTGCCTTAACCATTAGTACTATACATTACAATTGTAACCATGTATGGCAATATACATTTAAGATGCCATTACTCTGTGAACATTTTATACATTGGATATAAACATATAGGGTTAGATAAATGAAGCTGGGGGAATGGTTCACTGCTTTATAGTATTTGTTAATGCTAAATCTTGCTAGGTCCTCATTGGCTTAGTGGGTTAGCAGATTTGGTATCTAATCACACAGTCCCCACTGTGTGGGTTCGACTTCCACAAGTGACAAAGCTCATGAGGACCTGTCCCAATATGACCCTGGCTGTTGAAAGGGACATAAACCTCAACTTTGACCTTTGCAACATTTTTGTCTGAACATGTTTGGATAAGAGAGGTTCTACCACACAAGTATATGGCCTGGGTACTCATATGTACATAAAATATCAGTAACCCTCCCCCAACATGACTTTGATCAATTACTTTGAAAGACTACCATGGCTTTTGTAGAGTCATGGTTATGATTAGCTTCAAATGCACAGACATATAATACATTAATACCCATATCTTTGAAACACCATGTGAAAGTAAAAATAAGTACATAAGATTTTCAAAATCCAAATACATAATGTTTGCTGAAATGAAATATGTGATTACATAATTTGACCCAATTATGATCAAGATAACAGGTTTTAAGAGTGCAGAAAAAATACTGAGTGTTTCACACAGGTTTCTAGTTTCCGCAATTTAACCTGTGACCCAGACAGTGCCAAGTGAGCCATTGTGTCAGAGTAGTAACACACTTGCTTTTCACCTCTGCGATCAGAGTTTGAATCCCAGCCTGACCTTATGTGGGAAAGCTCATAGTTCCCTGCCATTGGTCGACAGTTTACAGTGCAGAACCTTGACTAACTTTATTTAGTGGTTTCCTCTGGCCTTCCAACTACCAGTCACAATATAACCAATGAGGTTCTAGGTGTGATAAAAAGCACTAAATAAATAAAAATGATAAATTCAGTGGCTTCTTAACCAATTACAATTTAATTGAATATTCATACCCAAAATCCCAAGTGAAGACAAGTAACACAAAAAGGTATGACAATTTTAATGGTGAAAGTTTCTATTTCACTAAGACCCCAGTTACATATGGCCAGATGTACAGCCCGATCGTGGCAGGATTCCTTATATGGAAAATGTTGAGTGATTTATGGATCATCTTTTCCATCTGTATGGCCTTCTGTAACGTCTGTAATGTCCTTGTGGCTTCTGCTACGGATGCCATGTGTCTGTAGGAAGCCACGGAAAAATCAAACTTCTTGTTTTTTCTGTAAAGGCTTTGCGGATCTTATCTGTAATTGATATCCGTAGCTCTTCCGTATCTCATCCGTGAGTGTCCTTATTGTCTGTATACCCATCCTGGATGTCCTTGTGGCATCCCTTACATCCTTGACACTTCTGCGGCAAAACATATTCATGAAAACATTGTCGGATCTAACTGGATCTTCTATGGAAGATCTGTGGCAGTTCTGTAAATCTTTTACATGACCACCCCCATCCCCTTATGCATCCCATCAGTTACCATATATGAACCGTGGGCTATATCCCTGATGCATCCAGCTATGTGTAACTGGCCCCCAAGGGCCCTTATAAATTACACAGTGCACCAACTATAAGTACATCATCTAACATTGAGAGGTGTGTCGAAGGTATCTGATTTCTTAGAAATCTAAAACACTTCATTCTCTGTATGGCCCTCTCCACATGTATTCGCAAATTGGCTATACCTTTTGTTTTTTAACATCAGGGATCATCTGACTATGTCCTTTTGCACCTGGAGGTACAGTCAATTCCCCACCACTTTGCAGAATTTCCCCTCTTACCAGAAAGCCTCTGTCACCCATCCACTGATCATTTGGATCAACATAATCAAGAATCCCACTGTTAATAGTAATATGATGGTCTAATGTCCTATCCCCCAACACTTTGAAAAAAATGTGATGCAACCTCTTGGTGAAATTCCCACAAGGGCCTTAGCTGTAGCAAGTTATTTGTAGTCCCTAAAAAGCTTTGTACTTGTAACTGCAAGTCCCGGGGAGTGCCCAAAAGAATTCTGTGCAGTCAATAATGACACGGGTATAAGGATACAGTCTTTGAAATGATATGGGTAAATTAGATGCACACTCATCTTGTCAGGCCAATGGATAAGAAATTTTTAACAACCTTGACATTATTTTCACATACGTGTTGAAAATATTTGAAACTGTTCCCTCTGATATGCCAAACCTGTCCGACAAATCACGATTCATTAAACCTAATTTAATTTTTATCATAACAAGCAACATTTCAGCTTTCACAGTTAATGATGTTTAACCTCCAGTTTTCTTTGGTGATTTGGAAAGTTTTCTGACTTGATTAACAACTGTATTCTTCCATCCTCTCCAGTATGGCATTTTTTTTACTTTGTCATACAATGGTTAGACACTGCTGGAGCACCAAAATACAGAGCAGGTCACTTTAAGTATCTTGAAAAGATATGTAAAGCACCACCTGAAACACATTATCCAAACATTTAT
This sequence comes from Sabellastarte sp. h YS-2021, assembly GCA_964017235.1. Taxonomy (NCBI): domain Eukaryota; kingdom Metazoa; phylum Annelida; class Polychaeta; order Sabellida; family Sabellidae; genus Sabellastarte; species Sabellastarte sp. h YS-2021. The sequence goes on along the minus strand of OZ024935.1, from coordinate 78,326,665 downwards.
TTCCTAACTGATGAAACTTTAATTTTAAGTATACAAAAAACAGGCATTCTTGAAAATTTGCTTTGAAAATTGACAGGATTTCAGATGTAGGAAAGTATTCAGCAAGATTATGTGGATGTAGCTTTACAAAATGTTTTCTTGCAAAGTTATACCAGCTTTGCATTTCAAAGCTAGACTAACGTAAGAATGTATATTAATATAATGCATATATAGTATAAACTGCTGTAAAATTTTGTTGGTGACAGGCTAAAGTACTTGCATTGTGAATAACGGAAAATATACACTTTTTCAAATTGGCCCACATGTCAATATTCTGTAGCTTATTTTAATTAACAGTAAGTATTGCACTATGTTCTTCTGTGAGTCTTTTTAAATCATTAAATACCAGTATATTTTAATAAAGTATATTTACATTGAGTCATGGATAATAACATATATTTAGTTACATTAAGTGTTACAATAGGGCACCAAGCAGTATAAACACGATTTCCATCTCAAATTATAATAAACCAAACTAAAATAATCATACAAAAGCAATAACCTTATATTAAACAATATCAAACTGCCAATAAATTGCTGATAAACCCAAACAAACTGAGCGCTCTATCATTAAGCTATAATGTCTCATTGGTCCACATCACTGGGAATCAAACCCAGACCTCTCAGATTGTTGGGCCATTTCTCTAACCAAAACAAAATAACAGTAAATGAAACAGAGAAAAAAAATATTAACAAAGAACAAGAAACTGAGGTTGTAGACCCAAAAAGGCAGGTTGCGCAATCAGTATTTGGGATGGTAACACATACTAGTACTTGGCATGTCTACAGGGTGGATGTATGTCAGATGTATGCAAGATGATAGCTGTAGTCCTGGACATATACTGCAGTCCTGGACATATCAAAATAGTGCTGGGTTCTGTCCTGCCACTTTGTCGAGTAGCACAAGCATCTTCAAGCTACAGTCAGTGGCCATCTTGTTTTTGCAAATGGCAGCTATTTCAAAAGCAACCTAGCCAAGGTGGTGTTCTACCACCCTATTAAGTTTCAAATCAATCTGCAGAAGTGTTTTTTCAGTTAAGAGTCCAGAAACGGAATTTCAAGATGGTGGCCATGGCGGCCATCTTGTATTTCCCAATGGCACCAACTTTGAAAGCAACCTAGCATAGGGAATGCACTACCACCCACCACCAGTTGGTGGAAACGTGTTTGAGTTAGAGTCTGGGAACCAAAATGTTGATGGACAGACGGCCGGACAGACAGACAGATGGACAGACGTTGGACACACCAATCTAATAGGTGGGTGGGTTACATTGAACCCACCCTATAAAACTTACTTAAAATGTAAATAATCCACTGTACTAAAGAATTTAATAACAATAACACTAAAAGAAACAAATATCCTAAACTTCTGACATATATGTGAACCCATACAAGCAATAAACTTGTACTTATTTTCTTTCATATGATCAGTGCATTTTTTAGCATTTCTAAACATGCCCACTATGTAATCTCACATATTTAAATTTTGGAGACTACAATATTTAGGTGGTATTATTAACCAAGTAAAAACAATATAAAAATTACATTGACATTACAAAAAGGAAGGGGGTGGGGCGTGAGGTGGGGGAGGTGTTTCTACGTTACAAACACATAACAATAAATGTATGTCTCACTTATGGAGATTTTTATTCTCAATCTAATAAACTTTTATAGCACTTAATGTCTGCTGAAAAGACGAATACCATACAATAACAAGACTATTTTAACCCCTATTAATTTATGAAACTATAGATAATCTCCACCCGTGAAAAACCACATGGCTTATATTTAAATCACAGTATATTTTGATATATGATATTTATTATCATAGAAAAATGTTGGCTATGTATTTACTTTCTATGTATATTATAAATAAATAACAATTATATTGTTATTAATTCACTAAAATAAATGGTATGTTAAAACTGGGTTCAATCCCGGGGCAAATTTTTTAGTTTGCTTATGCCTTTAACTGTAATCAAAATGGTGCTATTAAATTATTTCAACTTTTGAAGGATTTTTTATCTTTTTCCATCTGACTGACATTTGCTATTGATAATATATGGTCAGTTTCTGCTACCCTTGGACCAACATATTGGGCTATCTGTGACCTTCTAACCACTGTTTTGGGCTGCATATCTCTAGATCTGACCTCTGTTGGGCCAACATTGGGCCAATGTTGCAATAGTCTTTGGGTATTTGCTTGTTTATTGTGGTGTAGCTTGGCCATTTACCATCTGATAACTGAAGTACTGGGCTTGGTTAGTACTTTGGGGCCACAAATGGGCCAATGTGTGTGCCAGATGACTACTAAATGGTGATCCCATCACAATTTTTTTGGTAACTAAAATATGAAAAAATTCCTTCAGCAATCTGTCTCATACAGTGGGTATTTTTACTTATTGTTCTGGTATTTAAAGCCACAGAGGACCTCATGTTGATGCATTCAAGTACACATGATACAAGTGTTCACAATCTTTCACATTTCTACCCTGCTTTAGGATTACGCATGCTTATAAAATCAATTTTGTCTGCCACTTAAGCTGGCCATACTGATACACTGATAGAGTCAAAAATACCTCCAAAAATTGAGGTTTTGTGTCTTTTATCATCAAAAAATAAATAAAATACTGTCCATTTTCTGTAAACACATTTGATAGAATCCCTAGGCATTTACATCAGCTCTTTTGTATTTGATGACTTTGGGTACCATATTTAAAATATTTAGAGGAACCATTGAATATTTAAAAATCTATTTTTTTTACCTTGAAATTTCTCCGCCATTTCTGGTTTTTAATGCAATAAAAATGAAGGAGAACTCCTGTTAAAATACGTTTCTAATGATGTGTATAACATATCTGCAGCTTACTGAGTTTCCAAGACATTAAACAAATATTTGGGATCATTTCATACATTTGTAATGCTATTGGAACCCCCTATTTTCGCCCACCTTAGATGGCTTATAACCATATTTTAAAATATCTTTTCCTGCTGAAAAACTACTATTTCGTAGATGACAAGTTTAGGGTACTTTGTAAAAGTCGGAACTGGACTCGGAACTGGACCAATTTCCGGACCGCCCTTATCACCGCCCTACTTACCGCCCAGCCAATCGGAGAACAGATGCTGGCCCGGGCACAACTGAGAATGCCCTGGGCCGGTGACTCCCTCTCCTTGATGGGCTGGGGCGGTGACCTGGCCAGGTCTTGAGAATTGAAGTTTTTCTGGTCTGACAAATGATTAGTTTACCGCCCTGTCTATGGGTGGCGCCCTATGTTTTGCAAAATGTCTTCTATTTATAGTTTGCTACCAGATAACTAACAAAGTGAAGGTTATATAAATAGACACCATCAACCTTGTCAAAAATAATAAGAACTTGGATCATACATAATAAAGCTAAGGAGATACAGCCACCGCCCAATTCTATCGCCCTACCGCCCTGGTCAGACCGCCCTTCCGGAAGTCCGGGTTTTATAATGAACCCAAATTTACAGGCTGTGTTTACGGCCGGTAAGAATTCTGCATTAGTATGTGCCAGATTACTCAAAAGTGTAATATTTACGGTATGTATAAATTTCTTATATATTTCGTTACATTCTTATACGCTGTTTAATTTTTAATATTTTATGGAATGACTTTATATACAGTACACTGGTAATCAAAAACGGCACTAAGATAAATTTGTGGTTCTCTTATTATCGCCCAGGTATAACTAGATTCAACATCAACTGTACTGCAGAGTACTGCCTTGCTACCAATTATCGCCGGCTACCAATTATCGCCACCAGAAAATAAAACGTTCATATTTCAGTAATGGTCATATATTTTGAAAGTTTTTTGTTGTGTATTTGTTCCATTCACTTTGGAAATAGTTTTACCTTATTTGCTAGACTTGGGATGCTACTTTGGTGAAGTTATATCTATTTGAATTTTGTCTGACGATAATTGGTAGCCAGCGATAATTGGTAGCAAGGCAGTAGTGATGGTGGATGTACCGTATATGAGCATCTCGTGACCACGGCAGCTCGTGACCAACAACTCGTACCCACAACTCGCACACAAAATTTTCTTTTTAAAATGTTATTTTATGCTGCGTTCTTACCGGCCGTAAACACGACTTCACAGCCTGTAAATTTGCCAAGAACGGTCTCACAGGTGGTATATACCACTGGTGAGTTGGGTGTCACCAGAAACTTTCCAAACTTTGACCTTCACCTCTAGTGACAACAAAGATGCAGAATACATGTGCTTTTGTTATAAAAAACCTGCTAAATGAACTGTTTCGGTACTCGGGATTTTGATAAATAACCTCAGAAAACGAATAACGAATGAAATATATATCTTTTGTATGGTGGATAGCGAAGTATTGTGATTTCTTTTATTTCTTTCTCTTTGTCATTTGTGTTTGTTTACATCCACACATAAACACACCAGCGGTAAATTGTGAAGAACGGTCAAAACTTTCCATTGGTGGGTACCAACTCACAGGTCGTGTGCACGGGCTCTCTGAACGCAGCATTATTTTAAAATATTGAAGTGAACTCCACAAACTTCTGTCTCCCCACGTTTTTTTCTAATTTGCATAATTTATTTTAAATATTGCAGGAAAATCCACGGACTTCTGTCTGCTCACGTTTTTTTTCCCAATTTGCATATTTTATTTTAAAATATTGATGTAAACTCCACGAACTTCTGTCTCCTAATGTTTTTTTTTCTAATTTGCATAATTTATTATCTCCCGCCCGGCTCGCCGGCGGGAGATTATAATTTGCACCATGTGTGTGCGTACGTGCGTGCGTGTGTCAAGCAGTTTCCTCTGAAACTACTACAGTTACACATTTTTGGTAAATTAGTTGTCCTAATGAATTTTTTTGCTCTTCAATATTTTTTGGGTATGGTGAACTTTGGCCTACTTGTGAGTGAGTAATAGCACTTTTAGCTAATATATTTATATGGCTTATAACTCTCAAACTATTGCATTTACAGCATTTTGTTGCAATATGTTGTTCAGCTACTTTGTCCACAGCTACAACATGGTCAGTGGTTTGGAAGTGTATCTCAATAGCTAAGCGAGTAATAACTACTTTGTCAATTTTTAATGATAACCATAATGAGTAAATGGCTTATATCTTCAAAAGTATTGCAGCTACACAAATTTGTTCCAACATGTTGTTCAGCTACTATCTCCACAGCTACAACATGGTCAGTAGTTTGGAAGTGTATCTCCATAGCTAAGTGAGTAATAGCTACTTTGTTAATTTTTTATGATAACCATAATGAGTAAATGGCTTATATCTTCAAAAGTATTGCGGCTACACCATTTCTCTCAAATATGTTGTTCATCTACTTTTTTGTGAACTGTAACACATTTAAGTTTCACACCCGTTGCTCAATGTACAAGTGAGTAATGGCTACTTTATTGCTACTTTTACTGAAAATGTCAAAAATCAAAACTATCTCGCAAACCATAAGAGATAGAGCAATTTCGAGCGAATTTTTGACCCACAGGGTAGTACAAGAGTATCCTATGCTAAGTGGAAAAAGGTTTGGTGAACTTTGGCCTGCTTTTGAGTGAGTAATAACACTTTTTCCTAATAATGAGTAAATGGCTTATATCTTCAAAAGTATTGCAGCTACACAATTTTGTTCCAATATGTTGTTCGGCTACTATCTCCACAGCTACTACATGGTCAGTAGTTTGGAAGTGTATCTCTATAGCTAAGTGAGTAATAGCTACTTTGTCAAATTTTTATGATAACCATAATGAGTAAATGGCTTATATCTTCAAAAGTATTGCGGCTACACCATTTCTCTCAAATATGTTGTTCATCTACTTTTTTGTGAACTGTAACACATTTAAGTTTTACACCTGTTGCTCAATGTACAAGTGAGTAATGGCTACTTTATTGCTACTTTTACTGAAAATGTCAAAAATCCAAAATATCTCGCAAACCGTAAGAGATAGAGCAATTTCAAGTGAATTTTTGACCCACAGGGTAGTACAAGAGTATCCTATGCTAAGTGGAAAAAGGTTTGGTGGACTTTGGCCTACTTTTGAGTGAGTAATAACACTTTTTCCTAATATAATTATATGACTTATATCTGTCAAACTATTGCATTTACAGTATTTTGTTCCAATATGTTGTTCAGCTATTTTCTCCACAGCTACAACATGGTCAGCGGTTTGGAAGTGTGTCTCCATAGCTAAGTGAGTAATAGCTACTTGGTCAATTTGGAATGATAACCATAATGAGTAAATGGCTTATATCTTTAAAAATAATTGCAGCTATACATTTTCTCTTAAATATCTTGTTCATATACTTTTTTGTGAACTGTAACATATTTAAGTTTTACAACTTAAATTTCAATTTTCTCCACTTTCGGCGGCCATCTTGGATTTTCACGGAAAATGAAAAAGTGTCAATACCTGGAAAACCGTAAGAGATAGAGCGATTTTGAGCGAATTTTTTATCCACAGGGTGGTACAAGAGTCTCCTGTTTAAAGGAGGGCTCATTCATCTACTTTTGTGGGAGGGCTTTCACATGGTGAAGTTTCAGACCCGTAGGTAATTACTCACCTACTCAAAATGAGTAAATGCGAATTATCTGTTAAAAGCATTGGAGATAGGCAATTTTTCTCAAATAACTCATTCACCTACTTTTGGGAGAGCTTTCACTCGGTGAAGTTTCAGACCCGTAGCTAATTACTCACCTACTCAAAATGAGTAAACGCTAATTAACTCAAAAACTATTGTGGATACCCAATTTTTATCAAATAACTCATTCATGTACTTTTGGGAGAGCTTTCACATGGTGAAGTTTCAGACCCATAGCTAATTACTCACCTACTCCAAATGAGTAAATGCGAATTACCTCTAAAAGTATTGCAGATAGCCAATTTTTCTCAAATAACTCATTCATGTACTTTTGGGAAAGCTTTCACATGGTGAATTTTCAGACCCGTAGCTAATTACTCACCTACTCAAAATGAGTAAATGCTAATTATCTCAAAAACTATTGCGGATACCCAATTTTTATCAAATAACTCATTCATGTACTTTTGGGAAAGCTTTCACATGGTGAAGTTTCAGACCCATAGCTAATTACTCACCTACTCAAAATGAGTAAATGCGAATTACCTCTAAAAGTATTGCAGATAGCCAATTTTTCTCGAATAACTCATTCACCTACTTTCGGGAGAGCTTTCACTCGGTGAAGTTTCAGACCCATAGCTAATTATTCACCTACTCAAAATGAGTAAATGCGAATTATCTCTAAAAGTATTGCAGATACCCAATTTTTATCAAATAACTCATTCATCTACTTGTAGCAGAGCTTTCACATGGTGAAGTTTCAGACCCATAGCTAATTACTCAGCTACTCAAATTGAGTAAATGCGAATTATCACTAAAAGTATTGCAGATAGCCAATTTTTCTCAAATAACTCATTCACCTACTTTTGGGAGAGCTTTCACTTGGTGAAGTTCCAGACCCGTAGGTAATTACTCACCTACTCAAAATGAGTAAATGTGAATTATCTCTTAATAGTATTGCAGATAGCCAATTTTTCTCGAATAACTCATTCACCTACTTTTGGAAGAGCTTTCACACACGAAAATGAAAAATTGTGAATATCTCAGAAAAGCTATTTCTTCTCCTTTAATGCTCGGCGGGAGATACACACCGCCGCAGTGTCTCCCCAAAAATGGTGGCCGTTTTGAATTTTCCAAGTTTTTGCAAAACACAAAAATGCTTATATCTCGAAAACTGTGCTAGATGGAGCGGACTCAATATAATTTTTGACCTGCTGGGTATCTCTGCAGAGTAGCCATGCCAATTTTCAAAATATTTTTGTCTCGCCAAATATAGCGGACATTTTTAATTTTTTTATTTTTTGCAAAACACAAAAATGCTTATATCTTGAAAACCGTGCTAGATAGAGCAGACTGCGCTGACTTTGGTTGCCACAACAGTATAAGGCTAGAAACGAAGCATTTTCTTAATACTTTAGCACTCACCTTTATATCCTTTTCGGGACGCTTTGTTTTTGCTATGCATAAACATTATCTTTTTTTTGCGAGCGATTCTCTAGTTTCAATTTTTGTCACTTTCGGCGGCCATCTTGGATTTTCGCGGAAAATGAAAAAGTGTCAATATCTCGAAAACTGTAAGAGATAGAGCGATTTCGAGCGAATTTTTTACCCACAGGGTGGTACAACAGTCTCCTTTGCAAAGGAGGGAAATTTCAATTTTCGCCACTTTCGGCGGCCATCTTGGATTTTTGCGGAAAATGAAAAAGAGTCAATACCTTGAAAACCGTAAGAGATAGAGCGATTTCGAGCGAATTTTTGACCCACAGGGTGGTATAAGAGTGTCCTGTGCAAAGGGGAAAAATTTCAGTTTTCGCCACTTTCGGCGGCCATCTTGGATTTTAGCGGAAAATGGAAAATTGTCAATATCTCGAAAACCGTAAAAGATAGAGCGATTTGGAGTGTATTTTTGATCCACAGGGTGGTACAAGAGTCTCCTGTGCAAAGGAGGGAAATTTCAATTTTCGCCACTTTCGGCGGCCATCTTGGATTTTTGCGGAAAATGGAAAAGTGTCGATATCTCGAAAACCGTAAGACATAGAGCGATTTCGAGCGAATCTTTGATCCACAGGGTGGCATAAGAGTCTCCTGTGCAAAGGGGGGGGGGGGGGGGGGGGGGAATTTCAATTTTCGCCACTTTCGGCGGCCATCTTGGATTTTTGCGGAAAATGAAAAAGTGTCAATATCTCGAAAACTGTAACAGATAGAGGAATTTCCAGTGAATTTTTGACCCACAGGGTGGTACAAGAGTGTCCTATGCAAAGGGGAAAATTTTCAATTTAGTATTTCTTCCCCTGCGGTACTCGGCGGGAGATACATACCGCGGCAGTGGTCTTGTTTTATAATAGTTCTAGGAAGCCCTCGGGAATTCCATGACCTCATGTTTTCTAATTTGCATATTTTATTTTATAATATTGCTAGGCAACCCCCACAGAAGTACGATAATTTGAAGTATTTGATCTCTAACTGAACAGACATTCTTACATAAAATACTGCTCTTCAAGCAGCGTTTCTATTTATTATATATAAAATATTGTTAGAAAACCCCATGTAATTGGGTGAGCTGCATATACAAGTACAAGTATACAAGAAACAATGTAGGTGTACGAGTTGTGGGTACGAGTTGTTGGTCACGAGATGCCGTGGTCACGAGTTGCACGTAAATCGGCCGTACACACAAACATGGTCCACGGACTGACTAATTATTGACATTTATACAGAGAAATTAAATAACATAACATCAGGTATGTTTTTATATATTGTTTAGAATAGTTTTAAGACATTTTAAGTGTTTCGTATACACCCGCGCTAACAGCCGATCCGAACACTTTATTGATTTTTATGTAACGTCTGTATATTAAACTCAATCTGTTATCAAACCTTTGTGTTGCAAAATGGAGATATATATTTTACTTTAATATATATAATAATTTTCTTTTAAATTTCATAATTGTTTGTGTACCTTTGTGTTCTGAAATGGAGATACATATTTTAATTAAATATATATAATATTTCAGATTGATTGGCTAAATTGTTTGTATGCATTATTACTGACTAACACAAGTACCTACTCAGTGGTTCACGTCAGTAAATGGGACAGTGAAACTGAACGGCAATCTAAAAACAAATATTCTAACTATGGACAGCGTGGGCAGGGTTCCCCAGTGGTTTGATGATCATTCATTATTTCATTATATAAAATAAGTGTGCAGTTGGGATATATGTGATATATATAAGGCAGTAGTAAACCTATACTGTTGCTTGTCCATTGTAATAAAATATGAAGATATATACATTTTATTCATAATCAAAATATTTATAATGCTTCCTGTTTAATTTGATCCATCATTAGTGTACAGGGGGGGACAGAGATTCGCGGGGGACAGCGATTCGCCAATTTCTATTGTACCTCATTTAAAACTAACATCTGTGTTGATACTGAAGGAGCCTTATAGCATAGAAAAGTGTGCAACATTTCTCGATACTTTTCTAAGATTTTAGAATCGACAGCATGCAGGATTATAAAGATGAATAAAAAAGTTTATATGTCAGTGAGAAATATGCCTAACAAACTGCATCTGACTGATGCAAAGAGGTGTATGTTCCCTAAACTGTGTCTGGGGTCAATATAAATACTATTTTTAACTTCATCATATGCTAGAATACAATGAGAAGAATTGATCTTTAACTTTATTTATTGTTTGCAAAGTGTTTAACAGTCTTTGTAACTTTTTTGGGAACAGTATAAAATAATCGGTGAAATGCTGTCCACTTTCCAACAGCCCTAATCTTATGGCCATGGGACAAGTTTTGTGGGTGTATTTGTACTTATCACTGTTACATATATTGGACACTATATTAGTACATTGTATATTACATATATTAGGCACTATATTAGTGCATTGTTTAATTTAAGCTTTATGTTTATACATTGTCATAAAAGATAATTGTGTTGTTGGTTCTTTTTGTGTGTTGACATTTAAAGTAAGGGAGTTATTGACTTTTGTGTTTTAGTGTTTATTGATCTGTTCACAGACTGGGGGAAATCCCCCCCTCAGTGGTTATGTTAGATTTGGGGAAACCCAATTGCCAGTAGTTTCTAGAACTTCCTCCTTTGGCCTAGATGGCTCAAGCTTTTGAGTTGGTTCTGTACAATTCCAGAAGAATCTGTGAAGGTATATAAGGAATGTACATCTGACCACAAGTGAACTTTGTATTCGCGGGCTATAAGGAGAGCTATTGTGTTTTGGAATATAATATAACTTGTGTTGCTGTGAACTTTTACTGGAGTGAACTGGATACATCATCTGGACAGATTTATTGTACTGTGAATATTTTGGATATTGTACATTCATATAACAGAGAGTAAATTTACTGCATTTTGGGACATTGTCCATATCTTGGAGCAGACAGTACAATTGTGTTAACTCTCTAAAAATCTCCAGACAGACTTTCTGTGTGACTGGATATATAAAGGATAGCAGGACAAGCACCTTTTGTGTTGTTGAGTGTGGGACAGGTCACAGAATATAGACATCTGTGTGCGAGTGAACGCTGGACAGATCACGGGACAGACCACAGGGCATTGGACAGATCACAGAATATACCACAGGACGGATTACAGAACAGATTGCGGGATACGGCGGATAAACTTATTCTTAATCTCAGTGGTCAGGTCAGCTAGATCTTGTTATTGTATTAGTGTGCTTAGTTAAGGGCATACCAGTTGACTGTAATCATTATTGTTGACTATTAAATAAATTTGTTAAGTTTAACTTTTTGCTTTTTCTGTTACAACTTAAAGACAACCGGTAATTGCTACCGCGCTTGCCCGTGACCGTAACATCACAAAATATATTTTATGACGCTACTGTCATTTTACAGTTTGAGGAACCTCTTTTCATTCTGATAACTTTTATAAAACAACACTGGATATTTGTTCTCAAGAAACTGCATTTTGGTGTTTTTATGGGCGAATCGCTGTCCCCCCCCTGTACTTGCAATACTGATTGACACCAGTACTTGAAGTAAATTATGTTCTTGATTATGAATTTCTAATTTCTAATATTGCATTTATAGCGTTAAATCTCCATCAAAAAGACAGACTCTAAGGCATATCACCCAAGAAACAGGACCAAAGAATTGAATGGAGAGGGGCTGGTTGGGTCACTTCACTGGAGTAGTTATTAACTTAGTATATACTGGGTCTTCATATAAATCAATGAGGTCCTAGGTGGCCTAGTGGTTAGCAAGTTTGGCATTTTATAATAGGCTGTCACTTCTGTGGGTTCGAGTCCCACAAATGGCAAGGTTGAGGACCTGTCCCAATATGACCCTGGCTGTTGAACGGGATGTAAAACATGAACTTTGACCTTGGGTCATACAAATCAAGTGGGGTTGGTTAGGTATTTTAACTCCATGTAAACTTGGGACCAGTGGTGGTAGAAACCAGTTTGGTATATTTATTTGGAAACCAGTCTATTTGATGCAACTGTCTGCAGAGGTATTTATTTACTTGTGGTTTCATGTCACTTTCAACACTGTACAGGTCATATCAAAATGGGTAGTTTTGTGGGCAGAGGAAACCAGTACATACAGTTGGTCAAGGTTCTGTAAACTGCTGACCAATGGCAAGAAACTACCAACTTTCCCACATAAGATACAGGGTTTGGACTACCAACCTCAGAGGTGGGAGGCTAGTGTGTTAGTCTGCAGAGGTAACAAATATTTGATTATAATTAGTTATTTGTACCACTAAGTCAAATTATAATAATGATTTTTCTAGCTTTTTCAAATGTTGGCTTATTAACAAGAAAAGCATTATCTGTCAAGTGTCTGATGACAAATGATCAAACAACGACTAAGCATTTACAATTCAAGTCAGTTTATTCAATTGTGACGGATGTCAACATCATTTTGAACATCAAGAATAACAGTGACAACAGCAGCAATAGAAGCAGTGACATTACAGGTGTATACAAATCATATGCATTAGAGCTAATAAACTTCAAAAGAGGCATTGCATATATGACATCTTGTTACACATGCTACAATTATGATAGTTGCTATTAATCTTTGACACCATTCCATTGTACTTTTTGAAACTTTTTACTTGAACAAAGTTTCTTGGGTATTTGCAAAGATGGTGGAAAGGGTTAAGAACCCATATGTTCAGTTATCTGTCAATTATATCATCCATGAAATAAGCAAATAAGAACATGAAGTGATTAGCGAAGAAATAAAAATGAAGCTAATAGAGACACATGTCGACTTTTGAACATGTCAAAATTTACTTTTTCCAGTGTTGAAATTCATTAAAGATAAATAATTATTAAGATATCATCTGGTAAAACATTCCTCAAGACATTCATCATTGATCCCCCACTAAGGGTCTGTGTGTGTCTCTCAACACTTACTCACACTATGTACTAAAACTTCTTGATCCCTTCCCCCAAAGAACTCCATCAGGATCTACTAAAATCACCATATTATTGACCCCTTGCAGTGGACTCTCTCAATCCGCACACTAATATTTGAGAATAGTTGATCCCCAACCCCAGCCTGCACTCAATTCACAGTCCCTCATCAAAGTTATTTGTGTGGAACTCTGATATTTTTGACACCATTTGCATAGTGATTTTTAGAATCACAATTATTTCCTATTATATGAACATCTATTTAAAAACTTTATTTATGATTTCTAAATGTAGTTTCATATACATTATACAATTATTAAGAAGTGTCATAGGCAAATTAAAGATCTCGAAGAAATTTCATTTGTAGATTTTTGAAGCTGTGAGACTTTCACATAATAAACAGTGAATGTATGCTGGTTAAACTGTTCATGATGTACCTTGGCTTCTTTTTGTGATTGTGATATGACCTGTTCAATGTATTGCATTGCTATCTAGTAGTATCTACCTCCTTTGGTATGACCTGTACACTGTTTTGCAGTGCTTTCCCACAACCAAAAATGCTGCACCTGATATGACCTACGCAATGTTTTGCACTGTTTTCCCTGGAACACCCTACCCAGTTTGATACAAGTGATATGATCTACTTCATGATTCTGACCGACTTCTTGTATTTATAGGGAAATTCTGAAAATAATTTACCTAGAAATTGCTAAGAGCAATAAAAAATTAATGCGATCTCAAAATACATGTCGCATATTTTTACTGGAGTCAAAGACAAATTGAGGATCAAACTAAGTAGCAACTGACAACAGAAGATAGCTATATAGAATACCTTATTGAAGTTTTATGATCATTTAAAATCACTGTAGAACATAATGCATATATTTGATGAGAGAACATACTTTTGACTATACTTTTAGAGGTAATGAATTTGCAGAAACTCAATTTTATCAAAGTTTTGAGGCTATTAATAAGGGTACAATATGATACTTTCACCATTTTGATGAAAAATATTGTTGGTTCTGACACTCAAAATCTAACAATCCCAAGTACCCTTTGATGTCTCACTGACTTGTGGGCCATTGGATCCCAAATGGAATCAGTGATTTAACTACCGACTATAATTTCCATCAACAGTTGGAATTAAAAGAAAGTAGGAAAATCTGAAGGTCTGGGGAAACCATAAAGCAACATGGAAAGAAAAAACAACAATATTGCAATAGTTTCAGTTTTGATTGCATGTAGGTGCACAAATGGGTAAGATAAAGCAACAAGGTAAATGTTTATACTATTATACTTATATAACTTTGCATGAGAAATAAGTTAATTACAAATTCCAGTTATAACCTACTCATAAAATACTTTGGAACATAGATAGCAAGAGCAGTGCACACAATGTAAGTGAATGAGGGGTACAGGCCCACTGAATTCCACATTGAGGGGCTATGGATTCCGCGATTCTGCAGAATACATATTAAGAATACTGTTCACAGGTTTAATGTAAAATTTACTTGATAAAAAACTGTATGCTCATTAAAACAGTGCAGTAAGTGGGCCAGGTGCTGACTCTAACCTCCTCATTCCAGTGCTGAACCCCTTCCTCTTGGAAACAGCTCAAGCAAGGGAAAACCCCATTTAGGAAAGACTTTTATTGTCCGTTAGTGTAGAAATGGATTAAATACGGTATATATAATAATGATATAAACATCAATAGGTAGGTATAAATGTGATTATTTGTGACTTTCAATGTCGTTTGTTTACAATTTATATTTGTGTTCGCCTTTACTGTCCCGTTCCAATGACTGTTACCGGGTGTATGTGGTAATTGCTTTATACATCATATTATTGCCCATTGAGTAGTCTAATTGAATATATACTGGGAAATCAGAGGCTATGTTAAAAAGACTATTAAATGTTCAATAATTGGGTGATTTGGATAAAACAACTACATAAATATTCATTTTTATATGTACAATGCTCGAATGTAAGTAATTTAACTTGAAACTTGGTATAAGATGTTTTAAAATCCAGATAACGGCAACATCCACAGAAAAAAATCACACAACTGTAAAATCAATGGATATGTTAAATTGCCTATAAAATGCTTAATATTGGATGTATTTTAATAAGCAAACAACAAAATTGTGTATAAGTAAGTGTAGAAACCTCGTCTATAGATAATTAAGCGTCCCTGAAAGGGCGCTTATTTGTTTTCGCCTCAGTTTCCTCGCCGCCACCGCCGCCGCTGCATTATGGTCTCCCTTGAATATCTCCCTTATTATTAGAAGGTTTCAAACCATATTTGGCAGTTATATACCTTAGGCGTGGGAAAATTTTTCTGCATGCTTAAATTTGACCTTTGACCTTTATGAAGGTCACATGATCAAAAACAATTTTTTTGAAGTACATCCCCCCCATCATCGCAGTTCAGGAAAAACTACTTGCTACACAGCTTTATAATTTGACACACCTGTTCATACTATCGAAAATGTGAGCTGATTAGATTTTGGGAGCAATCCCTTGAAAAATGTCTCATTTATGAGTGATTTTCTGACCCCTTCCAATCTAAAAGCCTTAAATTTAGGTCAACCCCCCTATTGTCTTCTTAAGTATTGCATTTAGAGCCATAAAATGTACTGGGAGGTAAGAGGGAACCATATGTGGAGGGTCTAAATAGCCGGTCAGTTTTACCCCGCGGCCCCCCCTTATGGGTCAAACTGGGGTCATAAAATAGCTGATTTTGAGTTTTTGCCTTATATCTCCTTTATTGTTGTTTTTATAGCTTGAGAATGTATTAAGAGGTATTGGGAAAGCATATGTGGAGAGTCTAAATAGCCGGTCAGTTTTACCCCCCGACCCCCCCTTATGGGCCAAACTGACGTCATAAATAGCTGCTTTGGAGTTTTTGCCTTATATCTCCTTTATTGTTGCTTTTATAGCTTCAGAATATATTAAGAGGTATTGGGAAAGCATACGGCGCAGCTTTGTGCATTCTTAGCTTTACAGCATGCTTATTAAAACCACAAAGTATTTTAAACTTTCAGGGATGCTTCGCTTTTGTTAGGAAAAGTATTCCTCTAGTTAAACTAGAAACTAAATGCAAGATATTTTAAAAATAAGATAAAGGGGCAAGTTCTATGGAAAAAAATTGCTTAATTGAATAATTCTAGGAAATCATGTTTAAACTAACAATATTAAGCACCAACATCCACAGAAAAAATATGTGTGATTCATCAATGTATACTTGAAAATCAAAGGCTATGTTAAAAAGACTGTCAAATGCTCAATAATTGTTTGATTTTGGTAAAGCAACCACAGAAATCTTCATTTTAATGTGTAGATGTATATATGTGGCTACTGGCGGCTACATTGGCGCCTATAGCTGGCTACTGGTGGATGTATGTGGCTGGAATTGATATAGGTGGGTAGATGTGACTACTGGTGGCTGTAGATAGCTACTTGTGGCAAAATATGGGAGATCATGATATAAATGGATATGTGGCTAGTGGCAGCTATAGCTGGCTACTGGTGGATATATGGATCGATATGTGGTTATTGGCAGTTATTGTATCCCCGGACGAAAGTCGGGGATATTTAGGATTGAGTATGGTCACGCCGCCGCAGAGATTTCCTTTTGGACGCGATAACTTAAAAAATATTTTAGTTAGAACTTTCAAATTTGGTATGTGGGTATATATGGGCAATGCCACGAACGCTTTTGTTTTGTGACCTTGACCTTCAATCTCAAGGTCACTGGTGGCCACTTAAAGGTCAGATTTTGGCCATTTTTGCACATTTTGGCCCAGTTCTCCAAGACAGAAAGTTAGATCATCCTATGGCTGGTATATATAATACATATATATGTCCTCTATAAGCATGCAGAAATTTGACCTTGAAGCTCTTCATTGAAGGTCATCCACTGACCGCCAAAGTACTTGACCGAGGGGCATTTTTGGTCTTTTTGGAGATATTTTCACACTTAACGCTGACTATATTGCATGGAAACTATTGAAAATGGCTTTGGAGGTTGAGTACATGATGGACTTCTGCCATCCAGGTTTACTGGTTACAGATCTTCATTTAAGGTCATCCACTGACCGCCAAAGTACCTGACCAAGGGTCATTTTTGGCATATTTGGAGATATTTTCACACTTAATGCTGACTATATTGCATGGAAACTATTGAAAATGGCTTTGGAGGTTGAGTACATGATGGACTTCTGCCATCCAGGCTGACCGGTTACAGATCTTCGTTGAAGGTCATCCACTGACCGCCAAAGTACCTGACCGAGGGTCATTTTGGGCCCTCTATTTGTTTGTTTGTTTGTAAACAAGATAACTCAAAAACTGACAGACGGATTTGGATAAAATTATCAGGATATGTCCAAATTGGTAAAAGGAAGATGTGATTAAATTTTGGGAGTGATCCGGATCACTGTCTGGATCTTCTGGATCCATGAAATTTAATTTTTAAACACAGATAGCTCAAAAAGTTATGGGTGCATTTTGATGAAATTTTCAGGAGATGTCCTTATTGGGACGAGGAACAAGTGATTAGATTTTGGGAGTGATCCGGATCACTGTTTGGATCATCTGGATCCAGACTGCCAGATGTGTTTGTGTACAATATAGCTCAAAAACTTATGAACGGATTTTGATGAAATTTTCAGGATATGTCTGAAAAGGTAAAAAGATGAAATGGTTGAATTTTAGAAGTGATCCGGATCACTATATGGATTTTCTGGATCCATGAAATGTAATTTTTAAAGACAGATACCTCAAAAAGTTATGGATGGATTGTGATGACATTTTCAGCAAATGGCCTAAATGGTGCGAGGAACAAGTGATTAGATTTGGGGAGTGATCTGGATCACTGTCTAGATCATCTGGATCCAGGTTGCAGATGTGTTTGTGTATATTGTAGCTAAAAAACTTATGGACGGGTTTTGATGAAATTTTCGGGATATGTCTGAAAAGGTAAAAGGATGAAATGGCTGAATTTTGGAAGTGATCCGGATCACTATATGGATCTTCTGGATCCATGAAGTGTAATAAGACAGATACCTCAAAAAGTTATGGATGGATTGTGATGACATTTTCAGCAAATGACCTAAATGGTGCGAGGAACAAGTGATTAGATTTGGGGAGTGATCTGGATCACTGTCTGGATCATCTGGATCCAGGTTGCCAGATGTGTTTGTGTACATTGTAGCAAAAAAACTTATGGACGGATTTTGATGAAATTTTCAGGATATGTCTGAAAAGGTAAAAGGATGAAATGGCTGAATTTTGGAAGTGATCCGTATCACTGTATGGATCTTCTGGATCCGTGAAATGTAATAGGACATACCTCAAAAAGTTATGGATGGATTGTGGTGACATTTTCAGCAAATGACCTAAATGGTACAAGGAACAAGTGATTATACTTTTGGAATGATCTGGATCACCGTCTGGATCATCTGGATCGAGCCTGCAACATGATTTTACGATGAGTTTTGATGATATTTTTAGGCTATGTTACAAATAGTAAAAGGAAGAAGTGGTAAAAGGATGAAATGATTGAATTTTGGAAGTGATCCGGATCACTATATGGATCTTCTGGATCCATGAAATGTAATTTTTTAAGACAGATACCTCAAAAAGTTATGGATGGATTGTTTCAGCAAATGGCCTAAATGGTACAAGGAACAAGTGATTACATTTTTGGAGTGATCTGGATCATCTGGATCCAGGCTTGCACATAATCTTGGAATGGATTTTACTATTTTCAGGATATGTTACAAATGGTAAAAGGAAGAAGTGGTAAATGGAAGAAATGGTTCAATTTTGCGAGTGATCTGGACCACTATCTGGATCTTCTGGATCCGTGAATGTAATTTTTAAAGACAAATAGCTCAGAAAGTCATGAATGGATTTTTATGAAATTTTCAGGAAATGTCTTAAATGGGACAAAGAACAAGTGATTAGATTTTGGGAGTAATCTGGATCACTGTCTGGATCATGTGGATCCAGGCTGCCAGATGTGTCTGTGTACAAGATAACTCAAAAACTTATGGATGGATTTCGATGAAATTTTTAGAATATGTCTGAAAAGGTAAAAGGATGAAATGATTGAGTTTTGGAAGCGATCCGGATCACTATATGGATCTTCTGGATCCATGAAATGTAATTTTTAAAGACAGATATAAGTGAAACAACTAGTGATTAGCTTTTGGAAGTAATCTGGTACTATGGAGAATCCTGACCTGGTGCTCCAGGAAACAGGCACAAGCCTGACACATTCACGCCTTAACTATGTCCCGTCCAGGGATACACTGCGTCGAGACGCAATCTCTAGTTTGTAGCTGGACACCATCTGGCTGAAGCCAGTATTCACTGCTGAATACATGGCTTCTCCACTACTGTACACTTTGTGGCTGCCAATTGTAGCTGGCTGCTGCTTCTGTCTTCCTCCTGGCTGCTTTCTTCCTCAATGTTGAATGTAAAATTCTCACAAATTACGACAGCTGCAGCTGTTATATAGCAGTTTCTCAGTCCTAGAATTGTGGAGTTTTTGCATGTGATACAATTTGTCATATCTGTCTCTGAAAAAGTTATAATTTTTGTTTCATTTATATGTATTTGTTATTATATTTTGTTATGAATATTCAATATTGTATGAATATTCAATATTATTATGTTTTTACTATAGCAAAAATACGGAGCCCAGGAAGGGACATAGAACTGTTTTCTTGTCATTTTTTTATCTTGTTCCCATGAGATAAGAAGATGTGGCCACGAGTTAGCAACTCATTACCACAAGTTAACAACTCATTACCACAAGTTAGCAAGTCATTCCCACAAGATAGCAAGTCGCTCCCACAAGTCAGAAAGTCGTTCCCACAAATTAGAAAGTCGTTCCCACAGTTGAAAACATATCTTTTCAGATTAACCTATCCCCCACCATAGCCTATCTCTGATATCGGACGCTAATATGGAAACAGACCTCTTTTTGGAACTGAACCATCCCTTTTTGAACATCAGCACCTTAGAGGATGTTGCCCCCCCCCCCCCCCCCCCCCCCCCCCCCCCAAAAAAAAAAAAAAAAAAAAAAAAAAAGTTTATAATAATTGTGAATCACACAAACTGGGTGCTACAAAAAATACCCAGTGAATGCTTGTGGCGTGAGAGATGACCTGTCTGGGTATATGTTAGTGTCGACTCTGCGCAATCTAGTGTATTTTTAATTATGTCCACCCCACTGGGGGGTGGACATATTATTTTTGCTTTTTCCGCCGTCCACCGTCCGGCGTCCCACTTGGTTTCCAGACATTTTAGGCAACAGTTCTTATCCTATCTTTACCAAATTTGGCATGCAGGTTTATTGGGTTAATAGCTTGTATGGGATTGGTGATTTTGGTGATGATAGCTCTATAGCTAACTGAGTAATAGCTACTTTGCTACTTTTGAGTATCTCTTTGGTTTCCAGACATTTTAAGGAATGCTATTAAGCCTATCTTTCTGAAATTTGGTATGGAGGTTCAGTGGGTTAATAGCTTGTATGGGATTGCTTTTGGGGGGAATTGCTTCATAGATCAGTGAGCAATTAATTAAATAAATGAGTAATTGGCTATTTTGAGTACTGAAAAAGGCAAATGTGCTCATATCTCCTAAACCGTGCGAGATAGAGCGATTTCGTCGAAATTTTCGAACCACAGGGTATCTAAGTAATGTACTCTTTGCAATTTTCAAAAATTTTCCCCTCCCCAAAAATGGTGGCCATTTTGAATTTTCGAATTTTTGCCAAAAATGGCAAAACACAAATTTTCTTCTATCTCCTTAACCGTGAGAGATAGAGCGATTTCGTCGAAAGTTTCAATCCATAGGGTATCTGAGCATCGTACTCTTTGCAATTTTTAAGAAATTTTCCCCTCCCCAAAAATGGTGGCCATTTTGAATTTTCGAATTTTTGCCAAAAATGGCAAAACACAAATTTGCTTCTATCTCCTTAACCGTGCGAGATAGAGCGATTTCGTCGAAATTTTCGATCCACAGGGTATCTAAGGAATGTACTCTTTGCAATTTTCAAAAAAATTTTCCCCTCCCCAAAAATGGCGGCCATTTTGAATTTTCGAATTTTTGCCAAAAATGGCAAAACACAAATTTCCTTCTATCTCCTTAACCGTGCGAGATAGTGCGATTTCGTCGAAATTTTCAACGCACAGGGTATCTAAGCAATGTACTCTTTGCAATTTTCAAAAAAATTTCCCCTCCCCAAAAATGGCAGCCATTTTGAATTTTCGAATTTTTTGCCAAAAATGGCAAAACACGAATTTCCTTCTATCTCCTTAACCGTGCGAGATAGAGCGATTTTGTCAAAATTTTCGACCCACAGGGTATCTCAGAAATGCACTCTTAGCAATTTTCAAAAAATTTCCCCTCCCCAAAAATGGTGGCCATTTTGAATTTTCGAATTTTTTCCAAAAATGGCAAAACACAAAATTGCTTCTATCTCCTTAACCGTGCGAGATAGAGCGATTTCATTGAAATTTTCAACCCATAGGGTATTGAGCATCGTACTCTTTGCAATTTAAAAAAAAATTTTCCCCTCCCCCAAAATGGCGGCCATTTTGAATTTTCAATTTGCTTCTATCTCCTTAACCGTGCGAGATAGAGTGATTTTCGACCCACAGGGTATCTAAGAAATGTACTCTTAGCAATTTTCAAAAATTTTTCCCCTCCCCAAAGATGGCGGCCATTTTGAATTTTCAAATTTTTCCCCAAAATGGCAAAACACAAATTTCCTTCTATCTCCTTAACCGTGTGAGATAGAGCTATTTCATCAAAATTTTCGAGCAACAGGGTATCTAAGAAATGTACTCTTGGCAATTTTCAAAAAAATTTCCCCTCCCCAAAAATGGCGGCCATTTTAAATTTTCGAATTTTTGCCAAAAATGGCAAAACACAAATTTGCTTCTATCTCCTTAACCGTGCGAGATAGAGTGATTTTCGACCCACAGGGTATCTAAGAAATGTACTCTTTGCAATTTTCAAAAATTTTCCTCTTCCCACATATGGCGGCCATTTTGAATTTTCGAATTTTTGCCCAAAATGGCAAAACACAAAATTGATTCTATCTCTTTAACCATGCGAGATAGAGCGATTTCGTCAAAATTTTCGAGCAACAGGGTATCTAAGAAATGTACTCTTGGCAATTTTCAAAAAAATTTCCCCTACCCACATATGGCGGCCATTTTGAATTTTCGAATTTTTCCCCAAAATGGAAAAACACAAATTTGCTTCTATCTCCTTAACCGTGCAAAATAGAGTTATTTCGTTAAAATTTTCGACCCATAGGGTATCTAAGAAATGTACTCTTGGCAATTTTCAAAAAATTTTCCTCTTCCCAAAAATGGCGGTCATTTTGATTTTTCAAATTTGTGCCAAAAATAGAAAAACATAAATTTGCTTCTATCTTCTTAACCGTGCAAGATAGAGTGATTTCGTCAAAATTTTCGACCCAACCAATGCGAAAAGGCATGAAGCTGAAATAATTTACATGTACACTAATAAATATTTAAGCATCATTGATATATTTTACAAATGAAACAGGGTCTTATTTCTAGTTCATATTTCAGTGTAAATTAAAGTAAAATTGATCTGCAAAAAATTCAGAAATTATAGTTACGTAAATTTTTTACAACTATGAAAACTTCATAGATCACCATAACAATTCACGCCGATCCTCAATGCTCTTAAAGATTTTGTACGTTTTAATAAAAAAGATGTTAACCATTTCATAAATAATAATAAAATTGATCATATACAATAATCATTTGTTTTGTGACTGTGATTGTCTTTAATGAATTTATGGGTAGGCATGAAATGGTCCACCACCACTAATCAAAACAACAAAAATTTTAGAATCATTTTTAAGGAGCGATAATATAATTATATCCCTAGACAAAAGTCGGGGATTTACTGGATTCAGGTCCGTCATCTTGCCACTGCTGTAGAAATTTCCTTGTGTACACGATAACTCAAAAACAGATCAGTATTTTTAAGCGTGAGCCTCGAAAGAGCTCGCACTTCTAGAGATCACTTCTTTTTTTGTCTCCGAACTTTCACGAGTTGTGGCTCAGCGTGATGAGTATTTGTCTGCTCACTGAAGTTAAGTGGCAATGGGCTACGTTAGTACTTGGATGGGTGACCGTCTCAGTTCTAGACCAGCGGTGGGGTGTGTCTGAGTTGGAATTTCTTTGTGTCCCCAGACTTTCGTAAATTCTAGTGCACTATGCGTGTCTGATGGCTTTGCGCTCGCGCTAGGGGGCCAAAACACCTTTTGGCCTTGTTTTTTTCAAACTTGGTACACATGTAAAGGGTGGCCAAAGGAAGATTCTTTTTTAAGGTGACCTTAAATAATAAAGAACTTATGGCCACCTTAAGCTTGACATGGAGCTATGGCCACGTAAAGCCCTCTAGGTCACAAACTATGAGGCTAATCTGTCTAAAATTTTACCTCAGAACACATTAATGTATTCTTATAACATGTGCTGAAAATCAAGACTTTAAGTTGAGTATAAAAATGTGTTTGAGATCCATAAAGACCCCACTTAGGGATTTTTTGTTACATTTTTCACATGTTTTGCCCTATAATTTGAAAGTGGTACTTCCAATGAGTCTCATACTGTACTATGTATAACTTTCATATGTAATCCTTGTCTGTAAAAAATTTAAGGGCTGTAGGTTTAGCTATATGGTCACCTTAAGGTCTCAAAATTGCCCACAGTCCCCACCCAAAAGATAGATAAAGACCAGGTGAGGGCAGTCATTTTATTACATACATAACTTTGATATAAGATACATAATTGTGTAAATACAGTAAACCTAGTACTAAAATTATATACAGGTCAATGTAAGTATATATGAATATGTTCATAGCATGTAAATCTATATTTAATGTTCAATAATTAATGCTATTTCATTTTAATAACAATTAAGCAGTTGTAAATTAATAGAGTTCTGGAGTCCATAGTCCATTATAATACTTCACAATTGAATGAATAAAAGTTACACATAATCAGTAAAAGTTACAGGTAAAATGGTTACTAAAGGTGACCTTAAGTGAGGTAGCTAGTCCAATCATATGATCACAAGTGCAGCCAAGACAACCAAAAAGTGGTTGAGAATTGCCTAATGAATTTCAGAGCCACGATCAAATTAAGGTCACCTTAAGTTTACAGACAGCAGAATTTAATGAATACAGTGCATACAGAAAGCCTTTAATAGACAATCGCATTTGCAATAGGGACGGGTGGCAGGAAAAATTAAGATTTCATGTCTTCCGTTCACTTGACAAATATAAAGTGATTTGAAAATACATAGGGATTTTCTGTCAACAAATTCCCTGACCAATGGTTTTGATTTGTTTATAAATAGCCCCAGTAACTAAGTTCCTAGAAAAGGTAACACAGAGGTCATTGCCAGGGAGAGGGCTTAAATTAGGCCATCAATTAGTTATAGCATCACCAAGGGGACCAGAACAAGGTCAAATGTCAAACCTTATTAAACATTAGCTAAAGTAGACTGGTACCCTATTTTTGTGCCCCTACCTTTTGGGAAGGACTGACACTTGGGGTGCTTTGAAGTCTATGCTTAGATTTAAGGTCACCTTGAGATCTCTAAAATGTGTACAGTGACCCAGTTTATAGACGTTTGGCTCTTTTAAGCCCCATGTGGCTTCATGTGGCTTAGTAATTTATAAATCTTGATATACAATTTTCCTGTTGGGCTCCCCTTATTGATATGTTTGATTTTTTTATTGCTAATAATAGATTAACCGAGCCTTTGGGGGGCAAGTTTGTAAAATGGATACTGACTGGACCATTGATTTTTCTGAGTATTTTTTTACCCCTGTTACATGTATTACAGTGGTCAGTAGGGCGACTTCATTGGTAGTCATGAAGTTATTTCAGTTGATACTCACACATTTATAAACCCCAATTTTAAGTACATTATCCCTTATCCAACACTTTGTTCTTGTGGCTTAATAATTTATAAATTTGATATATAATATTCCTTTTGGGAATTCCTCATTGATATTTATTTGATTTTTTATTGCTTTAGCTCTATAAATTGTCATTGATATTAAAATCCTTCAAAGGAAAGCCCTGTGTACTTTCAATTTAAATATTAATGATGTTTTGGGTATCTTACACTTTATAAACGGTGTTTTTAACCCTGTGCTCACTGAGTTTTTAAGCATTTTAAAATCAAACTTGTTACACATATTAAAATTGCAAAAGGAACACTCTTCATTTGTGGTGACCTTGAAGTCCCATTGGAACTAATTTCACTTCAGTCACTTAATAATCACACATTTATAAATTCCCAATTATACAACATAATATAATACTTTCTCTGATTTTCATAAACAGATCTTTGGGGATAAGTTGTGTAAATTGCATAGACTGGAGCATTGAGACAGCTACAGAAGAAAAACCCTATTCTTAACACCCACTGAGCAGTATTGTTCAATTATTCTCTATATTTATTGACACAGTGTCAGAGATCTGGGGGAGGGGGACTTCATTACCTAATAAGACAAAGGGAAGGGAGGACTGAGATTATGTCACACATTTAGGCTGTATATATATGGACCACATATATAGGTAATGAGGAACTGAGTAACTTAAAAACAGTGCAAATTCTAAAAATAATATAATAAAATAATTATATAAATAATATTTTTTAAAGAATAATATTTTATTTATCTACAAATATAGAAACAGATAAGCTCTTTTAGAATTATTAATTTAGAATAGAAATTCAATCATCAATCATTTAAATACTTTGAAATATGTTCAGAGTTATCATTGCAGGAAGATTGAAAATATGGTAAATACCAAATTTCCTTGGAAAATAAAAACATAGTAGATTGAAGTGCTCAAGTTCATACAGTAGTGGGTAATTATGTTTTCCTAGTATTTATGGCATATAGCAAATGGCTTCCATCGAAAATCCCCGATCAAAACCTGTGGCATGAGTGATGACTTGTCTGGGCATATGTTGGCACTGAGTTGGCCCAATCTAGTTTCTATGTGAAATCATTGCCCCAACTCAGCGCAATTGGCATATGGAAGGTCGTGAAAATATTTAATTTGTTTTTGTCATTACTTCAGTTTTCCTTATTTGGTATGTGAGTGTGCACGAGTTTCACAGATGACAATGAAAAGTTATTAAATATTTGATCTTCCGGTCTGTGCCATGATGAGTTGAGGTGTGTCATGATACTGTGTCAAACATAGGCAAACCGTAAATAAGTTCCTATTTTCCCATTTCAGCAGTATCATGCATGCCTTGAATTATTTACATGCGGAGAAAATCCAATACATAATACAATGTATTTTCAGTTTGGTAGTCTATAAAGAAACTACATTTTGATGTAACACATGGGGGAACCAAATGTAATGTCTGCGATCTCAGAACTTGAGACCTACCTACAAAACACCGAGAAATGGTTAGGAAAATTCAAAGAGGCTGTAGGATGGACCAAGGATGATGCACACGAGGTAAGTTGTATTATAATTATAATTTTCCAAACGTTTGACCTGATTAATTGTTGAATGACATTAGTAAAGGTCCTGGTCACATTTTAGTTAATCTTTGTAGCAAAATGTTTTATGCCACTGTTCTTTCTAACACTTTTACATAGTGGGTACATTGTTTATCGATATTAGCGATATTTATTGTTTTGGGACAGGGTTGACGATATTGATGTCAAAAGACATATAATATTGCCATTTTAAGTAAAACTGTAAACTTACACTGCAAATGTGTGAAATAAAGCCTAAATCTGAAGACATTGTACAGTTTTATCTCACATTTTTGCTGTTTTTGATGAAAACTGTCATGTTTTGATTTGGAAAAGTTCACTTCCAGTTAGCAGTTGGATATGCTAGAACAAAAACATTTTTGGTATCCCAGATTCGGATAAATATAGACAATCTCAGCCTCCCGATATCGACCAATATTGTAAGTTTTTTGCTTCAATATTGATATCCACAAAGCTAAATGATTTACCTACTACTTCTACAGTTACAGTACAATAAAAACACTGATAAATTATTCCGAGTACAACTAACAAAAAGCATGCTCTTTTCTTATTCAGCATTGGCAGTTTTGGAAATTGTAAAAATAACCTCAAATGAATCAGTTTTTGTAGCTTTAAGATTGAACATAATGTATATCAGCAATTTTAACAATATATCCAATTAAACATAATTTGATTATTTTATCAGTTGGAAGACAAGGTTCAATGCTCTGTGTGTCCAGATCATTTTGTACCTGCAACAAAGTTAGAATCCCACATTCACAAATGTGTCCATGCCTCTGAAGGTTACAGTAAAGAAGATCTTGTAAGTTTTGATGCTAACATCGAAAAGAAGATTTAAGATATATAATGGATTAACATATTGCAAATATCGGAAGAAAATTTACTACAGCAGTCTTACAAGTTAATTTATAATGGTTTTAAGGGGGATAGCGCCCAAGAGTAATATTATAGAGGTTTTGGAAAAATGAAAATATATATAATTATATATATATATACAACAGACAGAGTATTAATTAAAGAAGCCATCTGTTGAATGTAAAACAGTAGTGTCATATCTTTTGAGCTTAACCTAGGTATTTATTATTCACTTAGCATTCTATAACTTCTTTTCTTATTCATAAATTATTTCTGTTCTTGAAATTTTCTGAGAAAATACCACGGTATTTTTTTCTTCTGAGATACAGTACATTGGGTGGATACAAAGATAACCGGACACGAAGATAAACGGTCCTCAGAATTTTTAAAATAAAAGTAGTCTAAACAACAAAATTGCATGAACTAAGTAACAGAATATGCTTAAATTAAGCCATTAAATCAAGACATTTGTTATTTATTTTGTGAAATTTAATTATTTAATCTACTGTGATAAGCCAAGCTCTGAAGACCGTTTACCTTTGTGTCCGTTTATCTTTGTGTCCACCCGTGTACCTTCATGCTGATTGACAAAGTTCTTACAGTGTTACATGTTTTACACAGTTGTCGCATGTAATTAATCACTATTACAAAAGAGAATTAAGAAAATCTCTTATTTTCAGTAATTATAGGAAAAATAATGTCATTGAATATGGAACATTTATTTGAACCATATATTGGTATGCAATTTGTAGTATTTTGGCAGTTGAAAGTATATGATGTATGATATTATAGAGCAGAACTGATTACCAAGGTCAAAATACAGTTGTTAACTTGTAATAATTGTTTGTGGACGATTGAATTTTTGTTGTTAACCCAGATGTCATCTTCTTTGTTGAATGCTGTTGTAATTTCAGGAAGTGGACCAAAGTTCTGATTTTTACTACGAGATGGCCACCACTGTTGTCCCCATAAAACTTGGTCAGTTAACAATATTCACATTTTGCTGCACCTATAAATGTAAAAGCCCTATACCCTAAACATCCTTATTGGGCAAAACTGTTTGGTTTATGCTTAACCTCTTATAACATTTGAGACAAAGTGCCATCTTTGCCTCGTCCTGTCTTGGTTTAAGATACCCATGGCTTCTGTTATGATGTTATGGTCCACAGAACAAGTTTGGTAGCAATTACCAGTTGCTTTCAACTTGCAACAGTAAAAGACAGAG
The DNA here is from genome assembly GCA_964017235.1 of Sabellastarte sp. h YS-2021. NCBI lineage: Eukaryota > Metazoa > Annelida > Polychaeta > Sabellida > Sabellidae > Sabellastarte > Sabellastarte sp. h YS-2021. The sequence continues at coordinate 78,297,946 of OZ024935.1, read as the reverse complement.
TTTTACTCAACAAATTTATTTAAGAATTAAAATAATAATTATGTTCAGCTAAGATACTCTGAATATCTTGCATATCATACAATAATACAATAATGAAACCTTCAAAGCTTCAAAGATTGCTGTTCATACAGCACACCAATACAGATGTGACTGCAGTCAGGTCCCCCACCCTTTGTACCACCCTCTATATATAGCTAGAGATTATAGAAGGCTCTAGAAACAATGTAAACACAACAGGTTCTAGATGAAATATTAACATGCAAACATACTTCCAAAAACAAAAGAACTTCAGGTTCTAGAAGCTTAGGGGGTTTTCTTCAAACCTTAAATAGATTACTCCAGCAGAGTGTAAGAAACATTAGTGCAAACTAGATGAGAAAATCAATAATTCAATATCCTTATGTGGCAACAGAATTCTGCATTCATGACAACATTGTCCTTGTTAAAAGACATACTGTCAGAGTGTTATTTTATATAACAGTAAATAAATTATTGGTCCTATTAACTTATACCTATAGGGTTTACTAATGTGATTAAAATATCCCTTTCTTTGTGTAAATACTGTCAAAATATTTGGAATAGTAAATTACACCTTTCTTTGTGTAATTACTGTCATAATAAATAGAAATGTTAAACTCTGCAGGTTACAGCTTGATTTATATGTGTGTTTTTTTCTGTTTTAGAACCCTGCATCTTGGCAAATTTGTTATCATCAATAAGGATGACCAATGTTCCAGAGGGTAGGTTTCTATGTGTGAACTCTTTATCATTTGGTACCCACGCTGACCAGAATGGCAGGAGCAAGGGTAGTTTAATTGGGTTTGTTTGTCAGTGCACATAACTCTCAGAAACTGTATATCAGATCCAGGTGTAACAGATAAAAGGTTCCTGGAGGTTCCTCAGTTCTGTCCATCTGTACATAAATCCAAAAATCACTTTGGCCACAGCTTTGCTTTTGATGCCCCCACAGTCTGGAATCATTTGCCAAATGAGGTACGTTCTGCCCCAACTCTCACCTGTTTCAGGAAAAGGTTAAAATCATATCTCTTCCACAAGGCATTCCCACCTTAGCATACACTCTATCCGGCGTCTCCGTGGTACTGGACTTGGCAACGGCTATGGACAGATGATTTCTTAAACTTGATTTTTGGTGTTGCGCCTTAGAGTCTGCCTTGCAGAGATTAAGCGCTATAAAAGTACAGAATAGAATAGAATAGGTGAGGGTCTGACAAAAAGGCTTAGGTTTAAGTCTGACTAAGCCTAAATCTTTATAAAACTGGGCCTGGTCTTTTGAAATTCAAATAAATAGGGTTTAAATATATCCATCAATGTTCCAGGTGACCTTCCCAAGACAGTGAAGCGTTACTGCCAAGACCTGACACCCAGTGAGAGGCTGAAGGTGTACGAGTATTGTATAGAGACAGCCAGACAGGTGGACAAGATGACCCGTATCAGTGATGAGGAGCTCATGTTACTGGGAGAAGATAAAAAGCGCAGAGGTACAGCAGACTTTGTGTATCTGGGAACTTATCCTTTGAAACTACAATACCTGTAGTGATGCTGGTCATTTTGTACAATCGCATTTAATATGACTTGAAAATTGCTTATGGCATCCGGATCTGTCTGTTTGCTAGAGCGTTTCAAACAGAGGTGTTTCTCACTTTGTCAAAATGTCAACACGTTTTGGCAAGTGTCTCTTTCATTGCTGAGGCATTTTTTTCCAAAACTCTTTTGTATTGCTGTAGTAACCTTTTTTCAGACGCCGGCCCAAAGTCCAAATTAGAAATGATGGCTGAGGAGAGAGATTTTAAGCGCAGGAGACAATCTTATAAAGGCAAGAGTGTGCACACTGGCAAGAAGTCGCATCTTCAGGTAGGCATGGTTTGCTATTTATGTTAATGAAGTATGAAGTTAGGATAGGTCCCTATATAAGTTATCCAGGGACTGAATTCACAATAGCGATTAAGGTCAAGTTGATCCAAAATCATCTCATATTGAGCTAAAATTCAGGATTAAATTTCTATTCTCAAAGACTTTGGAGTTTGGACTCATTTTTGGCTTAACGTATGGATTAACATTGATCCACCCAGGTAGGTGGTTTAAATTTTCGATGAAATATGGTTGAATCTTCTGACTTGATCCAAAAAGTAAGCATAAATTGGTAAATACCGATTTAAGTGAAAGATTAGCTGAACCTTTTTACCTCACAGCCCTTAAGGGTTGTCAGGGTATTGTTTTCACCCATGGTGTCCGGATGATCAGGCAGGTGGGCGTTTGGTTGGTCGGTCTGGTGGGCCGCGGGAAAAAGTTGATGACATAGATGCCACAAACTGCCACTGTACGTGTCTCCAGTCCCAGACCCAAATGCTTGGGACATAGATGCTCTAAACATAAACTGGTCGGGTCTCACTGCTTATGCTTACCCTCCCACGGCTCTCCTTCACAGTTTGATCCAAAAGTCGGGCAATCCAATTGCCTGATCATCATAATAGCCCCAGGCTGGCCAGGGATGCCCTGGTGTTGGGACCTAGTGCAGCTCTCAACAGAGATCCCATTTCAACTTCCAGTGTCAAGAACTCTTCTCAAACAGTCCCACAATTATGTGTTCCACAGCATCTCAACCTCCAAGCCTGGTGTCTAGGAGTGGACAGCTCCAAGAACAAGGCTTCTCTGTGGAGGTGGCAGAGAGAATTGCTGCCCCTCAGAGATCGTCAACAAGGACCATCTACAAGTCAAAGTGGGCCCTATTTGAGAAATGGTGCAGAGAAAATTTGGTGGATTTCTCCACTCCCTCTGTAAAGCAAGTCGCAGACTTCTTTATGTACCTGTACTAAACAGGGGCCTTCGACCATTGATGGTTATAGGGCAGCCATTGTTGACACTCTGGGCCCAACGGGGCTCCATATCTCTCAGCATTCAAACCCTAACAGGTTGCTCTCCAGTTTTCACAAGGATCGTCCTAAAAGTTCCAGGAATCTTCCCAAGTGGAACCTTTCTGTTGTTCTCAGTGAGCTCACAAAAGCACTCTTTGAGCCTATTAAAGACACAGACCTCCAATATCTTACTCTCAAAACTGCTTTCTTGCTAGCTTTGGCCTCCGGCAAGCACCGCAGCGAAATCCATGCCTGGGTTGTAAACAAAGTATCTAATCTAGGCCAATAGGAAAAGGTTGCTTTGTTCCCCTCTTCAGATTTCATAGCCAAAAACCAACTAGCAAGAGAAGGTTCTCAAAGTGTGTCTCCAGTGACTATTTCTGCTCTAACTACCATTGTAGATAGACAATTCAAAGAAGACAGGACCTGGTGTCTGGTGCGGGCCCTGAGGTACTATTTGCATTCAACCAAAGACCTAAGAGGGTCTCGATCCCTTCTCTTTATCTCCTTTAAGAAAGGTCAGACATCAGACCCGCTACACTCTCTTTTTGGCCAAAACAAACTATCCTACTTTGTTATAAACAAGCAGATCAACAAGCCTTGGACCTGGTCTAAGTCAAACGCATGACATTAGGACCTTTGCGGCCTCTAAGGCCTTTTACGGTGGGGTATCGGTGGACCAAATCATGCAAGCCTGTCACTGGAAAGGTCACAACACATTTACAAATTTTTACCTAAAAGACCTTACTTGGTCAGACAACGACAACAATATGTATCTGGGACCAGTAGTAGCGGCACAACAAGTCCTAGACCCTTCCCCTCAGCATCCTCATTTTTGGGAAGAAAAGAAGGGGGGGGGCACACCCGCTGCAGCCAAGTCTTCAGGAGTCTATCCCAGGGTCTAGGTATTGGTTACCTCTCCAGATGTTTATGGTAAGGTCTCTTATATCTTTAACGAATTACCAAATGACACTGCTATAGTACATACTAAACCACGGACTCGGCCAAATCCAAACGTCCATTTTTCTTGGTCGTTGGCTGGAGTCCTGCGACCTCACGAGTTAGCATTCAGTCCCACATGGTAAGCTTGTAGCTTATAAAAACTACATTTAAGTAATTAAAATTTTCAAATTTGTTGCTTGTATATTAAAAATCATTTTAACTTAAATAAACCACTGCCAAAAAAGCATTAAAACATCAAATTAAATCTTAAAATACATTGTACTAGCTTTAATGTTTAGTGTCATAAATTACAGAACTATATTGAGAACATTGCTGACTAATTTCTCGATAATGACAAATTAATACTAAAATGTTTTAATATCAACAATGGAGTGGTTATCGATCAATATGGTAATAGCAGTATCTGTTACCAACATTCCCATTTTCCTCTGCTTGCAGGTGCTGCGTGAGGTGATTGAGGGTCAGATGGATCTTCTGAAGTCCACAATGACCAAGGACCAGGACACAGCATCTCAGAGTGATAGAGCAGATAAATCAGACACCAAGTACTCAGCCAGGTTAATATTTGATTGATTTGAGTTTAATGTGATGGCCATTTCAAGACAACTAGTTGAGAGGATGGAGAATTACCTTGGTGTAAGATTCTGCCCTGGAAGCCATGAGGCATTTGGAAACAAAGTACCAACTTCCTCACTTAATGTTGGAGTTGAGGCGAACTTATAAACATGGATGTTAAGTACTTATAGGAGATTAATCTCATTCATAAAGATTAACAACATAATACTCGTGTTACAGACTTGTATAATTTTGTCATCTTAATTTGTGATATATTTTTTGTATTTGTCATTTGAGAAGCATTTCCTTTGTACTGGAGTCTGTAACATCTATGTACTTAAACTGGGCGTAAACTGGTACAAATTAAGAGATGCTAATCACTAGTAGTGACTTTACAATTTTCCTAGACATATTTTTGGACTACATATGGACCTATTTTAATTTTACTGTTTCTACTTTTTTCTAGATCTCGCTCAAGATCCCGAGATGTGAAGCAAAAGAGAAAATATCACAGAAGATCCAGATCGAGATCCAAAAGTAGAGACAGGGAGAGGTGAGTAGAGAATGCAGATAATCACACAAAATGGCAGGTTTATTTATTTATTTGGGGTTTTACGTCGCTTTCAACACTACAGGTCATATCACGACGGGTAGTTGGAAGGGCAGAGGAAACCAGTACATACAGTTCGTTAGGGTTCTGTACTGTAAACTGCCGACCAACGGCAAGCAACTACCGGCTCTCCCACTTGAGGGCGTGCCGGGAATCGAACCCTGGCCTCAGAGGTGGGAGGCGAGAGTGTTACCACTCTGCCACTGTGGCCCCCACAAAATGGCAGAACCATATCACTAAAGTTTTGTAGGATTAAATATCAAGTCATCATTATGGTCCTGAAAGGCTGTACGGATATTGTTTTCATAGGTGGCATCCAGCTGGGTGAACAGACGAGTGGTGGGAAACATCTTGTCTGGGCTATATCTCGTAAGGTGTAAGCAGTTCATACATGGTTGGAACAGAAGTTAGGAGATACAGGTGTGCAAGGTCATGGTATGACCTGGATTTACCCTTGGCCTTGCCATAATAACCTTGACCTTTAAAGTATTGTCTGGGGAGTATCATAAACAATAAGGTTGATGCCAGGGTCATTAGTTGGAGGGTGTCATGGTGTAATTTTTATTTGACTTTTGACCTTACCATAGTGACCAGGACCTTTGAAATCTTGTCCTGGCTATATGTTGGAATCTGTAAGGTGTAGGAAGTTCGTACTTGGCAGGTATGTTGATTGGGTGGTGTAAGTCTGCAATATTGTGTTGTCACCTTTATTTGACCTTTGACCTTGCTGTAGTGACTTTGACTTGAAAAATATTGTAAAGACTATATCTTGGCAGCTCTGTTTCGTGGAAACTGTAAGGTGTAGGAAGTTGACCCTTGTCAGAGACATTGGTTAGGGTACAGGTGTGCAGCATCATGTGTGACCTTGATTTGATCTATGATTGTAGAGAAGTAGTTTTAAAATTTTGTGTGGGCTATATCTCTGAAACTGAGTGTATCCCCAGGATATGTAATGGCATTTGTTGTCGGCTTTTTACCCCACAGCCCTCAAGGGCCGTCGGGGTATTGTTTTCACCCATGGTGTCCGGATGGGCAGGCGGTGGGAAAAAGTTTGTCCGGGCTGTATCTCAGAAACCATAAGGTGTAGAAAGTTGATACTTGGTAGGGACATTGGTTAGGAGGTGTAGGTGTGCAACATCATGGTCTGACCTTGATATGACCTTTGACCTTGCCGTAGTGACCTTGAGTTTGAAAATCTTGTCCGGGCTATATCTCGGAAACTGTAAGGTGTAGGAAGTTGATACTTGGTAGGAACATTGGTTAGGGGGTGCAGGTGTGCAATGTCATGGTGTGACCTTGATTTGACCTTGCCGTAGTGACCTTGACCTCTAAAATCTTGTCCGGGCTATATCTCAGAAACCGTAAGGTGTAGGAAGTGGATACTTGGTAGGGATATTGGTTAGGGGGTGTAGGTGTGCAACGTCATGGTGTGACCTTGATTTGACCTTTGACCTTGCCGTAGTGACCTTGACCTATAAAATCTTGTCAGGGCTATATCTCGGATACTGTAAGGTGTAGGAAGTTGATACTTGGTAGGGACATTGGTTAGGGGGTGTAGGTGTGCAACCTCATGGCATGACCTTGATTTGACCTTGCCGTAGTTACCTTGACCTGTAAAATCTTGTCCGGGCTATATCTCGGAAACTGTAAGGTGTAGGAAGTTGATACTTGGTAGGGATATTGGTTAGGGGGTGTAGGTGTGTAACGTCATGGTGTAACCTTGATTTGACCTTTAACCTTGCCGTAGTGACCTTGACCTATAAAATATTGTCCGGGCTATATCTCAGAAACTGTAAGGCGTAGGAAGTTGATACTTGGTAGGGACATTGGTTAGGGGGTATAGGTGTGCAACGTCATGGCGTGACCTTGATTTGACCTTGCCTTAGTGACCTTGACCTATAAAATCTTGTCCACGCTATATCCCGGAAACCGTAAGGTGTAGGAGGTTGATACTTGGTAGGGATATTGGTTAGGGGGTGTAGGTGTGCAACATCATGGTCTGACCTTGATTTGACCTTGCCGTAGTGACCTTGACCTATAAAATCTTGTCCGGGCTATATCTTGGGAACTGTAAGGCATAGGATGTTGATACTTGGTAGGGACATTAGTTAGGGGGTGTAGGTGTGCAACGTCATGGCGTGACCTTGATTTGACCTTTGACCTTGCAGTAGTGACCTTGACCTATAAAATCTTGTCCGGGGTATATCTCGGAAACTGTAAGGTGTAGGAAGTTGATACTGGGTAGGTACATTGGCTAGGGTGTGTAGATGTAAAACGTCATGGTGTGACCTTGATTTGACCTTTGACCTTGTCGTAGTGACCTTGACCTATAATGCCTTGTCTGGGCTATATTTTGGAAACCATAAGGTGTAGGAAGTTGATATTTGGTAGGGACATTGGTCAAGGGTTATATGTGTGCAACGTCATGGTGTGACCTGGATTTGACCTTTGATCTTGCATATCTGATGCTATTTTATGTCTCTACAAGGATATCTGATACTATTTATCTCTCTTATATCTCTCTTATATCTTTTTACTTGAATCTTGGTTGTTGCACCTTTGGGTGTCTTTTGGTGTAGATTAAGCACTGTTAAAGTCATATTAGAAGTCATTAACTGTTTTACTTTTGCAACTTCCCATTGTAACAGATGGTATTGCATCAAGTGAGCCACAGGTTTTGCCCCAATTCCACATAAAAGCATGTATTGCTACATCTGTATGTATGGGTAATATTCAAAACATCCAAACCATAATTCGACCATACAAATGAAATTCAAAATGGGAGAAGTCTTTAAGCTTCATAATTTTTAGTTTACTGAATTGTCCTGTTTTAATACTTAATCTTTACATGCAGTTTTTTTCTCTTAGATGTTATTTTCTCTACTTAAACATTATTTGGACACTGACACTGCTCTGAAAGTATCCCAATCTGTGTACTGTTTCACTACTTCTATATCTCATGGTGTTGAAAACTATTTTCCCAGACTGTGGGGTACGGGCATCTCTGATGCTATTTTTCATTTTATTCCGATAAAGTATAAAATATAAATTACAATCAGGGTTAAAACAACAAGAAAAACAACTTGTTTGCTTCCATCCTGACATACCATTTATTTTGTATTTTAGGTCACATTCAAAGCACAGAAAACACAAGAAGAAGAAGAAACATAAAGAGTAACAGATCTTAAAATGTGTTATTTATTCATTGCAATATGTAATTTACATCATAGTCGCTTGTAAATTTTTTTGATAAAAGGAAAACCAGTGTTGTAAGGATTGTTTACAAGGAAAAACCATGAAAACCTGTGGTCTGTGACATAGATCAGGAAGGGAGATGCCCATTTTAACATTACAAAATATTTATAAATAATAAACTCGCCTTTTATCTGTGGAAAACTTTGTTGTTTAATGGTCATTTGGGACAAAACAAAATGGCTGTTCATCTGTATTGGATGTATCATCCAAACAACCAAAGCTTAAGACAGTTTAGACTATGGTTTTCAGCCAGTCAAATTCAATGATGTTGCAATGACATGTTAGACTAAAGTATTTCATTTATTCCATATCTATGTAGTCTAAACATTTATTTTGGTACTTGCTTTTGCATTAGCTATGGCTTCTAGATGTAACAATCACTAGTCTACAGAATATTGCCTATCAGGAACTCTGCCCATCAAGAAATTTTTGAGGTTGTAATTTTGTGCATCAGTTCTTTTTTTTTCAAAATCAGTGCAAAGTCTTTGTCAACCTCTAATATTCTTTATGACTTCCATCTCACAGTATTTCACTGAATTTAAAACAAATTGTATATTGATCTCTGGGGATTAGTCGATAATCTAAAATGTGTAATTCACAAGGTCGCCAGTGCAAAACTGTTCCAGGACTCCGCATTTTAGTACACTCCAAACATGGAGGTTTCCAGTCAACAAAATCGCAATAAAAGTCCCCAAATGCACAAAAATATGGGATGAAAGTGTGCAGTTTCTTTGAATTTGTGGTTGGCGCCTAAGATTTTAAGTTTTCCTTTGATTATATATGTGTTGACAAGTGAGATAGAGGTTATAAAGTGTCATTACTTTTTTACCAGATCATGGCAGTTCTACTCAATGAAATCCCAAGAAAAATCCATAAATATACTTAAATTCAACAAAAATATGGGTGCAGTTTCTTAAGATTTGGGCTTTGTTTCCGATATTTTAATTTTTCCTTAGGTTATATGTGTTGACAAGTGATGTGGTGATTCCAAAATCTCATCAGAGTATCCCAGTAAAATGCTCTCAATACTGAGACACTGGGCTTACCGACCCATAGAAGCCACCATATAGATCATAAAATGTGCTGTGTCATATTATGTTTCACTTCGTTTGTATTATGAAGGCAGTTTTGATTCAAGTATCACAAAAATAAAGTTGAAATATGTGGTCTTGATTTACTATCAACTTGTCCCAGCAAGTACCAAGTACCATATGTGCCATGAACTCGTCATAAACACTGGTGCAGAGTACAAGAGATTGCATGTGATTCTGATTGGCTAATCAAGGAAATATTTCATCGGTAAAATCAGCATTACCTCACGGGTTTGAATTATCGCTCATTCCAGAAAGACACAACTATGTAGGCGAATCTGATTGGCTAATTGAGGACGTTATGGCTGTTCAGACAATAACCCCCCCCCCCCCCCCCCCCTGCAGAGTAAACTTGATGAAACCGCATGTTCTTCTCTTTAAAATATTTTTTCTCATTATAATAAATAATAATAGTATTTATAATATTAAAAAGTTTAGCATGTTAGAACAGAAATAACCTATTCTGGTCTTTGGGTTATATGAGATTTTACATCTCGTAGCTCATTAGAAACATTTAGACTTTGCCTGGGTTATCCTAATATTGCCGCAAGTTGTATAACCTCTTTTCAACGCTTGCTTGTCATTGGTTATTTCTAAATCAAGCACTGAAGCTGTAATAAGTGCAGTCTTACCAGTGACCTCAAAGTGAGGCTGTGTCAGATATATACACAGTCAAATGACATTGGATGACACATGATGTAAGGGGAAATGGAAGATGGTTTTTCTTTTATGAAATGTATGTGTTCTTTTATTTTAGAAAACTTGTGGAGGATTTACATGTTTCTAAAATAATTATTTAAAAATAATCCTGTAGTTAATGTTAGGTTGAATGATCAGATGTGCATTACTAGGAAAGCCAAAAATGTGTCTGGCCTGAAACTTGAACACTTTTCTTTCTGCAAAATAGAACTATCTCTGATATGATCAAGTAAAGAAGAAATAAGTGATAATTTATAATCTTGTAATTTTGGTAAAATTGCTGTGCCATAGGCATTAGAGTTGTTATTTCTCTTTATGGAAAACTGTGTTGTTTCAACTGTTCAGAAATTATATTTTGTATGGACTTAAATTGTGAAAAAAATGTAAAAAATATGTTCACTGTAAATTACTTAAAATTGAATTGTACAGTATTTGTATCTATATGCAATGTGCCTATAATTAGGGCTGTGACTGGGAGAGGGGAGGATGCAGCTAGATATCTACTGCAAGAGCCATCTAAAATACGAGTACCTGTCCTTTCAGTAATGATCAACTGGAGAATACCATGGCTATAGTGGTTGATAAAAACACTTTTATCTAAAAATAAATGTAAAATATCTGAGAAAATAATTAAAAAAATAGATAAAAATTACATATATCTTTAAGACAAATCAGACTGAATATCAAGTTTTATTGCGTTAATACATCCTATCCAATGGACAATTGCTAATCCTGTCAGCGCAGACTGGCCCGCCAAACATCAGAAAAATATGTCCTGTGTTTCCACCGGCTGGCCGGTCCCTAGTACTAGTGCACTCGCCAGATGGCGTGTCGTACTTCGTGTCTCGACAGCGTGACGTCATAGCATCTTTTTCGTTTGGCACATGTACAGTGCACACGGATTTATTCTGAGTTTAAAGTTTTCAGTTTTTTGTGAGATTAGTTGCTTCTTTGCCTTTTAAAGTATATTTACGGATTCTTGGTAGCTTATAGATCATTATGTCTTCTCCCAGTCAACGACGTGGAGGGTGTGGCCACATGATGGCTGGCTTTGACTTACACAGTTTCTGCGCACGTTGTCGTGACAAGAAGAAGGGTAAGGACACTTGTGTTGAAAAGCCAGACTCTGAATGCCAGCATTGTAAAGTACTTACACCTGAACAACTTGCACAGCTCTCCACCCCTTCCTACAAATTGAAGAAGGAGAAGCGAGATAAATCTGATTCTACTCCATCTAAGAATCCGTCCTCTTCATCTTCAGTCACTCTCAGTCCCGCCCTTGTGGACCCGGCACGAGTGTCAATAATAAGGGCAGTGAATGGCCAGGACACTGGTTTGAGTGCACAGATGGCTGAGAAAAAGAAGAAGTTGGTCAAGTCCAAGTCCTCATCTTCAACTAGCTGACCGGCTGCAGATTCTACCGACCAGAGATTTGAAGAAATGGAACAGAAATGGTTGGACCGGTTCAACCGGCTAGAAGCACTCTTGTTAGCCAAGACTTTGGACCAGCCTCAGCAGGAACCGACTTTAAGCACAGTCAAGGTGCTCCCAGCTCACTCTCCACCAGCAAATGTCATCAGGTCGGACTCTTTCATCAAACCAACTGACCAGTCAGTTTCTCAGCCCACTGATCGACCTTCTGTGTCTACTGACCGACCTTCTGTGTCTGCAACTACCGACCCACCGGCTTCTAAGCTTCAGTCTGACCGACCTCAGGCCATGGACCAACCAACAGCCTCTGATAGGCCTTCCACTAGTGTCTCTAGTGCCTTCCAACTGACCAGAAGGGACATCGCCAGTGATTCGGACTCACACAGTGTGGTATCAGACCAACCCCTGTTTTTTTTTGTTTTTTTTTTGAGGAGGGTGAATTGTCGGATGAACTGGATGCCATTATCACCGACCCTGACCAGTCTCTCTCTGAGGAGAAATCCTACAGGGAAACCATGAGGGGGATCAGGTCTTATATGGGATGGACTCCTATTCCGGATATTGATGCTACTGCCGGTTTCTCAGACGACAACCCCTTTGCTGGACCCAAGCTGCAAACCCCAGGCAAGGTGTCAGTTCAGTTACCCACAGATGAATGGCTATGCCGGAAACTTGCTAAACTGAACTTGACCCTTACTGATGGATATCCATCCCGTGGTGCTGAAGCTGGTGGTTTGCAGAGAGATCAATTTTTGAAGCCCCCTAGATCTCAAGCAAAGTCGTATGGCTGCCATTCCCAAAAGAAAAGTGACAATATTGAGACTGTGACATCCTAGAGTACAGATTCAACAAAACAGGACAGTGGATACCTGGGGATAGCAAGACAGGCTGGAATCGCCACCAGCCCTCCCCAGTCGCACCCAATCTCTTAAGATACATTGAGGAAATGGGAGAAGACTGCCAGGGAGTCGTTGGTTATCTGCAACCTGGCTGCATGTTTCAATCGCTGTTTAGTGAAAGTGCAACAGGATATGCAGTCCCAGTTAAAAGCCATCAAAGTCGAGCAGAAAGGAAAGTCAGCGTCAAAACTGTCAGCAGCTATAGAAGAGCTACAGTTTCTCATGGACTTTAATTCCAGCATTGCCAGGCTATGGCCAAGTCTGTGGAACACTTGACAGACTTTGTGTTTGTGAATATGGCCACTGCTCAGAAGGGACTCTTATCTAGCTTATTTGAAGGCAGGAATCAAGGCTGATACGCTGGAAGCTCTCAGGACTGCACCCTTACACCTTCCCACCTTGTTTCCAGACAGTGTCATCAAGCAAGCAGAGGAAGACATCTCCAACTATGATAAAGGTCGGTCGGGGTCGGTCTACATGAAAGGTTGCTACCACCCCTATGAACGTCCAGAGAGCCAGCCGGATAACAAGAAACAAGACAGTCCGGATTGGAAGAACCTCTCACACGGCCACAACAGAAGAAGCAAAGGGAAGCATCAGTACTCCTCCCCGTCCTGCCAAGGGCCAGCAGCCTTATAAATGACAATTACTGTATAACCATGTTACCAGGAAGGCTGCTGGCCGGGAGCTCTTCAGTATCAAAACAGACAATGAACTTTGTAAAGTTAAATGTAAATTGTCATGTTGCAAAACCTGTTCATACTGCGCCTGGGCTGTCCCAAAAGAATGAGTTAAGTCCCGGGTTAGCAGGTTGTTATCTGAAAGAAAACAAATTAAAATATGTCAAAAGTGCTTCCTGTGTCACTCAGTTGTCTTGTGTAAAACCTGTAACAAATGTCAAAAATGTTGCCTCAAATCTGCCTGTAGGGGCCAGACTTCAAAACTTTTGGCAAACTTGGCTGGATCTGGATGCCGGTCCGAAAGTTGTTCAAATCCTGAAAGAGGGTTACACCCTCCCCTTTCGGATCCAGCCAAAACTCACAAGGTCTCCCACAGTCATAAGCTGTTATGTCAATCCCCACATGAACCTCTACCTGCTGGAGACATTACATCAGCTTATAGACAAAAATGCAGTGGAGCTAGTACAGAACCAAACATCTCTGGGATTTTTCAACAGACTATTTTTAGTCCCAAAGCCCAACAACAAGTGGAGACCTATATTAGATCTGAGCAAACTGAATCTTTTCCTCAAGGTGGAGAAATTCCAAAATGGAGACACCGGAAACCATCAGGACACCAACCAGGAGAGTGGGTCACCTCAATAGATTTCAAAGACGCCTACTTCCATATACCAATACAGGAACAGTCCAGGACTTATCTGAGATTTCATGTCCAGGGTCAGACATACCAATTCAAAGCTCTGCCTTTCGGTTTGTCCACAGCACCCTTGGAGTTCACTGTAGTAGCAAAGGAGGTGAAACTGATGGCCATACACAAGGGTATAAGAATCCACCAGTACCTGGTTGGTGAGAGCCAGATCCCACCAGGTTTGTCTCCAGCACACTCAAGATCTAGTGAAAATATGCCAAGAACTAGGTTGGCTGGTGAATTTAGAAAAGTCAGAACTGGAACCAAAGCAGATATTCGATTTTATAGGCTACCAGTTCGACCTCAGGGCTGGTCGGGTCCAACACCGGAACATTGGCAGAATCTCCAGGACAATATACGAGAAATACTGTGACTACTGACTTGTCCGGTCCGGCAGTTCATGTCTCTGATAGGTTTACTTTAATCTTACAGCCACAGAAAAGCAAGTTTACCTAGGCTGACTGCACATGAGACCTATACAGTGGCATCTCAAAAACAACTGGAGAGTACCAGAGTCATTAGAAAAAGTGATTCCAATTCCCAGGTCCCTGCACCCCTACTTACAATGCTGCTACAAGAGGACAATGTTCTCACAGGCCAACCATTACACCCAATAAAACGTGCTCTGCAAATATTTACAGATGCATCAAAAGAAGGGTGGGGCGCTCACTTAAACGAACACACTGCAAGAGGGTCCTGGTCACTGCCAGAAAGCAAACTGCATATAAACTATCTGGAACTAAAAGCAGTCTTTCTAGCTTTGAAAGAGTTCTAAGACCTCTGTACTGACAAGATAGTACTTGTGGCAACCAACAACACTACAGTAGTGTCCTACATAAACAAGGAAGGATGCATGAGGTAGGGCCCACTTTGTGCCCTACTATGGAGAATCTTGACCTGGTGTACCAGGAAGCAAGTAACTCTCAAAGCCCGACACATTCCAGGCCGGCTGAACGTGGTAGCAGACAAGCTATCCAGACTAGGCCAGACCATCCAAACAGAGTGGTCTCTCCTTCCAGAGGTCTTCCAGACAATATGCAATCAAGGAGCAGGGCTTCTCTGAGGCAGTGGCAGCAAGGATTGAGGCTCCTCAAAGAAGATCAACCAGATCAGTCTATGAGGCAAAGTGGACCATTTTTACAAAATGGTGTCTCACTTATCAGGTGGACTTCAGGGCACCCCCTGCAAAGTCAGTTGCTGACTTCGTTATGTACCTATTTCAAGACAGGAAACTACAGGCTAGCACCATTGATGGTTACAGCTCAGCCATTGCTGATAAACTGGGAAACTCACCCTTCAACATCAGCAAGGATGAAAATCTCACTCGTCTCCTGGATAGTTTCCATAGAGATAGACCCAAAGGCAGGAGGGGTATCGCCTCCTGGAACCTCTCACTGGTCTTGCACCAGCTGACTAAGGCTCCATTTGAAACAATCACGGAGGCCTCCTTGAAGCATTTGACCTTCAAGACTGTTTTCCTCTTGGCCCTTAGGTCGGGCAAGCGCAGAAGTGAGATTCATGCTTGGCAAAACAGAAATATTAGACACCAATCTGATTGGTCAAAGGTATCCCTGTATCCATCACCCAGCTTTCTATCAAAGAATCAGCTGGCAAAAGAGGGTCCAGACAGTGTGGCCCCAGTGGTTATACCAGCCCTGGCCCCAACTCTGGATAGATCCCTCAAGTCTGACAGGGTCCTCTGTCCGGTCAGAGGTTTGCGCTACTATTTGGACAGGACCTCAGACATCAGGCAGAATAAGGAGTTGGTCTTTTGTCTCCTTTAAGAAAGGTTTTGACAAGGACATCTCATCTGCCACCATCTCCTCATGTATCAAACAAACTGTGATCCTATGCTACGAGCTGTCAGACCAGGAAGCCCTCTCCCTACATCAGGTTAAAGCCCATGATGTCAGGGCCTTTGCTGCTTCCAAGGCCTTCCAGTCATGAGTCTCACTGGAACAGTTATTATCAGCCTGCCATTGGAAGTCACACAACACCTTCACACAATTCTACTTGAAGGATGTGGCTTGGGCTGACTCAGAGCTTTATCACCTGGGTCCTGTGGTGGCTGCTCAGCAGATCCACCAGTAACCTTGGTTTTGAGGAGATATGTATATATGTAAATAGCTTGTACATAGTTAAATGCAAAAAAAAAAATGTATATATATATATAGTAAAAAAACTCTGACGTGCTTCCTTCAGGAGGTTTATTTCCTTATGGGACTGAACTCATCCCTCTCCTCCCTTACCTCAGAGCAGGTCTGTCAAAAAGGTGGGGGGGGGCAACGTCGATATAGCCCTGGGTAACCGGGCACTGCTATCCGACTATGGCCTTATAAGGGTCTCCTAACCTCAAAGTCGACCCAGGCCTGGAGAAATTTTGTTAGTTTATTTATGAGTTCACTTAAGTCCCAAGTAACTTAGCCGCCGACCCAGCGGTAGTTATTCAGCAATTGTCCATTGGATAGGATGTATTGACACAATAAAATTGCAAATTTAGTAAATAAATTAAATTTTTATAAGTTGATACCCTATCCAATGGACACACAAGACCCTCCCACTGACCCCGCTATCAGCTTACTAGGGGTCTAATAGGTTTAGACAACGAAAAAGATGCTATGACGTCATGCTGTCTAGACAGGAAGAAAGTACAACACGCCATCTGGCGAGTGCACTAGTACTAGGGACCGGCCGGCCGGATTAAACAACTGAATATAGATGTTAAAAGTATTTTGTGACAAAAATCAGCTGACACCATGCCCATTTCGGCACTTTTACTTTTAAGTGGATTTGACATGAGAACTTTCTTTCTTGGTATTAACTAAATACCACAAAATACTGAGATTGTGGACCTTTTCTTTAGTTAAGCTAAATTTGGCTTTAAAGGAAATAGAATATTATTTTGGGACATTGAATATGTTTCTCTTGAATTTCCTTTTTTACTTTTGAAAACTTTAAAATTTGCTCTAAACAACAAAGGGCACTATCTGTATTACCATACAATATAGGCATAGGCCTTAAACCACAGTCATTTTAACACGGTCATGTAGTCAGGAGATGTTTAATTGTTTGTTAATTAACAGTTCTTTACCAGACCTCATGAGTTTAAGATCCAATCTAAATATCATTCTTTGGTTACATGCTTGATGAAATGATGCTGAACTTAAGATGGAATTCTGACTTTTTGTTGATCCATCATAATGAACTGATGCAATGTCTTTGGATTATCGTTTTGCAGTTACAGCAAAATTGCCTCCTGTTTTGGCACTTGTCTGTAACTTCATTGTCTGCCACAGTTACCTGTTTAAGTATATAAAAATTTGATACAATTTGTTTTTGCGAATAGTTTTAGTACCATTTAAAAATCTATTTTTTATTGCGTTAATACTTCCTATCCAATGGACAATTGCTAATCCGGTCGGCGCAGACCTGCCCGCCAAACGCCAGAAAAAGACGTCCTGTGTTTCCACCGGCTGGCCGGTCCCAGTACTGTGCATTCGCTAGGTGGCGCATGGTATTTACTTCCTGTCTAGACAACATGACGTCATAGCATCTTTTTCGTTTGGCGCGTGTACTGTGCGGACATGTTTTTTCATCATCTCCAGAGTTTGAAGGAAAGTGTGCTTTATGACGGATTTTTAACCTTATTTGCAAATATTTAGAGTAGAAGGGATATCTACATATCAAGCACGGATATACATTAAGAAATCTGCTGGAAACGCTCCCTAGTTGACTCAATTAGTGTTGATGATAGAGCAGTAATCTACGAGAAATATATGAAGGCCGCCATTTTCTAGTTTCCTCCCATTCAACATTTGTGTTGTTAGGGGCAGATCGACAATATTTAGAAATATAATGGATATACTACTTACAAGGTATTTTTAGCCGTGTTTGTTGTTTGAATGTACCTGCTGTAACCTTCCAGCTACAATCACCATAGTAACATCTTTTCTAGTACTACAATAGAAATCGCGGGAAACTTCCGTCTACGTAGTTTTGAACACTGTAAAGAAGGAATTCCTCCAGCAAGAGATGCATTCTTCATCTTCAGAGTGCACTGGTACCGACTTCTCTGCTGTATAGCATCAGTCACACCAGCCTGGCTCGATTATTTAGTGTTTTTTCATCAGAAGCAAGAGATGAATTCTTCAGTTTTCTTCAGAGTTAAGTCACTCTCAGTCCCACCCTTGTGGACCCGGCACGTGTGTCGGTAGTAAGGACACTGGTTTGAGTGCACAGCCGGCTGATCAACCGACTTCAGACCGGCATCGACCAGGACTTCATCTTCAGAGGGCACTGGTCCAGGCTTCTCTGGTTTTAAGTATCAGCCGACCGACCAGCTCAAAGAACGCAACCTCTGACGTCATATCCAGTCAGCCAATCGCGTGTCCTTCCGACCAATCACGAAGCAGGTCACATGTTTTCACCGACCAGCAAGGTCGGAAGTGCGTTCTTCAGAACTCACGTCTACTGTGACTCCAGTCCCTGCTTTGCAGACCCGGCCTTGTTGTCGGTAGTGGGGTTTTGTGAACTGTAAAGTTGCTGGTAGCATCACACAAAGAACGCGAATACTGACGTCATCTCCAGTTAGCCAATCGCATGTCCTTCCAACCAAATCACGAAGCTGGTCACGTGTTTTCATCGACCAGGAAGGTCGGAAGTGCGTTCTTCAGAACTTTCGTCTGCTGTGATACCAGTCCCTCCTTCATGGACCGACCTTCATTGTCGGTAGTGGGGTTGGTGGATGAGCAGAATACTGCGCATTTACATGTTTAAATATCACAAAAGAACGCGACAAATAGACAATAGACAAACGAGCTCCAGTCAACCAATCGCGTGTCTTTCCGACCAGCAAGCTGGTCACATGACACGCCGACCAACAATTGCTTCTAAAAATAGCTCACAAGGGCTTCCCCAGCAACTGTCAAATCTTCAAATAGGACGTGCGCTTAAAAGAAATACCTTAATTAATGAAGGAAACGTGCAGTAGACTGAATTCAACACAAAGATAGTTGTAAATTTCCTTCAGTAACTAGTTACAGAGTGTGCCGACCGGCTACCGGCTACACAGCCTTGTACAGTTGCTTCACCAACTGATTAGTGTACCGACCGGCTACACAGCCTGTACAGTTGCATTAACTGGTTACAGTGTACCGACAGGGTACCGGCTACACAGCCTTGTACACTTAATTCAACAACTGGTTACAGAGTGTACCCACCGGGTACCGGCTACACACCCTGCATTGAACAGCTTGCCTTATATTAGCCGGTTACAGAACCTTCCTGCCTCTAGCTGGCCACTCCTCATCAGCAGCCTGTTCACCGGCCTAATACTGATGACGGGCCTAATAGTGTGTAGTTCCTGACAAGAAGTTTTTTTTTTTTTTCCTACACAGAAACTGCTTCAACCGGTTACAGAGCTTATCAACCGGTTACCGGCAATACATTTTTCATGAGCAGTTTTACTTCATATCAGGTAGTTACAAGAGTATCACAGGCTAGAGATTTACTATAGCCAAATTGCTGGTTACGGAGAAAACACATGGGTTTTTTTTTTAACAGCAAGAGAAAAGGTGGTCCACACTCAACAAGCTTTGATTGTTTCCGGTCAGGGGTCAGCCATCATACAAATGACAATTAATGTGAAGAGTTGTGTCAGCCCCACCGGACTGGACCACATCCATAACAGATGGCTTTTTAACTGGTTTTCATTGTCACCAGTCCGGACTAGTGTCCGGAGGGACAGAAAATGTTTGCAAGACTACCAACTATCCCAAATGTGGCACACAGTCTGCCTGTAGGGTCCAGACTAAATCTGTTTTGGGAACTTGGGAAGCCTTGGGGGGCTTTTACCCTAGGTAGTACAAATCTTGAAGGAGGGCTACACTCTCCCTTTCTAGTCAAGACCAAACTTGACAGGGTCACCAAAAATCCATCAGCTTATGGACAAGATGCAGTCGAGCCAGTTCAAAATCTCTGGGCTTCTTCATCTGACCTTTCTTGGTTCCCAAAACTACACAGCCGTTGGAGACCTATTCTAGATCTGAACAAACCAAACCTTTTGGAGACCATCAGGACCTCCCTCCAACAAGTGGAGTGGGTTACCTCAATACATTTCAAGGACGCTTACTTCCATATACCTATACAGGAACAATCCAGGAAGTACCTGAGATTTCACATCCAAGGTCGGGCATACCAATTCAAGGACCTGCCATTCGGTTTGTCCACAGCACCCTTGGAGTTCACTGTGATCCCAAAGGAGGTGAAACTGATGGCCATATAAAAGGACCTAAGAAGCCACCAGTACCTAGACGACTGGTTGGTGAGAGCCAGATCCCACCAGGCTTGTCTCCAACATACACAGGAACTAGTAAATAATGTGTCAGCAACTGGGTTGGCTGATGAACTTACAGAAATCAGAGCTGGAGCCCAAACAAGACTTCGATTTTGTAGGCTACCAGTTCGAATTCAGGTCTGATCGGTTCCGACCGACTCTGGACCGGTGACAGAACCTTCAAGAGACTGTTAAAACTGCTATCCCTACCGGCTTGCCTGGTCCGGGAATTCATGTCCTTGATAGGTTACTAACAGCTACAGAAAAGCAAGTTAATCTAGGCCGACTGCATATGAGACTCATACAGTGGCATCTCAAAAACAACTGGAGGGTACCGGAATCACTGGAAAAGGTGATCCAAGTCCCCAGGTCCCTGCACCCCCATTTACAATGGTGGCTGAAGGAAGACAATGTACTTACAGGCCAACCATTACACCCAATAAAACATGCTCTGCAAATATTTACAGACGCATCAATAGAAGGGTGGGGCGCTCACTTAAACGAGCACACTGCAGGAGGAACCGGATCCCTTCCGGGAAGCAAGCTGCATATAAACTAAAAGAACTTAAAGCAGTCTTTCTAGCTTTAAAAGAGTTCCAAGACCTTTGCTCAAACAAGATAGTACTTGTAGCAACCGACAACAGCACAGTAGTGTCATACATAAACAAGGAAGGAGGCATGAGGTCGGGCCCACTTGTGCCCCGCCATGGAGACTCTTGACCTGGTGTACCAGGAAACAAGGGACTCTAAGCCCGACACATGCCAGGCCGGCTGAACGTGGTAGCGGACAAGCTATCCAGGCTAGGCCAGACCATCCAAACAGAGTGGTTTCTCCTTCCAGAGGTCTTCTACTCAATATGCAGCAGGTGGCACCGGCCCAAAATAGACTTAATTGCCATGAGGTTCAACAACAAGTTGCCTCTGTGTCACCGGTACCGGATCCCCTGGCCACAGCAGTGGATGCGCTCAGTCGGCCATGGTAGGATCTGGAAGCATAAACCTTCCCACCATCAGCCATATTGGGCAAAGTGGTGAAGGAGTTGCAGGACTCCCCATGCAAGAGAATCATTCTGATTGCTCCGGGGTGGCCCAACATGCTTTGCTTTTGGGATCTAGTGGCCATGTCCAGCCAAATCCCACTGAGCCTGCCCAATCTGCCCAACCTGTTGACAGCCATTCAATCAGATCCCTCACAGAAATCTGACAAATCTTAATCTTCATGCATGGCTCCTAGAGTCTCAGCAATCAAGGAGCAGGGCTTGTCTGAGGCAGTGGCAGCAAGAATTGAGGCTTCTCAAAGGGGATCAATCAGATCAGTCTATGAGGCAAGTGGGCCTTTTTACAAGTGATGTATCACTCCT
Organism: Sabellastarte sp. h YS-2021; assembly: GCA_964017235.1. NCBI lineage: Eukaryota > Metazoa > Annelida > Polychaeta > Sabellida > Sabellidae > Sabellastarte > Sabellastarte sp. h YS-2021. The sequence continues at coordinate 78,276,507 of OZ024935.1, read as the reverse complement.
CAGGTGGACTTTGCCCCCCCCCCCTGTAAAGTCAGTTGCTGACTTCCTTATGTACCTGTTTCAGGACAGGAAGTTGCAACCCAGCACCATTGATGGTTACAGGTCAGCCATTGCTGATAGACTGGGAAATTCGCCCATCAATATCAGTAAGGATGAAAATCTCACTCGTCTCCTGGATAGTTTCCACTGAGACAGACCCAAAGGCCGGAAGGGAATCCCCTCCTGGAACCTCTCCGTGGTTTTTGCACCAGCTGACAAGGGTCATTTTGAACCAATTAAAGAGGCCTCCTTGAAGCATTTGACCTTCAAGACAGTTTTCCTCTTGGCCCTGGGGTCGGGCAAGCGTAGAAGTGAGATACATGCTTGACAAAACAGAAATATTAGACACCAATCCGACTGGTCAAGGTGTCCCTGTACCCGTCACCCAGCTTTCTGTCCAAGAATCAGCTGACCAAAGAGGGTCCAGACAGTGTGGCCCCAGGGGTATAACAGCCCTGGCCCCAACTCTGGATAGATCCCTCAAGTCTGACAGGTCCCGCTGTCCAGTCAGAGCATTGCGCTACTATTTGGACAGGACCTCAGGCAGAATAAGGAGATGGTTTTTGTCTCCTTTAAGAAAGGTTTTGACAAAGATATATCACCTACAACTATCTCCTCTTGGATCAAGCAGACTGTGATCCTATGTTATGAGCTCTCTGACCAGGAGGCCCACACTTTACATAAGGTTAAAGCCCATGATGTCAGGGCCTTTGATGCTTCTAAGGTCTTCCAGTCGGGAGTTTCCTTAGATACAGTCTTGTCAGCCTGCCACTGAAGTCACATAATATCTTCACACAGTTCTATCTGAAGGGCGGGGCTTGGGCTGATTCAGAGCTTTACCAATTGGGCTCGGTAGTGGCTGCTCAGCAGATCCACTAGTGGCCCTTAGATTGAGGAGATTTGTATATATGTATCAACAGTTCTTCATGTACATAAGAATTGAGTGTGGCGTCCTTCCTTCGGGAGGTTTATTTGCATTCTGGGACTGAACTCATCCCTCTCTTCCCCTACCTCAGAGCAGGTCTAAAAAAAGGGGGGGCGACAGCGGTATAGCCCCGGGTAACCGGCTGCTGGCAACCGACCATGGCCTTACAGGGTTTCCTGACCTTAAGGTCAACCCAGGCCTGGGCCTATAGGTCTCCTGACAAAGTCAGCCTAGACCGTAGGTTAAAATTTGCTATTACTTGTGAGTTCACCTAAGTCCCTAGTAACTTACCCGCCAGCCAAGCGGTAGTTATTCAGCAATTGTCCATTGGATAGGAAGTATTAACGCAATAAAATTGCAAATTTAATAAGTAAATTAAATTTTTAAGTAAATTTAATTTACTTATTAAATTTGCAATTTTACCTCCACCAAAGAGGTCTGTTTGTGTGTGTTGGAGATTGCCCGAAAACTAATTAAAGCATCTTTTTAAATTTTTTATGGAGGTAGGGTCTAACCTAGGGAAGAAGTGATTATATTTTGTGAAAGATCTCGATCATAGTCTGGATATGTACAAAAATTTTTTTGAATTTTCCATAATCCCATTGTCATTGATTCTCATGATTATGTTCTCCCATTCTGAGAGTTAAAATGGGAAAAAAGCAATATTTGGGTGAAATTACAATATGGGGATACTTGATTGCCTTGGCGGAGGTCTGTGCTCTACGGGTGTTTTCTAGATTTCTGCAAAATCTACACATCTAATTTACAAAATAAAAAGAAAATATTAAAAAAGTTTATTATGTTTGAAAGATGTTATATGTCACATTAAACGATAATTTTTGGAAAATAGCATCAGAGATTCCCGTACTCCACAGCCTGGGGAAATAGTTTTCAACACCATGAGATATAGAAGTAGTAAAGCAGTACAAAGATACTTTCAGAGCAGTGTCAGTTATATTAAGGTCTAAATGATGTTTAAGTAGAGAAATAACATCTAAGAGAAACAAAATGTATGCAGAGATAAAGTATTACAACAAGACAATTCAATAGCAAGATGACAGCATTAATCAGTAAACTAAAAACTATGATGCACACCTACAACCCCTAAGCAATGTCCCTACCAAGTATCAACTTTCTACATCTTATAGTTTCTGAGATACAGGCCGGACAAACTTTTCCCGCCAGCTGCCCGCCCATCCAGACACCATGGGTGAAAACAATACCCCGACAGCCCTTAAGGGCTGTGGGGTTAACACTGAAAAATAAATTAGGATTCAAGCTTTCTTTACCTGTAATTTTACAAAAATAATAATAATTTCTTATAGAAGTGAAGGTGACCTTGCTTTCACTTAGATGTTAAAATGTTTTCCGAAAATGAATTTTCTGATGTTTATCAGTTAGAAAACACAACATTTGGTTTGACAAAAAGCAAGCTAACTTGAGCAATTAGCAGAGTCGCATAAACTTTAAAAACTGACATAATGTCATAATATGTGAAAATAAGGAAACCGATGTTACAAACACATATCATGTTGACAGATTTGTCTGGCACTTTATTTTTACCCTTTTTATTTATGGAAATAAGCAATATTATAATAATTTTATGAATATCTTGTTCACCAGTTTGTACTCTGTCAATGTATTAGGTGTGTTTTCGAGTACCCAAGCTCCCTGTTACACGCTTAGTTTGTGCACAATTTCTCAAATTGCTTCACTTCTGTGCTTTTATCAAGATTTCAGGAGATGTTTTTCCCCAAAAGAACTACATCTGAACAGCTTTCTGCCAATATCATGCACCAACTGTTGCAGTTTTTCTGTTATAGGTCTTTGTGAATCTTCTCGAAATTTAGAAGTGCATACTTTGTGCTCCTCTAATTATACTTGGGGTTGGGCTGGCTAGTTTTATATGGCCAGCATTATGCTCAACTAAATCATTAGCTTCTTAATAAATTAATCTCCTTGACAAGTTGACACAAAATAAAACAGAGACTCTTTCCTTTAGTGCAAGGGTAAAAAGCAGAATACTTACAACTTGCAATTTGTGCCTCCAGCAGTCCTATCTGCTCACCAAGTGACACTAGTCTAAAATATTCTGTCTCCTGAGTTGGTTCAACTGAAGCCTGTTGAACCTCCTTCCTGAGATGTTCAACCTCACCTCTGAACTTGTTCATTTCATCTTTCAGTTCATTCTTATAGTGTTCCACCTCTTGTCTGTATAAAATCATATCCTTGCTGTATGTCTGAAGTGTACCTTTGTAAGAATCCAATTCAATCTTCACCTGGCTCAGACCCTTTTGCAGTGCATCTCTGCATAAGGACATGTTGGCAATGATCTGTTCATCTGTATAGTCTGTGGTATCTGCTTTGATAGCTGCATATAGTTTGGTCTGCACATGGTCCATAATGACCTCTTGTATATCAGGCTGTACAGTTTGTTTCATGTATGAGAAAATATCATCCAGCAGCCTGGCTTTGAGAGATGCATGACTTTCATCTATATACCGTGTTAATTCAACTTTCAGATTGTCCACTATGTGGTTGTCTATGTCTTGTTGCATCTGCTTCTGTATGGTTTGTTGACCACTATGTTGGACCAACAAGTTTGATGTTGGGTTTGCCTTGTAAAAATACAGTTGTGCATTTTCAGTGCAATAAACTTATGCTCTGGATAATAACAAATATATATCTGGACATTTTTTGGCAATATCACTTCTCAAAGGGCTTCTTGTTTAACATTAGTGATGTGACTTGTAAATGCATAATAAGGTACAAAAACTATTTGAAAAATTATATCTAGTCCACTCTAGTGCATGTGAGATGTTCTCCGACTTAAAATTTTTTAACATAGCACATTACATGTATAATATTAACTGAAAACATAGCTGCACCATTATCCTGGTGGACACAATGACATTGGTCCTGATCCCATCTTCATTTTACATAGATTAATGGTAATGGAATTTGGGCTGTTATTTACAAAGAAAGATCAAGCTGAGACAAAAATTCAAGTTTGCAGAAAATGCCCAGCTAATTTCTGGCTTAAATCGGTATTTACAAAGATAAAGGATTAAGTGCGCAAGATTCAACCATATTTAATCCAAAATTTAATCCATGTTGCTAAGTGGATCAAAGATAATCCAAAAGTTGATCCCAAAAGTTGCTCAACTACTCTATGAATGGCAACCCTAGTCCTATTCCGATTTTTTGATAAACTTAAGCTAATTGTTTGCTGATAATGTGGTGATTAGTTTGTGAATACAGGCCATATTTTTAGTTATTATGTGGTCGAAACAAAATGAAAAAATAACATACTTAATTCGAAAATTTCAAATAGAATGGCTTATTATAAAAAAACCAGCTTACTTTCATCTTGTCTTCCATGTCAGTGAGTCTGTTCTTCACTTCGTGATAGTCATTCACCAAGTCTTTATATTCTGGCTGACACTTGAGACAGTCTGAAAGTAACATTCACACAATGACAGAATGACTAATAACAATAGGACAAATCCTTGAGATATCCAGTGGGGTAATATTCACAAAATAGATGGGACAGTAATAATAGAGTAACATAGGTCAAATTTTTGAGACAGTTTGGGAAGTAACATTCACATAATAGATGATCGGTTACAGTAAAGTAACATGAAACAAATCTGTAAGACAGTCTATGAAGTAACGCTCACACAATACATGATACAAATGCAGTAAAGTAAAATAAGACCCATCTACCAAGATAGTTTGTGAAGTAATATTCAAGCAATAAATGATACTGTAACAGTTAAGTAAAATATGACATATCTGAAAGACAGTCTGTGAAGTAACATCCAAGCAATAAATGAAACAAAAACAGCAAAGTAACAAATACGGAATCTTTGAGAAATCTGTGATGTAGCATTCACACAATGTTTGACACATTGTATTGTATTTAATATTTATAGTCGGCACAATATATTATTTTACTACAGGACTCAAAGCACCATTTGACCCCATCTGGACTGTACAAATACAGCCCAAGCTCTCAAGTGACTGACATTCCTGAACTGAAAGACATAGGCTCAAAGATGACTACCATTGGGATTGGACCCAATAACAGAGGACTGCCATTTTAAGTGGTCATCTCAGCCACTATGTATCTGCCTGTATCTGGATTAGAACCCATGTACTCTGTGTTCCTAGGAATCTTTCGGACAGTCTGTGAAGTAACATCCACACAACAGATGGTATAACAACAGTAAAGTACCAGGTGAAATTTTTAAGACAGTGTGTGAAGTATTACTTCACTATTATTGTATCATTCATTGTGTGAATGTTACAAGACAAAACTGTGTGGTATTCTTGGAAGTAGCATTCACGCAATAGGTGATTGTATTTTTATACTCAGCACGATGTCTCCATGTTCTACAGGACTCCAAGCAAGTAAGTCCAACTCTCAAATTACTGACATTCCCCAACCTGAAAGACAGAGGCTCAAGTATGACCATTTATCAACTTTCTTGATGTTAATTAGCCAGCCACTGTGGACAGGACCCAATGACAGAGGTCCGCCATTTTAAGTGGTCATCTGAGCCACTATGTATCTGCCTGTACCTGTGATTAAACCCATGTCCTCTGTGTTCCTAGGCGAGTGCTACCCATTAAGCCACAGTAGCAGATAGGTGATACAATAACAGTGATGCAGCATAAATATTTGGGACAGTTTGTGAAGTTATGTTCACAAAATAAAAACGATGATTCCATTATGATAAATTTATATGGAACAAAACTTTGAGATTAATATGACAAAACCTTTGAGATAAATATCACAAAACCTTGGCAAGGACATCTTGGTTTTGGAACTTGAGTGTCTTTTGCATGCTTATTTTTGTCTTGTGACTTGTGGGCAATTGCAGGGCAATAAACACTTAAATATTCTAATCAATAGGTAACTGTAATATTGGAATCATTAGATACCATAATGTTATAATAGACACTGCAATGTTGAAAACAGCAGATACAATAATATTGTAATCAATAGATAAATTAATGTAATTATCAATAGATACTGCAATGCTATAAACAGATGATACAATGCTATAATCGAAATATTGCAGTTAAATTTAGTAAATGCTATGATACTGCAATATTAAACAGGAAAATAGCATCAGAGATGCACGTACCCCACAGCCTGGGGAAATAGTTTTCAACACCATGAGATATGAAAGTAGTGAAACATTTCAAAGATCGGGATACTTTCAGAGCAGTGTCAGTTATATAAAGATCCCAATAATGTTTTAAGTAGAGAAAATAACATCTAAGAGAAAGAAAATGTATGTAAAAATAAAGTATTAAAACGAGACAATTCAGTTGAAGAAGACGGCATTGATGAGCAAACTTAAAACTAGAAAAATGTTTTGTTAAAAACAAAACGTCTCCAAAGGTTAGATGCAATATAGTATAAAGTAGAAAAAAGGTTTTTGAAAAGAAAAACATGCAGTTCAGGGAGAAAAAGTGGAAGTTAAGCAGACAGTGTGGAGGTATATGCATTAACATGAAAGAAAAACGTAAGCTTTATTCTGTTTCCCATGGTCATAAATTGTGAAAAGTTAAGTTAATAAATGCTATAGTTTGTAAGAAGAGTAGTTTTAAAGAAGATATAAGGCCAAAACAGAAAATCTGCTATTTTATGGTTAGAGGGTAAGCCTGACTGGCTATATAGACTCCCCATATATGGAATCCATTCTAAAGCTGTAAAAACATTAATTAAGGAGATATAAGGCAAAAATAAAAAATCTGCTATTTTATGAGCCCAGTTTGACCCATAAGGTGGGGGAGTGGGGGTAAATCTAACCGGCTATGTAGACTCTCTGTATATGCTTTCCTATACCATCTCAATACATTTTAAAGCTGTAAAAGCAATAATAAAGGAGATATAACTAACGGCAAAAGGACCAAATCTGCTATTTTTATGACCCCAGTTTGACCCATAAAGGGGGGGCCAGTTGTAAATTTGACCGGCTAAATAGACTCTCCAGATATGGTTTCCCAATACCTCTTAATACATTCTAAACCTGTGAAAGTAATAATAAAGGAGATCTAAGGCAAAAAGACAAAATCTGCTATTTTATAACCCCAGTTTGACCCATAAGGGGGGGGGGGGGGGGGGGAGGGGGTCAGAGGGTAAATCCGACTAGCTATATAAAATCTGTACATATGGTTTCCCAATACCTCTTAATACATTCTAAAGCTGTAAAAGCATTAACAAAAGAGATATAAGGCAAAAACACGAAATTGGCTATATTTTATGACCCCAGTTTGACCCATAAGGGAGGTCAGTGTGGTAAATCTGACCGGCTCTCTAGACTCTTCATATATGGTTTCCAAATACCTCTTAATACCTTTTTAAGCTGTAAAAGCAATAATAAAGGAGATATAAGGGAAAATGTCAAAATCCACTATTTTATGACTGGCGGTGGTGCTGAGGAGACTGAAGCCAAAACAAACAAGATGCACTCAGAGAGAGCAAAACGCTCGACTCCATGTGACCAGTCTCTCAAGTGATATAAAATATTGTAAGGAAGACAATAAAATAAAACCAAACATGTAAATTAATTTTCATAGAAATATCAAGTAGAAAGCTAAAGTCATTAAAAATACATTGAAATGGGACCTCTGAAAAATCATGAATTTTTTGTATCTAAAATAAGATCCTGATCTTTCTTTTAGTAACTTCTTCCTTCAGTCAGGTCCTACTCACAAATTTTTAAATAAAGATCTGTTCATTAGTTTTAGAGTAATCTAAACACACACAAAAAAAAAAAAATAAATAAGACAAACATAAACAATTAACACACAAAAACATAAACTGCTGGTGGAGGTAAAAATTCTGCTTAAAGGTCACTTCTTGGTGAAAATCATGCATGGTAATTTTTTGTGATGGACTGTCAAGGAATTGAAAGAAAAAAGAGAAAATAAAACAGAAATAATAATTAATAAAAATGATGAATATACCACCTCCCTCTTTATTATGTTTATGTCAATTTCAAGACATACAATGAGAAGAAATATTTTTACTTAAAGACATCAAGTATCACAAGCTAGTTTTGTGACCTCACAATGGCAGTTACATTGTGACATCACTTAGTAATGACTTCATCAGAAAGCAAAATATTGATTTTTACGTATGTGATGAAGAGAAGCAGTTTCACTGTGTATTCCCAATTAAAATAAGAAAAACTCTCTCCTGGCTTTAATTTTCAAACAAATTACACCAAATTTGAAAGAATCTGTCTGTACCCCATGAAATACCTTCCCACCAAATTTGAGATTGATTGAAGTTATAGTTTTTGAGTTATAAGGGCAAAATGGTGCACAGACAGAGAAGCAGATTTCACTGTAAAAGCCCAATTAAAAATAAGAAAAACTCTCTCCTGGCTTTAGTTTTCACACAAATTACACCAAATTTGAAAGAATCCGTCTGTACCCCATAAAATACCTGCCCACCAAATTTGAGCTCGATTGGTGTTATAGTTTTTGAGTTATAAGGGCAAAACGGTGCACAGACAGACAGACAGACAGACAGACTGACAGAAACAAACTGATTACAATAACCCTCTCCTATCGTCGAGCGTTAATAAGCACCCTTTCAGGGACGCTTAACAATGAAGGTGTAAAATTTATTAATTGGAGAATAGATGTCGATGGAAATGGCCCAATTGTATAAAAGAGTATATAACTAGAGATTGCATCTCGACGTAGTGTATCCCCGGACGGGACATGGTTGAAGCATGACATACAGAGTATTATGGTTGACACAAATATACTCCTGTGGGGAGGGGGCCTAAGTGTTTATAGGAGCAACTTGTACTGACACTAAGTAAACAAAATGTTTGCTTCATGAAAGATACAAATGTAACTAGACATAGCATATTGGACAACCAATGCAAATTGTATCCACCAGAAAGAAAACTCGCCAATCAACCATCACTTAACCTTGAAGGAGGAGCCCAGGGTAAAATCTGACCACATCAAAAGATTCTTAGTCCATGATTTCCAATAGGTTGGTGTGACATTGCAAACCTCTAGGAACACGAATAAGCGAGTTATAAGCACTTTTAATTTTTGGCTATCCTCATTTAACCTTGAAATAGGGGCTCAAATCTGATTACATCAAAAGATTCCTAGTGCATGACTTCCTATAGGATGCTTTCACATTACAAACCTCTAGGACCAAGAATAAGCACTTTAGATTTTGCTATCCTCGTTTGACCTTGAAGGAAGGGCCCAAGGTCAAATCTGACCACATCAAAAGATTCCCAGCCCATGATTTCCTATAGGTTGGTTTCACATTGCAAACCCCTAGGACCAATAATAAGCGAGCTATAAGCACTTTTAAGTTCGGGTATCCTTGTTTGACCTTGAAGGCAGGGTCCAAGGTAAAATCTGACCACATAAAAAGATTCCCAGCCCTTAATTTCCTATAGGTTGGTTTACCATCCCAAACCTCTAGGACCAATAATAAGCGAGTTATAAACATTTTAAGCTTGGCTATCCTCGTTTGACCTTGAAGGAGGGGTCCAGGGTAAAATCTGACCACACCAGAAGATTCCCAGCCCATGATTTCCTATAAGTTGGTTTACCATCCCAAACCTCTAGGACCAATAATAAGTGAGTTCTAAGCACTTTTAAGTTTGGCTCGCCTCGTATGACCTTGAAGGAGGGGTCCAAGGTCAAATCTGACAATATCAAAAGATTCCCGGCCCATGATGTAGTTGGTTTCACATTGCAAACCTATAGGACCAATAACAAGCGAGTTATGAGCACTTTTAGGTTTGGCTATCTTTGTTTGACCTTGAAGGAGGAGCCCAAGGTAAAATCCGACCACACCAAAAAGATTCCCAGCCTATGATTTCCTATAGGTTGGTTTACCATCCCAAACCTCTAGGACCAATAATAAGGGAAATATAAGCACTTTTCATGACTGACAAAAAAAACGCCTGTGGTGGCCATCTTGTTTTTCAAAATGAGGCCGGAAATATTTCCGGTCAAGATTTTGTAATGCGGAACATATTCTGTGAACTTGAGATCTCTACCTATAATACGCTTTGCTCTAGAGGGCCAACAAAAGTCCTTGCTTTAAGTCAAATAAACGTCCCCGGCGGCCATCTTGTTTTTGAAAGGTCTAACTAAAATATTTTTTAAGTTATCTCGTCCGAAAGGATATCTCTGCGGCGGTGGCGGATGGTCACTATGACTACTTCAAAGATTAAATCAACATCACACCATGAGGTGCACACCTGCAATCCCTTACCAAAGTCCCTACCAAGTCAAGTATCAATTTAACTTCCTAGACCTTACAGCTTCTGAGATATAACCTGGACAAAATTTTAAAGATCAAGGTCATTATGGCAAGATCAAAGGTCAAATCAAGGTGACACTATGACGTTGCACACCTGCACCCCCTGACCAATGTCCCTACCAAGTATAAACTTCCTACACCTTATGGTTTCCGAGATATAGCCCGTACAACATTCTCAATCTCAAGGTCACTGCGGGAAGGTCAAAGGTCAATTAAGGTCACACTATGACATTGCACACCTACACTGCCTAACCAATGTCCCTACCAAGTATCAACTTCCTACACCTTATGATTTCTGGGATACTGCCCGGGGAAAATTTTTCCTGCTGCCCGCCCACCCATCCAGACACCATGGGTGAAAACATTCGAACCCATCACGACATCCACACTGGAATGACCGTTGAAAACATTCAAGGTCATGAGTGGCATCCCAAAAATGCTACCATGTTTTTAATGAATACTACAATATCATTATAATCAACACAACTGATTACGTACTATAATAAGTAAGATTGAGATATTATAAGATAAATTTAAAAATAAAAATATTCTATGATGTTATTAATCTGGGAACATTTCCTAGTGGAAGCAAATGTAGTCATCAAATCTAAGTAAGGAATATTCGAATTGCAAATAAATGTGTTCTTAAATAATATATTTTAAGCCATATGAAATAGTCCAGAGCAATAAAACTTCTTTGTAGGTCAAAGTGAAAAAAAAACATTAATACAAAGTTTATAAATATTCTTAACTCATATACATTTGCATGATTTCTGGTCACTGCTCAACTCGAACCCATCACGACATCCACACTGGAATGACCCTTGAGTATTTGTACACGTCTGTTCACAGACTGAATTCTGGCTACACTCATCTATATCTGAAAAAATATAGAAACCTATTTAAATGTGTGTTGCATTTTTAACGATACGGCAATGTGATTACATGTTATGTCAAACAAATAATTATTATTAATGTTGGCTGTTATCACCACCAGTATTGATGAGCAACTATTTCTGTTGCCGTTAAGCTGTTGCTGGTATAACCTATATACATTTTAGTATCTGCTTTGAGAACATGAATGAATAGTTTGGTTTTGAATCTAGTATGCAACTGCAGCTACCCATTCAAGGTCATGAGTGGCATCCCAAACCTGAAACTCCTGATGCCTCCTTGATTGCCTGTGCTTAAGAGGTTATGTTTTGGGTGCATTCGTTGGTCTGTTTGTGATAACTCCAAAGGTAATAAACATTTCTTTTTGAAATTTTTCATGAAAAGGATTTTTGATTTGGTACGCCCTGATTTTTCAGAACGCTGTGGTTAAATTTAACATTTGTTAGAATGTGGGGAATAGTATTACTATTAACAATTCTACCGACAAAATGGTACGTCAGGGCACGCTGGCTTACACATTAGCTACACCCCTGGAGATACAAGATTACCTGTTTCACAGTGTACCCCAGTCCACCCTGGTTGACACTGACATTTTTGGTCCATACATTCTCCACCATTCTGACACCTCAGCGAGCATACAGCTGCAATCAAATATTTAGCAGTGGGATATTAAAAATTCAAAAATTACGCCGGAGAGTTTTTCTTTTGTGTGAAAGTGTCCAGTATTTACATTAATGGACAGTTGTTCCACACAACGACTGTGTATGGAAGCCGCTTTTCCATATATTTCTAAAGAAACCCTTCCACTTTTTTACTTTACTGTTACTCAAATGCCCCAAAAAACTTTAAAAAAAAAACAAAATACATAGCAGAAATCTAGAAATAAAAAACCAAAGATGTTAATCTGCATCTTAAAACTTACAAAATAAGGAAGGGGTGTAATTTAAATAGGTTAATGGCCTTGCAAGTTTCCAATAATTGAAAATAATGGACTATTGACTCAGTCCCTCTGGGACCTCGTAAATAATCCATTATTTTCAAAACTTGGACTCTTCCTTGGCCATTAACGTAAACAGAATACTGTTTGACTTCTAAACATGGCACACATCTTTCCACAAAGCTAGATGTTAAGCATAACCAAAAAACATAAGGATATTGTATATCTTTCCCCAAGAAGGATCTATCATCAGTCTTATATATGAATACATTACTACTATTTTACTCCATTGGCTGTGAGAGGAGAAATATTGAGTCTACCTTCAATGCAAATTATAGATTGCCATGCTGGTGTTGGGATTTGATCCCAGGACCTTCAGGTCCCACACAGTTGATGTACAAGGAAATCCAGAGTTAACAGAGCCCATATATGCAAGAATATTATATTATCTAGCAAGTAAAAGTTCGTAAAAATCAAAATTAAGGATTTTTTTGTAAGGATTCCTTGAAATTTAAGCACAGAATGCAAGATTTGTTTACTGAGATAGGTTTATCGAATATCAAAGCAAAGAAAAGACCCAACAAAAAATGTTTGTAGCAGACAATATGGATTCCCTTGATGTCTGAATCAGGAAATCTCTTCATCAGTCTATGCAAGTCCTTACATTGAAAGATACATAGACTTTTTTCTACATAACTTTTCATAAGTCAAATAACACATAAAAACCTTAACTACTGGTTGAGTTATGACATAGCTGTATTGCTACATATTACTACAAGTATTATTGCAATTCAGTTTTCTTCTTGTAAATGAATAAGTGCTTTTTTGCTATTTGCTACGAGTAATTGAAATTGATCTTTTATACACACATATACATATACTGGTTGGTTTTTGCACTGATCTACCTATTCTTGTACTTTATAATTACATATGTAAAATTGATGTAACATATGTTGACTTCAAGTCTGCCATAAAATGTATCTAACTATCTAAATGACAGAAATCAAAGTACCGCATTAAGGCCCAACCCTACCTTAAGCCAATAGAGGCATCATGGCAGACTGTGCTAAGGGTCCTGAAGCATTCAACGGTCACTTACTCACTCTAGCGAGTGTGGCAGTTCAGCTGCACAGTAAGAAAAGTGAGGACTTCTAACGAGAGGTAACCATGGCATACAAACGTAAACAGACACTTTTTTTTATATTAATGTAAACTAGAATGAAATGAGGCGTGGCAACGGACCTGTAACATATTTAATTGCAGGTCCAGTGCAAGTCAACGTGGACAAGGAAAGTGTTTTTCTTAAATTTCCTACACTGCCGAAATTCCTCAATTTTTAAGGATTTATGTCAACAAAGGATGTTTACCGAATATGAGACTTCATACATGACCTGGCACAACAGTAATACACCAATTATTGAGCTAGTTTTCACCAATCCAAAGAATGTAACCAAGAATTTACATAGCTTGGCAAAGTAGTTTCAGAACTTTAGTCAGGGGCTGTGAGATTAAATGCTACTCACGTTTCATGCAGCCTCGGTCACGTGGGTCTCGTTGCGTCCAACCAGGACAACAGACGTACACGTGACGTGACGTCACAGCTGATTTGAATACCTGTCTGTAGGCTGTTTTGTACACTACCCTACAAAGTACAAAATATAGACCATAGAGTAATGTACAAACAGAGGATATAATGTTAAGATTTAAACAAATGGATTTTGGCCATTTGTTAAATTATTGCTTTAGATTAAACAATTTTTTTTCAGAGAATTGTAAAAACAGTAAAATATTTTGGTTAGAATTTTGCTTTTGAGGTACCAATTGTTTGGAACGGGTTGTCTGATGAGGTTTATGCCTCTAATGTTCCTCTATTGACTCTTTCAAGGAAGAAACTTAAGTCTTCCCTCTTTCTAAAATGTGTAATAACCATAGCCCCTTCATTAATCCTGCGTCTCCATGGTGTTGACTTCTTTTCTGTCCACTGATGTTTAAGATTAAATATTGTTCTGACTGTCGCGACTTAGAGTCTAGTCTAGAGGGGGGGGGGGGGGGGGATTAAGTGCTATAAAAGATCACTAGAATTAGAATTGCATTTGCCATATCCCAACAGGAAGTTGAGAGGATGGACAAAAGCAGTACATATATAAGGTGGTCAAGATTCTGTACGGAGTCATCAACAAACAAATACCAGGTTTTGGCTGTTTAAAGCAAATTATAAACTGCCTGAATGTAGTGACTGTATTTCACTATGAAACATTGATTGTTTTTTTTTCCTGGAATCTTAGTTCAAATCACATTAAATATAAAGAGTTTAAGAAGTGAAATTGAAGTCACTATAATTCTGCCACAAATTAATATTTGTATAATTTTAAAGACAAAATGTAGTAATTTGTGACACTTTGTATTTGAAGGAATTTTCTTGTATATTGACTCATGTACACTATATCACTGAAACACAAGAGCTAATGCTACTACAAAAACCACACTATCTATGACAATTTGAAAATGTATATATTTCAAATTGCTGACTGCCTATCATGGAACGTGTACATGGAGACATAACCTAAGAGCAAAAGTATTTTAGGGGAATTTTCTAAACCTCCCACAATGTGTATAAACAAACATGCCAGACATTCTTTGCCATATCCTGTCATTACATGACGTTAATACCTGAGTTACTAGTGTAAGTGGCACAGATAATACGAGTGCAGACTGTCTGAGAACAATGTACATATATTCTGTTTACTTTAGTCTGCTGATACATTTACCAAGTCAGCTTTATCTTAAGCCTCAGGTTGAACTCTTTCAACAACTTTAACTTTTCCATTTTACTACCTATTCCACTCCCCTAGAATTTGTCTCTAAGATGTTGTCCACCTACTTCTTCATGTTCTGGTCCATGGGACATTTTCAGAGTTGTAACTCCATAGCTCCATAACCAGTGTACAAAATTAACACCTACTCCTTCCAAGACTGGTAACTTTTCCCATGAACCTGTATCTTTCTAGTGTTACAGTTTTGGATATTCTGTAACTTATGAAAACTATATATTTTTCTGCGGAAATTTTGTATGTACTAGGGCCACATTCTTGCCATTGCAGAAAATAACATTAAACATTTATTTTTTAACACTTACCACTTGGCCAATTTTGAAACTCAGTATTGATTTAACCTACATTTAACGACTGGCAACGTTTGCTACGGACCTGTAATTCTTTTTGAGTGGCAGGTCTTGTGAACCGGTAAAATTCGTACACTTTCCCTAACTGAGTAATAGTGCCTTTAACCGTTCACACCAAGTGAACTACTTATCACTTCAAAACTATTGAATTTTGAGGGTTTTTTTTGTGAATAAAACTGTGCAATACTTTTTAATATATTATGTTATGTCAATTTTTTTCAGGTGTACCTCCAGAACTAAGTAAAATCCATTCTGATGTCAAATTTGACCTTGGACCACTCCCTCAAGGTTGAATGTTGGCATTGATACTTGAATATCCCGAGAAATCATAAGTCCTATGTCATAGGGTGAGATCAAAGTTGTGATTTAGTTTGCTGAAGATAAGTATATCAAATTCAAGGGCAATTGTGTTGACCACAACATCGCAAAAATATATACTGAATGAATAAACACAGAATTCATGTTTTTTGTACAGTGTGTCAGTAAACCTGTCTAGCCTGTAGCTTGAGGTATGATAGAGTTTAATGGAAAATATTAGCACCACAACATCACACAAATGTGGTAGTAAGCTATGAAAAAACAGAAATAAATTAATCTAAAATATATATCTAGCTCTGTGGTGTAACTTGACCAGTTCCCGTCTGATCACTGAAGTAAAGCAGCACTGGGCTTGGCTAGCATTTGGATGGATAACCATCTGAGGTTTGGGACTTGTGTGGGAAGATGCAAAGTGACGCAGATGAACACTTAAAATGAAGTCCTGGGCCAACATGAACAAAACAAGATACTAATCCATCAATCAGATATCCATCGTCGTAAGGTAGAAGAAGTTCAGAATTGGCATGAAGAGTCTTTGAGGGTATGGCTGTAGTCGTGGTGTGACCTTGGCTCAGGACATATAAGACCAGGGGCCGATTTTACAAAGGGACTTAAGTCCAGATTTAGATTTAAACTTAAGACTTTGGTCTTAAATTTTGTCAACAGAATGTTAAGTCTGTGGTCTTAGACTTAGCGGATTTCACAAAGGAGCTAAGTCCATGAAATTGCCAAGTCAGTGGACTTAACTTTAAGCCTGGGAGGTAGTGAGCTTAAATTTTGTAAAGAGGACTTAAATATGGCCGCCATAAACTTTTCTCCACTTCAGAATTTGAAATGGCTGTAAATAAAGTATAATTATACAGAACACCTTACTGAAGTAGTCTTGGGAAGTTTATATGATGTAACAAGGTTTTCTATTTCAAAACAGCACTTATCCTTAGAAAAAATGCATCAAATGAAGGATATAAAATGTCATATGACACTGAAAACCATTGTGGTTATTTCATAAGCTTGGACTTAGCTAAGTCACCCCTTTGTGAAATCCATTTAAGTCCCAGACCTAGCTAAGACCAAAGTCTTAGATTTTTAAGTCCAAGACTTAGCTAATAAAGGGACTTAATTTAAATCCTTTAGTGAAATCGGCCCCAGGTTTACACCGGCATTATTCACTATGGTTAATTATAATTACAAATGTGTAATACCACTTTCACATTACAGGTGGTAAACTCTGTGGT
This sequence comes from Sabellastarte sp. h YS-2021, assembly GCA_964017235.1. Lineage (NCBI taxonomy): Eukaryota > Metazoa > Annelida > Polychaeta > Sabellida > Sabellidae > Sabellastarte > Sabellastarte sp. h YS-2021. The sequence goes on along the minus strand of OZ024935.1, from coordinate 78,259,647 downwards.
TAGAAGTTTGACTTTGTTGTGGAACCTCAACCAAGGACACTGCATATCTTCCGAGATTTGGAGTATCCATTAGGTATGGCTCGCATGGCCACTGAAGGGACATGGAGTTTAACCATCAGTAACAACAGGGTGACAGTAGTACAAACATCTATCCACTGAGAGTCAACCTCAATTTACCTCCACTCACCTTAGACGTAGCCGTCAGACGAACGTGTGCTACTGCATCGAGAACGAGTCACATTCTCACATCAACTGTGGCCATGCCTTCAGCTACCGTATGAAAAATTTATCCAAAAAGGACACTGAAATGGACGGATGAATATGGAGATGCTCCAAGGGACAGTGATAGGGCATAAAAGCCACAAAAACAGACTGTGAATGGCGTTAAATAAGAGCCAAGGCTTCGGAGGTGGAAATTTTAAATTAATTTTTTTTTAAATGACCATGGGACGCTCAAGGAATTGTATGGTTGGCCACTGTAAACAGATGGTAGTTGAAGAACAGGAGTGATCTACACATGCCTAATACTGCACTTTGTACTGCCTGTTGTGTGAAAGGGATCTTAAAAAGTGCCATTTTTTTCGTAAATATTTATTTGAAATCCTTGAGGGAATGGAAGAGAAATCCCAACTCAAAATTTGAAGCTTTCATACTATCCCTACATATAGCACAGACATTTTATCATTAAATATGGACTTACTTAATTGTTGAAGCAAAGTGTTGGTTAAAAAGAGTGAAATCTGCATCGTTAGATATATATAAAAATATATGTCTTATGAAGATTAACAAGACATTACTAATGCAATGCACTCTAAATTAGTGACATTTTGTTGCTTGTGTCATTTGGGAACTTTTCCTAGAATAGTGCGTATACACAGGTTTCTGCAAGGCTAAAAAATTAGCATCGGAGAATTCCATACCCCACAGCCTAGGGAAATATTTATATTGTATATTTATATTGAAATATTATACATTGTATCAGTACAAAGTCCAGGATACTTTCAAAGCACTGTCAGTTATATGAAGTTCCAAACAATATTTAAATAGAGAAAATAATGTCTAAGAGAAAGATAATGCATGTACTCTTTATCTACATCTGGCATGGCCGAATTATGGTTTAGATGTTGTGAATATTACAATGCATACAGAAGTAGTAATACATTCAATGAATGCTTATGTGTGGTGTTGGAGCAAAATCTGTGGCTCACTTGATGAAATTCCATCTGTTACAATGGGAAGTTGTGAAAGTAAAGTTCTTAATGAATTCTAATATGACTTTAACAGTGATTAATCTGCATCAAAAGACAGACCCAAAGGTGCAACAAGATTTTAAAGGTCAAGGTCAATACGAAAAGGTCAAAGGTCAAATCAAGGTCACACCACGACGTTGCACACCTACACCCCCTAACCAATGTCCCTACCAAGTATCAACTTCCTACACCTTACGATTTCCGAGATATAGCCCAGACAAGATTTTCAAACTCAAGGTTACTGCAGCAAGGTCAAAGGTCAAATCAAGGTCAAACCATGACGTTGCACACCTACACCCCCTAACCACTGTCCCTACCAAGTATCAACTTCCTACACCTTACAGTTTCTGAGATACAGCCCCGACAAACATTTTCCCGCCACCCGCCCGCCCACCCGGACACCATGGGTGAAAACAATACCCCGACAGCCCTTAAGGGCTGTGGGGTAACAATGCAAACATCATAAGCATTAAAATAAAGTAATTAATTTGGTCATACTTGATGGTACAATGGCACACTACTCACCTGAATGAAGTACACAATCTGAAGGCACCTTCCACCCCGCACATGCGCAGTTCTTTGTGGTAGGTGGCCTTGCAGTAGGACTGGATCTGTTTGACTGGTGCCTGGATCTGTCTGGTGTCCATACACACGTGTCTCCTGTAGTCATAGTGACAATAAATTGATTGACATGTGCCTAGTTTAATTTATCCTAGCATATCTTTTGAAGACAGTGAATTGCAAAAAGTAATGAATATGTCAAAAGCATTTATAAACTGACCGATCAGTTTAGTTTAAATTATAATTCTAATGGAACATTTGCAGAACTTAATCTCTGCTGACTGCAGACTCAAAGGCGCAACAAGTAAACACTTTACACAGGTCATATCAGTGACAGGGGGTTGCTAGGATGGGAAAAAAGCATTACATAGCAGCAGTGTCAAGATGTTACAATGTAAACCATAAGCCATTGTCAACAAAATGCAATTTCCACAATTGAGTTCAGTATCGGCATTTGAGCCCACAAGCCTACAGGTGGGAGGGGGGTGTATTTACCATTCCATCTGCAATGCAACTCACAGCAACAGTTAAATTATATGCTAAAGTGTATTATCTATAGTGTAGCATCTTCGGTCTTATAAGTCCAATACCTAGTTCACACTGTTCTGTTCCAGTCTCATGAGCTACATAAGAGCCGGAAATATTTAAGCCATCAGGGCTCCTTTGTGGGTCGATCAACTGCATTTCAAAAGCATCCATAAGGTTGAATAAGTCAGGATTTTTATTTAGGTAGGGTACATTCAATACATTACAGACAACTGTTTCAACAGCAGATTTTCTGAGATGTTTGAAATAGCTGTTACGTCTTATCATGGGCCATATTTAAAATACACAGGTCGGAGAGAGGGGGTTGAATGACTATACAGTGGAGCTTGTTTTTAAATTTACATAGCTAAGATGCAACGTCTCTTCTTGGATTTAGATTTTTGTTTTGTTTTACGTCGCGTTCAACAGCCAGGGTCATATTGTGATCGGTAGTTTACTGATGGAGGAACCAGTGCATACTAGTTGGTCAAGATTCTGCACTGTAAACCACCGGGCATCGGCAAGTAACTACTAACTTTAAAACATGGAGTGCCCGGGCATCAGGAGATTCGAACCGGCAATCCTCAGAGGTTGAAGGTGAGCACTCTAACCACTACACCACCGAGCCACCATGTCTATTGCTACAGTCATAAGGACAATATTGTGAAGCAAAATTCAAATATATGTTGAACAGACCTTAGCTGCACTTTTAAAGTAAAAAGTCTCTTTTCTGACAGAGTTGCATAAACAGAAAACTACATCATGCAAAACTATATTCCAAAAATCATGGAGCCAATGGACCACCAGAGAAGGCCAATGACAAAACAAGGCAGGTAAGGGTATTTAAATGCAAAATCAATAAAATTAAAACAAGTCATGTTTTTGTATGAAGCAAATAAATGTCTGTTATACCGAGCATTGACAAAGAATTAATTCAAAAATTGAATCATGCCATAGTTTGGCATGCCCTTACTGCTTTTTGTATGTGTTGTGGTGATGGTACAGAATTTGACCACATTACGGCATGGGAAGTTCTTGTGTAAGGTTTGAAATAGGGAATGTAATATCATGAAAAAATTGGGACTTTTGAAATTCACAAACTAAGCTATTTAAATATTGAGTTGAAAGAAAACCAGGGACCATGGTGGCGCAGTGGTAATACACTAGCTTTTCAGCTCTGAAGTGGATGGGTCAAACCCCGGACCTTATGTGGGAAAGTCGGTAGTTGTTTTACCAATGGTCAGCAAATTACAGTACAGAACCTTGACCAACTATATGTACTGGTTTCCTATGCCTACAAAAACTACCCATTGTAATATGACCTTTTCAATGTTGAAAGCGATGTAAAACCCCAAACAAATAAATGAAGGAGAACCAGTTATGAAATTTCATGAAACAAGATTTACAGCTGGAACATGGGAACAAGTAACATCATAACGTTATCCATTCACACAATTTAATAATAAATCATTCAGAATGGGAAAAAATACTCAAAAAAGTCTTGAAATACTCGTTAAAAATAACACTGTAGCAAACGAAATGAACACGCAGGTCCAGGTTCCACAAACATTTTTGTAGCAAGGACAATAGGCTTTCAAATAGGAACCTCGGTATCACGTAAAGCGCTGAAATATATCTTTCACAAATATGGTCAAGTCATCTGAGATTTTAGTACGGACCACGGAGACGTCGTTTTCTCGAAAACAAAATTATAAACTCCAATTGTAACAACAATCCAGCATATTAGTACACATTTCTCAGTCCAATTATTTCAATTATTGTTTTACTACACCATGTTTTCATTTTTGCTACCACTTATGTAGTCTATAGTAGTCTGCTCTTTTATTACCCCATAATCGGGTATTATCGCCCATTTACCGGGAATTACCGTGTAACTGTCCAAACTATTGGTGTATCATCCCTATTATTTATCTTTCACAGAGTTATTCCAGTAACCTTTTTTGCTGCTTTGTTGTATGGTTCTTGTGTTATATAAGTTATTGTGGCTATCTTGAGGGCAGTTTTAAGGTTCTGAGGCTTATTGGGGTGAATAGGGTGCCGTGAGTCGCCCACGGGACGAAGATCGGAACGTGAGCTTACTAGGGACATTTATCATGAGTCACCCCAACCACTTAGTTTGCTAGGTGTCTATTACTCTGTCTTGCCTGCTCCTTAGCCATGATGTTGTTGGGTTTTCTGTGCTTCAGTCTCCTCTTTTGGCTGAAAGTGGCTGACCAAAGTCAGTTCTTAGTCTCTCCCTGTGCCCTTCGTGTTCCTGCCCCGATCAGGGATTACTCCTGTAAAATTTTCTCAAATAAGTTTCCTGCATATGCCAGGGTCAAATGTCTTTTGATTCTGTTGTTGTTATCTGGTGACATCGCCCTTAATCCAGGTCCTGTAAACTTTGGCTTTGTGAATTGCCATTCCATCAGGAATAAGGGTCCCTTGATCTGTGACACAATTGTCTCGAATAATCTTGATATTTTGGCACTTGCAGAAACTCACATTCACATTTCTGATACCGACAGCCTACTGAAGTCAGTAACTCCGCCTGGATTTCAACTCACTCAAAGGCCCCGGACGATTGGTCGCGGTGGCGGAGTGGGCTTCCTTTCCAAGAAAAACTTACCTTCTAAGACTGTTGACGCACCAACACATTCCACTTTCGAAAACATCGTCATATCAATTGTCACTAACTCAAAATCATTTGTTATGGCTTGTGTCTATCGCACCCCAGGTTCATGTTCCTCTGCCTTTCTTGATGATTTCCTGCATTTCTGTGGTTTTCTGTCATCTCTCACTTCCTCCTTCATCATCTGTGGTGACTTCAATGTCCATGTGGACACAGATTGTATTGACCAAAGAAAATTTCTCAATCTATTAGATACCTCTAATCTTGCCCAAAATGTTAATAAAGCTACCCACTTGCATGGTCATACACTGGATCTGATACTTAGCCCAAGCGATTCCTCCTTTGTCAGTAATGTGACAGTTGGGGAAATGGTCTCAGATCATGCACTGGTGAAATGTCATTTGGATTTTGCATGCCCTGCAGTACCGAAGGTTGACAGTATTTCTTACCGCAGGTACCATAAAATCAATATGAAGAGCTTTTGTGAGGATCTTGCAAACACATCCTTTGTCACATCTCCTGCTACAGTGGCTGCAGACCTGTATGACCAGTATATTCGTGACCTTGGTGGTGTGTTGGACAGGCATGCACCATTGATTTGCCAAATCTATCAGGCGTCAATTTGAACGCATGTGGCGTAGGGATAGGTCACAGTTGAGTAGAAGTAGATTGCGCAGACAGATTGCCCGGTGCAATGCAATCATAAATAGAGACAAGGCTGAATACTATAGCACCATCATTAGTGATAACAGCCGTGACCCAAAGAAGTTATGGCATACACTTCGTCAAGTCCTCAATAGTGGTCAAGAGAGTACTCTCCCTCCTCATCAGTCTGAGAAATCCTTAGCAAACAAATTTGCTTCCTTCTTTCATAAAAAAATCAAAAGGATTCGTGATATGTTCACAGCCTCTTCGGCAACAGTCATATCACCCATGTGTACACCTCCCAACCTACCTTCCTTCAATGAGGTCTCGGAGGACGAGGTACTAAAAATCATCAAAAATTCCCCTACAAAATCATGTCTTTTAGATCCAGTCCCTACTTTTCTTTTGAAAGATTGTGTGGAAATTTTACTCCCGTCAATTACAAAACTTGTCAATCTGTCATTGGCTGAGGGTGTATTTCCTCAAAAATTCAAGAAGGCAGTTGTCACTCCTCTCATTAAGAAAGCATCACTTCCAAATGAGGATTTGCACAATTATCGACCGGTATCAGGACTATGTTTCATGTCAAAATTGGTGGAGCGTGTAGTTGTTAAACAGCTCATGCAACATATCAATAGTAACAATCTTGATAATCCTAGGCAATCTGCATACAAAAGTGGTCACTCCACAGAAACCGCCCTGCTGCTTATCAAAAATGAGATCCATCTCTCACTATCACGGGGCGAGCCTACTGCTTTGGTCTTACTGGATCTGTCAGCTGCGTTCGACACAATTGACCACCTGACTCTTCTTAATTGTCTTAAATCATGGTTTGGTGTGTCTGGCACAGCCTTGAAGTGGTTCACGTCCTATCTCAGCCACCGTTTCCAGGCAATTAAAATTGGGTCAACCCTCTCTGATTTGCATGAGCTGTTGTTTGGAGTACCACAAGGCTCCGTCCTTGGTCCTCTGCTGTTCTCCTTATACACCACTCCTTTGAGTAAGGTTATTGGAACGCATCCTGACATCAAATACCACTTTTATGCAGACGACACGCAGTTGTTTATTCATATCTCTCACAAAAATGCAGCCCTGGCTTTTAAGAAACTGAATTCTTGTCTTCTGGATGTTCAAAAATGGATGTTGTCAAGTATGCTCAAACTAAATCCTGACAAAACAGAGTTTATCATCTTTGGATCCCATGCACAACTCAAGAAATTAGATCCCTATCTCCCAGTTAAGATATTTGGTAATTTCATGCATCCTGCAGTTGTTGTTAAGAACCTTGGTGCCTGGTTTAATGCTAATTTTTCCTTTGCTAACCATGTCCGCAATATTTGTAAGACATGCTTCATTTCAAATTCGTGATCTCAGGCGGGCTAGAAAGCACTTGACTGATGAGGCTGCTATCCTGGCAGCTAATGCCTTGGTGAGCAGTCGCCTTGATTACTGCAACTCTCTCTTCAGGAGTCTGTCCAGTCTCAATATACGTAAACTACAGTGTATTCAAAATACACTTGCCAGGATTGTCACAAACTGTAACAAATACACGCGGGCATCTCCTATTCTCAAACGACTCCATTGGCTCCCAGTTGAATCTCGCTGTATCTTCAAAACTGCCACTCTAGTTTATAAGTTTCTTCACAGTGGTCATCCCAGTTACTTTGGTCCTCTTCTGCCCACTCATTGCGGAAGATATAGTACAAGATACAACCATCCAGATAAAAGGTTCCTGGAGGTTCCTCAATTCTGTCCATCTGTACATAAATCCAAAAATCACTTTGGCCACAGCTTTGCTTCTGATGCCCCCACAGTCTAGAATCATTTGCCTAATGAGGTACGTTCTGCCCCAACTCTCACCTGTTTCAGGAAAAGGTTAAAATCATATCTCTTCCACAAGGCATTCCCACCTTAGCTTACACTCTATCCGGCATCTCCGTGGTACGGGACTTGGCAACGGCTATGGACAGATGATTTCTTAAACCTGATTTTTGGTGTTGCGCCTTAGAGTCTGCCTAGCAGAGATTAAGCGCTATAAAAGTACAGAATAGAATAGAATAGAATAGAATCTGCACACAAAAAGTTTCAGAAAGATGTATTAATTATTTTTGGAGTAAACTCAACAAATAAAAACCCCAACTCATTGAAAGTGGTAATAATAACAATTTCGGATTTTTTGGTATCTAGAGTATGATATGGATCTTTCGGGAAATTGAAGCACATCTTCCATTGGTCAGGACGTACTCAAATTTTAAAATGCTTTTATAAGTTTTGGAGTAATTACAGACAGACAGACAAATGAATGCGTCCAAAAAATTAACCTCCTTGACAGAGATAAATTATGGAAACAAGGGTTATTTTTTCTTTTGTTCTACAAATTCACAGCTAGGAAATAGTGTATAATTTGGTATTTTCACTGGGCATTAACTTACCCTACTTTAGCTAATGAGCTTGAATAGTGGAAATTAATTCCTAGTGAAAATTTTGTTTTAATCTCTATTAATATCTAAATAAAAACTAACAAATAGTGAAAATTAATTCCAGCTAAAATTTCTGTCTTAAGGGTAAATACGTCTGAATAGTGCAAGTGATGAAAATGGTAAGCAATGCATTTTACATTGAGACATCATTAATGTACACATTCTGATAACAAAGCTCAATAGTTACTAAAAATTTAATCATTAAAATACATTTTCTATCTTATATTAGCACAGAAATAATTGAGGTGATTTTTGAGAAAATAAAAAGACCTTGATAAAGACTAGACTACTATTAATACCTCTGTGTGTGTTCTACCTTTTTCCAGGACCCATATTTCCATAAAAATAGTACCAATAGCGCCAACAAATAGATGTATCAAATTTGACAGATACTCAAAGATATGTCAGATGAAACAACAATGTTTTTTTCTATAAAAATATAGAAATTTTGCATGATATTTTTTTTTTACAATTTAAACACTAATAGGTAAATACGTGCAAAATAAATATATTACTAGATTATTATTAATAAATTAAATAATACTTATTGACTCATTTTGCTATTTAGACAAGCCCAGTGTTAAAAATATAGTAACAGGATTATCCATTTTGTAGCTTAATCATTAGCTTAGATTTTTCCTTCGTATACCACAGAAATAGGCAGCAATAACCCTGGTAGAAAAAGCATTAATTCTAAGAAATTCCTTACAAGAGCAATTATGATTATCTTACTGTTATCAGCGCATAAAAGCTGTGAGGTCTCAACTGTCAAAACAACAGATAGTTGAAATGGGTAAGACCCCGTTACTTTGACTACTCCACTGAAAAAAATAAACTGGTTTTAATCAGGTTTGAGTACTTGTAGGCAAAATGAGATTTGTGTAATTTTGCGACTGGATGTAAATTTAGCCACTGTCGAAAGGCCACCTACATTCTATGCCAAACTGGGAAATACTCCAAGAGCACAAACTTCCGCCAAACAGCTATATACAGTAGTACCTCTATTATCCGAATTTTCAATTATCCGACCTTTTTATCATCCGAACAACTGTTCCTCCCCAAGAGGGTGGAATAATAGAGGTTATACTGTAGTCAAATTTCCGAAAAAAAGGTCCATATCCATGTTGGCGTCCGACAGGGGAGAAGGACTATGTAGTGGGTAGGCTAATCTGAATAGTTAAGTCTTCAACTGTTGTCTAAATTCATTTATAATATCCTGAGTTCTAACGACTTGAGGGAGTTTGTTCCATTCTGCAATACTTAAGAGTAATTACTTAAGAGTTATTAAGAATCCAGACAAACAATTAAATCCACTCGTCAGAGTTGCTGACTTCAAAATCTCGCCGCATATTTATGAATACAGTAGCTAAGTAGCTAAAATGGTCATAGCTATGTGAAAATGTTACCGATTTAGTCGAAATTCGGCCGTGCTCTATTCTGACAATGTTATTTGAAAAAAAAAATGAGATTCCTAGCTCCAAATAAGTGACCTAGAATGCGTAAACAAACATACAAATATACAAACCGACTGACCAACATACCTAGAAAGATTTCAAAGTAATAATGACATTACTTCCTTGGCAGTGGTGATAATTTATCTGGTACATTTATTGTATTAATACTCGGTGAAATATTTCCTTTGCTACTAGACCGAGTTTCTGTCCCATCGCCAATTGCTTTTGAAAAGCTGATGGACACAATGGCGAGGGACAGAGCTCACATGTACTTGTTTTCTGTGTAAATTTTGAACAGCAGACCATTTTTGCATTTACTTAATAATGCCCTTGCTATATATATATATATACATATATCCAGTTTATAATACATATATGTTGTTACACTAAGCTGATTTTGCATGCCAGAATTTTTTTGTACATAACACAACAGTGGTGAAGTTTTGTTGTCATTTTTAAAATGTGCTGAAATATACACATACGAATAAGATAGGCATTAAATATTAGTGAACGGCACACACACACATACCTCAAATAAGGCAAATAACATTTTATATTAGTGGCAATATGTGTAGAAATATGCCGTTCAAAATTTACACAGAAAACAAGTACATGTGAGCTCTGTCCCTTGCCATTGTGTCCATCAGCTTTTCAAAAGCAATTGGCGACGGGACAGAAACTCGGTCTACTTTGCTACAGGACTCTACATGCTATCTCAGCTGTGTACGTATAGCCAACATTATAGTGATTGTCGTCCCCCTAACTAAAGGATCCAATGACAGAGGCTTAGCATTTGATATGGTTAGACACATTAGGTATCTGGGTGTAACTGGGATAGGACCCAAGTCCCCTGTGTTCCTAGGTGAATGCTTTCACTACAAGACCGCAGTGGCAGAAGTAAGGTTAAAAACCTTCTATTTAAGTTTTAAACTCACACTCTAGTGTTAGGGTCATTATATATACCTCCATATCATTTCACTTGGTAATACAAAAATATGACTTTATACTTTATTAGACTGCATTTCCATTTCAGATTTTTCATGAATACAAGATCAGAACGGTGGTCAAATTCTTATCATTACCTCCACCATCAGGTTATGTTTCTGACTGCATTTATTTGCTTGTTTGTCCGTTCCATGATAACTTCAAAAAGTAATGAATGATTCTTTCTAAAAAAATTTATGTTTGTAGAGCCTTGCCAAAGGAAGTAGTGGTTAAATTTTTAGACCAATCCAGATCATATTCTGGATAAAAATAGGCCCAAGTTTTCAAAGGTCCCTATTTTAATATGTTTTCAATGACTTCCACTTTCTTGTTTACATTACTCTGACTAGTGGGTGGATGTAGGAAAGCTTCCTGGTTTTGTATTGTATTTATAGTCAGCACAATATCTTCTTTACTACTGGAAATAAAACGCTATTTGACCTATCCTAACTGCTCAAATACAGTCCAAGCTATAGTAACTAACATTAACTCAAAGACAGAGACTAGGTGATAACCATTTTTCAATGTCCCTGAGGTTCTTTAGCCTGCCACTGGGGATAAGGGCATTATAGCAGATGACTATCACCTTTAAGTGGTAATATGAGCTGCTATGTATCTATCTGTGCCTGGGATTGCACCTAGGTCAGCAGTGTTCCAAGACGACTGTTTACTCAGTAGTCCACCTTTGCTTTATTCTGTACAGTGGTTCCAGTAGCAAATTTTCTATGCCAGGGCAAAATTCCTAATACATTTTACTCTCCACGATGTTTATTTTTGCTTCTTTAACAGAAATACTTTTGGCGTATCTTTCGTCTAGACTTTTTATGGGATGCACTATGAACAAAGAAACGAGTATTTGTTTTATAGCCAAGATTAATACCCAATTTTGATTTCTTTGGTGATATAGTGTGGCTCAATAACTCATACATCAGTATCAGCAATTTAACACATGGGGTGTTTTGGTGCATTGTTACGTCTAGAGAGGTTATATTTCACTTGGGGTTTGTTTTCTTGTTTGTCTTAAATATGACATAATATAACTGAAAATCATACAACTATGAGCGGTAAATTTAACTTGATTTATTTGGGAATAATAATGTTGCTCTAAACACACTGTATATAGGTAATGTTACAGTGGGTAGGTTTAAGGGCAGAGGAAACCGGTACATACTAGTTGGCCAAGATTCTGCACTGTAAACTGCTCCATAAACAACTCCCAACTTTCCTACATGGGGTCTGGGGATTTAAACCACAGATCTCAGAGGTGGGAGGCTAGTGTGTTATCCACAACACCATCAGGTCCCGCCTGTGAGTGGTATTTCTCTCAAAAAATACAAAATACAAAAGTGGAAATTGCCAGGTTTTTAGCAAAAATACTGGTAGGGAATTCAGTCCTTCCAGGTTAAGGTATGTTACGTATGTGAAAGGAACCTATGCAATAAAGTGGACTCCAAGTTCTGTTAGCAATAACAGAAACAACGACAGCAATTACAAAAAGAAAAGCAGCAAAAGCAATAACAAGGAAAGACAATGTATGCAGTTATTGTTTTGTTTCCATAAAATAGTGAAAAATCATTTCCCTTTTACTCCGATACTTTTTGGTATATTTGAAGAAAATTATTTAACATTATCCCAGTTCTTAATTAATTATTTGGTGTTTTATATTTCACGCCTAGTGCTTTTGTATTGGTTGTATTGTGACAGGTCATTAGATAGGCAGAAAAACCTGTACATACAGTTAGTAAAGGTTCTGTCCTGTAAACAGACGACAAGTGGCAAGCAACTACTAGCTTTGTCACTTGAGGTTTGGGGCCAGGATTTGAACTCCAATCTTAGAGGTTGGAGGCGAGTGTGTTACCACTGCACCACCGTGACTCCTCGCAGTTCTTAGACACATTGCACTACCTTCCTTTGAGACAACATGTTATTTATGAGAAAAATCTCAATGGATTCAATGTATTAAACAGTCACCAGTTGACCAGTAGTAGGCAATTTTGGCATCTAATCATGGGCTGTTATCTCTGTGTGGGTTCATAATCCACAAGTAGTCTGTTTCAATATGAACCCTAACTTTGATAAACTTTGTCAAAACATTTGTGATGTTCCTGGTAATACAACCTTCATGCTGTAATTTTTAGACCAACCAAAAACATGAAGGTCACATACAAAAAAGTATGTGGAACATAAATGTCAAAATTATAGAAGATTGAAGCTTTCAATTTCTGACAGCCAAGCATCAAAACCATTTGCCAGATGGTGTGAGGAAGCCATGTACTGAAAAATATGCCTCCAAGAAATCATCCCACATAATTTTTCTCCTAGAAACGGTATTTTCTGCATATAGTCATCCCCAGTTATAAAGTTTGTATGTTAAATTATACTTTAGCCAGTTTACACTTTTTTATATAATGCCAATATATTTACCAAAAAATATTTCTGTCAATTTTACTAATGTCACTATAATGCCAAACAAATGGAAAAATACATTGCAAATGGGGCCTTTTGAAAAGTCAGGACTCTTTTTATTTATCCAGGTTATGATCTGAATTTTTTCCAAATGTTTATCACTTCTTTCTTTGGCCATACTCTCCCCAAATAAAACATTTCAGAACGAACTGTTGATTATTTTTTGGAGTTATTGTGAACAGAGAAACAGACAAAATGTACCCAATTAAATTCGTTCATTTAACCCAATTTTGCACTCAGATGCGTAGAAATGGTTATTCTCTATGCCAAAAGCATTATAGTTTACACAATATTTGACATATTTTTTTGTAATTTATAGAAAAAGGTACATTGCAATTCTTAAACAATCTTTAAACAAACAAGATCATTCTCTCGTGAGACTTTTTCCCCTCGAAAAACATATCTCTCTGAGAAATTACAGTGTCTGGGGCATTGTGTACATATGCATGATTTTACTTTCTTCTTTAACTTCCATGTATTTTGTAAACAGATATACTTAAATATACATAGCAACAGATATTAAATACATTTATATCTATTTACATAAATATATGACCAATAAATATACATATACACATGACAGTTGTAAAACAAAATTCTGGAAATTTCTCTGTGTGATTTAGTATCAATTTGCCAGGAAGTTATCTGATGGGGAACTTCTTTCTAACTCAGGATCATAATGCCTCTGACAGAGTTGTCAGGGGCCACGGTGGCAGAGTGGTAACACTCTTGCCTTCCACCTCTGAGGCCAGGGTTCGGTTCCCGGTATGGCCTCAAGTGAGAAAGCTGGTAGTTTCTTGCCGTTGGTTTGCAGTTTACAGTACAGAACCCTGACGAACTCTATGTACTGGTTTCCTCTGCCCTTCCAACTACCCGTTGTGATATGTATGACCTGTACAGTGTTGAAAGCGACATAAAACCCCAAATAAATAAACTGACAGAGTTGTCTTCGTCTTCTCCAATCTACTGTCTAACTTACTACACCACTGGGATTTGGGGCTAACATACCCTAGTATCACTCCTGCATATAGTCATACATTCACGCAACCACAATCCAGTACTGTCTCATCAACCCACGTACAACTTTTACACTCATAACTTTATGGCCACCTTAACTCATCATGCACCTTTTGACTCTTATCCATTAGTATTTATAACTCTTTATAAGACCTGTTTCAACCACAAACTGCCTAGCATCACATGTTTAATTGACCTAAGGCCACCTTAACCATTAAGTTTAAATATCCTGGTTAATTTTCAAATTTTTATTTAATTGTGTTCACATTTGACTTCAAGCACAGGGCACTGTAATAATTCCATCCGTGATTTAGTATCAATGTTTAGGAACTTATTTCATGGGGAACAATTTTAATGCTACACCGTAATGTGACTGTTTACTCATGTATTATAGCGTTATTGTTTATTTCAAAGCTTTAGTGTCATTTTGTATGATTAATTCAATACATACTAGCAAAAAACCCCAGAGAGCACATCCCTCTGCTAAGGTCTAACAGCTCCAATATTAGTTCTAAGTGCAATGATAAGAAAACATCATTTAAAAACTCATGGATGGTGATAGTGATCCAGATCAGCACCAGAATATAATCAGCAATAATCTAGTGCCATTATCGACATTTCCTGAAAATTACATCAAAATCTGCTGGCCAATTAAATAACTCCTGAATGGAGGCAATTTTTCATTCAGTCATGGAGTATTCATTTATTTGGGTTTAACATCCCTTTCAACACTGTACAGGTCATATCAAGAAGGGCAGTTTTATGGGCAGAGGAAAACAGAACATACTGTTGGTCAAGGTTCTGTACTGTAAACTGCCGACTATCGGTAAGCAACTCCGACTTTTCCAGCTAGGGTCCAGGGTTTGAACCATTGACGTGAGAGGTGGGAGGCAAATATGTTACCACTACACCAACGTGGTCCCTCAGTCATATATTCAAATAAATATAAATGTAAATAAAAATAAAGTAAAAAAAACTTAATGACGCCTTCAATTTAGAGGGTTTCTTTTTTCTTTAAAAAAGTAGAGTATTTTATATTTATTTTTAAGGATCTCCATTTTTGAGGTCAATGTGTTTTGTGGTAGAACTTTTTGACTCACGTCGAAAGGTACATAAAATCCCCAAATTTAATTTTTAAGCAAAACAGTATAGACTTCGCACAAACAACTTTTCATCTCAGCTTACGATCAGCCTATCTGTCAAGGCCACTTTCAGACAATCTTATGAAATGATTGTAAAAGGTCAAATCTAAGCAGACCATATTATGGTTCTGTTTTAGATTTTGTTTTACAACCAGAACAAATTGTTTTTCCTTCCAGACGAAATTTTCAACGCCAGTTCACCCTAGATAAACAATACATATAAAACCATTCTGTTGAGGATAAGATACGGGAAATTAGTCACTGTTCTAATTCTGAGAGAAAACTGTAGCTGCTAAGTATGAAAAAAGGAGTTTAGGAATGTAATACTCAAGAGCAGAAACTATGAACAACTACTCAAAGAAACTGGAATTGTTATGTGTTCTCTTGACTGGAGGTCTTGTTCCAATGACCCACTGTAGCTATTTATAAGACGTTTGTTCACTTTTCTTTGTAAAGAGTCTGGAATTTGGGGAAAATTATTAGGGCCCAAAGTTTGAATGATTATAGAACAATGGTGTTAATGTGTTTTGCACTGTCTGACTGGAATGCATTGATAAATTAATCTATAATTACAAGTAATTTTTTATTTGTGTCTGATTAATAACTGTGTTACTTTTCCATGTATCTTGATTGGCCTTGGATGAATCCAAGGATGGGAAAAATACCAATACTAGGGCAAATCTTTACACATGGAAACAAGGAACAGAGAAAATATGGTCTATTTATTCTAAAACTACTCCACCAGATTGAGGGATGGAGCAAATGAGACCAAACCATGGTGTGTATACTCTGCCATTATGTAAATTAACCCTTTTACAGAAAAACAGAAGATGCAACCACTAACCACTTCAATCGATAATCTTTGGCCCAAATTGGATTTTGGAAGTCAGATATAAATCACCAAACAACAATAAGTTATGGGTGAGTAATCATCTCAAAAATAGACACAGTCAGAAAACACCTCTCATCATGTCAAGAAAAAGCTTAGAAATAGAAAACCACCAGAGAGCTCTACCAAGAAGCTATGATCCTAGACCATATGCTCCAAAATGAAGACATTAATAACCTCAAAAAGAAAAAAAAGATATCAAAAGGTATCATTGGGCCTGAAGAATATCCACAGCACACAATCCTACGATATCATAGAAAAAAACTTATATGTGGAAACAGCCCCAAAATACAACCCATGCAATCTAGAGCAAACCCTAGATCATAAAGTTAATAAATGTACCATCATAATATCCCTAAGGCGCCACCTTATGGATGAATCCCCAGATTTAAAATCCTTAGACTCATTTAGGAAACTCGGACAGATGACAAATGATGAATAACTTATACTTCAGTTGCAAATTGATTCCATATTATATGTAGTTAGTGGATGAAGTTTCAGCATTTAAACAATAAAATTTTGCCGGCCTTTCAAAGAAATAATTGAAATGTGGCTCCAATAAATATTAAAATAAAGACATTGTTTTGGCTGAGATCACACATAATATGTGTAAGCATAGACTTAACTTTAGAGCAAGACCAACTAAAGAAGATAGACCAAATACTAGGACAGGCACAGTTAGTGACACAGTTTACAGGTGAATATAATCATGAGATTTTATCATCAGAGTTTCAGCTGAATCCAAAGGATAGGAAGGTGGATCCAGACGCAGAGATGAGACCAGTAAGATGATAGACGTCCATACCAACTGGAAGATGATAAAGAGCCACTTTGCTAAAAAAAACTGTGAAACTGATCATGATACACACTCATAACATTGCAAGTCAGACAAAGTAGCATGACTCAACACTATCTACCTCTAGCCCAGTGCAAGGTATGTCTGGCTGGGTGAAGACAGAACATTCTGCCCTGAAAACCCATTGTGTAATGCACAGGGATGCCATCATTACAAATATCTTTCTCCATTGTCCATAGATGGAATCACCTTTCCAGTTCTTTCTGGAATCCTGGCTGATGCCACTCACACAAAAACCAATGATCTAGGCATTGTGGTGTTCATCTTAATGTGTAGACGGGAATGAGGAAAGCCAGGATCGTGAAATAAGACAACAGCAGATGCCAAGACATTATAGTAGTCATGACTAAGACAGACGTGACTGAGAGAGGGGTTTCCAAGACACAGCTTCCTCAAATACATCTTAAAATTTGACTGTCCCATGTTCTGAGGTCATTGATCAAGATGTTGCTGCTAAAAAGATGGACATCCCCTCTGGAGAAAGAAGCATAGTTCTTGAGCTTATCCAAGAGCTAGCATATGCCTGTTATGACATAACCTTTGCTGTGAAATGCACAAAGATGTCATGAAAACTTAATATGATAAAAACTGGCACAATGTAAAGGAAGGGTGACTTTTAGGGCTAAAACTTGCCAAAAACTTGTTCACTTGTGTCAACAACAGGGTTGAATCCCCTTTTTCTCAAACTTAAACCTGTGTCACCAAAAGAGACTCCATCCGAGTCCTCGCCTCTAGCTTCATGAAAGTCTGGCCATAGTCCTTAGTGTTCCCATGTTGGAAGAAGGGAAAAACATTTCAGGCCTACCTAACACCACATGCATTTCAACAAGTCCAGACACAGCTTTGAGCATCTCTCAAGGTTAATGTTGTAGGTAATGGTGATGTGCAGATTACAACTGGCGTTATCCACAATTTCAATCCTGAATGCTAGTTCTTGTTGAATTGAGGAATATGAGGCGTCCCTGTAAGCACATCCTAGCAGTGAGGACGGAAAGAAGATCAAGACTTGTTCTGAGAAGACACTAATCACGAAAAGTGGACCATTGCCTTTCATAGAAGTCAGCGGTTTGCAAGCCAAGAAATACCATTAAGTGGCCCAGGTTATCATTTACACTTGTTTGACAAGATCTGGTACAGTAGTTTGTAGGTCGGGAATCGAGATATAACAGAAAGTCTTTCGTCTTGGGCCCAAAATGAAAAAAAAAATCCATTGGGGAACATGTGTATGTGCAGCATTGAAGAAGCTGCATGTCAACACATGAAGAAATTGTTAGTGCACCACATGAAGAGATCCCCGATGCCATGACTCCAGAGTGGATACCAGCTCCACAGATGATCAAACTGAAGAAGAACAGGGGGCAATGGCAGAAAACAAAGCTGTATGACTGCAATATAGATAGCAAAATGAAAGAAGCCAAATATACCCAGAAAAATATAATCTTTTCAAAAGGACATCACAAATGGACAGATGTACATCTTGTCACTTTTTGTGAATGAGGAGGAAATCAACAGGGTTTGCAGTACTGCCATATAAATTGGGGAGAAGTCCATTGTTGTGTCTCATGATAAAATTTTATCTTCAGTCTTGGACAGCCACATTGATATAAGGATAAGTTTTCGATGACGATGGTTGGACAGCCATGAATCAGGAGTATAAATGACTGCAAACAACTTCTAATAGATTTGCAAGCACTGTTTGAATGTGTTGCAGAACCAAGAAAAAATCTATTGGCTATGATAGTTGCCTCAATTGATTCCACTAGAGATGTGGAGAGACACACAAAAAAACACCGCCAAAAGTCAGGTATTGCAAGGGTTGTAACATTCAAAGAATTGTAAACGTTTCTTACTTTCAATCATGTTGTATAAAATCATTATAAATTTAAAAGTTTGACTGGTGTTGAATTAACCATTGTCATTTCGATTTCACCAGATGAACACGTAGAAAGTCAAATCTGTTGTTTACTTATGTATTTGTTTTATATTGCTTTATTTTAATAATCGATGTATGGTTTATGATTATGTAGATTGAAAGGTGAATGCTGTACATTGCAAATATATATTGTGCATAGATTAAAAGGTGCATGTTGTATATTGCAAACATAGATGAAGTAGTGATCAACGCATCATTTAGTTATAACCAGATCATCTCATGCTCGCCACATCATCTGGTGATAACAAGAAAATAAGTAGTGAGCACCACATCATCTGGTGATCACTAGATGAAGTGGTGAGCACGAGATGAACTAGTGATAATAGAATGATCTGGTTAGCACCAGATAATGTAGTGCTCACTACTTCATCTGGTGATAACATAATAAGTGGTGATCACCACATAAACTAGTGCTCACTACTTATTATGTCGTGATAACTACTTTATCTGGTGATCACCACTTTATCTAGTGAGCACAAGATCATTTGGTGAGCACCAGATGATCTTGTAATATCAAGGAAACAAGTAGTGCTAATGAGATGATCTCATTATCACAAGAAAATCACTTGTGATAACGAGATGATCTTGTTATCACAAGATGATCTTGACATCACAAGATGATCTCATTATCACCAGATCATCTTGATATCATGAGATGATCTTGTTATCACAACTTATTATCTCATTATAATGAGATTATCTCATTATCACGACTTATTGTCTCGTTATCACGAGATCATCTTGTGTGCACGACTTAATACATGGTGCAATTTTTATTTTATCATGTCCTATTAGGGGCTCCGTACAAACACATATTACGCGTATATTATGATAAATAGTTGACTCAAGCCTCTCGCTCTTCATCTGTGATGCCATGACAGGAGACAAAAATCTTGGATCAGAATATCATGACTGGAGAGGCGTCAAAAATTGTAAAAGATTTCACAGAATTTACTTCTTCTGGTCTGATTAAAATATCTTTGTAAATTATGTATTGTGGTAATATTTATGCTTTCTCTGTCAGAGGTAATTGTTTATTTTTCTCTGGGCTGTTTAACCAGAAACTAGGATTAATACATAAAGAAACGATCACTTCAAATGTTTGAATTTTATCTGATGAATATCTGTGCTTACATATTCTTCTATTTTATTCAATTATGGACTTTTATAGCACTTAATCTCTGCATTTAAAGACTCCAAGGCGCAACAATCATAAGCAGTTTTGCAACATTTATCAGTACATGGGCTTTGTTATGGTCACTACCACAGAGACATTGGCTGTACAACAAACTATGGTTGAAAGGCCTTGGAGAACAAATATAATTTGAGTTTCTTAAAGAATGAGAAAACAAAGAAAGTTGAATGAATATCATTATACAATCCATTCCAGATTGTAGGAGCATCAAAAGTTAATTTAATTGCTTATTATTATGCTAGAAAATACTTAATCTATGTTATAAATTAAGTCCCAGCAAGCTATATCATCATTTCATATTTAATTATTTATACATTCCATGCCTTGGGTCATTGAATGTATACATTCAATGATTTTAGCCATTGAATCTACACATTCCACAGTTCAGCCATTGAATCTACACATTCCACTGTTCAGCCATTGAATGTACACATTCAATGATTTGCCCATTGAATGTAACACAGTCAATGGCTATCCACATTCAATACAACATATACATCAACTCTGAACAGAATTAACTGAATAAAGAAATCCATCAATATACAACTTATATCTTCTTATCTGATCAGTATCTATGTTGTATATTAAGATAATATCTATGCTCATTTTACGAAAAATCAGTTGCTTCAGGTGCATTCATTTGTCTGGTTTTTTGTCTACATTTACGATAACTTAAAAAGTATTGAATGGATCTTTCTGAATGTTTTCATGTGGGTAGGGTCTGACCGAAGCAAAAAAAAATGATTAAATTTTAGGAAAGATCCAGATCACGTTATGGATAAGAAGAAAATCCCAAATTTTGAAAAAAAAACTCATTTCTAATGTTTCTGTCAGTGCCTTTGGCTTTCTGGTTAATATTTAAATTAAGTAATGATCGGAGGCTGATTTCACGATGGGTCTAAGACTTAGCCAAGTTTTTGGCTAAGTCAGAGACTTAAATCTAAGACTTTGGACTTAGCTAGGACTGGGACCTAAATGGATTTCACAAAGGATGACTTAGCTATGTCCAAGCGTATCAAATAACCACAGTGGTTTTCTGTGTCATGTTGGTGAGATAGATCCTTCATTTGATGCATTATATCTGAGGATAAGTGTCGTTTTGAAATGAAATATCTTGTGACCACATATAAACTTCCCAAAGACTACTTTAGTGAGGTGTTTTGTATAATCATACTTTATTTACAGCCATTTCAAATTTTTGAAAATTAGAGAAAAGTTTATGGAGGCCATATTAAAGTCCGCTTTACATAATTTAACATGTTGTTGACAAAATTTAAGACCAAAGTCTCAAATTTAACTCTAAGTCTGGGCTTAAGTCTCTTTGTGAAATCGGCCCCAGATCTCCATGACATTTTTGTGTGGGGCCTGGCCAAAGGAAGAACTGATTACACTTTGGCAAAGATCTGGATCATATTCTGGATATATAAAATACCCCAATTTTTAGGAAAAGCCCCATGGCGGAGGAACTCAATCTTTAAGTGCTTTACAATTGATAAAGAAGTCCATGATTAATATCCAGTTGATATCTACGTAAAAATCTTTTCATATTAGAGCTACGCTTACCCAATATTTCTTGGTATGCATTCATTACATGATTTTCAATAGATAATTAGCTAAGAGTTGAATTAATCAAGGTTGATAAAATGATACCGAGCTGAGACAAGACAAGGAAAGAATCAGAATTTCTTTCAACATACTAAAATGGCTGAAAGGTAAATTTATTTGTTACAATCACGGTGGACCATTATTTTTTCCAATTTTTTTGTTTAAATCCAGTAAAACTACTTCAGTCAGTTTGCAGTTAATTGGCCGTAAACAGGTTTGTCATTCACAAAGGAAAAGTCTCCTATGACACAATAAAACATCACATGCCTGTGCATTTGAAAGGGAGAGTTAGGGTTAAAAGTATCACTCAAACCAAGGAGGGAAGGGGGCTTGGCGGTGTAGCGGTTAGAGTTCTCGCCTCCAACCTCTGAGGCCGCCGGCTCGAATCTCGGCCGGGCGCTTCAAGTTGGAAAGTTGGTAGTTACTTTCCGATGCCTGGTGGTTTACAGTGCAGTATGCACTGGTTTCCTCCACCTGTAAACTACCCGTCGCAATATGACCCTGGCTGTTGAACGCAACGTAAAACAACAAATAAATCAAACCAAGGAGGAAGAGTCTAGGGTTAAAAGTATCAAACCAATTTAGTAACATCACACATCTGTATTAGCTTTATTGACAGCTTAAGCAATACTTACCCAGGGTGGACAACCTTCATTGGATGGATGTATGACAGCAATGAAACAATGGATATAATCAAAACTACTGCTACATTCAGTTGGTATCCCATGGTTTTAGTTAGCAGTCTACATAAAATAAACTTGTATATTATCCAGTTACATGTGAATATATAGAAACATATTCTTCGACTAAAGTGCTATTTAAATAACTATCTATAATTCACTGTAGCTATATTGAAGAGTTCAAGGTTACAAAAATACTCGTGTAAACACTTAGAAAACAAAACATCAGACAGACTAGTAATGGTTTATGTCATCTGTAACATTTTCTAAATTGCTGCTCGAATTGTCAATTCCAAAGCACACTCTATTCTTTCCAATAATATTTTGTTCACCCAACCACCAAAATCTTGAGCATATATAGACCATTTCAGACGCTTTACCATCCATTCATGAAAAATATCTCCAATAATTTTTGTTCATTGAGAGAAAAAAAAAGAATTTATCCTTAGTCCATTGTGCAAAGTGGTGAGATCAGCAAACACTGTAGGGATTTTTATCAGAACCACTCAAAAACTCTTGATTTTCTTTGGCATTTGTTGTTTGAGTGTTATTAATTCACCCTGGATATCTTGCTGAAAGCGAGGCTCTTCATCAAAATCATTACCTACATTGAACATTAAACCACAGACTCTCTTTTGGCCTTTTTCCCAGGATCCTATGACCGTTATTACAATCCAAGATATGGGAAAATTCACACAGACCAGGGATTGTAATCTGGATACGTACACAACAGAAATGAACAGAAATGGATAATTGCTAATCCGATTCAAATATCACACCAATATTTAAAATATACGAGTGTCAGGAATATGGACACACTTATGAAATAAATACAAATATTTATGGAATATCACTATAAAAACTGTGATTTCGCCTTGAAAGAACCGATCCGAATTCGGGTAACCTTGTTTTAGCTGTCACCCAGTGGAAGTAGCAGAGAAACAAACATGGGGGATGATGTAAACAAACCATTACAAAAAATAATGTTAAATATCAGTATAAAAAAGGAAAATTATGTGAAAAACTAACGTTAGTTGAAGAAATCTGACAGAATGCTAAGGTTTGTCCAAGTATTTCATTGATTTACGCAATATTTAATATTTTTAGGTTACCTGCTTCGCCAGTTTGTACTCAGTTTCCTAAAGAATTCGGACCGGTTTCGGGTAACTGGGTAACCTATCACAGCCTTAATAAAAACCCAGACAGAAATAAAAACAAGACCAATCAGAGAGGGCAGACCTCTGTCAAAGCCCAACACCTCCAATATTGCTTATGGGTGCTATGACAAAAAAAATATGTTAAAATCCCTGGAGAGAGACAGTTAGCCCAAGATTTGAAACCAAGATAAGTGAAATGCAGGGGCAAGAAGTAAGATGAGTTCATGTGGGATTTGTTGAACCGTTGAGTGATATTCTATGCAGATGCATAATTCAAGTTTGAACATTCGAACCCAAGGTCGAAAGATTTGAACCCAAGGCCAGTGAGGTCAAGGTCCAACCAATATACAAGATATTAAAATATAGATTTGACAATTTTATTCGCAAATTAGTACATGGTATACAATGGTTAATTTGTAGAACAGATATGTTTTTGAATGACATTAAAGGAAGGTTTAAAACACCAACCTTTATACACTATCACAGAAATACACTTACAGCACCCACAATAAGGCTTCAGATAACATAGAGCACCATTCACATCTATTTATTTATTTGGGGTTTTACGTAGCTTTCAACACTGTACAGGTCATATCCCGACGGGTAGTTGGAAGGGCAGAGGAAACCAGTACATACAGTTCGCTAGGGTTCTGTACTGTAAACTGCCAACCAACGGCAAGAAACTACCAGCTTTCCCACTTGAGGCCGTGACGGGGATCGAACCCCGGCCTCAGAGGTGGGAGGCGAGAGTGTTACCACTCTGCCACCGTGGCCCCCCATTCACATCTAATTATAATCTACCATACACAATGAATAATTACCCCAAGGGGTCAACCTAGCTATTTAGGGTCAAATTACCAAATTGTAAGCTATTAGTTAAGGTTAGTATAGAAACACCAGTGAGCTGAACTTGAAGAACAGTATGATAGCCTGGATTGGTATACATGTAAATTTGTTCGGGGAGACCCCGGGTCTATGTAAATCCCATATGGGAGACCTTCCCAGGGGTAACATGACCTTTCGGGGGTCCAAGTTACTGTAAGGCAAAACCTAATTATTCTTCAATCCTCGAGGGGCCAAATCAAGGATGTTCAAAATGAAAGATTTCTGTACAACTGAATTTAGGTTAAATGTGCCTTCCCAGCTAATGTAAAAGTTTTAACTGGAATTTCAAATTGCAGAGGAATGGTCAAGATCTGTAGGGGGAACCGGGTTCAGCCTGCCCCCCCCCCCAGTCTCTGGCCAAGATAACCCACATCAATCCAAAGGAGACATCCTGAAGGCAAGACTGACCTTCACGGGTCAAGGTTATCCAAAAGCTCGGTCACAGTTCAAGCCTTGGTAAAGCTAGCCAAGGGGAAAATCGAAACAAAGATCTCAGATACAACTAAGACCTAAGTCAGATCCAAATAGTGGAGACTAAACTATAGGCAATAGGGTTCTAGGTGACTTAGTTATGTCAGATAGGGGGTCACCAGGGTCAGCCTGGACTGCCAGGTGCTTTATGTGGAGAGGTTGGGATGGTTAAAAATTTGATCATTTTTCTCCTTGAGATCTTAGATTCAACGTGGCCTCTTTTATTTGCCAGGAAAATCAGAGAGGCGTCAATCTGATTTGATTGGCCCCGAAATAAAGTTAAGGTAGAGGCAAACTGCCACAGCAGACTCTTAAAGTAGCTCTGATGACAAAAGTTAGCCCAAGATATGAACCTAAGACAAGTAAAATTCAGGCCCAAGACGTAAGATGAGTCCATTTGGGATTTTTTGAACCTTCGATTGATATTGTATGCAGATGTATACTTCAATTGTCAGGATTCAAACCCAAAGTCGAAAGATTTGAACCCAAGGTCAGAAAATGTGTCTTACTTCCAAGGCAAGTGCATCTAGTGGCCTGGCTGCTTTATGCTTCTATTGTTTGACATAATTTTTATAAAATGTGTTGTTAGTGATGTTTAAGTCATAATACTTGTTGGCAATCCTGGAATAAGCAACAGTAGAACTATGTAAAAAGTACAGCTCTCAGATTAAGCTGTACTGTGTCTGTAAATGGGTTAATATTACATTTTATCACCGTGGATTACATTCATCCATTCATTAGTACCAGAAAAACTAATCTACCAAAATGGGCAGATCTAGAAACTGTGTTTCTTATTTTGAGCTTATCTTCTGAAAAAGGCAAACTCTTTTTAGCAGTTATCAGCAAGGTCAGAAGTAAATCTAGCTTCAATCAGTTTTTGGGCAATAAAGGGTCAGGTTTTAATCACACACTGGCAGGTTGCTAACATGCAGGGTCTTTCCCTTCCTGCAATACAATTTTTTCTAATATCAGAGTTTATGAGCTCAACTGTTTTCAAAACATAAGTTGACTTATTTATTTACTTCAATTATTTATTAACTTTTTTGTATTTGTATTCACTTCTGTATTGTGACTAGCATCATTTATGTCTTTAATGAATAACAAGGACACTGGAGTCTTTGACCATTTAATCAACAACTTGGAAATTTTTTTGGTAAAAAATACGTCATGACCAGTGAGGTGTCTGGAGGGATCGAAAGATGACAAAGAATGAGGTGCCAAGTTCGAGAGCCTAAAGAAAGCAAAAAATCCAGTCAAAAATACAGCCCTGTAAACCACTCCATGTGGGAGATCCAGAGAGGCCCTAGATATATGCCTGATAATAGATAGGTCAATGATGTTGTGAGGTCATAAGGTCAGAGTTCTGCTGATTTTGATAGATTTAATGAAATATTTAATCTTTGGGTGATCAGACTCAACGAATGGTAAATCATATAACACAAAATTAGCCTTTATGGCTGACATATAATTTTCCAACATGGCACATGAACAATGAATTTGCACAATACATTCAAGAAATGACATGACAATTTTCACATTGACATCTGGCAGAAGGACACCACCCACTATGCAGAAGGCAACAAACACCTTGAACATGGCATCATATGCTTGATGCGTTTTCGGACGAAAGGCTTGATGTGTTCTGAGAGAAGCCTTTCTAGCCAGAGGTGTAAGCACAGCATTCTCTACAAATACAAAGTGTAGCACCTTTAATATTAAAATTTAACATAGCAGGCCCCCAACATATTAACTGTTTTCTAAGTAATTTAATAGCAAGGCCTCTGACAAGAATGGCACAAATAAATATTAATACAACACAAATCTAACTATAAATACGGATCCAATTCCAAGAGATCTACAGATACATTCTGTGGGTTCGAAACCTGAGCATACAAAAATTCTACTTGAGCTTGGGAACCTTGCCATCTAGACAATACATCAGCCACCTGATTGCTTGCCCCACTAACATGTTTATACAGGACCTCTATAGCATGAATAGCTGTAACATACCAAATATTTCTAGCACTAGCTACTAGAAAGGCGTCACGCGTTTTACCCGTCGTCAATACCGTAACCAGTGCCTGGTTATCACAATTGATTAGTATTTTCTTTGATGCCCAAATGTTTGCAAATAATATCATTGCCAGGAGTATATTCACCATTTCAAGATGGACAATTGTCCAGTTTCTGAAACCACGAGCAATGGGAAGATGGTATACAAACTGACCACACCTGTCTCCAAAACCTGTCAAACATGCGTCAAGATGCAACGCCATGTCAATTGGTCTGTGGTCATACAGAGAGACGCCATTATATTTGGGAAGAAAGGCGGCAAAACCAGTTTAAGTTTCCCTTAAACTCAGAGGTAAGAGTGATTCTTTGTGTGGCATGAGATGACCTTAGCAGTTCTAACATCTGGTCGAGAAAAATTCTAGCAGGCTTGACGCATTTGTGGACGTATAGTAATAGACCAAGTATAGATTGGAGCTGACGCTTCAAAATGATGCTCTTATCCAGCCACAGACGTACAGTGTCATTAATCTGCTTTAATTTTTCTGGAGATATGGCAATGGTATCTACAACAGTATTTATCATGACCCCCAGACACGTCACTTGTGTTGAGGGGGCCACAAGTTTCTTTTCACCCAGGTCAGACATCAAATTCAACAAAGTGGCATATGACGCAGACGCAACACTTGGAACGCCGACGCCGATGTAATCGTTGATATAGTCGCTTATAGCGTAACCTTTCTGACGCATCATAAACCTGACAGTGTCACTGAGGCATTGAAAAATCTGACTCCCGTGACGTGTCCCGAACGGGACGCAGGAGTCCACGTAATAGCCCCTCCAGTGTAAGCCTAGCCGGTCATAGTCCCTGGGGTCCACCTTCACTTGGTGGAATGCCCTACTGACATCAACCTTGTATATCAAGGCACCACGACCCAAACGCTTCAGTTCAGAGGTAATCCACAGTTGGAAAGGTCAGGTCAAACGCACTGTTCAAATATGAAGCCTTATCAATACCTGCATTTACTGAAGCCCCTGGGGCCAGCTTAGGTCCACAATAACACAACGCTTGTCAGAGTTGGGTTTGCTATGCATCATAAATGGGGAACAATGCCCCCTATGATAGGATGTGTTTCAAATGGACCCAAAAAGGCACCATAAGCCAATTCCTCATCTAAATAGGCTTCTATGTCTTTTGGAAAATCATTTGCAGAGCTATGATTACCAGTATACTGGCCAAGGTCACAAGCAAAAGTCCAAGGGGAAGCCATATTTAATTAACTCCAAGAGTTGTCTATCCCAATAACCAACTAGTGCTTTTTCACACTGATTAACATTAGGTTAGGACTGGATGGGAATCCTAGCTTGTAAAAAATTGGGTTTTCTTGTGGCCTTGACTAATTCATGTATCTGTAACAATGACCCAGAGAAGACACCATCAGGAATATTTTCTGTAAGCATAACTTGTTCTTGCAAAGGTACAAAACCAAATGTGAAGTCAACTTGCTCACGCCACAGATTGAAAATGGGGGTTTGAGTATTGCCCCAGTCCTTGTTCCTATTTTTAACATTTGCACAAATGATTTCCGTGGCACATTTGTCTTCAAACCCACAATAATTAACATCACATATTGTTTTTTTACAGAGTTTGGTAATAAGAACATCAGTTTCAGCATTCACACAGATTCAAACCTTATTCTGAGCATTTTGTAAACCACTGTGGCCATGTTTGGATGTCACTTTCATGCAAGTGACGCTTGATGGCACAAACAACGCCACCTGAATCACCAGTATAATCCCTGGTCAACTTAAGGCCATCATGGCCAGCACTCTGAGTACCACATTTTTGTTTTACTTTAGAACATGTGTTGACACTAATACTTTGACTATCACTGACATTTTTGTCATCACTAGAGTTTCCTGCCCAAAAAATTCGACTTATGACCTTACCAGGCATTTTTTTAATTAACTTCTTTTTACGTGCAAAAGCAGCCTCAACCATAGCTGGGTTTACATGTGAATTGTGAATGAATCTTGTTGCAAATGAAGGTGAAATCACCCTATGAGTACCCCCATTGGTGACTAGATTAGATTAGATTTAGATTAGATTTATTTGTTGTTTACGTCGCGTTCAACAGCCAGGGTCATATTGCGACGGATAGTTTTATGGGTGGAGGAACCAGTGCATAATAGTTGGTCAAGATTCTGCATTGTAAACCACCGGGCATCGGCAAGTAACTACCAACTTTCCAACATGAAGCACCCGGCCCGAGATTCGAACCGACAGCCTCAGAGGTTGGAGGTGAGCACTCTATAACCACTACACCACCGAGCCCCCTTTCCCATTGGTGACACATTTACTGCTGAGCAACTCATTTTTAACATCAAGACAGTTATCATTCACAGACACACTTTCATCTGACACTTTGTCATTTTCGGTACTTGCCCAGCTGCCCCACCCTAGTGATGTGCAGCTGGCGTCTCGTTTTTTGTTTGATGTTTTGCCAAATTTTTTTCTGAAGGCCCTAACTGCTTTTCCTGTGACAGACAGAAAGCACAAATGTGTCTCTGTAATCACCCATTCGTTTCATGGTCTTTCGAAAATGAACATGAATTTGATTGATCTTGCAATACCAAGGTTTGCGACTTTCAGCTCTACCCCAATTTTCCCTACCCCCAGATATGTGTTTTTGGGCATGAGCCCTATGAATCTTATCAATTCGTTCTTGGTTTTCCCATGTTACAGTTCCACGCTCCATTTTGAAGAGCAAGACAGCATGGGCTGCTTTGGCTCCCCGCCACAAAAAATCTGTGGCGTCCTCCATGAGGTCACCAGATATGCTACCATGGATTTGGACGGGAAGCTGATTTTTGGTCCAAAATGTTTTTGCAAAATCCTTGAACCCATTGGGTCAAGGATAACTGATTGTAAGTAATTCGCTGATGTGTGACCCCCCAAAAAATTGCCTCATAGGGCCAATGAACTTTTTGTTTCACAACAATATCAACTCCCCCACCCCTTTTTGATTTCAAAGTTTGACATTCTTTACCTGGGGATTGTGAACACTGATTCAATTCTACAATTCGTTTGTCAACCTGTTTCTGTAATTGTTTGGATCTTAACATGTCTAGACTTGGAGTGTCACTTTCATCAGACGAAGAATCACTTGTTTACTAGGTTTGACACTCTCATCAGGGGATGAGTTTTAGTCAGTTTTTAGTCAGTTTTTTACTAGGTTTGACACTTTCTAAAAAACTATCTGTACTTAACTCTTGTATGGGAGTTGAATGTGATGTTGACGCTGCCAGCCTGTCTTCCACCTGCTCCAGCCGCTCTGTGACCCTTTGCAGTTGCTCTAGAATCTTGACTTGCAGCAGCTGTCCATGGGAGCTGGACGAATCGGCCCTTTGCCAAATCGGCACTCAGCAAATCAGCCCCCTAAAAAAGTCGGCCCTGGACAAATCGGCCCCCTTAAAATTCGGTCCTGGGCAAATCGGCCCCCAGTTGAAATATTTTTGTAATTAGAACTTATTTATAGACCTGCAGAAAGCATTTAACTGGGTTCATGAAGCTGTTTCTTCAGGATTATTAAAACAAAAAAGAAGGGGTCCTTTTCAACAGAGACTGCCTTAATTGAAAGTGAATGGCTTCCTCTCTGACCATGTGTTAGTTATTCCTTTGATGTTGATTTGTTAATCACTCTTTAAGTAATCACTTGATTGTTAGAACTTTGGATAAGTGTGACTAACACACATCAAAGATAATTGGATGCTGTAATCAATCCCTTCTAACCTTTATCCCTTACATATTTTTGTTTAGGTGAGAGTTATTTAAAGTGCAATTATACTAAATGCATAGTCTTCACTGATGGAATCATAACTTTTGTGATCTTTTTTAGAATACATGTAATTGGCTTTCAATATGTTCTGCTGTATGATTAGTATGCTTTGTTAATAATCCCTCTGCTTAGACATTAAACTGCTTTGTAACTTTTGTGATCTTTTGAGAACAATTGGCTTTAATTCATTAATATTTGTGTTTTATTTATGTAAATTTGTGTGATTAACATTTGTGTATATCTTTAAGTTTTGATTTTAAGTTGAATATCCTTAATGCTTTACACTTTAATATGGGTCAATTTGACAAGATTAATATATCCAGGGGCCGATTTGACCAGGGTGTTATTTCTAAGGGGGCCGATTTAACTAGAATACTTTTTTCTGGGGGCCGATTTGACAGGGGCCGATTTGGTAAAGGGCCGAATTGTCTATGATTCCTGTCCATCAGTGCACGTCTGGCGTCATCTGTGACACAGTCGCACCACTGGGAACGGCAGCATCTCTTAAATGTTCATCTTCTGTCACTGTCACTTGCACAAATTTACATTTCTTTCCTGTTGGTGGTAGGTGTCTTTGTTTGCATGATTTGCACTTTTGCTTGTTATCAGGCATATTGCATATATTAATCTAAGTCAATGTTCCTTATCTGGAATAAAGCACAATAGGCCCACAAATGGGCTGAAATTCCGTACTCAGGTACAGATTCAGGCTTTCAAAGCTCGACCAAAAATTTGACCAAAGATGGCTTGCGCCCAAAAAATATAGGGTAGACCGTCCCTTTGTGGTCTCAGTTTAAAAGCCTGAAGCTGTCACGTAGACTACAGAATCTCAAGAAGTGTCAATAGTATTCAGCAAGTGTCCAGCTATTCATGTCGGTTTCAGTGTTCATTAAAAAGCACTTCATCACATAAAATCAATGACATAGATGTATAAAATAAAACAGTAACTAAAATCCATAAAAGACGATAAAAGCACATAAATATAAATTCAAAAGTTTTCAAAGTTTTCATGTTAAGTCTTGAAAGTCAAGTTTCAAAGTGACCCCTTATTCCTAGAAATTACCAGGACAAGCCCAAAGTACTTTGGCTTGACCAATAGATTCTGTTGGTTTGAATGGTCACTGGGGCAACCTAGAAGGGGGGTTTACACCCCAAGGTTAGTTATGTAAGGCTGATGCAATATTTATGTAATCACCAGGACTGGTCACCAACCCCTTGACCAAACTGGGTGCCTGACTCATATTAAGGTAACCGACCACAATACCTGGCTTGGGAGGAAGGACTGGCACCTGGGTCGACTAAACAACCCAAGCAAATATAAACGTCATTAAGCATAAAGAGAGGTATATTTGTGTTTGTTCAGTTACTGATTTGGATTGGTACTATTATTTGGGATGTTGTCTTAAATAAAAAATTAGGATCAAACTGGATATAAAAGAAGGTACTCCAATTAATACAGTAAATGTCTCAACCAGTTCTCACATACTAAGCCCTTAATTTATTAACATTGTAAAATAGTAATATTTTCCTATGGTAATAAATTTCAGGGCTTTACGTTTATATATAAGGGACTGTTACAACAATGTGCTTTTGTGAGGATTCTGTAGATTACTTGCCTGTGGTTTTGACCATACTGTTTCTGAAAGGAGCCATTTTCCTTACTTCTTCACGAGTTTCTATGTCAATCAGAAATTTTTCCACCTTTGATCCCAAAATAAATGCCAAAGTACTCCTGAATTGTGACAAAGGATCACATCTGTAGCACTTTATCACGGTCATGGGGCAAGTGCAGTAGGAAATACCGGTTGCTTTTAAGTTGCAACAGGGGAAAAAAGTTTCACTCAACAAATTTATTTAGCATTTAAAGTAATGGTTACAGTCAACTGAGATACTCTAAATAGTAATAGTTCTAACAATAATATAATAACACAATGGTGAAAATGACTTGACCACAGTCCTGGCCACGTAATTAACAGTTATGTTTGTCCACTGTATCCAGCAGATGTTTAGAGTATCTGCAGAAATATGCTGTCTGCTCCGAGATATGAGTAATATCCAAGTACAATAAATGCACTCTCTGGATCCACACACTATATCCAAATATGAACAATATCTAAAATACAGCAGACCCGCCCTGTGGTAGATTCACACAATATAAAGTTCGCTCCAATAAGGGTTCACCACAAAATGTATAAGTCTAGTAGTTTTTATTCAATTGGAGTCGAGGAACAAATATACCAGTCCATAGGCATTAACTGTCTATATAGCAAGTCAAAGTTTCAAGTGTTCCAAGTCCAGTTCAACAGTCAGGGTCATATTGGGACAGGTCCTCAGTATTGAGGTATCCTCAGTCACAGAGGTGACTGCCTGTGATAAGATGCCAAACTTGATAACTACTAGGCCACCAATGACCAGTCTCTGTATAGCAAGCAAAATCCATGATGACCTGTGCCAAGGTTACAGCACTTATATACAACTGGGAACTAGCTTGAAAATAAACACTGTTACATGAACCACTGAGGAGGTTCTAGAAACCAGTTTAGGAGGTTTCCCGAATCGATAAATAGATCACCCCAGCAGAGTTTAAAAATATCAGTGATAACTTGACCAGTTCTATAGACAACAACAAAAATCTGTATAAATACATAATAATAATAATAATAATCAAATACTCAATGACCTTATATGGTAACACATACACACACACCACTTTCCTTGGATTAAATCATGCACTGGCACAGTGCCTATGTTGGGCGCAAAGTACCGATCCGCACCATCTCGAGATGGCACTTGCGTGATCTCGTCATCAAAATTTCGCGCGCCCATCTCGAGATTGCTCGTACAGCCATAGATGGTATACTTATTTTATTATTATATTACTATATTGCATTCAGATTTCTTAGTGTAATTTCAGATCACCTATGTGGCATTACTCTTGCTACAACTAAAAACTACAGTAGAGTAAGATTGACCACAGTGTAATCTTACATTACACTAGGAAATGAACTCTGAAAGTCCAATTCCCTCTTTCTCAGTACTTTCCAGACTAACCTCATTCAAGTTTTCTTAGTGTCATTTCAGATTAACAGTAGATTATTCTTACTTCACTGGAAATTGTCTTTCTCTTTCCTCAGTCTCTCACACAAAGGCCATTGGTAGGCGAGGTTTTGCAATGGCTTCCCCCACAGAATGGAACAGACTCCCACAATCAGTACGATCACAACAAACAATAACAGGTTTCCGTAGCCAGCTAAATACCTATTTGTTTAGACTAGCATATCCTCCACCATAGTACATCTCCCTGGCGGGCGCTAATTTTGGATCTCGACCTGGTATGTCCCTGGACTTTCCCTTTTTGACCTCAAGTGCAAAAAGCGCAGGATGTTGTATCAATTTTGCGCTATATAAATGTTTCTATTCTATTCTATATACAAGTGAGTGGTTGTATGTACAATTTACTAATCCATGATAATTGATAATTATAACTAGTGGTGTCTATGAGGGATTATGGAGTGAATCAATATGGCCATGACTAGGAGAAACAGCCTGTTATTGCAATTAGAATAACTTGTAAGCACTTTTTCACCATATAGCCTTGGAGTTGAGTTGAACCAGAGGGCCCACAACATAGGGTCTCAGAAATTGCAGTTAACTTATCAGTAACTAGTCCTAATCATGTACCTCAGTCCCATGTTAATAGGAAGCTATTCCTTTTCATGTTGATTTTCTATTGTCTTAACAGTGATGAGTTGATTGTAATTAAGCCTTGTTGGCCTCTGACCAGCCAGTATTAGGCAGAACAGTAGGTTAAACTGTAATACCTTAAGATGGTCTGGGATCTTAAGATTCTTATATGTCCTAATAAAGTGTGCAAAAAATGGACCAATCAGTGACCACCTCAAAATAAATACAGCCAATTACATCGAGAATCTGTGATAGAAATTATTTTAAGTTGGAGCAGCTCCATCTCGAGATTGTTTGAGCAATCTCGAGATGGGCGCGCGATCTTTTGATGACGAATTCGCGCAAGTACCATCTCGAGATGGCGCCGATCGATACTTTGCGCCCAACACCTATATACGCAAAAAGTTAAACAGCTGTTCTTGCATCTTTCTGTGTCATCACAGACTAAAGAGGAACTGCATAGTTAATGATCTTTAGTGTGTGTGAATGTATTGAGAATGGTCTGTAAAAAGAGGGGAAATTAGTTGCAGTTTGGCCAGAGGAAATTATTATTGTTCAAATTGGCGGAGGAGTGGGGGGAGCTTTCCAAATGATTTATGGTATTTGAATGTTTCAGCACCATTCTTGAGAGTGAAACAGTTGCTTGACTATTCGTGTTAGTAAAGGTGAACAAATCAGCCAAACAATTTCTAAAGAAAGAAACAATAAAAGAATATCACGGCATGTGTAACTAATACAAATCTTGCTGATAAAAATATCAAGAAGTTTTCAAATAAAAATAGAATGTAAAAAAAATTACACAAAAAGGATAATTATTGTTATTATTATTATTATTTTTGGTGTGCAATAATTTTCGTACTCCATGTACTTCACTTATCGTGTTTTAGATAGCATCAAATTTTGTGATGAGTTCAGTTTCCCTTTTTGCACATATTTTGGTGTACTGATTGGCTTGGCAATTTTGGCTCCGCCACACTGTTTGTTATTGTTTTTACAATACCTTATCTCGGTATATGTTTTTGTTTCTCTTGTGTGTACATGAGCCATAACATCGGCACTTGTGTATTATTAAAATAAACATATCTAGTTGTGGATATAGTTGTGTAATTGACTCTATAAATTACCTGACGTGGTGGCAGCAGTCCTACCCATGCCAAGCTAATAAATAAACACTTAAAACTTAATTTCCTAAGACAACTACACTGTTTATTGTATACACTATGGCTGTTGGTGGTGCCTCTACACGTGGTCCTAAACCTTGGAAACTGACAGAAGAGGAGTCATTTTCATCATTTACCAGTTGGAAGCACAACATACTGTACTCTTTAGCACAAGAACCAACATTTAAACCATTCCTAGAGTCTGGGGCTACTTGGGAAAGACTCACTTCTGATAATCCCTCTAGGGGATTCACTGACTCTGATGGACTAACAAAAGAACAGAAGGCTGCCAATCTTGACCAGATGCTGGGACTGATCACCCAGTGGGTCCCACACTACCTTGCTAATGACATAACCAAGCAGAGCACGTCCATAGACAGCATTTGCCAGTTTATCCGAAAATACTATGGCTTCCAACAGTCAGAAACACAGTTTATGAAATTCTCATCCATAACTTGGGAGGAAGGAGAACGGCCAGAAAAATTATGCCAATGCATCCTAGCTCACCTCCAGGATAACTTGCTGCGAAAAGACTCAAAACTCAAACACAATGATTGCAACCCCACCAAAGATGAAGATATCAGCCTCACCGTTGAGAGGCTAGCCGTCTTACGCTGGATGGAGCTAATTCACCCCTCTCTCCCAGCTTTGGTACAGCGCACCTTTGCCTATGATTTACAGCATATGACTCTGAAAGATTTACAACCACAAATTGCTGATGCCCTGGATGGATTCCTAGAAGAGTTGCGTCATGATGATATTAAAACTGCTCGTGTCTTTACCCCATTTAAGCAGAAGAAACCATTCTCCTACAAAAAGCAAAACTCTAAATTTACTTCTCAAGCTCGCCAAAAAGCTACTCCTAAACTACAGTGCAGAGTTTGTCAAGCTGAAAACAGACCTTATATTGGACACTCAATCTCTCAATGTGATTACATCTCTAGGGCAGATAAGCGCACCATGATACAGTCATTCAAGGTGGATACTGACACCCAACTGGGAGTAAGCACAGATATTTCAGATGAAGTCGATCAACTGCACGTATCTGATGATGAATGACTAGAACCCTCTCCAGACGACACTTCCATCAAGAAAGTTACAACAGCTGCCTCCCCATGTTTCAGTGCATTCTATAACCATAACCCTGTTAGCCTTACTTGTGACTCTGGAGCTACATCATCACTCATACGACATGACTTTGCAATCAAACTACAGATGCCTAACTCCCCAACCTCTCATTCTGCCAGCCAGGCTGATGGCAAGACTCACATGAGGGCCTGCGGGGAAGTCCATGTCAAATTAGCTAGAGGTTCACTGTCTTTCTCTCTGCAAGCTGTTGTTGTTTCTGACCTGGACTGTGACATACTTGCTGGTGTCCCATTTATGAGAGATAACGATATTCAACTTGATATTCCCCGCAACTGTATTATCATTCAAGGTAAACATAAAATCCCATACGACCATGGACCTACACCTCGGCTCGAAGTCAGACGTACCCAGTCATTTTTTTAAGAAGCCCAACACATGAAACCCTGTTCCCAGGTGATTTCCTTGAGGTTGAAGCCCCTCATGAGTTTTCAGATTTTACTAACATAGCTGTAGAGCCCAGATACGATTTCCATTCCAATTCATGGATCCAACCTGACATCACTTCAGCTGTGGATGGCAAAATCCGCATCATAAATTCATCCCCTAATATGGTGGCTGTCCGCAAACACCAACACATAGCTCCAGCACATTACTTAACAGAGGGCCACCATCTCCACAACATAAACTACTCTTCTACAGACTGCCCTGGTCTTTTACAAAACCCTCAGGCCACCTATAATCTACACTATAATTCTATTGCCATTGACCCTGACAACAGCTATCACATGATGACAGATCCCGGTTCAGGCATCTCCATAAGCAATATAATGAAGTGATCAATAAGCGTATTGACAAGTACAATGACTACTCTGGTCGTGTGCGAGCCTTTATCAACATGGGTCCCGTTGACCCTCCCCCGGTGAAGGACAGACTCCCTAGCTACAACACTGAAAAGCTTAGACTTTTACAGGAAAAAATGGATGAGCTAGAGGACCTAGGTGTCCTTGCCAAACCAGAAGATGTAGGTGTGAAAATAGAATATGTGTCCCCCAGCTTTTTGGTAAAGAAAGGTGACCATGATTTTCGACTTGTCACAGCCTTCAACACTATTGGTACCTATGCTAAACCTTCACCCTCCCGCACCGCCACAACTGATGATGTGTTCCACTTCCTTACCCAACATAAATATATTATCAAGACAGATATGACAAAACAGTTCTTTCAACTCCCAATGCAGAAGTCCTCACTAAAATACCTTGGTGTCATCACTCCGTTCAAGGGCCTACGGGTTTACACTAGAGCAGCAATGGGCATGCCCGGTTCAACTGAGCATTTGGATGAGCTAATGTCCAGAGTCATTGGTGACCTTATGCATGCAGGAAAAGTGATTAAAATTGCAGATGATCTTTACACTGGCGGAAATTCAATTGATGAGCTCCTCCTCAATTGGGAGCACATTTTACAAAGATTCCTAAAGAACAACCTTCGTCTCTCAGCAACTAAAACTGTTGTTTGCCCTGTCACTACGACCATATTAGGTTGGGTCTGGTCCTCAGGAAGAATACAAGCCTCTCCACACAAAATCACCCCACTCCTGAAGTCACCTCTACCACGGACAGTTAAGGCACTGAGATCATGGTGCGGTGCCTTCAAACACCTCAAAGCCTGTATCCCACAATACTCCCACCTACTCTCACCCCTGGAAACAGCCACCGCTGGCCAGGACTCCTCCAGCATTATCAATTGGACAGAGGAACTTTCATCACACTTCTCAGCTGCCCAGAAATCTCTCAATGATATCAAAGCTATTGTCATTCCTTCCCCCAGTGACATCTTAATAATAACCACTGATGGTGCCTCCTCCAATGGTGGCATCGGGTCCATCTTGTATGTCCTACGAAATGGGGTAATGCATGTTGGTGGATTTTTTTCAGCTAGACTTAAGTAGCACCAAGTCAACTGGTTACCCTGTGAAATTGAAGCTCTTGCTATCAGTGCATCCATCAATCATTGGTCACCCTATATTGGTCACCCTAATCCACAAACACTGTTCAAATTCTCTCTGATTCTCGGCCCTGCGTTCAAGCCTATGACAGATTATGTCGGGGTCAGTTTTCTTCAAGTGCACGTGTGTCTACATTTTTGTCAGCCCTCAGTCGCTATAAAGTTTCCCTGCAACATATCTCTGGTGCTGCCAATCTTCCTGCTGACTATCACTCACGACATCCAATGGAATGTGACACTCAAGATTGTCAAATCTGTCGCTTTATCCACAACTCAGCTACAGTTACTGTCCACAAGCTCTGTATCTCTGACATACTGGATGGCAAATTTAACATGCCATTTTTATCTCGGACAGCATGGAAGGCTACACAGCAGGACTGCCCCTCACTCAGAAGGACCTATGCTCACTTGGCCCAAGGGACCAGGCCAAACCGAAAAACACCACCATTAAACTTGTTAAGCGTTACCTCAGAGTTGCTACCTTGTCACCCGATGGTCTACTTGTTGTGAAGAAGGACATCCCTTTTACTCAGACACGCTCACTCATCATTGTCCCCCAGCATGCCTTAGCTGGTTTACTCAATGCCTTACACTTCAAGCTCCAGCATCCCAGCAAAACCCAACTTTCTGCAATATGTCACAGATACTTCTTTGCCCTTGACATGGACAAAGAAATTGCTGCTATCACTTCACATTGTCCCCAGTGTGCGGCCATTGCTTCACTGCCACATGAGTTGGAAGAATTCTCCACCACACCATCTCCTTGCCACCCAGGTGTCCAATTTGCTTGTGATATTTTGTGCCGTGCTCGACAAAGAATATTGCTCATACGTGACTGTTTCTCTTCTTTCACAGCAACCAGACTCATCCCAAATGAACAAGCCATTTCACTACGAGCAACAATTATTGAAACTATAGTGGAGCTAAAAGATGCCTCAGGCTGTATCATTCGCATTGACGGAGCATCTGCATTCTCCAGTCTTGCCAAAGACCGTGTCCTTGACAGCCTCAACATAAGCCTTGAAATTGGCCGGATCAAAAACAAGAACAAAAACCCTATTGCTGAGAAGGCCATTCAAGAGTTAGAAAAGGAATTAAAAAGGGCTTATCCTGAAGGTGGTCCTATTACTCCACCACAATTGGCACTTGTCACAGCTACGTTAAACACTAGAGTTCGTGATCGTGTACTAGCAGCCAAGGAAATTTTATTTCAACGTGACAGTTACACCGGTGACCAGTTAAACATCTCAGATAAAGCCCTTGCTGATTCTCAGTTTGCCAATCGTCAGGCCAACCACTTATACAGTGCTCGAAGCAAAGCTCCAAATGCCCGGCCTGCTGCCAAAGCCAATGTGAAAGTGGGTGATCTTGTTTTTGTGAAACAAGATGGTAATAAACACACCACACGAGAAAAGTACCTTGTCACAGCATTAAACCAGGACCGCTTATGGGCAAGGAAACTCACTGACTCTCAATTCCGTGCCAAGACATATGAATTAAAATATTGTGATGTTTACCTCGTACCAACATCCCAGGTACCTCTGTGCCCAAATAAATCCTCAGATCCCTACGCAAGTGATACATCAAGTGATGACGTTTCAATACCTCTAACCACCGACCCCACACATTCTGACTTTGGTGACTCATCAGAGGTTAGCATGTCTGCAGACACCAATGCTCAACCATCAACCTCAGGCTCTAATTATCCTGCCTGTAATGAACATGTGGATACCACTGCGAACGCTAACACCATGCCTGTTGTGTCATCCCAGGGCAGCCCCACACCGGATGTCTGCAGTCCTCGCACTCGACGGCATAGACATCCCCCAGAATACCTGAATGACTATATTCTGTCTTAAAAACTTAATTGTGTGTCACATAAGCATTTGTTTAAAGTTAACTCAATTGAGAACATGTATTTCTGTTTTAGTTCCTTGAATGACAATATTCTATCTTAAATACTTAACTCTGTGTCATATAATCGTTTGTTTAAAGTCAACTTAATTGAGAACACTTATTTCTGTTTTAATTCCATATTTACAACTTTGCTGGCACATGACATTGACCATATGAATAACCTCTGGTGCCAAAAGCTGTGCTGTATCTCTTATTCACCACATTGTGTTAATTAATCATATAACAAGTGTTACCATTTAGGTATATCTAATATGAACGAATCATTAACAGTATCTGTAGGACATTGTATTATGTAATAATTCTTAAACCAAACCTTTGCTTCCAGTAAATACACTAATACCTATTAGTAATCTTTACAATTCTTTATTTCTCTTTGATCATTTACTTAGGTTGTAATCTTCAGTTTTATCGCTCTTCAGTTCACAAAGAACATAGAAGGTACTGCACCTTGATAATATTCTGTAATTTAATAATGTAATTTGTATGGTAGCTATGATGTATTTCTTTTTCATTCTTAATTCTAAAAAGTTAGTAAAACACAGAAACAAGCATTGCGCCACACTGTTTGTTATTGTTTTTACAATACCTTATCTCGGTATATGTTTTTGTTTCTCTTGTGTGTACATGAGCCATAACATCGGCACTTGTGTATTATTAAAATAAACATATCTAGTTGTGGATATAGTTGTGTAATTGACTCTATAAATTACCTGACGCTCAGATAAAAACAAGAGGGTCAGAGATGCCCCAAAAGGCGGGTTGCGCAGGCAGCAATAAGGTTAGCGACTGCTGTAATTAAATTTAGAAACAAGGAAAGAAATGTTAGGTCACCCAGTTAAGGCAAATGTGTTAGACGTGCTAAGAAATGTAAACTTGTAATCTAGGTTACATAACTGTATCTATGCTACAAACAGACAAATGAACAGATGTAATTACACCAGTTTCGAAAGCAACTTAGCTATGATGGTGATCTATGTCCCTTAAGTTTGAATTCAATCGAACAAAGCATTTTTGAGTTAGAGTCCGGAAACGGAAAAAGTTGATGGACAGACAAACGGAAAAACACGAATAGACAGAATTACACCAATTTTGAAAGGAAACTAGCTATGATGGCGATCTATCTCCCTGTCAAGTTTGAATTCGATTGGACAAAGCGTATTTGAGTTAGAGTCCGGAAATGAAAATGTTGACGGACAGACAAACGGACAGAAAATGGACAAACAGATAGAATTACACCAATTTTAAAAGGAACCTAGCTATGATGGTGATCTATCTCCCTGTCAAGTTTGAATTCGATTCAACAAAGCATTTTTGAGATAGAGTCCAGAACGAAAATGTTGATGAACAGACAGATAGACATCAGACACATTAATCTAATAGGCGGGTTGGTTACATGCAACCTGCCTAAAAATGTGAACATTAAATTGAAACTACAGCCAAAAAGGACCACTGATTTATGCCAATTTTGGGCTCTTGTTACATGAAAAATATATTACTGTCACTTTAAAAAGCCAACTTGAATCAAATCTAATCTAATTTAATATGAACCTTTCATAGCGCTTAATTTCCATCTTTAACATACTCTGTGGCACAATTATACATAAACATATTGAATAGTCACAGGGCTATTAACATAGCTAGGTCATATACAAGAAGACACAGGGCTGGCACGGTTGGTATGGTGGTTAGGCTTTTGCAACCGGGTAAGTTTTGTAGCTTTTTCCTGAAGGATGCAATAAATGTTGCATTGTGTACATTGTCAGGAAGGTCATTCCAAATCTTAGGTGAATTGAAAGCAAAACTATTTCCAAAGTGTTTGACTGACTTGCAAAGAGAAGAGTGGAAAGGAAGAGTAACTACACCTAGTGCAGTAGGAGAAACTGCTCACTAAGCTGGTCCAAAATATCTCAGAGAACTACTACGGAGAAATATGTAGACCGATGTTGCAGCTCTGAACATGCAACGGTACTCAACAGGCAGTCAGTAGAGGTGCCTGAGGATGGGTGTTCCATGACCATACTTTTATTAGATTGCCTTTTTCCATTTAAATTATTTCTATTGCCTAAGGTATTGCATCTTCTTAGGAAAGCCATATTTGTTTTCTTAAAAAACAAACAAAAATAAGCTCTGCCAGGAAACAGACAAACCTTTGACCCCGGGGTAGTGTAAGAAGAAATACTTTCTTTTTATCCAAGTCTGGACCACTGATTGATTAGGATAGGGATGAACTTTAAGGAGGACCTGCCATGGCTAGACTCTACCTTGAGTAAAAATATATGCGGATATGGCTGAGAAATTACAACACTAATTCAGGATTCACAATCTGGAATAACCGTGAAGAGGACCAAGCCACTGGTAGACACCAACTTAAGTTGTGTAAATATGACCATCACCTGGGGTATAGTTTTCGCGTTTTGCTTTTGGACAAACAAACAGGCAATAAATCCAGTTGCAGTATCTTTACCTATCCCTTTTACAGAAAAAAAGTTATTATAGTTTAATAAATTAAAATATAAAACTGTTGTCCTTAAATGTTTATATCAGTTATACTAATTAATTCACGTTAGCATTAGTTATTTACTTCACGAAATTGGTGCCAATTAGAATTGTGACTAGAACCAGTATTTGTTAGCTCTTTAGGTATTTATTTATGCGTGGTTTTATGTAGCTTTCAACAGTGTACAGGTCATATCACGACAGGTAGTTGGAAGGGCAGAGGAAACCAGTACATACAGTTGGTCAAGGTTCTGTACTGTAAACTGCCAACTAACAGCAAACAACTACCAGCTTTCCCACTTGAGGTAGAGCTGTGAACCGAACCCCGGCCTCAGAGGTGGGAGGCGAGAGTGTTACTACTCTGCCACCGTGGCCCCATGATAAAATGTTAAAGTAAAGGAAATCTCTACCTCACTTGTAAAAGATTCAAAAGAGTGTTCAGTCAAACTACCCTTAAAGTTTTTATATATGTATTTTATTAGCTGGTGAAGCATTGAACAATAAAAGCATCAAAGATGCCCGTACTCCACAGCCTGGAGAAATAATGTTGGACACCATGAGATATATAGAAGAGATGTAAAAGTGCAAAGATAATGCATGCTATACACCAGACAGTGTAAGTTATGTAAATGTGCAGCAAGATATCACTTAAGAATAAGATATGTATATAAAGACATACTATCAGAACAAAATAAGATTTCAAAATTCACTGCCATTACAGTAAGGTCAAATGTCACATCAAGGTCATATTATGTAATAATGACGATGCACATTTATATCATTCAAAAAATGTCCATACCAAGTGTCAACTTCACACACCTTACTGCTTCTGATGTATAGCCCAGAAAATCTTTTTAAGGTCACTGCCACTACAGTTAGGTCAAAGGTCAAATCAAGGTCACACTATTACATGGTACACATACACATATCATCCAATATCCCTGACAATTATCAACTTTGTACAATGTTTAGTTTCCGAGACATAGTCAAGATAATATTATAAATGTAACTATGCCTAGGTCAAAGGTCAAATCAGGGTAAAACGATGATGTTGCACACATGTAGTAGGTCCTCAGGGGCCTAGCGGTTGGCAAGTTTGGCATCTAATCACAGCCAGGTCACCTCTGTGCGAGTTCGATTCTCACAAGTGGCAATGCTGTGGACCTGTCCCAATATGACACTGTGCTGTTGAACGGTATGTAAAACCCCAACTTTGAACTTTACACACCTGTAGCCCCA
This sequence comes from Sabellastarte sp. h YS-2021, assembly GCA_964017235.1. Taxonomy (NCBI): domain Eukaryota; kingdom Metazoa; phylum Annelida; class Polychaeta; order Sabellida; family Sabellidae; genus Sabellastarte; species Sabellastarte sp. h YS-2021. Next base: position 78,215,382 of record OZ024935.1, on the reverse strand, counting down.
AGCAATGTCCCCACCAAGTATGAATTACCTATACCTCACAATTTCTGAGACAACATCAGCCACACAACGTTTAAAGACTGGTAAAAGTGGGTAGTACAAGTGAAATAACCTATTCATGTAATAGTCTCATCTTCATACAGGATATATTTTTTCGCATATGCCATTTGGTAAGTCTTCCTATTTTCCTAATCCAAAAATTCAGCCTAACATAAGGCGAAATCTGTTATAGGCTACCTGCAAATGCTAACACTGATTAGTCTGGTAGTTCTAGATATACCCTTTGTGCATTACACACTGAGCACAAAGGTATCATGCCGCCACTGTTAGAAACCTGCACAATTAAGATTAAAACCTTATTCCTTTTTTGTCAAAGCCACAATTTCAAGTAGATTTTCTTTCTAGCTTGGTGATAACTGCTGAAATGATTTTTACTTAACATCTGTGATTAAAAAATAAATATGACTCTAAGGGCTGATTGATGGATTTACTTAGCTTACTGTATCATTTTTATATCTAGTGCAAAAAAAAATATTTTCAAGATCTTCTGGCTCTATGATAAAGTGTATTTTTATTCTGAAAGTGCCAGAACTTTTGATGATGAATTTCTATGGCTTTCTTCCTGTTTATAGGTTAACTGTACATCTAGAGGGATAAATTCAACCATATAATGAAAAGAGGAAAACAACATCATAATGTAGTCATATAAGACATATTGATATTCAGAAAGCCACAATCTAGTGTATAACTAAAGAACTGGCCCAAATGTATATTCAGTTTTTGTAAAAAGGAAAGAAAAAAACAAATCAAATGAATCAATCTTTCCTCAACTAAAAAGTAGAAATTAATAACTGAATTTTTTTTAAAAGCATAGGAACAATTTCCAATTAGGTATGGGTTTAAACTAAACTCCAAGAAATAAAACCTTTTAACTGAATTTATCTGTTGAGCTACTAAATTAGCAGTTAAAAATCTTAACATTAAATGAAATTTGACTCAGTAATTCTCCTAAAGTTTTCAACTATAAGACTTAGTAAGCCATAAATTCAGCAATTTACTAACTCGGGTATCTATCTTCCTAAATCATATATATTCGACTTCCTATTTTTGAGTTTAATAAGCCAAATATATATGAGTTAGTAACTCATATGTAAGACTTAGTCTCTACCTAGTCTACACAAGGTATTAAGTTCAATATTTGACTTCATTTAGTTGTATATGTGATTTAGGAACTGGTACAAACAACTCCATAGGTCATATTTTTTTGTATTTTAGAGGGTTCATAGTAGATTGAGATTTATTTTTAGGGTTATAATGAATGGGTAGTTTATGGATGGAGGAACCAGTGCATACTATTCCGTCAATATTATGCATTGTAAACTACCAGGCATGGGCAAGTAACTACCAACTTTCCAACATGAAGTTCCCAGGCTGAGATTCGAACTGGCAACCTCAGAGGTTGAAGGTGAGCACTCTAACCGCTACACCACCTGCTTTGGCAAAGCCCGACCCACATAAAAAAGTGAAGAAAGATCAGCTGATTTCTTTTGGAGTAATGTCAACCAGGGATGGTTATCATAAACAAGGCTGAAAAGGGGTTTTGGTGTCACTAGCGCAAGCCACAAAGCCATCAGAGACACGAGTTGTGCACGTAAGAAGCCACTCATCCCAGTACTAATGTAGCCCATTGCAGCATAACTTCAGTGAACAAACAGGTACTCATCACATGGCGCCACAATTCAAGACAGTCTGGATACGAAAAAAAGTGATCTCTAGAAGTGCGAAACTCACTAGAGCTCACTCTTAAAAATCTTAAACTCAGTCCTACATAATATAAACTCAAATGTAATATTCTTAAGTGAATTCCTAGCTACTTCGTTTGTGCTCAAACTCAAATGATTAATGTAATAGTTAATTTAGTAAGTTAGTATAATAATTAATTTAATATTCTCAAGTGAATTCGTTACCTACCTAGTATGTGCTCACACTCCAGTAAATGATATGGTTAAATAATGATAACAGAAACATTTACATATCGCAAAAATGATGAATATCCTATTATGTGCTGGATCCTTAAAAGGGACAGGCCTTAATCCTAGTGAAGGCTTAACCTAGTAAGAGCCTGTCAGGGGAGGATGACTATTGTACAGTTAAGGGCTAGCTAGTCTAAACAGTTAAGTCTTGAGTTGGTTTGTAAAGCTTGAAGCAGTTAGATGACTAGTAAAATCGCAATGAAATCTGACACATGTTGACAAAAAGAAGATTGGAAAAAATCCCTGTTGCAAATTGGGCATTGGATGTCATAAGCCTTACATTATTTTGTCCGGTACTGTAACGTGTCGCAAGTGACCTACTTAAATGGGTAAGGTAAAACAAAACTAAGTAATGTATTCCCAAAATTTATTCCCATATTTACAGTAATAATTCTTACAATATATATATGTTAATATACAGTATACACCTGAATTAATTTTCGTAATTTCGTGGTTTCTATGAAACAAACAAAGTTTGTTTTCACTTAAAAACTAAAGGTCCCGGATTTGCCAGGCAGAAGAATATGTCTGTGCAGACAAAGTGGTAGTATTCACTAGTATCTGGTCTGCAAAACTTACCCCTATTCCCCCAACTGATGGTCATGATATGATCAATACAAGGAGCTACACGAGTAGGTAAATACCAAAGTAATGAAACAACATTACATTGAAAACAGCAATGACTCACCTTTGAAATGAAGTATGGACGTAGTTTTGAAATCCTCGCAAAGCGTTCATATCTGGTTGAATAGCAATGGTCTTCGATTATACTGAAGGTAGAATTAAGGTAGCATATTCTTCTCCAGCAGTTTACTCTAGTGGTGGTGGACCAATTCACGCCCGGGTACCAATTCACGCCCACCTTCAATTTTCTTGGAGATTTATAATATTTTCATAGACATAGTGTTTACCACATCATAGATAATCATCAAATTGATGATATACATTTGTAATATATTGTTTAACTGTGATTATTTTGGATAAATTTAGGGGTGGGCGTGAATAGGTACCCGGGCGTGAATTGGTCCACCACCACTAGGCGTCAACAAGTGCAGTGCTCTGTAATTTTAATTACAGTACCTTGCAAATCAAAATATTTCATTTCTTCAAAAATTTATATCGGAAGAGTCAGACCAGCATTTAGGCAGTCACATATAGCATTTTCTTCTCAATTTGAGTTGAATAATTTGAGTTGAATAATTTATATAGCACACCATTCAAGGTGCCAACATCCACTAAGGTGATGATATCTGCCTATGAGGTGTAGCTTGACCAGTTCCCATCTGATCACTGAAGTGAAGCAGCACTGTGCTTGGTTACTACTTTGATGGGTGATGATCTGCGTTCTGGGCCAGGTATGGGCAGATACATAGTGAGTCAGATAATCACTTAAATGGTCACCCTTTTGGAATACTGTAGTGGTGGTGGACCAGTTCACGCCCGGGTACCAATTCACGCCCACCCTCAATTTTCTTGAAGATTGATAATTTTTCATAGAGAAGATGTTTACCACATTATAGATAATCATCAAATTGATCATATACATTTGTAATTTATTGTTTAACTGTGGTTGTTTTGGATAAATTTAGGGGTGGGCGTGAATTGGTACCCGGGCGTGAACTGGTCCACCACCACTATAAGTGAAACTGTTGTACTGATCATATACAATGGCATGCCATCAACAGCAATTGGCCATGAGACAGAAACTCCGTCTAAAGATTCACCTGAATAGGGTGGAAAACCCTCGCCATAAAAAGATCATTATTGTTCTGTGTACTTTAATATGTCATGGCTTTTTATCCATAGTCTCACGCATGGGTTGAACCCACTGATCATCAGGATCTTCAACACTTCAACCAGAAAGATGTTGGTGTTATCATGGTAATGTTTATTGGGATAAACAGTCTTATTCCACAGGTGTTTTCCATGTCCATTCCAAAGAACTTTAAATCTTTAAGTTTTATTTTTCCCCAAAACTGTGCAGTGCAGTCAATAACTAATGGGGTAACTCTTATGACAAACGCAGAAACTATATCTTGTTTTCAAAATTCCACTTATGCATATAATCCACTTCAGTACAAAAACCCGGTAAACACTACAATATGATTAATTAGAAAAGCATCCACACAATATGTTAACAGAAGCTATCAGTTCAGTACAGTGACAAGTTCCATACTCCCACATGTACCATGTATGGGTAGGAGACAGGCTTTCAATTATATCAACAAATTCGGTAAATTTATAGGGGCCCTTTTATGCACAAAATACTTGCCAGGTAAAGTACACATGTACTTATGGCGAACCTTTACATACTCGCAAAAGCTAAAGAGGGCCTTTTTATTTGTGAAGCTTACAAGCTAAATAAGAGCAATCGTTTTTTTCATTTTTCTTTAAACATGCAGACGAGCATATGTTTCCCAGGTGGTCTACTCTGGTGACCCTTTTTATTCATAAAGTAATTATTACTTATATTAATGGTGATAAACGTATCCGCATGCTACCATGAGCAGGTCCTAAGACTCATCTTTTTGTAGTAAGATGCATCTTTCTTATGACATATCTTTTCACTTTAATTTTAATGGCCACAGTGGTGCTGTGGTAACACACTCGCCTCCCACCTCTGCGATCGGAGTTTGAATCCCGTTCTGAACTCATGTGGGAAAGCTGGTAGTTGCTTGCTGTTGGTCAGATTTTTACAGTAGAGAACCTTAACCAACTATGTGTACTGGTTTCCTCTGCCCTTCCAACTTCCCCTTACAATATAACTGATAAGGTACTAGGTATGACGTAAAACACTAAATAACTAAATTTTTTTTTATTGTTTTTATTTGCTTTGGCTACTGATGGCTGGAAAAAGAGTGCTGGAATGTTGCATCTCTTGTGAAACTTAGCTAACCACCTCTAGCAACGGTCCTGATAAATTGGAGAATCAGAATAGGGGAGGACATTGGCCACAGTTTGACACAAAAAGTTACTGAAAAGATGCTATAAAGACTTAACCTGGCATGGTAAAGAATACAACAATATTTTAACACCAAATTAAACTTTTCATTCTTTATTATTTAAAAGTAGGAGTTGCCTGTGCAACAGACATGGTATTAAAATAGAATAGAAGAAGGTCAAGATAAACCACCGACAGAAGAAGCCTGGGCGGCAATACACAACATACAATTGTCACAGATACAAGTGATACTCCAGAAACTTGAAGTTACTTGTAAGACAGTAGATTAATGTTGGAAAGAAGTTGTAAATATTGTTGTTACTGCTTTGTTTGTTTATTTATATGGGGTTTTACATTGCTTTCAACACTGTACAGGTCATATCACGACGGGTAGTTGGAAGGGCAGAGGAAAGCAGTACATGCAGTTCGTCAGGGTTCTGCACTGTAAACTGCCAATCAATGGTAAGCAACTACCAGCTTTCCCACTTGAGGCCGTGCCGGGAACCAAACCCCGGCCTCAGAGGTGGGAGGCAAGAGTGTTACCACTCAGCCACCGTGGCCCCTGTTACTTCTTTGACTTCCAGATTCAAATGAAGGAAACAAGATATGACAGGGTTCATACAAGCCTAACCAAATTTATGATGTGTTATTATGAATAACAATTTCTGACTGCCTGTCAGGCCCGCCCCAACAGTTCGCACATGAGTTCAAACTATTAGATGGAAGGTCAGGATTTCACCAATGTCAGCATCAGTTTATATAGTTCCTAAATGCTAAGCGCTTTATAGTTAAAATAGTATAATATGTATGTCTGGCTATCAACAGTTTTACGCATGCTTGAACAAGTCCATGAATTTTTTTGAAGCAGAGGATGATTTTACATTCGATGTGCTGTTGGACTGGAAGCCAATATAGCTATTGAGGTACATGTGTGATGATTCCTGATTCCACAAACAAGATGGTGCAACTGCATTTTGAGCCAGTTGTAGTATGTGAACCAAAATATAAGGCATTGTTGTAGTCAAATCTAGGCGCGCACATCTCGAGATGTTTGCCACAACTCGTTTCCGTGAGTTGGCGCAAGGAACAACTAATGTGGGAAAATATATCTCCACACTGCATCAGAACTCCAAGTGCCCTGGGTTTGAATCTGTTTGAGGGTACATGATTGAAAACCATGAATCTCCAGACGTTCTCAAAGCATGAAACATGAAGGACTCTGGAACAATGTAATGTGATACTGAATAGAGGAACAGGCTATCAGTTTCTGCATTGAAACAAATAAGGAAGGCGGGATCTACTGCCTTCTGTATGGTCAGTCAACATTATAGAACAGTATCCTGGTTAAAACGACATCCCAAGAATCTCTCGTGCTTTAGAAGAACGTTTGTTTTAATTTTATTTTTTATAAGTCTATTTTTTACTTACCCTATCCATCTTAACCCCTTTAGGTTCACTTGCAACATCAATCCTTACAACTGCTATTGTTTAAAGCACCTCCAAATTTACAATACAATAACAACAAATGCTCAAGATGTTTTCTAGCACTTGAATCAGCCACAGGTTGGACTGTTATAATTTTGGAATGAGAATGAAAGGTTGGATCTTTTATGCAGAAAACCCGTTGAACATTTGCATAATAGCAGCTACTTAGCATAAGGGTGACTTGCAAGGGCAAGGAATGGTGATAATCTCAACTTGATCTCTAAAAGGAAGTGTCTAATTTAATTAACTACAATAAGGGAAACTGGGTGCCATAATAATGTCCCCTTTGGTAAATGTCTGGCGATAATAGCAGAAAAAACTAGTATGAAGAAGTAAATAACACATCTAAAAGAAAAACAAACTAGTAAATTTAAAGTTTCAAAGATGAGTCAGTATCGTTATATATCACAAGCCTTTATAATATCACACAACATAGTGTTTGTTAGCATATTTCATTTTCGACTAAAAGGGTCTGTTCATTTAAAAAAAATTGCAACTGTTTTCTTTGGACCCAAAAGGCCAATGTCTACAGACCATGAACAACTAACATAGTTCTGACAGCAGTAATATGACTGACATTGTTGGCTGGTGACAGTGCATTTACTATCAAATACTCCAGAAAAGATAACAAAACTGGTACATGGACCTGAAAAATGGAGAGCCGGGCAGCAACCATGAGGGCTATCAATAACCTGAACAATGCATTTAGAGGAAGCTGTAGCAGTTCAGGCAAAGAAGAACCTCTGATATGAGGACCTGGTAGACTGGGACAGGACAATCTACAGATAAGCACTGTATATCATAGTTTAACAGTGTCAAATCAAGGTGTGTAGGGAGCCAGATTGGCCGTGTATGCTGGTGCATGAAGTGCATGAAGATTTTGATAGTGTTGATTTGAAAAATTAAGATTAGATAACAAATCAGCTACTGTTTTATGAATACCCATAATGTTGAAAAAAGGCTAATACCATATATAAAAGCCAGGAGCTATGTGTTATAAATACAAGCAGCCAAAGTGGGATTTGAACTACAACCTGAAGTTGGATAACATTACAGTTATCTGGCATAGGTAGGGCATGCTGAAAATTCTCATATCTTGCACCCAAGTCTCTTACTGAAGAATCCAACTCAATTGCAGCATGTATGGGTTTACTGTCATTATATGTAATATCATTATACTCAGTAAGAAATACTTGGAACCATTTAAGGTCTTTCAAGAAATCTACAGATAGATTAATGGTATCAATATTAAAAGAATATTATATAATAAATATTAAGTATGGATTTTATTGGTTGTATGACTCGGATCCATCTATAAAACTTTTAGGAGCTTGATGGAGTCTTGTTCATTAAACTCGTCAAATAAGCATGGTACTCATTATTTGACACTGTCTTCGACAGACTTGGGGGGCCCGGTGGTGTAGTGATAAGACACTCACCTCCCAAAAATAAATGGTGTTATTTAAATCCTCAGATGCACCAGTAAGTGGGGAGCTGGCAGTTACATACAAATGTAAAGTCAAATTAAAACTGTGACCGACCGTGAAAGGTTTAGGAGAAATTCAAGCACTTGTTCTGAGGACAATGATTGTGAATCTGGATGGCAATCTGTACAACACACAATTTACAAATGTATTTATATCAGATTTGATTTGGAGGTTAGAATGAGAGCTGCTGGCTGTGCAGTCATTTTACATGGTAACAACTTTGCAAAATTTTAAACAGGAACAGTGCCCACCTCTGAAGACAGGTCTAATCCTTACCACTACAGTCTTAAAATCCATGTCAACTGTATTAAGCAAATTAATAAGACCAATTGATCTACTTTTTTATTATGAATGCAACAGTTCATAGAACAGACTTGAAAGATTACCAAGGGTTTATGTGACTGGGCCGTGAGGAAATTAATAGTTCTACACAATTTTATATCTGGAATAACTTTCAAAGTGCAGATATAAAACCAGCTATAGAGTGTAGACCAGATGAAGTGTTTGATATTAGTTTGTGTATTGGTCTGATTGATTTGCAGTTACATTAGTTTTAAGTTTGCTTTATTGAATTCACAACCATGATATTTGTCCATTTTAACTACATGTAGAAAATGTTCATCTCAATCACACAATTCTGTTCTGCTTGAGCTATGCAAAGCTCAATATGAATTTGTGTGTTTTAGATCTGCAGTTATTATTCTCTTATTGTAATCCAACAGAAATACCTTTTAAGTGAAGCCTATCTTCCTGAATTATGTTAGACTTATTCCATAACTTTGTAGAAATTATGCTCCAATCTCCTGATAACTTGTCAACTGTCCTCATATTGATGCTACTTTTGATGCATATTTCATTTAAGTTTATGATTTTGCTGATTTGGCCTGTTTGTCTAGTTTACTGGTGGTTATGTTATGTAAAAGTTTATGAAAATGCCAAAGGAAAAAATCATTAGATTCAAGAGATTCAATCGAGATCCAAGAATTATTCGAAGCAATCATCTTCATTACAAGATGGCCCCAAAAGGCAATAGCAAAGGTTAATGCCAGCACTGTAACTAACACAGCATATTGACACTGATGTCAGCACTGAAATATTGCAAGTATAGTGTAGAAAATGAGCTGCTCCAGCATACACCAGGCTGCTCGCAAAGTGTCTTTGAAGTTATTGATTCATTTATACAGCACCAAATCAATATGTGTAATATGTTTGTTCTCCATATAAGATAGTCCAGAAGTCCATATAAAAGTTTTTATTGGCTAATCTGTGTGTTAACATAATTCTAAAGACTCGGCATTTATCTTCAATTGCTACCTCATGATCTTCATCTAGCTCACATTATATGACAAGTATACAACCAGAGAGCATATAAAACAACAGTCTAATGTTTTATTTGAAAGTTAACACAGGTTAGATTGATATAATTACCTCATTCAGTGAGTTTCAAGAGGTGCTCTAAACCATATATGTTATGTTGTAAGATGACTGTAAAGAAGCTGAAACTATGTAATACATTAAGATACTTATCTCATACCACGTTGTTTTGTCAGAACACAAATGTTGGGCATCATTGCCCTTATGATTCCTTGCAATTTATGTCATTCTAAACACAGTTGCATGCAAGAGCATAAGAGTATGTAATTTATAAATAGATGTCACCATCTATCTATTGGTAACTGAATCAATCATCTTACAACAGGAAGTGAATTTTAAGTATTATAATCTGTCTAGTTGAAATGTAATTTGAATGTCACTCCCTGCCATGTTGAATGAAGTGCTTCAATGAATATTGATTAAAGCAGATAATCCCTAGTTTGATCCATGACACTGCTAGATTTTCAGGGACAATACCCTCAGGCAAGGTATTAACATAAATGTGCATCTCCCTTCCAAGAAGCTGATTGTGTTTCCATTTTATTTCAGAAGAGATATGTGGTGGGCGGTGTGGTGTTGTGTGTTTGAATATTTGCTCAACTTAAAAAGATTTTCAGTTAAAAGTCTGTTGGGGTGAGAAAAAAAAGGGTTCCTCTATAAAACTGGTTAATCGTGCACAATCTATATACTGCATCTGTTGGTCAATATATTACACTTCGGAAGTTTGTAAACATTGTGAACTGAACCTTGTAAAGTGTGGAACGAGGAAGTGCAATTGTGACATTTACTTGATAAATAAAAATAGCATAAGGAAAGTAAATTTATTTTTAACTGTTATCAGTTTCATCTAAATGTATTAACACATGAGAAAACATTGCTTTGGAAGCCTATTACATCAAAAGCTATGAAAGTAACTGGGTTAGATTTAAAGAATTAACAGATGATTTTTATCTTTTTTCAAATGTTAGCAAATTTCATGTAAATGTGCATGCCCTATTAATTGAGTTCAGAAAATACCAAAACACTAGATTATTAGTCTGTAGATTAATTATTATTCCATTAGGTTACTAAGATTAGTATTTTAGCAAAGTCTATCAAAGTAAATTATCAAAGATTGTCAAAGAGTGTTCTTGTTGGAAGACAAACTGTTAACTGATGAGCACTGTGTGTCGCCTGTGTGAATTCCCAGTGTCAAACACCAATCTAGAGGGAATATAGAAAAGTACAGATATGGTCAGGAATATGCCATTCATATCTCAAAATAACATTGCATTAATATATAGGAATCAGCATTTATGTATGTACAGCTGATATTGTATGCTAGAAAATATTTTTAACCAACATTACATGCTGAATTGCACTAAAAATGGATTGTGAAGACATGTAGTAAAAAAATTAACTTAGTTCAAACTGAACAAACTTGAATATTTAGCTAATCAAGCTGATAATGTGTGATGTATGGTAAGTTGTTTATTCTACATCTAGTCATATTTAGGGATCTATTAATTTAAAAAAGGTTACATCTCATCAGGTTTATTCAGTTGATTAACTGTAGACTATGTCTAACTTCTGTAACTGTTACATCGTCAACAGAGTGTTGATTAAGATGTTGCCTGTCAACTTTTGAGTAGAATATTATGCATGGTATCCAATATTTCTTATATATTGTCATTACTAGGCTGTGACAATGCAAATGTTCACCAAAGACTAGTTTCTATTTGGTAAATGTTTTCAAGAGCCCTCAATCATCCTGCAGTCTTTGCCTCATATACAACCATCAAACTGACCAACCAATCAACCAGTCAATCTAGCAATAAAATATACTTAACCTCTGTAGTAGCAGATTTGTAGGAACATTATTAGCAGCTTTAGACAGAGAGCATTTGTAACAAAGCTCTCACAATTTAGCATTCAAAAGAGTTGATGAAGGAAGGATTTCAGACTTATCATTCTTCAATTTCTTGCTGATGCCGGACAGGCTAGGTCAAATGTAACATGTGTCACATCATATTCAACAGCCAAGTTTGTACTGGGACAAGTTTACAGTATTTCCTGGCTCCTGTTTTGACTGGAGCCCATGACTGCAAGAGTTAAGAGTCAGGTGGCTTTTACTAAAACTTGTTAACCACTTGGTATCTTCAGAACCATTTTTTGGGGGAGTTGCAGTATTTCAAAAGTAGCTAAAGAGGACAACCAAAAATATTATTACAATACACTTTGACTTACTTTTGGTGAGAAAACATGCAAATTGAAATTATACCAGGATATTTTTGATATAGCTGGGGTGTGTATAGACAAATACTGGTCAGTTACACAATAAAGTATTAAATTCCCTGAAGCAAGTCCTACAACACTTCCAATCTTCCTTTCAGCACAAACAACTTTCAATCATTTTTAGTACACTTGGGTTATCATTTGATAGTGCCCCCCATGCTTTAGTCAACTGTTATGTGTTAATTATTTATTTAAATATTGATTGAATAAAGATAGCCTTAACAACTGGATGTGACATTTACCCATCTCATTTCTACTTTGTTGTGTATTATCATATCAGAATGAATGTTTCATTTTAAACCATCATTTTACCTTATTTTCCAATTTGGAACTTGTTTCCACCACCGTTTGTGTGCCCAAAATTTACATGTCCGCTGTTGCTCCCTTGTCCATTGTTAATGGTTCCAGAATTTCCACATTTTCCACGGTAACATCCATAAGGATAGGGACGATTACTGTATTTCTTTTGGAGATGATCATCCACTTGTCTTTTCAACTTGACGAGAGAAAGAGAAGAAAACTCCTTTTTTGGTATATAACTATGTATGCAAATATGTTAAATTTGTCAAGTTGCTGCGAAATGTACATTCATTGTTTTACGACTTCACAGTATTGCTGCATTGATTTGTTTTAAATAAATGTGATCAATAAGATACCATAAGAGAAGTAAGTAAGGGTGGTCTTCAAAAAGTCAATTTAACTACTCTTACATCTTGTAACTTTCCATATCCTAATTTTATGCAAACCTTCAAAAATATTTGCTTTGTATTTGCTTCTAAAAGTCATGTTGCAGTGATATTTTAAATTTCTTATATTACTTGTTCAAAATATAGAATGTCACCATTAAGTTATATAATGAAGAATGTGTTTCTGTGTCAGGAAATCATCATCAACTATGGATTGGAAGGTTGCCTTAGATACAGCTTATCATGACTTTGTGACTTGATTTTATTTTTCCATACTGTGTAAGCACATGCAGTAACAGTGATACTAAAAATTAAACAAATAAAGAAATGTGGGAGCTCTAGACCATAACTACACAGAAGGATACAGATGCAAGTAGAGTAAAAAAATTCAAAATATAAACTCGTCACCTAAACAATTTTAAGAATGTAATGCTGCTTTGTCTTCAGATTGAAATGTTTTAGTTCAATAAGACTTATATAACTAGATACTGGATGAATATAACTCCACTGTATTTTATTAATGGCTGTAACAGGTGGAATTTTAGATATGTGAGGAATGTTAGACTTCTTACTATACATGCATATATGTATTTGTAATTATGAACTGAAGCGAGGATTTTAATTTCTTCTCTCTTTCAAAAGATAAATACCCTTTTCTTTGACACAGAGAAGATCTTGCATATTACCAGCAATGAAACCTTTCATAGTCATCATAGAAATTAAACATTCTGAAAAATGCAATTCATAAACTAAGAAGGACTAAATGCTATCTCTTTGTTGCTGTATAAATATTGAGAGAGTATATTCATATGTACTTGAGCAGCTGCAATTTACAAACAAAATCAAAACAACTTTAAAACCTGTTTTAGAACTTTTACATAAGCTTATAAAACAGCAGAATGGCTTCAGATTACATGGTACGTTGCTTAAACCTGGATAGGCAGCAACACAAATCAATAGAGTGCAATAGTTAAAGAAGGTGTTCAATATTCAACTTTGACAAACACCCCTATTGAGTTTTTTTTCTGTGCAGTAATTTAGGACTCTAGCTATGCCTACCATGTATGTAACAACCGGTATTGTTGGCATTTTGGTACCATGGTTTATGCACATTGTTTTATGGCAACAACAGAGGAAATTACATGATTAGACAGAAGAAGTAACCTTGAATAGTACAATGACAGAGGAAAATATCTTTTGGATACCATGTGTGTTGCAGGTTACATTGATAAAAATGGTGGCCATTGTTGGCGGATCATAACCTACAAAGTATTCATTACATGACACAAAAAGCATGGTTATCAAGCTAATGTGTATTTCCAATAAACGTTATTCTCAAGACTTATAACTTGTGGCTTAGTTATAATTTGTGCAGTTTTCAGTTTCTATTTGCCTTTTTAAGACAGTAAACAGTGACAGATAGGTCAAATGCATCATTTTGGACTAATTGTGACAAATATATTACTTCTTCAAAAACAACTAGCACCACACAGACAGCTTCCTGTGACTTGTGGTACTGCATTAAAAATTCTGACCACAGTCCACATTTCCTTCACCAAATATTTACATAAATAAATTCCATCGAAAAAGAGAACATCTATTATGTCAAAAACCATACAATTTTGCATCACAGTGGACCTTTTATGACATAAAAGTTTTTATTAGGAAAAAAGCTGCAAGTTTTTTTTGTGTTAAAATTACTCATGCAGCAAAGTGCCATAAAATAAGATTTAAATGGTATGCTATACTATTAGATAAACTGCCAGTTGCAGGTTAACCCAAAACTTGGTAAAGTGAAACTTACCGACTCTAGAAACTGGTAGGTCTCATCATTCACGTTGCTGTCCTCTGTAAAATATTCCAGAAGAATGAGTAACCTCTACCTTCTACCTGGGAAGCTCATTAATTCAAACATTTCCAAATATCTCAAATTTTAATTGGTCATCTAAGACATAATTAATACCACATAAATTACTTTTCATTTTCTGTGGTAATTAAAAATGCTTCAAAAATCCATATATCCAGACAATATGGAATCATTCTTTTTTGTAGCAACTGGAAGCTAATTTGATATTTCATCAAAATTGGGTCAAACTATTTCAGGATATGTGGCTCAGTTATAGACAACAAGTGAGACAAAACACCCGCCAAAACATAATGTCCTAGACCACAGTAAACATTGAGTTGAAGGTAATTGTTTAATAAGTTAGTTTTAAAACCAATTGATACATCAAGAATTTATACAACAATAAAGACACAAAATGGGTAGAAAAATAGACAACATTTTATCTAGCCTCAGTCTGGGACTGGTGACATTATTATTTTCCTATTATTTGTTTACAACTCTGAAAACGGGTATGAATTTCCAACAACAGAGTAATAAATATTACCTTCCTTAGCATCAAGAACTTGAGCTTCATCAGCCTGTTGAAGCTGTCTTGCAGAAAGTATCTGTGAAAAGATTATAGCCACAAGCTTGTAATACGTGATAACACAGGTAAAAATTGGTATGGAAAGTTGGGCTCATACTTTATAGGTCTACAATTTTTTATGGACTTTGGCTGGAACTTGGCCTACCAAAGCAAGGTTTGTCTTCAACAGGTTCCAATAAAGCATGAGCATAACATTTTCAGTTTAATAGGTGCTTCTACAGATATCTGAAGTTACTTAGTTGATGTATTTTTGGCAAGCCTAGTTCAGCATTTTGTCATGGAAATTTCAAGGGTGAAGTTAACAGTATTTTTATGCTATTAATGAATCATTCATTAATAACCACAGGGTATCAGCAATCAACTGACACTTTTCCAATATTAAGTCTTACAAGGCTGAGATTGCATGGGCATTAAGGACATCAAGAGTCACATCAGAAAAAAAAACATGAATGAGATGAAAATGTGATCTTTATATTTGCTGCCATATGATATTATCAAATCACTGCACATTTCCTTTACAGTCAAATTTATTATTGCTGTACAGTTGCTTTAGATAGATGCATCAAATGATGTGACTCATTTTACACAAAAAATAGTACTGGCATGGTTATACATCTCAAGTAAATTTTAAAAAAACCCTTCATCTCTTTATTACATATATTAAAGGAGTTTTATTAGTGCACTGTTGTAAAGTATTATAGCTATTCCTCAGCAAGTAAGTCAAAAAAGATGGAAAACATGTAAGCTTACCTCAAGCAAACCATCTACTAACTGTTCCTTCTCTTGGTCAGCAGCTGTTAATGTTAACAAAAACAATCTCTGTAAATGTACTGTATGCCTTAGAGGTTGTAGAACATATTTGCATATTTTCATTTGGGTGTATGTCACTTAAGCTTAAGTCATATCACGATGGGCATTTTCATGGGTGGAGGAACTTGGTATTGTATTGTTTATCAGGCTTTTCTCTGGAAACCATGAGGCATCTTCAAGTAGCTTCTACCAAGCAGGCAAACGGATGTCATTCCACTATGTTGTCTAACTAACATATTTATGGTTGGACTGAAAAATTGGAATAGCACCCCTCTGGTGACGTCATTGAATGATGTGTTCATAATGTTTTAAGGTGTTAGCTAACATACAACATATTAGATTTACCATATCCAGTAAAACAAGTCAAGCAGTCGATTCATTTTCACTAATCTAAATGGCATCTAAGGCTCGAGGACCCCATGTAGCTTGGATTATCAGGCAAAATAACAGTCCTGTGTAACTTAATCCTATCACCAGTAGCAATCTAAAGATTCTTCAAGCTATTGATAAATGATCCTCCTGAAGCTAAAATCTTTTTACAAAACTTTACCCACCCTTATTATTTTCCTATTCATGGGTTTTCTCTGGGGTGCAGACTCAGAGAGCCTTAGAGTTTGTCGTTCTAATAGAGATTTAGCGCTACAAGAGTAGAATCATACTTAGAATCCTCAAACCTATGTCTTTAGTTAGGGATACAACACCAAATTATATATACACACTATATTTGTGTATTTATAAAAAAAAATCTTTTATGAAACTGACTAAATGTTGTCATGATTGATTTGAAACTAAAATACTATTAGCAAGGAAACATATGTGGTCGGAATAAATATGAACAAATACAACAACAAATAAATTATACATACAACTCAACTATTTCAGCTATTTGGCAAAGTTCAGGCACTGGCTCAATCTCTATTCAATCTCTATGTAGACATAATTTAATACTAAGCAACAAATTCTATATGTCTGTTCATGTCAGTGCAAATTCTAACCAGTCAGCCTAATGCGTAGACTTTTCTATTTATGCTTGTAGCAGTGGCAAAATAACTAAAATCACAACCCATAACAGAGTTTCAGATCTGCGTTATTCAAACAAATCTTAAGTCAATGTCAAACGTTCAGTTTTAGTAAAAAAATTTCAATCTGAATCCACTGTATTGCAGGTGATATATATCTTCCCCACAAAGGAAACCCAGTGTACCAATCTTGCCATAACAGAACAGAAAAGTCTAAAATTATAATGGAGGGTAGTAACAACTAGAAAATCCTGTACAAACTGAATAATCACCACATAACAGGGCCCATGGTGGTGCAGCAGTAACACACTCACCTCCCACCTCTGAGATCGGTGGTTCAAACCCCGGACCTTATGTGGAAAAGCTGGTGGTTTCTTACTGATGATAAGCAGTTTACACTATAGAACATTGATCAACTGTATGTACTGTTTTCTCTGTCCACTACCCATTGTGATATTACCTGTACAGTGTTGAAAGTTACTTAAAACCCAAAATAAATCAAAAGTGTGATAAAGAAATGTATGAAATACCAAACCTTTTTTTTTGTTTTTTACCTGGTAAGGCATGGAGAAATCCACAAAGGAAGATCAACCCAACAAGGACAAGTCTCATCATTGTTCTGTGTTGTTGTGGTAAAAAAGGTTTTAACAATCCTAAAAGATAAAGAGTTGGTGCTTTGTTTGTATAACCAATGACATATACTGTTATTGTAAGTAGATAGGCTGGACACAACATATATACCTCTATGGTACAGTGATAACACACTCGTCTGTCACCTCTAAGGCTTCAGGTTTGAATCCCAGGCCATACCTTGAGTGGGATCTTGGTGACATACTTGCCAAAGATTATTGGTTTACAGCAATGAGAACTTGGCCCACACAAATGTATGTGTTTCCTCAACCATCAAACCATCCTTGTGATATAACCTATATCATGTGTTGAAAGTGATGTAAAACCCAAACCAAATAGTGTCAAATAATGTTGGTATATAGTTTACTGCATCTCTTTAAGTATGATGAACATTCTCTGATACCCTTTCCACATTTCATGTTGTTTGAATAAAAAAATCAGCTTATTTGCTTTAAGTGAAAAACTTCCCTAAAATGTAATATTAAAATTAGGCACAGTGACCATACAGTTTAGTTAGTTCACAGCTTTTCCTTCATTATTCGGTCTGTAACCTAATACCATTCTACCATCAGAATTACAGCAATAAAACATTCAAGAACAAAAGAAAATTTACACATAACTGGCCAGTTCAATGAAAAGGAGAGTAAAACATGAGACACTTACATATGTGACTGGACTTGTGTAAACATGAATTGGAACAGTCATTAGATTAAACAGAGGTGAAGTGAAAGTAAAGATGAGATAAAAACATTTTAGAACATAATATTTTGGTGTACATATAAATTTTGATTACTTTTCAAATTTCTACACAAAACATATGGTGCACACTTAAATTAACAAGGATAATTCACAACTCAGTCAATCATATTTAACTTTTCAAGCCACCAACATAACTGTCAAAAGTTCTTAAAATCATGAGCTATATCTCTAAAATCATTGTTATATACATGTCATGGTAGAAAGTCCAATCTGGTAGAATATGAAATTCTACCGGTAGAAAGTCCAATTGGAGTTTCTACCAGTAGAATTCCCATAACTTGGTCGAAAGTCCAATTGGAGTTTCTACTGGTAGAAAGTCCAATCTGGAAGATCTGAGTATTGCCCTGGGGTTCGAAATCTAATAATCTTGATAGCTATTCAAATCTCAGAGATTTAGGTATTGATCTGTGTACCAGAATGTAATATTTGTAGAAACCCAATATAAGCTTGAAACAAAGTCCAACTGGAACACAAAATGTGGGCTTTCATATAAACCTGTCATTTAGGCAAGGTGTATCTTTCAGAAATGAAGAAAAGAAGATATTTTACTACAGCATTGACTTGACATAATTAAACATGCCAGAAACTGAAATTTTCAGTCTATTTCAAGAATTTTAAAATCAACATCAAATCCTATCACTATATTTCAAGGGAAATCTGTAATATGGTCATTCCTGAAGTAAGAGATAAATGTCTGATAACAACTGTTGTACTAAACTACAGCTTTAGCCAATTAACTTTTGACAGCAGTCACTTCCTACATTGCATTTAGTTGAGCAATTAACATCTATGCTTCTGCAGTAACATTTATCAGCTTTCGGACCCAAGGGCCATACACCCAAATCTCCTAGATTGGACTTTCTACTGGTAGAAACTCCAATTGGACTTCCTACCAATTTTGTCATGGTAGAAAGTCCAATTGGACTGTTGAACTTTCTACTGGTAGAAACTCTAACTAGACTATCTACTGGTAGAATTTGAAATTCTACCAGATTGGACTTTCTACCATGACATACACATGCCACACAAAGTTACTTGACTCTTTTTACTCTCTCCTGCTGATACCTTATCATTGTTAAGTGTAAGATTAGGAATTAAAATATGTCTTTGTCAAGTGTCCAATCAATATCTGCTTAATTTATAAGATTTTTTAAATTTAATATTTCGAGTTGAATGCTTTTAACAAATTTAATAGGTCATATAAATGACAAGTGAATTGATAGTACGGTAAACCACTGACCTTTGACAAGTATAGATAAGCCTATATAATTCATTAAAATCTATGCTTTTATTCTTTTGTTACCAGTGATTTATGACAACAGTTTATCTCCTAAAATATATGCAAATTTATATACAGGGCAAAATGAATCCCTTCGTGTATAGAAAATGTAAGCACCAATATACTTTTAACTGCTTATATTGTATACATGTTGACAGTATTGGAAAACTGTATAGCAAATGTTCCCTTAATCAAAAATAAGCATCCAAATGTTTTTCATGTTTAAACTGGTATGTCACCCTTAAATGCATTTAAAAGTCAAAATGACACATAATCACAGCTTTTCTCTCTGGTTTATATGCCTATATAAAATAAAAGTTGAAGCTACATTATATAAAGTCGTCCTATCTCATCTCGTCTGATCTCATCCAATCTCCTGCTTATCCAAATGTCACAATGGGACATGCATTTGATAGGATAAGCAGGAGATTGGATGAGATTGAAATTCACAAGAGCCGATTGTACTTACCAAGCAAGAAGATCTAGCTGATGTTCTCTGTCCGAGTCTGGTCGTGTTTGATCTCAGCTTGCCTTTACTGGGGGTTATTTATACCCTTTGGACTGTCAAGCTATACCAACAAAAAGTGAACTGTGAAGATTTTAACCAATAAGATAATTCAGTTTCTAAGCTACACCAAAATGAATACTAAGGTTTTTGAGAAAAGGGCTTTTTTTCTAAGAAATACATTGTTAGGATTGTCCCCCAACCAGGGACCCAAACCCTGAACACGAAAGGTTGATGTTCCTCAAATTCTAAGAAAGGGTAAAAGCAACCTAAAAACAAACACAAAAGATAGAAACTTTTAAAGCCTTAGGACCTGAGCCCCCTTAAATTTATGTCTATTTAATTTCCTTTATATATGTTGTATTGGATGTAGATAACCATTGAATGTATACATTCAATGGGTTAATCATTGAATGAGTAGATTCAATTGCTTTGCCACTGAATGTCCACGTTCATAGTACTTAGCACATTCAATAGTACCATGAACTTAGCAAATGAAGATAGGTAATTGAAACTGTGAAAAATGTAACTTATTTTTACTATTTTCTTAACATCACATATGTTGATAACAACTTAAAACTTTGACAATAATTTGATTATCTTTAGTCAGTCACACAGTTATTTATTACAACAAAAACTGTTTGTTGGTTTCGTTAGAAACTGTCTATCGTAAAGCGCTTTTTAATAATATTATCCCAGTGAAACCTTTCCAACATTATAGGAGTCCTATTGTGGGACTGCATACAATTAAATCCCTAAATTTTACACATAATTATATGAATTAATTGTCATCACATTATAGAATCATACGCTTATAGACCATAAACTATTACTCAGACTTGAACTGTTTCTCTTTAATTCTTTCAGAGGTCAAATGGTCTAATATTTGTGGATTAATGTAGAGCTTATTTATTGATACAGTTTTCATAATGGCTTTTATCAGAAATAATTGATGTGTAGAAATAAGTAAATGTTTTGTACAATAGTAGAATGACAGAATGATGCCACAAAGTGATTTCAAATGTACAAAGAAGGCGATGAAATTCATGAAATTTATATCATGACATGTATATTTATTAATTTTAATGTTATGGACTAATCCCTCTTTATGTCAGTTCATGAGATGTACCACTTTTATTCCAGTATATTGAATTGCTTGTTATTATGCTGGAAATATCCAATCTAGGTTATAAATTAAGTCTTTGCCATCTGTATCATCGTTTCATATTTCTTTACTAGTATTTATACATTCCATGCCTTGGGTCAGGTTTACAACAGCATATTGATAACAAAATATAGCTTAACAAGATTTGTTTTTGACTTGGGTTGGCTAGTAATTATCATTAGACTCCTGTTCCACTTTTACAACATATCGAGACCAGGCACAGATTATGAAATTGCAGTCACTTAGGGCCATTTGCCACTGTGGTCGTCTAGTGGGTCACACATTTGTTTGTTATGCAGAGGACCTGGATTTGATTTATTATTTTTTGTTTTATGTCGCGTTCAACAGCTAGGGTCGTATTGTGATGGGTAGTTTATGGGTGGAGGAACCAGTGCATACTAGTTGGTCAAGATTCGATCCATGTACAGACAGATACATAGCGACTTTGACAACCATTTAAAATCATGGTCTCCTGCCATCGGATCCTATCCCCAGTGGCAGGTTAAACATCCTTGAGAAAGTTGGTAAATGGTCATCCTCAAGGTTCTGTCTTTCAGTTAGGTAAACAACAGCAAAACTGATGCTGATTGACTGTTCTTGCACAGTCATGGAAAGGTTTATTAGGTCTTTGAATCCTCACAGCAGATACATTTGTTTTGAATCTGTTAAGGAGATACATAGCGTACATATATTGCCTCAAATACAGATAATGAAAACAAGGCAAGTGGGGATGTTGGAGCCCAACTTAGGAGTCAGCCCATCTTAAGATGGGCTATAGCCCAACTTAGGATCCTAAGTTGGGTAGCCTATCTTAAGATGGGCTTAGCCCATCTTAAGATAGGCTAGAACATATTAGCCCAACTTAGGATAATAAAATTTAAGAAGGTTTTTGAATCTAAAATTTAATATTATCCTTTTAGATAGAATGCCCATAGCTTATTTTAAGATGAATTGACAGATATATATTTGCTTACAGATATTAGCCCAACTTATAATATGCACAGGTAGTTTTTATTCTCAAAATCAAATAATATTATTACCTATTTTACCTATATTTTTATCCCTTTTATTTATTTCAGTATGCATTTATAGGATCAGTCTGGATTTATTTATCATTCCAAGGCAGTTAATATATTTGACAATGGGAGGGTCATTAGCTGACAAGATGTCTATTGTTCAACCACTCCTTTCAGCTTAATTGTTTTACTTCTGGGGAGTGATTAGGCAACTGGATTACATTATGATTTATCTATTTTTTCAAGACTCTTTTATGTTGATTTGTTTGACTATGTGTGTGACTTGTTAACTGGATTAGTATTAAGATTTACCTTTTGTCCCAGTATTACTTTTGAACTTGATTTGTTTCATTTGTGCTTGAGTGACTAGCTGACAGGATTAAATAGGTATTGTTCTAAGATTCTTTTAAGGTATTTTTACATGTTTAAGGAAAACAATTAACATAATCTTAATTATTAAAAGCAAAGCTAGGTTTTAACTGGACAATTACTGCTGTTTAACCGAATACATAAGATTAACTTGTTTGATTAAATTACATTTTAGTAATAATTAGTGTAATTTGAAAAAGGTAATTTGCTTTTTTTTTTGTGAAAATAAAGTGCTGTTTATAAAACTTTGCTAAATTTTATAATATGACTCACCCATAAAATCACATATGGGTTGTCCCCCATAAAGGTTTGAGAGGATTAAGCCTCTTTGTGTTTTGACAATACTTTGATGATGATTTGTTTAACTTTATGATTGAGGTTTTCCTATTGTGCACTTCACCCACCCCAAGTGAAACAAATCAACATCAATAGAATGTTGAAACAATAGCCACAAATCCAATTAAGAAATCATCCCAATATAGACAAACAAATCAACATCAAAGGAATATTGTAATTATTCTCAGGGCTCAGGAAACACAAGTCATTTTAGTTTCTGTAATTAAAGACTGTTGAGCTTTGAAAAAATTTAACATATTTTTTTATCAAAATAAAAAAAGAATTTATACGCAAAAATCCTTCGGTACAAGGGACATTCAAGGAGACCAATGATAATGTCATCTTTTTCATAATAATGTTATATAATTTCCTTTCATTTGCACATACTAAAAACATTTCTTATTACAGCAAAAGTAAAAATTGTTTCTAGAATTTTATTATCTTAAGTTGGGCTGATATGTTCTAGCCCATCTTAAGATGGGCTAGCCCATCTTAAGATAGGCTACCCAACTTAGGATCCTAAGTTGGGCTATAGCCCATCTTAAGATGGGTTGACTCCTAAGTTGGGCTCCAACAGGGATATATAATATTTTATTTACACTATGTAATACTAATGTTTATTTACAATCCATTTTTATCAAAACTCGTAAATGTAAATAAGTACAAACTAGTAAATATGAATAAGCAATATATGAATAAGTAATATAACATTTACTGAACTATGAATAATTACAGTTTAAGGTCATCTTACCATAAGTTAAGTTGAGGACCATACGAACAAGGTCCAAAGAGTAAGGTAGGGTGAAGTTAAGGTCACCCTAAGGTTGGGGTATAGTAAAGTTAAGAATGAGAGGTGGCCATAAGGTCACCTTAAAGTTGTAATCGAAAAATAAAGATGGTAAGGTGGCCTTAAAGTGGAATATATTGTAGTTTAAGTTTAAAGTTAGAATGTAAATGTGGTATTAATTAGACAAAAGGTATTTAGCAGACTACAGGGGACAAATACTGTAAAGTTCTTGTCCATGAAGTCCCCAAGTAGGAAAAGAAGCAAACTAAAATGTACGTAAAATGACAGGCAAACACAGGTTGAACACAGTGGTCTATTATGACTAATGCTGCTTATAAAAACAAGGTCCAATGGCGAAATGACCATATTTCTTTCTAAGATTTCTTTAATGTTACAAAACTACAGTTATTGAGTTATTGCAGATACGGTTAAGTACATCAGGTAATTGAAAAAACTATTTCCTCACAGTACAAACTGGTAGCTCATGGCTGTGATCTTTTAAAATTTTAAGATGTAGGTTACATTGATATGTTAAAACGAAGACATAAGCCGTTAATGGGTACATATTCACCAACTAATATGTGCACATGTATAATGCTTTGCTGGTAGTTTGACAACATGTTAACGCATGGAATACTAAGTAGATGACAGAATAAATAGTGAGCTGAAAACAGCCAGATGTTTAAAAACATTTTAACACGCTTCGTTAATATACGAGAAATTGTTAAACATTGTTCTTGCAGTTAACATATGAGTGAGTGGTAAATGCATTTACCGTTTATTCCATAAAGGCAAAGTATTATTCTTGGAATTTTTACAACCACTATAGTAACTTTACGAAGTATGATGCTAAAGTTGAAGATACAATCATGAAATGAAGTTAAGAAGAACATGTAAAGTATATTCTGCAATTACTGAACACCTTCTAATTACAACATTGGTGACATTACTGAATATGCTAACATATTAACCTACAGTTGTCACACTAAAATTAAAGTACAGTCAAAAGAGATTGTCACTGCAGGAAACTAAAGTGCATAGGTAAACATAACTATACAGTCCATACCATGATAAAAGAAACATGTTAAGTTAAAACACTAAGACAGTAAACATCAAATGTATGTAAATAAACATCACCAGTATCAGTGTATAGTAAACTCGTTAAGATTAACCATTGCCATGCCAAGCATACACAATTGTCATGAAATTTGAAGATATTCAGAATATAAAACCCTTTGTTACTTAAGATGAATACTGAAACAGCCAGGATCCAAGTTTAACTTAACCCATTACACAGAATCTTTTTTTTTTTTTTTTTTTAACATATGATACTGTACAACTAAGATTCTGACAAATTTATACCATTATACAGTTTTAATGTAACATACTCTTTTACAATTTAAAGAAGAGTTAAACTTGATACATAGACCAGCAGACGACCAAGCGACTCTAGGAGAGGGAGATCAGGTCACATACATGAACATAGAATTTAATCAAATAACATTATCAACCAACATTTCAACCATATACAGACTTTTAAACTTGCATGACTTTCATCAATACAACACCCAATACCTGCGAGAAAATCTGAAAATTTTAAATAATTTCGAATGCCGAAGCAAGTCCACTAAAGTTTCTAAACAATACTGAGACAGGTATTAACACACACTGTGTCCGCCCGGGATGTTATCGTGAAGCCTGTGAGAGCAGAGGAGGCAGGAGTGAGGAGCAGCTGAAGGCGTGATAGAGTGCTGCCCCGAGCACGAATGTGAGACCCACCCTCTGACCAGGGTGGGGAAGAGAGACGCTGGGGGTGAAGTGACAAGCAGCTGATGATGGATTACAACTGTGTCTGAAGCTGTTGTTGGAGAGATGGTTGGAAACCGGATGTGACCACCCTGTTACAGAGAGCTGCCCCAAAGGCCCGCTACACTGGCAGCAGATTGGCAACAGGACCCAGTTAGAGCTGAGCACGGCCAGGAGCAGGGCACTAGTGTGTGAGGACAGCCCTCCAGGGCTACATCTGGACCAACCTGAAAAACAAATATAATTTTAATACATGACATTGGTATGAGGGAGGGTTAGGGGAAATTTTTACAACTTGTTACAATGACGTCCTATCCCTCTGACTTCCCTCTCAAGAGTGACCAGCAATGTGGTTTGAAAAAAAGGGGGAATTTTGTTTTTTGTTAGAAGCAAGTGTTATAGGTGAGGGGTAAAGTTAAGTGTATGTTACATTTGTTTTGAATCTGTTAAGGAGATACATAGCGTACATACATCCACTCCTAGTTTGAGGTATGAACCATTCATTATTTGTTTTGCGATAACACTACGAATAAAAAGATCCAAATAGCATGTATAGCTAACTTCTCTGCTATTTTTAAAAGTTTATGTTATTTATTTATTTCTATTTGCATATAAAATAATATTGGTGACACTGACATCAGACAATATCTTTGGGACAACTTTGTCTGAGTTTGAGTCCTACAAGTGACAATACCAGGGACCTGTCCCAATATGACCCTGGCTGTTGAACGGTACATTAAACACCAACTTTGACCTTTGACCCAAGCGTAGGCTTTATTTTTGTTACTTAAAATTTTAATGCTGCACATATTTAGGTTGGATGATTATCATCGAGGTAGTTGACTGACAGATAGAGCATTGATGTTTTCAATGCAGTTTAATAGTTAACTCGATTATTACATGTGTCAGTTGATAAAACATGACCATAAACTAGAGACAAGAACCTCAATAATATACAAAACCTAACTTGTGTGCTTATGTATTTGTCATGGTAGACAGTCCAATCTGGTAGAATTTCAAATTCTACTGGTAGAAAGTCCAATTGGAGTTTCTACCAGTAGAAAATCCAAACGGACTTTCTACCAAGGTAAACTTGGTAGAAAGTCCAATTGGAGCTCCTACCGGTATAAAGTCCAAGCTAGGAGATTTGGATATTGCCCTGGGGTCGGAAAGCTAATAAACTTGGTAGATATACCAATCTAGAGGTTAGAATTCTGGAAGAGGTGACAGTACTACAAGCTTTACATGCTAAGACCAACTGGGCAAAGGTGACAAACAAATGCTGCTGCAGAAGTACTTTGTATAACACTTGTTATACAACTGTACCTTGTATAACACTTGTTATAGGACATTTTAATATTACACCAGTTAGTACTGTCCATATTACAGATTTCCTTTGAAAAATGGTGATGAGATTTGATGTTGATTATTCATTTATGAAAGCTGCATCTTGCTTAAATGACAGATTGATATGTACAGAAGACCCAGTTTTTATGTTTCAGTTAGACTTTCTTTCAATATTATATTGAGCTTCTACAAAGATTACATTCTGGTAAACAGAGCAATACCTAAATCTGTCAGATTAGAATATAAACCAAGTTTATTACATTTCAGACCCCAGGGCAATACCCAAATATCCTAGATTGGACTTTGAAGTTTATCCTGGTAGAAAGTCAAATTTTACTTTTTACCGATAGAATTTAAAATTCTACCAGATTGGACTCTCTACCCTGACATATTTATATATATGTATGTTACGCCCAATCTGTGAAATTGCCCATTTCGTGAAATGGGCAAGTGACTTGCCCATTTCATGAAATAGGCAAAATTTCTAGTATTCCCTTGCCCATTTCGTGAAATGGGCAAGAATTATGTTGCCTATTTCGTGAAATAGGCAATAGCATGTACGAAAAATAAAGTTTCATGCATAAAAGTATTTTATTGGTTTAATGTTCCTGTAAACACTTAGTCACACTTTATTTTCATATTTTGCTAGAAAATAGTATATTTTACAGCAAAAATTGTTAATTATTGTGCTACACTTGTTATAACACTATATATTTCACACAATAAGACATTAAGATTAATTAGGATTAATTATTAAACTCAAACATCAACTAGATATTAAAACACACATTTTTATTATCTTTGAACAGTACTAGAACAGTGTCTTCTGTGTTTATGGTTTATAATTCAATGTTTGGTATATAGACATACTGTCACAGGATTTAAGTACCTTAACCCTCACTGACTACTCAGGTAACTTATGGCAGAGGTTATGAATGTGACTACTGTGTAAAACTCCTTTCTACAGATTTTATGAAAACAGATCACAAGTATGATCAAAAAGCCAGCTAAACCTTTGTAGCTACAGAACCCAATTGCAATCACACCTCAGGTTCAGTGCTTGCAAAGGGTATAATGGCTACAAAGTTACACCTTAACCCCACAAAACATAAATGCTAATCTTACAAAAGAGGTCATTTCTGTTAACATTTTAGTCTTTTCTATACTTAGAACATCTAAGATAAATTAATGTAAATTTGATCATGTATCCTTTCATTTTAGTTATTTATGTCCACCCCCCTGGGGTGGGGGTGGGATGTACTATTTTATGACATTATGTGAATTTTCACCCTGGAAAAAGTCAACTGTTATAAAGTAGAAATTCTGATTGTACTACTTAGGTTTCTGAATATTTTAGTTGTATTAATGTGCCAACAAAGATATAACATATTTGAAACAATTAATACAGAAATAAACACTATTTATTTAACTTTCTTTACACTTTAATTTTTTTGTTTTTGAAGTAACATAGTTTCCATATTTCCTACATATCTGTAAACTTTCTGTTAATAAAGTATACAAAAGCATGTTTTTCAAAAGTGATACCAAAGTTTTGCCTCATCTATGCATGAAATGTATAATTCCATGCATAACATTGCCTATTTCATGAAATGGGCAAGCCACAATTTAATAAATTGCCCTTTTCACGAAATAGGCAAGTCAGTTGCCTATTTCACGAAATGGGCAAAATTCTTGCCTATTTCACGAAATGGGCAATTTCGTGGATTGGGCGTAACATATATATATCTATGTGTACATAGTAATAAACAGTTTACATCAATGTCGATTTGTTACTCTAGCTTATGTAGAAGTCCGTGCACCCAGGCCTACCATTTTATTTTAACAGATTAAACTGAAACTGTTGTGGTACACAGAGATATGCTGTTTCTTCCCCGGGAGACAATGTATTTGTGGGTTAAATCCCCCTCCCCAGCCACAGGTGTCTCAGCATATAATACAGACACTCCTTGTTGGAATACTCCACCCCTGCACTACCAATAATACTGTGAGGCCGTACAATAGTACTTCTTTGTTTTACAAAATAAAAGTTCTCCTAAGTTCCTTTGTGAATACTTGTCACTGGTAGATGTATTGCTCTAAACAGCACAAAGATAGCTAACATCATTGCTACAAATAAATTTTCCATTTTTCCATAAAAGAAAACCAGTGATACACATGGTGAAACAAAGTTTGGAATTTATAAAACAAACAACTGTACAACTTTTTTGTGAGTGGCCTTACCCTCCATGAAAATGTTATCAGATTTGTGTACTAGTTTTTCTGTGTGAAAAGAAACATCATACTATGAAGGTATTTATCTTATGAATGAATTAGTCAGTGATAAAAAGTAGCATTTGTGCTATCTGTTATTCAACCATCAATACCCATAACAGAGGCAGGTACAGGATTTCCCGAAAGGGGGGGCGTGGGTTATCGCCGGTATAGATTTTCATACTTGGACCTTTTGTAGCGGGACATATCACGCGATGCATGGACAAAATGTCAACGGACAAAATACTGGGGGACAAAACACCAGTCAAAATTGCAAGGTGGGACAAAATGCTGTCCTTTTTATGGGATAGGGAAAGCAAAATGCCAATCTTATCAAAAAACTGTATGTATGATACTGATGGTCAAGTAAACTGAAAAAGCCTCTTGCAGAATAAAGCCTCTGTAAAATCCTGCAGTAGAAAACCTCAGTATAAAAGCCCTCTAACTAAATGGTTCATAACACATTTACACAAGCACTGCCAAATAGTGTACTTAATGCAACAAAGGTGGGGCAAAACCGCACTGGGCAAAACCCCACTCAGACCAAACCCCATCAAGCAAAAACCCCATTCAGACACAACCCCACTCAGATAAATAAGAATGAGGACAAAACCCCACTCTTCATGAAAAAAAAGAAATATTTTCTACTTGGATTATTTGTTCATACACAAGTTTTCTACTGTGACTGTTTTTGCAGAATTTTTTTTCTACTGGGGCTTTTTCTACAATCTGTGCCATAACGTGAGAATTAGAACCTTTATTCTAGGTTTGGTTGTGTCTTAGAATCTATCACCACACATATTGGTATCACCTCAGATTATACAATTGAGGCACTTGGTTCATCGCATACACTTGAGAAGAGAAGACACCGTATAGCTCTAGTTAACTATCTCGACCCTTCCATCCATAAATTTATTAATTTTCACAATGGCATAAAATACAGGTGTAATTCAAAACATACTTAAACATTTGTTCTACTATGAGATGTCCAACAGTCATTATTGTAGGCCGTGAGAAGTGAAGAAAGATGAGACTTGCTAGTCTCGCATTACATTACCAACATGACGTGATTTTAAACAATGTATACGAGATTTGAATGATTAGTGTAAGACCATGACAATAATACAGTGTAACAATAAAATATGTGGCTTGGGCAATCTAGTTTTATTAGTCCACTAACACATTAAAAGTTACATAATAAAAGTTACATAATAAATAAAACAACTTGAAACCCCCAAACGTCAAACAGCATTATGGTAGGGAGTTAGCAAGGCTTTGTAAAGCTAATGGAACCTGAAGAGACTGAGTTGTGTTAGAAGAAATATATGACCAGACCAAGTTACTACACCATGCTCCATACATTGGTATACTGGCAAGGGAAATATCCGCATCAAAAGCTACAGTGGCGCCTGACCTCCTGAACATATGAAACCCATTTTACAATACCAATTTACTCATAAGAGCTTGAAGTGTAGCTAGTGGACACAAAACTGAGTCCCGAACTATGGGTAACTTGACAACATGTGTCTTCTCTGGGGCCTGAATGTTCTTTGCCCATTTAAGGTTCAAATGAATGCCTAAACTGAATGTCCCAATGCAGGAGATGCTTGTTAGGATCCAAGCCAGAAGCGAAGACCAAAGACCAGAGTTGGGAAAAAATTATTTATTACACCATACAATAACACACATACAAATACTATACATACACAAGTTAAAAACTAAAATGTTACGACTAATACTCTACTACACTAATAAGGGTTAAAACACCAATTAATAGATCTTACTAAGATTTGCAAATATAGTTAAAATAATTTTTTCTATTCACGTATATATGATCAATGTCCATGTTCCTGTTTACAACTCACAATATAATTAAATGGAGTGGGGGCATTGCTGCTACGACATGGTACTGAGAGTGAACTGTGGTAGTAACGCACTGATACTGTAGGTTGAGGCGTTGCAGCGCCACATTTACTGAGACTCTACCGTGTTACTAAGTTAACTAATACTGTATTATTTACAATGTTACTAACTTTAGGCACCCATGTCACTGACTTTAGGCAGCCATTATTAATGTCAGGGACCAATAACATAAATGATACATTAGTGTTGGGTGACTGGGAGGGTGGGGAAATTAAAAATTGTTTTATTTTCCATCCATCCACTTCGACACCAAGATATAAACAGAGATTGGCGCCTAATTTCAAATAGAGGCAGTTCATGCGCCACCTGGTGCTGTGGTTCCACATCAAGTCCCAACTAAGGTAGGGGTCAACAACTTCAGGCTTGCCATGCATAGCACCTTAATGCTATGCCCTCACAAGCCAGAAGCGAAGACCAAAGACCAGAGTTGGGAAAAAATTATTTATTACACCATACAATAACACACATACAAATACTATACATACACAAGTTAAAAACTAAAATGTTACGACTAATACTCTACTACACTAATAAGGGTTAAAACACCAACTAATAGATCTTACTAAGATTTGCAAATATAGTTAAAATAATTTTTTCTATTCACGTATATATGATCAATGTCCATGTTCCTGTTTACAACTCACAATATAATTAAATGGAGTGGGGGCATTGCTGCCACGACATGGTACTGAGAGTGAACTGTGGTAGTAACGCACTGATACTGTAGGTTGAGGCGTTGCAGCGCCACATTTACTGAGACTCTACCGTGTTACTAAGTTAACTAATACTGTATTATTTACAATGTTACTAACTTTAGGCACCCAAATGCCAAGTATTATTGTAGGTATAAAAGGTTTTTGAAAGTTGATGAGACAGAGGACTGATGATGGGGGTTGGCGACGATGTAGGACCAGACAGCGTCAGAGGACCATGTCCCTTGGTGTTGGATGGCTTGGAGGGAAACGTCACAGTTGAAGGCCAATGACGCCCCTGACCTGCGGAAGGCATGGAAGGGATGGGTGGAGGGGTCAATGCTGAGTGAGGAGAGAAGGGCAGAGAGGGTCTTCCTGACTTGGCTCTGAGTAAGGACTGAAAAGGAAAGGCCTTGGGGGGTGGCAAAAAGAGGAGCATTGGGTGGAAGTGGAAATTTATGACTAAGACGAAGGAGGGCAGCAACCGGGCAAAGAGGGGAGGAACCTAGAACTGGAATTTGAATGGTGGCGAACTGGGATGAAGTTTGAAGGGTCTTGGACCATTTGATGATAACAGTGGCAAAGTTGGGGTGGTAGACAATGTCCCCCCTGCAAAGGTGGACCAAGGGATCAAAGGAGGACACAGAAGGGGGGACTAAATTTGACAATCTCAAAAAAGCAAAGAAGGCCAGGAGGAACAGGGGGGTATAGATGTAACCCAGGGGGAGCTGAGAGGAGAGATGGATAATAGAATGGATGGAGGTGATGTCAAAAATGCCTTTTACTCGCCTGGTGTGAGGGACATTGAGGGCCAAGCTCCTGAGAGAAAGGAGTACAGAGTGATGATGAAGGGGAGCAGAGGGGATGTTAAGACTTTTAAATTTTGAACGGAGGGAGTGAATATAAGCAGAGATGGAGGGAGGAGACAAACCATTGAACTGGAGAAACTCTATGAAGGCAAGAACTGGGGTGGGGGAAGAAGGGGGGAAAGGGGAGGAGGTATACAGTGAAAACTGTAGAAACAATCTCAGATGAGAGAGATGAGCCGCTCTGGTCTTGGGTCTGTATGCTTGGCCCAACCGCCTAGCAGCTCTTTCCACTAGTGAGTCGTACGTTGGGTTACGACCTACAAATGAGTTAAAATGACAATACATTCATATGTTTGTGTCAATGTACATATGTTCACTAGTTACTTTTAACCATACGGGCTCGGGGATTTGAGCCTGTAGCTTTTGACATCTGTTTACAGTACTGCCCCACCTAGACAATAGATCAGCACACATATTGTTTACCCCAGGGATATGTACCACTTGAAACCGTATGTTGTGCGAGGCTGTGACAAACCATATATTACAGGCCATTGCAGCCAGGGCACTGTCTCTGGTGACCCCTTTGTTTACAACACCAACTACCGCTTCATTATCACACTTTATAACAATGGCCCTATTGGCCCATTGTTTGGCCCATATTCTGATCCCAATTAGTACATTCCACATTTCAAGATGGACAATAGAAAAAGTGCAAGGCACCTCATTGTTCCTAAATTGATACTGATACACTTGGTTGTTGTACCTGCCCCCAACACCTGTTAAACAAGCGTCCAGTTCAATACGGTCACTACATTGCAGTGGGGGATAAATATATTTGCACTTGCCATTGAACCTTTTCACAAATTTCAGAAACCACGTGACATCCCTAACAACATCTTCATTCATAAACTGAACTTCATTCATGTTTCTAAGATTTTCTAGTAGTCTGTTTACAAAGTAACGTGCTGGCTTTACAACTTTGTGTACATACATAAGCGAGCCTATCATGCTCTGTAACTGCCTTTTTGTAAACTTTTTCAACTTGAGAAAATCTACACAATTTTTTAATATTTCTTGTAGTTTTTCATCCGGGATTGACAAGGTGGCCTCGACCGAATCAATGTGAATACCCAGACAAATAATTTTTGTGGAGGGTGGACATAATTTTGACTTACTAACAGGGATTCTCAGTTCTTGAAGTAAGTTAACCAATGTATCATAACTGGCCTGAGCGTTACTGGGGGTTTCGGCCCCAAGTAAATCGTCTATGTAGGAGAGTAGGTAGAATCCCTTGTTTGAGTGGAGATATCTTATGAAATCGCTTAACCTACTACATCCCATGGATCCAGTCCTGTGTCCGAACGCGTAGGCTCGATCCAGATAGTAAGCATCTTGCCATAGGAGTGGATAGTCAGCAGGATCCACCTTTAGTTGTCGAAATGCCCGAGAAAGGTCGACTTTAAGCATGTGACAGCCTTTTCCCAGGCTAGTAAGGCGATCAACATAGTTATCAACCGATGGATAGTTGAGCTTGAATGCAGTACCTAAGTACTCGTTACTTTTTGTGAAGTAGTTTACACTGGCACTTTGAGGCCACGAAAGGTCGATTATGACTCGTCTTTTGTCGCTATCTGGCTTATGGCGAGTTATAAAAGGTGAGACGTGAGTCTCATCCCCAAAGGGTTTGTCTGTAAAGGGCCCACATATGGCCCCATGTTCGAGCTCATCATTTATGTAGGCTTCTACATGTTCTGGATACTGACGTGCTGAAGGGTGGCAGCTGCCCCCATCCCTAAGGTCCAGATGACTGCCCCTGAAGTCCATGGGGAAGCCATACCTCAGGAACAGGGGGAGCTGCCAATCCCAATAAGATTCTGCTAGTCTATCCACTAAATCTAAGTTCATATCAAAATTAATTTGAACCCTGGCCCCAAGAAAATTGGGACGCTTGAAACTTTTAACATAATGATACAGCTGTATGGGTTTCTCAAGCCAGTGCTTGTCCACTTGACATCTGCTGCAGTTTCTAATATGACTGAACTGTAATGGGGAAAGGGGGATAAAGCCTGTGTGTTGTTTTTGCTGGGTCATAAATGACTTCAACTCACTACATTTGTTTTGTACATCATCGATTTTAAGTTTTGCTAAGTAATTTTTTGATGCTGAATCCCAGAATTTTTGGCCCAAATCTGGCATGTCGAGTGCATGGTCGACTTGGGGACCAGCACTAGCTGGTATAGGAGGGACATGTGAAACTGCAGCATTGTCATTAGTACTACTCACAACTATCTGGTTACTGTTACACTTTTTACTCACTGTTTCTGTGTTATTATCACTTATGGCCCCAACCTTAGGTACATAACTTACTGCTGGGCCATTGTCTGTCCGTTTTTTGATCTTTTCCTATTACAGTTGTTTTCTGAGTGATTGTACAACTTGTTAATAGAGTATAAACAATAAGCACAAATGTGCTTGTGGGTAATGAGCCCCACATCATGGTCAAAGTTTTTACTACACCGTCCTTCATTGTATTCCTTACAGGGAACAGTACTTGGCTTCTTGAAACCCTTCTTGATGTTGGATCCAGACTGCTGATCTTGCTGGTTGCTTGTGCTGGCTCCCATGCTGGAACGTACATATGTTTTCCGAATTTTGTTCACTTTTTTCAAATCTGACCATGTGACCATACCATCCTCCATTTTGCTCATAACTACCAGATGGGCCCCTTTAGCTGCCTGCCATCCCATATCACAAACGTCTTGGAACAGGTCTGTTAAGTACTCGATCATATTGCTACGTATTAGGGTGCTGGGTTCTTCCTGTACTGCCCTGAGGTAGCCTAGTACGAATTGGGAAGGATTAAGCTGTTCATAAGTAAGGCGAGTGCGCTGGTGACCTACAAATGCCCCATCCTGTGGCCAGACTACCTCCACCTTGTCTTTCTTACCCTTTACTTTCCCATTTTGTTTATGACCAGTGTCTTGGTGTAACAGTGAGGAAGGGTAGTTACCTGTCTGTTGGGGTGCAGCCTGCTGGTGTAACTCATCCAGACGTTTCTGTACCATATCCTGGTCTACCGCCGTTGAACGTAGGGCTTGGAGTGAGGGGATAAGCACTGGATCTCCTGGTTGTTGTGCGACTACCCCCGCGAACTGAGGACCTCTGCCCATGTTTACTGGCCCCTGCCAGTGCTCCTGTGCGCCCATATGGCCCGGGGCCTGTGAGGTTACCACTTGAGGATGTATTGCCTGCGTTGCCATCTGACTCCTTCCACATGGACATTGGGGTTGAGAGTTAACACTTGCCAGGACCTGTGTCACCTGAGGTACCTGCTGGGGTTGCTGGTGCTGTGCTGTTACTGCTTGAGTACTCACTTGCTGTAAGCTGCTTGGTGGAGGCCCTGAGAACACGACACTGGGTCTGGGTGCTTCTGCTACTGCCCTGGGATTACCACTATTTGATGGTGCCACTACCATATGGATTCCACTCTGTTGTGGCAACTGTGGCACATGTTGCCTGTAATGACCTCCTTGACACATTGCAACTGTCACTTGTGTTGAAGTTCTACTATATGCACCACCTGACCCTGTTGCTGACGTGGTCACCACACTAGATTGTGTGAATAGGCTGGATGCAGAGGTGACTGCCAAGGCGTGACTGCCCAACCCATTGTTAATTGACACTAATTGATTATTTTCAATCATACTTTCTTCAATGGTGGTTTGTGTATCTGCCAGGCCACTGACCCCCATCACTGAGTGATCCCTATTCTTATTTACCTGCCGGGACTTCTTTCTTTTCCTTGGGGTCGAGGTGAAGGTGGTGGACTGAAACTCTTGCTCCATGTTAGACATTCTTGCTGACAGTTTTTGTAATTCATTTAAAATGAGTTCTTCGGTCCTGGACGGGCCATTGGGCTGCCCTGAGGTGGAGCTTGTGGTGACAGTGACAGTGTTTGCCGGTGGGGGTGGTATACGGGTCGTGACTACTGGATTGACGCTGGTGTTGACGCTAGAGTTGACGCCCAACACTGCAGAGGATGCCATTATTGCCTGTGATGTAGTGATATTGGTGGCCATACTCAACCTGTAACACCTTCTTCCCACGGGTCTCTTGTGATAACTGTTGCACTTGATGCACTGCTCTTCCATACAATACTCACTTTAAAACCAATACTATGATACTAAAACAGTCTTTATGTTACCAGAAATTAAAAATTGTTTTATTTTCCATCCATCCACTTCGACACCAAGATATAAACAGAGATTGGCGCCTAATTTCAAATAGAGGCAGTTCATGCGCCACCTGGTGCTGTGGTTCCACATCAAGTCCCAACTAAGGTAGGGGTCAACAACTTCAGGCTTGCCATGCATAGCACCTTAATGCTATGCCCTCAAAAGGCCTTAGAAAAGGGAATGTTGGAGATATGCAACATACCATAAAAGGCCAGCAAAACCGCAGCCCTGTATGTCAAGGTGTTCTCAAAAATTTCACATAAACGTGCAATCTCACGAATTTGTGGAAGGGAGAACAAGGCCTTTGGAGTTGGTTGTCGATGACACGAGTACCTTATGCCCCTCAGTAAACGCTTGACCCAAGCACTATCAAAAACACTCAGATTCCAGCCTTACATCCCAAATGCAAATTTAAGTGCTGATACATAGTTATTCACAACCCTAAATGACATTCCGTTACTAGTCAAGAACTCCAAAAACGACATGATACAGGCTGAACTGTCACAAATTCTAAGGTCTCGCGAGATCACAAACGCAAGATATAATTTGAACTGTCTTAAGTACTGAGCTCTCATATGGGGTCTGATGTCTGTTCCCGCGAGATTTAAAGCTGGTGTCAATGGGTCTGGCAACTTATATGGGTCCAATTCTACAATGACAAACATAACATCTCGTTTGACAAAACTTCCCAATGCACCTCACCCAAATCATTAAACCTGCCCCGAGACAATGCATCCGGTAATACATTATTTACACCCCTAATGTGTGATACAAGCAACTTAATATTGTACCTTGCTGTTATTAGCCACAGATTATATAAACACATATTCAGAAAGTGTTTTTTAGTCTTACTTGTGGAGCACACAGCTATCGCACTTTCACTGTCACATTTTATATTTACAACCTTATCCCTCCACTCGTGACCCCACAATTCAGCTGCCACTACTATATTGTATATCTCGCACTGCGTGATATCCAAATTATCAAACAGGATTTCAGCTGAATAAACTCAAGATCCCCAAGTGCCTCCTATATGTGAAAGAGTGGCATCAATGTAAACCATATAGGTAACAGGATCCTTACAAAAAGGAATAACCCCATTTGAAGATTCCAAACATTTCAAGAACCACAGCAGGTCCTGATAAAATTCTTTAGCTGGGTATATGTGGTCAACATTGTGATGATCCCTACGGGTTTGAAGCATTCTATTAAGAAAAAGCATGACAATTGTTAACACAACTAGTAATGACTGCAACTCTCATTTGGACAATCTCGTCCATAAGAAAGCTGAAACACACTCTCGCAAGATGTTTTTCAATTTTGTTTCTTCAATACTAAAGGTGCGAGAATCAACGTCCACTATAATGCGCATGATAGGCAGCCTCTTACATGGGGGAAATACTTTTCAAGCGTTGGTAGGGAGGCCTAACTGGACTAATATGTCTAGTAATGCCTGAAAGGCCCTGTCAGCCTTGTCCTCATGACAACATGCGTATAAATCATCAATATAATTGTGGATTTGAAATCCTTCCTTGGCCATGAGAAATCTAACAAAATCTGTTATTCTTTCAAATATGGCTGTACCATGGACAGCCCCAAAAGCCAAACTTTGATCAATATAATACTTATCATTCCACTTAAGGCCTAAATGTATTGCATCAGCTGGATCAATTCTTACATTTCTAAACGCACACGAGATATTAACTTTGAAAAGTGTCTCGTTATTTCCCAAAGTATTTAGAGTATTGACCAACACCTCCAAGTTTGTAAGTTTGAGTTGAAAGGGGGTATGATCATACTGCACACGTTCAGTGGCTTTATTGACAGAATAGTCTCCATAGAAAAGGTCTAGAATAACTCCCGAACCCTTGGGACGAGTCATCAGTGGGGACCATGTAAAACAACGGTATAATATAGTTCTGTGATAATATAGTCTTCAACTGCTTCTTGGTATTGTAGTGCTGATGAATGGTTAATATCAGCATAACTTTTGATAATTTCATCTTTAGAAAGTCCAAGTGGAAAACCAAAAGTTAAATAAGCTAACAGTTTCTTATCATGCTAATCATGTATTTCAGATCTGAGAAAATCCAGATTAAAAGAGGAAGCAAGAGGAATGCGCCACCTCTTATAATTTGGACAACCCGACTTCAAGACCTGTGAAACCAAATGAAGATAATCAGATGGATTACGCATATCAACAAAGTCAAAGTCAAAGTTGGGGTTTAACATCCCGTTCAACAGCCAGGGTCATATTGGGACAGGTCCTCAGCATTGCCACTTGTGGGACTCGAACCCACAGAGGTGACAGCCTATGATTAGATGCCAAACTTGCTAACCACTAGGCCACCGAGGACCTCGACGCATATCAACAGTATCACAGGTATGTGCATCAATACAAACAGTGTCCTTACATACAAAACCCATAGATCTATCAAACACAACTTTATTATTAGCCAAGCTGGGAAAGTGAAATAAATGCCCAATATAACTGCTGACTCTCCTTGTAAGGAATCAAGAGGGAAGGGCCCTATGTATACACCCATCACCAAAATTGTTACTAATCTTACCATGAACAGTGCGGCCAGAAATCCCCTTGTCTGTAGCCTTTCTCTTGTTGTTACACTCTGCCTCAGTGTGAGGGTTATTATGTTTAAGTTGTCTGAAGCAATACATGCATATGTGACCCAATTTCGTCAAACCCACGGTATCAGTGTGATCCTGTTGGTGAGGGCATGAGCCCTCATTGTACCACTTACAAACTACACACTTTCCCATGGGTGAAGTCTGCTGAACGGGTTTCGGAGATAAGGTCACGGAGCTGCTAAACACAGCTGATTGAGAGTAAGTCAACCTATTATCTGCAAATGTTCCCTTATCATTCCATTTGAGTGTCTCATCCTCCAGCTTGTGCATGGACACTGCAAAAGCCCCACTGGCTATTGGCAATGATAAATGTTTGGCTAATTTAACGGTTTCCATCAGTTCATGAATTATAGTCCTACAAGTGTCTTTATGTGGGGTGTCTAAAACATTTGCCAGGAAACCCACAACAAATTGTCCAAGTGACAAGTCTTTGTATACTGTCCTTTTTCTGCTACTTCCAACTGGACATGACTCGTTTAGCCATCTCAAGTGTGATGCCCCACAAGGGGTGTCAGCCACATTATATCTCCAACTCTTTTTCCTATGTGTACTACCTTGTTGTAGCTCCGACTTCATGTGGGATTCAAGAACAGCTACATGCTCCTCCACCAACTGCTGAATGAAGGGGTTCACCTTGAGTGCCTCAAGTGTCGCAGTAGAAGCCACTGTCATCCCCGCAGTAACAGGCAAAGTCTCATGCACACTTACATAAACAGCTTGATCCGTGGTAGTAACAGTAACTTCTTTCGCAGGTATATACATTCTGAAGCTATAACCCTCCCCCCGTATCCGCCAATGACCGGACCTGCACTGGGTTACGATACTGATCAGAATAAGCAGGTAAGTTGAAATTGACATCTCGTGCAACAGGTTTCTCCACCATGGTAGTTTGTGCAAAGTTCATCTGAGCAGGTGCATCCCAAGACACGGATGCAGTGGACTGTGGTCGTCCCACAGTTGAAGTCACACAATTTAAAGATTTAGTGCCAGGTAAGTTCATCTGATCTGTTTTAAGCAATGGAGCCACACCCAATTCTGTATCTATTCTGTATGTATATCAAACAATTTAAAACTGTAGGAAGGAAACACTTCTTGCCCAAAAATTAAAATCACTTCTTGATAGACAAGTATACAATGCACAGAAACTGCTACGCGGGCCCTTTATTTTGACCAGATACATACAAGACGCACTTTGGTTGGTTAACACTAACCTTACTTCTAATTGGTTCAATCATGCCCAGAAGCATTCAGTAGCTTATTTATTTTTTATCATAACTGATTCATGAAAGGTATTCAGATAGTGTGATTTCAATGCCTGTACCAGAGCACTGGACCTGCATGGATACAATTTGTGCCATATAATCCTGTCGTCTATCTATCAATCTTATCTTTGTCAATGCACAGCGATGTGCTTGACGGATGTACTTTTGGTATGGAGTAACTTGTTCATATCACTACCCAAAATGGATTATGGGTAGGAAACACTGTTTGGCTCATTTAAGTATTGTTCTCTTGCAAGATCTATACCAATATAAATGCCAAGGCATCAAATAGGATCTGTGGACCACCTTATATTTTCAATGCAGCAGTCTGTCTGCTAGTAGCTGGTCTTTACCTAGCCACAGCATTTCTGTTTTATCTGTGTTCAGCTTTGGTTCTGCTAGGTCACCAAATTTAGGTACAACCTCAAGAACACATGGTATTTGCAATTCATTTTTAAAGAAAAGACACATAATCATGTGCATACATATCGAGTTTAAACTATTACCTATTTTCACCATTGTGCCTTTGTGTCTGTTTTCCTTTAATTTAATAGCCAGGATTTCCACTATCAATATCAGTCATTATTGCACAGCCGCGAGAAGTTAAGGTTAACATAGATGATAGTCTCATGAGATTTATGTTGTAAAACCATGGCAATATGTTTAATGTATCAATAAAATATATTTATGTGCTTGGGCAATCTATTTTATTAATTCTAACACATTAGAGTTACAGATAAAATATGTTACATTAAAAACGACTAAAACCCCCGCATGACATACAGAACACCCATACATTATTTGGGTTTGGGTGGGCGGGATATAAAAATACTTGTTTCCACATACAACTTCACTTCACAAATGCACAGAAATTAATCCCGTGGCCGTTTATATAGGCCCACTGACATGAAAGATGACGTCTCATTGGTCAACACTAAGCTGGCCATTCATTGGCCTACAGTCCAGAGGACGAGTTTAAATGGCGCGGACCATACCAAAATGACTGAATGTCAATCACCAAGGGATGATTGCTTCTAAACTAATAAAGCAGAGACTGGACACTGCTGTCTCA
Organism: Sabellastarte sp. h YS-2021; assembly: GCA_964017235.1. Taxonomy (NCBI): domain Eukaryota; kingdom Metazoa; phylum Annelida; class Polychaeta; order Sabellida; family Sabellidae; genus Sabellastarte; species Sabellastarte sp. h YS-2021. The sequence goes on along the minus strand of OZ024935.1, from coordinate 78,173,935 downwards.
TTGCTCTTTCTTTTGTCTTCTTGTCTGAGAACCAGCCATTGTTTTTATTTACTTTGTAAGTTCTAAGATCTTTGCTCAGGGGAATTTGGATTTGTTTTTATTTGGACATAGTGTCTATTTTAAAACCTTTATAGGTCACACATGCATCTAACCCTATACTAACCAGAGATTAACGTCAAAATGATTCAGTGTGAATCCAAGAAAAAAAATTATCCAGTTACTGCAACATTTTGACTGTAGTTTGGTCTTATGCTATGTTGAAATTAGTGCCACTTAAAACCACACAAAATACTAATGCTTGACTTGGCCTTGACGTTGAACAAAATGCAGGTCTCCAATTATCTGTGATATTTCCTTAACTTGCATCATATTGCTAATGAGAATAAAATCAAATATGGATTTCAACCTTAGTAAGGTTAGGGTTTTCATTTGAACTGATAACTTGCCACATGACTTCAATCACACATAACTTTCCACTGACCATTGTGTGGATAATTTTATAGCGGAATGTTATCAGCCATTGCTGCGTACAGTTAGATATAAGTCCAGTCAAAATACGGTTTGACCTCAAATAAATTGCAACAGAAATAATTTTACCGCTATTGCCTCCCAAATAGTTCTTCTTTCAAGGGAAAAAGTTTTCAAAATTTCATTTGGTGAAACTTGGTCTTATTTGCATAAATCCAATATGGCAGCCATAAGGATAATTGCAGCAGACAAAAGGCTAAAATGAAATAAACCTAAGAAAGTGGTAAAATTTTACAACAAATATACAAAACAGTGTTGTTTATTATCCAAAAGGCTCAGTTGTATGGTAGTTCCACACACAGACACACCACCTCTTAGGTCCCAGTTAAAATATTTTATTTTAAAAATTTACAAATTAAAACATTATAAAATGTTTCCAATGTTTGCAAAATTCCCTTCATGCTTTACCAAGAAATACAAAGTTTATTCACTTTATAAAGGTCACAATCTTATCATATAGGAGACATTGTAGTGCTTCTGATAGTTTGCCATAAGTTGTATTACCCCACAGCTCTTACAGGGTGTTGGGGCATTGTTTTCACCTATGGTGTCCAGATGGGCGAACATGCGGTAAGGCGGACAGGCAGCAGAAAAAGTATGTCCAGGCTGTTTCTCAGAAACTGTAAGGTGTAGGAAGTTTAAACTTGATAGGAAGTGTAGGTGTGCAATATCATGGTGTGATCTTGATTTGACCTTTGATCTTGCTGTACTGACCTTGAACTTTAAAATTTTTTCCGCCAATATCTCTGAAACTGTAAAGTGTAGGATGTTGATAGTTGGTAAGGACATTGCTTAGGTATTATAGGTGTACATCATTATGGTGTGATCATGATTTGATCTTTGATCTTGTAGTGACCATGAGTTTTAAAGTCTTGTCTGGGTTGTTTCTTGGATTCAGTAAGGTGTCGAAGCTTGACACTTGGTAGGGACATTCGTTAGGGGTGTAGGTGTTTCATCAGGGTGTGACCTTTAACTTTGACTCTGCCAAAGTGTATTCATCTGTCATATTTGAGACATTTTTCTCTTACGACAAAGATATATCGATTACTGCAAGTGATTACTATGCATATTTTTACATAATTGTGCTATTTCCATTTACAGCTACTCTCCAATTAATAAATTTTACAGCTTCATAATTTTTATTTTACTGATTAATGCTGTCATCTTGCTATTGAGTTGTTTTGTTTTAATACTCTATCTTTAGATACATTTCTGTACTTATTAGAGTAGTTTCATTTCTGTTGCAATACGTTTGAGGTTAGGCCATCTTTTGGCCTAATCTGACTGGACTATATAGTGGGAAAATTATTTTTAAAAACAAAAAAAAGATTAAAGATTTGACACGTCAATATTTTTATGCAGAAGTTAAAAAGAATATAAACTTCAAATGGAATGCTTCAAATTACCTGATCGCCTACTTCAAAAAGCTGCCTCTTTCAGTTATGTGAATCACCAGTGTTTTCTCAAGTCATGTAAAATGATCCCAAAATCAGAGTTCAGCTCCATTTAGGTCTACAGCCTTGCTACCAATTCCCGCTGCCTATAAATTAAATGTTTATATTTCAGTAATGGCCACATATTTTGAAAGCTTTCTCTTGTGTATTTGTTCTATTCACTTTGAACATGGTTTCACCTTATTTGCTAGACTTGGGATGCACTTTTTGGTCAAGTTATGTATATTGAATTCTGTCTTGCAATAATTGGTACCCGGTGATAATTGGTAGCAAGGCAGTAACGACAGAAAACAGCCATTGTCATCTCAGGCACCATACATCTGCCTATACCTGGGATTAAACCCTAGTTCTCTGTATGACAACCAAGTTTTTAAGCCACTAGACTACAGTGTCAGACAGTAATTAAACATTGTACACCTCAGTTGATGCTCCCTAGTTTGGTGTTATATGACAGTTAAAATTGTTTTAACTAAAATATTCAGAATTTTTTTATTTAACGTAAGAAACATGCACTCCTGCTACCTTAACAGAAGTAGATTACTGATGCCTAGATAGTGAAGAAACATATCTTTTTCGTCCCATTCATTGTAGTTTGTGTACAAAAGGCCTTTGAGCCACTATTATCTATACAAGTATACAATGAACAACAGTACAATTCTTCTGGGAAAATGTTGCCATTAACAACTTACTTCTTATAAACCTACAAAAGACCATCTCTTATGAAGCTTCACATCAACGCTCCAAGACAAATGTCAAGAGACTGTATTGAATGTAGTCTTTTGTGTGTCTTCTTGTAAATTCTACCAAGCTTCTTGAAAGCCATTTTAAAAGTGGAAATCCCAAAAGGGGTAGACAATACATTGAAAAATTGAAAGTGAGCATACATGAATAAAATAATGCATCTAAAGGCTATTAAACACTCAAAGAGGAACTTGATTCAATTACACTCATGAACAAAACAAAGCCTTCCCTCAAAATGCTACAATTGGCACAATTACAGTATTGTTCATCTGACTCTCAGGTTTTCTTTGACAATTTTAACTGTCATCTCCCATTAAAACTACTTTTAAAATCTCTTATGCATTGAGCTGTCAAATAACAGTTATGCATTAACCATGTCGCTACTAAAATTTTGTAATGGGTAAGCACCTAGGTTCAACTCTAAGCTCAAACCACGATATCTCACTTGATCGTAGATAGATAGATAGATATTCTATTTGGGTGTCACATGTGATAATACTCAATCAGCAAATACAAAGAAAAATTGAACTTTAATGTTTACATCCAACCTATATAGGCTTACTAGACACATTGAAACTTTCAAGCATTATATTTTACTCTGAATTTGGCTGTTACATTTACAATAGTTGGATTACTGAGCAACATTTCCATTTTGTCTTTCGAACAGAGAGAAGTGAATGTATTATCAAGTTTACAAACCTTAGAAATGAGTTACTCTCTTTCTTGAGTTCAGAAGATTTGCTACAGTATAATAGCATGTGTATTTTATTATCAATACTGGAGGAATCACATCATTTACATATTCTCAAACCTTTTTCAATATTCCTGATTCTTTCCTTTTCAATTTCTAATTAACTAAATGCAGAGCTCCTGAATTTGGCTATAATAGACCTATTACTTCGGTTTTTACATGAATTTACATACAGTTTTTCCACAATTTCTAAAACAGAGTCAAACTCTTTATAATTTGCAAGTCGTGACTTTTTTCTACAGATTCACACATTTTTTCTCGATATACAGACATAAGGTAACTTTTGATCCTGTCAAATATACGAGTGAAAGACAGACCCTTTATATTGTTGGTATCAAATACATAAGTTAATTTTGTTCTCATAAACATCAACCTTAAACCCTTTTTCCATTATGTGTTATCCAATGCAAAAATATGCTTTGGTAATTGATAATCAGGTGAATTTATTGTGTGGTACCACAGTCTAACAGTCTGTAACTTTTGGTGTATAATCAGGTGAATTTGATAATCAGGTGAATTTATTGTGTGGTACCTCAGTCTAACAGTCCCTAACTTTTTGGTGGAGTCCAGCCTAAATCATATAAAAGTATAAAAACGTTATAGGAGTTTGCCTGCCAACACTTAATATGGTTCTCATTGCTCTTTGCTGCACAGTATCACATTTACTATAATAGGAAAACGTCCCGAATGACATGTACAGAAAAAATATATCACGAATGAAGATAACAATATTATACGAGTGCGTAGCACGAGTATTATATTGTTAATCTTCATGAGTGATATATTTTTTCTGTATATGTCTGATGAGGGGGTGTTTTACTTTTATTATCCACCATTTTGTGCGATTTATGGGTCAAATAATATGAATATTTAATGAGAAAAAATGAAACAGACTGTCAAAAAGGATGAGCAACACTGAATATAAAACTTCAATCTTTACCTTGCAATATCTCAGTCATTTCTGCATGGATATTTATGCAACATACATGAGCAGAAGCGCTAGAATAACACCTTTCTAATGATATATTATACATATTTTTAAGTTACATACTTTCCGAGATATTGTTGAAAAACCGGAAGTTAATCACACTCAATATCCATAGTACCGGGGCGCCGGTGTATACAAAAAAAATACATCCCGGTCTGTATTTCCCCGTATTTAGGGCAAATACGTCGCCTGGTGGATAATAAATAGTGGACCACCCCATACTGCTGAACCATAATCCATAATCTTACAAACAGTCGCATCATATAAAGTTTTATATGTCTTTGAGCATAGACCATATGAACTGTAATTTTATGGACAAGACTACCTAGTGACCTACTACTAGCAGTAGCTAATGTATTCAATGTTTCCGTAAAGTTTAAGCAGTAATTTAATTCAACTCGAAGATATTTATACATGTATTTGTTAACCTTTTAGATGATATTGTTCCCAATTTTGAATTCAAATTCACTTTGGAATCTCCCGCTCTACATTAATGCTAAGGTTACACTGCCAGATGAATGCGTCAGATTTTCTGTAAGGTAACTGGATAGCTACAACTAGTTTGCCTTGGTAGTACCAAATGTGAATTTGGTGTAGCAGTTACCATGAGACACCATGGGGTTCCTATTCAAGATATTATGTCCCATGGCACTTGGACCTCCGACTGTATCTGGCATTATGTATCTACCTTACCTCAGCATCTATCACCAGTTGCTTCCACCTTCAGACCACACCTACACATTTAGCTTTTTGGCTGTTTGGAATGTTTTTCTTTATAAAAATTCACAGATTTTTTCTCACAGCTTATCCCAGATGCCATATGGTAAACACTTGCCTCTTTCTAATTAAAAATTATATTCTAAATTACTTCAAAAAGTAAAATTTGTGTAGTTATGGGTGTAGATCCATTTTACATTATTGGGCCCTCTACTTTGACCTTTGGCTTCCGGGTCTCTGAAACATAGCGCTCAATATAAATGGGACAACTATATCCTAGTTTAAACTGTTATAAAAAGGGCTACTTTTCGTACATGGTGTCAGGACATCACGGGTGTCAGTCCCTCGCCCCAGAGGACGTGTGAACATATGGTAAACACTTGCCTCTTTCTAATTAAAAATTATATTCTAAATTACTTCAAAAAGTAAAATTTGTGTAGTTATGGGTGTAGATCCATTTTACATTATTGGGCCCATGCTTTGTATTTGACCTCTACTTTGACCTTTGGCTTCCGGGTCTCTCTCTGAAACCTAGCGCTCAATATAAACGGGACAACTATATCCTAGTTTAAACTGTTATAAAAAGGGCTGCTTTTCGTACATGCTGTCAGGACATCACGGGTGTCAATCCCTCGCCCCAGAGGATGTGTGATCTCCCCTTAGGAGTTTGCCTGGCTGTATGGCTGATTGACAGGGTGTTTACTGGCATTTCTTGGTGAATGCTTGGTTGCCTCTGGCAAACTTCTTGTTAGGCTGAATATCACCGATCAATTCATATTTAGTGGTCTTTCGGTTGGAATCCAAAGCTCACTGAGAAGTAACCAGAACTTAAGGACAGTTGTGAAATTTTAGCTGCCCTGCCACCCGCCCGAGTTTGGGGTGGTTAATACGGTTTTAAGATTTTAAGTCTACTTTTTATAAGTCTATTATTTTTAAACATTTTAGTTTTTGTGGGGCATTGTGGGGCATTGGTGTTAGGAACAGAGGCATTGTATATTGTAAAATCAATACATTTCATTGTCTCTTTTATCAAAACATGAAATTTAGCAAAGCTAATCACCTGCAGCTTTAATAGGCAAAGTTAAATATAAAAAGCAAACACAAACCCAAAGAATATGGCACACAAGGTCTTTGACAACTGTTTCAACCTTCAATATATTGGGTACTGAATGCAAAACAAAAATGACTTGAGACGCAAATCTGTACTTTTCTACTTCTTTTGGGCCACAAAAAGGAAGATGGAACATTATTTTGACACTCTAGACCTTTCTTTCTATATTACAACTTCTTTCTTCCAAGGTACTAGAAACTGTGGACGTGTTCTTGTGAGATGTTGTTGCTGGTGATGGATAACCTCTGTTTTGCCACAGAAGACTTTTTATGATACAAAAGAACACAACACAGAGAACAATGGCTTTGTGTGAATTGTATTAACATTCGCGGTCATTGTGATTTCTGCACCATTTCAAAGACAGGTTTATTATTATCTCTACCTAGAAAGTTATGTAAGTGGTGTCATTTATTTGTCTGTTTATCAGAAGAGCTATAAAGTGAAGTAATATTTGTTTAACTTTTCCTGTTCAATGTGGAGACACTGGGCATCCACAGTTTTAAATGACCTTTTCTGCATAGATATTTTTGATAACATATATTCTGTGAAATATTCTGCTTATTGCAGCATATAGTGACACTTTTGTGATTCACCATGGTTGGCACTCCACCTTATCAGAAAAGATGAATGTGTGGTCACTGGATATCTTCCTTAGAGAAACAATTGAGGGGCTATACTTGCAACATGAACTGCAAGGGGGTGATCTCTGTGCCTTGTGTACCCCTTTGGAGGCCTGTTCTTCCTTATTGGAATTTCAATGAACCATGTTAGAACTGTTTACTGAGAAAGAAGCACTTAAACATGCAGCCAAGTTACAGCTGGTCAAGGATCGGGTCTGCGATAATGAGGAGGACCCGGAGACTGGCAAAATAGATGACTCCATCTTAGACTTAAGCCTGTATGATCACCAGCCCAGCCAGACCAGAACTGACGGATATACTTTTCACTCAGGAGTCACAGCACCCGCCAGACTTCACCTCTGCAGCCACCCTAAAGCTCCAAAGGAAATCTGACTGTGGCTCTTTTTGCTTTCAGTCTTCCCAGGTCCTTTTCAATCTGGTCCTGGTCCTGTTTAAGCTATTTCTACTGCACTAGTCTTTTTGAATATGCTAGCACCTATACACACAGTGTCTTCAAACCAAGGCTCTCTCATGGCATGAAGTACATTTCAATAGCCCAGGAAACCACATTAGTTGGCACCAGCTTCCCATATCCTGCAAGCTCACCATGTATGGCAAAATGTGAAAATGATGGAGATCAGAAAAAACCCCAAAACATGATCTTTAATCACAGCTTTTGGACTATAACAGTTTTTGTCTCATCTATGAAATATCCCAAGACTGCTCTCCCCCTACTCAACCCACTCCCACCGCTACTCCCTACAGGATGAGCAACTTTGACATTAATCAAATTAAAATTTTAAAGATATGTCTAATAAGGAAAAATTCCAGAATATGGAATCTATGGAATCTGACATGAAATGTTTACACATAAACACACATTAAGCATGGAATATGTATACGTGACACAATCATAATTAAGTCAAACAAAAAAATTTAATTAAATTTATTTTAATTTGTATCCACACATGTAACACACATGTTCTGTATTTATTAGTGACTTATAAGCCCTCTGGGACTGGGTGTTTCTGATGTGTTCACTGTTTATGTATACTGTGCATACATGCCACTCATAATAAAAGAAAAAAATTTAAATTTAAAAAAAATGCTGATATTGGATTTATATAATGGGGAAAGTTCATACGTAAATTTAAAAATCTGGCTAACTAAAACTTATGTTAGTTAATTGTTTGTATTCCACTTTGTATCCTAAATAGTCGCTGCTATAGCTTATCTGTAAGATATTGTGGGGATACATTATTTAGGTGCCATATTGTGTACCCCTTAATCCCACTAATATTTGGATGCAAATTCTGCCTGCCTGCTTTTGTACCCCTGAAACATCAAGAAGGGGGTACAGGATTGCATGGGGATACAAAATACAGTGTAACACCGGTATAATATTGGTCCACGAGTCACAACTTCAGTAGTTACTATGCAATACCTGGAGTAAATCACAGGTTCTTGTGCTGTGTCCTCAATAACAATCCCTTTGTTGTGGTGGAGTCTTCTATTTGTGCAACATACATTGTGGTTGTTTACTAGTCTCAGATGACATGGGTTTTATGTGTGTGTATCAATAAATAAAGAGATATGCAGCAATAGATCTCCTGCGTAATATTGTTGCTATTGGGCGGAAGTGTCTTTATATTTTACATAGCTTAATTATTGCTTTTTAAACTTAGTTTAATCAACTGGTCCGTAGTGCTTGCATACTTCATTTATTATTTTATGTCACACCTGGTACCTTTGTATTGGTTATATTGTGACAGGTAGTTAGAAGGATGGCGGAAACCAGTACAAACAGTTGGTCACGGTTCTGTACTGTAAACTGCCGACAAACAGCAAGCAGCTTTCCCACTTGAGGTTGGACCAGGGTTTGAACTCCGATCTCAGAGGTAGGAGACAAGTGTGTTTCCATCATGCCATAAGGGAATGTATCTCACAGTCAATTTGTAATTTTTTTTTTTAAATAATATTATTTATTTACCCTTTTGTAACATGGTGCATCAGGGACTGGGCAGGCGAGGATAGCAAACCTACCATCAGTACCTAAAGTCACTTTGTAAATAAAGAAGTCCTGCCTCTGAGGATCCAGGAACAGATGTTTGCTAAAAAAATCTGGAGTCCAAATGTGGTTCCGGGTGATTTTTGAGGGGGGAATGGGCCAGAAATAGACCTTATCTTGTAGGAAACAAAGACCATAATAAGATAGTTACTGGTTATGGATTACACCTGTGGACAGTGAATCCGAAAGCACAGTCCTGTCAGACGCAAAAGTCAATTGTAACAAATACATTTCTATTGTATATTAGTGGCAAAAGGAAATAAAGACATACACTTCGAATATAAAACACAAGAAGTATGTATGTGTTCACATATGTGTGTATGCTTTTAAAGGGAACCCCAGTAAAATTAAAATTGGTGTCCGACTCGACTGTCCTGTCCGATTCACCATTCACGGGTGTAGATATTGTTGAATAATCCCTAAATGAATTCTATAGTCCAGACAAATCATCTTTGAGGGGGCGGGGGGGGGGGGGCACGGCAATGGCAGACACCTAACTTCACTGAAAACAGGACCCCATTCCAATGAAAAGTTTGGAGAGTTACTGCAAACAGATAAACAAAGGGATGTGATTGCAAAACTCTCACTGTAAATGACAGGGATCAGGACAACCAGTTGATTTCAAATTTTGAAAGGAAAAAGTATGAAAGATCATGTTTTTCATAAGGTGGTGTTGATAAAAAGACACCCCCCCCCCCCCCCCCACCCCCCCCAATCCGTGCACGCATAGAGCAGCATTTTTATGACTGAGGTAAACTCATCAATTCTAAGATTGGCGCTAGCAAGGCCAAGCAATTTAAGTTTTGCTACCAATCTGGAGATTGGCAGGCCAGTCATAACATTGGCTTGAACAGACTAGGCCACCTTAATACGGGACATTAAATACCAGTTCCTTTACATTTAATTTTACAGTGACTGTCATGATTAAGCTTTGGAATTAAATCCACAGAAGAAAGTAATAGAAAAAATCTTTTTAATGACATTTTGTTAGTACGTGTAATGAATACACACCACATGAGTTACTTGAACATAATGACAATTACATATCACCTCTTCACAGTATTTTACTAATTATAGAGAGAAGGTTAGTACAAGAATAAAAATAATAAACAATATATATCTAAAGTCCTATAGTATCAGGTTTTTCATTTAATTCATTTATGTTAAATATCCAAACTAAATCCCCATAGCTTTAGTTAAGATGCATACTATCAATTCTGAAACTTAAGAGGGTTAGTGAATGCTACAAACTATGAAATGCTAAAAGTATACCTGATAAGGTTGGCTTTACTAATTGTCATGAATGTATGTTTTTGGTGAAAACAAACCTTCACAAAAACTTCAAGGAATACTCTATCTATCGGTTGTATATTTATGAAAATAGACCTTTAATATTTACATTTATTTGGGTTTAATGTTGCTTTCAACACATTGTATAGGTGATATCACGATGGGTAGATTTTGCACTGTAAACTGCCGTGCAACAGTAAGCAAACGCCAACTTTCTCACATAGTGTCTGGCAATCATCACACTATGCCACAATTCATGAAAGTCCGGTCTTAGGCATTTTCTTTAATCAGAATTGTTAGTGATACACATGTATTGACCTTGTCTAGTTGACTAATAAACACACTAGTGTATTGTCCCATTGTCTCTTTCAACAATAGGGGAGTAAATATCTAGCAGGGGGTGATTATCTTGCAACCCTGTCTGCAATATTGTCACACCCCCCCCCCCAATCACTCTATTGTTAGGGGTGCAAAATCTTGCTTGCAAGATAATTACTCCCCTAAAGATCAAAGGAAGGGGTGCAAAATATCGCGGGAGTCATTATCTTGCGTTACACCGGTGACAAGGTGATCCCTAGAAGCGCAAGCCTCGTTAGAGCTTATGCTTAACAAAAACCAACACAAGAGTTGCAAAGATACCTTTCTAACAGCGTACACTACATATTTGCCAAAACGGGAACCCATTTATGCAAAAAAATGGCAATTATTTGGCATCAGTATTGTGCAGCAGTGGTACTAATGACAAAATGTACACTGGTTTACACGTCTGGTACTATAATAATAGAAACATTTCATATAGCACAAAACTGACAAAGGTCCTATGGTGTGCTGGAATCCAAATTAGGACAAAATCAAGTTGAGGGCAGAATCCAGTAAGCACCCACCGGGGAGGGGGGGGGGGGTTGACTATGGTAGTGGGTATGCCAGGCTGAACAGGTAGGGCTTGAGTTGACTACTAAAACTCCAGATGGTCTGTTGGTATGGCACATCTAATGCGAGCCTGTTTCATTCAACTGGTGTGACCGTGACAAAACTATGCCTGCCTGTAGCATTTTTTTTTAGAAAACTTATAGCCTATTTCAACAAGTTAGAGTGCTAGACTTGATTAAAAATAACAAATAGAGAGGTTGGGAGAAATTTATCGCTTAAAAGCAATGAGGTTATATTTCCATAGATGTACAATATGAAATGGGAACCGAATATAGTTTTTTTTTTAGATCAGATGTGACACCACTCTTTCTGTCCAGTCAGTAATTAGATCATTTCAAATATGGCAAATGTTCTAACTACAAAATGCTTATGTAAACAGTACAAAGTAGATATATTAAGGGTAAAGTACAGATAAAATAAGATTTTTTTTCAGATCACTATATATATATGTATATTTTAAGATGTGTGTAACTAACACGAATAAACTAACTCGGTATTTCATGCAAAGTAATAGTTTCTTTCTTATCGTGGTGTGTACTGTTCTGTCTGCTTACTGACAAGATGGAATAATCCCTGAATATTTTGGGATCATAGTTGTAACCATTTCTTATCTTCTCATCAGATGGCTTCCATTCACTAGTTGGCTTCAGGCTAGCTTTTATTCTCTGCAGTAAATAATAGATAGTAACATCTGAATTTGACCTGAGTTTTATATTGTCTACAATACATGTCTAAATATAACATTAAGCTGTTGACTTTAACCAGGGAGATATTTTGTCAAGAACAACATTTAATGTATTAGTTTTTTACGTTAAGGATTGTACCTATGTGATGGCATTACAAGCCACTGAAAGGCCATTAAGAATCCATTTAACTACTTTGCTTTCTAGTAAAAGTTATCAACCCGTGAAAAACTTAGCTGTTGATTTAAAACCCCCTACCTTGCCATGTGTGACATTGTGAACTACAAAAGCAATTATATTAGTATTTTATTTATGAGAAAAGGTTTTTGAAAATAGAACATAATCGATGCCGTGGTTGATTTGGATATGTTTTTGCAAGAAGAAAATGCCATGTGGAAGTTAACTTGTTGAGAATAACCTAATATTTTTTACCCATTTAAGTAAAGTATTTGTCAGTAAGTGAAATATACATCAGCACATTCAATATGTTATAAGTCCCATTCATGGTACTAAACTGCCATAAAGTCTGTCCAGTGATAGGATTATCCCCATAAAAGATGGAGCGATCACTATACCTGAGTCATAGTTCCCTCTTGTTGCTGCACTAGACATCTGACCATCATATATGGAACAGGAAGAAAAAAGCTCAATGAAAACCCCAAACATATGATAATCACCCAGTCAGGGTAGGTGTAATCTCTGTAATAAGGCTCTCCTAGTGCCATTAAGTTATACACAGACATGATCTGTAAGGTAAAGGTAAAAATGGTCTGTGAGTTTAAGATAAAATATGAGCTGTACAGTAAAACTGAAATATGATCATTGAGGTAAAGATAAACATGATTAGTGAGACAAAGGTACAACATTATCTGCGAGATAAAGATAAAACATGATTAGTGAGACAAAGGTACAACATTATCTGCGAGATAAAGATAAAACATGATTAGTGAGACAAAGGTACAACATTATCTGCGAGATAAAGATAAAACATGATTAGTGAGACAAAGGTACAACATTATCTGCGAGATAAAGATAAAACATGATTAGTGAGACAAAGGTACAACATTATCTGCGAGATAAAGATAAAACATGATTAGTGAGACAAAGGTACAACATTATCTGCGAGATAAAGATAAAACATGATCTGTGAGAGAAAGGTAGCATTTGATCTGTGAGTTAAGGATAAAACTTGATAAGTGAGGTAAGATAAAACATAATCAATAAGGTAAGATAAATTATGATCTGTAAGTTAAAGGTGATCTGTAATGCCCATACAGGTGGTATGTCCCAAGGTTACAGGTGTTCCTTGGCAGCAGAACCGCCTCCCAGGTCTCCCCATTTTGTCGGAGTTGTTCACACTAAAGGCAGTGTAATTTGCGGTTATAAGCATTTGGCGAAACACTCCTGTCCTTTAACTACCGTTCGAGATTCGTATGCGACCTTGTGTCACACTGGCAAAATGTCCATACTACCTCCATTGCCTTATGTCGCTGTATTACACCGAAAGACGACCGAATCACAACCTCATATACACTGTGGACCACACCTTCAGTTACTGTAGTAAGAAATTTACCTGCGCATGCTTGATTTTGTCTGCCAATGTCCATGGTTTCGAAATCAGATGTGGAAATTTTAAATAGTTTGAAACTTCTGTTGGACACGCAAAGTAATGGACGGTTCACCACTGACTTGCAAGTTTGCAAACGGGCATCAGACAGTGATCCAAGGACAGGGACTTTTCACGAAACGCGGGGCACTGTGAGTGATACTGCCTGTAGTGTGAAAGGGGTATTAGGTAACGATAAACATGATTTGCAGGGTAAAGACAAACATGATCTAAAAACATTTTATCTTCTAGATGTGAAGATAAAAAGTAGTGATAGTGGAACAATTCTTTTAGACTCTCTCAAGCCATACTTCTGTCAAAATAATGCTTGATTATAAGAGGTTGTATTTTAATTGTATCAGAACCAGGTTCACGGTGTTGCACCTCTTTTATTATCGCCCAGTACAAACATTTATATTTTTTGGTAAAATTGTCCAGCAATATTTATGTATTTTTGTGTTCAAATCATAATCGCTAAAGTCTCTTAGTAATGCCTCTTACATGTCATCCCATGATAAATTATTAAGACATTATGATTTATGTTACATTATATTGCACCCCATGATAAATTGTTAGTGGTTGGATAAATGCAAAGGTTAACAATCATGAGTTGATAAACATAAATTCTTAAATATTTCATTGACTCACCACTAGCATTATAGGGCAAATATATCCCCAGCACACTTTCCACCATAGTGAAGGTTTATGGCCGTGCATCAGTTCTATATCTGAGTAAAACCTGTTGTGACCTGCAAAATAGTACTAAGTTAAACATCCAAAGCCTTTGTTACCCTCGACAACTCAAATTGTATACATTGGATTTTTTGGGGTCATGGTCTTAGAGTCTGCCTAGCAGAGATTAAGCGCTATAAAAGTACAGAATAGAATAGAATGGTGGCACAGTGGTAACGCACTCGCCTTCCACCTCTGAGATTGGCAGTTCAAACACCGGATTTTATGTGGGAAAGTTGGTAGTTGCTTACCGATGATCATCAGCTCACAGTTCAGAACCTTCACCAACTGTATGTACTGGTTTTCCTTTGCCCACAAAACTATCCATTGTGATATGACCAGTACAGTGTTGAAAGCGACGTTAAAAAGAAATTGATAAATACATTTAATTTGGGTGATATTTTCAAACAAAGTGGCGTCTACCCATGCCTCAGTCCTCCTCAAGGATGATCCAGATTTGGATTGTGAATCAAGAATTATTTTTTATGATATTTCAGCTATATTCGCATGCAAAACTCTATCCATCAGAAAGGGGTTAACACAGTATGGGGGTCTATTTCTGGTTTCTCTGGCTTGGTCCTCCTCAAAATGTAGCTGGATTTGGATAAAGAATTCCAGAATTTCTTCTGTGTGTTTTCAGCCCTTCCTGCAGGTGAGGGTTTGTGTGTTGCCAGACACACCTTTACACAAATGTTTTTCACAATTTATTCTGGCAATTAAGTAATTAGGAACTGACCATTGAGTTAAGAGAATTTCTCAATATCTGAATACGGATTGATTTTTTTTGCAAGAATATACATACCATAAATATAAACAATCATGACACATTCCACGATGCCGATGAAAAATGGAGAAAATGCCCCGACGTACCAGTCAATTAACAGAAATACATACATACCAGCCTAAAACATACAATGACAATATAATGATATCAATAAAACCTTGTTTTTTGTAACAATTGATATTGATGTGTCATAAAGTAATTGAAACAATGGATGCTCATGTAAATAGTACTTCACAGTGGAAATATTTTGAATTTACTTAAAATATGATCCTGGGGTTTAAACATTTCCATTGAGACATGTAAGAGAGGCAGCTACCCTCAGGTCAATGCCGGTGTGGCGAGAGATAATGACTCCCCTATATTTGTCACTAGGGGGATAAAATATTGCAATGGGGGTTAAAATATTTTGACCTCCCCCCCCCCCCCCCTTGCAAGATTTGGAATCCCTCCCCAAACCAGAGATTATCATTGTGTTGGGGATTAACTTGTAGTGGAACACTTGCATTCTATTTAATATTGATGTGGGGCCACGCAAAGCACATGCATTCTATTTGTTTATTATTAATTTATGTTGATTTTATATTCTTGCATGAGAAATAATGAAATAATTATTGCATCGAGTCTTATATAAAACTATGTCTTTTTGTTGAGATTCCTTTTGACATTAATAATAATGTCCCCCCCCCCCCCCCCCCCCCCCCCCCATTTATAATGAATCCAAATCACATATTCAATAACTCTTAGAAATAAGTCAACTGGGAGATCCATTTTTCAAAAAGGTAGTTTTGAAATTGGCCAACTGAATATCAAGCAGGCAGTTGTTATTATGGGCATTAGATGCCAGACAAGTCAAGTAAAATAACATAGCCAAACTCTTGTTATTCAACTTAACACCACCGATAATCCTGGTATAAGTTATTATCGTACATATGCGATATATCCCAATATTATCCATAGCTGGTGCCACGTTAAACGCCACGTAAAACCCTAACCTTGACCTTTGTTATTATCATACAGACACAATAAAAATGTCAACAACAGAGTCATGTGACCGGAATTCAGCCAATTGCATTCATAGATTTACCAATGAGGTATTCTATAATTAAGTGTTCAGCCAATTAGAATCTCTGATTTAGTACTGAGGTACTCACCCGTGTACACATGATGAGGCCAGACAGAAAGAAGAATAACGTCACAATGGCCACCAGCAGCTCTTTCTTTGTTTTCAGACAATTAGGAAACAAATCTTGGATACAATTGATGGTAGTTTCCACAAAGAATATCTAAAATAAATGCAAGGAATACATTTAAAATTTGATTAAATTAATCCGACTGAAATAATTTATAAATTATACAAAAAATATCTTCATAATCTTACATTCATGTAATTGTGACAGTTATAAAGAATGACATTGGGAGAGTGTTGTTTTAAACTTTTAAATACTGTGGACAGAATCATACCCCATGTCTGATGGAAGTAATTGGAATATTGTTCAGAAATTTATAAATATTTTGAAAAATCTGTTTTCAATCAACCATCTTTTTTGAAAAAAAAAGGATTTTGTTTTCAATCAACCACACCTTATGAAAAATCCTATTTCAAGCAACCATCAGGATTTGGATTACTTTCTGTTAAGAGATAAAAAAATAATTGCTTTTCATTTGACATTTAAGATACACAAACTTTAAATTTGTCACTTATGGTTCTATTTTTGTTGTATTTTACCTCAGAGTTTATTCCAACAATTACCAACATCAAAAAGAATAAGATGGCCCAAAATGGAGACAAGGGCATCCGACTGATGGCTTCTGGGTATGCAATGAAAGCCAATCCAGGACCTTTAAACACAGACAAAATTCTATTTACACAAATATATTATATACAGAATGCAAACTTTTTTCAGTTTAATTGTATGTATGTCGAGATATTTCATAGAGAGTGGGTGCTTGAATAACTCTTCTAAAGGTGTAGTTAACACTCTTAGCACTGACCAAGGAGGAAAGTATTAGTAGCAACAATATATAAAACTCGCCACCCTTGGCGATCAGGAATCCCAGTTTGTTGATTCTAATCTTCCATTCTATAGAACAGTACTATAAAAGTTATTCTAATTAAAAAGATAATTACACTCATCTGAATACTGTGTTTAACCTCAACCAAATAAAATAAAGGATCATGACTTTGATAGATTCTTACCTCACCATAAAAAATAGCAGATTTATGTTGCATCTCCACAGGATGGTAATTTTGAGTAGCCCTTTTAAGATAGGTCTAATTTATCAAATATCAATCAACCAGTCCTCTTATAGGAAAGAAAACTACCCATTTACCTGAAGCAACAACATCATCAATCGGCAATCCAGTCTTGAATGCCATGAAACCAATGACTGAAAATATGACAAATCCTGCAAAGAAACTTGTTCCAGCTCCCATTAATGTGGCACACACAGCATCCCTGAAATGATTTGAATTTGGTAAATAGCATTTGGTTTTTTTGGGGATCACTTTTAACATATTCTACTATCACTAGAAGCCAATGGATATCAGGTCTGGCATTTCATGTGCTGTCGGTTCTTATCTAACTTATGACAGCATGTCTGATTCACCAGAGCTATGTTTTTATATTTTAAAAAGTCAGCTTTGTATGAGTCATATCACAACCAATAGCTTCAGAGGACGAACAAATTGGTACACACTGGTTGGACAAACTTGTACAGGTAACTATTTTGGAAAGCATCTACCAACATTTTCACTTGCGACCAAATCTGACTATCACAATATAACTACTATTCCGACAATAGAATTAATTTATGGCTTAGAAATTGATAACTTCTGTACTAATAATATACATATTTCAATACGATTTGTCACAAATTGCCCAAGATTTAAGTGGGCAAAAATATTTTCCCTAAATGGATAATATTTTGTTCACCATTGATTTAATAAATTTTTCAAATGCAATGGAGAGATATTGATTTCAAGTGTCTCATTACAAATTGGTCATAATAGATCATCTAAATATACCAGTCGCATACGTGCAAAATTTAAGTTCCTTTAAAAATTTTGCAAAGTCCTTCAATCATTATGCACTAAATGTTAGCAACTCTTTTCCTTTTCATACAAGAACTAGTCCCCCTGTATTACCCTTTAGGAAGCATATGAAGATCCATCTCTGAAACTCAGGCTTTCCAATTTCGTACCATTCATGGTTGACCTTGACTACCGATTTTGTCGATTCTTTTGTTAATTTAGTGCACTGAGTTTCCCCGTGTGGTGAAGATATTGAAATTGCAAAGCAGTATATTAGATTCGATTAGACTGATGGTGAGATCACTACCTTAAATATCTTGGGCCATCCTGAGACATGTCATTAGTATTTTATGAAAACTAGATTTGGATTCTCAACCAACAAATATGAAAGGCTACCAGTCATTTGTCCAGGGTGATAACTATTAGGTTTCTGAGGCTGCTGGAATACAGTTCATAATGACATATGGGAAATAATGACTGCTTTTACCAGTTCATGACCACTGCTGCTGAATGTGGTATGAAATAGGAAAATTACCTGAGTTCTAATTAGTCAAAGTTAGGGTCTTGCGTATCATTTTGCAGCCAGGATAATTTTAGGATTGGCCCTCAGCATTGTCACTTGTATGAGTTGAACACACACATTGCATGCCAAACCTGCTAACCACTATCTCCCCCAGGACCTCCACAGTTGTAGGATAAGTTAGGGTTAGCCAGAGTCATATTGGGACAGGCCCCAGCATTTATCACTGGTGTGAGTAAACCCAACATAGAGGTGACAGCATGTGGCTAGATACTAAAATTGCTAACTTTAAGGTCACTGTAGACATAGTTATTAACCAAGTGGTGCACATCCTTCAGCCTCTAGTGAGGCTCGTGCTTCTAGAGATCACATTTTTCTTATTTCTTTTGTCATTAGACTTAGGCATAGCATGATGGGTACCCATATCATCACTGAAGTTAAGTAGCAATGGGTTATGTTAGTACCTGAATGGGTGACCATCTGAATTCTAGGCCACGTATGGTATATATCTCATGCGGAATTCGTTTTTTGTCAACAGATTTTCATAAGTTCTAGTGTTCGATTCATGTCTTTGATGATTTTGCAGCTCCCATGCATAGACTTAAAAGTCGGCCTTGTTTCATGAGAGAAAGTAAAGCAATGGAATCCAAGTCAGAAGGACAAGCTGTCTTCTCTGGTTATTGCATTTTAAACTAGAAAAAGGGTTTTAAAGTTGAAAAAAATTAAAACACGTTAAAGTTTAAATTCTAATTGGACATTTATAGCGCTTAATCTCCCATATTCAAAGGGGACTCTAAGGCGTAACAAAACCAAGGCAGTCAACCAATTTAAGTATCCAGGGACAGAAAAAAGGCCAAGCACCACAGCGAATGCCGGGAGTGAGTAAGACTAAGGTTGGTATGCCTTAGTGTACAGGTAGGTTTTGAGCTGCTTTCTGAAAGAAGCTAGGGGGGATGCACGAATCTCATCAGGAATAACATTCCAAAGAGTGGGGACATCAAAACCAAACTATAACCAAACTGCTTTACAGATTTATGGATAGACGGTTGGAACTTTGGAACCACAAGGAAATTACCACCACTCTGACTGCGCCTTGTACCATAAGAACTGCTGTAGGAAGAGATATATGGAGAAAAATACTTGGGAAAACCATTGTGAAGAAACTTGTAAACAAGGGTGGCTGTTTTAAAGACTGAGCATTGTTCGACAGGAATCCAATGCAATTTCTTAAGCACAGGAGTTATAAGAGCGCATCTACTCGTATTTGATACGATTCTAGCTGCACTATTTTGGATGCACTGTAATTTGTGAAGATTGAACTTAGAGAGACTCCTGAAAAGTGAGTTACAGTAATCCAACCAACTACTAACAAGAGCATTGGCCACAAGTACAGAAGCATCATTGGTAAGAAACCGCCTGACATTTCCAAAGTCACGGAGTTGCACAAAACAACTTTTGCAGACATTCTGAACATGTTTGGACAAGGAATCAAACCATACTCCTAAATTCTTGACTGATTCGGCAGGGCAGAGGGAACTACCCAAGATGGTAGTTGGGAAATGTGCTTTCAACTTATCCCTCTATCTTTTTGAACCAAATACAGTAAAATCATTCTTATCTGGATTAAGTTTGAGCTTACCAGTGGACATCCACACTTTTACTTCATTTAGGCACCTGTTCAAAGGCAGCAGATAAATTCTTCTGGGATAGGTGGACATAAACCTGGGTATCATCTTCATAAAACTGATACTTTATTCCTTTGTATTTACCAATAACCAAACTGAGGGGGGTGGTATATAATGAAAACAATAAAGGACCCAAGACAAAACCTTGGGGCACACCAAATTGGAGTTTACAAAGCTCAGAAAGAGTAGAACCAATTTTTATTGACTGATATTGCTCAGACAGGTAGGAAGTGAACCATTTCGGAACAGAACCACCAACCCCAAACCAAGTATGAAGACAGCTAAGAAGAGTGGAATGATCAATGGTGTCGAATGCTGCCAAGAGGTCAAGCAATATCAAGCAGCAGGTTCACCTCTCGATCAAGATAAATGAACTTCATTTTTATGGAGAGAAGAGCTGTCTCAGTTGAGTGACCTATTTTGTATGCAGACTGATACGGATTGTCTGAGTTATGGACTTGGATATGTTCTAACGTTGCTTTGCAACCACTCGTTCAACCAATTTTGATATGAAAATGAGGCCAGATACAGGACAATAGATTTTCAAATCATCCATGGGAAGGGAAGCCTTTTTGATAAGAGGAGTAACTACAGCAGTTTTAAAACCATCAGGGACATAACCCTCCATGAGTGAGCAGTTGACCAACTTTGTAATTGATGGTAGTAGTATATCACTGCATCCTGTTTATCAACAATGTCTTAAAAAGCTTGTGTAAATTTTTAGAGGATCAGAAGGAGGATGAACATCATTTTCAGTGCCAGGGGGGACAAAGGTGTCTTTAATTGTCTTGATTTTATTTGAGAAAAAGGAGGCAAACTGGTCATCCAACTTGTCAGACTCGTGAGATGGAAGTGTCATTTCAGAAACCCTATTCAGTATGTAACACATGCCATAATTTTCTAGAGTCATGACTAAACAATCTGAATCAGAAGGACAAACATGGGTTTCAGTAAGACAGAGAAAGTCAAGGTCATTTGATCTTACAATATCGGCTAGAAGTGGACACCTCAATGCAGTCACAATTCTTTGTACTGTGGGCGACTCACAGACACCCTACCACCCCACACTACAGCCTCACCTTAAGCTGAGTAATAACTCCACCAAACCACCACCAACAAGAGTAGTGTGTATAAATTCAACACAAGAGAACTGACATCACACAATTAGATGGTTGATAATACCCAAATATTTGTAAATCCGAGTATTTTTAAGACTCTTTGCATATGGTTTCCTATTACCTGCCAATAAATTTTAAGGCTCTAAATCCAACGGGTAAGGAGATTATAGGAGGTTCTGATGCATTTAGGCTTTCTGATTAATACCTGGTATAAAAACGTTCATAAATCCCTCAATTTTGATCCAAAATCTAATCAGAGAGCGGGTGTACTGTAAAAAAATCCAAAAACTTGTTTTTGATCATGTGGCCTTAACAAAGGTCAAAGGTCAAACACAATCAACTGTAAAAAAATCCCACGCCTAATGTACATAAGTGCCAAGTGGTTAGAATCTGCCCACTAATAAGGGAGGTGTTCAAGAAAGATGGTAATGCAGTGGCGGCAGTAGGAAAGCTCTACATGAAAACAAATAAGCTTCCTTCTCAAGAGACGCTTTAATATACACCACGAAGGTCTTTTAAATTTTATTCTCCTCCACATTGCTCAAATAATAAGTAAAATCAGCCAGAATTAAGACAATACTAGGTACTTTGCCCTAGCTGACTGTAAGTTAGCTACAAGAGATCCTTGTTGAGGGGGATCCATCGAATATAAAAACTTCAGATTGTTACTTCATATTTACCCACCACTTTTGCTTGGATTTGAACACAACGAGCAGAAACTCTGACCAAATTAATATCAAATGATATATATACAATATAGCCTTTTTAGTTAGATGAACAAGAAGTCTATAGGGAGTACAAACCTTTGCCTGGAGTTCCAGAACCAGGAGCCGGTTTCTAAGCTTCACAAAGCCCCCTTCCTTAAAAGGACACCATAAAAACTCCTTTAAATTTCGTGGAAGCTAAGGACCTACCTTAAATTTAAGGAAGTGTCCTTCAAGGAACGTTTTACTACTTTAGGAAAGATTTGCTCCCTCCTTAAGTTTCAAGGAAGACCTTTGGTAAGGAGAGTTAAAGGAGTGTTTGTGAAATTGAATTTTAAGGTGGACTTCCCAAAGGAATAAAAATGACCGTCCTTTACTAAAGGAGGTCCATTCCAAAGGAGGCCCCTGATATTGGTGAAACCTGCCAAAAAATACTGGATTCTTAAATGTAGATCCAGAATATTGTTAAAAAGGAGAGAGCATCTGGTAGAACCCACCTTGTGTGAAACATTACTTGATGCACATGGACAGACATGATAGCAATACCCTCGCTCTGCCCTTTTAAGATATGAGGCTATTTATAGCTGGATCTTTTTTCCTGTTATACTGGATACATTGAATGATTGATAAGATAAGAGGAAAACATCCCGAATGACATATATGGAAAAAATATATCACGAATATATATATGTTAATATATATAAATATATTGTTAATCTTCATGAGTGATATGTATTTTTTGTATATGTCTAATAAGGAATGTTTTACTTTTATTATCCACCACTTTGTACGTTTTATCAGTAAAAAAACATCCATATTTAAAGAGAGAATGTTAAAAAAAGCTGTCCGACATACAGAGGAACCAGTGAATATAAGAACTTTCAATCTTTACGTTATTCTGATATCTGAATCATTTCTACATGGATATTTTTATGAAGCAAAATGAGCAGAAGGGTTATGAAAAGACCCTTCTGGTGATATATAATACATATTTGTAGCTTTTCACATTTCCCGAGATATCAGTGAGAAACCGGAATTTATTGACACTTATTATCCATGGTACGGAGGCGCCGTTGTATACAACAAAATGTGTCCCGCTCTGTAGATCTCCCTTTTGGGGTCTAAAACAGATTGCGGTGGATAATAAAGCTTAAACTCAGTGTATTTAAGGCAGTGTTGCAGCAAAACTGTCAGTTTAAATATACCTGATACAAGGACTGTTGAACTTGTTATAGGATGACATGGTGAATAAAGTGCCCCAAGCTGGTCCAATGGAATAAAGAATTTGCAGGCCCGCCTCAGTCCAAACCTGTAGAGAAAGAGAAACATTGTCACTGTTACTGCTTTTCAATAAAACTTTATACAGCTTAACCACAAAAGTCTATAAGACTTCACCATGAAGTTATGATTTCATGTGCATTTGTTTGCCAGTCAGTCTGTCTGTCACTCTCTTTGTGTTCACGATTACTCCAAAAGTAATCAACAAATCTTTCAGAAATTTTTATGTGAGTAGGCTTGACCAAATGATTTATTTATTTGGGGTTTTATGTCGCTTTCAACACTGTACAGGTCATATCACAACGGATAGTTGGAAGGGCAGAGGAAACCAGTACATAGAGTTTGTCAGGGTTCTGTATTGTGAACTGCTGACCAATGGCAAGCAACTACCAGCTTTCCCACTTGAGGCCATGCCGGGAACCAAGCCCCAGCCTCAGAGGTGGGAGGCGAGAGTGTTACCACTCTGCCACCATGGCCCCCACTTGACCAAAGGAAAAAGGGGTTAAATTTTGCAAAAGACCCGGAGCATATTCTGGATTCTGTATTTTTAAAGGTCCCATTTTTCATGTATTTTCAATGACTTCACTTTCTTGTTGCCAATACACGAAAGGTACAGATCTTTACGGACTTTTAAGGATGGTTGGCTAAAAGAAGGCATCGTTAATGGATTTGGGTAAAGTTCTGGATCATATTCTGGATACAAAAAAAATTCAAATTTTCTGAAGCACGCCCTGGTGGAGGTTTGCGCTCTCCAAGTGCTTGCTAGTTTGGGCTTTTTTATGTATTAATGTGACGTTCTATTGATTCTTTCAATGCACTGATGCGGTCACAAGCTAGTAATAGACTTTAGCCACAAAAAGTCCAATGAATTAACCTTCTTATGTGTTTTTAAAGGGACGATCATGTAACATAATTAGGACCCAATGACAGGGACAAGTATTACAAGTGTCCCCTGTGTTCCGCGGTGAATGTCTTACCCACTTGTCCACAGAGGCAGAATATTAATGTAAAGTGACAGCATGTTAAAACATACAACAGTAGCTGGGAAAAATAGGCTGTCAATTCCACGTGTTCAACAATGCTTAAGGCCTTTACACACATATCTGATCCAACTCAATACTCTCAGAAAAAAGCCCTTTGTTCTGGTCATAATCAGACCAGAAATTAGGATATTCTAGTTCTTTTAAATGGAGATCTATGCTATATTCTTTTGATATTTACCAATCTAAAAATTTAAAAACATTAAGACTTCTTCAAAATATAAATTTTTTTTTTATCATTTTGTATTGTATTATTTTTGGTGTAAAACACAGTTTATGTCATACCAGATCTTAATTAATTATCATATCGACGATGATATGGTTATTAGTGACTATGTGGATGGCTCATTAGTGTGATGGACAACACACCTCCCAACTCTAAGGTCAGTGGTTCAAACCCCAGACCCCGCGTGGTAAGGCTGCTTAGTAATGTCCAGCAATTTACAATGCAGAATCTTGACCAACTAATATGACTGGTTACCTCTGCAAGTATAACTACTCCTCGGGATATAACCAACACAATGTGTTGAAAGTGATGTTGAAGCCAAATGAATTTATTAGTACCAATGGGACTTCAGCAGTGATTTAGCAGTTAAACTACATACCTTAAACTGCAATAACTTTGACCAGTCAGGAATGATGTAATATCTAATTCCTTCAAGGGAACCTGGTAAAAGTATCCCTCTTATGAGTAAGATAAACAACAAGAGATATGGAAGTGGAGCAGAGACATACACCACCTTGCCTAGAGATTCTGCACCTGTAACAGAAGCATTTTTGAGTCAATAAACATGACTGAAGTCAAGAGTCCATTCAGCCCCTCTACATAGTCGACCTCTCATTAGTGCAAACACGGTCACTACGCACATAAACCGGTCCTATTGTTCCGAAGTATTTCAACTACTGTGGCCAGTTTCACGAAGGCTCCTTAAGATAATGGTTACATTAAATTCAACAATTTCCTTGAATTTCTCCCTCCTTTAAAAAATCTCAGTATCACAAAGCCTCCTTCCTTAAAGGAGACCTTAACTTTAAGGAAGTGTCCTTCAAGTGTGTAATACCTTTAATGAACATTTGCTCCCTCCTTAAGGTTGTTCAAAGAAGACCTTTGGTAAGGAGAGTTAAAGGGAGCTTTGTGAAACTGAACTTTAAGGTGGCCTTCCCAAAGTAATAAAAATGACCTTCCTTCACTTAAGGAGGTCCTTTCCAAAGGAGGCTTCGTGAAATCAGCCTCTGTTATTATTTACATATTTTTATTTAGTGTAGTTTGGTCAATTGGACCATTTGATCAAGTAAATATCAAGAAATAAATCCACGATTTGATTTGAATGATTTATAATCAAATATACAAAATATTGTATTCAATATGATTTCCTTTCATATGTGCATGCTTGTAACATTTAGCTTAAAAATAATCATTTAATTTTATCTTCCCAAGTACGGCTGATATGTTCTAGTCCTTCTTAAGATGGACTACACCAACTTGGTTAGACTACCCAACTTAGAGTCAGCTCTTCGTTAAATTGACCTCTGATATTTCAAGGTTCATTTATAAAAGTGTTCAACATCCTCATCAGCAAGTTCTTCGATTTTGGCAAGACTCCTATCTCTCCCTGACATATGTTTTAAATTTCGATACGAGCTCAAATTCACAGCTATTGGGCTTCAAATGTAGCATAAACTGTTGCTTAGGATTACCTTTAAATAGACACAGGAAACATGCAAGCCATGCCAGAGCAAGGCAGCCAACTAAATCCCACTTCAGACCTCCTAAATCTACGATTCCAGGAGACAAATCCAGGGCATGATTGCTGAAATAAGAAATCATCTTTTTTAGTTCAAAGTTATTTCTTACACACTCATGTACCTGTCATAATTTTGCACACATCTTAAATTGGCACAAATATGAAGTAAATGAGAAAATCATTTTTGTGGTGTACATACACATGTATGTGGTTTACGACATCCAACATTCGATTTGCAACAACAATATTTTTTAACCTCATGTATGAGTGATAGTTTACATGTACCCAAGTCTGAGTCGCGACACTCTACATCCAAATTTGTGGAAGCGATTTCTTTTGCTCTGAGAGGGAAACCTTGGGTGACAAGTAACATCTGTGTTGTGTAGAAAGTAGGATGACTATTGACAAAACTAACTGAGTGACAAAAATCACAAATTGGACATCAGATGTTGTAAGCCACATACATACACAAAGACTCTGCAACTTTGAAATTCTGTTTTCAATTGGCATGTGTAGCTTTTGTGTTCCTTGCAAATTAGCCCATTTTTCCCTGTAACCATGCAGGACGTACATGCATGTACGGTGGGGTGTAAGAGAGGCTTTAGCTGCAGGGCAGAATCAGAAATGTGGAGGATAATGGCGATGGTTTGACACAGAAAGTACACTGTACATATACTGTACAAATGGAACAATGTTACAATAGATATTTAACGTCACTCAAGAAAAAGACGGCAAACAGGCAGTTATGGACATTGAAACATCATACTGCTTTGGGGAGGCTTAAATTTTGGACATTACAAAACTTCCGTATGGCTGGTTATGGAATTGGAGGAATGCAACAGAAGTTGTAAGGGAGGAAAGACAAACACACAAAGAGTGTGTGAAACATAATGTTTGGAGTTTATTAAAATATAAAAGTATTAGCACGACAACAAATATTTACACCCATGCTAAACTAACTGATCATTAGAATAAGATCAATGCCCACAGGTCATCCAGGAATGATGTTTTATTTCTAAAATGTATAAACTTTCATTGGCAAACAGATAAACAAAACAACAGAGCTACTACTTTGTGTGTCTATCAACTTGTCGTGTCTGTGAGAAGTCACCATACTATTGTGTGTTACTACTAGAGACACTTTTGGATGTCAATAAACCATTGCAGTTATCAGATATCAGGTTTAAGAGAGGAATGCAACAGTATGTTAAGTTTCCTGGCAGAAGGCTGGCAGTATGCGGAGGAATGAGGCATTATACAACAAACCTCTATAGACATATACAAAACCACACATAGTGTAACCAGGCCATAACCAATTATAATTGCTGCTAAACAAATTGATAAAGCTTAAAGAAGTACAAAGGCTAAAGAAAATTTTAAAATCTCAAAAAATTAGACATATAATGGAGTTTTCTAAAACGAAAAGGAATAACAAGTAGACCTTTTATTTTGGAAACTTATAAAAACAAATGTAATAGCATACATAAATGCCATTATTGATGCTTATAAAACCTCCAGTGAGTCAATGTTTTGGTATGTGTGAAGTGTACTTACAACTTCCGTTTGTATATATGCATATTTTAATCAATAATATCTCTATAAAACAAATCACGAAAGAATTGCAAATAAACCAATTATATGTCGATTTACGTCGGCAAGTGAACTTTACCAGATGCAAATATTTACAGATTTCAATGTAAAAGTTATAAACATTACTAGAAACATAATCTTTTATTTCCTTTAATGACAGCATAAACATAACATATTGGTTCAATTAGAAAAAGCTTCAGCCATGAAAACATGTGTTGTTTTTCCAAGAAGAGGTGTTCTAACACATTCATGTAGCTATCACTTCTGCTTAACTAAATAGACCAGAATTGCTAAGCCATAAATAGTAATCCTAGGTGTTTTCCAAGGTTTCTTTGCAACCATCAAAATAAGGATTCAAGGATATATTTCTTTTTTTTTCATGTTTAACAATGAAACTCGTTGATCTTTCAACGCAAATAGCCATCAGTATAAGTAAGTAAGTAAGAAACACTTATATAGCGCCGAATTTGATGTAAACATCCTCTAAGGCGCTGATGTGCAAAAAGGGATAGTCCAGTTCCAGAAAGATGTCCGTTTCCATATTAGCGTCTGGTAGGGGAGATATAATAAAAAGAATATGCATTTCCATAGGATTTTTACGTGACCTTGATAACAGCTGCGTCTGTTCTGTTGGTGTTAACTGCCGATGACGCAGTTAGTTAACAGAAATAGCCTTATGTAAACTATATTGGATATAATGACCTTGGTAAATAACACAATTTAATCCCCCACCCCACTGACATGTTGTAAAATACACCCACCCCACCCTGATCCAACCCATTCGCCACCCCCCATCCCCCAGCTCAATGAAGCTGTTTTTATGGTTTTAACTGTATTTCCTTTGCATGTATTAAATTCATGACTGTTTGTATGTTTCTTTGTTAGTAGGATTACATTAAAAACCAGTGGTCGAATCTTCATGCATATATATGTATATGAGAAGATGAGTTCTTGCTCCAACTTAGATCTCATTAAATTTTGAGGGTGATCACAGATCTTGATTTTTCCCATTTACTTATTTTAAAGCCGATAGAGAAAAAGTTCCAATACATATAGTATACATGCCTTGGCTAGATCTACGGTCCCTGAGTGCTCTTGTTTTACTTTCGTAATTTTATCTTTATATGCTTACAGGTTTTAATTGTGAGTTTGTAGACTATGTAAATTATAAACATCTCAAATTATTACTATGGGTAAACATGAATTGGGTCAATTATTCAGGAATTTACACAGAACTAGCAGAAGGCTGCATATCTTTATCCTTAAAATTGTTTGAAATGATCCGCAACACAAGGCTGCACTTCCGTCATATTAGTTAGTGCTTACTTTGATATTTGTTAAAATCAACCATTTAGAAATTTAATTTGATTTTCCCCAACCCCCCTGAGGGGAGAAATAGCCTAGCTAAAATGACACCATGATATCACTATAAAGAATATTTAATTTGCACTAATATATTGATAGCTTCTTTTTTGTATACTTTTTTCATGAATTTATAGCTATAATACATTTTAAAAAAACATCAATATCATGATCATGCTAAGTAGTAACATGAGAGGAGAATTTCAAACAAACTGACCCACTACACAGATATTGTGTCCAGATGTTTCTCAAAAGATTATGAGAAGTTGCAGTTGTGAAAATTACTTATTACTTCTACCAAAGAGGTATTATTTTTGACTGTTTGTTTATCTGTTTGTCTGTTTGTTTAGCAGGATTACACAAATACTACTGATTGGATCATCCTGAAAAAAATTCATAAGATGGGTGCTGGTCAGACTTAGATCCCATTAAGTTTTTAGGTCATCTGGGTCACCGTTTAGATACCAAAATATCCGTATTTTCCATATATATATAGCCCATGGCTCCATATATGGTAACTGACAGGGATACACAAGGGATGAGAGTGGGCCATGTAAAAGATTTACGGAACTGCCATGGATCTGCCACAGATCTGCTAAGGACCACCACGGACAGGTTTGTGGATGAAAGGATTGCATAAAGGATTGGTCTTGTGATTGTTTTTTAATCCGCAAACCCTTTCCGTGTCAGTCCGTAGCAGATCCATAGCAGATACGGCTAGATGTGGCAATGTCTTTACGGCTATTTATTGGTGTGGAAGTGTCAAGGATGAGGGGGATGCCAAAAGAACATCCAGGATGGGTTCAGGGACAATAAGGACACTCACTGATGAGCTACGGATGAGATACGGAAGAGCTATGGATACCCTGATCAGATAAGGTCCATACAGACTTTGTGGAAAAATCCAACAGTTTCATTTTCCGTAATGTCCTAGGGATCTTATCTGATACTTAGCATGTCACTATGGACACTTTGTGTGAATAATAGGTAAATTAAGTCCATATTTAGCAAAGGAATGCAACAATGCTGTAATATGTATATATAGGGACACCAGTGAATTTTAAAACTTTAATTTTTAACCTGTGAATTTTCCAACATTGCCTGCATAAATTATAATACAGCAGAATATCTTTAGAAATTCTTTCCTAATGATTTTATCACATATTTGTAAGTTACCCTGTTTCAAAAATATTAACTAAAATTCAGCACTCGTTAACAAGTCTGTAATGCCAATAATAAATAGTAAATGGCTCCAAGAATACAAAACATAGTACATTGTGTACTCTGCATGCCCCCTAAACAGGCCAAATATGGACCATATGGTGGATACTCAATGAAAAACATACAATGGTCTGTATATGTCCTGATATTTCGGTCAAATGCTGCATTATATATGTTATATTTATTGTTCAAATAACTTGCCGCCAATATTCATCCGCAGGATAATCTGTTTATATATTTAGGTAAAAAATACTGCACTATATACACATTATTACTGAAACTACTAACTGCCAATACTCACCCTCAGGATATTTTTGTACAGTATATTTGTATATTTTTGATCAACATTTAGGTCGATTACTGCACTAAATATATGACTGTTCAAAGAACTTACTGCCAATATTCATCCGCGGGAGATGTCCAAATGATGCTACTGTTCTGCCAGTAAATTTGTTCCAGAGACTGATTTCCCGCCATTTCCCCACGTGACTTCAAAGTGCCATTTTCATTGGTCCAAAGAGAATATTCGACAGACTGATTGTAGCGTGCAGTAATACTTGAGTTTGTGTCAATGTTTTGGTATATCCAACAAGTCGGAGTGTTCCATTCATTTTCACATGTGGACCAAGGTAGGACTTTGGCACAAGAATGGATGAGGTAATAGATCACCCAGCAGATGATCATGATATAGTAGACAGCGCAGATACTGATTAATATGCAGGTTGTAATCCCTATCCCTGAAGGAGAGATAATCAAATGATATAAACCAGCAGAATATAATAAGGATCATTATAAACTATGTAATTACCAAACTTTATCAGTTTGAATTTAAAGATGTTATCTTTGATCATATTTGATATTATTATAGTTAGCAAACTCAAACTGAAATCAACATAATGGTTGCTTGTATATTATTTTGATATTTTATGCATCAAAATATTTTCGCCAATTAAAAAATGAAGTATACCTTCACACAGTACATCGCATATATAATTGATCACTTACACCCCAGGCATATTCTCGTTTGGTGTATTGGCATTTTATATAACTGCTCATACTGCCTAACCTCTGTCGGTTAACTTTGCATACTGCTATGTTCTCTGTTCTCCATGGCCAGATACACAAAAGTTTTAAACTGTATAAGTTTTCCATCTGCCACAAACTGTTTGAAGGCAATGGCAATAGCCTCATGTTGAATCATTTCCGCAGTTCTTTCTTCTGTCTGTCCACTTTATTCTGTGGCATTCTCTATCTTTACGTGTCCCTAGGTAATTTATATGTTTACTGTAACATTACTGTATCATTATAATTTCTGCATCTTCACTTTATCGTTTTGTGTCAAACCATGACCATTGTCACCTCTGATTCTGCCTCACTTCTTTGGCAAAGAAAATGTAGCTAGAGGTTTTGTAACTGGGTTTCACAAGAAGTACAACTTTCATTATTTTACTGCCTTCTATAGCCACAGGAAGCTATTCAGTGGCCCAGTGGGTTAGCAGGTTCTAATCTCAGGCTGTCACCACTGTGTGTGGGTTCGACTCTTACTAGTGACAAATGCCAAAGAACTGTCCCAATATGACCCTGGCTGTTGAACTAAACATAAAACACCAACTTTGACCTATGATCTTTAGCCACAGGAAATACCACCTGTAATGTGATTGGAACATACCAGTTTTATACTGCAATGTGGTTACCTTTAAACAAAGGACAAATGTTCCATATCTTGATTGCCCCAAACCCTGAGAACTGACCAGCACAGACCTCCAGGACATAGAGTGGCATGGCACAAAGGACCAGGCACATCAGGTAGGGTAGCAGAAAAGCACCTGTTTGAAATACATACATCACAGTAGAATTTAATATCCACCAAGAACCGTATTTGGCCTAATGCTGCATTCTGTTGCCTTTTCATGAGTCGTAAACACAACTTAACGGCCTGCAAAGAACAATGTCACGGGTGGTATTTACAGCTTGTGACTAGAGTATCTCCAGAAGCATTCCAATGTATGACCTTCACCTCTGATGAAAACAAAGATGCAGAATATGTGTGCTTTCGTTATAAAACAAGTTAAATAAAGTGTTTTACTACTTTGGAATTTTGTAAATAACCTCGGAAAACGTTGAAATAGGCATCCTTTGCATGGTGGATAGTGAAATATTGTGACTATTTTTATTTTATTTATTTTTTTCTTGATTATGTTTGTTTACCTACAAATATAAACATACAGGTGGTGAATAACTAAAGAATACACAAAGATTCCAATTGGTAGATACAAACTCACAGGTGTTGCGCACGAGCTCACTACCTAATAAAGACAGAATCATATTTTGTTTGTATGCCACAGTGTCACTATGCATAATCAGTGGTAAAAATTTTTCAACAACTGCAAAGTTTTCGTCAATATTTCTGTAACTATGTAGCATACAACTGTACCTGTGCAGTCAGATGGGTTTAATAGCGCTTTGAGTCCTGTAGTATATGGAGATATTGTGCTGAGTATAAATACACAATACAATCACACAAGGAGTTGGATTGAATTTGATCAACCTTGCAACTTAGGATAGGTAGGCACTCCTTCAATCTGAGGCACGTTGGGCACACAATGCTCTGTTTTGGTAAAAAAGACAACAAATACTAAATGCTACTTAAGTTGGTACTAGAGTGGCCAAAAAGAGTTGCAAGATAAACAATGAAAACATTTGAAAAAAAAAACAGTTTTATATGTTTTATCTGGACAGGTAGTGTTAAAGACAGAGGAAACCAATACATACTAGTTGGTCAAGATTCTGTACTGTGAACTTCCAGATATCGGTAAGCAACTACCATGTTTTCCACAGAAGATCCAGGGTTTGAACCACAGACCTCAGAGATGGGAGTGTGTTATCCACTACAATACAAAAGACCCCTCCCAACTGTTCAGCAAAAGGGTCATATTTCCAACTGATGACTTTAGACAACAAGGAAAATCTCAAGACACAGAAAGACCTTAAACTCTCTCTCTCTCTCTTGATGTATCTCTCAATTTTCCTATTGTTTCCATCGGCGGGGGTGGGTGGGGGGGGGGGGGGGGGGGGGGGGGGGGGGGGGGGTGTTAGGTTTTTTATTTGTATTCGTTTTTATGTTTTTTGGTATGATTCTATATGTTTTTTAACTTCATAAATAATGAACAGATCTTTTTTCCTATTTTGGCTGTATTTTCAATGACTTTTTGCTTGATATCAATCTAAAAGTGTTGGGGGCACGGCCAAGTTAGGGGCCTGCGCTGGCAGTTTGTTAGAGGTACCTTAATTATTTAGGTGAGATGTGCAGTGGCCACACTTGACATGACTTATGACCTCTAGCTAACCAATCACAGACCTGGTCATGGACCACTGGGCCCCTTCAAATGTTAGGTCACTTTGATTTTGGGCGCCATTGAATTCAGACAAGGAAAATATTTTCTAGTTCATGTAACATAAGTGATTTTATAACTGTAACAGATTTTAACATTGACAGTTCTTAATCGTGAAGATGCCAAGCACCAAGAAACCACAAGCTGTTAAGAGGAAAAAAGTTACAGCATCTGCAAGGGCTCGAACCTCTCCTAGAAATTCCAGGAAAGCCAAGACAGTAGACTTGGAAGGATCATACCTGCAACCTGTTGCAAACGTGAGTACACAGCCGTCAACATCACAAGTTCCTGGCCCTTCCTCGAATGCATCAACAAACGACGCCATACTTGACATGCTCCAGCAGCTGCATGAATCCAATAAGGCACTGGCCCAACGTCTCGAAAGGGTGGAGCAGAGGTCATTTACATCAACCCCAGTTAACCAGAGGTCCAATACTCACGAACTGATGGCAGAACATCAGTTATCTCCTAGACAAGCGAACCATGGTCGCAACCAAACCACTCAGGCCCCGTCCTTCCTGGTAAGCGTAGATGCTCAAGGGTTACAGCACCAGCAAACTGACTCGGCACCCGTCAGTCACATTTGTTTTGCGCACTCACAGAATGAGAGGCGAGATGCTATCCTACCAACGGTTGACACATTGCGTCGGATCCCAAGTATGGCTGACGCAGTGAACGACGTGCTTGCTTCTTATGAGTCACAGGCCAGATTGGACTCATTCCAAGGTAAGAACATTAAAAGATCTGGTAGATATAACTCTGTGGAAACCATTAACACACCACCACACCTTAGATGGCCGAATGAAAGGTACAATGGCAACTTGGGTAAGAAACGTATATTGTATGATGAACTGACCGTGGCACAGTGGGTGACAGGACAGCTCACCAACGTGTATCATATCTCAGATCCAAATCTGGCCAAACAAGCACTGTTGCAAGTTATCCAGTCGATGAGGGATGCCACCTCCCTGCCTTGGGGGGCTGTCAGGAGTGCCTGGGCCTCGTCCATGCACAGTGTTGAGGAGGGCCACTTGGGGTGGGGCGACACCACTCAATGGGCTATTAACAGGCTCAGCTCGTCACAAATTGCGATGGCCAGTTCCCAAGCATCTCAACCACAGCAGTCAAAGAGGGTATGTAAATACTTCAATGACGGTACATATACACATGAGAGCCACCATGGGCAATATCTACACTCGGCAGGCCACCCAGAGGTGAGATGCAACATTAAAACCAAGGGACCCAACAGACAAAATAGTAATAACAACAGTTAGGGATTTGGTCGACCACTGCGTGACAAGGGCCTACCAGAGGATGGGGGCAGTATTGGAGATTATCCCCCAGTCAGTAACATTAACATTTTCGATCACTTTTAGGCTATGGACGAGTACCATCCAAAATTTCAAAATCATCCTTTGTTTGTAAATAAAAGTGACAGAAAGCTACAGGTTGAAAGTGACAATTGTTTAAATGGTGAACATTGTGTGAATGATGATGGGGAAACGTGTCTTAAGGCCAATTCCAGGCATGAATTATTATGTAACTGGCGTGAACCCATGAATAGTTTGTTTTGTAAGGTTGACTTTATGAACTGGCAATATAATGATATAATGAACAGTCTTGTTGTCACGTTGGTTTTTATTCATGGGGCTAATAAAGGTAGTACGGGAGGCTTCTATTTTATGTACCATAATAATATTGATCATAGTGTGTGCTTCTGTAAATGTCTTGAAAACCCAAGTGGGTACTTGCAAGTAGTTTATACTACGTTTATTGAATTGAGTGTTGTAAACATTCCTATGGTACTTGACCATATGTTGTTGGATAGCCAAGTTCAAAAGAACAGTAAACAAGTGTACAATAACTATCTGAAAGACTGTCAGATGCGAGCTTATTATAATTTGTCATATGTACAATACATGGAACAATTAATTGACACGTTAATCACAGTACAGAATGATGAAAGAGTAACTAACAAACATGAGTCACAAATAATGCATGAAGTTAACTCAAATTCATCTGATGACAACTTGGCTAATGAGCTTGTTGTTACAGGTTGCATCAACACCGTCGTTTCACCACAAAGCGTCGTCTCACGTCACAGACGTCATGACCCTAATATAAGAGACTATAATTTCAAAGACAAAAATAGGGGCCATCTGGTCCTTCAGTCAACTGAATTCGAGTTCATAGGCCCTGACAGGGAAGTCAAACCCATTGTAAATGTCGACCACTATCTTGATGTTGCCAGGGTGGTTTTGAAATCGGGTCAACCTAACTATAAGCAAGCTCGAATACCAATCAAATCTGGCCTAAAGCTCGAGGCTTGGGAGAGCAGGCTTGCTTCTTATCCAGATAGGCGCCTTTTTCAATATCTGAAGTTTGGCTTCCGCCTAACTATCAGTAATAGGGAAAGGTTAGGTAACAGTAACATTAACAATCATTTTTCAGCCAGACAGTTCCCTAATGCGATCAACCAATACCTGGGTAAAGAAATTGAGCTTGGGGCCATCTGGGGACCGTTTAACCCCCCTGTGGACTTAAAAATTCACTGTTCTCCCCTAATGACCCGCCCAAAAGACCTCAATAAACGTAGGGTCATCTTAGACTTGTCCTACCCCCAAGGGGCTTCAGTCAATGACTACGTACACAAAGATAGGTTTGATGGCTGCGATTTCACTCTTAGATTCCCTTCTATGGACGATATAGTCGAAGAGATCAGAAAATGCGGGACAGACGTGTCCCTAGCCAAGACTGACGTGGCCCGAGCCTTTTGCAATCTTAGGGTGGACCCAGCAGATGCGTTGAACTTTGGAATACAGTGGCAAGGCAACACGTATCTAGATTGTGCGGTCGCGTTCGGGTGGACGCACGGTTCCGCAGCCTATCAGCTTTTATCTGATGCAATTGCGCTCTTTATGGAGCAGCAAGGCCATAAGATGTTTCCCTATATTGATGACTATATTATAGTGACCTCGGAGGCTCAAGCAGATGAAGCTTTTACTTACTTGTCCCAAGTATTGGAAGAACTTGGCAGGGGGCCACGGTGGCAGAGTGGTAACACTCTCGCCTCCCACCTCTGCGGCTGGGGTTCCATCCCCGTCATGGGGAAAGCTGGTAGTTGCTTGCCATTGGTCGGCAGTTTACAGTACAGAACCCTAGCGAACTATATGTACTGGTTTCCTCTGCCCTTCCAACTACCCGTCGTGATATGACCTGTACAGTGTTGAAAGCGATGTAAAACCCCAAATAAATGAAATGAAATGGAAGAACTTGGCTTACCCATGAATTCTGATAAGAAAACTCCACTCCACCAAAGTAATGACATGCTTGGGTATTGAAATTGACACTCTGGCCAATACTTTAAGCATTGACCCCCAGAAACTCAAGGCAATTCACAAAGAATGTATTCAGGTTAGTCACAAGCAATTCCTTTCGAAAAGGGCTTTTCAATCACTATTGGGGAAACTCCTCTATATTCACAAATGCGTTGAACCTTCCAGAACGTTTATAAATCGCATGCTGGCTCTCTTCAGGAAAAATCATAAGGTGGCCCGAATTCCCCTCACAGAGGAATTTCACAAAGATCTGACCTGGTTCATTACTTTCTTGCCCTGCTTCAATGGCATTACTTACATAGATAAAACTAACATTACAAATCACAGGTCCCTCCATGTAGATGCTTCACTCACAGGCCTAGGTGGCATGTGGGGTAAAGAGGTCTATGCAACCCCTGTTTCCCCCATTGTAGGCCAAAAATTAAAAATAGTACACCTGGAGATGCTAAACATAGTCGTTGCATTGAGGCTTTGGGCACCAGAATGGCCCATTCGACTGTGAAATTCTTCTGCGACAACTGGGCTGTCGTGCAAGTGGTTAAGACCGGTAAGACTAGAGATGCATTCTTAGGAGTTTGCAGCCGTAATATATGGTTGCTTGCAGCCACCTTTGACATTGCTCTACAGATTGAACATATCATGGGCAAAAAGAACATCTATGCCGATGCATTATCTCGAATTTACTCTGATAAGCCTGTAAACCCTCAATTAGTACAACACCTAAGAAATAATTTTTCTTGGAGGCGAATTCCAGAGCAATTCCTTAATCTGGATCTTCATGTATAATTTCAGGACTTAACTCAGGATCAGCACCCCTCCTTCAAGCAGCCTGGAAGCACATAGAGAGAGCTCACAGACCTTCCACAGCCGTGGCCCACACAACCCAATTTAAGACTTTTCTTGCCTTCCTCATATTCATGTCTCTCCCCTTAGAAATTTCATTGGGCAACCTCTTAGCCTTCCTTCAATTTTTACATGAAAATTCCCCTCCTAAGGTTATCAAAAATTATCTCTCCTCCATCCATTCTAAGGCCAAACTATACAGAATTCCCTGTGAAGCTGTCTCTCATGTAGCCATTCACAGGTACCTCCGTTCAATCACCATCAATTCCACTTTTAGGCCCACCCCCAGGCCCATCTTTGATGTCCCAACCTTATATAGTATCTCCTTAGCATGTGATATACTCCAGGACCCTTGTTTGTTCCGGGCTATTTTCCTCACTGCATTCTATGGGTTCTTACGCATGTCGAACATAGCTCCCCATAGCTTAAGAAAATTTGACCCAAATATTCACCCTCTCAGGCAGGATATTATATTCGCCCCTCCTGGAGTACACCTCATTATCAAATGGACCAAGACCCTCCAAGATCATCGGGCCCACCATGTGATCCAACTCCCAAAAATTGACAATCACTTCCTTTGTCCAGTTAAGGCCCTTAGGGCCCTCATGGCCTCCAGAAAATTGTCCCCCAGGGACACCCTATTTGCCAATAATTTTCCTCCCCCCCCTTTACACAGGTTATTGATACCCACATCAGGGATGCTCTCAAGCGAGTTTTAATGCACAAGAACATTCCCACACAGGGCAGGGGCTTCCATACGTTCAGGAGATCAGGGGCCACACTGGCATTTGACAGTAATGTTGATCTTCAGAATATCATGGCCCATGGGCTCTGGAGAAGCTCTGCAGTCTGGAGATATCTTCAGAACGCTTCCCAGGCCCCTTCCATTATCACATCCACCTTTGCCCGCATTCTCTCACACTCCTTTTAGTTGGGCTTGGGGCTTTTAAAACTTTCTTATGAAATTTTAAATGCTTTAAGTCTAACTAATGTATATTACTAACATGTAAATAAAGATATCCCAACATCTGTTATTAAGTGTTAAACATTCCCCTATACATGAACTGAGATCTGAAATCTGACCTTATTGTGGACCACTGACCTCCAACTTGACAATGGAATTCCGAGTATTGACCTTGATAGGAAGCATCTGACCTTCAATGGCAAAGCCCCAGCTCAGACCTGGTGTTGCTTTCACTGTTATTCTCATCAAGTCTGATGAGATACGATCTCACCTGTGGTTCACAATACATGACCTTTGACCTTTGGGGTTGAATTGAAGAGACAGTAAAACCTCACTGGCCAAACTGTTGGGGGCACGGCCAAGTTAGGGGCCTGCCCTGGCAGTTTGTTAGAGGTACCTTAATTATTTAGGTGAGATGTGCAGTGGCCACACTTGACATGACTTATGACCTCTAGCTAACCAATCACAGACCTGGTCATGGACCACTGGGCCCCTTCAAATGTTAGGTCACTTTGATTTTGGGCGCCATTGAATTCAGACAAGGAAAATATTTTCTCCCACCTACCCTCCACTGACACAGTAGAGTTACAATTAGGTGACCTGGTTCTATTGTGACCTAAACAGGTTGGACCCGGCTGACCTGGGCTCCCCCTCTCGAACTGACATTCTGACCTTTCGGATAGGTGAGCTGGACCTCGTGGGCCAGACCCCCCCACTTGAGTTCCCTGCGGGTTGATATGGCTCCCCTTGGTATTTGGGTCTCAATAGCAGTGGGACCCCAGGGTGAGATCCCCTCCCTGGGAGTTCTCCCATGAAAGAGAGATTTAGCTGCTATGATGTTATGGGATTAGGCTGTATCCGGCTGACCCAGATGTCCCCTATTGAACTGACACTTTCACAATATAGATCCATGAAGCATTGGTTGCCAATGCACTGCTGTAACATTTTCTTCATAACACACTAGTATTAAACTATTATCTTATTATTTGCTAATCATGTATGTTATTTTTACCCAATGGGTCTCTCTTTGACCTTTTTAGGTATTTCTACCCCGTGTGGGGCTTTTAAAACTTTCTTATGAAATTTTAAATGCTTTACGTCTAATGTATATTACTAACATGTAAATAAAGATATCCCAACGTCTGTTATTAAGTGTTAAACATTCCCCTATACATGAACTGAGATCTGAAATCTGACCTTATTGTGGACCACTGACCTCCAACTTGACAATGGAATTCCGAGTATTGACCTTGATAGGAAGCATCTGACCTTCAATGGCAAAGCCCCAGCTCAGACCTGGTGTTGCTTTCACTGTTATTCTCATCAAGTCTGATGAGATACGATCTCACCTGTGGTTCACAATACACGACCTATGACCTTTGGGGTTGAATTGAAGAGACAGTAAAACCTCACTGGCCAAACTGATGAGGTAGATCTCCGTGAATTTTGTTATAGGAGTAGGGTCTGGACAAAGGAAGGAGTGTTTACATATTATGACAGATCCCAATCATATTATAACATAAAAAAACTGCATTATCGAAAATGAAAACTGGTGAAGGTCTGTGCTTCTAGTTATAGATTGACACAAAATACTCAGAGTGACAAAACTTCCCATAGACATTGTGAAAAAACCCTTTCTTTGGTAAGATATTTAAAATTTGACTATCAAAAGAGCAAAGTCAGAACTTTTATGCTCTGATTATTGAAGTAGTCAAGCCAGTGTATGACATTTTAGGGTGTCATAAATTACCTTGCACATGTGAGGTATTAAGAGTGAGTATGTGTGCGCGGTAGTATTACATGTGTTCGACCGGGATCACTTCACTCACTTCAACCATGATCTTAAAGTGATCAGTCTCCCTCAAAGGATCGCTTGATGTAATGGATTTTGTTAGTTTACACTTAAAACCCCAATCAAATAGAAAAGATCTCTTCGGATCACTTAAATCATTTAAATCAGTTGCAATTGAATACGAGTATTGACTGCAACTTGGACAGTTTTACTTTTTCTTTTTTGTTGTTGTTGATATTATACCATTGCTCAGAATTTCCTTATTTAATATGTTGTGGACCAAAGTGCAATATTCTAGGGTAGTCTCTTATTTCTAGAATTACCAGGATGGTGTAATAAATATTTATTGCTTTGTTTCTGGAATGGTCAGAACAGTATAATTTGTTTATATACGGGGTTGCAAAATCATACATATATTTATCTCTCTTTTTTGTCTCTGGAATGTTCAGGTAGTACAATTTATATATTTTGGGGTTGCAAAATCCATTTAG
The DNA here is from genome assembly GCA_964017235.1 of Sabellastarte sp. h YS-2021. Lineage (NCBI taxonomy): Eukaryota > Metazoa > Annelida > Polychaeta > Sabellida > Sabellidae > Sabellastarte > Sabellastarte sp. h YS-2021. The sequence goes on along the minus strand of OZ024935.1, from coordinate 78,132,818 downwards.
TTCACTCGTGATTTAGATGTAACCAGAGTTGTGGTACAGAAGTCATTCACTTGTGATTTAGGATAAGTAAGAAGTTGACAGTAGTGAAACTGTGAAGCCACTTGTGCTTTTTAAAGTGTATTGTTTGTGTTGAGGTTACTCTTGAAAGTAAAAGTGCAAGTTGTGGATTCAACATGTGGAAGTGACAAAGAAAGGCTTTGGATTCAGCATAGAGATGTATCAGCGAAGGCTGTGGATTAAGCATGTTAATTTTTTCTGAGAGCTGTGAATTTCAGCCCTTGACAGTATTGTGTTGTACATGCATACATAGGAAGTACAGAAGAGGTTGATATATGCTATTGAAGGAAGCAAATAATTTTCTTTTACTGAGTGATACATCCTAACGTAGGGCTTAACCTGCCTCATAATGCAATGCTTTTGTTTTGTTCAGAAAGCATTGCTATGGTGACTATAGCAGCTTACCAAAGTGCACCCACATCTGAGACCTGGAAATTTGTTAAATTTGCACAAATCCAAAATGGCCGCCACAGGCCACCACAATTGACAATGTAATTCTTTCTATGCCGTTTTATCACCTCCAGCATTCCATAATTGTAATATGTTTTATTGTCCTATTTTGTGTACAATGAAATATAAAATAAATTTTCATCATTTTTCTCATTTTCAAAATCATCGTCTGCAGGTAAACGTTTTAAAATTAGGACCCTTTTTCACAAATAATGTACTCCATAATACGTACAGTGTCACTCTTTATCAAGTTCATGATCACTCTTTAACAACCCCAGTATATACTGTAAACGTTGAAATTTACATTAGGCACAAATTTTAATTATTGGTGTGCATGAGCTTTGATTGTGAAAATTATTTCATTCCTAGTAACATCTTTAATTCGATATTAATATCACAAGAAGAAACTAGCTATTAGTGAGGATCTATTCTAGTGATTTTTGTTTTAATTATGAAGAATTAGTGAAACTTTCTTCTAACCCAAATTTCTACTTCTGTAGTTTCCTAGTTTTGATTTTGGAATTTTTGTTTGCTAATTGTTGTGGGCTTTAATGTCCCGTTGTACAGGTCCTATCTCAATGGGTTGCTGAGAAGGTAGGGGAGTATAAAAAACTTTGTAAAAAACATCTGTACTTGTTTCCACAAAATTAGTAAAACTTACCGTGGAATGGGACATAGAAGAAAATTATAACCACTTTCCTTATTTTTTTATTAAAACACAGCACGTGATGGATAATAAATGTTGCAACAACAGACAAACAAATTATTATATCTCCTCAGACATAAAAAGGTATTTTCACAACTCAGAGTACAGATAAACAAGACTAAAGTACAATGAACTCAGAAACACAAAGACTGTAAGAAGGATGGAACAAACAATTCATGCCCCAGTCACACTGTTGATGGTTGTACCTAGATCACACTGTTTCATGCTAGCCACATGAGTTGCATACAAGCACAAAATATTTAACTTGTCTGGGCTCATTAGTGATTCAACAAGTTTCTTATTTTTAGTAGTATTCTTATGGTTTAATAAGTCAGTATTTGTTTATGTGCAGGACATGTACAACATAGAATGGAAACCTTTTTTTTTGCACACTAAACTTCCATAAGCCCATATGTACTAAAAAAAAATGTACTCGCCCGAGGGGTTGATATCGCTTTATGGGACAGCTCATCATTAAACATTCACCATCCTTATACGAGGTCCATTTACAGAACAATAAGGATAAGGTCTTGTAGAAATTATCATTCATTGTATAAGTAACTAAAATGTACAAGTAAAACATGCCTTGTTTGGGATTTCTTTTATTCTTTATCGAATAACAGAGCAGTAACAATTAAGAATGACCATAGCCCTCATCAAACTACACCCTTTCTACCTAACACAAATCATACACCATACAAGACTAAAATACTCTAATTCTAAAACAAGGAGGGAGGCCGGGTTATTTAAAATCTTGTTAAAATCTAAAATTCAAATGAAGCCCTGCTATGAAGTCTGTGAAATCCAATATAGTGTGCATGCGCAAAAGTCTCTTAACTTACCAAGCAAACCTACCGCAATAAATTTACACGCTGAATGATCCCGTAAATGAGTATCATCAACTTAGCACAGTTGATACGGCTGCCCAGAAGAGTATGTATGAGCCTTTATACATGACAGGGGAAAAACAGAGGCGGAATGCTGTACTCTCTGTGAAAACATGCTCCATACCTCTAGCAATTGTTTTGCTACATAAGAATAAGGGTATCTTGGAAGACAATGACCATATTTTGACAACAAGAACACACAGAAGAGCTACAGTAAAGATACTGTAAATATACACCGGAGACACAGAAAGAGATAGAATAATACAGAACAGTAGGTCTGATTAAACTGTTGTAGCTCTTGAACTCTGTAAACTGCTGATCCTCTAATGTGCAACATATCCGTTAGCTCTAGTCCAACAAAAGATATTTGGGGGACAGTGGAAGTGGTTAGTAACCACAGATACACCAGGAAAGAACAAACCAAGGTGGATCAGCTTTTAGAGAATAGGTAAGATTTTAATTTTGGTCCAAAGTAAGTAAGCGAGATTGTAGAGCACATGTCATCAGACAACTTGTTTTAAATGGTAAGGTCCATCATAAGCAAAAATATGGTTGAATTTCAGAATGCTTAGATTTAAAAAAGGGGTTTTCTTGGTTCTAGATTCATGTATTTGATAACATTATGAACTTATATTGTACTAATCTGTATATTTATGGAATGCATATGTCTGTCTGCACGGCGATGGTAAATTATTTAGTAACATTATTTCATTGGGCATAATTCATATTTGTTATTTGGCAATTTCTAAAAACATTTACTGAAACTAAATAGTATCAAGAATCATTCATGTTAATTTTCTTGTAGTTTTAACACTGTAGGTTTACAAATAAACATATTTCTTTTTACATTTAAAAACGTTCCTAATCAGCTAAAATAGCTACGACATAATTATTTTAAGGTTATGGGACCAAGGTTAACATAAGCATTCTAAATATGTGCAATTATGTTAACATCTATACAAATTTCAATTCAGAAGTTCGGATGTTGTAATCCTATTATCCTTAAGATAAATGAAGCCGCTGAAATTTTCATTACATATTTTCTTTGTCGTTCTCGGTCAAGGTCTGCTAACTATTAGTAGAAATACGCCTATTCTTAAAACCCTCTAAGTAAGCAGCCATTTTTTGAATAACAATTAATGTTGCACATTCAGAATTCCGGAATTTATTGGAAATAATGGCAAATATCCAAGAACTGATACATTTAATGCCACGCCTGGTACCTAGTTTCATGTATATTGCGACAGGACCAGCAATTAAAGCCTCTCTTACATCCCGTCGTACGTGCACGTACGTCCTGGTGACAAGAGAAAAACCGCCTACTTTGCAAGGGACACTTAAGCTACACATGATTTTATCACAGAATATCGAGGTTGCAGACACTCTGCAATGAAAACCGACATGCACATTATTCTCTGTGTGCATGAAGTATAGTTACAAATGCATCCATGTCTCAAGGGATATTTACGAGAGACTTGGGCATGTGCATTCTCCTTACTAGTGTTGTAGGTTCTCCCCATTTACTTACATTGTTTGGATGTGTCCTATCATGCACTCACATGTACCTTGCATGTATATAAACCTACTGTGCAACCTGTCGCTGGTCGCAGTCTGTTCTTAGATATTCAAGTGGTGACACTCTTTTTGAAAGAATTCACCTGTTTGCGTGTGTAAATCTCTGCTACCCCACTACCAGGCTACTCTAATAGTTTTCAATAATATTTGCAGTACACTTACGTGTGTACACGTAAGTGTGCTATATACAAACGCAAGTGTGCTACAAATATTGTTGAAAAATACAAGCATGGTCTGGTAGTGGGGTAGCAGAGATTTGCACGTGTAAACAAGGTGAATTTTCTCCACAAGAGTGCCACCTACTTGAATATCAAAGAACAGTCTGTGACGAGCTACTGGTCGCACAGTGGGTTTATATACATGCAAGGTACATGTGAGTGTATGATACAATAATACCAACAATGTAAGTAAATGGGGAAAACCTACAAAACTAGCAAGGAGAATGCACGTGCCTAAGCCTCTCGTAAATTTCCCTTGATATATGGATGCGTTTGTTAGCCATACTGTGTGCACGCAGAGAATAATGTACATGCCAGTTTTCATTGGAGGGTCTCTGCGACCTTGAGATTCTGTTATAAAATCGTATACCCAACTACCAGGATACGTTCATATTTTTCAACAATATTTGCAGCACATTTACGTGTGGATACACATACGATGAGATGTAAGATAGGCTTTAGTGATCATCTAAGTTACTATATATCTGCTTATACCTGACCCAGAACTCGGACAGTCACCTATGCAAGAACTTCCTTTTTAAAATTTTTCCAAGCCTTTCTACCAAAGTTTCTGATCCAGTGTCTCTGTGGCAATGATCAATGCTATGCCCATGGACTGATGAATAATACACTTTGCGATTGTGTGTAACTGTAATGTTATTCTGGCGCCATATTCACTGAAGAAATTATCCAAAGATAAGCAAGAAAATAGTTTATGTTTATGTTGTAAAACAGCTATACATTTGAGATATTTTTGCTGACATCTGGCTGTTCCTTTTTGTGAATACCAAGCCTGCAGTTTGTTGATGGTACATTGTGATTTCTGTCAGTTTAACCAAAGTTGTTAGAAAACAGACCTGGTGAGAACCTTTTTGTCTCCTCTGAGGAGCTTGTGTTTTTGGAGTGACTGGTTTGTTTGTAAGGTCCACGGTGGCCTAGTGGATCAGCAAGTTTGGCATCTAGTCACAGGCTGTCACCTCTGTGTGGCTTTTGAGCCCCACAAGTGACAATTTTGAGGACCTGTCCCAACATGACCCAGGCTGTTGAATGGGACGTAAAACCCCAACATTGAACTTTGCTTGGCTGCTTGTTTACAAAATTACTAGAAAGGTTATAAACAGGTTTGGAAGAAACTTTCAGGACATATGGACAAGGGTCAAAGCATCCGATTTTGGTAGTTATCTAGATTAGCCATTTTTGAAGGATCTTTTACTGTTACAAGATAAGGCCATTCTCAGCATATGTGTATACATTTCCATGATTAATTATCAGATGGACTGGCAAAAAATACAGGGCACTAGAATATACCTAACTTTGTTCTATTTATTTATTTCTGGTTCTTTCGTCGCTTTCAACACTGTACAGGTCATACCACAACGGGTAGTTTTTTGGGCAGAGGAAACCAGTAGATACAGTTGGTCAAGGTTCGGTACTGTAAACTGCTGACCATCGGTAAACAAATACCAACTTTCCTACATAAGGTCTGGGGTTCAAATCTCTGACCCCAGTGGAGCGAGGCGAGGAGGTTACCACTGCGCCACTGTTAACCCTATACCAAAGTTTAATCCCAACCACAGGTGGAAGAGTCAAGGATTGGATAATAAAACACAGTTTGGGTATCTTATTATCCTCTCAAGGCAGTGTTTTCTCAATGTTTGGGGAACACAGCTTGGGACATATTTTATTCATTTGTGCCAGCACCCCATGCTTGTTTCTTTTATTTATTTATTTACCTATTTATTTATTTATTTATTTATGGCCCCCTATTGTGTGTTTTAGTGAAATTTGCTGGTAAAAATAACTTGAAAGCACTCATAGAGCGCCAACCACCATCAAAAGATTGTTTGTATCCAGAATAACAACTGGATCTTTCCCATAGACTACACTACCTACATAAAAATGTCAAGAAGATCCCCTAATTACTTTTCGAGTAATTCTAGCCAGAAAGCCAAAGTTATTGAAAATACATTGAAAATGGGACCACTATAAAATTCAGAATTTTTAAACCAGAATATGATCCGAATTTTTTTCCAAAATTTAATCTCTACTTCCTCTGGTTAAGCCCTACCCAGAAAAATATCAGGATTCGGTAATTACTTTTATAATTATTGCAAAAACAGACAAACGGATAGACAGACAAACAAACCCGAGACCATAACCTCCTAGATGTAAAAATGGATAATAAAAGTTAAACAACCCTCAGTAGACACATATCTTCATAGGTCTTTCAGCATATTTTCCTATTAAACTTTACTGTATACTAGCTTATCATATTAATAATACATTACATACACATGTATAAGAAAATGTATAAATTTTAATTTCTAAAAGAAAAGTTCAGAAAAACAGTAGTAGCTATAACATCTGCAAACATAATACCCCTGTTTCACTTTGCTGATGGGTTACAAGATTTAAAACCCGGATCTTGCTACCAATTAGCCTGTGGGAAAATAGGTAGGAAAACTATGATGGTTCAATAATAGTGCATTTCATTATATACAACACGATGCATCTGACCTGAACTGTGGGACACAGAAACAGGAATAAATATTTTTCTTGTATATATCATGGCACCACTTATTATAGGTAATTAACATTACAAATCCATCAACAAGTAACAATGTTTAGTTAACATTTCAGAAAATATGTAAAGCTTCTCTTACATCCCATCGTACGTGTACATACACGTAAGTGTGCTGCAAATATTGTTAAAAATATAAACGTAGCCTGGTAGTGGGGTAGTAGAGATTTGCACGTGCAAGCAGGTGAATTGTACCAACAAGAGTGTCACAACTTGAAGATCAAAGCACAATCTGCGACTAGCTACAGGTTGCACAGTGGGTTTATACACATGCAAGGTTCACGTGAGTGTATCTTACAGCACATGCAAACAATGTAAGTAAATGGGGAGATCTTACATGCACGTGCGCAAGTCCCTTGTAAGTTACCCTTGAGAAATGGATGCGTTTATGGCCATACTGCGTATAGAAAATGTGCATGTCAATTTTCATTGCAGGGTCTGTGCGACCTCGAAATTCTGTTATAAAATTGCACGTGTACCTTAAGTGTGCCTTGCAAATCCGCTGATTTTTCTCTGTATTGTTTGTTTATTTGGGGTTTTACGTCGCTTTCAACACTGTACAGGTCATATCACGATGGGTAGTTGGAAGGGCAGAGGAAACCAGTACATAGAGTTCGCTAGGGTTCTGTACTGTAAACTGCCGACCAACGGCAAGCAACTACCAGCTTTCCCACTTACGGCCATGACGTTCACTGGTGTTAAGCGACAATGTGCTACATTAGTACTGGGACAGGTGACCGCTTTGGTGCACTGCTCGTGTCTCTGATGGCTTTGCGGCTTGCACTAGTAGACCGAAACCCCTTTCTGCCTTTTTTCACAGAACGTCTGCTCGTTTCTGTTGTATTAAAATTCATATAAAAATGGCAGTGAAATATCAAGCAAAAAAACCTGATGATTTTATATTCACTGGAACCCCTATGCGTGTATGAACCCCTTTTGCATTTATTTATTTAAATATGGTTTTACAGTTAAACTTTTTTGAATTTCAATCCTTTTTTAACAAAATTTACTCAGAGCAGAAATATCTGGCAAAAGTTAAGTTTGGGAAAGATAAATTTAGTCCAAAGTGGTACGACTTCATCTTTTTATATTGACAGAATTGAATTTGACCAACAGTTAAGTCACAAAATAAACTGTGCTAGATATGTTCACTTGGTTCAGTATATGGCTGGTATATTCTGTGCATTTCTGTTTTTTTTTTGTTTTTTTTTATGTATGTATTTGTATGTTGGAAAAAAGAATAAAACAAAATAAATAAATATGGTTTTACCTTACTTACTGCAAAATTTTGGATTATAAAAGTAAACTATCTCTCAAAAACATATGTGAAAGAAGAAATAATCACTAATGAAGATGAACAATATAATACTTGCGACTTTCATGTCGCAGATCACTGCTTGTAAACTTCCTAAAGAACTATATTCACCGATAAATGTTATCACACTTTAGAATCCACACTTATTGTAGAAATAGGCATTTATTAAGCCCAGACCTGTGACCCTTGTATTATGTCAACTGTCCATTATGTTTGTATAACGGAAAGTTAATACTACCTAATTTCCTAAAAATGTAGTGTAGTTTATATATCAGTTCAGTGGGTAGTTTGCTAAGGACAAATGGGTTATTTGTCAGTCATTATCGGTACAATGAATTCAATACTTTTTTCATATTGTTCTTTTATCTTGGTATATTGAGGAGTGTTTGTAATTTTGCATGAAATTATGGATGCACCAAAATGCCTCTTGGTAAAACGCCTCCTGGAAAAATGCCTCTTCCATATTTTGTATCCCGAAAAACCGGCAATTTAATTGATAAAGATAAACATTTTTTTTTTAATTCTAGAGCAGCTACCCTTTCAAATATGCTCAGGACCAGGTCTCAATTTGAATCATGTGTTGTTACGAGTGGTGACCGATAAAGGAGAGAGCGGTTTTGGTAGTTTACAGTGTGCGTTGTTAAAATCTAAAATAGTTTACTGAAAAAAAGAGTGATTTTAGTGTTGTAGGATGTACACGGTTATTTTTAAGCATAATCACTAGAGCTTGCACTTTTAGATATCACATTTTTTGTCACTGGACTTTCATGAATTGTAGCCTAGCATGACAAAGTTGGGGTTTTACATCCCGTTCAACAGCCAAGGTCATATTGGGACAGGCCCTCAGCATTGCCACTTGTGGGAGTCGAACCACACAGAGGTGACTGCCTGTGATTAGATGCCAAACTTGCTAACCACCAGGCCACTGTGAACCTCTGTAGCATAGCATGAAGAGTACCCATCTTATAAATGAAGCTAAGCAGCAATGGTCTATGTTAGGCACTGCATGGGTGACCGTCTGAGTATAGGCCAGGTATGTTTATTCATTTATTTATTTAATTGGGGTTTTACATCGCTTTCAACACTGTACAGGTCATATCACAACGGGTAGCTGGGAGGGCAGAGGAAACCAGTATATACAGTTGGTCAAGGTTCTGTACTGTAAATGGGAACCAATGGCAAGCAACTACCAGCTTTCCCACTTGAGGTAGAGCCGTCTCACTCAGACTTTAATAAATTCTACTGGACTTCTTGTGTCTCCGATGGCTTTGTGACTCATGCATGTAGACGAAAAACACTTTTTTCGCAGTGTTAAATTACAATCTAAATCATTTCACATAAAAGTTGTTTCTTTTTTTTTCAAGTAAAATGGAAAAAGCTTAGTGTTATAATGTAGTGCTGAAATGCATATATGGATATATATTTGATAGTGATATTATTAGAACACATTTATTATACTTTTTTTTTAAATTCCCAATATGGCTTTTAATATACCTTATTAAACTTCGTCATATATTTCCTACATAATACACTGTATGTAGTGAAAGTAAATTTTGTTTGTAAATATTGCAGATGTATTTTTCATAGGAGGCATTTCCGGAATGTGAAATATGGGGAAGGCATTCTTTCTTGGGGGTAATTTTCCAGGAGACTATCTTTCCAGGAGGCATTTCCTGGATTTAAAATTTAGGAAGAAACAGACAGGATATAAAATGTGAATCTTATGAAACCTGAATACTTCAACACACACAGAAAAAAACAATTCTCCACAATGCTGAACTTTTAATAACTTTTAATTCATGAACACAAACAAGGCCAAAAGGTGTTTCGGTCCCCTAGCATGAGCGCAAAGCTATCAGAGACACAAGTAGTGCACTAGAATTTACGAAAGTCTGGTGACACAAAGAAATTCCAACTCAGATACATCCCACTGCTGGTCTAGAACTCAGACGGTCACCCATCCAAGTACTAACATAGCCCATTGCCGCTTAACTTCAGTGAGCAGACAAATACTCATCACCTGTGCTACAGGTGATTAAAGTCCAGAGACAAAAAAGTGATTCCTAGAAGCGCGAGCTCTACCAAGGCTCGTGCTTAAAAATAATCACTTTTTTGTTTTTAAATAAGCACAATTCAGTATAGTAACATGAAGAACTCACCATAACAAAGTATCCACAGCATGTACATTGTAACATGAAGAATTTAAATTTTTCTGGAACGTGCTTTCTGTAGTAAACAGATCACTATTCTATGATGGTTGGCAGTTTACAGTACAGAGCCTTGACCAACTGTATGTACTGGTTTCCTCTTCCCATAAAACTACCCGTCGTGATATGACCTGTATAGTGTTGATAGCCACACAAAACCCCAAATAAATCAAAGGATCAGAATGATTAATGGAAGAGGAGAGAGGCAGGTACATTGGCTTAAGAGAACAAGATCTAGGTTCTAGATCAGGCCCTGGCTAAGGGGTAGGGATGAAAATTGTCACTATCAGATACTGATGCCCCAGTTGGAGAGGTGGAAAGCCAAGTGACATAGGAAATTCATCCGGATCATTCTATAAGTTTGAGGACACAATAGCCCTTGCAGAGGGCATACCTCTACCAATGCCCCACAAACCTGATATTGCTCATGAGTGCAATAATAAAAAAATGCTTTTAAAAATTCCTCGATCCAGATGCTGGATCACCACTGAAAGTTGAATAATCTGTTCCTTGTGTCATTGTTTTCATTTCCTCCTAAAAATTTTATCAATAACATTTCCAAGTATTTTGCAAGCAGACAGACAAACAAATGCTAAAAACATAACCTCCCTGTTGAAGATAATTAGAGGTGAATGTAGAACACAGGATTTGTAGGACGTTAACATAATTCAGATGGCCACAGGGTATAGAATAGACTTAACAGTTACAACTAAGGTATCTGGCCACTGGGATAACTTGCACATCCTTCCAGTGCAGTGTCAAGCATATGTATTTATTTACTTTATTTATATATATTAGTGACATGCAATGTACAATACACCAAAAAGGAACCTGAAAAATGCAACATTGCCCAGCCCTGAAGGGTTTTTAAGTCATTCTTAGTCCAGAATCCAATGTTACCAGTATTTGAGTAGGAAATTTTACCAATAGTAGCAGTTACATTAATGACAAATTTATCCACTGCAGAAAAGGCGACACACACCAACATAGAATGAATAAGTATGTTCTATTGTTAAAACAAATGTTGTGATATAATAAGTCTGTGTGGTTATCGGGCAAGAATATCTACATGACTTGTCATACCCAGATTCCAATAATAATCATCATTAATGGTGAATGAATGACCTACGGGGCTAAAGGTGATGTGGCATGTGATTGGTTTGAGTGCCTATCTGGAGTCTTTGGGGTTGATGGTGCTGGTGTCACTTGGTACTAGGCTGTGGCCCCTGAACAGGGCAGATGCTGAAGGAGTGTTGTGTATATCCTACATGTAAAATCAGAACCCTGACTTCTATGGCGATGGTAAAAAGTATGGCTGACCAAGAAGGTATGCCTGGAGCAGAAAACATGGCATGGGTATATTATTGGGTGGTATAAAACGACAGGCTGCTGTGATTATGCTGTACTTGCTGCTTTTTGTAGTGCTTGCTGAAACTGGTCAGTCTCCTGTATTGACTGAACAATCTTTGGTGTCTGGGCCCTCTATGGTTTCAGTGGTGACTGCTAGGACAAAAAAAAAGAGTCTCTATATCTGATGTTGCAGTAAACAACTACAGCTGGTATGCCTAGGTTTTGTTGATTTAACAAGTATGGCCAGGTGGAAAAAAGTTTCAATAAACTTTGTGTTGTAAAGTGTAGAAGGTGTTACATGGTCAACTTTGGAGATTGCATCAGGCAACTTTAAGATGTAGAATCTGTGCCACCTCTTTTTTGAATATCAATATGGTTCAGCATTGCTCTAAATGCATTAAGTTGTTGAAAATAAACTGCTGTTGTTTTATTACACTCGGTCCTATATCTTTTCACTTGTAGAGTGGGCAATGTAGCCCATCCCAACTGCACAAGTACTGGCCAAGAACTAACTAGACCTAGCGCATGGGAGAACCGATGCAAATTGTATCCACCGTAAAGACAATGCACCAAAACCTCTAGGACCAATAATAAGCGAGTTATAAGCACTTTTAAGTTTGGCTGTCCTCATTTGACCTTCAAGGAGGGGCCCAAGGTCAAATCCGACCACACCAGAAGATTCACAGAACATGATTTCCTATATGTTGGTTTACTATCCAAAACATCTAGGACCAATAACAAGCGAGTTATAAGTGCTTTTTAGTTTGGCTGTCCTCACACTTGACCTTGAAGGAGGGGCCCAAGGTCAAATCCGACCATGACAGAAGATTCCCCGCCCATGATTTCCTGTATGTTGGTTTACCATCCCAAACCACTAGGATCAATAATAAGCGAGTTATAAGCACTTTTAAGTTTGGCTGTCCTCATTTGACCTTGAAGGAGGGGCCCAAGGTCAAATCCGACCACACCAGAAGATTCCCAGCCCATGATTTTCTATATGCTGGTTCACCATCCCAAACCTCTAGGACCAATAATAAGAGAGTTATAAGCACTTTTAAGTTTGGCTGTCCTCGTTTGACCTTGAAGAAGGGGCCCAAGATCAAATCCGACCATGACAGAACATTCCCCGCCCATGATTTCCTATATGTTGGTTTACCATCCCAAACCTCTAGGACCAATAATAAGCGAGTTATAAGCACTTTTAAGTTTGGTTGTCCTCGTTGGACCTTGCATGAGGGGCCCAAGGTCAAATCCGACCACACCAGAAGAATCCCAGCCCATGATTTCCTATAGGTTGGTTTACCATGCCAAACTTCTAGGACCAATAATAAGCGAGTTATAGGCACTTTAACCTTTGGCTATCCTCGTTTGACCTTGAAGGAGGGGCCCAAGGTCAAATCCGACCACGCCAGAAGATTCCCAGCCCATGATTTCCTATAGGTTGGTTTACCATCCCAAACCTCTAGGACCAATAATAAGTGAGTTATAGGCACTTTGACCTTTGGCTATCCTCGTTTGACCTTGAAGGAGGGGCCCAAGGTCAAATCCGACCACGCCAGAAGATTCCCAGCCCATGATTTCCTATATGCTGGTTTACCATCCCAAACCTCTAGGACCAATAATAAGCGAGTTATAAGCACTTTTAAGTTTGGCTGTCCTCGTTTGACCTTAAATGAGGGGCCCAAGGTCAAATCCGACCTCACCAGAAGATTCCCAGCCCATGATTTTCTATATGTTGGTTTACCATCCCAAACCTCTAGGACCAATAATAAGAGAGCTATAGGCACTTTTACCTTTGGCTATCCTCGTTTGACCTTGAAGGAGGGGCCCAAGGTCAAATCCGACCACACCAGAAGATTCGCAGCACATGATTTCCTATAGGTTGGCTTCACATTGCAAACCTCTAGGACCAATAATAAGGGAGATATAGGCACTTTTAAAGTCCGCTATGTGGGTTACTTCGGCACTCCGTGGATGACCTTGAATTAGGAGCTTCAAGGTCAAATGTGTGCAAGGTTGTAGAGGACATGTATATGTGTCATACATATCACCTATGAAGAGATTCAACCTTCTACCTATGAGGAACAGCCAGTAGAAAAATGTAGAGAGAAGCTCCCAGAGAAGCTTACCCCCAATGAAGATATCCTGCAAATTTGGTGAACCTAGCTGCTGTTGTTTTCCTCTTAGAGCGTTAACGCCGAAAATCTCTCTACGCGCGGCGGCGGCGTAGCGGACGCTAAACCAAAGTATCCACCGGATGCTTCCGGTGGATACAATGACTGGCATTTCCCTAACTAAGGCAGAGCCCCAAGGATGACCATTTATCAATGTCTCTAAAATTCTTTAGCTTGCCACTTGGGACAGGATTAACAGAGGACTGCCATTTAAGGTAATCATCCAAATGACTATGTATCTGCCTGTAGCTGGAATGAAACCCAGGTCATCTGTAATCCTATGCAAGTTTGCTGTCGACTTGGCTACAGCAGAAGAATGCCCCTAAAGCAAGTGTCTTGACCGTGTCACCAAAATATGTGGTACACTGTACGTTTTTGTTTATATCTAAACATTTATAATAAACTATTTAGTACACTGCTTGGAGATTTATATCACCATGCAATATTTGAGGCAATCAAAAAGATAAGGAAAACTGGATAAACTCACCCCCACCATTCCGCATGCATAAGTAAGGAAATCTCCAAATGTTGCCTATGCCAACAGTGTAACTGATCAAGGTCAGAAAAAATTCCACATTGCTCCCCCAGCTTCGATCCTTGGCCATGATGCAGGCTCTCCAAAGCTGGACAATTAGAATTATACAGATAACTGCATATGCTAGACAGCTATTAAGATTATCACAATTTGCTAGACCTGTGTTTTGGTGTTGATAACTCTATACTCTATACAAAGCAAAGATATATTGTTTCAACATCTGCGTGTACTCTTGGGGTGTACTTATATCTAGGACATTGTTGGCTAAGGTTTTTTTTATAATTTGTGGTGCAAGAAAAAGTTCGACCAAAACCAAACATCTATAAATGTATGGAAGCCCTGATCTGACATACGGAACGCAGGAAAAGATTTAAGTAGTCACTTACTACTTACATGAATATCATCAAAGTGTTTTAAATCAAAATCTCATTACCACAAATTAAACACGGATCAGTAAATATTGGTGGTATTCCTGAAACATTGGATTTATGGACTAAAGGTATTTTGAATGATTAACTTTTTGGTCAAGACAGGTAAAAATAAATGGAAAGAAGATCTGTTTTAATAATTAATTTCTATGGCAGATGTATTTCACTATCAAATACACCCTTTAGGTTTCACAAGTTATGAAAAACAGAGCAAGCATTTTATCCCTGCCATATTAATATATATTTGAACCACTGGCTGACTTGAAACTTCTTTTCTAAAGTTTGATCTCATCTCATGGAAAACCCTCTGTAGTGAATACTGGCCCAGATGTATATGTAAAAATATACACTGTATTTAATAGCAATATTAGGTAAAATATATATATTCACTAATTCTTCATTTATTAGGAATTCATCAGAATTAATTGACAATAATGACTAGTTTCTACTTGGGAAATTTATACAGATTAAAAATTCACTTAGTATTAATTTTCACTGTCACATCTCAGTAGCTAAAATATTTAAAAGTAAAGCCGAGTAAAAATTTGAAATTATACAGTATCTCTATCTAAAGTAAGAGTCTGTAATAAACAAATTGCATAATTATTATAAAAAGTACTTTTCAACAAAAACTTTTTTTTCCCAAAGTAATCATCCAGTGTAAACCATAAGTTTAGCACCTAAACTTCAGTGGCCTACTGGTCAGTAATTTTGGCATCTAATCACAGGCTGGCACCTCTGTGTGGGTTCGACTCCCACAGGTGGCAATGCTGAAGACCTGTCCCAATGTGACCTGGACTGCTGAATGGGATGTAAAACTCCATTTTTGAAGTTTGTATCACCACACCACAATAATTCAGCAATTACTTTAAATCAGTACTAACAGGAGGTGACTGACATATTGAAACTGTCAGCTAATGTTAACCTTTAGTGAATTAACCTCTTAATTGTATCCCCTGTCTGAGCCTAGTGGTCAGAAAGTTTGGCATGTAATCACAGGTTGTCGGCTCTGTGTAGGTTTGACTGGTACAAATGGCAATAATGTGGGCCTGTCAAAATATAGCCATAACTTTAAACTACTGTTTATTGTTAGACAGTAATCATTTGGCATCGGTACGTTAGATTGGGGCAATCTAAAAAAAACGTTATCGCTGTTGGGGTTATTAGCATGGTGTCCAGTCTGTTTTCAGCACTTTTCTAGAACATTCCAACTTTCTACATGGAATACAGGTCACATGAATGAAATGTGACAAGAGATACTTATTTAGATGCCTTTTTCAACAACAGTTGTGTTTAAAATAATAAACTTGTTTTGCACACAATAGATAGTTATTATAGGTTCTGTATTTTTTTAATAAATTAAATCCATCCTCGCATATTTACAACAGTTACCCTGTGAGAAGGAATTCTTGACAGAACATCCTTGGCCTTAACCTTATTAGGAATATAATCTACTGTCCATTTTCCGATTCCATAAAAAATCGTGCGAAACTAATGCCCTGACCGGTAGCCACAAACTAAGTACTTTTTACCGTAATTCAACATATACAGTAAATTAACATTAACAGGCAGTGGACATAAAATGTAAATAGAAATTAACATTTTATCGAGGATCCAATAAATTTTATTTCTACTTTGTACAGTGATTACACCTGTGCCAATTTAGGGCGCAGATTTCAATCAGAACATAAAATAAATATTTCATTAAAACTTGGCATTAAATTATGCATGAACGTTGTTTTTGTCTCAAAATATATTTGATATCAGAGGATATTATGTTGCATTGTCAAAAATCAAGCTGAAATATACATTATATGTGCTAGTTGTGTTAAACTAGAACATAGAATAAGTAACTTACCAGCACATCGAGAAGAATGCAAACTGAATCATACAGTATTATTTAAATAAAATGTAAATTAGTATTGTATGTTAATTCAACTCTTTGGCCTTGTAAACTGTAAAAAGTTGGTTAATTTCTTAAACAACAGTGGGCCAGTTTCACAAACGGTCTTGGGCTTATGCTGGACTTAAGCTAAGTCAAGGACTTAAATCTGAGCCTTTCTCTTAGCTAAGTCTATGGAATTCATTGGAGTTCACTAACTTCATTATTTCTCATCAAAATATTTTACTGGTGACATATATCCTTTGTTTAAGTCATTTTATCCTTTGTAAAGTACCGTTTTTCAATGGAAAGTCCTGCAATCACACAGAAGTGTGTTAAAAACTAATTTAGGGAGCTGTCATCTATTTTCAGTGTTCATCTTCTGTTGACAAATATCCTTTCTTAAATTTTCTCTTTGGTAAAATGCTGTTTTTCAATGGAATGTCTGGTAACCAATATCTAATTTAGACTCATTTAGCGAGGTGTAGGTCATATTTAAGCCTTTTGTTTACACATGGGGGTACAGGGTTAGAAACAAAGACCTCCCACGTATGAAGTGAGTGTGTTACCGACTACACCACTGAGCTCTCTGGACATGCAAAACTCATGAGAGTGAACCTGGGAAATTATGTCAGAAGCGACACGTGGATACAGTCTCTTGCAAAAAATACAGTCTCTTGCAAACAATATTCCACAAATCTAGCATAATCATTCATTATTTCTGCGCTGTGTGGATAATTGGACCATTCCGACCAAGTATGTTAGTCATTAGGGTAGCCATGCTAAACTGTTAAAAGGAAGTCTGTTTCTTCAAAGGAACACATTTAAAACTGAGTGTAACAAACATGTTAGTTTTACTAGATAATTGGCATAATTAGCTACGCATTACTACTACTGTTATATCAACAATGATTTGTAATTGTATCCGCTATCTTCAAGGAACCCTAGAATATGATAATCAAACAAGAGAACATCATGAAATCGTGTCTAGAAGTGTTTATTATCTTGTTTATACCTTCAGCTAACTTTAACAGTAGAGAGTCCCGTTGATGCACTATAGTGGCTAGCATCCAAATCCAAACAGAAATTAATATAAAGATATATATGTGATCCCTTACCCCTCACTTCCTTTGTTGAGGGTTTGGATCAAGTTCATGACAATATTGTTGCAATATTCATTGACTTCACCTGTTAAAAGTGACCTAGAAATCCCACTCTGTAATTCTAATATGACATCTGACAAACAAGAATCCCTTATTCGAGGAGCACTGAAATAGAGGATACCAGTAAGCTACAATATTTTTAAGCTCGAGCCCTAGTAAAGCTCGCGCTTCTAGAGATCACTTCTTTTTGTTTATTTTTGTCTCTGGACTTTCATGAACTGTGGCATAGCGTGATGAGTGCCTGTCTCTTCACTGAAGGTAAGCGGCATTGGGCTACATTAGTACAACTACATTAGTACTGGGATGGGTGACCGCTTCAGTGCACTACGGGTGTCCCTGATGGCTTTGCGGCTCACTAGTAGACCCAAACCCCTTTCAGTCTTGTTACTCTTACCATAATATCAAGGACCACCTGCCTGTATTGGTTTTAACGGATGTTTTAACTCTATTATCTGTTGTCATGGCAGCTATAACCAGTTTGTAAAAAAGAGACTGGGGGTGTATACCTATGATCATATTTAATGTCAATCATCTTGTCCTCGATTGATGAACTCTGTTTATGATTTTGTGTATGAAACCACAACGGCCACTTCACTTTCATATCGTTGGTGTAGTTCCAAGTTATTTCATGTCATATTGTCTACTTCTTTCAAGGTGTTCCATTTAGCAATGCAGGGTTTTGGTAGCCTTTAGGTATCACACCTTTGAGAACACCTCACATCCCAGACTGAGCTTATGGGTAGCTGGTTAATGTTGCTTGAAAATTTCATGCAACCTAAAATGCTCTCTACAAAATTTATATTATTTTAAAATTCTTTCAGCATATATTTTTATGATAACTTCACCAAAGACAAAGTGACAGTAACATCCTAGAATCACAATAATATGGTTGGAAAAAGTCATTAACAATGAATCTTCCAAGAGCTGAATAAAGCTATGCTGGATATGCCTGCTTGAAAATGTGTTTGTTCAACCTGTGACAAAAGAATAATAGAGATAGATGTCCTAATGTATTTTGAAATGCCTATCCCCAGGTTGGAGCACCGCATGAAAAAACTTTTATCACGTGACTTGTGATTTCAGAAAAGGCTCAAGCATAACTAGATCTGGCATAAGACAAATAGTGGTGTGAGGAGGACTCTAAGTAAAGCTCTTTGCCCAATGCATATATAAAGTCGAAGTTGGGGTTTTACATTCACTTCAAATGCCTGGGTCATATTGGGCAGGTCCTCTTCATTGTAAATTTTGGGAGGCCAACCCACACAGAAATAACAGCCTGTGATTAGATGCCAAAGCTGATAACCCACTAGGCGACTTAGGGCCTCCAATATATATGATGTGCTCTAAGTATTTAAGGTAACCTGGATTTGAAAAACCTGTTTACACTATTTTAGACACACAGTGTTGGTGCATCACATGCAAAACTTTTGTCACAATGAAACATTGGTCTTTGACTGCCAGACTTGAGTAGGAATCAACATGACTGGCATTGGTATTAAAAACAAACAGTAGTACCAGAATTACTCTTAGTATTTAGGCAAAACATGCTCACACTAGTAGCAGTACTCAAAAGTACACCCGTACCAAACACAGGGCCAGTACAGAGACTTAAGAACAGGTGACACGTCAGAACCTGGCGAAACTGCTGCAAAGAGTCCACGATCTACAAAGTGACTCCTGCCTTGTTCAAAGATTTATCACACAAACAAAACAAGCTCTGCAGTCTGACACATTTTTGGAAACAGAAGAGATTATTATCAAACTGAACACTCAAATTTTTATTTTATTTGTGGCAGTTTAGGGTGTACCAAGATGTCTGGATACAGACAGTTGTGTTGTTTGTGATGAATTTTACCCATGCAAGGGCTTAATATGAGCTTTATTGCAATCATCCTTAAAACGTCCAAAGCACATGGTGATAATTCGGGGCTAGGTGGACATAGATTGAGGTATCATTGACATAGATGTGATATTCGACTTTAATGTAGCTTTTTTAATAAGAGGAGTAGTATATAGAGAAAACCAAATTGGTCCAAAAAGATGCCCTGATGGAACATCAAATATAAGTCATTAAATGTTATATATGGTTTCATCAGTGGGTAGAATACATCAGGCAAGAACAAGCCCCTGTAATACTTACAGTTTGGAGTTAATGTTTTATGATATATAGTGTCAAAATTAGGTGATAAATCCAATTACACCATTGTACATTTTGTATTGCATCCTTGGTATAGAGTGGAGAATAATGGTATCTTTTATTGTTTCATCTGTTTGAAAAGGACTTCATAAAACAGATGATCACTCATTCAATAAAGCTGGAGGTGAACCAGAGTCTAGGTAATAATTCTTTAACCCATATTTGTAGAGGGCAGACTTCTTAAAATAGAACAACCGATGTTTCAAGTCAGATGGGGTGTCAAAAGATACTGGAATCTATCAGATTAGGAATGAATCCCAGGCATACCGATCCATTAAAGCCAAACCAAGTTCGAAGGCTATTGATTAAATAGTACATGATCCATGGTTTACAGTTGGTTATAAATACAATTATACAATTACAGTGGGATGGCGCTTTAAGTGTAAATATCAATCTTGGCATAAAGTATATCAGTTTCAGCAATGGTATCTTTTGCACACTGGTTGGTTACAATGCTCTGAAAGGGACTTGTATAGGTGGTCACGTGATAAGTGACGTTCAATAAATTTGGACATAAGTCCAGAAACTGGGTGATAATTCTTTGTAAAATTAGAATTTTGTAATAGATGGAAGTTGAATATCCACATTAAAAGTGCACCTGGCAATCATTAGCAATTATGTGCCATGTTTAATCAAACTTATATAATAAATTGTGTGAACCATGGAAGAGTTGTTGAGATCTACAGCATTCTACAGCAATATATTTAGCCTGAGATAAAGTGTCAGGTAGTTTGTTATTGGTATCGGTTTTTGAAAAAACGAGTGGTGTTGGAAAACCAAAACCAACTCTAATATTAGCAAATATTTTGTGTGAAATCTATAATACATCTGGGGTATGTTTTAATAGTTTATTTTGTTTCAGACATGTGATAGATCCATAACTGAGATATAGGAAACATACCAGAGATCTCCACACAATTGCAGATGGTTGAAGGGTGATTACTTTAAGAAAGATAGTGGGATCTAGTTCATCAATCATCTGGATGTGAAATATTATAGGAAAACTTTCAATGGCAGCGAAACTTCTTCAGAACCCCTCTCAGGATTGGCCTTAAGTTGACTGTGACCCACAGCCATTTACTCTCTGGAGAAGCCTATCCCTCACTTCAGTACAATTTCTGCTAGGAATACTATCACCAAGATAATGCCCAAGGTCTGCCAGGTCATCACAGACGAGTACCAGGAAGAGACTGTGGTGACTCCCAATCCACAAAAAGAATAGGTAGAACATGTCACATGCCCTAGGAGCCTCGGATGGGAAACATATAACCATCAGATGTCCAAGAAATGGTGGGAGCAATTATTTCAACTAAGAGTTTCATTCTATTGTCATGTTCCCCTACCTCTTGCTGGGTAATGACGCCTTTTCCCCTCAAAAGAGGTAAATAAAATCATACTTCTGCCAAAATATGAACATTTCAGAATTGCTGTTTAACTATGGACTGCACAAGCCAATCAAGTTGTGGAAAATGCATTTGGTACACTGGCCAGCCAAATCAAGGTATTCCAAAACACCATACAACAGGATACCAAGGGGTGCAGAAAATAGTTATGGCTTTTGTCATCTTGCACAATATACTCAAAAACAGGGCAGGCCAGAATGTTGTGACGTTGGGAACCAGCTAGGTGAAATGCTGCACTACAACCCAGATCATGAGCATGGTAACAGAGGTTCAGAAGCAGCCAGATTACAAAGAGAATACCTGAAACAGTTCTTTATGGATACAGAAGCAGTTCCCTTCCATGTGAGCATGAATTTTAAAAAAATAGACATTGTGCATATTAAAAGGTGGCTCAAGACATAGCCAAAAAAGAAGAAAATACAGCCAGAATGTGAAATTAAACCAAAAGAAGAAGGTCTATCAAAAAGACAATTAACAAAATTCTACCCAATAAATATAAACATGACTTTTGTCACGTACCATAAAAATGAAGAAAACCAACACCTAAATAGCCTTCCACCAATGTATTTATTGACCTCCATACAATACTTGCCATGCATCCCAAGAACAATAATTGAAAATTTTCCCAAACAAATTCTTGACAGATGTTAGCATCAACAAAAGCAAAGACATTTCTGCTTTACTTGAGGTACCCGGCCGACCATCTCTGTATCCAAACCCATTCCCAGATTTGGACTACAAGGGCCTGTAATAGTATGTGCTGTGCACATCTTAACATCTGATAGATTCAAACCCATTCCTGAAGTTATCTGAAGGTGGCCCATTCAAAGCAAAGCTTTGAACCCTCTGGAGTGTGGGTTCAATCTTGTGCATTGAAGGTCCTGCCTGGGATTACCTGAAGTATGAAATTTAACTTTGGCTAGGGTTGGTCTTACAGGAAATGCTTGGGTTTTGGACCCTGCTCTGGAGGGGTAACTAGTCTATGTAGGACTGTTACATATTCAGGGGTGCTTGCTCCTACATAAGTAAGGTGTTGTAGGCAGAGGTAAGTGGAGTGTTTGGGATGGAAAGGCATTGTTTCTTTCATACATGATAAAAGTCATGCCTTTTTGTGCTTGTTTCGGGATACCACCTAAATGACTGACCACAATCTCCCCCTGTGATTGCATTAGGCAGTGTCGTGAGAATTCAGAAGAATAAATATCGAGACAGTCATTAGAAATATTATAGGAAAAGCAGCACTCAATTTATCCAATTTGTAAAGAATAGGACGTTGACTGTGTGGATTCCTGTGAAAAAAACACGTGGTTTATACAGAAAGTCCTAGAAAGGTTCTGGGTATACTCAGGATTAATACATGATGGGTTGTGGCCTATGGGAGTGCTATGTGGTCAAAAATGATGGCAGCCCACCCCCCTTGATGATAAAGAACATTTAAAGTATTACTACATCCCCTCTCCTTAGCTTAACATACCAGTAACAAATGAGTGTCAAACCAAATATTTGAGAGCTTTCCCAGATGAAGCCGAAAGATGCAAGAATTGTCCAGAATGCTCCCGAATGTTCCAGGACAACACGAAGGAGGAGGAGGAGGAGAAGCAGTAAGGAAAACTACCCTCTTAGTCAGTAGTAACTGATTCTGGTAATAGGAGTTAGGAGTATACCAACACACTCCTTAACAAATGAAGTAGGAATCGGATCAAGATCACGATTTAGTTGGGGAAGATACTAGCATTTTAGTACATCATCATCAGATCCTGGTGTGAAAGAAGACAGAGTGTGTTTATATGAAAGGGTTTTATGACTCAGATCAGTATTGATGATTGTAGGGCAGCTCTGATTTTGAAAATTGTCTCCCGAGAGGCTTGGCAGCAAGGATGTCAGTGTTCATGAAACCAAAGTCAGGATGCTTTGGTATATCTTTCTTCGTGGTTGGAGCATCTTTGTCAAGATATCAGACCTAAACTCCGGAATATTTATTGTATGTTTTTATTAGGAAAATTAACACATTGAAAACTTGTAGGACTCTTTAACAGGGATCGATGTTGACAAGGTAATGGCAAAATGATCAGATAATCCCCAGATGATTTTTAGGGACAAACCGATGGATAGGAGAGCAGAGGTCCTTGAAACACATCCTGGATATGGGCATGAATATGTGTGGGTGAAATTATGATATGGACATAACTGTGTTGTTTAAAAACATCGTTGAATTTTTGCGACCAGAATCTTGTATGTTCAGATGTACATTCATATCACCCAATAAAATCTTTTCACAACTTGATAGTTCAGTGCTCTCAAGAAACAGACCAACATATCAGGTCATCGCTGGACATGGAAAGTAATTTCCCCGAACATTGTTCATGGACAACTGAACAGAGGAGCCTTCAAAGGACCTAAATTCTCACAGCTATAAAGCTGACACTGTCTGCCCTTCCAGTTGAATGACATACACATAGACATTTCTATCCTGGAGATATGATACCAGAAATAAAAGTATTAATATCATCTGTTCTGAGCAATGCTTCAGCAACTGCAATGATGTCAGCTTTGTTAAAGTTCTTGAAAACAGCACTTATTCCTTATCGATCGGATACTGAAGAGACAGCCTGTGAAAAGTCTTGAATCAGAGCTAGGGATGAGACTGACATCACTGGAAAGAACCATATAGAAACACACCCATTGGCTAAGATTTCTAAAAGAGTGTGAAACCCTTATGATATGGCCCTGAACCACCATAAAGGTATAACTGATCCTGCTGCCACATGTGTGTATGCCACGTTTAATTTCCAACGAGTGTGCTGAGGTAAAGATGGATTTTGCTAGGCTGATGTTCAAATCTGGCAATATCAAAACAGTTCCTTACCATGATTTCCAATAGGCTGGTTTCAGATCCCAACTAAAATGGCCAATAATAAGCAAGATATAGACACTTCAATTTGGCTGACCCCGTTTGACAGTGATTGAGAGACTCGGGTGTCAAAAAAAATCCAACAATATGAAAAGATTCCCAGCCCAAGATTTCTTAAAAATCGACAAGGCTGCCCAACCTTTTCGTCCAATATGCCAGACTTTGAATGAAGCTCATCTATGTCCATGCTAATAGCAGACACGTACAACAGTTCATCATATCATCCACAAAGAGACATTCACCCTTTTACAGTCGTGAGACAATCACATTTTATGGGACTAAAAAGCTCGTTCATTTTGAAAGAAGTGGCTGTGGCAACCATCAGACCAAAACTATTTGCAGAGGAGCTTTTGTAACAAAGATTATACATTTCATAAGCAGGAAACTTTTCAAAAATGGAGCAGCAACCATGAAATCTCTCCACATTAAAAGTAGATACTGATGCTATTCTTGAAAATGAGAATAGAACACTTTTGAATCCCAGATAAGAAAAGTAAAATAAATTTGTTATTTGTCATAGTACAGAAATTCACAATTGAGGAAACCCCGTTCTATTTCCTTACCTGTAGGAAAAATTCTATACACATTATCTCATTGGGGACTACATACATTTATAGAGGTTTGCTTGCCCCCGATAGGTCCCTAGTGGCCTAGTGTCTAGCAAATTTGGCAACTAATCACAGGGCCTGACCTCAGTATGGCTTTCACTCCCACAAGTGGCAAATACCCAGGGCCTGTTAATTGCCGCTTGTGCAAAATCGACACAAATTTTGATTATTTTCTCTTTCTTGTAAAGGGTCCCCCCTCTCCCCTCGTGGCACAGAACATTGCAGCTTTTACATTTCAAACTCTACACAACCAATGTGGATGTATGTTGTGAGGGACAAAGCAGAAATCACAAAATGTGTTCTTTATATGCGGGGTCACTTTATTTCTGGAATGGGTCAAAAATATGTAATAAAATATCTGTAAGGACATAACTGATGTTTACATAAAACATGATCATATCATTATGAACATTTTTCTTTCTATTTTGCAATGATTAGAAATGAATATAGGGCTCCAGATACAGTATATTTTGAAAATTTGTTCATACTTCAGAACCTAGGAGAATTGCAAATTTTAATTAGTAAATTAAATTTTTATTAGTTAATACCTTACCTAACAGACGATAGCTATTGTCCGGCGCCAGCCGGTCCCGCCAAACACCAGAAAAAGACGTCCTGAGTTTCACCTCCGGCCGGACCGGTACACTCCACTCCACTCGCCAGGTGGCCTAGTTCCTGCTTTATTCGCCAGAGGGACGTGACGTCATAGCATCTTTTTCGTCCCAAATTAGGTTAATTGAAGCTGAAAGCGGGGAAGGCCGGGTGGGAATCTCCCGTCTGTTAGGTAAGGTATTAACTAATAAAAATTTAATTTACTAATTAAAATTTGCAATTTCATTGCGTTAATACATCTTACCTAACAGACGATAGCTAGAATAACTACCCAGTGGAAGGAGGGCAGCTTCCTAAGGACTAGAAGGAACTCTATAAAATAGGCATGTAACCTCTGGCCCGGCTGATAAAGAAGCTAACAACTGCTCCTTAAGTTACCAAGCAGTGCCATTCCCCCCCCCCCTTTTTTCTGCTCTGAGAGGAGGAAGAGAGAAGAGTTCAGTCCTAAAGATTCCAATTAGCCTGTAAGAGTGGAATAATGGTCTCATACTCAGTGCCTCAGGCAACCTAGTAAAAAACCTTAATTATTATGTACACTATTTACAAAATAGGAGCCAAGAAGGTTCATTGGTGGATCTGCTGTGCAGCCACCACTGGACCTAAGTGAAAAAGCTCCGAATCTGCCCACGCCACATCTTTAAGATAAAACTGAGTAAAGGTGTTGTGGGACTTCCAGTGGCATGCAGCTAAGATCTGGTCTAGTGAGATGCCACCTTGAAAAGCTTTAGAAGCCGCGAAGGCTCTAACGTCATGCGCCTTCACCTGGTGAAGGGTTAGAGACTCCTGATCTGAGAGATCATAGCAAAGGATAATCGTCTGCTTGATCCAAGACGAGATCGTAGCAGGAGAAATATCCTTCGTGAAACCCTTTTTGAAGGAGACAAAAACCAGCTCCTTTCCTTGTCTGACATCTTGAGTTTTGTCCAGATAGTAGCGCAGAGCTCTCACTGGGCAGAGTGACCTGTCCTCCTTCAAGGACTTGTCCAGAGTAGGAGCCAGGGCTGGTATAACCACTGGCGCCACGCACTCTGGACCTTCTTTTGCTAAGTGGTTTTTAGCCAAGAACATCGGAGACGGGTAAAGGGACACTTTTGACCAGTCAGCTTGGTGTCTAATATTTTTGTTCAGCCAAGCGTGTATTTCGCTCCTACGTTTTCCAGAACCTACAGCGAGGAGGAAAACCGTTTTAAAGGTCAGATGTTTTAATGAGGCCTTCCTGAGAGGCTCAAATGGTGGTTTGGTGAGCTGATGTAGAACGAGAGAGAGATTCCATGAAGGAATTCCTCGCCTACCCTTTGGTCTATCTCTGTGAAAACTGTCCAAAAGACGAGTTAGGTTTTCATCTTTGCTCACATTCAAGGAAGAATTTCCTAATTTGTCCGCAATGGCCGATCTGTAACCATCAATGGTACTGGGTTGGAGATTCTTTTCCTGGAATAGATGCAGGAGAAAATCTGCTATTTGTTTGACAGATGGAGACCGGAAGTCCACCTGACTTGATTCACACCATCTGACAAAAACGGCCCACTTTGCCTCATAGACTGTTCTGGTTGAACTTCTTTGAGGAGCCTCAATTCGTGACGCCACTGGACTAGAGAACCCTTGCTCCTTGATAGCCTCGGCTCTAGGAGCCAGGCGTGTAGGTTTAGATTGGTCAGATTCCTGTGACGCGCCTTGTTGAATGGCTGTGTCACTAGGTCGGGATGACTGGGTAGGCAAAGAGGGATCTGAGACGACAGTTCCACCAGGTCCCAGAACCATGGCATGTTGGGCCAACCCGGAGCTATGAGGATCACTCTCTTGTAAAGATGGTCCGACAGTTTGCTGACCACCTTGCCCAGTAACGATACTGGGGGAAAAACATACATGTCCAGGTTTTCCCACGAGACTGTTAGGGCGTCCACTGCCCAAGCATTGGGGTCCGGCACTGGAGACACATATTGGGCTAGTTTGCAATTGTACTTTGTTGCAAACATGTCCACCTGGGGACGGTGCCAGGTCTGAACTATGAGGTCGAAGACCCCTTGGTGCAGTGACCATTCTGTCTGAATGACTTGGCCTTGACGAGACAATTTGTCTGCAATCACATTCAGACGACCAGGGATGTGTCTGGCCTTTAGGACTACCTGTCTCAGATTGCACCAACACAGGAGTCGCCATAGAAGGGCACAAAGTGAGCCTGACCTCATACCTCCTTCCTTGTTGATGTATGCCACAACTGTCGTGTTGTCCGTGGCAACTAGAACTACTTTGCCTTGTACCAAGTGCTGGAACCTTTTCAAGGCCAGTAAGACCGCTTTTAGTTCCAGGAAGTTTATGTGAAGATGACTTTCTGGAACTGACCAAACGCCTCTTGCTGTGAAGTCTCCTAAGTGAGCACCCCAGCCTTCTTTTGAGGCGTCTGTAAAGATTTGCACGGCATGATTCAAAGGGTGCAAGGGTTGTCCTGTCAAGACATTTGTCTCCCTGGTCCACCATAGAAGGTGTGGGTGAAGTGACCTTGGTACAGGAATCTCCTTTTCCAGGGATTCTGGAACTCTCCAATGTCGTTTTAGGTGCCACTGGATGGGTCTCATGTGGAGTCTCCCCAGGGGAACCTGTTTTTCCGTCGCTGTAAGAAGGCCTATCAGGGACATGAAGTTCCTGACTCGGCAACTTGGTTTGGATAGGATGGATTCCAACTTTTGAAGGATCGACTCCCACCGGTTCTGGGTCGGTAAGACCAGTCCCTGGGAGAGATCGTACTTGTAACCCACGAACTCGAAAGTCTGTTTGGGTTCTAGTTCTGACTTGTGTACATTGATTATCCAACCCAACTCCTGGCAAAGGGCGAGGAGGGATTGAGTGCCCTGGTGGCAGGATTCTCTGGTAGGGGCTCGAATCAACCAGTCGTCTAGGTACTGGTGGATCCTTATACCCCGGGATTGAGCCATTAACTTGACCTCTTTGACCACACAAGTGAACTCCATCGGAGCGGTGGAGAGGCCGAAGGGAAGGGCCTTGAACTGATAGGACTGATTTTGGAAATGGAACCTGAGATATTTCCGGGACTGCATATGAACTGGAATGTGGAAATAGGCGTCGCTGAAGTCCAACGATGTCACCCATTCCCCCTGTTGCAAGGAAATCCGAATTGTTTCTGGGGTTTCCATTTTGAATGTTTTTACGCTCAAAAATTTGTTTAGAGCACTGAGGTCCAAGATTGGTCGCCATTTTTGGTTTGGTTTTGGAACTATGAACAGTCGGTTGAAGAAGGCTAGAGATGTTCGAACCCTCACCATCTCTACTGCCTCCTTCTGCAGCAAGGCCTGCAAAGCCTCCTTCAGGTAGAGGTTCCTGAGGGGGTTTGCATAACCACTGACTATCAACGGATCCCTTACCAAAGGGGGTCTGATTTTGAATGGGAGAATGTAGCCGTCCCTCAAAATGGACACTACTCTCGGATTTGCACCCAGGAGGGACCACTTCTGCCAAAATTTTTGGAGACGTCCCCCTATCAGGTGAGCATTGACAACATTGTGGACATTTTGAGCAATGGGGGCAAAAACGCAATGATCTACAGAAAAAACACTTTTCACAAATTTTATTTCTGCTTTCACTTTTGATGAGGGACTTCCGCCTTTCTTTTGTGGCTGCCCTCTCACATTTAAGACAGAAGGTACAGGACTGGCAACAGGACACAATACAGGTTCTTGACGTACATGAAAGTTCTGTCCCAACACTCTTCGTACACAATCGACCGGCCGGGCCATCGGCTCCGGACTTAGTAAACAGTAATTGTCATTTATATGGATGGTTATCCTTGGCCGGGCGGGTGCCGCGTCCTGGTTGACCACCCCTGCCACGACCCCTAGCTCTTCCTCTGCCTCCAAAGGATTTCCATGCAGGCATATCCTTGCCAGTTGGACCTCCAGATCTGGTCGTGTCCTGAGATTTTGTCCAGTTTGTAGGGTAAGGTTGGAAACGCCCCTGTTGCTGTTGCTTTTTAAAGCCACCAGTGAACCCCCCACGGCCCGGTCCGGGCTGGGAAGTACGCCTGGCATTTTCAACATGAGTGATTTCGTCCTCAGCTTTCCTTATGATATCATCAGGAAAGAGTGCGTATCCATTGAGAGGACAGTTGCGTAGGGCTGAGAAGGTATCCGGTTTAACTCCGGCTTTCAAATTCTCCAGGTATGAGTCCCTGCGAGTCAATGTCAAGTTGGCCATCTGAACAAAGATAAAATCTGACAAATGTTGCAGAGATTTTCCAATGGCAAAACTGACGTTTTGGTTGAATGAAGCCAAGTAGTGCAATTCATCTAAGGAGGCCTGAGCCTTGGAAGAGGATTTTCCTTTGGATAATTCTGCTTGTAAAGACTTTAAATGTTCTTGTACGGAATCCTGGATCTTTGTTATACACCGATTAAAACCAGCAGCTTGGTTACATACATAGCTTGTTTCCTTAGCTGATTTCTCCCACTTGCGTAAGGTGTCCTGGTTAATGGGACGGCTTGGAGGGTGGGAATTTGCAACAGCAGGCTTACAGATTCTGGGGAAGGCACTGTTTAATTTTGCCGCATCGTTGGGCCATGTATTTACAGATATCCTAGGCCTCAGAGGGTCTGTAGGTTCTGCAGGATGGATGCCATACCATCTATTCTGTGATTTTGGTGGTCTAAGAAATTGATCCACATGGAGTCCTCCGGGTTCACTAGACTTGGAGGGGTAACCCTCGAGCAACACTAAATTCAAAGTTTCTAGTTTACGACATAACCAGTCTTCAGGTGGAAGGTCTACAGAAACTTTTCCCACTGGTTGTGCACGGTGTCCTACCCAGGGGTTATCAGATTTTGAGGAAGGGGAATACTCCAAGTCGGGGATGTGTGTCCACCCCATGAACGCTCTCACTCCTCTTACAGTTTCTCTATAGTTCTGTTCTTCACTCAGTACTTTGTCAGAATCCCCGGCTTCAAAATCCGGTTGTTCTTCCGGGTCTGATACTTCCCCTTCCTCAACAGGTTCCGGAGGCAGGTAACTGGAACTGGAAACCGGAACAGAGTGAGATAATAGGTCACCATAAGACACCGGACCGGGCTGAGAGAACACCGGTTCGGTAGAGTCAATGTATGCTTCTGGTTCCGGGTAAAGGTTTTCCAGAGGAGAAGTCATGCCCACACTTGTAGTAGTTGTAGTAAAGCTAGTTCTATCCGGACCGGAGGCCGGACCGGCCTGGCCAGAAGGAACGGCTGAAAGTAGAAAAGGGGCTTGAGATAGAGAGCCTGGGGGAGGTGCATGAGAAACCGGTGCCTTGACCGGTGAGAATGTAGGCTGTTGGGGACGCTGTCCCATAGTTATCAATGCTTCCAGCCTAGCCATGCGCAGAGACCATTTCTCGTCCAAATCCTGTAAGTCTTTCTTAAAGGAAGGCTGAGGTAAGGACAGATCTTGAGAAGTAGATAAAGAAGATGAAGCACCCACCGACTTGTCCTGATCCACTGAAGACAAAACAGTAACAGTACTGGGATCAATAAGGGACTCACGCTCTAGTTTCTTTTCCTTTCTGATTTTATAAGTAGGGGTTGAAAGTTGTAAAACCTGCTCCGGCGTTAGCAACTCACAAAATTCGCAAGGTAGTTTCTTCACGCATGCGTCATCCCCCAGACTTTTGTCCCTGCATCGAGCACACCTAGAATGTAGGTCAAATGAATCCATAATATGGCCACAGGCTCCCTTCCTTTGTCCTGGTGATGCCATGATAGATAAAATATCCTTATATCACACCAAGAAACACAAAACACTGAAATTAAGGTTATATATCCAATTTGAAAACTTTGTGAAAAAATTCACTACTTCCTAATCGCGCCAAACGAAAAAGATGCTATGACGTCACGTCCCTCTGGCGAATAAAGCAGGAACTAGGCCACCTGGCGAGTGGAGTGGAGTGTACCGGTCCGGCCGGAGGTGAAACTCAGGACGTCTTTTTCTGTCGTTTGGCGGGACCGGCTGGCGCCGGACAATAGCTATCGTCTGTTAGGTAAGATGTATTAACGCAATGAAATTTTTTTGTGTGTGTCAAAAGTAAATAATTCATTCAAAGTAATGGATTAGATGTAACACCCACGAAAAAACACAATATTTTACCAAGTAAAATTTATTAATATAGTACGTGCACTTATAAAGTGCCATTCAATACAGAAATACACAAAAACCAATAAATCTACAATCTTGCATTCTACCTAAAAGACAAGTTTTTAGCATTATTAGCAAAGGATTATTCTTACAAGTTTACTCTTATCTAACCCCTTTAAATGGAAAAATTTAATAGTAAATTAAATTTTTATAAGTTATTACCTTACCTAGTGGATAGATGCATTTGTCTGGCATTCTGCCGGTCTCGCCAAACGTTAGAAAAAAACATCCTGAGCCGGGCTCTAGCCGGGACCGGTAGTGTCCTGTTCATTCGCCAGGTGGCTGTATAGCCTCCCTGCCAGTATACTGCGCATGCATGCGCTCTTCCCTTTTTCTCTAACATTTGGCAAGACCGGCAGAGCGCCGGATAAATGCATCTGTCCACTAGGTAAGATGTATTAACGCACTAAAACTCTATTTTATGAATAGTTTCCAAATCAAGCTTTACAATTTCATTATACAGCAACTATCAAACTTAATAGAAGAAAGTAAACTTAATCAAATATGACAGGATGAAGCTTGCATTTAAATAAAACTAGAATATGGCAAAAATGAAGTGCTCCCTGGAGTTAATGATAATAACAGTATGATAACAGTTATCTTATAAATAACAACAGTATATCATATTGAACAAAAGAATAACCATGTAGATCTCATTTGAACAGTAAAGAATTTTTGTCTAAAATTTCATTTTTAATGTACCTGCAAGAAAAGGTTCACAAAAAAGTGCCTGCTTAGAAAAGTACTTTCTCCGGGTGTTCAAATGTTTATCTTGTTACCGAAAAACATCTCTATTCCAATTTTCATTGGCTGTACAAAGCATGTTCCTACGTGGCATTATTTTTTTTTTTGCTTAATAGTTATTTATTACCGCTCTTGATATAAGTTTGAAAAATATAACGTGTAAAACTTACCTTTGAACCTACATGGTATTTAGCAAAGACTTTTATGACCAATGCCTACAAATGCAATGAAAAAATCTGATGTGTTGTGAGATAATCAAATATATATCTAGCTTGGATACTTTTATTTGGTGTCTTGCTGAAATATTTTGCTGAATAATTAGTAGATACCGTGACCAGCTATTTAACCACTATGCTGATCAGCTGTTGCACTATTATATACTATTTCGAGAACTTGTGAAGTATTCTCTCGCAAGATACAAGGGAAAAAAAGCAATATCTATACCTCTCACAGTGTCAATAACCATGAAATAATAAATATTCTTGGATATATAAAACAAGCTATATAATACAAGTTAAACTAACACTACATACTGACACTTACCTCCACCATGGAGGGTCTGTAATCGTTGATTATTTGCAAATAACATTATTAAAACAACTACTGCATGAATTTATATGATTTGTTCACAGTACTTATATCTGGGTTTGAGAAAGAACTTAAGTGGTGTGAATGGTAATCTCGTATTTTGGTTTTCATTTTGTTTAGTTAGAAATGAGGAAATCTGCAAAGAATATTGTAGAACTACCTATTGAAAATGTCATTATTTTAGGCTTTCCACTAGTTAATACTTCGTCAAAACAATATAAGAACATATAAATTTGAGGAAATATCTTAGTAACATTTTTTCACTGTCAATGAAGTTAGTTTGCTTCAAAAATATCTCGCAAATATAATTCCTGTTTCAAATGATAACTCATGTACATTCGTGATTAATTTTTGCCATAATAATGGCAGGCGTACTAAATACCAGATTTCATTTGTTTTCCATAGCTGGAAACCGGTTCTGACTTTTGCAAACTGGTCCCACCACTAATAGAACTGAGATCATTTTGTAAAAAGGATCTGCAATTTTTGATCAGAGGTTTTCAAAGAATTTTTTTATCACTGCACTCATATCCAATCATGCTGGGCCATGGTGGAGGTGTCTGCAATGGGCATGCTGTGGTTAGATACAAAATGATAACAGGGTGTATCCACTTAATTTTAATATTTTTTCTGACTTTTCCATTACTTTTCCATGACCGAAGCTTTAAAATTAAGGACCTTTTACATGCTTCGTGGCATGAAAGAGACATGTGCCGAGGCCATGAGCTCCAGCTGGTTTTGCCTTTGAAAACCACACACAAGGTTCCAGTCACAGCACAGAAAGATGTGGAAGACACCAAAATTTGATCTGATTACATATTAAACGTATCCTTGTATTGAAATGCTAGATGAAAGAAAGGAACAGCCCTGTTTCGCAAGAGGATGTCTATTAATTTCTATGAAGTTTTATGAATTTTCCAAAACCTGGAGTCAATTTCCATGATTTTCAAAAAAATATATAAAAAAAAATGGAATGCCATGACTTTTCCAGGTTTTCCATGACTGGATACACCCTGCAATAAACAAGCAATCAGTGCCTGTGAACGGGTTCTGTGTTAGCTGACTTTGTGTTTTAAGCTAACATGTGACAGTAGAAAAGGCCTGACAAGTCAGCTGACATAAAAAAGACATATTGTTATATATGAGAAATATAACAAGCATTTCCCTGACTTCCTCCTGGTTTTGGTGAGGGTTAATTCCCTCCACCCCCCAAAATGTAGCAGAATTGAACTATGCCAAAGGACATTCCATGATACAAGAGTTTGAAGGCATCTGGAGTTGCTAGAACGCACACTACAAGTGCTCCTCATCACCCACAAGAACTAACATCTTACACCTTTCGGTATCTCTGATATGGTCACTATTGCAATGACGTCAAAGGTCAAATCAAGGTCACACTATGATGTTGTACATCTACATCCCCAAACCAATCTCCCTAACAACTATCTTCATTCTATACCTTACATTTCTTGAGATATAGGCCGGATATGATTTTCAAACTCACAGTGACTAAGGCAAGGTAAAATCAAGGTCACATGACATGGCACACCAGTCCTATATCTCCCCCCAAAATATGGTGTGACATGTAAGGGTTCTGTGCCATAGAATGCTTGTAAACAACATTTTGTGGCGAACTAATTTAATGTGAAAATGAACTGGATTTAATGTCTGGATATCCTGGAGGGTGGAATTTTTGCAGATCAGCGCATACTGTTTTTTTTTCTCAGAACATTGGACTTGTTCAGATATATACTGATCAGATACTCTTCAGATCATGAAATGAACACGGGAGTTATTCGGATGTATATTCGCAGTAGTTGTTCATGTTATGGATCAAATGTTGGCGTTATTCAAACACATCGAACATTGTGATACACATGTGTTGTGCTGGCGAATGTTGGACATATTACAGCACAGAACACAGACAAACTTGTTCCAACTGTTAATAGGTGGATAAAGTACTGTGGTCAGATCAGATTGATTTCATTACCATATTACTGTAATTATTACTTTGATTGATTGTTAAATATATTTATCAAGTAAAAGTTTCTGTCTTTCCATGTTACAACTGGAAAGCAACCAGTAACTGCTACCCTACTTTCTCCATTGACCATAACAATTTCTACCATATATCAACTTCTTACACCTTATGGAATTTGAGATACAACAGAGATAAGATTTCTTTCCTGTCAGCCACCCACCTGCCCGGTCGGTTGCCATGGGTGATAACAATACCCACACAACCTTTAAAGGCTGTGTGGTGAAAGGGCCAGCATTTATAATAAAAACAAAGCACTAGCACACTGGAGAACATCGCTCTTAGCTGGTCACAATGCCCCGCTATGATTACCGTAGCCGGACTCTGTAATGCCTATGGGCAATGTGACCAAATATTTGCAAAAGTTGGCGATGGGCGTTTACGACAATAAAAACCAGCCGGGCGTTTCGAAAAAATACAACCTGAATTTGGGAAAACCGCTATTTAGCACAAACCGACTGGAAGTAAAATATGTGGTTGGTAAACAACTCTCGATACAATAAAAGTTGACATAACTGCTAAAATAAGGAAAATTTTGTTGAAAATGGATATAAATTAATCACATTTCACCGAATATTGGGTTTATATGGAGAAAGTGGATGGGCGTTTTCAAAAGCATGAGCGTTACAGAGCGCGGCTACGGTATAATTAATTACAATGATAAAATTTTGTATACTACTGGACCAGATCACTGGTATCAACCACACATTTGATAAACAATGTATCATCTTTGATATAAGCCTTGGCCCCGGCAGTGTCCAGAGTGGTTAGCGGCGTAAACAGTGGACATCCACTGGCAATGTTCATCTCACTGCTGGGCTGCTTGAAACTACTGCTGGATGGGTCAGGCCGAAAGGCATCGATCACATGCTCACGTCGATTCTGATCTAACATCATCAGTGTGACCTAGTAGAGTGAAAATAATGACAAAAGTTTCTAAAGAAATGTCATCTGGTGAAGAAAATTAAACTAAAACAGGTAAAATAATAAAAAATTAAATTGCAAATTTAATAAGTAAATTGAATTTTTATAAGTTAATACCTTACTCAATGGACAAACGACAGAAAAAGATGCGATGACAACACACTGTCAGGAAGGAAGTATGATGTGCCACCTAGCGAATGCACTTTACAAGACCAGGGCCTGCAGCTGGATAACACAGGATAACTTTTTCTGTTGTTTGGCGGGACCGGTTGCGCCAACGGGTAATTTAAAAGCAATTGTCCATTGGGTAAGAAGTATTAACGCAATAAAAGTTGAGCCTGTGACAGATTGGCCTCCTGCTCAGTGGAAACAACATTTGCATTCTACCATAGTAATCAGAAATAGGCAAATAAGGAAAAGCGCATGAAAATGTGGGCATGCCATCAACAACTTAGACATAATGACCCTTCATTACCTTCTGTCGGAATGGCCACTTGAGCAGTGCATCATACGGTCCCCGCATCAGCACAAAGTAGAGGGACAAGTGAGAACCTCGCCCCATGCCATCTCCATTCAGATACATACGTAGACACATGCGGTACCCTGCAAAGTGAAAGTGTGTACAGGAGAAATAACCTACTGGTTAAGTCTGCATTCTCTCTATTTGGAAAAAAAATGTGCAAACACAAGTGGTCACCTCAAAAATGAAAGTAGGGGACCACGGTGGGGCAGTGGTGAAACACTTAATTCCCACCTATGAGATCAGAGTTCAAATCCTGGCCTGACCTCATGTGTGGAAGCTGGTAGTTGCTTGTGGGTCGGCAGCTTACAGTACAGAACCTTGACCAACTGTACATACTGATTTCCTCTGTCCTTCCAACTACCCGTCACAAAGTGACTGATAAGGTACTAGGCGTAACCTAAAACACTAAATAAACAAAACTAAACCAAAATGAAACATGAGCACTTGCCAAAGGACCACATATCCTAAAAATTTCATCAAAATCCGTCCCTAACTTTTTGAGTTATCTGTCTTTAAAAATTACATTTCATGGATCCAGAAAATCCAGATAGTGATCCGGATCACTCCCAAAATTGAATCATTTCTTCCTTTTCAGACATATCCTGAAAATTTCATCAAAATCTGTCTAAAAGTTTTTGAGTTATCCCGTTCACAAACAAACTCACAAAATCATAAGCCCACAAACAAACCCAGGCAAAAACATAACCTCCTTGGCGGAGGTTAATATGCATGGGATGATTAAACAGCTGGGTAAGTGTATAGCTTCATGCAGGGACATATGCAGACACATGGTGTAGCCCACAAGGTGAGAGTGTGCATAAGACAAGTAAAATACAACACACTCATGGGGGGCAGACCTCCACCAGGGCATGTCTGAAAATCTGGGATTTCTTTATTGTATTCAGAATATGATCAAGATCTTTCTCAAAATGTAACCAATTCTTCCTTTTGGGAGGACCTATTCACATAAAAATATATGTTAATGCTAAAGGGAAAAAAATTTAATATGTGAGCTTTAAAAATATGGGATTTTTTTTTCCTGTTCAGAAAATGTTCTGGACTTGGCAACATAACAAATTTCGGAAAAAAAGATGTGATTTTACTTTTGAAGTTATCGCAAACATAGACAGACAAATACATACACCCAAAACATAACACATATATTTTAAGGCACGGCCTCCTTTACGTCCCCTTCTAGCTGTCCCCTCCTCCCACAAAATTCTTTATTGTCACATGATTTTAACATTTTATAAACTTATTACAACAATGCTAGTTAACAGATCTTAGATCATGCTTGTTTTGCTGAGTCTGCCATAGCCGTAAAACTAGATGATGCAGATCCAGAAGTTGGGCAGTAACAATTTCAAGGACTTTTCAAGGATTTTATTCAATTTTGGCCAAATTCAAGGACTTTCAAGGCTTTAAAAATGAAGCAATTTTTTTCAAGGATTTTCAATGATGTGGGAACACTGTAAAACTTTGCCATCAAACTTTTGCAACTGTGAGGAAAGTTTACTGGGTTGCTTGAGCTTCCCTCTCCAATATACTGGGCCTACCTCACCCCTTGAACACGCACATACCTGTCCTGGAGGTGAAGAAAGCAGGGCTGTATATGGAGGTAACACGGCCAGTGATAGCTTCCTGCCTCCTCCTCCCAACTTCTGTCACCTTCCAGACAAATGTACCATCATAACTCGTCTGTCAAAACACAGAGAATACTTAAGTAAATGAATTTATGTGAAGCTCGACTGTTTGCTACAGTAAATAATATACTTGAAACTTTCTGTTAAAAGTGCGAGAAGGATATTTGGAAAATTAGAAATGTCAAATGAAACAGTACTCTTTTTGTCATTTTCTACTCTAATACAGTAGAACCTCTATTATCCGAATTTTCAAATATCCGACCTCAAACCCACTCTCCCGACTCCATTTAAACCCGTTATTTTAGCCCTTCTATTATCCAACCTAATTGTAACTCCCCCAAGATGGTCGCATAACGGAGGGTCCATAATTACCTCCACCAAAGAGATATCACTTTCATGACTGTCTGTCTGTCTGGTAGGATTAGAGTAAGAAATCTAAAATTCGCCAGGAATCTAAAATTCGCCACCTCTAAAACCTTAGTTAATTTTATGAAGAAAATGATGTTTTTGTCTAAAATAAGTATTTTTCAGTTCAAAAAGCCAGAATTTACTGTACATTCAACAAATCTCACCTGAATTCATTTATTTTATTAGTATTTTCACATGTGGCGAATTTCAGATATGTGGCGAATTTTAGATTTCTTACTCTACACATATACTACTGGTTGGAACTTGATGAAAAAAAAATCAGAAGATGGATCTTGGTCCAACTTAAATCCCATTAAATATTGAGACTGATCTGGATACCCACCAGGAAGCAATACAAAAGAAAATACAGAATTTCCCATTCACTTGTTTTTACATGTCTTGGCGGAGGTCTGCACACTGCGAGTGCTCTTGCTTATTATTTTGTAAGTAGTCAACTCCTCTTATTAGACCTGGCTTAAATCCCTGCATAGTTTGCCAAATAGTATATGTAATACTATACACAAAGGGTACTTGAAGTACCAACATGAAAATGTTGAGGGTACTTAAGTACCAACATGAAAATTTTATAGTTTGCAGACCACCTGTATATTATCGAAAGATCCTTCTACACTGAAACAAAATATGCAACCCAACAAAGGCATCCACATGAAATGTAAACATTCCCAGTCATGCCACCTCCAAACTTAATCCACTGCCTCTGGCTCCTTTCATACTACCTACATCCCTTCACTAATGAATTGTAAAAATTTGTAATTTGTAAAATTTTAATTTAACTTTTTACCCCCACCAAGAAGGTATTAAATTCATAACCATTTATCTGTTTGTTTCTTTGTTAGCAGGATTACACATACACTACTGAATGAATTTTTATGAAAAGAAAATGAGAAGATGGGTCTTGGTCCAATTTAGATCCCATTAAATTTTGAGAGTGACAGAAATCATCACCTGGATACAAAGATGATCACAGATCCGGATTTCCCATTTACTTGTTATCGAGCCATTTTGCTTGCTAGAAAAGTGAGATAAGGTTCTGACATAAACTACACACACCTTGGCTGATGTTTGCGCTCTCTGAGTGCTCTTGTTGTAAGTTAAGTACTTATCTCGGTCATAGATGACTCTGTAATTGGGATTTTTTGAGACAATGAATGTGAGCACATTTTATAACAGTCTGGATTTTACATGTAGATTTTACATTCTACCATGCTCTGTAGTCATTTTGAAGAAAAACTCTGAAGTGCATTAGCTCTCTGAGACACTATTTTTAAAAAATTTTTTACATGCTATATCCAAGTCTTTGTATTTGTGTCCATCAGTTACCTGAACAGTTAAATTTAAATTGGAAACTTACAGGAGTTCATTATACCACAAGCATTCAGAAGTGAGGGGGGGTAGTCTCTGAAAAAAAAAACATTTTGTCAGGCTGTCTGTTTCTCCAAAAGTTGTACAGTACCCATATATTACACAAAAGACAAAAGGACTTGGTGAAAGTCTAACATATACCATATGTTAAGATAAGGTTAAGGCTATTTTGCACAGCAAAGTAAATTCCATTACATTACCTCTGTGTTTGTGCTCCAGTCTCTCTGCAGTCGTTCCAGGGTTTCACCTTTCTCTCTGTTACTTTCCTCCAGTGTATTTACCCGCTGAGCCAACTCCTGAAACTGAAAGAGACAAGCAGATTGATGTGATAACTACACCTAATCTCCTCACATCCTTTACCCCATGCAACATTATGGTTGTGTCAATCTTTAATCCCTTTGTGGGGGCTCGGTGTTGTTGCGGTTACAGTGCTGGCTTTGAACCTCTGAGGTTGCCAATTCGAATCTTGGCCCGGACACTTCATGTTAGAAATTTGGTAGTTACATGCAGATGGCCAGTGATTTACAGTGCAGAATCTTGACCAACTAGTAGGCAGTGGTTCCTCCAACCGTAAACTACCCGTTGCAATATGACCCTGGCTGCTGAACACCGCGTAAAACACAAAAAACAAAAAAATAAATCTTTAATCCCTCCCTTTGATTATTGTCCTCTTTAGACTTTCAATTATGCACACATCAAATTGCAACACCTACTTCATTTAATATGACATATTGATTTTTTAGCATATTCTTCATTCAATATATAACATAAAGTTGTTGTTTTTTTTTTACAGCTCACATTTATTTATGTTGGTAAATGTATTTGAAAGTATTTAGAAAAAAATATTGGAAAGAACTCATTTTATAATACACAGGAGTGCATTATGAATGGAAAACACAACTGAGCTTAGAAGTCTGAAACAACAGAAGAGGGCTTTCTGAAACCATTTTAAGGCCTTTTCAAAAAAAAATTTAATCAGTTTGTAGGCCACTGTCTGTTATTTTTTAAATAAATAACCAGTATTTGAAAATATAAACCCACCTGAAACTCCACATTATTTTATCGAGATTAATTGGTGCCATAGGGAGCAT
Source organism: Sabellastarte sp. h YS-2021 (assembly GCA_964017235.1). NCBI lineage: Eukaryota > Metazoa > Annelida > Polychaeta > Sabellida > Sabellidae > Sabellastarte > Sabellastarte sp. h YS-2021. The sequence continues at coordinate 78,092,046 of OZ024935.1, read as the reverse complement.
AATAAAACTTCTATTTCATTAACAATTTGTGAGAGTGTACAATTGTATTCTTATCAACAAATAATTTCAAATAATTGATGATCTGAATGTAGGGCATACCGAAAGAAGAAATTGCGTTCTAGCATATCCCCAATTGAGTAAGTCCACCAACTGGAAGTAAGATTCGCAAAAAGAAAACATTGCAGTTCTGAAAGTAAGCTCTATAAAAGTGCTAAAATATATAAAAATATGGGATAAAAGTTTGAAATATCTTCAGATGTGAGATTTGTTTCTAATACTTAATGTTTTCTCACACAATATTATACACTGACATTCGAAATACCGGCTGTAAAGTGTCGCCACTGTGTTGAAGTGAATTGGTCTCAGTACTGAGATACCGGTGTTACCGACACTGCCCCATTTGAATGAAACCTTACCTAACTTCAGTTTCACCAAATATCAACACACCTTTACAAAAACCTATACAATTTTTCAGTTGTTAAAAAAAAAGAATTGTCACCTTTGTGTCTACCATCAAATGTTCAGGAAGCAGTTCTTTTCATCACAAACCAAAGTTTTAACACAACCACAAGAATCTTACAGGAATAATATATATTTCACCTCAGAAAGTTTATTGGCCTATATGGACAAACAAAAATAACAATACATGGCAAATAACAGACAAAAGCTCAATCACTGGTCAAGAAAAACTTGACAATTAATCAACCTGGAAAATTGAGGAGGAATCCCAAAACTTTATATGAAAATGCAGTGCAGATTTGAATTCTGCATGTATAGCTTTAAATCTTACTACAGGAACATTTTAGAATTGGGCACTTGTTCAGTTTGCTTTGCACCTGAACCTGGGTGACTATCTAGAATTCTGCAACTTTTCCGTGACTTTTGAAAATATTTCTAAATTATCCCAAATTTCTCCAAATTTTCCAGATCCTATGGGAACCCTGATGATGGAAACCAACCCTATTTTTAGTCCACAGTTACAACATCCATAGTCAGTACTGGGTACATTGAATATCAGTAATGGTGAAATTTATTGTTTTGGGTATAGATATATTTTTTGATTTAGGTCACATTGAACAGCCAGGGTCATATTGCGATGGATAGTTTATGGGTCGGGAAACCAGTGCATACTAGTTGGTCAAGATTCTGCACTGAAAACCACCGGCAAGTAACTACCAACTTTCCAATATGAAGTACCCGGGCAGAGATTCGAACCGGTGACCTCAGAGGTTGAATGCGAGCACTTTAACTGATACACCACCAAGTAGTAATGGTATTGTTTATCGATATTGAAATATTTATCAATTCACGCCAAGTATACTGATATCGATAATGCAGGGTACAATATCAATATCGGAATATAGGATTTAACAGATAAAATTAAGCTGTTTTCCATTCAAATAAAGAACAAAATTTAAAGAATATATTAGTTATTATATCATTTTTGTCAACTTTCACTTATCGCTAAAGAGGAAACGCCATATTTATTTATGTTTCGGGAAACTACTAAAACTTGCAAGAAAGTTCGGAAGGTCTCTCTCCAAAAACATCTATGACCCGATATTTCAATATCGATCGATATACAAAGCAAAAATATAGTTTGATATTGATATAGATATTACTATTCGATACCAACACTACCACCAAGCCCCCTTTTTATTGTTTTGGAACAGGGTGGCCAATATTGATATATCTCAACATCGCCATTTTATGTAAAAACTATAAACTAATACTGCAAATATCTGAAACAAACCCCAAATCTGAAGAAATTGTAAACTTTTTTCTCTTACTTTTGTAATTTTTAATGCGTTTTTGATCAGAACTGCCATGTTTTGTTTTGAAAAACATTCACTTCCTGTTAGTGGTTGAGGATATGCTAGAACAAAATATTTTTGGTATCCCTTTTTCAGATTCTTCAGTAGATAATATTTACATCATTTCACCCCCATCCCCCGCACCCCCCATATCAAAGGATATTATGATATTGAAATATTTTTATGCGTGAGCTCTAGCGAGGCTCAGGCTTCTAGAAATCACCTTTTTTTTTCTTTTTTTTTATGTCTCTTGAATTTTGTGAACTTTTGTGAACAGGAGTAGTCTGTTCACTGAAGTTAAGCGGCAATGGGCTATGTTAGTACTTGGATAGGTGACTGCTTCAGTGCACTTCTTGTGTCTCTGATGGCTTTGCAGCTCGCGCTAGTGGACTGAAACCCCTTTCGGCCTTGTTACATTCAATATCATTCCACACAGCCAAAAATGTACTCACTAGGGGTGCGACCGAGCAGTCGACACTCGCCGAGCGAGGTAAATTTCACGAAAATTCGACTCCAATTCTTAGGGTCAAATGCTCGTGTATATATAACAACTTATAGGAACCGGTTACGTTTTTTATTTAATAAAACATAAATAACATACCTTACTTTCATTAAATCGCATAATCCACCATTTGTAACATAATATTATTGATATTATGTGCTGACAATAGCTAATTCAAGCGATTCAAAGCTTTTATCTTTATATTTTTTTCGTTTACGGGAGCCGCCATATTGGATGTCGTTTCCTGTTATGGTGGATACTAAATGTCGCGAGGGCTCGATGTCGAGTCGAGTTTTTATCTGTGAGTAATCGACCCGAATTATTTGTACTCGTCACACCCCTAGTACTCACTACTAAGCACGATGTGGTCTTTACCTGCGTGTTGGTGGTGTTGATTTTGTTCATGCACTCATCTGTTTTGTTGAGGCATTTCAGGATCTCGGAGTTGAGTACCGCCGCAATCGACTCAAACGTGGCAATCTTCTGGTCCTGAATAGCCATCTTCTGTTCTACAAAGGCCTTTATTGAGCTATCAGCTTCTATACCTCCCGTTGCTCCTCCGGTCTGCTGGGGTTGCTCGGGCCTTTCAAAAAAATTACTTCTTGTAAGTTTAACTGTCATATTACGATAATAAGAAAATGACCTGTGTTTGATGTAGAGTAAGGAATCTAAAATTCACCAGGAATGTAAGATTCGCCACCTCTAAAAACCTTTATTAATTCTATGAAGAAAATGATGTTTGTCTGAAACTTTTTCAGTTCAAAAAGCCTTAATTTACTATACATTCAACAAATCTCACCTAATTCATTTAATTTATTAGTGATTCCACATGTGGCGAATTTCAGATATGTGGCGAATTTTAGATTTCTTACTCTATATATTTTTTTAAAATCTACTTTTATTTATATTTATTTTCATCATGTAACAATAAAGTACTGTGTCATGAAGATAAGGATTTACATGCTGATATATTAAACCAAAAATATTTTGTACTGACACTTTCCATTTAGCTAAAATGTACAGAATCTGAGTAGAGCGGATGACATTTATGTGTTTTGTCTTCTCAGCATGCGATGGATATAAAAAATACTATGTATCCCAATTCGACATTTAAGATCACTCCTAAAACCCTGCAGATTTTAAACTCGGGGGCGGCTACGACTGATCCTATCATAGAAACTCAGAAAGCTGGAATGTCCCAGTAAAATCAAGTGATTTGTCCCATGTAATAAGATAATAGGACCAAAAGAATAGGACTTATTAACCTGATGCCAAACATTATAAATCATACAGATTACTTGTACCACCACGTCCCCATCCTGTGGAAAAAACAGAGATAGTCAAGTGGCAGACATGTGACAAGCAAAAATTATAGGCGCCAAATGCACATGAACAAAAATTTTACTCGCCATCGAGACCTCACAAAGTGAAGTATTTTAGTTTATCTCCTACACTAGATATCAACATCAAATATGGCAACTCCCACAAAAACCAATACTGCTAAAAGATATGATTCTTTGGAATCAACTGGCGTTAAAACCACTTGAAATAACTAGAGACTGCATCTTGATGCAGTGTATCCTAGACAGAACATGGTGTAATCTTACAGAGAATGCAATCATTCTGAAAATGCCTGGTGATGCAGCCAAGAAATCTTTATGTATGCCAAACCTCTAGGTCCAATAATCATGAAGATATAAGGCTTTCAAATGTAAACCCCATATGACCTTGAAGTAGAGGTCAAAGAAAAAAGCTATTTTAACTTACATGTATTTCACTCATGTACAAGCATTCTGACGCATGCAATTATCTCCCGCCGTATAAATCAGATGTACTAAAAATAGTGCAATATAGATTTTCTTGTGAGTTGGAGGCACATGAAGAAGTGACAATAAGCAAGAGGCACTTTAATGTTTGCGTCCCAATGAGTATTTCTGTTTTATGTAAAAATTCCACATACGTAAGATAGTGCAATATAGATTTTCTTGTGAGTTGGAGGCACATGAAGAAGTGACAATAAGCAAGAGGCACTTTAATGTTTGCGTCCCAATGAGTATTTCTGTTTTATGTAAAAATTCCACATACCTGGGAAAACGATTTTTAGGGAAAGTCGCCAGTAGACTCTGCAGATACCCTGTGGGTCAAAAATTTCGTCAAAATCACTCTATCTCACTCTGTTTCTGAGATAAACACGTTTTTTGTGTTTTACGCAGAAATTCAACATGGCCGCCAAACGATTTTTCGGAAAAGTTGCCAGTAGGGTCTGCAGATACCCTGTGGGTAAAAAATTTCATTGAAATCGCTCTATCTTGCTCTGTTTCCGAGATAAACCCGTATTTGCGCATAATGCAGAAATTCAAGATGGCCACCAAAAGTGGGAGAAAAGCGATTTTTGGAAAAAAGTCGCCAGTAGACTCTATAGATACCCAGTGGGTAAAAAATGTTGTCGAAATCGCTCTATCTCCCTCTGATTCCAAGATAAACACTTTTTTGCGTTTTGCGCAGAAATATAAGATGGTGGCCAAAAGTGGCAGGAAAACAATTTTTGGGAAGAGTCGTCAGTACACTCTGCAGATACCCTCTGGGTCAAAAATTTCGTCGAAATCGCTCTATGTCGCTCCGTTTCCGAGATAAACACTTTTTTGCGTTTTATTATACAATTAACCGTACTCTATCTTACCTGGGCATAGTACTGGCCAGGGTCAAACTTTCTATCTGTTTTTCAATCGACTCTATCTTCTTATTAACACTCCCCAATGATGTAGTTGTATTTTCACTGTGTTCACTACCTCTTGGAGTCCGGGGATTCTGGGATATGGCTCCCTTGACTTCCTGGTCAATTTGAAGGAGTTTCTGATTGATGCCTTCTATATGGCTGAGAACACTGTCTAACTTGTGCTGGTCGATTTCACCCTTGGGACCCTGCAAAGTGAGACATTTTTTTTTCTTTATTTAAAAAATTTTAAGTGAAAAGTTCCTTTTTTTCCATTACCCACAACTATAAAAAACAGCTGGAGCACTGGAAAAACTTGAAAACACTCATGAAGCCAACACCTCCACTAGGGGAAAGAGTGTACCGTATTTTTCCAAAATATGGCCTGGGCGTTAATTATTTTCAAATGGTTGTCAGACCGGGCGTTAAATTGAACCAGGCGTTCTTTTGAAGTATAAAAACAATGTCATAAATTGTAAACAGTGTGCTTGGTACCAGGCGTTAATTTGAACCAGGCGTTTATTTGAACCTGGGCGTTATTTTGGAGATTTACGGTATTTCCATAAATTCTGGATTTGTTATTAAGAATAAATATGATCCAGATGTTTCCTAAAATGTTTTAATGATTTTCCAAGCAATGGAGTAATCTGTAAAACTCTATAATTATTGGGCGTGGCTGCGGTACGGTACAACCATTCTGTAGAAAATAAGCTGCAGTACGAATAACCGCACTCCAGAACTTTGTCTTGAGTGCGGTTTCAGTAACAATAGTTTTCATTGGTTAATTGAATTAATCACATTTGCAGACGAAAAATAGATTGGTTGGCTATACATATCCCCCCATTTGTAAAATATGGCTAGATCTTAACCTTAACCTATTTCCTTAAGCCTATGTGTGCAAGTAGTACCAGCATTTGATATCTTAGTTGTAAAATATTGCGAGAAAACTTCAACAGTAGTTGAGATAAGAGTAAAATATTTGTCTAGAGTGAGGTTTCAGTAACAAATTATTTCATTGGTTAATTAAATTAATCACGTTTGCAGACGAAAAGTAGACTGGTTGCCTAGATCCTCTGTAAAATATGGCTAGAAACCCCATCGTGGTCTCATATTTTCTTAAGTCTTCACGTGTATAAGTGTAAGTAGCCTCATATTTCCTTCACTTCATGGGATATTTAGGTTACCATCTTGAACCGTACTCTAGTCAATTTGCTGGAATACGGCAAATGAATGCTACCGTACTGTAGAATTTCTTCTCGAGTGCGGTGATTTACCGTACTCCAGCCACTTCGATAATTATTACATAAATTATATTAATAAATTTTCATAAAGCATTTTTTTTTTAAACTTTGGGTAAAACAATGTGAAACTAGAGGATCGCTCGCAAAAAAAAAAGATAATGTTTTTGCATAGCAAAAACAAAGCGTCCCGAAAAGGATATAAAGGTGAGTGCTTGGTTTCTAGCCTTATACTGTTGTGGCAACCAAAGTCAGCGCAGTCTGCTCTATCTAGCATGGTTTTCAAGATATAAGCATTTTTGTGTTTTGCAAAAAATTCGAAAATTCAAAATGTCCGCTATATTTGGCGAGACAAAAATATTTTGAAAATTGGCATGGCTACTCTGCAGAGATACCCAGCAGGTCAAAAATGTTGTTGAGTTCACTCCATGTAGCACGGTTTTCGAGATATAAGCATTTTTGTGTTTTGCAAAAACTTTGAAAATTCAAAATGGCCACCATTTTTGGGGAGACAAATATTTTTGACAAGACAACTGCCGCGGTGTGTATCTCCTGCCAAGCATTAAAGGAGAAGAAATAGCTTTTCCGAGATATTCACAATTTTTCATTTTTGTGTGTGAAAGCTCTTCCAAAAGTAGGTGAATGAGTTATTTGAGAAAAATTGGCTATCTGCAATACTATTAAGAGATAATTCACATTTACTCCTTTTGAGTAGGTGAGTAATTACCTACGGGTCTGGAACTTCACCAAGTGAAAGTTCTCCCAAAAGTAGATGAATGAGTTATTTGATAAAAATTGGGTATCCGCAATACTTTTAGAGATAATTTGCATTTACTCTTTTTGAGTAGGTGAGTAATTAGCTATGGGTCTGAAACTTCACCAAGTGATAGCTCTCCCAAAAGTAGGTGAATGATTTATTTGAGAAAAATTGGCTATCTGGAATACTTTTAGAGATAATTCGCATTTACTCATTTTGAGTAGGTGAGTAATTAGCTATGGGTATGAAACTTCACCATGTGAAAGCTCTCCCACAAGTAGATGAATGAGTTATTTGATAAAAATTGGGTATCCGCAATACTTTTACAGATAATTAGCATTTACTCATTTTTGAGTAGGTGAATAATTAGCTATGGGTTTGAAACTTCACTATGTGAAAGCTCTCCCAAAAGTAGGTGAATGAGTTATTTGAGAAAAATTGGCTATCTGCAATACTTTTAAGAGATAATTCGCATTTACTCATTTTGAGTAGGTGAGTAATTATCTACGGGTCTGAAACTTCACCATGTGAAAGCTATCCCAAAAGTATATGACTGAGTTATTTGATAAAAATTGGCTATCTGCAATAATTTTAGAGATAATTCGCATTTACTCATTTTGAGTAGGTGAGTAATTAGCTATGGGTCTGAAACTTCATGTGAAAGCTCTTCCAAAAGTAGGTGAATGAGTTATTTGAGAAAAATTGGCTATCTGCAATACTTTTAAGAGATAATTCGCATTTACTCATTTTGAGTAGGTGAGTAATTATCTACGGGTCTGAAACTTCACCATGTGAAAGCTATCCCAAAAGTATATGACTGAGTTATTTGATAAAAATTGGCTATCTGCAATACTTTTAAGAGATAATTCGCATTTACTCATTTTGAGTAGGTGAGTAATTATCTACGGGTCTGAAACTTCACCATGTGAAAGCTATCCCAAAAGTACATGAATGAGTTATTCGATAAAAATTGGGTATCCGCAATAGTTTTAGAGATAATTCACATTTACTCATTTTGAATAGGTGAGTAATTAGCTACAGGTCTGAAACTTCACCGAGTGAATGCTCTCCCAAAAGTAGGTAAATAAGTTATTTGAGAAAAATTGGCTATCTGCAATACTTTACAGGTAATTCACATTTACTCATTTTGAGTAGGTGAGTAATTAGCTATGGGTCTGAAACTTCACTATGTGAAAGCTCTTCCAAAAGTAGATGAATGAGTTATTTGAGAAAAATTGACTATCTGCAATACTTTTAAGAGATAATTCGCATTTACTCATTTTGAGTAGGTGAGTAATTATCTACGGGTGTGAAACTTCACCATGTGAAAGCTCTCCCAAAAGTAGATGAATGAATTATTTGATAAAAATTGGGTATCCACAATAGTTTTAGAGATAATTAGTATTTACTCATTTTGAGTAGGTGAATAATTAGCTAAGGGTCTGAAACTTCACCGAGTGAAAGCTCTTTGGGACAGCTCAGCTCTGCAGAGATACCCTGAAGATCAAAAATTTCGTCGAAATCGTTCTATGTAGCACGGTTTTCGAGATATTAGCATTTTTGTGTTTTGCAATTTTTGCGAAAAAATTCGAAAATTCAAAATGGCCGCCATTTTTGGCGAGACAAAATTTTTTTTGAAAATTGGCATGGCTACCCTGCAGAGATACCCTGTAGGTCAAAAATTTCGTCAAAATCGCTCTATCTAGCAGGGTTTTCGAGATATAAGCATTTTTATGTTTTGCAATTTTTGCGAAAAATTCGAAAATTCAAAATGGCCGCCATTTTTGGCGAGACAAATTTTTTTTGAAAATAGGCATGGCTACTCTGCAGAGATACCCTGTGAGTCAAAAATTTCGTCGAAATCACTCTATCTAGTACGGTTTTTGAGATATAAGTATTTTTACCGGTATGTTTTGCAATTTTTGCGAAAAATTCGAAAATTCAAAATGGCCGCCATTTTTGGCAAGACAAAAATTTTTTGAAAATTGGGATAACTACTCTGCAGAGATACCCTATGGGTCAAAAATTTCGTTGAAATCGCTCTATCTAGCACGGTTTTCGAGATATAAGCATTTTTGTGTTTTCCTTATTTGGAAAATCATTCATATCATAAATTACTCGGCCATTTCTTAACCAATCAATGCCAAAATCTAATGATTTCCAGATTTTAATAGAATGAATGTATTTGCCAAGTTTCAATTTGGTTGAAATGTCACTGCAGCATATTCAAAAAAATTCCCCAAGGCTACTGCCTAAACCTGCCAAATTTGAAAAGAATCCACCTAACGGTTACAGAGTTATAAGGAAAACAAAATGCGGAGCCGGCTCCGGCCGGCGGAGCCTGAACGTCTCCCATACACAAACAAGCGTCCCGCAACTTAATGACACACACTAAAGCAGACATTAGAGATGTTATCATAAAGACTGGGGTTTTTTTATACCCTGTCAATTTTAAGGGTGGGGATTGTTATGGGTTTGCCAAAAACCGGTGTGGTTTTTTTTTTTTTTTTTTTTTTTGGGGGGGGGGGGGGGGGGGGGGGGGGATCAATTCCTTATTTCACACTAAAGGTGTAGTACATATGCACAAGAAATTTTATTGCTGTGTACATTATCTAACCCAACTTTTGTTACTTGAATGTTTAAAAGCCATGTCCTATGTAGTACCCTCTGCACAAATCAGCTCAATCTCTTTCAGATAATAAGAATGTCCAAAGTCAAGAGGTGGGAATTATGTGGCACTTGTTAGGATGTTTACTTTTTAATTAGTGTCACACTTGACTTGGAAATGAGTGATTGTGAATACTCTCTGATCCCTGACTTTGGGTGTTACATTATCATCAGCTGATACACCTGTTTCAGTCAACTCAACAGAGCATTACGATCATTGAATTTACATATTCTTTGTCTTTGGTCTTTATGATTGTTATTTATTCACAAATTCCAAAGGATAACTAGAAATAGGACGCCCAGTGAGTGTTGATAGTAGGTGCGAATAGAAACAGGATAGCATAGAAGAAGACACATTATCATGTGTAATGTCCACCCCATGAACCTTTTGCCAAAATTGTACAGTAGTCTTACAAGACCCTGTTTCATTTGTAAAATATATCAATGATGCTTAAATATTTATTAGTGTAGATGCAAATTATTTCAGCTTCATGCCTTTTTGCATTGGTTGGGTCGAAAATTTTGACGAAATCGCTCTATCTTGCACGGTTACGAAGATAGAAGCAAATTCATGTTTTTCTATTTTGGGCAAAAATTTGAAAATTCAAAATGGCCGCCATTTTTGGGAAAAGGAAAATTTTTTGAAAATTGCCAAGAAAATTGCCAAGAGTACATTTCTTAGATACCCTATGGGTCGAAAATAACTTTTGCACAGTTAAGGCCAATTTGTGTTTTTCCATTTTGGGCAAAAATTCGAAAATTCAAAATGGCTGCCATTTTAGGGGAGGGGAAAATTTTTTAAAAATTGCCAAGAGTACAATGCTCAGATACCCTGTGGGTCGAAAATTTTGACGAAATCGCTCTATCTCGCACGGTTAAGGAGATAGAAGGAAATTTGCGTTTTGCCATTTTTGGCAAAAATTCGAAAATTCAAAATGGCCGCCATTTTTGGGGAGGGGAAAATTTTTTGAAAATTGCAAAGAGTACATTCCTTAGATACCCTGTGGATTGAAAATTTCGACGAAATCGCTCTATCTCGCACGGTTAAGGAGACAGAAGCAAATTTGTGTTTTGCCATTTTTGGCAAAAATTCGAAAATTCAAAATGGCCACCATTTTTGGGGAGGGGAAAATTTTTTGAAAATTGCAAATATTACATTCCTTAGATACCCTGTGGGTCAAAAATTTCGACGAAATCGCTCTATCTCGCACGGTTAAGGAGATAGAAGCAAATTTGTGTTTTGCCATTTTTGGCAAAAATTCGAAAATTCAAAATGGCCGCCATTTTTGGGGAGGGGAAAATTTTTTGAAAATTGCAAAGAGTACATTCCTTAGATACCCTGTGGGTTGAAAATTTCGACGAAATCGCTCTATCTCACACGGTTAAGGAGATAGAAGCAAATTCGTGTTTTGCCATTTTTGGCAAAAATTCAAAATGGCCGCCATTTTTGGGGAGGGGAAAATTTTTTAAAAATTGCCAACAGTAGAATTCTCAGATACCCTGTGGGTCGAAAATTTTGACGAAATCGCTCCATCTTGCACAGTTGGAGATGAAAGCAAATTTGTGTTTTTCAGTATTCAAAATAACCAATTACTCATTCATTTAATTAATTACTCACTCATCTATGAAGCAATTCCCCCCAAAAGCAATCACATACAAGCTATTAACCCAATGAACCTCCATACCAAATTTCAGAAAGCTAGGCTTAATAGCATTCCTTAAAATGTCTGAAAACCAAAGAGCTACTTAAAAGTAGCAAAGTAGCTATTACTCAGTTAGCTATAGAGCTATCATCACCAAAAGCAATCCCATACAAGCTATTAACCCAATAAACCTGCATGCCAAATTTGGTAAAGATAGGATAAGAACTGTTGCCTAAAATGTCTGGAAACCAAGTGGGACGCAAGACGGCAGACAGCAGACGTACAGTAGAAGCAGAAGTACAGTAGAACCTCTATTACCCAACCCTCTATTATCCGCACTTTTAATTATCTGACCTCAAACCTGCTGTTGTAACTCCATTTAAGCAGTTATTTTATCCTTATATTATGATCCAACCATTCGATCTTCCAACCTACTTCTTACTCTATCAAGAGGTCGGATAATAGAGGTTCATTGCATTTTTATTTGTCCCTTGAAAGACTGTTCAACTCTGCTTGTGTTTATCTGGCCTAGTGGATTACACACTCACCTCAGAACACAGGGGACATAGGTTCACACCCAGGTACAGGCAGTAAGTCTGAGGCACATATATAGAGGCTTGGATGACCATATAAAATGGTGGTCCTCTGTCATTCTTTTTTTATGTGGACAGGGATTGGCCAAAGGAAGAAGTGACCATATTTTGGTAAATATCCAAATCATAATCTAGATTCAAAAAAAAAATCCTGAATTTTCAATAGTGTTACGATCGAATGTAAATATGGAAACCGGGTCCCGAAAACAAAAATTCGGCGGAAACTGGATTCGTTCGAATTAGTATACACCAAGCTGTAGTCAAGCTGTAAAACTTTCTGTGCATGTACATGAACAATAATTTCAAATCAAATGTGGTTTATTTGATGATAAAACAGACGTTTTGGATATTATTTCAGTGTATATTGGCAAAATATTACAGAAGTTAATAGTTTTAAACGTTTCTGTGCAATATTTTATACGTTTTGATGTGAAATATGTGACATTTCGGGAACCGGTTCTTGGAATTTGTCACCGGATTTCGTTTACTCTTTTATAAATCGAATAGAAACCAACTAAGCCATTGTTAATGACTACAGCATTCTTACTGATATTACTCCTGAGTAATGAGTGGATGTTACTGAGGACGATAAATAAATGAACATTTTACGCCAAGCCTATCAGATCAGGTTAAGAAATATCATAACAGCATCAAGTTTCTGTCCAGGAAACTGACATTCATCATCAGCTGACAATGTAACCTGATAAAAGGATGGGGTGGTAAAATAATGTTTTAGCATGCTTTATTTATCCGTTTTAACGCCCTGGTGGAGATGGATTTTTCAAAAAGGGAGGGCTACTATAATTACAGACAAAAAAAATAGCATCAGAGATGCCCGTACCCCACAGCCTAGGGAAATATTTTCAACACCATGAGATACAGAAGTACTGTATCAGTACAAACTTCAGGATACTTTCAGAGCACTGTCAGTTATATAAAGGTCCAAACAATGTTTAAATGGAGAAATAATGTTTAAAAGAAAGATCATGCATATAAAGATGAAGTATTAAAACAAGATAATTCAATAACAAGATGACAGCATTAATCAGCAAACTAAAATTCAACCCTCTTTATCTACATCTGCAAGGCCCGAATTATGGTTTAGATGGTTTGAATATTACCATGCATACAGAAGTGGTAATACATTTAATGAATGCTTATGTGTGGTGTTGGAGCAAAATCTGTGGCTCACTTGATGAAATTCTATCTCTTACAATGGGAAGTTATGAAAGTAAAATTCTTAATAAATTCTAATATGACTTTAATAGTGCTTAATCTGCATCAAAAGAGAGACCCAAAGGTGCAACAAGATTTTATAGGTCAAGGTCACTACGGCAAGGTCAAAGGTCAAATTAAGGTGACACCATGATAATACACACCTATAGCCCCTAACCAATGTCCCTAGCAAGTATCAACTTCCTCAACCTTACAGTTTCCAAGATATAGCCCGAACAAGATTTTATAGGTCAAGGTCACTACGCCAAGGTCAAAAGTCAAATCAAGGTCAGATCATGACGTTGCACAACTACATCCCCTAACCAATGTCCCTACCAAGTATCAACTTCCTACACCTTACGGTTTCCAAGATATAGTCCGGACAACATTTTATAGGTCAAGGTCACTACGGCAAGGTCAAAGGTCAAATCAAGGTCAGACCATGACATTGCACACCTACACCCCCTAACCAATATCCCTACCAAGTATCAACTTTCTACACCTTACGGTTTCCGAGATATAGCCCGGACAAGATTTTATAGGTTAAGGCCACTACGACAAGGTCAAAGGTCAAATCAAGGTCAGACCATAACACTGCACACCTACACCCCCTAGCAAATGTCCCTACCAAATATCAACTTCCTACACCATACGGTTTCCGAGATATAGCCCGGACAAGATTTTATAGGTCAAGGCCACTACGGCAAGGTCAAAGGACAAATCAAGGTCAGATCATGATGTTGCAGACCTACACCCCCTAACCAATATCCCTACCAAGTATCAACTTCCTACACCTTACGGTTTCCGAGATATAGCCCGGACAAGATTTTATAGGTCAAGGTCACTACGGCAAGGTCAAAGGTCAAATCAAGGTCACACCATGACGTTGCACACCTACACCCCCTAACCAATGTCCCTACCAAATATCAACTTCCTACACATTACAGTTTCCGATATATAGCCTGGACAAGATTTTATAGGTCAAGGTCACTACGGCAAGGTCAAAGGTCAAATCAAGGTCAGACCATGACGTTGCACACCTAGACCCCTAACCAATATCCCTACCAAGTATCAACTTCCTACACCTTACGGTTTCCGAGATATAGCCCGGACAAGATTTTATAGGTCAAGGTCACTACAGCAAGGTCAAAGGTCAAATCAAGGTCAGACCATGACGTTGCACAACTAACCCCCTAACCAATGTCCCTACCAAGTATCAACTTCCTATACCTTACGGTTTCTGAGATATAGCCCGGACAAGATTTTCAAACTCAAGGTCACTACGGCAAGGTCAAAGGTCAAATCAAGGTCAGACCATGACGTTGCACACCTACACCCCCTAACCAATGTCCCTACCAAGTATCAACTTCCTACACCTTACGGTTTCTGAGATACAGCCCGGACAAACTATTTCCCGCCGCCCGCCCACCCGCCCGCCCGCCCGCCCATCCGGACACCATGGTTGAAAACAGTACCCCGACAGCCCTTAAGGGCTGTGGGGTAAAAATCACCTCTCGAGTCCAGTGGCAATGGCCGATAATGGACACTTACAACCTTGATGTCACTTGCCAGCATGTAAATTATGAACTTGAAATTATAAACTTTTATCTTGCAATTTTAAAGATTTTAATGCACCTGTGATAAAAATTGCCATGTTTTGTTGTTATTTTCTTTATTTCTCATAAGCAGTATTCGCTTGGGGAAGTACTAAAACGCATCTTTTTTTGGAATCCCAGATTCGCAAAGCTTCTGGCTGTTCAGAGAGATGTAAAACCCTGAAATATGAACTTTACAAAGGTTGAGTAGAGAGGGGGTGGGGCGATTAATAGGGAGGGGGTGTTTGTATAGATAAAAACAGCATCAGAGATGCCCCGTACCCCACAGCCTGAGGAAATAGTTTTCAACACCATGAGATATAGAAGTAGTCAGAAGGAGTACTCAGAATGGGATACTTTCAGAGCAGCGTGTCAATGTCCAAATAATGTTTAAGTAGAGAAAATATCATCTAAGAGAAAGAAACTGCATGTAAAGATTAAGTATTAAAACAAGACAATTCAGTAAACTAAAGATTATGAAGCTGTAAAATTTATTAACTCATCTGGAGAATAGCTGTCAATGGAAATATCACAACTGTGTAAATTTAAAGTACATATAATAATCAGGTGCAACAATCCATATCATTACGGTTGCCAAGACAATGCCTGGACAATATATTATAGGTCAAATCAAGGCAGGGTTCGAAATTAGCGCCGATCCACCAATCGGCAAACCAACAGAAATCCTGTTGGGTTGAAAAGATTAAGATCCTGCCAGTGTGTTTGTCCTAGAAGCTGTAAGACAGTTATAGATGCACATTTCGCACATTTGAATTATGATTTGTATGTTTTCGATATTGTTCAACCATACCAAAGTGGCCTCGTACATTTGTGTGAACATTTAAGTCCTTTCCTATTTTAATATTTGTTTTGTATGGTCGAATTATGATTTTAATGTTGACTTTAACAGTACTCAATCTACATCAAAAGATACCCAAAGGTGCAACAACCAAAATTTGAATAAAAAGATATAAGATAGATATAAGAGAGATAAAATAGTATGATATCCCAGTAGAGGGATAAAAGATCATCAGATATGCAAAATCAAAGGCTAAATTAAGCTAACATCATGACGTTGCACAGTTATAACCCCTGACCAATGTCCCTACAAAATATCTACTTCCTACACCTTATGGTTTCCGAGATGTAGCCCGGACAAGGCATTATAGATCAAGGTCACTATGGCAAGGTCAAAGGTCAAATCAAGGTCGCACCATGACGTTTTACATCTGCACACCCTAACCAATGTCCCTACAGAGTATCAACTTCCTAACCTTACAGTTTCTGTGATATAGCCCCTACAAGATTTTATAGGTCAAGGTCACTACAGCAAGGCCAAACATCAAATAAAGGTCATGCCATGATGTTGCACACCTAAAACCCCTAACCAAGTATTAACTTCCAACACCTTATGGTTTCTGAGATATAGCCCGGACAAGATTTTCAAACTCAATGTCATTATGGCAAGGTCAAATCAAGGTCACACATGACACTGCACACCTACATCCCCTAACAAATGCCCCTACCAAGTATCAACTTCCTACACCTTACAGTTTCTGAGATACAGGCCAGACAAACTTTTCCCCTCGACTGCCCACCCCGCCCATCCGGACACCATGGATGAAGACACTACCCCGACAGCCCTTAAATGGGCTGTGGGGCAAAAACGGATATTACAACTAGATTGGGCCAACTCGGCGCCAACATATCCCCAGACAGGTCATCACTCACGCCACAGGTTTTGATCGGGAATTTTTTAAAACATAATTACCCATTATTATATGAACTTCAGCACATCAATCTACTCTGTTTATATCTCCCCAAGGAAGATGGTGTATCCCCAGACGTCGAATACATAACTCAAATTATATTTTCAATCTTCCTGCAATGATAACTCTAAACCTATTTTCAAAGTATTTAAATGATTGATGATTGAATGTCCATTCTAAAATAATAATCCCAAAAGAGCATATCTGTTTCTATATTTGTTGACAAATAAAATATTATTTTTAACTCAACTCTTCATATTTTTCAATCTTCCTTCAAAGTATTTAAATGATTGATGATTCAATGTCCATTCTAAAATTCATAATCCCAAAAGCGCATATCTGTTTCTATATTTGTTCACAACTAAAATATTATTTTAAAAAAAATTATTTATATTATTATTTTATTATATTATTTTTAGAATTTGCAAATTGTTT
Organism: Sabellastarte sp. h YS-2021; assembly: GCA_964017235.1. NCBI lineage: Eukaryota > Metazoa > Annelida > Polychaeta > Sabellida > Sabellidae > Sabellastarte > Sabellastarte sp. h YS-2021. The sequence continues at coordinate 78,075,105 of OZ024935.1, read as the reverse complement.
TCAGTTATTCATTTCCTCTATACCTATATATGTGGTCCATATATATGCAACCTAAATATGTGACACAATCTCAGTTCTGACTCCCCTTTGTGTTATATGTAATGAAGCCCACCACCTCCCACCCCCACCCCTCTCCCCTTCTCCACACCTCTCTCACTATTACACAAGATCTGCAACCCCATTGAGTTCTTTGTTTCTCATCTGATATCATTAAATACCTTTGTTTATTTAGTGTCAATCAATATAGCTGGAGGTCCCAGAGGTGGGTGGGGGATGTGGGTTGAGCATAAATGGTAAACAAACAATCTATATAAAAGGGGTACTCAAATACAAAAAGAATTGAGAATTTTAAGTATGTGATTATCAACTGAAATGAGTTCATAACTGTAGGAGCTGTGCCAAAATTAACTGCGGCAAGTTGAATAAAACTGGGCTAGTTGAGGGTTAAAAATCCCCTAGTTTTACTACATAAGGATATAATTTCATTAATATTGGGACTTAAAGCTCACTTAAAGTGTCCATTTTGTCTACTTGAATATGTTTAACCAGTTTCATTTTAAAAAGTGAAAAATTCAGCAAGCAGAGGTATAACACACAAAAATAAGTTCTTAAAAGACTAAGATAGCCATAACATTATTAATATTCAAAATTTAAATAGACAGGCATTTCCTTTTAAAAATTCAAAGATTTCAGCTCTATAACCCACATAGTTTGACAGTTACTGGGCTTTAAAGTGGCATAATATCCATAAATTGGGTTTCTGTGGGCATTTTACAATTGTTAAAGAGACCTTAGCAATTTTAAACTACAGATCTGAAACTTTTTGGGGGACATACATAACAAACAAAAATTATATATAATACAGTTTAAGACTTGTCACACTAAGCATTTCCAAATAACAGGGCAAAATACGGAAAAAATGTCAAAAAAGGCACTTGGGCGAGTGTCTATGGCCCTCATACACAGGTTAAATGTCTACTAAAAACCTTGATTTTTGGCATATGTAAAAAGGACATAATAATGCATTCCCAGATGGGATTTCAGCTCCATCAATCACATAGTTTAACAGTTACAGGGCTTAAAGGTGGTAAAAAGTCCAAATATTGGGTCATTGTGGGCCTTTTAGAGATCTCGATGTGGCTTTCAAATTAAAGCTTCAGACTTAAAATTTGTTACATACTAAGATTACACATAGAATATGTATCTAATAAAGTTTGAAACTTCTCAGACTTACCATTTCCAAGTTACAGAGCAAAATATGTGAAAAATGTCTTAAAAGGGTCACTCAGGTGGGTGTTTAAGGTCCTCATACACAGGTTAAATGTCTACTTGAAGCCTTGATTTTTGGCACATGTAAAAAGAACATAATAATGTATTCCCAGATGAGATTTCAGCTCTATCAGTCACATAGTTTAACAGTCACAGGCCTTAAAATTGGCAAAAAGTCCAAATACTGGGTCTTTATGGGGCCTTCTAGAGACCTAAATGTGGCCTTCAAATTAAAGCTTCAGACTTAAAATTTGTCACATACTAAGATTACACATAGAATATGCATCTAATACAGTTTGAAACTTCTTAGACTTACCATTTCCAAGTTACAGGGAAAAATATGTGAAAAATGTCTAAAAATGGTCACTCGGGTGGGGATTTATGGTCCTCATACACAGGTTAAATGTCTTCTTAAAGCCTTAATTTTTGGCACATATAAAAACTAGAAATAGGCCGCCCTGTTGATAGTAGATGCGAATAGAAACATGATAGCATAGAAGAACACACATTATCATGTGTAATGTCCACCCATGAACCTTTTGCCCAAATTGTACAGTAGTCTTACAAGACCCTGTTTCATTTGTAAAATATATCAATGATGCTTAAATATTTGTTAGTGTAGATGTAAATTATTTCAGCTTCATGCCTTTTTGCATTGGTTGGGTTGAAAATTTTGACGAAATCACTCTATCTTGCACGGTTAAGAAGATAGAAGCAAATTCCTGTTTTTCTATTTTTGGCAAAAATTTGAAAATTCAAAATGGCCGCCATTTTTGGGAAAAGGAAATTTTTTTGAAAATTGCCAAGAGTACATTTCTTAGATACCCTATGGGTCGAAAATTTCAACGAAATAACTCTATTTTACACGGTTAAGGCCAGTTTGTGTTTTTCCATTTTGGGCAAAAATTCGAAAATTCAAAATGGCTGCCATTTTTGGGGAGGGGAAAATTTTTTGAAAATTGTAAAGATTACATTCCTTAGATACCCTATGGGTTGAAAATTTCGACGAAATCGCTCTATCTCGCATGGTTAAGGAGATAGAAGCAAATTTGTGTTTTGCCATTTTTGACAAAAATTTGAAAATACAAAATGGCCGCCATTTTAGGGGAGGGGAAATTTTTTTTTAAATTGCCAAGAATACAATGCTGAAATACCTGTGGGTCGAAAATTTTGACGAAATTGCTCTATCTCGCACGGTTAAGGAGATAGAAGCAAATTTGTGTTTTGCCATTTTTGGCAAAAATTCGAAAATTCAAAATGGCTGCCATTTTTGGGGAGGGGAAAATTTTTTTTAAATTACCAAGAGTACAATGCTCAGATACCCTGTGGGTCGAAAATTTCGACGAAATCACTCTATCTCGCACGGTTAAGGAGATAGAAGCAAATTTGTGTTTTGCCATTTTTGGCAAAAATTCGAAAATTCAAAATGGCCGCCATTTTTGGGGAGGGGAAAATTTTTTTTTAATTACCAAGAGTACAACGCTCAGATACCCTGTGGGTCGAAAATTTCGACGAAATCGCTCTATCTCGCACGGTTAAGGAGATAGAAGGAAATTTGTGTTTTGCCATTTTTGGCCAAAATTCGAAAATTCAAAATGGCCGCCATTTTTGGGGAGGGGAAAATTTTTGGAAAATTGCAAAGATTGCATTCCTTAGATACCCTGTGCGTCGAAAATTTTGCCGAAATCGCTCTATCTCGCACGGTTAAGGAGATAGAAGCAAATTAGTGTTTTGCCATTTTTGGCAAAAATTCGAAAATTCAAAATGGCTGCCATTTTTGGGGAGGGGATAATTTTTTAAAAATTACTAAGAGTACAATGCTCAGATACCCTGTGGGTCGAAAATTTTGACGAAATCGCTCTATCTCGCACGGTTAAGGAGATAGAAGCAGATTGGTGTTTTGCCATTTTTGGCAAAAATTCGAAAATTCAAAATGGCCGCCATTTTTGGGGAGGGGAAAATTTTTTGAAAATTGCAAATATTACATTCCTTAGCTTCCCTGTGGGTCGAAAATTTCGACGAAATCGCTCTATCTCGCACGGATAAGGAGATAGAAGCAAATTAGTGTTTTGCCATTTTTGGCAAAAATTCGAAAATTCAAAATGGCCGCCATTTTTGGGGAGGGGAAAATTTTTTGAAAATTGCAAATATTACATTCCTTAGATACCCTGTGGGTCGAAAATTTCGACGAAATCGCTCTATCTCGCATGGTTAAGGAGATAGAAGCAAATTTGTGTTTTGCCATTTTTGGCAAAAATTCGAAAATTCAAAATGGCCGCCATTTTTGGGGAGGGGAAAATTCTTTTTAAATTACCAAGAGTACAATGCTCAGATACCCTGTGGGTCGAAAATTTCGACGAAATCGCTCTATCTCGCATGGTTAAGGAGATAGAAGCAAATTTGTGTTTTGCCATTTTTGGCAAAAATTCGAAAATTCAAAATGGCCGCCATTTTTGGGGAGGGGAAAATTCTTTTTAAATTACCAAGAGTACAATGCTCAGATACCCTGTGGGTCGAAAATTTCGACGAAATCGCTCTATCTCGCACGGTTAAGGAGATAGAAGCAAATTAGTGTTTTGCCATTTTTGGCAAAAATTCGAAAATTCAAAATGGCCGCCATTTTTGGGGAGGGGAAAATTTTTTGAAAATTGCAAAGATTGCATTCCTTAGATACCCTGTGGGTCGAAAATTTCGACGAAATCGCTCTATCTCGCACGGTTAAGGAGATAGAAGCAAATTTGTGTTTTGCCATTTTTGGCCAAAATTCGAAAATTCAAAATGGCCGCCATTTTTGGGGAGGGGAAAATTTTTTGAAAATTGCAAATATTGCATTCCTTAGATACCCTGTGGGTCGAAAATTTCGACGAAATCGCTCTATCTCGCACGGTTAAGGAGATAGAAGCAAATTTGTGTTTTGCCATTTTTGGCAAAAATTCGAAAATTCAAAATGGCCGCCATTTTTGGGGAGGGGAAAATTCTTTTTAAATTACCAAGAGTACAATGCTCAGATACCCTGTGGGTCGAAAATTTCGACGAAATCGCTCTATCTCGCACGGTTAAGGAGATAGAAGCAAATTAGTGTTTTGCCATTTATGGCAAAAATTCGAAAATTCAAAATGGCCGCCATTTTTGGGGAGGGGAAAATTTTTTGAAAATTGCAAAGATTGCATTCCTTAGATACCCTGTGGGTCGAAAATTTCGACGAAATCGCTCTATCTCGCACGGTTAAGGAGATAGAAGCAAATTTGTGTTTTACCATTTTTGGCAAAAATTCGAAAATTCAAAATGGCCGCCATTTTTGGGGAGGGGAAAATTTTTTGAAAATTGCAAATATTGCATTCCTTAGATACCCTGTGGGTCGAAAATTTCGACGAAATCGCTCTATCTCGCACGGTTAAGGAGATAGAAGCAAATTTGTGTTTTGCCATTTTTGGCCAAAATTCGAAAATTCAAAATGGCCGCCATTTTTGGGGAGGGGAAAATTTTTTGAAAATTGCAAATATTACATTCCTTAGATACCCTGTGGGTCGAAAATTTCGACGAAATCGCTCTATCTCGCATGGTTAAGGAGATAGAAGCAAATTTGTGTTTTGCCATTTTTGACAAAAATTTGAAAATTCAAAATGGCCGCCATTTTAGGGGAGGAGAAATTTTTTTTAAAATTGCCAAGAATACAATGCTGAAATACCTGTGGGTCGAAAATTTTGACGAAATTGCTCTATCTCGCACGGTTAAGGAGATAGAAGCAAATTTGTGTTTTGCCATTTTTGGCAAAAATTCGAAAATTCAAAATGGCCGCCATTTTTGGGGAGGGGAAAATTTTTTTTAAATTACCAAGAGTACAATGCTCAGATACCCTGTGGGTCGAAAATTTCGACGAAATCGCTCTATCTCGCACGGTTAAGGAGATAGAAGCAAATTTGTGTTTTGCCATTTTTGGCAAAAATTCGAAAATTCAAAATGGCCGCCATTTTTGGGGAGGGGAAAATTTTTTTGAAAATTGCAAATATTACATTCCTTAGATACCCTGTGGGTCGAAAATTTCGACGAAATCACTCTATCTCGCACGGTTAAGGAGATAGAAGCAAATTAGTGTTTTGCCATTTTTGGCAAAAATTCGAAAATTCAAAATGGCCGCCATTTTTGGGGAGGGGAAAATTTTTGGAAAATTGCAAAGATTGCATTCCTTAGATACCCTGTGGGTCGAAGTAAATTTGTGTTTTGCCATTTTTGGCAAAAATTCGAAAATTCAAAATGGCCGCCATTTTTGGGGAGGGGAAAATTTTTGGAAAATTGCAAAGATTGCATTCCTTAGATACCCTGTGGGTCGAAGCAAATTTGTGTTTTGCCATTTTTGGCAAAAATTCGAAAATTCAAAATGGCCGCCATTTTTGGGGAGGGGAAAATTTTTGGAAAATTGCAAAGATTGCATTCCTTAGATACCCTGTGCGTCGAAATCGCTCTATCTCGCACGGTTAAGGAGATAGAAGCAAATTAGTGTTTTGCCATTTTTGGCAAAAATTCGAAAATTCAAAATGGCTGCCATTTTTGGGGAGGGGATAATTTTTTAAAAATTACTAAGAGTACAATGCTCAGATACCCTGTGGGTCGAAAATTTTGACGAAATCGCTCTATCTCGCACGGTTAAGGAGATAGAAGCAGATTGGTGTTTTGCCATTTTTGGCAAAAATTTGAAAATTGAAAATGGCCGCCATTTTTGGGGAGGGGAAAATTTTTGGAAAATTGCAAAGATTGCATTCTTTAGTTACCCTGTGGGTCGAAAATTTCGACGAAATCGCTCTATCTCGCACGGTTAAGGAGATAGAAGCAAATTTGTGTTTTGCCATTTTTGGCAAAAATTCGAAAATTCAAAATGGCCGCCATTTTTGGGGAGGGGAAAATTTTTTGAAAATTGCAAATATTACATTCCTTAGATACCCTGTGGGTCGAAAATTTCGACGAAATCGCTCTATCTCGCACGGTTAAGGAGATAGAAGCAAATTAGTGTTTTGCCAATTTTGGCAAAAATTCGAAAATTCAAAATGGCCGCCATTTTTGGGGAGGGCAAAATTTTGTAAAAATTACTAAGAGTACAATGCTCAGATACCCTGTGGGTCGAAAATTTTGACGAAATCGCTCTATCTCGCACGGTTAAGGAGATAGAAGCAGATTGGTGTTTTGCCATTTTTGGCAAAAATTCGAAAATTCAAAATGGCCGCCATTTTTGGGGAGGGGAAAATTTTTGGAAAATTGCAAATATTGCATTCCTTAGATAATCTGTGGGTCGAAAATTTCGACGAAATCGCTCTATCTCGCACGGTTAAGGAGATAGAAGCAAATTTGTGTTTTGCCATTTTTGGCAAAAATTCGAAAATTCAAAATGGCCGCCATTTTTGGGGAGGGGAAAATTCTTTTTAAATTACCAAGAGTACAATGCTCAGATACCCTGTGGGTCGAAAATTTCGACGAAATCACTCTATCTCGCACGGTTAAGGAGATAGAAGCAAATTAGTGTTTTGCCAATTTTGGCAAAAATTCGAAAATTCAAAATGGCCGCCATTTTTGGGGAGGGAAAATTTTTTTGAAAATTGCAAATATTACATTCCTTAGATACCCTGTGGGTCGAAAATTTCGACGAAATCGCTCTATCTCTTACGGTTTCTGAGATATTAGCAAATTACTCAAAAGTAGTACTGAAAATACACAATGAAGTACCTAAATGGCTATTACTCATGTACTGACAAAGCTATCAGTCCCAAATGCAATACCAAGCGAGCTATGGACATAACAATCTTGTATTCAAAATTGTAGTAAAATATCTTTAATTATTTTGGCTTAAATGCACGGAAACCAATGGGTACTGAAAATAGCTGTACTTAAGTATTACTCAGTAAGCAAAAGAGGTACAACAGCCAAAAGCAATCCCAAGCAAGCTACTGACCCAATAAGCCTGCATACCAAATTTGGTGACAATAGCTCTAATACTTTTCCTTTAAATGAGCGGAAACCATGCGTGACGCCGGACATCGGACGCCGGACATCGGACGGCGAAAAAAGCAAAAATAATATATCCACCCCCCAGGGGGGTGGACATAATAACATACTAATATCTTCTCAGATAGGATTTGAGCTCTATCAGTCACATAGTTTGACAGTCACAGGGCTTAAAAGTAGCAAAAAGTCCAAATATTGGGTCTTTGGGAGCCTTTTAGAGACCTCAATTTGACCTTCAAAATTAAAGCTTCAGACTTAAAATCTGTTACATACTAAGATTACACACAGAATATATATCTAATACAGTTTGAAACTTCTCAGACTTACCATTTCCAAGTTACAGGGAAAAAGATGTGAAAAATGTCTTATAAGGGTCACTCGGGCGGGTGTTTATGGTCCTGATACACAGGTTAACTGTCTATTAAAGGCCTAAATGTTGGGGCACATATAAGAAAACACATAGATATATTCCCAGATGATATTTAACTTAGATGAGAGACATAGTTTGAAAGCTACAGTGCTTGAAAGTGGCAAAAAGTGCATAAATTGGGTCTCTGTGGGCACTTTTGAGACCTTAAGTCGACCCCTTTGGGTAAACCTACAGCCCTAAAATTTTCTACAGACAAGGATTACATATCAAAGTTATACCTAGCGCAGTTTGAGACTCATCAGAATTATCACTTCCAAATTATAGGGCAAAATATGTGTAAAGTATAGCAAAAAATCCCTAAGTGGGGGTATTTATGGGCCTCAAACACAATTTTCTCCTCAACTTAAAGTCATGATTTTCGGCACATGTACTAAGAACATATTAATGTGTTGTCAGGTAAAATTTCAGCCAGCTGAGCATCATAGTTTGTGACCTACAGGGCTCTAAGTGGCCAAAAGTGCAATTTCTGACCTTAAGGTGGCCATAAGTTCTTTTTTACTGGGAGTTTAAGGTCACCTTAAAATAGGGATCTTCCTTCGGGCACCATTATCCTGTGTACCAAGTTTGAAAAAAAAATATTAATTTGTTTTTGAGTTATCGCGTCCACAAGGAAATTTCTACGGCGGCGGCGGTGGCGGCGGCGGCGCGACGGACCTGAATCCAATATATCCCCGACTTTCGTCTGGGGATATAATAAAGCAGAGGCAATCTTAATCTCTGTAGAATTAATTTAGAACCTGAATTGACTGGGGTGTTTAAATTCACATCTGGTCATATTATCCTGCTACTTGAATGCAGCAGATTGAAAATGTATCTGAGTGTGATATTAACCATACATATGCTGAAACATACAACTAGCATTTCCAAGAAATCTATAAAAACCTCCTGGATGAACACTGAAGTGAGGCACTTGTTATTTGAGATGACTTTAATTGGAAACCTTCGAGATGAACAGTTATATTAGGAACTGGTAATCTGAGGGAATTTAACAGACATTTAAACACACAATTGGACAAAAAAAGTTGATATATCATTGAAAGTAATGCTCTCAATGAAAACAGAGACCGTGTGTGTAAAGGAGTAGATACTTTGGAGGGGTCTATAATACTATCTATATAATGGCAATTACCGCAGTTTTCACACAAACAGATTGACTAAAGCTGGTTTAATACAATCAAGAGTTGACAGATGTCTTATCTCTCTCCAATAAGAATATGTAACAAGGGGCATCAAGGTGAAAGCTGAAAATTAATTAATAAAGTGCAGGGGAATTAGTGAATATGAAATACTGGGAACATTACACGCAAAATTATATTTTTAGTAAACTTGTACATGTTTTTTGATACCCTATTTACTACTTAGTTTTTGTATACAAATAAAGCAATTCTAAAGTAACCAGGATATGAATCACAGCCTAACTCATCCTCAAGTGGGTATGTTTTTTTACTGAAAACAAAACCATCACAAAAACTGTACGAAATTCTGGGAAACTCCAAGACTTAGAGTAAGAAATCTAAAATTCGCCACATATCTGAAATTCGCCACATGTGAAAATACTAATAAAATGAATGAATTGTGGTGAGATTTGAACTAAAAAAGACCAATTTTTGGACAAAAACATCATTTTCTTCATAAAATTAACTAAGGTTTCAGAGGTGGCGAATTTTAGATTTCTTACTCTACATTTTATAATTGCGATTATTATTTAATATATATCTACTGGTCATATGCAGTGTTCGAAACTCACGTTGGTCCATCGGCCCGAGACCACCAACAGTGGAGATGTCCAGTAACTCCTCAGTGTTTGTGGCCCGTCGGTCTATCAAGTGTTTGAAGCAAGGAATTGGGACTTATAAATGCTTAAAAATTAAATTGCACTGGAAACAGCTAAATTGGAAGTCTTTAACTGAATATTTACAAACTCAATTTCTTCTATTTTCGCCCATTGTAAACGTAACCTTAGTGAGAGACATGATTTCATTGGTCGACCTCGAAATCTGCTAACCATTATGGCAGTCCTCAACATAAACTACACAGATCATTTTTGTGAATGAACCCTTGCAAATTATGTCACAATGTTAGTTCTTTGAAATGAACAGTTGAGCTAACAAATCTGTGATACATGGGAAGAAATACCCAATTTTAAATATTCATTATAAAATAACCAACTATTGAACTGACTTCAAAACTGAACACATAAAAGAACAAGCACTGCCCTATCTGGTACGTTTTACAAAATATTAAGTTGAGGGTTTAATGTTGAGATACAGCACACTGAACCTGAGTAAATTTTTATATTTTACAGAATGAAAATTGACAACATATTCATAATAATATTTTTTTGATTTTTTTATCATGTACATTTTCCATGGTCAGAAATGAAATTGATCAAAATTTGAAACTCAAAATAATATAATTTTTAAACTGCATTTGCTCTCTTTTCATTTCCTCAAACATACATACAGTATATTATGTAAAGTTCCAATAATTCATGTATCCTCAACAAGATGCCACAATTGTATGAGCAAAAGCCAAGCCAAGTGACCTTTATACAGGCTTTGAACATCCATGAGACAGCGTCTTTCTGTAACTTCCCGAGTGTCGTGGGAAACTACAAATCTCTCCGACGGCGTAATTATCCTGTCCTTATTGTCCTTGAGGCATCCTTATCATCCGTAAACCCAGTCCCTATTGTCCGTGGACAGGTCCGTACATATCCATGCATATTCGCATATATTGCAGAAAATTTCCGAGCCTTTATTGGTGCGGATGAGTCAAGGATGTTGTGGATGGCACAAGGACATCCCCGATTGCACAGATAAGATCGGCAAACCATTTATGGAAAAATCAAGCAGTTTGATTTTTCCATATCGTGCTTGCAGACCAATTGCATCCGTGTTGGATGCCACATGACGAGTTCACAGATGTAAAATATGATCCGTAAATCACTCACAATTTTCCATATTTAATTTAGGAATCCTGCCGCGATCCGGCGAATCATCCATGGATGTGTAACTGGGGTCTAAGAGGAAATCTGTTTGGCATTATTTCCTTTTTCAGAACTTAAATGCATGAATCATAAAGACAAAGCACTAATTATTTTTGTCACAGAACAGCAATAACACCTGCAGTTTGCCATCAAAAATGGAGGTTTATTTATATTCAAGTTTGTATGCATTTTAAAATTTCAGTGCATTATTTAAAAAAAGTTTCTTGTGTGTTATTTCACCTAATAACTCATAATATGAATCCTGGTGACTTATACTGATCACTGATCAGCTTCAACTGATTGAACATGTGATCCTCATTTCAAAAATCTCAACTGTTCGCTCAATAGCACTGTCAGATTTAAAAGGGAAACTCCAGACCTTTCCCTTTTAGACCTTAAATTTCGCAATATGCAGGGTTTTGGTGCAAATATGGAAATTTCTTTCATGAAATATGGCAGTTTCATGCAAAAATTTGCACCATTTGAGACATTTGTCAAAATCACGCAAGTGAAAAAACTCAAAAAGCCATCAGAAAACCAGCAAATATCCACCTGGAAAAAGGGTGGACCCTAATCACGAAAATGGCAAATTTCATCTACTTGTAAATAGGGTGTGCCCTATTCATGAAAACTGCAATTTTCATCTTTTTGTAAATAGGGTGCACCCTAAACACGGAAACTGCAAATTTCATCTTTTTGTAAATAGGGTGTGCCCTAAACACGGAAACTGCAAATTTCATCTTTTTGTAAATAGGGTGTGCCCTAAACACGGAAACTGCAAATTTCATCTTTTTGTAAATAGGGTGTGCCCTAAACACGGAAACTGCAAATTTCATCTTTTTGTAAATAGGGTGTGTCCTAAACACGAAAACAGCAAATTTCATCTTTATGTAAATAGGGTGCACCCTAAACATAGAAACAGCAAATTTCATCTTTTTGTAAATAGGGTGCACCCTAAACACGAAAACTGCAAATTTCATCTTTTTGAAAATAGGGTGCACCCTAAACACGAAATAGAAAATTTAATAGTAAATTAAATTTTTATAAGTTAATACCTTACCTAGTGGACAGATGCATTTGTCCGGCGCCCTGCCGGTCACGCCAAACATTAGAAAAAAAACGTCCTGAGCTGGGCTCTGGCCGGGACCGGTAATGTCCTGTTCACTCGCCAGGTGGCTGTACAGCCTACCTGCCGGTATACTGCGCATGCGTGCGCATGCGTTCTTCCTCTTTTTGTTGTCTACCTTATGACCCCTTGTTGGTTATGATAGCGGGGAAGGTAGGGTGGGACTCCCCCTGTCCACTAGGTAAGGTATTAACTTATAAAAATTTAATTTACTATTAAATTTTCTATTTTATTGCGTTAATACAACTTACCTAGTGGACAGATGCAGAATGACTACCCATTGGATGGAGGGTAGCCAAACAAGGGGAACCCATATAGACAATAGTATAACGGGTGCGTCCGGTACTGGTTAAATAAACCAACCTTTAAGGACTAAAACACCCTTGCCCCCCCCCAAGGGGAAAAAGCCTATGCACCAATTCGACCCGAATGTGCAGGAAGACTAATGAGGGCATGAACTAACAAATTCATGAATGAGGAAGAAGAACAGGAGCAAAGAAACACCATCCTTGAGAAGCTCCTGGATCCACTTTGGATCATGGCAATCCAGTCGCAAAGGATAGTGGAGGTTTTTTTTTTTTTTTTTTTTTTTTTATATATATATATATATATACACTAAACCCAAAAAACATGTGTACACTATATACAGTCAGCAATAAGACTATTACTGACGTTCGTGGATCTGTTGAGCAGCTACCACAGGACCTAGGTGGTACAACTCTGAATCTGCCCAGGCTAGGTCCTTCAGGTAGAATTGTGTAAAAGTGTTGTGGGCCTTCCAATGGCAAGCTGATAGGATCTGATCCAAGGAAACCCCGCCCTGAAAGGCTTTGGATGCGGCAAAGGCCCGCACATGATGAGCTCGGACTTGATGTATAGTTTGAGCCTCATGATCGGAAAGCTGATAGCACAACAACACAGTTTGCTTGATCCAGGAAGAGACAGTAGCCGGAACAATGTCCTTCTGAAAACTCTTCCGGAAAGACACAAACACCAGATCTTTGCCCGAGCGTAAGTCCTTGGTCCTGTCTAAATAGTAACGCAAGGCCCTGACCGGGCAAAGTGACTTGTCCTCCTTGAGGGACCTGTCCAATGATGGAGCCAACGCGGGAATGACAACCGGTGCCACAGTAGCCGGTCCGTCCCGCGCTAGCTGATTCTTAGATAGAAAACTGGGAGAGGGATATAGGGAGACCTGACTCCTGAGTTCTCCTGATGCCTGATGTTGCGGTATAACCATGCATGGATTTCGCTCCGCCTTTTGCCGGAAGCCAAAGCCAAAAGGAAAACCGTCTTAAAGGTCAAATGTTTAAGAGAGGCCTTCCGCATGGGTTCGAATGGAGCTTTGGTTAACTGGTGGAGCACTAATGAAAGATTCCACGCAGGGACTCCCCGCCTGCCTTTCGGCTTGTCTCTATGGAAACTGTCCAGCAAACGAGTCAGGCTTTCATCCTTGGCAAAATGAACCGGGTCGTTACCCACCATATCGGCAATAGCCGTTCTGTAGCCTTCTATAGTACTGGGTTGTAACTGTCTCTCCTTAAAAAGATACAACAAAAAATCGGCCACCTGTTTCAGAGAGGGCGCCCTGAAGTCCACCTGGTTGGAGTCGCACCACTTAACAAAAATGGCCCACTTTGACTTATAGACCGCTCTGGTTGAACTTCTCTGAGGAGCTTTAATTCTTGCTGCCACCTCCTCAGAAAACCCTTGTCGCCTGATGGACGAGGCTCTAGGAGCCAAGCATGCAGATTCAGATGATTCAAGTTCCTGTGGAGAAGGCCGTTGAACGGTTGAGTCAACAGGTTCCTCTCCAAGGGAAGACTGAAGGGAATCTGACTTGATAGACTGATCAGATCCCAAAACCAAGGCATGTTGGGCCAACCCGGAGCGATTAAGATCATTCTGTGAAAGCCCTGATTGACCAGTTTGGATGCGACCTGACTGAGAAGGGAGACAGGAGGAAAGGCGTACACGTCCAGGTTGCTCCATGGTAGACTGAGAGCATCCACCGCCCAAGCTGTCGAGTCCGGAACTGGAGAGACAAACTTGGGAAGCTTGTGATTGAATCGGGTGGCAAAAAGATCTATCTGCGGCTGGCCCCAGTTGGAGCACAAGCGATTGAACACCTGTTGAGACAGGCACCACTCGGTCTGGATCACCTGGTTGTGCCGGGACAGCTTGTCTGCTATGACATTCAAGCGACCCGGAATGTGTCTGGCCCGCAGAATTATCTTCCTGGGATGACACCAGGCTAGGAGCCGCCAAAGTAGGGCACAGAGAGACCCTGATTTCATACCGCCCTCTTTGTTGATGTAAGACACTACAGTCGTGTTGTCGGTTGCTATGAGAACAATCTGTCCCCTGCACTGCTTCTCGAAACTCCTGAGAGCCAGAAGAACTGCCTTGAGTTCCAAGAAGTTGATGTGGAGACGACTTTCGGGTTCTGACCAAACGCCTCTTGCTATGGATCCCCCTAAGTGTGCGCCCCAGCCTTCGTTTGAGGCGTCTGTAAAAATCTGTAGGGCGTGCTGAAGAGGGTGCAAGGGTTGCCCTTTTAGCACATTGGTCTCGTCCAACCACCAATCCAGGTGTGGGTGAAGAGAAAGGGGAACCGGAATAATCTTTTCCAGGCTCTCCGGCACATGCCAGTGTCTTTTTAGATGCCACTGCACCGGTCTCATGTGAAGCCGGCTGGCCCACACTTGCTTTTCCGTGTCAGTAAGTAGCCCGATGAGGGACATGAACTGACGGACTGAACAACAGTCCCTGCCTTTGATGAACTGTAGTTTCTGCTGAAGAGCGATCCATCGGTCCTGAGTGGGCAACACTCGACCGGACAGCAGGTCGAACCGGTAACCTACGAAATTGAAAACCTGTTGAGGTGTAAGCTCCGATTTCTCCATGTTTACCACCCACCCTAGTTCGTGGCACAGGGCCAAGAGGGTCTGGGTATGTAATTGGCAGGTTTCCTGGTCCGGGCCTCTGACTAACCAGTCGTCGAGGTACTGGTGGATCCGGATACCCCGTGCTTGAGCCATCAGTTTCACCTCCTTGACTACCTTGGTGAATTCCAGTGGAGCTGTGGCGAGCCCGAAAGGAAGGGCCGTGAATTGATAAGTTTTTCTTCCCAGAAAAAACCTGAGGTACTTCCGTGATCTTTGACTGATAGGGATATGAAAGTAAGCGTCGCTGAAATCCAGTGACGTTACCCACTCCCCCTTTTGGAGAGACAACCTTATTGTTTCCGGAGTTTCCATTTTGAAGGTGCCTGGTTTCAAAAAGAGATTGAGATGGCTGAGGTCCAAGATAGGTCTCCATCTCTGATTCGGTTTTGGTACCAGAAAGAGGCGGTTGTAAAAGGCCAGGGAGGATCTGATGATCACCTTTTCGACTACCAACTTGTTCATGAGGTCTGTTACCGCCTGATACAAGGCTTTGCTTTTGCCGGGGTGAGCATAACCACTCTTGATCACCGGGGATCGGGTCAGAGGTGGTCTGATTTTGAAGGGTAGCGTGTATCCCTCTCGTAAAATCGAGACCACCCTTGGGTTTGCACCCAGACTGAGCCAAACTTGCCAAAACTTTTGCAGTCTGCCCCCTACAGCCAAACTTGGGACAACATTGGGGACATTTGGAACATGTGGGGCAAAAAGACATTGACTTGCACAAAAAACACCTTTCACATCTTTTATTTTTCTCTTTGGTATACAGGGACTTAAACCTTTCTTTTGCGGTTGCCCTTGGAAACAAACAGAATGAGCATGATCTACAGCAAGATAAGACACATTTTGAGAAGGTAAACTTGGTGTCTGATGAAAAGTCTTTGAACATGGACTGTCTATTACTTCTGAGTTTACAGTCTTTTTTAAGGTCATTTTGTCCAACTTTGCAATTACTGATGTTGAGGGAGTTGGACACAATAGGTAATTGTCATTTATATTGCTTGTAACCTCTCGATTTAGAGAAACGGGGGTTGGAACCACGTCCTCTGCCACGACCCCGGCCTCTATTCCGGCTAAACTGCCTCCAAGCCTGACGATCCTGATCTCCGGTACCGGTATTCCTACTGTCTCTGTTATCATAGGGACGGTACCTCTGTGAAGATCTCCAGCCGGTCTGTTGGGCAGCACCCGGACCGGGTCTGGGAACAGAACCGGCGGAGTGATGACTGGCAATATCCTGCTCTGCTGTACGTATAACGGCATCAGGGAATAATCCAAGTCCGAATAACGGAGCATTACGCAGCTGGTTGTATGTATCAGGTTTGATCCCGTTCTTGACATGATCAAGGTAAGAATCCCGACGTAGTAAAATCAAGTTGGACATTTGTACGAAGAGGCTGTCCGCCAGGTGCTGGAGCGCAGTGCCCATGGCCACAGAAACATTTTGATGAAAGGCAGTAAGATCTTTCAAGTCGGAGAGGGCAGCCGAAACCTCTTTGGGAGCCTTTCCCTTGTTGATTCTGGCATGAAGCATATTGACATGGCCGGTCATGCGTTCCTGTAATTCACTGGTGCAACGGTTAAAGCCTGCTGCGTGATTTACTATGTATGAATTTTCCCTGGAGCACCTTTCCCACCGGCGCAAGTATTCCTGAGAGATAGGACGCGACGGGGGGCCTGTGGAAGGGTAAGCAGATGCCTTCACAATGCGGGGGAACTGAGAATTCACCTTGGCTTCTGAGTTATGCCAACTAAATAATGTCTTTCCCGGCCTATGCGGGCCCTCCGGTCTGATCATATGCATTTGGTACCATCTGCTTTGCGATTTCGGCACTTTCACAAATTGATCCTTCTTTAAGCCAGCCGAATCTTGAGACCTGGAAGGGTACCCTTCCGCCACCACTGTGTTCAACTTTTCCAACTTCTGGCAGAGCCAGTCATCCGGCGGCATGGCTACTGAGATGCGGGCAGGTCTTTTAGGTAGTTTCCCTTTCCAGGGATTATTACTCTTGTCAGGCTCACTGAGGTCACTTTCAAACGTAGGGATATGATTCCATCCCATAAAAGACCGGATGGATCTAACTGTCTCTCTGTAGTTCATATCTTCAGTCTGTTCAGGCCTGTCCAGGGTATCAGAGGATATTTCACCTTCATCAGACACTTGATCCTCAGAATAGCTGGCCTCAGACTGAGGGGGGTCAATGTCCAGGAAATCCGGCTCCGGTGGATCCCGGTAAGCTTCAGCAACAGTGGAATCCCCAAAGAGAGATGAAGTTTGAACTACGGGTGGAACTTGACCGGACGGACCGGGTTGAGCAGAAACTGGACCGGTTGTACCGGGAAGAAAGAGTTCTGACTGTTCCGGGTCAGAAGCCACAGTAGACAGTGGAGCAGGTTTAGATTTCTGCTTAGGCACAACCTCCGGACCGGAGGTGACTTGAGCCTGGACCGGTGGTTTAACAGGGACCGGTACTGATTTAGCATGAAGAGTCCCAACATCCGGGGAAGGAGACACTTGTCTTTTCTTTGAGCGTTTATCATCTTTAGTGTCCTTACAGGACTTGCGCGACTTCTTCTGTTCCTTTACATCCCTTTGAACAGTGTTACCATCCTGTTGTTTATCAACCTCACCTTCTGCCGGGAACTCCACTGGACCGGTGAGCCGGGCAGAAGGGGGAATAAAAGGAGTGTCTGAAATTGGAGCATGGGAAGGCACATGCTGTACAGACGATTTAGGGGTAGAAAAAACGTTGCCCCTGGAGAGTAATGCCTCAAACCGGGCGAATTGTTCAGCCCATTGATCCGATATTTGTTGGAGTTGATCATAGGTAACAAAAGACGTACTAGTGCTTGAATCCTCTGGTTGCGCATGCGCAGCAGACTGAGCTGCCGAAGGAGACGGCTGAAAAACTGGTTCTTTGTCTTCAACAGAAGCAATCACTGTCACTTGCTCCGGAGATACCAAAACACCAGCCTTCTTGTCCTTGCGATTCTTATAAGTAGGGGTAGCAAGCATATCCTTTTGGGAATCTGTGAGCCCATCACAAATAAAACAAGATTTCTTAGCAACACAGTCATCATCTCCAAGCCCTTTCTCACGGCATCTGGCACAGCGTTTGTGCAAATCAAAGGAGGCCATAATATGACCGCAAACGCCTCGCCTCTGTCCTTTTTTATCTCCAGGGGATGCCATGATATATGAACACAATAACTCACTACAAATTTACCAAGAATTCACTTGTATAACACATAAAAAAATTAAAATAGTTTCTCTTAAACTTCAAGCGTTTCAAATCCTCACGCGCCAAACAAAAAGAGGAAGAGCGCATGCGCACGCATGCGCAGTATACCGGCAGGTAGGCTGTACAGCCACCTGGCGAGTGAACAGGACATTACCGGTCCCGGCCAGAGCCCAGCTCAGGACGTTTTTTTTCTAACGTTTGGCGTGACCGGCAGGGCGCCGGACAAATGCATCTGTCCACTAGGTAAGTTGTATTAACGCAATAAAAACAGCAAATTTTATCTTTTTGCAAATAGGGTGTGCCCTAAACATGGAAACTGGAAATTTCATCTTTTTGTAAATAGGGTGTGCCCTAAACACGGAAACTGCAAATTTAATCTTTTTGTAAATAAGGTGCACCCTAAACATGGAAACTGTAAATTTCATCTTTTTGCAAATAGGGTGTGCCCTAAACACGGAAACTGCAAATTTCATCTTTTTGTAAATAGGGTGCACCCTAAACACGAAAACAGCAAATTTAATCTTTTTGCAAATAGGGTGCACCCTAAACATGGAAACTGCAAATTTCATCTTTTTGTAAATAGGGTGTGCCCTAAACACAAAAATGGCAAATTTTATCTTTTTATAAATAGGGCACACCCTAAACACGGAAACTGGAAATGTCATCTTTTTGTAAACAGGGTGTGCCCTAAACACAGATACTGCACACACTCCAGCAGATACTGTTTTACTGCAGTGTGTGCACAAACATTCTTTTTTTTTCTCAGTACACATTTTTCAGGCATAAATATCACTTAAATTCTGTGATATTTAACAGTCTAAATTATCTTGTGTTCAATGTTAGCTTTAAAAAGATTTAATTATCATTTAAAGCCAGTGTACAATATTGTCCTGCTTTCACATAGCACCAGGTGTTTCAATGGAGCAGGGATGCAATAAAGTTGAAATTATTTTGACAAATTTTCCAGAAACTAAACAAGAGGAGAGTGCCCGTGAACGGGCACTGTGTCAGCTGACTGAATGTTTTTGATTTGTGATGGTGATAATGAGAGGAAAGCATAACTAGATTGGGCCAACTCGGCGCCAACATATCCCCAGACAGGTCATCACTCATGCCACAGGTTTTGGTCCGGAATTTTTTATGTAAGCCATTTGTTGTATGCCATAAATCTTGGGAAAAGTTATATGAACTTCAGCACATCAATCTACTAAGTTTATATCTTCCCAAGGAAGATGGTGTATCCCCAGACGCCGAATACATAACTAAACAGAGCATATTTTCAATCTTCCTGCAATGATAACTCTGAACCTATTTTCAAAGTATTTAAATGATTGATGATTGAATGTCCATTCCAAATTAATAATCCCAAAAGAGCATATCTGTTTCTATATTTGTTGACAAATAAAATATTATTTCTAACTCAACTCATCATACTTTTCAATCTTCCTGCAAAGGGTGACTCTGAACCTATTTTCAAAGTATTTAAATGATTCATAATCCCAAAAGCGCATATCTGTTTCTATATTTGTTCACAAATAAAATATTATTTAAAAATTATATATTATTTATATTATTATTTTGTTATATTATTTTTAGAATTTGCATTGTTTTTCAGTTATTCATTTCCTCAATTCCTATATATGTGGTCCATATATATGCAACCTAAATATGTGACACAATCTCAGTTCTGACTCCCCTTTGTCTTATTAGATAATGAAGCAAACCCCATCTCCCAACCCCACCCCACCCCTCTCCCCTTCTCCACACCTCTCTCACTGTTACAGAAGATCTGCAACCCAACTGAAAAGTCTGGTTCTTTGTTTCTCATTTGATATCATTCAATACCTTTGTTTATTTAGTGTCACTCAATAGCTGGAGGTCCCAGAGGTGGATGGGGGGGTGGGACTACAAAGAGAGTGCTACAGCACAAATGGTAAACAAACAAAAGGGGTAATCAAATACAAAAAGCTCAGTTAATCTTATCACTAAAATAAAATCAAATATATAAATAAGGAATGTCCAACAGGAAAATTATATACCTCCAGAATTAAATATAAATTATCAAACCACAAGAACAGATTTATAATAATAATTCAGAATTGAGAATTTTAAGAATGTGATTATCAACTGAAATAAGTTAGTAACTGTAGGAAGTGTCAAAATTAACTGAGGCAAACTGAATAAAACTGGGCTAGTTGAGGGTTAAAAATCCCCTATTTTTACTACATAAGGCTATAATTTCATTACGAAGTGGCTCGGAATCCGTCATTGACGGAAAAGCAATTTTATTTCTGGGAATCCGTCAGTTACATCATGATGAAAATATGACGGATTTTCTGTAAGAGCTGACGGAAGTTCTCTAAGAGATGACGAGATTTCTTTAAGAAGTACCGGACCGTTAGCGATAATACAGTTTTAACCACAGAACTCATAAACAAATTGTGTAGATTGTGTTTTAAGTTGCCCAAACCTCACAACAACAAATAATCCAATAAATAATCCATTTGCCACACATTTCAAATATTTAATTAAGATTACAATCCACAGCATATAGGCAGTACTTATTTGCACTCACTATAACTGAAATTTCCATCCACTCTACTTATGTAGCCAGGTATAACCATGATTGCAATCATGACTGTTGTGTTGTCAGCCCTTCTTGAGTTAAGTAAAGTTAGGTATAATTATGATTGCAATCATGATTGTTTTGCAAGTAAGTGTCAGTCATTATTCATCTGCTAGTCAGTGATTACATATCTGTCAACAATGGCTTCCATATTCACAGTAGGAAAGACTTTCTGAGATTATCAAACTTTAGAAAGGGAAGTTGAAAAGTTTGAGAAAGAAAGCTTTGTCAAACTTTGTAAGAATGACAGTAGGAAAATAAAGGCTGCAGCTGTGAGATATCCTGGGAGAGAGTTTAAGGAGGAGCTTGTCTATGCTGAACTGAAGACTTAAAAGAGTTGAGAATGGAGATTGGTCATGTCAATAGCCACCTAAAAACTTTCTGACAGATAATCTTTTACAATTAACCATTTTGTTTGTGTTTTGTTTATTCTTGTCTTTTTGTGTGTTTATGGTGTTGCTTTTATGTGTTTCTAATAAAAATTACTTTTGGTGCATTTTCTCTCTCATCTCTGATTCTCTCTCATATTTGCGGTTGGAAAAAATATTCCAGTTATATTCAACACAAACTTGGACCAACATCCAAATTCATAAAGATGAGCCAAAAGTCATACAATTGAACTATCCAGGCAATTCTAGTGAGTAATTTTTAAAACCAAAACATATTTCCTTCATTTCTATTGAATGAAATATCACTGACGGTTGCTGATATTGTTTATTGCGTATACGGTGACATCTCCCGATAAAGTTAACTGGGTGTCCGGTGACGTACGCGAAGCGACGTATTGGACTTATAGCTCACCAGAAAATAACAGTGTCCATTTTGCCTACTTGAATATGTTTAACCAGTTTCATTTTTAAAAGTTAAAAACTCAGCAAGCAGAGAGATAACACACAAAAATAAGTACTTAAAAGCCTAAGATAGCCATAACATTATTAATAAAAATTTAAATAGACAGGCACTTCCTTTGAAAAATTCAAAGATTTCAGCTCTATGACCCACATAGTTCGACAGTTACAGGGCTTTAAAGTGGTATAATATCCATAAACTGGGTCTCTGTGGGCATTTTACAATTGTTAAAGAGACCTTAGCAATTAAACTACAGAGCTGAAACTTTTTGGGGGACAAACATAACAAACAAAAATTATATATAATACAGTTTAAGACTTGTCACACTAAGCATTTCCAAATAACAGGGCAAAATACGGAAAAAAATGTCAAAAAAGGTCACTTGGGTGAGTGTTTATGGCCCTCATACACAGGTTAAATGTCTACTAAAAACCTTGATTTTCGGCACATGTAGAAAGGACATAATAATGCATTCCCAGATGGGATTTCAGCTCCATCAATCACATAGTTTAACAGTCACAGGGCTTAAAGGTGGCAAAAAGTCCAAATATTGGGTCTCTGTGGGCCTTTTAGAGATCTCGATGTGGCCTTCAAATTAAAGCTTCAGATTTATAATCTGTCACATACTAAGATTATACATAGAATATATATCTAATAAAGTTTGAAACTTCTCAGACTTACCATTTCCAAGTTACAGAGCAAAATATGTGAAAAATGTCTTAAAAGGGTCACTCGGGTGGGTGTTTATGGTCCTCATACACAGTTTAAATGTCTACTTGAAGCCATGATTTTTGGCACATGTAAAAAGAACATAATAATGTATTCCCAGATGAGATTTCAGCCCTATCAGTTACATAGTTTAACAGTCACAGGGCTTAAAGGTGGCAAAAGTCCAAATACTGGGTCTTTGGGAGCCCGTCAGAGACCTCAATGTGGCCTTCAAATTAAAGCTTCAGACTTAAAATTTGTCACATACTAAGATTACACATAGAATATGTATCTAATACAGTTTGAAACTTCTCAGACTTACCATTTCCAAGTTACAGGGCAAAATATGTGAAAAATGTCTAAAAAGGGTCACTCGGTGGGGATTTATGGTCCTCATACATGGGTTAAATGTCTATTAAAGGCCTAAATTTTGGAGTACATACAAGAAAAACATATTGATATATTCTCAGATGATATTTCACTTAGATGAGAGACATTGTTTGAAAGCTACAGTGCTTGAAGGTGGCAAAAAGTCCATAAATTGGGTCTCTGTGGGCAATTTTGAGACCTCAAGTCGGCCTAACAGGTAAACCTACAGCCTTTAAATTTTTCACAGACAAGGATTACATATAAGAGTTACACCCAGAGCAGTTTGAGACTCATCAGAATTACCACTTCCAAATTATAGGGCAAAATATGTTAAAAATCTAGGAAAAAAGTCCTAAGTGGGGTCTTTATGGGCCCCAAACACAATTTTCTCCTCAACTTAAAGTCTTGATTTTCGGCACATGTACTAAGAATATATTAATGTGCTCTCAGGTAAAATTTAAGCCAGATACGCCTCATAGTTTGTGACCTAGAGGGCTCTAAGTGGTCAAAAGTGCAATTTCTGACCTTAAGGTGACCATAAGTTCTTTATTATTGGGAGTTTAAGGTCACCTTAAAATAGGGATCTTCCTTTGGGCATCCTTAACATGTGTACCAAGTTTGAAAAAAAAAAATTAATCCGTTTTTGAGTTATCACGTCCACAAGGAAATTTCTACGGCGGCGGCGCGACGGACCTGAATCCAATATATCCCCGACTTTCGTCTGGGGATATAATTATCAGGGAAAGGGCTGTACAGAAATACAGTAAATGGTAACTGAACAGCATGTTCGAAAGATATTCCGAAGCTGACAGAAGAAAAGGACAAAAAAGTTGTGCCCTGCAAATGGTATTATGAAATAAAGTAACAAGGTAATTGTTTAAGTGTAAAAAGTAGGTTAAAAATATTTAAAGAAATACTATAAATGCAATATCCTCGTTCAACCATGAAGAAGGGATCCAAAGGTCAAATCTGACCATACCAAAAGATTCCCAGCCAAAGAATTTAGGATGGTTTACCATCCCAAACCTCTCGGACCAATAATAAGTGAGTCATAGGCACTTTTTAAGTTTGGCTATCCTTGTTTGACCTTGACGGAGGGGTCTAAGGTCAAATCCGACCACACAAAAAAATTCCCAGCCCATGATTTCCTGTAGCTTGTTTACCATCCCAAACCTGTAGGACCAATAATAAGCGAGTTATAAGCAATTGTAAGTTTGGCTATCCTCAATTGACCTTGAAGGGGGGTCCCAGGTCAAATCTGACCACACCAAAAGAATCCCAGCCCATGATTTCCTATATGTTGGTTTACCATCCCAAACCTCCAAGACCAATAATACGCGAGTTATAAGCACTTTAAGTTTGGCTATCTTCGTTTGACCTGGAAGGAGGGGTCTAAGGTGAAATCCGACCACACCAAAAGATTCCCAGCCCATGATTTTCTATAGGTTGGTTTTCCATTCCAAACCTCTAGGACCAATAATAAGCGAGTTATAAGCACTTTTAAGTTTGGCTATCCTCATTTGACCTTGAAGGAGGGGTCCAAGGTGAAATCCGACCACACCAAAAAATTCCCAGCTCATGATTTTCTATAGGTTGGTTTTCATTCCAAACCTCTAGGACCAATAATAAGAGAGTTATAAGCACTTTTATGTTTGGCTATCCTCATTTGACCTTGAAGGAGGGTTCCAAGGTCAAATCGGACCATATTAACAGATTCCAAGCCCATGATTTCCCACAGGTTGGATACAATGATTTACTCAACAGTGAGAACCTGAAAGAAGCTATTGCTCAGCTATGCCATGACATAGAGGTCTGCAATTTCACTATGTTATAGCTGACCAAAACGTCTGTGAATAACATATTTAACAAAATACTCTAAATGTAATAGTTTTCAAGTTACAACTGATTTACTCAAGAGTGAGAACCTCAAAGTAACTATTACTCAGCTATGCAATGAGCTACATGTCTGAATTTTTGCTCTGTTATAGCTGACCTAAAAGTAGATGAACAACATATTTAAGCAAAATACTGTAAATGCAATAGTTTTCAAGTTACAACTGATTTACTCAATAGTGAGAACCTGAAAATAGCTATTGCTCCGCTATGCCATGAGCTATAGGTCTGTAATTTCACTATGTTATAGCTAACCCAAAAGTAGGTGAACAATATATTTTAACAAAATACTCCAAATGCAATATTTTTCAAGTTATAGCCGATTTACTCAACAGTCAGTGCCTGAGAATAGCTATTGCTCAGTTGTGCCATGAGCTACAGGTCTGTAATTTCACTATGTTATAGCTGACCCAAAAGTAGCTAAATAACATATTTTTTTTGCACAAATTTCTGTAAAGGCAATAGTTTTCCAATTATAAGTGATTTACTCAACAGTGAGAACTTCAAAGTAGCTATTACTCAGCTATGCAATGAGCCACAGGTCTGGAACTTCACTATATTATAGCTGACCCCAAAATAGGTGAATAACATATGAAACAAAATACTCTAAATGCAATAATTTCCAAGTTATAAGCGATTTACTCAACAGTGATAACCTCAAAGTAGCTATTACTCAGCTATGCCATGAGCTACAGGTCTGAAATTTTACTATGTTATAGCTCACCCAAAAGTAGGTGAACAACATATTTAAGCAAAATACTGTATATGCAATAGTTTTCAAGTTACAACTGATTTACTCAATAGTGATGACCTAAAAGTAGCTATTACTCAGCTATGCCATGAGCTACAGGTCTGAAATTTTACTATGTTATAGCTGACCCAAAAGTAGCTGAATAACATATTTATACTAAATTCTCTAAATGCAATAGTTTCGCAATTACAACTGATTTACTCAATAGTGAGAACCTCAAAGTAGTTATTATTCAGCTATGCAATGAGCTACAGGTCTGAAATTTCACTATGTTATAGCTGACCCAAAAGTAGGTGAACAACATATTTAAGCAAAATACTGTAAATTTGAAAATTTTAATTACTTAAATGTAGCTTTTATAAGCTACAAGCTTACCATGTGGGACTTAATGCTGATCTCGGGTTGCCACACCCGGGGCCAACGTCTTAGAAAAAAAGACAGTTCTTGTTAGCCACCGGATATACTGGTAGTTGTCGTCACGTGATAACTTCTGACCAATCGTCCTACTTTCTCGTTGAAATTTTTTAAACCTACCCCTCAGCTGTAAACAGCGGGGAGGCAGGGTGGGACTCTTCTAAGTCCCACATGGTAAGCTTGTAGCTTATAAAAGCTACATTTAAGTAATTAAAATTTTCAATTTTATTACGCTACAATAGCTTACCATGTGGGACTTAATGCTGAATTCAACCGCCCGGTGGCGGGATTACAGCTGAGACTGGAAGGTATGTCATTTTTTCTAAGATTTTGAATTAATATGTAAAGAATAGTGCCAGAAATACCAGTCTGAGTCCCATTTACAGTGCCCCGATCCCGAAGGTCGGGCCTGTAACGAGCCAAAAACCTAAGTAAATGGGAGACAGTGCTAAAACTGTCTAGATGTTTTAATGTAGGACGGAAGTGCAGCAGTGCTCACTCCGAGGTCTAAGGGTCCAAAAAGGGCCCTTCACGTATGACTGACCAACCCAGTGGTTGGGCATCTCATAAAAATTTTTACAACCTGAATATGAGATTAATGACAACTAAATAAGTCCTTAATAGAAATTACTTGAAAATTAAAGGATAAAATGACCTTACCCGTAACATCTTGAAGGTAAAGGAATACCTAGATCCTGGGAAAGACTCCTGAAGACTTGGTTGTAGCGGATGTGCCCCCCCCCCTTTTTTCTTTCCGAGGACAACTGGTCTGAGGGGAAGGATCTAGGACTTGTTGTGCCGCCACTACGGGTCCCAGGTACAAATTGTTGTCGGTGTCCGACCAAGTAAGGTCTTTTAGGTAAAAATTTGTAAATGTGTTGTGAGCTTTCCAGTGACAGGCTTGCATGATTTGGTCCACCGATACCCCACCGTAAAAGGCCTTAGAGGCCGCGAAGGCCCGGATGTCATGCGCTTTGACTTGGACCAAGTCCAAGGCTTGTTGATCTGCTTGTTTGTAACAAAGTAAAATGGTTTGTTTCAACCATGAAGAGAGTGTAGCGGGTCTGATGTCTGAGGTATGTCCTTTCTTGAAGGAGATAAAAAGGAGGGAACGAGACCCTCTCAGGTCTTTAGTTCGGTCCAAATAAAACCTCAGGGCCCGCACGGGACACAGGGTCCTGTCTTCTTTAAATTGTCTATCTACAATGGTAGTCAGAGCAGGAATAGTCACCGGAGACACACTTTGAGAACCTTCTCTTGCTAGTTGGTTTTTGGCTATGAAATCAGAAGAAGGGAACAAGGCAACCTTTTCCCATTGGCCTAAATTAGATACTTTGTTAGCGACCCAGGCATGGATTTCGCTGCGGCGCTTGCCGGAGGCCAAGGCTAGCAAGAAAGCAGTTTTTAAAGTGAGATGTTTGAGGTCTGAGTCTTTCATGGGCTCAAAAGGTGCTTTGGTGAGCTCGTTAAGGACAACAGAAAGGTTCCACTTGGGTAAGTTTCTGGAACTTTTAGGACGATCCCTGTGAAAACTGGAGAGTAACCTATGAAGGTCTGCATTGTGTGCAATATGTTGGGCCGTTGGGCCCAAAGTGTCAACGATTGCAGTCCTGTAACCATCAATGGTCGAGGGGCGCCTGTTTAGGTCTTGGTATAGGTACATGAAGAAATCTGAGATTTGTTTCACAGATGGAGTGGAGAAATCCACCGAATTTTCTCTGCACCATTTTTCAAAAAGGGCCCACTTTGACTTGTAGATGGTCCTTGTTGATGACCGCTGAGGGGCAGCAATTCTCTCTGCCACCTCCACAGAGAAGCCTTGTTCTTGGAGTTGTCCGCTCCTAGACACCAGGCGTGGAGGTTCAGGTGCTGGGGGTTGTTGTGGAACACCAGCTTGTGGGACTGTTTGAGTAGGGTTGTTGACACTGGGAGTTGCAGTGGGATCTCTGTTGAGAGCTGCACTAGGTCCCAAAACCAGGGCATCCCTGGCCAGCCTGGGGCTATTACGATGATCAGGCACTGGCATTGCCTGATCTTTTGGATCACCTTGTGAAGGAGAGCCGTAGGAGGGTACGCATAAGCTGTGAGGTTGGTCCAGTTTATGTTCAGAGCATCTATGTCCCAGGCCTTTGGGTCTGGGATAGGAGACACGTATAGAGGGAGCTTGTGGTTCAGGTGAGTGGCAAACAAGTCTACATGAGGGGTGAACCACTTCTGGCAGATCTGTTTGAAGACCTGTGGGTGCAGAGACCATTTGGTTGACTGCACTTGGTTGGACCTGGATAGCAGGTCGGCCATCACATTCAGGCACCCTGGAATGTGCCTGGCTTTCAATGTTATGTGATAGTGATGGCACCAGGTCATGATCTTCCACAGGAGAGCACACATCTCTGCCGAGTGTGTTCCTCCTTGTTTGTTGATGTAGGCTACCACTGTTGAGTTGTCCGTCGCAACCAACACTGTTTGATTCTGGCACTGGTCCTTGAAGTCTCGAAGGGCCAGGGAGACCGCCTTCAATTCTAGGACATTTATGTGAAGCCTTTTTTCCCGATCTGACCACAGACCCTTGGTAAAGTTTTGGTCTAAGTGAGCGCCCCAACCTTCGTTTGAGGCGTCGGTAAAGAGTTGGATACTGTGGTCTTTGGGATGAAGGTCTGCACCTTTCATCACCTTGGAGGGATTTTGCCACCAATCTAGGTGGGCTGCAATGGCTTCTGTCCAGGGAAGGAGGTTGTCCAGCGACTGAGGATATCTCCAGTGCTCCTTGAGATGAAACTGAAAGGGCCTCATGTGAAGGCGTCCCTCCGGGACCATTTTCTCCGTTGAGGCTAGCAACCCAATTAG
This sequence comes from Sabellastarte sp. h YS-2021, assembly GCA_964017235.1. Lineage (NCBI taxonomy): Eukaryota > Metazoa > Annelida > Polychaeta > Sabellida > Sabellidae > Sabellastarte > Sabellastarte sp. h YS-2021. Next base: position 78,046,656 of record OZ024935.1, on the reverse strand, counting down.
AGACATCAAACATCTTGCAGTCAAAACACGTTTTGACTTGAGTCGTAGGATCAAATCCTGAAGTTTGAGCCATCTCTCTTGAGTGGGTTTTACAAGGGCTGAATCGAGGTGGTATTCGTAGCCCACGAACGAAAACACCTGTGTAGGTTTCAGTTCTGATTTTTCCTGATTTATTATCCATCCCAAGGACTGAGTCAGGTCTACTACTGCCTGAGTGTTCACTTGTGCTTCCTCCTGAGACTGGGACCTGATCAGCCAGTCGTCCAGGTATTGGTGAATTCTGAGTCCTCTTGAGAGGGCCATTAGTTTCACTTCCTTTACGATCATTGTAAAGACCTGGGGGGCTGTGGCTAGTCCGAACGGGAGGGAGGTGAATTGGAACACCTGAGCCTTGTAGCAAAACCTTAGGTATTTCCTTGAGCTTGGGTGGATGGGGATATGCAGGTAGGCGTCCGACAGATCTATCGACGATACCCACTCCCCTGGAATCAGGGAGGTCCTGATGGACTCTGGAGTTTCCATTTTGAACTTTTCTACGTGTAGAAAAGTATTGAGCCTGCTTAAGTCTATGACTGGCCTCCACCTTTGGTGAGGCTTGGGTACTAGGAACAGGCGACTGTAAAACCCGAGAGATTTTACATTGTCTACCCTTTCGATAGCGTTCTTTGACAGGAGAGACTGGATACAAGTAGCCAAGGCTTGGTCTTTTTGTTGGGCCTTGTACTCTGACAGAATCAGAGGAAATCTGATCAAGTTTGGCTTTGAACGGAATGGCAGAACGTAGCCATTGGTGATAATGTTTAACACGTTTTGAGAACATTTGTTTGTGAGCCAGTCTCTCCTGAAAGAACGGAGGCGACCTCCTACTGGTGGACTGAGTGAGGCTTTGGAGGAGTCATTGGGAAGGGGGGTTTCCACGCCCCCTTCCCCTATTGTGGGGTCGAAAACGACCCCTGAAGCCTCTGAAGTTGGATTTTCCTCTTCCCGAAGGAAAGGACTGGTTACTGCTTTGAGAGGTATTGCCCCCATAGGGGCGTTTCCTGTAGGAGCCTCTTTTCTTGTGGGGACCACGAAAGGGCTTATTCTGGTAGGGTGCAAAACCCTGAGAATCTTTTGAGGTGCCTTTTTTGAGAAGGAAGTCCTCACCTTCCTTCACTAATTGAGACTCGAACAAGGAAGCGTCCCAAAAGGACGAGTTCCTGAGTTCTTGACGTCTCGTTTCTCCTAATTGTGGATGTAATAGAGTCATCTCGGCTTCGCGCCTAAGCAAGCCGGTATTAGCCATAGAGTATAATTCCCTCTGCAAAATATGGGCTAGAGATTTGCTGAGACAAGTGAGGGCCCTGTGTTGAACAAGTACTGTCTTGTTCCAAAAATCTAAGTAGTCAGCTACTTCCTCATATCCGCGCTTTGCTGCTCTCTCAGGATCGGCACCTTTATGAATCTGAGATTTGATCTTCTTGACCGTAGACTTGATGCTATGTTGGCATTTTTCCAATGAAGCATTGCAAGAAGAGGAGGTTTTGGCAAAAGCAGCGGTGAAGTTGAGGGTAGAGATATTTTGTCTAGCCTGAAGTTCTAGCTCCTTGAGAACTGGCAGGGGAACTCTGGCTACTGGGGGCCCAGAAGGTCTAGGAGTAATACAGATCTTAGCAAAGTCTGTATTCAACTCCTGGATTTTGTCTTGAAAAGTTGGTTGTCCCACCTTGTACCACTTTGAAGTTGAGGGAGGAGGCTTGACATATTTTCCCTCAGATAAGTTGGCAGCCTTAAAGTCATGTTGAAATTTATCAAAGGCGTCCTTGATAACTGAGCTAAGTGGAAGAATAGAGGAGGGACCTCTAGGTCTGAGCTCTTGACGGCCTTTTTCATCATCCAGACCCAACACTGAGGTGGAAGACCTGGGCATAGATTCCCTGGGGTCAGGGAGAGACAAAATACGCCTGAAGGTATCAACTTCCTCAGAGTATTGTGAGGGCATGTCAGACAAAGCTACTGCCCTATAATAAGGGGGGTCTGGATCATGTTGTGGGAGGTCTTGATCAGAAGCAACTCCTGAGGGCTGAGCCCTAGAGGGCTTAGAAGACCTGTGTCTGGCTACAGGGGAGTGATCCTCCTCTGAGGTAAAAGACACATATCTAGATCTTGATTTATGTTTGCTCTTGTCAGAGTGCTTTTTGGATCTAGAAGAAGGGATCCGAGGTTCATCGGAATCCTCATTTAGTTGGTCCGAGGCAGAGGTCGGGTCAACTGGCTGCCTATGGCTTTGCTTTTTGTGAGAGTACGAAACCTCTTCGGGATGACCTTCAGAGGGGGCAACGTACTGATCCGAGGAAGGTTGAGTAGATACTAAACGAGGAGGAAGAGCTGGACCATAGTCCACATCCATATCCTCGCTTGGAATGTTAGTACCAGATCTCGGAGGGGGCAAATCCAGAGGGGCAGCAGAAGAACTGGACAAGCCAGGTTTTGAAGCAAGAGTCGAGGACTGAGTCTCGACTTTCTGTTTTACAGTCAACTCCTCTCGGAGTGACTTAAAAGCTTCCAACATGGATGCCTGAAAGGAACCCATTTGCTGCTGTAAGTGTATATTTAAGGAATCACCAAGTGATTTCTCTAAATTTGACTGGATTTTATTTTGCAAAGCTGTACCAGGGGTGGGTGGGACGGTTTTTGCTGGCGTTTTCAAAGACAGGGAACTGAAGGCAAGAGGTTGAGGACGGGGGGGTGAGGTAAAAAGGCTATCAGCAGCACACTCGAGGTCTGCATTAGACCCAGTGAAGGAATCCCCGTCGCCTTCACCCAAAAGATCTAGTTCATCTTTGGAACTAGTTGTCGCTTTCTGCTTTTTCAAATACCGTTTCCGGTTTTGGATTTTCTGAAGTTGCTCATCTGTAAAAGACGTGCAAACTTCGCAAGGGGTTTCAAAGGTGACACAGGGGTCATCTCCCTTGCCAGCCTCCCTACAGGTAGGGCAGAAATTATGTGTATCAAAACTAAAGCAGAAATGGCGGCATTTCTGCGCTCTCGGTTTGTCTTTATTTACTTGATGTGCAGACATTTTGTACGCAATAAAAGACGTAGCCTGAACCGAGGAAAACTCAAAACACGCGACTGCAATAGAAATACTTATCCTGTGGAAATGAAACTTTTACAGAATAATCTATGATATATATTACAAGAAATATGCAAATATTAGCCTCCAACAATAAGTAAAGTCTGAGAAATAAATGAAAATGTCTGTATATTTACAAACTGCTACCAGTCAATCGTGGCCAACGAGAAAGTAGGACGATTGGTCAGAAGTTATCACGTGACGACAACTACCAGTATATCCGGTGGCTAACAAGAACTGTCTTTTTTTCTAAGACGTTGGCCCCGGGTGTGGCAACCCGAGATCAGCATTAAGTCCCACATGGTAAGCTATTGTAGCGTAATAAAAGCAATAGTTTTGAAGTTACAACTGATTTACTCAATAGTGATGACCTAAAAGTAGCTATTACTCAGCTATGCCATGAGCTACAGGTCTGAAATTTTACTATGTTATAGCTGACCCAAAAGTAGCTGAATAACATATTTATACGAAATTCTCTAAATGCAATAGTTTTCCAATTACAACTGATTTACTCAATAGTGAGAACTTTAAAGTAGCTATTACTCAGCTATGCCATGACCTACAGATCTGAAATTTCACTATGTTATAGCTGGCCCAAAAGTAGCTGAATAACATATTTATACTAAATTCTCTAAATGCAATAGGTTTTAAGTTACAAGTGATTTACTCAATAGTGAGAACTTCAAAGTAGCTATTACTCAGCTATGCAATGAGCCACAGATCTGAAACTTCACTATGATATAGCTGATTCCAAAATAGGTGAATAACATATTGAAACAAAATACTGTAAATGGAATAGTTTCCAAGTTATAAGCGATTTACTCAACAGTGATAACCTAAAAGTAGCTATTACTCAGCTATGCCATGAGCTACAGGTCTAAAATTTTACTATGTTATAGCTGACCCAAAAGTAGCTGAATAACATATTTATACGAATTTCTCTAAATGCAATAGTTTTTAAGTTACAAGTGATTTTACTCATGATGGAAGTTACTGAAAAGCCCAAAAGTAGCTATTACTCACTTAGCTATTGAGACAGGCACCCAACTTACTCACCATATTGTAGCTATGAAAAAAGTAGCTGAATAACATATTTTAACAAAATGCTCTAAATGCAACACTTTTCAAGTTATAAATGATTTTGTGCATGATTTCATGAATTTTAATGCATTAAAAATTATTAAAAAAATTTATTAAAAAAAAAGTAAGACAGATCCAGGTCTCATACTCACACAAGAGAATCTACCTCTGGCCTAGTACATATATGCAAGACATGAGAGAAATCCCTGCAATAGTCACTGAGAAAATTGTGATTAAGTGTTGAAATTTTCACACTTTTGGTGGGGGTACCCCCCTTGTAATGTCTCTAGCAAACAGACGAACAGACAGATTTGCATGCCTTGAACAATTTTTCATCCTCGATAGATAAGGTATCTTTTAAAAAAAACAGCACGTCTCTAGGCCTTGTAGTTTTGGAGGAGAAGTTGTTCACGCGGACGCGGACGCCCACGCCGCAGAGTGACGACATAATGTCAGCTGACTGACAAGTCAGCTGACATAAAAAAAGCTTATCCTGGTCTACTGTATTTTGCGGACATTCAACATGAATGCAATAATAAATAAAATACATAAAAATTCCTCCTCATCTGCATAATTTGTGTTTGATCAATGAAGAATATTTTAAATTCACATTTTTAAATATTCAGAAACATTGCCTTATATTTATATGTGTTCTCAATGCTACCTTCATAAGGGGGTTATGTTTTTGGATGTGTTTGTTTGTTTGTATCTCTGTGATTACTGCAAACGAAATGAATAGATCTTTAAGAATTTTTTCATGAACATAGGGTCTGACCAAAGGCAAAAGGGATAAAATTTTGTGAAAGATCCAGATCCAATTCTGGATACAAAAAACCCTGAATTTTCAAAGGGTAAATTTTCAATGTATCTCTGTGATTACTGCAAACGAAATGAATAGATCTTTAAGAATTTTTTCATGAACATAGGGTCTGACCAAAGGCAAAAGGGATAAAATTTTGTGAAAGATCCAGATCCAATTCTGGATACAAAAAACCCTGAATTTTCAAAGGGTAAATTTTCAATGTATTTCAAATGATTGTTTGCTTTCTGGTTAATATTACTCCAAAATAATCAGCAGATCTTCATGACATTTTTCAAATAGGTAGGAAGAAAGGAATACAGTTTTGCAAAGACCCGATCATGTTCTAGAAACAAAATAAAATCTTGAATTTTTGGAAACACGCAGTTTCTAGTTAAAGTTTGAAGGTGATCTTAAAATTTGAGATTCAAGTACAAACATGTAATAGTCCTATCTTTATCTGATTAATTGTCCCCAAATTAAAATTGACATCTTTCTTTGAGATTTCTAAATGTTTCTGAGCTTTCCAAGAGCTCTCAATGGCTTGGTATACTGAGAATTTGGATGATGGGAGTTAAACACATTCAACCAGTTTATCTCATCATGAGAGACCAAACTTTAAAATATAAGCTGCTTTAAAAATCAGTCTTCACTACTCTTTCACAATTTTATCAAGAGTAAAATGTTTTATCTGAAATATACATTTATCACAATAATATTTGAGATCAGTACACGAAGAATAAACTTGTGAAGCTGAAACTCTATGAAGGAATAAATTAATTGAATAAAGTTTCTTTCAAATCAAAGTAACACTATTACTTTTTTAAAATTTTTTATTAATATTGATGCCACTGGTTAGAATTTCTGGGAATAGTGAGCTATAGTAGGACAAAGAAAAAAAACTTAATTTTATGTTCTTTGTTCTTTGGGACACTTTGTGGAAAAATGCATCTATGTTTGCTTTATTGCAACAATTCAGAATTTGACACTAAAAACCCATAGTTAACACATGTAACATTAAAAAAAATGTAATATATTCCTGGAGAAATATTTGTTGTATTTTGAAAATTAACCCCTCATAAAAAAGAACAACACACAGTATACACTAGAGTCAATGCAGAAATCTACACACAGTAAATCTCTGCTTACCTCAGTGGGATCACATGAATAAACAAGAGGAGAGTGCCCGTGAACGGGCACTGTGTCAGCTGACTGAATGTTTTTGATTTGTGATGGTGATAATGAGAGGAAAGCATAATTATCAGGGAAAGGGCTGTACAGAAATACAGTAAATGGTAACTGAACAGCATGTTCCAAAGATATTCCGAAGCTGACAGAAGAAAAGGACAAAAAAGTTGTGCCCTGCAAATGGTATTATGAAATAAAGTAACAAGGTAATTGTTTAAGTGTAAAAAGTAGGTTAAAAATATTTAAAGAAATACTATAAATGCAATATCCTCGTTCGACCATGAAGAAGGGGTCCAAAGGTCAAATCTGACCATACCAAAAGATTCCCAGCCAAAGAATTTAGGATGGTTTACCATCCCAAACCTCTCGGACCAATAATAAGTGAGTCATAGGCACTTTTTAAGTTTGGCTATCCTTGTTTGACCTTGAAGGAGGGGGTCCAAGGTCAAATCCGACCACACAAAAAAATTCCCAGCCCATGATTTCCTGTAGCTTGTTTACCATCCCAAACTTGTAGGAGCAATAATGAGCGAGTTCTAAGCAATTGTAAGTTTGGCTATCTTCAATTGACCTTGAAGGAGGGGTCTCAGGTCAAATCCGACCACACCAAAAGATTCCCAGCCCATGATTTTCTATAGGTTGGTTTTCCATTCGAAACCTCTAGGACCAATAATAAGCGAGTTATAAGCATTTTAAGTTTGGCTATCCTCATTTGACCTTGAAGGAGGGGTCCAAGGTGAAATCCGACCACACCAAAAAATTCCCAGCTCATGATTTTCTATAGGTTGGTTTTCATTCCAACCTCTAGGACCAATAATAAGCGAGTTGTAAGCACTTTTATGTTTGGCTATCCTCATTTGACCTTGAAGGAGGGTTCCAAGGTCAAATCGGACCATATTAACAGATTCCCAGCCCATGATTTCCTACAGGTTGGATACAATGATTTACTCAACAGTGAGAACCTGAAAGAAGCTATTGCTCAGCTATGCCATGACATAGAGGTCTGCAATTTCAATATGTTATAGCTGACCAAAACGTCTGTGAACAACATATTTAACAAAATACTCTAAATGTAATAGTTTTCAAGTTACAACTGGTTTACTCAAGAGTGAGAACCTCAAAGTAACTATTACTCAGCTATGCAATGAGCTACATGTCTGAATTTTTGCTCTGTTATAGCTGACCTAAAAGTAGGTGAACAACATATTTAAGCAAAATACTGTAAATGCAATAGTTTTCAAGTTACAACTGATTTACTCAATAGTGAGAACCTGAAAATAGCTATTGCTCCGCTATGCCATGAGCTATAGGTCTGTAATTTCACTATGTTATAGCTAACCCAAAAGTAGGTGAACAATATACTTAAACAAAATACTCCAAATGCAATATTTTTCAAGTTATAGCTGATTTACTCAACAGTCAGTGCCTGAGAATAGCTATTGCTCAGTTGTGCCATGAGCTACAGGTCTGTAATTTCACTATGTTATAGCTGACCCAAAAGTAGCTGAATAACATATTTGCACAAATTTCTGTAAAGGCAATAGTTTTCCAATTACAACTGATTTACTCAACAGTGAGAACTTCAAAGTAGCTATTACTCAGCTATGCAATGAGCCACAGGTCTGGAACTTCACTATATTATAGCTGACCCCAAAATAGGTGAATAACATATTGCAACAAAATACTCTAAATGCAATAGTTTTCAAATTATAAGTGATTTACTCAACAGTGATAACCTAAAAGTAGCTATTACTCAACTATGCCATGAGCTACAGGTCTGAAATTTTACTATGTTATAGCTGACCCAAAAGTAGCTGAATAACATATTTATACTAAATTCTCTAAATGCAATAGTTTTCAAATTACAAGTGATTTACTCAACATTGAGAACTTCAAAGTAGCTATTACTCAGCTATGCAATGAGTCACAGGTCTGGAACTTCACTATGTTATAGCTGACCCCAAAATAGGTGAATAACATATTGCAACAAAATACTCTAAATGCAATAATTTCCAAGTTATAAGCGATTTACTCAACAGTGATAACCTAAAAGTAGCTATTACTCAGCTATGCCATGAGCTACAGGTCTGAAATTTTACTATGTTATAGCTGACCCAAAAGTAGGTGAATAACATATTGCAACAAAATACTCTAAATGCAATAATTTCCAAGTTATAAGCGATTTACTCAACAGTGATAACCTAAAAGTAGCTATTACTCAGCTATGCCATGAGCTACAGGTCTGAAATTTTACTATGTTATAGCTGACCCAAAAGTAGGTGAACAACATATTTAAGCAAAATACTGTAACTGCAATAGTTTTCAAGTTACAACTGATTTACTCAATAGTGATGACCTAAAAGTAGCTATTACTCAGCTATGCCATGAGCTACAGGTCTGAAATTTTACTATGTTATAGCTGACCCAAAAGTAGGTGAACAACATATTTAAGCAAAATACTGTAACTGCAATAGTTTTCAAGTTACAACTGATTTACTCAATAGTGATGACCTAAAAGTAGCTATTACTCAGCTATGCCATGAGCTACAGGTCTGAAATTTTACTATGTTATAGCTGACCCAAAAGTAGCTGAATAACATATTTATACTAAATTCTCTAAATGCAATAGTTTTGCAATTACAACTGATTTACTCAATAGTGAGAACCTCAAAGTAGTTATTACTCAGCTATGCAATGAGCTACAGGTCTGAAATTTTACTATGTTATAGCTGACCCAAAAGTAGGTGAACAACATATTTAAGCAAAATACTGTAAATGCAATAGTTTTCAAGTTACAACTGATTTACTCAATAGTGATGACCTAAAAGTAGCTATTACTCAGCTATGCCATGAGCTACAGGTCTGAAATTTTACTATGTTATAGCTGACCCAAAAGTAGCTGAATAACATATTTATACTAAATTCTCTAAATGCAATAGTTTTGCAATTACAACTGATTTACTCAATAGTGAGAACCTCAAAGTAGTTATTACTCAGCTATGCAATCAGCTACAGGTCTGAAATTTTACTATGTTATAGCTGACCCAAAAGTAGGTGAACAACATATTTAACCAAAATACTGTAAATGCAATAGTTTTCAAGTTACAACTGATTTACTCAATAGTGATGACCTAAAAGTAGGTATTACTCAGCTATGCCATGAGCTACAGGTCTGAAATTTTACTATGTTATAGCTGACCCAAAAGTAGGTGAACAACATATTTAACCAAAATACTGTAAATGCAATAGTTTTCAAGTTACAACTGATTTACTCAATAGTGATGACCTAAAAGTAGGTATTACTCAGCTATGCCATGAGCTACAGGTCTGAAATTTTACTATGTTATAGCTGACCCAAAAGTAGCTGAATAACATATTTATACGAAATTCTCTAAATGCAATAGTTTTCCAATTACAACTGATTTACTCAATAGTGAGAACTTCAAAGTAACTATTACTCAGCTATGCAATGAGCCACAGATCTGAAACTTCACTATGTTATAGCTGATCCCAAAATAGGTGAATAACATATGAAACAAAATACTCTAAATGCAATAGTTTCCAAGTTATAAGCGATTTACTCAACAGTGATAACCTAAAAGTAGCTATTACTCAGCTATGCCATGAGCTACAGATCTGAAATCTTACTATGTTATAGCTGACCCAAAAGTAGCTGAATAACATATTTATACGAAATTCTCTAAATGCAACAGTTTTTAAGTTACAAGTGATTCTACTCATGATGGAAGTTACTGAAAAGCCCAAAAGTAGCTATTACTCACTTAGCTATGGAGACAGGCACCCAACTTACTCACCATATTGTAGCTATGAAAAAAGTAGCTGAATAACATATTTTAACAAAATGCTCTAAATGCAACACTTTTCAAGTTATAAATGATTTTATGCATGATTTCATGAATTTTAATGCATTAAAAATTATTAAAAAAATTTATTTAAAAAAAAGTAAGACAGATCCAGGTCTCATACTCACACAAGAGAATCTACCTCTGGCCTAGTACATATATGCAAGATATGAGAGAAATCCCTGCAATAGTCACTGAGAAAATTGTGATTAAGTGTTGAAATTTTCACACTTTTGGTGGGGGTACCCCCCTTGTAATGTCTCTAGCAAACAGACGAACAGACAGATTTGCATGCCTTGAACAATATTTCATCCTCGATAGATAAGGTATCTTTTAAAAAAAACAGCACGTCTCTAGGCCTTGTAGTTTTCGAGGAGAAGTTGTTCACGCGTACGCATACGACCACGCCGCAGAGTGACGACATAATGTCAGCTGACTGACAAGTCAGCTGACATAAAAAGAACAACACACAGTATACACTAGAGTCAATGCAGAAATCTACACATAGTAAATCTCTGCTTACCTCAGTGGGATCACATGACTGAAAACTGCCTTTGTTTGTTGAAAAGGTCTAATATTTTATCTGCACACAAAACAAATGCACAGCAGACATAACATTTACTCATTTTGAGTAGGTAAATAATTAGCTATGGGTCTGAAACTTCACCATGTGAAAGGTCTCCCAAAAGTAGGTGAATGAGTTATTTGAGAAAAATTGGCTATCTGCAATACTTTTAAGAGATAATTCGCATTTACTCATTTTGAGTGGGTGAGTAATCATCTACGGGTCTGAAACTTCACCATGTGAAAGCTCTCCCAAAAGTACATGAATGAGTTATTTGATAAAAATTGGGTATCCGCAATAGTTTTTGAGATAATTAGCATTTACTCATTTTGAGTAGGTGAGTAATCACCTACGGGTCTGAAACTTCACCATGTGAAAGCTCTCCCAAAAGTACATGAATGAGTTATTTGATAAAAATTGGGTATCCGCAATAGTTTTTGAGATAATTAGCATTTACTCATTTTGAGTAGGTGAGTAATTAGCTACGGGTCTGAAACTTCACCAAGTGAAAGCTCTTCCAAAAGTAGGTGAATGAGTTATTTGAGAAAAATTGGCTATCTGCAATACTTTTAGAGGTAATTCGCATTTACTCATTTTGAGTAGGTGAGCAATTAGCTATGGGTCTGAAACTTCACCAAGTGAAAGCTCTTTGGGATAGCTGCTCTGCAGAGATACCCTGAAGATCAAAAATTTCGTCGAAATCGCTCTATGTAGCACGGTTTTCGAAATATTAGTATTTTTTTGTTTTGCAATTTTTCCGCAAAAATTCGAAAATTCAAAATGGCCGCCATTTTTTGCGAGAAATTTTTTTTTTTGAAAATTGGCATGGCTACTCTGCAGAGATACCCTGTGGGTCAAAAATTTCGTCGAAATCGCTCTATCTAGCAGGGTTTTCAAGATATAAGCATTTTTATGTTTTGCAATTTTTGCGAAAAATTCGAAAATTCAAAATGGCCGCCATTTTTGGCGAGACAAAAATTTTTTCAAAATTGGGATAACTACTCCGCAGAGATACCCTGTGGGTCAAAAATTTCGTCGAAATCGCTCTATCTAGCACGGTTTTCGAGATATAAGCATTTTTGTGTTTTGCAATTTTTGCGAAAATTTCGAAAATTCAAAATGGCCGCCATTTTGGGCGAGACAAAAATTTTTTGAAAATTGGGAAAAGTACTCCACAGAGATATCCTGCGGGTCAAAAATTTCGTCGAAATTGCTCTATCTAGCACGGTTTTTGAAATATAAGTATTTTTGTGTTTTGCAATTTTTGCGAAAATTTCGAAAATTCAAAATGGCCGCCATTTTGGGCGAGACAAAAATTTTTTGAAAATTGGGAAAACTACTCCACAGAGATACCCTGCGGGTCAAAAATTTCGTCGAAATCGCTCTATCTAGCATGGTTTTCGAAATATAAGCATTTTTGTGTTTTCCTTATTTGGAAAATTCGTAATGATTAATTAATCATTAATTACTCGGCCATTTCTTAACCAATCAATGCCAAAATCTAATGATTTCCAGATTTTAATAGAATGAATGTATTTGCCAAGTTTCAGGTGAATTGATAAAATTCCTTTCAAGTTATCATCCGGACAAGCTTCCCCATCGAAAAAAGACATTTTTGGTCATGTGACCTCTCTGATTGGTTGAAATGTCACTGCAGCATATTCAAAAAAATTCCCCAAGGCTACTGCCTAAACCTGCCAAATTTGAAAAGAATCCGCCTAACGGTTAGAGAGTTATAAGGAAAACAAAATGTGGAGCCGGCGGAGCCGGCGGAGCCTGAAGGTCTCCCATACACAAACAAGCGTCCCATGCAGGACGCTTAAATACAGGAAACTTTAACCATTCTTATATTGCGAGATTTGAGGCGTCTTAGAAACACATTATATTGAATTGCCATCTTAAAAAAAACTTGTTACATACATATTTAAAGTTTGCAAATGCCTAAAATATGAAAAAGGAAAATGAAACCACCTTATTTTAGAAAAATATATAAATATATGGGTAAATTTAAATGAAAATCAGATTTTGTAGTAGATTTTACGTTTATTTTTAGTTGGTTTCGAAGACCCGGTTCACATTTCTTGACTCGAGTATTAAACCGAATCGTTTCGTTTCCGAGTAACCGAAGAATCATTGCAGCCCTACCTTTTTTGATCATTTACTTAGGAATTTCATCCTTATAAGCTTTAATTAATTAATTTTACTTGGAGTTGTAAACACACTTTCAATACTCTATCAGCGTGTGGTGATGCTCAACAACTTAGTCACAAATTAAACAGTACCTCAAGATTTAGCTTTATATAATGTTACATGGAAATATATAAATTATCACAGGTTTTTTTTTCTTTTGCACTCAGCCTTTATGTCATTATCTCAAAACAGAAAAAAAACCTTCGTTTCACAAGTCATTTTCCACAAGGCATTTTTTTTGCTTATATATGACTCTAATGTAAATACCAGCTACTTTATCAAAGAACTATAGAAATAACCAGTTAGCTTATTAGCTTTTTTACGCTTGGTAATTGTCTTTTATACATACAGTATCACAATGCCACAAATGTTTGTTCTTAATCAATGCAACAATTTTGATATATAAAATCATCAAACACTCACATTCAATTCTTTATCCATATATTATGTCTTGAAGGCTAAATAACATTCAGTTTATCCGAGTCCTCACAATAGACTGTTATCGCTAAGATGTTTTAAATGACTGGTATAAATCAAGCAAATCAGGCCTATTTATACTATTGGATCATCCCATATATAGACCTGTGAGCTGGGTATTCCCCCACCCCCACAATTTAGTTTTCCCTATAAATATCAGAATATAATTATTGCTCATGGCAAGACATATATTCATCAATTTCATAGAACCAGACTATAAGAAAGAGGTTATTGAAGCATGGAGTTTGGTAAAATAACAAATTTAAGTTTGCATGCACCAGAAAGTCTAACTCTGCAGACTTCGATGTCTAGACTTATCAAGGTTAGAGTTAAAATCTTTTGAAGAATAGACCAAAATTAACATCCCCACAAAACAGCCAGCTCTGTTATCACATAATGCATAGTTGTCCCAACAATGACAGTATGACAAAGGTGAAGCATTTTTATATTAAAGCAAAGGCTAAAACATTTTTTACACATTTTAGTTTTGTTAAATGATCTCTAATTAAACAACTTATTGTATTTTGAGGCTTCTGTGCTTGTGTGGTTTGCTTGTTACTGTCAAAAGCTATCCTTTAAAAGAAAAAAGTTCAAGGCTGAAGAATCTATTTTGACAAATGATACTGATAAACACATCTTTATACATGTATCAACAATATTTAGGTAAAATAAATAGTATTCATGGCTTATAAGAAATAGAATGTTTAAATACAGATATATGTACACTGAAGAGTATTGTTTGCTATTAAACATTGAAGTTAACATTTTACAAAATTGGCTGGCTAAAATAAGAAGGGGGTACTTTTAATCCAAGCAAAAAGAAAGTTTGCTCATGACATTTTAAAGGTGTATATTCATATTTCAAAAGTACTTTAAATTTACTTTCCCTGTGTAGACAACTGCATACAAAGTCCACATAGGTAAAAAGTTTGGGAAAAAACAGCCTGTAAAGATATAAAAAACTAATATTTTGTTTTGATTCTCCTCAAAATTCGGGCCGAAAAATGTAGATGGTATTTTTGGTGTTGTCTGTTTTGTGTCAAAACAACACACAAGAAGTAATTACTTCATTTTGATTGACAGGTGTAGTAATCATTGACAAGTTTTGTATGTAATCACCTTTTTTGGTGAATTTTTTATGTTTTATGTTAAAGTAGAAGGTCACACATGTCATGTGATATGAGGATAGTTGAACAACAAAAACAAATACCCGTGTAGTATTACTTAGTTTAAAGTCTTTATTTAAACATATGGTAAGTCTTGGGGAAGTAAAAATATTGTAAATTTGTTGCTTATGCATAGTATGATCATCCAGAGTGAACTTTATCATTTGGCCAAAAATTCTGAATATACACCTTTAAGGCAGATGATTTTGTACCAGATACAGATAGGAAATGCTGTACCAACTATATAATTTCATATATCCAACTACATGGTCATAAAACTTGATTGCAAGTTTAAAAAAAAATCCCTGACAACTAAATATCAAAATTTCTATTAAATTCCCTTTTCTCATCTAGATTTAAGAGACAATTATATGAGCAAATTTGAATTGTCCTCTGCGGTATTGTCCACCAGGGTAAGGACATTTCATACCTGGACAGTTTGTATCTGGACAATTCGTATCTAGACATTTTGTACCCAGTCTATAAATATTACAATTTTGGCCATATGCTCCAATAAATACTACATGCTATTAAGGTAAAATTAATATTTTACTAAAACCTGTGTATTTTAACCATGTGAAATATGTCTTTTTAAAAAATGTCATAAGGTATTTTGTAGGGTGTGAACCTCTGGGTTGTCTATAATTTTAGATCAATCTTTAACATATGTACTATAATAAAACAATACTTTAGGCATTTAAGGTACCGTAATTATCCGTATAAATGCTCCCTCCCTATTAATCCCCCCCCCCCCTCAACCTTTGCAAAGTACATATTTCGGGGTTTTACATCCCTCTCAACAGTCACCAGCCTTGCGATTCTGGGATTCTGAAAAAAGAAACGTTTTAGTACTTCCCCAATCGGATACCGCTTACGAGAAATAAAGAAAATCACAACAAAACATGGCCATTTTGCTCAACAACATATTAAAATCTGTAAAAAACGAGATAAAAGTTTATAATTTCTGCAGATTTGTTAGTTTCTAATATTTTAAGCTCTCCCGCCATTATACATGCTGGGAAGCGAGATGAAGACTGTTAGTGTCCATTATCGCCCATTGCCACTGGACTCGAGAGTTGATTTTTTTTTATAGGTAATAGTCGCCCCACCCCACCCCTTTGAAAAATGCATCGCCCTCGGGGCGTTTATATGGATAAATACGGTAGTTACTGTAAAAGTAGTTTTTCTGGAGGCGAAAATATCATTCCTAATATCATCTGATTTTGCGTTATTCATTTTTTAACCAGGTAACACTGTCACAAAGTCCATAAATTGGGTCTCTGTGTGCATTTAGAAATTTTAAGGTGGCCTTGAAATTAAGCTACAGACTTCAAATTACAAGAAAGTGTTTCCAAATATGAATACAATTCATCAATTTTTAAAGTTTTGGGTACAATATGTCCTGGTATGAAATGTATATATAGGAGATGTCCTACACCCTTGTCCACCATTTAAGAGGCATAAACACTGAGCCCCTGAACTTGTTATCATTCCCAGGTACTGCAGTTGAAATGTTATGAATGTATTATTCTGCTAAAAATTGTGGTCTTTATTTATTAAATTATTTTTTATATGTTTCTTCTGATAACCTATTATGTTTTGCACGTTAATTAACATTTAATTTTATAACCCAGTTAAATGAAGCTGGTAGTAAACCCATAGCCCCTAACCAATGTCCCTACCAAGTATCAACTTCCTACACCTTACGGTTTCTGGGATATAGCCCAGACAAGATTTTATAGGTCAAGGTCACTACGGCAAGGTCAAAGATCAAATCCTGGTCAGACCATGACGTTGCACACCTACACCCCCTAACCAATATCCCTACCAAGTATCAACTTCCTACACCTTACAGTTTCCGAGATATAGCCCGGACAAGATTTTAAAGGTCAAGGTCACTACGGCAAGGTCAAAGGTCAAATCAAGGTCAGACCATGACGTCGCACACCTACACCCCCTAACCAATATCCCTACCAAGTATCAACTTCCTACACCTTACAGTTTCCGAGATATAGCCCAGACAAGATTTTATAGGTCAAGGTCACTACGGCAAGGTCAAAAGTCAAATCAAGGTCAGATTATGACGTTGCACACCTACACCCCCTAACCAATGTCCCTACCAAGTATCAACTTCCTACACCTTACGGTTTCTGAGATACAGCCCGGACAAACTTTTTCCCCTTAAGGGCTGTGGGGTAAAAACTTATAAATTACAAAATTTAACTATAAAATCTTCAAACACTCATGTTTAATTCTTTTTCCATGTTTTATAATATGGTAGAAGCTAAATAAGATTCCTTATTTTCTGCTAATAAAAGACTGTTACCACATAGATCTTAAGCTGTAATATTGGCAAATCAACACCATTAATACACTGGCATATCACAGGCTCCTGTAAAATAACACATCCCTGATCATTTTTCAGACCTTTATATTGGATTTCACACACAGGAAGTGTGCCAGAAAAACAACTGAAAACAAACTTGTCCATATTTCTCTAATTTTAAGTACACAAGTGATAAGTCATGATATCATTGTGGAAAGGGACAGATGTGCCATACAATAGAAATTGCATCATTGATGTAGGTCAAGCATATGCACATTTTCGAGGGTTGTGCAATGGATTCCAGAAAAATTCAATTGCCTTATAGATTATAAAAGCCTTGTGGAAATAATGTCTCATCTGTTTTAAGAGAATGGAAAAGATCCTTACATAAAATAACGATGAAAATTTGTTCATTTCAGAAATATTTTCAGAAGATAAAGTGCTTAAATGTAAAACATTAACAAAACGTTCAATTTCTTACATACTATATTCATTATATACACATGTTGGTGATGTTACACACATACATGACCATAAAGTGCATTAGCTTCAAAAAGATTAAAACAGTCTAATACAATGTCCCATGTGTCTTGTAAAAAATCTTCAAAACGTTAGGTCATGTATTTATACAATTCATTACGTTTACAAATTCTTATTATCATAGAATAGGAAATCTAAAATTCGCCACCTCTAAAACCTTATTTAATTCTTTGAAGAAAATGACGCTTGTCTTAAACTTGGTATATTTCAGGTCAAAAGTCCTTGATTTACTATACATTCAACAAATCTCATCTCAATTCATGATTTTTATTAGTATTTCCACATGAGGTGAATTTCAGATATGTGGTGAATTTTAGATTTTTTACTCTACATTCTATTCGGGGCAAAGATTTTAAGCAAGGATCATCATTGTCTGCTTGATCAAAGCTATTACATGTATATGAAATACTGCCATAGACCCCTTTTGAGAATTTACTCACAGGAATTCCACTCTTACCAGCTGTAACTAGATTGCGCTGACTCGACGCCAAGTCATATTCCCAGACAGGCCATCTCTCATACCACAGGCATTCACTCCAGGTATTTTTTAGCACCCATTTGTGTGATTCATAATTATTATAAACTATTTTTCATTTAATTTTATTTATTTATTTTTCAAATTTTTTATGTCAAACTATTTCTTCATTTTTTTTTGGGGGGGTCAATTTAAAAAAAATCCTCTGGGTAGATTGTTCATGGGCCTCATACACAGATTAAATATCTACTTAAAGCCTTGACTTTTGGCACATGTAAAAAAACCTAATATAATCCCAGATGAGATTTCAGCTCTTATAATCAGTCATATAGTTTGACAGTTCTACAGCTTAAAAGTGGGAAGAAATCCATAAAAACCTAATGAAAACTGTGAAAACATGGGATAAAAGTCTACTATTTCTTCAGATTTAGCCTTAATTTCAAATATTTGCAGTGTAAGCTGCCAGTTTTACTTAAACTGACGATATTGATATATGTCTTCACGCATCAATATTGGTAACCCTGCCCCAAAACAATAAATATCATTAATATCGATAAACAATATACTAGTGTTGGGAATCGTCTCCAATTTTCATGGTCGATTATTTGTCCATTTTTCCGAGCGATGATCGACCCATAATTGATTATTTTACTCCATTATTTTTATTAAAGAAACACTTTCCGGGATAAAGTATAGATCAATCCGGTAAGAATAACAGTGTTTTGACATTTAGAATCTACCAAAAGCACCGACTTCCTGTAAATATGGCGGGAGACATAAACAAACTTGAAATTCAAGACAAAACTGTCAGTTTATTAAGTAACAAGAGGGTCAAAGAAGCCCCAAAAGGCGGGTTGCGCAGGCAGTAATAAGGTTAGCAACTGCTGTTATTACATTTAGAAACAAAGAAAGAAATGTTAGGTTACCCAGTTAAGGTGAATGTGTTAGACGTGCTAAGAAACGTAAAACTTGTAATCTAAGTTACATAATTGTATCTATGCTATAAACGGACAAATGAAAGGACGGAATTACACCAATTTCGAAAGCAACTTAGCTATGATGGTGATGTATCTCCCTGTCAAGTTTGAATACTGTACACATCGATTGTTGTGAGACTATTTCTGCCCCATTCTCCTATACAAACGTTTCTTCAGAAAAAAAATCAAAGGAAAAAAAAACAGTTTAAGTGTAGCATAATCTTCTAAGTGTTACTACAACACACTGTTCATAGAAATTATAGATCCTTTTCACCTCAAGGCTGTTACAGTGGAGATTCCACCAGAAGAAGATAGCCAGGCAACAACCTCATTATACTACCTACTTACACAATTAATTACCTCTTCCGCAGATCAGCCTTAAGGTCCATAAGAGCTCAATGAGAAGAAACAATAGGGAGTGAACAAATACAGGGAGAGACACTAACACCATTGGATATGATATAACTCAATTTTTTGACACTGTAATGATACTATCATATGAATTGAGAGCAGAATAAAAGGTGACTGTGACAGGAACAGCTGCATTCTAGTGCATTGGAATAGGCTCCAGCAAGTTAATACAAGAATACAGGACTTCATATGGTGTTCTTCATACATCACATAATTACTGCTGACGAGAACTTAGCCTTGAGAAAGGCAGAAAAAATAAGTGTTTCTGCATGAAGCTTTTCTCCACACACTTGACAAAATAAAACTGCCTTCTTGTGTAGTTGTTCCCACAAGATACCCCCCTTTTTACAAACTTGATGAGGGAAAATCTAGTGTGCTTTATATAACTGGGTTTGATGCTTTTTTGTAAGTTTGATGTGGGGAAAAGACAAAAAACAAATATCTCTTACAATAAAGTCAATCCATATGGTTTAAGAAGTGAACTGAAAATCGTTTACAAATTATGAGTAAAAGAGGATCTGAAGATCTGTTAATATCACCCAATACTTTGAACACAAACACTAAGAAATTGGACGATAAACTATCTCCACTGAAAGAAAGCTCAAATCAAGAAATAAGCATGGAAGAAAAGCACGAAGTGCTAGTAAGTATCAATGAAACAGCGCCTAGTTGGTTTGTACAAGCCTTTTCTTTCATTATGTCTGAGCTTAATTCAATAAAAAATGAGACACAGAAGATAGAACATGTACGGAGTGAAATAAAGAAGGAAGTGAATGTCATGGATAACAAAATAAGAGTTCTGGAAACAGTAAATGCACAACAGGAATTAGAATTGAAGGCATTAAAGAGACAAATCATAAACTTAGAATCGAACTCTAGAAAGGACAATCTGTTGATCAGTGGAATCAGTGAGAATCCTGGAGAAAACATTGCAACAAAAGTGAAAATATTTTTTAAAGAAGTGTTGAAACTTGATGATGGAGACTCTATACAGCTTGCTAAAGTTCACAGGTTGGGGCAAGCACCATTCCAATCAAGCAAGCCTGCTACTCATCCTAGAACTGTTATCGTTAAGTTCCATACAAACCTGGATAGGGACAGAGTTTGGCGAGCAAGTTGGAAAATCAATAACAAGAAATACCAGGTCAGAGAGGATTTTCCAGAGGCCGTCCTACAGAACAGAAGAATTCTTTTGCCATATTTCAAAGCAGCTAGGAAAGACACCCAAACACAGAAAAGCTATCTGAAAGGAGACACGCTGATATTAGATGGACATAAATATACTGTTGAAGATGTAGAAAAAATTCCATCAAGGCTAAGGTGGACAACCAAAGGTGAAAGATACATTCCAGAATCCAACGCCACTTACTTTTTTGGTAAGCAATGCTATCTAAGCAATTTTTATCCAAGTCCATTCACTGAGGGGCAAACAGAATACTCGTGCTGTGAGCAGTACTATCTGGAGAAAAAATGCTTGAATTTCAATGACGATGCAACTGCTAGTGCAATAAAGATGGCAACTACACCAGAGAAAATGAAAGCCCTCGCTAAAAATATTAAGGGACTCGATGAAAAGCTCTGGAAACCACATGCTAAAAAAACCATGGAAAAGGCAGTTTTCCTGAAATTCAGTCAAAACCCCAAGTTAAAGAAACAGCTTCTTGACAGTCGAGGCCTGTTAGTGGAGGCCTGTAAGCATGACAATGTTTTTTCGTGTGGACTTTCATTGGCAGATCCGAGCATCAAAGAACAAAGTAAATGGACTGGCACCAACTGGTTAGGAGAAATTCTAATGCAAGTAAGAGAAACACTAAAAAACAACTGACTCGGATGGTTATTAACCAGTTTTTCTTATAATGTGAACAGAGCATGTTAGTGTAGAGGTTATGTACTGAAAGTCAAAGAAATATCATAGAAAATGTGTATAGTTACACTAAGGTTTGGGTGAGAGGATATTTACAGAATTACAGATGGATTTAAAAGGGTATAGTGCTATATACATATTAATGGTATAAATTTGAAAATTTTAATTACTTAAATGTAGCTTTTATAAGCTACAAGCTTACCATGTGGGACTTAATGCTGATCTCGGGTTGCCACACCCGGGGCCAACGTCTTAGAAAAAAAGACAGTTCTTGTTAGCCACCGGATATACTGGTAGTTGTCGTCACGTGATAACTTCTGACCAATCGTCCTACTTTCTCGTTGAAATTTTTTAAACCTACCCCTCAGCTGTAAACAGCGGGGAGGCAGGGTGGGACTCTTCTAAGTCCCACATGGTAAGCTTGTAGCTTATAAAAGCTACATTTAAGTAATTAAAATTTTCAATTTTATTACGCTACAATAGCTTACCATGTGGGACTTAATGCTGAATTCAACCGCCCGGTGGCGGGATTACAGCTGAGACTGGAAGGTATGTCATTTTTTCTAAGATTTTGAATTAATATGTAAAGAATAGTGCCAGAAATACCAGTCTGAGTCCCATTTACAGTGCCCCGATCCCGAAGGTCGGGCCTGTAACGAGCCAAAAACCTAAGTAAATGGGAGACAGTGCTAAAACTGTCTAGATGTTTTATTGTAGGACGGAAGTGCAGCAGTGCTCACTCCGAGGTCTAAGGGTCCAAAAAGGGCCCTTCACGTATGACTGACCAACCCAGTGGTTGGGCATCTCATAAAATTTTTACAACCTGAATATGAGATTAATGACAACTAAATAAGTCCTTAATAGAAATTACTTGAAAATTAAAGGATAAAATGACCTTACCCGTAACATCTTGAAGGTAAAGGAATACCTAGATCCTGGGAAAGACTCCTGAAGACTTGGTTGTAGCGGATGTGCCCCCCCCCCTTTTTTCTTTCCGAGGACAACTGGTCTGAGGGGAAGGATCTAGGACTTGTTGTGCCGCCACTACGGGTCCCAGGTACAAATTGTTGTCGGTGTCCGACCAAGTAAGGTCTTTTAGGTAAAAATTTGTAAATGTGTTGTGAGCTTTCCAGTGACAGGCTTGCATGATTTGGTCCACCGATACCCCACCGTAAAAGGCCTTAGAGGCCGCGAAGGCCCGGATGTCATGCGCTTTGACTTGGACCAAGTCCAAGGCTTGTTGATCTGCTTGTTTGTAACAAAGTAAAATGGTTTGTTTCAACCATGAAGAGAGTGTAGCGGGTCTGATGTCTGAGGTATGTCCTTTCTTGAAGGAGATAAAAAGGAGGGAACGAGACCCTCTCAGGTCTTTAGTTCGGTCCAAATAAAACCTCAGGGCCCGCACGGGACACAGGGTCCTGTCTTCTTTAAATTGTCTATCTACAATGGTAGTCAGAGCAGGAATAGTCACCGGAGACACACTTTGAGAACCTTCTCTTGCTAGTTGGTTTTTGGCTATGAAATCAGAAGAAGGGAACAAGGCAACCTTTTCCCATTGGCCTAAATTAGATACTTTGTTAGCGACCCAGGCATGGATTTCGCTGCGGCGCTTGCCGGAGGCCAAGGCTAGCAAGAAAGCAGTTTTTAAAGTGAGATGTTTGAGGTCTGAGTCTTTCATGGGCTCAAAAGGTGCTTTGGTGAGCTCGTTAAGGACAACAGAAAGGTTCCACTTGGGTAAGTTTCTGGAACTTTTAGGACGATCCCTGTGAAAACTGGAGAGTAACCTATGAAGGTCTGCATTGTGTGCAATATGTTGGGCCGTTGGGCCCAAAGTGTCAACGATTGCAGTCCTGTAACCATCAATGGTCGAGGGGCGCCTGTTTAGGTCTTGGTATAGGTACATGAAGAAATCTGAGATTTGTTTCACAGATGGAGTGGAGAAATCCACCGAATTTTCTCTGCACCATTTTTCAAAAAGGGCCCACTTTGACTTGTAGATGGTCCTTGTTGATGACCGCTGAGGGGCAGCAATTCTCTCTGCCACCTCCACAGAGAAGCCTTGTTCTTGGAGTTGTCCGCTCCTAGACACCAGGCGTGGAGGTTCAGGTGCTGGGGGTTGTTGTGGAACACCAGCTTGTGGGACTGTTTGAGTAGGGTTGTTGA
Organism: Sabellastarte sp. h YS-2021; assembly: GCA_964017235.1. NCBI lineage: Eukaryota > Metazoa > Annelida > Polychaeta > Sabellida > Sabellidae > Sabellastarte > Sabellastarte sp. h YS-2021. Next base: position 78,023,457 of record OZ024935.1, on the reverse strand, counting down.
CACTGGGAGTTGCAGTGGGATCTCTGTTGAGAGCTGCACTAGGTCCCAAAACCAGGGCATCCCTGGCCAGCCTGGGGCTATTACGATGATCAGGCACTGGCATTGCCTGATCTTTTGGATCACCTTGTGAAGGAGAGCCGTAGGAGGGTACGCATAAGCTGTGAGGTTGGTCCAGTTTATGTTCAGAGCATCTATGTCCCAGGCCTTTGGGTCTGGGATAGGAGACACGTATAGAGGGAGCTTGTGGTTCAGGTGAGTGGCAAACAAGTCTACATGAGGGGTGAACCACTTCTGGCAGATCTGTTTGAAGACCTGTGGGTGCAGAGACCATTCGGTTGACTGCACTTGGTTGGACCTGGATAGCAGGTCGGCCATCACATTCAGGCACCCTGGAATGTGCCTGGCTTTCAATGTTATGTGATAGTGATGGCACCAGGTCATGATCTTCCACAGGAGAGCACACATCTCTGCCGAGTGTGTTCCTCCTTGTTTGTTGATGTAGGCTACCACTGTTGAGTTGTCCGTCGCAACCAACACTGTTTGGTTCTGGCACTGGTCCTTGAAGTCTCGAAGGGCCAGGGAGACCGCCTTCAATTCTAGGACATTTATGTGAAGCCTTTTTTCCCGATCTGACCACAGACCCTTGGTAAAGTTTTGGTCTAAGTGAGCGCCCCAACCTTCGTTTGAGGCGTCGGTAAAGAGTTGGATACTGTGGTCTTTGGGATGAAGGTCTGCACCTTTCATCACCTTGGAGGGATTTTGCCACCAATCTAGGTGGGCTGCAATGGCTTCTGTCCAGGGAAGGAGGTTGTCCAGCGACTGAGGATATCTCCAGTGCTCCTTGAGATGAAACTGAAAGGGCCTCATGTGAAGGCGTCCCTCCGGGACCATTTTCTCCGTTGAGGCTAGCAACCCAATTAGAGACATCAAACATCTTGCAGTCAAAACACGTTTTGACTTGAGTCGTAGGATCAAATCCTGAAGTTTGAGCCATCTCTCTTGAGTGGGTTTTACAAGGGCTGAATCGAGGTGGTATTCGTAGCCCACGAACGAAAACACCTGTGTAGGTTTCAGTTCTGATTTTTCCTGATTTATTATCCATCCCAAGGACTGAGTCAGGTCTACTACTGCCTGAGTGTTCACTTGTGCTTCCTCCTGAGACTGGGACCTGATCAGCCAGTCGTCCAGGTATTGGTGAATTCTGAGTCCTCTTGAGAGGGCCATTAGTTTCACTTCCTTTACGATCATTGTAAAGACCTGGGGGGCTGTGGCTAGTCCGAACGGGAGGGAGGTGAATTGGAACACCTGAGCCTTGTAGCAAAACCTTAGGTATTTCCTTGAGCTTGGGTGGATGGGGATATGCAGGTAGGCGTCCGACAGATCTATCGACGATACCCACTCCCCTGGAATCAGGGAGGTCCTGATGGACTCTGGAGTTTCCATTTTGAACTTTTCTACGTGTAGAAAAGTATTGAGCCTGCTTAAGTCTATGACTGGCCTCCACCTTTGGTGAGGCTTGGGTACTAGGAACAGGCGACTGTAAAACCCGAGAGATTTTACATTGTCTACCCTTTCGATAGCGTTCTTTGACAGGAGAGACTGGATACAAGTAGCCAAGGCTTGGTCTTTTTGTTGGGCCTTGTACTCTGACAGAATCAGAGGAAATCTGATCAAGTTTGGCTTTGAACGGAATGGCAGAACGTAGCCATTGGTGATAATGTTTAACACGTTTTGAGAACATTTGTTTGTGAGCCAGTCTCTCCTGAAAGAACGGAGGCGACCTCCTACTGGTGGACTGAGTGAGGCTTTGGAGGAGTCATTGGGAAGGGGGGTTTCCACGCCCCCTTCCCCTATTGTGGGGTCGAAAACGACCCCTGAAGCCTCTGAAGTTGGATTTTCCTCTTCCCGAAGGAAAGGACTGGTTACTGCTTTGAGAGGTATTGCCCCCATAGGGGCGTTTCCTGTAGGAGCCTCTTTTCTTGTGGGGACCACGAAAGGGCTTATTCTGGTAGGGTGGAAAACCCTGAGAATCTTTTGAGGTGCCTTTTTTGAGAAGGAAGTCCTCACCTTCCTTCACTAATTGAGACTCGAACAAGGAAGCGTCCCAAAAGGACGAGTTCCTGAGTTCTTGACGTCTCGTTTCTCCTAATTGTGGATGTAATAGAGTCATCTCGGCTTCGCGCCTAAGCAAGCCGGTATTAGCCATAGAGTATAATTCCCTCTGCAAAATATGGGCTAGAGATTTGCTGAGACAAGTGAGGGCCCTGTGTTGAACAAGTACTGTCTTGTTCCAAAAATCTAAGTAGTCAGCTACTTCCTCATATCCGCGCTTTGCTGCTCTCTCAGGATCGGCACCTTTATGAATCTGAGATTTGATCTTCTTGACCGTAGACTTGATGCTATGTTGGCATTTTTCCAATGAAGCATTGCAAGAAGAGGAGGTTTTGGCAAAAGCAGCGGTGAAGTTGAGGGTAGAGATATTTTGTCTAGCCTGAAGTTCTAGCTCCTTGAGAACTGGCAGGGGAACTCTGGCTACTGGGGGCCCAGAAGGTCTAGGAGTAATACAGATCTTAGCAAAGTCTGTATTCAACTCCTGGATTTTGTCTTGAAAAGTTGGTTGTCCCACCTTGTACCACTTTGAAGTTGAGGGAGGAGGCTTGACATATTTTCCCTCAGATAAGTTGGCAGCCTTAAAGTCATGTTGAAATTTATCAAAGGCGTCCTTGATAACTGAGCTAAGTGGAAGAATAGAGGAGGGACCTCTAGGTCTGAGCTCTTGACGGCCTTTTTCATCATCCAGACCCAACACTGAGGTGGAAGACCTGGGCATAGATTCCCTGGGGTCAGGGAGAGACAAAATACGCCTGAAGGTATCAACTTCCTCAGAGTATTGTGAGGGCATGTCAGACAAAGCTACTGCCCTATAATAAGGGGGGTCTGGATCATGTTGTGGGAGGTCTTGATCAGAAGCAACTCCTGAGGGCTGAGCCCTAGAGGGCTTAGAAGACCTGTGTCTGGCTACAGGGGAGTGATCCTCCTCTGAGGTAAAAGACACATATCTAGATCTTGATTTATGTTTGCTCTTGTCAGAGTGCTTTTTGGATCTAGAAGAAGGGATCCGAGGTTCATCGGAATCCTCATTTAGTTGGTCCGAGGCAGAGGTCGGGTCAACTGGCTGCCTATGGCTTTGCTTTTTGTGAGAGTACGAAACCTCTTCGGGATGACCTTCAGAGGGGGCAACGTACTGATCCGAGGAAGGTTGAGTAGATACTAAACGAGGAGGAAGAGCTGGACCATAGTCCACATCCATATCCTCGCTTGGAATGTTAGTACCAGATCTCGGAGGGGGCAAATCCAGAGGGGCAGCAGAAGAACTGGACAAGCCAGGTTTTGAAGCAAGAGTCGAGGACTGAGTCTCGACTTTCTGTTTTACAGTCAACTCCTCTCGGAGTGACTTAAAAGCTTCCAACATGGATGCCTGAAAGGAACCCATTTGCTGCTGTAAGTGTATATTTAAGGAATCACCAAGTGATTTCTCTAAATTTGACTGGATTTTATTTTGCAAAGCTGTACCAGGGGTGGGTGGGACGGTTTTTGCTGGCGTTTTCAAAGACAGGGAACTGAAGGCAAGAGGTTGAGGACGGGGGGGTGAGGTAAAAAGGCTATCAGCAGCACACTCGAGGTCTGCATTAGACCCAGTGAAGGAATCCCCGTCGCCTTCACCCAAAAGATCTAGTTCATCTTTGGAACTAGTTGTCGCTTTCTGCTTTTTCAAATACCGTTTCCGGTTTTGGATTTTCTGAAGTTGCTCATCTGTAAAAGACGTGCAAACTTCGCAAGGGGTTTCAAAGGTGACACAGGGGTCATCTCCCTTGCCAGCCTCCCTACAGGTAGGGCAGAAATTATGTGTATCAAAACTAAAGCAGAAATGGCGGCATTTCTGCGCTCTCGGTTTGTCTTTATTTACTTGATGTGCAGACATTTTGTACGCAATAAAAGACGTAGCCTGAACCGAGGAAAACTCAAAACACGCGACTGCAATAGAAATACTTATCCTGTGGAAATGAAACTTTTACAGAATAATCTATGATATATATTACAAGAAATATGCAAATATTAGCCTCCAACAATAAGTAAAGTCTGAGAAATAAATGAAAATGTCTGTATATTTACAAACTGCTACCAGTCAATCGTGGCCAACGAGAAAGTAGGACGATTGGTCAGAAGTTATCACGTGACGACAACTACCAGTATATCCGGTGGCTAACAAGAACTGTCTTTTTTTCTAAGACGTTGGCCCCGGGTGTGGCAACCCGAGATCAGCATTAAGTCCCACATGGTAAGCTATTGTAGCGTAATAAAATGATAATTATGTTAATAAAGCACTATTTGATGCCAGTATTGCGAAACCGGTTCTTGTATGTATCGCCCCCTGTGGGCTATATGGGATCATTAAATATACTAGATTGGGCCAACTCGGCGCCAACATATCCCCAGAGAGGTCATCACTCACGCCACAGGTTTTGATCGGGAATTTTTTAAAACATAATTACCCATTATTATATGAACTTCAGCACATCAATCTACTCTGTTTATATCTCCCCAAGGAAGATGGTGTATCCCCAGACGCCGAATACATACCTCAAATTATATTTTCAATCTTCCTGCAATGATAACTCTAAACCTATTTTCAAAGTATTTAAATGATTGATGATTGAATGTCCATTCTAAAATAATAATCCCAAAAGAGCATATCTGTTTCTATATTTGTTGACAAATAAAATATTATTTTTAACTCAACTCATCATATTTTTCAATCTTCCTTCAAAGTATTTAAATGATTGATGATTCAATGTCCATTCTAAAATTCATAATCCCAAAAGCGCATATCTGTTTCTATATTTGTTCACAAATAAAATATTATTTAAAAAAAAATTATTTATATTATTATTTTATTATATTATTTTTAGAATTTGCAAATTGTTTTCAGTTATTCATTTCCTCTATACCTATATATGTGGTCCATATATATGCAACCTAAATATGTGACACAATCTCAGTTCTGACTCCCCTTTGTGTTATATGTAATGAAGCCCACCACCTCCCACCCCCACCCCTCTCTCCTTCTCCACACCTCTCTCACTATTACACAATATCTGCAACCCCATTGAGTTCTTTGTTTCTCATCTGATATCATTAAATACCTTTGTTTATTTAGTGTCACTCAATATAGCTGGAGGTCCCAGAGGTGGGTGGGGGGAATCCGGGTGGGGGATGTGGGTTGAGCATAAATGGTAAACAAACAATCTATATAAAAGGGGTACTCAAATACAAAAAGAATTGAGAATTTTAAGTATGTGATTATCAACTGAAATGAGTTCATAACTGTAGGAGCTGTGCCAAAATTAACTGAGGCAAGTTGAATAAAACTGGGCTAGTTGAGGGTTAAAAATCCCCTAGTTTTACTACATAAGGATATAATTTCATTAATATTGGGACTTAAAGCTCACTTAAAGTGTCCATTTTGTCTACTTGAATATGTTTAACCAGTTTCATTTTAAAAAGTGAAAAACTCAGCAAGCAGAGGTATAACACACAAAAATAAGTTCTTAAAAGACTAAGATAGCCATAACATTATTAATATTCAAACTTTAAATAGACAGGCATTTCCTTTTAAAAATTCAAAGATTTCAGCTCTATAACCCACATAGTTTGACAGTTACTGGGCTTTAAAGTGGCATAATATCCATAAATTGGGTTTCTGTGGGCATTTTACAATTGTTAAAGAGACCTTAGCAATTAAACTACAGATCTGAAACTTTTTGGGGGACATACATAACAAACAAAAATTATATATAATACAGTTTAAGACTTGTCACACTAAGCATTTCCAAATAACAGGGCAAAATACGGAAAAAATGTCAAAAAAGGCACTTGGGCGAGTGTCTATGGCCCTCATACACAGGTTAAATGTCTACTAAAAACCTTGATTTTCGGCATATGTAAAAAGGACATAATAATGCATTCCCAGATAGGATTTCAGCTCCATCAATCACATAGTTTAACAGTTACAGGGCTTAAAGGTGGTAAAAAGTCCAAATATTGGGTCATTGTGGGCCTTTTAGAGATCTCGATGTGGCTTTCAAATTAAAGCTTCAGACTTAAAATTTGTTACATACTAAGATTACACATAGAATATGTATCTAATAAAGTTTGAAACTTCTCAGACTTACCATTTCCAAGTTACAGAGCAAAATATGTGAAAAATGTCTTAAAAGGGTCACTCAGGTGGGTGTTTAAGGTCCTCATACACAGGTTAAATGTCTACTTGAAGCCTTGATTTTTGGCACATGTAAAAAAAACATAACTAGAGGATCGCTCGCAAAAAAAAAAGATAATGTTTTTGCATAGCAAAAACAAAGCGTCCCGAAAAGGTTATAAAGGTGAGTGCTAAAGTATTAAGAAAATGCTTCGTTTCTAGCCTTATACTGTTGTGGCAACCAAAGTCAGCCCAGTCTGCTCTATCTAGCACGGTTTTCAAGATATAAGCATTTTTGTGTTTTGCAAAAAATAAAAAAATTAAAAATGTCCGCTATATTTGGCGAGACAAAAATATTTTGAAAATTGGCATGGCTACTCTGCAGAGATACCCAGCAGGTCCAAAATTTTGTTGAGTTCACTCCATATAGCACGGTTTTCGAGATATAAGCATTTTTGTGTTTTGCAAAAACTTTGAAAATTCAAAATGGCCACCATTTGTGGGGAGACAAAAATTTTTGTCAAGACCACTGCCGTGGTGTGTATCTCCCGCCGAGCATTAAAGCAGAAGAAATAGCTTTTCCGAGATATTCACAATTTTTCATTTTCGTGTGTGAAAGGTCTTCCAAAAGTAGGTGAATGAGTTATTTGAGAAAAATTGGCTATCTGCAATACTATTAAGAGATAATTCACATTTACTAATTTTGAGTAGGTGAATAATTATCTATGGGTCTGAAACTTCACCAAGTGAAAGCTCTCCCAAAAGTAGGTGAATGAGTTATTTGAGAAAAATTGGCTATCTGCAATACTTTTAGAGATAATTCGCATTTACTCATTTTGAGTAGGTGAGTAATTAGCTATGGGTCTGAAACTTCACCATGTGAAAGCTCTCCCACAAGTAGATGAATGAGTATTTGATAAAAATTGGGTATCCGCAATACTTTTACAGATAACTAGACAAAAGTTTTTGTACACAAAAACAAAGCGTCCCTACAGCTTTTAAGCTTTATATAAAATGCTAAAGGACTAATGTGAAGAGGTAAATGTTATTGGTGAAGAGAAATTTTCGTGAAAAGGACCATGTTAGGATCACAAGAGTGACCTTAAAACGAAAAAAAACACTCAGTGCCTATGAACGGGTTCTGTATCAGCTGACTGTGTGTTTTCAGCTGCAAAGAAGAAGAAGCACTTTAAAGTTTGGCTGTGCTTGTTTGACCTTGAAGGAGAGGCCCAAGGTCAAATCTGACCACATCAAAAGATTTCAAGGCCATCATTTCCTATATGTAGGTATACCATCCCAAACCTCTAGGACCAATAATAAATGAGTTATAAGCACTTTAAAGTTTGCCTATCCTCGTTGGACCTTGAAGGAGAGGCCTAAGATCAAATCCGACCACACCAGAATATTCCCAGCACATGATTTCCTACATGTTGGTTTACCATCCCAAACCTGTAGGACCAATAATAAGTGAGTTATAAGCACTTTTGAGTTTGGCTATGCTCGTTTGACCTTGAAGAAGAAGCACTTTAAAGTTTGGCTGTGCTTGTTTGACCTTGAAGGAGAGGCCCAAGGTCAAATCTGACCACATCAAAAGATTTCAAGGCCATCATTTCCTATATGTAGGTATACCATCCCAAACCTCTAGGACCAATAATAAATGAGTTATAAGCACTTTAAAGTTTGCCTATCCTCGTTGGACCTTGAAGGAGAGGCCTAAGATCAAATCCGACCACACCAGAAGATTCCCAGCACATGATTTCCTACATGTTGGTTTACCATCCCAAACCTGTAGGACCAATAATAAGTGAGTTATAAGCACTTTTAAGTTTGGCTATGCTCGTTTGACCTTGAAGGAGAGGGCCAAGGTCAAATTCGACCACAGCAAAAGATTACCAGCCCTTAATTTCTACATGTTGGTTTACCATCCCAAACCTCTAGGACCAATCATAAGCGAGTTATAAGCACTTTAAAGTTTGGTTATGCTCATTTGACCTTGAAGGAGAGGCCCCAAGGTCAAATCTGACCACACCAGAAGATTCCCAGCACATGATTTCCTACAGGTTGGTTTACCATCCCAAAGCTGTAGGACCAATAATAAGCGAGTTACAAGCACTTTTATGTTTGCCTATACTCGTTTGACCTTGAACGAGGGGCCCAAGGTCAAATCTGACCACACCAGATGATTCCCAGCACATGATTTCCTATATGCTGGTATACCATCACAAACCTCTAGGACCAATAATAAGCAAGTCATAACCACTTTTATGTTTGGCTATACTCATTTGACCTTGAACGAGGGGCACAAGGTCAAATCTGACCACACCAGAAGATTCCCAGCACATGATTTCCTACATGTTGGTATACCATCCCAATCCTCTAGGACCAATAATAAGCGAGTTATAAGCACTTTTAAGTTTGGCTATGCTTGTTTGACATTGAACGAGGGGCCCAAGGTCAAATCAGACCACACCAGAAGATTCCCAGCCCATGATTTCCTACATGTTGGTTTACCATCCCAAACCTCTAGGACCAATAATAAATCAGTTATAAGTACTTTTATGTTTAGCTATCCTCTTTTGACCTTGAAGAGGAAGCCCAAGGTCAAATCTGACCACACCAAAAGATTCCGAGCCCATGATTTCCTACATGTTGGTATCCCATCACAAACCTCTAGGACCAATAATAAGCGAGTTATAAGCACTTTTAAGTTTGTCTATCCTCGTTTGACCTTGAACAAGGGGCCCAAGGTCAAATCCGACCACACCCAAAGATTCCCAGGCCATGATTTCCTACATGTTGGTTTACCATCCCAAAGCTCTAGGACCAATAATAAGTGAGTTATAAGCACTTTTATATTTGGCTATCCTCTTTTGACCTTGAAGAAGAGACCCAAGGTCAAATCTGACCACACCAAAAGATTCCCAGCCCATGATTTCCTACATGTTGGTATACCATCACAACCCTGTAGAACCAATAATAAGCGAGTTATAAGCACTTTCAAGTTTGGCTATGCTCGTTTGACCTTGAACGAGGGGCCCAACGTCAAATCCGACCACACCAGAAGATTCCCAGGCCATGATCTCCTACATGTTGGTTTACCATCCCAAACCTGTAGGACAAATAAGAAGCGAGTTATAAGCACTTTTATGTTTGGCTATCCTCGTTTGACCTTGAAGAAGAAGCCCAAGGTCAAATCTGACAACACCAAGAGATTCCCAGCCCATGATTTTCTATATGTTAGTATACCATCCCAAACCTGTAGGACCAAAAATAAGCAAGTCATAAGCACTTTTAAGTTTGGCTATACTCGTTTGACCTTGAACGAGGGGCACAAGGTCAAATCAGACCACACCAGAAAATTCCCAGCTCATGATTTCCTGTATGTTGGTATACCATCCCAATCCTCTAGGATCAATAATAAGCGAGTTATAAGCACTTTTAAGTTTGGTTATGCTCATTTGACCTTGAAGGAGAGGCCCAAGTTCAAATCTGACCACACCAGAAGATTCCCAGCACATGATTTCCTACAGGTTGGTTTACCATCCCAAAGCTGTAGGACCAATAATAAGCGAGTTACAAGCACTTTTATGTTTGCCTATACTCGTTTGACCTTGAACGAGGGGCCCAAGGTCAAATCTGACCACACCAGATGATTCCCAGCACATGATTTCCTATATGCTGGTATACCATTCCAAACCTCTAGGACCAATAATAAGCGATTTCAAGGCTTAATCGTAGTAAATTTTTTATGAACTTATAATCAATCACCCGTCAATCGCTCAATTATGGCCCGATTGATCCCAATATCGATTGGCGCCTAGATTCCTCTGTCAGAAATGTGCCTGATTGGCTCCTTAAGATACAGAAATTCAACAAGCAACACATACAATGCATTCAAATGTTTAAAGTTACGGGATATAACAAAATTCAAAACATGTACTCATATTTTCAAAGCTCATAGGAATTTGCTACCACCTAAACTAATGGAATGATATAGATATGTGAAGCATGTTCATAACTATAATACAAGGAACTGTGGAAACATTTATCAAAATATCCCCAAAACTTTCCAAAAAAGTAGATGTCCTAGTATTATAGGGGTTAAACTGTACAATCAAATTCCATCACATGTAAGATTGTTGCCATCTATAATAAGCTTCAAAAAGAGATTAAAAGAAGAATTCCTCACTAAATATAAAAAACCATTGCCTATCTAACAAATTATGGTATGACAAATGGAAGTTACGGATCTGTGTACTAAATCTGTGTGTATCTTAATCTATATTTTTACCATTAAGTACTTTGTAAAGTATGTTAAAATTTAATTAACAGACAAACAGTTCAAATTAGCATATTCATTGATAAATAGCTTCTTTGTGTCATAAATCAAAATCTATTTTATCTGCTGTATTTCTTTCTTGACTTTCTGTTGTCAGTTATGTCCAAGTTAAGTAATATTTACTAATAAGTTCATTTGAACTTCAGGCATTTCTGTTTAGTATTTATTGTATGTTCTTAACTTTATGTTGTCAGTTCTCTCCAAATTTAGGGATGTCTAGTTATAAGTTCATTTGAACTTCTGACATTTACTTTCAGCATTTATTTTAAAATGTTGTATTATTTCATTGTAATGTAATGCTGAATAAAGATCTATCTATCTATCTATGTATTCCTCCATAATAGTAAAACACCCGACACCATGTTTGTATACATAGTTCTTCACAATGTGTGTGGTTTTATTGCTGTTTACCTTTATAAAAGGATCTAAGAGTTCAAGAGGAAATTATTCCCATAAACTGATACATTTGTTGTGTTTTTAACATCTGCATTTTCCAACTATCTTAGTCTTTCCCAAAGTCTCTATTTATAACTATATACCTCGAAGCAGGACCCAAGTCCAGCTTATGGTTTCCCTTAGGTTGGTTTCATATTGCAAACCTTAGGACCAATAATACGTGAGTTATAACCACTTTTAAATTTGTCATTACAGGTTAGAATGTTTGGTCAAGGTTACTGTAAATATAAACCACCAGCAATTAACCTTACTTATTTCAAAAACAGTTCTACAGCTTGAAAAATGCAACAATTATAATATTGTAGGTCATTGTTTTCCTTAACAAAAATATGTGTCCGGTGTACAAAAAAACAAATTATCTGAAAGCTATGTCATATGTAGATAATGTCAGTACAGTAGTGAGTAGCACACCATATTATTTCTACAATGTTCTGTGACATATTACAGGAAATAAAATGAGTATGATGCAATGTATATTATTATAGGGACTTGTTAAATATGATGCCCATCTTGGCCACATCGATTACCAATATTCCATCAGACAATGCCACAAAGTGATCTGATATTAAAAAGGTGATTAAAATGTTAATTTCAACAGAAACCATCTGTGCACCTGAACAAGGCTACATGATTGTTTTCATCCTTGAAGTATACAACAGTGTCTTTTCTCTAAATTCTCATTGACTGAGTTAGCCTTGCTTAAGGCTCAAATTTGTACCATATGTTTTCATACTTGTACACAGATATTTGGTATTCATAAAGCACTCATGCATGTTTTGAGATATAAACTGAGCAGACATATCATGTGTAAAATCCATTACATGTTAATTGTAAGAATACATTATGCAAAATGACCATGTTTTCTGTATATTTTCTCTTAATTACTAGGGTACTTGAGCCTTAAGCAAGGCTATGAGTGAGTGTAAAGAAAAGGTTGAATCTACTATTAAGGTGGCATGGATCTGTATACTTTTTGAAAAAAGCAGTAAATCAGACATTTACAACTGTAGCAACTTACTATCCTAATATATATCATTAGAACATAATTCAGTGGTAATTCACTTCAAAATATGGTAAACTGAGTGAAGTTTCTGTTTGTTGGATTAATGAAGGGGAAAGATTATAAATTCCTTTTTACAAATATAAAAGAAAGAGAACAAAGTAATATATAGAGTTGTTGTACTCTACAGGAAAAAATATATGTAACTTTAGTCAAAAGCAAGAGGTTGCAAAGTAAATACACTTGTCACAGATATGAAGGCCAACTGCAAAACATTTCAAAATCACAAATGAAAAAAAAATTGCAAACCATGAACTCCTATAGGTTGGTTAATATCCAAAACTTCTAGGACCACTAATAAGCGACTCATAAGCAAGTTATAAGCACTTTTAAGTTTGCCTATCCTCATTTGACCTTGAAGGAGGGTCCCAAGGTCAAATCCGAACCCAAGAAAAGATTCCAAATCCATGATTTCCTACATCTTGGTTTACCATCCCAAACCTCTAGGACCAATAATAAGTGCTTTATAAGCACTTCTAAGTTTGCCTATCCTCATTTGACCTTGAAGGAGAGGCCCAAGGTCAAATCCGACCACACTAAAATATTAACAGCCCATGATTTCCTGCATGTTGGTTTACCGTCCCATACCTCTAGGACCAATAATAAGCGAGTTATAAGCACTTTTAACTTTGACTACCCTCGCTTGACCTTGAAGGGGGCCCCAAGGTCAAATCCGACCACAGCATAAGATTCCCTGCCCATGATTTCGTACATGTTGGTTTACCATCCCAAAGCTCTAGGACCAATAATAAGTGAGTTATAAGCATTTTTATGTTTGGGTATCCTCGTTTGACCTTGAAGGAGAGGCCCACGATTAAATCCGACCACACCAGAAGGTTCCCAGCCCATGATTTCCTATATATTGGTATACCATCCCATGGCTCTAGGACCAATAATAAGTGAGTTATAAGCACTTTTAAGTTTGCCTATCCTCGTTTGACCTTGAACAAGGGGCACAAGGTCAAATCTAACCACACCAGAGGATTCCCTGCACATGATTTCCTATATGTTGGTATACCATCACAAACCTCTAGGACCAATAATAAGCGCGGTATAAGCACTTTTAGGTTTGGCTATCCTCATGTGACCTTGAAGGAGGGGCCCAAGGTCAAATCTGACCACACCAGAAGATTCCCAGCCCATTATTTCCTACATGTCGGTATACCATCCCAATCCTCTACGACCAATAATAAGCGAGTTATAAGCACCTTTAAGTTTGGCTATGCTCGTTTGACCTTGAAGGGGGGCCCCAAGGTCAAATGCGACCACACCAGAAGATTCCCAGCACGATTTCCTATATGTTGGTATACCATCACAAACCTCTGGGACCAATAATAAGCGAGTTATAAGCACTTTTAAGTTTGGCTATGCTCTTTTGACCTTGAACGAGGGGCCCAAGGTCAAATGCGACCACACCAGAAGATTCCCAGCCCATGATTTCCTATATGTTGGTATACCATCCCAAATCTCTAGGACCAATAATAAGCGAGTTATAAGCACTTTTAAGTTTGGCTATGCTCGTTCGACCTTGAAGGGGGGGGCCCAAGGTCAAATGCGACCACACCAGAAGATTCCCAGCACATGATTTCCTATATGTTGGTATACCATCCCAAACCTCTAGGACCAATAATAAGCGAGTTATAAGCACTTTTCAGTTTGGCTATCCTCGTTTGACCTTGAAGGAGAAACCCAAGGTCAAATCTAACAACACCAAAAGATTCCCAGCCCATGATTTCCTATATGTTGGTATACCATCCCAATCCTGTACGACCAATAATAAGCGAGTTATAAACATTTTTATGTTTGGCTATGCTCGTTTGACCTTGAAGGAGAGGCCCGAGGTCAAATCTGACCACACCAGAAGATTCCCAGCACATGATTTCCTATATGTCGGTATACCATCCCAAACCTGTAGGACCAATAATAAGCGAGTTATAAGCACTTTTAAGTTTGGCTATCCTCGTTTGACCTTGAAGGGGGGGCCCAAGGTCAAATGCGACCACACCAGAAGATTCCCAGCACATGATTTCCTATATGTTGGTATACCATCACAAACCTCTAGGACCAATAATAAGCGAGTTATAAGCACTTTTAAGTTTGGCTATGCTCTTTTGACCTTGAACGAGGGGCCCAAGGTCAAATCCGACCACACCAGAAGATTCCCAGCCCATGATTTCCTATATGTTGGTATACCATCCCAAACCTCTAGGACCAATAACAAGCGAGTTATAAGCACTTTTCAGTTTGGCTATCCTCGTTTGACCTTGAAGGAGACGTCCAAGGTCAAATCTGACCACACCAAAAGATTCCCAGCCCATGGTTTCCTATATGTTGGTATACCATCCCAAACCTCTAGGACCAATAATAAGCGAGTTATAAGCACTTTAAACTTTGCATATCCTCGCTTGACCTTGAACGAGGGGCCCAAGGTCAAATCTGACCACACCAGAAGATTCCCAGCACATGATTTCCTATATGTTGGTATACCATCCCAAACCTCTACGACCAATAATAAGCGAGTTCAAGGCTTAATCTTAGCAAAATTTTTATGAACTTATAATCAATCGCCCGTCAATCGGTCAATTATGGCCCGACTGATCCCAATATCGACTGGCGCCTAGATTCTTCCCCCAGGAATGTGCATACCAAATTTGGTTGACCCACACCCAGTACTTTCTGAGGAAATCTAGTGAAAAGGAAGTAAATTTTTTTTTGAATTTTTGATAATGTGACCTTGATAAAGGTCAAAGGTCAAATTTATGCCTGTCAAAAAATTTCCCCACGCCTATAGAAGAACACTGCCACATATCATTTGGATAGGCCTAATAACAAGGGAGATATTCAAGGGAGACGATAATGCGGCGGCGGCGGCTGACTGAAAACCGGGGGTGAAACCAATAAGCGTCCCCTTTTCAAGGGACGCTTAATTAGCATTTACTCATTTTGAGTAGGTGAATAAATAGCTATGGGTCTGAAACTTCACAGAGCGAAAGCTCTCCCAAAAGTAGGTGAATGAGTTATTTGAGAAAAATTGGCTATCTGCAATACTTTTAGAGATAATTCACATTTACTCATTTTGAGTAGGTGAATAATTAGCTATGGGTCTGAAACTTCACCATGTGAAAGCTCTCTCACAAGTAGGTGAATGAGTTATTTGATAAAAATTGGGTATCCGCAATACTTTTAGAGATAATTCGCATTTACTCATTTTGAGTAGGTGAGTAATTTGCTATGGGTCTGAAACTTCACCAAGTGAAAGCTCTCCCAAAAGTAGGTGAATGAGTTATTTGAGAAAAATTGGCTATCTGCAATACTTTTAGAGATAATTCGCATTTACTCATTTTGAGTAGGTGAGTAATTAGCTATGGGTCTGAAACTTCACCAAGTGAAAGCTCTCCCAAAAGTAGGTGAATGATTAATTTGAGAAAAATTGGCTATCTGCAATACTTTTAGAGATAATTCGCATTTACTCATTTTGAGTAGGTGAGTAATTAGCTATGGGTCTGAAACTTCACCAAGTGAAAGCTCTCCCAAAAGTAGGTGAATGATTAATTTGAGAAAAATTGGCTATCTGCAATACTTTTAGAGATAATTCGCATTTACTCATTTTGAGTAGGTGAGTAATTAGCTATGGGTCTGAAACTTCACCAAGTGAAAGCTCTCCCAAAAGTAGGTGAATGAGTTATTTGAGAAAAATTGGCTATCTGCAATACTTTTAGAGATAATTCGCATTTACTCATTTTGAGTAGGTGAGTAATTAGCTATGGGTCTGAAACTTCACCAAGTGAAAGCTCTCCCAAAAGTAGGTGAATGAGTTATTTGAGAAAAATTGGCTATCTGCAATACTTTTAGAGATAATTCACATTTACTCATTTTCAGTAGGTGAGTAATTAGCTATGGGTCTGAAACTTCACAGAGTGAAAGCTCTGCCAAAAGTAGGTGAATGAGTTATTTGAGAAAAATTGGCTATCTGCAATACTTTTAGAGATAATTCGCATTTACTCATTTTGAGTAGGTGAGTAATTAGCTATGGGTCTGAAACTTCACAGAGTGAAAGCTCTCCCAAAAGTAGGTGAATGAGTTATTTGAGAAAAATTGGCTATCTGCAATACTTTTAGAGATAATTCGCATTTACTCATTTTGAGTAGGTGAGTAATTAGCTATGGGTCTGAAACTTCACCAAGTGAAAGGTCTCCCAAAAGTAGGTGAATGAGTTATTTGAGAAAAATTGGCTATCTGCAATACTTTTAGAGATAATTCGCATTTACTCATTTTGAGTAGGTGAGTAATTAGCTATGGGTCTGAAACTTCACCAAGTGAAAGCTCTCCCAAAAGTAGGTGAATGAGTTATTTGAGAAAAATTGGCTATCTGCAATACTTTTAGAGATAATTCGCATTTACTCATTTTGAGTAGGTGAGTAATTAGCCATGGGTCTGAAACTTCACCATGTGAAAGCTCTCCCACAAGTAGATGAATAAGTTATTTGATAAAAATTGGGTATCCGCAATACTTTTACAGATAATTAGCATTTACTCATTTTGAGTAGGTAAATAATTAGCTATGTGTCTGAAACTTCACCATGTGAAAGCTCTCCCAAAAGTAGGTGAATGAGTTATTTGAGAAAAATTGGCTATCTGCAATACTTTTAGAGATAATTCGCATTTACTCATTTTGAGTAGGTGAGTAATTGGCTATGGGTCTGAAACTACACCATGTGAAAGCTCTTCCAACAGTAGGTGAATGAGTTATTTGAGAAAAATTGGCTATCTGCAATACTTTTAGACATAATTCGCATTTACTCATTTTGAGTAGGTGAGTAATTAGCTATGGGTCTGAAACTTCACCAAGTGAAAGCTCTTTGGGATAGCTGCTCTGCAGAGATACCCTGAAGATAAAAAATTTCGTCGAAATCGCTCTATGTAGCACGGTTTTCGAAATATTAGCATTTTTGTGTTTTGCAATTTTTGCGCAAAAATTCGAAAATTCAAAATGGCAGCCATTTTTGGCAAGACAAAATTTTTTTGAAAATTGGCATGGCTACTCTGTAGAGATACCCATTGGGTCAAAAATTTCGTCGAAATCGCTCTATCTAGCACGGTTTTCGAGATATAAGCATTTTTGTGTTTTGCAATTTTGCGAAAAATTCGAAAATTCAAAATGGCCGCCATTTTTTGCGAGAAATTTTTTGTTTGAAAATTGGTATGGCTACTCTGCAGAGATACCCTGTGGGTCAAAAATTTCGTCGAAATCGCTCTATCTAGCAGGGCTTTTGAGATATAAGCATTTTTATGTTTTGCAATTTTTGCGAAAAATTTGAAAATTCAAAATGGCCGCCATTTTTGGCGAGACAAAATTTTGTTGAAAATTGGCATGGCTACTCTGCAGATATACCCTGTGGGTCAAAAATTTCGTCAAAATCGCTCTATCTAGCAGGGTTTTCAAGATATAAGCATTTTTATGTTTTGCAATTTTTGCGAAAAATTCGAAAATTCAAAATGGCCGCCATTTTTGGCGAGAGAAAATTTTTTTTCAAAATTGCAATAACTACTCTGCAGAGATATCCTGTGGGTCAAAAATTTCGTCGAAATCGCTCTATCTAGCACGGTTTTCGAGATATAAGCATTTTTGTGTTTTGCAATTTTTGCGAAAATTTCGAAAATTCAAAATGGCCGCCATTTTTGGCGAGACAAAATTTTTTTGAAAATTGGGAAAAGTACTCCGCACAGATATCCTGCGGGTCAAAAATTTTGTCGAAATTGCTCTATCTAGCACGGTTTTTGAGATATAAGCATTTTTGTGTTTTGCAATTTTTGCGAAAATTTCGAAAATTCAAAATGGCCGCCATTTTGGGCGAGACAAAAATTTTTTGAAAATTGGGAAAACTACTCCGCAGAGATACCCTGCGGGTCAAAAATTTCGTCGAAATCGCTCTATCTAGCACGGTTTTCGAGATATAAGCATTTTTGTGTTTTCCTTATTTGGAAAATTCGTAATGATTAATTAATCATTAATTACTCGGCCATTTCTTAACCAATCAATGCCAAAATCTAATGATTTCCAGATTTTAATAGAATGAATGTATTTGCCAAGTTTCAGGTGAATTGATAAAATTTCTTTCAAGTTATCATCCGGACAAGCTTCCCCATCGAAAAAAGACATTTTTGGTCATGTGACCTCTCTGATTGGTTGAAATGTCACTACAGCATATTCAAAAAAATTCCCCCAGGCTACTGCCTAAACCTGCCAAATTTGAAAAGAATCCCCCTAACGGTTACAGAGTTATAAGGAAAACAAAATGCGGAGCCGGCGGAGCCGGAAGCTCTCCCATACACAAACAAGCGTCCCTTGCGGGACGCTTAATAATGTATTCCCAGATGAGATTTCAGCTCTATCAGTCACATAGTTTAACAGTCACAGGCCTTAAAATTGGCAAAAAGTCCAAATACTGGGTCTTTATGGGGCCTTCTAGAGACCTAAATGTGGCCTTCAAATTAAAGCTTCAGACTTAAAATTTGTCACATACTAAGATTACACATAGAATATGCATCTAATACAGTTTGAAACTTCTTAGACTTACCATTTCCAAGTTACAGGGAAAAATATGTGAAAAATGTCTAAAAATGGTCACTCGGGTGGGGATTTATGGTCCTCATACACAGGTTAAATGTCTTCTTAAAGCCTTAATTTTTGGCACATATAAAAATAACATACTAATATCTTCTCAGATAGGATTTGAGCTCTATCAGTCACATAGTTTGACAGTCACAGGGCTTAAAAGTAGCAAAAAGTCCAAACATTGGGTCTTTGGGAGCCTTTTAGAGACCTCAATTTGACCTTCAAAATTAAAGCTTCAGACTTAAAATCTGCTACATACTAAGATTACACACAGAATATATATCTAATACAGTTTGAAACTTCTCAGACTTACCATTTCCAAGTTACAGGGAAAAAGATGTGAAAAATGTCTTATAAGGGTCACTCGGGTGGGTGTTTATGGTCCTGATACACAGGTTAACTGTCTATTAAAGGCCTAAATGTTGGGGCACATATAAGAAAACACATAGATATATTCCCAGATGATATTTAACTTAGATGAGAGACATAGTTTGAAAGCTACAGTGCTTGAAAGTGGCAAAAAGTGCATAAATTGGGTCTCTGTGGGCACTTTTGAGACCTTAAGTCGACCCCTTTGGGTAAACCTACAGCCCAAAAATTTTCTACAGACAAGGATTACATATCAAAGTTATACCTAGCGCAGTTTGAGACTCATCAGAATTATCACTTCCAAATTATAGGGCAAAATATGTGTAAAGTATAGCAAAAAATCCCTAAGTGGGGGTATTTATGGGCCTCAAACACAATTTTCTCCTCAACTTAAAGTCATGATTTTCGGCACATGTACTAAGAACATATTAATGTGTTGTCAGGTAAAATTTCAGCCAGCTGAGCATCATAGTTTGTGACCTACAGGGCTCTAAGTGGCCAAAAGTGCAATTTCTGACCTTAAGGTGGCCATAAGTTCTTTTTTACTGGGAGTTTAAGGTCACCTTAAAATAGGGATCTTCCTTTGGGCACCCTTAACATGTGTACAAAGTTTGAAAAAAAAATATTAATTTGTTTTTGAGTTATCGCGTCCACAAGGAAATTTCTACGGCGGCGGCGGCGCGACGGACCTGAATCCAATATATCCCCGACTTCCGTCTGGGGATATAATAAATTTTCAATTTAGGAGCCTTGTAGCTCTGCATTTTACTCTTGCAAAATCAATATACTATATCATTTGCTAATTATCCATTAATAAAATCAGTATGGTACATCATTTGCTAATTATTCAACAATCAGTTGAGGCTCTAGCTATTCTGGCATATCTGGTCTGCGATTTTGTTTGTTGGGATATTTAGTATGTGTCCATGTGGCTTTTTTGATGTTTGCTCAAGCTTTCTTGACCGAGTAATCAGCATTCCACTGACGTGTTCAGAGGCATATTAGGGTAGAGATTATGTGTCGATGGTCACAGAAATAGCATAGAAAACTTGTACAGTTGCACTAAATTTGGGGTGAGAAGATATTTACAGAATACAGAGGGATTTAAAAGGGTGCAGTGTTATACATGTGTTTAAAAATAAAGCTGAAACAATTAACGGTATGGACGTGCCCAGAGGCATGTTAGGGTAGAGAGTATGTATTGATGGTCACAGAAATATCATAGAAAACGTGTATAGTTGCACTAAGGTTTTGGGTGAGAAGATATTTACAGATGCATTTAAAAGGATACAGTGTTATATATATGTTTTAAAGATAAGCTGAAACAATTAATGGTACAAATTGATAATTATGTTAATAAGGCACTATTTGATGCCAGTATTGCGAAACTGGTTCTTGTATGTATCACCCCCTGTGGGTTCTATGGGATCATTAAATTTATAAACTTTTAATTTAGGAGCCACGTAGTTCTGTATTTTACATTTACAAAACCTATATGCTATATATTTGTTGGAATGATACAGACACATAATATGGTGGGTTATTGTAACAATGCTCTTGGTAAGAGTAGTCTATGTAATAAATATTAAGATGAAATTAATTATGTGATAACATATCAATAACATCTTTTGTCTGGAATGAGATAGATTAACCTAATAGAATATAATGTAAACAGTGCATGATGCATTGCACTGCCTTTGTGTTTCAAGATATGGTTTTTGTACAGATATGGTAATATTTAAAACTGGCAATTCAATGCATGTTATGTTAAATAAATACCTTTGAAAATATGTAATTATTACTGTACAAAAACTCAATTGGGTGTTTTGAAGAATATGTGGAATATTGTAACAGATTAGATGTTGGAATGATAAACAGTCTACACTCTAATGTAAACAGTACATGACGCATTACCCTGCCCTTCTGTTTCAAGATATGGCTTTTGTACAGATATGGACACATAATATAGTGGGTTATTGTAACAATGCTCTTGGTAAGAGTAGTCTATGTAATAAATATTAAGATGAAATTAATTATGTGATAACATATCAATAACATCTTTTGTCTGGAATGAGATAGATTAACCTAATACAATCTAATGTAAACAGTGCATGACACATTGCACTGCCCTTCTGCTTCCAAGATATGGTTTTTGTACAGATATGGTAATATTTAAAACTGACAATTCAGAAACTATGCAGAGTTGCATAGTAATCAAACAATGGTACAATTCAAATGACTATAATATATTATGTTAAGGTTTTGAAAAGTAAAATTAAAAAAAGGGAAACCCTCACAAACTATTGCATTTAGACTATTCTGTTTAAATTTGCTATTCACGTAATGGTATTTTAATCTATTTAAATTCAGTAAATCTAAATTAGAAAATAAGGAAAAATGTTTGCTAAGTGATACTTGCCAATTTCCTTAATATCTGTCACTGTTTAAGAATACTATTATTCGAATGGTCTCAGAGTACAGCAGCTATGTAAATCAGTTGTAACTTAAAAAATCTTCGAGAACTTTGTTTAAATATGTTATATTTGGCAAAATTTATAAACATTTGTTTTTGTCTTTTTTACCTTTTGGGTTCTCCCTGTTGGGGGAGTTAGTTGTAACCCAAAAACCATTGCATTTAAAGAATTTTGTTTAAATATGTTATTCACCAACTTTTAGGTTGGTTGTGGCATGGTGAAAGTGTAGACTTGTGGCTCATGGCATAGCGGATCAGTAGTTAGACTGGGATTTTCACTCTTGAGTAAATCAGGTGTAATTTAAATAACCTTTTCCTTTAGAGTATTTTATTTGAATATGCTATTCACCTGCTTTGGGGTAGGCTGTGACATAGTCGGATTGCACACCGGTAAATATATAAAATATATGAGCAAGAAATTTTTTGAAGTTCTAACTATAGTGTAAAACAGATGTAACTTGGGGGATGATCAAGAGACTTTTTTTGGAAATGTGTAAAGTAAAACTTGGTAACATTTATAAACATTTGTTATCTTTGGTGTGAAAATTAATATTCAAATGCTGGCTTAGAGTAAATTCTAGTATAATCTGGCAGGTTGATTTCTTTTTATTGAGCAGGGGCTAAAGAAAATGTTTAATACCAGCATATTGAATTGTTAGACTTGGTATATTAAACAAAGTGATTAAAACATATTAGGGAGAGTAAGTACCCAGAAATAACATACAGATGCAAATGGTAGCTGTTGCCAAAATTTCTATTGGTGATAGCACTTGGAGATATGTCTCTGCCAAGCCTGTAATACATATTTTTGTGCATGAAAAAATGTTATATAAAAGAGGTTTGTATACTAATGTCATAGAAACTGTTAGGCCAAATTATTACAAAATAGTAAAAGAAATGTGGTACATAAGTAACATGGCCTTATATTATTCAAGTTATTGCAGCAGTTTTGGGAGACACATGCAACAGAAATCGAGCAAACCACTATTTCTGAAGCCAACTTGCAGGAGTCTATTGTTAAAATCAGATGGCTAAGTTAAGAGATTCATTAAAAGTGTTGTCCGTAAATTGCCAGGGTCTGCGTAATAAAAATAAACGATCAGATGTTCTCAGCTATCTTAAAGATACTGGGGCAGGAATAATATGCCTTCAGGATACACATTTAACAGAACAAGATCTTCAAGCAACAAAAATGATTTGGAATAATGAATGCTATCTACATGGCCAAAGGACAAATGCACGAGGTGTTGGAATTCTAATAAATAACAATTTTGAGCATGAGGTCATAGAATGTAATAAAGACACAGATGGTAATTACTTGCAATTGATAATGAAAATTCAAACATTTAAAATCAATTTAATTACCATATATGCCCCGAATATAGACAGACCTGAGTTTTTTAACCAGATTCGAGATCTAATGAACAAAACTGACACTGACTATATTGTAGTCTGTGGAGATTTTAATTTGGTTCTAAACCCTCAGTTGGATAGTATGAATTACAAAAACATAAATCACCCCAGGTCAAGGCAAATATTGTTACATACTATGGATGAATTAAACCTTATAGATACCTTTTGCTATTTTCATCCACATGTTAAGAGATATTCATGGAGAAAACGGAATCCGGTAAAGCAAGCAAGGCTGGATTTTTTCTTAACTTCAAATACAATGAGCGACATTATTGATAATTGTTATATCCGTCACAGTTATAGGTCAGACCATTCAATAATTGAACTCAGCATTACTTTAAATAATTTTGAAAAGGGGAAAGGTGTATGGAAATTAAATGTTGGCCTGCTGAAAAACCCAGACTATGTTAATTTAGTGAATAGAATAATAGAGGATGAGAAATTAAAATACGCCCTACCTGTATATAATATTGAATATATTAAAAATACAGATAAAAAACTAGATTGGGCCAACTCGGCGCCAACATATCCCCAGACAGGTCATCACTCACGCCACAGGTTTTGATCGGGAATTTTTTAAAACATAATTACCCATTATTATATGAACTTCAGCACATCAATCTACTCTGTTTATATCTTCCCAAGGAAGATGGTGTATCCCCAGACACCGAATACATAACTCAAATTATATTTTCAATCTTCCTGCAATGATAACTCTAAACCTATTTTCAAAGTATTTAAATGATTGATGATTGAATGTCCATTCTAAAATAATAATCCCAAAAGAGCATATCTGTTTCTATATTTGTTGACAAATAAAATATTATTTTAACTCAACTCATCATACTTTTCAATCTTCCTTCAAAGTATTTAAATGATTGATGATTCAATGTCCATTCTAAAATTCATAATCCCAAAAGCGCATATCTGTTTCTATATTTGTTCACAAATAAAATATTATTTAAAAAAAAATTATTTATATTATTATTTTATTATATTATTTTTAGAATTTGCAAATTGTTTTCAGTTATTCATTTCCTCTATACCTATATATGTGGTCCATATATATGCAACCTAAATATGTGACACAATCTCAGTTCTGACTCCCCTTTGTGTTATATGTAATGAAGCCCACTACCTCCCACCCCCACCCCTCTCCCCTTCTCCACACCTCTCTCACTATTACACAAGATCTGCAACCCCATTGAGTTCTTTGTTTCTCATCTGATATCATTAAATACCTTTGTTTATTTAGTGTCACTCAATATAGCTGGAGGTCCCAGAGGTGGGGATAAATGGTAAACAAACAATCTATATAAAAGGGGTACTCAAATACAAAAAGAATTGAGAATTTTAAGTATGTGATTATCAACTGAAATGAGTTCATAACTGTAGGAGCTGTGTCAAAATTAACTGAGGCAAGTTGAATAAAACTGGGCTAGTTGAGGGTTAAAAATCCCCTAGTTTTACTACATAAGGATATAATTTCATTAATATTGGGACTTAAAGCTCACTTAAAGTGTCCATTTTGTCTACTTGAATATGTTTAACCAGTTTCATTTTAAAAAGTTAAAAACTCAGCAAGCAGAGGTATAACACAAAAATAAGTTCTTAAAAGACTAAGATAGCCATAACATTATTAATAATCAAAATTTAAATAGACAGGCATTTCCTTTGAAAAATTCAAAGATTTCAGCTCTATAACCCACATAGTTTGACAGTTACTGGGCTTTAAAGTGGCATAATGTCCATAAATTGGGTTTCTGTGGGCATTTTACAATTGTTAAAGAGACCTTAGCAATTAAACTACAGATCTGAAACTTTTTGGGGGACATACATAACAAACAAAAATTATATATAATACAGTTTAAGACTTGTCACACTAAGCATTTCCAAATAACAGGGCAAAATACGGAAAAAATGTCAAAAAAGGCACTTGGGCGAGTGTCTATGGCCCTCATACACAGGTTAAATGTCTACTAAAAACCTTGATTTTCGGCACATGTAAAAAGGACATAATAATGTATTCCCAGATGGGATTTCAGCTCCATCAATCACATAGTTTAACAGTCACAGGGCTTAAAGGTGGTAAAAAGTCCAAAGTCGATGTGGCTTTCAAATTAAAGCTTCAGACTTAAAATTTGTTACATACTAAGATTACACATAGAATATGTATCTAATAAAGTTTGAAACTTCTCAGACTTACCATTTCCAAGTTACAGAGCAAAATATGTGAAAAATGTCTTAAAAGTGTCACTCAGGTGGGTGTTTAAGGTCCTCATACACAGGTTAAATGTCTACTTGAAGCCTTGATTTTTGGCACATGTAAAAAGAACATAATAATGTATTCCCAGATGAGATTTCAGCTCTATCAGTCACATAGTTTAACAGTCACAGGCCTTAAAATTGGCAAAAAGTCCAAATACTGGGTCTTTATGGGGCCTTCTAGAGACCTAAATGTGGCCTTTAAATTAAAGCTTCAGACTTAAAATTTGTCACATACTAAGATTACACATAGAATATACATCTAATACAGTTTGAAACTTCTTAGACTTACCATTTCCAAGTTACAGGGAAAAATATGTGAAAAATGTCTAAAAATGGTCACTCGGGTGGGGATTTATGGTCTCATACACAGGTTAAATGTCTTCTTAAAGCCTTAATTTTTGGCACATATAAAAATAACATACTAATATCTTCCCAGATAGGATTTGAGCTCTATCAGTCACATAGTTTGACAGTCACAGGGCTTAAAAGTAGCAAAAAGTCCAAATATTGGGTCTTTGGAAGCCTTTTAGAGACCTCAATTTGACCTTCAAAATTAAAGCTTCAGACTTAAAATCTGTTACATACTAAGATTACACACAGAATATATATCTAATACAGTTTGAAACTTCTCAGACTTACCATTTCCAAGTTACAGGGAAAAAGATGTGAAAAATGTCTTATAAGGGTCACTCGGGTGGGTGTTTATGGTCCTGATACACAGGTTAACTGTCTATTAAAGGCCTAAATGTTGGGGCACATATAAGAAAACACATAGATATATTCCCAGATTATATTTAACTTAGATGAGAGACATAGTTTGAAAGCTACAGTGCTTGAAAGTGGCAAAAAGTGCATAAATTGGGTCTCTGTGGGCACTTTTGAGACCTTAAGTCGACCCCTTTGGGTAAACCTACAGCCCTAAAATTTTCTACAGACAAGGATTACATATCAAAGTTATACCTAGCGCAGTTTGAGACTCATCAGAATTACCACTTCCAAATTATAGGGCAAAATATATGAAAAGTATAGCAAAAAATCCCTAAGTGGGGGTATTTATGGGCCTCAAACACAATTTTCTCCTCCACTTAAAGTCGTGATTTTCGGCACATGTACTAAGAACATATTAATGTGTTGTCAGGTAAAATTTCAGCCAGCTGAGCATCATAGTTTGTGACCTACAAGGCTCTAAGTGGCCAAAAGTCCAATTTCTGACCTTAAGGTGGCCATAAGTTCTTTTTTACTGGGAGTTTAAGGTCACCTTAAAATAGGGATCTTCCTTTGGGCACCCTTAACATGTGTACCAAGTTTGAAAAAAAAATATTAATTTGTTTTTGAGTTATCGCGTCCACAAGGAAATTTCTACGGCGGCGGCGGCGGCGGCGGCGGCGGCGGCGCGACGGACCTGAATCCAATATATCCCCGACTTTCGTCTGGGGATATAATTAAATTTTAGTATTGATCCAGATAAATTCTTAGAAATGATATATCTAAGGGTAAGGGGGGAAACAATCAAATTTGCATCTCATCTTAAGAATGTAAATACTAAAATTGAAAAGAAATTAATAAAAGAAATTGAAAATATGGAGAGCCAGGAAAATACAAATTTAAGTTCTGAAATACTAAATTGTAGAAAACAACAGTTAGAAAAAATTAGAGAAGAAAAAATCCAAGGTCAAATAGTAAGGTCACGAATGCAGTGGCTTAGCGAGGGTGAAAGACCTTCAAAATTCTTTTGTAAATTAGAAAACAAAAATTTTAATGAGAAAACAATAAAAAAACTTAAACTGGACAATGGCACTATAACAACAAACCAACAAGAAATTTTGGAAAATATAGGACTTTATTATAAAAAACTTTTCCAAAAAAGAGAAATGTATTCATGGAACTGGGCAAATCTAATTTCAGAGAAAACAGATACTCCAAAGATAACGGCTTCACATTTAGGCGATTTGGTAACATCAGAAGAAATGAGTGATGCTTTAAGCAAAATGAAGAATAATAAAAGTCCGGGTATTGATGGTATTCCGGCGGATTTTTTAAAAGTTTTTTGGAGAAGGCTCAAATTCTTTGTAACAGACGCAATAAACAGTTGTTATAAGAAGGGTACATTATCAACAACTTTAAAACAAAGTATCATCACCTGTTTACCAAAAGGAAACAAAGATAGAAAAGTGCTCAAAAATTGGAGACCTATCTCTTTGTTATGTGCAACATATAAATTGGCCTCTTCAGTCATAGCAAATCGAATGAAACCAGAATTGAATCGCATAATTTCTGATTCTCAAACTGGTTTTTTAAAAGGGCGGTCAATGGGAGAAAGTACCAGATTAATATACGACTTACTCCATTACACTGAAGTAAATAGGATACCTGGACTTCTAATGGCCATCGATTTTGAAAAGGCTTTTGACTCCACATCTTGGCAGTTTTTATACAATGCCTTAGAGTATTTTGGTTTTGACGATCATCTTATTAAATGGATAAAGTTATTTAATGAAGGTATTACTACTAGAATACAACAATGTGGGCATCTGTCTGCCCCCATACCAATAGAAAGGGGTTGCAGACAGGGAGACCCAATTGCCCCATACCTCTTCCTGATTGCAGCTGAAGTCTTAAGTATTTTAATTAAAACTAACACTGACATAAAAGGAATAAAAATAGGTAATAAGGAGTACAAAATTACACAATTTGCGGATGACACTACTATAATATTAGATGGTGAAAGGGACTCTCTGCAGTTGGCTTTGAATGTATTGGAAGTATTTGGCTCAGTTTCAGGATTAAAGATTAACACAGAAAAAACCAGAGTTATTTGGATAGGGCGCAAAAAATATTCTAGAGATAAGCTAAATGTGACAGAAAACTTAGATTGGGGAAGTGAAAGGTTTACCTTGTTAGGTTTAGAATTCTCTGTAGATCTATCAGTCATTCCAGAAATAAATTGCTCTAAGGCTATGACGAGCATTAGGGAGATAATTAAAAACTGGAATACCAGATATTTAACACCGATGGGCAAAATAACGGTGGTTAAGACCCTAATTATTTCAAAATTTACACATCTTTTTATGGCCATCCCGATACCCCAGAATGTTTTAAATGAACTTAACAAAGAACTTTATGGATTTATATGGAACAAAAAACCTGATAAGATAAACAGACAAGATTTGTGTATGGATAAACTACTAGGTGGACTAAAAATGGTAAACATCTTCAATTTTGAAAGATCTCTGAAAATAAAATGGATTGAAAAATTAGTAAAACATCCAACACTACCTTGGAACTATCTTTTGAGAGAATCTGTAGGAAGCCTTAAAAGGCTAACAATAATGGGTGAAAACTGGATTAATAATATTTTAAACAAAGCTAACCCATTTTGGATGACTGTTTTTAATGCATGGAAAGAATTCTGCCCAAAGCAGCTGCCTGCTTCAAATACTGATGTAGCTTATTCTAGCCTATGGTTTAATGGCCATATATCGAAAGAACTATTGTTTTTCCCAAATTGGGCAAAACAGGGAATATTCATAGTAGGAGATGTGATAGATGAAGAAGGGAAAATAAAAAGTAGAATTGATCTTATGCGTCAGTATAATTTTAATATTAATATACTGAATTACTTTAGACTTAGATCACTTTTACAAAC
Source organism: Sabellastarte sp. h YS-2021 (assembly GCA_964017235.1). Lineage (NCBI taxonomy): Eukaryota > Metazoa > Annelida > Polychaeta > Sabellida > Sabellidae > Sabellastarte > Sabellastarte sp. h YS-2021. Next base: position 77,994,558 of record OZ024935.1, on the reverse strand, counting down.
GTTTATACCTAAATTTTCAAATGGTGATAATTTTAAATTTCACAGACCATTTATACCTTTCCACATGAAATATTTAATAAAGATACAAGGTAGTAAGGAAATTTATAATCACATGACCAAAATCGAGAAAAACCAACCTAGAAGATGTGAAACTCAGTGGCGACTGAAATTTAATGCATCTCTGAATGCAGGACTATGGCCAGTAATTTATAAGATATGTCACAAAATAATTCAAGATAATACCATAGTATGGTTTCAGTACAAAATTTTATATAATATCTTATCCACAAGGAGCTATCTATATAAACTTAAGCTTCTTGATTCTGACTTATGCGGCCTTTGCGGAGAAAGTATAGAAACCATTATACATCTATTCACAGAATGCCCAAAAGTAAATGCCCTGTGAGAAAATTTGAAACAATGGCTTTTTATTAAAATCCATATACAGATTGAGACAAGTAGTGTATTAAAACTTTTTGGCTATCTTATTCAGGACCAAAACTTCTGTCCACTAAATTTTATTCTTCTCATAACAAGAAAATATATATTCTGGTGTTCTAAAAAAAAAACTGATCCTAAGATTGATCTCCTTATAACTGAAATTAAAATGAAATATATTGAACAAGAGCACCTTTCAAGAATAACTCTTTCTGAACCAAACTTTTGTAAAAAATGGAACAGATGGAAGGATGTTTTCAATTAAATACAAAACTATCGATGCATTATAACACTTAAACAAAAATAATTCTCGGTGAGGTATGTTTTGAATGTGCCCCAAAAATGAAAAAAAAAAAAAAAAAATTGTGTAATAAATACTACTGCTGTAATACAGCATTGAAATGAAATTTTCCTGCGAGATAAAATTAGCATGTGTCACAAAATGCAAACGATTCAAGATATGTGTAATAAATATTAACAGTTAAATATTAAATATAAATAATATTTCTATAAAATATATTTCTGAAGATGGATAAAAAAGTTTGGCAGAGACATCCATTGTATATATGTGTAAATAGAGTTCTAGAAAAACCATGTCATTTGGTATCTTAGATACTATGTAATGTTGGGAATATAAAAATACATGTTGAAAAGGCGAGATCTTTCCTGCCAGGGATCTTTGCTTATTGATGTAAATGGCAAGGTATTAAAAATAAATATAAATAAAAAAAAAAAAAAAAAGTTTGAATTCGATTGGACAAAGCATTTTCAAGTTAGAGTCCGGAAAGGGAAATGTAGACGAACAAACGGACAAACGAACAAACAGAATTACACCAATTTCGAAAGGAACCTAGCTATGATGGTGATCTATCTCCCTGTCAAGTTTGAATTCGATTGGACAAACTGTTTTCGAGTTAGAGTCCGGAAACGAAAAAGTGGACAGACAGACAGATGGACAAACGGACAAACAAAGGGACAAAATTACACCAATTTCGAAAGTAACCTAGCTATGATGGTGATCTATCTCCCTGTCAAGTTTGAATTCGATTGGACAAACCGTTTTCGAGTTAGTGTCCGGAAACGAAAATGTGGACGGACAGACGGATGGACAAACAGACAAAAAAACGGACAAATGGACAGACAAACGAACACACAGAATTACACCAATTTCAAAAGGAACCTAGCTATGATGGTGATCTATGTCCCTGACAAGTTGGAATTCGATTGGAAAAACCGTTTTCGAGTTAGAGTCCGGAAATAAAAATGTGGACAAACAGACGGATAGACAGACAAACGGACAAAAAACGGACAAACGAACGGATGGAATTTCACTAATTTCGAAAGGAACCTAACTATGATGGTGATCTATCTCCCTGTCAAGTTTGAATTTGATTGGACAAACCGGTTTTGAGCTAGAGTCCGGAAATGAAAAATGTGGACAGACAGACGGACGTCAGACACATCAATCTAATAGGCGGGTTGGTTACACGCAACCCGCCTAAAAATACCTAAAATATTTTTAAAATACGTGGATATTGATATAATCAGGAAAGGTAAGATATAAGCTTAACTAGACCGAGCGCATCGGAGAACCGATGCAAATTGTATCCACCGTAAAGACAATGCACCAAAACCTCTAGGACCAATAATAAGCGAGTTATAAGAACTTTTAAGTTTGGCTGTCCTCATTTGACCTTCAAGGAGGGGCCCAAGGTCAAATCTGACCACACCAGAAGATTCCCAGAGCATGATTTCCTATATGTTGGTTTACCATCAGACAACATCTAGGACCAATAATAAGCGAGTTATAAGCACTTTTAAGTTTGGCTGTCCTCATTTGACCTTCAAGGAGGGGCCCAAGGTCAAATCCGACCACACCAGAAGATTCCCAGCCCATGATTTTCTATATGTTGGTTTACCATCCCAAACCTCTAGGACCAATAATAAGCGAGTTATAGGCACTTTTACCTTTGGCTATCCTCGTTTGACCTTGAAGGAGGGGCCCAAGGTCAAATCCGACCACGCCAGAAGATTCCCCGCCCATGATTTCCTGTATGTTGGTTTACCATCACAAACCACTAGGATCAATAATAAGCGAGTTATAAGCACTTTTAAGTTTGGCTATCCTCGTTTGACCTCGAAGGAGGGGCCCAAGGTCAAATCCGACCACGCCAGAAGATTCCCAGCCCATTATTTCCTATAGGTTGGTTTACCATCCCAAACCTCTGGGACCAATAACAAGCGAGTTATAAGCACTTTTAAATTTGGCTGTCCTCATCTGACCTTGAACGAGGGGCCCAAGGTCAAATCCGACCACACCAGAAGATTCCCAGCCCATGATTTCCTATAGGTTGGTTTACCATCCCAAACCTCTAGGACCAATAATAAGCGAGTTATAAGCACTTTTAAGTTTGGCTATCCTCATTTGACCTTGAAGGAGGGACCCAAGGTCAAATCCAACCACACCAGAAGATTCCCCGCCCATGATTTCCTGTATGTTGGTTTACCATCACAAACCACTAGGATCAATAATAAGCGAGTTATAAGCACTTTTAAGTTTGGCTATCCTCGTTTGACCTCGAAGGAGGGGCCCAAGGTCAAATCCGACCACGCCAGAAGATTCCCAGCCCATTATTTCCTATAGGTTGGTTTGCCATCCCAAACCTCTGGGACCAATAACAAGCGAGTTATAAGCACTTTTAAGTTTGGCTGTCCTCATTTGACCTTGAACGAGGGGCCCAAGGTCAAATCCGACCACACCAGAAGATTCCCAGCCCATGATTTCCTATAGGTTGGTTTACCATCCCAAACCTCTAGGACCAATAATAAGCGAGTTATAAGCACATTTACCTTTGGCTATCCTTGTTTGACCTTGAAGGAGGGGCCCAAGGTCAAATCCGACCACACCAGAAGATTCCCAGCCCATGATTTTCTATATGCTGGTTTACCATCCCAAACCTCTAGGACCAACTAGAGATTGCGTCTCGACGCAGTGTATCCCCGGATGGGACATAGTTAAGGCGTGAATGTGTCGGGCTTGAGCCTGTTTCCTGGAGCACCAGGTCAGGATTCTCCATAGTACCAGATTACTTGCAAAAGCTAATCACTAGTTGTTTCACTTACATCTGTCTTTAAAAATTACATTTCATGGATCCAGAAGATCCATATAGTGATCCGGATCGCTTCCAAAATTTCATCCTTTTACCTTTTCAGACATATTCTAAAAATTTCATCGAAATCCATCCATAAGTTTTTGAGTTATCTTGTACACAGACACATCTGGCAGCCTGGATCCACATGATCCAGACAGTGATCCAGATTACTCCCAAAATCTAATCACTTGTTCTTTGTCCCATTTAAGACATTTCCTGAAAATTTCATAAAAATCCATTCATGACTTTCTGAGCTATTTGTCTTTAAAAATTACATTCACGGATCCAGAAGATCCAGATAGTGGTCCAGATCACTCGCAAAATTGAACCATTTTTTCCTTTTACCACTTCTTCCTTTTACCATTTGTAACATATCCTGAAAATAGTAAAATCCATTCCAAGATTATGTGCAAGCCTGGATCCAGATGATCCAGATCACTCCAAAAATGTAATCACTTGTTCCTTGTACCATTTAGGCCATTTGCTGAAACAATCCATCCATAACTTTTTGAGGTACCTGTCTTAAAAAATTACATTTCATGGATCCAGAAGATCCATATAGTGATCCGGATCACTTCCAAAATTCAATCATTTCATCCTTTTACCACTTCTTCCTTTTACTATTTGTAACATAGCCTAAAAATATCATCAAAATTCATCGTAAAATCATGTTGCAGGCTCGATCCAGATGATCCAGACGGTGATCCAGATCATTCCAAAAGTATAATCACTTGTTCCTTGTACCATTTAGGTCATTTGCTGAAAATGTCATCACAATCCATCCATAACTTTTTGAGGTATGTCTTATTACATTTCACGGATCCAGAAGATCCATACAGTGATCCGGATCACTTCCAAAATTCAGTTATTTCATCCTTTTACCTTTTCAGACATATCCTGAAAATTTCATCAAAATCCGTCCATAAGCTTTTTTGCTACAATGTACACAAACACATCTGGCAACCTGGATCCAGATGATCCAGACAGTGATCCAGATCACTCCCCAAATCTAATCACTTGTTCCTCGCACCATTTAGGTCATTTGCTGAAAATGTCATCACAATCCATCCATAACTTTTTGAGGTATCTGTCTTATTACATTTCATGGATCCAGAAGATCCATATAGTGATCCGGATCACTTCCAAAATTCAGCCATTTCATCCTTTTACCTTTTCAGACATATCCTGAAAATTTCATCAAAATCCGTCCATAAGTTTTTTTGCTACAATGTACAGAAACACATCTGGCAACCTGGATCCAGATGATCCAGATCACTCCCCAAATCTAATCACTTGTTCCTCGCACCATTTAGGTCATTTGCTGAAAATGTCATCACAATCCATCCATAACTTTTTGAGGTATCTGTCTTATTACATTTCATGGATCCAGAAGATCCATATAGTGATCCGGATCACTTCCAAAATTCAGCCATTTCATCCTTTTACCTTTTCAGACATATCCTGAAAATTTCATCAAAATCCGTCCATAAGTTTTTTAGCTACAATGTACACAAACACATCTGCAACCTGGATCCAGATGATCCAGACAGTGATCCAGATCACTCCCCAAATCTAATCACTTGTTCCTCGCACCATTTAGGCCATTTGCTGAAAATGTCATCACAATCCATCCATAACTTTAAAAATTACATTTCATGGATCCAGAAGATGCATATAGTGATCCGGATCACTTCTAAAATTCAACCATTTCATCTTTTTACCTTTTCAGACATATCCTGAAAATTTCATCAAAATCCGTTCATAAGTTTTTGAGCTATATTGTACACAAACACATCTGGCAGTCTGAATCCAGATGATCCAGACAGTGATCGGATCACTCCCAAAATCTAATCACTTGTTCCTCGTCCCAATAAGGACATCTCCTGAAAATTTCATCAAAATGCACCCATAACTTTTTGAGCTATCTGTGTTTAAAAATTAAATTTCATGGATCCAGAAGATCCAGACAGTGATCCGGATCACTCCCAAAATTTAATCACATCTTCCTTTTACCAATTTGGACATATCCTGAAAATTTTATCAAAATCCGTCTGTCAGTTTTTGAGTTATCTTGTTTACAAACAAACAAACAAATAGAGGGCCCAAAATGACCCTTGGTCAGGTACTTTGGCGGTCAGTGGATGACCTTCAACGAAGATCTGTAACCGGTCAGCCTGGATGCTGGTACTCCGTCATGTACTCAACCTCAAAAGTCATTTTCAATAGTTTCCACGCAATGTAGTCAGCATTAAGTGTGAAAATATCTCCAAATATGCCAAAAATGACCCTTGGTCAGGTACTTTGGCGGTCAGTGGATGACCTTAAATGAAGATCTGTAACCAGTAAACCTGGATGGCAGAAGTCCATCATGTACTCAACCTCCAAAGCCATTTTCAATAGTTTCCATGCAATATAGTCAGCGTTAAGTGTGAAAATATCTCCAAAAAGGGCAAAAATGCCCCTCGGTCAAGTACTTTGACGGTCAGTGGATGACCTTCAATGAAGAGCTTCAAGGTCAAATTTCTGCATGCTTATAGAGGACATATATATGTATTATATATACCAGCCATAGGATGATCTAACTTTCTGTCTTGGAGAACTGGGCCAAAATGTGCAAAAATGGCCAAAATCTGACCTTTAAGTGGCCACCAGTGACCTTGAGATTGAAGGTCAAGGTCACAAAACAATAGCGTTCGTGGCATTGCCCATATATACCCACATACCAAAGTTCTAACTAAAATATTTTTTAAGTTATCGCGTCCAAAAGGAAATCTCTGCGGCTGCGGCAGCGTGACCGTACTGAATCCTAAGTATCCCCGACTTTCGTCCGGGGATACAATAATAAGCGAGTTATAAGCACTTTCAAGTTTGACCTTGAATGAGGGGCCCAAGGTCAAATCTGACCACACCAGAAGATTCCCAGCCCATGATTTTCTATATGTTGGTTTACCATCCCAAACCTCTAGGACCAATAATAAGCGAGTTATAGGCACTTTTACCTTTGGCTATCCTCGTTTGACCTTGAAGGAGGGGCGCAAGGTCAAATCTGACCACACCAGAAGATTCCCAGCCCATCATTTCCTATATGTTGGTTTTAAAGTCCGCTATGTGGGTTACTTCGGCACTCCGTGGATGACTTTGAATTAGGAGCTTCAAGGTCAAATGTGTGCAAGGTTGTAGAGGACATGTATATGTGTCATACATATCACCTATGAAGAGATTCAACTTTCTACCTATGAGGAACAGCCAGTAGAAAAATGTAGATTATTTTCAAAGAAATGCCCGTGGCGGCCATCTTGTTTTTCAGAATGAGGCTATTTTCCTTCCCAGAGAAGCTTACCCCCCAATGAAGATATCCTGCAAATTTGGTGAACCTAGCTGCTGTTGTGTTCCTCTTAGAGCGTTAACGACGAAAATCTCTCTACGCGCGGCGGCGGCAGCAGCGGCGTAGCAAACGCTAAACCAGGTGGATACAATAATCGATCATTAGAAAACGTCAGTGATTGACCGCGATTCTACACTGTCACCAACAATTCATTGAGCACACGTCTAATCGTCCACCCACTATAATGTACCCACTATTGTAAATGCTAGGAAATATAAAATGCTTGTCTCTCCTATCACATGTAACTGCTTTTGAAATCATAAAGTGATGTTAAATCTGTGGCCCAGTGCTGGGCTAAAAACAAGCATCAAAATTATTCTGTTATGTATAATAAAATGCCATTTAGTTATTATTAACAATAATATAACATTTTACTTATTATTATTATAAAAAAACTGAGCATTAATACACCCTTGCTTTATAGAGAGGACAATAAACAGTAGTGACTTTTACAATGTTTTATAAATTCAAAGAGTCTTGTAACTGTGATATATTTTTCAAACTCAAATTACCCGGTAGTTAAAACCAAATATCTGATGTATAAAATCATCAAACACTCACATTCAATTCTTTGTCCATGGTTTATGCCCTAAAAAGCTAAATGCAATTCCTTTATCTGCTAACAAAAGACTGTCACCACTAAAAGAATGTCTGAGATGTTTAAAATGAAATCTAGCAAATCAACACCATTTATGCTACATATGTATTGGTTCATAAATGCACTAGCATTAATGTAGTTAGACTGTGATTTGGATATTCCCCCTGGCATTCCAGTCATCCCTATAAATAACAGAATGTACAGCAGGCTTCTGACCAGAGATGTATTGTCTTTTTTTTGGAACCAGACAATAGGATAACGATATCTTAAAGTGAAATGTGTACTGTTAGGGCTCTTTTTCCAGCTTATAGACTTTGGCAAGATGACAACTTTAAGTTTAAGCATGAACCAGAAAGTAATAACTCAGACTCAGACGTCTAGACTTTCAAGGTTATAGTTCAATATTTTTGTAAAGAATTATCACTATTCTTCCAGACACACTGTGAACAGGATTGCATTTCCATTATGTCATCATTACATGAAAAATGCAAAAACCGGGTCAACGTTTCTTTTCCAATATCTATTTTAGACTATTTAATAAATATTCCAGAATTAATGACTGGCTTTAAAACAGAAGGTGGAGTCCTTTTCTCAAGAGGTTTCTCCTCCATTTTTGTGTGCTGTCAACTCAGAGTGTGAGCTGCTCATTATGATCTGTTACTTGAATTTCAGTAAAATGGTCTAGATATAACCATATCGGGTAGTGTTGGTATCAAATTAAAATATGTATATCGATATTAAACCATATTTTCACCTTCTATATCGATCGATATTGAAATATTGGGGCATATGATGCTTTCCCAGGGGGAGACCTTCCAAACTCTTTCTTGAGGTTTAGTAGTGTCCTGAACAGAAACAAATATGGCAGTTCCGTTTTCGCAGTATTAGTATAAGTTACCGAAAATGATTTAAAAATCAATATAATCTTCAAACTATGTACTTTATATTAATGGAAGACAGCAGAGGTGCATCTGTTTAGTAGTATGTTCCGATTTTGATATTGTACCCTACATTATCGATATGGGCATATTTGGCAAGAAGTGATAAATAGTTCAATTTCGATAAACAATATAATAGCACTAATATCAGGATATCACTGCTACCAACCCATCCTGCCACTGTATATGATGGGAAAAATTACCCGAATATTTCTTTTAATTTTATAAAAAGAAGACAAATCATAAAATAATCCAAGTTAGAACAAAAAAGATTTTGTCTATTGTTTTCTCAAGTGACAGCATTTTAAAATGTGCACCATGTGGGTTGTTTTACACTTATTAATATGAGTCCATACAACTGTAATTATAGCTTTCTGATGATATATGTATCTGTAGGAAATGTAAATTTAGAAATATTATCAGAAAATTGGATTTTGTTTTCCAGAAATCAGCAAAATATATCCATAGTACACTTGTCCAGAAATATGAAAAAATATTCCCTGGTTTTTACTGTAAGGCTAAATTGGTCCATCTAATTTTGTCTCCAGATAACCATTTGAAGAGACCCAATATTTATAACTTAACAGCTAACTCACCCAAAATTCTAAACAGCCTAAGAGAAGCAAATAAAAACACTGGCTAGAACTATATTTTGTTATAATTATTTACATTCACTGGTAAAATTCACAAATTTAACTGCAATATGCAAATATCTATAAAGTATTAAGACAAATTTAGGGTACTTCCCACTTCATTAAATCAGATCAGATCATTTAAAACCGGCCTGTCACATGTGAGATGAATCACGATACAAACTCAGGGAAATATTTGTGAAAAGCTACTTCTTTTATGTTTGTATAAATTTGATAATACCGTATTTATCAGTACAAACGCCCCCTCCCTATTAATCGCTCCCTCCTGTCTACCTTTGTAAAGTTCATATTTTGGGATATTACATCCCTCTCAACAGCCAACTTTTGTGATACTGGGATTAAAAAAAAAAGATGCGATTTAGTACTTTCCCAATCGAATACCACTTACGAGAAATAAGGAAAATCACAACAAAACATGGCAGTTTTGATCACAGATGCATTGAAATCTGCAAAATTACGAGATAAAACGTTATAATATCTTCAAGTTTAAGGTTTGTTTCCAATATTTTAAGCTCTATATATGTTAGCTAGCGAGATCAAGGCTATACATGTCCATTATCTCCCATTGCACTGGAATTGAGGATTAATTTTTTTTTATTTGTAATAGTAGCCCTTCCCCCCTTTTGAAAAATTTATCGAACCAGGGGTGTGTATACAAATAAATACGGTAGGTTAGTTAATAGAAGGGCTAAAATAACAGATTGAAATGGAGATGGGAGAGTTGGTTTGAGGTTGGATAATTGAACATTCGGATTATAGAGGGTCAGATAATTGAGGTTCTAGGCTCTAGCCTATATGTTTTCAGGAATTTCTGTGTGCAAATCATTAGTTTTGTACCAATAGTCTACAAGCTGTGGTCCTGATTTGAAGTAGAAATTTTATTATCAACCAATTATATAAAAGCTTTATGTGTAGGTTAATGGCCAAGTAAGTGTCCAATATTGGAAAATAATGGACTGTTGACTCTATCCCTTTGGGACTTTCGATCGTAACACTTAAATTTGAAGTAGAAATTTTATTATCAACCAATTATATAAAAGCTTTATGTATGTTAATGGCCAAGCAAGTGTCCAATATTGGAAAATAATGGACTATTAACCCATTTAAATTACACCTCTTCCTAAATTATGATTTTTAAGATGTTGTTTAACATCAATATTTTTCATTTCTATATTCCTCCTGTGTATTTTTTCAGTTTTTATGATCATTTTAGGTGAAATAAATGTAAGGATTTCTTTGGAAATATGCTAAAAAGACTTCTATATATGGTCAAAATCACAAAGTGGCCAATAGTGAAAGATATTGGACACTTTTAACAAAAGAAAAACTCTCAGATGTAATTTAAAGAAGGGTAACTCATTTGAAGTCTATGCAGTCAAAGTTTGAGTTTTATGTCCTGTTCAGCTGCCAAGGTTGGGATATTGGAACAGGTCCTCTGCATTGTCACTCGTGGGAGTTAAACCCAGTGTACAGAAAAGTTCCCAGAAAAGTTGCCTTATAAAACTCGGAGCTCCGGAGGTGCGGTCGGAGGGGTGCGGTGGGTGCGGTGGGGTGCGGTGGGGTGCGGTAAAAATATTTGTACAATATTTGTAGAAGTACCGGCATTTTATATTTTATTTGGTTTAAATATTTCGTGAAGGCAGTAAAATATTGCTGGATTATATCATATTTGTAAAATTGCTAGAAACCCCATCGTAGCCTCACGTTTGCAGCACTCTGTGGAAAAGAGTGAAAAATGTGACATCCTTTTTCTTACCTTTAGCAGTGGGTGTTTTTAAAATTGATTTAGTAGGACTGCATTGACCCAGTATATCAACTAATTCAGTTGTAATATTGCCATGTGATGTTTCTGTTATATTGGTCATGTTTGATATTTCTGCCAATTTGGAGTCTGGTGCAGGTGTCACCTCATAATCTAATTTTCTTGGTTTTTTCCTGCCTGCATTTTTATCAGCTCGTTTCCTTTTATTGCGTGTATGTTAATGGCCAAGCAAGTGTCCAATATTGGAAAATAATGGACTATTAACCCATTTAAATTACACCTCTTCCTAAATTATGATTTTTAAGATGTTGTTTAACATCAATATTTTTCATTTCTATATTCCTCCTGTGTATTTTTTCAGTTTTTATGATCATTTTAGGTGAAATAAATGTAAGGATTTCTTTGGAAATATGCTAAAAAGACTTCTATATATGGTCAAAATCACAAAGTGGCCAATAGTGAAAGATATTGGACACTTTTAACAAAAGAAAAACTCTCAGATGTAATTTAAAGAAGGGTAACTCATTTGAAGTCTATGCAGTCAAAGTTTGAGTTTTATGTCCTGTTCAGCTGCCAAGGTTGGGATATTGGAACAGGTCCTCTGCATTGTCACTCGTGGGAGTTAAACCCAGTGTACAGAAAAGTTCCCAGAAAAGTTGCCTTATAAAACTCGGAGCTCCGGAGGTGCGGTCGGAGGGGTGCGGTGGGTGCGGTGGGGTGCGGTGGGGTGCGGTAAAAATATTTGTACAATATTTGTAGAAGTACCGGCATTTTATATTTTATTTGGTTTAAATATTTCGTGAAGGCAGTAAAATATTGCTGGATTATATCATATTTGTAAAATTGCTAGAAACCCCATCGTAGCCTCACGTTTGCAGCACTCTGTGGAAAAGAGTGAAAAATGTGACATCCTTTTTCTTACCTTTAGCAGTGGGTGTTTTTAAAATTGATTTAGTAGGACTGCATTGACCCAGTATATCAACTAATTCAGTTGTAATATTGCCATGTGATGTTTCTGTTATATTGGTCATGTTTGATATTTCTGCCAATTTGGAGTCTGGTGCAGGTGTCACCTCATAATCTAATTTTCTTGGTTTTTTCCTGCCTGCATTTTTATCAGCTCGTTTCCTTTTATTGCGTGCCAACTGTGTCAGATTAATATTTCTTTTTTGTTCCTCAATTGGTTTACCAATGGACATTTTAGCAGCCAAAATATGGTAGCAATTCTTCTGGACAGGTGGCTGGACTGGCTGGGCTTTCTTCTGGACTGGTGGCTGGACTGGCTGGGTTTTTTTCTGGACAGGTGGCTGGACTGGCTGGGCTTTCTTCTGGACAGGTGGCTGGACTGGCTGGGCTTTCTTCTGGACAGGCGGCTGGACTGGCTGGGCTTTCTTCTGGACAGGTGGCTGGACTGGCTGGGATTTCTTCTGTAAAAAAAGACTCATCCTTTCCTTGAGTTCCCAATGGAGAAATGGGAGTCCCTCATCATCGCTTGGATGCAGCAAATCATGGGACAAATAATTCAGTGGGAAACACTCCCAAGACATGACATTTATGTTGATTTCTGACAAACTTCTTTCCAGTTGGTGAGAATATTGGCATCTCAAATTCTCTAGCTGGTCCCCCCTTGGCAGAGGGAGGGACACCATCACCCTGGCTGTTGGAAATTTGATGGTCAACATCTCAGCTAACTGGATGTGTTGGTTGATGGTCTGGTTGAAAAACTGTGGGTACAATTCTATGAATGCCAAGTCATTAGTTCCCACATGAAGAATTACAACATCGGGCTTATATCCTGGGTCCAGCTGTTGGTGCATTACTTTGGCAATCTTTTTCCTTCCATTCACTGAGCCTCCTGGCAATGCTCTGACAGTAAAACCTACTTCTTCAATTTGGTGTGGAAGGTGTTTGAATATGGAATCTGTATAAACGAGCACATTGTCCTTGTGAGCTGGCCATGATGATTGTATAGACTGTCGCAGGTCCATCAACAGTTTTCCACAACGGTTGCTACCCTTTCCAATTCGTCCAACACCCCAATACTCACTGGCAACAGTGTGGTGCAAAGGTCTATCAGTGGCCAAAAGAGCTTTGCGAAATTGCTCATGTTGCTGTGACTTCAGTTTCATGAAATCATAAATGATGGCTTCTTTATTGTGAGCCCAACTCTGGCGTTTGACATTTATTTTCTTTGCTATTTTCTTGCACTGCCTGCCAACATCATACACTGGTGGGACACTCAGGATTTCCTCGGCCACATCATCAAACCCATTAAAGAGGGCGCACTGGTGTTGGTACCCTTGCTCAACACTGTAGAACTTGAGTCCAAGCTCTTTGTCTTCAATCCAATGTGGATTAAAATTGCTAAAAACACTAGAGGGACCCTTGAACCTAATGGGATGCATGGTTGTCCTCTAATGAAGTTCACAATTCAAATGAAGGTATTGTTTTCCAATTATTTCAATATAAATCTGCAAATTATCTGTTTAAAATCTGTTTTAATAGATAACTTCTCTGAGATTCACAGTGATAGCATCAGTAAAACAATAATGGCTTGGTACAGAAAGACCTGATATTTATACCCATTCCCCCAACCTAAGTTAGTTAATTACAATTATAAGTATATTCATTGTACTATTATAACTACCAATTTAAATGCATGGCATATTACCATAATTATTAACTTCATAACACCAATCCAACTCCTTCATGTATAAAATGCAATTGGGATATTAACTAAGATTATAATTAGATGATTGTGTGATCCAATTTATTTGTAGACCAAATCAACAATTGTTTAGTACTGAGTAGAAATTGAAGTTAAAATGATAATTGTGGAAAATTGTATTAAATTAATGAAACATCAATTTTTAAGCTAGTGCATACATATCTAAATGGTATGGTTTACATATACTTTGCAGGAAATTTGGCAAAAACACACAATGGTACTGTAATATGTCTCAGACAGGCTTAATTTCTTAATTTGGATATATACACTGCACTGCACTTAAATGCTTTAACAGAGACTTTTAATACTAACAGTGCCTTTGCTCTACATATGTCAAGTCTATCACACAGCTGGGAATGGGTTAACCATTTCAGTCATCCTTTGTTGCTGGATTAAGCCTCACTCTCTCTTTTCCACTGTCTATTTAAAGAACTTCTGTGTGTGTGTTGTGGTTGGGGGCTATATCATTCAATAAATCTTTTATTATATGCAGCTTCTACAAGTGTTTGGTATCTTTTGATTTGTTGTAATTCAGTGAAGAAGTATAAATAACAATATTTTTTACCACAATACACCACTTTATTTGATAGAAATTAAATTTGTCATTATTGACATGACTAGCTTTAGCCCTCTTAATTGGCCTTTTATTTATCCTACAGAATAACAGAACAATACCTTGTTTGATGGATAACTTCAAGCAAACTTCAAAAGCTTAGGGGCCTTGATAGGGATTATGATGGGGGGGGGTGGGGGAATTGCATCCCTTTTGTCAATTTAAATATATGCCTAGAACAAGTTATTAATGTCTAGTGTAACCAAGTAAATGCAATTTACTTAAATATTACTTGTTTAATTACCTTTACAATGTATTCAGTGGTATGATTGCAATAAAATTTGATTTGATATTCTATTTGTATAATATTGCTAGAAACCCCATTGTGGTATTACAGTGCCTTTATCTGTGTTTGTACAAATACAAGCATAAAAAAGATTGAAAGGATCTACTGTAAAATAGATGTTCATTATGTGCTCATATAATTCTCGGATCTGGTGGTGCGGTGGCAGTTTATATTTGTACAATAAAATATTGCTGGATTATATATTTGTAAAAGATTGTTAGAAACCCCATCGTAGCCTCACGTTTGCAGCACTCTGTGGGTGTACAAGTACCAGCATTTTATATTTTATTTGTTTTAAATATTTCGTGAAGGCAGTAGGTGCGGTGACAGTAAAATATTGCTGGATTATATATTTGTAAAAGATTGTTAGAAACCCCATCGTAGCCTCACGTTTGCAGCACTCTGTGGGTGTACAAGTACCAGCATTTTATATTTTATTTGTTTTAAATATTTCGTGAAGGCAGTAGGTGCGGTGACAGTAAAATATTGCTGGATTATATATTTGTAAAAGATTTTTAGAAACCCCATCGTAGCCTCACGTTTGCAGCACTCTGTGGGTGTACAAGTACCAGCATTTTATATTTTATTTGTTTTAAATATTTCGTGAAGGCAGTAGGTGCGGTGACAGTAAAGTATTGCTGGATTATATATTTGTAAAAGATTGTTAGAAACCCCATCGTAGCCTCACGTTTGCAGCACTCTGTGGGTGTACAAGTACCAGCATTTTATATTTTATTTGTTTTAAATATTTCGTGAAGACAGTAGGTGCGGTGGCAGTAAAGTATTGCTGGATTATATATTTGTAAAAGATTGTTAGAAACCCCATCGTAGCCTCACGTTTGCAGCACTCTGTGGGTGTACAAGTACCAGCATTTTATATTTTATTTGTTTTAAATATTTCGTGAAGACAGTAGGTGCGGTGGCAGTAAAGTATTGCTGGATTATATATTTGTAAAAGATTGTTAGAAACCCCATCGTAGCCTCACGTTTGCAGCACTCTGTGGGTGTACAAGTACCAGCATTTTATATTTTATTTGTTTTAAATATTTCGTGAAGGCAGTAGGTGCGGTGACGGTAAAGTATTGCTGGATTATATATTTGTAAAAGATTGTTAGAAACCCCATCGTAGCCTCACGTTTGCAGCACTCTGTGGGTGTACAAGTAGCAGCATTTGATAAAACACACAGCCAATCAGAAGAGAGGTGCGGTAAAAAAGGTGCGGTAGAGGTGCGGCTCCGAGTAAAGCTCCAACTCCAGCTCCAACTCCGAGTTTTATAACGCACCCCAAAAAAGGTTCCAACCCCCAAAGCTGCAGGGGTGGAAAAGTTCCCACCTTTTTTTTGTGTTCATTCATTTTATTTTTTTATTTCTTAGTACACCTTCCAACTTTTAAAGTGACACATATGACTTGCAGACAAACAAAACCAAGTATTTTTATATAATAAACATACTACAATGTAGTTTCATATAATAAACATACTACAAATAAGAGCAAAGGGAGTGCGGATTTTTCCATTTAGAAAATTTTCTATTTTTTAAAAAAATTGTGCGGCTTTTTTCACTGTTTTCTCCAAGTTTTCATAGATATTTGGATTTCCCATATGTTAAAAATGGTAGTATATCCGATGAGTGACATCACTATACACAAATATATTACTAGTAAATGGAAAACAAAATGAAATGTCCTCAGGCCCATTGTGAAGGGATGAATTACTGGGAGATAGATGACAAAATTTGTGTATGTTAACATAGACACATAAGAGGGTAAATGAATCTCAGGATTGCAATTACCAGTAATTCTAAAAGGGCCAGTATCTTCTTTGTGGATGGATTAATTACTTATAATGGAGAAAGGGATGTCAAGTTAGGTGTATGACAATATATCTATACACAGCACAGTCACAAGGTAATCAATTGAAAGGGGTGTAAGCAGTATCATAAAAGAGACACTGGTTAAGGGCAAAGCTCTTCATTGTAGAGAGATTAAATATGTGTAAGGGTAGGATACGTGTGGAAATGTACTGTGGGGTGTTAGATGTTTAATTATATATGATTACTTTAACTATTGTAGTCACTTTTGTTGTAGTTTTTTAATATTTTGTCAATTTAATATAAAAAAAAACGTTGCGAAAAATCGCCCAAATGCGCCACGTATATGTGCAACGGCCTTTAGGCTAAAATCACAAGATCATAGTCAAATCAAATTGAATGAAAAATAAAATGTTTTTGAAAAAAGGTGGGAATTTTTCCACCCCTTCAACTTTGGAGTTGGAACCTTTCCGGGTGGGAACTTTTTAGGGATTCGTCAAACCCTTATAGATGCAAGTCATCCTGTGATTAAATGCCCAAACCTTCTAACCCACTATCATTTTATCTTTTTATTTATTATTAAAAATGCAAACTATTTACACATAAAACAAACAGATATATGAATTTAAAAAGTTATTTGAAATGGTGATTATGGCCCGACCGGTAAAGCAATTGTCCATTGGATAGGATGTATTAACGCAATAAAAAAAAATTTTTTCCCTTACTTAAATCAGTCTCCATGTGGCAACCTAACCAACACTAATCCATCATATCTACCTCAATATGCCTTCCAGGGAATGCAACAAAATATTGAGTTTAAATAACTTAACATATGAAACTTCACTGCTTTACACAGATAACAAGAGCACTCGGAGAGCGCAGACCTCAGCTAAGGGAGCACATATCCTGAAAATTTCTTCAAAATCTGTCCTTAAGTTTTTGTGTTCTCTTGTTCACAAACAGAAGGACAGACGGACAGACAAACCCAGGTGAAAACATAACCTCCTTTGCGGAGGTACCAATAGAAAATACAATTAAACCACAGGCATTTCAAAAAAGTTTTCAGTAGTTCAAATAGAATCTGTGACATATATTAAACCTTTTCAAAATAATCTTAAACAACTTACTGAGACAGTGGCATTCACTTCTCTATCCATGCTACTAATGATGTGTTAATAGCTGCACGTCTCTTTTCAGTGTAAGCCCAGAAAAATCAATACCCAGCTTTTTCTCCCTTACCAGTCTTAGGAAAATCTGCAGCTCTCTACCCAAAAAATGGGTAACCCCTCATCCCCTCCCCACTGTATAATGTTTATCCAGATGCCATGCTAATGACAAGTGATGAATGAATACATACTGTTAAAATCTGATAATGTGTGTGTTTCTGTTTTTGTTCAGTCCAAAAGCTTTTCAAGTTATTTTGTACATTCATGTTACCCCCACAAAAGTGATTTTGTGAGTATGTATGTCTGTTTGACTGTTTGTCTGTGGTTATGATAACTCCAAAATTAATGAAGGATTTTTTTATAAAATATTGTAAGTAGCTAGGGCCTGACAGAGGAAGACATAATCATAGTTTTGAAAAGATATGGATCATGTTTGTATCCACCGGATAGCATCCGGTGGATACTATGGATTACGCAAGAGTATGCTGCCGCTACTGCTGCCGCCACAGTGTGTAGAGATTTTCTTGTTACCCCTCTAGAGGCCAGGATATTATAGGTAGACTTCTCAAATTTGCAGGATATATTCATATCCATAAAATCTTTCTTGGGAATATTTTTGGCCTCATTTTGAAAAACAAGATGGCCGCCAAGGGCATTTTTCGACTTTCAGCAAGGAGTTTTGTTGGCCCTATAAGTATTATAAGTAGAGATCTCAGATTCACAGGATGAGTTCATCATTACAAAACCTTGACTGGAAATATTTTTGGCCTCATTTTGAAAAATAAGATGGCCGCTCAGTCATGAAAAGTGCTTATATCTCCCTTATTATTGGTCCTAGAAGTTTGCAATGTGAAACCAACCTATAGGAAATCATGGGCTGCAAATCTTCTGATGTGGTCAGATTTGTCCTTGGGCCATTCCTTCAAGGTCAATGAGGATAGGCAAACTTAAAAGTGCTAATAACTCGCTTATTATTGGTCCTAGAAGTTTGCAATGTGAAACCAACCTATAGGAAATCATGGGCTGCGAATCTTTTGATGTGGTTATATTTGACCTTGGGCCCCTCCTTCAAGGTCAAACAAGGATAGAGAAACCTAAAAGTGCTAATAACTCGCTTATTATTGGTCCTAGAGGTTTGGGATGGTAAACCAACCTATCGGAAATCATGGGCTGCGAATCTTTTGATGTGGTCACATTTGATCTTTGGTCTCTCCTTCAAGGTCAAATGAGCATAGAGAAACTTAAAAGTGCTAATATCTCGCTTATTATTTGGTCCTAGAGGTTTGGGATGGTAAACCAACCTATAAGAAATCATTAAAACATTTGACCTTGAAGCAGGGGCCCAAGGTGAAATCTGACCACATCAAAAGATTCCTAGCCCATGATTTCCTATAGGTTGGTTTCACATTGTAAACCTCTAGGACCAATAATAAGCAAGTTATTAGCACTTTTAAGTTTGCCTATCCTCGTATGACCTTGAAGGAGGGGCTCAAGGTCAAATCTGAATACAACAGAAGATTCCCATCCCATGATTTCCTATAGGTTGGCTCCACATGCGACACCTCTTGAACCAAGAATAAGGAAGATATAGGCACTTTTAAAGTCTGTTACATAGAAAAAATTGCCATGGCGGGCATCTTGTTTTTCAAAGTGAGGCCAAGAATAGCCCCAGGCAAACTTTTGTAATGATGAATATATCCTGCAAATTTGTGATCTCTACCAATAATATCCTTTGCTCTAGAGGGCCAACAAAACTCCTTGGTGAAGTGGAAATACACATGTGGCAGCCATGTTCTTTTTCAAAATGAGGCCTAAAATATTCCCAGGTAAGCTTTTGTAATGATGAATATATCCTGCAAATTTGAGAACCCTACCCACAATACCTTGGCCTCTAGATGGGTAAAGGGAAAATCTCTACACACTACAGTGGCAGCGGCATACTCATGCGTAATCCATAGTATCCACCAGATGCTACCCAGTGGATACAAAAATTTAACCTGATGAATCGTAGTTTGATCAAGTTTTATGAATGTATATAAATTAATGCGCTGTAGTTTCAGTGGCCTAGATAGAATTTATGAAAAAGCATTCACAGCGAAGACATCAATCAGGTGACATTTCAGAAAATTAAGGACTTTTTGTATCCAGCATATGACCCGGTCTTTCCTAGAACATAAACACTTTTTTCCTTTGGTCAAGCCTTACCCACATAAAAATTTATAGAAATATGCTCATTACTTTTTGAGTAATATCAAATAAAGATACCCAGGAAACAATAAATCACATAGTTTTGGAAAAAAACTGGTGGAGGTCTGTGCTCTATGAGTGCTTTCCAGCAGAATAAAAATACAATGAACAGTTGTATCAAATAATCCTAAAAATATGTTATGTTAGATAATATAAGAATTTTGGTGCAATAAATATTCCTCTTTGTATTAATACTCTCAATCAGTGGCAAATAATTTTCTGCTCTTTAGGACAGTTCTCTTTAGTTATGTTAAATGTATGCAATATGTACAAGTGAATGAAAATACCAAAACTTTTACTTTTCTGATAAAGTGTGCACACACATTGGTAACAGTAGCCTCAGCAATACATGTATACACCAAGATAACTGGATTATCAACTGATAGAAACCACAAGATATAAATTTCACTCTCTTGACAGTTGTAAAACATATAAAACAGTGGGGGGTAATGCTGGGAGAGGTGGGGTGGGGGAAGCAGTTAAAGGAACCAGTTGCAGATTTTCCTTAGACTGTTACCATGAATATGCAAAATTTTCCTGGAAATGGCCAGATCAGCATACAACTTCCAATACCTAGCCTCTCTGCATAAAAAATGGGAGGACGGGTCTCATTTCAGACATTACAAGATCCCAAAAAGAAGTTGTAGAATATTTGCCTTTGTCACTTCCATTTTTCAATTAGTTCAGAGCTTTAGTGCTACAATTACTGTACATATTAGTTTTCATTCAGATGCCATGGTATATCTTGGGGTTTTCCCCACTATTGCCACAGCCATTATGAAGCTAACTGATCACAAATGAGCATAGGTAAAGTATGGAGTTAGGGGGAAGTTTCCGAAATTTTTTGGGGGTTAATTGTATTGTTCATATAGATTTATCTATGTTACCCATTTTAGTTTCATATTTTATATGAATCCATTTAAACTGATAATCAAGTAATGTGATATTCTACCACTTGTTTGAGCTTTTTAAAAAATAATAACTTAAACTTTAAGTTAACGTGGTTCTCTGTTTACACTCTTAATCATATACACAAAGCATTCTGTTAGAAATGACTGGAGCCCTCCTTTAACATTTATAAACAAAAATAATTATTATTTTTTAATTCTACTATCCCATTCTAAATAGTCAACCAGTGAAGATCATTACCCAAGGCAGTAGGCAACTTGAATTTTATGATATATTGAAACATTTTCATGATTGCTGCAAACACTTCCTCCATTTACTTAATGAAATATAGATATTAAATACTATTTGTTCCTGTGAGTTTTTACTGTGCATGATGGAACCTCACTGGATGACAAACTTCTCTGTATATTTATTTATTTATTTGGGGTTTTATATCGTTTTCTACAATGTACAGGTCAAACCACAATGGGTAATTTTGTGGGCACAGGAAACCAGTACATACAGTTGGTCAAGTTTCTGTACTGTAAACTGTCAAAAATCAGTAAGCAAATTCCAAATTTTTCACATAAGGTTCGGGGTTTGAACCGCCGACCTCATAGGTAGGAGGGGAGTGTGTTACCACTGCACCACAGAGGCATCATCTAATCACCTATATGAGAGCAATATAAGTGACTAATCCTTTTATTCATTAGTTTTCTCAGAACTAAGGTGTGACTCTTAGATATGTGCTTGGTAAGAAGTGAATTGACCATGTTTGGTTAACCAGTTAACCTATCACAGGCTTCACAGCCTTGCATAGAACATGGGCAATTACTGAGGAAGTTGTCAAGAAGAAATTCTAAGGATTGCCATAAAGATTATTTTATTTCATTGTTCACAAAAATATCTCCACAGATAATACCTCTTTGGTGATGAACACCAAAAATACTGATGATGATGATGAAGCTTGTGCTTGTGGGTACCCTCAAGAAAACAAATCATTTTTTTCTACATTGCCCCTAATGTATGACAATATCCATCACATTTAGAAAATGCACTGATAACAACAGGAAATAGTGAGATCTCGCCAGAAATCCTACTTTACGGAAGTAATATTTTAAGTTATGAAAAGAATCTAGTTATATTTGATGCAGTCCATAAGTTTATCCTCCCAATCCAAATGTTTCTCACCAACTTAATACCAGTGAATGTTCATCCCACTCGTTTTCATTTCATAATCCATCTGTAAATGTATCATCCTGCAAAAGGACTTAATATAAGTGTACTTGTATGATTGTTGTCCAATCGCTAATGTAAAATATGTTTAAATTAAAAAAAATACTGATGCTACCTGTTTTCTGTAACATTATGAGTCATAAGCCAGGCTACTATATGCAGTCAGTAGACATATGGTGAACCACCGGCCTGTTTTAAGTTGTACACCTTGGCAACTTGACAAAATAACATACTCCACTTAACTCAGTCTGATGAACAAAACCTTTAATCAAGTTAAAAAATTGTCAGACATCTTGATCTTTTAAGGCTTATCTAAGCATTTGTTTATAGAGGCAAATTCTTCTAGACAGGCAATAAATATGATTTTGCTTGAATCAAGTCCTGACCAATAACACATACACACTGTCTGTGTCAAAGGATATGTCTGAAAAATTTTAATAAACAATGTTTTAATTTGACAATACAAAAGATTATTATAAACTCATCTTCACTGCCCTATTGAGAATGGTTGAGACATATTATTCAGTTGGCCCTCTGTCCTAAAGCCTGATTTCCTATAGGTTAGTTTACCATCCCAAGTGTCTTGGACCAATAATAAGCGAGTTATGAGCACTTTTATCTTTGGCTATCCTCGTTTGACCTTGAAGGAGGGGTCCAAGATCAAATCTGACCACATCAAAAGATTCCCAGCACATGATTTCCTATATGTTGGTTTCACATTGCAAACCTCTAGGATCAACTAGACTAAGGATGCATCTGTGGCCAGATGCTGGATGTATCCACCGACAAAGGCCAACTAACATAGTTTAGAAGATAAACAGCATTTTTCGTTAATAAGCAAGCTGAAAGCACTTTTAAGTTTGGCTACCCTTATTTGACCCTGTAGCAGGGACCCAAGGTGAAGTCTGACCACATCAAAAGATTCGCAGCCCATGATTTCCTATAAGTCGTTTTCACATTGCAAACCTCTAGGACCAATAATAAGCAGGAGGGGCCCAAGGTCAAATCTGACCACATGAAAAGATTTGCAGCCCATGACTTCCTATAAGTTGTTTTCATATTAATGAGTTATTTGAGAAATACTGGCTATCTGCAATACTTCTAGAGATAATTCACATTTACTCATTTTGAGTAGGTGAATAATTAGCTACAGGTCTGAAACTTCACCAAGTGAAAGCTCTCTCAAAAGTAGGCGAATGAGTTATTTGAGAAAAATTGGCTATCTACAATACTTTTAGAGATAATTCGAATTTACTCATTTTCAGTGGGTGAGTAATTAGCTACGGGTCTGGAACTTCACCATGTGAAAGATCTCCCAAAAGTAGATGAGTTATTTGATAAAAATTGGATATCTGCAATACTTTTAGAGTTAATTAGCATTTACTCATTTTGAGTAGGTGAATAATTAGCTACAGGTCTGAAACTTCACCAAGTGAAAGGTCTCCCAAAAGTAGGTGAAGGAGTTTTTGACAAAAATTGGCTATCTGGAATACTTTTAGAGATAATTTGCATTTACTCATTTTCAGTAGGTGAGTAATTGCCTACGGGTCTGAAACTTCACCAAGTGAAAGCTCTCCCAAAAGTAGGTGAAGGAGTTATTTGACAAAAATTGGCTATCTACAATACTTTTAGAGATAATTTGCATTTACTCATTTTGAGTAGGTGAGTAATTACCTACGGGTCTGAAACTTCACCAAGTGAAAGCTCTCCCAAAAGTAGGTGAAGGAGTTATTTGAGAAAAATTGGCTATCTGCAATACTTTTAGAGATAATTTGCATTTACTCATTTTGAGTAGGTGAGTAATTACCTACGGATCTGAAACTTCACCAATTGAAAGCTCTCCCAAAAGTAGGTGAATGAGTTATTTGAGAAAAATTGGCTATCTGCAATACTTTTAGAGATAATTCGCATTTACTCATTTTGAGTAGGTGAGTAATTACCTACAGGTCTGGAACTTCAGCATGTGAAAGCTCTCCCAAAAGTAGGTGAATGAGTTATTTAAGAAAAAGTTGCTATCTGCAATACTTTTAGAGAAAATGCAGAATTACTCATTTTTAGTAGGCAAGTAATTTAGCCACAGGCCTAATTTAGACATAAAGCCTACCAATAGAATACTGTGGTGCACCCTCTAATATACCTTGCAAACTTGAGAAGGCTAGCTATAATATTTTTTTCGTTAGAGCAGTAATGGTGAAATCTCTCTACACACTGCCGCTATCAGTGGATACAATGATTTACTCAACAGTGAGAACCTGAAAGTAGATATTGGTAAGCTATGCCATGACATAGAGGTTTGCAATTTCACTCTGTTATAGCTGACCCAAAATTATGTGAATAACATATTTAAACAAAATACTGTAAATGTAAAAGTTTTCACGTTATAACTGATTTACTCAACAGTGATAACCTCAAAGTAGCTATTACTCAGCTATGCAATGAGCTACATGTCTGAATTTTTTCTATGTTATAGCTGACCCAAAATTGGGTGAACAACATATTTAAGCAAAATACTGTAAATGCAATAGTTTTCAAATTACAACTGATTTACTCAATAGTGAGAACCTGAAAATAGCTATTGCTCAGCTATGTCATGAGCTATAAGTCTGTAATTTCACGATGTTATAGCTGACCCAAAAGTAGGTGAACAACATATTTTAACAAAATACTCCAAATGCAATATTTTTCAAGTTACAAGTCATTTACACAACAGTCAGTACCTGAAAATAGCTATTGCTCAGTTGTGCCATGAGCTACAGGTCTGTAATTTCACTATGTTATAGCTGACCCAAAAGTAGCTGAATAACATATTTACACAAATTTCTGTAAAAGCAATAGTTTTCCAATTAGAACTGATTTACTCAACAGTGTGAACTTCAAAGTAGCTATTACTCAGCTATGCAATGAGCCACAGGTCTGGAACTTCACTATGTTATAGCTGACTCCGAAATAGGTGAATAACATATTGAAACAAAATACTCTAAATGTAATACTTTTGAAGTTATAAGTAATTTACTCAACAGTGATAACCTAAAAGTAGCTATTACTCAGCTATGCCATGAGCTACAGGTCTGAAATTTTACTATGTTATAGCTGACCCAAAAGTAGCTGAATAACATATTTATACGAAATTCTCTAAATGCAATAGTTTTTAAGTTACAAGTGATTTTACTCATGATGGAAGTTACTGAAAAGCCCAAAAGTAGCTATTACTCACTTAGCTATTGAGACAGACACCCAAGTTACTCACCATGTTGTAGCTATGAAAAAAGTATCTGAATAACATATTTTAACAAAATGCTCTAAATGCAACACTTTTCAAGTTATAAGCGATTTAGTGCATGATTTCATGAATTTTAATGCATTTTAGACATTTTTGTCTACCACACGCCTAATTTAGACATAAAGCCTACCAAAAAGATAGGGTGGCGAGTCCTCTAGCATACCAAGCCACCTGCCAAATATGAAAGAATTCTGGAAAGAAATGTGGACTGTAGGTCGCTAACAAGCAATATTCCACATTTTAGACATTTTTGTCTACCACAGGCCTAATTTACACATAAAGCCTACCAAAAAGATAGGGTGGCGAGTCCTCTACCATATCAAGCCACCTGCCAAATATGAAAGAAATCCTGAAAGAAATGTGGACTGTAGGTCGCTAACAAGAAATCTCTGCGGACGCGGACGACAACGATGATGAATCCATAGTATCCCCGTTTCGCGTCGGGGATACAATAACAAGCGAGTTATAAGCACTTTTTAGCTTGGCTATCTTTGTCTGACCTTGAAGAAGGGACCCAAGGTCAAATCCGACCACACCAGAAGATTCCCAGCCCATGATTTCCTATAAGGTGGTTTACCATCCCAAGTGTCTAGGACCAATAATAAGTGAGTTATAAACACTTTTAAGTTTGGCTATCCTCGTTTGATCTTGAAGGAGGGGTCCAACGTCAAATCTGACCACATCAAAAGATTCGCAGCACATGATTTCCTATAGGTTGGTTTCACATTGCAAACCTCTAGGACCAATAATAAGGGAGATATAACCACTTTTAAACTCCACTATGTGGGTTACTTTGGCACTCCGTGGATGACCTTGAATTAAGAGCTTTAAGGTGAAATGTCAACAAGCTTGTAGAGGACATATATATCTCTCATACATATCACCTATGAAGAGATTCAACCTTCTACCTATGAGAAACAGGCAGTAGAAAAATGTTTATAATTTTCAAAGAAATGCCCACGGCAGCCATCTTGCAGCCACAGATGCCTCCAGTGGATACAATAATCGTTTAGTTATTGTGTATGAAAGGAAATCTGTACTACCTCATGACCGTCCTTAAACGTAAATATCCCTGACTGTTGTCTGCAAGTTATACAATAAATTTAAGCCTCTTATGGGATTTCACCACTGTCCCAGTGATATACTCCCTTTTAAGGCACCTATGGTTATAATGGTAGGGCTTTCTGCACTAAAGGAACCACATTAAAAGGATTTTTTTTATTAAACAATAATTATACATTTAATTTTAATTAACGACCCTTAACAACTTCAACAAAACAGTCACAGTAGTGGACAAGAATTACATTCTTAAATGGTGCTGAAATTCAGTTCTTGAGCAAGAAGTACCATGAATCTTAAACATTAAAGTTAATTCCCCAGCCTGTGGGGTACAGGTGTCTCTGATGCTATATTTACTAAATGAAATACTGTTTGTTCCCGTGAGATTTTATGGCAGGTGATGAACCTAAATGGATCACTAACTTCAATTATGGGGGGGGGGGGGTATTTATTTGTTTAAATATGTCGATGCAGGCCAATGCACTGAAATATGCTTAATATTTTTTTAAATAAATAAATTTGGTCAAAAAAATGCCTGGTAGACAATCTAACTGGATACTGATTTTTATCTTAGTACTAAGTGATTTAAACTACTTGTATATTTTTAAACAGTTTTACGTAATCAATATACAAGCTAATATTTGCAGACAGTAAATAAATTGTGATCAGTGGGATTGTTAGTTGTATATCTTGGCAACTTGACAAAAAGTTGAAAGCTATCATGCATACTTCACTTACCTAATAAAATGTCAGACGTCTAGACCCTATCACGGCTTACCTAAGTTAAACATTTGTTATAAATAGAAGTTTTTTCCAGACAGACAGTAAATATGATTTCATTGAATTATGCCATTACAAAATTTACTGAGTCAACAGGATATGAAACTTTAGGTAACATTTTAATACGACAAAACTGAAGACTAAACGTAGGCATCGATGTTCACAACTTGCAGATATGGCTTGCATGTGAAATTGATTAATTTGTTATCAGTTTAATGAGACACCATTTTTGACACCAAATAAACCTTAAATACTAGTACCTCCTGTATATAATATGTTTTATCTTGCTTGAAGTATCTTGCCGCTTGAGGTAAAATTCAATCCCTGCTCGAAAATTACAAAAAGCTACCATCTGTACCCTCAACAGGCATCCATGTGCATGGAAACACTATACGATTTGAGGAGTCCAAGGTCAAATCTGACCACATCAAAACATTCCTAGCCCATGATTTCCTGTAAATTGGTTTCACATTGCAAACCTCTAGGACCAATAATAAGCAAATTACAAGCACTTTTAAGTTTGGCTATCCTCATTTGACTTTGACGGAGGGGCCCAAGGTTAAATCTGACTAAATCAGAAGATTCCCAGCCCATGATTTCCTATAGGTTGGCTTCATCACATGCCAAACCTCTAGGATCAATAATAAGGGAGATATAAGCACTTTTCATGACTGAAAAGAAATGTCCGTGGCAGCCATCTTGTTTCTCAAAATTAGGCCAAAAATATTTCCAGTCAAGATTTTGAAATGATGAACATATCCTTCGAATTTGAGATCTCTACCTATTATGCCCTTTGCTCTACAGGGCCAACAAAACTCCCTGCTGAAAGTAAAATAAACTCGCGATTAATGTAATTCCTTTATCTACAGACAAAGCACTTAGATCTTCAAACTGAATTATAGCTTAACTTGAGCACATCACCACCATTTATAGTAATACTGTACGCGTTTAAATTTCACCAGGCATTATTTTGATCTAATTTTTATCTAATGAATTTAGACAGGAAAATTATTTTCCAGTGAAATAACTATTTTAAATCAGTATAAATATTTCAAGTAGAAACTTAAGCAATTGGTGAACACTGATTCTAACAAGAGGGTCACAGATGCCCCAAAAGGCAGGTTGCGCAGGCAGAAATAAGGTTAGCAACTGCTGTAATTACATTTAGAAAAGAAGGAAAGAAATGTTAGGTTACCCAGTTAAGGTGAATGTGTAAGACGTGCTAAGAAACGTAAAACTTGTAATCTGGGTTACATAATTGTATCTATGCTATAAACGGACAAATGAAAGGACGGAATTACACCAACTTAGCAACTTAGCTATGATGGTGATGCATCTCCCTGTCAAGTTTGAATTCGACTGGACAAAGCGTTTTCGAGTTAGAGTCCAGAAACAAAAATGTGGACAGACAGACGGATGGACAGAAAAATGGACAAAAAACAGATAAACGGACAGGAAAACGGACAAACAAACAGACGGAATTACACCAATTTCGAAAGGAACCTAGTTATGATGGTGATCTATATCCCTGTCAAGTATGAATTCGATTGGACAAACTATTTTTGAGTTGGAGTCCGAAAATGAAAATGTGGACAAACAGATAGATGGACAGACAAACAGACAAAAATGGACAAACGAACACACAGAAATACACCAATTTTGAAAGTAACCTAGCTATGATGGTGATGTATGTCCCTGTGAAGTTTGAATTTGATTGGACTAACCATTTTCGAGTCCGGAAACGAAAATGTGGACGGACAGATGGATGGACAGAAAAACGGACCAAAAACGAACAAACGGACAGAAAAACGGACAAACGAACAGACGGAATTTCACCAATTTCGACAGGAACCTAGCTATGATGGTGATCTATCTCCCTGTCAAGTTTGAATTTGATTGGTCAAACCGTTTTCGAGTTAGAGTCCTTAAACGAAAATATGGACAAACAGATGGATGGACAGACAAACGGACGAAAAACAGACAAACTAACAGACGGAATTTCACCAATTTCGAACGGAACCTAGCTATGATGGTGATCTATCTCCCTGTCAAGTTTGAATTTGACTGGTCAAACCGTTTTCGAGTTAGAGTCCTTAAACAAAAATGTGGACAAACAGACGGATGGACAGACAAACGGACGACAAACGGACAAATGAAGGGACAGAATTTCACCAATATCGAAAGGAACCTAGCTATGATGTTGATCTATGTCCCTGTCAAGTTTGAATTCGATCGGACAAACCGTTTTTGAGTTAGAGTCCGGAAACGAAAAATGCGGATGGACAGACGGACGTCGGACACATCAATCTAATAGGCGGGTTGGTTACACGCAACCCGCCTAAAAATGAGGAATTAGTGAAATTATGGCTAAAATTTCTACTTGTATGACCCCTGTAATTGTGGTTAACCATGACATGGACTACTACAGTTTTGGTTAACCACAATTACCAGTGTCACCCCAAACCCCCACCCCCAGACCCCAACACTCCAAAAATATATAAAAGAAACTTCCCCACACATATTGCATCTACAATCTACGTGACTAGTTTCTGTACTCTATAGTAATCTATGGTCCTAATTTAGTGATTACTGATTGACAAACACTTATATAATAATGAAACAATGTCTTTAAACACAAAAATTTTCATAACTGCAACAATCAAAACCTAAAATCCCTCAATTTTAAGACACAATTAAAAAAATTTTAATCCTCTAATTTTAATTTGCATCCAATCTTTAATGACAGATCAGAATGTAAATTTTCTGACCAGAGGTGCCTTGTTTCAGTAAGTCTAACCAGCAGAAGCAATATACTGAAAAAATACACCCTCCCTTTCAAACGCACCACCTCACCACCCCACATCTCACCACTCAGATGTTGAAAGAGTGTCTAGTACTTGGTCAGAGCTTAACAGTCTTTGTACAGTTAAAACCCTAGAAGTAGGACTTTTAAACATAGAATACCAATTCAAGTAGGAGTAAATATTGGGTCATTGTACCCCATTCACACTACAGGCGCTTCGTCCTGGGGTTATAGGTGTTTGGCAAAAATCCCTGTCCTTCAACTACCGTCCTCAGAGTAAAACCTCTAACCCACAGGACTTACCGCCTGTAGAGTGAATGGGTCATTAGGGTTGCCTTGACAATGTGCATTTACCCTGACATTTATCTGGAACTCATCATTAAGTGGAAATACGTTCCAGTCTTTAAAGGTCTGACTTCACAGTGGTTAAATATATCTTATGCAACTTAATACAGAGGAAGTTAGCATGTAATATAAGCAGTAATTTTATTGTGTTTATCTCTGTCATATCACAGACTCCAAGGTACCAGAGCCACAAAGAGGGATGGATTAAAATCAGAGACAGAACAGGCCGATACCAGAGTAGAAAGGCTATTGAGGAAGCTCTCTGGAGAGGTATCGGTATGTTGTCAAACTGAATTCAGAATGCAGGGGGGGAATGGGGGACACAGTGCAGTGGTAACACACTCTCCTCCTTATTACATATGAGGTCTGTAATTCAAACCCCACACCTTATATATGGGAAAGCTGGTAGTTGCTTACCGTTGGTAGGCAGCTTACAGTTCAGAACCTTGACCAATTGTATGTACTAGTTTCCACTGCCCATATAACTACCCATCATGATATGACCTACACAGTATTGAAAGCCAAGATAAAACCCAAACAAATAAATACATAAATTCAGCCTGCAAGATGAAGCAAATAGGAAGAGAAATACAACATTCTCCCAGACAGACTGTAAAGTGTAATGCCCAGGTCACACTGTGGCGAGGCCACTACGATTTAACTGGCGAATATGAAGATTTGCTGCGAATTAGAAATCGTGGTAGTTCGCCACAGAAAGGGCGGGAAAGTGTGGTCACGTGGTTGGAATTTGAAAAATCCACGAATTACTTCGATCCGGCTACCATGGGCTACCATCATCTTCATCCTGTGGAAGATCTTGGTACGATGTTCTCATCACCCAGTCAAGAACATCTTGTTTCTGTGAAGAACGTCGACGATGATCAAACGAACTTCGTAGAAGTATGTACGAATTAATGCGAAGTGTAGCGATTTCCGTGAGATGTTCTTGCACCGAGCCACGACCATGGTGGAGGGTTGAGCGAGCTGTGACGAGCCCCCGACGAGGAGGAAGAACATGCTGAGAAGAAGTGACGACCAATTCGTGTATAATAGATACAAAGTATGTCCTGAGTGTGAGGGACACGGAAATGTGCCAATAATTAAACTAGGGTGAAGTGGTTGGCAGAATGCCAACCACAGAGTCGAATCTTGGGACAGCAGTGGGTGTTGAAATCTATAAACTTGGTATTATCGCCCGCAACACAGAGTGAGGTACAGTGACACTAAAATATTGCTGGATTATATATTTGTACAATGTTGTTAGAAACACCATTGTAGCCTCACGTTTTCATCACTCTGTGGGTGTACAACTACCAGCATTTGATATTTTATTTGTTTTAAATATTGCGAGAAGACAGAGTGAGGTGCGGTGACAGTAAAATATTGCTGGATTTTATATTTGTAAAATATTGTTAGAAACCCCATCGTAGCCTCACGTTTTCATCACTCTGTGGGTGTACAACTACCAGCATTTGATATTTTATTTGTTTTAAATATTGCGAGAATTAAGACACAGTGAGGTGCGGTGACAGTAAAATATATTGCTGGATTATATATTTGTAAAATGTTGTTAGAAACACCATTGTAGCCTCACGTTTTCATCACTCTGTGGGTGTACAACTACCAGCATTTGATATTTTATTTGTTTTAAATATTGCGAGAATTAAGACACAGTGAGGTGCGGTGACAGTAAAATATTGCTGGATTATATATTTGTAAAATATTGTTAGAAACCCCATTGTAGCCTCACGTTTTCATCACTCTGTGGGTGTACAACTACCAGCATTTGATATTTTGTTTTAAATACTGCGAGAAGACAGAGTGAGGTGCGGCGACAGTAAAATATTGACGATTATATATTTGTAAAATATTGTTAGAAACCCCATCGTAGCCTCACGTTTTCATCACTCTGTGGGTGTACAACTACCAGCATTTGATATTTTGTTTTAAATATTGCGAGAAGACAGAGTGAGGTGCGGTAAAATATTGCTGGATTATATATTTGTAAAATATTGTTAGAAACCCCATTGTAGCCTCACGTTTTCATCACTCGGTGGGTGTACAACTACCAGCATTTGATATTTTATTTGTTTTAAATATTGCGAGAACATAGAGTGAGGTGCGGTGACAGTAAAATATTGCTGGATTATATATTTGTAAAATGTTGTTAGAAATCCCATCGTAGCCTCACGTTTAGAAACCCCATCGTGAAAACTTCTAGGACATACAAAAGCGCCTTCTAGTAGTTGAATGTAGATACACGGAGTTTGAATTTTCATTGTCTCTGCCAGAGGTGTCCTCGATTTTGATTGGCTGAATGACAAATGTGTAGTACTACCGTGACGTCACTTCATTCATTAATTTCTTTGCGGTTTATTTGTTTGACAAATAATTGAGTACACGTAGATGGGCAGACAGCAATTTTACATTAACAGTGACTGCGTGATAAACCCTGCAGACAAATAAATTAATTGGGGTTTAAGGTCTAGAAACCAGCAGACGAAACCGTTAAAAAAGACTCGTTCGAGTAGACCATTACAATGGCAAACACAATAGTTTCTAGGACATACGGGTCCTTGGAGAAAGCCAGACGAAGTGCCAGACAAGCTTTTTACTTTATAAAATATAACTGAATAAAAGCATTAAAAATCTTCAAAATGGCAGAGTGTATAGTATAGACCTTAATGTACCGATATGTGAAGAAATATTATGCAGAATTTGATATTTAAGGGCTTAAACGGCCATTTGAAAATCGCGGCCGCAACTCAGTACATAACTCGAATCAAAGATTCGACTAATAAATTGGTTAATGGCAATAGGGTGGCTTGCCCCAATATTCCACATCCACCATTTCTCTCTCATCTTTCTGTGATTGGAATCTGGTTTATGGTATTTAAGGGAACACCACTCAAGCACTGAGAATTAGATGTCTCTTACTGAATGCCCCTTCTCTGTAAAATGTTTAGAGACAGGGGTGATTCTGCTCTCCCTGGGTTGGCTCACTGAAAGTCTATGTTCATACATTCGTTTCCTGAATGGGCGACTGGTTTCACCCACATAATATTTATTGCACTTTTTGCAAGTAATAAGGTATATGATGTCACCTAATTCACAGGTGGTGAATTTTGGGATTTTGCTCCTT
The DNA here is from genome assembly GCA_964017235.1 of Sabellastarte sp. h YS-2021. Lineage (NCBI taxonomy): Eukaryota > Metazoa > Annelida > Polychaeta > Sabellida > Sabellidae > Sabellastarte > Sabellastarte sp. h YS-2021. The sequence goes on along the minus strand of OZ024935.1, from coordinate 77,961,250 downwards.
GGGTGCCTCCTTTGAAAGCTTGCTGCTGGCTGCTATGAGGAGGTTAATAGTTTCATCTGAGATGTTATCCTGAGGGAGTGGAGTATCTGATCTCGTGCTCTCCTTATGGTTGTGATCAATACCAAGTCTGGAGACTGCACTTACCAAGGTGCTGTTACTAACACTTTCTGAGGCAACACTCATTGTGAAAAACAGAAATTTAAAACAGATTGTGTTAATAGTAACAGGAATGTTCACTAATAGCTGTTAGTGTGAATTTGCCTTATACTGTTCAGATTTTATAGATCCAACTGTATTTCGAAATCAAACATGTGATTTCTCATCAGAGGCTAGAGACATAGGGGCAACCTATCCCCCTGAAGTACTTTTTCAGAGGTGCAATTGCACCGGTAAATTGCACTGGTGCATTGCACCTTTTTTGCACTTTTTGGTAAAATGTGCAAAAAAGTGATTGTTTGTAAGTATTTTTCATTATTTATTGATTTCTGGTCAATAAACTGGGGATAATTTCCTATATGTGATTCATATAACATTCAGACCCATTGCCTCCTAATGACTTAGGACGGTTAGGTATCATAGGAAATTGTGTTCACCTCGGGTTGCTTAAGAGATGTGTCAACTATGCTTGTGTCCCAAATTTGAAGTGTGTGACCATAGTGTTACTTTCACTCTTAACTGGTCTAAAGTTGGGTGTTGACTATTAATAGTATAACTTGATAATTGCCAGTATATTTTTTTTATATAATATTTTATACTCTACCAAGTGCCCAAATTGTGTAGGGGATTTGGTCAATTATCAGGTGTCTATTTAGAGATTTATACGAATAGTCAAATCTCATGAAATATAAACTAATTATTTACTGTTTATTTTGAGCATTATTTCATGAATATTTGACACTTTTTAGAATAAAGTTTTGTTATAGGGTAAAGCACTCTTAAAATGTTATTTGTTGCTTTATAATTCATTAAAACACACATAGGATTTTTGTATTGGTTTTAGTGATTATTGTCATAGAGTTTTATTCGATTAATTTATCATACTCATATGATTTACGAATATTTATGTACATGGATATATATTTATTTTTTACAAATATGTGATGTTACATAGTCTATTTAATTGGGTTTATTTGTTTTTTTGTACAAATGAATGTTTTCCATATGTATAAATATATAAAAGCTAATAAACATATTCAATGAAAATAAACTGATTTATTATTTTTATCGAGAAAATGACTTTTATAGTGTCTTTTTCACTGTTTGGATGTGCTTGGGTTCCCTGGGAGTCTGAGTTTGGCTTTCCTCCATTCAGGCACAACTAAACTGGGTCTAGTTGGTATTCTCTGGCACATTCACACTAACAGCTATTAGTGAACATTCCTGTTACTATTAACACAATCTGTTTTAAATTTCTGTTTTTCACAATGAGTGTTGCCTCAGAAAGTGTTAGTAACAGCACCTTGGTAAGTGCAGTCTCCAGACTTGGTATTGATCACAACCATAAGGAGAGCACGAGATCAGATACTCCACTCCCTCAGGATAACATCTCAGATGAAACTATTAACCTCCTCATAGCAGCCAGCAGCAAGCTTTCAAAGGAGGCACCCAAGGAGCAAAATCCCAAAATTCACCACCTGTGAATTAGGTGACATCATATACCTTATTACTTGCAAAAAGTGCAATAAATATTATGTGGGTGAAACCAGTCGCCCATTCAGGAAACGAATGTATGAACATAGACTTTCAGTGAGCCAACCCAGGGAGAGCAGAATCACCCCTGTCTCTAAACATTTTACAGAGAAGGGGCATTCAGTAAGAGACATCTAATTCTCAGTGCTTGAGTGGTGTTCCCTTAAATACCATAAACCAGATTCCAATCACAGAAAGATGAGAGAGAAATGGTGGATGTGGAATATTGGGGCAAGCCACCCTATTGCCATTAACCAATTTATTTAATTATTGGCACATTTCCGTGTCCCTCACACTCAGGACATACTTTGTATCTTATATATTCTAATATGTGCCAATATTAAATAACCAAGGTGTATATTAAGGTATCTATGAGCACAACCCCTGATACCACTATTTCCCTTATAAAATGGGAATTCCTCAAATGTTGAGGAATTCCCGTTTTATATGAACAATAGACAGTATGACGCACTATCCAAAATTACGACACCACCCGTAACTATGATAATTACGTCACAAACTGAGTTTCCAAAGTTCACTATTAGCCATTTCAAAGAGGCTGGTTACAGACATTGATTTACAACACTTTGGAATATTTATTTTGTATTTGTAATATAGTAATTTAATATTACAATAACATGGAAAAAGCTAATTATATTTGTGCCTTTTGTAATAAAGCATTCACTAGAAATGGCTCACTCAAAAGGCATAAACAGAATGTGCATTTTAAACCCAGCTTTAAGTGCCTGACATGCCCCAAAACATACAGAAGGCATGAGGACTTATTAAAACATGGGAAAGAATGTCTCACTAAAGCTCTGAATAATTCAGATGAAAAGTCCATGGACAGGATTCAGAAACCCAGCACTTCCAAGGATAATGGGACCATTGACTTGACAAGAGATTTAGCTTTGAGCAGCGATTCTGAAACTAGTATTTCAGAATCAATCATGGCTAATCACATAGAAAAACAGCTATTTTACAATCAAACAAGAAGCATTGAAGTTAATACTGAACAAAGTAGAGTTCAAAGTGAAGATAAGAGCACCCAGACAGAGCCACTTATCATACTTACCCCTGATGAGATTACACAATTTAGAGATGGCCTCACTATAGCTACATTCACCAACAACATTCAAGTGTTTGTAGACACTCTGAACTCACAAATCCTAATGTCCAGACCAAACCTATCTACGCCACCAGAGCCATCAACTCAAGTTGGCCTACTAAAGATACAGCCAAGCGCCAGCAGAAGTGTGCAGACCAAGCCCACTGACAGTCAGAGCCAGGATGAGTTCCCAATGTGCCAGAGAATACCAACTAGACCCAGTTTAGTTGTGCCTGAATGGAGGAAAGCCAAACTCAGACTCCCAGGGAACCCAAGCACATCCAAACAGTGAAAAAGACACTATAAAAGTCATTTTCTCGATAAAAATAATAAATCAGTTTATTTTCATTGAATATGTTTATTAGCTTTTATATATTTATACATATGGAAAACATTCATTTGTACAAAAAAACAAATAAACCCAATTAAATAGACTATGTAACATCACATATTTGTAAAAAATAAATATATATCCATGTACATAAATATTCGTAAATCATATGAGTATGATAAATTAATCGAATAAAACTCTATGACAATAATCACTAAAACCAATACAAAAATCCTATGTGTGTTTTAATGAATTATAAAGCAACAAATAACATTTTAAGAGTGCTTTACCCTATAACAAAACTTTATTCTAAAAAGTGTCAAATATTCATGAAATAATGCTCAAAATAAACAGTAAATAATTAGTTTATATTTCATGAGATTTGACTATTCGTATAAATCTCTAAATAGACACCTGATAATTGACCAAATCCCCTACACAATTTGGGCACTTGGTAGAGTATAAAATATTATATAAAAAATATACTGGCAATTATCAAGTTATACTATTAATAGTCAACACCCAACTTTAGACCAGTTAAGAGTGAAAGTAACACTATGGTCACACACTTCAAATTTGGGACACAAGCATAGTTGACACATCTCTTAAGCAACCCGAGGTGAACACAATTTCCTATGATACCTAACCGTCCTAAGTCATTAGGAGGCAATGGGTCTGAATGTTATATGAATCACATATAGGAAATTATCCCCAGTTTATTGACCAGAAATCAATAAATAATGAAAAATACTTACAAACAATCACTTTTTTGCACATTTTACCAAAAAGTGCAAAAAAGGTGCAATGCACCAGTGCAATTTACCGGTGCAATTGCACCTCTGAAAAAGTACTTCAGGGGGATAGGTTGCCCCTATGTCTCTAGCCTCTGATGAGAAATCACATGTTTGATTTCGAAATACAGTTGGATCTATAAAATCTGAACAGTATAAGGCAAATTCACACTAACAGCTATTAGTGAACATTCCTGTTACTATTAACACAATCTGTTTTAAATTTCTGCAATTCGTGTATAATGCCAGTTCCTATATAAACAGCCTGGATCATCTGGATTCACTTCATTTCTCATCAGACGTCGGACAGTGTACATCAAAGGCTATGGATCTACAGAGACTCAGATTATTGCAGCAACTGTATGAGGCTCATCGTTTAAATATACAGAATCAGATTGTGATTGCACAGATACTGGTTGATAGACAGAGAAGGCGTCGACCAAGGCCCAGGAGGTATTGGGTGAAGCCCTGGCTCTCCAGGAGGTTGGACTATGGACACTATGATCGTTTGATGAGGGAGCTGGAGGCTGAGGATGTGGTGTCCTTCAGAAATTTTGTCCGGATGGACCCGGCCATGTTCAGAGAGGTCTTGCAGAGGGTGGGGCCCAGAATTGAGAAATATGACACATGGTTCAGGAAGTCTATCAACCCTGGATGCAGACTTGCAATCACACTTCGTTTCTTGGCCACTGGAGAGAAGTACAGGAGTCTGATGTTTGGCTTCAGGGTAGCACACAACACCATCTCAGTCATAGTAAGACAGACTTGTGAGGCCATCGTGGCAGAATATGGTGAGGAAGTCATGCAGTGTCCCCGTACCAGTGATGCATGGAAGCAGGTTGCTGCAGAATTTTCTTCCAGATGGAATTTCCATCACACCCTGGGGGCTATAGATGGCAAGCATGTGGCAATCAGGTGTCCCAAGAATGGTGGCTCACTCTATTTCAACTACAAGGGCTTCCATTCCATAATACTTCTGGCTCTGGTGGATGCCAAGTACAAGTTCCTTTGGGTGGATGTTGGCACCAATGGATCCAGTTCTGATGCACAGATCTTCAATGACTGCGATTTGCGCTCAGGCATTATTGATGGCACCTTGGATGTACCTGATGCAGAGCCATTGCCTGGTGATGACCGTGATATGCCATATTTTCTCATTGGGGATGATGCCTTCTCTCTGAGGACCTGGTTGATGAAGCCGTTTAGTGCCAGAGGACTTCCTGATGAGGAGAGGATCTATAACTACAGACTGTCTCGTGCCAGAAGGGTGGTGGAAAATGCGTTTGGCATCATGGCCAACAGATTTGGTTGTCTCCTCACCACCATGTGTCAGAATCCAGAGACTGTTACCTCTATTGTACTGGCCTGTTGCACGTTGCACAACATCATGAGACTGAGGTATCCAGGTATCCACCAGGGACTGGGTGATGAGGAGGATGACAACCACAGAGTTATCCCAGGACAGTGGAGGCAAGGTGCTTGTTTGCAGGACATTGAGGATGTGACTGGTGGCAACAGGGACACACAGGTTGCCAAGAGACAGAGACTGTATTTGAAGCATTATTATAATGCTCCAGTAGGGGCCACGGCGTGGCAAAGAGACATGATTTGAGACTTTCACATATGCCAAGGACATTTCTTAGTAGTGACTGTATTGTGCTAATTATTGTTATGATTCAGTGCTGCATCATTATCTGTGTTATATTTTGTATTGGGCGTTATATACTTGTTGAAATAAAGTTGCAATGTTCTTGTATTGCAATAAAGTTATTGTCCTATTGCACTTCATATATGTATTATGTGTATAGTAGGGTCAAAGAGGTCAAGTCTGAAACCAAATCAGGTCAAACATGTAACAGGTCACACAAACCAGTTCACAACTTTGCCACCACAGGGGCCAGAAGGTCACAAAGGTCAAAAATCAATCAAGGCCATAACTGAAGGAAAGTTAAGAAATCTAACCAGCTGCAAGGTGGAAACTCTGCAACCAAACGCTGATTGCTTTGGAATCAGAGCATAATGAAATCCAGAAATGGAAGATAAACAAATTTTAACATTGGCCACCTGTTAAAATTTGTTTATATTACATTTCTGCATTTCATTCGAAGCAGTGAAACTTCCACAGTGAACCACTCACATTGGGTCATAACAGGTCCTGGTAACCACTGGGCCACTTTTTTTGGATCCTTCATGTTAAGATGTGACACCTTCCAAGTATTATGCCAATGTTTTTGAAACATGAGAAAAACAAGCAATCACATAAACAATTTATTATTCCAACAAGGTCAAAAAGGACAAATCACAATAACATAGTAAGTGTACTTTTTAATAAAGAAATGCAGACACATTATAGCTCACAGCTAAGGTTAACATACAACTGACAAGAACAGCTGTCAAAGTGAAACTGGTTACATATACCATTAGCTCACAGCTAAGGTTAACATACAACTGACAAGAACAGCTGTCAAAGTAAAACTGGTTACATATACTATTAGTAACAGCTAAGGTTAACAAACTACCCACAAGAACAGCTGTCAAAGTGAAACCTGGTTTATAATAGTTATAATCATAGTAATACTTGAGCCAGACATAGCAAAAATACACAAATAAATTACTTTACACCTGTTTGATAATTACTTCTTACATCTCACCTAAACTACTTCTTAAGTGTCTATAGACAAAGGACAAAGTTATTTCTAAACCTAAGAACCTTGAGAATCATCCTGATTAAGTAATGCCATAGGTGTCATGGGTGTTGAAGGCACACTAGGAATACCTGCAAATGACGCATTTAAATCTGACAAATTCAGGTCTGACAGTCCTATTGTCCTTCCCTCGGTGTCTGTGATAACAAACTTGGTGGATGAAGTGCTGGATGATGAACCCACTGACTGTCCAGAGGTACTGGCCCCCGATGGGGTCTGGAAAATAACAGTTGTCTGGCTCTGGGTGTCTGACCCTTGAGGCAAAGGGGTAGAGGAGGCTAGAGCTGCGGGCCCAGGTGCGGGTGGCGGAGGCATTTGTGTGATGGTGTACTGTTGCTGTGGCTGCGGCTGATGGAAAATAAGTTGCTGCTGCAGCTGCTGTTGCTGCACCTTCATCTGCTGCTGCATACTGTCCAGCTGCTTCTGCCTGTCGTCCAGCTGCTTCTGCCTATCATCCAGCTGCTTCTGCCTATCAAGCTCCTGCCTCTGGATGTCCCTCTCCGAAAGCAGCTTGGACTCCTTGATGGTCTGGTTGAGGAGGTCCATACTGCGCATCTGATATGTGGGCCAGAGATCCTCGTGGATCTTCAACATGGCACTTGACATCCAGCCAGCCCAAGCAGTCCTGTCATTGGTCTGTGCCTCCATAGATGTTAAGAGTCTGTCCAGCCTGTCAGAGATCTGGGCACTGTTGTCGCTCTGCTCGCACATCTTGTCCAGGAGCTCTGACTCAGTGCTGGCACTTCTCCTTGTGGCTCTCCTGCCACTAGTCCCAGAGAGGGTGATACCTGGAGGAGGAGTGCTGCACACTCTTGGTTCACCCAGTGATCCTGACTCCACGGGCTCATCTGCAGGATCCAAGTCAGTGGATAGGTGTGAAGGCATGGTGGCAGTTGCAGAAGCAGCAGAGGCCGATGAGGTGATGACAGAGGCAGTGGTGGTAGCAGATGAGCAGGTAGCAGAGGCTGAGGTGGCTGCGGCAGAGGCAGTTGTGGTGGAAGCTGGTTTCAACTGAAAGTACAGTAGAACAAAGACACATGGTAAGCATATAGTATACATGTTCAACAAACAGTTTAGGTAGGTACTGTGAAGTAACAAGTATGAACTCCTGTGTCACTACAGAAAACTTTACAGATTTTTGCCAAACATTAGTGTTACAGCTACAAACTTGTATCCATAGGTAGTCACTGTTTACAAGTCAAGAATACACAACGCAGCAAAAACATCAGGATATCCAGGTGAGTCAGACTGTGAGAATGTACTTACATTGCAGGACTGCCTGGAGGGGACTCTGGAGATGTGGTCATCCAGGAAGCTGAAAGACCTCAGGATCCAGGTGTCCCTGTCTGTGTGTTCCTTTGCCCCGTCACCAGACTTCTTGCAGGTAAGCTTGCCATACCTTGTCCTCATCCCTTTGAACCAGATCTTCAGGTCGATGGCTGAAAAAGGAAGAGGAGACACGGACACATTAGGTAAGTTATCAAAGTAACAATGGGTTACATTAAGTTTTAAGCTGCTTCACATCTGTGGTGTCATCTGCAAATGGGTGAAGCCTAATACATCACACGATGACAGAGTACAATTCAAAATAACATAAATTAACAGAATAAGTAAACATTCGACATAAGTCCATTTACACATTACTGTACACGTAGTACCTCCATCACAATTTAAATTATTACCTGAAACTATGAAAAGGTTAAATCATAATGGTTAGTCTAACTCACCTTCCAGGCCCATGGCCCTGGCCTGGGTGGCCCAAGCAGCCTCCTTCCTGTCTGTGTCCCTGTACTCCTTCTTGGCCTTGTTGTACATTTCCGGATGGTTCTTGAGCCACTCAGCCATCTCATCCTCTTGCCCATCTGTCATCCTCACCAGCCTCTTCTTCTTGAACCTCCCCTGGGACTGGCTGTCTTGGGTTGCCTCTTCCAAGTCATCTGTGTCTTCCGGCTGGGTGGCCAGAGTGGCTGTATCCCCCGGGTCTGATGATGAAGCTTGAGTGGCAGGCAGTTCATCCGGCTGTTCTGGCTGTTCAGGCTCCTCAGATGCTTCAACAGGAGGCAGAGTGACCCTCTTCCTCTTTCCAAGTCCAGGTCTCTTCACCATATTTCTTGTATGAAATATATCCAAAAATTTATCCAAAGTTCGTCGATGTGTACGCATTGAAGAAAAATTCGCAAGTGATGACAATTGTTCGCGGTGCCCTGCTTTTATAGTCTCCAGCCAGTTCGCCGCAACCTACGAAGGTCGTAGCTGATTGGTAGCCAGTTCTTCGCATGCGCAGTCAGTTCGCCAATCACCGACGAACTACTGCGACATTTGCTTCTCATTGGCTGAGAGGAGCGACAAATATCTCCGGGGCCTCGTAGCATATTCTTCAGGGGCGACGATGCATGGCTTCTCTGCTGCAAATATCGTTGTTTGTTCTTTGTCTTTCAGCCGACAATCTTCAAAGGAAAGTTGGCGAACAATGAAGAACAATGAAGAAGCCTGCTACGAAGTGGCGAATTGGGGTACGAGGGTGCTACGAAGTCGACGAATCCACCACCATCTGTGAAGAATTGCAAAGAAATGGACGAAGCGTGGCGATAGTTTTGAACAGTTTGAAACTGTCGTAGCCAGATGACGATCCATGGAGAATGTTGGAGAACAGTGAAGATGGACCAAGAATATGCTACCAACAAGGACAAATTGCATGATCGCGCATATTCGCCACTAAACATCGCCACAGTGTGACCTGGGCATAAACAAGACCAAATTTCAGTTATGTCATCATTCCAAGAAGCATGTATCATTTTTAACTGGGACAGCTTCTGAAAGGAAATGCATAGGGCTGAAAAGCTATTTTGTGAATGTGTCCATGTATCAGGTAAATGTATTTCATGAAATTTGATATTGATAAATCTTGTGACACGAGTGGATATTTGTGATATGCTAAATCAAGCACACCCAGTTCCAATTGAATCTGCACTTTGGGAATAGGTTTAAAAATATAAAAACTATGACAACACCAGTTTACTAAACCATTTCATCCTTACTTCAATCCGCGGTATTTAGGTAAAATACATCTTGTAGTAGATAATATAACCTGACATTAAACATCAATGCACTGTCACTGCAGTCATGAATAACTTATGAATAGCTAACATAAGTGCTGTTTCCAAAGTTTCCGTCTTTTGTAACTGATTTTATATTATCTCATCCTGACTGTATTGGATGTGTTTCCTAACAAGAATGGCAGTCTGCAAATAATTAATAATAATTGAATGATCGAACTTGTATACTTTTTATGCACTCACTCCTGGGAAACAAAATCTAAGGTGCAACTATAAAATCAATATTCAAATGCACATTCTAGAGATGGATAATGGCGGTTACCAAATAGGAGAACTAGCTGAGAAATATGTTGCAGTGAGCATGGAAAGGCATCTAATGTATTGGGTAAAAAGAATTGCTAAGTCCAGGACAAGAACAGTAAACTATTTATCGGGAATGGAGAGTAGTGGAACTGAACTTTGAGGTCTCATGTAAGAGTGTCAAAACACTGCAATAAAAAATTCTAGAGTGGAAGTTCCTCAGTGGCCTAGTGTTTAGAAAGATGGCACTGTATCTATGGTTGAAGGTCCTCAGTGGCCTAGTATTCAGAGGGTTGGCACTGTATCTATGGTTGAAAGTCCACAGTGGCCTAGTGTTTAGAAAGTTGGCACTGTATCTTATGGTTGAAGGTCCTCAGTGGCCTAGCGTTTAGAAAGTTGGCACTGTATCTATGGTTGAAGGTCCTCAGTGGCCTAGTATTCAGAAAGTTGGCACTGTATCTATGGTTGAAGGTCCTCAGTGGCCTAGTGTTTAGTAAATCTGGCACTGCAACTAGGGTTGATGGGCCTAGTGTTCATTAAGTTTAGCATCTAATTATAGGCTGACAGCTGTCTAGGTTTGACTTCCACAAGTGGAAATGCCGAGGACATGTCCCAATATGACCCTGGAATAAAACCACAACTTTGATTATGACTCTAGTTTTGTACCTATATTAAGGTGATATCACTGAGGAATGGCCGTCTGCATTTAGTAGATCAGGAATTGCCATGACCTGGATTCAAATGCACTTAAACCAAGAGGCCAAGAGATGAGGATTAGCAGACAATATTATCCCCTGGGTATAATCACCCAATATTGAAATAGTTTACGTTCAATATCGATGTCCAGAAAGAGAACTTCAAGATGCGGATCATGTTGTTATTCAAAACGGTAGACCTTGGACACATCAATCTAATAGTCGGGTTGGTTATATGCAATAACAAGGCCAAAAAGGGTTTTGGTCTACTACCACAAGCCGCAAAGCCATCAGAGTACTGAAGCAGTCACTCATGTAGCAATTGCCACTTAACTTCAGTGAAGCGACTGGTACTCATCACACTAGGCCACAATTCATGAAAGTCCGGAGACAAAGAAAAAAATAAAGTGATCTCTAGAAGCGCGAGCCTCGCTACTCGCTAGTAAAAACATATAGGGGTTACAGAGGCACAAACTATACCATAAGAGGACAATTATTACAAAAATATGTCTATGCCAACTGGATTACAAAAGACAACTTTGTTTAGTTAAAAGTCACTTTAAAAACCGTATATATACTGTTTGCATTATCATTTGAAAGATTTTAGTTCATTTATCATGCCCTGCAGAATCGTGGTTGAAACAAAGGGCATTTCTATTTTAAGGATATAAACATCTGGGGCCGATTTCACAAAGGGAGTTAAGTCCAGATTTAGACTTAAATTTAAGACTTTTAAATTTTGTCAACAGAATGTTAAGTCTGTGGTCTCAGACTTAGGGGATTTCACAAAGCAGCCAAGTCCATGAAATTGCTTAGTCAGTGGACTTAACTTTAAGTCTGGGAGGTAGTGGGCTTAAATTTTGTAAAGAGGACTTAAATATGGCTGCCATAAACTTTTCTCCACTTCAAAATTTGAAATGGCTGTAAATGAAGTATAATTATGCAGAACACCTTACTGAAATAGTCTTTTGGAAGTTTATATGATGTAACAAGGTTTTCTATTTCAAAACAGCACTTATCCTTAGATAAAATGCATCAAATGAAGGATATAAAAGGTCACATGACACAGAAAACCACTGTGGTTATTTGATAAGTTTGGACTTAGCTAAGTCACCCTTTTGTGAAATCCATTTAAGTCCCAGACCTACCTAAGACCAAAATCTTAGATTTAAGTCCCTGACTTAGCCAATAAAGGGACTTCATTTAAGTTCTTTTGTGAAATCGGCCCAAGTTAATATTTCTGCACAATGAACATGCATAAATCTGACATTAAACCATTTTGACCGGAATGTGGAAATTGGACCGGATTTGGTTACATGTTATATTAATTAAGCATTTATAACATACCGAAATCTTGCGCGTAACGGCTCATGGGCGATAATTAGGGAAAATCTCAAAAGTTGGGGATGGGCAGTTACGCAAAGCAAAGACGTAAAATAAAATATATTTTATCAACATACCTGTGGTATTCCATGCATAAAGTACACTTTATCACTCTATACTCCATTCATTTTGACTTGTTTTCATTTTGGTTTACCTGCAACTATTTACCTTCAATAATTTCACCGGCAATTTGTCACCTGTAATATACTAGACTGGTACCCTAAATTTTATCCGATAAAAATGCTGCAGTCAGCCCCGTTTTTTTTTTTAAATATGATTCCTCACTTCTTGGAAACCATAAAATAAGCATTTTAAGAGGGAAGATGTACACCTCATAAAACTAATGCACTATTTGGCATATTTTTTTATTTGTACACTAACTTCCAAGTTTGTGAACGCAAAAAAGAAAAAACAAACTTTGCTGTATGTCTTTGTAAGTTTTTCAAAAATATTGGGTGAAAAGAGGAATTTTCAGGAATTTGGGGGATGGGCCGTTACGTGAAAATGGGCCGTTGTGCGCAAGATTTCGGTAATTATGTCACCTGTGACAAAAGGCTGTTTCTCCAAAAAAAAAAGATATACATATATTTTACTACTGTGGTACATGTTATATGGCCATATTTGGTATCAATATGTGAACAGTTTTGGAACTAAGAAAGATATCATTTCCTCTGGTTGTGCAAACACTTTCTGATGCTGACTCTTTCCAGTCCATGGACATGTCATAATCCCTTACTCTTAGGATTTATTGCAGCTTAGAATTTGGTTTACATCAAATTCAAGGGCTTAAAAAGTTTGTACATAATAATAATAATTTTTCTTTTTAATTAAGGTTTTTGTTACAAACCTATACACAAGTTTGAGATCTGCTGTGTGGAAACACTAGTATCTCCACCAACAACACCTGGGTTTGGGGAAACAAAGCCTTACTAATGGTGTATTGAAAGTTAAATACATCTAACCATTTACTGACAACTTATTTAGGGAGACCATGTGCGTCATGATACCATCCACCAATAAAATGAGAGACAAAAAAAAAATATTTATCATGCTTACAGTGGATGTCTTGGGACACTTGTTATTGAAATTCTATATCAAAAGGAAATAAACCATTCCGTTGTTTTATATCTGAAAGTGTTTATGGACTAAATGGCTTCTAAATGTTTGTGACTTCCAATTACTAAAATTCTTTAGTGCCCACTCTGTTATTTCTAAGCCAAAACCAGCATTCTCTACTACAATAAATAAACCCATAAAGGCCAACATCATATTTGACAGTTTTCACTTCATTTGTGAACTCTATATAAATAGATAAAATAATGACTCATAATGTTCAGCTGGACTAATTACACATTCGGAATATTCCACATTTATAAAAGTAGTAAGGAAATTGCTTAAAGACCATAAAATGGAATCCATTTAAAGTTCAAAGTTGGCAGTTGAAGCGTAAATGAGTTTATGGGTCTAATTTTGGTGAATTTTTTACTTTGAATCTGAATAACACAAAGAGTATTTCATATATTTTCAATGTTAATACCTCAAATAATAGGTGTGTTATCCCTTTATTACTGTGCCCAATATTAATTCTCTAATATTTATACAAATATTAAAAATATTGCTTTTTCTGTCTCTAATTGACTAAAACCCTTGGATCAGTTTTTGGGTCTATTTTGAAAAAAATGTCACACTTGACTGAACACCCAGCTGTTTCAAGTTCACTATATATAGACTGTAACACAAGGCCACTGACCAAATTGTGAGCCTATTTTGGCCAAGTATTTTGTGCAGTGGTGTGTCTTCAAGTACTTCAATTATAAAATGTATGCAAAGTATCAAAACAAGGCAATATCAAATCATTAATAGGTAAACGGAAAGTTGTGAAGCTTTAAAATTTATTAATTGAAGTATTGCTGTCAATGGAAATAACAGAATTAGGTAGAATTACCTATAACTAGAGTACTTGGAGAGTGCATACCTCTACCAATGCATGTAATAATAAGTAAATAGATAAATCCAAGTTATTTTTTTGTATCCAGACGATTATCCAGATCACTCTAAAAATTTAACGGGATGTTAGTTAGACAGATCTTCTGATTTCTTTTCAGGAAGATCCAACTCCTATTATTTGCAATATCCTGCTAACACACAAGCAGACAAAGAGACAAGCAGACAGTTATAAAACATATTTATTTCAGTTTTTATGTCGCTGTCAACACTGCACAGGTCATATCACGATGGGCAGTTGGAAGGGAAGAGGAAACCAGTACATAAAGTTGGTCAAGGTTCTGTACTGTAAACTGCTGGCCAAGGGCAAGCCACTTTTCTACTTGAGGTCAGGCCGGAATTCGAACTCTGATGATGGGAGGCGAGTGTGTTACCACTGCGCCTCGGTGGCCCCCGTTATAAAATTGATACCTCCTTGGCGGAGGTAATAATCAGTTGCAGCAATCTATATATCATTGTCATGAGAAATATGTTTGAAAATTACTGTAGAAAACATTTTGACAGAGTCTGGGTCAAAGGTCATTCTAAGGTTACGGTATGAAATTGCACATCTATAACCCCTAACCTATACCCCTACCATCAACATCCTTGGTAACATTTAACAGATTCTGAGATACAGGCCAGACAGGATATTAACCCCTGCCCACCTGCCCACCCATCAGTTCACTTATCAGCACAGCTAGATGCCATGGGTGAAAACAATACCTGCATTTGGGTAATTTGAAATCATGATTTGATCAGTCCTAAGTAACCACAGGTAACAGTTCAGATATTGTAAATCTCTGTAGTGATAAGTCAAGTGTAACATTTTTTTTCCAAAATAGACCCATACACTGATCACAGGGCTTTCAGCAATTAGAGGCAAAAAATTGCAAATTTAATAAGTAAATTAAATTTTTATAAGTTAATACCTTATCCAATGGACAATAGCTTATCCGGTCGGCGCAGACCGGCCCGCCAAACGAAAGAAAAAGACGTCCTGTGTCTCCACCAGCAGGTCGGTCCGTAGTACTAGTGCACTCGCCAGATGGCGTGTCGTACTTCCTTCCTGTCTAGACAGCATGACGTCATAGCATCTATTTCGTTGTCTAAACCAATTAGACCCCTAGTAAGTTGAAAGCGGGGTCGGTGGGAGGGTCTTGCGTGTCCATTGGATAGGGTATTAACTTATAAAAATTTAATTTACTTATTAAATTTGCAATTTTATTGCGTTAATACATCCTATCCAATGGACAATAGCTGAATAACTACCGCTTGGATGGCGGGTAAGTTACTAGGGACTTAGGTGAACTCAAATAATTAACAAAAAACTCCTCAAGCCTGGGTCGACCTTGTGGTCAGGACACCCTTACGGCTATGGTCGGTAATCACAGGCCGGGTAACCGGTCCGAACCGACTTCCCGTCCCCCCCCCTTTTTTTCAACAGACCTGATCTGAGGTAGGGGAAGAGAGGGCTGAGTTCAGTCCCTTGAAGGAAAATAAACCTCCCGAAGGAAGCACGTCTGATTTTTTTTTTTTTTTTTTTGATGCTTCTTAACTGTATATACACTATTTACATATTTACAAATCTCCTCTAGGTCCTAGTTGGTTGGTTGATCTGCTGAGCAGCCACTACAAGACCTAAATGGAAGAGCTCTGAATCAGCCCAGGCCACGTCCTTCAGATAAAACTGTGTGAAGGTATTATGGGATTTCCAGTGGCAAGCTGACAAGATCTGCTCTAAGGAAACTCCCGACTGGAAGGCCTTAGAAGCAGCAAAGGCCCTGACATCATGAGCCTCGACTTGATGCAGGGTGTGGGCTTGGTGATCAGAGCTCATAGCATAGGATCACAGTCTGCTTGATCCATGAGGAGATAGTGGCAGGAGAGATGTCTTTGTCGAAGCCTTTCTTGAAGGAGACAAAGACTAGCTCCTTGTGCTGCCTGAGATCTGAGGTCCTGTCCAGATAGTAGCGCAAGGCTCTGACTGGACAAAGGGATCTGTCAGACTTGAGGGATTTATCCAGAGTAGGAGCCAGGGCTGGTATGACCACTAGGGCTATACTCTGCGGTCCCTCCTTGGCCAGCTGATTCTTGGAGAGAAAGCTGGGAGATGGGAACAGAGACACCTTAGACCAATCGGATTGGTGTCTGATGTTTTTGTGTTGCCATGCATGGATCTCACTTCTTCTTTTGCCTGAGCCCAAGGCCAAAAGGAAGACAGTTTTGAAGGTCAAATGCTTCAGAGATGCTTCCCTGAGAGGCTCGAATGGGACCTTTGTCAGCTGGTGTAGCACCAGGGAGAGGTTCCAGGAGGGTATTCCCCTTCGCCCTTTAGGTCTATCTCTGTGGAAACTTTCCAAGAGACGGGTGAGATTTTCATCTTTGCTGATATTGACTGTGGTATTACCTAGCTTATCAGCAATAGCAGACCTGTAACCATCAATGGTGCTGGGCTGTAACTTCTTGTCCTCAAAGAGGTACATTAGGAAGTCAGCCACCGACTTTACAGGTGGTGACCTGAAGTCCACCTGATTAGTGATGCACCACTTTGTAAAAACGGTCCACTTTGCCTCATAGACTGATCTTGTAGATCTTCTTTGAGGAGCCTCAATTCTTGCTGCCACTGAGTCAGAGAAGCCCTGTTCCTTGATTTCCGTGGCTCTAGGAGCCAGGCATGGAGATTTAGGTTTGTCAGATTTCTGTGAGGGATCTGGTTGAAGGGCTGTGTTAGCAGATTGGGCAGGTTGGGCAGGCTGAGGGGGACCTGGCTGGACATGGTCACCAAGTCCCAAAACCAAGGCATGTTGGGCCATCCCAGGGCAATCATAATGATCCTTTTGCATGGGGAGTCCAGTAGCTTCTCCACCACTTTGCCCAATATGGCGGTCGGTGGGAAGGCGTATGCATCCAGATCCTCCCATGGCAGAGTAAGTGCGTCCACTGCTACAGCCAGGGAGTCCAGATGAAAGGATCTGATACCCGTTCTACTGAAGCTGGAGGTGAATGGGTCGGAGTTACTTTGACGTTAGCAGAAAACTGAGGTTCAAAGTTCTTGCTCAACAGAAGTGCCTCTAAACGGTTGAAACGTTCCGCCCATTTGGAATCTAAGTCCGCTATCTTGTCATCAGCAGAAGGGGGCTTTGAAACAGTAGAAGAAGGTCACTTATCCTTCTTACCGACTTTCTTAGTGTCTTTCTTTATTTTCTTGTCAGGCGGCGGGGCTTCCAAAGCAGGTTTAGCATGGGTGGGTTTGTCTATAGGCCCAATAACGGACACGCTAGCAGGATCAACTAAAGCCTCAGTGTCTTTAATAGGTGTACTTTCCAATTTCTTTGCCTCCCGCTTCTCTTTCTTAATTCTATATGAGGGAGTGGCTAGCTGAATACGTTGATCCTCAGAGAAGGCATTGCAGATTGAACAATTTGAAGACTGGGGGTTTTTAACACAATCGTCCGTCCCCTTACCCTTCTCGCGACATCTTGCACAAAAAGCATGAGTGTCAAAATTTGCCATAGCGTGCCCACAACCGCCTCTGCGTTGGCCAGGAGAAGACATGATAGTCCTGGTATATAATAAAATGCAATAATAGTGAAGAAAACGCAAAATGGTAGAAGAAAAACTCAATAAACTCCTTTGAAGAAAATTCCTTGTGCACTAGCACGCGCCAAACGAAAAAGATGCTATGACGTCATGCTGTCTAGACAGGAAGGAAGTACGACACGCCATCTGGCGAGTGCACTAGTACTACGGACCGACCTGCTGGTGGAGACACAGGACGTCTTTTTCTGGCGTTTGGCGGGCCGGTCTGCGCCGACCGGATAAGCTATTGTCCATTGGATAGGATGTATTAACGCAATAAACAATGTGTTTAATATTTCTACAAATATTTAGAAAATGATATCTGGTACAATGATAAAGGGATAACATCTGAGCTATCACCATGAAAACAAATGAAATACTGGATGTGTTATTAACTTTAAAAGATACCAAAATTAGACCCATGAACTGATCATTACTTCCAAAAAAAAAACACTTCATATTCTAGAAATATAAAAATGCAGAGACACTACTTCACATTTGAAATTGGTAAAACAGGCTCATTATTCATTTACTGACCACATATAAAACTAGAGGATCGCTCGCAAAAAAAAAAGATAATGTTTTTGCATAGCAAAAACAAAGCGTCCCGAAAAGGATATAAAGGTGAGTGCTAAAGTATTAAGAAAATGCTTCGTTTCTAGCCTTATACTGTTGTGGCAACCAAAGTCAGCGCAGTCTGCTCTATCTAGCACGGTTTTCAAGATACAAGCATTTTTGTGTTTTGCAAAAAACAAGAGGAGAGTGCCCGTGAACGGGCACTGTGTCAGCTGACTGAATGTTTTTGATTTGTGATGGTGATAATGAGAGGAAAGCATAATTATAAGAGAAAGGGCTGTACAGAAATACAGTAAATGGTAACTGAACAGCATGTTCGAAAGATATTCCGAAGCTGACACAAGAAAAGGACAAAAAAGTTGTGCCCTGCAAATGGTATTATGAAATAAAGTAACAAGGTAATTGTTTAAGTGTAAAAAGTAGGTTAAAAATATTTAAAGAAATACTATAAATGCAATATCCTCGTTCGACCATGAAGAAGGGGTCCAAAGGTCAAATCTGACCATACCAAAAGATTCCCAGCCAAAGAATTTAGGATGGTTTACCATCCCAAACCTCTCGGACCAATAATAAGTGAGTCATAGGCACTTTTTAAGTTTGGCTATCCTTGTTTGACCTTGACGGAGGGGTCTAAGGTCAAATCCGACCACACAAAAAAATTCCCAGCCCATGATTTCCTGTAGCTTGTTTACCATCCCAAACCTGTAGGACCAATAATAAGCGAGTTATAAGCAATTGTAAGTTTGGCTATCCTCAATTGACCTTGAAGGAGGGGTCCCAGGTCAAATCTTACCACACCAAAAGAATCCCAGCCCATGATTTCCTATATGTCTGTTTACCATCCCAAACCTCCAAGACCAATAATAAGCGAGTTATAAACACTTTTAAGTTTGGCTATCCTCATTTGACCTTGAAGGAGGGGTCCAAGGTGAAATCCGACCACACCAAAAAATTCCCAGCTCATGATTTTCTATAGGTTAGTTTTCATTCCAAACCTCTAGGACCAATAATAAGCGAGTTATAAGCACTTTTATGTTTGGCTATCCTCATTTGACCTTGAAGGAGGGTTCCAAGGTCAAATCGGACCATATTAACAGATTCCCAGCCCATGATTTCCTACACGTTGGATACAATGATTTACTCAACAGTGAGAACCTGAAAGAAGCTGTTGCTCAGCTATGCCATGACATAGAGGTCTGCAATTTCACTATGTTACAGCTGACCAAAACGTCTGTGAATAACATATTTAACAAAATACTCTAAATGTAATAGTTTTCAAGTTACAACTGATTTACTCAAGAGTGAGAACCTCAAAGGAACTATTACTCAGCTATGCAATGAGCTACATGTCTGAATTTTTGCTCTGTTATAGCTGACCTAAAAGTAGGTGAACAACATATTTAAGCAAAATACTGTAAATGCAATAGTTTTCAAGTTACAACTGATTTACTCAATAGTGAGAACCTGAAAATAGCTATTGCTCCGCTATGCCATGAGCTATAGGTCTGTAATTTCACTATGTTATAGCTAACCCAAAAGTAGGTGAACAGTATATTTTAACAAAATACTCCAAATGCAATATTTTTCAAGTTATAGCCGATTTACTCAACAGTCAGTGCCTGAGAATAGCTATTGTTCAGTTGTGCCATGAGCTACAGGTCTGTAATTTCACTATGTTATAGCTGACCCAAAAGTAGCTGAATAACATATTTGCACAAATTTCTGTAAAGGCAATAATTTTCCAATTACAACTGATTTACTCAACAGTGAGAACTTCAAAGTAGCTATTACTCAGCTATGCAATGAGTCACAGGTCTGGAACTTCACTATGTTATAGCTGACCCCAAAATAGGTGAATAACATATTGAAACAAAATACTCTAAATGCAATAATTTCCAAGTTATAAGCGATTTACTCAACAGTGATAACCTCAAAGTAGCTATTACTCAGCTATGCCATGAGCTACAGGTCTGAAATTTTACTATGTTATAGCTGACCCAAAAGTAAGTGAACAACATATTTAAGCAAAATACTGTACATGCAATAGTTTTCAAGTTACAACTGATTTACTCAATAGTGATGACCTAAAAGTAGCTATTACTCAGCTATGCCATGAGCTACAGGTCTGAAATTTTACTATGTTATAGCTGACCCAAAAGTAGCTGAATAACATATTTATACGAAATTCTCTAAATGCAATAGTTTTGCAATTACAACTGATTTACTCAATAGTGAGAACTTTAAAGTAGCTATTACTCAGCTATGCCATGACCTACAGATCTGAAATTTCACTATGTTATAGCTGGCCCAAAAGTAGCTGAATAACATATTTATACGAAATTCTCTAAATGAATAGGTTTTAAGTTACAAGTGATTTACTCAATAGTGAGAACTTCAAAGTAGCTATTACTCAGCTATGCAATGAGCCACAGATCTGAAACTTCACTATGTTATAGCTGATCCAAAAATAGGTGAATAACATATTGAAACAAAATACTGTAAATGCAATAGTTTCCAAGTTATAAGCGATTTACTCAACAGTGATAACCTCAAAGTAGCTATTACTCAGCTATGCCATGAGCTACAGGTCTGAAATTTTACTATGTTATAGCTGACCCAAAAGTAGCTGAATAACATATTTATACTAAATTCTCTAAATGCAATAGTTTTGCAATTACAACTGATTTACTCAATAGTGAGAACCTCAAAGTAGTTATTACTCAGCTATGCAATGAGCTACAGGTCTGAAATTTCACTATGTTATAGCTGACCCAAAAGTAGGTGAACAACATATTTAAGCAAAATACTGTAAATGCAATAGTTTTGAAGTTACAACTGATTTACTCAATAGTGATGACCTAAAAGTAGCTATTACTCAGCTATGCCATGAGCTACAGGTCTGTTTAGTGTTTATTTGGGGTTTTACGTCGCTTTCAACACTGTACAGGTCATATCACGACGGGTAGTTGGAAGGGCAGAGGAAACCAGTACATATAGTTCGCTAGGGTTCTGTACTGTAAACTGCCGACCAACGGCAAGCAACTACCAGCTTTCCCACTTACGGCCATGATGGGGATCGAACCCCGGCTGCAGAGGTGGGAGGCGAGAGTGTTACCACTCTGCCACCGTGGCCCCAGCTACAGGTCTGAAATTTTACTATGTTATAGCTGACCCAAAAGTAGCTGAATAACATATTTATACAAAATTCTCTAAATGCAATAGTTTTGCAATTACAACTGATTTACTCAATAGTGAGAACTTTAAAGTAGCTATTACTCAGCTATGCCATGACCTACAGATCTGAAATTTCACTATGTTATAGCTGGCCCAAAAGTAGCTGAATAACATATTTATACGAAATTCTCTAAATGCAATAGGTTTTAAGTTACAAGTGATTTACTCAATAGTGAGAACTTCAAAGTAGCTATTACTCAGCTATGCAATGAGCCACAGATCTGAAACTTCACTATGTTATAGCTGATCCAAAAATAGGTGAATAACATATTGAAACAAAATACTGTAAATGCAATAGTTTCCAAGTTATAAGCGATTTACTCAACAGTGATAACCTCAAAGTAGCTATTACTCAGCTATGCCATGAGCTACAGGTCTGAAATTTTACTATGTTATAGCTGACACAAAAGTAGCTGAATAACATATTTATACGAAATTCTCTAAATGCAATAGTTTTGAAGTTATAAGCGATTTACTCAACAGTGATAACCTAAAAGTAGCTATTACTCAGCTATGCCATGAGCTACAGGTCTAAAATTTTACTGTGTTATAGCTGACCCAAAAGTAGCTGAATAACATATTTATACGAAATTCTCTAAATGCAATAGTTTTTAAGTTACAAGTGATTTTACTCATGATGGAAGTTACTGAAAAGCCCAAAAGTAGCTATTACTCACTTAGCTATTGAGACAGGCACCCAACTTACTCACCATATTGTAGCTATGAAAAAAGTAGCTGAATAACATATTTTAACAAAATGCTCTAAATGCAACACTTTTCAAGTTATAAATGATTTTGTGCATGATTTCATGAATTTTAATGCATTAAAAATTATTAAAAAAATTTATTAAAAAAAAAGTAAGACAGATCCAGGTCTTATACTCACACAAGAGAATCTACCTGTGGCCTAGTACATATATGCAAGATATGAGAGAAATCCCTGCAATAGTCACTGAGAAAATTGTGATTAAGTGTTGAAATTTTCACACTTTTGGTGGGGGTACCCCCCTTGTAATGTCTCTAGCAAACAGACGAACAGACAGATTTGCATGCCTTGAACAAATTTTCATCCTCGATAGATAAGGTATCTTTTAAAAAAAACAGCACGTCTCTAGGCCTTGTAGTTTTGGAGGAGAAGTTGTTCAGGCGGACGCGGACGCGTACGCCCACGCCGCAGAGTGACGACATAATGTCAGCTGACTGACAAGTCAGCTGACATAATAAAAAAATTAAAAATGTCCGCTATATTTGGCG
This sequence comes from Sabellastarte sp. h YS-2021, assembly GCA_964017235.1. Classification (NCBI taxonomy): domain Eukaryota; kingdom Metazoa; phylum Annelida; class Polychaeta; order Sabellida; family Sabellidae; genus Sabellastarte; species Sabellastarte sp. h YS-2021. The sequence goes on along the minus strand of OZ024935.1, from coordinate 77,938,563 downwards.
AGACAAAAATATTTTGAAAATTGGCATGGCTACTCTGCAGAGATACCCAGCAGGTCCAAAATTTTGTTGAGTTCACTCCATATAGCACGGTTTTCGAGATATAAGCATTTTTGTGTTTTGCAAAAACTTTGAAAATTCAAAATGGCCACCATTTGTGGGGAGACAAAAATTTTTGTCAAGACCACTGCCGTGGTGTGTATCTCCCGCCGAGCATTAAAGCAGAAGAAATAGCTTTTCCGAGATATTCACAATTTTTCATTTTCGTGTGTGAAAGGTCTTCCAAAAGTAGGTGAATGAGTTATTTGAGAAAAATTGGCTATCTGCAATACTATTAAGAGATAATTCACATTTACTCATTTTGAGTAGGTGAATAATTATCTATGGGTCTGAAACTTCACCAAGTGAAAGCTCTCCCAAAAGTAGGTGAATGAGTTATTTGAGAAAAATTGGCTATCTGCAATACTTTTAGAGATAATTCGCATTTACTCATTTTGAGTAGGTGAGTAATTAGCTATGGGTCTGAAACTTCACCATGTGAAAGCTCTCCCACAAGTAGATGAATGAGTATTTGATAAAAATTGGGTATCCGCAATACTTTTACAGATAATTAGCATTTACTCATTTTGAGTAGGTGAATAAATAGCTATGGGTCTGAAACTTCACAGAGTGAAAGCTCTCCCAAAAGTAGGTGAATGAGTTATTTGAGAAAAATTGGTTATCTGCAATACTTTTAGAGATAATTCACATTTACTCATTTTGAGTAGGTGAATAATTAGCTATGGGTCTGAAACTTCACCAAGTGAAAGCTCTGCGAAAAGTAGGTGAATGAGTTATTTGAGAAAAATTGGCTATCTGCAATACTTTTAGAGATAATTCGCATTTACTCATTTTGAGTAGGTGAGTAATTTGCTATGGGTCTGAAACTTCACCAAGTGAAAGCTCTCCCAAAAGTAGGTGAATGAGTTATTTGAGAAAAATTGGCTATCTGCAATACTTTTAGAGATAATTCGCATTTACTCATTTTGAGTAGACGAGTAATTAGCTATGGGTCTGAAACTTCACAGAGTGAAAGCTCTCCCAAAAGTAGGTGAATGATTAATTTGAGAAAAATTGGCTATCTGCAATACTTTTAGAGATAATTCGCATTTACTCATTTTGAGTAGGTGAGTAATTAGCTATGGGTCTGAAACTTCACCAAGTGAAAGCTCTCCCAAAAGTAGGTGAATGAGTTATTTGAGAAAAATTGGCTATCTGCAATACTTTTAGAGATAATTCGCATTTACTCATTTTGAGTAGGTGAGTAATTAGCTATGGGTCTGAAACTTCACCAAGTGAAAGCTCTCCCAAAAGTAGGTGAATGAGTTATTTGAGAAAAATTGGCTATCTGCAATACTTTTACAGATAATTCGCATTTACTCATTTTGAGTAGGTGAGTAATTAGCTATGGGTCTGAAACTTCACCAAGTGAAAGCTCTCCCAAAAGTAGGTGAATGATTAATTTGAGAAAAACTGGCTATCTGCAATACTTTTAGAGATAATTCGCATTTACTCATTTTGAGTAGGTGAGTAATTAGCTATGGGTCTGAAACTTCACCAAGTGAAAGCTCTCCCAAAAGTAGGTGAATGAGTTATTTGAGAAAAATTGGCTATCTGCAATACTTTTAGAGATAATTCGCATTTACTCATTTTGAGTAGGTGAGTAATTAGCTATGGGTCTGAAACTTCACCAAGTGAAAGCTCTCCCAAAAGTAGGTGAATGAGTTATTTGAGAAAAATTGGCTATCTGCAATACTTTTAGAGATAATTCACATTTACTCATTTTCAGTAGGTGAGTAATTAGCTATGGGTCTGAAACTTCACCAAGTGAAAGCTCTGCCAAAAGTAGGTGAATGAGTTATTTGAGAAAAATTGGCTATCTGCAATACTTTTAGAGATAATTCGCATTTACTCATTTTGAGTAGGTGAGTAATTAGCTATGGGTCTGAAACTTCACCAAGTGAAAGCTCTCCCAAAAGTAGGTGAATGAGTTATTTGAGAAAAATTGGCTATCTGCAATACTTTTAGAGATAATTCGCATTTACTCATTTTGAGTAGGTGAGTAATTAGCTATGGGTCTGAAACTTCACCATGTGAAAGCTCTCCCACAAGTAGATGAATGAGTTATTTGATAAAAATTGGGTATCCGCAATACTTTTACAGATAATTAGCATTTACTCATTTTGAGTAGGTAAATAATTAGCTATGGGTCTGAAACTTCACCATGTGAAAGCTCTCCCAAAAGTAGGTGAATGAGTTATTTGAGAAAAATTGGCTATCTGCAATACTTTTAGAGATAATTCGCATTTACTCATTTTGAGTAGGTGAGTAATTGGCTATGGGTCTGAAACTTCACCATGTGAAAGCTCTTCCAAAAGTAGGTGAATGAGTTATTTGAGAAAAATTGGCCATCTGCAATACTTTTAGAGGTAATTCGCATTTACTCTTTTTGAGTAGGTGAGCAATTAGCTATGGGTCTGAAACTTCACCAAGTGAAAGCTCTTTGGGATAGCTGCTCTGCAGAGATACCCTGAAGATAAAAAATTTCGTCGAAATCACTCTATGTAGCACGGTTTTCGAAATATTAGCATTTTTGTGTTTTGCAATTTTTGCGCAAAAATTCGAAAATTCAAAATGGCCGCCATTTTTGGCAAGACAAAATTTTTTTGAAAATTGGCATGGCTACTCTGCAGAGATACCCATTGGGTCAAAAATTTCGTCGAAATCGCTCTATCTAGCACGGTTTTCGAGATATAAGCATTTTTGTGTTTTGCAATTTTGCGAAAAATTCGAAAATTCAAAATGGCCGCCATTTTTTGCGAGAAATTTTTTGTTTGAAAATTGGCATGGCTACTCTGCAGAGATACCCTGCGGGTCAAAAATTCCGTCGAAATCGCTCTATCTAGCAGGGTTTTTGAGATATAAGCATTTTTATGTTTTGCAATTTTTGCGAAAAATTCGAAAATTCAAAATGGCCGCCATTTTTGGCGAGACAAAATTTTTTTGAAAATTGGCATGGCTACTCTGCAGATATACCCCGTGGGTCAAAACTTTCGTCAAAATCGCTCTATCTAGCAGGGTTTTCGAGATATAAGCATTTTTATGTTTTGCAATTTTTGCGAAAAATTCGAAAATTCAAAATGGCTGCCATTTTTGGTGAGAGAAATTTTTTTTCAAAATTGGGATAACTACTCTGCAGAGATACCCTGTGGGTCAAAAATTTTGTCGAAATCGCTCTATCTGGCACGGTTTTCGAGATATAAGCATTTTTGTGTTTTGCAATTTTTGCGAAAATTTCGAAAATTCAAAATGGCCGCCATTTTGGGCGAGACAAAAATTTTTTGAAAATTGGGAAAACTACTCCGCAGAGATACCCTGCGCGTCAAAAATTTCGTCGAAATCGCTCTATCTAGCACGGTTTTCGAGATATAAGCATTTTTGTGTTTTCCTTATTTGGAAAATTCGTAATGATTAATTAATCATTAATTACTCGGCCATTTCTTGACCAATCAATGCCAAAATCTAATGATTTCCAGATTTTAATAGAATGAATGTATTTGCCAAGGTGAATTGATAAAATTCCTTTCAAGTTATCATCCGGACAAGCTTCCCCATCGAAAAAAGACATTTTTGGTCATGTGACCTCTCTGATTGGTTGAAATGTCACTGCAGCATATTCAAAAAAATTCCCCAAGGCTACTGCCTAAACCTGCCAAATTTGAAAAGAATCCGCCTAACGGTTACAGAGTTATAAGGAAAACAAAATGCGGAGCCGGTGGAGCCGCAGGAGCCGGCGGAGCCGGAAGCTCTCCCATACACAAACAAGCGTCCCTTGCGGGACGCTTAATTCCATATATGGTACACTTCATATAGTTGAAGTATTCATTCAGTGTTTACATTTTTTCCAAATAGACCCAAAAACTGATTCAAGGGTTTTCATCAATTACAGACAAACAAAGTAATATTTTTAATATTTGCATAAATATTAGAGAATTAACAGTTGCCACAGTAATAAAGGGATAACACACCTATTATTTGAGGTATTAACATTGAAAATATATGAAATACTCTTTGTGTTATTCACATTTAAAGTCAAAAATTCACCAAAATTAGACCCAAAAACTGATTCACGCTTCTTTGACATCGGGCTCAAAAGATCTTACATCAGGACAGCTGTACAGCTCGATTCACCCACATGGGTGAAAAAGCCAATAGATCACACGGCAAACTACTGTGTTAAGCTTTCAGTCACTGTGGCTTAGTTTGTTCATGTAATAAACAATGCTTCCTAGACATAAAATATGCAAGGAAAGGGACAACATTTTCCACATTAGCTGATGTTCTAAGTGTCTGGGAGTTTTTTACTCAATCTTCACAATTAATACTCTACATAGAGGTTAATGCACCACTCAAGAGACAGCTTGTGTTACATGCCTTTTCTGTCTCATATATATTTTCAATGTTGTACCGATGACCTATTTTTGTATTGGCTGATTTCATTACTGTTGTGAGATTTTTAGTTTGTTTCCATATAAAAATATAGCTGGTCTGAGATTTCATGCAATCAAATTCTCATATTGATTACGCTGCAAAGCTACCAGTAGGGTTGTCCTTTTTTACACTCTCGCATTGTTAGTTCTTTTTTTCATCTTGTTCTACTCTCAACATGTATCATTTACAACAGATATAACTCAAATGGGTCATCCTTGAAGAGTACTAAAGTTTAATAAATTTATAACAACTGTGAGTGAGTATTGACAAAACTGTCAAAAAGTAGATCAGATATGAAGACAACTTCTAATTCTATAGGGCTATTATTGGAGACTAGGGCTGTAAGTCGTCAATAAATACTAGAGTCGACGCGTTGGAACTAACAGATGACAGTGAACCGACGATAGTAGCACTTGTGTTGATCAAGGGCTTCAGAAGAAATATCTTTTATTAATTAGCCGGTTTTAAATAAAAAAAGGATTTTTTGTAGTTTGATCTTTTACCCTATCCAATAAAGTACTGAATCTCATGAGAATTTATATTTTGTAGTTAAAAGATTGAGGGAAGCAGGCATTGTTGTTTCCACTTGAAAGCTTTGTCAACTTAAAAATGTGATTGTTTTCTTTAAAAACGCTAATTATCATAACATTTTATTAGGTAAGTAATATTTTGGTGTATTATAAAACTTTTGATGAAAAATCAATCTTTATAATCTCGATTTGCAACACATACAATGGTGGGATAACTTAAGACATTACAAACAAATCTGATGAAATTATAAACTTTTGTCCATTTTTTTGTAGATTTTAAGCCGTTCTTGATCTAAACTGCCATGTTTTCCTTTGATTTTCTTCTTTTCCTGTTTGCGAGTATTCAAATGAGCTAATTTTTGGCTTCCATCCAACCAGATTGGTGTGCCCCACCATATTTGATAGAAAATTTAAACTACTGACCGTGGTGAGCATTTTGGGCAACTAGTCTCCACTAATAACTTTTATAAATTCCTTCAACCTGTTACATTTTTAAAACAAATCCTCTGGGTTGGTGTACACAAAAGGGATCAAGCTCAATTTAAGCCAAAACTCAGCTCAAGTTTAAAGCTCTTTATACGAAACTTTAGCTGATATTTAGCTCAACTTGATCTTGATCCCTTTTGTGAATACACCCCCAGGAATATAAATGATTTTGTAATACAAACACAATCATGAATGAATAACATCAAAAATATTTCATTTGACTGTATTGAAAGAAGCAAAGACTGCGTCAAGGCCCGTATTCACGAAAGGCCTTAGCTAGGGCTTAGGCTTAAAGTTGAGACTTTTGTCTCAAGTTTCGACCCAAAAACTGCAAAGACTTTTGTCTAAGGCTTAGTGGTATTCAAAAAGAATTTAAGACTGGTCTTATGTTTAGCCAAGGGCTCAACTTTAAGACTGGTTGGAAGCGGGCTTAAATTTTGTAAAGAGGACTTAAATATGACTGCCATAAACTTTTCTCCACTTCAAAATTTGAAATGGCTGTAAACAAAGTATAATTATACAGAACACCTCACTAAAGCAGTCTTTAGGAAGTTTATATGTGGTAACAAGGTTTTCCATTTCAAAACCGCACTTTTCCTTAGATAAAATGCATTAAATGAAGGATATATTTCACCAAAAGTATAGTTTGAATAGAAAAGAAAGGTCACAATGGACACAGAAAACCACTGTGGTTATTTAATAATCTTGGACTTAGCTAAGTCACTCTTTGTGAATACGGTTTAGAGACAAAACTTAGCTGAGACAAAAGTCTTAACTTTAAGACTGGATTTAAGCCTAAGAAGTACAAAATCACATGTGAAATTCAGAAAGCTAACTATTGTATTTAAAAATGTGCAGCAAGGTATGTCTAGACGCTGTAGACGTTAAAGTCAACAAAGCTTTGGAGTCTCTGGAAATCTAAAAAACATTAATTATACCAAATATCAGTATGACATCATGCTGCATTTTACCTGTGACGTATCTGGGTCAGACATTTATTTACAGACTGTCTGCGTCTGAAAGGATAATTTTGTAAGCCAATACAGTAAACCTTTGCAATGTTGCCTCCACTCAAATGTGTGCCTGTTTCAGTGAACTGCTGACTTAAAGGTTACAGTTTGGGACTGACATCCTTTCCAACAGCTAAAGCAAACTGCTTAGAACAAAACAGCTTTAAAATCATACCTTACAATACATTGGAAATCCATTAATGCAGACATTTGTAAAGTAAGGCCACAAGTGAGATGGAAAATACATGTATTCAGACAAGTGCTTCATTATTGCCCACTAAATAAACTGCTTCATATTATAACTTATAAAATGCATTTCAGTTATGGTATGAGATTACCAAACAGTTATAATACAAATATCGAAATTCTGACCATTCTATGGAAAATAATGGACTATTTACGAGGTCCTGAAGGACCGAGTCAACAGTTCATTATTTTTTAACACTGGACACTTACGAGGCTATTAACCTATTATAAATTACTCCTCTTTCTTAATTTTATAATTTTTAAGCTATTGTTTAACACCATTCCTTGTCATTTCTATATTCCCGGTGTGTATTTTTTTTCGGTTTTTTATGATCATTTCAGATGAAATAAAAAAGGGTTTCTTGGGAAATGTGCTAAAAGATTTCTATCTATGGTCAGAATCACAAAGTGGCCAATAGTGAAAGATATTGGACACTTTAACAAAAAGACAAACTCTCAGGTGTAATTTAATGCAGAGTAAAGTGGTCAGGAACCAGACTGTACTGTTATAGGAAGTACAGTCAGTCACCGAAAATAAGAATGTGGTCCCCACCCAAATGGCCTGACTAATTTTTACCAAAAATAAGAATGTCAAAATGCCCCCCCCCCCCCCCCCCCCCCCTCCATTTCACACATCTTAACAATTGCATTAAACTGCACTTAATTTTTTTTATTATTTTCAGAATACTTTCAAGAACAGTGTACAGAATAACATTTAATCAACATTAGTTTATAAACTTTTCAAGAAAAGTATCAAATAATGTTTAAAATGTACTCACTAAAAAAGAAATGTTTCATTGATATTTTTCAATTATTCAAAACAAGCCTGAAAATACTTGTGATATTTGTGAGCAGTTTGTGCCAGGTAATGCTGAAAGTTTAAAAGTGCATAAATGGAAACATCAGACATTATCAAAATCTCAGTCTGAAGAGCAGTGGTATAATGTGTGCAACATCTTTGTCAAGGGAAACAATAGTAGCCTTAAAGTACATACAGAGATTAAGCATAAAGACAAAGCCAAAAGTGGCATTTACACTAAAGACAAAGACAAACCCAATAGTGACACTAATTCTAGAAACTCAAATTAAAAAACTAATCAATACTAACTGCAGACCGAAAAAATATGGCATTTATGAAACAGAAGCTGATGTAATGTATGTCTACACTCTGTCTCGAATTTGCCATAAAAAATACAAAAATACATTAAAAGAAATACACACAAAAGGGCTTGCTAATCAGTTGCTCTTTTATTTGAAGAAGTGAGTGAGTGATCTCATATGAACCTGATTTAAATAAAAAGTCATACCAGGACCTCCTGAATGATATTTTGCAAAATGACTATCTTTAGCAGTCTTGTGATGTCTTTACCATATTACATCAAATAAATGCCACTGGGTTTTTTTCAGTTCTGAATGCTGACAATGAATGATGAAATAAAGGCCAAATTGGTGCTGTGTCCGCTCTCAGTTCCAAGTATCGACTTACTTGTATTACATATACTTGGCGATATCGAGTAGTCCTCTCAAGGCTTAAGTTGGTGGTTTTTTATAGAACTCAGGGGTGGATTTCACGAAAGGTCTTAGCCCGGTCTCAGGCTTAAACTTGAGACTTTTGTCTCAAATTCTTGTAACATTTTACTTGAGCCCATGGGTTCAGCCTTTATAGATTTCACAAAAGGTTTCAGTCTCAGCTTTGGCTGAGCCACTGGCTCAAATGCTGAGACTGGTAGGTAGTGGGCTTAAGTTTTCTAAACAGAGGCTCAAATATGGCTGCCATAATTCATTCTCCGCTTCAAAATTTGAAATGGCTGAAAATAAGGTACAAATGTATAAAACAACCTCTTGAATAGTCTTTGGGTGTTTTTACATGTTTACAAGGTTTTCCATTGCAAAATAACATTTGACCAGGGATAATATGTGTCAAACAAGGAACATGTATGTCATCAGTAGAATATTTTGACTACAAAAAAGGGTCACATGACACAGAAAACCACTGTGGTTGTATGATAACCTTGGTCTCAAGTGAGACCCCTTCTGTGAAAACCATTTGAGACAAAGACTTAGCTGAGCCAAAAGACTCAGATTTGAGCCAGTTGCTCAGCCCAAGACTGGGCTTAGCCTGAGACCTTTCATGAAATCCACCCCTGATGTTTTAGCTCTAATCAGGTAGCACTGATTTTAAACTCTGACTTAATCACACACCACAAGAATAATAAAATGTTTAAATTGGGTACAGTTTCAACTGATATTTACAAGTGGGTGAACGATCAGATGTGAGCATGATTATCCACTGGTGAAGGTGTACCCTTGCGGTTGATCACTGAAAATTTCTACAGATCGATTATTCAACTTAAAATTTACCTTTCTATATATATCTCAAAACCCAAATGCTTTTAAAATATGTTAGACAGTTATATTTAATAGATTGGTGGATTTATCATGCATTCTTGGTTTGTTTATGTTTGCCTTCATATTTACAGGAAGTAAGCAATTTTAAAATCATAGAACAAATATAATAGGACCACAATAATGACTGAACATGATATTGAAAGAGACATTTCCTATCATATTAAATTTTAAAAAGCTATATGTATCAACAATGAAATCTTAATATAATCACTAGTCTGCCACAGTATACACGAAGATCATACCACCTAAATTCATGAGGTCTGAAGCTCTCTGTGTCTCTGTAATTAGGCAAACCTTTCAATTTGCATGATGAAGTTTCAGTTAACAATAATTACTCTGTTATATCAACATGCAAATTACAGTGTTAAATAAAGTTAGATAACTATTATTTACAACAAATAAGTTCGGCCAGTTTTATAATTGCTTAGTGGCATAATTAAATTAATTTAGCATTTTTATGAAAACGAATTTAACTAAACAATGGATCAAAGAGGTAAAGGTGTAAAGGGACCACCACTTAAATGATCATCCAGATCATTATGTATTTGTCCATACCTGGCCAAGAACTCAGTCACCCAACCACATACTAACCAAGCACTGTGCTGCTTAACTTCAGTGACCAGATGGGAACTGGTCAAGCTACACCACATAGGAAGATCCTTCAGGCCATCAGAACCCAGTATAATTTCACTGAGTTTAGACAACAGTTTAAGAACTTGCCTGTTCACATTAGCCTATTCCTCTCCATGGTATTCTCCCCTAATTGAACACTAACATTTTACTTTTTTGCTGAATCCCTTTATGAACACAGTCTCTGAAGTTCAACTTGTGACAGTTTTTCTTCACAAACATTAGCATGTAACACAATTCACTACACATCTTGTATACTGAGGGAAGCACCACAGTACCGACACTTCACATTCCTAAACTGCATAAAATGGGTCAATTACAATCTATTAAGTCTATTTAAAAACAAGCTTTTGTTCTTCTCTGGCGAAATTGTCTCCCACCTTGAAGATAGAAACAACTACTCGGGTGTGTGTGATTTCTGGGCTATGCTTTACAAACAGTTTATGCCAAAGTGAGGCAGCAAGGAAACTCAACCCAAAAATAAGAGTATCTGATGTCTGAGTGACATCATCTATGATATCAAAACAAGTGGATGTCCCGGTAAACCCGGGAGAAAACTTGACTCCAAAGCAAACTAGAGGGGTAACAAGAAAAACTCTACATACTGCGGCGGCGGTGGTGGTGTACTCATGCATAATCCATAGTATCCACCGGATAGCATGTGTGATGTCAGAGCTATCTATGTCATAACCATTTGGTCCATCAAAATGACACCATAAACATACCATAGTGATGCCTGTTCACCTGGATTTTCTTTAAATTCATTGGTTACACAAGCAATTGTTTACTTAAGTTACCAAAAAACAACCATTTTGAAGTCATTGTAAGCCAGCTCAGAAACCCCAAACAAGTCTGTTCGTTTTTTGTTTGTGCCCCAGGACAGCCACATTTCTTGCTCAAATGTCACCAGTCCAATCACCTAGTAGTCCCATAGCTCCTAGATTTTTCTTTTCATTTGTTGAAACAACTATAAGTTGCCATGCCTAAAACAATTACTCACCACATGTCCACATCGGGCAACACGACACATTGCCATCTCTGAAGGGCACTCATAGGTATAGTGGTTGAATAACTGAAAAAAGAAATACATTCAAAATAGATTAAAAGAGGTCGTCAGTAGGCTTCTAATCACAGGCTGTCCCCTATGTGTGGTTTCAACTCCCGCAAGTGGCAATGCTGAGTGCCTGTCCCCATATGACCCTTGGGCTGTATTCACAAAAAAGATTACTGAAGATCCACAAAAAATATTGCCCGAAGTTAATAAGAAAAATGCATTTTTTAGGATCAAGGTTAGTATTGATTGAGGAGTTAAGATAATATGGGGGTTAACTTTAATCCATCTATCAAAATGGATTAATGTAAATGATTCTGCTATGAAAATTAAGGCTGCAACGAGTGGTAAAAATCCACCCCGGTAACCGAGCTACCTAAATTTGTCCCGCAAATCAGTATTCGCATAGTTTAGTATCCACATTTTTTCCTCTCCATAAACATAATGGTGGTTTCCGGAAATGACGTCTTTGCATTGAAATAGTTTTAAAAGGTATTTAAAACTTTTTGTTATAAAATGGGGAATATAATATGAAACTCCCTAATGTACAAAGTATTCTGACGTTTTGCTGTGTTGTCATGTTTTGTCTCACCAAAAATGTTACCTAGTGGGCAACAATATAATACATGTATATAGTAGTAGTTAACGACTATCGGGTGGACAAGAAAACACTGGAGATCTCCCTAAATCGACCGTAAAATCTTACATACCAACCACCCGGTCACAGCCTTAGTAAACAAGAGGAGAGTGCCCGTGAACGGGCACTATGTCAGCTGACTGAGTGTTTTTGATTTGTGAAGGTAATAATGAGAAGAAAGCATAATTATTAGGGAAAGTGCTGTACAGAAGTACAGTAAATGGTAATTGAACAGCATGTTCGAAAGACATTCTGAAGCTGATAGAAGAAAAGGACAAAACAGTTGTGCCCTGCAAATGGTATTATGAAGGAAAGCAACAAGGTAACTGTTTAAGTGTAAAAAGTAGGTTAAAACATATTTAAAGAAATACTGCAAATGCAGTATCCTCGTACAACCTTGAAGAAGGGGTCCAAGGTCAAATCCAACCACACAAAAACATTCCCAGCCCATGATTTCCTATAGGTTGGTTTACCATCCCAAACTTCTAGGACCAATAATAAGCGAGTTATAACCACTTTTAAGTTTGGCTGTCCTTATTTGACCTTGAATGAGGGGTCCAAAGGTCAAATCTCACCACACCAAAAGATTCCCAGCCCATGATTTCCTATAGGATGGTTTACCATCCCAAACCTCTAGGAAAAAATAATAAGCGAGTTATAGGCACTTTTAAGTTTCGCTATCCTTGTTTGACCTTGAAGGAGGGGTCCAAGGTCAAATCCGACCACACCAAATGATTCCCAGCCCATGATTTCCTGTAGGCTGGTTTACCATCCCAAACCTGTAGGACCAATAATAAACGAGTTATAAGCAATTTTAAGTTTGGCTATCCTCAACTGACCTTGAAGGAGGGGTCCAAGGTCAAATCTGACCACACCCAAAGAATCCCAGCCCATGATTTTCTAATGTTGGTTTATCATCCCAAACCTGTAAGACCAATAATAAGCGAGTTATAAGCACTTTTAAGTTTGGCTATCCTCGTTTGACCTTGAAGAAGGGGTCCAAGGTCAAGTCTGACCACATCAACAGATTCCCAGCCCATGATTTCCTATATATCTGTTTACCATCCCAAACCTCTAGGACCAATAATAAGGGAGATATAAGCACTTTTCATGACTGACAAAGAAACACCTGTGGTGGCCATCTTGTTTTTCAAAATGAGGCCAAAACTATTCCCAGTCAAGATTTTATAATGAGGAACATATCCCATGAATTTGACATCTCTACCTGTAATACCCTTTGCTCTAGAGGGTCAACAAAAGTCCTTGTTTAAAGTCGAATAAATGTCCCTGGCGGCCATCTTATTTTTCAAAATGAGGCCAAAAATATTCCCAGGCAACATTTTATGGTTATTAATATATCCTGCAAACTTGAGAAGGCTAGCTATAATATTTTTTTAGTTAGAGCGGTAATGGTGAAATCTCTCGACATACTGCGGCTATCCAGTGGATACAATGATTTACTCAACAGTGAGAACCTGAAAGTAGCTATTGCTCAGCTATGCCATGACATAGAGGTCTGCAATTTCACTATGTTATAACTGACCAAAAAATTATGTGAATAACATATTTAAACAAAATACTCTAAATGTAATAGTTTTCAAGTTATAACTGATTTACTCAACAGTGATAACCTCAAAGTAGCTATTACTCAGCTATGCAATGAGCTACATGTCTGAATTTTTTCTATGTTATAGCTTACCCAAAAGTAGTTGAACAACATATTTAAGCAAAATACTGTAAATGCAATAGTTTTCAAGTTACAACTGATTTACTCAATAGTGAGAACCTGAAAATAGCTATTGCTCAGCTATGCCATGAGCTATAGGTCTGTAATTTCACTATGTTATAGCTGACCCAAAAGTAGCTGAATAACATATTTATACAAAATTCTCTAAATGCAATAGTTTTCAAGTTACAAGTGATTTTACTCATGATGGAAGTTACTGAAAAGCCCAAAAGTAGCTATTACTCACTTAGCTATAGAGACAGACACCCAAGTTACTCACCATGTTGTAGCTATAAAAAAAGTAGCTGAATAACATATTTTAACAAAATGCTCTAAATGCAACACTTTTCAAGTTATAAGTGATTTAGTGCTTGATTTAATGAATTTTAATACATTAAAAATTATTAAAAAAATTTATTAAAAAAAAAATAAGACAGATCCAGGTCTCATACTCACACAAGAGAATCTACCTCTGGCCTAGTACATATATGTAAGATATGAGAGAAATCCATGCAATAGTCACTGAGAAAATTGTGATAAAGTGTTGAAATTTTTACACTTTTGGTGGGGGTACCTCCCTTGTAATGTCTCTAGCAAACAGACGAACAGACAGATTTGCATGCCTTGAACACTTTTTCATCCTCGACAGATAAGGTATTAAAACAAGAGGAGAGTGCCCGTGAACGGGCACTGTGTCAGCTGACTGAGTGTTTTTGATTTGTGAAGGTGATTAGAGGACAGAATAATTATCAGGAAAAGGGTTGTACAGGAATACAGTAAATGGTAACTGAACAGCAAGTTCAAAAGAAATTCCGAAGCTGACAGAAGGATAAAAAAGTTGTGCCCTGTAAATGGTATTATGAAGGAAAATAACAAGGTAATTGTTTAAGTGTAAAAAATAGGTTAAAACATATTTAAAGAAATACTACAAATGCAATATCCTCGTTCGACCTTGAAGAAGGGGTCCAAGGTCAAATCTAACCACACAAATACATTCCCAGCCCATGATTTCCTATGGTTTACCATTCCAAACCTCTAGGACCAATTATAAATGAGTTATAAGCACTTTTAAGTTTGGCTGTCCTCATTTGACCTTGAAGGAGGGGTCCAAAGGTCAAATCTGACCATACCAAAAGATTCCGAGCCAATGATTTCCTATGGGATGGTTTACCATCCCAAATCTCTGTCACCAATAATAAGCGAGTTGTAGGCACTTTCAATTTTCGCTATCCTCGTTCGACCTTGAAGGAGGGTTCCAAGGTCAAATTGGACCATATCAACAGATTCACAGCCCATGATTTCCTGTCTGTTTACCATCCCAAACCTCTGGGACCAATAATAAGCGAGTTATAAGCACTTTTAAGTTTGGCTATCCTTGTCTGACATTGAAGGAGGGGTCATTGAAGGTCAAATCTGACCACACCAAAAGATTCCCACCCCATGATTTCCTACAGGTTGGTTTATCATCCCAAACCTCTAGGATCAATAATAAGGGAGATATAAGCACTTTTCATGACTGACAAAAAACACCTGTGGCGGCCATCTTGTTTCTCAAAATGAGGCCAAAAATATTCCCAGACAACATTTTATGGTTATTAATATATACTGCAAACTTAAGAAAGCTAGCTATAATATTTTTTTTCATCAGAGCAGTAATGGTGAAATCTCTCTCTACACACTGCGGCTATCCAGTGGATACAATGATTTACTCAACAGTGAGAACCTGAAAGTAGCTATTGCTCAGCTATGCCATGACATAGAGGTCTGCAATTTCACTATGTTATAGCTGACCAAAAATTCTGTGAATAACATATTTAACAAACTAGAAATAGGCCGCCCTGTTGATAGTAGATGCGAATAGAAACAGGATAGCATAGAAGAACACACATTATCATGTGTAATGTCCACCCATGAACCTTTTGCCCAAATTGTACAGTAGTCTTACAAGACCCTGTTTCATTTGTAAAATATATCAATGATGCTTAAATATTTGTTAGTGTAGATGTAAATTATTTCAGCTTCATGCCTTTTTGCATTGGTTGGGTTGAAAATTTTGACGAAATCACTCTATCTTGCACGGTTAAGAAGATAGAAGCAAATTCCTGTTTTTCTATTTTTGGCAAAAATTTGAAAATTCAAAATGGCCGCCATTTTTGGGAAAAGGAAATTTTTTTGAAAATTGCCAAGAGTACATTTCTTAGATACCCTATGGGTCGAAAATTTCAACAAAATAACTCTATTTTGCACGGTTAAGGCCAGTTTGTGTTTTTCCATTTTGGGCAAAAATTCGAAAATTCAAAATGGCTGCCATTTTTGGGGAGGGGAAAATTTTTTGAAAATTGCAAAGATTACATTCCTTAGATACCCCGTGGGTTGAAAAATTTCGACGAAATCGCTCTATCTCGCATGGTTAAGGAGATAGAAGCAAATTTGTGTTTTGCCATTTTTGGCAAAAATTTGAAAATTCAAAATGGCCGCCATTTTAGGGGAGGGGAAATTTTTTTTTAAATTGCCAAGAATACAATGCTCAAATACCTGTGGGTCGAAAATTTTGACGAAATCGCTCTATCTCGCATGGTTACGGAGATAGAAGGAAATTTGTGTTTTGCCATTTTTGGCAAAACTTCGAAAATTCAAAATGGCCGCCATTTTTGGGGAGGGGAAAATTTTTTGAAAATTGCAAAGATTGCATTGCTTAGATACCCTGTAGGTCGAAAATTTTGACGAAATCGCTCTATCTCGCACGGTTAAGGAGATAGAAGCAAATTAGTGTTTTGCCATTTTTGGCAAAAATTCGAAAATTCAAAATGGCCGCCATTTTTGGGGAGGGGAAAATTTTTTTTTAATTACCAAGAGTACAATGCTCAGATACCCTGTGGGTCGAAAATTTTGACGAAATCGCTCTATCTCGCACGGTTAAGGAGATAGAAGCAAATTTGTGTTTTGCCATTTTTGGCAAAAATTCGAAAATTCAAAATGGCCGCCAATTTTGGGGAGGGGAAAATTTTTTGAAAATTGCAAAGATTGCATTCCTTAGATACCCTGTGGGTCGAAAATTTCGACGAAATCGCTCTATCTCGCACGGTTAAGGAGATAGAAGCAAATTAGTGTTTTGCCATTTTTGGCAAAAATTCGAAAATTCAAAATGGCCGCCATTTTTGGGGAGGGGAAAATTTTTTGAAAATTGCAAATATTACATTCCTTAGATACCCTGTGGGTCGAAAATTTCCACGAAATCGCTCTATCTCGCACGGTTAAGGAGATAGAAGCAAATTAGTGTTTTGCCATTTTTGGCAAAAATTCGAAAATTCAAAATGGCCGCCATTTTTGGGGAGGGGAAAATTTTTTGAAAATTGCAAAGAGTACACTCTTAAGATACCCTGTGGGTCGAAAATTTTGACGAAATCGCTCTATCTCGCACGGTTAAGGAGATAGAAGCAAATTTGTGTTTTGCCATTTTTGGCAAAAATTCGAAAATTCAAAATGGCCGCCATTTTTGGGGAGGGGAAAACTTTTTGAAAATTGCAAAGAGTACACTCCTTAGATACCCTGTGGGTTGAAAATTTCGACGAAATCGCTCTAACTCACACGGTTAAGGAGATAGAAGGAAATTTGTGTTTTGCCATTTTTGGCAAAAATTCGAAAATTCAAAATGGCCGCCATTTTTGGGGAGGGGAAAATTTTTTGAAAATTGCAAATATTACATTCCTTAGATACCCTGTGGGTCGAAAATTTCCACGAAATCGCTCTATCTCGCACGGTTAAGGAGATAGAAGCAAATTTGTGTTTTGCCATTTTTGGCAAAAATTCTAAAACTCAAAATGGCCGCCATTTTTGGGGAGGGGAAATTTTTTTGAAAATTGTAAAGATTGCATTCCTTAGATACCCTGTAGGTCGAAAATTTCGACGAAATCACTCTATCTCGCACGGTTAAGGAGATAGAAGCAAATTTGTGTTTTGCCATTTTTGGCAAAAATTCGAAAATTTAAAATGGCCGCCATTTTTGGGGAGGGGAAAATTTTTTGAAAATTGCAAATATTACATTCCTTAGATACCCTGTGGGTCGAAAATTTCGACGAAATCGCTCTATCTCGCACGGTTAAGGAGATAGAAGCAAATTTGTGTTTTGCCATTTTTGGCAAAAATTCGAAAATTCAAAATGGCCGCCATTTTTGGGGAGGGGAAAATTTTTTGAAAATTGCAAAGAGTACACTCCTTAGATACCCTGTGGGTCGAAAATTTCGACGAAATCGCTCTATCTCGCACGGTTAAGGAGATAGAAGCAAATTAGTGTTTTGCCATTTTTGGCAAAAATTCGAAAATTCAAAATGGCCGCCATTTTTGGGGAGGGGAATATTTTTTGAAAATTGCAAAGAGTACACTCTTCAGATACCCTGCGGGTCGAAAATTTTGCCGAAATCGCTCTATCTCGCACGGTTAAGGAGATAGAAGCAAATTAGTGTTTTGCCATTTTTGGCAAAAATTCGAAAATTCAAAATGGCCGCCATTTTTGGGGAGGGGAAAATTTTTTGAAAATTGCAAAGAGTACACTTGTCAGATACCCTGTGGGTCGAAAATTTTGACGAAATCGCTCTATCTCGCACGGTTAAGGAGATAGAAGCAAATTTGTGTTTTGCCATTTTTGGCAAAAATTCGAAAATTTAAAATGGCCGCCATTTTTGGGGAGGGGAAAATTTTTTGAAAATTGCAAATATTACATTCCTTAGATACCCTGTGGGTCGAAAATTTCGACGAAATCGCTCTATCTCGCACGGTTAAGGAGATAGAAGCAAATTTGTGTTTTGCCATTTTTGGCAAAAATTCGAAAATTCAAAATGGCCGCCATTTTTGGGGAGGGGAAAATTTTGGGAAAATTGCAAAGATTGCATTCCTTAGATACCCTGTGGGTCGAAAATTTCGACGAAATCGCTCTATCTCGCACGGTTAAGGAGATAGAAGCAAATTAGTGTTTTGCCATTTTTGGCAAAAATTCGAAAATTCAAAATGGCCGCCATTTTTGGGGAGGGGAAAATTTTTTGAAAATTGCAAAGAGTACACTCCTCAGATACCCTGTGGGTCGAAAATTTTGCCGAAATCGCTCTATCTCGCACGGTTAAGGAGATAGAAGCAAATTACTCAAAAGTAGTACTGAAAATACACAATGAAGTACCTAAATGGCTATTACTCATGTACTGACAAAGCTATCAGTCCCAAATGCAATACCAAGCGAGCTATGGACATAACAATCTTGTATTCAAAATTGTAGTAAAATATCTTTAATTATTTTGGCTTAAATGCACGGAAACCAATGGGTACTGAAAATAGCTGTACTTAAGTATTACTCAGTAAGCAAAAGAGGTACAACAGCCAAAAGCAATCCCAAGCAAGCTACTGACCCAATAAGCCTGCATACCAAATTTGGTGACAATAGCTCTAATACTTTTCCTTTAAATGAGCGGAAACCATGCGTGACGCCGGACATCGGACGCCGGACGCCGGACATCGGACATCGGACATCGGACAACGGACATCGGACATCGGACATCGGACGGCGAAAAAGGCAAAAATAATATATCCACCCCCCAGGGGGGTGGACATAATTACTCTAAATGTAATAGTTTTCAAGTTACAACTGATTTACTCAACAGTGAGAACCTCAAAGGAACTATTACTCAGCTATGCAATGAGCTACATGTCTGAAATTTTACTATGTTATAGCTAACCCAAAAGTAGGTGAACAACATATTTAAGCAAACTACTGTAAATGCAATAGTTTTCAAGCTACAACTGATTTACTCAATAGTGAGAACCTGAAAATAGCTATTGCTCCGCTATGCCATGAGCTATAGGTCTGTAATTTCACTATGTTATAGCTGACCCAAAAGTAGGTGAACAATATATTTTAACAAAATACTCCAAATGCAATATTTTTCAAGTTATAGCTGATTTACTCAACAGTCAGTACCTGAGAATAGCTATTGCTCAGTTGTGCCATGAGCTATAGGTCTATAATTTCACTATGTTATAGCTGACCCAAAAGTAGGTGAATAACATATTTGCACAAATTTCTGTAAATGCAATAGTTTTCCAATTATAACTAATTTACTCAACAGTGAGAACTTCAAAGTAGCTATTACTCAGCTATGAAATGAGCCACAGGTCTGAAACTTCACTATGTTATAGCTGACCCCAAAATAGGTGAATAACATATGAAACAAAATACTCTAAATGCAATAGTTTTCAAGTTATAAGTGATTTACTCAACAGTGATAACATAAAAGTAGCTATTACTCAGCTATGCCATGAGCTACAGGTCTGAAATTTTACTATGTTATAGCTGACCCAAAAGTAGCTGAATAACATATTTATACGAAATTCTCTAAATGCAATAGTTTTTAAGTTACAAGTGATTTTACTCATGATGGAAGTTACTGAAAAGCCCAAAAGTAGCTATTACTCACTTAGCTATTGAGACAGACACCCAACTTACTCACCATATTGTAGCTATGAAAAAAGTAGCTGAATAACATATTTTAACAAAATGCTCTAAATGCAACACTTTTCAAGTTATAAGTGATTTACTCAACAGTGATAACCTAAATGTAGCTATTACTCAGCTATGCCATGAGCTACAGGTCTGAAATTTTACTATGTTATAGCTGACCCAAAAGTAGCTGAATAACATATTTATACGAAATTCTCTAAATGCAATAGTTTTCAAGTTATAAGCGATTTACTCAACAGTGATAACCTAAAAGTAGCTATTACTCAGCTATGCCATGAGCTACAGGTCTGAAATTTCACTATGTTATAGCTGGCCCAAAAGTAGCTGAACAACATATTTATACGAAATTCTCTAAATGCAATAGTTTTTAAGTTACAAGTGATTTTACTCAGAATGGAAGTTACTGAAAAGCCCAAAAGTAGCTATTACTCACTTAGCTATTGAGACAGACACCCAACTTACTCACCATATTGTAGCTATGAAAAAAGTAGCTGAACAACATATTTTCACAAAATGCTGTAAATGCAACACTTTTGAAGTTATAAGTGATTTAGTGCATGATTTCATGAATTTTAATGCATTAAAAATTATTAAAAAATTTTATTTAAAAAAAAGTAAGACAGATCCAGGTCTCATACTCACACAAGAGAATCTACCTCTGGCCTAGTACATATATGCAAGATATGAGAGAAATCCCTGCAATAGTCACTGAGAAAATTGTGATAAAAAGTTGAAATTTTCACACTTTTGGTGGGGGTACCCCCCTTGTAATGTCTCTAGCAAACAGACGAACAGACAGATTTGCATGCCTTGAACAATTTTTCATCCTCGATAGATAAGGTATCTTTTAAAAAAAACAGCATGTCTCTAGGCCTTGTAGTTTTGGAGAAGAAGTTGTTCACGCGGACGCGTACGCCCACGCCGCAGAGTGATGACATAATGTCAGCTGACTGACAAGTCAGCTGACATAAAAACAGCATGTCTCTAGGCCTTGTAGTTTTGGAGAAGTTGTTCACGCGGACGCGGACGCCCACGCCCTAGAGTGACGACATAATGTCAGTTGACTGACAAGTCAGCGGACATAAAAATTAGCTCAACTTTGCAAACATTGATTTAATCCTCAAATTAGCCAAGCTATTTTCTGTAAATTTTAATCTAATTTTTGGCCCAGCTTAATCTTTCTTTCTGGAAACAGACCCCTTCTGTTGGTTAGAATGCTTTAAATTTCTGGCTGACATAAGGCTGAAAACAAATAGCAAAATCACTATTCAAATATCTAACCCATTTTTTTAAAAAGTATAATAAGTATATTACAGAAATCAAACTCAGTGGCACCCATGGGCCCTTCACTGGAAACATGGGAAAAGTTGGGAGGGGAGATGCGAGCATGGGTGTGAAACTGAACATAATCAAACTTTTGCTATATAAATGTGATAAACCTGCCTATAAACATGACAAAAATAAGCACATATAAATCTGCATACCTCACAATATCACAAAGTATTGCATTTAATTAAATAACCCATGTCTGAAATTCCTGTATTTGTCTTTACAAAATAATTTATTGCTTAGGTATAAACACCCAATCAAATGCATTATAAGTCTCACACTCATGCTCAGTTGAAACTTTTCTATATGGGGAATTCACACTTTTATTACATGGTTATATTTATGTTTCAATAGTTAAAATTATGCAGCCTTCATGAAGTTAAGCAGATGAAAATTAAGTAACATATATGAAAAAAGTCCTTAAACAATTTTGACTTGACATTTTGTTGCAACAGGTGAATGTTCATGCATAATTCACATATTATAGGGGATAATATAAACATGTGCGTTTCTATCGATGATTTTGGTATGTAACTTGAAAAGGGTTTCTTTTTCTTTCTTATTAACTTTGCAACTTTATTGTTAATACATCTTACCTAATGGAAAGTATGCTTTGATGTTTTCACAGTTTTTTTATATTATTATTTCTTATATATATCTCCACAGATAACTGAGTTATTGGTTTATCTGCTGGGCAGTCACCAGATAGAAGAGTTCCGAATCAGCCCAAGCCACATCCTTCAGGTAGAATTGTGTGAAGTTGTTATGTGACTTCCAATGTCACGCTGACAGAAGGTGTTC
Organism: Sabellastarte sp. h YS-2021; assembly: GCA_964017235.1. Lineage (NCBI taxonomy): Eukaryota > Metazoa > Annelida > Polychaeta > Sabellida > Sabellidae > Sabellastarte > Sabellastarte sp. h YS-2021. The sequence continues at coordinate 77,916,676 of OZ024935.1, read as the reverse complement.
TAAGGAAACTTGAGAGTGGAAGGCCTCTGAAGCAACAAAGGTCCTCGCATCATGGGCTTTAACCTGATGCAAAGAGAGGGCCCACTTATAAGAGACCTGATCTAAGTGGAGATAGTGGCAGGGGAGATATCTTTGTCAAAACCTTTCTTGAAAGAGACAAAGACCAGCTCCTTATTCTGCCTGAGGTCTGAGGTCCTATCTAAACAGAATCGCAGGGGCCACACTGTCTGGACCCTTCTGAGCCAGCTGGTTCTTGAAAAGAAAGCTGGGTGAGGGATAAAGATACACCTTAGCCCAGTCTGACTGGTGTCCTTAGACTCAGGATTCCAAATAACTGGATTACAGGAGCACGCCACAACTATTTACCTAAGAATGGATCTCACTCCTGCATTTGCCGGAATTCAAAGCTAAGAGGAAGCCCGTCTTGAAGTTCAAATGCTTCAATGATGCCTTTTTTTGGGGTTCAAAGGGAGCCTATGTTAGCTGGTGAAGTACCAGGGAAAGGATCCAGGAGGAATAACCATCTAACTCTTGGGTCTGTCTCTGTGGAAACTAACCCAGAGATGGGTGAGATTCTCATCTTTGCTGACATTAATGGTTGAATTTCCCAGTTTGTCTGCAATGGTTGATCTTTGCCATGAATAGCACTTGGCTGTAACTTCCTGTTCTGGAACCCATATAGGAAGAATTTGGCTATTATTACCCGATGATTGTGGCACCACTTTGTAGAAATGATCCACTTAGCCTCATAGACAGAGAAGAGCTGCCTCGATTCGAGCTGCCACTGTGAAAGAGAACCCTAGGTCTGTGATAGCTGAGACCCTAGGAGCCAAGCATGTAGATTTATGCTTTACAGATTCCTACGGAGTCATACAGAAAGACTGGGCTAGCAGGTTGGACACAGAGGGATCTGGCTCGACATGGCCACTATGGCCAAAAACCAGGGCATGTTGTGCAACCCTGGAGCCATCAGAATGATTTTCCTGCAGGGATAGTCCTATCACTACCACTTTGCCCAACATGGTGACTGGTGGGAAGGTTTATGGGTCCAGATCCTCCCAAGACAAGCTGAGTGCATCAACTGCCCAGGCGAGGGGTCTGTTACTGGTGACACAAAATGAGGCAGTTTTTTCTTGAACCTCGTTGCAAAATAGGTCTTTGTGAGGTTGGTGCCATCTGGAGCATATCAACTAAAGACCTCTGGAAGGAGAGACTACTCTGTCTGGATGGCCTGGCCTAGCCTGGATAGCTTGTCTGCTGCCACATTCAGTTGGCCTGGAATATATTGTTTTGGAGGAGTGGAACAGGGAAATTTAGTGCAAGCGACTCTCTGGTGGCCTTTTTGACCTATAATGATAAATTCGGTTTTTTCTGGGTTTAGTTTTAGTTTGACACCGTCCATCCATTCCTGTACAGACTTGAGACACTCGGTCAGCTCTTCCATGCTAGAGTCAAAATTCCTGGAGTCAACTGCTAGGTAGATCTGGGTGTCATCGGCATACAGGTGATGAGTAACATTGAATTTTGAAATAACTTGACTGAGGGGACTAGTGTAGAGGGTGAAAAGGAGAGGACCCAGCACAGAGCCTTGTGGTCTCCGAAAGGGAGAATTACCGCCTCAGAGAAACTATCACCTATTTTAATTTTTTGTTTACGGTTTGAAAGATACGATTTGATCCATGACAAAACAGTACCATCTAGACCAAACCAGTCATGCAAGCAGTCATATAAAAGAGAATGATCAATCGTATCAAACGCCGCCGAGAGGTCTAATAATGTTAGGGCCACTGCCTTTCCTGAGTCCACTGAGAGAGCTATATCATTTTGAATCTTCAACAATGCGGTTTCAGTGGAGTGGGAACTCTTATAAGCAGACTGGTTGACATTTAAGAGCCCCACGAGCGAAATAAATTCATTTAGCTGAAGTCTATGGACGTTACCCACTCCCCTGGCTCATCCTTAAAGTTTCCATTTTGAATGTCACTGTCTTTAGAACTTTGTTCAAAGTACTGAGGTCCAAGATAGATATCCACCGTTGTTGAGGTTAGACCTAAGAAAAGTGTGTTGAAGAAACCTAAAGATACCTGAGTTCTGACCAGTTCTACTGCATTGTTTTGCATTAGTGCATGTAATGTCTCTATCAGGCAGCTGTCCCTGACAGGATGCATATAGCCACTTATGATGATTGGTAAGCTTGTGAAATTTGGTTGGATCCGGAAGGGGAGAGTGTTGGCTTCTCTGAGAATTCTTGTAACCTTGGGACTGGCCCCTAGGCCAGCCCATGTTTTCCAAAGATGGTGCAATCTAGCCCATACAGGTAGATCTGGAGCGACAACTGGGACATTTGTGAATTTCTGGACAAAACTCAATTGATCTACAAGCAAACACCTTTGATACACTTAACTGACTTCACTGGCTTTACAATAACATGACTTAAACCTTTCTTTTGCGCCTGACAACAAAAGTTACATGATCTGCAACAAGTGAGTTCACATTTAAAGTCTGATATTGTTCTAAAGTCTCTTTGTTCCCAGGCAGTCATGTCATGTACACTGGAGTAACTGTCATTTATAAGACGACTGACCCTTGGCCAGTCAGGAGGTATAGATTGGGTTTTTCACAAGGGAAATTCTTGTGAGATAACTAGAAAGCCCTTGTTTTCAAACTGTGCTTCCTCTGCTTTCTTAAGTGCACTGTCTGGGAACAGTGTAGCCATGTGCAATGGAGTATTTCTTAGAGAGTTCAAAGTGTCCAGTTTAATGCCAGATCTTAGGTGGTCTAGATAGGAATCTCTTCTTGCTAGTGTGATGTATGCCATCGAGATGAAAACAAAGTTGGACAGGTGTTGCATAGTCTAGGTCACTGCTAAAATGAAGCTCTGATGAAAGTCTATAAGGTACTGTAATTCATCCATGGCAGTCTGATACTTACTGGAATAATTTCATTGATATTCTTTTGCCACTTCCTCCCACTTCCTCAGAGTTTCTTGGGAGATATGGGTCTGAATGCTGGTGAAAAAGACAACAGGCCTGAAGATCTCAGGATCTGGATGTAGATGCTATACAGATGAGCTGACTGGTTGTACCAATAGGACACTCTGTTGGGGACAGTTCTTTATCTGAATGTAGACTGTACCACACTCTGTGACCTGGATGTTTTAATGAACTAGTCACACTGCAGTCCACTGGCCTCAAAAAAACTTTGAAGGCTACCCTTTAACTAGACTAAGTGTTAAGTTCAGTCTATCAAACCTCTTACACAGCCAGTTATCAATAGATTAGATGAGTGAGATCTTGCTGACAGACTGTCACTTTGGAGGAGCAAAACGGTTGCTGTCTGCTGAGAAAGCAGTAGAATCAAAACCTGGTGTGTGACTCCAGCCCATGTATGATCTAATGCCCCTAACTATCTACCAGTATGACTGTTCTTCAGACAACATTAAATCCTGGTTGGCAGCAACAAAGTCCTTGTCATGATCGGATACTTTGCCCTCATCCTCAGTTGGTCAGTCCAAATCCTCTGTAGAGTCAGTTTCCATAACCTCTTGGTCGGATTCAGAGTCTGGCCAGTTCAGTTGGTGACGCAACGTAGCTCATAAGGTTGCTGTTACCAGATAACCCAAAAAACCTCTTCAGCTGTAGATCCTCTTGGGGTAAACATATACTGAAGATTTGGTGGAGATCCATGTATGGGTTTAGGCTGTGGATCACCCACAAGTATTACAACCCAAAATTCTTAAAAGTGTTGCAGTTCTTGATTTCCTATAGGTTGGTTTACCATCCCAAACCTCTAGGACCAATAATAAGCGAGTTATAACCACTTTTAAGTTTGGCTGTCCTTATTTGACCTTGAAGGAGGGGTCCAAAGGTCAAATCTGACCACACCAAAAGATTCCCAGCCCATGATTTCCTATAGGATGGTTTACCATCCCAAACCTCTAGAACCAATGATAAGCGATTTATAGGCACTTTTAAGTTTGGCTATCTTTGTTTGACCTTGAAGGAGGGGGTCCAAGGTCAAATCTGACCACACCAAATGATTCCCAGCCCATGATTTCCTGTAGGTTGGTTTACCATCCCAAACTTGTAGGACCAATAACAAGCGAGTTATAAGCAATTTTAAGTTTGGCTATCCTCAACTGACCTTGATGGAGGGGTCCAAGGTCAAATCGGACCACACCAAAAGAATCCCAGCCCATGATTTCCTATATGTTGTTTTACCATCCCAAACCTCTAAGACCAATAATAAGCGAGTTATAAGCACTTTTAAGTTTGGCTATCCTCGTTTGACCTTGAAGAAGAGGTCCAAGTTGAAATCGGACCACATCAACAGATTCCCAACCCATGATTTCCTATATGTCTGTTTACCATCCCAAACCTCTAGGACCAATAATAAGTGAGTTATAAGCACTTTTAAGTTTGGCTATCCTCATTTGACCTTGAAGGAGAGGTCAAAGGTCAAATCTGACCACACCAAAAGATTCCCAGCCCATGATTTCCTATAGGATGGTTTACCATCCCAAACCTCTAGGACCAATAACTAGAGGATCGCTCGCAAAAAAAAAAGATAATGTTTTTGCATAGCAAAAACAAAGCGTCCCGAAAAGGATATAAAGGTGAGTGCTAAAGTATTAAGAAAATGCTTCGTTTCTAGCCTTATACTGTTGTGGCAACCAAAGTCAGCGCAGTCTGCTCTATCTAGCACGGTTTTCAAGATATAAGCATTTCTGTGTTTTGCAAAAAATAAAAAAATTAAAAATGTCCACTATATTTGGCGAGACAAAAATATTTTGAAAATTGGCATGGCTACTCTGCAAAGATACCCAGCAGGTCCAAAATTTTGTTGAGTTCGCTCCATATAGCACGGTTTTCGAGATATAAGCATTTTTGTGTTTTGCAAAAACTTTGAAAATTCAAAATGGCCACCATTTTGGGGGAGACAAAAATTTTTGTCAAGACCACTGCCGCGGTGTGTATCTCCCGCTGAGCATTAAAGCAGAAGAAATAGCTTTTCCGAGATATTCACAATTTTTCATTTTCGTGTGTGAAAGCTCTTCCAAAAGTAGGTGAATGAGTTATTTGAGAAAAATTGGCTATCTGCAATACTATTAAGAGATAATTCACATTTACTCATTTTGAGTAGGTGAATAATTATCTATGGGTCTGAAACTTCACCAAGTGAAAGCTCTCCCAAAAGTAGGTGAATGAGTTATATGAGAAAAATTGGCTATCTGCAATACTTTAAGAGATAATTCTCATTTACTCATTTTGAGTAGGTGAGTAATTAGCTATGGGTCTGAAACTTCACAGAGTGAAAGCTCTCCCACAAGTAGATGAATGAGTATTTGATAAAAATTGGGTATCCGCAATACTTTTACAGATAATTAGCATTTACTCATTTTGAGTAGGTGAATAAATAGCTATGGGTCTGAAACTTCACAGAGTGAAAGCTCTCCCAAAAGTAGGTGAATGAGTTATTTGAGAAAAATTGGCTATCTGCAATACTTTTAGAGATAATTCACATTTACTCATTTTGAGTAGGTGAATAATTAGCTATGGGTCTGAAACTTCACCAAGTGAAAGCTCTGCCAAAAGTAGGTGAATGAGTTATTTGAGAAAAATTGGCTATCTGCAAGACTGCAATACTTTTAGAGATAATTCGCATTTACTCATTTTGAGTAGGTGAGTAATTAGCTATGGGTCTGAAACTTCACCAAGTGAAAACTCTCCCAAAAGTAGGTGAATGAGTTATTTGAGAAAAATTGGCTATCTGCAATACTTTTAGAGATAATTCGCATTTACTCATTTTGAGTAGGTGAGTAATTAGCTATGGGTCTGAAACTTCACCAAGTGAAAGCTCTCCCAAAAGTAGGTGAATGATTAATTTGAGAAAAATTGGCTATCTGCAATACTTTTAGAGATAATTCGCATTTACTCATTTTGAGTAGGTGAGTAATTAGCTATGGGTCTGAAACTTCACCAAGTGAAAGCTCTCCCAAAAGTAGGTGAATGAGTTATTTGAGAAAAATTGGCTATCTGCAATACTTTTAGACATAATTCGCATTTACTCATTTTAAGTAGGTGAGTAATTAGCTATGGGTCTGAAACTTCACCAAGTGAAAGCTCTCCCAAAAGTAGGTGAATGATTAATTTGAGAAAAATTGGCTATCTGCAATACTTTTAGAGATAATTCGCATTTACTCATTTTGAGTAGGTGAGTAATTAGCTATGGGTCTGAAACTTCCCAGAGTGAAAGCTCTCCCAAAAGTAGGTGAATGAGTTATTTGAAAACAATTGGCTATCTGCAATACTTTTAGAGATAATTCGCATTTACTCATTTTGAGTAGGTGAGTAATTAGCTATGGGTCTGAAACTTCACCAAGTGAAAGCTCTCCCAAAAGTAGGTGAATGAGTTATTTGAGAAAAATTGGCTATCTGCAATACTTTTAGACATAATTCGCATTTACTCATTTTGAGTAGGTGAGTAATTAGCTATGGGTCTGAAACTTCACAGAGTGAAAGCTCTCCCAAAAGTAGGTGAATGAGTTATTTGAGAAAAATTGGCTATCTGCAATACTTTTAGAGATAATTCGCATTTACTCATTTTGAGTAGGTGAGTAATTAGCTATGGGTCTGAAACTTCACCAAGTGAAAGCTCTCCCAAAAGTAGGTGAATGATTAATTTGACAAAAATTGGCTATCTGCAATACTTTTAGAGATAATTCACATTTACTCATTTTGAGTAGGTGAGTAATTAGCTATGGGTCTGAAACTTCACCAAGTGAAAGCTCTGCCAAAAGTAGGTGAATGAGTTATTTGAGAAAAATTGGCTATCTGCAATACTTTTAGAGATAATTCGCATTTACTCATTTTGAGTAGGTGAGTAATTAGCTATGGGTCTGAAACTTCACCAAGTGAAAGCTCTCCCAAAAGTAGGTGAATGATTTATTTGAGAAAAATTGGCTATCTGCAATACTTTTAAGGATAATTCGCATTTACTCATTTTGAGTAGGTGAGTAATCATCTACGGGTCTGAAACTTCACCATGTGAAAGCTCTCCCAAAAGTACATGAATGAGTTATTTGATAAAAATTGGGTATCCGCAATAGTTTTTGAGATAATTAGCATTTACTCATTTTGAGTAGGTGAGCAATTAGCTATGGGTCTGAAACTTCACCAAGTGAAAGCTCTTTGGGATAGCTGCTCCGCAGAGATACCCTGAAGATAAAAAATTTCGTCGAAATCGCTCTATATAGCATGGTTTTCGAAATATTAGCATTTTTGTGTTTTGCAATTTTTGCGTAAAAATTCGAAAATTCAAAATGGCCGCCATTTTTGGCAAGACAAAATTTTGGCATGGCTACTCTGCAGAGATACCCTGTGGGTCAAAAATTTCGTCGAAATCGCTCTATCTAGCACGGTTTTCGAGATATAAGCATTTTAGTGTTTTGCAATTTTGCGAAAAATTCGAAAATTCAAAATGGCCGCCATTTTTTGCGAGAAATTTTTTGTTTGAAAATTGGCATGGCTACTCTGCAGAGATACCCTGTGGGTCAAAAATTTTCTCGAAATCGCTCTATCTAGCAGGGTTTTCGAGATATATGCATTTTTATGTTTTGCAATTTTTGCGAAAAATTCGAAAATTCAAAATGGCCGCCATTTTTGGCGAGACAAAATTTTTTTGAAAATTGGCATGGCTACTCTGCAGATATACCCTGTGGGTAAAAAATTTCGTCGAAATCGCTCTATCTTGCAGGGTTTTCGAGATATAAGCATTTTTATGTTTTGCAATTTTTGCGAAAAATTCGAAAATTCTAAATGGCTGCCATTTTTGGCGAGACAAAAATTTTTTCAAAATTGGGATGACTACTCTGTAGAGATACCCTGCGGATCAAAAATTTCGTCGAAATCGCTCTATCTAGCACGGTTTTCGAGATATAAGCATTTTTGTGTTTTGCAATTTTTGCGAAAATTTCGAAAATTCAAAATGGCCGCCATTTTTGGCGAGACAAAATTTTTTTGAAAATTGGGAAAAGTACTCCGCAGAGATATCCTGTGGGTCAAAAATTTTGTCAAAATTGCTCTATCTAGCACGGTTTTTGAGATATAAGCATTTTTGTGTTTTGCAATTTTTGCGAAAATTTCGAAAATTCAAAATGGCCGCCATTTTGGGCGAGACAAAAATTTTTTGAAAATTGGGAAAACTACTCCGCAGAGATACCCTGCGCATCAAAAATTTCGTCGAAATCACTCTATCTAGCACGGTTTTCGAGATATAAGCATTTTTGTGTTTTCCTTATTTGGAAAATTCGTAATGATTAATTAATCATTAATTACTCGGCCATTTCTTGACCAATCAATGCCAAAATCTAATGATTTCCAGATTTTAATAGAATGAATGTATTTGCCAAGTTTCAGGTGAATTGATAAAATTCCTTTCAAGTTATCATCCGGACAAGCTTCCCCATCGAAAAAAGACATTTTTGGTCATGTGACCTCTCTGATTGGTTGAAATGTCACTGCAGCATATTCAAAAAAATTCCCCAAGGCTACTGCCTAAACCTGCCAAATTTGAAAAGAATCCGCCTAACGGTTACAGAGTTATAAGGAAAACAAAACGCGGAGCCGGCGGAGCCTGAAGCTCTCCCATACACAAACAAGCGTCTCATGACTGACAAAGAAGCACCTGTGGCGGCCATCTTGTTTTTCAAAATGAGGCCAAAAATATTCCCAGTCAAGATTTTATAATGAGGAACATATCCTGCAAATTTGAGATTTCTACCTATAATACCCTTTCCTCTAGAGGGCCAACAAAAGTCCTTGCTTAAAGTCGAATAAACGTCCCTGGCGGCCATCTTGTTTTTCAAAAATATTCCCAGGCAACATTTTATGGTTATTAATATATTCTGCAAACTTGAGAAGGCTAGCTATAATATTTTTTTCATTAGAGCGGTAATGGTGAAATCTCTCTACACACTGCGGCTATCCAGTGGATATAATGATTTACTCAATAGTGAGAACCTGAAAGTAGCTATTGCTCAGCTATAGCATGACATAGAGGTCTGCAATTTCACTATGATATAACTGACCAAATATTATGTGAATAACATATTTAAACAAAATACTCTAAATGTAATAGTTTTCAAGTTACAACTGATTTTATCAAAATACTCCAAATGCAATATTTTTCAAGTTACAATTGATTTACTCAACAGTCAGTACCTGAAAATAGCTATTGCTCAGTTGTGCCATGAGCTACAGGTCTGTAATTTCACTATGTTATAGCTGACCCAAAAGTAGCTGAATAACAAGTCAGCTGACATAAAAAGATTACACCATGATGTTGCACACCTACAACCCCTAAGCAATGAGCCTACCAAGTATCAACTGTCATCTTACGGTTTCCGAGATATAGCCCAGACAAGATTTTATACGTCAAGGTCACTATGGCAAGGTCAAAGGTCAAATTTAGGTCACACAATGATGTTGCACACCTAACCCCCAACCAATGTCCCTACCAAAAACCAACTTCCTAAACCTTACGGTTTCTGAGATATAGCCCCATCAAGCTTTTATAGGTCAAGGTTACTATGGAAAGGTCACACCATGACATTGCACACCCACAACCCCCAACCAATGTTCCTACCAAGTATCAACTTCTAATACCTTATGGTTTCCAAGATATAGCCCAGTCAAGATTTTGTACGTCAAGGTCACTACAGCAAAGTCAAAGGTCAAATCAAGGTCACACCATGACACTGTACACCTAACCCCCAAACCAGTGTCCCTACCAAGTACCAACTTCCTACACCTTACGGTTTCTGAGATACAGTCCAGACAAACTCTTTCCTGCCGCCCGCCCGCCCATCCAGACACCATGATAAAAAAAATAAAAATCTGAAATATCTGTGAAAATAATTAATTTGGCTGAATATTGAGTGCGAAAATACAGAATATTTTAATTGTGTTACCCACACCTGGTTCAAAAAAATGTGCATAATTTCTCCACATACCCCTCAACCATGTCACATTCCTAAACCTAGATTACTTTTTTAAGTTAAAAACAAAGAATTAATTCCTTGTACCTTGGTCTGGCTTTTTGTGGGTGTTGTGCTTGTGTAACTTCTATGTTAGCAAGTCTGGGAAGTTTCCTGTCTGCACTTGGGACTAGAAAAGTTGACTTAAAGATTATAGCTACCTCCACTAGGACATTACGTTTTTGGGTACCTGTCTGTCTGCCTCTCTGTCTGTGTCTGTACATCTGTGTGTCTGGTAGACTTTCACCAAGTCCTTTTGTGTGACATATGGGTACTGTATGACTTATGGAGAAACAGCCAGTCCTGACAGAGGTTATTCCCCTTTACTCCAGAATGCTGGCCGCATAAAAAACTCCTTAATTTTTTCCAAATTAAATTTAATTGTTTAAGTCAATGTTGGATACCAATACAAAGTGTCTGGGTGTGGGTAAGTACATGAGTGAGCATGCAAAAGAAGAAATGATTACATAAGATTCTGGTTAAATTCCGGATGCAAAAAAAAATCCTAAATTATCAGATCTCATTTTCAATGTATTTTCAATGACCTTTCATCTCTAACATAAACCGAAAAGTACACTTTTTGTGTACTTATTATTATTGTTATATTTTAGGAAATATCCGAATTATCTACTCAACACAAAAAAACCTTTGATCTCACTTATCACTAGTCCCAGAGCTTTGATTTCTATAACGCTGACCACTGGTTCCTCAGATTAGGTATGTGAAACCAATCTATAAGATATGTTGGTTTGAAATTGGCCACTTTGGCATGTGAAATCAACTGACAATATACTGTGCGAAAACTAGAGGTGTTATTGTTTGCAAATACAAATATTCGTTTCCACGTCATGAAAATGAAATGATATTTGATTTTTCATTTGGTTTAGTATTTGCCTTGGTGAAAATGGCTCATGTCCCTACATGAGACAAAAATATAAATGCAAAAGAGAATGTGAAATATCTTCAAACTAAAAGGCTCCATATTTAACCATTATGAAGCGATTTTATGAAATATTTATTAAATCTCATATTGTCAAGCAATGTAAGCCATGCATTATAGATAAATAGATTTTCAATATCGGTTCTCAATGACTCCACCTAATGTCTCTATTACTTAAAAGACTCCAAAGAAAATACAATCATGATACTGTATTATCCAACCTTCTTGGGAGAGTAAGAATTAGTCAGATAATAGAAAGCCTAAAATAACAGGTTTAAATGGAGTTGGGAGAGTGAATTGGAGGTCGGACAATTGAAAATTCGGATAATAGAGGGTCGGACAATAGAGTTTCTACTGTACTAACCTTGCTTCTGGGTATCGCCTTGACATTACAATGTGGACAGTCATATGGTCGTGCAGGACACTCATATTCTATATGATCCTGAAATTCAACAAATACAACATGTCAATTTAGGTGTTAATCAATATTTATAGAAAAGGCAATAAAGTGGGATTTTTTTTGATTTTTTTTTCTTTTGGTTCATTGAAGTTCATGAGGGCATTAAACATATCTTACATTCTATCAGTTAATGATTGAATGGTTTATATGTTTTATATTGGTATCCCGCTACTGCAAAACCATTCCAATCAATCAATCAATCAATTAATCCATCCACTCATTCATTCATCCATCATGAAGCCCTTCATATTGTAAGTTTTTACCTTAAAAATCATGTCAACATGTAACAAAGTACCTCTGTTCTATCTTTAATGATAAATAAGAATAAATGGCCGGGTGTCCCTTGCATTACCTATAATTTTTGTAATGCTCTTATGACCTTATAAAACTTGCCACTTGAATAAATACATACTAGTTTTATATTCTAACTAGACTTACGCATCGGAGAACCGATGCAAATTTGTATCCACCGAAAAGACAACTCACCAAAGCCAGTGAACCATCGCTTAACCTTAAATGAGGGGCCCAAGGTCAAATCTAACATCAGAAAATTCCTAGCCCAAGATTTCGTATGAGTTGGTGTCGTACTGTAAACCTCTAGGATCAATAATAAGTGAGTTATAAGCACTTTTAAGTTTGGCTATTCTCGCTTGACCTTGAAGAAGGGGCCCAAGGTCAAATCCAACCACACCAGAAGATTCCCAGCCCATTGCTTCAAATAGGTTGCTTACCATCCCAAACCTCTACGACCAATAATAAGTGAGTTATAAGCAGCTTTAAGTTTGGCTATCCTCATTTGACCTTGAACGAGGGACACAAGGTCAACTCCGACCACACCAGAAGATTCCCAGCCCATGATTTCCTATATGTTCGTTTACCATCCCAAACCTCTAGGACCAATAACAAGCAAGTAATAAGCACTTTTAACTTGGGCTATACTCATTTGACCTTGAAGGAGGGGCCCAAGGTTAAACCCGTCCACACCAGAAGATTCCGAGCCAATGATTTCCTATATACTGGTTTACCATTCCAAACCTCTAGGACCAATAATAAGTGAGTTATAAGCGCTTTTAAGTTTGGCTATCCTCGTTTGACCTTGAAGAAGGGGTCTAAGGTCAAATCTGACCACACCAAAAGATTCCCAGCCCATGATTTCCCATATGTTGGTTTACCATCCCAAACCTCTACGACCAATAATAAGCGAGTTATAAGCAACTTAAGTTTGGCTATCCTCATTTGACCTTGAACGATGGGCCCAAGGTCAAATCTGACCACACAAAAAGATTCCCAGCTCGTGAGTTTCTATAGGTTGGATTACCATCCCAAACCTGTAGGAGCAACAATAAGCGAGTTATAAGCAGTTTTAACTTTGGCTATCCTTGTTTGACCTTGAAGGAGGGGTCCAAGGTCAAATCTGACAACATCAGAAGATTCGCAGCACATGATTTCCTATAGGTTGGTTTCACATTGCAAACCTCTAGGACCAATAATAAGGGAGATATAGGCACTTTTAAAGTCCGATATGTGGGTTCACTTCGTGGATGACCTTGAATTAACAGCTTCAAGGTCAAACGTGTGCAACGTTGTAGAGGACATGTATATCCTATGAAGAGATTCAGCCACTAGCAAAATGTAGATTATTTTCAAAGAAATGCCTGTGGCGGCCATCTTGTTTTTCAGAATGAGGCTATTTTCCTTCCCAGAGAAGCTTACACCCAATGAAGATATCCTGCAAATTTGGTGAACCTAGCTGCTGTTGTTTTCCTCTTAGAGCGTTAATGCCGAAAATCTCTCGAACGCTAAACCAAAGAATCCACCGGATGCTTCCAGTGGATACAATAAGGGAGATATAGACACTTTTAAAATCCGCTATGTGGGTTACTTCGGCACTCTGTGGACCGTGGATGACCTTGAATTAAGAGCTTCAAGGTCAAATGTGTGCAAGGTTGCAGAGGACATGTATATCTGTTATACATATCACCTATGCAGAGATTCAACCTTCTACCTATGAGAAATAGCCAGTAGAAAAATATAGATTATTTTCAAAGAAATGCCCCTGGCGGCCATCTTGTTTTTCAGAATAAGGCTATTTTCCTTCCCAGAGAGGTTTACCCCCCAATGAAGATATCCTGCAAATTTGGTGAACCTAGCTGCTGTTCTTTTCCTCTTACAGCATTAACGCCGAAAATCTCTCTACGTGCGGCGGCGTAGCGAACGCTAAACCAAAGTATCCACCGGATGCTTCCGGTGGATACAAGATAACCTATAGTAGTACATCTATAAACTTTCACTGAATTCAAAGACACTGGAAAATAGTGATTGTGTGTCAATAATGTACTCACTTATGTTACAAGTATAACTGGCAAACAAGCAAGAACACTGGAAAATACTAATTATGTTTCAACAATGTACTCATGTATTCAGCTATGTGCAACATCTGGCCAGTTGATATCAGTGTAGCATGGAAATGTACATCCAATTTCTCTAACTTAACTTTTTAAATAGAACAATATTAAAATATCATCTCACACAGCATCTTACATCAGTTGATAATTATTAGTGCCTCATTTACCAAAAAAACCACAGTAGTATAAATATAGCTGATATATAAAATGATCATAAAATAAGGAACAGTCTGCCAACAAAAGCAATTGAATTTCACAAAAGATGACAAAGATCCCCACTAAGTATCTTCCCTCTGTTCACACACAAACACTTGGATTATTGACCCAGATCATCCCCTCGACTATCACTTTTATAAATTCTTTTGTCACTTTAGCACACTGAGTTCCCCTTTGTTGGGAAGATATTGCACATTCAAAGCAGTTGATTAGATAAGAAATTAAATCCTTTAATGTCACAATATTGATGATTTAAATACTATGTAAAGAACTACTTTAACCAAATATTACATCTGATGACCAAACGAGAGCACAGTGACAGCTGACGTTTCCAGCAAACTGCCTCAAAACAGGCCCATGATAATGTGATAACATTTTTCACTACCTCAATGAAAAACTCCATCTCTATACCTCGTCTAGAAATATCAGAGACAGTTTCTTAAAATTTAAGTTCCTTCAAGTTTCTTCTTTGGCTATAAAGTTAACAGATGCCACAAGTACTTTTCTGCATCTTTCAGCCATCAGACACTTACTTCCTTGTACCCTGTTCATATAAGAACCAGCTCCTCAATAACATCTTTTTATGAAGCATCTCAAGACTTGTGTCTTTAATCAAGTTCCTCCCTCCCTCCACCCCAGTACTTTCTCATTTTCCCTCATTCACACCCACAGTCCTGAATTATTGACCCAGAATGCCCTTCAACTACACCTTTTGTAAATTCATTCTCTAGTTGCCTCCGGTGGGGAAAATATCTTCCTTAAAAATCAGTAAATCAGATGATATTTTTTTTCATGAAAATGTAAGTCTTTACTAAAATCTAGGAAAATACAAAAAAAGCTTTCAAAAATACAGAAATATATAAGAAATAAATGTTATGGCGCCTCTTCTTGTTGCTGAAAAACAAGAGGGTATGATACTTACATTCATTACAACTGCAGGGCCTTTATAGCGGCAGTATTTACACACCAGGGGTCGCTGTGGACACTCTTCTCTGTCGTGGGCAGTTTTCTTTGGTACAGCTACGAACTGACCACAAAGATCACACTGAACACTCAGGTACTCACACTTCTTTTCATGTTCCTATAGAATAAAAAAAATGCAACCAATAACATACAGTACATTCTCCATTAACTGGGGGGTGTCACATGTACAAATAATTGGAGCCAACTGCTCATGAATATTTGGGCTGGACATTAAGCCCTTGACCATGTATATTTCCATACCTCATATATCTTCAGGTTTCCAGTCCATGGGCAGCCTTGGTTGAGACACTTTACTTTCACTGTGGTGAAATCCCTTTTTATAGCATTATCAGGGAATATCTGCAAAAAAAAAAAAATTATAATACTCCCTAAAGTGTCAACACAAACATGGTTTAACGTTCACTTTAAGTAAAATTATATTATTATAGCGTGTATGCATCAGCAAATTTATTTACCATAAGCCTCACCTGCAAGCCACAGTGGCATGGTGGTAACACACTTGCCTCCTACCTTGGACTCTATGTGGGAAAGTTGGCACTTGCTTACCTACAGTCAGCAGTTTACAATACAGAACCTTTACCAACTGTATGTACACGGGTTGTCACTGAGATAAACGGTCATATCTTCCGAAATTTGGTGCACCATTCACACTACAGGCTAGTGCTGGGAATCGCCTCCAATTTTCATGGTCGATTATTCGTCCATTTTTCCGAGCGATGATCGACCCATAATCGATTATTTTACTTCATTATTGTTTATTATTTAAGAAATACTTTCCGGGATAAAGTATAGATCAATCCGGTAAGAATAACGGTGTTTCGACATTTAGAATCTACCGAAAGCACCGACTTCCTGTAAATATGGCGGTAGACATAAACAAACTCGAAATGCATGACAAATCTGTTGATTTATTAAGTAAAAATTCATAAAATATATGGAAAATATGTGGATATTGATATAAATCAGGAAAGGTAGGATATAAGTTTAATAATCGATCATTAGAAAACATCAGTGACCGACTGCGATTCTACACTGTCACCGACGATTAATCAACAATACATCTAATCGCCACACCACTACTACAGGCAGTACAATTCAAGGTTATAGGCATTGTGTGAAATGCCCCTGTCCTTCAACTGTCATCCAAGGTTGGTATGCCTTGAGACACAGCGATGAAACGTCCATTTATCTCCACTCACCTTATGTCTCCGTGTTACACCAAAAGAAGACCTGAGTCACAACCTTATATACTCAGTGGACTACACCTTCAGTTACCGTAGCAAGAAATTTACTGGTGCATGCTCGCTGTTGTATGTGCATACCCACGGTCTGAAATCAGAGGCGGAAACAGTTTAAAACTTCCGTAAGACGCGAAAGGTAATGGACACTTCACCACTGTGTCACACGGTCGCATACTGAAGGTAGTGTTGTGGTTGAATGCGAATTTTAGAACCAGTTTCCGAAAGCGGAAATTCAGCGAAGAACCTAGACTTGCTCACAACTCTCTACTTTGGGGTTTTTTTGTTTTTTTTTTTGTTTTTTCTTTTGAGACAATGAATGAGTGCATTTTATAACAGTCTAGATTTTACAGTCTCAGTGGAAGTCCTTCTGGGGGGAAATGCTCTCAGAGAATCATAATGCACTAAGGAAGGACCTTGTATAAGGTCTACGAAAAACCGGATGTGTTTATTAAACATGAAGAAATAAGTTTTCAAATTCGTACATCATGAGCTATAACTCACATAGAAATAAGAACCACAATGGGCTTTTTGAAGATTTCGAGGACAAAATAGCTGATTTAGTGTTGGAATATTACATAATACTCTGAAATTTTTGTTTAGTTAAATATTTTGGTAAACTTAAGTTAATATAATGACTATGTGACAAAACCGGCTTTGGTTAAGAGAAAACCAAACGAAAACGGACCATTTTCTTTTGGTTGGCAAATAGGCTTCCCGTCTTCAACACTAGTTAAAACACGGGTGTTTGCCCAACGCCCATAAGCATGGGTTTTTCTGCTTGTAGTGTGAATAGAGTATAAGTGGCAACAAACCCAAAAATTCTCTTCAGTAACAGTTAGAGTAAAAGATTACGTAACAGATAAACATAGCCGGGTCATATCCCATAGACATGGGAAGTTTTTTGGCTAATGTAGAAAGCTTTTTTTTTTGAAAACGGGTTTTAAACTGGGTTTTGAAGCAGAAAATACAGGTGGTATCATGTTATCATGTAGGTCATTCCAGATTCCAGGTGCATCAAAGGCCTTGTTTGGTTTCTAATCACATTAGGGAATATGGGGAACTGCCAAGTTCTTCTGGCACTACAGGAGCCACTGAAAGAGCAACTACTGTGAGACAAGAACATCCAAAATAGTTCTGACAGCCTTTATGAAGGAATTCATGGACCGGTGTTTGTTATTTTACAGAAGCTTTTTACCTTATCAAGTTTTAACTCAGAGAATTCATTTTCACATTCTTCCTTCCGGCAGCCGGGGCAGATTTCAGATTCTTTATCCCTGGAATATAATTATTTGAAGACACAATTATACAAATATGACACTTGGTCAATTAGGTCAAAACCAAAAAAATTAAGCAGTCAAATCTAATCATTCATAGTTTTGCAGCAAATTATCTATGTACTAGTATAGTCTAATTCATAAAAACGGCATCATCCTTCAAAATTAACTAGACCTGAGCATCAGAGAACGGATGTAAATTTATATCCACCGGAAAGACAACTCACCAAAGCCAGTGAACCATCGTTTGACCTTCAAGGAGGGGACCAAGGTCAAATCTGTCCACATAAACAGATTCCCAACCCATGATTTCCTGTACATGGGTTTCACACTGCAAACCTCTAGGACCAATAATAAGCAAGTTATAAGCACTTTTAAATCTGGCTATCCTCGTTTGACCTTGAAGGAGAGAACCAAGGTCAAATCTCGCCACATCCTAGACCATGATTTCCTATAGGTAGGTTTCATATCCCAAACCTCTAGGAGTAATAATAAGTGAGTTATAGGCATTTTTAAGTTTGGCTATCCTCGTTTGACCTTGAAGGAGGGAACCCAGGTCAAACCTGACCACATCAGAAGCTTCCCCGCCCATGATTTCCAATAGGTTGGCTTCACATGCCAAACCTCAAACACCAATAATAAGGGAGATATAAGCAGTTTTTATGAATGAAAAGAAACACCCGTATCAGGCATCTTGTTTTTCAAAATGAGGCCAAAAATATTTCAAGTCACGATTTTGTAATGATGAACACATCCTACGAATTTGAGATCTCTACCTATAATAACCTTTGCTCTAGAGGGTTGACAAAACTCCTTGTTGATAGTCAAAAAATGCCCCTGGCGGCCATCATGTTTTTCAAAATGAGGCCAAAAATATTCCCAGGCAAGATTTTATGATTATGAATATATCCTGTACATTTGAGAAGTCTACCTATAATACTCTGGCCTCTAGAGGGGTAACAAGAAAATCTCTACACACTGCGGGGGCAGGGGCGGCGGCATACCTCATGCATAACCCATTGTATGCACCGGATGCTACCCAGTGATACAATAAAGAAGTCATAATTTCATTTTTTTTTTTGAGATTTCAATGCTACCATAAAGGGGCCAATTTCCCAGGGCTTAAGTATACCACACAATGTTTAAGACAAATTTAAGCAAATACAGCCACTTTTACATTCCTCTTGATTCGTTTCACATCTGAAACCTATGGAACAAAAATGATAAAGTGACTCATGAAATAATTTAATGGCTTACTGGGACTAAACAGGTAGTTGAGTGGGTGAAGGAAAGGAAAGCATACTAGTCAGCCAAGATTCTGCACTGAAAGACACCTGGCACCAGCAGGTCAATACCCTTACTTAGTACTTACTTCAACAGGGGCCACAGTGGCGTAGTGGTAACACACTCGCCTCCCACCTCTGAGGTCAGCGGTTCAAACCCCGGTCCTTATGTGGCAAATCTGGTAATTGTTGGCAGTTTACATACAGTACAGAACCTTGGCCAACTGTATGTATTGGTTTCCTCTGACCACAAAACTACCTGTTGTGATATGACCTGTAGAGTGTTGAAAGCGACGTAAAACCCCAAATGAATTAATAGTACATACTTCAGCAGGTCCTTGATGCAAGCTTGGCAAAACCTATGACCACAGAAGGATTGCATGGGAGTTCTCAGGACTTGTTCACACAGGGCACACAGGAACTTTGGATCCACATTCCCACTGATGACAATCTCCTTGGGAAAGCCAAGTACAAGACCTGGACCTGGAGTCTGGTTAGCAGGGCCTCCTGTTGCCATGGCTTACAGGCAAGTGTGAGGAGTTGAAAATCTAGAAATATACAGATGATAAATAAAATTCTATCTAATAAAATAAACGTGCAAGTGTGTTCAGGGGATGCACCAAGTGTTGCATGAACACATATTTGTTGTCAATTAGTGCTACTAGTTCATCATCAAAATACAGTCCAGGGGTCAGTTTCACACAAGGATTTAGCCCGGACTTAGACTTAAAGACTTGTTTTCTAAACTCTGGATAACTCTATGATATTGGAGGATCTCACAATGCTCCTGAGTCTAAATTTTGGTTAAGTCTATCTGGTAGTGGGCTTACCTTTTGTAAACAAAGTCTTACTGTATCCGCTCACTGAAGTGTCCAAGGGCAATATAAGCAAATGTTTTGCAAAAGTTAATAATGGGCATTTACGGCAATCAAAACTGGTCGGTCCTCAGAATAATATTACCAGAACCTAGGCACTCATATTTTAGCATGCACCAATGGAAGTATAGTGGGGTTAATGCACACAACTCTGCAGTATAAATACAAAGTCTGCAAATTTTTGTTGAAAGTTGACAGAAAAAGTAATAAAATGGCACATGACACAGAAAATCACTGTGGTTATTTGATAAGCAGTGAAGGATGCTTCACAATAACGAATAAACCGCCCAAAATCTATTTTACTAAACTATTTTACTATATCCCCAGATCATGATAATATTTAGTGTAAAATAGTAAACAATACTAACTATACAGCCTGGTGATGCATTTTATTTTGTTCATCATTTTGTTGTTGGTAATACATAAAGATTTTATGCGATTATAAGGGTCTGTTGGAATTTGTTCATCATCACACAAGTCTGACTTCATAGTTACTCTTAAAGTCAAATGACTCAATGAATTACTGGGCCCGTGTTCATAAAAGGGATCAAGATCAAGTTGAGCCAAAAATCAGCTCAAATTGAGTATAAACAGTTATAAACTTGAGCTGATTTTTGGCTCAACTTAAGCTTAATCCCTCTTGTCAATACGAGCCCAGGGCAACTTTTAAGTGTCAAAGGAAAAGCTGTTTGTTCCATACCCGATTAATTTAAGTTTATATGGTGGAATTAGGAGATAATTTGGATAATATTCACCATTTTATCTCATGGCCATACATACATATTATTTGACTGATGATTCATAAGCAACAACATTGTCTATTCTGATTTTTCAACTGTTCTTGTATGATTCACACGAGAGCAGCCATTTTAAAACTGCAGACAATGTGGCACTCTTTGCATTGACGTCATCATATTATGCCAAGAACCATTCTTTAGCATTCTTAAATGTTCAGGTTGATATCCACAAGAGAGATCAAGCTCAAGTTGAGCAAAATATGAGTCTAAGTTTACAGCTGTTTATACTAAACTCGAGTTGATTTTCAGCTCAACTTAACCTTGATCCCTTCTATAAATACAGCCACAGGAGGTAGTAAGGATCAATTCAGAGATAAATATAGTATTTAGCTGTGCATATACTCCACAATTTCCCCCAGAATGGAAAAGAAAAAAGTGAAAAATAACATAAGCTCCTTAATCAATCATGACAGTGAAACTGACCATTTAGTAATACAAGTCCCTGACACTGACTAGATTTACTCACACATGACAAAGAATAAATCAATAACGCAGTTTAGAAACCAAAAACACAATAAATTCCTTGTACGCACTTATCTGAAGTATATTTGGTTTATGCGATCCAACACTGCTAATCAATAATGCTCTCTCTTAAAAGATATAGTACGGAAGTTTGAAAGTGACAAAGTTTTTTACCCCAGGAATATTTGTTCTGCAATAATTTGTTATTGTTATTTTAGTTAAAATCTTATATCTTCAAGTTATCTTCAAGTAAATTCAGTTATATATAATGAAAGTGGTTATCTAGTATAATTTAAGTGATTAACTTCTAACTGGTTGTATTGTTTTTAGCTGTTAACTTGAATAACAGATTTACTAACTTGAATATACAAGCTATCAACTGAAACGTGTGGTATTTTTTGCTTTTGAAAAAAAAAAATTAAAATAACATTGTCAGTTCCAAGCTTCCGTAGTTTCAAGAAATAATTGTGTAGTTTTGGGTAACTGCAAAAATTTTTACAGGTTATAAATAGATTTAGAATAACCACCAGATAACCACATCCAGTACTGTCACACAGCGAACAGACTTTATTTGGCTACGGTGGCAAATTCTCTGAACTAGCCCATGTATTTAAGGTACGTTAATATTGACATCTTATGCTAAATGACCAGGAGACAGACTCTTGGAAAAATTAAATTGTCACTCTTAAATAAATTTTGGAATGTAACAAATTCCTGTAGTGATCATTTATGGCTGTGTCATTAAAACAGGCCTGTTTAGAAGCAGTCACAGTGAGTTCAGAATTATTTGTTGACAAGTAAAGTGTGTTTCATTTTCGATGTATGTACCCCCCCCCCCCCCCCCCCCCCGCCACCCGGATGGCAAAATGGGTGAAAACAAAACATACATAACCTCTAGCAGCTATGGGGTAAAAATTTAACCCGTCGTCTAGCTTTCCTTTATCCTTTTTTTAGCATGTTTTTTTTTTTATCTTCTGTGAGACTTAATTCCAGTATGATTTTCATATCTTTGCATCATTTAATTACAATATAACAGAACTACACAGAATTGAAAGTTTCTAAATGATAAGTCTTCGAGTATACATTATATATTTAACTTGAATACAAAAGTTGATCATTCCAGGGGCCGGATTCATGAAAGGTCTCAAGTCTTAGCCAAATCTCAGCTGAGCTTTCGCTCAAATCTGAGATTTTTGTCTCAGCTGAGATTCTGCTTAAGTTGAGATTCACGAAAGGAATCTCAGCTGAGACCAAAATCTCAGCCAGGTTTTGAGTCTGGACCCATCAAAACTGATGTAACATTTTGTTTAGATTAGTGGAAAGTATACACATTTATATTTTGCCACTCTACCATATATACTCACATTTTAGAATATTTTTAATCAAGCAAAACGTTGTCTTTTTACTATAATTTGTGCTGACATTCAAAAGAACTGATTGTAACAGCCACTCGGGTAAATTTGTAATGAAAATGTTTACTGTTGTTTTGTACAAACTCTTAATATATATTCATATTTTGTGTTACAAGTTAAATAATATGTCATACTTCACTATTTTCATTTTGTTTTGTGACTTTTTATTACATATACTCTATTTTATGAAAACTTAAGTCACCCCCTAGGCAGTCTTAGATTTGAGACCAAATCTGAGAAAAATCTTAGCCTGAGATCTTTTGTGAATCCCAGCTGAGCAAAAGATCTCAAATCTAAGAAAAATCTGAGAAAAATCTAAGAAAAATCTTAGATTTGAGACCAAAATCTCAGATTTGAGACTTGAGACCTTTCGTGAATCCGGCCCCAGGTGTTTAATACATGTATCCCACTGATATCCAAATGCTTATAATTACTAAAGACCACCTCTCAGTACATTTAAACAGCCATTCCTGAGACTATATCATAAACTCTTAAATATATGCTGTGAATATAGCTTGGAAGCTTTAAAAGTAAACATAAATGGAAACAGAAAATTTAAATTATACAGGAATTATAATTGTGTTATTTATAATACATTAATGTACCAAAAAAATCACAAATATATATCATGAAATTATTTCCTCTTTCACATATTCTCAAATTCCCCATAACATATCATTACTATAATGATGACATGTATTATAAAAAAACACCTCTCGATAAAACCACAGTATCCCTGAAATAGAGACTATGAGTAATCAATAACACTTCTTACAAGATTTTTTCCCTTCAATGAAAGCAATATGTGGTTATATAGTAGCAGTACTAACAAAATTATATCAAATTACAGTTTTTGTAAACCTTATCTACAATATATAATAATTATTATGCAGACCTCAAAAAATTACCTTAATTCATGATTATTCATTCTATGAACCTTTCCATTAGTTTTCTCAGTGTTAATAGATAAAATAAAGCATAACTTAATATTTAAATAATAAATATTAATATTATGAAATCTTAACCACTTGAACTGTGAGAATGAATAAACCTGTATTGAACAGACTCTTACATTTGTAGGGACTTACGTTAATTTTAAATGTTTTGCTCAAATGAAAGATAAGATCAATCATCCTTAACTATTCAATTTATATTTTATTAATTTCCTGAAATTTCTGCATGAATATTTCAGGAATTTCCTGATATTGCTGAAAAGTTTCATTTAGTTGTTTTGCCAAATTAATGATCAACTCAGGAATTTCGCAGAATCCCCAAAACATATGAGAAATTTCTAAAATTACTGGTTGCACAACTTTTTAATATGATGGGATTGATTTGACTGCCAATCTTTGTAATCAAGTATAAAGGCTTCCAATATTCTTTACAGATTACTTTTTTGGCATCGAAACTGCACAATTTGCAGTATTCTCCTCTGAAATTTGCAATAAATAAAAGCAAGAAACAGCTGATATAATACTAAGAAAATAATTTGTTTTATTCATAATTTTGGACTCATTAATTCATTACTTTATTCTTTCATGGCCGTGTCCCCCTACAGCATTATACGACTGTTGGCAACTGAAGAAGGCTGCAATAAGACATTTGACAACTTGTGAAGATCAGTACATGATTATGCTGACTTTCATACAGACTTATATACATATTGTCACCCATAGATGTCACCACCAGATCTTCAGAAATACATTACAAATTATGTGTGACTGATATGAAGACAGACGATATTACTACAGGTCTACTACAGAGGGGGGCTACAACAACAAAAATCAGAGTGGCAAAAATTTCAGTTAAAAAAATTCACAACTAGAAACATAGGTAGCGTTAAATGGACATGAAATTACAACAGATGAAGACTTAAGTGGATAGCAATCAATGTCCATGAACAGGGGCCGGTTTCACGAAGCCTCCTTAAGATAAAGGTCACCTTACATTCTAAGATTTCCTTGATTTTCTATCTTCTTTAAAAAATCTCAGTTTCACAAAGCCTCCTTTCTTAAAGGAGACCTTGAAAACTCCCTTGAATTTCAAGGAAGCTAAGAATCTACCTTAGATTTAAGGAAGTGTCCTTCAAAGAATGTTTATTAACTTTAATGAACATTTTAAGGTGAATCCACCTAAATATAATGTTTCAAACAATGTTTTGCTGTTTATTTCATACAATTTGGTTGTCTGATTCTTGAAAAATTAATGTTCAAACTTTTGAAGAGAGAAACATATTCATGGAGTTTCCTTGAACATAAAAGGCCCCTCCCTTGCTTTGGGTAAAAAATTGTCATGTGACCTATTGTATTAATTTGCAAAATATAATTACAACCAATCTACAATTTACAAAATTTATTAAAATATAGTAAAATATAGATTTACTGACTTTACTGATCATTAACAGTGTTAAAATAAGGACATTGCCTCCATAAGGTAACTTAGGTACAAAACTAGAAATAGGACGCATCTGTGGCCAGATGCTGGATGTATCCACCGACAAAGGCCAACTAACATAGTTTAGAAGATAAAAAGCATTTTTCGTTAATAAGCAAGGTGAAAGCACTTTTAAGTTTGGCTACCCTTATTTGACCCTGTAGCAGGGGCCCAAGGTGAAGTCTGACCACATCAAAAGATTCGCAGTCCATGATTTCGTATAAGTCGTTTTCACATTGCAAACCTCTAGGACCAATAATAAGCAGGAGGGGCCCAAGGTGAAATCTGACCACATGAAAAGATTTGCAGCCCATGACTTCCTCTAAGTTGTTTTCATAATAATGAGTTATTTGTGAAATACTGGCTATCTGCAATACTTGTAGAGATAATTCGCATTTACTCATTTTGAGTAGGTGAATAATTAGCTACGGGTCTGAAACTTCACCAAGTGAAAGCTCTCTCAAAAGTAGGCAAATGAGTTATTTGAGAAAAATTGGCTATCTACAATACTTTTAGAGATAATTCGAATTTACTCATTTTCAGTAGGCGAGTAATTACCTACGGGTCTGGAACTTCACCATGTGAAAGCTCTCCCAAAAGTAGATGAATGAGTTATTTGATAAAAAATTGGATATCTGCAATACTTTTATAGATAATTAGCATTTACTCATTTTGGGTAGGTGAATAATTAGCTACAGGTCTGAAACTTCACCAAGTGAAAGGTCTCCCAAAAGTAGGTGAAGGAGTTATTTGACAAAAATTGGCTATCTGGAATACTTTTAGAGATAATTTGCATTAACTCATTTTCAGCAGGTGAGTAATTACCTACGGGTCTGAAACTTCACCAAGTGAAAGCTCTCCCAAAAGTAGGTGAAGGAGTTATTTGACAAAAATTGGCTATCTGCAATACTTTTAGAGATAATTTGCATTTACTCATTTTGAGTAGGTGAGTAATTACCTACAGGTCTGAAACTTCACCAAGTGAAAGCTCTCCCAAAAGTAGGTGAAGGAGTTATTTGACAAAAATTGGCTATCTGCAATACTTTTAGAGATAATTTGCATTTACTCATTTTGAGTAGGTGAGTAATTACCTACAGGTCTGAAACTTCACCAAGTGAAAGCTCTCCCAAAAGTAGGTGAAGGAGTTATTTGACAAAAATTCGCTATCTGCAATACTTTTAGAGATAATTTGCATTTACTCATTTTGAGTAGGTGAGTAATTACCTACGGGTGTGAAACTTCACCAAGTGAAAGCTCTCCCAAAAGTAGGTGAAGGAGTTATTTGACAAAAATTGGCTATCTGCAATACTTTTAGAGATAATTCGCATTTACTCATTTTGAGTAGGTGAGTAATTACCTACAGGTCTGGAACTTCAGCATGTGAAAGCTCTCCCAAAAGTAGGTGAATGAGTTATTTAAGAAAAATTTGCTATCTGCAATACTTTTAGACAAAATGCAGAATTACTCATTTTTAGTAGGTAAGTAATTTAGCCACAGGCCTAATTTAGATATAAAGCCTACCAATAGAGTACTGTGGTGCACCCTGTAATATACTTTGCAAACTCGAGAAGGCTAGCTATAATATTTTTTTTTGTTAGAGCGGTAATGGTGAAATCTCTCTACACACTACGGCTATCCAGTGGATACAATGATTTACTCAACAGTGAGAACCTGAAAGTAGATATTGGTAAGCTATGCCATGACATAGAGGTCTGCAATTTCACTCTGTTATAGCTGACCAAAAATTATGTGAATAACATATTTAAACAAAATACTGTAAATGTAATAGTTTTCACGTTATAACTGATTTACTCAACAGTGATAACGTCAAAGTAGCTATTACTCAGCTATGCAATGAGCTACATGTCTGAATTTTTTCTATGTTATAGCTGACCCAAAATTAGGTGAACAACATATTTAAGCAAAATACTGTAAATGCAATAGTTTTCAAGTTACAAGTGATTTACTCAATAGTGACAACCTGAAAATAGCTATTGCTCAGCTATGCCATGAGCTATAAGTCTGTAATTTCACGACGTTATAGCTGACCCAAAAGTAGGCGAACAACATATTTTAACAAAATACTCCAAATGCACTATTTTTCAAGTTACAAGTCATTTACTCAACAGTCAGTACCTGAAAATAGCTATTGCTCAGTTGTGCCATGAGCTACAGGTCTGTAATTTCACTATGTTATAGCTGACCCAAAAGTAGCTGAATAACATATTTACACAAATTTCTGTAAATGCAATACTTTTCCAATTACAACTGATTTACTCAACAGTGTGAACTTCAAAGTAGCTATTACTCAGCTATGCAATGAGCCACAGGTCTGGAACTTCACTATGTTATAGCTGACTCCGAAATAGGTGAATAACATATTGAAACAAAATACTCTAAATGTAATACTTTTGAAGTTATAAGTAATTTACTCAACAGTGATAACCTAAAAGTAGCTATTACTCAGCTATGCTATGAGCTACAGGTCTGAAATTTTACTATGTTATAGCTGACATAAAAGTAGCTGAATAACATATTTATACAAAATTCTGTAAATGCAATAGTTTTCAAGTTACAATTGATTTTACTCATGATGGAAGTTACTGAAAAGCCCAAAAGTAGCTATTACTCACTTAGCTATTGAGACAGACACCCAAGTTACTCACCATGTTGTAGCTATGAAAAAAGTATCTGAATAACATATTTTAACAAAATGCTCTAAATGCAACACTTTTTAAGTTATAAGTGATTTAGTGCATGATTTCATGACTTTTAATGCATTTTAGACATTTTTGTCTACCACAGGCCTAATTTAGACATAAAGCCTACCAAAAAGATAGGGTGGCGAGTCCTCTAGCATACCAAGCCACCTGCCAAATATGAAAGAAATCTGGAAAGAAATGTGGACTGTAGGTCGCTAACAAGCAATATTCCACATTTTAGACATTTTTGTCTACCACAGGCCTAATTTAGACATAAAGCCTACCAAAAAGATAGGGTGGCGAGTCCTCTACCATATCAAGTCACCTGCCAAATATGAAAGAAATCCGGAAAGAAATGTGGACTGTAGGTCGCTAACAAGAAATCTCTGCGGACGCGGACGCGGACGACGACGATGATGAATCCATAGTATCCCCGCTTCGCGTCGGGGATACAATAAGCACACAAGTACACATGTACTTACAGTGAAAGAAAAACATTGGTGTGGTTATAGGTTTTGGAAACAACTCCCAAAAGAAATCACAAGAGGGTCAAAGATGCCCCAAAAGGCGGGTTGTGCAGGCAGTAATAAGGTTAGCAACTGCTGTTTTTACATTTAGAAACAAGGAAAGAAATGTTAGGTTACCCAGTTAAGGTGAATGTGTTAGACATGCTAAGAAACATAAAATTGGTAATCTAGGTTACATAATATATCTATGCTATAAACGGACGGAAATGAAAGGACGGAATTACACCAATTTCCAAAGCCACTTAGCTATGATGGTGATGTATCTCCCTGTCAAGTTTGAATTCGATTGGACAAAGCGTTTTCGAGTTAGAGTCCAGAAATGGAAATGTTGACAAACAAACGGACAAACGAACCAATAGAATTACACCAATTTCGAAAGGAACCTAGGTATGATGGTGATCTATCTCCCTGTCAAGTTTGAATTCGATTGGACAAACCGTTTTTGAGTTAGAGTCCGGAAACGAAAATGTGGGACGGACAGATGGATGGACAGACAAACGAACAAAAACGGACAAACAGACAGACAAATGAAGGGATGGAATTACACCAATTTCGAAAGGAACCTAGCTATGATGGTGATCTATGTTCCTGTCAAGTATGAATTCGATTGGACACACCGTTTTCGAGTTAGAGTCCGGAAACGAAAATGTGGACGGACAGACGGATGGACAAACGGACAAAAAAACAGACAAACGAACAGACATAATTACACCAACTTCGAAAGGAACCTAGCTATGAGGGTGATCTATGTCCCTGTCAAGTCTGAATTCGATTGGACAAACGGTTTTCAAGTTAGAGTCCGGAAACGAAAATGTGGACTAACAGACAGATGGACAAATGGACAAAAAACAGACAAATGGACAGACACCAATTTCCAAAGCCACTTAGCTATGATGGTGATGTATCTCCCTGTCAAGTTTGAATTCGATTGGACAAAGCGTTTTCGAGTTAGAGTCCAGAAATGGAAATGTTGACAAACAAACAGACAAACGAACCAATAGAATTACACCAATTTCGAAAGGAACCTAGGTATGATGGTGATCTATCTCCCTGTCAAGTTTGAATTCGATTGGACAAACCGTTTTTGAGTTAGAGTCCGGAAACGAAAATGTGGGACGGACAGATGGATGGACAGACAAACGAACAAAAACGGACAAACAGACAGACAAATGAAGGGATGGAATTACACCAATTTCGAAAGGAACCTAGCTATGATGGTGATCTATGTCCCTGTCAAGTATGAATTCGATTGGACACACCGTTTTCGAGTTAGAGTCCGGAAACGAAAATGTGGACGGACAGACGGATGGACAAAGGTAAAATGTACCTAATGTACCAAGATTAAAATAG
Organism: Sabellastarte sp. h YS-2021; assembly: GCA_964017235.1. Classification (NCBI taxonomy): domain Eukaryota; kingdom Metazoa; phylum Annelida; class Polychaeta; order Sabellida; family Sabellidae; genus Sabellastarte; species Sabellastarte sp. h YS-2021. Next base: position 77,887,279 of record OZ024935.1, on the reverse strand, counting down.
TTAAAATGCTAAAATGCAATTTACTCTCTTAATATTTAAAATAACTTGTGTGAAGGTTATATAAGCAATGGAGGGGAAATTCCGACGAGTGTGGGTTATACAGGGAATCACCCTTCCTTTATCTTAAGGATAATCTTTGGTAAGATGGATTAAAGTAGGCTTTGTGAAACAGAATTCAAGGGAAGCCTTGCCAAAGGTTAGAAATTCCCCTTCCTTTACTTTAAGGAAGGAAAAAACAAAGGAGGCTTCATGAAACCGGCCCCTGGCTCTGTGTCCCCTGACTTTGTGTTTTGAGCTCCATAGTACAAGTGAAAGTAGAAAGGGACACAAAAGTTGTGTGCTGCAAATGGTATTCAGAAGTAAAGTACAAAGGTAACTGTGTTACTGAAGACCTGGGGCCGTATTCATAAAGAGATCTCAAGTCTGAGACAAAAAATAGTCTCAGCTTTGAGATTTGGTCTCAGCTAAGACCAAGTCTCAACTTTGTATTCACAAATAGGTTCTCAGCTGAGACCAAACTGAGACCAGTCTCAAGTCTTCTCAATGTAAACAAACCATAAACTTGCAATTATATCCAACATTTTTTAAAGATCAATAGTTTTTGTGTGTTTTAATTCTTAACAAAAATTTACTGTCCATTAAAATAAAAAATAAATAGAAACTTGTGTCAACTGTTTTTTATTTTTCATATCACATGATCTTCTTCTTTGTTGCTATGCAGTCAGAAAACACTGTTGAAAAGTGTCTCAAAGTAAGGTACTTTTGAAACCAAAGTTTGGGCTATCTGTTGTTACAAAAGTTTAGGCTAAGTATTATATATGTTGTAAATTATTTCTACTTTACATTAATCCATAAAAAGTAAAAACATAACTCTCAGTTAAGGTGAAATAATGCTTGAGATTTTTACCAAAATATTTGAGACAACTATATACCAGTCTTAAGTTTGAGACCAAATCTGAGACTAAATTTGGTCTCAACTATTTTGTGAATAGCTAACAAGGTTGAGACCAAAAACAGTCTCAGATTTGAGATCCAAAACTTCAGACTTGAGACAAAATTTGGTCTCAGCAAGTTTTATGAATACTGGCCCTGGGTCTTTTAAAAAGATAGAGTTCAAAAAGTAGGTGCATCATGACTACAGATGTGGAGCTGACACCTTCACAAAATAATCTTCCTCTGGCCTAGTACATGCTGGCAAAATAAGAGGCAAATCCCTCCAATCTTCACAGAAAAAAATATAAAAGGTGTAAAGATTTTCACACTAGATAGGGGAGCTCACTTGATACAGCTCTTCTTCACATACAAAAGTTCTAGGACCAACAATAACAGACAAAAAGTAGCAAGGACTAATTTGACCTTGAAGGGAGTCAAAGGTCAATTCTGAAACCACAAAAAGATTCAGGGCACATGATTTCCTAGAAATTGTCTTCAAATCCCAAACCTATAAGACCAATAATAAAGGAGATTCAGGGTTTTAAAAGTATCAATGACCCCATTTAGCTTAAAAGGAAGAGTCAAAGGTCAAACCAGAAACACCAAAACATTGCGGGCACATAATTTCTTACAAGCTGTCTTCACAACGCAAACCTGTAGAACCAATAATAAAGGAGATACAGGCGATTGGAAGTGTCAACAAACCCATTTGACCTTGAAAGAAGCGTCAAAGGTCAAATCCTATCCCACCAAAATATTCAAGCCACATGATTTCCTAAACCTGTAGCTTCAATAATAAAGGATATACAAGACATTTTTCCCCGACCTCTAGGATCACTAACAAGATCACTGCCGTGGTGTATATTTTCCACTGGGTATTCAGGAAAAAAGGAGGTAACGTGGCCAGAAAACAGGGTTCAAAGCCCAATGTGCAATAATAAGGCACATAAAAGGTGTTTTCAATATGATGACTCAACTGAACCTTGAAGCAGGGGTAAAAGATCAAACATGGCACTTGCAAAAAATTTCCTATAGGTTGTTTTCACATTTCGAAACTCTAGAAGCAATAATAGGGAGATAGAAGGCCTTTTGCCATGCTTACCTCACTTGACCTTGAAGCAGGGGTGAAAGGTCAAATTCACACTTGCAAAAGATTTATAGGCTATGATTTCCTATAGATTGTTTTCGCAATTCGAATCTCTAAAACCAAAATTATGGGAGATATAAGGCATTTTTAGTTACTAAGCTGATCCAAATTGACCTTGAAGCATGGTTCAAAGGTAAAATCTGACATTGCTAAACATTCACAGGACATGATTTTCTACAGGTTGTTTTCACTTTTACAAGCTCTAGAACTAATAATAAGGGATATAAAAATGATTTACTCAATAATGAGAATCTCAAAATAGCTATTACTCAGCAATGCAATGAGACAAAGGCCAGTAATTTTACTATGTTATAGCTGAGGCAAAAGAAGGTGAATAATGTAGTTTAAGAATTCAAAATACTACAAATGTAATAGTTTTCAAGTTACAAATAGCTATTGCTCAGCCATGTAATGATCTACAGAACTGCAATTTTACTATATTAAAGCTGAGCCAAAAATAGGTTAATGACATAATTAAACAAAATACTGAAAATGCACTAGATTTCAAGTTACAAGTGATTTACTCAAGTACAAAACTTACAATAGTTACAGGTGAGCTACAGGTCTGCAATTTACTATGTTACAGCCGAGCTACAGGTCTGCAATTTACTATGTTACAGCCGAGCCAAAAGTAGGTGAATAACATTTATTGACAAAATACTCTACATGCAATAGTTTTCAAATTACAAGTCATACAAGTAATTTACTCAACAGTGCATATATAAAAGTAGTTTTTGCTCAGCTATGAAATGAACTACAGGTTTGAGATATAGCTTAGCCAAAAGTAACTAACACATTGAAACAAAATACTCTAAATGCAATAGTTTTCAAGTTACAAGTGATTTTACTAATTATGGCAGAAACTGAAAAGTCAGACAGTGAAAGCTATTACTTTGCGATTGGGACAGACATGAAGGCTGACAAGTCAGCTGACATAAAAAAATCTGCAAGGTGGACCTGGACATAATGCTTGCACACCATTTTACTAGAAGCAGTGAAACCTCTATCATTTGCCCATATTAAGTTAGTAAGATTCTTGTCAGATAATAGAAGATGCTCTGTATACAACAAAAGAGAAATACAAATAAGGGAGAGAGAGCTTAAACTGGATCCCAATTGAATATTGCTCTATTTTCAAAAGGACTACACTGGTACACAAACACATTCACTCAGGTTATCCGAAATATCTTGGCCTATACATACCGTTACAATCATTGGTTTTACCCCATTGACACTACAGGCTGTATGACCAGCAGTTATAGGAGTTGGGCTAAATACCTCTATCCTTCAATTACTGTCCGACAACCAACGTTCATATGCCACCTTGTGACATAGTGGCGAAAAATCCATTACCTTGCGCATCCAACAAAAGTTTTAAAATGTTTAAAATTTCTACCTCTGAATTTCATACCACGGGCATGTGTAGGCGAATACAAGCAGGCCCAGATGAATTTCATGCTATGGTAACTGAAGGTGTAGTCCACAGTGTATGCAAGGTTGTGACTCGGTCACGTTTCAGTGTAACACGGCGACATATGGCAAGTGGAGGTAAATGGACATTTCGCCACTCTGTCACAAGGTCACATACGAACCTCGGACAGTAGTTGAAGGACAGGAACGCTCCTATAACCACAAATTACACCACCAGTAGTGTGAATAATACACCAAATCTCGAAAGGTATGTGGTATCCTTAGAGACAATTCTGCTCCTGAGTAAAACAAGTAACCGCGGGACGTACCACCTATAGTGTGAATGGGGCGTTTGTGATTTTTTTCCTGCCCTTTTTCAACAGGACAAGCCATAGTTGCCTCCAAAGTTTGAAATCAGCAAGGTTATGATTCATTGTGACAGTAACACAGGGGTATGAAACATAACAAGGTTTTCATGTACACAAAGAGGACTACTACTGGTAAACAAATTCGGTTGTAGTGTTTCAAAAGGAAGGCATGTACCTGTAGTGGTCATCTCCATAAAGTGTCATATATTTTTGAAGAAGGAAAAATCTCATGTGACACTGTCAACAGGCCTCATTATTCTCATGAGACAGATGTTAAGGTTGTGGAAGACTGGAATGAGGCGAAGCACTGGAGTGTGAATCATTGACAAAGGAACATGTAAAGACACCATTATCCCAGAACTGAGACATTGTTTTATTCCTGCAAGGCCCTTTCATCAGTGTATAAATGGAAATCGTTGGAAAATATCCTTATAAATTATCCCCAAGCCAAGAAACCCCATTGTTTGTGTTTGTGACAACTCCAAAAATAACTAGACCTACGCATCGGAGAACCGATGCAAATCTGTATCCACCGGAAAGACAACTCACCAAAGCCAGAGAACCATCGTTTGACCTTGAAGGAGGGGCCAAAGGTCAAATCTGACATGAGAAGATTCCCAGCCCACAATATCCTGCAAGTTGGTTTCACATTGCAAACCTCTATGATCAATAATAAACGAGTTATAAACCCTTTTAAGTTTGGCTGTCCTCGTTTGACTTTGAAGGAGGGGCTCAAGGTCAAATCTGACCACATCAGAAGATTCCCAGCCCATGATTTCCTATAAGATGGTTTCACATTGCAAACCTCTAGGACCAATAATAAGCAAGTTATAGGCACTAGTATAAACTTTTTTGACCTGATAATGCATACACCACCGTAATAAGAAGTCAGTGACCAATTTCAGGAAGCCATCAGAAGTTGGACTCAAACTGGAAATAACCCTAGTCACTGGTGAGACCTACACTTCCTTGCAGTATCAGTGGTTCGTTAGTTGCACCACCATCTGCAAATTCGTCCCCCAGGTCTGCCGAGCCATCCTTGCGTAATTCCAGGACAAATACTTGCACTGCCCTGATCCCCTGATGAAAGGAAAAGGGTGGAGGAGAAGTTCAGAACCAGATGGAACGACCCCATGCTGTAGGTGCCCTAGACGGGAAACATATTGCCACGAAGAAGCCCAAGAAAACAGGCAGTGACTATTATAACTATAAAGGCTTTTTTCCCCTGGTTCTCCTGGCCCTGGTGGATGCAGAATACAGATTGCTGTGGATAGACTGTGGGTCAAGTGGTTCCTGCTCTGATGCACAGATTATCAACAGAAGTGACTTGAGGGAGAAGAACCAGGATGGCAGCTCAGATCTTCCGCCACCTGAACCCATGGGGGAGAGAGGGCCAGACTTACACTACTTCCTGCTGGGTAACAACGCCTTGATGCCATGGATGGTCAAACCCTACAGCAGAATGTAACAGACAATGGAAGAAAGAATAGTCAACCACAAGATCTCCAGAGGCTGGGGGGGTTGTTGAAAACGCCTTTGGATTCTTAGTGAGCCGGTTCAGGGTACTACTGGGCACCATGGAGCAAAGGCAAAGGGTTGCCAGGGATATCATGTTTATGTGTGGGGTGTTGCACAACATGCTAATACATCAGGGCTACTTCAATCACGCGGGGGCAATGGTTGGGCAGGAGGATAGGATCCGAGACGTGTCAACCAAGAACCCTGGGGGCAGAAGCTGACATCTATCAGTCCTTTTCAGGACTAACCAATTATTCCAAGAACTTTTATTCATGCTGGTGTTGCTCAAACTTTCACCAAATTTCCAAACCTAATATGATTCATTTCCAACAAGTTTCAAAATTATTGAAAACCAAATCACAAGTCCCCTGTATAAAACACTCAATCAAAGTTATGTCCAAATAAACCCCGCTTAAATGTCAAATTTTCTATTTTCGTGCAAACTTGCCAGATATTTTAAAGTTTAAAATCTGCCAAATCTCTTTGAGGAAAGTAAATAGTTTATCAATGGGTCAAAGGTCAAATGTAAAGGTCAAAAGACTTCTTCTAAATGTCATACCTTGTTTATAGTAAAAGTTTTTTTTAACATTTTTAATCTTTGGGGCGGGCCAAAATGTCTTAGTCTTTGGCCCTATTTTGCCAAAGTTATTTAAATTCATTATCATTTTTGGGTTTCTAAATTTTGTTTGACAAGTTTTTTTTTTGACACTTTTTTACAAATTTGTTTTAAGATATATATTTTTTCATTTTTTTAAATAAATTTATTGGAAGTTTTTTTTTTCTAAGTTCAAAATATTTCAATATTATTTTTTAAAAGTTATAAACTCTAACTTTTTTTCAGTCACAAACTCATTCATTCATTCATTCTTTCTTTTCTTAGAGCAGAGGCAACCGATGGAGGGGGTTGACATGCCTTTTTGGCATCAGTGTAAATGTAAGTGGTCTTGAAGGTCCAGCCTGTTGGTTGTCTGGATTGCTACTGCTGTCCTTTGCTTGCCACCTGGCTCTGCTGAGCGGGTTGGATGACCTGGCTTGAAGGCATCTGTATATCTGGGATGGCTAAGATGTATTCCCTTGCAGTTGGAGCTGGCCGCTGTGGCGGTGGAAGTGTCTGTGGCACAAATGTTGAACCTGCACCTGAGCTACATGAAAGTGTCTGTTGCTGTGGCTGCTGGAGCTAATGACCACGTTCTTCTGCCTTGGTTTGAATGTTGCTAAGGAGCTTGATGGCCTCATTTCTTAATGTCTGAAAGTTTTTCTCCTCTTATCCCTTCCTTGTCTGACGCCAGGTAGTTGCAGAAGGCTGTATGTGTTGTTGTCTCCTGCTTTTGCCCAAGGAATGATGACGGCATGCTTCTCATCTGTGTGAACTGGTCCATAACCTGCTGGTCGACCGAAGAGCGCCCTGAAGCTGCAGTGGGGCTCGTGATGTGTTGAGACTGTAACATGGTGTCTGTTGACCGCATGCTGATCTCCATACTGTCTGTGTCAGACGAGGCTCTGGAGATGTTGGGTGCTGTAGTAGCTGAAGCACTTGGTCCTCGGACCTGGGACTTGAAGGCTGACGATTTGCTGAGCCCCTTGCGTCTGATCTGTGACCTTGCACAGGAATCCAAACTTGTCCTGTATCCAATTCTGACATTCTGTCATCTCCTTCGGGGCCTGTCCAGACTCCGATTGTGTCAGCATCTCTTAATGTATCCTTGCGAGTCAAACCAGGTCTTGCACACCTTGACTGACAGCTTGTGATTGTTCGCAAAGTCCTCCCAGAGACAATCCTTCCTTGGTTCATCCTTGAAATGTTTATTAGTCTTGTCTTACAACTCCTCATGGTCCTTCACAAAGTCCACAATAGCCTCCTCCTTAGAATTAGTGAGATAGATGTTGGTCATGTTCCCCTCATGACTGTGACTGTTTCAGTTAGTGTCGGTATCAAATAAAAGTATGTATATCGATATGAAACCATATTTTAACCTTCCATATCGATTGATATTGAAATATCGGAGATGTTTTCCTGGGGAGACTGCTCTGAAAGTATCCAGGTCTTTGTACTGTTTCACTACTTCTATATCTCACGGTGTTGAAAACTATTTCCCCAGGCTGTGAGGTATGGGCATCTCTGATGCTATTTCTTGAGAATTATTATTTACCACGAAAATGGATTTGCCATATTTGTTTACATTTCGGGATACTACTAAAACTTGAGAAAGAATTTGGGTGGTGTCAGTTATATAAAGCTCCAAATAATGTTTAAGTACAGAAAATAACATCTAATAACACCTAAGAGAAAGAAAATGTATGTAAAGATAAAGTATTAAAACAAGACAATTCAATAGCAAGATGTCAGCATTAATCAGTAAACTAAAAATTATGAAGCTGTAAAATTTATTAATTGGAGAATAGCTGTCAATGGAAAAAGCACAATCATGTAAAAGTGCATATAAGTATCAGTTGCAGCAGTCCATATATTTTGTCATAATAGAACAATGTCTCAAATATGGCAGGTGAACACACTTTGGCAGAGCCAAAGTTAAAGGTCACACCATGATGCACACCTACACCATTAACCAATGTTCCTACCAACTGTCAACCTTCTGCACCTTATGGAATCCAAGAAATAGCCAAGACAAGATTTTAAAACTCATGGTCACTATGACGAGGTCAAAGGTCAAACCAAGGTCGCACCATGACAATGCACAGCCACACCCTCTATTCAATGTCCCTGACCAAGTATCAACTTCCTACACCTTACGGTTTCTCAGATATAGCCCGGACAAGATTTTATCGGTCAAACTCACTTTGGCAAGGTCAAAGGTCAAATCAAGATCACACAATGATGTTGTACACCTACACCCCCTAATCAATGTCCCTACAAACTATCAACTTCCTACACCTTACGGTTTTTGAGATATAGCCCGGACAAAACTTTGTAGATCAAGGTCACTATGACAAGGGAATATTGCACACCTATACCCCCTAACCAATGTCCCTACCAAGTATCAACTTCCTGCGCCTTACGGTTTCTGAGATACAGCCGGACAAACTTTCTCACGCCACCCACCGACCCATCCGGACACCATGGGTGAAAACAGCCCCTTAAGCCCCATAAGGGCTGTGGGGTAAAAATGATATCAAAAGCCATGTAATCTTCAAATTTTGCACTTTATTTTAATGGAAGACAGCAGAGGTGCATCTATTAAGTAATATGTTCCGATATTGATATTGTACCCTACATTATTGATATCAGTATAATTAGCATGAATTGATAAATATTTCAATATCCATAAATAATACCAGCGCTAGTTTCAGTGTCACTTTTTTTCTGTCATGGGCTTTTTTTTGCAACTCCCTCTTGCAAGTGTGATTCCTTTGCTCCTGCCTCCTTGCCTCCTCCTCCCTCTGTTGCTGTGCCTCCCTCTCTCTGGCCTCCCTCTCCTGCATCCTCCACTGGATATCCACCACTATGTCCCCCAGCTCAAATTCAGAAACACTGTCAGTGGAAACTTCTATCTTCCTCACTCTTCTGCTTTTCTTACAACCCATTGGCATATAATAAGCAGCATCAGTTTTTTTTGTAAAACATACCAAAATCCTAAAGTATAAAGTCAGCCATCCAACTTAAACTCAAAACTGCCCTAGATAATTCTGAAAAAACTCCTATTCTTGAAATGCTGTCAGATGTAATCTGTCAGACGCCAGATTCCAAATGACGCAAACCTACTCACCTTATATAGTCACAGATTTTACAGCAGACAAGCCATGGGTCATAAAAATGGAGCCGGCTTGTCCTACACAGTTCCCAGCCTCTCTGTTGTGTAACTGTCTTGTCAGTTTTGTGTTTATGGCTTGTCTGTGTGTATGCCCGGCTTGTCCTGCTGAGATGTTACCAACTCGACATTGGAAGACTGGGAGACCTTCCCATCTTGACGGGAAGTGGCCAAGTCAGGTCGGTTATGTTTGCGACAGGCCTGTTTGATTTCAAATACGGTTGGTTTGTGTTACAGGAAGCAGTCTGGCCAAAACATGCATGAAAGTGGATGTCTGGAAGAGGATCCAGACAAACTGGGACATACTACATCCTGTCATAGAAGGTTAAACTGACTCATTTTCCTATGCTTCAATGTCACTCTGGTAAGTCAAAAGGTTAGATCAAAGTCACACCATAACATTGCACACATACAGTCCCACCTAATATCCCTACCAAGTATCAACTTCCCACAATTTACAGTTTCCGAGATACAGTCCTGACAATTGAGACTACTGTTCCTGCTGCCCAACCTTCCCACCTATCCAGCAGGATGCAACGGGTGAAAACAATTCATACACAACCTATAGGCTTTCAGGATAAAAGGGCCCAGAAATGCTTTTTTTTTTTTTTGAAAATAAAACAACACCAAAAAAAAATGTGAATTTTTTTTCCATTAGAGGTTTATCATGTGACCATTGACCAATAAGAAAAATCTTAAACAACCTGCACTGACAGGTGGATACTATCTTTTCAAATAAGAATAATTCCTCCACCAAGGTCAAATACATCTAAAATCGCTTGAGTGTGCAATGATACAAAGTACTTAACAAATTTTAAGTTTAAAATTTTTGGAATTTAATGGCACTCAAGATTAATGTATGAGCACAGTTAAAACCATAAGCATACCTTAAAGCTCTGCCCTGAGAATCAAACCCAGTCAATGTATGCATCATCTTTTGAGCAGAGATGAAGTACCATGAAATGTAAATGTATTAAAATAATTAGAAATGCCTATGTGGTGTAGCTTGACGAGTTCCCATCTGATTACTGAAATTAAACAGCACTAGGGCTTGGTTAGAATTTGGATCGTCTGAGGTATAGGCCAGGTATTAATGAATTTAAAAACTTCAATTTTTAGACTGTAATTTCTCTTCCATTTCTTCATGAATTTTCAAGCAACAAAAACATGCCGAAGCTTTGCAAAATTATCTTTCTAATGATATACGAAACATATTTTAGGTCTGAAAGTTTCAGATATATTGTAGAAAAACTGGCACCTGTTTTTCATGCTTGACAATTGACTGTGGGCAAAAACTGCTGCAAATAACTTGACGAGTTCCCATCTGATTACTGAAATTAAACAGCACTAGGGCTTGGTTAGAATTTGGATCGTCTGAGGTATAGGCCAGGTATTAATGAATTTAAAAACTTCAATTTTTAGACTGTAATTTCTCTTCCATTTCTTCATGAATTTTCAAGCAACAAAAACATGCCGAAGCTTTGCAAAATTATCTTTCTAATGATATACGAAACATATTTTAGGTCTGAAAGTTTCAGATATATTGTAGAAAAACTGGCACCTGTTTTTCATGCTTGACAATTGACTGTGGGCAAAAACTGCTGCAAATAACTTGCATAAATTCCATAAGGTAAACAGAACTATTTAATTTATTCCTCTATTTCTGTACCTAGTAATTCTTACAATATATAGGTAGTAATAGTGCTGGGAGATCAGCACGATTTTACCTGTTGATGTTCGAATCGGAATAATGTGAACAAAGATCGATCATTGCCGATCATGGAATCAGTAGTGTGAACCAGACAAAACATTCAAATGTTAAATAAAAACAAGGAAAGTGTACATAAATTAGCACAAATATAACCAAGATATAAAATAAAAGCCTTTCACAAACGTCTACCTCATTTATGCCATGCTTTATCTATCCTTGCCTGTGATTGGCTGATTTTACTATAACCTTGACTACAGTGGGAAAACCCCAAGGTGTTTTCTGTTTACTATAAATTTTTGCATTTACGGATAGTTTTGTGATTTTTAACTGGTAAACGTTCAAAAATTTTACAAATTATTGTTGCAATTAGTGTTTTATTGTGACAAAAGGCTACAAAGAAATGAGTTTAGCAAACATCGGCTGTACTTAAATTTTTTTTTTTTTCTTTCTTTTTTTTTTTATAAAGAGGTAACATATATATTTAATGTACTTAATTTTTTTTTTTTTTTTTTTTTTTTTTTTTATTGTTTATAAAGAGGTAACATATATATTTAATGTACTTAAATTTTTTTTTTTTTTTATTGTTTATAAAGAGGTAACATATATATTTAATGTACTTAAATTTTACCGATCACTGATTGGCAAAGAACCAGCGAGCGATAATACCAAAGTTTGCAAACATCGTCCCAGCACTAGGTGTTAATATACATTCTACACGGGTGGTCACAATTGTGTCCGGTTCATAATTGTGTCCTTTAATTTTTCACTAAGCATGATGGTTCCCAGTTTGGTTGTTTGATTAAATTTTTAAAATTTTCATGAAATAACATTGATCTCAAAGAAAACAATGTGCAAAAAATGTTCAAAATTCTGGTTGCAACATTTTGAAAATAAACTCCAATAAAAATCGGACATTATTATGAACCGGACACAATTGTGACCACCCGTGTAACATGACACGGCTGATTAGCTAAGACACGAAAAATTGCTCTGTAAAACCCCGCATAACTTCATGAGTTCTATTTTACTGCTCACAATGCTGCTCCGCAAGAAGAAAATTTGAAGTAATAGCCTAGGTTTTTGTCAGTAAATAGACAAATAATGGTAAACACGATATTCAGGGATTCTTACCTTTGAACATAGAATTTACTGATATGAATGTGTTGAAGTTTAAGGACCTTTAAAAAAGAAAAGGGTAATCTTAATTTGTGGCCCTTCCAATAACTCAACGGCACCCTCGATAAAAAAATCTTTATAGAATATTCGTATATTATTCTATAAAATAGCTTCAAAATTAATTTTTATAAGATCTTCTACAATGTCATGTTAGAATAGAAATAGACAAATTGTTGTACAAATTTGGGAAGAACTTAAAAGGCACTGGCATCTCAATAACTGATCAGCTGCCATCTGAAACGTGTGAGAGAAGGGACGTGCAGTTTCAAAATTTCAAGCATTTAGCATTTAAAGGAGCAACACAAGTTTGATACTAATGTCAAAGTCAAACTTGTTCGGGATAGGATATACATCAGTAACATAGAGACCCCAAGCCCCTTTGAAAAGAATTTTCTCTAATTAAACAATATGGAGAATAATGTTTCCTACAAATTTGAAGACATGGTGCATTCGGAAGTGATTGAAGAATCACAGAGCTTTTTCCAAGGTCATGCTCAAGAAGTTAACTCCATTGCAGAAGCTCAGGCTTCATGCAGAGCTCTCTACCAGAATCAAAGCACAGCCAGTGCAAGCCAATGCTCCACCTGCTTGATCCTAATATCGCTAATCGTTGTAAAATTGCCTATAACCCCTCACTCGCCGTTGTCTATTTCTATAATATTCACATTAATTAATTTTTCACAACTTCCTGGTTCATCTGTCACAAAAGTAGTGTGTTTACCCCACAAATTCCCCAAATATGATTCAGTACCAGACAGAAGAATGCAATTCTTCTTTTGTACGGTAACACGTCATAAATGACCTATTTTGAATCAGGGCACTTCAGTAAGGTAAAACAAGACTAAATAATTTATTCCCAAATTTAATCATATATTTACAGTAGTGGCTTTCTACCAGTGAATGCCTGCCTAATGTTTCTTTGTTGGAGGTCAAGGACAAATGCTTCTATTTATCTACAAAATGGGGTTCACTGGTATTTCCAGTTTGCGGTCAAAACGGTGAATAATAAAGATACAATATGAAAATATAAAGCTTTGAAACAAATGTAACAACATGCACCTCAGTTATTAATTGTACTAGTACATATCATTTGACAATCTTTTGGTGGAAGAATGAAATGAAAAACTGTCAATATAATTTAAACTCAACATATAAACTTTAGCATGGGTGTTTACTAGTAGAGTGCTACTAATAATTCTTAAAATATATAGTGTTAATATATACGTAGTCACATGAATTAATTTTTGTAATTTCGCGGTTTCTATGTCACAAACACAGTTTGTTTTCACTTAGATTGAACAGGTCCTGGATTTTCCTGTACTGTACTAGTAAACTATGAAAATACATGGAGGGTAACTGGGGGCATCTTGTTTATATACATGTGTAGGCATCTGTGTCAGTGATTAGGAAGGAAATAATTCGTTTTTGATGGACACGGGCAGCTAGTACACTGTTTTATACCAAAAGATTTACTGCTTCCCGGAGTAACTTGGCATACCTTGGACACAAATGTCTTATTTTTTAGGGCGTGGCTGCGGTACGGTAAAACCATTCCCTAGAAAATATGCTGCAGTACAGATTGCCGCACTCCAGAACTTTGTCTCGAGTGCGGTTTTAGTAACTATTGTTTTCACTGGTTAATTGAATTAATCACGTTTGCAGACGAAAAATAGATTAGTTGGTTATATCTCTCATTTGTAAAATATGGCTAGAAATACCCATCTTAACCTCATATTTCCTTAAGTCTGTGTGTGCAAGTACATACTACCATTTGACATTCTATTTGTAAAATATTGCTAGAAAACTTCAACATTAGTTGCAGTAAGAGTAAAATATTTGTCTCGAGTGAGGTTTCAGCAGCAATTGTTTTCATTGGTTAATTAAATTAATCACGTTTGCAGACGAAAAATAGACTGTTTGGTTAGATTTTCTGTATTTAAAATATAGAAGTCCTGTCGTAGTCTCCTATTTCCTTTAGCAAATGAATGCTACCGTACTGTAGAATTTCTTCTTGAGTATGGTGATTTACCGTACTCCAGCCACTTCATATTTTTTATTGTTTTGAGTGTAGTTTCCTGGATTTCTTTTTATAAAAATATGTATTGACACAAGTGCAAGTTATAAAAACATTTTACTGACATAAAATCAAAATAATTAACCATTTACACTCATTTTTAATGAGCGATTATATAACTTCTACATGGAATCAGCTCCTCAACTTGGCACAATTTGCATACGGAAATTGCCGAAGATATTTAAATTATTTCTGCCGTCACTTCCACTTCCTTCAGGGTTGGGGTCAAATCCTTTGAGGATTTGGATTTGAAGGATTTAAATCCTTTTTTTAAAGGATTTGAAAGGATTTGAAATCCTTTTGCAAAAAAAGGATTTTGGATTTGGAATTGATTTAAATCCTTTTGTTTTTGGGCAAAATCCTTCTGTTTTTCCAAATCCTTTATATTTTAATAGTGTTATGTGTATCTATTTTTATAATATAATGTGTTAATGTTTCTTTTCCCTTTTCATAAAATATGTAAACAAATTCTAATAACCTTGTATAAGGTGCATGTATCCAAGCAAAATACAATTGCTGCTTTAGAATTTAGATGTAATATAATCTTCATATTTTACAGTGAGTAGGAAAGGGAGTACAGTTGAAAGAAATCTCTGCATTTTGACGAACCAGCACTTAGCTTTCATAAACTTAATAAACAAATTAACTTTTTAAACAGGATAGAAATCCACTGAGCAGCAAAAGGCCTTAGTACTTGTAAAATGCAATTAACTTATCTGTGTTGTGTATATAAGATGCCTCATTTCTTTTCACTTCATTCACTCATTTCAACACATTATTCAATCTTAAGCAGTGACTAATATGCAATGTTATGGATTGGAAACCACCCAAGGCGATCAAAGCATTTGACATCCCATTTAAGGGTGTTTATGGGAATTTCAAAGCCAAATGCAAACATTGCACAGCTATTATTTCTGGTTCAACAAAAGCCTGCTAAGACATCTTTTGGTATGTTCATTCAGCTTTTGTCTAAAGAAAGTGAAACATTACAGAGTTATATAGGTAGCCCTGGTTCTGCTTGTTTTCTACAATAAGCCTATTGTTATACATGTTAGTGTTCAATAATATGCCTTTGGTATATGTGTTTGTTTAAATTTTGAACAAATATAAACACTAAGGTGGTGACACAAAATTTTACTGAGACATTTCATTTAACTGAAAATAATTTACAGTTTTTGTAATTACTATTATATATATTTTAGACTTACGGTACAGTAAAGTTGATATTATAGTACACATCCATCATAGTTTATTAAAGCATGTTTTTCTAAAGGATTTAAATTCCTTTCTCAAAAAGGATTTGGATTTGGATTTAAATCCTTTTCAAAAAGAAAGAATTTGGATTTGATTTGGATTTGAAAAATTTCAAAGGATTTGGATTTGGATTTAAATCCTTTTTCAAGGATTTGACCCCAACCCTGACTTCCTTATTTGTTTACTGCTTGGCACCATATAATCACACACGCCTCAAAATGGCACAAAACGGAAGTTAAAATATTTAATAACAATGGTTCTTTATCGCCCACACTCACGCATTTCTGCTTAAAAAATAAGGAAGTGGAAGTGACAACATAAACAATTTAAATATCTTCGGCAATTTCCGTATGCAAATTATGCCAATTTGAGGCACTGATTTCATGTAGATATTATATTATCACCCCTTAAAACCCATTCTAACAGGTTTATTGTCTTGATTTGATGTTGGTAAAATAGTTTAATAACTTGCACTTGTGTCAATTCATATTTCAATAAAAAGAATTTACGAAAGTACTCAAAACAATCAAAATTAAGCTTTTTGTGTCCAAGGTGTGCCAATTGGTATATGAGCAAGTCGCCGACAGAACAACTCGCAGGCAGCAACTCGCCGACAAAACTCACCGACAATCTTATAAAATATACGAACTTTGTTATACTTTTTTATACTTTGAGTGAGGTTTCAGTAACAAATTATTTCATTGGGTAATGACATTAATCACATTTGCAGACAAAAATTAGACTGGTTTCCTGGATCTCCTTATTTGTAAAATATTGCTACATCAAAATTGGAACTGTAAAATTAGGGACGTCATCGTTGGGAAGTTTGCTGTCTCGATACCGTGAACAAAACAGTGGGCGATATCGCGGTATTTATCACTTAAGTTAATATCTACATTTCAACTTCATATTTCTAATTCAAAACATTATAAACCCTGTAAATTCTCCGAAAGAACAAAGATTTTTACTTTACTAAGGGTAAAATCCAAGAATCTTCATTTTAGAGTAAACTGAAAGCCATTTCCAGTTACGAGTTCTGGCTCATGTACACCTACATATATACTTTTCATTAATGTAATAACTAAACCCCGGAAATCGACCTATGAAAACAAAGCTCGATATCGTGTGCGGACTTGAAACATCGGCGATATGATGATATCACGGTACACGATGACGTCCCTATGTAAAATATATTTTTTTTTTATTCAAGTGAGGTTTCAGTAACAAATTATTTCACTGGTTAATGAAATTAATCACGTTTGCAGACGAAAAGTAGACTGGTTTATATACTTTAATCTCCAGAACTCACGGCCATGTACACTCACGTTGTTAATATTCATGAGAAGATATGAGGTCACGGATTTCCCCTGGCATTTCCTTGCAATACTTTATAAAATAGAAGCATATGCAGTCATCCACTGTCGGCGAGTTTTGTCGGCGAGTTGCTGTCTGCGAGTTGTTTTGTCGGCGACTTGCACGTAATTCGTGCCAATTTATGGCGCAATGCAGTAGCGGAAATGTGCGAGTGTGGGCGATAAAGAATAAAAATTAGGAAATATTCTGTCTTCCGTTTTGTGCCAATTTGAGCCTTTTTGAGGCGTGTGTCAGGATACGAAGCCAGACAGTTGGGCGATACTGTATCACGGATATGGACAATAACGGTAATACATGGAAGGTAATGGGGATTTTTTTATACATATGCTGGCTGAACTGCAGAATCCCCCTGACGGAAGTAGAAATATGCTAATTAACAGGTAAAGAGTGATGTCTTATTATGTATGAATATGCTAACCGTCAGGTGGATTCCATTTATCAGAGGTCGACAGGTCGACAAAAGTATTTTTTAAAATGTCGACCTTTAGTATAAGTCGACATATTTTAGTGTAATATAATTTCATATTTGTCGACCTGTCGACTTATAAAAATGATTTTCTAATTTGTCGACTTCGTCGACTTCTCCACTATAGTAGATCGCTTAATCTGTCTCTCAGCCAATTTTTTAAAGATGGATGTATTGGCGAGAGACAGATGGCATTAGTATGCAAAAAACATAAACGTCCTGAAGGGCAACAAGTGGCACACATCCTGACATTAAACATGTACTAGGCTACCACCTTGAGTATCAAGGATGTGCCCCGCATTAAAAGAAATAAACTTTTTGCATAGTTATGGATATATTTACCAAAATTTATTTTACTTGCCAAATTTTATCATTGTTTATACAAACAGGAAGAGCAGAAAAAGTGTATCTAAATGCTTTATTCTGTTAATACATATAAGTGCATATTTTAAAGTTTAAAGGGACAGTAATTTTCAGATATTGAAGTTTTTTGTGTAGCGAGGAACTCTGTCCCAAAATGCCATCCATCAGTTTTAAAAAGGCATATTTTGGGACAGAAAACTCGGTCTACCACTATAGTCGACTTATTTTAATGTAATAAAGTTTTATAGGCTGAATAATTTTCAAATTTGGCGACTTTGTCGACCTGTCAACCTCTCTACCTGTCAAGTAATACATAAACTTTCCAACTGTTGACCTTGTCGACTTGTCTACATATTTTACAAGTTTTTCTACATTTACATTATTCAAATTTTGAATATTCAAAAATATAAGATATTGCTAATTAGCATATTTATACTTCCGTCAGGGGGATTCTACAGTCGCTCCCATATGCCTGCCACAAACTCAATTCATCTGCACCAAAAGACTGCAAATGATTAAGTTTTAGCAATATAAGGATCGAAAAACATACCTAAAGTTGGGCGATAATAAGCGAATGCAAAGGTATATGCTAAAGTCGGGCTCTGACCAGATTCTAAACGGACCAAGGTTGACTCCGTGTTTTAAGCCCCTTTTCCATATGTGCGGATCCGGCATGCGGATCCGGCATCCGGTTATAGTGTTTCCATATGTACAGACATAACTGACAAGGTTCAAGCTTTTTCCAGTTGTTTCAGTCCTCATGTAATGATGTAAGTAAGTAAGTTTAAGTTTATTTCCCACATAATCAATGTATAATCATACACAATTGTAGATAACAGATTACAATATAGTTATATGAACACAACATTTCCAAAAAATAAAATAATATGAAAGCAACAGACATCTTCAAAATACATATGAATTATATAAATTTGGGAAAAGGAGTTGGCAGAAGCTATTGGCTTTTAATGAGTGCCACCCCTGTCTCCGGTTACCTATTTATACAACTATATTTAATTTAGCTTATAATTATACAAGGCTATATATTTATTAAATAAATACAATTTTGAAATTGCAATGTCAGATATAGATATTACAAATTAAAGCAATTATAAATAACATTATTTCAAACATACATATCATACATACTCTTTTTAACCTCATATTTAAACTTTTTTAAACAAGTTATATTTGTTTTCTCATTGCTGAGTCTATTCCAAAGCTTGACACCAATGACAGAAACACTTTTAGATTTTAAATTTGTTCTGGTATATTGGAAAATAAATTTACCATGTGATCTAGTTATATAGTGACAATTCACATTCTGTAAAAAGAGTATTTGAATATTTTCAGGTAATAAATTATTATACACTTTGAACATCACTATTAAAATATTTATATTTACTAAATCACTAAATTTTAGTAACTTACATCTCTTAAAAAGTGGTGAAGTATGTTCTCTGTAATCAGAGTTACAAATTATTCAATATCAAGTTAGGCTCGAGTGTTCAGCAGAAAGGGGGGAAACTAGGAAGAAAAACTCATCATTATGACATCAGTTTATTGATTTTTCCATGCGGCATACGACTATTCAAAGTACTAGAAGCCTGATGGGTTCTGCATGAAGTATAAGTACCGTTTCTGCATACAGTACATGCATATATAGAAACACCTCTTATATTTTTATTGCAAAGTTAAAATAGCCGCATACCGTATGCCGTATGCCGCATGCCGGATCACGCGTATATGAAAATGGGGCTTTATGGATACACGTGTGAACATGAAGATAAATGATCTGAAGAAATTTTTAAATATAAGCAGTGTAAACAACAAAGTGTCACAAACTAAGAAACAAAATTTACTTAAACAAAGTTTATCAAGACATTTGTTATTTTGTCCAGTTTAATTGTTTATACCACTACAACAAGCCATATTCTGAAGACCGTTTACCTTCGTGTCTAGTTTATCTTTGTGTCCACCCATGTACTGTTTACCAAACATTTCATGATGAATGTTTAAAAAACATTTCCAACATAACCCTCAAATCAACTGCTGAGCTTGCAACCAATAGCCACTGGTGGGCCAGTGGTGGCAAAATCTGCCAATTGTGCTATTGGACCACCAGTGGAATGTTATCTGAGAATGTAGGACAGAGTGAAAGTTAGGCTAAATTGTTTCTAAAGGATAAAATTAACCTTATATTGGGCTCGCTGTAGTCTTGTGTATATATGTAACCTAACCTAACCTCTGAGGCCGCCGGTTCGAATCTCGGGCTGGGTGCTTCATGTTGGAAACTTGGTAGTTACTTGCCAATGCCCTGTGGTTTACAGTGCAGTATGCACTGGTTTCCTCCACCTGTAAACTACCTGTCACAAAATGACCTTGACTGTTTAACGCGACATAAAACAACAAATAAATAAATCTAAATGCACTTAACCTAAGTAAATATTTTAAGCAAGAACTGAACATTAAAAAAATCTTGAAATGTAAATTAATTCTAATTTTGAAGTAGCAAGATGTATGGCAACATTAGTTCATGATAAAAAAGAAGGGCAAACATGACTAACAATAGTTACTGACAAAGATATAAATTCAGAAGTACCAGAATTCTTTCTGCAAGGAAATTTTATTTATGAAATTCCAGTATAAGACAAAATATTTGAGAACCTTAAAATGTAAATTTTCTTCCAACAGAAACTGGAAGTTGGTTTTATGGTATTATAATGTAATAACCTATTGAAACAAAATGCTAGTCCATTGATTACCAACAGGAGTAAAGTTGTAAACTTTTCTGGTTAATGCAGAGATGACGGGTACTCCTGAGCTGGTATTTACAACAAGATGACCCCATGTAGTGACCATGACAACTGCTCTTGTGCCTGCACAGCTCACACGATTCTTCATTCTTTCCATTGATAGCCATCTTACTAGACACTTTTGTGAGTGTTTTAGTGACTCTAATATTAATCTTACACTCATACGTTTCTCACATTTTACTCTCCATAGACATTTAAGGTTTACAATTTTGTTATATGAGACTCCTTCTTTTGCAGAAATACTTGTCACTATGGAAGGCATGCATCCATATAAAAAGAAGGGAAGATGTAGCGATTGGATGCCAGCATTTGACACATATCCAAAGTGTTATGGCTGTAGGAAAAATTGTAAAACTTGTGCCTCCTTATATTATCCAAAATCAAATGGAAACATTTAAAGTCAGTATATTTGCAGAAAAAAGCACCAAATGCACAAACAAGTCTGATATTGGCTGATATACCAGCACCAGATAGTGAGGAGCTCGAAGATCCAGAGTCCGGTGAAACTGATAGCTCCATTCTTGACCTAAACCCAGATGAACAACAAACTCATACTAGATCTACATTCCTTGGCGGCATTACAGCACCAGTTGTTGTGTCTCCACTTCAGCTGGCTATAATTACAAGGGATCAGACTTTCACTCTGCCTCCCATTAGCATACCTAGGGCACTGGTATTCCCAGCTTGCTCTACCTTAACACCAGCTTTATAATTCCAACAGTCTTTTTCAAGACTCCAGTACCAGTTCAGCATCCGCCTAAAGCCAGGTTGCCAACCAACCAGGAAGCTTCATGTCTGCTCCACCCCTACAAAGACTTGTGCCATCTCCCACCCCATGCACACAGATGCTTACAGCACACTTTGAACAAAAACATGGAGATTATACAAAATATCTCACAACAAAACAAGAAGAAAATCCAGGGCTTGTCTTCCCAGCAGAAGGATTTACAACAATTCTTGTCAACAACCATCGAAAAAAATCTCATAGAGACTCGCTTCAACTGGTCAAGCACCAGCTGCGGCTACTGTAACTCCAACACCTGAACCATCTCTCCAGGTCCAATCACAACCTATATTGTCGATGCACCCCAACTTCCTCAACCACTGGTTAAATCATAGGATATCTCTCAACCACTTACAAAAGTGCAGAAACACATGGATATTTCAGTGCCACAAGGAGCTCCCACTGTAGAAAAAGGCAAAATGGAATTAGGGGATCCATGACTGTTGCAGCCTCTTCCATTCAAGTGGTCGAAGCACCCTCCCCTGCACCATTCAACCTCAAGTATTGTCTCAACTTCAAAGACTTGAGAAGAGACAATATAGCGCAGATGGTTCATCCAGTTACTTCTCTGTTTTCCAGCATGAGGAGACTGAACCAGAAAACTTAGCTCTGCCTATACAAAAGCAGATTTGCACGCTTTTATCACCTGAGTTAGGCTGTGTCTTTTAGATTACCAGAAAACCTTAAATAAAAAAACAGATTTTATCCATTGGATTCAACCTGATTTCACCCACTTGTTTCAACATGATTTCACCAGTTGGATCCAACTAAAAGCCCATTTGTAAAATCTACATGTATTTCAACCAGATTTCGCCATTGGATTCAGCCTGATTTCAAAGTTGTGTACCAGTTGGGTTGTTTCCTAATTTTGTGCAACTCTTTTTCTTCTCTTGGTTTTTACAAGAAAATGTTATAGATATTCATTATTTTGACATATGCATATACAGCCATATAATTTTATGTTTTTTTCTGCACACAAAAAATTTTGGATAATATCCATAATTATTCTTACAACTGTGTTTTAGAGAAATATAATTTACTACTTTGCTGCTTTGCTGCTAATATAAACATTAAAAGAATATATCATTAGATATGTGTTGATACTGTGTCCACTTAATATCGACAATTTTATCAGAAAGGAATAATTTTCCCATGGAAAATCGTTTAGCTACTTCAGAACATAACATGATTATACTTAACAGGGCTGTAGAAAGCATTTTGTTTTATTTTTTATACATTTTAACTTTGAAGTTGAGAAATATGTATGTGGTCGTCAATTCAGACCAATTTTCTGGTGTGTGTAACATTCTACAGCTGAAGTCTCTACTTTTTACCCATTTTCTCTACAAAAAGAGGGAACAACCTCCCTCATTGAGTTTTAAGGAAGACCTTTGGTAAGGAAAGTTACAAAGGCTTTTAGAAACAGAGATTTTAAATGGCGTTCCCAAAGGAAAAAGGATGACCTTTCCTTTACTATATAAAGGTCCTTTCCAAAGGAGGCTTTGTGAAACAGGCCCCAGATCAGGAATGGCGGAAAATAGTACAAATTAAGTCCACTAAATTCAGGATCAGTGTTTCCGGACCACCAGCTCTACTCCCAGACCATCTATTGAAGTGCCTCATTACAGATATTAAAGATAGCTTTTTATTACCCAGTGTTGTTTAATAAGTCGATTTTGTCTTTTGTCAATGTTGCTGCTCTTTATCTTAATAACTTATGCTTAATTTCTCATTTAATTAAAGATAAACATTCTATCAACAATAATAAAAATTTGGTGGCTGTCTTATGAAAATCACCCAGAAATTAAATATTTTGACTATCTGAGTTGCCTTGGTGGAGGTGTACTTTCTAGTTAACATTTCAAATTTACCTAGCTTAAATGATTACATATTCCATAGAACAGATAGTGTGAATAGTTGTTGTGAAGTTCTGATTTAAAATGTACTCATATATTGCATTACAATAATTTGGTATCTACAATGTTCTCATTTAAGATTTGTCATTCATCTGAATTTGTCTAAATTGTATTGTCTGTGTACTTCAAAATGAGGCTCATAAATATGTAATGTAGAGTTTGGTATAAAGATATACTACACAGGAATAAAGAGTCAGAGTCCTGTATGACAGCCAAGGGTTAAGAAATAAATTAGAATATATGTTACACTAAGTTTGTTTTAATTAATACAAACACAAACACACACATCATAGTTGTATATTTGGAACTTTTTGGAAATGCTTTCAAAATAAAGTCAGCAATTCATCATATGTGCATAGTCTTGTATACATAGTTTAATAAACTATAGTTGGTAGAAATACCTCCACAATGGAAGTTATGTTTGAGAATGTTCATTTGTTTGTCTATTTGTGTTCATAATTATTCCAAATCTATTGAACACATTTTATTGAAAACATTTTTGTGGGTAAGGCTTGACAAATGAAAAAGTCGTTGCATTTTAAGAAGATACAATAATGTAAATTTTCAAGTTTCATTGTCAATGAGTATTTGAACTGCCTTGGCATAGGTGTGCAGTCTACAAATGCTTTCTAGTAGCAATGTAACACAAAGACATAACTCAGGAAAGATTGCATATTTAACATTCCCCCATGTATTTCATTTGATTACCTTGTCGGGGCCACGGTGGCAGAGTGGTAACACTCTCGACTCCCACCTCTGAGGCCGGGGTCCGATCCCCGCACGGTCTCAAGTGGGAAAGCTGGTAGTTGCTTGCCGTTGGTCGGCAGTTTACAGTACAGAACCCTAACGAACTGTATGCATTGGTTTCCTCTGCCTTTCCAACTACCCGTCGTGATATGACCTGTACATTGTTGAAAGCGACGTAAAACCCCAAATAAATAAATTGATTACCTTGTCAGTATAGATTAAACAACAACAGAAAGGCTTTTTGTTATTATTAAATTATTGCCAATTGCATAAGTGGCCTATAAAAGATACTATATGATTGGTATACATAGAGCTGTCCATGAAGTGAGCTGAGGAGATTTTGTCAGGCAGCAGAGGGCGCTAATGTCCAGTTTCAAACACTGACAAGTCAGACTTCAGTAGATGTTCACACAGTAAAGAAAATGGATTTCAGGGGCCAGAAGACAGGAAAACCAGTAAAATCGTCAGCAAAAAAGAAGCAGGCAACTTCATGAGAGCAATGTGAACTGAAGCATGAAAAGGTTCCAAAAGATTTCCCAGCATATTTTTATTTATTTATTTATTTGGGGTTTTACGTCGCTTTCAACACTGTACAGGTCATATCACGACGGGTAGTTGGAAGGGCAGAGGAAACCAGTACATAGAGTTCGCTAGGGTTGTGTACTGTAAACTGCCGACCAACGGCAAGCAACTACCAGCTTTCCCACTTAAGGCCGTCACGGGGATCGAACCCCCGACCTTAGAGGTGGGAGGCGAGAGTGTTACCACTCTGCCACCGTGGCCCCCATTAATTCATTAACTACTAACTGCATATGGAAAGATATATATCAAATGTAAAGGTAAGAACCACAGTAGTATATATCGAGTGCGAGTGTATATATACTGCTAACCACTCTGTAAGCCAGTGTTTCAGAGAGTGAGGGATATTTAATTCAGGAGGCCACAGACTCTTCTAGTAGTATTGAATGGATATCCACTGTGGAAGTTAATGGGTCACTTATTCCCTTGCAATCAGATACTGGAGCACAGGTGAATTTTTTATTGCTGAATGACTACCAAGGATTTACATCACATCCCAAACTCACCAACAACCAAATCTGTATTACTACGTGCATACAATGGAAACAAAATTTCAAGTGGAGTATGCAGAGTAAAGGTGACATCACAGGACAGGGCAGTAAGTGCCATTTTTTGTAGTTGTGCTGATGGATTCACAGTCAATTCTTGGATTCAAAACCTGTGAACAGTTAATGCTGGAAAAACGAGTTCATTTGATGTCACAAACTGGTCAAGAAGTATGCTGAAGTATTCAAAGGTATAGGCTGCCTACCTGTGGCATACAGCATAAAATTATCTAGATGTCAAACCAGTCGTCAATCCTGCATGCAAACTACCACTGGCATTACAGCAGAGACTGAAGTCAAAGTTACAGGAATTAGTGGAGCAGGGAATGAAAACTAAAGTCACTAGCCCCACAGAATGGGTCAACCCACTGGTAATAGTGGAGAAAAAGTCAGGAGATCTGTGGCTGTGTATGGAGCCAAAGGTGCTGAACAAATATATTCAATGAGAATATGAATGCATCCCCAGAAGACAAGAACTACTTTCGAACATGAATAGAGCAGCAATCTTCACCAAATTGGATGTTTTTTCAGCCTTCTATCAAATTCCCATCTGTGAGAAAGCCTCAAGACCTTGCACTTTCAACATACCATTCGGGAGATACTTTTTCCTAAGACTACACATATGGTCATAATTGTGTCCGATTTATAATAATGTCCGATTTTTATTGGAGTTTATTTTTAAAATGTAAAAACCAGAACCCTGAATATTTTTTTTTCAAATTATTCCCATTGAGATTGATTTTATTTCATGAAAATTTTAAAAATTGAATTAAACACCAAAACTGAGTACATTCACGTTCAATAAAAAATTAAAGAACACAATTATGAACCGGACACAATTGTGACCACCCGTGTACCATTTGGGATAAGGTCAGCCACTAAGGTAATGCACAGAACTGTAGACCAGTTACTGGAAGATTTAGAAGGAGTTAAATCTATTTGTGATGATATCGGCAAATGGGGTAAAAACACCGCAAAACATGACAAGCACCTCCAGAATGTACTAGAAGTGGCCAAGAAAAACAATCTTAAGTTCAACCTGGACAAGTGTAAGTTTGCGACATCCTCTATTCTGTTCTTTGGTGAAAAGCTGTCTAAAGATGGAATTCAACCTGACCCAAGCAAAATAGAGGAAATCACTAACATGAGAGCTCCACAGTGCAAAAATGATTTATAAAGAGCTTGGGAATGCTCAAATTTCTGGTGGCAAGACAGAACATATGAGATTATTACTGCAGAAACATGTACACTGGCAGTGGGGACCAGAGCATGTCGATAGGTGTAATAAGTTGAAAGCTATACTAAAGTCAGCACCAGTTCTTAAGTACTTTGACTCTAACAAGGAAACAAAGATCTCAGCAGATGCAAGCAAATTCTCACTAGGTGCTGTACTTTTTCAAAAGCATAAGGATAACTGGTGTGCAGTTACTTATGCAGCACGCAGTCTCACAGAGACGGAGACCAACTAGAAAAAAGTTTTTGCCAACAAAAACAAAGCATCCCCAAAGGTTAGATGCAATATAGCATAAAGTAGGAATAGGTATTTGAAAAGAAAAACATGCTGTGCTGTGAGAAGTGAAAGTTTAGCAGACAGTGTGGAGGTAAATGCATTAACATGAGGCATAAAATGTAAGCTTTATTTTGTTTTCTATGGTTATATATTGTGTAAAGTTAATTTAATAAATGCCATAGTTAGTAAGAAGAGTAGTTTTGAAGGAGATATAAGGCAAAAACAGAAAATCTGCTCTTTTATGACCCCAGTTTGACCCATAAGAGGGGTCAGGGGTTAAACCTGACAGGCTTTATAGACTCCATATATGGAATCCATTCTACAGCTGCAAATGCAATAATAAATTAGATATAAGGCAAAAACATAAAATGTGCTATTTTATGACCCCAGTTTGACCCACAAGGGAAGGTCAAGGGATAAATCCGACCGACTATATAAAGTTTGCTCATACGGTTTCACAATACCTCTTAATACATTCTGAAGCTGTAAAAGCATTAATAAAGGAGATATAAGGCAAAATTTCAAAATCTGCTATTTTTTTACCCCAGTTTGACCCTTACGGGAGGGGGGGTCATAGGGGACTTTGACTTGCTTTCTAGACTTCCCACATATGGTTTCTTACCACTTCCCAATACACTTTATGGCTCTAAATGCAATACTTAAGAAGATAACAGGGGGTTCATATGAATTTTAAGCTTTCTGGTTTTTAACTGGGATAAAATTGCTCATAAATCGGTCAATTTTCTTTGGGTCGCTCCCAAAATCTAATCAGCTTGTGTTTTTGTTAGTATAAACATGTGTATGAAAATACAAGCTCTGCTGTCAGTCAATTTTGCTGAGCGGCGATGACGGGCAGGTGTACCCCCCAAACATTTTTTGGATCATGTGACCTTGATGAACGTCCAAGGTTAAATCTAAGCATGTGGAAAAATTTTGCCACACCTAAGGTATATAACTGTCAAATATGGTCAGAAAGCTTCCAATAATAAGGGAGACATTCAAGGGAGACCATAATGCGACAGCGGTAGTGGCAGTGGCAAGGAACTGAAGTGAAATTAAATAAGTGCCCTTTCAGGGATGCTTAATTATGTACAGATTGAAAAGGAAAGATCTAGACTGGTATTTGGGTTGAAATTTTTACCATTTTGTGTATGGCAGACACTTTCACATAGAAACAGACCATAATCCACTGATGTCTATTGTTAGGATACCACTAAGCCAAACTCCACCTTGTATTCAGCGGTTAATGCTGTGACTCCAAGCTTATGATTATTCACTGAGCTACACCCCTGGTACACATTTATCAGTGGCATTTACATGGTCAAGTTCCTGTCCTCATGATCCAGTTGAACACAGGTCAAAAGAAGAGGATGTGAAAATACATGCAGACAGTGTGATATCAACACTACCTGTCACTGAAGCTAAATGGCAACATATAGCATATGAGAGTGCTAAAGATAGAACTATTACAGCTGTACTAGAGAAAGTCAAACATGGATGGGATGCAGCAAAACCCATAAGGCCTTTCTATGATATTAGAGAGGAACTTTCTCTCCATGGTGGAGTACTACTCAAGGGTCACAGGATTGTGATAGCAGACTCTATTAAAAGATAAATGGTTGAGAAAAGGTTCATGAAGGATACCTGGATATTGAAAATGTACAGGCGTCTTGCCAGATCAATATGTCTGTATTGCATGAACTATGACATTGAATTAGCTGTCAAAAGATGTAGTGTTTGTGCACAGTACAGCAAGAAGCAACAGAAGGAACCACTTCTTCCTCATGATAAGCCAAACCAACCATGGGTAAAAGTGGGCACAGACCTGTTCACACTACAAGGGAAAAATTATGTGGCTGTGGTAAACTGCCACTCAAACTACCCACAAAAATCGCTTTGTTGGCCAACACCTCAGCAAACAAAGTAATAGTTCAGTTGAAGAGCATCTTCGCACGACAAGGAATTCCAGAAATTGTCATGAGTGACAATGGGTCACAGTTTTTTCTTGTGGGGAATTCAAGAATTTTGCCAAAGTGTTTGGGTTTAAACATGTGATCTCAGTCCCGAATACAGTCATTCAAATAGAATGGTTGAAAAGTACATTGGCACAGTGAAACGTTTCATGAAGAAGGCACACATAGAAAAAAAAGGATCTGTACCTAGCACTTCTAGCTTATAGAAGCTCATCACTGGAAGAAGGTCAATTACCAGCTGAAATCTTAATGCACAGAAAGCTACAATATATATGTGCCTCATCAGTGCTCATCACCTGGTTCACATGCAAGGATTGACCTTAAGCAACAGCTTTCTATGACAGAAGTGCTCATCAACTACTTGAGCTACAACCTGGTGACACAGTCAGGTTAGGAAATATATAAGACACACACAACAGTACTGAAAAAGGTACAGCCCAGGTCATACAATGTTGTTGCAGAAGATGGTGTTTATATCGCAGGAGTCGCAAACATCTACTCAAAACATCAGAGTCTACTGCACTGTCATGACTTGCAACTCCTGTGAGGGACACAACATTATCTCCAACTGATAAACACCCTCAGGCTAATACAGAAAGTGACCAACAGTTGAATGCAATAAGTTACGGGCCAAAAAGAGAACACCAAAAGCCAAGGCGTCTCATTGTAGAGATTTAGTGTTTGTCACAAGAGTATAATAATCCCCTACACTGAAAATTATTAATTTGTCGAAATGGTGCCTAAAACAACAAGTTTCCAAATTGGCTAATTTAAATGCCATTTTCTTGTTGGATGATAGCCAAATGTTGATAACTTATTACTACAGATTAGCTGAAAACTGATGATAAGAAAAATATTGCACTTAAGCTTAATTTCATAAGAACTTGGCCAATAACAGGTTGCCAAAATGACAAATTAATTGAACTATCAAGGTCATTTTCTTGTCGTAAGTTTGTCCGTTAATTTGTCCAACAAGAAAGTGACAAGTTAAAATTTGTCAGTTGGGAAGTTTGTCGTTTTAGGCACCAAAGTCCAGATATAACAAGGGATGAAGACATTAACAACTGTGGGAAACATGAAGTATTATTTCCTTTTCAAGAACTAATATGCAAAAAAAACATGTGTACTTTTATTATTGTTATTACCATTGCTTTAACCTGTTTCTTTAACATCCACTTAATTGTATGTAATTGTTTTCTGTCAGTCATTATTTTCACAAAAAGTGAACAGAGCTTTATGTATAGCTCTGTCATGTGCAGCAGTATAAAGAAGCCAAAGCCCAGTATATAAATGAAATATACAGCAGTCTCTGCATGTTTTGCAGTTTGATTCATAAAGTAAAACAGACCATTTCCCAGTAAACATAGAAAAGGTTTATAAACGTTTAGTAAACCTATAAACGTTTTTTAAACCAAATATAAACCTAAATATTGACAATTATTCAATATTATGGGTTTATAAACGTTTCAGCGACATTAGTTTGGTTTATAAACATTTTTAAACGTTTTTAAACGTTTATACATAAACGTTTATGCATAAACGTTTATAAACGTTTTTAAAGGTTTACAAAGAGTGAAGAATATCTTAACCTCACTTTCATTTGCCAATGGGATGATGACATCAGCACAGCCATTTTGAGAGAAACTGGAGAAATATTTCTGTAAGTATATCTTGCTTTATCACTGTTGTTTTGAAGCCATCATTATATTCTAAGTAAAGACATAAAAGTACATAATATCATCAAAGTACATACTTCTATATATCTACTTAGAATGTAATGATGGCTTCAAACAACAGTGATAAAGCAAGATATACTTACAGAAATATTTCTCCAGATTTTAAACACGTATATAAACGTTTACAAATGTTTATATATAAATGTTTATAAACGTTTATGCTTAAACGTTTATAAACGTTTATAGGCAAACGTTTAGGGACCCATCATTTTAAACCAAATCTAAACCGTTGCTAGTTAGGTTTATAAACGTTTATAAACGTTTGTAATGTTCACTGGGTTATGAGCTTATTTCTGGGAAAAAGTAAAAGTTCACACCCATTAACAGGTATATCAGGATACAATCACAACCACAACTGATGACCACAAATGGTGTATTTCCATCTGATCTAGTTCATTTTTCATCACAGTATATCAGATCACTGAATCATTTACCCAGCTAGTCAATTAAGATGTTCATCCTTGAGCCTCTATCTTCCAGTTAGGGAAATGTCAGTTACTTGTGAGTTGGAGCTATACCTGTACAGTTGGATTGGTTAAATAACGTTTTGAGTCCTGTAGTATATGGAGATATTGCGCTGAGTATAAATACATAGTAATAATAATAATGTTTTAATGCTTCAGTAATGTAATTCTTGTCCAACAAGAAAGTGACAAGTTAAAATTTGCCAATTGGGAAGTTTGTCGTTTTAGGCACCATTTTGACAAAGTCTTGACGAATTAATGTTTGTCAGATGTTTTCAGTGTATGCAGTTTATACCTATAAAAAGTATTGTTGGATAAATTAACTGCAGTCCAGATATAACAAGGGATGAAGACATTAACAACTGTGGGAAACATGAAGTATATTATGAGCACACGCCTAATATTGAATGGTTTATGCAACAATTACACAATTTTCATATAAATTTGTGAATTTGTATGTAGAGTTATTAATTAAAAGTGGGACAAGGAAAAATAAAAAGTTTAGAATATATTTCTAATATCTGCAAATACCCGCGTGGAATAAACCTCATTTATAAAAATAACTGCCATTCGGGTTTAAAAGAAATTATGTCATGGTGAATTACTTACTTTTTTCGTTTTTGTGGTAGAGTTCCTATAAGTACTGATTGTTACTGCGCATATGGGCGGAGCTTATTTTACTTTTCGCAAATTTTCCCACTCGAATGGCCCTAATATTCCCATGATTCCATTTTGCAGTGCGTTTACCGTTAAAATAAATACTTCCGGTACGCTCGAAAAATATTTGATTTTGATTGGAATATTTTATTGTTTTGTAAATGATAATCGCCAAAGTAACAAACAATGTTTATCTGATATAATTAACGTAAGATAATGATTTGTGATTCAAGATGTTCTGTTATTTCGCTCCCACTCTTGTTCCGTGGCTGACAGCCGCTGTAATAATACTGATACCATAACAGTGTCGACCCATGGGCGCCATGTGGGGTTACCTTTGTTTAATTATTTTTGTTCACTTTTATTTCGTCAGAAACATGACACAAATGGTGTTTCATAATCCACCTTTCCATTAAGGCCATATTTTGCTCTTTAAGAGGTAAACCGTATAATAAGTGTCAATTTGACCTTCCCTTTTGGTCTTTGTGTCCATTTCTGTCTTATCGACCAAACCATTGTTAATGTAACAGCTTAAATGCACACTGGTAAATACAAAAGGACAAGGGAAGTTTGAGGCACAGTTTGGAAAGGTGACGGAATCCCCCCCCTTCTTGACTCCTGTTTTAAGCAAGAACTTCACCTGTCCTTGCCCGTGTCCGTAATTTCCGTCCGTGTCCTTGTCAGTGATAGCGACTACACCTATCCTTATTTCTGTCCGTATTTTTCAATTGAGGTTGTTGTGCTGAGGACTCTGATGGGGAGGGGGATATTGATTTTTGTATAATCCTCATGCAATGTTTAAGTTTTCCCCCCCTCATCCCTGTCCGTGAAAGAACGATCAGAAACCATCCCATCCGTGAACTGACACGGGTATTAACTTTCAAGGGTACGGGTAAGGACAGGTGTAGTTAGCTGTGATACTTTGATTGGTTTCATTCTTTTCACGGGCACGGACACGGGTACGGACGAACAAGGACAGGTGAAGTTCCTACTTTAACCCTGTTTTGACTGAATGCACCTCTTTCTTCACTTGATCCAATACCAAACCCAACAAAATTGCAAATGTTAATTAGTAAATTAAATTTTTACTAGTTAATACCTTACCTAACAGACGATAGCTATAGTCCGGCGCCAGCCAGTCCCGCCAAACGCCAGAAAAAGACGTCCTGAGTTTCACCGACCGGACCGGTACACTCCAATCCACTCGCCAGTTGGCCTAGTTCCTGCTTCACTCGCCAGAGGGACGTGACGTCATAGCATCTTTTTCGTCCCAAATTAGATTAACTGAAGCTGAAAGCAGGGAAGGCCGGGTGGGAATTTCCCGTCTGTTAGGTAAGGTATTAACTAATAAAAATTTAATTTACTAAATAAAATTTGCAATTTCATTGCGTTACTACATCTTACCTAACAGACGATAGCTGGAATAACTACCCAGTGGAAGGGGGGCAGCTTCCTCAGGACTAGACGGAACTCTATAAATAGGCACGTAACCTCTGGCCTGGCTGATAAAGAAGCTCAAAAACCGCTCCTTAAGGTACCCAGCAGTGCCACTCCCCCCCCCCCCTTTTCTGCTCTGAGAGGAGGAAGAGAGAGAAAAGAGTTCAGTCCTAGAGATCCCATTTCCCGTAAGAGTGGTAGAATGGTCTCATACTTGGCGCCTCGGGCAACCAAGTAAAAAACCTTAATTATTATGTACACTATTTACAGAATAGGAGCCAATAAGTAGGGGTGCGACCGAGCAGTCGACACTCGCCGAGCGAGGCGAATTTCACGAAAATTCGACCCCAATTCTTAAGGTCGATTACTCGTGTATATATACCAACCTATAGAACCAGTTACGTTTTTTAGTTAATTAAACATAAATAGCATACCTTACTTTCATTAAATCGCATAATCCACCATTTGTAACATAAAATTAATGATATTATGTGCTGACAATAGCTAATTCAAGCGTTTCAAAGCTTTTATCTTTATATTTTTTTCGTTTACGGGAGCCGCCATATTGGATGTCGTTTCCTGTTATGGTGGATACTAAATGTCGTGAGGGCTCGATGTCGAGTCGAGTTTTCATCTGCGAGTAATCGACCCGAATTATTTGTACTCGTCCCACCCCTACCAATAAGGTTTATTGGTGGATCTGCTGTGCAGCCACCACTGGACCTAAATGAAAAAGCTCTGAATCTGCCCAGGCAATATCTTTAAGGTAGAATTGAGTAAAGGTGTTGTGGGATTTCCAGTGGCATGCAGCTAAGATCTGGTCTAACGAAATGCCACCCTGAAAAGCTTTAGAAGCCGCGAAGGCTCTAACGTCATGTGCCTTCACTTGGTGAAGTGTTAAGGCCTCCTGATCCGACAGTTCATAACAAAGGATAATCGTCTGTTTAATCCATGACGAGATTGTAGCAGGAGAGATATCCTTTGTGAAACCTTTTTTGAAGGAGACAAAGACCAGTTCTTTGCCTTGTCTGAGTTCTTGAGTTTTGTCCAGATAGTAGCGCAGCACTCTAACTGGGCAGAGAGACCTGTCCTTCTTTAAGGACTTATCTATAGT
Source organism: Sabellastarte sp. h YS-2021 (assembly GCA_964017235.1). Taxonomy (NCBI): domain Eukaryota; kingdom Metazoa; phylum Annelida; class Polychaeta; order Sabellida; family Sabellidae; genus Sabellastarte; species Sabellastarte sp. h YS-2021. Next base: position 77,853,440 of record OZ024935.1, on the reverse strand, counting down.
AGGAGCCAGGGCTGGTATGACCACTGGTGCCACACACTCTGGGCCCTCTTTGGCCAAGTGATTCTTAGCCAAGAAACTTGGAGAAGGGTAAAGGGACACCTTTGTCCAATCGGCTTGGTGTCTAATGTTTTTGTTCAACCAAGCGTGTATTTCATTCCTCCGTTTTCCAGAACCCAGAGCTAGGAGGAAAATCGTTTTAAAGGTCAGATGCTTCAAAGAGGCCTTTCTGAGAGGCTCAAAGGGGGGTTTGGTGAGTTGATGTAAGACCAAGGATAGGTTCCAGGAAGGAATCCCTCGGCGACCCTTTGGCCTATCTCTATGAAAACTGTCCAAAAGACGAGTTAAGTTTTCATCTTTGCTGATATTCAAGCAGGAATTTCCTAACTTGTCCAAAATGGCTGATCTATACCCATCAATGGTACTGGGTTGGAGATTCTTCTCCTGGAAAAGATGTAGGAGAAAATCGGCTATTTGTTTGACAGATGGAGACCTGAAGTCCACCTGACTTGCTTCACACCATCTGACAAAAACAGACCACTTTGCCTCATAGACTGTTCTGGTTGAACTTCTTTGAGGAGCCTCAATTTGTGACGCCACTGGGCTAGAGAAATCCTGCTCCTTGATTGTTTCAGTTCTAGGACCCATGCGTGAAGGTTTAGGTTTGTCAGGTTGCTGTGACGAGCCTTGTTGAATGGTTGAGTCACTAGGTCTTGATGGTTGGGTAGGCACAGTGGGATCTGGGACGATAGTTCGACTAGATCCCAAAACCATGGCATGTTGGGCCAACCTGAGGCTATCATGATCACTCTCTTGTAAAGGTGATCTGCTAGTTTGCTGACCACTTTTCCTAGTAACGACACTGGGGGAAAAGCATACATGTCCAGGTTTTCCCAAGAGACTGTCAGAGCATCCACTGCCCAAGCATTGGGATCCGGTACTGGGGACACGTATTGGCGTAGCTTGTGATTGTACTTTGTTGCAAACATGTCCACCTGTGGTAGGTGCCAAGTTTGAACCAGGAGGTTGAAGACCTCCTGATGAAGGGACCATTCTGGCTCAATGATCGGTCCCCGACGAGACAACTTGTCTGCAATCACATTCAGACGACCAGGGATGTGCCTGGCCTTCAGCACTACCTGCCTCAGATTGCACCAGCACAGGAGTCGCCATAGAAGGGCACAAAGTGAGCCTGACCTCATACCTCCCTCCTTGTTGATGTATGCCACAACTGTAGTATTGTCTGTGGCAACTAAAACAACTTTTCCTTGCACTAAATGCTGGAATCTTTTTGGGGCTAGAAGAACGGCCTTTAGTTCCAGGAAATTTATGTGAAGGTGGCTTTCTAGAACTGACCAGGTGCCTCTTATTGTGAAGTCGCATAAGTGAGCACCCCAGCCTTCTTTTGAGGCGTCTGTAAAGATTTGAATTGCATGACACAACGGGTGCAGAGGTTGGCCTCTTAAGACATTTGTCCCCTTGGTCCACCATAGAAGATGTGGGTGAAGGGACCTTGGAACTGGAATCTCCTTCTCTAGAGATTCCGGTGTAACGCGAGATAATGACTCGCCTCTGTTTCTGACTCCTCTCCTTTGATCTTTTGGGGGAGTCATTATCTTGCAAACAACATTTGTCCCCCCAAACAATAGGATTTAGGGGGGTTAGAATATTGCTTGCAAGATACTCACCCCCCATTCAGAAACTGACTCCCCTCTATTGTTTCTGCACCTATTCAATTGGGGGCAAGTGGGGAGGGGGTGGTGTTATTGTCTCTCAACTTGTATAGGCTCTAGTACACTTTGAGTTAATCAGTGAGATATCTTCATTTCTCCAGCTCATTTACTTAATGAGAGCAAGTGGGGGGTGGGGGTGGGTGGGTGGGGGGGGTGAGCATTCATAAATCCTTGCTGGTAGTTTGTATCTAGCTCCATAATTATCCTCTCAATATCAAAATCCATTGTAATTCAAGGGTACCTTATGTGCAGTATATATACACAATTTGGGTAGCCCAGAACAAAGAGATTCAATAGGATTAATATCAAAGGAAGTGGAAATCACATGTTTATTGATAAATTTCCACAGCCACCTATTAAAAAGATTAGCTAATTCATTCTATTGAGAATTAATAACAACTAGCCAAAGGTAATTCAAAGCCCATTCTATACTATTTTACATTTTAGCTAACATAATAGTTTTCATTTTTAAAATATTAAAACAACCACATGTATAACTATAACTTCATATTCAAAGTGACCTATAAGCCCATATGGGCTGAGCATTGTTGGTGCATGTCACTATAATAAATGAATAAATAATATTAATAACTTATTGCTCAAAACACACATGAGTACACAACCCCACCAATATGTGCTTTAATGACACTCAATTAAGTGTGTGTGTGTGTGGGGGGGGGGGGGGGGGGGGGGGGTCAGAATATTTCAACCCCCCTTGCAAGATACTGACCCCCCAGTCAGTAATCTAGGGGAGTCATTATCCCGTGCTACACCAAACCCTCCAATGTCTTTTGAGGTGCCACTGAACTGGTCTCATGTGTAGTCTTCCCAGTGGGACTTGTTTTTCTGTCGCAGTGAGAAAACCTATCAGGGACATGAACTTCCTGACTCGACAAGTGGGATTGGCCAAAATGGCTTCCACCAAGGAGGGATTGGGTTCCCTGGTGGCAGGATTCTCTGGTGGGGGCTCGAATCAACCAGTCGTCTAGGTACTGGTGCATTCTTATACCCCTGGCTTGAGCCATCAACTTTACTTCTTTGACCACACCTGTGAACTCCATTGGAGCTGTCGAGATACCAAAGGGGAGGGACCGGAACTGGTAGGAAAGGTTCTGGAAGTGGAACCTGAGGTATTTCCAGGACCCGGTGTGAATAGGGATGTGAAAATAGGCGTTGTTGAAACCCAGCGAAGCCACCCATTCTCCCTGTTGGAGGGAAATCCGGATTGTCTCTGGAGTTTCCATCTTGAATGTTTTTACGCTCAAAAATTTGTTTAGAGCACTGAGGTCCAAAACTGGATGCCATTCCTGGTTTGGTTTTGGGACTATGAATAGTCTGTTGTAGAAGGCTAGAGATGTTCGAACCCTTACCATCTCTATGGCCCTCTTGTGCAGAAGATTTTGTACAGACTCCCTTAGGTAGAGATTTCTCTGGGGGTCTGCATAACCACTGATTATCATGGGGTCTCTGACTAGTGGGGGTTTGAGATTGAATGGTAGTACGTAACCCTCTTTCAAAATTGATACTACCTTTGGGTTGGCTCCTAGGCGTGCCCAGACCTGCCAAAAAGGCTGTAAACGGGCGCCTACTAGTGGAGCATGAACAACACTGGACATTGGGAACAGATGGGGCAGAAACAAACTGACCGACAGAAGAAACACAGTTCACAGATTTTATTTCTACTTGTTTCTTTAATGGAGGACTTAAGCCTTTCTTTTGCGGCTGCCTTACATTTCTTGCTGCAAAAGGTACAGGACTGACAACACAGTAATTTACATTTGTCTGAGCTTTGAAAGTTTCTAGAGTTTCTGGTACTCCCACTACAGACCGGTTTTCTAATACCGGTGTTTTGACACAGTAATTGTCATTTATATTGATTAACATCCTTGGAGCCTGGGGAGCCGTGATTAGCAGGTCCTCTGCGTCCCCTGCCGCGTGGTCTGCCTCGACCACCAAAGGATTTCCAAGCCGGCATGTCCTCGCCAGAGTTGCCTGCGGCTTTTGCAGAATCCTGACCTTTCCACCCTGTGGAGTAGGGTTGATATCTATTCTGATCCTTCTTGTGTGAGCCGGCGAACCCCCCATGGCCCGGGCTGGGAGGTACGCTTGGCAGCCTCATGTTGAGCAATGTCATCTTCCGCCTTCCGGATAACCGCATCAGGGAAAAGGGCATAACCATTAAGTGGGCAATTTCTCAATGCAGAAAAGGTGTCAGGCTTAACGCCCGGTTTTAGGTGTTCCAAGTACGAGTCCCTAGAGTCGGACTAGAGTCAAATTAGCCATTTGGGTAAAGGTAAAGTCTGAGAGGTGTTGAAGTGATTTGCCCATGGCAAAGCTTACGTTTTGGTTAAAACTTGTCAGATAGTGAAGTTCATCCAACGCGGATTGGGCTTTGGCAGAAGACTTTCCTTTACCTAGTTCACTATGCAAAATCCTGACTTGTTCCTGTACTGAGTCCTGGATCTTGGTGATATACCTATTGAATCCTGCTGACGGGTTACAGATGTAACTAGATTCTTTGGCAGCTTTTTCCCACTTCCTGATGGTGTCCTGGGATAACTGATGCACTGCAGGTTGAGAATTAGTAATGTTCTGTTTTGCGATACGGGAAAAGGCACTGTTAATCTTGGCCGCGTCATTGGGCCACGTGTTTAAATATTTCCCTGGCCTTGTCGGATCCTTTGGTTCGGCTGGGTGTATCCCGTACCAACAGCTCTGGTACTTGGGTGGGCGGAGAAACTGGTCCATATGTAGACCTCCTGGTTCCGACGACTTTGAAGGGTAACCTTCTATCAGAACTAAATTCATATTTTCAAGTTTCTTGCACAGCTAGTCCTCTGGCGGGAGCAACACAGATACCTTGCCCACTGGCTGAGAGCGATGTCCAGTCCAAGGATTGTCTGTACGAGAAGTGGGTGAGTATTCCAAATCCGGAATGTGTGTCCACCTCATAAACGCTCTTACTCCTCTGACAGTTTCTCGGTAATTCTGATCTTCACTAATTATTCTGTCTTTTTCACCCAAATCAGAATCCTGTTGATCATCCGGTTCCTGTTCCGGATCAGAGACCTCTCCTTCTTCTGCGTGATCCGGTGGAATAACATCCTGGACTAGGAAATGCACAGGCCCAGTAGAAGATTGAGCAGGAGGTACCGGACCGGGTTGTTGGAAAACCGGTTCCAGGTCAGTGTCCGGGTACAAATTATCCAAGGGTAAAGATCTGGTGATAGTCGACACAGGCAAAGACTGAACTCCATCCGGGCCAGAAGCCGGACCGGCTTAGCCGGAAAGAGATGAAGATTGAATAAAGGGGTTTTGAGATAATAACCCTGGAGGTGGCTTATTAGTAACCGGGACTTTAACTGGTGAAAATGCAGGCTGTTGAGAAGATTTTTGACCCATTGTAATTAAAGCTTCCAATCTGGCCATCCTCACTGACCACTTGTCATCCAGGTCCTGTAATTTTGGAATGAGAGAGCTGGCAGAGAGAGATCGACTGAAGAATTATGTGAAGCAGGGCGGTCTGCAACATCCTGTTCTACATGAGAAATGACGGTAACAGAAGCTGGGTCTATGAGTACGTCTTTACTTTTCTGCTTTTCCTTCCTAAGCTTGTAGGTAGGGGTTGCAAGTTGTACTACCTGTTCTGGAGTGAGTAATTCGCAGAATTCACACTGAGGCTGTTTAACACAAGGATCCTCCCCTTGACCCTTATCACGGCAACGTGCACACCTAGAATGTTTATCAAAATTCGCCATGATGTGTCCGCACGCCCATTTTCTTTGTCACAGAGAAGACATGATGATAGATAAAGACAATAATTTCACTCAGTCACACAATAATAAGGATAAACAGTAAATATCCACAAAAATAGAGCACTTCCGAAAAAACACAGATTTCAAATCGCGCCAAACGAAAAAGATGCTATGACGTCACGTCCCTCTGGCGAGTGAAGCAGGAACTAGGCCACCTGGCGAGTGGATTGGAGTGTACCGGTCCGGCCGGAGGTGAAACTCGGGACGTCTTTTTCTGGCGTTTGGCGGGACCGGCTAGCGCCGGACTATAGCTATCATCTGTTAGGTAAGATGTATTAACGCAATGAAATCAAAAGTTTCAGACAAATGCAGGGGCTGACAGACACAGAAATTACAGTAGAATAGACAGATGGTGAAACCATCAGTTGTAGACGTGGTTACCTCGGCTCTACTTGTGCGTAGAGCCGTGGCATGACCCCACATAGAACTGGAGATTTGTATAAAATCCTTTTCTGTTGAATAAAACTTGATGAAATGACTGGAAATGGTATAATGTAGTTAGAAACAATTGATATTAAGCTAAGGATGCAGTAAATACAGCATGTGTATAAAATACATGCTATTTTACACAACTTTTATAATAAAAGAACATTTTCAAATTTTTACAGAAGTGGTCAAAAAAACATTGAAAATGAGGAAATGTCTTTTATTTCTAGTTAAGTATGTTTGCATTTTGACTGATTGTTGGAGGAAATATAATAAAGTAATTGCAGGAACAATTGTTTGTACACATTTGTATGGAATATGTGTTTTATGCAAATCTCCAGTTCTATGTGGGGTCGTGCCATGGCTCTACACACAAGTAAAGTAGAGTCGAGGTAACCATGTCTACAACTGATGGTTTCACCATCTGTCCATTCTACTGTAATTTCTGTGTCTGTCAGCCTGTCAGCATCAGTTGTACAGTACGTGGGTGGTCATAATTGTGTCCGGTTCATAATAATATCTGATTTTTATTGGAGTTTATTTTTAAAATGTTAACTAAGTACATTCACATTCAACAAAAATTAAAGGACACAATTATAAACCAGACACAATTGTGACCACCTGTGTACTATCCTGCCTGTAAGACTGTTCACTGGTACCACTAAGCATGGAGGCTCCACATGGTATCTCCACACGGTAAACATGCAGAGTTTTATACACTCATAAAACGGCTTTGTATGCACATTTTTTTTTTTGCTGTCAAAAAAATATACCGAGTGTCAAAAGACTTCAAATTGTGAAATATGTAAAAAATTGCTTGTAAATTGGACATTTCATACAAAAGATTGAACACATTGTCCAGATAAATGCTAAGGGTAGTATTGCTCTGAGGTCCAGAATTGTCGTATCTTTATTCCTATTATAATATTTTATTTTATCAAAAGAGATAAAATGTGAGCTATTTTATCAAAACTTTATTATTTAACAAGGTCAACACATAATAATAAAATATATTTTGGGCCTTCTACAATTCAATCTACATAAAAGTTACTCGCCAAAAAGTCTAACCTGGGGCTTCTGAAACTCCATCTACATGAAAGTGACTCTCAAAAAAAATTGATTCCGAGGTTCATACAACTCGATGTATATACAGCAGAACCTCTATTATCTGACCTTCTATTATCCAAATTTTCAATTATCCGACCTCAAACCCACTCTCCCAACTCCATTTAAACCTGTTATTTTAGCCCTTCTATTATCCAACTCTTATATTATCCAAACCAACTGTTCCTCCCCCCAAGAGGGTCGGATAATAAAAGTTATACTGTAAAAGTGACTCCCAAAAAAATATATTCAGATTATTTATCAGAAAAGATCAATTGTGATTCAGGGGTTCCTACAACTCGATCTATATAATAGTGACTCCACATGTTTACAGAAATTATGGTGTGGAGACTCGAATGGTATTTAGAGGGACCACTGTCCACCCCTGTAACAGCAAAACTACCCAATGCCGCTGGTTCAGTGTGACTGGATATTCATTGTAAAATATAATAATGTCATCCAAAACTGTAGATGTGGTTACCTTGGCTCTACACCTAAGTAGATACCAAAACTGAGGCTATAAGTTTCAGTTTACATGATCAGAAATATGAATATATTGAAAACGCATGCATTGGCTATACCTTATCCCGAATGTTATTGGTCGGACAGGTTGTGAAAATAAAAACCGGTTTTCGGGGCTTTGAAACCGAACGAAATCCAGGATTTCGAAAGTTTACAGAGATATGATAAAAAGTTTTACGCGAGCGTACATGAGCTACATTCTCAATAGGAAATATGGATTCGCGAGATATTTTGAAGTGTGTAAACTTCATTTACCATGAATATAAAGCAAAAAATGTAAGTTTTTCCTCCAATGTATATGCTCTTTATTGTTTGACGAAATATTAACCAGTAGAAAGCCTAATATGATGACATTTTCAATAACTGGTACTTAAATATTCTTTGCAGATTTTGTCATTTCTACTTAAATGAAACGAAATGCGGAATACCGGTTTACACCACTAACGAATGTATGCTTGATCCTTGTATTTTTGGCCCATTATGCATATTTTAAAATAGAGTGAAAGTTCATGTTTTTAAACTACTAATGTATCCACCTATGTTAAGCAACTGTTATTTGTTTATTGTAACCAAATGTATTCTTATAAATTTGTAAAACTTGCTAATAAAATACACTTTACTACTTGCTTAACGGGCTGATTAAGTAGAAACTTCACCTGCCTTGTTCGTCCATACCTGTGTCTGTATATCTGTGCCAATGAAGAGAATAAAACCGAACTATCATAGTTAACTACACATATCCGTAGCCTTTACCCTTGAATGTTTATACTAGGGATGGCTCTGTAGATCTGGTATGTTTTGGTTGCAACACTTTATAACCTGTATCTCACTTGGAATTGGAATGGTTAGGCAACCATAGTATCCCCTGATATTGTCTGATATTGAAATATTTTTAGTTCAACATAAATGTCTGCACAGTGAAATCATGTACCCACTACTTAAAAATTACCAAAATGCAGTCTTGAGAGGTATTTAGGCTGCTAGGCAATCTGCATTAAAGAACTAATATGACTCAGGGTTCGCGATTATGCCGTCCGAGTATGTTAAACACGCGGTATTAAAAATTTGGACGCGAATTTTGGTTGTCAGTGTGTCAGGACGCGATTTTTATGTAGAAAATATTGCTGCTTTAGAAGCGAATTTAACAAATATTCAATAGGGAATGTAACAAAAGAAATATATATCTCTGGAACTACCCAGTGAATTTTTATCAACCTTGAAGCAACAAAAACTACAAATATTTTTCTTTCAAATAGTATAAATACCATATTTGTAGCTTAAATAAAATAATCATACAAAACAAATTTCACTTTAATTGCACTAAAGTGAAATTTGTTGACTGGGGTTCAGCTTTTTAAAATATTTTTAAAACTGATTTATCGACAGATACAGGTTATGGAACAGTGCTTCTATATATTTAAATATATCCAGAAATAAGGGAGAAAAAATATCATTTGCACTAGTGCTGTAACGAGTTGACCAAAAGGTTTGGGATGGTAAACCATCCTATAGGAAATCATGGGCTGGGAATCTTTTGGTGGGGTCAGATTTGACCTTTGGACCCCTCCTTCAAGGTCAAATAAGGACAGCCAAACTTAAAAGTGCTTATAACTCGCTTATTATTGGTCCTAGAGGTTTGGGATGGTAAACCAACATATAGGAAATCAAGGGCTGGAAATCTTCTGGTGTGGTCGGATTTGACCTTGGGTCCCTCCTTCAAGGTCAAATGAGGACAGTCCAACTTAAAAGTGTTTATAACTTGCTTATTAACGGTCCTAGAGGTTTGGGATGATAGATTTGACCTTGCCGTAGTGACCATGATGAAAAAATCTTGTCCAGGCTATATCTCTAAAAGCGTAAGGTGTAGGAAGTTGATACTTGGTAGGGACATTGGTTAGGGGGCAATGTCATGGTGTGACCTAGATTTGACCTTTGACCTTGCCATAGTGACCTTGACCTTAAAAATTTTGTCCAGGTAATATTTCGGAAACTGTAAAGTGTAGGAAGTTGATAGTTGGTAGGGACATTGCTTAGGGGTTATAGGTGTGCATCATAGTTTTTAGTTTACTGATTAATGCTTTCATCTTGCTATTGAATTGTCTTGTTTTAATACTTTATCTTTACATACTTGTTCTTTCTCTTTGATGTTATTTTCTCTACTTCAACATCATTTGGACCTTAAAAGAACTGACACTGCTCTGAAAGTATCCCAATCTTTGTACTGTTTCACTACTTCTGTATCTCGTGGTGTTGAAAACTATATCTCCAGGCTGTTGGGTACGGGCATCTCTGACGCTATTTTTACCCCACAGCGCTTAGGGGCTGTCGGGGTATTGTTTTCACCCATGGTGTCCGGATGGGCGGGTGGGGGGCAGGAAAAAGTTTGTCTGGGCTGTATCTCAGTACTTGGTAGGGACATTGGTTAGGAGGTGTAGGTGTGCAACGTCATGGTCTGACCTTGATCTGACCTTTGACCTTGCCATAGTGACCTTGACCTATAAAATCTTGTCCAGGCTATATCTTGGATATTGTAATGTAGGAAGTTGATACTTGGTAGGGGCATTGGTTAGGGGGTGTAGGTGTGCAACATCATGGTGTGACCTTGATTTGACCTTGCCGTAGTGACCTTGACCTATAAAATCTTGTCCGTGCTATATCTCGGAAACCGTAAGGTGTAGGAAGTTGATACTAGGTAGGGATATTGGTTAGGGGTTGTAGGTGTGCAACGTCATGGTCTGACCTTGACTATTTATCTCTCTAATATCTCTCTTACATCTTTTTACTTGAATCTTGGTTGTTGCACTTTTGGGTGTCTTTTGGTGTATATTAAGCACTGTTAAAGTCATATTAGAAGTCTGTTTTACTTTTGCAACTTCCCATTGTAACAGGTGGTATTGCATCAAGTGAACCACAGGTTTTGCCCCAATTCCACATAAAAGCATGTATTGCTACATCTGTATGTATGGATAATATTCAAAACATCAAAACCATAATTTGACCATACAAATGAAAATCAAAATGGGAGAAGTCTTAAAGCTTCATAATTTTTAGTTTACTGAATTGTTTTGTTTTAATACTTATTCTTTACATGCAATTTCTTTCTCTTAGATATTATTTTCTCTACTTAAACATTATTTGGACACTGACACTGCTCTGGAAGTATCCCAATCTGTGTACTGTTTCACTACTTCTATATTTCATGGTGTTGAAAACTATTTTCCCAGGCTGTGGGGTATGGGCATCTCTGATGCTATTTTCCTGTATGCTATCCACTAATTTCTCTATTCATCCAGCTACTTTTTTACGGGGCTTCATATTTCTAATATACATTTTCCTTTCTTTTGGACTTTTTGCACACAGTATTTCTTCCTCTTTGATACGCCGCGGCAGTTATCTTGTTTTTAGTGTACTGATTATTAATGCCAACATCTTGCTATTGAATTGTCTTGTATTAATACTTTGTCTTTACTAGGGCTGGGACGGGTGCTGAAAAATGGCATCGAGTACTCGCCCTCTGACAACCGGCCCGAATTTGAGTAACCGCAAGATTTAGTACCTACCATTAGACGTCTTCTGTAAACAAATAGTCGGTTCCGGAAATGAAACTTTTGAAGAAAAACGTCTTCTATTTGACCATATATTATAGAATATGGAGTAAATTGTATGTTTTCAAGCGAAAATAACAACTTTAATTGATATTATGTGACGGAAATACTGTAATGTAGCATGTTTTACACAAGTGTTTGATTACGTGGGCAATAATACAATACCTGGCGAGTAACCGAGTTTTTAAAATGGACTCGAGTACAAGCCAAGACCGCCTTCGTACAACGAGGCCCAAGTACTCGTTCGCAGCCCTAGTCTTTACATACATTTTCTTTCTCTTAGATGTTATTTTCTCTACTTCAACATTATTTGGAGCTTTATATAACTGACACTGCTCGGAAAGTATCCAGATCTTTGTACTTTTTCACCACTTCTGTATCTCATGGTTTTCCCCAGGCTGTGGGGTACGGGCATCTCTGATGCTATTTTTGAATTTACAATGTCTCAAGATAACATTTCCCATTTCAAAATACAACTGAAGGTCCTGGAAAACTGGTTTTAATTTTTGCAAATGGTTAAACTAAGAGCCTCAAACTAGTGTTTTTCTGTTACAGGGTCCGAAACAGTTGGAAAGATGTCGGAAACGAGGTCTGCCAGGGTGGCAGCCAGTACACCGTCTGTAGACATGGAGAATCAGAACAGGCCAGATGTGTCTTCGCTCAGACAGCCCATCAAACTAGGTACATATACAGGGCTCTGCTATGAGTCCACAATTGTTGACTCGTGTAGGAATACTATTGAATGGGTTACATTTCACATGTTTGTCATCTGTATCTCATGGTGTTGAAATCTATTTCCTGAGGCTGTGGGGTACCGGCATCTCTAATGCTATAAGTGCCATTCAGATATTCGTTCCTATTAAGATCTCTATATTTTCAGGTACAGAAGGTGTTGTTCAGATTGTGCGCTGTCTTCAGTCCGCCACCAAAGAAGTGACGGACGTCCTTCTGTTTGAGTGCAACATCATCTATGAATGTAGAGTGTGCAAAAGTCTCTTCAGAGGTGTGTGCTCAAAAGCCGGGATGGCCGATTTTGTTTAGCTCTTTTGTAATTGTAAACTGCAACTGATTTGGATTGTTGTCATTGGCTTTAAGGAAACAATTTCAGTTATATGTGATATTTAAGTGGCCCGTCAGGGGCACTTATTTGTTTTCACGTATATTCGACTGATCGCCGTCGCCGGAAAGTTTTCTTTTATCTTTCTTTAACACTGTAGGGGCGGGAAAAATTTTTTGGATACTTTGCGGTATTTATAAAGTATTTTTTAAAAACACCCTCTCGTCGTGTTTCGTAAAAACCACACACACCTGTGCTATAAAGTTTATTAGGTACATTCTAGACCTATATCCGCAGGTTGGAAAGGATTTTCTCATTAATCGGATCATAGATGCCTCAATGGGACGCATTTTATTTTCGTAAATTTTTTTTTAAATGGGTACTTGGTCTGTATCTCAAAAACGGTCAGGATTTTGGCGTTTTGTTGAATAACTTATTCAGCTACTTTTTGATAATCTTTCACATGCCAAAGTTTTAGCCCTGTATCTGCAATCTTAAGGTAACCTTAATGTCTGAAAACGGGGTTTTAGCTAAGGCTGCAACGATTCTTCGGTTACTCGGAAACGAAACGATTCACTTCAATACTCGAGGCAAGAAAGGTGAACCGGATCTTCGAAAACAACTAAACATAGAAGTAAAATCTACTACAAAATTCAAGTTTTTTTCTTTAAATATATTAATATATTTATATATTTTACTATTATAAGGCATTTCCGTTTCAGTATTTTATATTTTAACTATTTGCAAACTTAAATTCTTTGTGTAACAATGTTTTATAAGACGGCATTTTATTCTAACATATTTCGAAGACGCCTCAAATCTCGCAATATAAGGATGGTTACAGTTTCTAATATTTTGCATTATAAATGCGTCTTTTCCCCAAAATTCAATAAATTATCAAAATTCTTTCCTGTTGTGTGGTTTGTAACCATTTAATAAGGCGTGGTATGTCAAAATATGAAGCAGTTTATTTCGTGGGCGATAATCAAGCGAGTAACCGAATCCGAGTCGATTCTTATAAAACGAGGAATCGAGGCGCATTTTCGGGCTCGCTTGCAGCCCTAGTTTTAGCCCTCCAGTTCACTTAGTTTTTCACTTTTTTACCCCACAGCCCTTAGGGGCTGTCGGGGTATTGTTTTCACCCATGGTGTCCGGATGGGTGGGTGGGTGGGCGGCCGGAAAAAGTTTGTCCGGGCTGTATCTCCGAAACCGTAAGGTGTAGGAAGTTGATACTTGGTAGGGACATTGGTTAGGAGGTGTAGGTGTGCAACGTCATGGTCTGACCTTGATTTGACCTTTGACCTTGCCGTAGTGACCTTGAGTTTTAAAATCCTGTCCGGGCTATATCTCAGAAACTGTAATGTGTAGGAAGTTGATATTTGGTAGGGACATTGGTTAGGGGGTGTAGGTGTGTAACATCATGACGTGACCTTGATTTGACCTTGCTGTAGTGACCTTGACCTATAAAATTGTGTCCAGGCTATATCTCAGAAACTGTAAGGTGTAGGAAGTTTATACTTGGCAGAGTTCATTTTACTATGCGTTTCCGCGTCTTTTGTCGCTATGCTGGGGCGAAAAATCACGTACACGTTATGGTCCCGAGTCGCGGTAACACATAGATCTTGCATTATCGCCCGCGTTTTCGCTGCAAATATTGGGGAAATTAGACTAATTTTGTTTCAAAATAAAATAAAAGGACACATATATTGTCTTTTTAACCCAATTCCTTCATATTTCCTTGCTTCTAAATGCCTTAATTTGATTGGTCGAGCGGAAACGGCACTGTCCAATCATACTTCGTTTAACAAAAATTTGGTATATATCAGTAGAAAACACGTTTATAGTAGGTGATGTAAACTCACCAGTGGATGTAAATTGGCCACTTTTTTCACAGTTTTGTTAAATGTATATAGAAATAAATATCTATTGCACAACAAGATTTTATGATCCAATTTTTAATATTTTCACTTTTTAAAGTATATTTTTGCATAATGCACTCTTACAGGTGACTTCAGACAATTGTTAACAAGTAACAACAAACATTTTAAACTACTGTGGGACAAACTTTTGAAAAGTTGCATCTATGTTAATAACAATTTTCGGCTTGAAAAGATGTTAAATAATAATTTAAATTAAATTTTACACGGTATGTTATTGCTTTAAATCCATTTTTTTTTGTTTTTTTTCCCCCATGGGCGAATTTATATCCATTTACATAAATAATGGAGTTTTTTTCTATGAAATAAAAACAACTCCCTGAGTGAACCTATGTCAAGGTGAGTTAATTTTTTTTCTAGTTTTAGATAGTGCAGGGTTGGACCATATTTATTGAAACAAAAAAATGAAAATAAAAATCAGTAAAAATTAAACTTTAATTATTGCAAATATATATATGTACATCATGCTGACTACAAATATGTCTTGAATTGATATAAAGTTTTTTCACAGTGAGTAGACTTAAATTTGATTTAGTATTGCAAATTCACTGTGAAGATAGTCTAATAGTACTTTTTTCTCTTCTCTCCTATTTAAGCCATTTTGCTCAAATGTAAGGTTAATTTTTACCCCACAGCCCTTAAGGACTGTCGGGGTATTGTTTTCACCCATGGTGTCCGGATGGGCGGGCGTCCGGGTGGGCGGGCGGCGGGAAATAGTTTGTCCGGGCTGTATCTCAGAAACCATAAGGTGTAGGAAGTTGATACTTGGTAGGGACATTGGTTAGGGGGTGTAGGTGTGCAACGTCATGGTCTGACCTTGATTTGACCTTGCCGTAGTGACCTTGAGTTTGAAAATCTTGTCCGGGCTATATCTCAGAAACCGTAAGGTGTAGGAAGTTGATACTTGGTAGGGACATTGGTTAGGGGGTGTTGTTGTGCAACGTCATGGTCTGACCTTGAACTGACCTTTGACCTTGCCATAGTGACCTTGACCTATAAAATCTTGTCCGGGCTATATCTTGGAAACTGTAAGGTGTAGGAAGTTGATACTTGGTAGGGACATTGGTTAGGGGGTGTAGGTGTGCAACGGTCTTGGTGGGACCTTGATTTGACCTTTGACCTTGCCGTAGTGATCTTGACTTGTAAAATCTTGTCCGGGCTATATCTCCGAAACCGTAAAATGTAGGAAGTTGATACTTGGTATAGACATTGGTTAGGGGTTGTAGGTGTGCAACGTCATGGTCTGACCTTGATTTGACCTTTGACCTTGTCGTAGTGACCTTGAACTTTAAAATCTTGTTGCACCTTTGGGTCTGTCTTTTGATGCAGTTTAAGCACTGTTAAAGTCATACAAGAATTCATTAAGAATTTTACTTTTACAACTTCCGATTGTAACAGATCGAATTTCATCAAGTGAGCCACAGACTTTGCTCCAACACCACACATAAGCATTCATTGAATGTATTGCCACTTCTGTATGCATGGTAATATTTAAAACAACCAAACCATAATTCGGCCATTCCAGATGTAGATAAAGTGTCGTAATGTTTAGTTTACTGATTAATGCTGTCATCTTGTTAGTCTTGTTTTAATACTTCATCTTTACATGCATTATCTGTCTCTTAGACATTATTTTCTCTGTTTAAACATTGTTTGAACCTATATAACTGATAGTGCTCTGAAAGTATCCTGAACTTTGTACTGATGCACTACTTCTATATCTCATGGTGTTAAAAATATTTCCCTAGGCTGTGGGGTACAGGCATCTCTGATGCTATTTTAATAATCCACTTTCCCATCAGATGCAAAACACACTAAAGCTTACCTTTTCCTTACAGTCTCATACCACAACTACTACAGCTTTATTAACTCAAGTCTCCATCCGGGCCACTCGTTTTTGTTAGCAAAAACCTTTTTCTAGTTTTTTTATATCATTAATCATTTATATTTGTTTTCGCTTCAGTTCCTCTGTCGCATTATGGTCTCCCTTGAATATCCACTTTATTATTGGAAGCTTTTTAACCATATTTTTTTTGGCAGTTATATACCTTAGGCGTGGGAAAATTTTTCTACATGCTTAAATTTGATCTTTATCAAGGTCACACGATAAAAAAAAAAATTGGGTGGGTGGGGTTCATACTATCAACAACGCACGCTAATTAAGCGGCCCATCAGGGACGCTTATTTGTTTTCAACGAAGTTCGACTGATCACCGCTGCCGCCGCCGTATTATGGTCTCCCTTGAATAACTTCTTAGCCTTTCAAATTTTTCTTTCCTTCTTATCTTTCTTTAAAACTATAGGGGCGGGAAAAATTTTTGAGATACTTTGCGCAGTGCTTAAGCTTTACTTAAGGTAATCTTAAGCATAACTCCAAAACACCTTGTCATCGCGTTTCGGAAAAAACCACACACACCTGTGCTATAAAATTTATCAGGTACATTCTAGATCAAATTTACAAGGTCGGAAAGGATTTTCTTATCAATCGGACCATAGATGCCTGAATGGGAGGCGTTTTATTTTCATAAATTTTTTAAAAATGGGTACTTGGTCTGTATCTCAAAAACGGTCAGGATTTCGGCGTTTTGTTGGAATAACTTAGTCAGCTACTTTTTGATAATCTTTCACATGCCGAAGTTTTAGCCCTGTATCTGCAATTTAAAGGTCACCTTAATGTCAAAAAACAGGGTTTTAGCCCTCCAGTTCACTTAGTTTTTCGCTTTTTTCAACCAAACTTGGCACATATATTAAGATTTGCCAAAGGAATATCCTGACTTTATGGTGACCGTAAACTCAAAATGTTAATGGACATATGGCCTGCTTAAAGTCATCAAATTGGAATAAAATGCTCTGGCTCCTTTCTTTTTCCATTTTTTTATATCGAAATTATCACTGGTATTACACTAGATAAAAATAATACTTATGGTCACCTTAAACTCTCAGTATGAATGGAGTTGTAGCCACCTTAAAGTGAAATAAGGGGGTTTTCAGCCTCCAAGTATCTTATTGTTCGAGTGACCTCAGTTAAACTTTGCACACTTATAAAGGATGGCAAACCAAAGGGTTATCCTGACTTTAAGGTGACCTTAAACTGTTAATATAATTTTGGCCCCCCCTAAAGTCATAACATTTGAATAAAGCCATCTGACTCCTTTCTTTTTCCATATCTAACATATATTGATATTGAAGGGACATTCTCATATTATGGTATGAGAAGTTCTGCCATCCGAAAATGAGTCTACGCAGTTGAACCAGTCACTTCCCGGTGTATGACCTGATGAGTTTACCAGAGAATCTGACAGTGAGGCAGAAGTGGCAGGGGAACCGGCTTCACCAGCTAGTATTGACGCCCAGGGTGAACTGCCTGAAGATTCAACGGACCAGGACCTCTCTGAAGATGGCAACCACAGGGAAACTATCAGAGGGGTCTGGTCTTTCATGGGCTAGCATCAGATCCCTGATTACGACCATGCATTTGCCTCCCTGGATGATAATCCCTTTGCCGGTTCCAGAACTAAACCAACCAGTAAAGTGTCTGTCCGGTTACCGGTAGATGAGTGGTTGTGTAGAAAACTGAATGTAACTGTTGCTGAAGGTTACCCTGCCAGGAACTCTGAGACTGGTGGCTTGCTGCGAGACCAGTTTGTGAAGACACCCAGGTCATCAAAATGCTATGCAATGCATACAGATAAGAAGGACTCTGCTTCTGCAACTGTATGTGACTAGTTTCCGGAACCGGCCAAACTCAGCAGCACCTTTACCAGAGTGGCCAGATGTAGTTTGCCTTCTGCCCCTGCTTCCCGTACTTTCAGCCAGGACACCTTAAGAAGGTGGGAGAGGGCGTTCCGGGAACAGTCAGTGATGTGTAACCAGACTGCTGGTCTGTCAAGATGTTTGACAAAAGTACAGGACTCCATGGTTACACAGTTGAAGTCACTCGGGGTGGACACCGGGAAAGGAAAGACAGCAGAGAGAACGTGTCAAGCAGTTGACGACCTCGAATATTTGGTGACTTTCAACCGGTCAATTTCACAAGCCATGCAGCGTACAATGCAGGATTTCTCAGGGAGTTTTTATCAGCATGGCCAACCTCACTCTGGCACGTAGAGACAGCTATTTAGAATTTATACGTGGTGGAGTAAAGCCAGATACCTTGACTGCCTTACGTACAGCACCAGTCCATCTTCATTCACTGTTTCCAGACAGTTTATTGGTCAAAGCTGAAGACGAGATCTCACGTAGTGAGGAGAGGCGTTCTTCTGGCAGTGTACACAGGAAACCCGGACGTTTTCATCTGTACGTTTCCTCAAATGGCAGATCAATACAGCAACCGGACCGGAAATCCACTACACCAGCCTGGAAGCAAATTAGAGACTGGCAAGTTAGACAGAAAGGTCGTGGTAAAGCCTCAAACTTCACCCAAATGCCGGCCAAGGGTTTTAAGAAGCATAAATGACAATTACTGTGTTTTAAATGTAGCGGGAGTGAAGATCTCTGTACATGTATCCGAAGCAAGATTTAAACCCTTCACCAGTGGCCAACAAGAGCGAGGCCTCTAGTTTTACATGTAAACTCTTTTGCTACAAATGTTCATTCTGTCACCGGGTTGCCACAAAAGAAAGGTGTAAATTCCAATTATTGTTGTACCCATACAGAAATAAAGCATGTGAACGATGTTTCCTGTATAGGTCACTTGAGTTCTGCGAATTCTGTCAAAAATGTCCCAACTGTTGTAACACATCCACCTGTAGGGGCAAGGTTTCAGCAGTTTGGAGAGAAATGGGAAGCTCTGGGTTCAAGTCCAAAGCTAGTCACCATACTGAGAGAGGGCTACACCCTTCCCTTCCGGTTCAGACCCAACCTAACCAGGTCACCAACGGTTATAAGGAAATATGTCAACCCACAAAGACAGTCCCACCTTTTGGAGGCACTGTATCAGCTGACAAACAAAAATGCAGTCGAACCGGTAGAAAACCAAAACTCACTGGGGTTTTACAACTGGCTATTTTTGGTGCCCAAACCCAACAACCGGTGGAAAACTATCCTAGACCTGAGCACATTGAACACCTTCCTAAACACAGAGTCGTTCAAAATGGAGACCCCAGAGACAATAAGGACCTCCCTTCAGATAGGGGAGTGGGTCACCTCCATAGACTTCAAGGACGCATACTTCCATATACCAATTCGCAGTCCAGAAAGTACATGCGTTTTCACATCCAGGGTCAGTCTTACCAGTTCAAAGCCCTACCCTTTGATCTGTCCACAGCCCCTATGGAGTTCACAGTGGTGGCCAAAAGGTCAAATTGATGGCCTTACAGAGGGGTATAAGAATCCACCAGTACCTAGACGACTGGTTGGTGAGAGCCACATCCCACCAAATTTATCTCCAGCATACACTGACCTTGGTAGCTCTCTGTCAAGAACTAGGGTGGCTGGTGAACAAGGAAAAGTCAGAACTGGACCGAAACAGGTCTTCAACTTCGTAGGTTACCAGTTCAACCTCAGGGAGGGCAAGATCAGATCCACGCCAGACCTTAACAGACTAGATATTGTCAATCCTGTCCGGTCCGGTGTGCACGGTCCGGCAGTTCATGTCCCTTATAGGCCTTCTAACAGCCACAGAAAAACAAGTCCACCTGGGGCGACTTTATATGAGGCCCATACAGTGGCAATTGAAAAACAACTGGAGGGTACCAGAGTCACTGGAAAAGGTGATAACCGTTCCCAGGTCGCTCCACCCTCACTTAAACTTGTGGCTGGAGGAAAGCAATGTTCTTCCAGGTCAACCATTACACCCTTTAAAACATTCTGTGCAAATCTTTACAGACGCATCAAAAGAAGGGTGGGGCACTCACTTAAACTAACGCACTGCAAGGGGAACCTGGTCAGTTCCAGAAAGCAAGTTGCACATAAATCAGTTGGAACTAAAAGCGGTCTTTCTGGCCTTAAAGAAGTTCCAAGACCTCTGTTCAAACAACATAGTCCTGGTAGCCACAGACAACACAACAGTGGTTGCCTATATCAACAAAGAAGGGGGGATGAAGTCGGGCTCCCTGTGTGCCCTACTATGGAGAATCCTGTCCTGGTGCACCAGGAAACAGGTAACTCTCAAGGCATGTCACATCCCCGGCCGACTGAACGTGATAGCAGACAGGCTATCCAGACTTGGCCAGACCATTCAAACGGAATCGTCCCTTTACCCAGAAGTGTTCAAAGCTGTATGCTCCCAGTGGCACCAACCACAACCTGAACCTGTTTGCCACCAGATTCAACAACAAACTTCCACAGTTTGTGTCACTGGTTCCGGACCCCCAGGCATGGGCAGTGGATGCACTCAGCCTGTCATGCGAAAATCTGGACCCATGTGCCTTCCCACCAGCAGCCATCTTGGGCGAAGTGGTGGAGAAGTTGCAGGACTACCCATGCAGCAGGATCATTCTGATTGTCCCAGGCTGGCCCAACATGCTCTGGTTTTGGGATCTAGTGGCAATATCCAGTCAGATCCCTCTGTGTCTGCCCAACCTGCCCAATCTGGTATCTCAACCATTCAACCAGACCTTGCACAGGAACTTGTCAAACCTGAACCTACATGCCTGGCTCCTAGAGCCACAGCAATCAAGGAGCAGGGCTTCTCTGAGGCAGTGGCAGCACAAATTGAGGCTCCTAAAAGAGGATCAACCAGATCCGTCTATGAGGCAAAGTGGACCATTTTACAAAATGGTGCCTCAGTAATCAGGTGGACTTCAGGGCACCACCTCTGAAAGCCATAGCTGACTTCCTGAGTACATCCACTGCCCATTCCTGTTGTTCCAGGACAGGAAGTTGCAACCTGGTACCATTGATGGTTACAGATCAGCCATTGATGACAAATTGGGCAACTTTACCATTAATGTCAGTAAAGATGAGAATCTCACCCGTCTCCTGGATAGCTTCCATAGAGACAGGCCCAATGGCAGGAGGGGTATACCCTCCTGGAACCTGTCCCTGGTCTTACACCAGTTGACTAAGGCACCCTTTGAACCTTTAAAAGAGGCCTCACTAAAACACTTGACCTTCAAGACTGTTTTTCTGCTGGCCCTGGGTTCTGGTAAACGCAGGAGTGAGATCCATGCTTGGCTTCATAAGAACATCAGACACCAGTCAGACTGGTCTAAGGTGTCCTTGTACCCCTCACCCAGCTTTCTATCCAAGAATCAGCTGGCTAAGGAGGGTCCAGATAGTGTGGCTCCAGTGGTCATTCCAGCCCCGGCCCCTACTCTGGACAAGTCACTCAAGGGTGACAGGTCCTTGTGTCCAGTCAGAGCCCTTCGCTATTACTTGGACAAGACCTCCGATCTTAGGCAGAACAAGGAGTTGGTCTTTGTCTCCTTCAAGAAAGGTTTTGATAAAGACATCTCACCTGCCACCATCTCCTCATGGATCAAACAAACTGTGATCCTTTGTTATGAGCTCTCTGACCAGGAGGCCCTCATACTGCATCAGGTCAAAGCCCATGATGTCAGGGCCTTTGCTGCTTCTAAGACCTTCCAGTCGGGGGTCTCCTTAGAGCAGATTCTGTCAGCCTGTCACTGGAAATCCCACAACACCTTCACACAATTCTATTTGAAGGATGTGGCTTGGGCTGACACAGAGCTTTTTCATTTAGGGCCAGTGGTGGCTGCTCAACAGGTCCACCACCACCACGCCCAAAAATGAGGAGATATGTAAATATGTATATATGTATATATGTACATAGCTTGTACAAGCTTGTGGGACTGAACTCAACCCTCTCTACCTATTCTCAGAGCAGGTCTAATAGAAAAAAGGAGGAGGGGGGGCAACCTTAATACCCTATCCAATGGACAGGCAATGCCCACCCATCCGGCCTGCTATCAGCTTAATAGGGGTCTTAATAGGATTAGACACGAAAAAGATGCTATGACGTCACGTCTAGACAGCAAGGAAGTACTATGCGCCACCTGGCGAATGCACACTCTGTGACCGGTCCTGCTGGTAGCATATACAGGATGTCTTTTTCTGGCATTTGGCAGGACTGGTCGCGCCGACCGGTAAAGCAATTGTCCATTGGATAGTGTATTAACTTATAAAAATTTAATTTACTTATTGAATTTTCAATATTGTTATAAACCCCCCTATATATAAAGAATTCTGGCATTTTGTGTTGTTGTCATGTGTTGTCATACTAAAAACGTGACCAAGTGGCGACATATAATGTTAATATAATTAACAACTATCGATTGGACCGCTAAATTCATACACAATATCCAGTTCACTCCGTTAAGAGTTCACCACAAAATGTGTATATCTAGTAGTAGAATGTATTTATCCACTTGAAGTTGAGACACACTGTAGCAGCTTTGATATACAATTAACTTTCTTTATAGAGAGCAAAATCCATAGTAATAATATGGTCAGGCTTACAGCACTTACATACAGCTGGGAAAATACCCAGAAAGTTCTCTAAATCACTCGATGATACATACTGATACTAGAACTACTGAGGAGGTTCTAGAAACCTAAGGGGTTTTCCCCAAATCTATAAATAGATCAATCCAGTGAAGTGTAACAAACATCATTACTGACTTGACAGGTTTTGTAGAATACAGAAAAAATCAAAAACTCAATTACCTTATATGGCAACACATATGCACACAACACTTTCTTCAGGTGAAATGATGCATTGGCACAGTGCCCATTTATGTAACACTGCCCTAGTTGTATTACTCTTCATTTGCAATCTTAAGTTCATTATTCTCAATGTTTTCCACAGGTCTCACCAATTTGCTCGCTCATAAGCGAGCCTACTGCTTGCTTTGCTACAGTGACCTTGAGAATCCATTTGTTGACGACAGCCCAGAAGATGACACAGTGATTGTACACCCCGAGCCACCACCACCAGATCCAGAACCCTGCGCAGAGTGGGACAATTACATTGATTCGGACTGCGAGTCTGCTCCTTCAAGCAAGAGTAGACGCAGTGAGAGGTAAGGTGATCCTTACGGCTGTGACCTAGTAGTTGGAAGTGTTTTTTTTTCAAATATTTTTGAGAAAATTCGGCTCTTAAATACACATGTGTCGAGATTTATTGTCGTCAGACTATGGTTCTAATTTCGGGCAAAAAAGGTCCCAAAATAATACAGGTCCTTGAATGCAAGCCAAGTATTGATGAACAAGTACTTTCACACACCAGACGTGCGAAATATTTAATTCCATTCATTTTAAAATTCAAGTAATCCTGTTTTTATATTTGTTAATAATTTTAACATAATAGATAATTTGAGCATGGAGACGTTTGGTCAATTTCAGTTAGAAAATATCTCCTATTTTCTGTTAAATGCGGTCAATTTAATGAGGTCAAATTTAGTTGCAAGCTCAGTTAAAGTGGTTGTTGTGCTTCTCGCATTTCAGTTTGATTGTTTGATCTAATGTTTCTAGAATTTAATTGGTTTTGCTGAAGGGCAGTGTATGGTAAATTCCCTGTTTTCATTGCAAATTGTCTAATATTTTTCCTGAAATTGTCTACATTTCTAACAACCACTGATCCCCCATATTGTTTGCTATATTTAAATCCCTGGTGCATGCAACATTTTCCTCTTTCTCAATGATACTGTACATTGGAAACAGTTAATCGTCGGCAAATACAAGTAGCTACCAGGTAACCAAATTGTACTCTTGATTCAGTCATAGTAATTCATGTATTTTTTTTTCAGTGGTCGTGAAGCCAAGTCAGTGGTGGAACAATTGCAGGACGGCAGCTTTCAGGGGAAGAGCGTACCGTACACGTTTTACACTCGTGTCGTGGAGAAATGCGAGAAATCGCTGGCTGAAAGGAAGTCTTCCGTACTCAATCTGAGTGAAATCAAAGGCACAAAAGCTGCAGTGTTGCAGCAGTTGGGCAGAGTTCGGGATACTTCTCCGCACCAAGGTCAAGGTCGAAGGGCAGCAGGCGATAGCCGGAAAAGTGTGAAAAATAACCATGACGATTCATGGGTGATGGAAAGTGACTCAACCTCAGCTTCGAAAGAGAGTTTCAAGGAAAACTTGAATACAAAAGGTAGAAGTGGGGTGAAGGACATGTTTGACACATTGTACGTAGAGGCAAAAGAAGACCAAGTGACCTATATTGAACCGTGCTCGCCAACGGGGTACATTAACATGTCATTGCGTAAGAGTGAGACTAACAAGACTGAGGCTAACAAAGGTGAAAAAACTGCAAAGAAGGCATCTCGTGAACAGCAGCACAGCACTAGTAACAGTGGTAAAAGCAAGGGTGGGGGCAGTGTCAGCACAACTCACATGTCGCCCAAGTCCCATCTCTCGGCTTTAGGTCATTTTAAACAGTGCGACCCCGCGAAGAGACAATGCTTAAAATGCAAGAAGCACTTCTCGGCAGTCTCCACATTATTGAGACATATGAAGGAGAAGCATATGCCTCGGAGAACGGTCACCAAGTGTCCCCTCTGCGATGTAGTGAAGTCACGGAGCTACGCTGTGGTGGCGCACCTCAGAGAAGTGCACAAGAAAAACGATGAAGAAGTGAGTGGTTTGGACTTCTTGTCTAGTGAAGATTATCTTCCTGGGGCCTATTTCACAGAGAGTGTTAAACTTGGTCAAGATTTTTTTTGTTTTTGGCTGAATCTGGTACTTAAATATAAGCTTTTTGACTTTGCTAAGTTTTGTGGTTGAATGCAAATTTTAGAAAATTCGGCGAAAAACCGGGTACGTTTGATTTATTAAACGCAAAGAAATAAATTTTCAAAGGCGTACAAAAGACATAACTTGTACATAAATAAGAACAATGATGGGCTTTTTGAAGACTTTCGAGGACGAAATAGGTGATATATTGATAGAATATTATAAAATACTCTGAAATATTTGTTGTAGTTTAATATTTTACTAAACTTAAATGATTGATTACATATGGCGAAACTGGTTTTGGTTACAAGAAAACGAAATGTAACCGGAAAATTGTCTTTCGGTCGGCAAATAGGTTTCCGGTTTACCGTCCTCGACACTAGTTTTGGGCTTACATGGATTTCACAAAACTGTGACAAAAAGGGACTTCGCTAAAACTAAACTTTCGACTGATGTATAAAATAGCTGTAATGGCTCTCTGTGTCACGTGACCTTTTATTGTACTGAAAATGTATGACTCATGAGTATTATATAAATATATTCTTTGGCATTTTTTTTTTTTGATAAATGTTATTTTTGACATGAAAAAAATTGCATAGACTACTTTAGGGAGGTGTACTATACATTTAAGCTTTGTTTCAGCCATTTCAAATTTTGAAGTGGAGAAAAGAAGTGACCATATTAAAGCTTTTGTTTCCAAAAGTTTCTTAAATCGACTTAGGCAAAAACCAGTGACTGAGCCTAAGTTTTAGAGAAAAGTTTTAAGTCCAAGTCTGTGCTAAGTAGTGCTGTAATGAGTTGACCGAAACTTGAATTGTAACTCAGTGGGCAATATTTGGGGATCACATAGATTTACACAATTTAAACTCGAGTTTTTTTAAGAAATAAATAATGATATACTAATTTTGTTACAAACCAGCACTTTTGCAATTTATCTAACCATAAGACATAAAAATCAATGAGCAATGGTCGTTTTTTTTCCCCCTTATTTACATGGCAGTTCCATAAAGTGCTCATACATATCTGCACAATTTAACTGACAACAAAATATATTTCCTTGCAATAAAATGGTACTAAACACATCATGTCAATATTTGGACATTGTTATTATGTCCACCCCACTGGGGGGTGGACATATTATTTTTGCTTTTTCCGCCATCTGGCGTCCCACTTGGTTTCCAGACATTTTAGGCAACAGTTCTTATCCTATCTTTACCAAATTTGGCGTGCAGGTTTATTGGGTTAATAGCTTGTATGGGATTGCTTTTGGTGATGATAGCTCTTTAGCTAACTGAGTAATAGCTACTTTGCTACTTTTGAGTAGCTCTTTGGTTTCCAGACATTTTAAGGAATGCTATTAAGCCTAGCTTTCTGAAATTTGGTATGGAGGTTCATTGGGTTAATAGCTTGTATGGGATTGCTTTTGGGGGGAATTGCTTCATAGATGAGTGAGTAATTAATTAAATAAATGAGTAATTGGCTATTTTGAATACTGAAAAAGGCAAATGTGCTCATATCCCTAAACCGTGCGAGATAGAGCGATTTCGTCGAAATTTTCGACCCACAGGGTATCTAAGGAATGTAATCTTTGCAATTTTCAAAAAATTTTCCCCTCCCCAAAAATGACGGCCATTTTGAATTTTTGCCAAAAATGGCAAAACACAAATTTGCTTCTATCTCCTTAACCGTGCGAGATAGAGCGATTTCGTCGAAATTTTCAACCCACAGGGTGTCTAAGGAATGTAATCTTTGCAATTTTCAAAAAATTTTCCCCTCCCCAAAAATGGCGGCCATTTTGAATTTTTGCCCAAAATGGCAAAACACAAATTTGCTTCTATCTCCTTAACTGTGTGAGATAGAGCGATTTCGTCGAAATTTTCGACCCACGGGGTATCTAAGGAATGTAATCTTTGCAATTTTCAAAAAATTTTCCCCTCCCCAAAAATGGCGGCCATTTTGAATTTTCGAATTTTTGCCAAAAATGGGAAAACACAAATTTGCTTCTATCTCCTTAACCGTGCGAGATAGAGCGATTTCGTCAAAATTTTCGACCCACAAGGTATCTCAGCATTGTACTCTTGGCAATTTTAAAAAAAATTTTCCCTCCCCTAAAATGGCGGCCATTTTGAATTTTCGAATTTTTGCCAAAAATGGCAAAACACGAATTTGCTTCTATCTCCTTAACCGTGCGAGATAGAGCGATTTCGTCAAAATTTTCAACCCACAGGGTGTCTAAGGAATGTAATCTTTGAAATTTTCAAAAAATTTTCCCCTCCCCAAAAATGGCGGCCATTTTGAATTTTCAAATTTTTGCCAAAAATGGCAAAACACGAAATTGCTTCTATCTCCTTAACCGTGTGAGATAGAGCGATTTCGTCGAAATTTTCGACCCGCGGGGTATCTAAGAAATGTACTCTTTGCAATTTTCAAAAAATTTCCCCCTCCCCATATGGCGGCCATTTTGAATTTTCGAATTTTTGCCCAAAATGGAAAAACACAAATTGGCCTTAACCGTGCAAAATAGAGTTATTTCGTTGAAATTTTCGACCCATAGGGTATCTAAGAAATGTACTCTTGGCAGTTTTCAAAAAATTTTCCTTTTCCCAAAAATGGTGGCCATTTTGAATTTTCGAATTTTTGCCAAAAATAGAAAAAGAGGAATTTGCTTCTGTCTTCTTAACCGTGCAAGATAGAGTGATTTCGTCAAAATTTTCGACCCAACCAATGCAAAAAGGCATGAAGCTGAAATAATTTACATCTACACTAATAAATATTTAAGCATCATTGATATATTTTACAAATATGAAACAGGGTCTTGTAAGACTACTGTACAATTTTGGCAAAAGGTTCATGGGGTGGACATTACACATGATAATGTGTGTTCTTCTATGCTATCCTGTTTCTATTCGCACCTACTATGAACAGGGCGTCCTATTTCTAGCTTTATTTATAATTGTGTCATTTACTCCAATTCAACTTGCATCTAACAGGTGATCCTCGATCTTCAGAAATTGCTAATGGTAACAGTCCCACTGCTAAGTCATTTTTTGAAACTGGCGTCTGGTCTTGCATATAGGAATGGTTCATTTCTGGTCATAGCCTCTTTTTTTGGGAAATACACAGTAAATTTTCAATAACTCACTGAACAGTATTTAAAATGAAATTTTAAATTATGAATACTTCAGTCAGTGATTGTGGTAAAAATTACCAAATCTGCGAAGACTGTTCAGGAACTGGTAATTGAAAAATGTCGTTATTTTCAGTTTTCATATGGCTAATAATTCATCATAACAATAAAAATCCTATAAATTTGAGGAAATATCGCACATTTTAGCTTTAGATTTAATAAACGTGAAGTTGCTAACTTACTGTTTTAAACTTTGGCTGATGGAAGATTGTGGTTTAAGTTTCATCATGACAAATGTACGGCATACTGGATTCTGTTCAAATTTGAAGTCCCAGAAATCGATTTAGATTTTGATCAATGATCCAACCACTACTTTATGTTTGAAACATCAATACACATGCTTTAAAAGTTGTTTAGAGATATTCCATGAAATTGTTGAGGTTTTAAAGCAATTTTATTTTAAATCTATGACAACAAATTTCAAATACCGTAAATTTCCAAAATAACGCCCAGGTTCAAATAAACGCCTGGTTCAAATTAACGCCTGGGTACCAAGCACACTGTTTACAATTTATGACACTGTTTTTATACTTCAAAAGAACGCCTGGTTCAATTTAGCGCCTGGTCTGATAACCATTTGAAAATAATTAACGCCCGGGCCATATTTTGGAAAAATACGGTACTTTTTATAAACCAACACATTTTTTTTGGGTAAATTCTGAATTGGTGGGGAATTTTGATACAATAGTTCAATATCGATCATTTGGTAAAGCTAAATTCCAGTTTGACATTGGCATCAATTTTTTTTTTCTTTCATCCCTTCACTAATCAAAAGTGTTTCTTTTGTAGATTGAGAAACTGAAAGACCTAGTGTACAAGAAATGCCAGATGGTCCAAAAAAACAAAACGGGCAATAATTTATTGGTGCGCGACTGGGATGACAAAACCGTGGAGCAGGTCCAGACATCTCCTGGCAAGTCAACACCAAAGCCATCCCTCCCTAAACCGAAGCTTGAGAACAAACCAGAAGCCACAGGCAGCACCACACTAAAGGTCAAGGTACCCGTCAAAACTACAAAGACTGTGTTTGACAAGAGCCTCAGAACATCTACTGCAGGTTAGTGAATGCTGCTTCATTAAACTAGGGATCTCAATGTTTGCTGCAGAGAATGAAAAGGAAAATTTTTTCTTTTTTCCAAATATGGAGACTCGTGATGAAAAATCTTTAATTAAGGTGCTGAATCATGGAGAAAAAGTAGACTGCATTTTAGTAGTTAGAAACTGTAAGTAAGGGTGGAGCAAGCATGGTGGATCATGCCTGGGCGACACTTTCAAAAATATTCCAATTTGAAAACTTTTTATTTCCACAAATACATCAATTTCAAAAGTATTCGATTACGAATATGAATACATTTTGAAAAGTATTCGAATAGATTTGTGAATGCTTTTTCACTAAAGCCCAAAAATATCTGTAAATTGCAGAGTCTGATCTAAATCTTTCTCAAAATTTGATATCTGCACTTCAGATCTCATGCCAACATATAATGGAATATACTTTGTGTTACTCCTCTACAGAATCTGTTGCGCTGAAGCTGGGCGGGGGTTTCCGATGTCTGCGATGTGGCACAATCTTTGGGAAGGCGGATATTCTGGCCAAACACCAGCAGAAATGCACGGCGAGCAAACGCCTGTCTGATGTAATCAGCCCTAGTCGGCAGACTCCCTCCTCCCCTCCCGCCAGTGCAGATACTGTAGAAAATGTCTTTGAGGTGAGTTTTGTGGTTTCTTTGTCCATAATAACACTGTCGGCATATAAATTGGCTGCAACTTTTTTGTGAGCCCCAAGAAGCTTAAACAGTGAAAAATTTAACTGTCCGAAGAGTTAAAAAGGGTATTTTGATTTATCACTATTTGTTCGGCAAACCTGATATCTAGTTATAATGTTTGTTATTAAACATATTCAAAGGATGAATGCATTCTAGTGGTGTCCCAATCAATTAAACGCACAGTGGAAAATTGAAGTCAATAAAAATAAATCGCTGTCATCAAGGTCACCAAAATTCCTGGTATGTACAAAAATATTTTTATGTCTCCCAATAATTTATGTACTGACTATTGGCATGTTAAAATAATATTTTTAATTTCAGTACTTATACAATGATATTTTCTCTCCTGTCCTATCTCTACGTAGTTTCAGGTGGCTTCAGACTTGGGAAAGGAAACTTGAGATTTTTATAAACTTTCACTCTCAGTAGCTGATCTTTGAGGTTTAGCACGCCAAACATACAAGTGACTTAGCTTTCGCATTATTCAGCCCAGAATAATTTATACTCCAATGTATGAACTGTTACTCAAACATTTTAGCCAGAGACTGTATTTCGCTCCTAGGAGAAATGTAAAACATGTAGGATCAAATTTGAATATTGAGTTAATATTGTGAGCCTGCAAAGACTTAATGCACAAAATGATAATTTATCAGTGAAATGTATTCATAGCACTTTTTCTAGTACTTTATACCAATACCAACTTTAATATTTAGATCAAGTGCCTTCTAAGAAGATGGTACTGAATGCCTTGTGTAAATAAAAGAATAAAATCAACAGAATGTTACACCTAATCAAAATATATGTGGCCCAAAAATTGTATGATGCTATATTAAGGCACAACAAATAATCGATTGTGGATTGAGATATAATCAGGTGTCGTTGTTTTGCAGAAGTTTCAGAAAAACTTGGCACATAAATCGACTGTCACAAGTCCGAAGAAAATGCCAGATACCACTGGACAGAAAAAGGCAACACGTGCACAGAGTGGAACACCAGAACCTAGAAGTGACAGAAAATCACAGGAAGTGAAGACCAAAAGTGGTGTTCAGCAACCGCAGAAAAGATCTGATGGCAAAAACAAAACTCTGGCGAATGACAGTATTTCTGAAGAGGAAGGAAGTAAAAGTTCAAACAAAGAAAAGGATATGAAAAAGGTGGACAAGACCAAGGCTGATGGCAGCAGTGATTTGGGAGATAAAAGCAAAGTGGCAGTGAATACTGCCTCGCCTAAACCAAGCCCAAAACAGAACAGCAACAAGAAGACCGGCCAAGAAAAGTCCAACACGATGGAAAAACGGGTTGTCTCCAGTCACAGTGCTTCAGCTCAGGAAAAGACATGTGAACAGGATACAG
The DNA here is from genome assembly GCA_964017235.1 of Sabellastarte sp. h YS-2021. NCBI lineage: Eukaryota > Metazoa > Annelida > Polychaeta > Sabellida > Sabellidae > Sabellastarte > Sabellastarte sp. h YS-2021. Next base: position 77,822,304 of record OZ024935.1, on the reverse strand, counting down.
ATAATCAAGAACTAAAAACAAACCAGGAAAAAACAAAAGAAAAGCAGCCACAAGCAAAGAGTAAAAAAAGTATTGGAGAGGCCAAAGATAAGATAGAGAAACCACAGACTACCATGGCACTAAAGTCTCAAGGCAGTGGACAGAACCATTCAAGGACAAGGAGTGCTGCCAATTTACTGAAACCAACGGAAAGTGAGAAATCGGAAAATGACTCCACGAATAGTAATAGTGGTGGCAAGAGTTTAGCTGAAGCCAGGGCGGAGAGATTGCGGGCCAGAAGACGTTTGTCGGATGGTGAAACAGAATCGGTGGAGACTGAGAAAGGGATAAAAACATCAGCGGCAGCAACAACAACAGGAGCAGCCAAGAGGAAACGAGAGAGTGATGAAAACAACGCATTGCCTAACAACACGGCAAGTAAGGTTCTGTCCTTTTGTTAATTTATTTTTATTTTATTGTGGTAGATATTTTGTTTGTGTGTGTGTGTGTGGGGGGGGGGGGGGGGGGGGGGGGGGGGGGGGACATTCACAAGAATGAATTTAATTATGGCTACACAAGAGAACTCTGTTTTTCCCAAAACATAGTGAAAATATATGGAAGAATATGGTGATATTTAGCCAAAATATGTGGGGATAATGTGTTTTTAATCATACATTAGCATAGTTGAAATATTTTTGTTTTTTGGGCTTCTGTTCTTTTGTTTAGTTTTGCATGCATTAAATGTTCAAACTTGATCAAACTTGGTTAGTCTGTGGTGACACCACACATCAAACAGAAATACCAAGGGATTTTGTGGCACTACCAGCCTCTATGTTTACAGCAGGGTGACTGTTTTGTGGCACTTAACTGTTTCAGATTGGATTAATTAATAATTCTGAGTACAGAAAATAGGAAAATGGTACTGTTTTCTTATTTTATATCAATTAGCTTTCATTTTCACAATATGTGACTCATTTTATGGATTCTATCACTTAAAATAATGCGAATCCATTTTATTCAACTCTAGTATTTGGAAACAATGGTGAAATGAGGACTCTTTATGGAGTAATTTAATGGAAGAAAAGTACTCAAGTGCAAAAATTACTGTTACACTAGAACCTCTATTGTCTAACCCCCTGTTATCCGGATTTTCAATTATCGGACCTCAAATCAACTCTCCCAACTGCATTAAAACCTGTTATTTTAGGCTTTCTATTATCTGACCTTTCTATTATCCAACTGAATTGTTACTCTCCCAAGAGGGTCGGATAATAGCGGTTCTTCTGTATTTCAGGCCTGCTATTTTGATCATTACATGTTATGTCTCATTGGTTATTTTTAAGCTTCCCTTGTGAAAATGTAGGAGAAATTCACACAGAAGGGGCTGCCAGCTCCCGTATTTTCTATTGCTAATAGCTCAGCAACCACTGGGCAGGTTCTCTTCAAATTTGGCACATGTGTACAGTAGCTCTGGGAACATTTTCTGAGTATGGTGTCATGACAGTTTAACGAATTAGAGAAGTCGCGTGACCAAAATCATGTATTTGAAGGTGTGTACTTGTTTGGATGATGACTTAAAAAGCGCTTCACCTATTCACATGAAATTTGGCAAGTAGGTTATATAGATGTCTGGAAATCATTAATATTCGACCCCTAGGGTATACGCAGAACCATCTGCCAACTTTTTGGCAAAGATTGTTTTCCCGCCATCTTGAATTTTGTGTAAAAAAACACATTTATCTCTGAAACGGTGCGAGATAGAGCAATTCCAATGAAATGTTTGGCTCGCAGGGTATAATGTTTTTTTTTAACCAAAAATCGTTTCCCACTGTTTCTGGTGACCATATTGAGTTTCTGTGTTAAACGCATTACTTTAGAAACAGCGCAAGATAAAGCGATTTCGGTGAAAATTTCGAACTGCATCTGGCGCCTTTTGCCAAAATCAATTTTCCCGCCATTTTTGGTTGCCATCTTAAGTTTCTGCATACAACGCAAACACACATTTATCTCGGAAAGAGTGTGAGATAAAACGATTTTGATAAAATTTTTGACCGGCAGGGTATACTATAGACAGCGTCATCTTTCACTTTATGCAAAAAATTGCTTTCCTGACATTTTGGCGGCCATCTTGAATTTCAGCATAAAATGTGAAGCAAGGAGTCATCTGAGACTTTCCAAGAGAGCATATTACTGCTATTTTATTACAGGCAGGTTGAATTTTTGTATAAATGGAAAATAAAAAAACATATTAAACAGACCAAGATAATCCTTTCAGCAAAATCATTGATGCTCATTGGGATGCTTTGTTTTTGCTGTGCAAAAAAAAATTCTTTTTCTCTTGCGAAGCAATACTCTAGTCATGTTATGTACATTGGCAATTTTATGCGAAGCTTGGATAATCAATAAAACTTTTGAGCCACTCTTGATAGGGTGTGACCCAATCTGATAAACTGGGAGCAGACACATTTACATTTTAATGTTTGCTTAATGTTGAGGTAGTGGTAAAGCCATTATGTTTGTGCAGGCAAATGTATAAGGTTTGTTTAAATAGAATTTTAGCAATGAAATTAGGTATATACAAACTTTTGATTATAGATTTGTCATCAGAAAACTTTTGTCAGTTTAGTTTCAGATTTTGTGTAACCTAAATAACCTAAAAGTGTCATGTCCCCCAATGAAAGTCGGGGGATATACTGGATTCATCTATGTCGCGCAGGCTCTGTAGTAATTTCCTTGTGTACGCATTAACTCAAAAACATGTATTTAGGTAATAAAAAATAAAGTTGATTGTTAAGATCTGATTACATTTTATTTTTTTAATAATATTCCATTTGTCCACTAATATATTGCAATCATAGAAACAGACAAATTCTATTGGGATTACTAATTTAGAATGGACAGTGAGTCATTTGGGTACTTTGAAAAAGGGATGGGAGCTATCATTGCAGGAAGATTGAAAATATGATAAATACAAAATCTTTCATAATAATTATATCTGTTGTTGGGGGATACATTTTTGCTTGCCAAAATAATGACATAATAGATTGAATTGTAAGTTCTTACAATAGTGGGTGATTATGTTTTCCTAAAATTTATGGCATACACAAGAATTGGCCCAGTGGAAAATACCCAGTCAAAATCTGTGGCGTGAGTGATGATCTGTCTGCGGATATGTTGGTGCTGAGTTGATCCAGCCTAGTTTAAATCAGTAAAAATTAAACTTTTAATTTTAATTAAGGATATATTTACAGGAGCAGAAAGGAGCAATGATCTCAGAGGAGAAGAAACGAAGGATGGTTCGTACACTGACTCAGTGAGAGAATCTTCCTCTTGTCAGACTGAAGACAGTAAAATACTCAGTTCTGTGAAATCAAAAGACTACGATGAGCAAACTCCTAGTGTTTCTGAAACTGCGATAAAAACTGAAACGATTCTGACAAGTGTCGTAGAATCTCTAGAAAATACTACAGCTGAGCAGCAAGAAGAGGAAACTGCATTAAAATCTGTCTTTGTTAACAGAAATGGGACTTCTGATGATGTGCCAGTGGATGTATCACTGGGCAATGTACAAGGCAAGGAATCAAAAAGTGGTGAGACCATGTTTGCAAGTCCTGTAAAAGTAGAAACCAGTGAGAGAGACATTAAGGAAGATCTTGCACAAGATGAAACTGAGTTGCAAGAAAATATTGGAGAAGAATCGGTTAAATCTCAGATGACTGATAATGCAAATATGCTGCCCGCTGATCTATCAGCACCACATGTACAGATAAGGGTCTTGGGGAGTAGTTCAGAGGCTAAGAATAAACTGAAAGACAAAATCATAGTCACAGTAACAGAGCCAAAGAAAAGGTCACTGTCGCCTGAGCCAAAGAAAGGTGGGATGGTGCTGGACTACAGGAAACTGAGGGAGGGCTCAAAAATTGTTAAGGGAATCAGCGAAGATGACCATAAAAAAATTCTAAGTCTAGTCGACACGGATAACTTGAGTTGTACAAAATGCGGTGGTCAGTTCAAAAATGTGTCAAATTTGCATCGCCATGCAGTGAGACATTTAGGTTGGAGAAGATATAAGTGTACCATATGTAAGGGAACCTTTTTCAATAGGTCGGAGTGTCGTCGCCACATAAGACTGATTCATGAGAGGAAAATGGCTGTCAGCTTGAATGCAGAAGATTATATGGTCGATCTTGAACCAGATAAGATGAAAACTCAGAGTATAACCATGCCTAGAGTGGAAATCCAGCTGCAACGTATGAAAAACCAACAGTTAGCCCAGTTAAATGCTGAAACTAGTGGCTTTTGTAAGAAGGAACAAAACAAAGGGGATATGTCATACAACATTTCCACTCGTAAAACGTCTCGGTCCTTTGATACATCTCCCTTTCCCAGGGAAGATGATGATTCCAAAAGTAAGGAAGATACTGATAATCCGGATGATTTGCCTATTCTGTGTACAAGATCTGGTATATACAAGAAAACAGATACATTTGCTAGCAGTTCTAAAGCATCAGTGTCTAGTATGAATGAATCTAATGATAGTCCAGTAAAAAAAGCCAGATATAGTCTCAGTGGTAACACTGCTAATGCAGGGGTAGATTCAGGTGAAGGTGCATCAGTTTCAACAGATCAATTCATGTTGGCTTCAAATCTGAGCCTTTCATCTATAAACCCCTCTTCAAGCCATCAAGCTACCAAATCCACTATTCTGACCAATGTGGTCGCCAAACCTGCATTTGTTATAGACACAAGTTGTTCATCCCCTGATTCCAGTGCTAAAGATCAAACCTTCCCTCCATACAGAGCTACTGACAAAGGTAAACGCACAAAGAAAAAGAGTATTAGTGAGGCTGCCAAAGATTCCCATTCTGTGAAGGCTCCTAAACCCTCACTTGGTCCAGCAGATATTGGTGTTTCTTGCTCAGACATTTCAAGAGTTTCAGACAACATAGTTCTCCGTAGTCCGCATCAATTGGGAAAACAGGATTGGCTGTCTGAGGTAAAAGAACTTCCACTGTCTGCATCTGCTTTTGGAGATATTCAAATAAGAGACCGTCAGATGGTCACCATCATGAATGCGGATGGCACAGTGCTGGGCAAAGTCCCAGTGAGTGTTCAGAAGCAGAAGGACCCTACCACGGGTAAGGAAGAGACTAAAGACTTGATGCTGATGTTGATGGCAGACAAGGATTTGACTGAAGCAGGGTCACAATGCAACACAACTTTCAGTGTGGGTGAGACTGAAAGCCATGATCTTTTAACACAGAGTTTACAGCTTGTTCCCATGGAAGCGAGGCCACATGACACTTCTGTGACCCTGTCAAATTGTCCGCAGTCAGTTTATCTAAGAGTGACTCAGCAAAAACAGGCAACTGGCAATACAAGTGTAGCAACAATTGAACAGACCAAGGATATTGACTTAAATAGCTCAACGCAAGCTTTATTAAATAAAATACAGGAGGATATACCTTCCGACGCCACACTGGAAGATCATGAGGTTGCTATGGCAACAAGTCTGATGGGAGGAGACTCTAGTTACATCATGGAAAGTACAGATAAAAGTTCATTTGATAAACTGGTCATGAGCACGAGTGATTGTACAACCAGGTCTGAGGGTTTTATGAATACTATAAGCTCTGTAGGTATGGGGAGATTTCAACAAGAGCCAGATGCCAGTTTTCCAATGGCTGGTTTGCCTGGAAACAATACGGTTACCATGGTTACAGAATCTCCTAGCCAGTTGCCGTATGCATCAGGAGATGAACTGCTACAAATGATCAACAGTGATCAGAGTGAAGGAAAGTGTGAAAGAGAATAAATGTGGAAAAAAGAAATACAAATTCTCTTCCAGATTATGTGAGGCTGATCTCAAATAGCAAAATCTCAAAGAATGAAACAGTTTAGTGGCCAAATGTAAACCAGTACAGATAATTTGTAGTCTGTTATCTGTAACTAGAATTTACATTCAATAGATTCAAGTTAAATATTAAACTAAAATAAGTAAAATCTATGCATATCTACACCAATATACCCAAATCAAGTTCAACACTTGATAGCTTTTTGCAGACTTCTCCCTGATTTTGTATTCTGTTACCTGTTACTGGCCAGTTTCATGACTACTTTAGCAACCGTGGGAAGACCTGCAATTCTGGCATTAATTTTGAGTCAGCAGTTAATGGGTAAATAAGCAGTATACTCATACGGTCAGCAAACCACAAAATTCCTTTTCGACCTTAAAATTGCTACTACATTATTTTCAATATTTTGTTATGCTATTTGGTGAATATTTGGCATCAAGTTTAGTTAACTCCACTAGTTTCTTAAGTATACTCACTTAGTGACTTCAACTACTGCTGTACTTTTAAAAAAATTATCATTAAATGAAAATACTTATAGTGAATACTGAATAACTTGGAATAATAAATTCTTCTTCAACATCCGGTTGTTCAAAAGTCTTCAGGGATTCGTCAAATTTGAAGTACTCCATGGCATTTTGCCACAATAAGTAGCATATTCTTTCTTGTTATAATTCTGCCATAGGAATGTTGCAACAGGTTTCACTTGTTTCTTGTTTTCAATAAATTCTTCGGATGTTCTTTCTTGTTTTGAACCCCTTGATTTTTTGTGGAAGAGAAATCTTAGAAATCTGGATTTCTTTTATCACATGACCACACTTTCAGCCTGTTTTGTGTGCATTCTGGCAAATTTAAAATCACCAGTTTTCTCTTTAGTTTGCTGAGATTTTAGCCTGATTGGATCGGTTATGTGACAGTTGGTAAGATCTGTGGTGGTTCTGAAGGTAAAAACCAGAGTATGGCATTCTGCAGTGGTAACCTTTCCAGCATTATTGTTTTGTCATAGTTTTACCTAGGGATGGGTCGATATAAAAATGTGTACAGTGGGAGCCTGCCAATGCAACACCGTATTGGCACCAATGCAACACATTCTGGGAGTTTGTGTTTTAGTACACAACAAACATGAATGTTTCCTGTCAAAAAAATCAAAATAAAAGTCTCCAAATGCACAAAATATGGGATAAAATCATGTAATATCTTCAGATTTCTGGTTTGTCTCCAATATTTTAAGTTTTGAGGTTATAAAGTGTTTTATTATCCACCACGCGACGTATTTGCCCTAAATACGGGGAAATACAGACCGGGATGTATTTTTTTTGTATACACCAGCGCCCTGGTACTATGGATAATGAGTGTGAAGAACTTCCGGTTTTTCAACAATATCTCAGAAAGTATGCAACTTACAAATATGTATAATATGTCATTAGAAAGGTGTTATTGTAGCGATTCTGCTGATGTATGTTGCATAAAAATCCATGCAGAAATGACTGAGATATTGCAAGTTAAAGATTGAAGTTTTATATTCAGTGTTGCTCATGCTTTTTGACAGTCTGTTTCACGTTTTCTCATAAACTGTTCATATTATTTGACCCATAAATCGCACAAAATGGTGGATAATAAAAGTAAAACACCCCTCATCAGACATATACAGAAAAAATATATCACTCATGAAGATTAACAATATAATACTCGTGCTACGCACTCGTATAATATTGCTATCTTCATTCGTGATATATTTTTTCTGTATATGTCATTCGGGACGTTTTCCTATTGTAACCAAAACATGGCAGTTCTGCTCAACCTATTGCAAATTGGATAATAATATAGGAATAAAAGACATATTCGAGTGCTTTATAATGGTTTTAAACTATCGAACAGCTGAATATTAAAGTCATGAAGCCCGAAGGGCTGAGTGCTTTAATGCAGCAGATCGATAGTTTAAAACCATCATAAAGCATGAGAATTTGTCTTTTATTCCTATTCTAAAATGGTTACATTGATATTTTGGTCAAAATAAAGGGACAAATCTTATGAAAAAATCAAAACAAATCCAACACCATGTTGGCTGTTCCATCAATGAAACATACGTGGTGATATCTTGGGTAAAAATTAAGTATTTCTTTCTACTCTATTATCATACAATTTGTCGAAAAATATTGAGAGATTGTCATTGTAGATGTTTTCAATTTGTTGTAAGCTTTAAAATAATATGATATTTGTTAAAATCAAGCAAGAAATGACAATCTTATGAATATTTAACCACTTGTTTTACCGCGAGTCGTTTGTTTACATTTGTACGCGAAGGGACGATTCACGCGAAATTCAACAGCGTTGTTTTATTTACCATTCGATATTCCCAATCCCAGAATTGCGCAAAAGACGTCTCAAAGGTCACTGCGCAGAATACCATTTTAGAATTTGGGATAAAAGCTTTTAATTTCTTCAGATTTGGGGTATGTTTCTAATATTTTAACTCTTCTTGTTTTGGGAAGTGAAGTGGCAGTTTTAAAGTCTCGTAATAGTATTTCAGTAAATGCTCTCGATACCTAGACACCAAACCTACCGACCCGTCCCTAGTTTTTAGCATTTATAGTTTATGTGTAATTCCTCTATGAAGTTTTGTGGCAGATTTTAGTGTAAATTATTAAATTTGCTGAATGTTTAAAATGTCAGTGCCTGTTAAAATAGATATTTATATCATAGTATGTACGGCCTTGTTACTTTAATTAATCAAAACTAATGTGTACAGTAATAAAATTTCATTAAATATTTATTTTAATAACCTATGATTTGTTTTGCAATGAATTCAGTTAAATTTGATCTTCTGGAAAGTGTTTTTATTTTTGCAAAATACTAGGGGAAAAAATACCTCAAATAACAGTTTATATTGTGTTTTATTGTGAAATATTTCTTTCCAGCTGACTTTTGTGTAATAATATTTATTAGGTGGGTTGCATGTAACCAACCCACCTATTAGATTGATGTGTACGACGTCCGTCTGTCCGTCCGTCTGTCGTTCAACATTTTCGTTTCCAGACTCTAACTCGAAAACGCTTTGTCCAATTGAATTCAAACTTGGTGTAATTTTGTCTGCTTTTTGTCTGTTTGTCTATCAACATTTCCATTTCTGGACTCTAACTTGAAAATACTTTGTCCAATTGAATTCAAACTTGACAGAGAGATGGATCATTATCATAGCTAAGTTACTTTCAAAATTGGTGTAATTCCGTCTGTACATTTGTCCGTCTATAGCATAGATACAATTATGTAACCTAGATTACAAGTTTTACATTGCTTAGCATGTCTAACACATTTACCTTAACTGGGTGACCTAACATTTCTTTTCTTGTTTCTAAATTTAATTACAGCAGTCGCTAATCTTATTGCTGCCTGCTCAACCCGCCTTTTGGGGCATTTCTGACCCTCTTGTTTTCTATATACCTTATTTTTGGAAATAATTGGTTATTTAGCACAAACAGGATCACTCAAAGATTACTGTAAAATAAGCTCAGAATAAACAAATTTTCTGAGAAAACCAATATCTTTATGAAACCTCTTAGAATAAGAACAGGGGAGTTACTCAAGATAAAAAAACAGGGAGTGTCTATTTTGAGAGAGGTGACCCAAATCTAAGTTACCATGTTTTAGTTTGAACCAACTGAAAGAACTAGTAAAGCAGATATGGCACTTTACGTAAACAGAGTTGGTGAAAATAAAGGATCCAGTAAAATGTAACATTGTACAGAAAAAATAACATAAGGTAGAGGAATATGATTGAATATGGAGTTTCATTCAATGAATTTTCTGCATGAATGCAAGCAATGCTTTAATAATTTGAGAAACACCCATTTTATTGCGTTAGTACATCTTACCTAATGGACAGTATGCTAAACAGGTCGCCGCAAATCAGCCTGTGAAATGTCAGAGAAAGATGCCATGTGTTTCCGCCGGCAGGCCGGTCCAGTAGTGTACATTCGCTAGGTAGGCGTGTGATGCAGATCTCTAGGTTTTTTCAACCGACTTTTCTTGGTACCAAGACCCAGCAACCAGCTTTCACAGTCTCTGTCAAAGACGCAAGGTTTGGATCTACAAGAGTAACAGTTTCACCAGAGCCTTTCTTGTCAGATTTCTCGCTGTTTGTCTCTTTTTAAGTTTGTAAGATGAGTACATAGTGAGTTGAGATTTTTGTTCAGAAGTTAAGGAGTCGCAAAATATATTAAAATTGAAATTCATTCTTGAGGACACACAGATCCACGCCTTGTCCCTTGTTGTGACATCTTGCACAATGAGTGTGCTGATCAAAGTCTGGCTTTAAATGGCCGCATGCCCCTCTTTTCTTTCCAGGAGATGCCATATTATAGAAACTGTGCAGTAATATAATCCAAATGAAAATAAGATTCAATTCCGTAGAACTTCAAACTGTTTTTCATACTCAAGAACACTAAACGTGCCAAACGAAAAAGATGCTCTGATGTCACACTATCTAGACAGGAAGTACGACACACCACCTAGCAAATGCACACTGCTGGACCAGCCTGCCGGTGGAAATACAGGGCATCTTTTTCTGATGTTTGGCGGGCTGGTACGCGCCGTCTGGTTTAGCATATTGTCCATTAGGTAAGGTGTTAACTTATAAAAATTTAATTTACTTATTAAATGGTTAAGTTCACGACTTTCTCAATAGTTTCTCAAAATAGTTGGCCTTTAGATACTCACTTTCCTAATCACAGCCCAAAGCGAGGGGTCTGCAACAACAGTCCTTTAGATTAGGGTTAGGTATCAAACTTTGGAAACTGGTAAATATTCCTCCACTGTTAGTGTTTCTTAATGCAATACGTATATCACATCATTGAAGAAAGTATCTTGAAAAGAAGCAGAAATAAATTTAGACAATAGGGTAGTAGGGGTGATGCATCAGTATTTGCAAAAGTTAAAAGAATTTTGATGGACCTACTCAAAAAGTTTTTAAGGACTTGGAAAATATCATGTAGATTGAATTGAAACATATTTTTGATAACAGTGGTAGTTGTAAACCAACCCCCCTTGTTTTTCTTCACAGAATTTATTTTTACCAGTTTTTTATGTCAGCTGACTTGTCAGTCAGCTGACATTATGTCATCACTCTGCGGCGTGGGCGTCCGCGTCCGCGTGAACAACTTCTTCTCCAAAACTACAAGGCCTAGAGACATGCTGTTTTTTTTAAAAGATACCTTATCTATCGAGGATGAAAAATTGTTCAAGGCATGCAAATCTGTCTGTTCGTCTGTTTGCTAGAGACATTACAAGGGGGGTACCCCCACCAAAAGTGTGAAAATTTCAACTTTTTATCACAATTTTCTCAGTGACTATTGCAGGGATTTCTCTCATATATTGCATATATGTACTAGGCCAGAGGTAGATTCTCTTGTGTGAGTATGAGACCTGGATCTGTCTTACTTTTTTTTTAATAAATTTTTTTAATAATTTTTAATGCATTAAAATTCATGAAATCATGCACTAAATCACTTATAACTTCAAAAGTGTTGCATTTACAGCATTTTGTGAAAATATGTTGTTCAGCTACTTTTTTCATAGCTACAATATGGTGAGTAAGTTGGGTGTCTGTCTCAATAGCTAAGTGAGTAATAGCTACTTTTGGGCTTTTCAGTAACTTCCATTATGAGTAAAATCACTTGTAACTTAAAAACTATTGCATTTAGAGAATTTCGTATAAATATGTTATTCAGCTACTTTTGGGCCAGCTATAACATAGTGAAATTTCAGACCTGTAGCTCATGGCATAGCTGAGTAATAGCTACTTTTAGGTTATCACTGTTGAGTAAATCGCTTATAACTTGAAAACTATTGCATTTAGAGAATTTCGTATAAATATGTTATTCAGCTACTTTTGGGTCAGCTATAACATAGTAAAATTTCAGACCTGTAGCTCATGGCATAGCTGAGTAATAGCTACTTTTAGGTTATCACTGTTGAGTAAATCACTTAGAACTTGAAAAGTGTTGCATTTAGAGCATTTTGTTAAAATATGTTATTCAGCTACTTTTTTCATAGCTACAATATGGTGAGTAAGTTGGGTGTCTGTCTCAATAGCTAAGTGAGTAATAGCTACTTTTGGGCTTTTCAGTAACTTCCATCATGAGTAAAATCACTTGTAACTTAAAAACTATTGCATTTAGAGAATTTCGTATAAATATGTTATTCAGCTACTTTTGGGCCAGCTATAACATAGTAAAATTTCAGACCTGTAGCTCATGGCATAGCTGAGTAATAGGTACTTTTAGGTTATCACTGTTGAGTAAATCACTTATAACTTGAAAACTATTGCATTTAGAGTATTTTGTTTCAATATGTTATTCACCTATTTTGGGGTCAGCTATAACATAGTGAAGTTTCAGACCTGTGGCTCATTTCATAGCTGAGTAATAGCTACTTTGAAGTTCTCACTGTTGAGTAAATCAGTTGTAATTGGAAAACTATTGCATTTACAGAAATTTGTGCAAATATGTTATACAGCTACTTTTGGGTCAGCTATAACATAGTGAAATTATAGACCTATAGCTCATGGCACAACTGAGCAATAGCTATTCTCAGGTACTGACTGTTGAGTAAATCAGCTATAACTTGAAAAATATTGCATTTGGAGTATTTTGTTAAAATATATTGTTCACCTACTTTTGGGTCAGCTATAACATAGTGAAATTACAGACCTATAGCTCATGGCATAGCGGAGCAATAGCTATTTTCAGGTTCTCACTATTGAGTAAATCAGTTGTAGCTTGAAAACTATTGCATTTACAGTAGTTTGCTTAAATATGTTGTTCACCTACTTTTGGATTAGCTATAACATAGTAAAATTTCAGACATGTAGGTCATTGCATAGCTGAGTAATAGTTCCTTTGAGGTTCTCACTGTTGAGTAAATCAGTTGTAACTTGAAAACTATTACATTTAGAGTAATTTGTTAAATATGTTATTCACAGAATTTTTGGTCAGCTATAACATAGTGAAATTGCAGACCTCTATGTCATGGCATAGCTGAGCAATAGCTACTTTCAGGTTCTCACTGTTGAGTAAATCATTGTATCCACTGGATAGCCGCAGTGTGTAGAGAGAGATTTCACCATTACTGCTCTGATGAAAAAAAATATTATAGCTAGCTTTCTTAAGTTTGCAGTATATATTAATAACCATAAAATGTTGTCTGGGAATATTTTTGGCCTCATTTTGAGAAACAAGATGGCCACCACAGGTGTTTTTTGTCAGTCGTGAAAAGTGCTTATATCTCCCTTATTATTGATCCTAGAGGTTTGGGATGATAAACCAACCTGTAGGAAATCATGGGGTGGGAATCTTTTGGTGTGGTCAGATTTGACCTTCAATGACCCCTCCTTCAAGGTCAAACAAGGATAGCCAAACTTAAAAGTGCTTATAACTCGCTTATTATTGGTCCCAGAGGTTTGGGATGGTAAACAGACAGGAAATCATGGGCTGTGAATCTGTTGATATGGTCCGATTTGACCTTGGAACCCTCCTTCAAGGTCAAATGAGGATAGCGAAAATTGAAAGTGCCTACAACTCGCTTATTATTGGTGACAGAGATTTGGGATGGTAAACCATCCCATAGGAAATCATTGGCTCGGAATCTTTTGGTATGGTCAGATTTGACCTTTGGACCCCCTCCTTCAAGGTCAAATGAGGACAGCCAAGCTTAAAAGTGCTTATAACTCATTTATAATTGGTCCCAGAGGTTTGGAATGGTAAACCATAGGAAATCATGGGCTGGGAATGTATTTGTGTGGTTAGATTTGACCTTGGACCCCTTCTTCAAGGTCGAACGAGGATATTGCATTTGTAGTATTTCTTTAAATATGTTTTAACCTATTTTTTACACTTAAACAATTACCTTGTTATTTTCCTTCATAATACCATTTACAGGGCACAACTTTTTTATCCTTTTCTTCTGTCAGCTTCGGAATTTCTTTCGAACTTGCTGTTCAGTTACCATTTACTGTATTTCTGTACAGCCCTTTTCCTGATAATTATTCTGTCCTCTAATCACCTTCACAAATCAAAAACACTCAGTCAGCTGACACAGTGCCCGTTCACGGGCACTCTCCTCTTGTTTATCTTATTTAGCTGAACAATTTAACGTACATTGGTTTAACTTGTAGACATTATTATGTCAAATCAGGTTGTACATGTGTATCCCTGCCTTTGTATCCTTTAGATAAGTGCTTACTGTAGTGTATGCTTGGAAAATGTATGTAGACTTTTTTAAAATACACAGAAAAAAAGATAAAATAATTAACAAACATAGTTCCGCTATGTTTTTTACAACTATTTTGTGATGTTCTGCTGAAAATACTCACTCCACCCATGGAAGCATTTCAAGGTTTTATTGCACATTGTGCATTGATGGAAATTTATCGAATATTACCAGCAGTTTTTCTACAAGATTTAGACCTTGCATGCTGTGTTTGTGTTGAATCTTGAATATTTGCCCGACTTATTTTCTGTGATTAATTTTAAATTTCATATAAACAAGCAATAAAATGCCTGCTGCAATGAATTTTAGGAAAATTTGAAATTGGGATGTTCATTATCTCAACAATAAAATGAAAAGATATGTCAGTAGTGAAATGAAAATTGTATAAGTTGTTGACGAGGCAACTCCTTGACAGTATCTTGCTTGCTGTAAGAAAGCCAATGAGTGGAAGTGTAGCAATGACTTTCACTCTGATTGAGGTGAGGTTCAGTTACTAAGCAGTTAAAACATTTGGTATTTAATCACCGTCACTTCTGTGGCTATAGATGGGAATCCTGCTCATCAGAGGGAAAATATTGATTGGCCTTGCCAGTGTAACTCCAATTGTTGAAGGGGATGTAAAATCCTAATTTTGATATTGATTAGAAGAGGCCACACTGGCCATTTGTTGATAAGTTTGATGTTTGATCACTTTCCTCTCCTCTCTATGGTCATAAGCTCGAGTTTGGTTCATGATGTATACCAATGACCCGTCGTAAGATACAAGTTTAGTGGCCATATTCACAAAGATTGATCAAACTGAGCCAAAAATCAAATTAAAGCTCACAAAAAATGACTCGAATCTTTGGCTTAAATTGGTATTCACAAAGTTGACCCTGGTTCTTTTTGGATCATGTCAGAAGATTCTAGGGCCGTCACGACTAGCCGACTAATCGACAACGGTTAGAATAGTGCTATTAACCGGTTCATATTTTAAAGTTGGAATAATCGCTCAGTGTAGTGTAAAAGATGGCAGAAGGTCTGAATCTATGAAATGTGTCCAAATTGTCACATAAAATGAGCTAAAATCCAAAGACAGTCATATTTTCTGCATTGTTTATGTATTCATGTAAAACCGGAAGTGCCATTACCTCTTATATCGCCCACTTCCTGTCTGAAATAAATGAAGCAGAAGTTGCAGGAAAACGGCAAATTTATTAAACTTTACAGATTATATACATATATTTTCATTTTATTTTGCATATTTATTGTTTTTAATGCTTGTTACAATATGAAACTTAAGATTTTTGGTTGTTTTATAAATTCGACGGCTATTCGGTGTCGACACCAATAGTACTTACCGATTAGTCGACATGAAATATTTGGAGTCGTGACGTCCCTAGAAGATTCAGTCATATTTTTCTCCAAAGTTTTTCTGCCTGGGTGGATCTAAGTTAATGAATAAATTGAGCCAAAAATCAGCGCAACTTCTTTATAAGTCCAAACTTAATCCTGGTCCATTTTTTAGCTCAACTTCAGCTCATTTTTGCCGCAATTTGAACTTGGATCACTTTTTTTTTAATATGGCTCAAGCTGTTGAAAATGGATATAGATATGACTTGATACTGATCAAGATCTGGACATTCTGTTGTTGCCATTTTGCATTCATAGTCTCACTTTCATTTCAGTGTTTTTGGAAAGTTTTGAGTATGACCAAAATTAACCCCTGATATCTTATGGCTGAAGGGTGACAACATGTGTGGAAGTGTTGGTGAATTGTGTTGTTGACAATTCTACTGTCTATATTGTTTCTACCTTAGGCTTTCTTGAACAGAATTACTTGTGTGTGTTTAATACTGTATTTATCCAAAAGTGCCTGGCTTGGTCATTTGGCACATTTCTCAAACTGACAACAAATAAAGTAAACAACGAATTCAACCTCCAGCCAATCAGGAACACTTACATAATATTTATGATTCGTAATATATTTGTTTATTGGTAGTGTGCAAAAAAATATCTTCACTCGTTCATAGTATAGTTGGTGTACAATAATATTGCTTTGTTGAGGCTTTATCTTAGGGCTGTCAAGAACGTAGGAATATCGTAGCAGTCTGTGAATTCTGTTTTCCAGGTCACCACACCTTCCCACCTCTCGCGAATGTTGGTGGATTTAAAATCACCTGTATTCTCCAAGATGATCATAATACCCTCTCCAGTGTGTGACCTGGGTGTAAAATACATTGTTGCAAGATAAATAGGCAAACTGTTTTTGTTGTGTAAACCGTGAAGTGCATTTGTATCTTGTGCTTGTGAAAATTTAATAATTTTGTGAAAAAGGAATATCACCCTGATTTACTTGCAGCATTTGCAAATGAGACTATTGTTTTCAAGTTTTGCCAAATCACCAAGCCAGGCTATATTATTACAATTGTTGTGAAATATCTCTTGCATTAGTATTTTATGAAAGTTCAAATAAATCTCATAGTTATGAAAGAATACATTTATTAAACTACAGTTGTGGTTATAATTGTAGTTGTCTGTTTATTTGACATATATGATTGCATTGTGTGTGTGTATATATACAGAAGTAAATTATAATAAAAAAAATCTCTAAAACAGTTATTCTGTCTTTGCTTTTATTTAGTGTTCAATGTTTACTGCAAAAATTTCTAGGTCCATTGGACCTGTAACTCCAAAATGTTCTCAGTCCATAGCAAAATTTACCAGTTCGTATTTTAATGTAGATAAATCAATATTGAGTTTCAGTATTTACCCATTGGCTAGTACTGTATTATAAATGGTTTAATAAAGGTTTCTGTACTGGCAAAATGCTATTGTTGCTATTATCCCCCCAATTTTTTTTCTTTGGCTACAAAGTAAAAATGACTGATAAAAAAATTTCATTGATTTTTTAAGAGTCCAAAAAAATGCATGATTTTTTTTTTTAAGTTACAGGACATCCGGACCTGTAACTCAAGCAAGATCCAGGCCTGTGAGCATAGTTTCCAGTTATGGATAGGGGAGGTGGGTGTTAATTTTATGCACTGCCTTGTTTTTTCGCTGATGTATGCCAGAATTTGATCTTGGACGGTCATATTTGTAGTTTATGTCTTGTCTTTGTTCAAGGATCTCTAATATATGACCAACATAGGGTCATTATTTAAGGGATGCATGAACCCTGATTATCTTAAAAATCCTGCTACAGCTCTTTTTCCATATTCGAGGACTGTCTGGACAGTGACCTGATTTAAAAACAGCCACATTCCGGATAGAAAAATACCACAAAGGGCTGGAAATTTGGATGCATCCCAAACCTTGGGATCAAACCTGGAACTACCAGATTTGTCATGGAACCTAGCCTGACAATCCCCGACCTCACTTGGGAGTTGAGAGTCTCTAGAACTTTTGATCCAATTTATAAGACCTTAATATGATTTTGATATGAAGCAAATTGCAAATATCACCTAACATGTTCATGTCCCCGATTTGTCTGCCATAAAACTGATAAGATGGCAAGTACGTAGCCACTCCATTCATCATATTGCTTGAGGTCAGGGCCAATAACTCCCTGACCCATAAAACTTTTACATAATTGGTAGTAACAACAATATGATTGGTTGTATTGGTGACAAGATCTGTCTGCAGTGTCACCTCTGCAATTTAACTTATTAATGGCATTAAGATAGGCCTTGCTGAAGATCCTGACCTTTGGGGTTTTTGAAGCAAGTCTGCTGATCATGATGTTTTTGCTTTCTGACATAAATGATTAAAATATTGGTTCCTGACTTTAGAAGATCTAGTTATGGGGTCACCAGTTTAAAAATCCGTTCATATCATGATTGATGAAGTTGAATAGCAGCATAATTTCCTCAAAGCTATCTTGAGTCAATTTCATCAGATTTTCATTCAGCACCTGCAACATCTAGCTAAGCTTTCTCACATTTTAACATTTTACAGAATTATTTTTGGATTTAAGTTCTTACTGACTTCACATACTCTGTCATTTTTACCCCACACCCCTTAGGGGCTGTCGGGATATTGTTTTCACCCATGGTGTCCGGATGGGCGGGTGGGTGGGCGGTGGTTTGTCTGGCCTGTATCTCAGAAACCATAAGGTGTAGGAAGTTGATACGTTGTAGGGACATTGGTTAGGGGGTGTAGGTGTGCAACGTCATGGTGTGACCTTGATTTGACCTTGCCGTAGTGACCTTGACCTATAAAATCTTGTCCGAGCTATATCGGAAACCGTAAGTTGTAGGAAGTTGAAACTTGGTAGGGACATTGGTGGGGGGGGGGGGATGTGTGCAACGTCATGGTGTGACCTTGATTTGACCTTGCCATAGTGACCTTGACCTATAAATTCTCGTCCGGGCTGTATCTCAGAAACCGTAAGGTGTAGGAAGTTGATACTTGGTAGGGACATTGGCTAGGGGGTGTAGGTGTACAACGTCATAGTGTGACCTTGATTTGACCTTTGACATTGCTGTAGTGACCTTGGCCTATAAAATCTTGTCTGGGCTATATCTCTGAAACCGTAAGGTGTAGGAAGTTGATATTTGGTAGGGACATTAGTTCAGGGTTGTAGGTGTGCAATGTAATTGTGTGACCTTGATTTGACCTTGCTGTAGTGACCTTGACCTCTAAAATCTTGTCCAGGCTATATCTTGGAAACCATAAGCTGTAGGAAGTTGATACTTGGTAGGGACATTGGTTAGGGGGTGTAGGTGTGCAACATCATGGCGTGACCTTGATTTTGACCTTTGACCTTGCAGTAGTGCCCTTGACTTATAAAATCTTGTCCGGGCTATAACTCGGAAACTGTAAGTGTAGGAGGTTGATACTTGGTAGGGACATTGGCTAGGGTGTGTAGAAGTTAAAACGTCATGGTATGACCTGGATTTGCACTTTGATCTTGCATATCCTGATGCTATTTTATAATTATTTTTATCTGTCTACGGGGATATCTGATAGTATTTTATCTCTCTTATATCTTTCTTATATCTTTTTACTTGAATCTTGGTTGTTGCACCTTTGGGTATCCTTTATTAGAATTCATTAAGTGTTTTACTTTTGCTACTTCCCATTGTAACAGATGGTATTTCATCAAGTGAGCCACAGGTTTTGCCCCAATACCACACATAAGCATGTATTGCCACATCTGTATGTATGGGTAATATTCAAAACATTCAAACCGTAATTCCACCATACAACAAATATTAAAATGGGAAAGGACTTAAATTTCCACACAAATGTATGAGGTCACTTTGGTATGGTTGAACAATATTGAAAACGTGCAAATCATAATTCAACTGTGGGAATTGTGCATGTATAATCGTCCTACAGCTTCTAGACAAACAGACTGGCAGGATCTTAATCTTTTCAACCAAATAGCATTTCTGTTGGTTGCGGACTGAGGGATTGGTTCTAATTTCGAACCTTTCCTTGATTTGACCAAAAATATATTTTCCAGGCACATCTTGGCAACCTTAAGGATATTGATTGCTGCAACTGTTTATTATGTGTACTTTTACATAATTGTGATATTTCCATTGACGGGTATTCTCCAATTAATAAATTTTACAGCTTCATAATCTTTACTGAATTGTCTTGTTTTAATACTTAATCTTTACATGCAGTTTCTTTTAGATGTTATTTTCTCTACTTAAACATTATTTGGACACTGACACTGCTCTGAAAGTATCCCGTTCTGTGTACTGTTTCACTACTTGTATATCTCATGGTGTTGAAAACTATTTCCCCAGGCTGTGGGGTACGGGCATCTGCTATTTTTGGAAGAAGCGGTTACTTGGGACTGCATGTGTGGATACCATCTAAAGTATTGATGAATTGGTGATGTGAATAACAGGCTTTAGATAAGTTTTGTTATGCATTTTTACCTGAAAAAAAAGTCTATTATTATTTATGTAGTGGAGGACAAACATCCAATAAATATGTAGGTAATCATTTACAGCTGTGATTGCATATGCACTAAGAGATGAGATAATGATTTAAGAGGACAAATTGAAAGCCGTAAGATCCTAACACACCATAAATTGTGATTAAATTCTGTATCATCTGTCGTACATCATCAGTGGTTGTTCAGAAATTTGAAATTCTGGACCATAAATGTCTGCCAAGACAAGATTTTCCATATATTGGTAGAAGGAACAGCCCAAAAAATTAGTAGTAAATTAGTGGTAGTAATCTTTTAAAAATTTCTTATTGTGCATTTTAATGATTGATCGTTTTCTGTACAAAAGTAAATAATTAAGCGTTCCTGAAAGGTGCTTATTTGTTTTCACCTCAGTTTCCTCGCTGCAGCCGCCGCCGCATTATGGTCTCCCTTGAATATCTCCCTTATTATTAGAAGGATTCAAACCATATTTGGCACTTATATACCTTAGGCTTGGGAAAATTTTTGTGCATGCTTAAATTTGACCTTTATGAAGGTCACATGATCAAAAACAATTTTTTTAAGTACACCCCCTCGTCATCACAGTTCAGGAAAAACTACTTGCTACACAGCCTTATGCTTTGACACACCTGTTCATACTATCGAAAACGCGAGCTGATTAGATTTTGGGAGCAATCCCTTGAAAAATGTCTCATTTATGGGTGATTTCCTCACACCTTCCAATCTGAGAGCCTTAAATTTAGGTCAACCCCCCTATTATCTTCTTAAGTATTGCATTTAGAGCCATAAAATGTATTGGGAGGTAATAGGAAACCATATGTGGAGAGTCTAAATAGCCGGTCAGTTTTACCCCACGGCCCCCCCTTATGGGTCAAACTGGGGTCATAAAATAGCTGATTTTCAGTTTTTGCCTTATATCTCCTTTATTGTTGCTTTTATAGCTTCAGAATGTATTAAGAGGTATTGGGAAAGCATAAGTGGAGAGTCTAAATAGCCAGTCAGTTTTACCCCCCGACCCCCCCCCCCCCCCCCCCCCCCCCCCCCTTATGGGTCAAACTGGGGTCATAAAATAGCTGATTTTGAGTTTTTGCCTTATATCTCCTTTATTGTTGCTTTTATCGCTTCAGAATGTATTAAGAGGTATTGGGAAAGCATATGTGGAGAGTCTAAATAGCCGGTCAGTTTTACCCCCCGACCCCCCCTTGTGGGTCAAACTGGGGTCATAAAATAACTGATTTTGAGTTTTTGCCTTATATCTCCTTTATTGTTGCTTTTATAGCTTCAGTATGTATTAAGAGGTATTGGGAAAGCATATGTGGAGAGTTTAAATAGCCAGTCAATTTTACCCCCCAACCCCCCCTTATAGGCTAAACTGGGGTCATAAATAGCTGCTTTGGAGTTTTTGCCTTATATCTCCTTTATCGTTGCTTTTATAGCTTCAGAATGTATTAAGAGGTATTGGGAAAGCATATGTGGAGAATCTAAATAGCTGGTCACTTTTATCCCCTGATCCCTCCCCCCCCCCCCATGGGTCAAACTGGGGTCATAAAATAGCTGATTTCGAGTTTTTGTCTTATATCTCCTTTAATGTTGCTTTTATAGATTGAGAATGTATTAAGAAGTATTGGGAAAGCATATGTGGAGAGTCTAAGTAGCCGGTCAGTTTTACCACCCGACCCCCCCCCCCCCCCCCCCCCCCTTATGGGTCAAACTGGGGTAAAAAATAGCTGTTTTGGAGTTTTTTACCTGATATCTCCTTCATTGTTGCTATTATAGCTTCGGAATGTATTAAGAGGTATTGGGAAACCATATGTGGACAGTCTAAATAGTCGGTTAGTTTTACCTCCTGACCCCCATGTATGAGTCAAACTGGGGTCATGAAATAGCTTTTGCCTTTATTGTTGCTTTTATGCTTTCACAATGTATTAAAACCTATTGCAAAACCATGTGGACAATCTAAATAGCAATACATACTTGCACACATGATTATATGATTATATGAAGTTATCAATACTCGTTACTGAAATGCTTTGTAGCATTTACACAAAATTTACTAAAGTTACATCCAATGTTGTACATCCAATGTACAACACTTTCTCCAGCTTGTCTATGTCTACAACGCTTGTTTATGTTAATTAAAGAAGACCTTTGTAGGATTTTCCCTGTCATGATATCACTAAGGGGGTTGCTTTATGTAACAGTACGGTACAGCATTGTGCATTCTTAGCTTTACAGCATGCTTATTAAAACCACAAGGCATTTTAAACTCTCAGGGACGCTTCGCTTTTGTTAGCAAAAGCATTCATCTAGTTGTATTTATACTCGGAGCAATATCTTCTTGTACTACAGGACTCAAAACACCATATGACCCAGTTGACTGCACAAGTATGCACAACCCTTAAGTTACTTAATTGCCCTAACAGAAAGACAGAGGCTCAAGGATGACTGTTTATCAATGCCCTTGAGGTTCTTTAACCTATCACTGGGGATAGGACTCAATGACAGAGGATCGCCATTCTAAGTGGTCATCCAAACCACTATGTGTCTGCCTGTATCTGGGTTTGAACCCACATCCTCTATGTTTCTAGGCGAGTGTGTTACCTAGAGTTTTAATGAAATTTCATTATCATTTATCAGCTACTTTCCCCAAATCAAAGTAGTTTAGTGCATTTTGGCACATAAATATAAATATATCAAGTTTGAGGTGTTAAATAACAAGAGTTGTCAAGGTGTACAGAGTAATTTCCATAAGATTTACTTGGACCAGTACTTTTCATCAGTGAATTTAACAAAAAGGAAATCAGTCAGTTTTGTAAAATGATAATAAAACTATAAATGGTACTTTTTTTTGAAGAGGTAATCAGAAACCGGATAAATTTACATGCTGAAATATTTATTATGACAGATTATTTAATTTCATAATTACACTTAACACAGTCATAAACAACTCAATGCAAGTGAGATAAGCATTATAAATATATCAATACTTTGAAGTACCTGATTAGTCTTTACCAACAACTATCTCTTAGGTTCTCCCAAGTTTTCAATAAACTGAATTCTGGCAATTATGGTCTGGCCAAAAATTATGGACACCTTAATTTTATCATATCACCAGCCGCAATCTTTTTAAGTTTGGAAAAGCAGCTTCTGTTTAACAACTCTGTGTCAATTTAGCTAAAATACAGTTCCTTCCATTAGGAGGTTATGTTTTCTGGGAAGTTCATTTTTCTCTGTTGATGTTAACATTAAACTCCAAGACTATTGAATGGGTATTTCTGCAAATGTTTATACGAGTAAAACTATGGCTTGGCCAAAGGAAGAAGTGATGAAGTCTTGGGAGAGATCTGTGTCATATTCCGTATATTTAAAAAAAAATACAAATTTTTAAAGGTCCCATTTCAATGTATTCTTATTGACTTTGGCTTTCTGGTTAACATTACTCTGAAGCAGTGAGCATAATTCTTGTGAAAATTCTTATTTGGGCAGGGTGTGGATAAAGGAGGAAGGGATATGATTTTGTTAAAAGGTTTGGATTGTGGGTACAAAAACATCCCGTGTTTCTGGAAATGTTCTCTGATTGACGTCTGCACTCTAAAAGTGCTTTCCAGTTTCATATTGACCTTGTATAAATGGACTTTTTACAAATGGATCTATAAAATCTAAGAATATTCAGAGTAACTATAATTGGTATACTGATTCTGTGAATCGTAGCATCTTGCTAATTATCAAGAACCAATGGAAATGACAATATCAGGATTTCAAAATTGTGATTTACAAACTGTGATGGTATAATGATATATTATCACGATAATTTGTGGTGCACCTTTTGTATCATTATCGCAGGTACTCTCTATAGTTTATTTATTGTTAAATTATAACCAAACAAGGCCGAAAGGGATTTCAGTCTCCTAGGCTAAGTGTGAGCGGCAGAGCCATCACAGACAGTAGTAGTGCATTGAAGTGGTCACCCATTTCAGTACTAACGTAGTCCATTGCCACTTAACTTCAGTGAAAAGACAGATATTCATCATGTTATGCCACAATTCATGAAAGTCTGGAAACAGCATAAAAAACCCACCAAAAGACCAGTATTCCTAGAAGCGCAAGTCTCATGCTTAAAAATTGTTTCCAGATTAATATGTTTCACAATTAGGGTAGTGGATATTGCAGGAACATACTTGCCTCTCAATCTTGGCCATCAGTGGAAAAATGGAAGTTATTCTTTGATGTTAGTAGTTTATTCCCCCATTACACTACAGGCAGTATCCAGTACATTTATTGGCATTGTGTTCCTCCATATATTACCACACTATTGTCATTTAAGTATTAGGATACTTTTTGCTGGTGTTTGGCGGGACCAGACATAAGTTATTGTGTGTTAGGTATATTTTTTATCAGTTTTTAGCCAAGACAAAAATTTAATTTAAAATTAAAATTTCTTGTTCAGTTATTCTCAAGTTCAATTTTAATGAAAACTAGACATTAACAGGTTTACCTGGTAATTATTAACAGAAGGAAAAACACTGGTACTGAATTTGTTATTTGTGAGGTCATCTGTTTAACATACTATGGTATATTTCATTATAAAAGTGGTAGAACAGCGTTCATTTTCAACTAAACAACTTACTGAAGGCTTTCAGCATGATCAAATACCAAGCCTCGTTTCTTGCTGTTTACTTGATTATTTCGGGAAGGACTGCATCTTCTGTGTTTGATTATGAAGATGCCCACACTAAGCCAATGTTTGACCTTGCTAAGGAGTACATTGAAGGTCGAGGTGAAGATTTATCATGGTTGGAAGATTATGCACCAACCATTCTGCAGGTGGGATTGCATAATCTGGTGAATATTGTCAACTCTGAAGAGGAAGACGATTCTTCATGTAATATATGCAAGGTAATGTAAGATTGACTTCCAGTAGCAAAAAGGCGTCATTGTCCAGTGGCTGATGTCCCCAGTTGCATAATGAGTTTGGCATCTAATCACAGACTGTTACAGTCTCTGCGTTATTTTGACTCACACAAGTGGCCATGCTGTGGACATGCTCAGTATGACTGGTGGTTACATAGGGTGTAGAACTCTTTGACTTTGTTTCTTCAGTGGCCAAGTGATCAAACACTTTGATATTTAATAACTGGTCCAACATCTTTGTGGTCGTGGATTAGAATGCAACTGAGGACCTCTTCTGATGTGACCCTATGCTGTCTAAAGGGACATGAAAACTCAAACTTTCACCTTTGATTTAAATGGTCATCAGAAATTGTAAAGATTAGAAAACAATTCTTTCATGAATTTGACCATTTACTGGTATTAATCATGTGACTAAACAGTAAACTTTATTGAAGAAATAATACAATCTATGTTGATTTAGAACTGTACCAAGTAACCAATGGTAAGAAATACAAATTTTTGTATGGCATGACAGATGTGTCACTGGAGGACACCTGCACATTAAGGTTAAACAACAGATTTCACTGAAATTATGAAACCTATTAGATAAGTGACAAAAACTCAAATTGTTTAAAAAAGTATGTGATATGATATCCGTATTTACAAACATCAAATGTTTAAAAAAGCTGAAGTTTGTCATCCTTAATGGTAGGGTGTTACTTGTGTCAAATTTAGTATTACATGTATATAAAATCATATTTCTGTTACCTGTTTAACCATCTATGTACTGCCATAAAGGCCTTCTTCACAGCAGTCAAAGCTATCACCACAATGTACACTTGGGAGGAAGTGAGAGATCCAGTGGTGGAGGTCTGCCACCAGATCTTTAACCAGTCTGAGAATTATGTACGGCATGATGTACTCTGTCCTGGAGTGGTGGACTTACAGGGACCTCATGTAAGTAACACAAAGCTATTTTATGTTTTTTGCTCCAATTTAATCTCAAAAATAGGGCATGGGCCCATGTTAACTGACATGTTTATAAGAAAATAGATTTCCTAAAAATTCAGAATTGAAACTTCTAAGAAGTAAGATAAAATTCTGCTTTTTATTTAAAACTTCTCGGTTTTGATTTTAAAATTCTAAACAAAAAAATATTTGTTTTCATTCATCCTTTTATTCATTTTAATACCCCTTTCACACTACAGGCGGTATCCCCCATGGTAGGCCGCATTTGGTGAAACGTCCCTGTCCTTGGATCACCGCCTCATGTCCATTTGCAAACTTGTGAGTTACTGGTGAACAGTCCATTTTCTTGCGCATCCTATGGAAATTTTAAAATTTATAAAATTTCCGCCTCTGAATTTGGTACCGTGAGCATGCGCAGACGATTTTGCGCATGTGCATATGAATTTTTTACTATGGTAACCAAAGGTGTGGTCCACGGTGTACAGTGTACATAAGGTTGTGATTCGGTCATCTTTTAATGAGTT
Organism: Sabellastarte sp. h YS-2021; assembly: GCA_964017235.1. Taxonomy (NCBI): domain Eukaryota; kingdom Metazoa; phylum Annelida; class Polychaeta; order Sabellida; family Sabellidae; genus Sabellastarte; species Sabellastarte sp. h YS-2021. Next base: position 77,795,932 of record OZ024935.1, on the reverse strand, counting down.
AAGGTATTGGATGTTTTGTCCCTGTGTCACAAGGTTGTATATGAATCTCCAATGGTAGTTGAAGGACAGGGGCATGTCACCAAATGCATATAAGTGTGAATTACACTGCCTGTAGTGCAAACAATTCAGATGAAATGGTGCCACCCGGGGAGGGGGTCTGCCAGTGAATAAAACTTCTAATCGCAGGACATACTGTCTGTAGTGTGAAAGAGGCATAAAAGAGGAGGGGCAAGAGATATTGTAATCATTTCTGTTAGTTAGTTTGTCCATTCACATGACTCAAAAACTGCACATCGGATTGGCCAAATGTTCACAACCCGTTTTATATGAAAATACAAGCCTGATACAATGAATAGTGTTGAATTGTGCATTCAGATATGGCCGAAAAAATAAAAATATTTCTGGATCACAATTTGGATATACATATGCCATATATACATAAGTGTTTTTGTCACAGATTTTTGAAATAGCTAAGGCAAGGCACAGAAAATCAGCAGAAGAAATCTGCACATTTCTGAACTCTTGCCTACTGCCAAAGACTGCTGACAAGGCCAAAGTTCGTGAACAAGAAGAGCCTTTGGAAAAGACGGGAACCAAGAAACTGTGGAAATTGAATCATTCTGAAAGACTGAAAGAACAGAAAAAATCTGCATTGAAAATTGTGCAGTTAACAGACATCCACATAGAGCCTGATTATGCTGAGGTGGGTTTAATTATATCTATATGTCATGGTAGAAAGTCCAATCTGGTAAAAATTCCAATTGGAGTGACATCACATAACTACTGGCCATATTTGAACTTGGAGGTGTGTTGTGGGTGGGATCCCATTGAATCCATTAGTGTAAATAGACAACACAATAGTTTATAATCCTGAATCTTTGAAGTCAATTAGAATGTTTAAGTAAATTACCATACTTCTGCATTTTGCAATAGGCATGCTATTCTTGCTTCCAAACACAAAACATCAGGGTTTAAGATACTCAAAAGTGTTAATCACCATCCTGTTATAATTAAAGTAATATAGAATTTGTGTCTGGGGAAGAGCAGGTCATATGTTGGAGATTTTGCTGTGTTTATTGTTGTTTACATAATTATGTGTATTTGTTACAGGGCAGCTCTACTGACTGTGGTCTCTATGTCTGCTGTGACATGCAGTATGGTCCTGTAAGTACTACAAAGTACTTTTTTAAAAGTTTACATGTTTTACACTTTGAGTGCTTGACATACTCAAACTGTTGTTATAAGTCTTTAAACATGGAAACTCTTATCTATGTATACCATAATCTGTACATAAGTGATCAAAAAATGGCTGACAGGAGATGGTTCAAGGCATTTTTTTGATCAACCACTACAGAGACAGAGGGTATTTTACTTGCCTATTGAACCCTTTAGATTGCCTAGTGTGTGATGAAGAATCTCTATCCAAAGTTTTACCCCTGAAATAAAAGAAATCAAATAATTGGTCTTTTCAGCTGTGAGTGCATTCTATCTCAGATGTCTATTAGTGTGAAAAGGTCAGCATAATAGACAAATTTCTGAAATTTCTGCTATTAAAGTCACTCACTTCAAACCTCTGAGTTCTTTGGTTTGATTCCTGGCTGCCCTTAAGTGAAAAGGTTAGTAGTTGCTTGCCAACTGGCCAACTACCAGTTGGACATCGAGCATTATTCTTCTGTGAACACATCCTTAATTTGCCAACTCTGTACTCTTTCTTTGTTGAATACTCCTTACATACCTTCAGAATAGACAACAATTTTAAATTAGAGATTCTGCATCAAGCACTGGGCAATCTGAAGAGTTCAACAGGAAGGTAAAATACCCTCTGCCTCTGTAGTGACTGATCAAAAAATGCCTTGAGAGATCATCTGTCAACCATTTTAAATTATAAAAATAAAATTGTCTATTTCAGGGAGATGCTGGTGCTTATGGAGACTACAGCTGTAATATTCCACAGAGAACTGTTGAGTTGTTTCTTGCAAAAACTGCAGATTTACAGCCAGAAGTGGTACTTTACTCAGGTAGAGTGTTCGATGAAAGAGTTCTCCTTTATGTTCTCTGTTTGACAAAAGTCTGTAGCATAAAAACTGTTAAAGTAAAAATTCACCATTGGTCAAAGATAGAGGTTACAATATTTCATCCCATGCCAACAGCCGGTGTCATATTGGGACAGGTCCTCAGCATTACCACTTGTGGGAGTCAAACTCACACACAGGTCATGGCCTATGATTACATAACAAACATCAGCGTTGGGGTGTAAGTACATTGTAATGATATACTATGGCACATTTTTCCTTGTATTTTTTCTCTCGGAATATTCCCTGTCATCAAGGACAAATCATTTTTGTCTTCACATGTTTACATGTTTGTCAAATATGCTAACCAAAAAGCTGCCGAGGGCCTCGCCAGTGATAGGCATCCTTTAAAAGTAGGATAAAATAATTTAAATTTGTGCCATTTCTGCTTCAAGGGAGATCAGAGAGAGAAAGAAACCTCAGGAAGTCAAAAATTACAAATCGGTAGGGACGTCATGACTCCAAATATTTCATGTCGGCTAATCGCCAGGTACTACTGGTGTCGACACTGAATAACCATTGAATTTATAAAACCACCACAAATCTTAAGCTTGATATTCAAAATTCCTCAAAAATGATAAATATATGAAATAAATTGATAAATATATGTCTACCATCTGTAACTTTCATTGAATTTGGCATTTTCCTACGATTTCAGATGCATTTTTCTCATACAGGAAGTGGGTGATATAAAAGGTATATGGTACTTCCAGTTTTACGTGAATGCATAAACAGTACAGAAAACTTGGCTGTTGATCGATTTTAACTTATTTTATGTGACAGTATGGACATATTTGATGGATTCAGACCTTATGCCATCTTTTACTACATTGAGTGTTTTATTCGTACTTTAAAATATGAAATCAGTAAATATCATTATTCTAATCGTTGTTGATTAGTCGGCTAGTTCTGACAGCCCTACAAATCGGTAAAGACTTGCCAATCAGTCAAAGAAGTAGAAGGGGATTTCTGTTTTAATCTAGAATGTCCCCAACACCTACTTTTGCCTCTTCTTTAATTGTTTAGCCCACTGAGTTTTTCCTTGTGGGAAGATATTGTGCCTGCAAAGCAGTGGATTGTGACGAACAGAATCAATTCAAACAGTTTGGTACAGTCGTATCATGTTTTTGAATTTTGCTTCACAGCCTTGACCTGGTTTTTCAAACATTTTCAAAAAGCCATCTCATCCTGAAAATGTTGTGTTGTGTTGAATGCTTTTCTACCTAAATATGATAGAGTAAGAAATCTAAAATTCACCACATATCTGAAATTCGCCGCATGTGAAAATACTAATAAAATAAATGAATTGTGGTGAAATTTGTTCACTGTATAGTAAATTAAGGCTTTTTGAACTGAAAAATACCAATTTTTAGACAAAAACATCATTTTCTTCACATAATTAACTAAGGTTTTAGAGGTGGCAAATTTTAGATTCCTGGCGAATTTTAGATTTTTTACTCTACCTGACATATTGGATACTCAATGAGCCATATACACGCTAGTTATATGCTCAAGCAAGAGAGTAGCATATTTGTATGTTGTTTTATATGTAGTTAACGCTTAGTCTTTTTAAGCGCGAGCTCTAGCAGGAAGTATGCATAGATTTTACCGGAGACATTAGTTAATCAAAGACACGGACACAGCTGTTTTATGTTAAAAATCTGTATTTTTAGGGGATACACCTCCAAATACTCTATGGGATGAGACTTACCACTCTCAGCTCAACTGTTCAGTGCTGCTGGTTGAAGCGATGGAGAGACATCTCGGCAAATACAGAGTGCTGCCGAACATTGGAAATCATGGTACAGTAAACATCTCTGTAACTTAATTGTTTTAAAATATCGCCTCTATTCAGAGTAAATTCCTGCCACAACTTAATGCCTAATGCAGAAAACCTTGGGCAGCATTCATAAAATGGATTAGTGAAAGATCTGTGAAGAATTAGCTTTATGTGAATACTGTGTTAAAGCAAAAATTAGCTGAACCATTTTCTTTTATGTTTAGTCTTAGTTTTGGCTCAGCTTGGTCCTTCTTTGTGAATACAGGCCCTTGGTTGTAGTTTTTTCTCATTGTTTTCTTGAATATTGGATACATTTGTGAATGTCTTTTTCAGATTAAATGGTTTCTTTACTAACACTGTGAAACTTTTATTTCAGAGATGTTTCCAACTAATCTTTACTCAGTCGAATATCTTGACAGCTACACAGGTGTAAGTTAATCTCATCCAGTTTGTAACAAAGTTAATGATGCATATTTTAAATACCAAAGAATTTCACATTTGCTGGAAAAAGGTGACTGCAGGCCCAGTAACTTTCAGTGGCAGCCTCTCATGAATATTCAGTGATCTGTAAAAATCAAATGATGTTATAACAATTACCATAATTTTTTTGAATGATTGTTTTCCATATAATTGTATTTTTAACAGTAACACAGTGTTTTGATTGGTTTTTGATGATATAAAATACATACCATGTGAGCAGCTTAATTTAAAAGATCTCGGACTTAAAATGTTTTTATTATTTTGCTTTCAAATTTCCTTTATGGCTGTACACATGACTGTATATGAGAGCAGTTGTCAATTTTGTGCCACTAAACAAAATTACCAGCTTTTCATATGTATTCAACATGCTATAACTTCAGCCAATGAATGAGGAGTTTATAAAGATGTGGTCTAGCCTGGCAAATTTTTCCGTTGAAAGTGAAGCGACCATGAGACAAGGAGGTTTTTACACTGAACTGATCAGACCAGGTCTCAGGCTGCTATCATTTAACACCAACTACTGGTATGAATCAATGAAATTATGCCAGCTTATAAAATATAAATTAATGACAGAACATGAAATTTGCTGAAACTCACCATGATAGTATATGAAATTTTCTGGTGAGGAAAGCCCCCCCCCCCCCCCCCCCCCCCCCCCCCCCCTTTCCATTTCTGGGAGTCTTTGGGGGAAATTCTTTACAGTCATATGTTTGATTTTTGCGGCTACATGTTCAGGCCACTGGTCTCCTTGGATACAATATCAGCTTTATACATAGAGAATATACTATTATTAGACATGTTACACATAGTGTAAATAAAGCTGTATAACACAGTAATTTTGCAAAATTCCTGAATCTTTTAGGAATTTAGATCCTATATCACTGATGCATGCCTCTGTTATGTTTAAGTACACTTTCAACTTGTAAGAATTTGTCACAGTTGTTGACCAATCAGAATGACTGATACCTGCCTTTATGCTATGTATTTAGGTACACATTTAACTGGTACAATGTTTTAAATGATGGGAGTACAGAAGTCCAACAGATGTTGTCATTTATGAATGACACTCTCCAATTTGCAAAGGATAATCAAGAGAAGGTATTCATGGTTTTTGTTAGGAGTTCTTTGTGGGATCACCATTGGCTGTTGTCAATGATTAGATTAAAAATACTGCAAATGTTCAGCAGTTTTTGTAATTTGCAACAATTTGAAGAAACATTTCTTTTCACACTTTAAAATGTGGATAAAATGTATTCAGTGTTTTGATTGTGAAATGTGTGACAGAAACATAAAGTATTGTTGTGTATCCTATTGTATGTTATTCACAAAAGCCTGATGCATTTATCATGTTGTCACATCTCAGCTATCTTGTGAGTTTATGATAATTGAAATTTAAAACTTTCAGGTCATACTACAAGGTCATCACCCTCCAGGTATAGCAGACACCATTGTTTTGTACTCCCGTCTGTTTGAAGAGTTGTTGTCTGAATATGCTGAACAGATCATTCTACATGTGGCAGGTCATACTCATAGTGATGAATTCAGAGTGGTAAGATCATCTTAATCAATCAATCTTTTACAGTATAGGAATAAAAGACATATTCGAGTGCTTTATGATGGTTTTAAACTATCGAGTGGCTATATTAAAGCCACGAAGCCCGAAGGGCTGAGTGCTTTAATACAGCCGATCGATAGTTTAAAACCATCATAAAGCACGAGAATTTGTCTTTTATTCCTATTCTAAAACGGTTACATTGATATTAGTTGAAAATAAGAGGTAAACGTTACGCAAAAATCAAAACAAATCCAACACCATGTTGGCTATTCCATCAAAGAAACATACATAGCGACAGCTAAGGTTTAAAAAAAGTAAGTATTTTTGTCACTCTATTTTCATAGAATTTGTTATGAAATATTATAAGGGACTGTCACTGTAGATGCTTTCAATTTGTTGTAAGCTTTAAAATGATATGCTATTTATTAAAATCAAGCAAGAAATGATGATTTTATGAATATTTTAACTGCGAGACGTTTGTTTACATTTGTACGCGAAGGGACGATGTACGCAGAATTCAACAGCGTTGCTTTATTTACCGTTCTATATTCGTGGTTCAAGCATTGCGCAAAAGACGTGTCCACGTTCACTGCGCAGCGTACCATTTTAGAATATGAAGTACTTTAAGCAAACATAGGTTATGCACAGGAATTGCTGATAATGCTGACAGTTGATTAGTTACTACTGTAACAATAAACTAGGGTTGTGACGGGTACAAAAAAACGGCATCGAGTACTCGCCCTCTGACAACCGGCCCGAATTCGAGTAACCGCGACATTTATTTCCCACCATTAGAAGTCTTCTGTAAACAAATAGTCGATTCCGGAAACAAAACTTTTGAAGAAAAATGTCTCATATTTAACCAGATATTATAGATTATGGAGTAAATTATAGGTTTTCAAGTGAAAACAACAACTTTAATTGATGTTATGTGACGGAAATGCTGAAATGCAGCATATTTTACACAAGCGTTTCATTACATGGGCAATAATACAATGCCTCGCGAGTAACCGAGTACTTAAAATGGACTAGAGTACTAGCCAAGATCGACTTGTCTACCGAGGCTCGAGTACTCGTTTGCAGCCCTACAATAAACCATAGAACATAAGTTCGAACATCAAACAGAAAAGAGATTACCCAGTAGACTGATTACACATTAATTATTGCAAGAGAGTAAAATTACATGGTATCTTTAGTACTTCATGTAACTTTATAGCTTAAATAATCAAAACTTGTCATAATCAGAAGAAAATAACTGGTATTTTGCAACTACAAGTTAGGCCTAATCCACTGTAATTTTTGAAAATAAGAACTGTTACTGGACTTTTGTTCATTAACACAGCATTCAGACTCTATGGGCGATCCTATCTCTGTGATGTTTGCAAGTCCCAGTGTTTCTTCAAGCATCAACAAGAACCCTTCAATGAGAGTGTTTTACCTGGATGATGCCACTCATGAACTACTGGACTTTGAACAGTATGGCTTCAACTTGGATCAGTTTAATGGTATGAAACAACAATTTGGCTAATATGTTTTCACACTGTCTTTGACAATATGCAGTAACATAGCTACCTTTGAAACAAAAAAAAATGGGTGAAGTCTCAGTTGAAGTAGTATTGGTTGTATTCTTATTGAGCCAATGCCTGTCCAGTATCTGAACTCAGTCAAGGACAGAAAGAGCCCCCCCTTTCCCCTCTGAAAACACTGTTGTACCACCTATGCCCCCATTCACACTACAGGAGGTATACCCCATGGTTAGAAGTTTTACATATGTGGACTGCAGATGCGCCGGATCCCTAGTTCCTCTTGTACTTCATATTTCATTTTGGTCGTCGGAGAGTAAACATCGACTAGAAACTATTTGCCATTTTGTTTATTTCAAAATGGCTGAAATTTAAGATGGCAGATATTTCTGAATAAATGTCTTCAGTATTTCCCATTGAAATGAACCCGGTCATGAAGACTCCCAGATTAAGTAACACAGATTTCTGTTCCTTTGATATTCCAACTTAACAGCATTTAACTGTATGTAGGGTCTGAAGAACCAACCATCAGCTTCATTTATTCAGCTGTAGAAGATTATGGACTGGAGGACATGTCACCAGCAAGCTGGAGGAACTTGATTGACAGGTGGGTGGGGCTGGTTAATTATCAGAACATACGGTCAGCGATCTTAAGATCATCCTCCTAGAAAGTAACAGAACCTGGAATTAAAAAAATTAATACTCCTTAATGTAAACAATTGTTCATTTATTTCTTGAAATAATAAGTAATTTCCTCATATATGCAGATGTGAACTATTAATGGTTATAGACTATTGGGACATGAAAAGTCTTTATGTCCGAAAGTAGCTGCTTTTCTAAACTGCACATTAAATTGTTTAATGTTTTAATATCTCTCTGTGGCTTAGTGGGATTTATTTTGTTCTTCAAATAGTATCATTGTCTCCTTAGACTTTCTAGTATTTCCTCCATTATCATTATCAGTGAGTTGTATGTCACAACTTGGCTGTCCAGATTATAGTTCACACATACTGAAACATACATTGAATTAAAAAAAATTCTCAGATTGATAGGTTCTTTTTTTACTTTTGGTTTCACTAAATTATCCAGTGGCACAAGCTTATTAAAAAGTTTCAAGAAATTACTGTTATTTCAGGATGGAAACTGAGGATGAATTATTTGCTGTCTACTTTAACCACTACAACACTGGGTACGCTAATGGCATCTGCAATACATCTTGTAGATGGCGCCACCTCTGCCACAGCCAGTTTTATTCATACGATGACATTAATGCCTGTCGAAAGAACATACCCACTCCCACAGAAATTCCAACCACCACTACACCGGTAAATGGTGGAGATGTTGTAACAGGTCACACAAGTTATGTTTTTGCACTATTTTTCATTTGCTGTCAAACATTACAATGAGATTTGTTTTATCTGTGACTTTAAGCATAGGTTTTTTTACCTCCAGCAGGAGGTTATGTTTTTGAGTACATTTGTTTGTCTGCTCGTCTGTGTGTTTATCTGTGTTTGTGATAACTCCAAAACTAATGAGCAGATATTATTATGAAATATTTTTGTATGAGTAAGGCCTGACAAAAACAAGAAGTGTTCAAATCTAAAGATCCAGATTATATTCTAGATGCAAAAAAATCCTGTATTTTCAACGATACTATATTTAGATCCTTCGAAGATCCTATATTCAGTGTATTTTTTTCAATAATTTCGAAAGTAATGACTGAATCTTTCTGAAATATTTTATGTGCATAGGGCCTGACTAAAAGAAGAAGTGATTACATTATGGGAAAGATCTGGGGTGGTATTCACTAACATTCCTAATATTAGTCTTATCTTTGTCATAAAATTTATGACATTTGTCTTAGTTAAGATAGGTCCCAACTTGGTATTCACAAAGCATGTCCTAGCTAGGACAGTTTTCCTAATCCTATCTTAGTCCACTGTTGCAAATCTCGTGAGAGTTTGTATAACCACATTGTAATCACTGAGATTTCATCAGGTGATGTAAACATTCTCGTCTGCTTTTTTCTGTCACAATGAATGAAATAATTACAGTTGAGAGGAGTTCTGAACAAGACTTATGACCATAGTTAGGACTAAGATAAGACTATCATGCTTTGTGAATACCAATTTCACTGGGACAAATTTTCTAACATATTTTTGTGACAAAAATCCTAAAGTTAGGACTAAGACTAAGATAGGAATGTTAGTGAATACCACCCCTGGATCATATTCTGGATATAAAGTATCCAAAATTATCAGAAAATGCTCTCCTGTTGGAGGTCTTTGCTGTAATGGTTCCAGTATAAGTGATTTCAGGGTAGAGTAAGAAATCTAAAATTCGCCAGGAATCTAAAATTCGCCACCTCTAAAACCTTAGTTAATTTTATGAAGAAAATGATGTTTTTGTCCAAAAATTGGTATTTTTCAGTTCGAAAAGCCTTAAGTTACTATACAGTCAACAAATCTCACCACAATACATTCATTTTATTAGTATTTTCACATGTGGCGAATTTCAGATATGTGGCAAATTTTAGATTTCTTACTCTAGCCTCACTGTCCATCTGGTCCATTACAAAGGGTTAAGAGCTGCTAACGCACATTGTCAGGGGTGGTATTCACTAACATTCCTATCTTAGTCTTAGTCCCAATTTTAGGATTTTTGTCATAAAAATATGTTAGGAAATCTGTCCTAGTGAAATCGGTATTTACAAAGCTTCATAGTCTTATCTTAGTCCTAACTATTGTCATAAAGTTAGGAATGCTTAGAGGCTGTTTCCTCTCAACTGTACTTAATTCATCCATTGTGACACACAAAGCAGACGGGAATGTTTACATCACCTGATGAAATCTCAGTGGTTATAATGTGTTTATACAAACTCTCACGAGATTTGCAACTTTGGACTAAGATAGGATTAGAAAAATTGTCCTAGCTAGGACATGCTTTGTGAATACCAAGTTGGGACCTATCTTAACTAAGACAAAGGTCATAAATTTTATGACTAAGATAGGACCAAGATTAGGAATGTTAGTGAATGCTGCCCCAGGTTCATATTCCAAAAAGAAATTTTGAAAGCAGACATCTTAAACTGTGAGAGCTTTTAAATTAATGTGTAATCAAAACAGGAATATGCTGCATTGTGTAAATTTGTGCAGTAATCCTTTTGTATGGTGTAACTTGTGTTATTCTGTTTTCATTTCTGCAAATATTGCCTGTGTATGCAATAAAAACGGTGTAATAATTCCTTGTATTTTATATCATTGAACAAAATCAAAACATATCAGGCCTGTCCTGACTTAACTTGATGAAGGGGATGTTAAAACTCAATTATGATCATTGATAAGCAAAAACTTCTCACATAACCTGTTATCATTCACCAATTACAATTGATTGGTGTGACAAACCTTTTCTCATTTTAAAAGACAAAAAGAAAATTGATATTAAGACTGTTAATCACAGAATACAAATAACATGCGTGCTTGTTATTTTGTGAGAAATATGCATTTATGAAAAATAAAGAGTTCTGTGTCTTTTTGTCTTTGCTTTTGTTAAGTCCGAACACACTGTTTCACAGAGAGAAGACATAAGCAGAAGAAGTATTTGCAATGCAATTATTTTAAATAACATGTTTTAAGCACACTCGTGATTAACTTTAAAAGTGCAATGAAGCAATGTTTTGTGATCTCCAGAATAGCTTAATCCTGATATATGAAATTAATCCCAAGTGAACAGATTTGTACTTAATATAGATTATATGGTTAAAGCAGGTTCAACTACGAAGCACTCTCACAAGTGGAGAGCTCCACCGAAGTTGCTGGGTATTCCCATATTGTAATTTACCTAGATACCACCTTTTCAGTCTTACCCCCGTCATAATCAGAGAGCAAAAATATGAAAATACAGTGAAAATGGAACTTTCTAATGATATGATACAGATCTTTTGAAAAATCAAATCACTTCTTCCTTTAGTCAGGCCTTGTCTACAAGTAAAATTTTGTAAAGAACCGTTGATTACTTTTGGAATAATGTTGAACACAGATGGCAAAATCTTTGAAAATTCAGCGAAAATGGGAGGCTCATATATTTTAGATTTGGTTATAGCCAGAATATGATCTGTATCTTTCCCAAATTTAATTGTATTTTCCTTTGGTCAGGCCCTACAGACATAAATAATTCAGAAAGATCTACTTATTACTTTTGGAGTAATCACACAGACAGTAGATAAAAAAATGAATGCACCCAAAAATATATCCTAATTGGTGAAGGTAACTAGAAGAAACATAACCTTAAAGGGACCTTATATTTACTGATTATCTTCCAACATATATTCCAAAATACTGTATTTTATTTGACTGGTCAGTCTGATGCTGGTTTATTTATTTATTTGGGATTTTTTACGTCACTTTCTACACTGTACAGGTCATGTTATGACCGGTAGTTTTGTGGGCAGAGGAAACCAGTATGTACAGTTGGTCAAGGTTTTGTACTGTAAACTGCCGAGCATCGGTAAGCAAGTACCAACTTTCCAACATAAGGTCCAGGTTTGAACCACTGACCTCATAGGTTGGAGGCAAGTGTATTAACCGCTGCATCCGTGTGGCCCCCTCTGATGCTGGTAATTCAAATTTGAAGTCAACAAACTGGTACTTAAATTTAATTTCGAGACTATAGAGTTAAACTTAAATGATGTTTCCAGACAATATACTTGTACTTAAATAGGATTTCCTCACAATAGACTTAAACTCAAATAGGATTCTAGACTTGAACTTTAAGCAACATGACCTCATAAGTTATTGAGATACACCGAGTAACACCCCAAATGTATTTCCAAGAGAAGATATTTGCAATCTCCAGGTAATTAAGCGTCCCTGAAAGGGCGCTTATTTGTTTTCACCTCAGTTTCCTCGCCGCCACCGCCGCCACCGCATTATGGTCTCCCTTGAATATCTCCCTTATTATTAGAAGGTTTCAAACCATATTTGGCACTTATATACCTTAGGTGTGGGAAAATTTTTCTGCATGCTTAAATTTGACCTTTGACCTTTATGAAGGTCACATGATCAAAAACAATTTTTTTAAGTACACCCCCCCCGTCATCACAGTTCAGGAAAAACTACTTGCTACACAGCCTTATAATTTGACACACCTGTTCATACTATCGAAAACGCGAGCTGATTAGATTTTGGGAGCAATCCCTTGAAAAATGTCTCATTTATGGGTGATTTCCTCACACCTTCCAATCTGAGAGCCTTAAATTTAGGTCAACCCCCCTATTATCTTCTTAAGTATTGCATTTAGAGCCATAAAATGTATTGGGAGGTAATAGGAAACCATATGTGGAGAGTCTAAATAGCCGGTCAGTTTTACCCCACGGCCCCCCTTATGGGTCAAACTGGGGTCACAGAATAGCTGATTTTGAGTTTTTGCCTTATATCTCCTTTATTGTTGCTTTTATAGCTTCAGAATGTATTAAGAGGTATTGGGAAAGCATATGTGGAGAGTCTAAATAGCCGGTCAGTTTTACCCCCCAACCCCCCCTTGTGGGTCAAACTGGGGTCATAAAATAGCTGATTTCAAGTTTTTGCCTTATATCTCCTTTATTGTTGCTTTTATAGCTTCAGAATGTATTAAGAGGTATTGGGAAAGCATATGTGGAGAGTCTAAATAGCCGGTCAGTTTTACCCCCCGAACCCCCCTATGGGTCAAACTGGGGTCATAAAATAGCTGATTTTGAGTTTTGCCTTATATCTTCTTTATTGTTGCTTTTATAGCTTCAGAATGTATGAAGAGGTATTGGGAAAGCATATGTGGAGAGTCTAAATAATTGATCAGTTTTACCCCCCGACCCCCCCCCCCCCCCTTATGGGTCAAACTGGGGTCATAAATAGCTGCTTTGGAGTTTTTGCCTTATATCTTCTTTATCGTTGCTTTTATAGCTTCAGAATGTATTAAGAGGTATTGGGAAAGCATATGTGGAGAGTCTAAATAGGCGGTCAGTTTTACCCCCGACCCCCCCTTATGGGTAAAACTGGGGTCATAAAATAGCTGATTTTGAGTTTTTGCCTTATATCTCCTTTATTGTTGCTTTTATAGCTTCAGAATGTATTAAGAGGTATTGGGAAAGCATATGTGGAGAGTCTAAATAGCCAGTCAGTTTTACCCACAACCCCCCCTTATAGGCTAAACTGGGGTCATAAATAGCTGCTTTGGAGTTTTTGCCTTATATCTCCTTTATCGTTGCTTTTATAGCTTCAGAATGTATTAAGAGGTATTGGGAAAGCATATGTGGAGAATCTAAATAGCTGGTCACTTTTATCCCCTGATCCCTCTCCCCCCCCCCCCCCCCCCCCCCCCCCCCCCCCCCCCAATAGCTGTTTTGGAGTTTTTACCTGATATCTCTTTCATTGTTGCTATTATAGCTTCGGAATGTATTAAGAGGTATTGGGAAACCATATGTGGACAGTCTAAATAGCCGGTTAGTTTTACCTCCTGACCCCCATGTATGGGTCAAACTGGGGTCATGAAATAGCTTTTGCCTTTATTGTTGCTTTTATGCTTTCACAATGTATTAAAACCTATTGCAAAACCCTGTGGACAATCTTTTTTTTTTTTTTATTTTTATTTTTTATTTCATAACACAAGAACAAAAAACAAAGGTTTTAGACACAACTATCAAAAATTATATGTTTCAAGATATAAAATTGATTAGTATGTTATACTCTATTACCCTATTTGGTGAATAATAGACACAAAACACAAATTAAATTTGACAGTTGCCAGTTTGTCGGTTAACATTGACAAAAAAGAATTTTTCTCTGTACTATCTGTCAAAGATTTATACTAATGACTAATAAGAAATGAAAACAGTTATGGAATTCCCTCTTGCCAACTTTAATCAGCTTAACGTTCTGATTCTTAATAGCTACTTTAAGAAATGAAAAAAGGCATTTACATTTGCCACTGATGTCCTTGGAACGAGTAACAACTGAATGTTCAAATAGTATGCCTGAGACACATTGTCATTGCAATAACATTTTTATACATCGATAAAGATATTTTTCCAACTTTCCCATCTTTTGTTGAAGATCGCACTGTTTTGTTTAATTTTTGCTAAATATTTGTGCTCTAAATATCTTCTTTTGATTTCTTTTTGCAAGAAGAAAATGTTTAAAATTTGGTTTGTTTTGGCACATCTGTAAATGTAGTATCTGGTTGATATCAATATAAAATTTAAAGGCCAGTAATTTTGATCAAAATTAGGATATCCAATTATTTTCATGATATTTGTAATATGAAGGCTCATACCAATTTTATTCTGAATCCAACATTTGACATTTTTCCAAAGATCTTGTACCTTTGTACACTGAGTAAAGATGTGAATAATAGTTTCTCGCACTTCTTTGCAGAAGCTGCATAAATTGCAGTCATTTAGTTTTACTTTGTAAAGGTAATCTTTTCTATCTAAAATTCGAAATAAAATTTTATATTGAAACCAAATTATACTCATTTCTGACACGGCCTTAAAACAGCTTTTATATAGATATAACCAGTCACTGGTTTCCTGTGGGATATCTAAATCTGTTGACCACTTTGTTTCACACAAAGGCGGTTTTGCTTTGTTTTTATCGTTCAATACTTTATAAAAATCTTTACATCCGGGTAGGTTTTGGATGAGTAGCTTCAAATGGAATGGAATATAAGGTTTTCTATGTTGAAATTTATTTCCCTTCTTATATGTTTCAATAAATGCTCCAATTTCATGCTTCAGTTTGTTGTAGTACAGAAAATTTACCTTAAGATCATATTTTTGTTCTATTTCTTCCATATTGAAAAATTTGCCACTGGATTTGACCAAATCACCAATACAATGAATCCCCTTTTTGAACCAGTGAGGGTAATATATATCAGTCTTAAAGATATCTGTATTGTACCAAATAATAGATTCCATTATATCAGTGTTTGTTTGAACTTTATGAAAACTGTTTAGAGTGATCCAGTTTTCAAAAACTTGTTGCCAAAACTTATTCTTACCTGCTTTAAGTAGAAATTTTGTCCATCCAACCCCCAATTTAAAAAACTTAGCAAAGTTATCATAAGTACTGAAAAATAGGTAGTACCATGGCTTTTCTGCCATGGTGTATAATTTTCTTATCCAGCTAAGTTTGAGTGCTCTTTCAAAATTAAAAATATTGACCATTTTAAGTCCTCCCTCAAAGTAGTCTGAACATACTGTTTCACGATTGATTTTATCAGGTTTGTTATTCCACAGAAATTTATATAATAAGTTATTTAAATCTTTTATAAATTGATGAGATGTAGGTATTGTCAAAAATAGATGGACAAAAGGAGAAATAACAAACGTTTTGATAACGGTTATCTTTCCAAAGGGTGTTATATTCCTACTACTCCAATT
This sequence comes from Sabellastarte sp. h YS-2021, assembly GCA_964017235.1. Classification (NCBI taxonomy): domain Eukaryota; kingdom Metazoa; phylum Annelida; class Polychaeta; order Sabellida; family Sabellidae; genus Sabellastarte; species Sabellastarte sp. h YS-2021. The sequence continues at coordinate 77,780,109 of OZ024935.1, read as the reverse complement.
TTTAATTTCTGTTTTGGCCCTTTCTATATATCTCTTAAAATTCAATTCCGGTATATTAGCAATATTGTGGACAATCTTAATAGCAATACATACTTGCACACATGATTATATATGAAGTTATCAATACTCGTTACTGAAATGCTTTGTAGCATTTACACAAAATTTACTAAAGTTACATCCAATGTTGTACATCCAATGTACAACACTTTCTCCAGCTTGTCTATGTCTACAATGCTTGTTTATGTTAATTAAAGAAGACCTTTGTAGGATTTTCCCTGTCATGATATCACTAAGGGGGTTGGTTTATGTAACAGTACGGTACAGCTTTGTGCATTCTTAGCTTTACAGCATGCTTATTAAAACCACAAGGCATTTTAAACTCTCAGGGACGCTTCGCTTTTGTTAGCAAAAGCATTCATCTAGTTTTAATGCTGTTTACTCAGAAGTCAAGATTTTGAAAAATACTTGCACTTAATCAAGATTTCTTGAAAACGGATATACATCAATTAAGTATTATTACTTTCACTGTAAGAAATTTTGGAAGTTGCGTGACATGACTTTTGAAATATCATGAAAAAACATTTCTGATTTACCAAGGTCTCCAGAAAGCAGAACAAAAGGCCTGCTGAGATCATCATCCTCATTTATTAAAAAAGAATATTAATTCCTCAAGGACACATCAACAAAGCATAATTATATGCACATATGTATGAGATCATAATAATACTTCATAACTCCATGCTTTTTTATAAAAGACAAAATGCATGTGATGCTAAATATGGCTATGCATGCATACAATAGATGTCTTTAACATCTTGATTTTATTCTGATGTTAAAATGTTTCAATAGTATTTTGGAAGCACTAGTACTACTGAATGTTATTCTATTGTAATTCCCTATTTAAATAATATTAAATTGTAATATACCTGTTAAATTATATATGTTTGTAGCAGTGTTTGTAATTAAGCGTCCCTGAAAGGGCGCTTCTTTGTTTTCGCTTCAGTTTCCTCATCACATCCATATTATGGCCTTGAATATCTTGAATTATATTATCTCCCTTATTATTTTCATCTGCCACTGTGGCCTAGCGGGTAACACACTTGTCTAGGAACTCAGAGGACGTGGGTTCAAACCCAGGTACAGGCAGATACATAGTGGCTCGGATGACCACTTAAAATGGCGGTCCTCTGTCATTGGGTCCTATCCCCAGTGGCAGGCTAAAGAACCTCAAGGACGTTGATAAATGGTCATCCTTGAGCCTCTATCTTCCAGTTAGGGGAATGTCAGTTACTTGTGAGTTGGGGCTGTACCTGTGCAGTCGGATTGGTTAAATAGCGCTTTGAGTCCTGTAGTATATGGAGATATTGCGCTGAGTATAAATACACAATACAATACAATGCTATTTGAAGCTTTCTAACCGTATTTGGCAGTTATATACCTTAGGTGTGGGAAAATTTTTCCATATGCTTAAATATGACCTTTTATCTTTATCGAGGTCACATGTTCAAAAAATAGTTTTTTTGGGTACACCCGCCCCTCATTGCTGCTCACCAAAGTCTACTGACCGCAGAGGCTTGTAATTTCATTCACATGTTTATAATATCAAAGGCGCAAGCTGATTAGATTTTAGGAGCGAACAAATGAAAATTGGCCTATTTATGAGCAATTTTCTCACATGTACCAACCAGAAAGCTTAAAATTCATATGAACCCCCTATTATCTTCTCAAGTATTGTATTTATAGCCATATAATGTATTGGGAGGTAGTAGGAAACCATATGTGGAGAGGGTCTAGAAAGCCAAACCCTCCCTTTCCTTTTCAAAACTTTTTCTACTTTATACTACATGTATATTGCATCTTACCTTTGGGGACACTGTTTTTAGTAGTAAAAACATTTTTCTAGTTGTTTAATTCAAAATATAATTAAACTGCTGAATGAAATGACTGAGAATAAATTACTTGTAACTATCTTCCACTGAATATAGCCAGTGTTACTTCTGTATAAATTATAAATATATTGAATTGAATATTTGTACACATAAACAGTGATCACTCTAAATTATGGATATTTTTGTGAACACACGAATTAACATTCAAATGAACAATCACATTTAAAAAATGGTGTGTCCTTCATCTAACTCATTAATATACAACAAAGAAATATTACTTTGATGATATATTTTTGCAAACAACCACAATTGAATCAAAATACATAATTATTAAGATTGGAATAACATTCAAAAGTGCACAATTCAAAAACTCTTTTAGTAATTATGATAAAGCACTGCACAAGTAATAATAATAATTATAATATTAATAATAATATATAAATGAAAACAGCTCTTTTATTGCATTAATATATCTTGCCTAACAGACTAATGTCATAGGTCCAGTACAAACCAGTCTCTCCAAACAGAAAAAGACATCCTGAGTCGCCCTCAGCAGAACTGGCCTTAATGCTGCAATCACTCGCTAGGGGCTAGTGCCTGCCACACACACCAGGTGGCCAGTGACATCAATTCCTCTTTTTTGTTTGGCGCACAGTGTATAAGACGCATCTAATTTTTATGTCAGCTGACTGACAAGTCAGCTGACATGACATCACTTTGTGGCATCTGCATATGCATGAACAATGTTTCCAAAAATACAAGGCCCAGAGACATGCTGTTTTTTTTAAACATACCTTATGTATCCAGAATTAAAAATAGTACAAGGCATGCATATCTGTTTGTTCATCTGTTCATCAGAGCCATTACATGTGAGGTAGCCCCACCCAAAGTTTGAAAATTTCAACACTTTATCACAGTTTTCTTGTAAACTATTACAAGTATTTCTCTCTTATTTTGCATATATGCAATAGACGACAATCAGATTCCTCTTGTATGAATATCAGGCCTAGATCTTAAAGGCAAAATGGCATGTGCCTGATTCCCCCCCCCCCCCCCCCCCCCCCCCAAAAAAAAAAAAAAAAAAAATCCTTCTAAAGTCTGACCACAAACACTTAGAAAATGTTGTGGTAGGCCAGCCCCTACGCCCTCTACAGCATGTTCGGCAACCTTTACCGACACATCGAAACATAGATTGGGGTGCTCACTTATGAGACTTCACAGCCCATGTGGTCTTTACCAGAAAACAAACTCCACATCAATTTTCTGGAATTGAAAGCTATTCTCCTGGCCTTGAAATGCTTTGAGTGCCTTTGAAGAAATCAGACTGTCCTTATAGCCACAGACAATGCCAAGGTTATTTCTTACATAAACAAGGAAGGGGGCATGAAATCATGCTCACTCTGTGCTCTGCATTGGAGACTCCTGTCATGGTGCAATATGAGGAACATAGCACAACAGGCTCGCCATATCCCAGAACGTGAACGTGATTGCAGCCAAGCTTTCCTATCACAATTGGATTATTTGGACAGAATGGTCTTTCCAGCAGGGGATTTTCGACCAGATTTGCCAACGGTGGCACACACCCTAAGTCCATCTATTTGCCTCCAGGTTCAACAAGAGATAGCCCCTTTTTGTGTCTCCAGTCCCAGACAAGGAAGCTACGGCAGTGGATGCTTTGAGCCCTTAATGGGAGGATCTGGATGCCTATGCATTACCTCCAAATCCATTGATAGCAAATGTTATAAACAAGATACTCAATCACGACTGTTGAAGAATAATAGTCATAGCTCCAAGATGGGCCAAAATGTCGTGGTTTTGGAATCTAGTGAGCCTGTCATCCCAGATCCCCCTTTGCCTACCACACCAAACCAATCTTCCAACCCAAACATTCAAAAAAATCAGAGCCTGCAAAGACCTTCTCAATATGAATCTCCATGCTTGAGCCTCAACCATCAGAGCCCAGGGCTTCTCTGGTGCAGTTGCAGAATGAATTAAAATTTATCAAAAGCATTTAACCAGAGCAGTCTATGAGGCAAAGTGGTCCATTTTTTGTTTGATGGTGCAAATGGAATCGGTTGGACTTCAAAGTGCCATCTGTAAACCTTCCAAGAAAGGAAACTTTAGCCATCTACCATAGATGGTTACAGAACTGCCATAGCTGAAAAGGTTGGCAATTCCTCAGTTGAAATAAGTAAAGAGGAGAACCTTACTCGGCTATTGGACAGCTTCCACAGGGATAGGCCCAAGGGTCTCAGGGGTATCCCATATGTGGAACCTATCGCTTGTTTTACATCAGTTGAACAAGGCCCCCTTTGAACCTCTCCGAAAGGCCTCCTTGAAACATCTCACCTTCAAAAACTGTTTCTATTGGCTCTGGTATCAGGAAAGCAGAGAAGTGAAATCTATCCCAGGGTAAAAAGGAACATCTGCCACAGGGAAGACTGGCCTCAAGTTTCCCTAATAACCATTCCCCAGTTTTCTTTCTAAGAACCAACTGACTCATGAGGGTCCTGATAGTGTGGCATCAGTGGTAATCCCGGCACTGGCCAACTCTGTATAAATCCCTTAAGGAAGATAGATCCCTTTACCCAGTTAGAGCCCTGCACTACTACCTGGAAAGAACCAAGGATCTCAGAGACAATAAACAATTGGTCTCCTTTGTCTCCTTCAAGAAAAAATTTGACAGGGACATTTCCCCTACTACAACCATGCTAAAGTTTACAGTGACAATTTTCACATAATGTGGAGAAATTTACATTTCTTCATAACATACTTGACAATGTATTTAAATTTTAAGTTTTTTAAATGCCATTTCACATTTAGTGGGTAACATTTTCCCTGGCTGAGGTACAAAAGGGGCAATAATTTTCACACAAATCAACATATATCTTACAAATTGTAATTTTTGGTATCAGAGATCTTGATTGACTAGAGTTTGAACGTAAGCCTCTCTTTTATTATCCACTTCTAGCCTTTTTGACCTATATAGGGAGATATATGGAGCAGGATATATTTTTTTTTGTATTCAGCAGCGCCCCCTTACCATGTATAATTACTGTCAATAACTTTCAGTTTTTCACTAACATCTCAGAAACTGTGCAACCTACAAATATGTATTATATATCATAAGAAAGTTCTTTTTATAGCGCTTCTGCTTGTTTTTGTTGCATAAAATCCATGCATAAATGGCTGAGAAATCACAAGTTAAAGATTTGGATTTTTATATTAACTGTTTTTGACAGCCTTTTTCACATTTTCTCTTTAAATATAGATTTATTTAATACACATCCACTCATTAGACATGTACAGGAAAAATATATTACTCAATGACATGAATATTAACAATATAATACTGGTGCTTAACACACTCCAATAATATTGTTATCTTCATTCGTGATTTAATTTTTCTGCATGTCATTCTCAATTTGTTATCGTAATTTTTTGTTACAAATTTTAAAAGGACTATTGCCCAAGTATTGACATATCACGTTTCCTTTTGTCTGGTTTCTTTTTGTCCATTTCCTATGAAATGACTCGATATAAAGTGTCCCAACATAAAATGCCCGAGCCCGCCCCTCTCCCCTCCAAAGATCTACTCTCCCTGTACCAAAATTACAGTCTGAACTTTATTTCCTAAGTTTTTATAATATTGGTTCTATTTTTTCATAATCCATTTTGTATAATCAACTGCAACATCTACATGTGCTTATATATTTAAAGCAGATATAAAGTCTTTATGTCTAAATGTCTTTATTAATTCTGCATGAATAATTAATTTTAAACCGTATGTAAATCGTGTCACAATATGTAAATAATTCCAGCTTACCATCATTTATTTGTTAGTTTATTAGCATTTTGTATTTTATTATCCACCACGCGATGTATTTGCCTATAAAAGTCAACATTAGATTAGATGAATGTGACTGGTATGACCCACATTGAAAACGTGTCACACAAACTTTACTGGTAAATTTAATGTCACTCTTGCCTCAGAAATACGGCTACTCTGAAAGCTGTCTGTATATCTGATTGGCTTAGAAAATTTTGTTTTTTATTATCACAAAGTTTTTTTTTTCTGTTCAACAATATGTCCTTTAAAAAGTGAGCAGTCTTAGATCACCGTTTTACTTTTTTCTCAGTTTGTCACCAGACTTTCATGAATTGTGAATGGCGTGATGAGTATCTGTCTCATTGCTGAAGTTGAGCAGCGATGGGCTAGATCAGTACTTGGATGGGTGACCGCCTGAGTTCTAGGCCAGGTTTGGGATGTGTCTGACTCAAGAATTTGTTTTGTTACCATACTTTCATATACATTTATTATCCACCACGCGACGTATTTGCCCTAAATACGGGGAAATACAGACCGGGATGTATTTTTTTTGTATACATCGGCGCCCCGGTACTATGGATATTGAGTGTGATTAACTTCCGGTTTTTCAACAATATCTCGGAAAGTATGTAACTTAAAAATATGTATAATATATCATTAGAAAGGTGTTATTCTAGCGCTTCTGCTCATGTATGTTGCATAAATATCCATGCAGAAATGACTGAGATATTGCAAGTTAAAGATTGAAGTTTTTATATTCAGTGTTGCTCATCCTTTTTGACAGTCTGTTTCATTTTTTCTCATTAAATATTCATATTATTTGACCCATAAATCGCACAAAATGGTGGATAATAAAAGTAAAACACCCCCTCATCAGACATATACAGAAAAAATATATCACTCATGAAGATTAACAATATAATACTCGTGCTACGCACTCGTATAATATTGTTATCTTCATTCGTGATATATTTTTTCTGTACATGTCATTCGGGACGTTTTCCTATTGTCTATTCAGGATTTTATGTGTATTACTAATATCAGAGTGGGAAATATATGTTCAGTAAGTACATAAAAGTATAAATGAATTGAATTCCAAGTCACTTTTTTGCCACAAGAAATTTTATTATCCACCATGACCCGTATATGTCCTGTATAGGGGTGTATATAGAGCGGGATATATTATTCACGTATAAAATGATGGCTGCTTACCATGGATGATCAGTGGCAACAAGTGCCGGTTTTTCAACAATATCTCTGAAACTATGTAACGTACAAGTATATATTGTATGTTATTAGAAAGGTATTTTTACAGTGTTTCTGCTCATTTTGTTGCATAAAAATTCATGCAGAAATGGCTGAGAATTCACAAGTTAAATATAGAGTTGTTTTTTTTATATTCACTGGTGCCCTGGTATATGTGACAGTCTTTTTCACATCCTCTCTTTAAATACAGATATATTTAACTCGGAAAATCATACAAAAAGGTGGATACTAAAAGTAAAATATCTCTCATTAGAAATATACAGAAACAATATATCATTCATAAAGATTAACAATATGATATTTGTGCTACACACTTGTACCATATTGTCATCTTCATTCGTGATATTTTTTTTTATATTTAAGTTATTCAGGAAGTTTTCCTATTGTATCCACTGCATATATCTGGTGGATACATTGGTGTATTCCTGCTATCCATCTCGAGCAAACATTTTTATAGTTCTCACATTTAGGAAGCACCTTAACAGTTAACTCTGTTAACTCTGTACCTTACTTCTAAATACCATTTGCAGTGCACAACTTATGTGTCCTTTTTATGTCAGCTGACTTGTTATTATGGCATCACTCTGCGGCGTCTGCGTCCGCATATGCATCCGCATGAACATCTTCTTCTCCAAAAGTACAAGGCCCAGAGACATGCTTTTACTTTTAAAAGATACCTTATTTATTGAGGATGATAAATCTTGAAATTCATGCAGATCTGTCTGTGTGTCTGTTCCCCAGAGCCGTTAGAAGCGAGGTACCCCCTACCCAAAGTGTGAAAATTTCAACACTTTATCACAATTTTCTAATTGACTATTGAAAGGATTTCTCTCTTATTTTGCATATATGTATTAGGTCACAGGTAGATTCCTTTGTGTCAGTATAAGACCTGGATCTTTCTTAATTATTTTTTTATGAATTTTTTAAATAGTTTTTAATGCATAAAAATTCATAAAATCATGCCCTAAATCACTTATAACTTGAAAAGTATTGTTTTTAGAGCATTTTGCTAAAATATGTTATGCAGCTACTTTTTTCATACCTACAACATGGTGAGTAACTTAAGCATCTATCCCCATAGCTAAATGAGTAATAGCTATTTTGTGACTTTTCAGTAACTCCCATAAGGAGTAAAATCACTTATAACTTGGAAACTATTGCATATATAGAATTTTGTATAAATATGTTATTTAGCTACTTTTGGGTCAGCTATAACATAGTAAAGTTTCAGACCTGTGGCTCATGGCATAGCTGAGTAATAGCTACATTTAGGTTATTACTGTTGAGTAAAACACTTATAACTTGAAAACTATTGCTTTTAGAGTGTTTTGTTTCAAATATGTTATTCGCCTATTTTGGGGTCAGCTATAACATAGTGAAATTCCAGACCTGTAGCTCTTTACATAGCAGAGTAATAGCTACTTTGAGGTTCTCACTGTTGAGTAAATTGCTTGTAACTTGAAAAGTATTGTATTTAGAGAAGTTTGTTTAAATATGTTATTTACCTACTTTTTGGTTAGCTATAACATAATAAAATTGCAGACATATAGCTCCTGGCATAGCTGAACAATAACTACTTTGAGGTTATCACTGTTGAGTAAATCAGTTGTAACTTGAAAACTATTGCATTTAGAGAATTTTGTATTAATATGTTATTCAGCTACTTTTGGATCGGCTATAACATAGTGAAATTGCAGACCTGTAACATCTTTGCATAGCTGAGCAATAGCTACTTTCAGGTTCTCACTGTTGAGAACTATTGTGTTTGGAGTATTTTGTTTAAATATGTTATTTTATTGCGAAAAATACACTTACCATTTCCTGACCATTGCTATATGTTGGTGCCATCCAACTCACTGGCCAATGTTGAGAAACGTTTTAAGAAACCTTAAGAGGCCAGTGAGTGAGTGTGAACTAGCATGTCCCCCTAGTGGTCATGTGACCACGCTAGTAAACAACCTTCATTATTTTTGTTGGCCATCCTAGAGTGTGGATGTTTATTTTCTTTTCGGATTTTTATTAAGTATTTGGACTTTTTGTGGATTTGAGTTCTGTTATAAGACGTCTGTATTGACAATGTCTTCTCAGGACAAATTAAGAGGAAAAGCACAGAGGAAAAGTGCTTTTGTAGACATTTCTTCACGGATTGTTTACCACTTTTTGTAAAATGGCGACAGGGAAGTTTGTCGCTGGATGAAGATCTTCTGCTGCTCAGAATGCCTGTTTTTTCTTCATAACTCTCGTATTACATCATATGGGAGTTCTTTTTTTATGCAATTTTTGAAGATTTACTTCATTTATTAACACTGAAACTGTCGGCAGTCATACTAGCTCCGGCAGGGACAGTTTACATGTTGCTAGGCGACAAAGGAAACGATGGAGACAATTCGATTGTCACAAAGCTTATCACACGTCGGGTTCGTATAGCCAGGCGTTTGGTAGCAAAGATCTCACCACATCATGCTCTACCGAATAGGTCACCGGTTGGAATTCCCCGTGGTGGCAGACATCATTGTTTTTCTTGGATACTACATCGTGGGCAAGTTCCGGATGCAGATTTGATCTTTTACACTGTTCATTTCCTCCGGTGAGGTTCAGTCGGAACTTTTCACGGAGGAAAATACCTGCATGACGTCATCCGAAGACAATCGAGTTTCCATACCTCCCAAAAGGTCAGAAATCGGTTTGTCAGTTTCCCGGAGCTGTGATTCATCTCAGTAATTGGCTTTTGTTTCTGTGATTTTTTACCGGTTTTTCAGCTGGTCTGAAACCGGCACCGGTACATATGAACTTGTAACCATTGTCAATTTATTATTCAGGAGTACAGGTTCTCTGGTTTCTGCTACAGAGAGCATGTTAAGGCCTGGATAATTTTTTGAAGTGGTCTAGCAGGACCTCTGGCAGGACGTCTTCAAGGAGCTAAGGATTAACAGGAGCTCACAGAGTTTCTTTTTTGCCTTGGGCTGTGTGCAGAGTTTTTGCAATTACAGTCCTCAGTGATCAGGAATTTTTTGTTGGGCAGTGCTGGGATCAGTTCTCCAACTTGTTATTCAACAGGAGTATTACAAGTCGTACTTTTCTCTATCTTATCTCTTAGATGAGTTTGGTAGAATAAAAGTGCATTTTTCACTCTTAATGAGGTTTTCTACTGCTGAACTTTTGGTCAGATGTCCAGGAAAACTTCATTTTGTCATCTCGGGTGTATTGTGTTTCTTCTGTCAGGGAAGGAGCAAATTCCTACACAGGGCCAGAAAGGGGATTAGTGCCCCAGGGCAGTTTTGTGCCCATTATGATATTTAATTCTCCAACTCTGTTACAAACTCTCCTCCTCTGTAAGACTTAGAGGGGTTAGGAGTAATCTTTAGGAGTAGTGTTTGTCCACTAGTGGCACATATTCTACACCTTACATCTCAACATAGTAAGAGGATATTTTTCAACCATACTTTACCTTTCACAGAGGCAACAGTACCATGAAGGATTGCTTATTCATGTTCCTAAAGCAGTTGTGGACATGTGTGTTGCATCAGAGTGGCTAGGGATATCTTATTTTTGGGATCTGGTGGATCTGTTCCACAAAGGTTCCTTTTCATGGCTTCCCTTGTAGGTGAGGTCAATCATTCTGCCATTGGTATCCAACAACCTGAATCTTAAGCTTCCAGTGTATGTGTTTCCTTTCTTAGACTGTGGGGCTTGGGGAACAGATGCATTACTCATTTCTTGGGAGGATCTGGACAGCTTTGTGTTTGTTCCAGTGGCTCTCATTCCTCAGGTGATTCAAGATGATCACCTACAGGTGCAGAATCATCATGGTTGCACCAGGATAGCCAAGGATTCTTCAGGTAGTTTAGAAGATGCCCACCTTCAGGTGCAGATTCATCATGATTGAATCATGATGGTCATGGTGGATGTTCTTGGTTGTGGGACCTGGTAGATCTATGCACAAACCTCCATCTGAGGCTTCTTTGTGGTGAACTTCTCAGATACTACTTTTGTAGATGTAGCAAATTTCCTTAATTATTTCTTTAAGGAAAAGAATCTTAAGCCATCTACTATTGCTGGTTACAGAATAACAATGGTAGATTGCTTTCCGTGAAGGGGAATAAGTCTCTAGAACTCTTCAGCTGTATAGATTGTTGACATATTTCTATAGAGACAATCCAGTAGCCAATAGGTTAAGCCTTCTTTACCTTTTGTCTCTGGTCTTGTTTGGTCTCACCAGACAGTCTTTTGAGCCTTTGGGGAAGATTTCTTGGAGGTTATTAACTTTCAAGACGGTCTTTCTTTTGACTTTGGCATTAGGCAAAGGAAGAAGGGTAATTCTCGTTAGCATTGTCTTCCCTTACTTTAAATGAGTATTGCTCACAAGTGGCTCTGGCCATTTATTAGCCAAGAATCAGTTGGCTTCGGATGGGCCTACTTCAGTTAAGCCGGTCGATATGCCAGCTCTCAATCACTGGGACAGCAGTTTTACTCAAGATAGATCTCTTTGTCTTGTGAGGTTTTGAAATACTTTTACTTGGGACAAAGGATTCAATGAGGAATTATTATGTCTTGTCTGTGCCTAGTTAGGAAGGCTTTACAGCAGATATTTTCAGGTCAACTATCTTATCTTGCTGTGGGCAGACTATCATTTTGACTGAGGAGAAGTCAAATTCTGACTCTCAACAGCAGCGAGTCAAAGCAAGAATCTTTAGGTTTTAGGATAGTGTTTCTGTATATGAATTTTTAGATGCATGTTACTGGAAACCATAACTTTTTTACCAATTTTCAGTCTCACCTGCTTGGTTTGCTTGTGGTCAGACTTTGATATTGTGTCCTACAGTTTGTTATCTTATAAGTATATGCGTGATACTTATATTGATACTTTAGTATGCATTTGCAGCTGTATGTCTGTCATACTATCTGTATTTATATTAGGCAGAATTGTTGACTTCATTCAGACTTGGAGTTACACAATATGCTGATGACACTTCCAATATTTGTGTCACCTGTGTGGGTGTTGGATGTTTGTCTAGATACAGCATTCAACTGTGGCAATAACTGGCAATTTGTGAGAACTTCAACTACATACTATGATTTAGGCGATCTGTATGGTATGTGGTGACTGTTGGAAGTTTATATGTTGTTGTATGCATGTAAATTTCAATGTAAACTTCTCATAATGTTTTAGTTGTAGGCTAGGTAGTGAGTCTATGTAATGATTACTTCCTTCCTACAACAACAACAACAACAAGGCTGTGTTGTTTTGTAGTGCTCAACAGTTCCACTGCCTCATCTGGGAGGTGAGTTTGGATCTGAATGCCTATAGGATTGTGCTGTGTATGATAGCTGTGCAGAGTGGTGTACTGGGTCTTTAAATTCTAGTACTGCCCTCCTTCCATGAAGGCTGCATTCAGCAATGGTCAGGAAATGGTAAGTGTATTTTTCGCAATAAAATTGAAAAATGTTGTTGTAATTTTAATTTTTATTAGATAAATACTTACCATTTCCTGACCAGGATAGTCCCCCCCTACCTCCCCGCAGATTCAGTACTAGGGGAGTATTTTCTGCAACAAAAATAATGAAGGTTGTTTACTAGCGTGGTCACATGACCACTAGGGGGACATGCTAGTTCACACTCACTCACTGGCCTCTTAAGGTTTCTTAAAACGTTTCTCAACGTTGGCCAGTGAGTTGGATGGCACCAACATATAGCAATGGTCAGGAAATGGTAAGTATTTATCTAATAAAAATTAAAATTACAACAAAATTTTTCAATTCAGCTACTTTTGGGTCAGCTATAACATAATAATGTAGGCCTGTAGGTCATTGCATAGCTGGGTAATAGCTACATTGAGGTTATCACTGTTGAGTAAATCAGCTGTAACTTGAAAACTATTGCATTTTTTGGAGTATTTTGTTTAAATATGTTATTCATCTACTTTTGTGTTAACTATAATGAAGTAAAATTGCAGACCTGTAGCTCATGGCATAGCTGAGCTATAGCTACTTTCAGGTTCTCACTGTTGAGTAAATCAGTTGTAACTTGAAAACAATCTCATTTACAGTATTTTGTTTGAATGTGTTTTCTACCTACTTTTTACTCCTTAATAGTTAATTTGGTACAGTAACTTTACTTCTGAGTACCATTCTCAGAGCACAACTTTTGTGTCCTTTCCTTCTTTCACTTCTGATCTGAAACTCAAAACAAACAGTCAGCTGACACAGAGCCCATTCACGGGGACTGATTGTTTGTTTACTGATTTTACACTAAAGCTCAAAACACAAAGTCAGCTATCCCAGAGCCCATTCACGAGCACTGATTGCTTGGTTTGTTTATAGTTAAAATGTATAATATTAATATTAATAAGCTACTTAAGGTCAGCATATATTCACTACAAATTATGTTGTATTTGCATTAGTGTGCTTGTAATACACTCACATCTTTATCTTGGTCATCATACAAGTGGAAAGTTGGAATTTATACACACTGATCCTTGGTATTACCAGTACACTGCAGAATCCTTGGTATCATTTGTTACACTGCAGAATCTTTAGCAAGGTGGGTGAAAATAATTGGCATATGATATTCAAATTTATACAAATTAGGTCATCTATTTCCCATTGTGCGGTATACTGCAGTATATAAGTTGCAGAACAGACCTCACTTTCACTGTCAGTTAATGAAAGCTTGCAGTATGATTAAATATCAAATCTTGATTGTTGCTGTTTTCCTGAGTGGTTTGGGAAGGAATATAATATCCTTAGTGTTTTGTGATGAAGATGTCAACACTTATCCAATGTTTTACCTTGCTCAGGAATACATTACAGGCCAAGATGAAGTACTGTTTTGGCTAAAGACTCATTTTACACCCTATGAACAGACAAGTAATGTCAGCTCCCAAAAGGAAGATGAAACTTTATGTAAAGGCTGCAAGGTAATGTAGAACTCAATTCCTGGTATCAGAAGGGTTTCAGTGGCTTATTGGCTTATTGGTTAGCAAGTTAAGCATTTAGTCACTTTAAGCACTTCCCTCTCCGTGTGCGAGTTTTTGCTATCCAGCTCACAACATCTAAGATATAACATAGGGACTGTCCAGATATGACCATTACTATTCATGGACATGTTTCACTACTATTATTGTTTACACATTTTTGAGATAAAAATGGCCTTATTTTCCTTTTTAGTAAACACAGTCATTATGGTAGATATTAAAAGTAAAGCAATCCTCTTCGTGCATATTTAAAAAAAAAAATTTTTTTTTCACTTGAGAAGACAAAATAGTTGAGTGATTTTTTCATGGAAACCTTACTTATTTAAATGTTTACTAACTTTTAAGTTATAGAAGGCCCACTATTAATTGAGCTTGGCTCCATTATCAACAGAACCTAATTAAGTTTGAACCTATGTAAATAGCTTTCACCCCACAGCCTATAAGGGCTGTGTGGGTATTGTTTTCACCCATAATGTCCATATGGACAGTCGGATTTCCAAGCGGACGGTGGGAAAATGTTTGTCCGGGCTGTATCTCAGAAACCACGAGGGGTAAGATGTTGCTACTTGCTAGGGACAGTGGTTTGGGAATGTAGGTGTGCAATGTCATTGTGTGACTTTGGTTTGACCGACCTTTGATCTTGCCATAGTAACCTTGAGTTTGAAAATCTTGTCTCAGAAACCATAAGGTGTAGGAAGTTGATACTTTATAGGGACATTGGTTAGGGGTGTAGGTGCAATGACATTGTGTGACCTTGATTTGACCTTTGACCTTGCCCTATACATTGACCTTCAAAATCTTATCCCCAGGCTATACTTCAGAAACTGCAAGGTATAGGAAGTTGATACTTGGTAGGGACATTGATTGGGGTGTAGGTGTGCAACGTATGGCGAGTCTGGTTCGCACTCCGAGGTGTCCTCGGACCATGGATTTTCATCCAAACGCCTAGGATAAGTACACCTCGGACCCCCGATTTATCCACGCCAAGTAATCCACCCTTCTAGCGGGATCACGTAGATATCTAAGATGGCGGCATAAAAAAAACAATGAAAAATCTTTAAAAGTCAATCAAAAATACTAAATTGTA
Source organism: Sabellastarte sp. h YS-2021 (assembly GCA_964017235.1). NCBI lineage: Eukaryota > Metazoa > Annelida > Polychaeta > Sabellida > Sabellidae > Sabellastarte > Sabellastarte sp. h YS-2021. The sequence goes on along the minus strand of OZ024935.1, from coordinate 77,765,064 downwards.
ACTATTTCAAGAATTTAATGACAAATATCTATTTTTATCTCAGAATCGAAGTATTGTACATATATATGTTACTCTTTCAACATTATAGCCGCATATTTTGATATTTTATGACATCACAATCTATGCAAATGAATGTAAATATCTCCGAAAGTGCTCCCAGACGTTTTGATTGTGGTTATACTGTGCATGCGTGAAATATTTGTCCTAGGACACCTTGGAGCTCGATCCAAACTCGCCAGTAACGTCAAACTGTTTGCTCTGAATGTCAGCTGATCTTTGTACTTTGTCACTTCTTCTGTATCTCATGGTGTTGTAAACTATTTCCTAGGCTGTGCTGTGTGGATATCTCCGATGCTATTTTTCTATTTGGTATATAAAATAAATAACAAAAAGGTTTCAAAACAGATGCCTCTTTAGATTATATTAAACTATGTATGCATAAAGTGTAATTAGGAATCTTTTTGTCAACCTTGTAAATTCTATGATTCTGATTATATATTTAAAGCCAAACTGTGTGTGAACTAAATCCTAAATAACCCCCAAAGTTTTGATGCAATACCTTTTGATAATATTCAAGCATGCATGTAGAAAGTGTAATTGGGAATTTATTTTTCAGTGATCTATAATCTGTTAAATTACACCTGAGAGTTTTTCTTTTGTTAAAAGTGTCCAATATCTTTCACTATTGGCCACTTTGTGATTCTGACCATATATAGAAGTCTTTTTAGCACATTTACAAAGAAACCCTTTAACATTTATTTCAACTAAAATGATCATAAAAACTGAAAACATACACACCAGGAATATAGAAATGAAAAGTAATGATGTTAAACAACAACATAAAAATAATAAATCAAGGAAGAGGTGTAATTTAAATAGGTTAATAGCCTCGCAAGTGTCCAATATTGAAAAATAATGAATTATTTTCCAATATTGGACACTTACTTGGCCATTAACCTATACTTAATGAAATCCATATATCAAAGAGAACATAGATGAATAGTATGAAGCTGTTCATACTGCAACTAATGCCACCTAGTAGGCATTCCTTAAATAAGTAATGTTTAAGTAAAAATGATTGGTAAAAAATAGATGGGCAAAGTTCAACCCCTGAAAAAACTATTGATGGGCAAAGTTTCTGATGGGTATTGTTTTCATGTTCATTATAAGTGCTTGATGGACATCCTTCCTGATGGGCATTCTACTTGGATTCAATTTTCACATTATGTTTTATGTGACTATGAAATATATAACATACCGCCAGTATTATAGACATATTATTCATCAATGTATTGTCTGTTATAAAGGACTTCTTCAATGCATTAAAAGTTGTGACCGCAATGTACACTTGGGAGGAATTAAGAGATTCAGTTGTGGATGCTTGTCGCCAGATGTCAAACCAGTCTGAGAGTTATGTAAGGCATGATGTACTCTGTTCTGGAATGGTGGACTTACAGGGACCACATGTAAGTAATACCAAGCCATGTGTATTGCATTGTCCCAAAAATATGGTATGGCTGCTTATTATTCTCAAACCCAAGCACAGTAAGTTGAACCCTGCTAAATCAGATCTGAAGGGATGTTCAAAGCAATTTCCTTGAAAAATGTGCTTTCTTCGTTTTGGGGTTTGTATGTTTTTGGTTGCCACTTACTTGCTCTGACACCATCACACTACTATGGACATCCTCTAATGCCTCCTTTTGTTAAAAGAGTATTTTGTATTTTTGGCCAGTATCTCCTTTTACTATAGGACCCAAACCACTATTTTGCTCATTCTGGCTTCACAAGTACAGCCCAAGCTTCAGGGATGACCATATATCAGCATCCCTGGGATTGTTTAGCCTGCCAGTGGGAAAGGACCCAGTGACAAAGAACTGCCATCTTAAGTGATTTTAAGTCATCCAAGCTGCCATGTATTTGCAATGCTCCCAGGATCGATCCTAGATCCACTGTGTTCCTATAGGTGAGTGTGTTGCCTACTAGGTCACAGTGGCAGACAGTATGTCCAGTGACTTTTGGAATGACCAGATTGTCTCAGAAATATTAAAGAAGGATCTACAAAGTTTGGCATATATATTCCTATATACTGGTTGTGTTAACATCTTGCTGGTAACTGATAAACTAAGAGGATTTGAGCTTCTTCGTATAATATATTGTGCAATTACCTTTTCATTAGTGTTTGTATACTGTAAGCAAATTTGACATTTCTCTCTAATATATTCTATAATATTGACAGTATACAACTGAAGTACATGTATATTCTTGTAGTTTGTATTTGATGCAGATACTTGGCTCAATGCATTGGTGTTTTTGCACAGTATTTTGTCAGGAAAATATCAGATAAAGAGAGCCAAAAATAATCAAATTTCACATGATTTACTCAGCTCTCAAATGAATGTCTACATTGGCTGGGAAGGGGTTAATACTACTATATATGTTTTTTATAGATTTTTGAAATAGCTAAGGCAAAATACAACAAATCAGCAGAAGAAATCTGCACATTTTTAAACTCTTGCCTACTGCCAAAAACTGCTGATAAGGCTAAGGTTCACAAACAAGAAGAATCTTTGAAAAAGACAGGAATCAAGAAATCATGGTCACTGAAGCATTCTGAAAGACTGAAAGAACAGAAAAAATCTGCTGTGAAAATTGTGCAGTTAACAGACATCCACATAGAGCCTGATTATGCTGAGGTGGGTTTAATTACCTCTGCCATGGAGCATAGTATGTTTTTGGTAGCATTGGTTTGTTTCTTTGTATGTCCATCTGTCTTTTTACATAATAATTCTAAAGGTTATGTATGGATATTCTTGTCAAGAAATGTTCACTGCTTGATGATGGCATAATGGAATAGTTTGAAGGATTGTTTAGCACTGCAATATGAGACCGTTTTCAGTATGTCGGTGTATACATGAAAAAAAAAATTGTCAGATTGCTTGGCCAGATATTACATGACACTCCAACAATAGTGTCTATAATATACTTAAGTTTAATCCAGGTCCTTGCAAAATTCTGGATACTTTTAAAGTATTACTATAATTTTAAAGTATTACTTTAATCCAGAACAGGAAAAGTAGGGGTGGAAACTAGCTGCTTGGCAGAGTTAGTGCTCTCCAAGTGCTTTTGTTATGTCATGCTTTGGTAAAATACTTTGCATTGTTAATTTTGTCAGCCATGTTTGTAGTCTGTTGTTCACACTGGAAATAAGTCTGAAAATACTAAAACATTTTAACATAGTTGTTTAACTTACAACTACATTTTGCAATGTTAGGGGCTTGTCCTGACATGATCCTGACTGTTGACAAGATGTAAAACCCTAACTTTGAGTGTGGTAACACACTCGCCTCTTACCTCAGGGATTGGAGTTTGAATTCTGGTGCAAACTCAAAAATGAAAGCTGGTAGTGGCTTGCTGTTTACAACACAAAAACTTGATTAACAGTGTATGTACTGGTTTCCTCTGCCCGTCCAATTACCCGTCACAATATAACCATAACATTATTAGGTACTTGGCGAGATGTAAAACACTAAATGCACAGATAAATTGAGTATGTTTAACTTGCATGAAAAATGTTATGCTGGATATACCAGTGGTTTTTGTTGTAAACACCCTCACCTTAAATAAAATTCATTGCTTCTCATTCATCGTTTCTTTCTATTATTGCAACCAGCAACCACTTTCCCAATGTATCCATTAAGAAAAGGATGTTGACATGACATTTACATATTCCCAAGTCTCTATGATTTTAAAGTCAGTAACAGTGTTGTAAATAAATTTACTTAAATCTACTTTCAGCAACAGCTTTTCTACTTTTGCTTCAAAACACTGAATATCGACTGTTTAACATAGTCAGTAGCCTTAATCACTATCCGTTACTGCTTTACCCAACAACCTTAAAAGGCTGTGCAGGTATTGTTTTCACCCATGGTGTCCAGGTGTGGGAAAAATCTTGTCCAGGATGTATCTCAGAAACCATCTGTTATGGGAAGTTTATACTTTGTAGGTACATTGGTTGGGTGTGTTGGTGTGACCTTGATTTGACCTTTGACCTTGCTGCAGTGACCTTGAGTTTGAAAACCTTGTCAAGGCTGTATCTCGGAAACTGCAAGATATTGGTAATTGATAAAGTGTAGGAACATCATGGTGTGACCTTAATTTGACCTTTGACCTTGTTGAAGTTACCCTGACCTTTAAAATCTTGTTTGGGCTATAACTTGGAAAGTATAAGGTGTAGGAAGTTGATATTTGAAAAATACATTGGCTGGTTGGGTGCAGGTGTGCAACATCATGGTGTGACCTTTTCAACATCGATTGACATTTATATTTCTCTTATGATGAAGATATTTGAATATCTGTAACTCATTATTATTATGTACTTTTACTTAATTATTCTTTTCCCATTGACACCTTTACATCAGTTAATAAATTTTACCACGTCATAAAATTTTAGTCTACTGATTAATGCTGTCATCCTACCATTGAATTGTCTTGCTTTATACTTTATTTTTACATAATTTTCTCTGTCTTAAATGTTATTTTCTCTATTTAAACATTATTTTGACCTTTACTTAACTGACACTCTTTGTTCTGATTTTTGTACTCTGTCAATTCTATATCTGGTGGTGTTGAAAACTATTTTCCTGCACTGTGGGGTACTGACATCTCCGATGATATTTTAAGCAATAGAGAACAGCATATTTGCAAAGAATAATTTTGTTGTCAGGTCAGATATTAACATTGATACTGTATATTTGTGTATTTGTTACAGGGCAGCTCTACAGACTGTGGTCTCTATGTCTGCTGTGACATGCGATATGGTCCTGTAAGTACTACAAAGTACTATTTTCACACTGCATGTAGTTTTAATATGCAGCTTGAGTGTTTGAAATATATCCAATCAGCAATTTCCCTTGTAAAAACTGTGATAATGCCAATCTCTGTCATGACATTGACAGACATCCCAACTTAGCACAATGCAGAGTTACTGTATTGAAACTAATCAACAGTTGGATATCATTGGCAACATTTCCAGAGATGTATCAGTAATATATAAGGTAACCAGGCTGATGAGAGACATAACTTAATCTAGCAATGCTAAAAGATCCTTTATAAAATTCCTGGTTCCAGACAGTGATCTGGATAATCACCAAAAATCATATCACCTATTTCTTGTGTCAGTGCTAACATTTTGAGAAAATTTCATCAAAATTTGTCCATAACTTTTTGAGCTGTTTTGCGAACAGACAAAGAAATTAACCATATGCTACCAAAAACATATCCTCTGTTGTGGAAGTAATGATCTTTTCATATTGTTTTTTCTGAAATATAGTCTTGTGGATTTTTATACCTAAAGATTAGTTGACCTAATAATAAGAGACCACTCTTTAGCTTGTTCTTTGCAGGTGACCCATTTTAAAACAAGAGTTAAGGGACAGCTATTATAGAACAGTAGAGAGAGAATGAATAACAAATTTTATACTTGCAAACATTGCTATTATTGCTTACTATTAATTCAGCGGTACTCTTTTCACCAAATATTAGCCAATAAAGTGTTACTTGTTTCAAAATGTTTGAATACCTAGTCCCTTAGAGTATTCTGTATTCATAGTTCATAACATTGCACTCTGTATTCCTTAATGTGCACTTGAATACAGCTTGCATCCCAACAAAATCAATATCCAAATGAATGCACTGTGCAGCATTGTAAGAATAATATTGTTCCTTTTAAATATTTCAATAGTTTCAAACCAACAGAACCCAGGATAGCATTAAACGGTTTTAACGACAGTTATGCATTTAGACAAGCCTATCTTCTCTGTAGTTTTCACTTCTATCAGAGAGGACTCTTTCTAGTGATTAAACTTTTGGACTTTGGTTCCTTAGATGATATTGACAACGATTCAGCATTTACAAATGCTTCCTTATGAATATTATTATTATTACTATTATCATTATTGTCATTATTTCATTATTATTATTATTTTAGGGCAATGCTGGTGCATATGGAGACTACAGGTGTAATATTCCACAGAGAACTGTTGAGTTGTTTCTTGCAAAAACTGCCGATTTACAGCCAGAAGTGATTCTCTACTCAGGTACAGTGACAGATGAAACTTTGCCACATAGTGCGTTTTATTTGTACAAAAGATGTGGAGTATGCCAAGGCCCATGGAGTGCATGTGTTTGTACAAAACATATAGAGTAAGAAATATCAAATTGCTGTAAGCGGTCAGTTGCTTACTAGATATCAATATTCTTTACATCCATCCGGCTGGTCATGTGACCCTATAGATATGCATACAATATGCTAGCCTCAACTAGAATCAACAGAAGACAAATGAAATAGCTTACAACTAGAACTAAAGGCATGGGTTGGTACTTTAATTTGGGAATTTTTAGGCGGGTTGCGTGTAACCAACGTCTGTCTGTCTGTCTGTCCATCTGTCCATCCACATTTTTATTTCCAGACTCTAACTCGAAAACGCTTTGTCTAAATGAATTCTAACTTGACAGTGAGATAGATCACCATCATACCTAGGTACCTTCGAAATTGGTGTAATTCCGTCTGTTCATTTGTCTGTTTTTTGTCTGTTTGTCAGTCCGTCAACATTTCCGTTTCTAGACTCTAACTTGAAAACGCTTTGTCCAATCGAATTCATACTTGACAGGGAGATAGATCACCATCATAGCTAGGTACCTTTCGAAATTGGTGTAATTTTGTGTGTTCGTTTGTCTGTTTGTCAACATTGCCATTTCCGGACTCTAACTCGAAAATGCTTTGTCCAATCAAATGCAAACTTGACAGGGAGATAGATAACCATCATAGCTAAGCTGCTTTCAAAATTGGTGTAATTTTGTCTGTTTGTTTGTCTGTTTATAGCATAGATACAGTTATGTAATCTAGATTACAAGTTTTTCATTTCTTAGCACGTCTAACACATTTACCTTAACTGGGTGACCTAACTTTTCTTTCCTTGTTTTTAAATGTAATTACAGCAGTCGCTAACCTTATTGCTGCCTGCGCAACCCACCTTTTGGGGCATTTCTGACCCACTTGTTATATATAAGAAGACATTTCCTATGGGTGAATTCTTATCCCTGCCTAGCAAATGTAGATGGCCCTTTGATTTCTTCAACGTGAACCGGTGCCGGTCATGTAACCTCTCATATAACTTATCTACACAGAAATTGCTTCTACAGGTTTGAACTCAGAAGAGTTGAGTAGCAACCTTGAGTTGGGGAAAGACAAGAAGATTATGAAGAGTTCAGAAGAGTCGAGTAGCACCCTTGGGGTAGCGAAAGACAGAAAGACTCAGGGAGCAACAAACACTAGCCAGTTACAGAGCCTACTGGCCAAATACCAGCTACAAAGTTTTCATCAAACACTAGCTGGTTACAGAGCTATACAGCCTTTACTGAACAGTTTGCTTCACATGAGCCTGTTACAGAGTTTAATGACCTAGTCCATTCAACTGTGTGTTGATTCTAGGGTAGGTGGATAGCAAATTTTCTACAGAGAAGCTACAAGCCGGACCAACAGATCTACCTATAGGGGTCAGCTAGCTAATACAGGCCAGTAGCTGTCTAAATTCATTGGTAACTCCAACCTGCCAGGGTTTTTCCAGTTACAGAGAATTCCTGGTTGCAGAGAATTGCTAGTTAGAGAATTGCTGGTTATGACCTGGTACGGGACAGGTCGACAGGAATGGTTACCAGTCTGGCAGAAGGTTTAAGGGGTCCAATTAAGTAGTTGGTTAGACTGGCCAATTGCTGCCTAAGGAAATGGGTTACAGAGAAATTGTTTAACCAGTCACTGGTCCCGTTAAGATACAGTATCTGAAGCTACTAGACCAGTCAGCTAGCAAAGACATGTCCAACATCTACCAGTCAGCCTTCCCTTACCAGACCTTACACCAGCCAGTTACCAGTGCCAGACTCAACCAGACAGGGCAATCCGGCCTCAGTTAGACAGAAATCTGCTGTATCAGTTGCTGTAGAGGTTCATCAAGTTTCTGTAACTGGCTTCAGTAAGATGCTTGTGACCCAATCTCCTAGACGGGCCATCCAGCATGCTTTTACCCAGTCTGTGACCAGTGTCAGCTGACACCAGGGGCCTGAGTTTGGAAGCTCAGCTCTCCCTTCAAGATGATAACCCTTTTTGTCAGTTTCTAAAAAGTAAGCAATGGCAACAAATCTCTGTTAATCAGACCAGGTGTCACAGGTTCTTATAAAAGGTTATTTCCACAGTGGGGTTATGTAGAAATGTCCTAAAGGACAGAAACCCATTTGTATGGTGTTTGGTCAGTGGGGTTCTGTCTAGCCTGTTACCAGTGTTGACACTGTTTTGGCTCAGTCCTGCCTGTTTAAAAACTTGGGCCTCGCCAGGGGCCAGCCCCAAATTTATAAGAATCTTCCAGGAAGGCTACACTCTCTCCTTCTCCATGTAGAAGTGGCTCATTACCCAAAACAACTTGGATGGAAGCACTGGGAACCATATTAACCTACCCTCAGCCAGGGGAGTGGGTATCTTAAAAGTTGCCTACTCTCTCACCCCATTCAACCAACAAGGAAGTACCACCAGGGCCTTCCTTGCCAGTATATGCATTCCCCTTTGATATGTTCACAGAACCCAGGGAGTCTTCTCATGGTTGGGGATGAGGAGTTATAACTAGAGTATTACAGGGCATAATAATATACCAGTACGACTTGTTGGTCAAACCCAGATCCAACCAAACCTGTCTCCAGCATACACAATCTCTAGTAACTCTGTGTCAGGAGTAAGTTTGGATGGTAAACATTAAAAAAAGTCTTTGACTTGGTAGGCTACCAGTTCAGCCTCAAAGAAGGCAAGGTCAGATCTGCCTTAGAATGTTGGCAGACCTTCATTACAAAATCCAGTAACTACTCTCCGGACTGACATGCCAGGTCCGGCAGCTGATGCCTCTGATAGGATTACTAGCAGCCATAGAGAAGCAAGTCCACATAGGTCGCCTCCACATGAGGCCGATACAGTGGCACTTGAAAAACATCTGGCGGGTACCAGAATCACTATAGAAAAAGTGATCCCCTTTCCCCCCAGTTCACCCCATCTAAATTGTTGACTGCAGGAAGACAGTGTGCTTCAAGGCCAACCATTACACCCACTAAATATGCTCCGCAAATCCTTACAGATGCATAAAGAAGGATGGGGCTCTCATTTAGGGACTGTTGGCACCAGCGCCAAGTGGACCTGGTTTTTTTGCCACCTCTCGACAACAAACTGCCTCAGTTTGTATCACCAGTGCCAGACCCCAAATATGGACAGTGGATACACTCAGTCTGCCATGGGAGGATCTGGACCCATATGCCTTCCCACCTGTAGTCATCTTAGGCAAAGTGGTGGAGATGTTGCAGGGCTACCTATGCAGGAGAATCATTCTGATTGCTCCAGGGTGACCTAACATGCCCTGGTTCTGAGATCTTGTGACCATGTCAAGTCAGATTCCTTTGTACCTGCCCAACCTGGTCACTCAACCATTCAGTCACACTCCTCACAGGAATCTGTCAAACCTAAATCTGCTTGCATGGCTCGTAGAGCCTCAGCAATTAAGGAGCAGGGCTTCTCTGAGGCAGTGGCAGCATCAGTTGAGGCTCCTCATAGAGGATCAAGCAGATCAGTTTCTATGAGGCAAAGTGGACCATTTTACAAAGTGGTGCCCGCTGTAGTCAGGTGGACTTCAGGGCACCCCCTGTAAAGTCAGTTGCTGACTTCCTCATGTACCTGTTCCAGGACAGGAAGTTACAGTACAGCACTAGCACCATTGATAGCTACAGATCAGCCATTGCTGACAAACTGAATAATTCATCCATAAATGTCAGCAAAGATGAGAATCTCACTCGTCCCTTGGACAGTTTTCATAAAGACAGACCCAAGGGTTGGAGTGGCATCCCCTCCTGGAACCTCTCCCTGGTGTTGCAGCAGTTGCAAAGACTCTATTCAAACCAATAAAAGAGGACTCTTTGAAGCATTTGACCTTGAGGACTGTTTTCCTTTAGGCTCTAGTTTCAGGCAAACACAGGAGTGAGATACATGCTTGGCAAAACAACATCAGACACCAGTTACTCTGGTCAAAGGTGTCTTTAGTAACCAGCACCCAGCTTTCTTTCCAAGAACCAGCTGGCCAAGGAGGCTCCAGGCAGTGTGGCCCCAGTGGTTATACCAGCCTGGCCCCAACTGTGGATAAGTCCTTCAAGTCTGATAGGTTCCTGTATCCGGTCAGAGCACTGTGCTACTGTTTGGACAGGACCTTAGACCTCAGGCAGAACAAGGAGTTAGTCTTTGTATCCTTTAAGAAAGGTTTTGACAAGGACATCTCACCTGCCACTATCTGAGCTCTCTGATCAGAAGGCCCTCACCTTACATCAGATTAAAATCCATGATGTCAGGGATTTTGTTGCTTCTAAGGCCTTCCAGTCTGGAGTCTCTTTAGAACAAATCTTATCAGCCTGCCACTGCAAGTCACATATCACCTTTATACAGTTCTATTTGAAGGATGTGGCTTGGGCTGATTCAGAGCTTTTTCAGTTGGAGCCAGTGGTGGCTGCTCAGCACATCCACAATTAGCCCTTATATTGAGGAGATTTGTATATATGTACATGGTGTAAATAGTTCATGAAACTAATTGATATGCTTCCTTCAAGAGGTTTATTTGCCTTCTGGGACTGAACTCATCCCTCTCTTCCCCTACCTCAGAGCAGGTCTGTAAAAAAGAAGGGGGGCAATGTCGGTATAGCCATGGCAACCAGGTACTAGTAACCAACCATAGGCCTACAGGTTTCCTGACTCTAAGTCAACCTAGGCCAGAGGAAATTTATCATTTATGAGTTCACGTGAGTCCTTAGTAACTTACCCACCTACCAAGTGGCAGTTATTCAGCGATTGTCTGTTGGATAGGATGTATTAACGCAATAAAATTACTAATTAATTTTTTATAAGTTAATACCCTATCCAATGGACAGGCAAGGCCCTCCCAACTGACCCTGTTATCAGCTTACTAGGGGTCTAAATATGTTTAGACATCGAAAAAGATGAACTGATGTCACACTGTCTAGACAGGAAAGAAGTACGATGTGCCACCTAGTGAATACACACTACTTGATGGATAACACAGGATGTTTTTTTCTGGCGTTTGGCGGGACCAGTCGGTGCTGACCGGTAAATCATTTTGTCCATTGAATAGGGTATTAACTTATAAAAATTTAATGTACTTATTAAATTTGTAAGTTTGTCAGCAGTATTACGCAAATATTACCAGTTGGATCTTCATAAAAAAATTAAGCAGTATGGTCTTGGTCCAACATGTTCCCATTATATTTTGAGACTGATGTGGGTCATTGTCTGGATACAAAAAAAAATAAATAGCAAAGATCTGGATTTTTTCATTTACTTAATATTACATGCCTTGGTGGAGGTATGGACTCTGTGAGTGCTCTTGTTGAAATATGTAATCACAAGCATGTACACAACCTGGAGCTAATTTTATGTGTTAGTGTAAATGCGAGGATTTGATTGGTTAAGAGAGCTCTGTTTTGGGGTCAATGTAAATGCCATAATTTCATTGGCTGGGAGCTTTGATGGATGAACAGACTTTTGCATTTATTAATCTAGATATTGGATTACAAACATCACCTGTTTGTATAAGTATATTGTGACAAGTATTTCTTCGTGGTCGGATATAATACTGATCCGTTGACGCATCAGATGTCAGTATTTCACCAATGTGGAGTACAAACAGTATACAAAGCAGTATACAACCGTTTTTGGTATACTTTTAATACCTCAAGGTGATACGAGTAAGTTCTAATCAGACTCTGATGAGACCTTCAGGTTCACAGGTCGAAAGGTATTAAAGTAAATTAATTTAACCACCATTTGCAACCATTTGATATTTATTTTGTGTTTACTTTACATAGTGGATACTTTCACAGCATAGACTGACACCTTTTCTTACAGTAATATGGTTTATACTGTATTTTCAGGAGACACACCTCCACATACTCTGTGGGAAGAGACCTACCACTCTCAAATCAACTGTTCTATATTGGTAGTTGAAGCAATGGAGAGATATCTCAGCAAATACAGAGTGCTTCCAAACATAGGAAACCATGGTACAATATATTCTGTGTACTGTAAAATTTCAAAAATATTGCCTGGGTACAAACTTAATGCATGGTTCATCTAAACACCTGGTGCAGAAAACATCAGTTGTGATTTTACAGGGATGGGTCGGTAGTTCCGGTATCTCGGTATCGAGAACATTTTACTGAAATACCGTGACGAGATTTTACAACCGCCACTTCGCTTGGTAGCACATATGATGGAAAGAAGAGTTAAAATATTAGAAACATACTCAAAATCTGAAGAAAAAGCGGGAAAAAGTTTGTCCAGCCTGTATCTCAGAAACCATAAGGTGTAGGAAGTTGATACTTGGTAGGGGCATTGGCCAGGGGGTGTAGGTGTGCAACGTCATGGTCTGACCTTGATTTGACCTTTGACCTTGCTGTAGTGACCTTGAGTTTGAAAGTCTTGTCCAGGCTATATCTCGGAAACCGTAAGGTGTAGGAAGTTGATACGTGGTAGGGACATTGGTTAGGGGGTGTAGTTGTGCTACATCATGGTCTGACCTTGATTTGACCTTTGACCTTGCCGTAGTGACCTTGACCTATAAAATCTTGTCCGGGCTATATCTCGGAAACCGTAAGGTGTAGGAAGTTGATATTTGGTAGAGACATTGGTTAGGGGGTGTAGGTGTGTAACGTCATGGTGTGACCTTGATTGGACCTTTGACCTTGCCATTGTGACCTTGACCTATAAAATCTTGTCCGGGCTATATCTCGGAAACCGTATGGTGTAAGAAGTTGATGCTTGGTAGGGACATTGGTTAAGGGTGTAGTTGTGCAACGTCATGGTGTGATCTTGATTTGACCTTTGACCTTGCTGTAGTAACCTTAACCTATAAAATCTTATCCAGGCTATATCTCGGAAACTGTAAGGTGTAGGAAGTTGATATTTGGTAGGGACATTGGTTAGGGGGTTTAGGTGTGGAACATCATGGTCTGATCTTGATTTGACCTTTGACCTTGCTGTAGTGACCTTGACCTATAAAATCTTGTCCGGGCTATATCTCAGAAACTGTAAGGTGTAGGAAGTTGATATTTGGTAGGGACATTGGTTAGGGGGTGTAGGTGTGCAACGTCATGGTCTGACCTTGATTTGACCTTTGACCTTGCTGTAGTGACCTTGACCTATAAAATCTTGTCCGGGCTATATCTCTGAAACCGTAAGGTGTAGGAAGTTGATACTAGGTAGGGACATTGGTTAGGGGGTGTAGGTGTGCAATGTCATGGTCTGACCTTGATTTGACCTTGCCGTAGTGACCTTGACCTATAAAATCTTGTCCGGGCTTTATCTCGGAAACTGTGAGGTGTAGGAAGTTGATACGTACTAGGGACATTGGTTAGGGGGTGTAGGTGTGTGGTCTGACCTTGATTTGACCTTGCCGTAGTGACCTTGACCTATAAAATCTTTTCTGGGCTATATCTCGGAAACTGTAAGGTGTAGGAAGTTGATACTAGGTAGGGACATTGGTTAGGGGGTGTAGGTGTGCAATGTCATGGTCTGACCTTGATTTGACCTTTGACCTTGTTGTAGTGACGTTGACCTTTAAAATCTTGTTGCACCTTTGGTCTGTCTTTTGATGCTGATTAAGCACTGTTAAAGTCATATTAGAATTTATTAAGAATTTTACGTTTATAACTTCCCATTGTAAGAGATGGAATTTCATCAAGTGAGCCACAGATTTTGCTCCACACATAAGCATTCATTGAATGTATTACCACTTCTGTATGGATGGTAATATTCAAAACATCTGAACCATAATTCGGCCATGCAGATGCAGATAAAGAGTCTTGTAATTTTAGTGTACTGATTAATGCTGTCATCTTGTTATTGAATTATCTTGTTTTAATACTTCATCTTTACATGCATTATCTTTCTTTTTAGACATTATTTTCTCCATTTAAACATTGTTTGGACCTTTATATAACTGACAGTGCTCTGAAAGTATCCTGAACTTTGTACTGATACAGTACTTCCATATTTCATGGTGTTAAAAATATTTCCCTAGGCTGTCGGGTACATGCATCTCTGATGCTATTTTATTGTGATGTCGTGAAGAGGAAACGTCCATGTTTGTTTGGAGTTTACTAAAACGCGGAATCCCGGGATTGGTATGGTTATGCATTGGCAACCTCCCGATGTACATATTTTTCATACCTATGCCATCCCTAGATTTTTATCAGTTTTGTATATATATTTCTGATACATGACTTGTTCAAATTAATGTCACAGTTACTAGGTGTAAGTATACACTCTCTCAGGTCTCTTGTTTTCTATTAAGCAGGATCTTTGCTTTCCAGAGTTCTTCCAGAAAGTATTGGCCTGTACATTTAAACTTACTGAGCACATAGAGTAAGAAATCTAAAATTCGCCAGGAATCTAAAATTCGCCACCTCTAAAACCTTAGTTAATTTTATGAAGAAAATGATGTTTTTGTCCAAAAATTGGTATTTTTCAGTTCAAAAAGCCTTAATTTACTATACAGTTAACAAATCTCACCACAATTCATTTATTTTATTAGTATTTTCACATGTGGCGAATTCCAGATATGTGGCGAATTTTAGATTTCTTACTCTACAAACATGTTTGATTTCATTTGTTTTGGGTTTGATGTTGCTTTCATCATGTCATGTAGGTCATGCCTCGGTGGATAGTTTAAGGGCAAAGCAAACCAGTACATACTATTTGGTGAAGGTTCTGCACAGTAAACTGCCAGGCATAGGTAAACAATTAACAACTTTCTCACATAGGGTCTGGGATTTGAGCCGCAGACCTCAGAGGTGTGAGGTGAGTGTGTTACCACTGCACCACCTTCAATAATACAGCCTATCTTGTATACTCTTTCGCTAGTATACTATTGGTCTCCCTGTAAAAATGGACCCAAATGATCTTGTTTTGTAAGAAGATAGGCCTTATGTGTCTTCCCTACTTTCAAAGCATGACCATGACTTAGTGTATTGAGTTAACTTCACTGCTTTCAAAGAATGAATGTGATTTGGTATCGCGAGTTTACTTACCTGATTAAATCATGGCTGTCGAAAAATGTGAATCACACCTATCTATTTGGTTTTTATGCAACCAGACATAAGTTGGTAACACGTATTGTTCCCCTTAAAACTGGAATCAGTCATAACAGACCCCCGACTTTAAATCAACCAATGTCTTATGCCTAGCACATACCTTCTCATGTAGTCATTTCTGTATGTCTCTGACTTCTGCTTCATGAGCACCAAGCCCTCTTTATATAAAACCATTGGAGTAGATCTCCACTAAATAGAATTCCTTTTAAACATATAACTATATCAGTAGAGGATTTTTTTTTTGTTGTTGACTCAGTTTTAATCTGAAAATTTAATTGTTGCTTTAAAAAATCAACAATTCTTAAGCAATTGTTTCAATATTAGTTACAAATATTTGTGGATGTTTGTTTATCAGACTGAGTTTTATTTTAAATAGCACTATAAAATGTTTTTTTTTTTAGATTTGTTCCCAACCAATCTCTACTCAGTGAGATATCTAGAAAACTACACATGTGTAAGTAAATTTCACCCAGTTTAAAACTGCTGATATGTGATCTGCCACTGTGGCCTAGTGGGTAACAAACTGGTCTAGGAACACAGAGGACATGAGTTCAAACCCAAGTACAGGCAGAAACATAGTGGCTCGGATGACCACTTAAAATGGCAGTCCTCTGTTATTGGGTCTTAATCTCTAGTGGCACTCTAACAATAAGTATGTTGATAAATGGTCATCCTTGAGCCTCTGTCTTCCATTTAGAAGAATGTCAGTAACTTGAGAGTTGGACTGTACTTGTTTAGTTGAATGGGTCAAATAGCTGTTTTAGTTCTGTAGTACATGGTAGATATTGCGCTGAGTAGAGTAACAAATCTAAAATTCGCCACATATCTGAAATTCGCCACATGTGAAAATACTAATAAAATAAATGAATTGTGGTGAGATTTGTTGACTGTATAGTAAATTAAAGCTTTTTGGACTGAAAAATACCAATTTTTGGACAAAAACATCATTTTCTTCATAAAATTAACTAAGGTTTTAGAGGTGGCGAATTTTAGATTCCTGGCGAATTTTAGATTTCTTACTCTATATATATACAAGACAGAGGAACATATTTGTTGGAAAAAGGTGGCTAGCACAGCTTGTAACTTTCAAACTTTGGTGGCCCTGGACAAAAACTGCAGAAGTTGAAATTTTCACAAGGCAAAGTAATTCCTAGTGATAATATTAAATCTGTTTTAACATCTGAATTATGAACTAATCATTAGTGAAATTTAGTCCCTGTAAATTTCTTAGAAAATGAAGACTAGCTAAAAATTCTACTTGTACAGTATTCAGGCCTGAACCTTGATTTGGTATAAACAACATTTAACTATTTTTGCAAGTTTTTTTATCCATTTTACTATATTTTTTCAGTGTTTATACTGTTCGTAAGCGATGTGAAAAGAAGTTTCCAATTGACTGACCCTTAATGAAACAAAGTTTCCAATTCAACAGTCTGCAAGGGTCATATTGGGAAAGGTACACAGAATTGACACTTGTGGGACAGCCTGCAAACTTGCTAACAAACAAAGTCACCAGGGCCCAGTGTGCAATGTTTGGCCCTGCATAGAATATTGCACTGCAGGTTTTAATCACCAAAAGCTTTGATTAGATTATGTTGAATGGAATGCTGAAACAAATTCCAAGATCATTGTAATAAGTGAGATTCGAAATTCCCTCCAGATGCATTTTCAACATCACTTATGAATTTGATAATGTAGATTAAGAATCGTACATTAAATATTTCGTATATAGTATATTTCTCCTGTCACATTATAGGCTATATCTATAATAGATCACTGTGGAGGATAATAATAAAGCAGTTTTTTGTATTTAATTAAAATTAAAATATCAACTTCAGTACAAATATTAATTTGATGTCAAAAAGTAGAGTAAGAAATCTAAAATTCGCCAGGAATCTAAAATTCGCCACCTCTAAAACCATAGTTAATTTTATGAAGAAAATGATGTTTTTGTCTAAAAATTGGTATTTTTCAGTTCAAAAAGCCTTAATTTACTATACAGTCAACAAATCTCACCACAATTAATCTATTTTATTAGTGTTTTAACATGTGGCGAATTTCAGATATGTGGCGAATTTTAGATTTCTTACTCTAATATTAACCAAGTACTGAAAAGTTAGACTTACATTCTCATTCATATTTTCATGTAATACCCACATATTGAAATATTATATCCCCATAATCCTTGACTGTTATAATTCATATGACTGTATCACACTTCATTGGTTCAAAGTTGTTTTATTTATACATAACATGCTATAACTTCAGCCAATGAATGAGCAGTTTATAAAGATGTGGTCTAGCCTGGCAAATTTTTCCACTGAAAGTAAAGTGACCATGAAACAAGGAGGGTTTTACACTGAACTGATCAGACCAGGGCTGAGGCTGCTATCATTTAACACCAACTACTGGTATGGGTGTGAAGTAGAAAGAGTATTTTGTCACCTCGTTCCCTTAATAGAAGTGTGAACGTCAGCACAGTTTGTAAAATTCATCACCCCATTTGCCAACCATTTTGATTCTGGTGATAAACCCTGTCCAATTTCTGTGACTTGTAGCAAATTGTCTTTTAAAGGATCTGACCCTTAGTATAATTATTATTTCCTCCATTGCTTATCCTGCCTTCCTAAGCCACCCTGCCTACCTGTGTATCCCTGTTATCAGCTGGCTGTGTCATAGGACTAATTGTTATTCAATATGCTTATATATAGTTACGTCTTGGAGTCTATTACAGGTGGCTAGGTGGTGTAGCTGTTAGAATGCTCGCCTTCAACCTCTGAGGTCGACTGGTTCAAATCACGGCCCAGGCACTTCATGTTGGAAAGTTGGTAGTTACTTGCCAATGCCCGGTGGTTTACAGTGCAGAAACTTGACCAACTAGTATGCACTGGTTCCTCCACCCATAAACTACCCATCGCAATATGATCCTGGCTGTTTAACGTGATGTAAAACCAAAAATCAATCAAATTAGAGTCTATTACACAATGGAGATTAAGCACTATAAAAGTCCTTATTAGATTAGAATAGATGTCTACCAGTGAAGGATTTTACATTTCACACCTAACTTATTGATTCTAATACAACCTAACAAGAAAACATAGCATTCTGGGTGTGAGAGATTACTACAAAATAAAATTAAAATGAGAAGCTGCGTTATAAATAAATTGGTTAAGTCTGACTAGATGGATAACTCTAGCATTCCAAATCCACCACATCTTTTGCCTTCTTCTATGCTGAGTTTTAGGGTGTTGTATTTTAGAGAACACCATTCCAATATAGCGAAGCTGATATGAAAGAATTTCTTGTGTTAGAGAAATGTTTTGTTACTTTGATAACCCTGGTTTCTAATTTTCACAGAGAGAATGTGTTTCTACATTTTTGCACTGAATGTACTACCTGTTTTGACCACAAAATTTTCATTACATTTCTTAGATGCTATAAAGTAGACTATATCACTTAGTTCACAACCTACTTTCTTACTTTTGAGAATTGCTCACATTGATTGACCAATCAGAATTACTGATACCTGTCTTTATCCTATGCATTTAGGTACACATCAAACTGGTACAATGTTTTAAATGCTGGGAGTACAGAAGTTCAACAGATGCTGTCATTTATGAATGACACTTTGCAACGTGCAAAGGATAATCATGAGAAGGTGTTTTGATGAACTTGTCAAGCTGAGTTATTTTGAAGCAATATCAGATTGGCTGGGGGAATTGATTGGATACCGATTGAAAATAATGCCAGTTTGTAACAGTTTCTGGTATTCACAAGGGTTTGAAAGCTTATTGTACTTAAAACTATGGGGAAAAATATACATTTTTATATATTTTATTTGTATACAACAACGTCTTTGTACCATGGATAATAAGCATTAATAACTTCACTAACTACCCCACAGGTGTCCGGATGGGTGGCAGGAAAAGGTTTGTCCGGCCTGTATCTCAGAAACCGTAAGGTGTAGGAAGTTGATACTTGGTAGGGACATTGGTTAGGGGGTGTAGATGTGCAACGTCATGGTGTGACCTTGATTTAACCTTTGATCTTGCCGTAGTGACCTTGAGTTTGAAAATTTTGTCCGGACTATATCTCAGAAACCATAAGGTTTAGGAATTGATACTTGGTATGGACATTGGTTAGGGGGTGTAAGTGTGCAACGTCATGGTGTGACCTTGTTTTGACCGTTGATCTTGATATAGTGACCTTGGCCTAGAAAAACTTGTCTGGGCTATATCTCAGAAACCGTACGGTGTAAGAAGTTGGTACTTAGTAGGGACATTGGTTAAGGGTTGTAGGTGTGCAACGTCATGGTGTGACTTTGATTTGACCTTTGACCTTGCTGTATTGATCTTGACCTATAAAATCTTGTCCGGGCTATATCTCGGCAACCATAAGGTGTAGGAAGTTGATACTTGGTAGGAACATTGGTTAGGCAGTGTAGGTGTGCAACGTCATGGCGTGACCCTTGATTTGACCTTTGACCTTGTCATAGTGACGTTGACCTATAAAATCTTGTCCAGGGTATATCTCGGAAACTGTAAGGTGTAGGAAGTTGATACTTGGTAGGGACATTGGCTAGGGTGTGTAGATGTTAATCATCATGGTGTGACCTTGATTTGACCTTTGACCTTGCCATAGTGACCTTGACCTATAATGCCTTGTCTGGGCTATATTTCAGAAACCATAGGGTGTAGGAAGCTGATATTTGGTAGGGCCATTAGTCGGGCGTTATAGATGTGCAATGTCATGGTGTGACCTGGATTTGACCTTCGATCTTGTATAACTGATGCTATTTTATCTCCCTATGGGGATATCTGATACTATTTTATCCTTCTTATATCCTTCTGATATCGTTTTACTTGAATCTTGGTTGTTCCACCTTTGGGTGTCTTTTGATGTAGATTAAGCACTGTTAAAGTCATATTAGAATTCATTAACCATTTTACTTTTGCAACTTCCCATTGTAACAGATGGTATTGCATTCATATAATATTGTAATGTTCGTTTGTGTTATATTTTTTCTGTATAATTTATGTCATTTGGGAAGTTTTCCTATTGTACCTTACAGTTTATTATGTCCACCCACTGGGGGATGGACATATTATTTTTGCTTTTTCCGGCGTCCGGCGTCCGCCGTCACACTTGGTTTCCAGACATTGTAGGCAACAGTTCTTATCCTATCTTTACCAAAGTTGGCATGCAGGTTGATTGAGTTAATAGCTTGTATGGGATTGCTTTTGGTGATGATAGCTCTATAGCTAACTGAGTAATAGCTACTTTGCTACTTTTGAGTATCTCTTTGGTTTCCAGACATTTTAAGGAATGCTATTAAGCCAATCTTTCTGAAATTTGGTATGGAGGTTCATTGGGTTAATAGCTTGTATGGAATTGCTTTTGGGGGGAATTGCTTCATGGATCAGTGAGTAATTAATTAAATAAATGAGTAATTGGTTATTTTGAGTTCTGAAAAAGGCTATCATATCTCCTAAACCATGCGAGATAGAGCGATTTCGTTGTAATTTTCGACCCACAGGGTATCTAAGGCTTGTAATCTTTTCAATTTTCAAAAAATTTTCCCCTCCCCAAACATGGCGGCCATTTTGAATTTTCGAATTTTTGCCAAAAATGGCAAAACACAAATTTGCTTCTATCTCCTTAACCGTGTGAGATAGAGCGATTTCGTCGAAATTTTCGTCCCACAGGGTATCTAAGGAATGTAATCTTTGCAATTTTCAAAAAATTTTCCCCTCCCCAAAAATGGCGGCCATTTTGAATTTTCAAATTTTTCCCAAAAATGGCAAAACACAAATTTGCTTTTATCTCCTTAACCGTGCAAAATAGAGTTATTTCGTTGAAATTTTCGACCCATAGGGTATCTAAGAAATGTACTCTTGGCAATTTTCAAAAAAATTTTCCTCCTCCCAGTAATGGCGGCCATTTTGAATTTTCAAATTTTTGCCAAAAATAGAAAAACAGAAATTTGCTTCTATCTTCTTAACCGTGCAAGATAGAGTGACTTCGTCAAAATTTTCGACCCAACCAATGCAAAAAGGCATGAAGCTGAAATAATTTACATGTACACTAATAAATATTTAAGCATCATTGATATATTTTACAAATGAAACAGGGTCTTGTAAGACTACTGTACAATTTTGGTAAAAGGTTCATGGGGTGGACATTACACATGATAATATGTTATCCTGTTTCTATTCATATGTCGCATCTACTATCAACAGGCCTCCTATTTCTAGTTGTATTACCAAAAAGTATTCCTCTGACTTCAGACACATGTTTCACACAAATGTATCATTCCTAATGATGTTAGAGTAAGAAATCTAAAATTTGCCAGGAATCTAAAATTCGCCACCTCTAAAACCTCAGTTAATTTTACAAAGAAAATGATATTTTGTCTTAAAATTGGTATTTTTCAGTTCAAAAAGCCTTAATTTACTGTACATTAAACAAATCTCACTTCAATTAATTTATTTTATTAGTATTTCAGCATGTGGCGAATTTCAGATATGTGGCGAATTTTAGATTTCTTACTCTACTGGATCTCAACTTTTTTTTATTGAAATAATGATTTCTTCCTGTACATTTCAGGTCATACTTCAGGGTCATCACCCTCCAGGTGTATCAGCCACCATTGTTTTGTACTCTCGTCTGTTTGAAGAGTTGTTGTCTGAATATGCTGAACAGATCATTCTACATGTGGCAGGTCATACTCATAGTGATGAATTCAGAGTGGTAAGATCAGCCTATCTAATCATTTATTTATTTGGATTTTAACATCGCTTTCAACACATTGTATAGGCCATATCATGACGGGTAGTTTTATGGGCAGAGGAAACCAGTACATACAGTTGGTCAAGGTTCTGTACTGTAAACTGCCAACCAACAGCAAGCAGCTACCAACTTTCCCACTTGAGGTCGGGCCTGGAACCAAACCCCAATCTCAGAGGTGGGAGGCGAGAGTGTTACCACTCTGCCACCATAGACCCTCATCCTATCTAATCAATATTTTATAGTGCCATATGTTTTAAGGAAACATAGATTGTGCAGAGATATTGCTGATAATGCTGATAGTTGATTAATAACCACAATAGGGATAATTGTTATGATGCATTGTGTTGTTTACAATCACCACATGTAATAGAAAGAATATATTATCACCTTGTTTCATTAAAACATGGAAAATCAACACAACTGTTATATAACATTATGATATAACAGACATATGGACAGACAAATGATCATGAAAATCATACTCCCTTGACAGAGATAATGATAAATAATAAATAGTACTTAGTGTACATGGGTACCATTATTGTACTTTTGTTCATTTATACAGCATTCCGACTCTACAGGAAAACCTATTGCTATCATGTTTGCAAGTCCCAGTGTTACTTCAATCATCAACAAGAACCCTTCGATGAGAGTGTTTTACCTGGATGATGCCACACACGAACTGTTGGACTTTGAACAGTATGGCTTCAACTTGGACAAATTAAAAAGTAAGTAGATACAGTATGGAATAGTACTGATCAAATGGCAAATGATGTTTAAATAGTAACAGTTACTGTACTCTTAACCCCTTGAAGACCTTGTCTATTAACCAGGTATTAGTATATTCAGCATTGCCAGGTCTGTTTACTAGCAGTGGACATCTATATTTGGTTATTGCACTTCCATTCAGCACTGTGTGATTACAACTTTTGATATGTATTGTTTAAAGTATTAATATATATGAGAATGTTATGTTCGAGGAACAACTGTGACGTGTGTTCTAGCATCTTAGACTTCCTGCAACCTCCTCTACCATGGATCTCCTTTGGTACAGTTGAATATTATTGTGTTGGTGGCAAAGGGGTCAAAGGATTGCAACTACAGTTTGAAGCTAAATATATTTCATACTAGTCTTTGATAATATGTAATAGCATAGCAACACAATTAAAGGAAGAAAATTTGAAAATCCCAGCTGAAGTACTATTCCAGTACTATTGAAGTACTATTGAAAATCCCAGCTGAAATAATTGATGTTTTTTTATTGATAGTTTTCTCTTCAAACTTTTATCTCGTCATTTCTTGTATTTACATCTTTATGTATACACAAAAATATGGTTTGATAAATAGATTTATTATTTTATTTAGTCTAGCATGACATGTGTAAGTTAACTGAAAATTCAAAGTTAGTTACTTTACAATACCTGCCCAGTATTAGTTCGTGGCCAAGGTAGATACCCGCATCGTCTTACCTTCTTTGATAAAAAGTGATCACAAAATTACCCACTCTTTGTGCAATCTACACAAAAGATGATTTACTGATCGAAGATTTGTTCACTATGTGAACCCTTACAGTGACGAAGTGGCCATTTCTGAATACAAGTGTTTTAATTTGTCTGGACATTCCTAAAGACAGTTTACCTCACAGGATTAAACAGGTTCTTATGATGACACAGCAGAAATTGTTGCCAGTGATTGTGGTCTAAAACTGGGCTTGGTTGTGTAGTGGAGAGACCAACCTATATGGTCATTGTTCTGAATGTAGCCAAAGCATTTGTTTACAAAATTGCCAGTGGTTGATGCCTGGTTATGTACACTGCGGAACTTTGACAAAATGGTTCGTCATTCTCCACCCTTGAAAATTCCAAGTTTGACATGACCTAAATGGGTTAAGATTAATTTAAATCCAAATTTCTTGTTTCTTTTTCCATTGAAATTAGATCCTGTTATCTAGAATCCCTGTTAAGTAAACATTATTTTTTGTTCCCTTGCGGGTTTCAACTTACCGAAGTTTAACTGTATGCAGGGTCTGAAGAACCAGCCATCAGCTTCATTTATTCAGCTGTAGAAGATTATGGACTGGAGGACATGTCACCAACAAGCTGGAGGAACTTGATTGACAGGTAGGCAGGGCTAATTAATTAATGTTTGTACATACATTTCTATGTTCTTGTTCAGTGTGTTTTGGTAATTTGTGGCTTGTGTAATCTTTGCGTATTCTCTTAACACAACTCTTATTAGATCTTTGTAGCGTCATAGGTCATAGGAGTGGTCATAAGACACAGCCGGTGGGAAAGGTTCAATTCTGCTTCCACCGGAGGGCTAGTTGTATAAGAAACATGACAACCTAAATCTTGTTTTGATTGAAGGCTATCCTTCCAAGGCTAGAGACCCTAGGGGGTTACACACAGATCAATATCTACACCCCCCACCCCCCCACAAATCACAGAGTAGATGGTATGGGATTATCCGGCAGAGATAAAGGATGCTACTATACAGGTTTAATATGTCAATACCTGGGTCAATGATGCTACCAAGCTGAAAAAGATGCATAACCAAGATCCAAGAGAGTGAACAAGAACTTTTAAGCTTAAACTCTTGCAGACAGAACAGGGTAAAGGCAAATCCTCTGCTAAAGGCTTGGAGGATCTGACACACTTGACTTATTTTAATCAGAACATCAGTTTTGCTCTTGGGAAGGCCCTTCAACACTTATCTGACTTTAGTTTTGTGCAAATGGCAAATGTCACTCTGGTTAGAAGGGATTCTTACCTGGAACATTTGAGGCAAGGTATCAAGCTTGACACTTTCTCTGCTATCAGAAATTGCCCATTGATTGGTTATGCCCTTTTCCTGATGCTCTCATCAGGATAGCAGAAGATGAGTTGGCCCAATTTGAAGTGACCAGGCATACTTCTCAGGAATAAAAGAAATGGAATAAAGTTTGTGAAAAGTGCTTGTGTTGTAGATCATAGTATTTCTGTCCCCAATGTTGCAATAACTCAACCTGTAGGCGGTCATCTGCAAATGTTTTTGGCAGGCTTGGGCTCATCTGGGTGTGAATCACAGAGTATCCTTGATCTTGAAGGATGGTATAAGAGTCTCTTTCTCATAGCACAAAGTCACAAAAATTTCTGGGAATCCATTTCAAGGCCTCAACAGTTCAAAGCCCTCCCATTTGGTCTCTTGACAGCTCCAATGGAGTTCCCTTCTGTGGTCAAAGAGGTTTCTTCTTGGATAAAGCAGATGGTTATCCTCTTCTATGAATTGTGAGATAAGGAAGCTCAGACTAGATGATGTCTGGGCCTTGGTTACATCCAAAGCTTTTCAAGGCGATATCTCTTTGGAGCAGATTTGTCAGGCTTCCATTGGAAGTCCCACAACACCTTCACCCAATTCTGTTCAAAAGATGTGGCTTGGGCTGATTCTTACCTTTTTCTTTTGGGTCCAGTAGTAGCAGATCCACCATTAGGCCCCCTTTTGACCCCTTTTCATTCTTATATATAGTGTATAATAGTTGTCAAGGATAAGTCTTGACCCATACTCCAGTGGTATAGGTCCTTTTTGTGGAATATTAGGTCCTATTCCCCTCTTTTTATAAAACTTTTACCTGGGTGCTAGGAGCACAGGGTATAAGGTTCTTTTCCTTCTGCACTTCTGGTTTACTTTGGATTCTTTATGGACAGAACTCTTTCTCTCTTCCCCTTCCTCAGAGGAGGGAAAAAAGGGAGGGGGCTAGCCAGTTCGGATCCAATAACTGGTTTACCGGTGAGTAATCAGGACTGAGCGATATAACAGTCAATTAAGACATTTTTCTTTAGGCCCTTGTAAGCTGTCCTCCATACACTAGGTAGTTATTCTCACTGTTGTCTGTTAGGTAAGATGTATTAATGCATTAAAATAGAAAATTTAAGTTGTAGTTTCTTATTTGTTAATATCTTGCCTAACAGACAGTAGCTTTCCACCCATCTTGCCCCGCTTTCGTTTTACTACAGACTTAATCTTTAGAGGAACTAAAAAGATGCAAGTGAGGCAGGAACTAGGCCACCTTTTAAAGTGATGTACACTATACTGGTCCAGCCAGAGGTGAAACTCAGGATGTCTTTCTCTGGAATTTGACGGGACCAGCTGGTGGCAGCCATATAGCTGTTGTCTGTTAGGTTTTTAATTTCCCAGGAATTAATTTTCACTATACAAACTCATTAGTTAAAAAAGCTAAAATTATTATTGCCTAGTGGAAATTTCAATGTGTACAGAAACTCATTTGGAATAGTGCTTAATATCAATAGCCACAACAGAACCCGGACCTTCCAGGCTGTCTGAACCATAATGCAAACGTAAAATTTTTTGCCATATTGCACACTCTATCAGATGCCTTTCTAGTCTGGGGGACTCAGCAAGCTAGGCTTAGTAAATATATGAGAACATAGCGAAAAATTTTATAATGAAATCAAACATTTGTGTGTGTATTATATATATAAACGCCTGTGGCAAGGCTATCACAACAGTGACTCTGAATCACATATTTTATTGCGTTAATACATCTTATCCAATGGACAATTGCTTTACCGGTCGGCACGACTGCTCCCGCCAAACACCAGAAAAAGACGTCCTGTATATAATACCGGCAGGACCGGTCAGTAGTGTGCATTCGCCAGGTGGACGACCATTTATTTCTCAACACCCATTTTTAACTGGCAAGAAGAAATCCAGCAACTCGTCTGTTGGCCTGAAGAATTAGATGACAAATGGTCACAGAAATCTGCGAGTTTGGAAGTGCTGGTCATGTGACTTCACAGATCTCCATACACGACCAGCAAGGCTAGCAGAAGAAATTGTGGCGCCACAGATCCCCAAGTGTGACCGGTTCAGCTAGCTAGAAGAAGATGACCAGGTCTAGACCCCTTGTGCTGAATTTTACCGGTACCAGCTCTGCTCACACTACCGGTGGGGTCTCCAGCTAGCCCTCTCCCCAACTTTTGACCCTACCTTGGTACGGGTACTGGGGCAGGTTGAGAGTAAGATCTACCAACCGGTTACAGAGGATGGGCCTACCGGGAACCGGTTATAAAAGTTGCTCAGCTAGCTGTCCAGGCCACTGAGTTTATGCTGCCTACAATACCGGTTACAGAGCCTACCCACTTGGCGCCGGCTACACAGCCATCACTGACCAGTGTGCTTCCCCTTAGCCGGTTACAGAGCCCACCAGACCAGTTTACCGGCAGAAAATACAGAGAATATACCGGCTACAGAGAGGTCTGCTACTCCCACCATTCCAGTGCTGACAGCAGGCTAACTGGTTACAGAGTTTACCGGTTACAGAGAGACTTTACCGGTTACAGAGATATCTGCTGCTCCCACCATTCCAGTGCTGACAGCAGGCTCACCGGTTACAGAGAAATCAGTTGTTCCCATGGGCAGAAGGCAACTTAAGTCAACAAGTCCAGTGAGGACAACAGGCTCACCAGTTACAGAGATTTGCCGGTGACAGTCAGATAGACAGGAAGTTCTACAGGAAGTTCTTCAGTAAATTGCCTCAACCAACCGGTTACAGAACCTACCGACCGGGTTCCGGCTTACACAACCTCCATGGACCAGTAGCTTTATACCAGGTGGGGGGGCACGGTGGCAGAGTGGTAACACTCTCGCCTCCCACCGGATTCGATTCCCGGCACGGCCTCAAGTGGGAAAGTTGGTAGTTCCTTGCCGTTGGTCGGCAGTTTACAGTACAGAACCCTAACGAACTGCATGTACTGGTTTCCTCTGCCCTTCCAACTACCCGTCGTGATATGACCTGTACAGTGTTGAAAGCGACGTAAAACCCCAAATAAATAAATAAATTCATACCAGGCCGATTACAGAGTCTACTGGTCTGGCTTATAGGCAGAGAAATTCTGGTGAAGAAACCCGATTGAAACTGGAACACCAGCTTACCGGATTGACAGATCCACCAAGTGATCAAAGAATGATACAGACCTGGCTGTCTGAATTCTTGGTTACAGAGAAGCACCAGTTTACCGGTTCTTTACCAGTTAAGTGGCTTACCGGTTACTGAGAAGTGTTGGTTACAGAGAAAACCTTCTGATTCCGCCATTACGGACAGGTAGAAGGCAGTTCTTTCAGATAAGCCTACCCCTGCTGAGACGTAGTCACCCGGTTCTGCCAGCTCAAATGAGTTTTTTTTTTGCAGAACTGTGGATCTACCAGGAACCGGTTACAGAGCATTGCTTAACCTATAACCTGTTAGACCCTGGTACTGGGCAGGTCCACAGGACTGGCTAACAGACCTGCCGAGTCCCTTTAAGGGTCCAAATGGACATCTTAGACCAACCAGCTGCTGCCTGAGGAAGCTGGTTACAGAGAAATTCTTAGACCAGTTACTAGTCTGGGTGAGATGACAGTGTCTCAACCTACCTGGCCAGTCAGCCAACCTACTGTTAGGATCTCCTAGCTGGTTGAAAGTGACTATAAAATTATCCGACTACCTATCAGCCTTATCTTAGCAGACCCACACCGGCCTGTTATTCTTGCTGGTGAGATGTCGAACTCAACCGTACTGGTTAGACTACTGCCAACAAGAAGTCTGCTGTATCAGTTATTCTGGAGGTTCATTAGTTTTTTGTTACTGGTTCCAGTGAGATACCAGTGATCCAGCCTCTTAGACTGGCCACCCAGCTTGCCATTTACCCAGCTCGTGACCAGTATCAGCTGACACCAGGGGCCTCAATTTCCAAATTCGAGCTTCCCCTCAAGATTACAACCCTTTTATCTGTTAATCAGACCAGGGGTCACAGTTCCCATAATGGCTCAGTACCCTAAATGAGTAAGATGGTTTTCCAGGTACCACATGAACCTCTCTTCAGCCAGAGTAGTGGCTAACCTCAAGGTTCCCTACTCCCTCACCCCATTCAGCCAACAAGGAAGTGCCAGAGTTTGCTTGTCCAGGGCCTTCCCTGCCAATTCACGCACTCCCGTCTGGCCTGTTTTCACAGTACACAGGGGTGTCCTCTTGGTGGTGGTGAAGGAGGTCTAACTATGACATTACTAAGTACCACAATCCACTAGCATCACTGGTTGGTCAATCCCGGTTCCCACCAAACCTGTCTCCAACATACACAATCTCTAGTAGCTCTGTGTTAGGAGTAAGTTTGAATGGTATCATGGGAAATTAGAACTGGTCCTCGAGCAAGCCTTCGACTTGGTAGGCTACCAGTCCAGCCTGGAAGAAGGCATGCGGAGATCGGCCTAGAGCGTTTGCAGATGCTATCTGCAATCCAGGAATTTCTCTCTGGACTGACGTGCCGGTCTGGCGGCTGATCCCCCAAATAACATTACTGACAGCCATAGCAAGGCATGTCCACATAGATGGCCTTCCTCATCAGGCAGATACAGTGACAGTTGATGAACAACTGGAGACTACCTGAATCACTAGAAAAGGTGATCCCAGTTCAGGAATTAAAGGCGGTCTTTTGGCTCTAAAAGAGTTCCAAAACCTCTGCTTGAACTATATTGCTGTCGTAGCTACAGACAACCCCATGGTGTCGGTCTGTATAAAGGGGGGGTGAAATCGGACCCTCTTTGTGCTCTCTTGCGGAGAATCCTGACCTGGTGTACCAGAAACAGGTGACTCAAAGCCTGACACACCCACGGCTGGCCGAATGTGATCGCAGACAAGCTATTCAGGCTAGGACAGAATTTAAACAGAATAGTTCCTCCTTACAAGGTCTTCAAGCAATATACTGCCGGTGGCACCAGCCTCAAGTCGACCTGTTTGCCACTAGGTTCAACAGCAATTACATCTCTGTCTCACCAGATCCAGATCCACAAGCCTGGGCAGCAGAGGCCCTCAGTATACCTTGGGAGGATCTGGACTCACATGCCTTCCCAACAGCAGCCTTCTTGGGCAAGTGGTGGAGAAGTTGCAAGACCACCCGTGCAACAGACTCCTACTGATTGCACCAGGGTGGTCCAACATGCCTTGGTTCTGGGACCTGGTGACCATGTCAAGTCAGATCCCACTGTGTCTGCACTTTCTGCCTGACCTTTGGCTCAGATATTCAACCAGACCCTTCAAAGGAACCTGGTAAATCGGAGTCTACATGCCTGGCCCCTAGAGCCCCAGCTTCCAAGGAAGCAGGGCTTCCCTGAGGCAGTGGCAGCTCGAATTGAGGCTCCTCAAGATGATCAACCAGATCAGTATATGAGGCAAAGTGGGCTTTATATTTTACAAGTAGTACCTCAGTAATCAGGTGGACTTCAGCACACCATCTCATATGAAAAAAAAGCCATAACTGACTTCCCTCTGTACTTTTTTCAAGACAGGAAGTTACAGCCGGGCACCATTGATGACTATAGACCAGCCATTTCTGACAATTGCAAAATTCGCCCATGAATGTCAGCCAAGAAAAATCTCACTCATCTCCTGGATAGTTTCCACAGAGACAGATCCAAGGGCAGAGGGGCATCCCCTCGTGGAACCTTTCCCTGGTTCTGCACCAGCGGACAAAGGCTCCCTTTGAACCCCTCAAGGAGGCCTCTCCGAAGCATTTGTCTTTTTAGACGGTCTTCCTGTTGGCCTTGGGTTCAGGCAAGCGAAGGGTGAGATCCATGCAAGGCTGCATAACAACTTCAGACACCAATCAGACTGGTCCATGGTGTCTCTCTACCCCTCAGCCAGCCTTCTTTCCAAGAATCAGCTGGCCAAAGAGAGCCCATACAGTGTGGCCCCCGTGGTTAATGCAGCCCTGGATAAGGCACTGAAGGGTGACAGGTCCAGATGTTCAGTCAGAGCCTTGCGTTACCATCTGGGTAGGACCTCAGATCTTAGGCATAACAAAGAGCTGGTCTTTGTCTCCTTCCAAAAAAAGGTTTCAACAAAGACATCTCTCCTGCCACCATCTCCTCCTGGATCAAGCTACTGTGATCCTATGCTATGAGCCCTCTGACCAGCAAGCCCCCACCTTACATCAGGTCAGGCCCATGATGTTAGGGCCTTTGCTGCTTCTAAGGCATTCCAGTCGGGAGTCTCCTTAGAACAGTCCACTCAGCCTGCCACTGTAAGTCACATATCACCTTCACACAGTTTTTCTGAAGGATGTGGCTAGGGCTGAGTTAGAGCCTCTTTACTTGGGCCCAGTAATGGCGGCTCAGCAGTTCCGCAAATAGCCCTTATATTGAAGAGATTTGTATTCTTGTACATAGTTTAAATAGTTCATGAGGCTAAGTGACATTTTTCCTTCGGGAGGTTTAATTGCCTTCTGGGACTGAACTCATCCCTCTCTTCCCCTACCTCAGAGCAGGTCTGTCAGAAAAGGGGGGGGCAACGCTGGTATAGCCCCGGCAACCGGGCTCTGGTAACCACCATGGACCTATAGATCTCCTGATTAAGTCAGCCTAGACTGTAGGTTAAAAATTTTGTTACCATTTTGAGTTCACACCAAGTCCCTAGTAGCTTACCCGCCGACCAAGCGGTAGTTATTCAGCAATTGTCCATTGGATAGGATGTATTAATGCAATAAAATTGCAAATTTACCGGTAATAAGTAAATTAAATTTTTATAAGTTAATACCCTATCCAATGGACAGGCAAGGCCCTCCCAACCGACCCCGCTACCAGCTTACTAGGGGTCTAAATCTGTTTAGACAACAAAAAAGATGAACTGACGTCACTCTGTCTAGACAGGAAGCAAGTATGATGCGCCACCTAGCTAATGCACACTACTGACCGGTCCTGCCGGTATTATATATAGGACGTCTTTTTCTGGCATTTGGCGGGACCAGTCGCGCCGACCGGTAAAGCAATTGTCCATTGCATAGGGTATTAACTTATAAAAATTTAATTTACTTATTAAATTTGCAATATTCAAGCAATGCACAGCACATTTTATGTCCTTCAGGGATCTGGACTATTCAGAAATGGTTCTAATCCATTTCCCACATTTCCAAAGTTGCTACCCACCCTGTTAATTTACACACATCATGGAGTGTGTTTTCCAGTGAAAATCTGCAATGAACCTGGAAGAGTCTACTCAAGCTAAAGTACTGTAGGCATACTTTGGTTTAAATAGTTGTTGCGAGAGTACACATTTATTACAAGCCCTTTTATAGCTTTCATCCACTTCAGGTGTGCGTGTGTACCCAAGATGTCGTTTTCTTCTTGAAACTCCTGTTCTGATAAATTTTGCTCATTCTTTGTTCTCATAATTACCTCTGTCTTGGAGATTATGTGATCGGTGGTGTGTGCTTGTCTTCTTGTTTGTTTATTTGTTTGCAGAATAACCCCCAAAAATAATTATAACAGATTTTGATAAAATTTTCATAAAGTGTCCATGATGGCACAAGGAAGGGTCGACTAGATTCTGATGGTGATCTGGGTGACCATCTAGACCAAAGAATTTTTAATTGATTTCTTTTATCATTGTACTTACGAGCTATATTGGAGCTGTTTGGGCCTTGGCAGAGGTGTGCACTCTTAGAGTGCCCTTGTTAGTAAATTTAGAAGTGCTAAATAATGAAAACATTTGACATAGAATTTTTCTAGCTTACTTAAATTATGATACCAAGTTTACTAGGTACTACATATGTAATGCCGGTTATTATAGACAATGCAAAAGACAATAAAAAGATCTGATAATAGTGGACTCACAGACACTGTGCTAGTTTTAATGAGAAATAAGTTTGATGCTTCTAGAAATTTGTAACACGGCTAGAGTTTTTATCTTCATTCTTGGTCATTTGGAAGACATAACTATCTTTAATGTATACATGTTTTTTGCATGTTGATTCTTGCTAAAATTTGTGTACAATGCGTATATTTTATCCCTCTCCATTGGAGACTTAAAAATGATCCTTTTATTGCGCTACAATACCTTACCATGTGGGACTGAGTGCTGTTCTCGGATGGCCACAGGCATCCGGCCAATGTCTAAGGAAAAAACACATTATAGTTGGCCGTAGCCTCAGATTGTCCTCTCGTGGAACTCTGCGAGATCTCTTCCTACTTTCTCATTGGCCTCGTGTTTTGGTAGCTTCTGTCACTTACACAGATATTTTCATCTATTTCTCAGCACATACGTATTGTTGGATGTTAATTTTCATACATTTTATTTAATATATACCATAGATTATTCTGTGAGAGTTACGTTTTGACAGGATAAGTATTTTTTCTTATTTTGGTGTTTTTGAGTTTACCTTGGTACAGGTCTTTGTCATCTAACGTTTTATTGCGTTTCAAGATGTCTTCCCACCAAACAAATAAAGATAAGCCGAGATCTGTCAGTGTCGCGACTTTTGCTTTGTGTTTGATTCTCACAATTACTGCTCTAGGAAATCTGGCAAGGGTGATGACCCCTGTGTCACATTTGAATCCCCCTGTGAAATCTGTGCTTCTTTCACCGAAGAGCAATTAAATAAAATTACACACAGAAAACGCTATGTGAAAAAACAAAAGAAAGACACTACAAGTTCTGAAGATGATGAACTAGATCTCTTAGGGGATGAGGACGTTGAATCATTTACTGGATCTCAGGCAGACCTTGAGAGTGCTGCAGCCAACTTATTTACCTCTCCTTCATGTCCTCAGCCCCTAACCTGCGAGTCACTATCTTTGAAAACGCCAGCAAAATCTGTCCCACCCACCCCAGGTACTGCCTTACAGCAGAAGGTTGAATCAAAATTAGAAAAATCCCTGGGTAAACATACTTAACATACTTAACATCCATTTACAGCAACAAATGGGGTCCTTCCAGGCATCTATGTTAGAAGCTTTTCAGTCTCTCTGAGACAAATTTACGTCTTTTCAGAAGATGTCTAAAAAACAAGTAGAGGTGGATCAGACCTCTGCTTCAGCTTCTAAGCCTGGACCCTCCAATCAAGTTGTTAACCTGGACCTACCCCCTCCGAGACCTCGGCCTACCTCACACTCTGTTGAGGAAATGGAAGTGGACTATAGTCCTGCTCTTCCCCCGTGTCTCGGTGCTGATCATCATAACGCATCGGATCAGCATTCAGGCCTATCCGACGAGCCTTCTAAGAAGGCCTCGGATAGACCTAAAAAGCACTCTCACCCTCATAAAAGGCATGATATTGAACCAAGGCACCCCTAAAGACTAAGGTTTTGTACCCTATCAAAATAAGCCCTTTCGTGGTCCCCAGAACAAGAAAAGAGGCTCCTACAGGAAACGCCCCTATGGGGGCAACTCCTAACAAAGCAGTAACCAATCATTTTCCTCAGGTAGGGCTAAACCGAACTTCAGAGGCACCAGGGACCGTTTTCAACCCTACTCTAGGGGACGAGGGCGTGGAAACTCTCCTCCCAATGACTCCTTAAAAGCCTCCCTCAGTCCACCAGGGGGAGGTCACCTCCGTTTTTGCAGAAGAGAGTGGCAAACAAACAAATGTTCAATCCAACGTGTTAAACAGTATCACCAATGGCTGCGTACTGCTATTCATTTCAAAACCAAGGATGGTCAGATTCCCTCTAATTCAGTCAGAATACAAGGCCCATCAAAAAGGCCAACCTCTGGCCACTTGTATCCAGTCTTTTCTGTCAAAGAACGCAATAGAAAGGGTGGAAAATGTAAAATCTCTCGGGTTTTAAGGTCGCCTGTTTCTAGTCCCCAAGCCTCACCAAAGGTGGAGGCCGGTCATAGACCTGAGCAGGAAAGTTCAAAATAGAAACTCCAGAGTCCACCAGGACCTCTCTGATTCCAGGGGAATAGGTATCGTCGATAGACCTATCAGACGCTTACCTTCACATCCCCATCCACCGAAACTCAAGGAAATACCTAAGGTTTTGCCACAGGTTGCAGGTGTTCCAGTTGACCTCCCTCCCTTTTAAACTAGCCACAGCCCCCAGGTCTTTACAATGATTGTAAAGTCAAAGTCAAAGTTGGGGTTTAACGTCCCGTTCAACAGCTAGGGTCATATTGGGACAGGTTCTCAGCATTGCCACTTGTGGGACTCGAACCCACAGAGGTGACAGCCTATGATTAGATGCCAAACTTGCTAACCACTAGGCCACTGAGGACCTCATACAAAGATTGTAAAGGAAGTGAAGCTAATGGCCCTTTCCAGAGGACTCAGACTTCACCAATACCTGGACAAATGGCTGATCAGGTCCCAGTCTCAGGAGGAAGCCCAAGTGAACACTCAGGCAGTGGTAGACCTAACCCAGTCCTTGGGGTGGATAATAAATGAGGAAAAATCAGTAATAAAAGACCTACTCAGGTCTTTTCATTCGTGGGCTACGAATACCATCTAGATTCAGCCCTTGTAAAACCCAGTCAAGAGAGATGGCTCAAACTTCAGGATTTGATCCTACGACTCAAGTCAAAACATGCTTTGACTGCAAGATGTTTGATGTCACTAATTGGGTTGCTTGCCTCAACGGAGAAAATGGTCCCGGAGGGACGCCTTCACCTGAGGCCCTTTCAGTTTCATCTCAAGGAGCACTGGAGATATCCTCAGTCGCTGGACAACCTCCTTCCTTGGACAGAAACCATTTCTGCACACCTAGACTGGTGGCAGAATCCCACAAACGTCATGAGAGGTGCAGACCTTCATCCCAAAGACCACAGCATCCAACTCTTTACCGACGCCTCAAACGAAGGCTGGGGTGCTCACTTAGAGCAAACCTCTGCAAAAGGTCTGTGGTCAGACAGGGAAAAAAAGGCTACACATAAATGTTCTAGAGCTGAAGGCGGTCTCCCTGGCCCTTCAAAGCTTCAAGGACCAGTGTTAGAACGAAACAGTGTTGGTTGCAATGGACAACTCAGCAGTGGTAGCCTACATAAACAAACAAGGAGGAACTCACTTAGCAGAGATGTGCACTCTCCTGTGGAATATCATGACATTGTGGGGATGGCATCCCGGGTGCCAGTCCAGTCAGTGGCTTCTGGGGTGTTTTAATAAATTTATTCTTGTTTGTAGTTGCCCTATTTTATGATTGGTTGACCTTAAGTTGACCTGACTTCCTATGAATTCCCGCTTTTGGAAGCCATCTTCACTTGTAAATTTTAAACCAAGGAGGAAACACCTCTCTTATAAAACAAAAAATGTTTTCGAATTTTCGATTTTACACTAATTGTTTTAGAAACTCTGGAGCTTCAGCCACAATACTGAAACCTCAGAGTTTCAGTATTTTTCAGAGTGAATGGCAAGTTGGTGATCCAGGAAGGCGTTCTTTTGTTGCCCGTCGATTGAAGTGATAATTGACATATGTGCGTTCGCTCTGGGATTCATCTCTTGGAGCTTCATTGAAGGGCTGTATAAATTTTATTATTTTATATTTTGGTCATCCAAATTTCGAACGCGCACATTTCAATTGTCAGTCAGTGATTGATTATTCCAGAAAATGCCGAGAAAATTCTTCAAGTGCAAGGCTTGTGGGGACACGTATGAACGACCCATTAATTCCAAATGCCAGCATATTGACAATATTGAAACCAGTGATTTAGATGGTAACAGTGTTAGTGAAGCAGGACAAATGGACATTAACCAACAAATTCTGCATGAACTGAAGCAACTGAGTGGCAGAATTTCGAAAGTGGAACAGAAAGTTGACAGTCAGGACAAGGGACATTTTGATTCACCAAAATCTGTCAATAGTGCCACTTCGACGGCGTCATCCAGCCAAGTCGACGCGGATCTGGTACTCCCTACACTGACGGGACTGAAGAATGCCAAGCATCTCCAGACACAGGTGGACCAGAGGTTACAAGAACTACAGGCCATCAACATGCAAGGCAAGTTCAAATCCCAGAGGGGTGGGTCTAGTGATACTGTGTGGTGTAAGAGGGAGGTGCCTTGGCCTCAAAATTTTATACTCTCGGGTTCGAGTAAAAGTAGAACATCCTATGATAGCTTGTCAATGTCACAGTGGGTTTCGGGCTTTAGTGCCATAATCCGGGAAGAGTCGGATCCGGAAACCAAAAATCAGATGTTGGAATATTTGTCGGATCTAATGGAAGATTCTCACGATTTCGGGTGGCAGTCAGCCAAGGCTGCTCACGCGGTTCTTCTGTGCAAAATGGAAGAAAATAAAATTTCCTGGAACGAAACCACAAAAATCGACCGCGTTCGCAGGGTACATGCCCAACGATTGGTTACCACTGGCCATAAGAAAGTCAATAGCAAAGATAAACCGATACCTTGCAGATATTTTCAAAAGGGAACGTGTGGCCAAACTAAAGATCACGAAAACAATGGTCAAATGTATTTACATGTCTGTGCCAGTTGTTTTGCATCTGGTAAATCACACACTCACCCACAAAAAGATTGTAAACGGTCAAAAAACGACCAAGGCACTGCCTAAGTGCAGTGCTTACCTCAAATGTTATTGATCATAGAAGTTTTGATACTAGAATTGTCATTTCTAAAGTTGTAAATAATGGTGAAAGTATGAATTGGAGACATGACTGGTTTAAATGTATTAACAGATCATACAGTGATGTTGTCAAGAACGTGAGTGTGAACAAAAACAACCAGGTAGACGATTATCCCTGGTTTTCACGTGGGGCGCATAAAGACGTGGTAAATACAACCAAAGTCACGAATCGTGACAAGTGTCATAGCAAAGTACGATGTCCATATCAAAACCACAGACTTAAACATGACCCCAAAGGGCAGGTCCATAGCCTAACTCGTACTCTGGTCTCTAACCAAGATGTACCAGTTTTTACCGAAGCCACAGCTAAAGCTAAACCCAAGGTTAGAGATATTTCTCCAGCACATTGCCACGATTTTCCACAAAAAATACCAGATAGTCACCACTTGTGGGTTTCACAAAACAACGTATTCTCACCTCTGGTCTGTCACAATAGCTTTGCTCCGTTAGCTGCACCAATTCTTGATCATGGTGAAAAAGTAGTAATACAAGAGCTCCAAGGTGGCACTGTGGATGCTGAAGGTAAGGCTGGAAAAAAGTATTGTAACCAAAGCAAGGGGCGTTCAAACACAGTGATTCAGGGCACAGGACAGAATGGCACGGTAGGTGGCGCCAGCAGCGTTGCTGGTCCCTCAAAAGCACTTAATACTCGTGTTGACGACCGTCAGTTCCTTGCTACTAATACCACTGTGGACAAATATGACTTAGCACTCAGGTTCAAGTCCAAACACAAAGATAAGATTGAACAGTCAGCCAACTCTGAAATCCTGAAGCTATGGGATGGTCAAACAGTGGGGAAATTTGGTTATATCCCATTAACTGAGCAAGTCGTAGTCAGTGACCAACAAATATCCCCAGTTAATCCTGATCTGCTACAGGTTCATGGTAAAGTTAAACAAACTGGAACTTACAATTTTCTTGGGGCCCAGATACCAATACCGTCTCAACTCAAGGTGAAGGCTTGGGAGGCCAACTTAAAAGGCTATTGGGACAAACAATTAGTGCCTTTAATCAAATATGGATTTCCCTTGAGTTTCAATCACAATATCGACCTCATATCCACTGAAGTTAACCACAGCTCAGCTAGGCAGTTCCCTCTGGAGGTAGAAGGTTACCTAGAAGAAGAAAAGTCCTTCAATGCTATACTAGGTCCATTCTCTGAACCCCCCATACCAGGCCTGCATATATCCCCCTTCCTTACGAGAGAAAAGAATGGAGGAACCAGTCGCAGAGTCATTGTGGATCTTAGTTTCCCTCCTGGTTCTTCAGTGAATGCTGGGGTTGACCCCAACTCATATTTAGGTTCTGAATTCTTACTTACCCTTCCTTCTATTGATTACATAACTGGTCAAGTCCTAAAACTGGGAAAAGGTTCACTAATTTACAAAATAGACATATCCAGAGCTTTCAGGCATATCAAAATTGATCCCTTGGATTATAATTTGTTAGGTCTTAGTTTCAAATCTTATTTCATTGATACATGCCTGCCATTCGGGTTCAGGCATGGTTCAGCCATGTTCCAGCGCCTGAGCGACTCAATAAGGTATATGATGCTGTGTAGAGGTCATCATGTGACCAATTATATAGATGATATCATTGGGCAGGCCACTAGGTCCCAGGCTGAGTCATCTTTCAACACCCTTTATAATCTCCTGGGGGAATTAGGTCTGGATATCAGCAAAAAGAAGTTGGTCCCTCCCTCCACCCAGGCTTTATGCCTAGGGGTCATGATAAATACTGAAAATTTCACCATCTCTGTCCCTGATGAAAAATTGGCAGAAATCAAGGAAGTGTGTTCGCAATGGCAGCTCAGAGACCATTGCAGCAAACGCGACCTTCAGTCTTTATTGGGTAGGCTGCTGTACGTTACCAAATGCGTCAAGGCATCTAGACCTTTTCTGAACAGAATGCTCGAGCTTCTAAGGCAAGCAGACAGACAGGAGAAAATCGTTCTCAGTGAAGACTTCCATAGAGATCTGAACTGGTTTTCTAGGTTCTTGACAAAGTTCAATGGGGTGGCGTTCTTTTCGCATGATCCAGTTCATTTTCACATCGAATTGGATGCCTCGCTTCAAGGTCTAGGGGCTGTTTGTGGCAATGAAGTTTATGCTGTTCCAGTCGAATTAGGTTACAAAGGTTACCAAATTGTTCATCTTGAAATGTTGAATATTCTTGTCGCAATGCGAGTGTGGGCCCACATTTGGCATGAAAAAAGAGTAGTCATACACTGTGATAATCAGGCAGTCGTGGCAGTCATTAACTCAGGCAAAACTAGGGACCCTGTCCTAGCGGCCATTACTAGGAACATAGCAATGCTCACTGCCACTCATGATATTAACCTCAAGTTAGTTCACATTCTAGGCAAACACAACTTAATTGCTGACGCCCTTTCTAGGATTGGTTTACATTCTAACTACCAAGTGCAGCTCCATCATCTTATACCCCATCATACTTGGCTTGAAGTTCCAATTGAATTGCTTGAAATAGACTGGTCTATATAACTTTCAGATTCCAACCCTCAGATTCAAGCTCTGTCAAGAGATGCGTCCTCTAGAATTCGAGGTGCCCTTGCTGAATCCACCACAAGGTCGTATGACAACATGTTTCGAGTGTTTCTTGCTTTCATTATTTTCGCCAAGTTTCCTCTCTCAGCTCTAACAGCTGACCATGTACTCTGTTTCCTTGAATTTCTGGCCTCAAACAATGTGTCCCACTCTGCTATTGTCAACTACTTATCAGCTATCAAGACCAAAGTGACCATGTTTGGCCTTTCCAGTGCCAGTTTCACTGACCCTAGACTAAGATATTTCAGTCGTTCATTAGCCAGAAATGCAGCTCTTAAAGTCA
Source organism: Sabellastarte sp. h YS-2021 (assembly GCA_964017235.1). NCBI lineage: Eukaryota > Metazoa > Annelida > Polychaeta > Sabellida > Sabellidae > Sabellastarte > Sabellastarte sp. h YS-2021. Next base: position 77,724,810 of record OZ024935.1, on the reverse strand, counting down.
CCCTCAAATCCATCATTGACATTCCCATTCTCTCACAAATATCTCAAGTATGTGATTCCATGTATATGGGTTTTGTATATAAATCAGCCATATTGTTGTCATTCTTCAGTTTCCTAAGGATATCAAATCTAGTCCCTCACTCAATTGCCAAATTTGATCCACTGAAACAGCTGGCTAGGGGGGACATATTTTTTGCTCCCCCAGGGGCTCACATACTCCTTAAATGGTCAAAAACCCTCCAGATGAATAACTCAGTAAGACTGGTGAAAATTCCCCACTTGGGCTCTTCCCCCATCTGCCCTGTTACAGCCCTTAGAACCCTCCTCTCCCTCACCCCCTCAGGCCCCAACAAACCCCTTTTTCAAGTTAAACTCAGGCAGCAATGGGTTCCATTGTCAGACACCAGATTGAGGAAACATTTTTCCACAATTTTGGCTAGATTGCAGCTATCTCAGTCAAATATCACCTTTCACTCACTTCGACGTTCAGGTGCCACCTGGGCTTTCAATGCCAAGGTGCCTCTACAGAATATCCAGAGTCATGGCACCTGGACGTCGGAGTGTGTGTGGTCCTACATTACCCAGGACCATCAGGCCTCAGATGCTGTGGCCCTCACATTCCAACGTTCCCTACAAACATGATACTTATACTGGGGTTTGGGGGTTCATACATCCTCCCCTATGACCAAAACTGCCAAGTAAATAACATAATTTGGCACAAGGTGCTATTATACCACTCAAACAGTTGTAAACATGTAACCTTGTTTAAGGCCACCTTAAATGGCCCAGTCAACAATACTATCACATGAATCCATTATCAGGTAGTTTAGCAAATTTAAGGCCTCCTTAATGTTAATTTTACTCTTAACTGATTAGCTCATACTATGGTCCCCTGTTAGGGACACAACCTAATTAATCTTAGGTAGCTAATATGACCCAAGACCTATGGTCTTATTTTAGGCCACTTACTGGCCAGTTCACTTTAAGACCACTCTTAACCCAAATGTAATTGCTAGCTTTACTTATACTGAACTGTTTTACTTGAGGCCACGTTACTTGGCCATGTCATACTAAGATGACCTTAACTTTTAAATGTTTTAGTATAAGGCCCCTTTAGGGCCAACCTTGTTATTAGTGTTTTAACACAAGTTTAGGTCACCTTACCATATCAGTAATTTATGGTGACCTTATGTATACTATTGCTGTTAATGTTACTGTAACTGTTAAACTATCAAAGAATGTACATACATAATTTAGCGTATTGTGTTAACATAGTAAATACTAATAAATTTTTAATCCCCACCTGTGTGTTATTATACTCGCTAGGACACTGGGTGCCACCACTATCACATAACATTGAAAGAGAGACACTTTCCAGGGTGCCTGAATGTGATGGCCGACCTTCTGTCCAGGTCGAACCAAGTGCAGTCAACAGAATGGTCACTGCGTCCACAGGTGTTCAAACAGATCTGTCAAAAGTGGTTCACTCCTCATGTAGATTTATTTGCCACTCATCTGAACCACAAACTTCCATTGTACGTGTCTCCAGTCCCAGACCCAAATGCTTGGGACATAGATGCTCTGAATATAAACTGGACAGGTCTCACTGCCTATGCTTACCCTCCCACAGTTCTCCTTCACAGGGTGATCCAAAAAGTCAGGCAATCCAATTGCCTGATCATCGTAATAGAACCAGGCTGGCCAGGTATGCCCTAGTTTTGGGACCTAGTGCAGCTCTCAACAGAGATCCCACTTCAACTTCCAGTGACAAGAACTTTTCTCAAACAGTCCCACAATTATGTCTTCCACAGCAATCCACAGCATCTCAACCTCCACGCCTGATGTCTAGGAGTGGACAGCTCCAAGAACAAGGCTTCTCTGTGGAGGTGGCAGAGAGAATTGCTGCCCCTCAGAGATCGTCAACAAGGACCATCTACAAGTCAAAGTGGGCCCCATTTGAGAAATGCTGCAGAGAAAATTCGGTGGATTTCTCCACTCCCTCTGTAAAGCAAGTCTCAGACTTCTTTATGTACCTGTACCAAGATCTAAACAGGCGCCCGTCAACCATTGATGTTATAGGACACTTTGGGCCCAACGGGGCTCTATATCTCTCAAAGTTCAGGCCTTAACAGGTTACTCTCCAGTTTTCACAGGGATCGTCCAAAAGTTCCACGAATCTTCCGAAGTGGAACCTTTCTGTTGTTCTCAATAACCTCACAAAAGCACCTTTTGAGCCTATGAAAGACACAGACCTCAAACATCTTACTCTCAAATCTGCTTTCTTGCTAGCTTTGGCCTCCGGCAAGCACTGCAGCGAAATCCATGCCTGGGTTGCAAACAAAGTATCTAATCTAGGCCAATGGGAAAAAGTTGCTTTGTTCCCTTCTTCAGATTTCATAGCCAAAAACCAACTAGCAAGAGAAGGTTCTCAAAGTGTGTTTCCGGTGACTATTCCTGCTCTGACTACCATTGTAGATAGACAATTCAAAGAAGACAGGACCTTGTGTCCGGTACGGGCCCTGAGGTACTATTTGGATAGAACCAAAGACCTAAGAGGGTTTCGATCCCTTCTCTTTATCTCCTTTAAGAAAGGACATACCTCAGACATCAGACCCACTACACTCTCTTCTTGGCTAAAACAAACTACCCTACTTTGTTATAAACAAGCAGATCAACAAGCCTTGGACCTGGTCCAAGTCAAAGCGCATGACATTAGGGCCTTCGCGGCCTCTAAGGCCTTTTACGGTGGGGTATTGGTGGACCAAATCATGCAAGTGTGTCACTGGAAAGCTCACAACACATTTACAAATTTTTACCTAAAAGACCTTACTTGGTCAGACAACAATATGTATCAGTAGTAGCAGCACAGCAAGTCCTACACCCTTCCCCTCAGCATACTCATCATCGGGAAGAAAAGAAGGGGAGTGGGGGGCACACACGCTGCAGCCAAGTCTTCAGGAGGCTGAAGCCAAGAATTCAGCATTCAGTCCCACATGGTAAGCTATTGTAGCCCAATAAAATTTTAATTTTAATTACTTAAATGTAGCATTTATAAGCTACAAGCTTACCATGTGGGACTGAAGAAAGTCCCACCCGGCCTCCCCGCTGTATTCCAGCTGAGGGACTATAAGCTAAATTTACCACAGAGGAAGAAGGACAAATTACCAAATGACACTGCTATGGTACATACTAAACCCCGGACTTGGCCAAATCCAAACGTCCATTTTTCTTGGTCGTTGGCTGGAGTCCTGCGGCCTCCCGAGTTAGCATTCAGTTCCACATGGTAAGCTTGTAGCTTATAAAAGCTACATTTAAGTACATGTAATTAAAATTTTCAAATTTACCTTAAAATACTATTATTTCAGGATGGAAACTGATGATGAATTATTTGCTGTCTACTTGAACCACTATAACACTGGGTACCCTAATGACACCTGCAATACAGAGTGTAGATGGCAGCACCTCTGCAAGAGCCAGTTTTATTCTTATGATGATATTAATGACTGTCAAAAGAACTTACCTAATACAACTGAAATCCCAGACACTACTCCACAAGTAAATGGGGGAGGTGATTTCAAAGGTCAAACAAGTTATATTTTTGCACTGTTTTTGTTCTTCATCATACATTTCAGTGAGAAATTTTATGTCTTATGATTCTGACACAAAATTTCAGCCTTGGATCAATAGAGCATTAGAAAATAGCCATTTTATTGTGTTAATACATCTTACCTAATGGACAATAAGCTATATTGCCGGCACCGACCGGCCCTGCCAAATGTCAGAAAAAAGATGTTTTGTGTCTCTATTGGCGCGACCAGCCAGATTGCCACTATTTGCTTGGTGACATGCAGTACTTCCTTCCTGAAAAGAAGACATGATGTTATGGGCATCTTTTTCATTTGGCGCATGCATGTACAATCAAGAAACGTTTTGGAAAGCTCTCAAAAATCATTTTATTTCATCTTTTTCATTGTGTAAAAATATTGTATATTCATCTTGGCATCACCAGGCCAAAAACAAGTGGCCTGTCGCCACCTTATGGCAGGAATGGACCAACACTCCCACTGTTCTCGCTCTTGTCACAAGGGTCAGATTCCTGTGTGATGCAAAATCCGGGAAGAAAGACACTGGTGAAAGTTCCAACCTTATAGATCCGGGCCAAGTATCCATTTTACGGGCTGTGAACATGAAGACTCCACAGCAAGCTGTGGTGAAAGAAAACCAAAAATCAAAGAAATCCACCCCATCCAAATTTTCTGGTATTGAGAATTGAAAGTGCTGGAGCAAAAGTGGTCAGAATGATTTTTATGGTTCGAAGCTATGCTGGTGGCCAAGACTCTAGAGAAACTTCCAGAACAGCAAACCTTCCAGACTGTTAAGGTTATACCAAACAAGGCTCCACCAGCCAGTGCAGTGGAAACACCTAGAACTTTCCTGCCACCGATCCAGCCAACTGACCTGCAACTGACTAAGCTGACCAACCAAACAAGCACTGACCAGGTCCCTGCCCAGCCATTGAAGATGGCATAGCATAGCATGAGAACAAGAGATACTCTGGCTCCTCATCACACAAGACGGGTCAATACAACCCTCATGAGAGGTTGGGTAAGTCATCTCATGACAGCAGCCAGTCTGGACAGCCAGCCTAGAAAACTAATAGTGCATGTGGCTGGCCAAGGGAAGACGTAAACTAATCACAACAGGCCAAGGATCAGTTGGTGTATACATCTAAATCTAAATCTACTGCTTTGCAGGCGCAATATCTTCCCAAGGGGAACTCAGTGCGCTAACTAATCATGTATAATTTCCAAGTCATAGTGGGGGACGAGTCCAGGTCTGTATTCCGATGGTTGTGGGTGTGAACGTGGGGAAGAAACTAGGTCGGAAAAGCAGATTTAAAAAGGTGAGTTTTCAGGTGCTTCCTGAAGGATGTAACAGATGGACTGGTTCTTACATGGACAGGAAGTGAGTTCCAGAAAGCAGGTGCATGATGGCTGAAAGATTTGGTAAGATACTTATGAGACTTATGTATTTTAGAGTCAAAAGAAGGAACTTGAAGGAATTTGTATTTTGGACTGCTACGTCTGGTGTTCCTTGATGAGGTATATGGATGAAGTTTATCCTTGAGGTACACAGGTTGACCATACTTAAGGACCTTATATGTGATCAACCCAATTTTGAAAAGAACCCTGTTTTTGACTGGTAGCCAATGTAGTTTTTCCAGATTTGGAGTTGTATGAGTGTACCTCGAGGATCTAGTGACTACTCGACAGAGGGAGTTCTGAACACCCTGCAACCTCTTTAGCTCAGAAAGAGTGAGTGAGGCAAAGAGGGAATTACAGTAGTCAATTCGGCTACTGACGAGAGCATTTGCAAGGAGTATTGCTGTGTTAAGGTCAAGGAGATGGCGAATCCTATATAAATCTCTTATATGGAACCGAGTGGACTTAATGACTTGGGAAATGTGATCTGTGAAGGTCAGGTTGGAGTCAAACACCACTCCTAGGTTTTTGACATTTGAGGCAGGTGCCACTTTATTCCCAAGAATATCAGTGGGAAAAAGGGAATGAAGTTGTTTGCGACTGTGTTTTGAACCAATCAGGATGAATTCTGTTTTGTCTGGGTTTAATTTGAGTTTATTTGCAGCCATGAAATTTTGTATATCATTTAGGCAGTCTGTTATAGCTGTCATTGACTGACTGAAATTTGATGGTGAAAGAGTAATATATAACTGAGTGTCATCTGCATAAAAGTGGTGTTTGATACCCCTATGAGATCGAATAATTGAACTGAGTGGATTTGTGTACATGGAGAAAAGGAGTGGCCCCAGGACCGAGCCTTGAGGGACACCAAATTTCAAGTCCATGGGATGTGACAGTACAGAGCCTACCTTGACTGATTGAGTCCTGTCCGACAAGTAAGACTTAAACCAACTCAGAGCCAGTCCATTGATGCCATAGCATTCATATAATCTGTGGAACAGGATCGAGTGGTCAATGGTGTCAAAGGCTGCCGAGAGATCAAGGAGGGTTAGGGCTGTTGTACTGCCTTCAGACATATTGAGGAAGAGATCATCCTGTATATTTAGGAGGGCACTTTCCGTAGAATGGAACCTTCTATAGGCAGATTGGAAACCAGTCAAAAGACAGGACTCGTCCAGGTGAGACAGGAGGTGGGACGACACCACTCTCTCTAAGACCTTTGAAACAAAATTTAAATTAGAGACAGGCCTATAGTTTTTAAGGACTTCTCTATCAAGGGTTGATTTTTTTAGGAGTGGAGTCACATGGGCCTGTTTGAAAAATTTAGGGCAGCTTCCTTCACGGAGTGATGCATTAATTACTGATGTGATAGGGGTGATGAGGATATCTAAAAATTCTATTACAAGAAATGTTGGCCAAGGATCAAGGGAGCAAGATTTGCTAGGGGAGTTTTTGATGATATTAGCTACCTGATCTTCTGAAACAGAGGAAAAAGCTGAGAAAGCAGGAGGTGTGAGATCAGAATCAGTGTATTTAGGGGGATTAGAGTTGGTGAAGGATAGACGAATGTTTGTGATTTTTTCTGTGAAAAATTCAACAAATTTGTCAGCTAAAAGTTGAGGAGAATTTACTGAGGGAAGTACTTTTGCAGCAGATCTGTGGAGTACATCGTTTAGAGTTTGCCAAAGTTTCTGAGGTTTGTCCTGGTTGTCATGAATTCTGGATTTGAGGAAGTCAGATTTCGCTTTCATGCAGATTTTATTATACATATGAACCTTTTTGATATATTGTGATCTGTTGAAACTGGTTTTATTTTTGCGCCAAAGGCGTTCAAAGAGACGTTTTGTTTCTTTTGCCACAATGACACTGTCATTTACCCACCCAGGGATATATTTGGCTCTGACGTGTTTAGTGATGGAAGGAGCATGTTTGTCAATGAGAGTTGTTAAAGTGGAGTGGTACTGTGAGTACAAGGCATCAGAATTATTTTTCGGATCAACAATAAGTTCAGACGAGAGAAGATCCTTTCTCATGACTTCCATATTGATTTTATGGTATTTTCTGAAAGTGACGGTGTCACCAGCGATTCGTCTTTGGGGGGTGATATTGACCTTGAATGTGATGGAGAGGTGATCGGAGAAGGCCTCGGTGGCATGGGCGTGTGAAATGTTGTCGTTTCTAGATTTGGTGAGAACTAAGTCAATGGTGTGTCCGAGGATATGGGTAGGAAAATTTACCTTTTGAAGGAGGTCGAAAGACCCTAAAAGAGCATGAAATTTTTTTGAGTCGTTGGAATTTGTGTCCATGTGAATGTTGAAGTCCCCGATGATAACCAAATTGTCAGTAGTAGGGTAAATATTTTCGAGAAGTGCATTAAACTGTTCATAGAAGGTTGCAGGGCTGGTTGATGGGGGTTTGTATATATTGATAAAAAGGCAGGATTCATTTTGTAAGGAGATTTTAATAAGGAGGTTTTCAAAAGAGGAATAAGTATCAGTAGGTATGCGGCTGGTTTGCAGTTCATTTTTCACCAGGAAAGCTACTCCACCACCCCGTCGTGACTCCCTTGGTCGGTGAAAAAGGGTATGACCCTGTGGGGAGATATCACTGAGGTACGCCTGTGAAGCATCTGGGCGAATCCAGGTTTCTGACATGGCAAACACATCTGTATTATTGTCCACGATAAACTTTTGAATGGATGAGTATTTGTTTGAGAGGGATCTAACATTGGCAAAGGAGAAATTTATGCAATCAGAAGGACCGGGGTTTGGATTAATATCACCAGCTAGTAGCAGAAGTGTAAGGAGGCTGAGAGGTGGAAGTTTCGATGGAATATGGACATCCTTTTTGAACAAAAAATGTAGGCAAGAGCCGGTTGGTATACGCGGAGGTTGAAAGAAACTGACAACTGGGGGACAGACAATCTGAGTACTGCCATAGTGGCAAAAAACAGATATGGCAGGCAAGAAAAACAACAGAAATTGTAAAAATAACATCATATGTGGGAGGGAGTTACTTTATAAGTTGTTTTACATAGGAAGATAGAATGGGGAAGTGTTTAAAATTTAAAGGAAATGTGTAAGAAGGTAGTATATTATTGGGCCGATAACGGGGAATATGGGCGAAATTAGGGGATTTTTGTGATATTTAAATAAAATGTCTAGATAGAAAAGATTTGGTTGAAAATTTAAAGTATATGACGATAAATCAACTGTTGGGAAAGAATAATTAGCTTGGAGAGGCAGATTGTTGTATTTATGGTGAGGTTTACAATGAAAACCGGATTAATTTCAAAAACGCTACTTCCCTCGACGGACACACGCCATAACAGGTAACATGACAATTACTGTACAGCTCAAGTTTGTGTAACATGACTGACCGAGAGACTTTAGAACATTTTCAGACTTGAAATGTAAACTTACTTGTGGCAGATCATGTACCTTCTTTTTTCAGGTATCCACAAAAGAACAGAATAAGCCCTGTTGTAAATCCAATAAAGTCTGAAAGGTGTTTCCTGTGTAGATCAATTGAGTTCTGTCCAAGCTGTCACAAATGTTCCATTTGTTGCTAAAAATCTGCCTGTATTGGCCAGACTGCACCAATTTTGAAAAACATGGGTTGCCCTAGTGGCCAGCCCCAAGGTTATAAAAATCCTCAAAAAAGGCTACACCCTTCCCTTTTGGATCCAACCACCTATGACAAGATCACTGACCATCATAAGTGGCTATGTACATCCTCTTAAGAACAGCTACCTGATAGAGGCATTACATGCACTTATGCAATTTTTTAAGCAAGCAGTAGAAATGATAAAAACTCTTTTTCAAGTCAAACAATCAGTGAAGACAGAGAAATTCAAAATGGAAACACCAGCCAGTATAAGGACCTACCTACAAAAAGGAGATTGGTTAATGCCCATAGACTTCAAGGACACTTATTTCCACATTCCAATATACACACAATCCAGGAATTACCTACGTTTTTATGTCCAAGGTCAATCCTACTAATTTAAAGTTGTACCATTTGTTCTGTCCACAGCCTCTATGGAATTCACAGTAGTGGTAAAGGAGGTCACACTGATGGCTCGGCACAGGGGTACAAAAATCCAACACTACCTAGATGACTGGTTGGTCAGAGCCACATCCCACCAAACCTGTCTCCAGCATACTTAGACCCCAGTGGCCTTGTGTTTGGAGCTTGCCTGGAAAGAAAACACAGACAAATCAGAAATGGAACCCAAACAGGTATTTCACTACCAGTTACCAGTTCAACCTTAGAACATCGGCAGACCCTAAACTTAAAAATATAGAAATTGCTCTCCAAACCGGTTTGTCCAGTCAGAAAGCTGATGTCTCTTATAGGATTGTTAACAGCTATGGAAAAATAGTCTACATAGGTTGGCTCCATACAAGACCAATATAGTGGAATTTGAAAAATAATTGGAGAGTACCACAATCACTAGAAAAGGTGATCCCCATCTCCAGATCACTCCATCCTCACTTAAAAAGGTGACTTTGGGAAGCAAATGTCCTTCAAGGTCAGCCACTACGCCCTCTCAACCATGCTCTGCAAATTTTTACAGAGGCATTAAAAGAAGGATGGGGCACTCACTTTGGTGAGCACATGACAAGAGGGACTGGGTCCCTACCAGAGAGCAAGTTGCATATAAACTACCTGGAACTAAAGGTAGTCTTTTTGGCCCTAAAATAGATTAAGACCTCTGGTTAAATAAGATAGTACTCATAACAACAGACAACATCACAGTGGTAACAGACAACACCACTGTGGTTGCTTATATAAACAAAGAAGGAGACATTAGGTTGGACCCACTGTGTGCCCTTGTTTGGAGAATCCTGACCTGGTGCTTCAGGAACAGGTATCTCTTAAGGTCTGACACATTTCAGGCCAGCTGAATGTGGTAGCAGACAAGCTATCCAGGCTAAGCCAGACCATCCAAACAGAGTGGATTCTCCTAGCAGAGGTCTTCCAGTTGATATGCACTAGGTGGCACCAACCTCAAATAGATCTGCTTGCAATGACGTTCAACAAAAATGTTACCTCAGTTTGTGTCGCCAGTTCCAGAGCCCCTAGCCCTGCAATCATCCTGCCCTGGGAGAATGTGTACCCCTATGCCTTCCCACCGGTAGCCATTCTTGGCAAATTGGTGGCGAAACTAAGGGACTACCCTTGCAGGAGAATCATACTGGTTGCTCCAGGGTGGCCCAACATGCCCGTGTTCTGGGACCTAGTGGCCATGTCATCCAAATCCCACTGTGCCTGCCCAATTCGCTGACTCAACCATTCAATCAGATTCCATATAAAAATCTGTCGAACCTAAATCTCCATGCCTTGCTCCTACAGCCTCAGCATCAAGGAGCAAGGCTTCTCTGAGGCAGTTGCAGCATGAATTGAGGCTCCTCAGAGGGGCTCAACCAGATCAGTCTATGAAGCAAAGTAGACCATTTTTACAAAATGGTGCCACAGTAATTAGGTGGATTTCACAGCAACACCTATCAGTTCCATTGCTGACCTGCTCCTGTACATTTTTTCAGGACAGTAAATTACAGCCAAATTCATGTTGGTGGCTATAGATCAGCCATAGTACACAAATAGGAAAATTCACAAATTAATGTCAGCAAAGATGAAAGTATCACTCGTCTCCTGGATAGTTTCCACAGAGACAGACCTAAGAGTTGGAGGGGCATTCCTTCTTGGAACCTTTCTCTGGTTCTCCACCAGCTTACAAAAGCTCTCTCTGAACCCCTTCAAGAGGCCTCCCTAAAACATTTGACCTTTAAGACTGTTTTCCTCTTTGCTTTGGGTTTTGGCAGTTAAAGGAGTGAAATCCATGCTTGGCTCAACAAAAACATTATACACCAGACAGACTGGTCCAAGGTGTCTCTCTACCCCTTGCCCAGCTTTTTTCAAAGAATCAGCTGGCCAAAGAGGATCCAGAATGTGTGGCCACAGTGGTTATCCCTGCCCTGGCCCCAACTTTGGATAAGTCACTCAAGGCTGATGGGTCCCTATGCCCAGTTAGAGCCCTGCACTACTATTTGGATAGGACTCCAGACCTCAGGCAGAACAAGGAACTGATCTTTGTCTCCTTCAAGGAAGGCTTCGACAAAGATATGTCTAATGCCATTATCTCTTCATGGTTCAAACAAACTGTGATCCAGTGTATGAGCTCTCTGATCAGGGGACCTTCACCCTACATCAGGTTAAAGCCCATGATGTGAGGGCCTTTGCTGCTTCTAAGGCCTTCCAGTTGGGAGTTTCCTTAGAACAATTGTTATTATCAGCCTGTCAGTGGAAATCCGACAACACCATCACAGTTTTACATGAAGGATGTGTCTTGGGCTGATTCAGAGCTCTTTCATCTGGGCCCTGTGGTGGCTGCCCAGCAAATATACTACTAACCCAGATATGTATATGCAGCCTGTCACTTTACCTGGCAGGGTTTTCAAGGTGGATGGGCCTGTTCATTAACTACCAGCAAGAATCCTCTTCCCTTCCAAAGAAGACTTCTCAAAAAACTCACACCTCTCTTCCTGTACCTCAGAGCAGGTCAGTATATAAGGGGTGGGGGAGTGAAGTGGGTAACTGTCGGTAATCTGGACACCGGCAATCAATCAATAGGAACAACTGATGTCCTGTTTTAAGCCTTTAGTATCTGTTTTTGGATCAATCTAAGTCCCTAGTAAGCTACCCACCTTCCAAGTTGTAGTTATTCTAGCTAATTGTCCATTAGGTAAGATGTATTAATACAATAAAATTGCAAATTTAACAAGTAAATTAAATAAGGCCGTCCCATCTGCTACCGCATTCATCTTGCTTGGGGTCAGAAGGTTAGAAGGATGAAAAAGATGTTATGATGTCATGTTCTCCAGCCAAAAAGAAGTACTGCACACCATCTAGCAAATGGTGGCAACCTGGCCGGTCTCGCCAGTGGAGACACAGGACATCTTTTTCTGACGTTTGTCGGGGCCAGTCGGAGACAGCGATATAGCTAATTGTGTATTAGGTAAGATGTTTTAAATTATAAAAATTTAATTTACTTATTAAATTTGCAATTATTTTAGTTATATGAATTTTTAAAAAGGATCAACATTTTTAACATGGCCACATATGCCTTAAGCTAGTGGTTATCAACTCTGGAAAATCTTCGGTTTTCACCTCTTTGTTTAAGGGTTCAGGTCCAATTCACAACAACGTATAGGAGAGCGCTGAGGGTTTATGATATGACCTTGGAAAATTGAGTTTTGGCTTTTGTTAAAAAATAATATGTCTTTTTTTGTGTATTTACAGATGTTTTTTTACACAACACAGATTTAAAGATGTAAATAAAATACTAAATTACAATATAAACAATAGAAGACTAGAAAAGGGTTTTTGCTTAGGCAAAAACGAGAGTCCCATAGCAGAAATTGAATAATGGTAAAACATGCTAAAGATAAATATTTGTAAAGTACATGAATGGAGTTTTCAGTGGTAATGCATAGCTACAAGTCATATTAAAAGGTATATAAAATTAAGCAAAATAGTATCAGAGATGCCTGTACCATACAGCCTGAGGAAATAGTTTTCAACACCATGAGATATAGTAGTAGTGAAACAGTACACAGAATGGGATACTTTCAGAGCAGTGTCAGTGTCCAAATAATGTTTAAGTAGAGAAAATAACATCGAAGAGAAAGAAACTGCATGTAAAGATTAAGTATTAAAACAAGACAATTCAGTAAACTAAAGACTATGAGCTGTATTTGCTAACTGGAGAATAGCTGTCAATGGAAATATCACAATTATGTAAAATAATAATCAGTTGCAGCAATCCATATCTTTACAGTTGCCGAGATAAGCCCGCACAATATATTATAGGTCAAGTCAAGGCAGGGTTCGAAATTAGCGCCGATCTGTCACTCCGGAACCGACAGAAATGCTATTGGGTTGAAAAGATTAACGTCAAATTATGGTTTCAATGTTTTAAATATTACCCATACATACAGATGTGGCAATACATGCTTGTGTGTTTGTGTTGGGGCAAAACCTGTGGCTCACTTGATGAAATACCATCTGTTGCAATGGGAAGTTGCAAAAGTAAAACCCTTAATGAATACTAATAGGACTTTAACAGTGCTTAATCTACATCAAAAGATACTCAAAGGTGCAGCAACCAAGATTCGAGTAAAAAATACAAGATAGATATAAAAGAGATAAAATAGTATCAGATATCCCCGTAGAGAGATAAAATAGCATTAGTTATGTAAGATCAAAGGTCAAACCAAGGACACATGATGACGTTGCACACCTATAACCCCCGACCAATGTCCCTACCAAATATCAACTTCCTAGAGCTTATGGTTTCTGAGATATAGCCTAGACAAGGCATTATAGGTGAAGGTCACTACGGCAACGTCAAAGGTCAAATCAAGGTCACACCATGACGTTTTACATCTACACAAACTTTTCCTGCCGCCCATCCAGACACCATTGGTGAAAACAATACCCCGACAGCCCTTAAGGGCTGTGGGGTAAAAACTGAAAATCAAAAGGGTCATAAAATTGACCTTGAAATGTAAGAAGGGGACAAAAAGCCATATCAATAGGTTGGAATAATTCAATTAAGCTTTATAGGATCTCCAGCCACATTTTTGAAGATACACTGCAAAATACAAGAAATTCAACATTACGACCCCAGTTTGACATTAAGGGGGCATACTATCATAATAATGTAATGAGCATAATATGTATCTCTTCATGCCAATAAAATGGCAGTTGTATCAACAGTGTTTCAGGTTCTGTAACAACATATGTACATATCATGCTTTGTGTATTGACAATGTATACTATTTCTATGAAAGATTTAAAGAACAGATCTCCGTATCCAATTGACAATTTCCATTAAAGTTTTACTCCAGTTGTGTTGTCATTTTGGGAGTAATTAATGTTATTATATTGGGAGTAATATGTGTTGGTGAAGAATAAATATTCTTTAGTCATTTATATTTGTTTTTATTTATATTTGGAATATACTGTTTTACAGTCAAAGAACATTACAGAAGCATTGATATTCAAAATAACATGTTTTAAACATGCTTATGGTCCACCATTATATAAAAACAATGTTTGCAGTTACATCTTAACCCAGTTAAATCTCAAGTGACCAGGTTTGGACCTCAAGTAGATATCTGGGGCCGGTTTCACAAAGGGTCTCAGACTTAGGCTAAGTCAGGGACTTAAATCTGAGTCATTTGTCTTTGCCAAGTCCTGGACTTAAATGGATTTCACAAAGGGTGGCTTAGCGAAGTCCAAGCTTGTCATATAACCACAGTGGTTTTCTTTGTCATGTGACCCTTTATTTCTACTCAAAATATTTTAGTGGTAACATATATCCCTTGTTTAGTTCATTTTATCTTTGAAAAAATGCTGTATTTTTAAATGGGAAACCTTATAATCACACAGACATATACAAAGAATAATTTAGGGAGGTGTTCTATATATTTATTCTTTATTTTCAAGCATTTCAAATTTTGAAGTGAGAAAAAATATATGGCGGCCATATTTAGGCCTTTGTTTACAAAAGTTAAGCCTACTCTTGGGTAGACTTAGCTAAAGCCTAGACTTAGCAGCTCTGTGAAATCCTCCAAGTCTAACATCACAGACTTAGCCTCATTTTAAGACAAAAGTCTTCAATTTAAGTCTAAGTCTTGGCTAAGTCATTTTGTGAAATCGACCCCTGAATAAAAAGGGAAACTTAAGGAACATGGTCTCATAATGTCATCATATTTACTTGTTAAATTCTCACATATATACAATTCAAGCCCTATTATCCAAACCGGTTGGGAGAGAGAGTGAGATTTGGTTCTGATAACAGAAGGTTAATGAAATAGAGGAAGTAGTTCAGTATCAATCGATAGGGAACTACATGTCTGAGCGAGTGAAAATGAGTTTGCAAAATTGACTGTTCGGATAACTGAAGGTAGATTTATGGAGGTTCTAATGTAATACCAAGATAACATTTACATTCTCCCAAGATAACTTAACACTCTTAACATGGGCCGGTATTCACGAAGGGTCTTAGACTTGGCCAGGTCTTAGGCTTAAATGTGGTCTTTAAAGTTGAGACTTTTGTCTCAGCTAAGTTTTGCCTTAAATCCGTATTCACAAAAGGGGACTTAGCTAAGTCCAAGATTATCAAATAACCACAGTGGTTTTATGTGTCATGTGACCTTGCTTTTCTATTTCAAACTATACTATTGGTAACATATATCATTCATTTAATGCATTTTATCAAAGGAAAAGTGTTGTTTTGAAATGGAAAACCTTGTTACCACATATAAACTCCCAAAGTCTGCTTTAGTGAGGTGTTCTGTATAATTATTCTTTATTTACAGCCATTTTAAATTTTGAAGTGGAGAAAAGTTTATGGCGGCCATATTTAAGTCCTCTTTGCAAAATTTAAGCCCACTACCAACCAGTCTTAAAGTTGAGCCCTTGGCTAAGCCTAAGACCGGTCTTAAATTATTTGTGAATACCACTAAGCCTAAGACAAAAGCAGTTTTGGGCCAGAAACTTGAGACAAAAGTCTGAACTTTAAGCCTAAGCCCTGGCTAAGACCTTTCGTGAATATGAGCCCTGACTTTTAGTGGGCTTAACAATACTTATAATTAAGATTATCAGATGAAACAGTAAATGTCAAGAAAAAAGTCTCTCCTGCCTACCTGATATTTACTTCCTTTTGTGAGAAATTCAAACTAAGCATAATTCCATTTGAAGCCCTTCAATAGTATATAAAATTATTCTTGTCACTGGTACGAAGTCAAAGTTGGAGGTTCCAGTCCCATTAAACAGCCAGGGTCATATTGGGACAGGTCCTCAACATTGCCACTTGTGGGACTCGAACTCAGAGGTGACAGCCTATGATTAGATGCCAAACTTGCTAAAAATAGGCCACCGAGGACCTCCGTCACTGGTGTGAATTTTCCAGATAATACAGTAAATGTTACTGAAAAGTCCCTCAAGAGGATCTAATGTTTAACTCCTCTTAAAACAAAGTGATGCTGAACATAGTTCATTTCAGTTGATTATTACTTTCTCTAGTGGGAATTTTTAAAATATCATGTAACAGAATATTTGTAAGTTACCAAGGATTACCAGTAACAGAACTAAGGACATCCTAAGGTCAACGCCCTCTTGTTTTAAAACAGAACAGTCTGTTAAACAGAAATCTAAGTAAAAGGGTTTGAACTGTACAAATACCAACTACTCCAAAGGAATCAGTTCAATTAGAGTAAGAAATCTAAAATTCGCCAGGAATCTAAAATTCGCCACCTCTAAAACCTTAGTTAATTTTATGAAGAAAATGATGTTTTTGTCCAAAAATTGGTATTTTTCAGTTCAAAAAGCCTTAATTTACTATACAGTCAACAAATCTTACCACAGTTCATTTATTTTATTAGTATTTTCACATGTGGCGAATTTCAGATATGTGGCGAATTTTAGATCTCTTACTCTAGATTCATTTAATTTCCACAAATTGAAGAAAAAAACTAAGATTTCCACAAAGATAACAGACCTTAACAAGAGCATTATTCCATGCACACCTATATGAGATCATTATGACACTTCAAGCCTGCATGTTTTCTCAATAAACACAAACGGATGAGATTCTCAAGATATTTATGCATACATCCAAAAGATGCCTTAAAAGTTTGTTTATGTTCTATCAATTGACTAGAATTTTCGAAAGTACTAGTAATTTTGAATGCTATTCAATCTAATAACAAAATACAAAAAAAAAATGAGAAAAAAAAGACAATTATAGCTGTTTCATTAATTGCTCATGTCAACAGCAGTGTCACTAATTATATAATTTATAATTTTCCTGCAGAATTAGATGAACAAAATGAACTACTCGTAACTATCTCATATAGAGTTTACCCAATAGTATTCCTGAATGACAAGGTCAAACTAGAAAAACATTGCACACTTGCAGAAATAGTTTTCAACAGTTTAAATAATGTAAATGTTCTACTTTTATAAATATAAAGAATATGCATCGACATGAACAATCACACTTAAAAATGGTAAATCCTTCCTCTAACTATGCAACACAGTAATATTACTTTGATTTATACAGATCCCCCAAATATTAATCACAAATATATATATATATATATATATATATGTAAATATAAATAGCCCACTTGAATACAAAATTAATAGCCCGGACAATAGGTTCAGTGTGTACAGTGTATTTGGTTAAAATCTTAGTGGAGTGGCATTTTTTTGTTCAGACAACAATAACATGAAATATTTATCAAATTCTGTTCATTGTGAAAAATGCATATTTTTCATTAAATCTCAATTGGTTTGCTGTATGAAACCAGCCACTATTCTTGGTTAATATACAGACCATAATAGAACATGCAAACGGTTATAATTTGTAACACAATGTGTACTTTGTCTAGTGAATTATAATTATAGGACACTAAAACATACAGGAAATGCCTTAAGCATACCACAAGGATTTCCAATATACACTGACAGACACTTACAATTATCATGGAAAAGTAAGATAAGTAATGACTTAACTTTGCTCAGTAACTTTTAATTATGCTTAACCAAAAATAAACACAAGTTTTAATAACCATAAATTATAATCTTTATTGCGTTTCTTTTATTCTTTTGCTAGGTATAGAGTAAGAAATCTAAAATTCGCCAGGAATCTAAAATTCGCCACCTCTAAAACCTTAGTTAATTTTATGAAGAAAATGATGTTTTTGTCCAAAAATTGGTATTTTTCAGTTCAAAAAGCCTTAATTTACTATACAGTCAACAAATCTCGCCTCAATTCATTTATTTTATTAGTATTTTTACATGTGGCGAATTTCAGATATGTGGCGAATTTTAGATTTCTTACTCTAATAATAAATATGGAGGAAACAACATACTAGGCTGAGCATAATTAATATGAAAGAGACAACATACTAGAAGATTCATGAATTATAATTACACAAGGTTTTTGGTGAAAGACAGCTAAATACATCCGAGACAATGGGTCCGATCCAAACTGAATTTCATACTGTGTGAATAACAAGGTGACTGCAAACTTATAAGACTCTTATATGCATGAAATTGTTCAACTAGTTGCAAGTATTGCTTCGTGGAAGAAACTTTAAGGAAGTAATAAACATCTTGACCATATTTCAGAAACTTATGATAGCAACACATTCAAAGACATAGATATTCATTTGTAAATATTTAGGCTATTTAATAAACAGTTTAAGTTATGTATAAAATTTGTCACAGTATGTGAAATTTGACACTGGGTGTGTGGTATCCTTTAAAAGTATGACAAAGAAAAACAAATTTCTGAAAGCTTTGTATCTGAGAAGATCTGAAGCCTTATATGTAACTACACAAAAATCACAAATCAAGGAAATGGGAGGGAGGAGGGGTTGTCACCTAACAAGAAAAAAACTTCAAAGGAAAATTTGCTCTTTGAGAATATATTTACTATAAAGTACAAAGGAAATTCCATTTTATTACGCTACAATAGCTTACCATGTGGGACTTAATGCTGTTCTCGGGTTGCCACACCCGGGGCCAACGTCTTAGAAAAAAAGACAGTTCCTGTTAGCCACCGGATATACTGGTAGTTGTCGTCACATGATAACTTCTGACCAATCGTCCTACTTTCTCGTTGGCCACGATTGACTGGTAGCAGTTTGTAAATATACAGACATTTTCATTTATTTCTCAGACTTTACTTATTGTTGGAGGCTAATATTTGCATATTTCTTGTAATATATATTATAGATCATTCTGTAAAAGTTTCATTTTCACAGGATAAGTATTTTTATTGCAGTCGCGTGTTTTGAGTTTTCCTCGGTTCAGGCTAATACATTCTACGTCTTTTATTGCGTACAAAATGTCTACACATCAAGCAAATAAAGACAAACCGAGAGCGCAGAAATGCCGCCATTTCTGCTTTAGTTTTGATACACATAATTTCTGCCCTACCTGTAGGGAAGCTGGCAAGGGAGATGACCCCTGTGTCACCTTTGAAACCCCTTGCGAAATCTGCACGTCTTTCTCAGATGAGCAGCTTCAGAAAATCCAAAACCGGAAACGGTATTTGAAAAAGCAGAAAGCGACAACTAGTTCCAAAGATGAACTAGATCTTTTGGGTGAAGGCGACGGGGATTCCTTCACTGGGTCCAATGCAGACCTCGAGTGTGCTGCTGATAGCCTTTTTACCTCACCCCCCCCGTCCACAACCTCTTGCCTTCAGTTCCCTGTCTTTGAAAACGCCAGCAAAAACCATTCCACCCACCCCTGGTACAGCTTTGCAAAATAAAATCCAGAAAAATTTAGAGAAATCACTCGGTGATTCCTTAAATATACACTTACAGCAGCAAATGGGTTCCTTCCAGGCATCCATGTTGGAAGCTTTTCAGTCACTCCGAGAGGAGTTGGCTGTAAAACAGAAAGTCGAGACACAGTCCTCGACTCTTGCTTCAAAACCTGGCTTGTCCAGTTCTTCTGCTGCCCCTCTGGATTTGCCCCCTCCGAGATCTGGTACTAACATTCCAAGCGAGGATATGGATGTGGACTACGGTCCAGCTCTTCCTCCTCGTCTAGTATCTACTCAACCTTCCTCGGATCAGTACGTTGCCCCCTCTGAAGGTCATCCCGAAGAGGTTTCGTACTCTCACAAAAAGCAAAGCCACAAGCAGCCAGTTGACCCGAACTCTGCTTCGGACCAACTAAATGAGGATTCCGATGAACCTCGGATCCCTTCTTCTAGATCCAAAAAGCACTCTGACAAGAGCAAACATAAATCAAGATCTAGATATGTGTCATTTTCCTCAGAGGAGGATCACTCCCCTGTAGCCAGACACAGGTCTTCTAAGCCCTCTAGGGCTCAGCCCTCAGGAGTAGCTTCTGATCAAGACCTCCCACAACATGATCCAGACCCCCCTTATTATAGAGCAGTAGCTTTGTCTGACATGCCCTCACAATACTCTGAGGAAGTGGATACCTTCAGGCGTATTTTGTCTCTCCCTGACCCCAGGGAATCTATGCCCAGGTCTTCCACCTCAGTGTTGGGTCTGGATGATGAAAAAGGCCGTCAAGAGCTCAGACCTAGAGGTCCCTCCTCTATTCTTCCACTTAGCTCAGTTATCAAGGACGCCTTTGATAAATTCCAACATGACTTTAAGGCTGCCAACTTATCTGAGGGAAAATATGTCAAGCCTCCTCCCTCAACTTCCAAGTGGTACAAGGTGGGACAACCAACTTTTCAGGACAAAATTCAGGAGTTGAATACAGACTTTGCTAAGATCTGTATTACTCCTAGACCTTCTGGGCCCCCAGTAGCCAGAGTTCCCCTGCCAGTTCTCAAGGAGCTAGAACTTCAGGCTAGACAAAACATCTCTACCCTCAACTTCACCGCTGCATTTGCCAAAACCTCATCTTCTTGCAATGCTTCATTGGAAAAATGCCAACATAGCATTAAGTCTACCGTCAAGAAGATTAAATCTCAGATTCAGAAAGGTGCCAATCCTGAGAGAGCGGCAAAGCGCGGATATGAGGAAGTAGCTGACTACTTAGATTTTTGGAACAAGACAGTACTTGTTCAACACAGGGCCCTCACTTGTCTCAGCAAATCTCTAGCCCATATTTTGCAGAGGGAATTGTACTCTATGGCTAATACCGGCTTGCTCAGGCGCGAAGCCGAGATGACTCTATTGCATCCACAATTAGGAGAAACGAGACGTCAAGAACTCAGGAACTCGTCCTTTTGGGACCCTTCCTTGTTCGAGTCTCAATTAGTGAAGGAAGGTGAGGACTTCCTTCTCAAAAAAGGCACCTCAAAAGATTCTCAGGGTTTTGCACCCTACCAGAATAAGCCCTTTCGTGGTCCCCACAGGAAAAGAGGCTCCTACAGGAAACGCCCCTATGGGGGCAATACCTCTCAAAGCAGTAACCAGTCCTTTCCTTCGGGAAGAGGAAAATCCAACTTCAGAGGCTCCAGGGGTCGTTTTCGACCCCACAATAGAGGAAGGGGGCGTGGAAACCCCCCTCCCCAATGACTCCTCCAAAGCCTCACTCAGTCCACCAGTAGGAGGTCGCCTCCGTTCTTTCAGGAGAGACTGGCTCACAAACAAATGTTCTCAAAACGTGTTAAACATTATCACCAATGGCTACGTTCTGCCATTCCGTTCAAAGCCAAACTTGATCAGATTTCCTCTGATTCTGTCAGAGTACAAGGCCCAACAAAAAGACCAAGCCTTGACTACTTGTATCCAGTCTCTCCTGTCAAAGAACGCTATCGAAAGGGTAGACAATGTAAAATCTCTCGGGTTTTACAGTCGCCTGTTCCTAGTACCCAAGCCTCTCCAAAGGTGGAGGCCAGTCATAGACTTAAGCAGGCTCAATACTTTTCTACACGTAGAAAAGTTCAAAATGGAAACTCCAGAGTCCATCAGGACCTCCCTGATTCCAGGGGAGTGGGTATCGTCGATAGATCTGTCGGACGCCTACCTGCATATCCCCATCCACCCAAGCTCAAGGAAATACCTAAGGTTTTGCTACAAGGCTCAGGTGTTCCAATTCACCTCCCTCCCGTTCGGACTAGCCACAGCCCCCCAGGTCTTTACAATGATCGTAAAGGAAGTGAAACTAATGGCCCTCTCAAGAGGACTCAGAATTCACCAATACCTGGACGACTGGCTGATCAGGTCCCAGTCTCAGGAGGAAGCACAAGTGAACACTCAGGCAGTAGTAGAACTGACTCAGTCCTTGGGATGGATAATAAATCAGGAAAAATCAGAACTGAAACCTACACAGGTGTTTTCGTTCGTGGGCTACGAATACCACCTAGATTCAGCCCTTGTAAAACCCACTCAAGAGAGATGGCTCAAACTTCAGGATTTGATCCTACGTCTCAAGTCAAAACGTGTTTTGACTGCAAGATGTTTGATGTCTCTAATTGGGTTGCTAGCCTCAACTGAGAAAATGGTCCCGGAGTGACGCCTTCACATGAGGCCCTTTCAGTTTCATCTCAAGGAGCACTGGAGATATCCTCAGTCGCTGGACAACCTCCTTCCCTGGACAGAAGCCATTGCAGCCCACCTAGATTGGTGGCAAAATCCCTCCAAGGTGATGAAAGGTGCAGACCTTCATCCCAAAGACCACAGTATCCAACTCTTTACCGACGCCTCAAACGAAGGTTGGGGCGCTCACTTAGACCAAAATTTTACCAAGGGTCTGTGGTCAGATCGGGAAAAAAGGCTTCACATAAATGTCCTAGAATTGAAGGCGGTCTCCCTGGCCCTTCGAGACTTCAAGGACCAGTGCCAGAATCAAACCGTGTTGGTTGCGACGGACAACTCAACAGTGGTAGCCTACATCAACAAACAAGGAGGAACACACTCGGCAGAGATGTGTGCTCTCCTGTGGAAGATCATGACCTGGTGCCATCACTATCACATAACATTGAAAGCCAGGCACATTCCAGGGTGCCTGAATGTGATGGCCGACCTGCTATCCAGGTCCAACCAAGTGCAGTCAACCGAATGGTCTCTGCACCCACAGGTCTTCAAACAGATCTGCCAGAAGTGGTTCACCCCTCATGTAGACTTGTTTGCCACTCACCTGAACCACAAGCTCCCTCTATACGTGTCTCCTATCCCAGACCCAAAGGCCTGGGACATAGATGCTCTGAACATAAACTGGACCAACCTCACAGCATATGTGTACCCTCCTACGGCTCTCCTTCACAAGGTGATCCAAAAGATCAGGCAATGCCAGTGCCTGATCATCGTAATAGCCCCAGGCTGGCCAGGGATGCCCTGGTTTTGGGACCTAGTGCAGCTCTCAACAGAGATCCCACTGCAACTCCCAGTGTCAACAACCCTACTCAAACAGTCCCACAAGCTGGTGTTCCACAACAACCCCCAGCACCTGAACCTCCACGCCTGGTGTCTAGGAGCGGACAACTCCAAGAACAAGGCTTCTCTGTGGAGGTGGCAGAGAGAATTGCTGCCCCTCAGCGGTCATCAACAAGGACCATCTACAAGTCAAAGTGGGCCCTATTTGAAAAATGGTGCAGAGAAAATTCGGTGGATTTCTTCATGTACCTGTACCAAGACCTAAACAGGCGCCCCTCGACCATTGATGGCTACAGGACTGCAATCGTTGACACTTTGGGCCCAACGGCCCAACATATTGCACACAATGCAGACCTTCATAGGTTACTCTCCAGTTTTCACAGGGATCGTCCTAAAAGTTCCAGAAACTTACCCAAGTGGAACCTTTCTGTTGTCCTTAACGAGCTCACCAAAGCACCCTTTGAGCCCATGAAAGACTCAGACCTCAAACATCTCACTTTAAAAACTGCTTTCTTGCTAGCCTTGGCCTCCGGCAAGCGCCGCAGCGAAATCCATGCCTGGGTCGCTAACAAAGTATCTAATTTAGGCCAATGGGAAAAGGTTGCCTTGTTCCCTTCTTCTGATTTCATAGCCAAAAACCAACTAGCAAGAGAAGGTTCTCAAAGTGTGTCTCCGGTGACTATCCCTGCTCTGACTACCATTGTAGATAGACAATTTAAAGAAGACAGGACCCTGTGTCCCGTGCGGGCCCTGAGGTTTTATTTGGACCGAACTAAAGACCTGAGAGGGTCTCGTTCCCTCCTTTTTATCTCCTTCAAGAAAGGACATACCTCAGACATCAGACCCGCTACACTCTCTTCATGGTTGAAACAAACCATTTTACTTTGTTACAAACAAGCAGATCAACAAGCCTTGGACTTGGTCCAAGTCAAAGCGCATGACATCCGGGCCTTCGCGGCCTCTAAGGCCTTTTACGGTGGGGTATCGGTGGACCAAATCATGCAAGCCTGTCACTGGAAAGCTCACAACACATTTACAAATTTTTACCTAAAAGACCTTACTTGGTCGGACACCGACAACAATTTGTACCTGGGACCCGTAGTGGCCGCACAACAAGTCCTAGATCCTTCCCCTCAGACCAGTTGTCCTCGGAAAGAAAAAAGGGGGGGGGGGGGGGCACATCCGCTACAACCAAGTCTTCAGGAGTCTTTCCCAGGATCTAGGTATTCCTTTACCTTCAAGATGTTACGGGTAAGGTCATTTTATCCTTTAATTATCAAGTAATTTCTATTAAGGACTTATTTAGTTGTCATTAATCTCATATTCAGGTTGTAAAAATTTTATGAGATACCCAACCACTGGGTTGGTCAGTCATACGTGAAGGGCCCTTTTTGGACCCTTAGACCTCGGAGTGAGCACTGCTGCACTTCCGTCCTACAATAAAACATCTAGACAGTTTTAGCACTGTCTCTCATTTACTTAGGTTTTTGGCTCGTTACAGGCCCGGCCTTCGGGATCGGGGCACTGTAAATGGGACTCAGACTGGTATTTCTGGCACTATTCTATACATATTAATTCAAAATCTTAGAAAAAATGACATACCTTCCAGTCTCAGCTGTAATCCCGCCACCGGGCGGTTGAATTCAGCATTAAGTCCCACATGGTAAGCTATTGTAGCGTAATAAAATTGAAAATTTTAATTACTTAAATGTAGCTTTTATAAGCTACAAGCTTACCATGTGGGACTTAGAAGAGTCCCACCCTGCCTCCCCGCTGTTTACAGCTGAGGGGTAGGTTTAAAAAAAATTTCAACGAGAAAGTAGGACGATTGGTCAGAAGTTATCACGTGACGACAACTACCAGTATATCCGGTGGCTAACAAGAACTGTCTTTTTTTCTAAGACGTTGGCCCTGGGTGTGGCAACTCGAGAACAGCATTAAGTCCCACATGGTAAGCTTGTAGCTTATAAAAGCTACATTTAAGTAATTAAAATTTTCAACTTAATGGGTTTCTACATAAGGGTTTTTTATTGATTTAAATCATGTGACCACATAAAGTATCCACAATTTAAAATAGTGTGAAAACATGGTTTTTATAGGGGAAAAATTTATCGGCCTTTTTCATCGGCAACTGCCTCGAAAACATTTTTTTTCCTGTTTTCCAAACAAAGAACTCATTTAAAGCTTAATTTGTAGGTTTGCAAAATAATTTGAGTAAAAAAAAATTGAAATTTACCACTGATGGTATATCATGTCATCACTCAGACACCCCCTTATTTCACCTTGATTTATTGAAATTTCTTTTTTTTTCAAATTGGAGAGTTTTTTTGTTGGGACATCGAGTTAAGACCATTCATCTAACCTTCCTCCCAATGTACAATGAAACGACCTTACTTTGAATCTATAACCTGCTGAAGAATATACAAAGCCGGTCAACCAGAGATCATATGTGACACTTGATATAGGACACATTGTTACAACCTTTGCAGCAACTGTAAAATATCAATTTCCCAACCAGGATTTTCATGAAAAATTTATGTCTTCTTGAAGTTCATTTCTAGAATAGCTAACCCAGTGGGTAACATACAATATAGAGTAAGAAATCTAAAATTCGCCACATATCTGAAATTCACCACATGTTAAAATACTAATAAAATAAATGAATTGTGGTGAGATTTGTTTACTGTATAGTAAATTAAGGCTTTTTGAACTGAAAAATACCAATTTTTAGACAAAATCATCATTTTCTTCATAAAATTAACTAAGGTTTTAGAGGTGGCGAATTTTAGATTCCTGGCGAATTTTAGATTTCTTACTCTACTATCGTATAGAGTAAAAGCATTGCTGTAAAATTCACCGAAGTACAGTAGAACCTTTATTACTTGACTCTCTATAATCCAAATTTTCAATTGTCAGACCTCAAACCCTAGCCTTGCTGAAGGCTCTAGTTTGTTTGCAGTTAGGGAAAATTTCAGTTCAGATAATGAAGTTTTAGTTTATATAATGTACTCATACATATACTGGCTTTTACCTTGGCATACAGCTAAGAGGGAGACTCTGATAAGCTTATATCTCATAACATGTATGAGTGCTTTATGAATACCAGATATCTGTGTACATGATTGAAAAAGATGCAAATTTGAGCCTTAAACAAGGCTACTCAAGTCCACTCTCCCAATTCCATTTAAACCCGTTATTTTAAGCTTTTTGTTATCTGTCCTTTCTATTATGCGGCCTAACTTTTACTCCAGCAATAGGGTCGGATAATAGAGGTCCTACTGCATCTGAAATTCTCCAACGAGGACCCCCTCCGACCTTCTATATCCTTGAAATTATTGACATTTTTTTTTTATTTTTGTGGACTGCACTAGACCTAATCTTCTTTGTAGCAAATTTGTCAAAAATTGTGATTACTTTGTCTCACTTTTAGACGGTATACTCCCCTACCCTCAAACCCTCGAGGCAAATTTCACACATTGTGGAAAAGTTTACATTTCTTTGTGTACTAAAATGGTATATATTTCAATACTATATGTCCTCTAACATGTAAGAGTTTTCAAAGTAATACACTGGTGTCGCGCTCTTTATCACCTATGCTTTCCTAAGCGTCCTCCATGATCTTATGTTATCATTCATAGATTGCTAATCTGTTGGTTGGATGTTAACTTTCTCCAATAAAATCCAGTAATCGGTCTAATTTTTAGGGGTGTTGCGGTAGTACCGGTATCGTCGGTACGGTAAATAAATTACTGCAAACCGTCAAATATGCAGCTACCGGTTTTCCACTTATACTTCAATTTAAAGAAACTTTACTAACCTTACACACAAAATAAGTGTCATAATCCACTTTTATTTGCTTTTTACTGTAATACCAAAGCCATAATGAGCGATAATTTGCAGAAACTATATATTTCGTTGTTTAGCCAATCAGATTCGAGAACACATCTGTGTTATGTTAGAATTCCTGTTTTCACAGTATGGAAAGTATTTGGTTCTCATGTTTTCTCAAATAAGAGACGGTTAACCGGTAACCGACCGGGAAGTGAAAGACGGGAAACCGGAAGGAAAAAATTGCTACCGCAAAACCCCTACTAATTTTATTTTATATCCATTTTCAACAAAATTTTCCTTATTTTCGTTATGTCACATTTTATTGTGCAGAGATTTGTTTACCAACTGCATATTTTACTTCCAGGTGGGGTGTGCTAAAACACGGTTTTCAATAAATTCAGGTAAATTTTATGTCAGAGATTCTTTACATTTACTGATGACTTCAGTGTAGTCCCCATATGGGTCATGTGTCACATTACTAGGCCAAGTAGTAAATTTTTAAGTACACTGCAACCTCTGAACTTCTATTTTACGAACAATCAGTTTTATGAACCCATGTCTACCCTCCTAGATTTCTACTCCCTTTGTCTTTGTACTAAAAGGTTTCTTTGCTTTTATTAACCTTCAGTTATCCAAACAAAACAATATTCAGTCTGCATGTTCAGATAAGAGAGGTTTGCTTGTGGTTTAAATGTCATACATGAATAAAAATGATACCGTATTTTTCCAAAATATGGCCCCGGCGTTAATTATTTTCAAATGGCATCAGACCAGGCGTTAAATTGAACCAGGTCTTCTTTTGACATACAAAAACAGTGTTATTAATTATAAACAGAGTGCTTGGTACCAGGCGTTAATTTGAACCAGGCGTTATTTTGGAAATTTACGGTAATATAATGTGAGTGTGTAGCACGAGTTATATTGTTGGTAGTGTTGAAGACGGTAAACCTATTTATGCCGACCGAAAGACAGTGATCCGGTTACGTTTCGTTTTCTTCTAAGCAAAACCGGTTTCGTCACATATTTCAGTATTTTACCTTAAACTTACCAAAATATTGATCTACCACAAATATTTCACAGTATTGTATAATATTCTACTGATATGTCACACATTTTGTCCTCAAAAGTCTTCTAAAAGTCCCTTGTGGTCCCTTGTGGTACGAGTTAAAGGCTCAGGTACGCATTTGAACACTTATTTCTTCGTGTTTTATACATCAAACGTACCCAGTTTTTCGCCGAATCTCTGCTTTCGGAAACCGGTTCCAAAATTCGCATTCAACCACAACACTAATCGTTGGTCTTCATGAGTGACATATTATGTATTCATACAAATGTAACAAGGGATATTTTACTGTTATATTCCACTTTTTGTTCACTCTTTACAAGCCAATTTCAAAGAAACCGTAACATGTAACCATGGGGCATATGTAAAAATGTCACAGTCTGTATTCTCCCGTTTCGAGAAAATATGGTCCTGATTTACTTATTTATTTGGGGTTTTACGTCACTTTCAACACTATACAGGTCATATCACGACGGGTAGTTGGAAGGGCAGAGGAAACCAGTACATAGAGTTTGTCAGTGTTCTGTACTGTAGACTGCCGACCAACCGCAAGCAACTACCAGCTTTCCCACTTGAGGCCGTACCGTGAACCGAACCCCGGCCTCAGAGGTGGGAGGTGAGAGTGTTACCACTATGCCACCGTGGCCCCCCCAAAAAAATATGGTCCTGAGTGGGAGAAAAAAAACTTTACAAGACTGCAAATTGTTTATAAAACACATGTATTTAGCATATAGACACATTCACAATGACAAATATCACAAATTTTCTTGACAAAATAAGCACTTGAAATACAAAAACTTGTTCACAGCCAGTATATACACAGAAACCACATGAATAAATAATCATAAAGAATAAATAGTGAACACTAAGGAATAATATATAAAAATATACAATGAACACTTGAATAAAACCTTAAAACACTGAAAATTGCAAGATAGGGTCTGTAGCTGATCTGTACAGTCCCATCCACAAATTTATGTTCAAAACACACTGGAATGAGATCAAAGAAAACTGCCCAACTTTTCCAAAGATAGATTCATAGTTATATGACTCCTAAGTACTTATAAGGTCACTGTCAGTTTTTCAATTTTAACCGATATCTTTAAATAAAATGCCGTGCATAAACTAGTCAATCTTCTGAAGATTGTGCAATCCATTAAAAACAGTTTCTCTTTCCTTTCCGACATTAACGTCACTTGGTCACTGGTTGTTCATCCATGATCATTGACCTTGTAAATCTAACCTTTGTTCCAGGCTTCACAATGGCTGTATTGCATCAAAATATGGTCTACTATTTAAAAAGCATTTCAGTTTGTCCTTTTACTTCAACCGTTTCATTCTCATCTGGCTGACGACCTCAGTCACCTCTTGTTTGGCCTCTGGTACTTGACCTTGTAGTTCCAAGGTCGCAGGGGGTCATCGCATTTGTCATCATCGTCGTCGTTATCATTAGAGCCGCGGAGAAGGTTGAGCGTCAGCATGACGGGCGAAGCAATGGCCCAGGCAGTAATGGCGACACCTGGTGAGAAAAAAACGGAAAGTAATACGTGGTTAATTATACAAATTGGACAGATAGCAATGTCTAAACCGGATGAGAAAGAGTAAAATGATACATCCATGGGTATTTATTATCATAAATTTAGAGGATCTAATGAAAATGACATCAAGCATTTACAACAAAGAAAGTACATTTAGCTCTTTCAATAAACCTATTATCAAGTATTCACATAATCCACAAAAACAGTATCAGACATAAAGCTGACGGAATAAAAAAAGTGACAAAGTATATGACTATATACTTATCAAGAGTAACAAATAGAACCTTTAGAAAGTATCTACTTGAGAGACCAGTTTGACTGTGTTTCTCACCTTTGATGACTTTCCTCTTGGTGTGTTTCTTCCTCTCTTGCTGTGGACTATCACAGCTGTCCTCTTCAGAACCAGTTTGTTCACTCTCTTCAGTTAGAGTTCTGATCCTTTTCCTGAAAAAAAAAACAGGGTCAAGGTTGAGGTTTTGTACATAAAAGCGAGGCGCATCGAATATATGGGAAAATATCCTTATTTCACAAGCTTCAACTAAAGTGAGTTTTCATGTGCAATCTTTCTTGATTATAGACAATACTGTTATTTCAAAATTATGTTAAACATACATTGTGTGATATACTTATTGAAATTTAAAAAAAAACAAAAACACACTGTCTTATATTATATCCAAATCGGTTCAATGTTTATCGTATTGTAAATGACTTAGCTAGATGCAATAACAAGAAAAGTTAAACACAGAGCCAAGACAAATGTGTATATTTACAAAGCTAAGTCCACAATCATAAAAGTCATATGCAGGAAATGTCTCAATATACCTCTACGCAAATTGCTTATTAAGTATTTATACAAACAGAGATTTGACTCTTACGCAATCCACACTGATTAAAACTTAATCTTTAATTTTAATTGCCATATATAGATATATTACAATCATTTGTAAGTCATTTCTCAAGTCCTGGCATAAGTTGTGCAATTCACATATCTAATGAATCATAAATATATATATATATATTATACATATATATTTGAAAATAAACAAAAAGAAAAATATCAAGGAAAAAAATTGGGTTATATCTTACCTTTTTAAGTGGTTTTCCATTTGTTTATCGCATGATAAATCTGTTTCTTTGACATCAGTGACATCAGAAAGACTCTCTACAAATATCAACAAAGAATTTCCCAATGTCTCTTTACATGTTAGTCACTTGGACTCATTTTTTTGGTCAAAACTAACATTATATGTACACCTCTGTAAACTGACAAATCTAAACCCTGGATGGCAAACAGTTGATGCAATAGATGACGCTTTATATTATAAGTACAGCTACGGCATAAGCAAATGCTTAAAGCTCCGATAATATTTACTCAATCAGTTCATGAATATGAATCCTGTTTAAACATATATCATATATATATATATCTATTTTGATATCTCCCAGTAGAATATTGTGCATGTATGAAGAATTACTGAAGACTACTAGGGTCAGATTGGAATTTTTTTATCTGAAATTGTTGAGTTTTAACCTCAATTCAGTTTTCTGTCAAATTTGATAAATTGACTTTTAAACTCAATAAATTGACTTCTGAAGTCTATAAATAGACTTTTGAGGTCAATAAACCAACTTTTAAACCTGATTAATTAATTTCACAGATCGCCGTCTCAATTAAATAAATTCAAAAGTTGATATCCTTAGTGTAAAAGTCCTTTTTTGTTTACTTTGATATTAGATTTATTAAATTTAAAAGTTGAAAATTTCCCCCTAAATTTTTCAATCTGGCCCTTATACTCTCTCATAAAGAACAGTTCTAAACATGAAATAGCCTGTTCAACTTATGTAAATACCGAGTTCTTGAAGCTTGAAATGTGTAGTTTGGATGTAAGGCTGTTTATTTGGGGTAGCTAATGTACATACAGGTAATATAAAAAGTGTGTACCCAAAACCGACACGATATGCATGCATGAAAATAGGTCAGTGATTTAACCAAACTAAAAGCAATAATGGAAATGCTACGTGATTTCTTCTTGTGTCTGAATATCTAATGTACTTTTATGTATTTAATTTTTTTTAAATTTTTTTTATTTTTTTTAAGACATAAACACAGTGTTTGAACCACGTAGGCTAAAGATTCAATCAAAAGATGTTTCAAGGGAAACATATGGTGAAAATACAGAGATGTTCTTTTTTCATATCTGACAGTTACTTTCATATGTTGTGTAGACACTTTTGTGGACATTAGTGGAAAATGTCAAAAGACATTTCAATAAAACAGACCTTGCAGGTATCATATGGTATCTTTATAACATTCTAGATATCTATATTCTTCTCCAAAACTAATATTATATATTTGGCAATTTCATATCAACACAATGTCAACACTGAGGCTGAACAGCTATATAAATCAACTACCTAGTTTTGTAAGAGCAAAACCAACTGATAACATGTGTTTCCCATTTTCCTGTAATATTCTTCTTTCGGTGCCATTAAAGCCCAACAGAGATTGTGCGCTTGTGTTTTAATAACTATTACTAAACTTCAGTAGTCTGTTGAATATTGTTTACTATGTTCACTGTAGTAAGTAACCTGATCATCTAACTCAAAAGAAATCACCTGTGATTTTTTTTCAATAACTAGATGTGATTTTAGAAAAGCTAGTTTGTTCCACCCGACTTGGCATCTATTTGTCCAAAGATTAAGTGCCATAACAATGTTATTAGATTACATTCCAATTAGTACCTGTATATGCCACAATTCTTTGGAAATTCGATCTGACTCCACAGCAATCACCTATGCTTTTTTCAATAACTATAAACATGACTTCAGAAAAACATGTTCTATTCGGACTTAGAGTGTGCTGGTCCAAAGATTAAGCACTATTAACAATACCATATTAGATTACATTCCCATTAATATACAGTCCTTTGGTAATCTCTATGGCAATTTACATAAAATGTCTGCTAGTTGTGGGACCGTTTACAGAAATCCAAACCGGTTACCGGAGCTTTGAAACAAATAAAATCCGGGCATTTCGTATGGTTGTTACTGGCATTGAAAATTTCTCGCAGGTGTACATGAACAAGAACTCGCAACTGGAAATGGCTTTTGCGAGATGTTATTAAGTACATAAATCATTACTTTTGCTTACTATAAAGTAAAAATGTAAGATATTTCACAAAATATGTGTATTTTTTTGTCATTTTGATGAAGTATCAGCCATAAGAAAGCCTAAAATGATGACGTATTCAATAACCAGTTCCCAAATATTCCTTGCGGATATCGTTATGTATACCACAAACGAATGAAAAAAAACACTTATCGGTTTATCGTTCACACCACTGATCTCTACATACCTGTGAAAGAAACTGTTTGGTCACTTTCGTTTGAACACAAGGGGTCCGTATTGAAGTCCTCTTTTTGTGAACTCAATACGGGTTGAGATTTCAGGCACGTCATATATCGCCATGGACAGCTGCATCCATCCATATGCTCTGGTACGGAGCCAGAAGTCACTTTGTTGATATAGTCCATGGTGGCATTGATCAACATCTGGTCTCCCCTACCAACGGCAAGATTTAGACAAGCGAGCAATTCTGGCAGAGCAGGCCTTTCTTTCGGTGCGAAGTTAGCTGGTGCCGTTGGCTGAAAATATGAAAACATTCAGTTGTATAGGTCTGTGAGTGATTGTAAACGTAGCAAATTGGTGTTGATTATGCAGATTTATATTTGAGTGTGAGCCATGGAGACACTGAGTTTATTTTTTTTTTCAGATAAACTATAAACAAATGACCATTTGGCTCTAAACCTTTGTGGTCATACATTTGAAATGTAAAGTTAATATAATTGACGGTTTTTTTTCTATCTATACTGTTGCCCCATTTTAATATTCATTTTACAATTGTCTTGGTAATATATATTAGTGAACATATATTTTCAGCAATGTCAAAATATATATATGCCACATATTATTAGTAGCAAAAATTATCTGAATAATTACAGTATCTCAACATAACTTTATTTATAGCTAAAGCCTAAAACATGTGAAATTTATAAATATTAGCTACTGCTTCTAGGCACAACTTGGCTGCGGATAAAAGTTGAAATTTCTATAAATCTAAAGCCCTGTATCATTCTTGAATGGTATAATATTTATTTATTTATTTGTGGTTTTACGTCGCTTTCAACACTATACAGGTCATATCACAACGGGTAGTTGGAAGGGCAGAGGAAACCAGTACATACAGTTCGTCAGGGTTCTGTACTGTAAACTGCCAACCAACAGCAAGCAACTACCAGCTTTCCCACTTGAGGCCGTGCCGGGAACCGAACCCCGACCTCAGAGGGTCTATTATAATAAGATTTATGATAAGTACCACTTTATGCCCTGTGCAACATTTGTCTGTTTCACACATTCAAATGAGTGGCGGCCAACTTAAGCCTAGAAGCGGTATATGCATAATGTGCAAATATAGTAACTACTGTACATATATGAAATATAAAATTAACCATTTTACATATTCAAGAATATATGGAACCAAATGAACATGCACCTCTTGTTGAAAGATAAAGATAATCCCAGAACTATATACATATGTAAAAGTTATATAAATGTTATACATACTACATTCAGTATAGTATTAATACTTCAGTACACTTACCATTATTTGCATTATGTTGAGTTCTCCCATTTTGTTGCTATATGTACACGAATTTTGTATCCCTCAATAAGACCAATAACTCTCTCAAGTAATTGGACTATCAAATAACTTTGTTTTCCAGTTCATTGAATGAAACAGCTTGTGACCGTTTGTTGCTCTTCCTAGAGCCTTTGTTTTGAGTATAACAGCTCAGCATTCTGAACGCATGGTTTATATACTCTGGATAACCACATCGGGAAAAATTCCCAAAGTGTGGTTTTTCCCTCCCAATGGAAAATGAGCTATATTTAGAAACCATGTGGCTACATCATTGATGAATCACGGCTGACGCGTTGCTTTGTAAATAAATAACTTTCCTTGGGTTTATCACATTCATACATAACAACCATATGTTATCTTGTTTTAAATCTTTCGATGTAACTATACACCGCCTTAAAAATGAATTACACTAGCATTAAGGTTCACACAGCATGAGAAATGTGTCTAATAGTCCACATATACATTTTGGTCTAATAACGAGCGGGGAAATTTTAAACATACATTTGCCAGATCATATAAATTGAAGAATGTTAATTAATAGGATTTCTTATAAATTAATATCTTGGTTTTACATAATATAAATGATATAATGTCAACTATAATAAGCCTCTAATCATAAAGCTAGGTGGTTTACTGTCTGGTCTGTAAATTAACCAAGGAATTGTCTGAATAAACTGTATATTTTTAGGATTTTTACACCTGGATGCATAAATATTTTTTCTACTTTGTCAATTCTCAGGTTGGGGTCACAGGGTCTAGTCAGGTGCACACAGTGGCTGGAGAAGTCATTTAGTCCAGAAATTGGTAGATACAGCCCACATGTCAAAGAGTTGCGCTTCTATTCTAATTCTATTCTAATAGTACTTTTATAGCACTTAATCTCCATCTAAAGACGGACTCTTCTAGGTGCATATAATGCTCGAAGAAACAACTGTGTTTCCTGTATAAATACCACGAGTTGGATTTTCAATCCCCGGACCACAGTCAGAGGTGATATCCAGGTAATAATATATCCTTTGCCAAATATGGTAACCTAAGGTCGCTGAGGAATTCATAGTGGTTACCAAGTTTGGCATCTAATCACTGACTGTCACCTCTCTGTGTGGGTTTGACTCCCACAAGCGACAATGCTGAGGATCTGTCTCAATATGGCCCTGGCTGTTGAACATGACGTAAAACCTCAACTTTGACCTTTAACCTTTGTTCACCTGCAAGTGGGAATCCTAGCACAATTGGTCACGCCTTGCCATGTTGGAGTGATGAACTACACCCGAATTGGTAGATGAATTCTTGGTTATAGGTCATTATTGTTTAGACTTGCTCCAAGTCTTTGTATTTGTATCCACCAGTAACCTGAATGGTTAAATTTAGATTAGAAACGTACAGGAGATATTATACCACAAGCATTCTGGAGTAAGATGGGTGATCACTGAAAAAAAAAACTTTTATCAGGGCTGGCTGTTTCTTGAGAAGTCATGCAGTATCCATATATTTCACAAAAGACAAAAGGACTTGATGAAAGTCTGAATATTGTTGTACGGTCTGCTTTGAATTTTGGTAGCACGTGTACACCTTCATGGGGATTCCCCATTTGGGTAGGCCTTCCTCACAGGAATTCAACACAACTCAGAACACATTTTGCATTCCGGACTGCTTTTTAAAAGATTTTTTGAAATAGTTGCTACGACCTCTCACGACCTGCGTTAAAATATACCCTTCAGAGGGGTAGAAGGGGTACAGGATGGAAAATAAGAGGCGGCTGGTTGTTCAACGTAGTACTACCAAGTTACAAGGGCCTCTTTCAAAATCATAAGGTCAAAAGTTGGGGTTTTATTTCTTGTTCAACAGCCAGGGTGATATTGAGACAGGTCCACCAGCATTGTCACTTGTGGGAGTCGAACCCACGCAGAGGTGACTGCCTGTGATTAGATGCCAAACCTACTCACCCGATTGGCCACTGAGGACCTTCAGAGTGTGATAAAGATGAGGTTTGTAAGCAAATACATAGAGACATGACTATGCAAAAGGTGTGACCTATGCATAAGGACCAGTATGCTGAATGTGAAATAAACCTTTGAACTGGCTAATGAGTAACTTACAAAGCTTCAACAATTTTTAATTTAATTGATTTGACCTTCAATGGACCGTAAAAACCCCAAACTTTGACTTTTAACCCTGACGTGTAATGCCTAACATGTGTGCTTAATCTTGACATATTGAAGACAAATGATACATTGTGTGATTACCACATTTAACTTCATGGACTGATTTCATGTCATAAAGGTCCTCAGTGACATTGTGGTTTAACAAGTTTGGCATCTAATCACAGGCTGTGCGTCACTCACCTCTGTGTGGGTTAAGACGACTCCCACAACTGACAATGCTGACCTGCCCCAACATGACCGTGGCTGAAGAACCGAATGCAAAACCCCAACTTTGACCTTTGATAATGATAATTTATTTATTTGTTGTTTTACGTCGCGTTCAACAGCCAGGGTGATATTGCGATGGGTAGTTTACAGGTGGAGGAAACCAGTGTTCAACAGCCAGGGTGATATTGCGACGGGTAGTTTACAGGTGGAGGAAACCAGTGTATACTGCACTGTAAACCACCGGGCATCGGCAAGTAACTACCAACTTTCCAACATGAAGCGCCCGGCATGAGATTCGAACCGGCGGCCTCAGAGGTTAGAGGCAAGAACACTAACCGCTACACCACTGAGCCCCCTTTGATAATGCTAAGGGCTAATCCCAGTATGATACCTGCTGCAGAACCAGAACGGCTGTAAAATCCTAATTGTGACTTTGTTTTCTTGTTAGTATATTTTGAGGTATGCTACTCGTAACATATGGTTATATGTCTTTCTGATTTATAATCACTGATAAGTTGATAACACTGTGACATTACACTATTCAAACAAACAGATGTATTGAGAGTTGTTGTTGTTTCATTCAAAATATCACTTCACATATTTAATCACATGCCCAAGTGTTTTTGTAGTGAAACACATTCTGTCAGAATAGCCAAGAGTTGCACTCTTATGTAGCTTTTCGTGAGGCTCGAAATTTATACATTATCTTTAATTTTTTTTTTTTGAAATATGAACCCAAATGTTTCGTGTTGATAAAGTACTCTTACAAATTAAGACGTACAAGTAACCCAGATATACCCTGTCTTAATATGTATATGTAAGGGTACATCAGGAAAATTGTAACTTAATTTGCAGTTTTTTTTTTACACAGAGACATTGAGCCTTAGACAAGGCTAACTTCCAAGGTGCTTATTAACTCCTTGAATCACATGTTTAACTAGGTCAAGACTGTGTACCAGCATAGTGAGCCAGCGGGAAATTTTTAACAAAATGATAAATTTAACTATTTTAGCTAATATATAAGCTTGGTTATTAAAGGAAAATTGTTGATAAAATATTAAATCTCAGTTGATCTCTTAAGTAAGAAACTAACTATAAGTGAAAATTAATTATTGTAAAGTTCTTAAAAAATAGAGAATTGATGAAAGTGTTTTGTAGCTAAATTCTCTGATTGTACAGTATGCATTTTTTCAAGTGCAAGTCTAAACTTGACTGTTTTATACACTGATATACTTTTTCGGTAAAGAATACCTTCAAGAAAACTAAAGAGAACTATTTGTTTTCCACACACCTATTATTATATCTAATATGTCATTACATCCATTACAATTCTGGAAATTCACACGACTTAAAAAAAATTTTTATCCTAAGAAAATTTTCATATTTTGAGAAATTTTCTTAGTTCCTTATCCACGAGTGGATCGGAAGCCCACTTGCCAATTGGCAAAAAAGTGAAAACCATTCTTCGTCCATGGGTGAATTTCTGGAAGGTTTCTGATAGCCTTCTGAGTGATATTTTTATTAGTTATTGAAACCTTCAGATTGGCTTCCAGAAAAGTTGCAATCCGTCAGAGTGGTTCTCAAAAATGTTTCCATCGGTTCCTGAAACCCCTGAGGTGGGCGGTTTGCATCCCAGACCGGTCACTATGTGGGAAAGTTGGTAGTTGTTTTCCTGATGCCTGGCAGTTTACAATGCAGAATCATGACCAACTAGTATGCCCTGGTTTCATCTACTGTTAAAGGTACCCATCATGATATAACCTATACCTTGTGTTGAAAGCGACGTTAAAGCCAAATCAGCTAAATCATACACATGGCCTCGTGAAGCTTTTAAAAACAGTAAAAAAAAGTTTAAAATCGGTCTAGAAATAATAAAAAAGCTATGGTCATTTCAATTGGGGGGTGTATGCTACATATTCACGATACCTTACGATTTCAAAAAAAAAAAAAAAAAAGGTTAAATTTTTCAACTTAGACAAGGTGTGTGGTATAACTTCCAACTTAGTTATCATGTTGTATTGTTATTGGTGAGTATGAACCTGAAGGCTTCAAGTTTTATTGGACCAGTAGATATTGTCTGTATATCAACAGGACCCCATTTAAAATAGGATCACTCAGAGAGTACAGACCTCCGTGAAGGACAAACACCTCTATTTTATTTATTTGTGGTTTTACGTCGCTTTCAACACTGTACAGGTCATATCACGACGGGTAGTTGGAAGGGCAGAGGAAACCAGTACATATAGTTCGCTAGGGTTCTGTACTGTAAACTGCCGACCAACGGCAAGCAACTACCAGCTTTCCCACTTACGGCCATGACGGGGATCGAACCCCGGCCGCAGAGGTGGGAGGCGAGAGTGTTACCACTCTGCCACCGTGGCCCCTGACAAACACCTCTAACATTTGCTTATGTGTGTAATCATTTAAAAACCCCATTAAAATACTGCTGAATTCATGCATATAGTGAATGAGATCACCAACAAATTACATCCAATCTATTTCTTGTGCCATTGTCGATATATCCTGAAAATTCCATCCAAATCCGTTCATAACGTTTCGAGCTATTTTGCAAACAAACCGACAGAAACACGCTACTAATAACATAACCTGCTTGGCGGAAGTAATTATATTGACAAACAATGATATGTAATCATTGAAGTGTTGGAATGTAGATTATTATCATTGAAATTTGT
This sequence comes from Sabellastarte sp. h YS-2021, assembly GCA_964017235.1. NCBI lineage: Eukaryota > Metazoa > Annelida > Polychaeta > Sabellida > Sabellidae > Sabellastarte > Sabellastarte sp. h YS-2021. Next base: position 77,685,735 of record OZ024935.1, on the reverse strand, counting down.
TATATGGGACAGTTGGGACAACATAAAGATGTACATTTGTTTTTCTGACTGTTGACCTACAGATATTGATAAATCAAGATATTTAACCATAGATTTGTAACGAAAGTAATCAGTAATGTAGGTGGGGATGTAGGTTTTCATCTTTACTTGTGAGGTCATCAAGTACACAAACTGACATCTTATTCTAAAAATACTACCTTGTATGGGATTACATACTCTTATTGATATAGTGTTGTAAGAAAGATTCTGTTTCATAATAAGTTTATCACTGTGGCTTCAGAACAGTCACTGACGGTTCGGAAAAAAATCGTGAAATTAATCACGTTTGCAGACGAAAAGTTATACTTGGTCTGAGTGAGGTTTCAGTAACAATATGATAATATGAACGTGACGGTTCTGAAATTAAAAGAATTGTGACCCATCCTTGTCGGTTCCGAAGACACTCCGTAAGTTTATGGGTAATAATATCTTAGGTACTTGATATTAATGTAACTAGAATGTATAATTCATTCATTTTATTAAAATGGACATCTACTGTTAACCTCATTTGGGCTTATAATGCAATTAAAAAGAAACAACAAAACAAATATCATTGGTGTAATTAACAAATGTTATTTCCAAGACGTAAAGAACATACAATTGTAATTATAAATGGAAACTGAATTTTCAATAAATGAATAAAAATATTTAAATGGTACCCCCCCCCCCCCCCCCCCCCCCCCCCCCCCCCCACCTCCCGTCCCAATTTCTTATCCATATGATTTCAACATATTTATCAAGATGTTTTATACTGCATGCCATAATGGCCAAAAAAATTGTTTATTCATATTCAAACAAAGTCAGGACAAACATTCTTAAATTTAAATGGAAATATCTCCGATATATCGGACACAGTCTTGACGAAGGGGAAAACGGTGTTGATGTTTCACACGTGGAATTTTCCACAATGACACTAATTTATTAACCAAATTATTGCCCAAACTTTCACTTTCATTTAGTCCTGTACATTAGAAATTGAAGGAAATTTACATATTTCTTCACCTACATTGAAGAATTGTAATTTTATATGTTTTTGTGTTAAGCTACTATTGTTTCTCTTTTAAAAGTGACATTTAAGCAATACATAAGACAGAGAAAGTATTTGTATTCCCATATTATTTATGAGCGGCTTGTCAGAGGAGCCTCAATAGTCTTGTGCATTTTGAGTTTATCAAATGATCAATTGCAATATTTTTTTTCTTTACATTTTGGCAATCCTTAAATGTGTTTTTTTACTTTGTACTTAATGCATGTTACTAAATAAATATATAAATACATGTAAAAATAAATAAGAAAAATAGTAAATAAATAAATAAGTGGGTAAATAAATAGGTAAATAAATAAATGGGCAAATTAAATAAATGGGTAAATAAATATGTGCCTCGTCCCTCTGTGGTAGCCTTGCACAAGGCTGGGATTTGTACGAACTTGTAGACAGATGTTTGGTATCCATGAAGCAATCATATGTTTTTTGAGATATATGTTCCTTAGACTGCCTTAGCAATATGATGATATAAAAGCCAGTATAGGTAAGGGTACATTATATATTAGCTAAACTTGCATTACCTGACCGAAAGTTTTTCTTGGTTCCATGAAAACCTTAGCCTTTAGCAAGGCTACCTCTGTGGATAAGGGTGTACCACGGAAACAAGAAAATCACCCGGACAGAGCAGATCCAAGTCCACAAAAAATTAAATATCTAGTTCTTGTGCAGTTGTAAAATGCGTCTTGAAAATTACCGCAAAAACTATCTGTAACATTTTGAAACTATCCCAGCAGGCACAGGTCCAATTCTTGACATCATGTTTTGGTCATGTTAGTATATGACATCAAGTAACTATCACTCGGACATGATTTAAGGTGGTCACGTCATCTGACACAAATCTGACATCCAGTTTATGTGACATGACATGACTTTATGTCAATAACATACCTACAATATCAACTAGATGACAAAATGATAACCAGACCTAATGTGATTGTATTATCCTATTCAATGACATAAAATTGACACCATCCCAACATGACTTTTTGTAGTCATGTCAAATGATGAAAATATGATGTTCAAATAATATGATGTGACCTGATATTCTACTCGGGCATTGTTTCTGACATCTTAATGATATTAATATGATGTCACTTTGTTAAAACATTTCAAGTGGAGTATCATCATATCATTTGAGATCGGATTAACATCAGTATTCTATAAAATTACATCATTTTTAGGAATATTACAAATGTAATATCATCCTGTACACCAGCCAGGGTCATATTAGGACAGGCCCTCAGCTTTTTCACATGAGTAGGGTCAAACCTAGGCAGAGGTGACAACCTTTGATTAGATGCTGAACCTACTAACTTGGCCTCTAGTCTCTGTAATGTTGCTTTGACAAAAATAATTAAGTTTTGGTACAGACAAAACAATTATGTTTAAAACTGTAACTAAAATGCTGTGTGACAGCAAAAATTTACAAGAAATATGTTGTTTTGTAAACAAATGTATACTTTAGTGTTTGCAACCAAGCCAAAGATTGAATAAATAAAGATAAAAGTTCAGAAAAAGGGCTTCTAATATTCAAACTTTTGTACCCATAATTTGTATCTTTACAAATGGTATAAATTTTTGAACTGGTTCCCACTGAACATTAATTACTTTCTCCCATGGAATAATCTTTATAGTACATGGAAATCACTTAAGGCTGTGTCAGGTAAGTGTACACAAATGGTAGTTAAAGCAATGTAATGTGATATTAACTGTGAAAACAAAATGTTATTAACCAATATTTTTATTACTGAAAATTAGTTTCAGCACTTGTGAAATGATGTCAATCAGATTTTTATATCAGTACATCAAATTGATGTCAGTTTCTGATGTCATATAGACATGAGGTCAGTCCAAATTGGGCGATCATATTGATGTCTTATGCTGATATCAAATTTATATCGGCTACTAGATGTCATTTTTATGGCTTTTGGAGATGTCAAATAGACTAGGCTACTAAAGATCTGTTTGACATTTAACATATGATGTCATTTCGAATTTCAAATAAGCATCAGTTTCTGATGTCTTGCCCAGTGTCTTTTTGATTTCTTTTTGATATCCTATAGACTTTGTCGGAAATTAATTACTCCAGTGTACATATTTAAAAAATATTATGATAGAAGACTTGGCCATACAATGTGAGTCAACAGCATTAGAATTATGTGTTTGGTTTCCTGAATGATAAAATTTAAAGCCACCTTATTCTTTGGGAGAGTTTTGGTCCATTTGATTATCAAATGGGCCCCGGGAGGGCCAAATATTATGTCCTGACGTAAAAAATGTTTAGAACTATCAAAGGCAGCTAAACTATGTGGGGCAATGTTTGACATTCTTAAGAAGCCAAAATAAGCCAGAAGAAAAATGGCCCTATACAGAATGGGATCTGGGAGTATGTCACATGCCATGGAAATGTGGTATAACATTTCAATGGAAAAGATGCCCCTGGGGGTGGGGGAAAAAGAGGAGTTGATAGATATACTTCTAAGGAATCTGAGTACCATTTCATGTTTGGTGGGAGTAGGATCTAGGTTAAAATGTGATGCTAGGGCAGCAATTGAAGAAAGGTAGTTGCGAATGACCTTAGGGGATATGAAGTTGTTATGCAAGTACTCAAGAAAAATTAATATGTTATGCACACTAATGACAACTGGAAGTTGTAGGAAAGTGAGAAACGCTAGAAAAGTTTTGAAATGTCCATTCCGTGCTGATACTGTGGAGGGTCTGTGTGAAGCCGAGGCCCTACCCCAGGCAGATTCAAATAAAGGACTGGTGAGTTCTGTAGAACCTGAAATTATATATGAAGGTCCAAGTTAAAATGCTGAGGTAGGACTTTGTCCCAGATATAATTAAGTTTAAGGTCTAAAAGCAAGTCTTGGTGAACTGGCTTGTGAGAATATAACCTTGAAAGAAGGTCGGCCTTGATGTTATGTCGACCCCTGATATGCTCTATCTGAAAAGAAATATCAAAAATTGCAGTTATTAGCCATAAATTCCTTATGCAGGCCCCCAAAAATGGGTCTTTGGTCCTACTGGATGCCACCACCTGAACCACTGCCTCATTATCACAGAAGATCTTAACTTGTGAATGCTGCCACAGAGGGCCCCAAAGCCTGAGTGCTACAATGATATTAATCATTTCAAGATGGACTATCTTAAGGTCAAATCCAGGTATGGCAGGGACTGGGGTTGAATACACCCTATTATGCCATATGGCGCCCATACCTGAAAGACAAGCGTCTAGGTGCAGGGCTTCAGACTCAGGGATGTGAGGTTTTCTAAAAATGGTGGTGCCATTGAAATGTGGGAGAAATTTTTGGAACCATGCCAGATCCTGGAAAAAACTTGTGGAAAGATGAATCTTCTTCTTGTGACTGTTGTTACGAAAAAGTTCCAACATTCTGTTGATAAAAATCCTAGCAGGTACCACACACTTGTGTAAGTAAATGAGCTTGCCCAATAGGGACTGGAAATTTTTCTTGGATAGATATTTCTTATCAGCTATGTGAAGACATTCCTTATGAATGGATGTTAATTTCTCCTGGTCAATACTAAGGGAGGCCTTAGGTATGTCTATGCGAACCCCCAGGCAAGTGAGGGTCTTGGAAGGGGGAGAGAGCTTCTGCTGGTTAATAGGAAGGCCTAACCGTATGAGGAGAGCATGCAAGTCATGAAAATGACGCTTAGCGTCACAGGCATCAGAAATACCAATATAATCATCAATGTAGGCAAAAATTTTTGCCCCATGCTTCTGCATGATGAAAGTGACGGCGTCAGATACCATTTGAAACGCTGCGCTCCCATGAGTCCACCCAAACGCGACGCTTTGGTCCAGAAAGTACAGGCCATCCCATTGAATACCAAATTTTAAGGCATCAACCGGATCTACCTTGAGATTTCTAAATGCCCTTGCTACATCAATCTTGTAAAGGACAGGGTCATTTTCCACATTCAAAATTGTCTGAACAATATCATCAATTGTAGGAAATCTTAAAGTAAACTCATGACCATCAAAGTGGTTCTTAGCCACATGGTCATTCACAGACCTACCATAAGGGTGGGACAAATTCAAGATAACACGACGTTTATCTTTGTCTTTGGGCCTAGTAAGGAGGGGGGAGCAGTGAAAATGTTCAGAGTCCACCTGGTCCAGTGGCCCTAACATGGCCCCAAGACTACATTCTTTCTGCAAATATTCCTGAATAGCATCTGGAAATTGGTTAGCTGAATGATGGTTACTAACTGTTGTGTTAGAAAGGTCCTGAGGGTGGACCAATGAAAGGGGGAACCCGAACTTAAGGTACTGCAGTAATAAAGGGTCATGGTAGTCCCTAAGCTCACGTTCCCATTCATCAATGTTAAGTCCAGAAATTAAAGGTATCCTGGCACAAACATAATTAGGGACTCCTGTACTACGAATTGTATCTGCAATCCTCAAATATTCATCAAGAGAGTTAATGTTATGAGGGGCCCTATCTGGGCCAATAAAAGTGAAATTTTTAGGGTGATGGTTAAGAAACCCAATACTTTTAGTCGAAATCGACGCGTCTCTGAGTACACCATTTTTACGCACCTGAGGCCCCAAATGTGCCTCAATTCCACTGGGAATACTGCTCTGATTCTGACAATGGTTAGTATGACTTGTGTTAGTATGACTGTTATACTTGGTGCAGCATGGCTCACTACTCTGCATTGTATCAGACCCACCCTCCTGTGGGACTGGTTCACAGCAATCATCAATCAACCTGTCAATGATATGAAGAACATACTTTTCATATGAACAACCATACTGGTTCCAGCTGTGCTGGTCATCTAAAAAATTTTTATAAGCCAACTTAGCCTCAGCCCTTGCTGCACTATCAACACAAGTATCATCTGTTTCAGTATATACTGACCAGTACATTTGGGTTCTATAACATACGCTTAAAGCCCCATTGGGAGGCTTGGAACAAAATATCAGTCTACCTACGTCTTCATTTACTGTAAAATAGTAAAAACCAGAAATTTTTCCATTTTCAATGGGGTGCACATATACTAACTGATAAGTAAGGGGGCATTGTACCCCATCACATTGCAAAAAATCAACATCATACAAACCCCAAACACAGTTGTGTCTAATGTTATGGTGTTCCAAACCCCCATGGGCAGCACTAGCATATGATGTATCAACATTTGTCACACAGTTGTACTTCGTGATATCACAGTATGTGTTAATATTGTTAGTATTACATACAAACCCAACACCCAGGTTAGTATTGTTAACTGGAACCTTCGTTGATGCGTTCCTATGGCTATCTCTACTCAAACTGACATCAGTTGACTGGATATGCCTGTAATGATCAATAACAGTAGCATGTGAATATTTAGTATCACCATACGTATTTTTAACATTGTTATTGTCAAAAGAAATACATCTAGTCACACTATTCCCTTTACATGTAATTTCTGACAACTCTACATTATTCTGCTTTACATAATGTTCAGTAATATGGTCGTAATACTGTTTACATGAACATATTTGTCTGCAACCACACACCTTGCGATTAACAATACTAGCATATAAAGCACACTGATTAGAAGCACACAGAACACTATTGTCATTATGTGTACTCTGACATTTGTCATTGGTACGATGATTAATGCAATTTACACATTTTTTGTCCCGACCCAATTTAGGTGTTGCTGGCTTGGTCCCACTGTGACTGGCAGTAGGGCCAGGTAGTGGCCCTGCATATTATTTACTGTTCTGTCTATCTACCTGCCCCCTCTGTTTAGAATAACACTTTGTCTCTGGATGAGTGGAAGTCTTTCCCAATTTTAAACAAAATGCACATATATGTCGAAAATTACCATGGTTGGATTCAAAAGTACATGTGCCTTCATTGTAATATTTGCAAGTTTTCTTATGGGCCCCTTGAGCAGATGACAGATTTGCATTTGCCATTGCTATCTGTGATGCTGACAATCTATTAAGTGACCATTGAGTCTGGTCATCCCATGAAAGAGTTCCCTGCTCCATCTCGTGCATGGAGTTAGCATAAGCGGATCGGACTGCTACCCAGGGGAGAGATGTTGCATCCTTGAGGGCCATGATAGTCTGCAGTAGGGCTTTCTTTACTACCACTGGATCTTGAATTTGATAAATGTTATTAAGTTGGCCCACTGCCCATTCAGACAGTGAAAGGTCGTCATACACAACTCTTTTCTTACCGTTAGTGTTGTGGTAGCCCTCATTGGGCCACCGTAACTCTGGGGCTGACATAATGGTATCCATAGTATTATATCGTCCGGATTTTCGAGTGTGTTGGTTCTTACCTATGGCAGCTTCCTGCTTGGCTTGTGTTTCATAAGATGACATGATCTGAGCAACTGATTGAGAAATACTTGGGTTCTGCCTGAGCGAGTTGATGTTAGGTAGAATACCATCCGTATTAAACACAGATTGCTGCTGTTCACCCATTACTTGACCTACTGTAGCCCGACCCTGTGGGGCCTGAGAATTGTGCCCTGAGAAGACGTTTGGCTGAGGTGGAAGTGTGGGTCTAAATGTGTCACCTGAAGTGGCTCCTATCGACTGGTACGATGGATTCAGTGTCACTTGTGAAACGGTGGGCTGGATTCCTGAATGTGACCGAGGTTGTTGAGGGGTGGAAGCCACAGATTTATTGGTTTCCAGTTCATTGACTCTCCTGATCAAAGCTTGGTTGGTCATGTCGATCTTTTGCAAGTACTCTAATATGGCATCAGATTTGTCAGGGATTTGAGTAGCATTTCCGGCTGCAGAAGAAGGAACAGTACTTACAGTTTGTTCAAGTTGTAAGAAAGACCCGTCCAAATCTGTGGCTTTGCCGACCCCTTTCCTTGCAGAAGTTGTCCTTTTCCGTGGAGAAGATACACTTTTCTTCTTATTTGCTGGTGTTTTCTTTGCTTTTCTAGGCATGATCGTTAAAATTGTAAAAACAACAGACTAAAATAACTAAAAACATTAAAATTCTTCCATATAAATCCAAGTTTCAGACCAAATAAATTCATAGGTCTTGTTTCATTGATTCCTTATTTCAAAATGAAGGGAGTCTTCCCGCCCCAGTTCTTGCTACCTGAGGCTGATTATGATTGGATGATTCAAACCATAACACCCCTAGTGAAATGCTAGTTAGGCCTACAGATTTAAGGTAGAGCCAACTGCTATGGCAGGCCCCTGTATGGCCGTGCCCATTAAAGTTGTCACCCACATTATTTGGCTATTCAGTGCAACCAGTTGATAATTAAGGGATACAATGTCTGGATAAAAGATATATTTTTCGTCATTGGATCATTCGGTCGCTGCTAGAGTTAAAAAAAAACTCATCTTAGACTCAGAGTTTATTTCAGAATTTCTTGATAGTTACCTGATGGCATGTTTGATGGCTACTTAAAATAGGAGAAAATAAGATTTGCATATGTGCTGTCATTATTGTTGGTGACTTTAATGCATAATTTTGCTGGGACAGAATATTTAGGGTGGCAAATTACCAAGGGCGAAGGTTTAAGGGGGACAATTTGCCAAGAGCTGATGTTTAGTTAAACAGGGCCTCGTAAACAGTCCATTATTTTCAAATATTGGACACTTGCTTGGCTATTAAGCTCTACCTAATGGACAGTTGTTTCGCTCTGTGATTTTCACCACATATAGACGCCTCTTTTTAAACACATTTTCAAAGAAACCCTTTCACAATTTTTTCAACAAATATAATGATAAAACACCGATCTTTAAAAATAACACATCTAGCGATTGTTTATTTCCTCAAAATGAAAAGGAAAAAAACTTTGATACTTTGCTGATGTAAGTTTTCCTCATCTGATTTATGTTGCAGAGCAAATGGAAAGTTTTCAATTCTTTAAAAAACAAGGGTCAATATAAAGTGCGCAAATCAGCATCTTTGGAAAGTTTGTCATACGTGTGTCAAATGAGGTAAATTTGAAGTGGTTATATTCTATACACCACATGAAAAAGTGTAAACTTAATTAAATGGGAAAACAAGTATAACAAGTACAGAGAGGCCTGGGTTGACAATATCAGTTTGATATACTATAATAGTGAATATTTTAGCTAGAATCAAAGTTCTCCATTTTTGTTCAATTTTCAAAAAATGTATACAAATTTATCCTCACTCATAGCCTCTTTATAAAATATTAATACATATTTAAAACTGGTCTAATAGGTCATCAGATCATGCAAAAACCCTTTGTGGTAAAATTCCAGCTGTACAGTAAATATTACATCAGAAACAACCCCACTTTTAAATGAAGAAATGAGGAAAAAAAACGTAGATTCCTTGTGAATTACTTAATATAACCACGACCTGTGTGAAAAGGCTTTCTCCCCTTTTTGTGAGGCTTTGAATTTTTTTTGTAACCAGCTAGTCCATACTGGTGTCCTCTCTCCTTAAACTATCCATCATGATATGACATGTATAGTGTACATATGACCTGTACAGTGTAGCTATGACCTGTACAAATAAACCGATTACTAAAGAGATATGCCTAGGCTATACCTTCCCGTGTGATTTAATATCTGTATGTATTTGATTTATGATTCACATGTAAAAAAAACAACAAAAAAACAACAACAAACAAACACGTCTCTACATAGAGACCTTGTATCTCGCTAGTGCAAGGTGAAGAGCAGCCCTTTATAACCATTCTGTGCCCCATTCAGTCCTCCAGCATATAAATTTTAATATATTTCTTAATAGCAGTTTCAAATATTTAAAAGCAGTGGCCATAAATGTACAACACATTCCAAGTTGTGTTGAATCTCCCTGATCGTGTCACACTCAAGTGCGAAACACACCAGCCTGGATATAGTGTAATATTCAATTTATTTCTTGATAATAATAATAATAATAAATTCCATTGATTGAAAAGTCAAAGTTGGTTGATTTGGGGTTTAACATCACCGTCTCTTCCAGCTGTCCCAACCTTTTAATGGGATGTGAAAACCACAACTTTGACTTTGAGAACGTGAAAGCGTGAAATAAGGTTTCCCCTCTTTGATATTTACTATTTAGAATACATATAAGGAATAAATGGAGTCACCATTTAATTTCTTATCAAAATGTAAATTGTGGAACAAAGATCATTTAAGACATTATAAGGATCATTCATGAAAAGAACATTTTAAATTGAATATTACATTATATCCAGGCTGTAATTTTATTTCCTAATTATATGTGAAATAATTTATTCAATTATTAGCATACACATATGCTTAAGCCTGGCTACAGTTTTCCTTTTTGATTATATTTGCAATCATTTATTAAATTATTATCATGTTAAATTATTGTCACACACTTACGCCCTATTCAGGCTACAATTTCATTTTTAATATGTCTATAATCATTGATTAAATTATTATCATATATCCAATGGAAACATTTTCATTTTCTGGTAGAAACGGTAATAATTTATCGAAGTTTTTTAAAACATATGCGCTTAAACTAGGCTACATTTTCATTTCCTGGGGCTGATTTCACTAAAGGACTTAAACTAAGTCCCTTTATTGGCTAAGTCTGGGACTTAAATCTAAGACTTTGGTCTGAGCTTGGTCTGGGACTTAAAATGGATTCCACAAAGGTGACTTAGCTAAGTCCAAGCTTATCAAATAACCACAGTGGTTTTCTGTGTCATGTGACCTTTTATATCTATTCAAAATATAATATTGGTGCCATATATCCTTCATTTGATGTATTTTATCTAAGGATAAAGGCTGTTTTGAAATGGAAAACCTTGTTGCCACATATAAACTTCCCAAAGACTACTTTAGTGAGGTGTTCTGTGTAATTTTGCTTCATTTACAGCCATTTCAAATTTTGAAGTGGAGAAAAGTTCATGGTGGCCATATTTAAGTCCCCTTTACAATATTTAAGCCCACTACCTCCCAGACTTAAAGTTAAGTCCACTGACTTAGCAATCTCATGGACTTAGCTGCTTTGTGAAATCCGCTAAGTCTAAGACCACATACTTAACATTCTTTTGACAAAATTTAAGACCAAAGTCTTAAATTTAAGTCTAAATCTGGACTTAAGTCCCTTTGTGAAATCGGCCCCTGCTTTTATCTGTGTGTCACATGTATTATCACTGAATTTCTTTTGGTGGTGCAATCATACATTAAACAGGGCATCCTCCCTTTCAAGGAGGGTTATTATTTACCTACAATCAGTCAGTTGATTCTTTGTCGTAAAGACAAACAAATGTAAAACAAAAACATAGACAGGGCCTTGTTACAATCAATGCAAAATGATATATGTTAACAACTTAACATATACAATACTAATGGGGTGCCATGGTGGCAGAGTGGTAACACTCTCGCCTCCCACCTCTGAGGCCGGGGTTCGATCCCCAGCACAGCCTCAAGTGGGAAAGCTGGTAGTTGCTTGCTATTGGTCGGCAGTTTACAGTACAGAACCCTAACAAACTATATGTACTGGTTTCCTCTGCCCTTCCAACTACCCGTCGTGATATGACCTGTACAGTGTTGAAAGCGACGTAAAACCCCAAATAAATAAATACACAATACTAATGAATCACCGTTTGTTTTTTTGTGGGTTTTCTTCCCAAAATGAAAAGATTTTTCCTCTATTTCTGCAAAATTTGTCATGAGAAGATTACTGTATTATCTTTCTGTTCACAAAAAGGCTGTTTGCATAAAACACTGAAATGACATGATTGGGTTTAGGTTACAAATGGGATCACTGAGATCACTTAAAACATAGACCTTTGGCATCATTCCACAAATGTATGTTAAAAAAGCCCTCTCAATTGCCACTTAATATTTTGGTTTGTCAAAATTTTCGATGTTTTGTGAAAGTAGGGAAGTGGTGTATTAAAAACTTTAGTACATCATGTTTTTCTGGTTGTAACAAGTCCTGACCATTTTAAGATGTGTTCTGTTAGAAACTTTATTAATAATCATATCTTTGACATATAGTACCTACACCCACTTTCTCCATAAGGCAGTTTGATGTATACCCATTTTGAAATACAGTGTAGTTCTTTAAGTGGCTGTTCCATAGTCCAGACTTTGGGCCCGATCCTTAACAATTAAATTTTTCTTTTGTAAATTGTACATGCCAGGAAGTGGAAAATGGAAATTTCATCCAAAGTCAGGAGAATATCAAACATATTTAATATTATTGGAAAAAACTGCAACTTTGATTCTGGACACCTACAGTCGTGATCTTAAGGATAAGTTATCTTCATGACATTATGTCAAATTATTGAGATCGTGAAACACTCCAGGGGCGGATTTCACAAAAGGTCTTTGCTTGGTCTCAGACTCAAACTTGAGACTTTTGTCTCAAATTATTGGAATATTTTACTTGAGCCCATGGGCTCAGCCTTAATGGATTTCACAAAAGGTCTCAGTCTCAGCTTTGGCTGAGCCACTGGCTCAAATGTTGAGACTGGTAGAAAGTGGGCTTAAGTTTTGTAAACAAAGGCTCAAATATGGCCGCCATAATTCTTTCTTCACTTCAAAATTTGAAATGGCTGAAAATAGGCTCCAAATATATAAAACAACCCCCGGAAGTAGTCTTTGGGTGTTTTTACATGTTTACAAGGTTTCCCATTGCAAAATGGTATTTAACCAGAGATATTATGTGTCAAACAAGGAACATATATGCCATCAGTATAATATTTTGACTACAAAAAATGGTCACATGACACAGAAAACCACTGTGGTTATTTGATAAGCTTGGTCTCAACTGAGACCCCTTCTGTGAAAACCATTTGAGACAAAGACTTAGCTGAGCCAAAAGACTCAGATTTGAACCAATGGCTCAGCCTGAGACTGGGCTAAGTCTGAGACCTTTCATGAAATCCGCTCCAGGCATATCTTATTGCCAAAAGTCAAATCATGTCTCCCTGGTGTCTAATCACATTGAAACTGTTTTTTTTTAGGATTGAGACTCTCAGCCCCTGACTTTTGACTAAATAAGTGAAATGGAGAGGCTACAATCCTGCCATCTCGTGATTGTTATTTTTTATTGCTGACAGATCAGGAGATTCTGAGATCTGAATCCATCATATCCTATCACCAAAATGTGAAATCATTACCTCAACAACCTTCGTCACCTCTTAGACCTTGAAGCATCAGCCCTTCTGGCAAATGCTCGTTCATGTCATCTCATTTTACCTTAAAGTTGACAAATCACATTTTGCTAACTCGTTTAGTCATTATGCAATGGCCCTCTGGAACTCTCTTCCTCTCCACACAAGAAAGTCCCTCTGTTACATCCTTCAGGAAACATCTTAAGACTCCTCTTTCAACTCAAGCTGACCCACTTTGTGCTTTCCGTCTGGTCACACAAACAATCCTGGATTACTGACCTAGACCGTCCACTGACTATGCGTTTGAACACTACTATTGTTGAGCACCTACAACTTGACATTGTATGGGGCGATATTTCACCTGCAAAGCAATAGATTAGATATTGAAATCATAATGAAATGGTATAGATTGGGGCCAAAAAATCTGGGTACACGATAAGATCCCAGTAGTTTCTAATTCTGATGCATCTAAATTTTCTCAATTTTCTTGGTCAATTTTGTCAGTTTTCTACCATGATCCTTCCCGACTTTAAACTCAGGGCCTTTGGCCCGACAGTCCTTGAGTATGAAATCAGACCATTTGAAATATCTAGCACTATAAGTCTCACCATTTTATGACAGCAAATTATTTTTACATTAAGAGAGCTCTTGTGGTTATACACAGTGTTTGAGTTTTGCATAACAAACATATCATAAGGGTAAAATACCATAAAGTTCACACTGTTGATCTTCCTGATAATGTACGCAGCTTCAGGAAAAGCTCAAAATTTACTTTGTTTTTAGATTACACCTGGGAGTTTTTCTTTTGTTGAAAGTGTCCAATATCTTTCACTAATGGTCAGTAGTTCCGCTCTGTGATTTTGACCATATATACAAGCCTTTTAAACATTTCCAACGAAAACTTTTTACATTTATTTCAACTAAAATGATCATTTAAAACCCAAAATTACACACCAGAAATATAGGAGTGAAAATTAAGGATATAAAAACAATATCTTGAAAATAACAAATTTAGGGAGGGTGTAATTCGGTCGTATTGGAACCTTGTAAACAGTCCATTATTTTCAAATATTGGACAATTTCTTGGCCATAAACCTATACGTAAAAGCCTATTCACAATAACGTTCCCGTCAGCCTGTGTCTTATTTGGTATGTCCTGGCTTACAATTAATCAACTTGTTTATGTTCAGTTATCACTTTAGAGTCTGTCAATTGATGGAGTTCAAGGGATATGAAAAGCCCACATTAGATTAGATCAGATTAGATTAGAAGGAAAGTGTTAGTTATAACAACTTGTTGTAGGTCATTTTTTAAAAATAAATTAAATCATAGAATCCTTCAAACAAAAGATTCAGTACAGTTATTACCCATCATACTCTATATTTGATCTAAATAACCAGGAAGTAAATATATATACCCTTGGATACATTTTGCTGATTGTGCCAATATTTCGTAAATATTTCTGAAATTATGTAAGCTCTGAATTGGTTCTATGTATAGACTTTTTTTTGCTTGTCCCACAATTTCTAAGGATGAGGTTTCCCTGACACTTTAGGCATCAATATTAATCCAAAATGAAAATGCAAAAGCTTTGTAAAATATGTGTCTAATGAGATATATGGAATAAAACTAAAGTAGTGTGCAGTTATATTAATAAAAATGGTTATATACACAGGTTTTACAGTAGTTGAGATATTTCAACATTTGTGACCTGGAGGGGATCTCTACTGACAATGTAACCATTACTGACATTGTAACCACTACACAAAGAATGCTTTCCATTTACTACCTGAATACTTGAGTTTAGGTGTTGTTGTATTGTCATTAAGTATTTGTAAGATTCACAGTTTACCAATGCTTCCATTTACAGCGCCCCCCCCCCCCCCCCGATATAGTTGTATTAATTGAATTAATAATGAGCCTTCAGTTGTAAACAAGGTATACAGATAGCAACTTTGAAATTCCCCCTCACTGTGTGGAATTTTCCACTCAGACCAAAGCTATTATAACAGATTGTAAATTGTCCCATATATCGGTTTTGTCTCTGCTGGACTTGAAAGCAGCTGTGGCCTAGTAACAAATTCACCTAAGAACACTGAGGATGTGGGTTCAAACCCAGGCATAGGCAGATATAAAGAGGTTTGGATGACCACTTAAAATGATGGACCTATGTCATTGGGTCCTATCCCCAGTGACAAGGTGAACAGCCTCAAGGACGTTGATAAATGGTCATCTTTGAGCCTCTGTCTTTCAGTTAGGGGAGAAATGTCAGTAAATTAAGGGTTGGGCTGTACCTGCTCAGTCAGATGGGCCAACTAGTGCTTTTAGTCCTGGGCCGGTATCCACGAAAGGTCTTAGACTTAGCCAGGTCTTAGGCTTAAATCCAGTCTTAAAGTTAAGACTTTTGTCTCAGCTAAGTTTTGTCTTAAAACTGTATTCACAAAGGGTGACTTAGCTAAGTCTAAGATTATCAAATAACCACAGTGGTTTTCTGTGTCAAGTGACTTTCTTTTCTACTCAAACTATACTATTTGTGACATATATCCTTCATTTAATGCATTTTATCTAAGGAAAAGTACTGTTTTGAAATGGAAAACCTTGTTACCACATATAAACTTCCAAAGACTGCTTTAGTGAGATGTTCGGTATAATTATACTTTATTTACTGCCATTTCAAATTTTGAAGTGGAGAAAAGTTTATGGCAGCCATATTTAAGTCCTCTTTACAAAATTTAAGCCCACTACTAACCAGTCTTAAAGTTGAGCCCTTGGCTGAGCCTAAGACCAGTCTTAAATTCTTTGTGAATACCACTAAGCCTAAGACAAAAATCTTAGCAGGTTTTGGGCAGAAACTTGAGATAAAAGTCTCAGCTTTAAGCCTAAGCCCTGGCTAAGACCTTTCGTGAATGCGGGCCCTGATTAATTATTTTTTGATTAAATATAAAACATACCCGGAATAGTGACCACTCCTTAGTTGTGACCATAGACCGCTAAAATCATTCCCCAGGACACAAAAAAACTCGATACAAGAGACCACACAATGGAGATTGTCATCTTATACTGTAATCACAACTGAATCATATACAACTGTATATGATCCAGTTATATGGTAAAAAAATGTGGTGACCATGGAGACCACTCATGTTCAGCATGTCAATTTTCAATTACGAAGCTAAGGAATGGAAAGTCTATGCTTGGAATTAATTGGGACTTTTTTTTGCTCATTTTCTTCATGCTTGATAAGATTTGGCACATATCCAAAGTGGGTTTATGACTTATGTATTTGGCATATATCCATTGTGGGTATATGACATGCTTCGGGCCAGTTGGGTTTTTTGTACTTTGAAATTAAGACATATATGTATATATATCCATGAATATATAAAATATTTTATCCCTATGTTAACAGCACAATTACAAAATCGTTTATTTTGATGATGATATCAGCGCACGAATATTTGGGGATTTTTGTGCTGTTAATATGTCAATATCCTTCAAAGTGAGATTTATATTTTTGTCATATTATATAAATCAGCTACATTACTTTATTTGCAAAATGTGATATTTTGTATCTAGTTTTTATGCCATTAGATTTTATAATCCATACTCTTTTACTATCCTTTCTCTGCCATGCTATCAGAGCTAGAATATTTGGGTATTTTTGTTTTATTAATATATTTATCGATGTCCACAACATTGTTGGCCATTTTGTTGGAGAACTTACGCCGTAACATACGCTCTCTAGTTAATAAAAAAAACCGCAAACATTCCCTTATTATTACTCCTTTCTGACCTCAATACCTTGACCTTTGACCTGGTAGGGCAGACTGGGTCTGACCCCAACTCGTGGTAACACTCGCCTCCCACTTTGGGATTCGGTTCCTGGCCGAACCTCAAGTGGGAAAGCTGGTAGTTGCTTGTTGGTCAGCAGTTTACAGGACAGAACCTTGACCAACTGAATGTACTGGTTTCCTATGCCCTTCCAACTACCAGTCGTGATTTGACCTGTTCAGTGTGTTAAAAGCAACGTTAAACACCCAAATAAATAAATAAATAATTCTTGTTATTGGGGTACAGCCAATCACAAAATAGGTCACACCCTATTAAGTTTCTGAATCGATAGGGTCTTTCATAATGATTCCTGAAGTTAAAGGACACACCAGATTATTTTAAAATTGCCCTCCTACCCTCCCTGGTACAAAATGATTGCTTTGGGAGAAGCACTAGAAAGAATACGGATCAGTCAGTATAGACTGGGCCAGGCGGAGCCTTTTTTGCATGTATTTGTATTTATACTCGGAGCAATATCTCGATGTACTACAGGACTCAAAGCACTATATGACTGATTCAACTGTACAAGTACAGTGCCAATCTCAAATTACAGACATTCCCCTAACTGAAGACAGAGGCTCAATGATGACCATTTATCAACATCCTTGGGGTTCTTTAACCTGCCACATGGGATAATACCCAATGACAGATCTAGAGGACTGCCATTTTAAGTAGTTATCCGAGCCACTATGTATCTGCCTGTACCTGGGATTGAACTCACGTCCTCTGTGTTCCTAGGCGAGTGTGTTACCAACTAGGTCATAGTCACCTGATTCCCCTGGTTTCCCCTCCCGGATATGATACAAACAAACAGACGTAGATGAGGGCAGGACCAGCAATTCGTGGTAGCCCCATCTCAATTTGACATTTTAGTATTTTAAGCTGCACAAGTTGTATTAGTTTGCTGTTTTACTTGGCGCAAGTCACCAGAAGATTTGTGTTTGTATAACCTTTTTGGGTTGATGCTTTTTCAAATTTTATCTAAAATTTACAAAACCTTTTACCATTTTTATCCTGTATATACCTACTAACATGTTAATAAAAAGCGCAAACATTAACTGATTATTTCTTTATTCTGACCTCAATAGCTTGACCTTTGACCTGGTAAGGCAGGCATGGTTCTGACTCCAGCTCGTTCCCACTTCATAATACAGTTGGGAAACCTAGGCTTCGTCACTGGTGGTACTAACATATGGTACACAACATACTATGTACTAGTACATTGCGCAATGTCTGGGGCTGAATGTGTCCTTGAGGCCTGTTTTCTCACCACTTCCCAATCATACACTTTCTCTTAATGGACAACAGGCAACAGTCAGTTTGACCTTCTTTTGACCCTGTTGACCTCTGACTTTTCAGCGGTGATGTTTTATTAACCTTTTTAGACCTTGTCACTGTACCTATTTTACGTTCAGAGCTATTGTTTGTGTTAGGCTGGAATTATTCATTTACTTAACCTTTGAGGCTTTGCCCTTGACCTTTAACTTTGACCTTTTACATTGATTATATTATATTCACTGGTTACTTCACTTCTTTGTACTTATTAATCTGTGTTTATAGGCATGTGTCTTATTCCACTACTTGATGGTACAATACTTTTGGTAATCACATTTGACTTACATAATGAAATATGTAATCCAAGTTATCTCACTTTGTTTGGTTGGGCCTAGGGAAGGTGCACACAATTTTGTGCACCAGTGAGAACTAATCACTCGGGGTGGGGTGGGGAGATTTACTAACATGGGTCAGGAAGATCAAATCAAATTTGAACCAAATAATCATTTTTCAATCAGATTTTTAGATCAGCTTAGGGTTGTATTCATGAAATAGATTATTTGATTTTTTGATCAAATTTTGGATTAGCTTTGATTTATGCACTTTAATCTAATCTAATCTACTGCTTTGCAAGCACAATATCTTCCCTATAAAGGGGAACTCAGTGCACTAATTAAACAAAAACATTATCATAGGGAGAATCAAGGGGTGTTCAAGGTCAGTAATCCAGAATTGTGGGTGTGACCAGGAGGGAGGAAAACTAAGTTGGGAAACTAGAGCTGAAGAGGTGGGTTTTTTAGGTGCTTCCTAAAA
This sequence comes from Sabellastarte sp. h YS-2021, assembly GCA_964017235.1. Classification (NCBI taxonomy): domain Eukaryota; kingdom Metazoa; phylum Annelida; class Polychaeta; order Sabellida; family Sabellidae; genus Sabellastarte; species Sabellastarte sp. h YS-2021. The sequence continues at coordinate 77,666,648 of OZ024935.1, read as the reverse complement.
GATGCAACAGAGGGACTGTTTCTTAAATGAAAGGTGAAAGAGTTCCAAAGGACTGGGGCATAGTGACTGAAGGAATTAGAAAAGTGTTTGATTGATTTGTGAACTTACGGTCGAAAGTGGGGGGTTTGAAGGAACTTGAGTTTGGGGGTACTTTGCCTTGTATTTCTGGAAGAGGTGTAGGGGTGGATTAATTCTCTTAGGTAAACTGGTTGACCTTGGTTGAGAATTTTGTATGTAATAAGGCCAATTTTAAATTGTGATGGACATTGATGGACAACTGTTGGATCAAGATGGATCAAGAATAGATGATAAAACATTTCTCAGAGAAAAAGGATAAATGTTTAATAGTCATTACATAGACAGATTTTACTTAACTACTGAACAAATTCTTTAGATTTCCTGAATGATGAAGAACTCTATTCAAGATTGTGAACAAAATAATAAAACACAGAGAAATAAAAATTTTTTTTCCACTTTGGCACCTTAATGCCTGTAGATCACAATGTATACTAAAACTTCATCCACACGACAGGGATTTGTATCAAAGTTAGACAAAAATCAACACAAAACATCAATCACAACACATACAAATTTGTGGCCAGTTTAAAGTAATGTACAACACAGACAATTTGATAAATTATTATCATCAATCCAGTCCCCTCAGGTTGATGTCGACAGTGAATTGCATTGTTTTAAAGTTTCACTGACAAAATCGCATTTTCATATCTAAAACATGGCCAACTGGCATACTTCAGTGAAACAAGGCACAAAGGGGTATCAGTCTACTAGCGCAAGCTGCAAAACCATCAGAGACATGAGTAGTTCACTGAGGCGGTCACCCATCAAAGTACTAAATTAGCCCATTGCTGCTTTACTTCAGTGATGAGACAGGTACTCATCACACTATGCCACAATTCATGAAAGTCAGGAGACAAAAAAAGTGATCTCTAAAAGTGTGAGTCTCACCAGATCTCACACTTAAAAGTGTATGCATACATTTCATCTAGAAATACTTGCTACCCCAAATTTAAGTTCCTCTGAGACCCCCTCTTTTGTTTTTAAAGTCTACAAATCCTACCAACATTTCTCGCTGTCTTTCAGTCATTATCCACCAAGTTTTTCAACCTCTCTTCCTAATTTATATAAGAACTAGTCCCTCCTTAATATCTTATAAGAAGCATCTTAAGAACCACGCCTGCAACTTGGGTTTCTCGACTTGGTATATTCTCCACGTTCACGCCTGGAACCCTTGATTGTTGATCTAGAATGTACCTTGAATATTTTTTGTCTGAATTCTTTTATTACACCGAGTTACCACGGGTGGGGAAGATGTTTCGCAAAGCAAAGCATTAGATTTTATTTAATACCTGAAAGCATGACGCCTGTTCAACCTAAAGCTTTAATTACTTGGCATAATGCACTCATAAATAGTACCTGGCATAACGTGTTCTTCCAGTACAAATGGAGTTGCTGGTATATGTCTTTTGTCTAATCTCTTTCTGGCACATTGTTTGCCATTCAAGTTGTTTGTGCAGATATTGCGTAAGGATGGAAACTTTCAGTACTTGAAATTCGTGAAGCTCCTCTGATTGTTAAATAATTATCTTGCATGTATTGTATTAACATATATTAGCATATATTTCCCAAATTTGAATCACATTTATAAGTTTTCAGCGTAGCATTTTAATCTTTACCTAATTATTACATTATTATTAATATTCATCTTAAAACTACATTTGAAAATGGTTTAAAGTTTTCCTGTCCACGCTTCTTGCATAACCTTTTGTTTTTGTTGATGAACTTGTTTTTAAAGTTCTTATCAGTTTGACAGAATTATTGCTTATTGCACAATAACTGGAAATATTGCAATTCAGAAACATTTATATTTTGAACAAAGGATTTTATCTTGTATTTCACTTCTATCATTTATTTACTATGTTTGATGTCTTTCCAATCTTATCATAAGTAATAGCTTTATCATTTACACGTCAAAGCGTAACAGTCACAGAAGCAAATGGTTTAAATAAACATGTCATTATGTGGGCATTGGAAAACTTGTGTAACAATATTGTTAACCATGCAAAAATGTTCACATTTCTTTTCATAAAGTTAACTTTACCTTATTTTGTTATTTTTTCCTCGATTGGTTTGTTAATTTGTTTGTCTGTTAGTTTATTCATTTGTCATTATTATAATTTCTTCTGCCAAGAGGTGTTGCTTTGGGGTTAGTTCATCTGTCTATCTCCCCGTCCGTCCATCTGTCTGTCTGTCTGTCTGTCTGTCTGTGTTTGCGATAACTCCAAGAGTAAGGCATTCCAATGCTTGTATTTTTTATGATAGGGCCTACCCAGAAGAAGAAGTGGTTCAATTTCGGGAAAGATTTAAACCTTATTCTGGATACAAAACTTTCCCAAATTTTCAATGGTCTCATTATTCCATGTATGACTGGCTTTCTGGTGAACGTTACTCCAACGGTAATTAGTGGACCTTCATGCACTGTCACTGTGGCCTAGTGGGTAACACACTCGTCTAGGAACACAGATGACGTGGGTTCAATCCCAGGTACAGGCAGATACATAGTGGCTCGGACGACCACTTAAAATGGCGGTCCTCTGTCATTGGGTCCTATCCCCAGTGGCAGGTTAAAGAACCTCAACTATGTTGATAAAAGCACATCCTTGAACCTCTGTCTTTCAGTTAGGGGAATGTCAGTAATTTGAGAGTTGGACTGTACTTGTATAGTCACATGGGTCATATAGCGTTTTGAGTCCTGTAGTACATGGAGATATTGCACTGAGTATAAATACAAATACAAAAAATGCACTGTTTTTGTGGGTAGAGCCTGACACAAGGAAGAAGTGGTTATAGTTAAGGAAAAATTCAGATCATAGTCTGGATACAAAAATTAAATGTTCTGAAATGCCTCCCCCCCCCCCCGTGGAGATCTGCATTGTGCAAGTGCTTGTTGTTATTTTTAGTACATGTATTATTGTAAAAATATAATCACAATTATATTTATACAGCTGGTAGTAAATTTGTGATATAAAATTTAAATAAATATTTTTTTCTTATGTGTTATGACTAACAATAATTACTGGTGATGTGCACCATTCGAGTGATCAGTCTTTATATACTGCTCAACTCCATGTTATACTACTAATGTTATAGATTTTAAAATTATCCATTTAATATTCAACACTGCACAAATAATAGTAATGAAATATAAATATATAAAACTAGAAAAGCACACAGACAGAGCAGATCCATTCCAAGACCCAACACCCCCAACATTGCTTATTAGTGCAATGATGAAAAATTGTTTACAAAATTCCTGGATCCAGATAGACTTGCTCCCAAGTCTTTGTATTTTTTATTCCACCATATTTGACATAGATGGAATCATTGTGAATCCACCTGATGGGTGGAGATATTACTGTCTGATGAAATACACAGCTCCAAATTCTTGAAGAAAAGTCATTCAGTCCTCGTATAATACCTAAGACAATAGGACTTGAGGAAAGTCTAGGTTCCAGACAGTGACTCCGATCAGCACCACAATTATCTGTTCTTTGTGGTACTGTTGACATTTCCTGAAGAATTTCATATCAAAATTTGTCTCCGACTCCGATTTTGGAGCCAACTCAAGACTAACCTGTTTAGACTAGCATACTCACACCATAGCTATCCTGGGTTATGACTTTTTCTTGATTTTTTGGATTGTTCCGTTTTGGATTTCAGTAGTTGAGTTAGTTCTAATCGTTGCTCAGTTTTTCTTAAATATGAAACAGATTCCTATTTTTCAGCCATAATTCAAAATAGCTTCATAACTCAAAACTATTATTAGTCCAGTTTGGCATCTTGTTTTTTTTTTGCACAAGGTAGGGTCTACCCCTGGCTCCATCTTCATCAAACATGACCTGGATGTGCATTTTGCCCACGCTTCTAGAGATCGCTTTTTTTGTCAACAGATTTCCCAATAGACTACTTGGATGGATGACTGTCTAAGTTCAAGGCCAAGTATAGGATGTATGTTACTTGGATTTTGTTTATGTTGCCAGATTTTCATACATTCCAGTGCACTACTCGTGTCTCTGATGGTTTTACAGCTTGAGCATGTAAAGTGAAAGACTTTTCAGCCTCGTTTTCGGGATTTTTAGTCATTATCTACTTAAGCATCACTGAGGATGGGCTTTAACTCCTGTAACACTGCTTTTTGTTTATACTGTTGATATGATGCTCATACATATTTTATTTTAACACATGCTACATATGAACTTCTTTGTTCAAAATTATAAAACGGACACCTGCGCAGTGGACGAAAATGCGTCTCTGCGCATTTCGTGAGAGTACTTTTATAGAGGAACAAATGTACGCTGTTCCAATCTGCGAACATGGTTGTGCAACATAATCTCGAAAATAAAATTGAAAACAAACAAAATCAGTGAACATTGGATAAAACTACAAAAATCGTTTTATAATAGAAATAAACTACTTTTGCTTGGACTTTATTGGCGATTCAATCACAAAAATACCCTCTAAATAAAGGACTCGTGCCTTCGGCCCTCGTCCTTTATTTGAGGATATTTTTGTGATTGAATCGCCAATAAATTCCGCGCATACGTAGTTTATTTCTACAATAAAGGATACTGGCTTCAGATCTTAATTTGTTTTATGTTACAAATGACTTACAAATATGAAGACAATATTGCATTCAACACCCTTTAGAATTTTGAGCAGTGGTTTGCGAAACAATGATTTTCAGATTGCTCAACCTCTCCATTAGGAGTCGGGGCTGTTCTGCCCCAGCGTTGCTTAACTAATGCACACATGGTCTCAGATTTTCCTGGGGGGTGGGGGCCCTATTGGGAACAGCTAAAAAGAACTCAAACTCCCTATGTGACTCAAAATATGTTACACAGCCTATAATTAATGTTTCAGATTATCTAATGTGACTTTCACCGAGTCCTTTTGTCTTTGGTGTCATATTTTGGTACTGTATGGCTTTTGGAGAAACTGCCAGTCTCTGTAGTTTTCAGAAACTATCTCCTTACTCCAGAATTCTTGTGCTATAATGAACTCCTCTAGGTTTCTAATTCTAACTTGAACTGTTAATGCGTGAATGGATATACCAATACAAAGACTTTGAACAAGTCTAAATGTGATAGGATTCTGGATTAAAAAGTTGAAGAGGCGGAAAATTTCCCATCTTTTTAGAAAAAACAATTGTTTCTTATTAATTTGGATGTGCCTAAAATCTTATAATTTTAGACTATGGTGAATTTACCAGCTTTGATTCTTGTAACAGTGTTCTTCAAATACATCAGTCTCTGAAGATTTATTTATTTATTTATTTGGGGTTTTACGTCGCTTTCAACACTGTAATCATATCACGACGGGTAGTTGGAAGGGCAGAGGAAACCAGTACATACAGTTCGTCAAGGTTCTGTATTGTAAACTGCCGACCAACGGCAAGAAACTACCAGCTTTCCCACTTGAGGCTGTGCCGGGAACCAAACTCCAGCCTCAGAGGTGGGAGGCGAGAGTGTTACCACTCTGCCACCGTGGCCCCTCAGTCTCTGAAGAAGAACAAACAACAATCCTCTGGATAGTTCAGGTATTGACTCAATAATAACACTACACTTTGTTCAGTCCTGACTCCTGAGTAATACTTTATATGACTTAAACTGCAATTCATAGTAGTTATGTGTAAAAAGTGGGGTAAAGAGTAATTGTATATTCTAATACCCTTGGTAGTAGCTACTCCCTTTTTAAAAATGCGCATGGCTTTAACTGCAATTTGGTTCTAATATTAGATTGAGAGGCAAATAGCATTATGTATTCTAATGCCCTTGCCACTCCCTTTTCTTTAATCTACATGACTTAAACTGCACTTTTGTTCATATGCCTTTGCTGCTGCCCTTTCTTTAATCCGAGTGGGAACTTTACTGGGTGGGAACCTCTTGCGTGGGAACTTTATCATTACTTTATCAGGAACTATATCATTACTTAAACATGAATCTATTAGGACCATAACATGAGAACACGAGGACTATAGCAGGATTTTCACAACAGGGTTATATTGTGACCTTAACAGGCATATATCAGGGCATTAATAGGCATTTTGAACAGGACTTTAATATGATTATATCAGGATTTTACCATTATTATATCAGGACTTCAACAGGGCTATATGAACCTAGTTCTGTGGCCATACCACTGTGACCAGTGCCTTAGTGACATGTTGTAATCTTGAGAACCTCACATGTGCATTAAAAAGTCAGTGGGTTATCTAATCTTATCAGCATAACATGTTGCATAACCAACTCATCAGTGAGAAGTATACCGAGTATTAAATTTTATGTCAGTTTACCTACTCAACTACAATCTGTTTAACAAGTGTCCATTGACAGTTAAAGATAAATTTGTTATCAATAATTCATGCAGTGATAAACTTATGCATTGTTGTGGCAAAATGTCCCATACAATGATTAATTGAGCAGGGATACATTGGTAAAAATTATGGTTCAAAATTATAAAAATATGTATATCACTAGCCTTTTTGTGGTTACATTATCAATATTTCCACAATTAAGTGAATCCTCCCATGATTCCCATCAGGTGTTTCACCAAAAATCAATATTTGACATTGCATATGAGTACATGGAAGGTCAGGGTGACCTGCTGCTAAACTTAGAGGAATATCTTCCGGAAGAGGGCAAGGTGGCGCTGTATGACCTTATAGATGTCCTTGACATTGGTGGAGAGTTTAATGACACAAGACCTATCTGTGACACCTGCAAGGTGAACATTGTATTTTTTTCTCTCTTCAACTATGAAAACGTTATTAGTTGTTATTTACTATTGATTTAAATCATTAGATGTAAAATAAAATGAATATATTTGTTGGAGCCCAACTTAGGAGTCAGCCCATCTTAAGATGGGCTATAGCCCAACTTAGGATCTTAAGTTGGGTAGCCTATCTTAAGATGGGCTAAGCCCATCTTAAGATGGGCTAGAACATATTAGCCCAACTTAGGATAGCTAAACTCAGGAATTTTTTAAGCTAAAATTTAATATTAATCAGCTAGTTTAATATTAATTTGTTATGTCATACTCCAGTGGTAGTTTAATTATGAAATTGAATATAACAATGCTAGTTTATTTAAATACTTAAATTTAAATATTAGATTTTTTTGTGTTTATCTTATCTTAAGATTTGGTTACAGTTATTAGCCCAACTTATAATTTGCACACAGTCTTTATTTGTGAAATGAAATGATATTTACTTATTTTTTACTTTAATGTTACTTCTTTTCTTTACATCATAATGCATTGATAAGATTAATCTTAACCCCCTTATTGTTCCAAGACTCTGTCTCAGTTAATTTGACTATGGGGAGGTCATAAGTTCATAAGCTGTCTTTCAACTTGATTTGTTTCATTTGTGGGGAGTGATTAGGCAACTGGATTATATTGTGATGTATCTTTTGTTTCAACATTCCTTTCAAGTTGATTTGTTTGACCATGCCTATGACTTGGGAAACTGGTTAGTTTTAGATTTGCCTTTTGTTCTAGCATTCTTTTGTACTTGATTTCTTTCACCTCTGGTTGAGTGACTAGCTAACAGGATTAATTGGGCATTCTTGTAAGACTCATTTAAGGTATTTGGGGTGATATTTTACATGTTTGTAAATAAACTGATTGATTTGATCATAATTTTTAAATGCTTAATGTTAAGTCTTAAATGGAAATTTACCCATATAACCTAACAGAAAACGCCAATTTTGTATACAATGTGTATGTTATCATTTTTGTCAATTTTATGCATCAGTGTGTTGTTTGACTAAATTAATCAAATTAACTTGTTTGGATTTAATTACATTTTCCAATTAATTAATGTAATTGAGCTCCAAAGACAAAGCGCTTTATAAATGCTGTTTAAATGCTATTTAATAATATAAAAAAGTAATTTTATTAATTTGGTGTTAAACTTAAAATATATAATCAGGCTCACCCATAAAATAACTCACTATATTTGGCTTTCCCCCTTATAGGTTTGATAGAATTAAGCCTCATTATATTGAGAGACTACTTTGATGTTGACTTGTTTCACTTTATGATTTGGGGTATTTCCTATTGTGTACTTCACCCACCCCAAGTGAAACAAATCAACATCAATAGAATCTTGAAACAATAGGCACAAATCCAATTAAGAAATCATTCCAATGAAAGACAATTGAATCAACATCAAAGGAATATTTTAATGCTTTCAATGCTCAGGAAACAAAATTCATTTTAGTTTCTGCAATTAAACACTTTTTGTTGAGGTTAGATATGTTGAACAGATTGATATAAAATGAAAAAGAAGTGCAAAATACTTCTGTACAAGGGTCAGTTAAACCTATCAATGTTAATATCTTTTTCATGAAAAATAATTACCTTGAAAATAGTAATATTATATTCCGCATAAAAATAAGTCTTGAATTTTATTATCTCAAGTCGGGCTGATATGTTCAAGATGGGCTATCCAACTTAGGATCCTAAGTTGGGCTATAGCCCATCTTAAGATGGGCTGACTCCTAAGTTGGGCTCCAACTGAATAGTAAAAACGAGGTCAAATGGGTTTCGGTCTACTAGCGTGAGCTGCAAAGCCATCTGAGAAATGAGTAGTGCACTGAAGCAGTCACCCATCCCAGTACTAACGTAGCCCATTGCAGCTAAACTTCAATGAAGAGACAGATATTCATCATGCTATGCCACAATTCATGAAAGTCCGGTGTAGCGCGAGATAATGACTCCCCTATATTTGTCACTACGGGGGTAAAATATAGCAATGGGAGTTGAAATATTTTAACCCCCCCCCCTTGCAAGATTTTGCACCCCCCCCCCCCCCCCCGCCCCCACAGATTGGTGATCACTATTGTTGTGGGATTAACTTGAAGCAAAACACTTGCATACTTTTTAGTATTGATGTGGGGAATTAACTTTAATGAAAAACAAGTGCATTCAAAGACGTATTTGAAGTTTTTCAAGCTCGCGTTTACTCTCAAAATCTGCATATTGCTTTGTAATTTTATGGTACATTATCTGTCGTAAATCATGATATTTTTCACAGAAAAATAGAAAATGGAGCTTGTTTTGGCTTGTTATGTAAGTTGTCTCTCCAGTGGGTTTCATTCATAGCCGAGAGTTTTATCTCCAAAAATTTGAGGTCACACAAATTTTTTGTTTCATAATTTTGTTGTAAACCGCATTCTGTTAGAATCTGCTTCACAGAATTACACCAGTTGTTTAACCCCAAATCATATTCCCAGTTAAATATTACCTTGGTAATTCTGTCATCATCCATATTGATTATTCTATTCCACAATCTTATAATTTCTAACTTCTATTTCTAAGGGTATAATAGATTTTCTGTGTGGGCCAAGTTTTTTCAGACATTCCCAAAATTTATTATCTAATACTACTGAAGCTCATCTAATTGGAATCTTGAGGTTTAGGTAATGTGTTTATGAGTGGTTCACTAACATTTCACATTCCTTTGTTCTTATTGATATACATGTATTGCCAATTGACCCATTGACTAAATAAACACATATAAAGTGTCACCCCAAAACACCTGAAAACAGTCTTTGAGGCATTGTTACTGATATACATGTATTGACAACTGTCCAATTGACTAAATAAACACACTGTTGTTTTGTCCCATTGTATCCTTTAACAGAGAGGGGAGTAAATATCTAGCAGGGGGTGATTATCTTGCAGCCCTGTCTGCTATATTTTGACCCCCCTAATCCCTCTATTGTTTGGGGGTGCAAAATATTGCTTGCAAGATAATTACTCCCCTAAAGATCAAAGGAGGGGGTGCAAAATATAGCGGGAGTCATTATCTTGCGTTACACCGGAGACATAAAAAAAAGAAAAAAAAGAAAAAGGGATCTCTAGCTCATACTTAATAAACCTAAGGTGACTTATACTTTTATTCACCATACATTGAGGCTAATGTATCTTGGTTGTAATATTCTGTTATAACACACCATCTTTGTACTAGCAGAGTCTGTGACAGTTGCAGTACCCCGAATTTGATCCAGATCTTTCCAAAAATGTAGCACTATATCTTCCTTTGGCCAGGCCATACTCACATAATAATTTTCAGAAAGACTCCTTTCTTACTTCTGGGATTATTGACAAACACATATAACCCCCTGGTGGAGCTAAAACTCAATGTAATAGGAATACCTGAAGAACTGATAAAGCTTTATGGAGACATAGCTACGGATAGGTGGGAATGAGTTATGAAGACTCTTCTGCTACAAACTAAGGAAGAGGAAATACAAGGTTAGTAAGGTGAGTATAATAAGGCAGGCCCTGTAGACATGATGGCTACTGTTCCACTGAAGAACTCAAAGTATAAGCTGCCTATTGCTATGGCAGACTTCAGATGTAAAGAGAGGTAACACTCTCGCCTACCACCTCTAAGGCCGGGGTTCGGTTCACAGCCCCACCTCAAGTAGAAAATCTGGTAGTTACTTGCTGTTGGTTGGAAGTTTACAGTGCAGAACCTTGAGCAGCTGTATGTACTGGTTTCCTCTGCCCTTCTAACTACCCGTCGTGATATGACCTGTACAGTGTTGAAACCGACGTGAAACCCCGAATAAACAATTCAGATGCAAAGAATAACAATGGTAATTTTGAACAAATATCTAGCTGATTGACATAAGGTAATATTAAACAGAGATAGAAAACAATTACCTGTATGTGAACACTGCCCCAATTGTTGGAAAACAAAAGTTTATTATCCCAGGTAAACAATTACAGCATAGGAATTTTCCAATAATGCTTTAATGTTAAGGTGTTAATCAGAACTCCCTCATGGGCCTACCTTCCCAAAAGGCAGTGCATGTGTCAAGTAGAAGTCCTTCAAGTGCATGTCCTCAGGAAATTTGTCAATTTTCTGTTTTAAAGTTCTGCTTGAGTGATCACACCATATTAAACAGTCAGTTTTCCTGATACATTAATCCATTAATTCTAAGTTTTAACAATTATCCAGAAGTAAGTCATATTATTCCTTGGTTGCTACTTTCCATCTGTATTAAAAATAATTTCACATTTAATGCTTAAAACATGGTAAAATACACTAATAAGTCACTCCCACACAAATCCCAACTTCACATACTGTGCACCACAATAGAGACCATTGTTGCATAGTTGGTGAGAGAATAATGAAGGGGGATGCAGATAATACTGGATTAATGAAGTAGTTGTTACAAACTTCATAGAACCTCTTTAGCAAATATTAATGTTCAACAAGGCTGAAAGAGGTTTTGGTCTACAAGCACTAGCCGTAAAGCCATCAGAGACATGAGTAGTGCACTGAAGCGGTTACCCATCCAAGTGCTAACGTAGCCCATTGCTGCGTAACTTGAGTGACAAGGCATGTACTGATCACACTAGCCACCATTCATGAAAGTCTGGAGACAGAAAAAAATGAAAAAGGTGATCTCTTGAAGGACGAGTTAGGATATTTATAAGTCGAAGGAATCAAAGGATATTTATATCACGAGTTAGAAAACCTTATATATTGATGAATTAGTTACAATTTTTTCCCTGCATTATAGAGATTTTTCAACCTGGGAAAGGCTGCAGCAACCATATACGAATGGGAGGAGATAAGAGACTTTGTTGTGGAAGCATGTCACGTGATTCTATCCAATATTTCTGATGGGAGCATTCGGACAGACGTCTTGTGTCCTGGAGCAATGGATTTACAGGGGCCTCATGTGAGTGTAGTGGATTATAGCATGTGTATCAACTTGAATATTGATTTATCAAAGCAACATACCTCCAACAATACCCAAGTGTAACCCTAGTGCACCTCATTATGTTATTTAACTCTAATAACTGTTGTAATAAGATAGTATGGTTGTGAAATTATAAAGATTATTGTTGAAACAAAAAGTCAAAAAGCACTGAAAATTAAGAGAAAATGGGATTTCTTTGTATGCCATGTGTGATACAGATCTATCTCAAAATGAAATGAATTCTTCCTTTGGGGAGGCCACACACAATCTCACCCATAAGGTTGAAAATTGGAATTTGTTTGGTTTCCAGTATTTGTTATGGGCTGCTTGGTGTCGTAACTTGATAAAAACCTCATATTGGTACAAATAGGGTACTGAGCATTTTTCACATAGTAAATAAGAAAATAAGGAGTTTCTCAGTGGCCTAGTGGGTTTGCAGGCTTGGCCTCTAATCGAGGGCTGTCACCTCTATGTAGGTTCGACTCCCACCATTGAAAAAGCTTAGGACATGTCCCAATATCATCCTGTCTGTTGAACGGGATGTAAAATCCCAACCTTGACCTTTAACTTTAATAAAGAAGTCAAACCAATGGCACAAAGGATTCTTCAAATGCAAATTTTGCCAGGTTGGGGGCGCTGATGGACGTAGAGATTGTAGTATTGCCACTTAAAAAGCACTGTCAAATGTGAATTGGTCTGTAGTTTTACCTGTAAAGTCTATTTTACATCGCCCTTTTTCTGCAGAAAATGGTGGTCAGGAAACAAAACTACATGATAGTGTTGCACCTACCTACTGTTGAAAAATAAAATGTGTATTCAAACTGTTATTGTCTGGCAATAGGTTTAAACTCTTACCAATAACACAATCCCTAATATCTCTCAAAAATGTGATTCTCCTTGTATGTCTTGTAGGTATATGAGCTTGTTAAACCGAAGTACAGAAAAAGTGCAGAGGATATTTGTCAATTTCTGAATGCCTGTTTACTCCCTAAAGATGAAAGTATGAAACATCCAAAATCAAAAGCTAGGAATATATTGGCTCAGAGAAGTGATGAAGTCAGCCAAGAAAAAGACAGTAGAAGTTTCAAAGACAGGAAGCAAGCAGCATTGAAAGTGGTCCAGTTTGCAGACATTCATGTGGAACCTGACTACGCAGAGGTGTGCAATACAATGGTTTCATTTCTATGAATGGCCATTGCAAGCCTGAAATTGACCCTTTTAGTTAACTTGTGTGCATCTTAACTTGGTTTCCTTGTGATCACAAGATCATCTAGTGTGCACCAAATAAGTAAATTCATGCGCCCAAGATCATCTCATAACCAGAAGATGATAAATTTGTAATATCTCGTGCATATTGTCTTCTCAATTATCTGTTATATCTTATGCATTAATGTGTAATTTACATGCTAAACACAAATTCCAGTTTTATTTATTTGGGGTTTTACGTTGCTTTCAACACTGTAAAGATCATATTACAACAGGTAGTTGGGAAGGCTCATAAGGTCAGGCCAGTAATAGGGCCCCGATCTCAGAGGTGGGCTGGAAGAGTGTTACTGCTGATCACCAACTCACGGCAGGGAACAACTCAAGTCTACATAACATTAGCTTCTGCAGAGATTAAGCTCTATAAAGGAATTATTATATTCAATCATAGGGTAAAGTTGGGCACAGCACCCACTCAAGATGTGGCAGTACATCTCGAGATGTTTGCTAAAACTCACCCCCGCGAGTTGGCGCAAGGAACAACTCGAGTTGTTCCCTGCCTCGAGTTGGCGCCTAACATTACCACTCTGCCACCATGGTCCCAAATTCCCCAAATTGAAAACTGATAGTTTGCAAACTCTTTTAGATTGAACTTTATATCTGCTGTAAGTAATGTATTCTATGTATAATCTGTAAACTCAAGTACAGGTATCAAAAGACAATGTACGCCTTGAACTATAAAATCATCCATGTAATTATTTGACGTTTTTGCAATGTTGGTATGTTTATATCATGCTGGTCATAAAAATGATGCAATAGCTTAATAATAACTGATGAAACTGACCCTGTTGAATTTCAGTCAATTAAGCTTTACACAAACTTTATGTTTAATATCTTCCCAGGCTGTAATGATGGGTCCTTAATGCATGGTCAGGTAGCTCACCAAAGTAAGTATTTTGCAATAACCTGAGATATATCAGAGATGTGTCGCATGAATAAATTTAACTCTAGGAAAAACAATGCTGCAAATGCTAATCAATATGGAAAAAGTTACATTCAGTATCAGAGATGACATTGTCCTTAAGGAAGAAACAGGTCACAATTCTGGGCAGTCGAGCTGCAATGTGTTATGAATACATTGTGAAAATAATGCATTTAAATCCTTCAAATGACAAAGCTGAGAACCTGTCCCAATATGACTGGCTGTTGACTGGGTTGCCAAACCTCCAATTTTACCTTTGACTTTACACTTTGACAACAATGCATTATATGTACATATATTGGATATATTGTATTTTGGTCTCTTATTTTTTAATACAGGGGAGTTCTACAGACTGTGGTCTCTACGTCTGTTGTGATATACAGTATGGCCCAGTAAGTACAGTACTTTTTCGGTTGAATGGAACTTAAAACCAAAAATAAGAAATTTTTATTTTTTATGTTTTGGACATTTTCTATCTAAGAGTAAGCACACTCATCCCCAAACTTCAGAAATGATTTGAATCTAAAGCAACGTGTGCAAATCTGGTGAAAGGTTTTACATTCCTTCTTGCAGTCAAAAATAACTAGAAACTCTAACCACTTGGGATTACCAATACAAAAGCTATTATTTGTAAGCCGTATGTTGATTGGTCATACGCCAATTTTAGGCAATGATTACAAGTGGAAATTGTATTAAACAGTTTCTTAAAAAGCTCCCTGTAAAGTTGAAGTTATTTGACAATTTTTGTTTGTCTCAAGGAAATATTCTTGCTGCTCTTGTGTCAATGTGTATTTTAAGAAAACAAACTTGCCAAATTAAAGATTTTATTGTTGTAAAGGTATGCCAAGTGACAATGCAAAGAAGTATATTTGTTTGTCTGTTTTTGAACATATTTGGACATCCAATCCTGCTTGTTTAGGGTACAGCAGGTCTTTATGGTGACTACAAATGCAACACGCCCTTGAGAACAGTGGAGCTTTTCCTGGAGAAAGCAAAAGAACTGCAACCTGACTTCATACTGTACTCTGGTATTTCTAACATTAACTGGTTTTATATGAAGGCTATTTAGTAATCCATGTTTAAATTGTAAGGCCAGTTGCTCTGAGTTAGTATAGCTGAGAACAACACCTCCTCTGAGCTTTTACCTGAGATGTCTGTCTCATTAACACAATTATGGCCCCGATGTTCTTGGAGTGACAAAAATTCAAAGCTATCTGACCTGTTTTGCAAAAGCCTATGCACCATAACCATCCCGCCACCCCATGCCTTTTCTGGTGTGACCTGGCTGTGCCAATGGATTCACGACAATTGTATTTGTTTCAGGTTAGCTGGACCTTAGAGTCTGTCAATTGATGGAGATTAAATGCTATAAAAGTTCATATCAGATTAGATTTGATCCGAAACTTAAGTAAAAATTACTCTAACACCTTTAGTATCTGCTAACTGAACAAATTTCAAGTGATCAGAGGCTCAGGTTTGAGTTTTGGGTTTTAGGCTAAGATCTTCGGTGAATATTTGCAGGTGACACACCACCCCATACATTCTGGGATGAAACCCTACACTCACAACTAGAGATGTCTGAAATCCTGATTGAAGCCTTCACACGAATTTTACCCGGAGTTCGAATATTCCCTAATGTTGGAAATCATGGTAAGTGATTAGGATAATTTAATTTTTTTAGTTTAACAACACATTACTGTACCACTGCATATGACTGTGGTCAATATTAGTAATGAGTGTTTCAATGAAACTCTAAGGCCCTCAGTGACGTAGTGGTTAGCATATTTGGCATCTAATCACAGATTTTGACTCAATAAAACTCAATTGTCATATTTTCTTATAACTTTGCCTTGTGTAAGGTAATATGCTGGATATGTGTAAACTTCAGTATCAACAGTTTTATGTAAAATATAATAGTCATACAATACCTACATCATACTGTTCCATGCTGGGCCTCACACGCTAAACATGAGTGTAAAATATGGTTCAAAATGTTTCAAAAACTTCTCATAAGCTCTCGTTGAGGGGGTCAGGGGCCAGTATAGCCTTACGGAGTGGCTTGTTTTTAAACGTTGACTACCCACTTGGTTTATTTGGTTCATTTGCAAAACAATAGGTACAAGGTCGTGATCAAAGTTCAAATAGGTGTTGATACCACAACACGGAACAGTGTGGATTAGTCATAAACTTGAATAAATGTCAGGAATTGTTTGACTTAACAAGTGTAGTCTGACAAACAGTGATTGTGTGAACTCTGTTTTGTTGTTCTAAAGTATAATAACAAAAGGGAGGGTGCTGAGAAAAATCCTGTCTTTCTCTGATTTGTCCTCCTAACTTTGGATTCTGAAAAAAGAGCTTTGATAGGTGCTGGTGTTAATTATTTCAATTAAGTCTAATCATAACAATTCAATCCAATTAAACAACGTACTGTGTGTTCTTGGTGAGTGTGGTCTCTTCTTGAGAGTTAAATACTGCACTTCAAGGCTTGGAGGCAAATGGAAGAGTTTACAAGTTTTGGCACCTAAGTAGTTCAAATACTTAAATGCCATAATTTGTTTCCAGAGACATATCCAACAAATATCTACTCAGTGGCATATCTGGAAAACTACACAGTGGTAAGGTATCCTTTTATTAAATTATAAAAATACATTTCAGTACCAATTTCATGTAGAAGCTGCATTTTAAACTTAAACAATTGTAAAATAGTTACCTAAGTTTCATGTAGAGTCTATGAGTTGTATTTACATGTGCTAATTTACATTAGCTGGGAATTCAATTACCTGGCTCTCTCCCATTTGACTAAACCAATATCTTAGTCCACTGAGGCTAGTGCTAATATGACGTTGATTGTTAAAACATAGCAATTTCTAATAAAATATCCACCCTACCTTATCCAGAAGTAACAGAAATAATGATTTTTTATCATAACTCTGCTGAACAGTGACAGTAAACATCACATACTTGCCTTTTTGTTTTGGAGAAACTATAATAAAAAAAGATTTATCACAGTTGTTTTGATTTGTTTAGAAAGCACTTGAGGTCATACACACCATTTTTTCAGCCAATGAATGAAGAGTATACATACATGTGGTCACCGTTGACCATTTTTTCTGCTGCAAGTGAAGAAACCATGAAACAAGGAGGGTATTACACTGAACTGATAAAACCAGGATTGAGGATTATATCATTCAACACTAATTACTGGTAAGTTAATATAATATTGAAATAATATACTTTTGAAATAATTAAAGTATGAGTGCCTTTAAACCATTTCACAACACATACAATGCCAGAACAATTTCCTAAAAACAGTTTTTATTAATATTCAAGTTTCTCTTGATGCTTTCCATGTCATTTCACTGACATGTTTGGAAGAAAACAGCTCTATCAATCTTGACGACACATCTATCACCTCATTGACATGTTTGAAGTAAACCTAATATACATGTCTTTATGGTACCTTTCTTAATACCTCCCTGACATGTTTGGAAGAAACAAGCTCTATCCATCTCCATGATACCTTTGTCATCTCACTGACCAATTTGAAACACAAGAAAAGAGCTCAATCTAACTTGATAATACCTCTGTGACCTCACTAACTTATTTGAAACAAACAAGGTCTGTCTGTTCAACATGTTTAGTTTTTCAAAGGCTTCCACTGCAAAGTGGGTAAAAAGATTAGCATTTATTAAGTGCAATCTGTAGCGAGGCTCGCGCTTCTAGGGATCAATTTTTTGTCTCTGGACTTTCATGAATTCTGACGTAGTGTGATGAGTATCTGTCTTTTACAGAAGTTAAGTGGCAATGGGCTACTTTAGCACTGGGATGGGTGACCGCTTCAGTGCAATAATCGAGTTTCTGATGGCTTTGCGGCTCATGCTAGTAGACTGAAACCCCTTTCGGCCTTGTTTACTTGATTTTCACCCTTGTGGTTTCGAGATTCACTGACAATTTGTCCTGATATAATCTTTACTGTTCAACGTCGATCCTTAAGTTTACAGGAGTGAATATCACAAAAGGTCTTAATCTGGTCTCATGCTCAAACTTAAAACTTTTGTCTCAAGTTACATTTTTCTTGAGCCCATGGACTCAGTCTTTATGGATTTCACAAAAGGTCTCAGTCTCAGCTTTGACTGAGCGACTGGCTCAAATGTTGAGACTGGTAGATAGTGGGCCTAAGTATAGCCTCCATAATTCTTTCTCCACATCAAAATTAGGAATGGCTGAAAATAAGGTACAAGTGTATAAAATCACCTCCTGAAGTAGTCTTTGGGTGTTTTTACATGTTTACAAGGTTTCTCATTGCAAAACAGCATTTGACCAGAGATATTATGTGCCAAACAAGGAACATATATGCCACCAGTAGAATATTTTGACTACAAAATAGTGTCAAATGACACAGAAAACCACTGTGGCTATTTGATAAGCTTGTTCTCAACTGAGACCCCTTCTGTGAAAACCGTTTAAGACAAAGACTTATCTGAGCCAAAAGACTCACATTTGAAACAGTGGCTCAGCCTGAAACTGGGCTTAGTCTGGGTACTCTCATGAAATCCACCCCAGGCTCTCGTTGGTCTAGCGGTTAGCAAGTTTGGCATCTTATCACAGACCGTCACCTTCATGTTGGCTCGACTACCACAAGTGACAATGCTGAGGGTCTGTCCCAGTATAACCCTGGCTGTTGAACAGGATGTGAAAACCCTAATTTAAGTTTGATATTGAACCCTAATTTTGACATTTCACTTCCATAGGGCTTTTCCCCGTAAATCCCTTGTACCTGTATTGCTAATGATAAACAATTATCCGATATTATAAAGACCGGAAATGCGCAGTGAACGAAAACCCGTCTGTGCGCATAGAATCAGCATGGAGTAAAACCTCCAATAACGGCCCGCTGAGAAATGGAAGTGCTGTTTCGATTGCTCGATTGTATGTCGGTAGTAAAATTGTCTGCTTTTACGAGAGTGATCATGCATTCAAAACAATATGGCGGCGTCCTCGTTCGTGTCACCTCGTAAAAATAAATAGATATTTCTTTCAACCAGGTAGGCCAGTCTTTATAATAGTAATAAATACCTCATGCTCGGGCGTTTGTTACAGGATATACGCCCGGCAAAAATTTCTTAATAATGCCCTCGCGCCTAACGGCGCTCTGGCATTATTTGGAATTTTTGCCGGGCGTATATCCTGTAACAAACGCCCGAGCATGAGGTATTTATTACTACAGCTTCATTATTCCGGGAAGATGATATTTAACTGTAACTCCCATGAAAGAAAGGTTGCATTACGATATAATTACAGAGTTATTGACAGAAGAAGCTAGCCTTTTAATGCTTTAAATCACCCATGCTTGAGGGAATGCAAGTTTCTTTATTTCATAATTAAAATATCAAATTGAATCTTTCAGTTTTTTTTTAATTGGCTAATTTTAGACTCTATGTATTTGTGAGATTGATACAGTTTAAGACATATATGTCACATGGCCATTTATCTGTTTATAACACTTTCTACCCAATAAATCCTCTCAATTGTCCCTCAATTATTTATTCAGTTACAATTTGATAGAATAGTGATGTACACTCTTTGTGGGCACATTTCAAGCGACAATAGAAATATACATTATTATCATTACTCATATGATGGTTAACTAAGACTAATGACTGAGTCAACAATGTACTCTTACAAGGTACACGTTCAACTGGTATAACGTCCTCCATGAAGACACTGAAGAGGTGTCACTGATGATGGACTTCATGAGGGAATCATTTCAGTTGGCACAGGAAAATGGAGAAAAGGTACTGAGGCAGTTTTATTGTTATCTATTGCATTGTAGTTGGTAATTTAAGGTTTACATACAAAGGCTTAAAGGATGATTTAATGTAGGAATAAACTCTGATGAAGAGGATTTAACTGGTAACTTAAAATATACATGTTGGTGTTTGGAATGGGGAGCAGGATGGATATACCAGGCACATCATTCTTCGGCTTGTATTACCCCCTTTTTTCAGGCCATGAGATAGAGGTTGTCCAGCAGAAAACAAATACGTACCTATAACAGTCATGGAAGATGCAAGTGGGGGCATAACTTTATCCTTTGACCAGCTCACTGCCAGACAGACAGACGAAATCAAAGCAAACCAGCAGATTTTTTTTCTATTCTTTAGGTTATTGTTCAAGGTCACCACCCACCTGGTATAGCAGATACTATTGTCCTCTATTCACGGATGTTTGAAGAGTTCTTGTCTGAATACAGTGACGTCATCACTCTACATGTGGCAGGGCA
Source organism: Sabellastarte sp. h YS-2021 (assembly GCA_964017235.1). NCBI lineage: Eukaryota > Metazoa > Annelida > Polychaeta > Sabellida > Sabellidae > Sabellastarte > Sabellastarte sp. h YS-2021. The sequence goes on along the minus strand of OZ024935.1, from coordinate 77,646,379 downwards.
TACCCATCAGGATGAGTTCAGAGTGGTTTGTAATTCTGTATGACTTATTGATTGGTTTGACTAAACACTCTATTGTGGTTTTGTATGGGTCATATGATGGGGTGTGGTAGTTTGAGGATGCAGGAATGCAGTGTATACTAGTTGGTCAAAAGATTCTGCACTGAAAACCATTGGACACTTACGAGGCAACTACGAGCCTTCCCTCTTCAGGTCAGCTGATCCATTTAAACCCTGAATCTGACAGATGGGGAGCAAGTGTGTAATTCACTGTTCCATGTTACTTTTCTATATCATTGGTTTAGTTCTTTTTTTAGTCGAATCTTTGATTCGAGTTATGTACTGAGTTGCGGCCGCGATTTTAAAATGGCCGTTTAAGCCCTTAAATATCAAATTCTGCATAATATTTCTTCACATATTGGTACATTAAGGTCTATACTATACACTCTGCCATTTTGAAGATTTTTAATGCTTTTATTCAGTTATATTTTATAAAGTAAAAAGCTTGTCTAGCACTACGTCTGGCTTTCTCCAAGGACCCGTATGTCCTAGAAACTATTGTTTTTGCTATTGTAATGGTCTACTCGAACGAGTCTTTTTTAACGGTTTCGTCTGCTGGTTTCTAGACCTTAAACCCCAATTAATTTATTCGTCTGCAGGGTTTATCACGCAGTCACTGTTAATGTAAAATTGCTGTCTGCCCATCTACGTGTACTCAATTATTTGTCAAACAAATAAACCGCAAATAAATTAATGAATGAAGTGACGTCACGGTAGTACTACACATTTGTCATTCAGCCAATCAAAATCGAGGACACCTCTGGCAGAGACAATGAAAATATTCAAACTCCGTAGTTCTACATTCAACCACTAGAAGGCGCTTTTGTATGTCCTAGAAGTTATAATTCACGATGGTGTTTCCAACAATATTTTACAAATACTAGTTTATAATCCAGGAATATTTTACTGTCACCACCTCACTCTGTCTTCTCGCAATATTTAAAACAAATAAAATATCAAATGCTGGTAGTTGTACACCCACAGAGTGATGAAAACGTGAGGCTACGATGGGGTTTCTAACAACATTTTACAAATATATAATCCAGCAATATTTTACTGTCACCGCACCTGACTCTGTCTTCTCGCAATATTTAAAACAAATAAAATATCAAATGCTGGTAGTTGTACACCCACAGAGTGATGAAAACGTGAGGCTACGATGGGGTTTCTAACAACATTTTACAAATATATAATCCAGCAATATTTTACTGTCACCGCACCTCACTCTGTCTTCTCGCAATATTTAAAACAAATAAAATATCAAATGCTGGTAGATGTACACCCACAGAGTGCTGAAAACGTGAGGCTACAATGGTGTTTCTAACAATATTTTAGAAATATATATAATCCAGCAATATTTTACTGTCACCGTACCTCACTCTGTGTTGTGGGCGATAATACCAAGTTTATAGATTTCAACACCCACTGCTGTCCTAAGATTCGACTCTGTGGTTGGCAAAATGCCAACCACTTCACCCTAGTTTGTTTTTTTTTTTTTTTTTTTTTTTTTTGGGGGGGGGGGGGGGGGGGGGGGGGGGGGGGGGGGGGGGGGCAAGGTATGAGAAACCTGGTATAATCAGTGATATATATAAGTAAATTAATTATCAATCCATTTTTATTTGTTATCATTGTGAATGAATAGATTTGGTAAAACAAAGGTTCTAAAATAATATACATTTAATTGGGTTAATCAAGACAGCTGTCATAACGTCATGAATGAATGCTTCTATTGCCTATTTGTGTGTTTCTACATCCTCTAAACTGTTGTCATGGATACAAACTGCAGTGCCAAGGTATAACTGTGCAGATTATAGTGAGAATGTTAAGTAACACCTTGTCTATCACACAAAAAAGGAAATGTTGACACAAAACACTGGACCCATGACCAATTTGGAGAGCAAATGTGAAATTTGTACTCATTGTTACACAATTCTTACACAATGGCATTTTGACATAACAACCTATATAACAACCTTTTTTAGCATTCAGACAGCTTTGATGTGCCACTGTCCACAATGTTTGTCTGTCCCAGTGTTACTCCAAAGACTGACAAGAACCCTTCTATGAGGCTATTCTATCTTGACGACGTCACACACGAGCTGTTGGACTTTGAACAGTATGGTTTCATGCTAGATGCTGTACAAGGTATTTTAATATCTTCTATTTGTTTTATTTATTTTTACCTCCATTTCAAGATTGTACAGGTCATATCATGACAGGTGGTTTTATGGGTGGAGGAACCAGTACATACAGTTGGTCAAGGTTATGTACTGTAAACTGCCAACCATCAGTGAGCAACTACCAACTTTCCCACATGGGGTGTAGGGTTTGAACCACAAACCTCAGAGGTGGGAGGCGAGTGTGTAACCACTGTGCCACCTGTCACTCCCTTTTAATGTCTTCTAAGTGCAAATCCAGTTTCATCTCTGTTCAGATTCTTAGGTTAGAGAAAAATTCTTCAAGCACCAAAATCACACAGTCATTAACAACAATGAATACTGAACCAAGGAGTAATAGATATTTGGTTAAATTTGTACTATAGCTATTGTCTTTATAAAATTATATGTACACTTTTCATTTTTGCATATAAATATAAAGAAGTCTTATCTCACAACATCTGCTATTGTAACCTTCTGGGTAACACACTCGACTAAGAACAGAAAGTCCTGGTGCAATATGTAGAGGTTCGAATGGCTACTGAAGATGCCAATCCTCTGTTATTGGGTTCTATTTCCAGTGACAGACTTATGCATATACTTCTCATGCACTTATTTTTGCAGGTAACATATAAGGTATGATAAGTGATAATATAACCAAAATTCCAAACCATATGCTAGGGACAGGTGCCAAAATTGGAGAACCCCTTGATGACTATATGGTAGAAACGTTAAGTTATATAGATTAAGTTTTAGGCAAGAGCAAAAGTATGATGAACTTGCAAGTAGGCTACATCTCACATATTTTGGCAAGAAATTCCAAAGTAGTAGTGCATATTTTAAACTGCCTATAATGGTGACTTATCTTTTTAAGGATTGGTTAAAACATTTCTGAATGTCTTTGTTTTTCACAGGCACAGAACAACCCAATATCACGTTAATATACTCGGCCATAGAAGAGTATGGACTGCAAGATATGTCACCTGCTAGCTGGAAGGATCTGGTGCAAAGGTATTGTTTCTGTTTGAGGAGAAACACTTACTCACTCTACTCACTGACTCACTCACTAACTCACTGCCTGCCTGCCTGACTGACTAACTGACTCATTGACTGACTGACTGACTCATTGACTGACTGACTGACTCACTCACTCACTCACTCACGTCATGCCTAGTTCCCTACCGGTTATATTAGAAGTTGAAAGGGCAGAGGAAACTAATATATACAGTTGGCCATGGTTCCGTACTGTAAACTACCGACCAATGGCATGCAACTACCAGCATTCCAACATAAGTTCAGGCCAGGATTCGAGCTCCAGTCTCAGAGGTTGGAGGCTAGTGTTACCAGTGTGCAACCATGGCCCCAATTTTTGTTGAAACAGGACAATATTGTCATATCAAACTCTAGAAGAATGAAAAAAAAAACTGAATATCAGCAAGCATATTTGTGAATTATGTAGCTTGAATGAAGTTGAAGATGCAAATGTGTCTTTTAATGTTCATCTGGTTTTGCACAAGTCACACCATCCATGGAGGGAGCTTTTACTATGCCATAATCTGAACAATCCAAGAGATATCTTTCAACATGTTTTTGACTGTGAAATTAAAAGGCTACATAGTTGGAAAAAACTTGTCCACAGCATTCAGCTGTTGAACGTAGCAGACAAACTAACCAAAAATGGTCCTGAATGCAAGAAGTCCTACCAAGATATGAACCAGACTTCACCATTACAAATACAATCAAAATACATTGTCATATTTTGTTGTAGCTTGTTATTTCAGTAATACTGAATTCACACTACAGTTGGTATAAGCCACCGTTACATGTATTTGGTGAAATGCCTGTGTCCTTCCAGTTCCGTCCGAGGTTTGTATGTTACCATGTGACAAAGTGGCGAAACATCCATTACCTTGCACATCCTATGAAAGTTTTAAAATGTTTAAAATTTCCACATCTGTTTTTGGAACTGTGGGCATGCACAGACAAAAGCAAGCATCCATCGATAAACTTCTTGGTATCTGAAGGTGAAGTCCACGCTGTACATAAGGCTGTGAATCGGTCTTCTTTCATTGTAACACAGCGACATCAGGTGAGTGGAGGCAAATTGACATTTTGCTAACTGCTGTGCTCACAAGGTTGCATACGAACCTCGGACGGTAGTTGAAGGACATGGGTGTTTGGTCCAATACCTACAACCATGAATAATACTGCGTGTAGTGTGAATTATACACCAAATCTTCGAAGGAATGAGCCATCCTTGGAGGTAGTTGCACCACCTTGAAATACCTTTGATGTACTGCCTGTAATGTGAATGGGGCATAAGGAAAGGTGTGAATTATGTATTAGGGGTAAATTTTTCATTTAGTACATATTTTTGCCAATTCAATGCATGTGTTTGTAAGCAGCTATGACACCAAGAATAAAGATCTTTACCCTTGAACCAAACGTGTTTTTCCATTTTCTTTAGAATGGAGACAGAAGATGAAATCTTTGACACATACTTTTATCACTTTACCACTGGCTACACTAACGCCACCTGTGACGCGGAATGTCGCCATGGTCACGTGTGTATGAGTCAGTACTACTCTTATGATGACATCATCAGTTGCCAGGACTACACAGAAAATGTGAACTTTAAATAAGAAAAATAATTCATAAGAATCTGGCGATGATAAATGAATAATAGGTTTTACATTATTTGTGTTAATTTTGTGCAATGTAGAATAAAATATGGAATGTTGAAGGAGTAATTCTTGGCGTGATAATGTCACAAACACCCTAAACAGGTAAAATTTATCAAGATGAGCTGGAAAGTTTTTTTTCTGTTGCTCTCTTTTAGAAAATAGCCTGGGAATGGTTGTTAATGTAATGACAGTAATATAGGTAAATATTGGCCCATACCTGAGAATTAAAACACCCAAAATTCTGGCTACTTGCCCCCTCTCCACCACAGAATATTTAGAACCATGTTGACTAACTCATTTGCGTGTTCCAAATGGGGTGGGGTGGGGTGGGGGGAGCATGAAAAATGCAACAGAAGTATGAACTAAACATTATTAATTTGAAAATTTATAGATTTTGTCTGGTGTTTTACATCAGTGCCTTTGAACCTTTTAAATTGTGACAGGAAGAGAGAATGGCAGCAGAAATCAGGTCATACAGGTGATCAAGACTCTGTACTGTAAATCAGCGACTAAAGGCACAAAAAAAACTGCAAAGAACCCTTGTAAACCAAATTATTAATCTAGCATATCAACTTTAGAGGGGGTAGCTCACATGTTGGTTGTAAAAAATCTTACTAGAAGTCCCCAGTGGCCTTGTGATTGGCCAGTTTAGCATCTAATCACGGGCAGACATCCTTGTAACAAATGCTGTAGGCCTGTCCCAATATGACCCTGGCTCCTGATTGGGATGTACAACCCTAACTTTGACTTCAAAGACGTCTTTGTGCTAAAAGCCATCTACCACTGTGGCCTACCACACTCGCCCAGGAACAAAGAGCATGTGGGTATCGACCCAGATATATGCAGAAAAAATATTGGCTCAGTGCCTCCCACTTCAGAGCCTGTCACTTTGGCTGTACTCGAGCAGCTAGGATGGTTGGATTTTGAGTCTTGTATGGTAAAGGGGATATTGGGAATATAAATATACTATACAATATAAAGAAGTCTGTACTCTCATAATGGAGGGTATCCCTATTTGAATGCCACCAAAGTGTAAGCTGAAATTGTAGACAGGAAATGAGATGTTCGAGTGTATCAGAAATACTAACTGGAAATGACACACACCAGATATAGGAACCAATATTTAAGGTTTAAATAATTGCCAGTTGTCCAACTGCATTATGATGGGGAATAAGTAAAAAAATACATTTTCCACTATGGCACCTAAAACACCTCACATTCCCTTGGAAAGAAAATACATTAACTGGGATTTAAAATTATTTATTCAAATTCTTAACATCAATTGCAATAGCACATCAAACATTTATACCTACTAGATAAATCCTTACTAAAAATGTGGTTAAAAGTCTTTTAAGTGTCTAGTCAAACTTCAGCAATAGCTATTCATTTAAAAGTATCTATTTAGAGATGAAAACAATTACAAGTGATTCAGACTTGAGTAACTTCATTGAAATCTATTTAAAAGTCCATTTAGTGTCCATTCAAAGTTCAACCATATTCATTCATTTAAAATGACATACCTATAGATGCAAATAATTACAAGTGATTCAGACTTCAGTAACTTCGTTGAAATCTTTCAGTATTTTAGACTCTGAGCCATTACATTTTAGAGCCAGTGGGGTAGAAGGGACATAAGTGCATTCACAAGGTCAAAAAGGTCAGAGGTCACTTAAATCGTGACCTTGAGTCAGGCAGAGGTCAAATAGCTGAGGAAGGCAAAGGAGGAACTACATATCTGTTCCCAGGATGAATGAAAAGGTGAAAAACATGTGTCCATTCTAACCTACGGTTGAGCGATGTATATTGACTACGTGAAGTAATTTCGATACAAGTTCGGAGAAACCCGAGGTGAATGTGACTCCCAAACGGCCAAACTAACAATGTAAATGTTGCCTAAAAGTGTCAGCAACAGGAGAGGTGGCATGAGGAAGGGCCTGAATGTAGGACCAGACTGCATCTGATTTCCATGTCCCATGGGCCTGGATGTGTTCAAGTGGAACACTATGTTGGAAAGCCCATGCCAAAGCGGATCTCCTGAACGCATGAAAGGTAAGGGGTGGTTGCATATCTAATATGTTTGAAATTTTTTTCAAGTGCTTTCTGGCCATGGAGTCTGTTAGAACAACCAGACTTCCCCGGTTATATATTTGGAAAAGTTGGTCATTATCTGTACCTGGATAGGCGATTAGAATATCTTTTAACGCTTGGATCGGACAGAAGTCCAAGCGACCTAAATTGGGTATGGCAATGGTACGTGTAGGTTTTCTATCTTGGATTGTTTTTAACCATTTAATGATCACTGTTGCACCTGCTTGTGTAAATATAATATCACCCCTAGCCATATGTCTGGTGATGTCAAATTGTTTTGTGGTATGTGGCAACAAGTTTGATAAGTGCAGAAAGGAAAAGAAGGAGAAAGTATATAGGGCCACAAAAGTGAGGGAATGGCCTAAAGTTTTTGATATGGTGACTATTTTTTGGAGTGTATCAAGGGTCAAAACAGATGTTAACTTTGGTGAAAATGGTCTTCCAAGCCTGATGGACTTAAGAAACAGCGGGATTCTCTCATCTCAAAATGGATCCGTGGGGAGTCCATGAATAATATGGAAGGCCCGCATTGCAGCCATGTTATTGGAAATATTGGCTTCTGACATTTGAGCATTTGTCAGATATTCTAGATATGCTAGCAAAACTAATGGAGTCACCTGGAATGACAACAACCCAGCTGCCACCTGGAATGAGAGGAAATCTTTCCACATCCTGCTATACTGCCTTAATGTTGCAGGACGGAAACCTTCAGTCAATCTTTTGTTAGCCAAGGAAGCCAGCTGGGCTGCCGCAACTGGTAACTCTGCAACAACACTATATATAATTATATAGTATGGTTCAGCAGTAAAAGATCAATATGGGAATGGATCCACACATGACAGGGGCATAGCTTATGAAGTTTATCCCACTGCTGTTGTGTGCCTTGCCATCTGGACATCAAGTCTGCCAGTGTGTTTTTAATACCTGCAATGTGTGAAAAAGTGAATTGCATGTTATACAGGGAGGAAAGAAGCCATATATTTCTGACACAAGTAGCTAACATGGTATCTTTGGCTTTACCCTTGGACAGGACGTCCACAACTGCAAGGTTATCGCAAAATATTTGTACTTTTTTGTTTTCCCAGTGGGAAGCCCAAATTTTACATGCCACTAGGATATTTGGATTTCTAGGTGGACTATTGTATAGTTCATGTATCCTCTTTCTATGGGAAGAGCGTAAATCATTGAATTGTAAGCACTGCCTAAGCCATTGAGGGATGCATCCAGATAGACTTGCCCATCCACCTGACTGGTATTGTAATATGTGACCCCATTGTATGATTTCAAGAACGTATCGAACTAATTCAGGTCCGCAAAAAATGATATTAGGATTTTGACTCTTCAGGAAATAGCGGGCTGGCTTCACGCACTTTGTGATGTAAAGTAGCTGCATTGGCATGTAGCTGTGGTGGTAGGTGGGACCAACTTACTTTTGCTAATTTCGAGACCCAAATCTTGCAAAAGGTACTGAAGGAACTCATAAGATTTATATATATCTTGGGGAAGGCCAACATATATAAGATCGTCAATATAGTTGTATAGACGATGAAAGCCATGTTGCCGCATGATGAAACATATTGCATCCGAGCAACGCTGAAAAAATACCGATCCGTGCCTGAACCCAAATGGCAGAGATCCATCGAGGAAGCACACATTATGTTTAATTCCCAACAAATCAATGTCCCCTGTGTCTGTACGTAGATGACGAAAGGCCCTACTGATATCTACTTGGTATATAAGGGCATCTGGGCCTACTTCACATAAAGCTTGTGTGATGAGGTCAACAGATGGATAACGTAGTGTAAAGTATGTTTGTAGATATGTATTTCTAGCAACTCACCTTTTGGCCAACTTAAGTCAATAAATGTACGCTTTTTGTCCGAGTTCTGTTTGTCCCTGACCATGAGAGGGGACATGTGTGCCACAAAAGAAATTTATTTAAAGGGGCCATAAAGAGAGCCATATGATAATTCTTCAGAAATATAATGAGCAACATGCTGTTAATTTTCAAGTGCTGATGTGTGATTTTTGTCTGTAGAACAGATCGGTTGAGGTCTGTCAAAATCTAGCGGGAAACCAAACTGGATTAGGTCTGGTAATTGCTTATCCCAATATTGGTTTAAGTGATAGTGCCATCTGCACGGTTTTAATTGGGACTTTATTGGAATTCTGGCACCTAAAAAATTGGGTAAGCCAGAGTCCTTAATGATATGGTGAGCATGAATAATGTCTGGAGTGGAATCCCACTTTACTGAATCACCATAATATAACTGCAAGGGTGTTAGGGGTACAAAACCAAAGATTCTCCATTTTGTTGTATACAAGTTCCATAATCATTGTGTTTGTGTCTATCTCTGAGGACATGGTCTGGAATAGACTTTGCCTATTCATTGAAACTATTAAGGTCTTGTATTGCCTCATGACAACTCTGGTGTACATAATCACTTGCCTTGCTGTGTTCCATGCCTATCGGCATGATATCTGCCGGTTTAGCTTTCTGAATAAACTTGTGCCCCTGATCATTGATACCCTTATGAAAAGAACCAATTCTGTTTTTATTCCCCGCCAAATTAGAATTTGCTTCCATAGTACATGGGGTGAAGTCAGGGGTCTTTTGAGCAGAATGATAAACCATACTCCTATTTTTTGGTGTTACTGTGGAGCATGTTACCCATTCTGAAATGTTATCATCCAATGCTTGTATGCTATTTTCAAGTTCTAAGTTACTTTCTGACATATCTGAATCCTCTGTACTAATATGGACATTGTCAGGTTAATGGTTGAAACCGATTATACAATGCAAGGGTTTCGTGCTGTACTGCACGTGTTCTGTTAGTTTTATTTATTACTTTATTGAAAACATTCTTGCACGTAATCTTAGCCGGAATGTCAGCCTGTGCTTGCTGGTTAATTTTTGGTTTTGGACAAAGGCCAGGTTTGGTGCCCGCAGTTCTGTTCACTGTATTTGTTTATGGTGAACTTATCGGTGGTGGCTTCTGCAATGCTTCCGCATACAAAAATTTGTTAGAAGTTTGCCGAAACATTCTCTGGGCATGAAACCATTGTAATGCCAAAGCCTTGTCAGCCTCAATTTCTTGTCTACATGTAGGAAAACCAACATTTGTGCCGTACAGTACACGTGTAGAGAAACCTCGGGTGTGTGTACGATGACCCACACCCAAGGTTACTCATTTTTTGCTTGCTTTTTATTCTTGTTACGGCATTCAAACTCAGAATGAGGGAATGTTCTCCCTGTGGCAGCAAAGCATGAGGTACAAATGTGTTTATAAAGTGTGCCCCGGGGACTTTTGATGTGAACATGATCCTTGGTTGAAAAATTGACATGGCATGGATTTTGTTACTTTTGAGCCAAAGTTTTTGGAAGTAGAATTTTGTAGAGATGAAGCTGTTGTGTTATATACCTTTGAGCATTTGCCCACCTAATACGTTCAATTTTGTCTGTCTGAGTGTAGTTCTTAACCTCCCCTTGTTCCATTCTACACAAGAGTACCGCATGGCTGGCCTTTGCTGCATCCCAACTAAAGTCATTTGCGTCATCCATAAGGGAAATTAATTATCTGAATTTTGCTCCTCCCTCATGATGCGACAAAAGCCAGCCACCCATTGTGTGATGGAAAGGTGGTCATAGGAGATACGCTCCTTATGTGATCCAGACAATACATATTTGTGTGGCCATTTTACTCTATTAGGGACCAAAACTTCAACAGGACTCCCTCTTAAAGATTTTTGTTTGGTACCTGTCTTCTCAATCTCTGCCAATTCCTTGAGTCACTTGTCGACTTGCACTTGTATCAGCAGATTTTGCCTAAGAGAATTCAAATCTGGTAAGTCTTGCTTAAGAGGGGTTGTGTCATAGGTTTTATTTACCTGAGTGGATGTACCGGCATTCTCATTCAGTGTTGTGGAAAGTGGGGCCACTTTGTCAGTATCCACTTTTTTTGATTTTTTGTTTTTTATTTTCTTTACATCGGTTGTCTTTTTGCACTTACTGCTTTCAATTTTTGTCAATCTCTGACTTATGTTAGTCAGTTGAGAAAGAATTTGAGCATTAATCATATCTTGTGTGATACCGGTACTAGTTTGCTCGCTACCCGGATCCTTAAAAGCATTGTTTCCGGTTTCTTCAGTTTCCTCTCCATCTGAATCTTTAACTACGTCACTGCAGTTTAAATCTAAATCCGACGAACTGCCATCTGATTCTTGCGCTTTGTGAGCTTGCTTGTTTGCCTGCAGCAGTTTTGAAAGGAATTCTGTATCGTCCGAAATTTGTAGTTGAATTGGTACCTGGAGAGAATCAGATTTTGCAGAGCGTAGATTGTAATTCGAACTAGTTTCTGGCATTATGGCTCAGTATTTACACAATGCAACCGTGAACTTCTTATAGATTACCTCTGACTACCAACACATATAATACCACTTTTTCAAATACACATATCATGCACATGTGTAGAAACACTATAATATTATATTAAACACATGTGAGATAACGGTACTATGAATTATATGTTGATATGTGGTCTGCACATGTGCGGTAATGGTATCTCATTTAATACCATTCATATAAATACAATACACATGTGCATTAACGGAATTAGTAGACACACAATTAATATACAATACAAAATATATGTGCGGTAACGGTAATTAATAACATATATGAAACGTTTCTACACATATGTACTATTGGTAATCAACATTCATTTAGTTAAAATCTATTTACTAAAAGACAAATAAAATAAAATATAAAGTTGCAAAGTGTAAAATAAAATTCCTGTGACTAGATGAATCAAAATATCTGCTGTTTTCAATGTGACCCCTTTGAATACTGAAGTATGAATGACAAGGACAGGATATTTCTCTATCCAATGAAGTGTGACCAATGAATTGACAAACTGTAACAAAGGTGTATGATAGAATATGTTTGTTTCCTCAGGAATGACCTTCCCCACACCCAAATGTGGGGCCGAATTGTGTAGCAGTGCTGAGTCAAAAATAAGTAAGTGGTGGCAATGTTAAGCTGAAATTACTTTAGTGATAAAATACAAGCATTTAATATTATTGCAATGAAGTTTCTTCATCTTTTATAGAGTGCATTATAACACCCAATTTCTATTAATATTTTTGTTGTTATGTTTTGTCTATATGAATATAAGTTGACAATAAGAGTGACTTAAACCTGTTACATTATCCACCCTAAATACAAACTGGGACGTATGTTTTGATATAGGGCAGGACCCCATCCTCTTTGTGTTTTGGTAATATTTGCTTGTAAAACATTGACTAAAAAGTGGAGAATTTGAAAAGTGAAATATCCTTTATCAGACATATAGGAAAGAAGTGAAGATGAACAATTTAGTGATTGTGCTACAAACTCATGTTATATTGCTAAGTTCATTAGTGATAGATATTTGTTGTATATATCATTGTTAATTTTTTGGCCATCCTATTATTCAAGTGATTATACTCACTTCAGTTACAATGGCACATCATGCAGTGACCCAGATATAATGTGAATTTTACCAGCTGCTTCTTCTTACATCAGAAATTCAGCGTACATTGTTATCTATTTTCTCCTTTGTTAACTGGATTATATAATTTATTTCCATATCTACCATTCTATACATTCCACACATTCAACACTCAGATAAGGAGATAGTTTCAAACAGGCAGGTTCATATCTCTAGAAACTTGTAAAAACAACATTAAGCTGTAAGTTGATGCCTTTGTAAAACACAACCATGAATTTAACTACCATTTTCATGATAGCTTTATGCTATGTAACACTTTACAATATACCCACATCTGGGTTTAGTTTCAACGTGGATGATTTCCATGACACTACCAGCATGGAGAAGGTCTATAATTACCTGAAGGGTAAAGGTTACTTGCTGGAAGAAATCATGTGGGACATTGGACCAGCAGGCTCTGGAGTGAATATGGATGACTTCCCAGAGTTCTATGAACTGATAGACATACTAGACGATGAAGATGACAACAGTACAGAACCTGTCTGTACCAGCTGCAGGGTAAGCTAACCCTAAATGCCTAATATCCCCTTGTATGTCAATTCTACCATTACTTGAAAAATGAATTTATTATCCACTAAGGGAAGTATTTGGTGTAACTATCAGGGAGTAAAAACTGTCCAGAGAAGCCTCCTAACCAATAATTTATCTCGAGCTTAAAGAAGTATACCCTAAATTAACTAAAAGTAGGGTAGCCCAAACTTGCCCCAAGGGTTAAATGAGCTAGCCCAAATTAAACTTCCAGGCTTGGGTAGTCAAATTGTGGCCAAGCCCAGACAGTAATCCCTTCCAAAACACACCAGTGCACTACTACTGATGAGATTGAACCACAAAGCCATCAGAGACAGCAGCAGTGCACTAAGAGGTCACCCATCCCAGTACTAACGTAACCCATTCCCACTTGACAAAAATCCTTTAAATTCATTCAACAGTTTTGCTGTGATAAGTAAATTTTAAATGAAGAGACAGATCCTCATCACACTATGCCATAATCCATGAGACCAAAAAAGAGGGAAAAGGGTATTGCCTAGAAACAGGAGCCTAGCTAGAGCTCGCGCTTAAAAAGTTAGCGTATTTAATATTGTCTTCATGCATGATATATACATATTTTTGCATGTGTTATTCGGGAAGGTTTGTTATTGCAGGCACTCATAGCCACCCTGAAGACTTTTGCTGCAGCCAGTGAGAGCTGGGAGGGTGTGAGAGACCTGGTGCTGGATGTGTGCTACAGATTGTTTGATAACAATCTCACTGACACCTATGTAAGGGTAGAGGTGCTGTGTCCAGGAACCATAGACACCCAGGGACCTCATGTAAGTTGAACAAATCTCAGTACAGGGCTTTTCTCCGGGTCTTGACCTTTAACCTGCTGTGATCTGGGCATAGTTTTTATCTGCGATTTTAAGGTCCCATCTCTCAATCATGAGTTTATAATTATAATTATGAGTTTATAATTATATGGTAATGTATCCTGGATCCACCTTGGTTAAAATTACTTGACCTTAGATGGGTGTTTGACCTCGTACTGAGGTAGAGGGGGTGAACTTACTTATCTGGATCTGATTGTTTCTTGCAACATGTGCTAAAATAATGTCTTTATATATATTTACTATCATTTTACAAATCATATAGTAGTCACATATATTGGGTTAAATTAAATAAATAAATTACTTTCTGTGTTGGGGTGACCTCTGGGGAGTGTCAGTCACATTTTTTTCTGCACAAATACTGTGTAAGTTGAAATTTCACTAGGTGTTAATTGTAGCTACCTTAGCTAATGAGCTTGGATATTGAAAATTAATTCCTAGTGAAATTTTAAATCTGCATTAATATCTTTTTCATGGTAGACATGAATTATTCTCATATGTTATATTTCTTTTTTATGTAAAGCTGGGAAAATTTATAACATCAATGACAGAACAAAATAACTTGTAAATATCTCACAGGTGTACGAGATTTTGCTCCCAGAACATGGAAAGAGCCCAGAGGACATATGCAGAAATCAGAATGCCTGCCTACCTCCACCTGATAAGATGAGCAAGAACCATGTTAAAAGTAAAACTGCACCCAAGAAGCAAGTGAGTTTGTGTTTTGTGTCCAAATTAATAGCAGAGATTTGTAACAGCTAACTGAGTCTCATTGTGGCATATTTCTCTAAATGAATAAATACGAAAGATTGTCCATCCATCTGAAACCTAGAGCCTATCAAATCCTCACATTTAGACCCACGCATACCATTTGAATGGAAATAACTGAATTCTTAAAAATAAATATGTTTCTCTGTATTTACTTATTTCCCCTAGAAATTAAAGTCTCTTTCTGTACTTTTGAGATTTTGTTCAATTTATGAAAATCTAAATAATGATTGTAAAGAAATACCAGTTGTCTACATATTTCAAGTATATTGTCAACATGCATTTTTGGAAAGAGAATTCATTTGATAAGTATTGTATTCAGTTGGATAATATTTCACTTAGAAAAATATGTTGTTACTGATTTAAATATCATGTTATAACATTATAGGAGCCCCTCCTCAGGAACTACCTTACTCTTACACTAACATAGAAATGGAATTATTCTAGAATTCCACTATCACGTCTTGGGACATAAGTGTCCCATCAACATCAACTTTGCGATTTATAAATATTTTATATTACTCATAATATTAAAGCTATTTTAAAATAATTTTGTCTAATTATATATTCCTGGTGCTTACAATGTAAAAAGTAATTTTATGTTCTAAAATAATTTAATGAATTTGATTAGGTGTAGTTAATGAGAATATAATTACAGTATAATTATTGTAACCAGTGTCTGTATATAATGCTTATATTTATAATTTTTTGTTGTTATAAACAATCTATCCTGATTGCGAGAAGTAAACTCAAATAATTCACCATTGGAAATATATGAATGGTTGAATCATGGAGACTAAGTTTCCATGTTATTGAACATCATTGATATAGTTTATGGTTATGCATGTTTTCTATTTGAGATGAATTTAATTAAATTAACATCTGATAACATGAAACTGTGAAAAGTGGACATCATTTCAACGTATGCATCGTATACGTTAAGCAAAACAACAAACATTACATTACATTTTTTTCTTTATTGTTGCTAAGTGAAACTAAAGGTCCTCAGTTGTCTAGTGGGTTAGCAAGTTTGGCATCTAATCACAGACTGTCACCTCTCTGTGGGTTTGACCCAAGAGTGGCAAATCTTTTGGATCTCGTCCAATATGACCCTGACTGTTGAACAGGACGTAAAACCCAACTTTGACTTTGGCTAAGTGAAACTACCAACATTAATTATCCAGAAAGGCGGCTCACACCAAACCAGTTTCCACAGGAAAAAGCAGAACGGGAATTAGATGGCAGAATGGAAAATCACAGTTAATGGTAAATACCTAAACTCACTTGTAATAATTTTACAATCTTATTACAGGACAAATCAGTGAAGAAGAAAAGCCTAGCAGAGAGAAAGCAGGAAGCAATGATGATTGTACAGTTAGCAGATATTCACATTGAACCCAGATATGAGCAGGTAGAGATGACGTGTTCCTTCTGAGTGGTCCTCAGTTGACCTTGCTTGGCAACTGATACTTAGATCTTCACTTGTGTGGACTTGGCTTTGATGCCATGGGATAATCATTGACAGCATGTACAAATATGACCCTTTCTGGTAATGTCTCTCTAACATCCTATCCTATATACTGAAACCAACCACGACCATAAATAGGCTAACCTTGATGTTACACCCAAGTGTCACACATGTGAACTGCAATTAAATTACACCCGAGAGTTTTTCTTTTGTTAAAAGTGCCCAATATCTTTCACTATTGGACACTTTGTGGTTTTGACCATATACAGAATTCGTTTTAGCACATTTCCAAAGAAACCCTTACAGTATACATTTATTTCAACTAAAGTGATCATAAAAACCGAAAAAAAATAAACAACAGGAATATAGAAATGGAAAGTAAGGATGTTAAACAACATCTTAAAAATTATAAATTAAGGAAAAGGTGTAATTGAAATATGTTAATAGTCTCGTAAGTGTCCAATATTGGAAAATAACTGACTTTCCACTTGGTCCCTTCGGGACCTCGTAAGCAGTCCAATATTATCCAATATTGAACACTTACTTGGCCATTAACCTTTTCATAAAACGTAGATCTTCTGAAAATATTTGCATAACAGAGACAAGCACATCATTGCCATAGAATAAAAATTAGTTTGTCAGTTATTTACGGTATAGTGGTAGAAACAACTGACATCCAGCCGGGCCACAGGATTCACTTGCTTTGTAAGTAAGATGCACTTATAAACATCTGCTTCCCCCACAAACAGGCTACAGCCATAAATATTGCAAAAAAGTAGGGCCTATACATGGGCTGCAGGATGTAAGAGTAACTTAAACGGAATATAAAATAAAATCAGAACCTTTTTCTGTGTGTTAAATTTGGTTGAGATTTGTAGAAATATTGGCATGTGACACACTTGCTTAACATTTACAAGGTTGTGGGTGTAAATCTTGGAAGTCCAAAGAAGCAGTTGGTTTGTAGTTAAATATTTTATCAACTATTCTGATACAACACCACTAAGTTTGCACTTGCAATTGGTGGAATAGTAAATATAACCAGGTTATATGTCTGTATAGTTCACCTAGGAAATGAAATTTATTCAAAGAAATATTCACATATTTATTGGAGGGGCATAACCCACCAATAGTCAGACTTTATACAGGATTATAGTTCACCACGCAATGGATTATTACAATAGCTTGCTTATTGATACGTATAGTATTAATTAATTTGATTGGCTGAAATTCACATGACTGTGCACACATTCATACATGGGCACAGGGATTGGCATTAGCAAATCCAGAACAAAAGATGCTTATATATATCAATTTAGGAATTTTGAAACAACATGGAAATATCCCAAAGTAATAGTCTCCCTGATTAAACAGCATATTACTAAAATTAAAGCTATAAATAGAATGAATCATGCTCCACAAGCTGCAGTTTATCTCAGTCCTGGGTTGGTCGGAGACTGTAATAATATGACATATAATATTGTATGATTAATTCTTAGCCATCATTTCATGTCTAAACTGGTAGAAAGTTCAGGTCTTGATGCGGTTAGAAATACCCGCAGTTATACAAAGGTAATACTCTATTACATGGCATATTTATACTCAGCACACTGTCTCCTACACTAAGGACTCAAAGCCCAATTTAATCTGTTTAACTGCATTAGTACAGCACAAGACCTAGCGCCTGACATTCCCTTGACTGAAAGACAAGGTTTCAGGGATGACAATTTATCGATATTGTCCTGAGTTTTCTCAAGTCACTGGAGATAGAACCTAATGTCAAATAACTGGTGTTTAAGTGGTTATCCGAGCAACTGTGTATGCTCCTGTACCTGGGATTGAACCCAGGTCCTCTGTATTCACAGGCGAGTTTGGGCCAGAGAGGCAGATAATATGTGGTAGATTAACACGTGTCTTTGTTGTATATACCAGGGAACTGAAACTGACTGTGGACTACCTGTCTGCTGTATTCCTGCTTATGGTTCGGTAAGTTTTTGCAACGCCTTTCTATAATTGTTACCAATGTTTCACAACGAAGTTATCACTTATCCCCCCACACTGTAATTTACCAGCAATGTTGCCCTGACTTGTGTTTAAAAGAGATAATTTGACTGCTAGACACTCTAAATTGTATATTTGAAAGGATAATAACAGTGAGTAATATTAAGTAATTTGATACTTTTGACTACTGTTATATACTTTGTATTAATTATTTATTGTTTTAGTGTTTGGGGGCCTGGGCTGAATGGCCTAAATATGAAGACAGTTCAAGATAATAAGAAACTCCGGGTCAGGGAAATTTACAATGAACTGTTGTAGGTCAATAGTCAAAATATCATGAAAGGAAGGGATTAAAAGGGCCCCCAATACTGATTATTTTGTGAGCAAGGACATTCAAGCACTAATACAGTGTGTGTCTTTACCAATTTTAGTTGGAGGAAAGGCATGCAGTAGCATGGTAAACTCTAAGTGTTTATATGACCATTTTTATGAATTTGCAGTGTATTAATGACCCTTTATTATATTGGCTACCTTAGCCAATGAGAATGCCTTCTCTATTGCCAAGTGATCAGTAAATTAGCATCATATCATAAAAAATTACAATTAACATGCTTTACATTCATAGGGCTGATTTTGTAGTAAACAGAAATGCTTTAAATAGAAAAAAAACTTAAGTTTCTTGTTATTGAATACAGGGAGAAGCTGGTTACTATGGTGATTATGATTGCAATGTCCCACAATCCACCATGGAGCTGTTTCTGAGGAAAACTGCAGAATTTGACCCAGAGTTCATCCTTTATCCAGGTAGTAGACTACGAGCCCGGTAATATGTAACCTCTGTACTGCTCTCTAATATAAGATGGCAAAACTGGAGCAGCAAATGGTCAATTCTGCTTGTTTTATGCATACGTAGAAAGCACTCCTTGAGTGCAGACCTCCGTAAAGACAGCTGAGTATTTGCATGTTGCAATTCCTGATTTTCTTTTGGTGGCCCGAGTATGATCTGCATGTTTTCCGAAAATTTAGTTACTTCTTCTTTTGGACAGGAGTTACCCATGTAAAGAAATGTCATTAAGATAAATTCATGAGTCTGAGAGCAACCACAACACTGACAAACAAATAAACGCATTCAAAAACATAATCTTCCAGGCGCAGGTGATTTTTACTTCAAGAAAAGTTCTTGACTGCTTCATCCAACGGGCTCCAAGTTAAAACAGCATCATGAGTTATTGATAATTCTCCAAATCGATCAAGATGTAAAGAGGTGTAGTGGTTAGCAGGTTTGCCATCTAATCATAGGCTGTCACCTCTGGGTTCGAGTCCCACAAGTGGCAATGCTGAGGACCTGCCCCAATATGACCATGACTGTTGAGCGAGATGTAAATCTCCAACTTTGACTTTGAGATGTAAAGAATTTAAGTTAATAATGAACAAGAAACAAATAGCAGCAGAAGCCATTAAATAAAACACAAATACATACATTCCTAACACTAACAAAAATATAAAAAATTTAATATAATAAAGAAATAAAAGTTTAACCATAACACTGACTTCAGGTGACACCCCACCTCATGCACTCTGGGATGAGACCTTAGACTCCCAGATGGACTGCACAGAAAGGCTGGTAGAAGCTTTAAACAGAATCCTCCCTGGTTACAATGTGTATCCAGGTATTGGCAATCATGGTAAGTATGTGATGCATTGGTTGAGTTTCTCATATTTCAATGCATAGATCTTCATTGCGAAGTAAACAAGATTAATGTTGTTCAAATATTGGTAATTGAAAAAAACTATAACAAAATATTTGATTTTATAATGGCATGTGTAAATTTGGAATCTGGTGCCAATTTTATCTATGGTTTGCTTATTTTTTTAGAAATGTATCCAACCAATCTCTATTCAATGGAATATCTTGCCAACTTTACTGGGGTATGTTTAAAACTTCTTTACTATATTCTTTCGGAATGAATAATTTGCCTTACTATTGTGTAAACAAAAGAGTCCTTGATAATGTTTCTAATATTGTGTCTCCTGTAGATGATTTTGTATTTTAAAGAGCTTCTTCTTGTTTTTCTAATCTTAAAAACCATGCAGAAATGGCAAAGAAATCTGCAGTGAAAATAGTTTTTATATTCACCAGTGACACTGTATGAATACATTTCACAACTGTTTTTTGCCTTTTTAGATATATATACATTCAGTCTATTTATCATTCAAGTTAAGTGGTGGGTAGATAATGTAAAATAACCATTTTGAAATATCTTTTAGTATTTTATAACAACTGGAAATTCATTTTTAGTCAATCTCAAAGATTGTTTTAACCAATACTATGATGTGTTACATTGCAGCCAATGAACGTAGAGTTTGCAAGTTTGTGGTCACCATTGGCTGAATTTACTGAGGATAACATTGAAACCATGGAAACAGGAGGATATTATAGCCTAGTGGCTAGACCTGGATTAAGGATAATATCTTTCAACACAAATTATTGGTAATACTTTTTTACTAATCTTGAAGAAGAGAAAAATAGTTTAGATGTATTTGCAGAAGGAAGCAGTCTAATAGCCAGTGCACAAAACAGCTTCCAAAACATATATTGCCAGGTTTAACAGTTAATTTTGGGTGTAACTGTTGGGTGACTGACTGACTGACCCAAGTGTCTGAAGTGTACTTGCGAGTTATAGAACCCTGACCAGTCATCCTTCTATTGTGCCAACTGTCCATTATTTTCGCATAATGGAGTTCCCCAGGGCTCCGTCCTTGGTCCAATCCTTCCCCTTTCATGTAAGAAACAGTCCCTCTGTTGCATCTTTTAGGAAACACCTCAAAACCCACCTCTTCAACTCTAGTTTCCTAACTTAGTCTTCTTCCCTCCTGGTCACACCCACAATTCTGGATTACTGACCCTGAACGCCCCTCGACTCTCCCCATGATAATGATTCTGTTTAATTAGTGCATTGAGTTCCCCTTTGTGGGGAAGATATTGCGCCTGCAATGCAGTAGATTACATTAGATAATAAAGAGTTAACGCAAGATTTTTTCTAGCAGTGGAATGTGGTTTAGTCTGCCAAGTGGAAAAGGGTGTTTGCCAGTCATCCTCAGCACAATACATTCAAATTTGAATTATTTTCACAACTTTTTTCTCATTAATTATTTCAGTGGGTACATTTATAAGGTCGTTTTAATTTTGCATGAAATTCAGAGTGCATGGTAATATACCTTACAGAAAAATGCTACCAGGAGAAAATACCTCCTGGAAAATGAAAAAAACCCAACAATAATGCATTTTGTAAAGCTGGGCATTTTGACTTGACAATAACCCTCCATGCAGTTAAATTGCAAGAGCAATTACCCTTTCAAACATACTTAGGATCAGGTCTAAATTGAGATCATGTGTTATGATGAGTAGTGATTAATAAAAAAAGTGGCTTACAGTGTGCAATTCTAAAATCTAACTGACAGTTCTATATTAAAAATAGTGGTTATATTGGTTTAGAATGTTAATTGTTATTGATTTACAATCCAAATTACTCTACAGAAAGACATTTTTTTTTATTCAAGTAAAATTGACAAAATATGTAGTACTATAGTACATAGTCGCAAAGATACGTTTTCCATTGTTAAAAAACTGGTATAACATAAACTGTATGCATATACTACAATAAAACTACAAGTTTGGCAACTCGCAGATCTGTCAATTGTCCACCTTCTGTCATTTCATCAGCAATAATCCTTAACAAATCCAATACAGAACACAACAAATGTATATAAACTTGAAAAAAGACATGTTACAAAAGAGACTTATGTTATAATGAGTGATCTACAAAATATAAAGGCAGTAAAGAAAATAATGTGATAAAATATGTGAAATTTATGCCATAACAAATATGTTTATCTATTTTTTAAAGTTTTAGACTGATCCCTTTTTATGTTAATTTCTTGTATTTCCTGGAATGTACTGCTTTTATTCCATTTAATTCCATTACTTATTATTATGCTAGAAAACATTCAATCTCGATTATAAATTGAGTCTTTGAAATCTATATCAGCATTTCATATTTAATTATTTATACTTTCCACGCCTTGAGTCATTGAATGTACACACTTAGCCATGGAATGTATAAATTCAATGATTTTTGCCCATTGAATGTATATATTCAATAGCTTGACCCATTTATCTATTTGGGTTTTAACGTCGCTTTCACCACACTGTATAGGTCATATCACGACAGGTAGTTTTATGGGCAGAGGAAACCAATATATACATTTGGTCAAGGTTCTTTACTATAAACTGCCAACCAACAGCAAGCAACTACCAACTTTCCACTTGAGGTCTAGGCAGGATTTGAACTCCGATCTCAGAGGTGACAGGCGAGAGTGTTGCCACTCTGCCACCCCCCCCCCCCCAAATGACCAAATGAATGCACACATTCAATAGATTGACCCATTGAATGTCTATCCACATTCAATACAACACATACATAAGTCTGCTACCATACTGGTTAATAGTTGTACGGACAGCTTGCAAAAGACATACTATCCACATTAAAGCATGCTATTTCAAGGATATAAACATACATGGTTCCAGGTACAGCTTCAACTGGTACACTGTGTTACATGAAGATGGGGAGGAGGTTCGGGCAATGTTTGACTTTATCCGAACATCCCTGGAAGAAGCAAGGGTTAACAATGAGAAGGTGAATAGTATACAAATATATAGTATTCAAGTCTCCAAACATTGGCTGTTAAGGGGGATGCCAATGTTAAGTGCTAGGGAGTTATTTTGGAAAACAAATATTGCATGTAGTGAGTCAAGAAAAATAATTTGTTTATCTGCATTATTAAATGTAGGACTGATTCTGTTAGGATTAGGATGCTGAATAAATATAAATTCTTACATATGCTGATGAGTATAATGACATTTCACAGGGTAGTGTGGGTTGCAAATAATAATTATGGTTTTTTTTTCTGCTTGACAAATTGTACATAATGTCCTACTATTTATGATATAGAAACAAACACACTAGCTGTGTCTTCCATTGAATGTAAGAGATAGCACCAATGTAAAAATATAGCTTTTCCCACTGCAGAATGTCACATTGATCAAATACAACTTATAGAGGTCTTGATTACCCCCGTCCCCTTAAGGGAATGAGATGAGTTTTGTAATTGGGCCTGTTTGTCTGTGTGTCTGTCTGTTTGTCCATGCACATAACTCGAAAACTGTACATCTGGATACACAAAAATCCCAAATTTTCAGAAATCAGCCCTGTCTGAGTTGTGACCTCTGTGAGTGCTTTCCAGGTTGTATGCTCTTCTGGATCTGTATACAGGGCTTCAGTGACTGGGTAGCTTACATGTTTTATGTAATCATTTTGTGCTGGACATTCAACTTTCAAAAAAAATTCCAATCTTTACTTTGGATCTGTAAGTGTCCTTGACCCTGAAGGAGTGGGTGATGGTATTGATATCGGGCCTGTTTGTTTGTTCGTCTCTCTGTTTGCCTGTCAGTCAGTCTGTGTGCATAACTGAAATACTATTTGGGTCAGATTGGGGTAAAGAATTTTCCCAAAAGGCGGGGTCTTACCTTTACTCGGTCCTTCAGAACTGGTCTGGATCCTGATCTGAATCACCAATCCAGTATTGTTTTGTGATATTTCAGCATAAATTGTAGCCAAGGGTTTGTACATTCTCAGATACTGCATTCCTCGTTATTCTGTATAGGTTATCATCATTGGCCACCATCCGCCAAACTCAGGAGACAGTATTGTGGTATTCACCAGGATGTTTGAGAACCTGATGACAGAGTATGGAGATTTGGTCATCATGCATGTTGCAGGGCATACTCATAGTGATGAGTTCAGAGTGGTGAGTGTCACAGTGTTTCCATTTTGGCCTGTAAAGATCAATAGGCAACAGAAGGATGATCAAGACAATCCAAAACTAAAATGGAACTCACACGATGTATTTATTTACATCTCACTTTAAATCCATTTTATTTACAGTGGTAGAGAAAAAAACAGAGAGATAGATAAAAAGAAAACTAACAATACAGTATACTTTTAATTGTATTTCATAACTCACTAATATAGTTTACTTACAACTTATATTCATCTAATTTAATTATATTATAGCAAAGTTCATACAATTCTTTCAAAAAAACCTATTTAACTAAGGAAAATATTTCTATCGAATGTCTAAACTCTTCAGACACTTATACTTCAAATTAAAGGCATCTTTAACTAATTTCGTATAGCATAGGGACATGGTAATACTGACCAGTTTCAACAGGAAGAGTGACATTAGCCATTGTCTTTAGGTTAAAGAGGCCAACTATCTAACTATATACACTCTCTGATTGTATCACATCAGTTTGATGCATGTCACCCTATAGGGCCCTACTCGGTCAGTTTTCCTATCTGAAACTTTTGCTTCTTTACAAAACATTACTCATATCGGTATTGTATACCTAGCAACACCCAGGCACATCACCAGTAACTCTTTGACGGGCATTTAATCGGGTAGACATCACTGGACTTCCCTCTAAGTATAGGTTTCTTACATTAAACGTGACAACTGGATGGAATACATGTAGATTGGAAACTGTCCATAACTTAATAACTTGTTTGACTTGAAAATAAAGTCATTAACTTTTAAATTAAAATTCCTCAAACCCTTCAGTTGTTCAGTCGTTTCTGCCCCCCCCCCCCCCAAAAAAAAAAAAAAAAAAAAAAAAAAAAAAAATAATAATAATAAAAAAAAACCCACCTTTGTTGATGAATTTGACCCCACTTAGACCTTCTCTTCAAAAATATATTTTTAAAGAATTCTATTTATTGAACATTAGTCTACTTATAATTTATATAAAATATGTATCATTACATATTACAGCACAGTGCCGATGGTGTCCCTAAGAGCACGGTATGGGTCTCACCAACAGCCACTGCACGTGGGAAGGACCCATCCATGAGGTTGTTTTACATTGATTCAGAAACATATGAAGTCATTGACTACGAGAGATATGGCTTTTCCTTGGCAGATTCTATTGGTAAAATGTGCTACATTGTACTGTCCATTACATTCTATCATTCAGTAAATCAGTTTATCAAAAACAAGGATCCATTTCTGAGTAAATATGTTGATTTATTGGATCTCTTTGCAATTATTCGATCTAATACCAAAAGGAAGATAATCCTCTTTATTACAAAATCATAGATATACTGATTAAAAATAACAACTATAACGTTAATCAATCAAATTGTCAACCAATAAATTAATAGGGTGGACAGTGATGCATTTTAACAAAAAATGCCCCCTTCCTGCTGGGCCAGCTATGTGGGAAAGTTGGTAGTTGCTTGCCGTTGGTCGGCAGTTTACAGTACAGAACCTTGACCAACTTTATGTACTAGTTCTCTTCTGTCCATAAAACTACTCGTCATGATATGACCTATACAGTGTTGAAAGTGACGTTAAAATCCTAATAAATAAATCCTGTTGGCCAAAAAAACCAGCTTTGTGTTTTGGAGAAAAGTTGCCAAGCTGTTACATAATTGAAAAATTACTGAAAACATAACCATGGTAAGGGGAACCAGTGGGTATATATAAACTTCAATTTTTTTTTTACTTTTATTTTCAAATGAACAAACAGAAAGTCCACACAGACACATGTCTAATGGCACATTGTATTTCATTACATATATGCAATGTTTTCAAGTTACTACTGAACTATCAGCTGCAAAAAGGCTTTTGTTATGACAGAAACTTGGTTTAAATCTGGAATGGAGTAACTCATGGAGTCAGTATATTTTGAAATCAGTGCTATGGCAAATCTATAGCATCACAAATAATTGTATGACCAGAAAAATAGCTTTCTTAAGATCACATAGACGTATTCAACTGATTGTTAAATGTTGACTTTTTAGATAATCCTGAAGAGCCAGTAATAGACTTTATGTATTCAGCCATGGAGGACTATGGTCTGGCAGACATGTCACCTGCTAGCTGGGCAGATATGATTGCCAGGTGATATGATTGACAAGTAATATGCTTGACAGGTGTAGATGTGCCGTTTAAGTCAGGTTATGGTGTATAATGGCTATGAGTGTCATGTTGGCACTTGTTAATTTCCAGTTTCTAGCTTTGTATAGCCTTAATGCTCCTGTTATGTGTATATTTACAAATCATCTTAAGACCTTAACGATTTTGAAGTTAGGTCCTTGCTTGACTGATCTTGTCGAAACAATTGGGGAAGATGTGAACCCTTATTACATGATACCTGACAAGATAAGTTGTGTACCCAAAGTGATTATAGTTTGAAAAAGAAAAAAGTAATAAGCAGATCTTCAGACATTTTAAGTGTTTATACGGCCTGGCCAAAGGAAGAAATGGTTATATTTTAAGAAAGATCTGGATCATACTCTGGATACCAAGAAAATCCCCAATTTTGGGAACCACCCTCTGATGGAGGTCTGTGCCCAAGGAGTAGTGTCCAGCAGTTCCTGACTTTAAAGGCAGTGAAAGATTTCTAGTTTCGGATTTATTTGTACACTTTTCTAGAAATATCAGTAAAGTCAATAAATATAACCCTCATATAAGGTCATGGAAGGCTTAAATACTGTGATCATTCTGAAAAGGAATGTTAGTATACTATATTAAGATGTTTGTTGTTCCAGTATATTTAATATACATAATTATATATATATATATTTTTTCTTTGAACATTAAGACATATACTCTGACAAGTCAAAAGACATTTCAATATAACAATGGCATAAAAATACCAACACAAAAATGTTTATGAGACAATTTGTTTTCTTCAAAATGCTGCATTCTCACTGAGCAAGTTAAAATAGAAGATATATTATACCTGCCTGCTTGAACAGTTTTCACTAGTTTAGCATCACAAAATGTAGTGATAAACAACTTTTGGTCAAGAAATACTCATATTCTGATATGAGTGATATGTAGATTTAATTGTGATGTGCAATGTTTCAACAATTAAAATAATTTGTTCATAAAAAGAAGAGAGGGGGCCACGGTGGCAGAGTGGTAACACTCTCGCCTCCCACCTCTGAGGCCGGGCTTTGGTTCCCGGCACGGCCTCAAGTGAGAAAGCTGGTAGTTGCTTGCCGTTGGTGGGCAGTTTACAGTACAGAACCCTGACGAACTGTATATGTACTGGTTTCCTCTGCCCTTCCAACTACCCGTCATGATATATGACCTGTACAGTGTTGAAAGCAATGTAAAACCCCAAATAAATAAATAAAAAAAATATTTTTTTTCCAGAATGGAGACCGATGATGATCTATTACAGACATACTACAATAACTACTTGGCTCGACCTTCCAATGACACCTGCGATGAGGGGTGTCGCATTAGTCATGTGTGCCGCTCTCGGTTCTATTCTTACGATGACAGGCTGAACTGTATTGAAGAAGCAGGATCATATTTGTGATCATGTTTAATGTGAAATTTGTATAATGATTACAGATAGTATGTTTTTGAGGCATCTTTTAAGTGTGGCTCCATTGTCTTTGGGAGTGATTTTAAATGAAATATCGAATAAAATACAGATAATGAGTGAATGGGTTTCATCTGAAAATTACCAATGTAAAAAAAAGTTTTTATTGTCCACATTTAGTTGTATATGACCTTAATACTTGGACATAATTCTTACTGGACTTTTTGTAGTGCTTAATCTCCCCTAGACATGCCGGACATATGTTTTTTTGTCATACCTAGCGCCACTTAGTACTATGCCTCATTAGCATTTTAAATTCGTCAACAAGTACTGATTTACGGGTAATATTTCATTATAATAATAATAATAGAATTTATAGAGCGCAAAATCGATACAAATCCTCTAATGGGCTTAAGTCCATGAAGGGAGAGTCCAGTGACAGGCATGGGTCGACATTTAAAAGGCGCCCGCCAGTGTATAACTAAGGTGGAGAGTGTGCCAGTCTACACAAGTGAGTCTTTAGCTGGCTTCTGAAACCATCTATTGTTTGCTGAGATCTGACAATTTGTGGGAGCTTGTTCCATTCAGCTGGTGCGGCTACTGCAAAGCCTCGCCTGCCTATGTGCTTCTTAGGGCGGGTTGAGGAGACAGATAGCCTGTTGCCACGAGTGAGACTGCTTGATCTTATTAAAGCTGAAAGATACGGGGGTTTAAGGTTTTTTTAAGTATGTAAGCTGTACATATGTTATACATCAATGAAGATCAACTTTTACAGAGCTTGTGGTCATATTGATGCATAAAACTTTCTGTAGAATCGGCGGGGAAAAGTTAAAAATTGAAGCTTTCTTAACTCACTAGTGTCCATATACACATACACATAATGTCACATATATCAGCCTTTTGTGCATTTTTAAAATATGTACCTATTTTACTTAGAATTCATACAGAGGCGGATATTAAAAGTAACATATTCTGAAGATTAGCAGTACAATACTCGTGCTGAGCACTAGAACTATATTGTTATATTCATTCATGATATTATTATCGTTCTTTTGAAAGATTAACTCCCCCCCCCCCCCCCCCGAGATCAAAGTTAAGTAGTTTAGGCCAAAACTTAGGTGCAAAAAAAAACAACAACTTAATTACATCTACATTCCAAAACAATCTTGAGTGAGGACGAGACTGGACTCGCAAGGTCACAGGAGAATCCAACCCTTGAAAGAGTTATAAGTGCAACACAGCCACTTTGAAATTAACTTTAGTGAATGGTGTATTGTATCTAAAGTTGGGTCTCTATGTAAGTTACAAAAAGAAATTACACCCTGAATTTTGTGTTAAAGGATTCTTCCACAACCACAAAGATCTACGATTGCACAATTATTTATTTATTTACCTACCCTACCCACTCACTCACTGGAAACTAATATGTACAGTTGGCCATGGTTCTGCACTGTAAACTACTGACCAATGGCATGCAACTACTAGCGTTCCAACATAAGGTCAGGCCAGGATTCGAGCTCGAGTCTCAGAGGTCGGAGGCTAGTGTTACCAGTGTGCAACCATGGCCCCAATTTGTGTTGAATTATTTATTTATTTGGGGTTTTACGTCACTTTCAACACTGTGCAGGTCATATCACGACGGGTAGTTGGGAGGGCAGAGGAAACCAGTACATACCGTTCGTCAGGGTTCTGTACTGTAAACTGCCGACCAACGGCAAGCAACTACCAGCTTTCCCACTTGAGGCCGTGCCGGGAACCAAACCTCTGCCTCAGAGGTGGGAGGCTAGAGTGCCAATTTTTGTTGAAACAGGACAATATTGTCATATCAAACTCTAGAGGAATGAAACAAAAAAAAACTGAGTATCAGCGAGCATTTTTGTGAATTATGTAGCTTGAATGAAGTTGAAGATGCAAATGTGTCTAATAATGTTCATCTGGTTTTGCACAAATCACACCATCCATGGAGGGAGCTTTTACTATGCCATAATCTGTTTGAACAACCCAAGAGCCACCTTTCAACATGTTTTTGACTGTGAAATTAAGAGGCTACATAGTGGGACAAAACTGTCCACAATATTCAACTGAATGATGACTTAAACGAGAATGTAGCAGACAAACTGTCAGGACTCTGTGACTTGGCAGCCATTTTGGACACCGGATGACATTGATAACAATAATACGTCTAATAATGCAGAAATCGAGGGGAAAACTCACAACTGTGGCATAAGGGTGTTAAACACAGTTCACTTATTATCGATTCCCATACATACAATTTTTGCACCACTATATCTAGCATGAGTGTTATCCAAATGGGTAGGAAAGAGCATGGAAATGTAGTAAATAGAAATTCCAGTTCCAACCATGTTTTTGTGTAACAACCTTTAAAAATTAAACGTTTTCCATTTTAAAGCCTCTCTATCTTCAATCTTGTATTTGTATTGTATATTTATACTAACTGCAATATCTCATTTACTACAGGACCTGGAGCACTAGTTATCTCTTCTCAAATTAAACCTGAGAGATTTTCTTTTGTTAAAAGTGTCCAATATCTTTCACTTGTGGACAGTTGTTCCTCTCTGTGATTTTGACCATATATAGAACTACAAGCCTTTTTCACTCCAGAAATATAGTAATGAAAAGTAAGGATGTTAAAAACAACAGCTTTAAAATTGCAAATTAAGGACGGGGTGTAATTTAAATAGGTCAGTAGCCTGAACCGTTGACTCAGTCCCCTCTGGACCTAGTAAACAGTCCATTATTTTCAAATATTGGACACTTACTTGGCGATTATCCTTTACTGAATGCACAAGTACAGCCCAAGCTGTCTAGTAACCGAAAGAGTCCAGTGATGACCATCTATAAATGTTCCTAAGGTTCTTCAGCCTCCCATCGGGGATATAAGCTATTGAAATGGGTGTTGATTCACAATTTTAACTCTGAGAGATGTTGATAGAGACGTAAAGCCAAGAAACGTTTACACTGAAACTCATTTATTTACTTATTTGGGGTTTTACATTGCTTTCAACACTGTACAAGTCATATCACGACAGGTAGTTGGAAGGGCAGAGGAAACCAGTACATACAGTTCATCAGGGTTCTGTACTGTAAACTGCCGACCAAAGGAAAGCAACTACCAGCTTTCCCACTTGAGGCCGTGCCAGGAACTGGACGCCAGCCTCAGAGGTGGGAGGCGAGGGTGTTACCACTCTGCCACCGTGGCCCCTTTTATGTCGCTTTCAACACTGTACAAGTCATATCATGATAGGTAGTTGGAAGGGCAGAGGAAACCAGTGCATACAGTTCGTCAGGGTTCTGTACTGTAAACTGCCGACCAACAGCAAGCAACTACCAGCTTTCCCACTTGAGGCCGTGCCAGGAACCAGACCCCAGCCTCAGAGGTGGGAGGCGAGAGTGTTACCACTCTGCCACCGTGGCCCCTGACACTGAAACAACCACCAAGACAAGCACAAACCACACATAATGGTTGAAAAAGCTGGGACAACAATCAAATTTGATCCCAAGACACAATTAATTGATAGGCAGGACAAACAGACAAAAAGTAGTCTGGTTCCAGGATTGCTTTTCTCTGTAGAAAAAAAGACTGATATTGGATAATTAGCTTTGATAGTTTCACCGAGTAGGAGTGGAGAAAACAGGCAACTTAATTTTTTTTTTATTTTAATTATTATAGTATACGTTTTTATATGTTCCCGTTTTGTTGTATATTGGTACAATAATTTAAAGTAAATGTGGCTTGCGCAGAAATGTGCATCACTTTGAAGTTTAAATCATTCATTAATTCATTTTTTTGTATTAAATTAATTACCAAACCAAATATTGTTTTGTTTTATTATCAATACTTGTTTTTATAACTGTGGTTAAACTTTACAAGTATAAATTAAATCTATATAAAATATAAATGCTATAATTATTTTTTTTAAATCACAGAATTTTAATTCCTGATTCATGAAATTAATTTTATAGTTCTGAAAGACTACGTCAAGGTTACTGTAGGAAATACCAGTGCATATTCTTTTAAAGGCACCACCCCTTTCTTGACAATATTGTTAGTGAATACATATATACATGTCTTGATAACCGTATGAAGTATGCATACCACACTGTAGTCTTGTCCATGCGTCCAAAGGAATTTAACTGTACTGTAGGATACTGCTTATGATTGAAATATATTGCTAATCACGTCTGGATAGGTTATAATTACAGGTTAAAGGACAAATTCAGACAAGACAGCCAGTTAAGTACCTTTGCTTGCCTTACAATTATGGTCAGTATTCCCATTAGTACTATTTGGATGGTTTTGACTTAAGTGATCGGAACTGATATTTTGTATTTAGATGGCCATTTGGTGCAGCAGAAGTCAGTTACCAAAATTTATCTACAAACTGATTGTGAAATACTCTTAACATATGATTAGTCCACTCATGCGCAAAGTTCATTTCTGTATAGGTTAATGGCCAAGTAAGTGTCCAATATTGGAAAATAATGGACCGTTTACGAGGTCCCGTAGGGACCGAGTCAACAGTTTATTATTTTCCAATATTGGACACTTACGAGGCTATTAACCTATTTAAATCACACCTCTTCCTTAATTTAAAATTTTAAAGATGTTGCTTAACATCATTACTTTTCATTTCTGTATTCCTGGTGTGTATTGTTTTGGTTTTTGATCATTTTAGTTGAAATAAATGCGAAAGGGTTTCTTTGGAAATGTGCTAAAAAGAGTTCTACATATGGTCAAAATCACAAAGTGGCCAATAGTGAAAGATATTGGGTACTTTTAACAAAAGAAAAACTCGCAGGTGTAATTTAAAATACATTAAACTCTGCAGTGATCTCGGCTTTACTTGTGTGTTGATCTGTGCAATACCCAATTTAAAATAGGATATTCTTAAAAGGCACATTCTCCCATAAAATGTATTCCAACAATTTTTACCCAACACACCCTTAAGGGCTGTTGGGGTATTGTTTTCACCCATGGTGTCCTGATGGGTGGACGGGCTGTATCACAGAAACTGTAATGTGTAGGAAGTTGATACTTGGTAGGGACATTGGTTAGGGGGTATAGGTGTGCATCATCATGGTGTGACCTTGATTTGACCTTTGACCTTGCCGTAGTGACCTTGACCTATAAAATCTTGTCCGGGCTATATCTCAGAAACTGTAAGGTGTAGGAAGTTGATACTTGGTAGGGACATTGGTTAGGGGGTGTAGGTGTGCATCATCATGCGTGACTTTGATTTGACCTTTGACCTTGCCGTAGTGACCTTGACCTATAAAATCTTGTCTGGGCTAAATCTCAGAAACCATAAAGTGTAGGAAGTTGATACTTGGTGGGGACATTGGATAGGTGGTGTAGATGTGCAATGTCATGGTGTGACCTTGATTCGACCTTTGACCTTACTGTAATGACCTTGACCTATAAAATCTTGTCTGGGGTATATCTCAGAAACCGTAAGGTGTAGGAAGTTGATGCTTGGTAGGGACATTGGTTAGGGGTTGTAGGTGTGCAGTATTATGGTGTGACCTTGATTTGACCTTTGACCTTGCCATAGTGACCTTGACCTATAAAATTTAGTTTGGGCTATATTTTAGAAATTGTAAGGTGTAGGAAGTTGATACTTTGTAGGGACATTGGTTAGGGGGTGTAGGTATGCAACGTCATGGTGTGACCTTGATTTGACCTTGCCATAGTGACCTTGACCTATAAAATCTTGTCTGGGCTATATCTCGGAAACTATAAGGTGTAGAAAGTTGATACTTGGTAGGGACATTGGTTATTGCGTGTAGATGTGCAACTTCATGGTGGGATATTGATTAGACCTTTGACCGTGTGTAGCTGTGCATCATGGTGTGACCTTTAACTTTGGCTCTATCAAAGTGTGTACACCTGCCATACTTGAAACATGTTTTTCTCTTATGACAAAGATCTCTTATCGATTGCTGCAACTGATTATTACGTGTACTTTTACATAATTTTATTATTTCTATTGACATCTATGTTCCAGTTAATAAATTCTACAGCGTCATAATTTTAGTTTACTGATTAATGATGTCATCTTGCTATTGAATTGTCTGGTTTTAATACATCATCTTTTTATACATTTTCTTTCTCTTAGACATCATTTTTCTCTACTTAAACATTATTTGGACCTTTATATAACTGACACTGCTCTGAAAGTATCCCGATCTTTGTACTATTTCACTACTTCTATATCTCATCATGTTGAAAAATATTTCCCCAGGCTTTGAGGTAGGGGCATCGCTGATGCTATTCTTATATTTTGTTGTTCCCCTGAGCATGCAAGTGTAAAAGATAAAACATATACGATATAATATGTCACTATTTTGAATGTTTCTTTTTCCACAAGATCTTCGCCTATAAAGAATGACAAGTTAAAATTGTGTAAAATAGTTTATTTTTCATAATGTGTCTTTGGGTTAATATTAAAATAAAATAAATAGGATTAATTTTATTATATAATCAATTAAATGAGACAACTAAAAGTAATTGTACAGACACTGAGTAAGACAGTAGTATAAAGCACATGTATATAATATCCTCACCAGTGACCTGGTCATGCAAGGTTAAATCAGTCTAGGTGAAAGGGGTCAGTGGTCACCTAATAAACTGCACTTTGCAAACTGCACTCTGAATTTAGGCCAGGTTTAATGCTTTGAATTGAAGGCCATGTGGGAGAAGTGGTCAATTTGGTCACCTCAGGTCAAAGGTCAGATGTGATAAACAATGGTCAAGCCTTGTATACATTGGGAGATAAGGTGTCTAGTGAAGATATATGAGACCAAGTATATGCCCGACACAGAGTAACTGTAAATGCCTACAGGCGGGTGATTTATTTTTATTTATTTATTTGGGGTTTTACGTCGCTTTCAACACTGTACAGGTCATATCACGACGGGGAGTTGGAAGGGTAGAGAAAACAAGTAAATACAGTTCGTTAGGGTTCTGTACTGTAAACTGCTGACCAACGGCAATCAACTACAAGCTTTCCCACTTGAGGCCGTGCCGGGGATCAAACCCCAGCCTCAGAGGTGGGAGGCTAGAGTGTTACCACTCTGCCACCGTGGCCCCCTTACAGGCGGGTGAAAGAATATAGTCAAAGCATAATGTATACATTGAGAGATAAGGTGTCTGGTGAAGGTACTAGTATATGCCCGACACAGAGTAACTGTAAACACCTACAGGCGGGTAAAAGAATATAGTGAAAAGCATAATGTATACATTGAGAGATAAGATGTTTATTGATTGATTTATTCATTCACTAAGTGTTTTGTTTCATGCCTATTAGCTTATTGGTTATATTGTCAGGGGTAATTGGAAAGGCAGAGGAAATCAGCACAAAGTTGTGTAACCTGCCGACAAACAGCAAACAAACTACTAGCTTTTCCACTTGAAATCGGCTGGGATTAGAACTCTGGTCTCAAAGGTGGGAGGCGAGTGCATTAGCACTATGCCACTGCAGCCCCTACGAGCTGTGTGAAATACATAATCAGAAAATTTAGAGTCAAGTAATCATTGTAATGTCACTACTAAAGTAAGTAAACATAACTGTTATACATGTAACACTATTCATTTACTAAGTTACTAAGAAATATGGCTAACAGTTACTAAGAAATATGGCATCAAATCACAGGCTGTCATCTCCATGTGGGTTCAACTGCCACAAGTTAAAATGCTGAGGGTTTGTTCCATTATGGCTGAGGCTGTTGAACAGGAAGTAAAAACCCTAACTTTGACATATGGTCTACATCTGAGGTTGTGAACTCCATCCTGTGTATTAATAAATTTAGGGCAACGAAATTACTTTTGTTTTATAAATAAATATATCCTATCTTCCTTTTGTACTAAATTCAGATAAAATAAGTTCACTCACATCTCTCACTATATTTAGAGAAACCATATGGACTCCGCAAAAGATAAAGAATACAGTTGAAATACAACCTTCTGGTTCTTGAGTCAATGAACTTCAATCAGTCACCTTACCTATCAAACTTAAGAAAGTCAAGCCATCACACTCGTGGGAGATGACTTACCTTAACATACAGTAAACCGGAGTAAAATGATGGCAGGCACAGTTGCACTCTTGCTGCACCCTTTGAATAGAAAAGAATATATCAGAGACCAACACACTACAGCTGGGTTCAGAAATAATTTAAAGACATGTCTCCTGAAACAAGCATATCCTCTGTTATAACCATTCCCTAGTATACGCCTACTTTCCCTATGGCCACTCGTGGCTGGATAATCAATTTGGCCCTTTATAAAGGATTCAATTATTATTATTCTTTTATGTTATTTGAACACTCTTTTTTAAGAATGGCAGCAGATGACATAACTCTCCAGACTTACCACAAGAACTACTTGGCCAGGGCAAGCAATGATACTACTGGTGCAGAGTGTAGAATTGTACAAGTCTGCCAGTCTCAATCCTACTCCTACAATGACCATACTGACTGCGTAGAACAACCCAGCCAGATGCTGCTGTGAAGGTGAATGAGGTGAGACATTTTTAAAACTTTTCATATTGGCACATGCCCAAGGCATTTGTCACTTGTGGGAGTCGAACCCATACAGAGGTGACTGCCTGTGATTAGATGCGAAACCTGCTAACCACTAGGCCAGCGTGGACCTTTGCTAACTAACAGGATCCAATGCTTACATACCTTCACTGGTGAAGGTAATTAAATCTCTTATTATTGTAAAATTAAGTGATGTCGGGGCACAGTTCCTGAAATACTCTATTTGTGACCACGTTCAAAGTCCTCAGTGACTTGATGGTGAAAAGTTTTAGTATGAAATCTCAAACTGTAACTTCTGTGTGACTCGAACCGTATACTGTGGATCAGTCTCTATATCACCCTTGCTGTTGAATGGAACATAGAGCCCTAACTTTGACTTTGGCAACGATTTTCCTTATAACATGTTAGATATCTTCCACAGTGACTGTTCTTCAATGATGACCCATGGATTATTGTTCTGTTGCTAATCAAGTATCTTCCCACATAAAAGGAATATTGCATATTAACTTTAAGTGTAAAATAGGATTGCTGAACTTAAAAATTGTATCATATTCTTTATTATTGGTCCAAGATTTGACCATAACTGTGGCATACTGTGGCTAGCAGTATTAATTGGTTAAATTTGATACATGCGGCTGTCCTGGACTTATATGCTCATTGGACTGATTGGCCATTGATTTTCAGCATTTGGGCATAGAAATACATAATATCTTATGTCCAGCTTTTATTTGCAATTGCCACTGAAGATCAATTTCCTGTGTCTAAACATGTCTGTGTGTAAATGTCTAAACTTGAGAAAATTTTCAACAGCAACATAACAAAAAATTATTGGTATGTTTCCAAACTTCCAAAAGCAGCTATTGTTTGTAGTCCTAAAGCGAAATATTATGTCAGTGTTAACATAAAATGACAGGCCTAAGGTAGTAAATTTCTAAACATTTTATGTAAATTTGCTTAACACTAGTGGCTGAATAAGTCAGGCCCTCTGAACATGACCAATGTCGGAAGTCTGGTATTTAATGTCATTTTCAACATCTAACATAACAGGACCAAATGTAATTACTTTAACTTTTCCACATATTGTAATTTTATCAATTCAAAGTAAGCTCAGACCTTTTCAGACACATATAGTCATTTCCAAACTACTTTGCATATCACAAGATCTAGTCATCTCTGACACATTTCAGAGATATTTTATCTTTGATAATTTAATCATGTACAAAATAGATAAGCATGTGCAAGTGTTGAAGCTTATCTTGAGAGATAACAGATAATTTGTGAGTAGTATATAGTGAGTCACGATCGAGGTGACTTTCCCATTAAACATGCTACTTTTAGACAGCAGGAGCAGCTCTGCAGCTGTACTGGAGATTTATGGAGCTTCTAGGTGGTTTATTTTCAATGGGCTTTACAATGGTGAATGAATAATGTTGTCTCAAACTGGACAAGGTGCATGTAAAGTAAAATATAACAATTTTATTTATGAAATATAACATATTATTATGCAGTTGACTTTTCAGCTGTAAGCAGCTTGGCAATTCAACAGCTGTTCATGCATTGTTAAGGGTAATGGGGGCTTATGGGTTGGCTTATAAGATGGATTCAACTGATGCTCTATAACAGGTTTTAGTTCAAGGATAATTTGTTTCATGAGATTTCTGGCAGGTGGATTATAATATTTTCTTTCTTATGTCTTAATCTCATTTCACATGTCTTAATTTATGGTTAGCACAAGGATTTGAACCAAACAAATCAGTACTACAAGGCTGGTATCTTACCACTAGATCTTTACAGTTAAAGAATGTGCTATTTACTTATTAATATTATATTACTGTCTTACAAGCACTTGACTTAAACCCACCACCTCTTGGCTACAAAGCTAATTGTTTATTACTATTATTTTGTCATGTAGTTGATAGGATTTCTCTAATAGTACAGACTATCTAAATTAAGGTTTGCACTAAGATTTGAACCCATCAATTCATGTCTATATACCTAGTATCTGACCACTGGGTCTCAACTTTAAATGAATAACCCATTATGGAAGAGTCGGCCTTATAAGAGAAATACAGTGAATAGATTTAAAACAGAGATCCAGTGGTCAGATACTAGCCTTATAGACATGAGCTAGTGGGTTCAAATCCTCGTGCGGATTTTGGACAACCTGTACTATAAGAGAAATCCTGTCAACTACATGACAAAGGAGAGTGATAAATACTAGCTTTGTAGTCATGAGGTGGAGGCTTCAAGTCCATTTACTGCTCTTTAGTGAAACAGTAATATAATATAAATTGGTAAACAGTGCAGTCTTAAATTTGAAGACACAGTAGTAAGACGCTAGCTGTGTCACTCTGACATGGCAGGTTCAAATCCCTGCATTGGCCTATACTCAGACAGTCTGTACACTAATGAAGATTGAAATGTGTACGTGTCCCACTGAACCTAAAAAAAATTCTCACAGCTTTAATTGCACTTATTTATAATACATAACTGTTAGATACAGAGGCAGATACAGGATTTCCCGAAAGGGGGGGCGTGGGTTATCGCGGGTATGGATTTTCATACTTGGACCTTTTGTAGCGGGACATATCACGCAATGCATGGACAAAATGTCAACGGACAAAATACTGGGGGACTATACACCAGTCAAAATTGCAAGGTGGGACAAAATGCTGTCCATTTTATGGGACAGGGAAAGCAAAATGCCAATCTTATAAAAAAACTGTATATATGATACTGATGGTCAAGTAAACTGAACAAGCCTCTAGCAGGAAAAGGCCTCTGTAAAAACCTGCAGTAGAAAAACCTCAGTATAAAAGCCCCCTAACTAAATGGTTCATAACACATTTACACAAGCACTGCCAAATAGTGTACTTAATGTAACAAAGGTGGGGCAAAACCGCACTGGGCAAAACCCCACTCAGACCAAACCCCATCAGGCAAAAACCCCATCTCATGTTTAAACATACACTAGTAAACAAAAAAGGTTTATAAACAAAGTTATACACAAAAGATGTAATCCCCAGTTTGTTTGAGGATGAGACCTAACTTAGTACAAACACAAAAGAGCTTAATTCCCTTTGATACTAGACAGTGACACTTGTATAATAACTGTCACTTTAAACAGATATATGACCCTAGTAAAAACAGATCTTTGGGTGGGGGATTGGGGGGGGGCGTGGGCATGGACAAAAATCCCCATGACTAAAGTTTCAAACTCTGAAAAGGGGGGCGTGCGCCCTCCACGCCCCCCCCCCCTAGATCTGCCTCTGGGATATTAGTTTACAGACTTTCTAAGTATTGGTCATCTCAAGGATTTGAACCGTGTCCGGGCTTCAAGGCTAGTATCTTACCACTGTGTCTTTCATTTTAAGAATGTACTGTTGTATTGTTTTTATCCGATGGGTTCAGCGGATACTTCAGTTTAGCGTTCGCTATGCAGCTGCCACTGCATAGAAGGATTTTTAATGATAATACTCTCAGCAGAAAATTAGACCAGCTAACTTCATCAAATTTGCAGGATATCTTCATTGGGAGGTCAACCTCATTCTGAAATAGATGGCTGATACCTTTTTTACTGGCTGGTTCTCTTATCTAGAAGGTGGAATTTCTTCATAGGATATATGTGTAATGGATATATATATATATATATATGTCCTCTAGAAGCACGGATATATTTGACCTTGAAGCTCTTCATTCATTATCCATGGAGTGCCAAAGTACTCCACATAGTGGACTTTAAAATTGCCTGTATCGTCCTTGTTATTGATCCTACAGGTTTGACATGTGAAGCCTACCTATAGGAAATCATCTTCTGATGTAGTCAGATTTGACCTTTGGCCTCTCCTTCAAGGTCTAATGAGGATAACCAAATTATAAGTGCTTATTAATCACTTATTATTGGTCCTGCAAGTTTGCAATGTGAAACCAACCTATGGGAAATCACGGGTTTGGAATCTTCTGATGTAGTCCAATTTTACCTTGGGCCCCTCCTTTAAGGTCAAATAAGGGTAGCCAAAATTAAAAGTGCTTATCACTTGTTTGTTATTGGTGCTAGAGGTTTGGGATGTACAACTAACCTGTTGGAAATCATAGGGAAGGAATCTTTTGATGTGGTCAGATTTGACCTTTGGCCCCTCCTTCAAGGTCAAATGAGGGTAGCCAAACTTAAAAGTGTGTATAACTCGCTTATTATTGCTCCTAGAGGTTTGGATGTAAAATCAACTTACAGGAAATTATGATGTGACCAGATTTGGCCTTGGGCCCCTTCTTCCAGGTCAAAGTTGGCCTTGGGCCCCTTCCACAAGGGACTTGAACCCACCACCTCATTGCTACAAACCTAGTTTGTATCACAGCCCTTTTTCATGTATTTAACCGTATTTCTCTTATAATTCAGGTTGTCTAATTTAAGGTTGGCACCCCTATTTGAACCTTTCACCTTGTGTCTATAAGGCTAGTATCTAACCCTTGTGTCTCCAGTTTAAATGTACTAGAAATCAGTGTACAGACTGCTTAAGTATAGGCCATTACAAGGAATGAATCTGCTATGTTAACGTTAGGGCGACAAGGACCAACATCTTACCACTGTATCAGCATTTTTACTTAATGGGCATGGTAGAGGCTGCATCATTCTTCTGGTGCCTACCTTTGGGTTCAAACTTTCCTGTTAATGTTAGTCTAGAATGGGATTTCTGTAAAACCAGTAGTTTAGTGGGAGACATAGCGACTGGAGCAGTTATGCTGTGAACAGCACTTATTGGCTTTATTTTTTGTTTTGTATTTACCAGTGAGGGATTCAAAAATATTTTATCAACCACATGTGAAGAAACTAATATTCTGAAGTAATTATATATTTCTGTTAAAATAATCTTACACAAAATAAAAAATTTAAGTATGTTGAAAGGGATATTTAGCTCTGTTTTGATGTGTGAGGTTGACATTTATACATACATTGGGTAACATATGAGCTTAGACATTGACCAAATCATTAGGTTAGGTGACAGAGTCCATAAATTATCTAAGGGATTAAACATTCATTTATAAGGGAACCTGTTTAAAAACAGCTTTGAAAAGCCTTCATTTGTTCCATTTATTTCAATTTGAAGAGTAAATTTAGGAGTGATAATATCTAGAATAAATTTAAAATATTGGTTTCATTTCTTGAGCTTTCAGTAATTAAGAATTCATCCTCCCTGTCTCTAACTAAAGTATGAATTAATAAACTTGGTTCTGTTAGCTCTAAAAGGTGTGATTATAATCCCATGAGCAAGTCCAGTATAGTGTCAGATGAAGCAGGATACATGCATGTGGGATTCTTAATCCCAAGTCTGTTGAGAACCATATTCAAGAAATATTGAATTGTGAGTTCTGAAGTTTTATACGTCTTACCTGAAAAATACATCTCTAAGTTTAATTATGGAATTAGATATTTTCAAATGTTTTCACAATCTGAATCATAATGAGTTTTAATAAAAATATAAAGAGGTTTAGTTTGGGAAAAATACATGCATATTGAGGTCTTGGAGAATGAGATTAATGATTGCATTGACTAACATATGGGCCTAGATATTGATCAGTGTATTAGAAGAGGTTGGTAGAGTGATTTGATAAATTATTAAAGGCCACAGAAGGTTCATTTAGAAAATAATGACTCGAAACACCATGTTGTAGATATCTGTATCATTTTGTTTACTCTAGGGAGAAATTTAAAATGTATCAGTGAAAGGGTTATTATGCTATAGTTTACAATATAATTGGGAGGAGAGCCCCCCATTTCTATAAATAACAGGAAGGTGCCTTAAGAAATAAGGTAGGAGGCTATAAATTAATGAAATTGAATAAAAATGTAGGTTTAAGTCAGAAAGAGTTCTAAAGAGACAAAAGAGAAGCATATTTTTTGTTGAAATTAAATGCCAACTGACACACCAGTTAATAATGAAGATTTCCTGTGTTGGTTGATAGCATGTTGCAGAAAAAAAAGTGATATGCAGTCATTTGAACACACAATGCAGGCTAATAATATTATAAATTGGTTAAAAAGTATGAACTGCCTGAAGAAAGGACTGTCATTTCCAACTGTCCTCTCACAGGTAAAAACAAATGGTTGCCAGGGGCGGATCCAGCTTTTAAGTAAGGTGGGGGTTCACATCAGAAAAACCATGACTAGGGGGGTCGGGGGGCATGCCCCCGGGAAAAAAATAAATTTTTGGTAAAAATATAATGCATTTCCTGTAAATTTAACACCACTCTCAAGGAATAATTTTGTACTTTGGGTTGAACCCCTTCACATTATTTTTCAAAGGGGGGGTTCGAACCCCCTGAACCCCCCCCCCCCCCCCCCAGATCCGCTAGTGGCTGCATCCAAAGTAAAGTATTGAAAAAATATGATTTACTTTGATGAACAAATTAACATTTCCCTTACAAATGTAGATTCTAGCTGGTTATAGAATTATTTTAACTAACTTTGACATTTACAGTTGCCCAGAACATTCATACGTATCACCTGTCTCAAATTGATAATCCAACTGAGTGCATTTTAAAATATTTTATAATAAAAAAATTGAAGTATATTATTTATGAACAAATTACAATCCAGCTGGCTTCTCCATTCATATTACCCGCCTGTCTCAAATGTCTAATCTAACAAAACTAGCAAATATCTATTCTGTAATATATTCCACCACCTGTCCAAATAACATGGGTAATCCAGCATAAATTGTAGAAATTTCATATTTTCCAACGAATTTTCTATTTTTGTTTTATCCTGGTTCAGAGACTGTAAATAAAAGCTCTTTGACAGTGAAACATTGGGTCATTAAACTAAACCCCTAAACCTAAGAGAAGTGTGCAAAATAGCATTAGAGCTGCACCAGCTGAGCACAGTTGAGGTCCCCTAAAACACCCCTAATCTGTAGCCTTATCAAGACAAATCTGCTGAATAGCTGCAGACATGACTCCAGCTGCCTCAAGAGGTTTGTTGAGGTTTGAACACAAACCCAGCCCATTACAATAAATCTTCTATACAGTTGCAGAGCTGCTCCAACTGATGAAAATTGACATGATTAATAGGACAGTCAAGTCAGTTTCATCCAATTTAGAGATTCTATAATTGAAGTGTCTATTCAGAAATGATAGAAATAAATCTCAAGGAGAGCAGCAGTAGCAGCAGCTTCTTCTCGAAATGGTTAGTGTTGAGGTCACCATAAAAACCCCAAATCCGTAACCCTAATATCATAGATCTGCTGACTATTTTTTGAGGAACAGAACCATTTGGTTCCCAATACCCCAGGATAAGACAGTCGCATTAGCAATAAATCTGATATTGCTGCTCCAGTTGTCAAATACTGGCAGGTCCCTAAACCAAATAACCAT
Organism: Sabellastarte sp. h YS-2021; assembly: GCA_964017235.1. Classification (NCBI taxonomy): domain Eukaryota; kingdom Metazoa; phylum Annelida; class Polychaeta; order Sabellida; family Sabellidae; genus Sabellastarte; species Sabellastarte sp. h YS-2021. The sequence continues at coordinate 77,602,857 of OZ024935.1, read as the reverse complement.
AAAGCTGCTGATTATTTACAAAACGGCGCCATCTGTCCCCCAAGATTACAAAGTCACATTAGGCACTGAATAAATCTCCACAGGTACTCCAGCTGTCAGAATGATTAGACTAGCTTATCCTCCATCATAGTATATCTCTCCTATCTCTTTCAACCCAACATGTCCTTGGACTTTCTCTTTTGACCTCAGGCGTATAAGATGATGTTTTATCAATTTTGCGCTCTATAAATGTTTCTATTCTATTGATGGGGAGTTGACTTGATCGCGATTCATTATACACTACTTTTATATAACATGTACTGAGCAGAGAAAATCTTTTCTTTATCTAGTTCATACTGACACAATTGGCATAGTCATACAAAGTAGCCATCAAAATGAGTTACACATTAACAACATTACTTGCAATAATAATCTTTTACATCTTGAACCACATATCCCCTGGCAAGGGTTTGGCTCTTGATGAGATTGCCCCCAAATCAATATTTGACAATGCATATGATTACATTAAAGATAAAGGATATATAGTGGAAGAAATTATTGAGACTATCCAGCTCAATGATGACTTGGATGAGAAAGTAGTAGACAGTCTGTCAGGATTCTATGACTTGGCAGTCTTGTTAGATGACATTGATGATGACAATAGCACTTCATCAGCCACATGCACCAGATGCAGAGTAAGTAATTATGACAATTGTGTATTGTGAGTTTTACATTTACATAAGTTATAACTGGCAAATGTGGTCATTACTCAAATCTTTGCTTACATGCATCTGCCACTGTGGCCTAGCGGGTAACACACTTGTCTAGGAACTCAGAGGACGTGGGTTCAATCCCAGGTACAGGCAGATACATAGTGGCTCGGATGACCACTTAAAATGGCGGTCCTCTGTCATTGGGTCCTATCCCCATTGGCAGGTTAAAGAACCTCAAGGACGTTGATAAATGGTCATCCTTGAGCCTCTATCTTCCAGTTAGGGGAATGTCAGTTACTTGTGAGTTGGGGCTGTACCTGTACAGTCGGATTGGTAAAATAGCGCTTTGAGTCCTGTTGTATATGGAGATATTGCGCTGAGTATAAATACATAATAATAATAATAATAATAATAATTAACGATGATATACCTCTTTATGAGGTTGGTTTGTATACAATTGCACTGTTTATAATTATATCTTTGCAGCTACTTTTCCTATATTATTAGGAATTTTTGTTTCTTTAAAGGTTTTAATTATCACACCTGATGGTAGGGTCAGTTGGTAGGATCATGCAAACACTATTTATGTTTGATCTGAGGACTTGCAAATTTATGGGCCATGTTAAAACAAAGCTCCACGCAGATTCTTAACAAATTATTGGATTATGTTTGTTCAGAAGAGGAACTGGAGCTGATAAACTTTTTTTCAACATCTGGCAGTAAATGTGGCTACATTGTGTGATTCTCATGAATGCTGTACAAACCAAACCCTTCCATGGGTTTTCACCAAGCGTTCAAGTTATATTTATCTCTAAAGAGACTGGAGGTAATCTGTTTTTGGACCACATATGGCAACAAGTTACTGTGAAATGCTTTTTCCAGTAGAAATGTAGGTCTCGGCCAACAATATATGGATAACTGTTGCCGTGGCAATATTTGCGTCAATTTTTCAGTTTGTGAATCCTCTAGAAAATTTATAAATGCCTATCTGATGCTGTTTTGATTATCTGCAGGCTTGAGTCTTTGTCTGCCTAGGATTTCCATTTTTACCCCACACTCCTTAAAGGCTATCAGGGTGTTGTTTTCACCTATGGTGTCCAGATGGGTGGGCAGGTGTGCGGTGGGAGAAGTTTGTCCAGGCTGTATCTCAGAAACTGTAATGTGTACGAAGTTGATACTTGGTAGGGGCATTGGTTAGGGGTGTAGGTGTGCAACGTCATGGTATGACCTTGACTTGACCTTTGATCTTGCTGTAGTACCCTTGACCTTCAGAATTTTATCCGGGCAATATCTCTAAACCGTAAAGTGTAGGAAGTTGATAGTTGGTAGGGACATTGCTCAGGGTTGTAGGTGTGCATCATAATTTTTAGTTTACTGATTAATGCTGTCATCTTGCTATTGAATTGTCTTGTTTCAATACATTATCTTTGCATACACTTTCTTTCTCTTAGATGTTATTTTCTCTACCTAAACATTATTTGGACCTTTATATAACTGACACTGCTCTGAAAGTATCCAGATCTTTGTACTGTTTCACTACTTCTATACCTCATGGTGTTGACAACTGTTTCCCCTGGCTGTGGGGCTGTTTCCCTGATGCTATTTTTGAATATTCTGACAAGCTCCAATAACATCACCATTGTTACTACAGAAGATTGTTGCTGTTTGGGGGATGCTGAACAGATTACCTGTATTGATGCTATTTGTAACCTTTGACTAGGAGGAAATGTATTGCAGACGTTTGTTTTCAGAATAAGTCAAAACGTTGTAGACAGATTTTGATAAAATTTCCAGGATATGTCGACCATGGCACAAGAAATAAATGATTACATTTTGGTGGTGATCTGGATCTCTGTCTCCATGCAGGAATTTTAAAGGATTTTTTTCCTCATTGCATACATAAGCCAAATTGTAAGTATTGGACCTTGGGGCAGATTTTGCATGCTCCGAATGCTACTATTATTTTCTATACTTTTACATACCCTGTAGTCTGTGTCGAAGTCACAGACTACCCCAGGTACTGTTTCATGTGACTCCTTTCGTAAAATAGATGGTGCCGTGAGCCTGACACTTGTGTGTGAAATATCACTCTTTTCTGTCTTATGTTGTCACACTCTCTATAGGCTCTAATGACATCATTGAAGGCTCTGGTTGCTGCCTCAGATGACTGGGACAGTGTGAGGGATGGTGTGGTGGAGGCTTGTTTTGGTCTTTTTGAAAATGCTACAGATGTCAGAGCAGATGTACTGTGCCCTGGAATGGTGGACACACAGGGGCCTCATGTATGTTGTTATATTCTTACATTCCTCTAGGTAAATTATTATTCCAAGCTGAAATGACAGCCGTTTTCACTTTCAGACACAGAAATATAAAACAAATTTTGTGCTTTTTAATGGTTCATTGATCTGGGTTTGACTTTAGTATACATATATCATATATAGATCATATCACAACACATAGTTGGAAGGGGTGGGTGAAAGCATTGCATTTAGATTCTAAGCAACAAACCGTAAGACAATGATAGGTAACTATGCATTTTCTCATTTTAATTCTGCCGATGAATAGAACACCAGACTTAGGAGGTTTGGGGCAAAAGTAGTATCTTCTACAGCGCAATCTTCCCACAACTCTGATGTAGTACAAAATGTAATAGTTAAGTACATAAATTGTACCTTACTTAGAGTGTACCATTCTACTGTTACTTAATTGGATTAATGAAATTCTATGGTTTAATAAAGTTCTATAATATTTTTTCTGCTTTAATACCTGATGGCTAACATTTGACAGTATCATCCATTGAATAGTATCATGTCTATCAGCTAGTAAGTATGGCTATTCATTGTTTCTTCATGTGTTGTGTAATTAAGACCTTGACTGTCTTGCTACCTAGATTATATCCAGTTACCGATTAACGCCAGGCGTTTTTTTTTTCAAATAGACTTGGCAAAGAGTACCTTATGACTGTTTCTAATCTGAATGAGAGAAATACACACTAAATGATTTTGAAAATATGCATGTGGGGCCAAGTGGTTAGCAAGTTTAAATCTGTTCTAATCACAGGCTTTCATTCCCATAAGTGAAAATACTGAGGATCTGTCCCAGTACCATCCTAGCTGTTAAACGGGACATGGGACCAGAATTTTGACCTTTGAAAATGTGTTGCAATTGATGAAATATACAGTTAATTCTTAATGGCAGTGGTAAATGGTACTCCGAGGTAAAAGATTTTGGATGATATGGTAAACTTGTGCATGTTTTAACAACTATAATCTCTGCGAGTCTCTCTTGGTAGTGTAGGACTTAAATTACAATAAAGCATTTTTTTGTTTATAGCTGTATGAAGTTCTGTTGACCAAACATAGGAAGAGCCCTGAAGATATCTGTAGAAATCTGAATGCATGTTTCCCCTCTGAAGAATCAAGGACCCTTCACGAAGCAATGGTTATCTCAAAGCTGAAAGATGTGAAGAAAAGGCAGGTAGGATTCAATGGGATACTTGTGATTCCATATCACATTTATTGCTTTGTAGTGTGTGTTGAGTAGTGGTATATTTGCATTACACCCATTAAAGACGTGGGTTATAATCTCAACCTAGGCATCACCTGTAGTGGTCTACTCTGCTTCTCTCAATCCCTAGAGTTTCCCTTTCTGATGTAACGCAGTATTTGTACAATTTTTAACCAATTTGACCAAACACAAAATACTACACAATTAACCTAATAAAATCTAAATCAAAACACTGCACCAAAATACACATATGTAGCGATAAATGTAATGATATGTTACTTGGATAATAAATCGGTTATATGTTTATTTAGATTCACAGCATCTCCACCATATAGGTTTTCTAAGCTATTTAAAGTGCCAGATGCAGCTATGTAGCAGTGTTTTTAACATTCAGCAACATTTGTATAATTGTATTTCTGCCACCTGCATAAAACGATAGATAAAGGTAAATAAAAGAACACACAGTGATGGTGATAAACTCAAAATTGAGACTATATGTTTCTTCCCACAGGACAAGTAACTGACCGACTCTAACTTGTTGCTCTGAGTTTGTCCAACACCACACAAGGGGAAGCACAATAGTTAAATGGCCAGTCACACATTTCATTATAATCATATCTACACGAATGCCTTCTGCTTGACAACCTCTTCGTTTATTATGGCTCTGAAAAGAGACCCTTGGGACACATAGAATAATGAGCTGCCCCACATATCCATCCCCCCATACCTCCAACTTGTATATGTCTGTACAACACAGGAATGCTAATGGGAGGTTTTTCAGAAATTTAAAAAGTGATTGCAATGAGGTGTGGTGAGTCACATTGTACACAAATGCATATCACACAGAAGCCCACCCAAGATGTTGTTGTACCAAAATACAAAGCAGATTAAACCAGAAACAAGACCTAGATGGCCCCCATCTGGTTTAGCTCATGACTCCAGCATAGACAGGTATGAACTAGGTATTAGTCATGGAGGCCTCAGATGGAAATTCATGCATTTTAATATTATTAGATTCATATTAAATTCACACATGGACAAAGACGTCCTTAAAGAAATTGGACTATCTCTTTTTGGACATCAGCATCTTAGACGATGTCTTCATAAATTTGGCGCTTTGTAAATGCTTCATACTACTACTGTTTTATATTCAGCATTGTTTAGCTGTGGTTTAACATAATCTGTAATAGCCATATTATGATAGCCTTTTTATAACCAATTAACTAGGAATTACTTGATTTTGAATGTAACACAATTAATCTTTCTTTTATAAAAGCCTCAGATACACAATAAGAGCCTTGCACAGAGAAAGCAGGAGGCGATGGTTGTTGTACAGCTGACTGACATACATATAGAGCCAAGATATCAGCAGGTAAGTTTACAGGGCTCCTTAACTCCTTAACAACCTACATCGTATTGAATAACTCACTTGTAAATATTCATTCTTAATATGCTGATATGCCGGATGGTTAAGTGGAAAACTTAATATAAAAGTTTGCAGGGATATGTGTTCTTATGCATAAACTTAGATGCATAACAATATTGCTATTGTTATTTGTTAGCAGGATTGCACAAATACTATTGGCTGGAACTTCATGAAAAAATTTCAGAAGATGGGTCTTGGTGCAACTTTGATCCCATTAAATTTTGAGAGGCATTGGATCCCCGCTGGAGACGGAGAAATAATCTGAATTTTTACATTTTTTTATTATTATTACATGCTTTGGTACAGGTCTGTGCTCTCTGGGTGCTCTTGTTAAAAGTTTTGTTGTGTAAATAATATGAAGTTTACATACACTCCTTGTATCTGAATTTTGTTTATCAAAGATTTTTTATTTCTCTTCACAGGGCACTGAAACTGACTGTGGCTTACCAGTTTGTTGTATACCAGTTTATGGAAATGTAAGTAGCTTCTTCATGAAATGTGGGAACTTGCAATTGAAATTTCACTGACTTGCTATATTTTCTAAAGTGGGTGCTCTATATTTACAGAACAGAGAGAAATATGCATTTTTTATTTGCTATTTTAATAATTTACATGATTGGTGCAATTCTTGTTCATGAATATGGATGCATGATAAAAATTAACCCCCAAAACTGCGCAGGCGCAAAGCTAGCTGGTAATCAGCCAGTCAGACCCTAGCACAGATTTCTACCATGATCATCAAAGGAAAAAAAATTGCATCAAACCAGACTCCAAGGTTCTTAACCCAATTTTAATTGCTTGGAATTGATGGCTAAGATAAGAGGTGAAAGGTCACTTCAAGGTCGTGCTATACACATCAAAAGGTGACTTAAGGCAGTCAAGAAGAGTATGATGGTTAACTGTGTGGAAAACTGCCGAACGATTAATAGTTAGATTAAAAATGATAAAAAATAATAACAGGATATTTCATCGATGAATAGTCACAATGATGTGTACTGTATGGTATATTTATCATCTACACTATGTCGTCTTATCCTTTGAACAAATTTTTATTAGCAAAGTAAATAGTGACTATCATTTCTTTTTAATTTCTCATTTCCACTTTTTTTCAAAGTGTTTTGCTAAGTACACATTTTAAAGTATATTGGTATGGATGATCTAATATCATTAACTTTGACCAACCATATCACAGTTTAAATATCCAGGGACTTCCTGCCCGACAAAACTTGCTATCTTAAAATGTGACAATGTGTGTAGTGTATTAACTTTTTTTATTCGTGATTAAGTCACCAAAAGTCTTTAAACTTTTTAAAACTTTTTTTAAACTAGAATTTTGGTGACTTAATCATGAAGTTAAAAGCCTGTTATTCTAAAGACAAACAATATCAATAGATTTATTAATTTTTAGATCTCTTTAGACATTTGTCCCATAGTCTTTTCCAAACCCAAAATTACTAATGAGTGTGGCTTAGTAGATGTACTGGTAGATGTCCTGAGGCCAACATTATTTATATAGAACAAAAGAGAATCATACACTTAAATGCCTTATTTACCTGTTCCATTTAGGGAGATGCTGGCTTCCATGGTGATCTGCAGTGTAACATCCCACAATCCACCATGGAGCTGTTTATATCAAAGGCTGCAGAGTTACAGCCTGCTTTTATAATTTATTCAGGTAGTTTTTTAATCTGTTCCCTAACACATCTTGTAAAGCTATTTTTGCAATTCTTGCTGGATTATTGGTACAGCATTTACCACAGTTATCTCTTTCATTTTGTATCTGCTGTTCTGGATTGTGTACCTCATATGGTAGGTAACTATCCTGATAGTGCCTTATAGATTTTATGCTTCGAGAACCTAAATCTTACAGGCGTCTTTCTCTCTGCTATGGTTACTTTAAGGAGAAGATGTACAACAGATTGGCATCAATTCTATGGGAGTAAATGTATTGTGTAAAACGTATTGTGTATCAGCCACTTGTCATGGTTCAAATTTTGGCTTATTATGTACCTTCTTCTTAGTTTTTAACAAAATTTTCCTCTGGGTGAGGTGATAATACATACTGAAAGTGTACAAAATACTAAACAGATCCAATGAAAACACGCAAAATCAAAGATAAAGAGAGAGCAAAACATTCATATATCATATAAATCTGACAGTATTATCTTTAAAAGCAAAGTCTGTTTGTACAGACCTGACAAAGGAGAAGTCTCATTGAAAGTGATACTTTAGTATTTTTGGATTAAAGTGTGTTTATGTTGTGAACAATTGACTCAAGGATGACAATTTATTTTAGCCAGCAGTTTACCAGTGTGTTTTGTATGCTTATGGTCAGGTGACACACCACCACACTCTATGTGGGATGAAACCTACGAATCACAACTGGACTGTACAGCCAGACTGGTGGATGCTCTCACCAGAATACTCGGTGATATCCCTGTCTATCCTAATATAGGTAACCATGGTAAGTGGAATATTGATTTTTTCCCCAATGCATGCATGTGACATTATGTGTATGTTCAGTGTTTTCAGGAATAAGTGGGGACTCGATGGTGCAGTGGCTAACACACTCATCCCCTACCTATAGACGGCTGTTCAAACCTCCCACCCTGACCCTATATGATCCTATATTATTATTGTTACCTCCGCCAAGGAGGTTATGTTTTTGCCTGGGTTTGTTTGTGCATTTGTGAGTTTGATGTTTGTTTGTGAACAAGATAACTCAAAAACTTATGGACGGATTTTGATGAAATTTTCAGGATATGTCTGAAAAGGTAAAAGGAAGAAATGATTCAATTTTGGGAATGATCCGGATCACTATCTGGATCTTCTGGATCCATGAAATTTAATTTTTAAAGACAGATAACACAAAAAGTTATGGACGGATTTTAATGAAATTTTCAGGATATGTGCTCCCTTGGCAGAGGTCTGCGCTCTCCGAGTGCTCTTGTTCATTTTTATATTCATGTTAATTAAAATGTAATCCATCTATCCAAGAATTCTTTAGATTATTAGTTTGATGGCAATATTTAAGTTGTGATTCGTATCTTCATTTTATTTCAGAAATGTATCCAACCAACATGTATTCAATGGAGTTCCTTGGAAATTATACTGAGGTTTGTGCTGAATATATGTTGACCTTTACACACAGTTAGTTGTAGGTGTCAGATTAATATTGGTGCAGTTTGTTGTATTTATATACAATCTGACTATGTAAGTAAAGTTTGCTACAGCTTAATAGGTGTAACATGTGACACTAATGTCTCCAGCCTCTTGCTAAATTTGTACAGTATTTAGAATACAGTAATGATTATTATTATGAACTTATTGCCTCCCAAAACATAGCCCATGAACAGAGACTTTGCCAGTTGGTGGGCAAGTTTAGCTGGATTTACTGAGGAAAATATTGAAACCATGGAAACAGGAGGATACTACAGTCTGGTGGCTAGACCTGGATTAAGGATTATCTCAATAAACACCAATTACTGGTAATGTTAACCTTTGTTGTTTATATACTTTGTGGCTTTTACACTACTGTGTTATAGAATTTGTACATATATATTTTTTACTTTTGCATGTTAACGTATCTGCTACTGTGGCCTAGTATGTAACACACTGACATTGGAACACAGAAGACATGGGTTCGATCCCCGGTACATGCTGATACATAATGATTCAGATGACCACTTACAGTGATGGTCCTCTGTCGATTCGTCCTATTCCCAATGGACAGGCTAAAGAACCCCAGGGATTTTGATAAGTGTTCATTCCTGAGACTCTGTCTTTGAGTTATTGGATTGTCATCCAATAGGGTTTGTCACTTCAGTCCAGTAGTAAAAGTAGATATTGCGCCGAGTATAAATATACAGTACAATGCAATGTCAAACCCAAAAGATTGAGAATATTAAAGGACATATCTCCATCTATGTCAAAAGTTAACTCTTGATTGTCAAACATTTAAAATTTTGTTTGTAATACTATGCAGTAAATAGATAATAGTTTGACAGTGCAATGTACAAAGTATCTGTTCAAGAGTGCCTAGTTAAGTAATATTAGAAGATGCAATAAACAAAAATCAATAATTTCCAGTACAAGTCCTAGAAAGATGTCAGGGTTATTATCCTTGTCTTTTAAGTCATACTGTAATACTGTGAATTTAAAAGAAACTTAAATACTTGATATTACAATCCACAGTTATAACAATGCTGTGGCACACTTGTGGTAGAGTAAGAAATGTAAAATTCGCCAGGAATCTAAAATTCGCCACCTCTAAAACCTTAGTTAATTTTTTGAAGAAAATGATGTTTTTGTCCAAAAATTGGTATTTTTCAGTTCAAAAAGTCTTAATTTACTATACAGTCAACAAGTCTCACCACAATTCATTTATTTTATTAGTATTTTCACATGTGGCGAATTTCAGATATGTGGCGAATTTTAGATTTCTTTCTCTAATGTAACCTGTGAGGTAACCACATAATAATATTCCAGATATAGTAAGAAGAATAAAGATCATACTGGTGCTTGGCTTACTAAGGACTAGATTACAGAGTTGAGTTTCAATATATATTGCACCAAGGACCTCAAAAGTGTTTGGTTGTTTTGACTTATGTTTTCACGCTTGTATAAATATAGTAGAAGAAATACTACAGCTTCCCCATCAAAGAAATATTAACACCATACAATTAAAATAGGCTTGATACATGCATGTCTGCAGCCCAAGTACATTTATGATATCACTGTTGAAAAGCGGTACATCTTTATTTTATATTATGGATGTTTATATTATGTAAATAGAGCCAGAGAACAGCTTAGGGGTCAATTGTGGACTTTGTAATTTCCACATATTCCTGTTGGCGAAAAAAAAATGTTCTAACTACATGTGTATTTCAAATTCAAGGATTTTCCATACCTTATCTCAGGAAAGACATGTCCCTAGATCTAGTATAACCACATTATCACATATTAACTCACTCTGCTCATGCAAAGAAAATCTTTTTTTTTACGTCACATTTTAAATAAGGTCAAAGAACATCTATACTGCACGAAGGCGGCCTTCTGATTTCTATAGAAAAAAATTCTAAGATATGCCCTCTTCTGAAGGTTTATCTTTTTGCAGTATATGAGTAATTTGGCTTTATTTACAAGATGATGTTAAGTGCCTTCAGATCCCCTCCTCTCATTAATTGGTTTTATATGCATAAACTTCTACAGTGAAGTAAATTGCAGTTATAATAATGCACATAGAATTTAGGAAAACTTGTTTGTAACTGTATTTCACTTACAGGTATACCTTCAACTGGTACAGTGTTTTACATGAAGGTGGTGAAGAGTTGCAGACTATGTTGGATTTTATCAGAGCATCGTTGGAGGAGGCCAGACAAAATGATGAGAAGGTAAATATGCAGTCACACTAGAATTAATCAAAGCTCATTTTTATATCCCGTTCAATGCTAAGGGCCTGTCCAGATATTATACTTGTTGTTTACTGGGACATAAAACACTAACTCTGGCATTTGACATCAATAACCCTGCAACTAAAACAACACGAAGAGGACATGTATACTTTTGAAAGATAATTGAGTTACTTCTGTCTTGGGCCATTCAAATATTCCATAAAAGTTTCCTAGATGCAATTGCTTCAGCAACATTTGAATTTTCACACAATAAGGTAAGTATACATTAGGGATATGCATGTATATTATAGTGTGCAACATGTAATCCAAGCAGTTTGGAAAAGTATCAATTCATTACAGTTTCTGAATTAAATCACATGATGCTTCTCTGACTAAAGGGACATGTTTTTTGCTCCTTCTATAACATAGCAAGTTGAACCATAGCTGTGGATATTACAACAGTTAGAGTTTAAACTTATGCCCTGGTAAACTTAATGAACTTTCAGGTATGTTCAAGTCCATTCTTTAGGTCTGATGGCCCATATGACTGATACCTATTTCAGCTTCTTTAGCATGAAGCAACTTCAGTCATTCTACTCCCCTGAACAGAATGGCAACGTGGTGAAGGTTTACTTCACTGGCTAATGCCAGTAACCGATTGTACCCTCCTGGGTGAACAGCAACATATATGTATATTGTGCCCAATGGTACAATCTATATGACCTATCCAGGGATCAAACCCAAGACCTTCCACTGTGAAATCCAGCACCCCAACCACACAGGAACAGGGACCACAGTAAATTCAATTTGTAACACAAAAATATTGTTTTGCAGGTAGTGATCATTACACACCACCCACCTTGCAACTGGGACCAGATAGTGACCTACACATGGATGTTTGAGGAGCTGATGGTAGAATATGGTGACCTAGTGACAATGCATGTGTCTGGCCATTCACATAATGATGAGTTTAGAGTGGTAAGAGCCATACATTCATACAGCAATACACTCAGCCACACACCCAGTCACTAAATAAACATATAAAATATCATCTGGTGAGTAGGATTTGGCTTTATTGGGTTAATATTATGAAAGGTTTATTGTTTATGCTTAAGTTATACCACGTCTGATCATTTCAATCAATGGGTAAGCAACAATTGAATAAATTGCTCATTTCATGACATAGGTCGTTCAGTTGGCCATTTTAAGAATGGATAGTTTCATAGATTGGGAGAAACATATATGTCAACTTGTGCATAAATATTTGTTCAGATTTTTTCTTCAATTCAGGTCTAACCAATGGACGCACATTTATTCACTGAAAATTTACATCCTGTCAAATTTAGCATGTCCCAGTTGACTGATTTAGAACCTACCTGTTTGTGGGCGTTTCAAGGTGTAATAACTTGTTGACAATTCTATTGGATGATTTAGGGAATGCCCTATGGTAATAGTGTTACTCAGACTCAGATACACAACAAGAGACATGTATAAGCCTGGGGCAGACTAGCTTGGTTGTAGCTTTTACCATTGTTTCCAAATTTCCAAAGAGACCTCTAGGGATCTCACACAGGGCAATCACCTATCAATTTCCTCATCCAAATGGAATAAGCGCTCAGGGTTGTACAGCTTTACAATAGCTGCTCCTGCAGAATAGAACAAGCTCCCTCAAGCAATTAGAATCGTGAAAATTATCTCTGGATTTAGAAAACAGTTGAAAACTTGTCTTTTCAGATTAGCCTATCCTCCACCATAGCCTATCTCCCCTATTGGACGCTAATATGGATACTGACCTCCTTTTTGGAACTGGACTATCCCTTTTTGGACATCAGTGCCTTAGATGTTGTTTACATCAATTTCAGCACTTTATAAATGCTTTTTACTTACATACTTATTTACTAATGCATGGATATGTCCAGCGTTCTAGGGTTTGACGGGAAATAATTATCAAGTCATGGATTCAACATGATAAGGTGTCTTACTCCAATTGCAGTTTAGCATTGATGACCTAGCCATTTCAGTGATGTGGGCTGCTCCACCAGTGACATCTCTGCTCAAAGATCCATCAATGAGGGTGTTTTACATAGACTCAGAGACACTAGAAGTTATTGATTATGAAAGGCATGGCTTTGACTTGGCAAACTCTATAAGTAATGTATCAAATATTACTTATTGAAATACTTTATTGTATTTACTTGCTTATGGTTGGTTTACTGTTGAATGGGGCATAAAGTCCCTGCTTGAGTTTATTTATGGTCATTGGTCTAATGATTAACCCTTAAAGAGTCTGAGTAATTTGCATAAAGTCAGAAATATGGATTTTCATAAATTATGAAAAAAACTTCTTCCAGTACCCTATATTTTCTGCCTGGTTCAGTTGTAAGTTTGAACATTTGATACCTTGCATATATAAAACAGAGTAACAGATAAAATTTAAAAAGACTATGTTTACATGTTTGATTTGCTTGCTGTAAGTTATAATTCAGCTGAACATTTGTTTGTTAAGATCTTTATGATATTTTTGTTTCATTTTTGTTAACAGTTATACTGCTGCTAATATATTTCTCCATGATTTTGTGACAGAAAAAGTGAAGGTCTTCTTTATCTAGAAAACCTTCACTGGTTTCCCATTTTTTATTTTATCTTTTTTAAATGTAACTTGAAGTTCTTACTTTTAAGGCCATACATTTCTCCCAACCTCATCACTCTTTGCCATGTTTAATAAATGAGTCTATCAGCCTTATTTGTGTAGTATAGACTGTCAGTTACTTCAGTCTGCCCCGAAAAGGTGATCGGCAGGTGTATTGTTGCCACAGCTGCACCAGTTGAATGAAAAAGACTTCCAATTATAGTTAGATCCCAAGAGACTATCTCTAGTTTCAGTAGCCATCTCATGGCATACCTGTTCAGAATAGGATACCAGACTACAATAGTCAGCCCTCCCTGGTGGGCACTTACTGGGTTACAACCTCTTCCTGGGTTTGGACTAACCCTTGTTGGATCCCAGTACATGGGAGGATTTTTATCAATTTTGTGCTATATAATTGTTTTTATGATTTTATTATTTAAAGTAATTACTTTGTTTACTTGTTAACCAGATAATCCTGACAATCCAGAAATAGTGCTGATGTATTCAGCAATGGAAGAATATGGTTTGGCAGACATGTCGGCTAATAGCTGGATGGAATTAATAAACAGGTGAGTTTGCATAGCTGCTAATCATATACAGATACTTGCATTTAATTTCTATGGTTTCAATGTCTTTCTCAGTGCATTGTACATGTTTTGTCTGTGTGATTATTTCTAAGGGTGGATAAATTTAAGGTCAACTGTGCCAGTTGGTCTAGATTTTACACAGAGGACGAAACAGTATCACCAAGACACCTTAGACTTAAATACTTTAGGCTAGAACCTAGAAGTGTCCCATTGAAATCCCTATTTCCCATGAACGTATAATGTGTACATAAATTGTCGTACATGCTTGTTCTGCCAATGGAATTTAAATTTACTGTACAGAATACAAGAGTTCACAACTTACTGTGCTGGCAATTGAGGATTACCAATCCACTTGAAAACAGTGGTATCTGCCAATGTGACCTGGTGGGTAACACACTTGCCTAGAAACACAGAGGACCTGGGATCAATGTCAGAAACAGGTGGATACATAGTGGCTCCTATAATCAGTTTATATGGAGGTCCTCTGTCATTGGGCCCTATCCTCAGTCAGGCAGGCTAAGAAATCTCAGAGATGCTGACACCTCTGTCTTTCAGTTGGGGAATGCTAGTCACTAGGGCTTTGGTCGTACTTTGTACAGTCGGGGTTGGCCAAAACGCCTGTAAGTCATTCAGTAAGGAGATATTACATATGAATGCAATGAATATTGAATATGAATACAATACTATGCAATTGATTAGGGTTGTGAACATGAATATTTATATCGCAAAAAACTTTTTTAAATTGCCAATAACGTTCAAGTTCAGAAACCATATTTATATTATAAAAGTTAATGACAGTAGAACAAATAATATTCTTTCTTTGTGTGTACAAAATTCTTTTAATCTTCTATCTTTAGAGATAATTTCACACCCCATCATCTTGGATGCGCCCCCCACCCCACCCCCCACCCCCGCCATCTTTGGATGGGTAGAGTAATATACTCCAAATTTTTATGATGAATGCACACATATATCATCATACACACATCTGGATGTTTAAGTTTAACCTCCTTTATAACACATTATACAAACTTATCAATGGATAAAAGCTGTGGATACTATTTGAAGATGATTCACTGTTAACCACTGATATTCTACTCGTGAAATTAATCAATAATCTACATTTGATTAAATGAGATATTTGCATTAACTTATGCAATTTGTGAAGTCACAAAGCAGTTGAAAAGCATATTGTAAATACTCTTGTGAACATATATTTTAAAAATTCAAAAATTTGTCATTTAGCAGCTTTCTAATGTTAATAATAATAGTAGTAGGATTTATAGAGCGCAAAATTGATACAAATCCTCTAATGCGCTTAAGTCCAAGAAGGGAGAGTCCAGGGACAGACATGGGTCGACATCTAAAAAGCGCCCGCTAGGGTATAACTAAGGTGGGGGGTATGCCAGCCTGAACAAGTGAGTCTTTAGCTGGCTTCTGAAACCATCTATTGTTTGCTGAGATCTGACAGTTTGTGGCAGCTTGTTCCATTCAGCTGGTTCGGCTACTGCAAAGCCACACCTGCCTATGTGCTTCTTAGGGCGGGTTATATTAGAGTAAGAAATCTAAAATTTACCACATATCTGAAATTTGCCACATGTGCAAATACTAATAAAATAAATTAATTCAGTTGAGATTTGCTGAATGTATAGTAAATTAAGGCTTTTTGAATTGAAAAAAATGCAAAGTTTAAGACAAAACATGTTTTGTTATCATATAATTAAATAAGGCTTTTAGAGGTGGTGAATTTTAGATTTCTGCCAAATTTTAAATTCCTTACTCTACAGCATATAATTGTCAGTTTAATAATTTATAAAAAAAATAGAATATCTATCATGGTAATTAAGCTAGTAAATAATCTCTTTAAAAGTGACATTAAACCCCCAGAATGAATTCATTTCCCAGATGTAAAGTGGCAAAAAATAAATGTGTTAAAAAATAAATCAACAGTCATCCCAATATGACATGCTTTGTTCAAGAATGGCAACAGACGATGTAACTCTCCAGACTTACTACAAGAACTACTTGGCCAGACCAAGCAATGATACATGTGATGAGGAGTGTAGAGTTGTACAAGTGTGTCAGTCTCAGTTCTATTCCTACAATGACTATACTGACTGTGTGGAAGAAACAAGCCAGATACTGCTGTAAAAGAGAGTGGAACCTTGAATATTTTAAAATTTGCAATTGTCATCATTATTTCAAGAATAAACCTTTGTTAAAATAAAATATTTCAGTGTGAATTTTGTTGTCAGTGGAAACTGAGATACTTTTACAATATGCCACGCTCCTGCCACAGTTGTAACCCTGATGTTAAAGTACCCTTCTTCATGTTAGGTAACATTGGATTGAGGTCTTCAGCAGTTTCCATTTTCTCACACACTATGGCCAAAGCATCGTGTGTTAGTAGTCAGTTGCAGGTATCATGAGGTAAGGATGCTATAAGTAAGGAGGTAAGGATAACATAATGATCTACTTTTTTCCTGTTCAAACCAAATTATATCAACCTACCTTACATGCACATAATACTGCATTTAATAATTTCTTCCAGTGCCAAATTACAATTTGTAAAGGTCAGTACCAGTCAAAATATCCCAATAGATTAATTACATACTTGTGGCAAATTGATGAGAAAATCTCTAAAATTTAATTTTGTTCTACTACACACCAGGGAGACAGGTACATATTTCAAAGGCACTGGAAAGGTATTTGCAATCTGATAATTGTTTTTTTTTTCACTTTTTGGTATACCTAGGTTTTCTCAAGAGCAAGTTATGGTGAACTCAAAATATGATTGACAACCAGATTGTTGGTCAACTAGGAATTTGTTTAAGCTTGATGAATGGATATCCTAAAATAAAATTGCTGAACCCTTATGATTTTTAAAGTTATTTCTTGTTAAGTTACATTAAGTTTGTCAATAAATATCGTTCAAAAAAGGGAAACAAATTGAAAACCATTGATAGTTCTGTACAATGAGTTTGTACTATGAGGCTATACTGCAATCTGATAATTTGTATTTGACAAATTAAAGTAACATAAATAAGGTTTTAGACTTCAAATTATGTTTCAGATAATTTATTATCTGATGTGCATGGCCATATTGCTGTTTCAGTTGATAAGCATTAATTTGAATTGATAATATTCCGATGACCTATACAAAAGTGTTTATAACATTTTTGTAAGTTATATAATTGGGTTATTATAACAGCTATCAATATACACCAGATGGTTATGTTCACATGCATCAAAGATAACAAAGTGTAGAACATTTCAAGAGAGAGCTGCCTGAGTATGTTGCATGCTACTTTAATACTTTTATTAGGTAAGCTATAATATATGTCATTTTTACTCCACTGCCCTTAAGGGCTGTCAGGGTATTGTTTTCACCCATGGTGTCTGGATGGGCGTTCGGCGGGTAATCGGGTGGTAGAAAAAGCTTGTCCGGGCTGTATCTCAGAAACCTTAAGGTATAAGAAGTTGATACTTGGTAGGGACATTGGTTAGGGGGTATAGGTGTGCAACATCATGGTGTGACCTTGATTTGACCTTTTACTTGCCGTAGTGACCTTGACCTATAAAATCTTGTCTGGGCTATATCTCGGAAACCATAAGGTGTAAGAAGTTTATACTTGACAGGGACATTGATTAGGGGGTGTAAGTGTGATATGTCCTGATGTGACTTTGATTTAACCTTTGACCTTGCCATAGTGACCTTGACCTATAAAATCTTGTCCAGGCTTTATCTTGGAAAATGTTCGGTGCTATATCTCGGAACCGTAAAGTGTAGGAAGTTGATACTTGGTAGGGACATTGCTAAAGGGTTCTAGGTGTGCAATTTTATAGTGGAAACCTGATTTGACCTTTAACCTTGTCATAGTGACCATGAGTTTTGAGTTGTATCGAGGCTATTTCTTGGATTCCGTAAGGTTGACACTTGGTAGGCACATTGGTTAGGGGTGTAGATGTGCTTCATGGTGTGACCTTTAACTTTTGCTCTGCCAAAGTGTGTTCACCTGCCATATTTGAGATATGTTTCTTTTATGACAAAGATATATGGATTGCTGCAACTGATTATTGTATGTACCTTTACATAATTGTGCTATTTCTGTTGGGAGTTATTTTGCAATTAATAAATTTTACAGCTTCATAATTTTTAGCTTACTGATTAATGCTGTCATTTTGCTATTAAATTGTCCAGTTTGAATACATTTATCTTTACATATATTTTCTTTGTCTTAGACATTATTTTCTCTACTTTAAACATTATTTGGACTGTTTTTAACTGACGCTGCTCTGAAAGTATCCTGATCTTGTACTGTTTCACTGCTTCTATATCTCATGGTGTTGAAAACTATTTCCTCAGGCTGTGGGGTACTGGCATCTCTGATGCTGTTTTTTCCCATTTTCTCTGCTTGAAAGATAAAAGTTAGGCACAGTTTAATACATGGCTTGGCCGGTGACTTCATGGTGTAGCATCATAGCTACCAGTAATGTGAGGTTTATAAATAAAATGATAGAAGATAAATTGTAATAGTATATTTAAATATGCTGTACATAATGCAAATAGTTTCCAAATTTGTGTAAAATTCATGAAAGAACTTAACTTTGACATTTACGTAGCCTGTTATATGGATTTGTTATTGAGGAGAGTTACTCAATCCTTTATCAAGGGTGCACTCAGTCTGGTTCTCCTATTTTAGGTTCATTTCAACAGTATTAGTCAAAAACCCTTAAGCATTTCCTCTCCTTTTACAAAAGGGGAAACTCACTTTTGGTGATAATCAAAAAAAGAACAATTGGTAAAAAATCCAATATTGGTAAATATGAAATCATTTATAGAATGCCAAATGAATACATATAGTTTAAATGTTAAAATAGGTTCTACAATATATTGAGTGGTACATTCTTACACTTCTCCTTTGGTAACCTTCTACAAGGTGGTATATGTAATTGAGGGTGTTTGAAAAATAACTCAGAACTTGTCCGCAGATTTTGATAATTTTTTGAAACAATGTTGGATGTAGTACAAGGAACAGATGGTTAAAGTTTGGTGGTGATCCGGATTACCATCTGGATTCAGGAATTTTTTAAAAGATATATATCTAATCAGTGTAGAGGTATGAGGCCTTGGAGGAGGACTGTTGTCTGTAAGTGCTTTTCCTGTTACTTAATATGTTTCCAGTTTACTTTACAAACTTCATATAGCATGAGAAATGTAAAATTCGCCACATATCTGAAATTCGCCACTTTTGGAAACACTAATAAAATAAATTAATTGAGGTGAGATTTGTTGAATGTATAGTAAATTAAGGCATTTTGAACTGAAAAATACCAAGTTTAAGACAAAACATCTTTTTTCCATAGAATTAAGTAAGGTTTTATAAGAGGTGGCGAAATTTAGATTTCTCGCAAATTTTAGATTCCTTACTCTATATGGCTCACTGAGAAAAGTGTATACAGTTAAAGTCTGTTAACATAAATACCAAGAGCCTAAGAAAAATATAACCAAGAAATAAACCTGTTTAAAGATAACCTGCTTAACGAAGAATTCAAGATAATGAGTGCATTTCCATGAATATGTCTACAGCTGCCTCTGCTTCACATGCCCAGTCTAACTGGCATGCTCCTAATTGTGAGGGAAACAGGCGGGCTATAGTGCACCTGTTTGAGTGGAAATGGACAGATGTAGCTGCCGAGTGTGAACGCTTTCTTGGACCAAGAGGGTTTTGTGGAGTGCAGGTATGATAAAAACATTTCTTCAATGTTTTCCTTCTTGTATCCTCCATACAGAAGGTAATGTTACAGGTTTGTAGTACTGGTAGCTAATAAGAGAGAAAGGTATTTCTGTAATGGTAATATACTCTGCTTCCACCTTAGAGGTCAAAATTTCAAATCTCCAGTCTGGCCTTAAAGTTGGAAATTTGTCAGTTGATTGTTAGTGCATGGTAAAATAGGGTGGCCGATCTTGTGACATAAAACCCTAACTTCTGGGGCAGATTTCATAAAAGGTCTTAGCCTAGTCTCAGGCTCAAACTTGTGCCCATGGGCTCAGCCTTTATGGATTTCACAAAAGGTAACAAAGTCTCAAGTACTGATACTGGTAGGTAGTGGGCTTAAATTTTGTAAACAGAGGCTTAAATGTGGTTGCCATAATTCATTCTCCACTTCAAAATTTGAAATGGCTGAAAAATAAGGTACAAGTATATAAAACAAGTGCCTATAGTAGTCTTTGGGTCTTTCTACATATTTACAACTTTCAAAGATTTTGCATTGCAAATAGATAAAATAGATAAAATGGACAGAGATAAAATGTGTCAACAAGGAACATCTATGTCATTAGTAGACACAGTCAGCAAACCACTGTGGTTATTTGATAAGCTCTGTCTCAACTGAGACCCCTCCTGTGAAAACCATTTGAGATAAAGACTTAGCTGAGCCAAAAGACTAAGATTTGAACTAACGGCTCAGCCTGAGACTGGGCTAAGTCTGAGACCTTTCATGAAATCCACCCCAGTAGCCTCTAATTACCTGAGGCAAATCCATAGTGTGTCCCAAACTCAACTGGTGAAAAATTCTCAGATTTAGGCTTAAGAATTTTACTGACTCTGTGTGAGGTTTTTCAAACCAATAAAAGAGCCATGACTAAGAATTTGAATGTAAAAGTCTATGCACAACTTGTTGTAAAAATCCCTAAATTATACCTATCTAGGTTTCCTCACCCAATGAGAATGCTGTGATCATGAACGAATCTGAACCACCACGACCGTGGTGGGAAAGGTACCAGCCAGTCAGTTACAAGATGGAGACCAGAAGCGGCACGGAGGAACAATTTGTTGACATGGTAACCAGGTGTAATAATGTGGGAGTGCGGTAGGTATGAGTTTACTCTAAAACCATGAAGTAATAATCAAGATAAGATTTTAAATTGAAATGTAGAAGTATGTGGACTACATTGAACAAATTACAACTATCATTTAGAAATAAATTACTTATTGGGTCACCTATTGTCTGATTATGCTTGATATCAGTCTGAGAGGTTTGGAATAGGAAATGTATTGGGATTATCATACCTGTGAATCTTTCTTGTGGGATCATGTTTGACATTTGATCCCTCCTTCAAGGTATATGTGGTCAATTCTTGCCTAGAAGCCTCTGTTTCTCTTATCAGTGGTCCTTAAGGTTTGGAATGTTGGAATAACTTAATGCAAAATAATAGACTCTGTCAAATTTTAGAAGTTACTCCTTCAATCCTTTCTAACCTCTGAATAGGTGAAAGGGGCTGCATAATGGCATTCTCTGTTGTGTCAACCATCTCCCATTATAAGACTTATTATCTTTTTGGGGTTGGAGAGTCCAGTGAGGCTTGGTGCTTTTAAAAATGTACTCTTATGACAACCAACATACAGTCATTTGTTAAAATTATCTTATTTATTTATGAAATAACAGTACACACTGCAAGCTAATTTTCCATTCCAGGATCTATGCGGACGTAATAGTAAATCACATGACTGGAATGGGCAGGTCGGGCCTGGGTACGGGCGGGACAGAGTTTGATGCAGACTCTGGCTACTATCCAGGGGTGCCTTATGAAATGGATAACTTTAACGGATGTGAGAACTGTGGAGGTTGTTGCTGTGTGGACTCTTGGACAGACCATGCCAGGGTAACTTATTGTAGTTTTAGATAAATGGTTTTTTGATATTCAAGTTCTGATATCCTTGTTTATGAGTGTTATTACCTCTAACTAGAGGTTATGTTTTGGATGCATTCATTTGCCTGTCTGTGTTCACAATAACTCCAAAACTAATGAACAGATCTTTCTTTAAATTGTTTATGTAGGTATAGGGCTTGACCAAATCAAGAGATAAAATTTTGGGAAAGATACCAGATCATATTCTATATATAAAGAAGTCCTTAATTTTCAAAGGTTCCATTTTTAATGTATTTAATGTATTAATGTATTTTCATTGAACTTCTGTGTATTTATGAAAGAGAACAGGCACCAGTCAGTGAAAACTATTTTTTGTCTACTTTGCGACTACAATCCTTGAGAAATTCTACTTACTTTAAATTAATTTTTGGTCCAGTTATTAAAATGTGTGACATTTGGTCATCATCAGTTTCTCAAGTTTGCTTACATGTAGAGCTTGGATAATAGAAGAAATATTAGATTTTATTGTATGTGTCAAAATAAGTTATAACAGAAATTTTTTGATCAGAATGGATCAGATTTTATTTGAATGGATGTCATCCTTAACTAGCAGCAGAAATTAAAAGAGATATCTCCTAGTGCCTGCCACCATTACATAGTAGGTAACACATCTGGGAACACAGAGGACTTGGGTTCCGTATGACCACGTAAAATGACAGTCCTCTATTATCGGGTCCTATCCCCAGTGGCAGGGTGAAGAACCTTTCGAACATTAATAAATGGTTATCCCCAAGCCTCTGTCTTTCAGTTAGGGGGATATCAGTCACAAGTGCTTGGGATATACTTGTGTAATTGGGATGGGTCATAATCACTTTTGAGTCCTATAGTAATTTATTCCTTTACTAAAGAAGATATTACACTGTGTATAATTATACACAACAATATAGTTCAACTGGTCTTGTAAGTGGGGACTTTTATGTTGTGGTCATGCACTCATTTAGCCTACTGGAAGAGTAACTAATTTTTTTTTCACTCTGAAAAGACAACTTGTGGTATTATCAATAATAAATATCTTACAGTATATTACACAATGAAAATCTTTGCTGTAATTATACCTCATAGTTACTTGTAATTATCTGAACATATACCTATAGACTCCCATACCATTAAAATTATATTATGGTTTATGCAACATTATACAAGAACAGTTGGGCATGCTATTACAGATTGATTTGTGCTGCTGAAGTAAAATTGGCATATGTCACTTGGCCTTCAGATGTCTTACAGAAGAAACCTCAACTGTTAAAGTTTTAGTGACATTTATGTTTTGTATAATCTCACATTAATGACACTTCAGGTGCGCAACTGTAGATTGGTGGGACTAATTGACTTAAACCAGCGACTGACTGATACCCATGATAAGATAGTGGCTTATCTCAACAAACTACTCAGCTATGGTGTGGCTGGATTCAGGTAATAACTCACAATCTTTTTTCTGTGGCACTATCAGTTCACCAATTAATTTACTGGGAGATTCCTACAAACTAAAACCTGCCTTGAACTCTGTGAATTTAGTTGAAAATATGTAGTTGTGTAAAGACCTACTGACAGGTCTACGGTGAAATGTATTAAATTACCCCCTGAGGGCTGGAAGGTGTTGGACAGAAGTCAAAGTTGCAGCTTTTACAACAATACTGTTCAGCAGCCAGGGTCCGATAGAAACAGGCCCTTAGTATTCCTTCTTATGGGGGCCTCACCCTCAAAGAAGTGATCGCCTGCAATTTGATGTAAACTTGCTTCCATTAGGCCACTGCATGAGGACTCAGATATTAGTTTTTATTTATTTTTTATTTTCATCCACTAAACCATACCTTAATGCAGTCCATGATATCTGTTTAAAATGCATATAGTGTCTCTCTGTATATAACAAAACACCAAAGTGGTGTCGTGTGTAACACACCCTTAACCTCCAAGGTCATTTTTAAGTACAAATTACTCTAATGAGTCTCGTATTTCTAGAGATCACTTTTTTGTCATTGGATTTTCATGATTTGTGGTATAGTGTGATGAGTACCCTTCTCATCACTGAGGTTTAGCAGCAATGGCCTGTGTTACTACTTGGATGAGCAACCATCTGAGTTATAGGCCAGGTATGGGATGTATCTGACTCAGAATATGTTGTCACCTGACTGTCATAGTTTTAGTCATGCATGTAAACCAAAACACTTTTGGGTGTTTTTTTTATTTTAAATCTGACACTGACCCAGAAAGTTAATACTGCCAACTTGGTCACTGATTGTCAATACCTCATGGTTTACTTTGCAGAATCTCCACCAACTTCTGGCATTGACAATATAAGAAAACTTCAGAATGTAATAATTAAAAAGTAGTTGAAATATTCTAAAATATGCTGGATAAAATGAAAGTAAAAGTAAATTTATTATTAAATGGATAATATACTTGTGTCAGAATATTATCGGAAAGAAAAAAATGTTCTACTATCTGAGTTTCACGTTGATGATGGTTAGATATTGTGTTTCTATGTGTTTCTACAACTGGAGCGAGTTTTGTATTTAGTAATACTTTATTCTAAACATAATGATAAATTTCTTGAACAAGAGATATATTGCAAAATAAATAGCACAGAAGATTATTTGTGAAAAAATGACCACTTTGGAAACATATATTCACAAACATATAACAGTAATAACTTCTTTTCATGTTTTCTATTTTTTTTCGGCACTAATTAATGTTGAAGATCGTAATATCTCTCAGTACATTATAGAGGGAGGTGAATTTCTTTTTTTAAAATTTATTTTTGAATTCAAGTTGAGATTGCCTTTGATAAAGCATTATGTTCAGTTTGTGTTTATAATACACTTATTTTAATTAACCTTGTACACTGTCAATACTCTTGAGTTTGGTTTAAAAATTTAAAGTATAATCTTCACAACCTAGTATGTACTATTATTCTCAATGCTATTATTGATAATATATTGATAGTGACATCAGACCCAAAGCAGTTAATTTTAACCTGGCTGATATTTTTGAATTTACGGCACATTAGTATTTATACTCAGAGTCGATGCCGCCAAGCACATGTGGCCAGAAGACCTGGAATCTATATGGAATGACCTGACACCCACTACACTGCCAAACAACCCTCCACCCTTCATATATCTGGAGGTGATTGACATGAACCAGAATGGAGAGATCAATGTGAGAGAATATATACATCTTGGCAGGTCAGTGTAGTCTCTGTACTGTATTATGATACAGGTGTGTCAGTGAATCTGATTGGCTGAGGGCCATGGTAAAATGTCTTGTGTACATGTTGGCTGTTCTGATAATAACCCCCTGCATGTATAATTGGTTAAACAGTCTTGGTTTATTGTTAAAGTGGTAATTAGCCTTTTCACTAGTTTATATATTTTGTATTTTTTTGGGTAAAGCTGCTTGTAGAGTTTCCATTGTAGTCAACCATTCAGTGGCGGAGTTGCTTCACATAAACTGCCTTTAAGAAGGTTCCCACCTCTCTCTTGCTCTCTTGGAGAACTGATTAAAATAATGAAAAGTTACAAGCATGAAAATTTCTTCTCTAGTATGTTTTCGGACTCCCTTTTGTTGGTGTAATAGATAATAATGATCAGTAATAAAATTAATACAATTTTTTATGGCATGCTGTTAATTGTGTACAGCTACTGTTAAAATGCAAGTTCTGTAATGATAATGTTTCATTAAACTTTTGGCTTTATGTGTATGATGTATAAACTCCAATTTGAAGAAAAACTCTAAAATCTTAAGCTTTTCAACCCATAGTACTGGTGTCATTTGTACTCCTTGGTCACTGAGAACTGTTATTGAAAGTGTTGGGGGCCATAGTTGGAGAGGAACATTATTGGAGGTATTACTACACCTAGTGTTAACCTACTGAACCCCACCGTACAACATTCTGGTCTGTAATTGCACAACACAACATATAATAGTTACAAGTGGTCTAAAACTACACTCACAAAGTTGTTAGTTCAAAGTGTAATCAGGTGTTTTCCTCAGGACTGTGGATAATTTCACCCATTTTTCGCTGTATATTTTACAGGGTGACAGAGTTCCGGTTCTGTGTGAAGGTGAAAGAGGCCAGTGGTGCACTGTGGAGCATCCCTGGGGTATACGACCCTGGATGGAATATGTGCGACCCTGGAGATGCTTTTGTGTTTGTGGATAACCATGACAACCAGAGGGGTCATGGAGCAGGGGGTGATGTACTCAACTACAAGGCAAGTTAGGCAGTGTCAAGGCTGCAATTCTACCTACTGCTTTAAGGTTAAGTCAGTGAATAATCAAAATAATCACAATTAAAACTAAATAGGCTATCAGAGTGGATATCAGGTAGGTTGAGACATACTGTAATGTATCAGAATGTTAAGGCTGCCATAGAGTAGTTACTGTTTCAAACTTCAATGAATAATCAATCAAAATAACAAAAGCTAAAAATAAAATTTAACAGATTATGAGAAGCTAAAGTAAGCCCATTGATAGGTGGGCAGCTACAAACACGTGGATCAGAGTGCTCAAGCTGTAATAGAGTTCTAACTCTTTTAAAGTTAATACATCAAATAATGAGACAATCAAAATAGCAGGAAATAAAAATAAAACTAAATGAGAAAGAAGATGTGTTCAGCCACAAACCAAATAGATCAGATCATGAAGACTATGAAATATGTAATTACTTCATTAAATTGATTAAATAAAGAGGCAGTCAAATAACAAAATAAAAGTAAGCTTGACAGACAATATCAAAGTATCTAATTCTATTAGTAAGTGCCCTATTTCAAGTACCAAATTTTGAAAAATGTATGTTGTCCCTTGTCCGTAAATAAAATGTGAGATCCATTCAGTCATTTTTCATGACTTTTAAAAATAAGAGTACAACATAATATCATATTGTAGTCATAAGTGAGATAAGATAATTAAACTACATGGTCAGATTGAGTGATACAGTATCATTCTTTTTATTCTTTTGACTGCTGTGACTTACTAACCCCGCCCCCTTTAGGGGAGCAGAGAGATAACTGCCATCATATTTGTTTGTTTATCTGCACACATAACTCCAAGATGATACATTGGATTGGGTCGTATTTACACACAAGGTAGTTCTACCTGTGGTTAGATCCTCCTCAAAAATGTTTCCAGATCCATCTGTTTTTTTCATGTAGTCACATTTGTCACAGCACTAGGGGCTGTTTTTTGGTTGTGTGCTGACTATAATACTAAAACTACCCAAGTGACTACCGTTGCCGTAGTGACCTTGAGTTTGAAAATCATGTGTGGGCTATATCTCAGAAAGTGTAATGCGTAGGAAGCTGATACATAGTAGGGGCATATGTTGGGGGTTGTAGCATGCAGTGTCATTGTGGGACCTTAAGGTGTCTTTTGACCTTGCTGTAGTGACCTTTAAAATCTTGATATCTTGGAAATATATAAGGTGCAGCAAGTTGGTTATGGGGTGTATGTGTGCATCATTATCATGTGGTCTTGATTTGACCTTGCCATAGTAACCATGACCTTTAATATCTTGTCCGGCCCATATCTTGGAAATTACGAGATGTAGGAAGTTGATACTTGGTATGGACGTTGATTGGGGAGTGTAGATGTGCAATGTCATGGTGTGACCTTGATTTGACCTTTGACCTTGCTGTAGTGTCCTTGACCTTCACAATCTTGTATGGGCTATCATGTTTCAGAAACCGTAAGGTGTACGAAGTTGATATATGGGCGGGTCATTGGTTGGGGGGAGTGTAAGTGTGCTAAATTATGGTATGACCTTTAACCTTGGCTCTGCCACCTGTTCACCTGCCATATTTGAGACATAGTTTTCTTGTCACATAGATATATGAATTGCTGCAGCTGATTATTAATATTATGTACTTTTACCTACTTGTTCTGTCTCATTTAACAGCTATATTTCAATTAATAAATTTTACAGCCTCATAATTGTTAGTTTACTGATTAATGCTGTGATCTTGCTATTGAATTGTCTTTTTTAATACTTTTATCTTTTACTTTTATACATTTTCTCTCTCTTTAACGTTATTTTCTATACTGTAACATTATTTGGACCTTTATATAACTGACACTTTTTGCTCTGGAGGTCTCCTGATTTTTGTACTGTTTCACTTTTGCTCCATCTCATGTTATTGAAAACTATTTGCCAGTGCTGCTGGGTGTGGGTTTCTCTGATGCTGTTTATAACTTTAGATTTCTCTGCCATTTCTGCAGAAGCAGTGTAAATATACCATTCTAATGATATTTTGAACAATTTTTGTGCAACATAATATTGTAAATATTTAAGGGTCAGTGGACATGTTGCAAGCACCTGTTTTCAGTTGCATATTCCATTCACCAGGTGGCACTGTTGTGTCGCACGGAACTACTTTTTTTTGTTTACATTTTAGGTTTACCTTAGCAACTCCCTCCAAACTGTGTTTACATTTCACAATAAATTCCAGGATATGTTGAAGCCAAGAAGTTCATGAGAAGATTAGGTTTTGGGTCAAAAATGGCAATATCTATTGCCATGGCAACGCTTTTGAAAGTTCCCAGCCTTAAATTTATGGGTGTTCTACAACCTGAACCCATGCATATATTTTTACCAAATTTTCAGGTTATGTTTGATCCAAGAGGATCCAGAGATGATAAGGTTTTGGGTATATGTAGCAATGGCGGTTGCCATGGCAACGCTTTTTAAAAAATTTTCATTCTTAAAATTTGTGGGTGTTATACAGCCCGATCCCATGCATATATTTTCACCAAATTTTCAGGTTATGTTTGATCCAAGAGGATCCAGAGATGATAAGGTTTTGGGTATATGTAGCAATGGCGGTTGCCATGGCAACGCTTTTAAAAAATTTTTCATTCTTAAAATTTGTGGGTGTTATACAGCCCGATCCCATGCATATATTTTCACCAAATGTTCAGGTTATGTTTGATCCAAGAGGAACCAGAGATGATGAGGATTTGGGCAATATTTGCAAACAACTGTCACCATGGTAACACTTTTTCTAATTTTAAACAAATAAATTATTGGGTTCTTTGCAGTCAAAACCTCTGCATGGATTTTAAGCGAAGTTTCAAACTTGTTTATCTCAAGATAAACTACAGATGATTAGGTTTGGGTCAATATAATAATATGAAAATTTTTGCCATGCAAACACATTTGGTGCTTTTTATCCTTAAAATTTTATGGGTGCTCAAGCCTAACCCAAACATGGACTTTTACCATTTTTTTTTCTTACTTTTAAAATGATGTGCAATTTCCAAATGTCTCTGGTTCTCTCAAAATATCCCTGCTGGTTAAGGTTCCTGCTAATTTTTTTATCAGTTAGATTAGTGAATGCTAGATAACTTAGTTAGAATCGGAAAACTTTTCACTGCTATGTCATTTTTAAGTCTTTTTCAAGGTTGTAACAACATGAACACTATAATTTTAGATAATTTAGTTTATTACATCCACAATTTACCAATGATAACAATAACATATCAACATATCTGATATAACTGTGTTACCTTGGTAATTTTAGCCTGGTCATAGAAGTGACTAAAAACTGTTTACCTTTATTCTTAATTTATGCCATATTATAACACAAAGGCTTCACTGTTCTAAGAACAAGCAATCAGTGCCTGTGAACGGGCTCTGTGTCAGTTGTCTGTGTGTTATAGTGTAAAAATTAGGTGAATAACTTATTTAAACAAAATACTGTAAATGCTATAGTTTTGGAGTTACAATTGACTTGCTCAGAAGAGAAAGCCTCAATGTAGCTATCACTCAGCTATGTAATGAGCTACAAGTCTGCAATTTTACTATGTTACAGATGACCCAAATTTAGGGGAACAACATGTTTAAAGGAAATACTCTTAATGCAATAGTTTTCAAGATACATCTGATTAACTCAACAATGATAACCTAAAAGTACCTATTCATAAAAAATATTTAAGACAGATCCAGGGCTGATACTCACACAAGTGAATCCACTTGTAACCTAGGTACATGTGTGCAAGATAAGACACAGACGTGTAGACACACATATATGCCACAGAGTGATGCCATGATTTCAAGTCAGCTGACATAACAAGAGTAGAGTGCCTGTGCTGACTGAGTGTTTTCGAGTTGTGAAGATGATAATGAGAGGAAAGTATAATTACCAGGGAAAGTGCTATAAGACATTTTGTAAAGAAAATGTCCACAGTCAGAGCTTGCCACAATACATCTTGACTACTAAGATGGCCAACAAAAGAGTGGTCAGGTGACCTAGTGGGGGGAGGACGGACTACTATGTAGCCCTTTGGCTGATTAAGGTTGTTATATAACCTTAAAAATGCTTTTTGGCGTTGGTCATTGGGTTGGATGGCTCCAACATAATAGCTACTTTTAGGAAATGGTAGGAGTATTTTGCTATAAAAATGTAAGATTTCAGATAAATCCCTATCATAGTGACTGAGAAAATGACAACTAAGTGTGTAATTTCATGTTTTTCAACAAAAAAAATATTTAAAATAAAATAAGACAGATGTGGGGCTGATACTCACACAAGAAAATCTACTAGTACTCCACTATATATAAATACTAGAAGTGACAGAAGAAAAGGACACAAAACTTGTGTCCTGCAAATAATATTATGAAGGAAAATAACAAGGTAACTGTTTAAGTGTAAAAAGTAGGTTAAAACATATTTAAAGAAATACTGCAAATGCAATATCCTCGTTTGACCTTGAAGGAGGGTCCAAGGTCAAATCCGACCACATAAAAAGATTCCCAGCCCATGATTTCCTATATGTTGGTTTACCATCCCAAACCTCTAGGACCAATAATATGTGAGTTATAAGCACTTTTAAGTTTCGCTATCCCCAATTGACCTTGAAGGAGGGGTAAAAGGTCAAATCTGACCACACCAAAAGAGTCCCAGCCCATGATTTCCTATAGGTTGGTTTACCATCCCAAACCTCTAGGACCAATAATAAGTTAGATATAAGCACTTTTCATGACTGACAAAGAAACACCCATGGCAGCCATCTTGTTTTTCAAAATGAGTCCAAAAATATTCCCAGTCAAGATTTTTAATGATGAACATATCCTGCCAATTTGAGATCTATACCTGTAACACCCTTTGCTCTATGGGACCAACAAAAGTCCTTGCTTTAAGTCGAATAAACGTCCCTGGTGGCCATCTGGTTTTTCAAAATGAGACCAAAAATATTCCCAGGCAACGTTTTATGGTTATTAATATATCCTGCAAACTTGAGAAGGCTAGCTATAATATTTTTTTTCGTTAGAGCGGTAATGGTGAAATCTCTCTACACACTGCAGCTATCCAGTGGATACAATGATTTACTCAACAGTGAGAACCTGAAAGTAGCTATTGCTCAGCTATGTCATGACGTACAGGTCTGCAATTTCACTATGTTATAGCTGACCAAAAATTATGTGAATAACATATTTAAACAAAATACTTTAAATGCAATAGTTTTCAAGTTACAACTGATTTACTCAACAGTCAGTACCTGAAAATAGCTATTGCTCAGCTGTGCCATGAGCCACAGGTCTGTAATTTCACTATTTTATAGCTAACCCAAAAGTAGGTGAACAACATGTTTCAACAAAATACTGTAAATGGAATAGTTTTCAAGTTATAACTGATTTACTCAACAGTAAGAACCTGAAAATAGCTATTGTTCAGCTGTGTAATGAGCTACAGGTCTGCATTTTCACTATGTTATAGCTGACCAAAAATTAGGCAAATAACATATTTAAACAAATACTCTAAATGCAATAGTTTTCAAGTTAGAACTGATTTACTCAACAGTGATAACCTCAAAGTAGCTATTACTCAGCTATGCACTGAGCTACAGGTCTGAAATTTTACTATGCTGTAGCTGACCCAAAAGTAGCTGAACAACATATTTATACAAAATTCTGTATATGCAATAATTTTCAAGTTATAGGTGATTTTACTCATTATGGGAGGTACTGAAAAATCAGAAAGTAGCTATTGCTCACTTAGCTACTGGGATAGACACTCAAGTTACTCACCGTGTTGTAGCTATGAAAAAAGTAGTTGAATAACATATTTTAACAAAATGCTCTAACGGCAATACTTTTCAAGTTATAAGTGTTTTAGTGCATGATTTCATTAATTTTATTGCATTAAAAATTATTTTAAAAATTAATAAAAAAAAACTAAGACAGATCCAGGTCTAATTCTCACACGAGGTAATCTACTAGTGGCCTAGTACATATATGCAAGATATGAGAAAAATCCCTGCCATAGTGAATGAGACAATTGTAATAAAGGGTTGAAATTTTCACACTTTGGGTGGGGATAATTTGTAATGGTAATTATCCACAGATATTGATTTTGCAGTGGGTGATAAAATGGTTTATTTCATGCTTACATTGGATCCAGGTGTTTCTAATTTTTATCTGTAGATCTACAATATGCCATTCTTACTTTACTTAACTTCAGGGTTTAATATACTAAATGACAATTGCCTGCATTGCATCATTCTGAGTGAATGATATTGTAATAGATGTTTTGGTTTCGATTCACAGAATCCCAGAGACTACAAGATAGCCCAGGCCATCTCACTGGGATGGGACTATGGCTATCAAAGAGTGATGAGCAGCTATGATTTTGGAGATGACACAGATGTTGGCCCTCCACATGACGGGGATTACAAGTAACAATATTCATGTGTTTTCATTCCAAAGTGTTATTACTGTTGACATAAAATCTAATGAGTTTGGATATTTTTTTCAATATCACTTGTTTGAAATCATTGGTTGCAAATCATACGGCAGTCAAATATGACCTTTGGCCCTTCTTTTAAGATGAAACAGGGTTAAGATAATAACCTAAAGGCTGTTATATCTTTTATTATTGGCCCAAGTTGTTTGGAATATACAGCAACTTCCATCAAGGTAAAAACCAAGGTTTCAATTCTTTGAAGACATCATATCTAAAGTGATATTCAAGTTTTAAAAGTTCATTAAGTGAAAAAATATCAGATTTAGATATTGCCCCCCCCCCCTTTCAAAATCAAGTGACCCTTGTTCAGATATCTCTTCTGCAAGTTTTACATGTGAATATAACTTATGGTGGTGATGGTTATTGAACAAAGTTGCTTGAGATTTAGGTACAATTTCTGCACTTATGTGATATCAAGCTAAAATAGTTTTGATAAATTATTTATGGAACCATTGTATTCAAACGATATTTTTACCTCCTATAGTAAAATTTCAGAAACATTATATGGATTATTCATTTTATTGTTGGTAAAAGAAATTATAGAATTAAAGAGAGAATAGTTTGCAAGTTTGAAATTTTTAATATACAATTTATTTTGTTTCTTAACAATACATAAATGCTTTACTGGAGATTCCCTGTGTTCATACAGTCAGACTGTGGCACTGCACACACAGCAGTAGTAGAGTCATAGGCCTTATGAAAGTCCACAATGTTCACATATATTTTTACATATCTCTTTTTATTATCAAATTTTGCTATAAAGAATAAGTGCACAAAGAGCCATTATGTAGATCAGATAAGACAGCTGAAAAAAATGGCAACCAGATGCCATTTATGTGTCCTTAATAACAAGAACAACTAATTACCGTTACACATAAACCTGTCTCAAAACAACACTTTCAGGAATTACTTGACTCAGATATTGCTACTTTATGTGGATTTTGTTTCAGTACCATAGATGTCCCCATCAATTCTGATGGGTCTTGTGGTGGAGGTTGGGTGTGTGAACACAGATGGCCAGCTGTTGCAGGTATAATTGCTTCTCATTTATTAAAACACTTTCTTACAAGTCATAACTTTGTGTTTTGAGACAATGAATGAGTGTATTTTACAACAGTGTGGATTTTCTATTCTCTCCTTCTTTTCTTTCTCAGGGGAAACATTCTTACATAATCATAGTGCACTAAGGCCCTGCACTTGGCTAACTTTAATATAGCCCTAGTTTGAGAATGTTGCATTACCATGTGAATCCATCCCTAAAACCAAGGGTCAAAGGTCACGACCCAGCTAAAACTTAGTATAGGCCTGTTTATACCATTAAGTGTGGGCGTAGCAACATGTATTTGAATTTTGCTTCACAACCTTGTCCTTATATTGCCGTAAATATATCTTGTATGTGAATACATATAAAACTGAGCCATCCTATATAGCCATTCCACCTCCCATTCACCGCTCCATGTTCACAGCTTGTGGTAGGTTTTTAATACATTTGGAACTCTGTGTCATATAAAATATTAATTTCGAATTAATTTTTTAGTTAAATAAGTTTGCATGTATATAGCCTTATGGGGCTACCATGAAACGCTGAGAACTAGGTATAAGCTAAATTGGAGTCGCAATGTTTGGCACGAAGATCTGTCACTGCTGTTCTCAGTAGTTCTATTACCTCAATGCAGCATTTTTTGCACAATTACTTCCCTATAGAAAAATAAATAGTCATTAAGGCAGCTGTACAAACTTCTATCATTGTGAGTAAGTGACTGTCAAGAGCGGTGATAAAGACTATGATAAGGTATTTGACAAATTACAACAACCAATGAAGGTGAATCAATGGTTATTCAACCTCTGTGGAAGATAATAATGGGGGCATCCAGGAGCTAGAGGAGGATGCATCACTATGACTGTAGATCCATATATATCCGGGAGTAACATGTGTCAGATTTTCAGAGATAGTGCCGTAGATTAAGATGACTGATAAAGCAGCAGTTTGCAACATCACTGTGGCAGCATTGCTAAATGTTGTGATGGTTTTGGAACAGAAGGGAGAGAAAATTGCAAATTTAATAAGTAAATTAAATTTTTATAAGTTAATACCCTATCCAATGGACAATAGCTTATTCGGTCGGCGCAGACTGGCCCGCCAAACATCCGAAAAAGATGTCCTAGTGTACTCGCCAGATGGCTTGTCGTACTTCCTTCCTGTCTAGACAGCGTGATGTCATAGAATCTTTTTCGTTGTCTCAACCTATTAGACCCCTAGTAAGCTGATAGCGGGGTCGGTGGGAGGGTCTTGTGTGTCCATTGGATAGGGTATTAACTTATAAAAATTTAATTTACTTATTAAATTTGCAATTTTATTGCGTTAATACATCCTATCCAATGGACAATAGCTGAATAACTACCGCTTGGTTGGCAGGTGAGTTACTAAGGACTATGAATTTAACTCATACTAGAAATAATAACTATTCCCTTTAAAGCCTGGGTAGATCTTGTAGTCAACCACCCCTAAGGCTATGGTCGAATATCATCATCCGGTTATCTGGAGTTGAAACCGTCAGAGTCGACCTTGCCCCCCCCGTCTCTCAAAGAACAGGCCTGCTCTGAGGTAGGGGAAGAGAGGGATGAGTTCAGTCCCATAAGCTACCACCTCCTAGAGGAAGTACAGATTTTTTTTTTTTTAACTATCGTGCAATATATACAAACGTGTACGACTATATACATATATACAGATCTCCTCTAAATACTAGCCTGCTTGTGGACCTGCTGGGCAGCCACAACAGGGCCAAGATAGTAGAGCTCTGAGTCAGCCCAAGCCACATCCTTCAGATAAAATTGAGTGAAGGTATCATGAGATTTCCAGTGGCAGGCTGATAAGATCTGCTCTAAGGAGACCCCGGACTGGAAGGCCTTAGAAGCAGCAAAGGCCCTGACATCATGAGCTTTGACTTGATGTAGGGTGTGGGCCTGGTGATCAGAGAGTTCGTAGCATAGGATCACAGTTTGCTTGATCCATGAGGAGATAGTGGCAGGTGAGATGTCTTTGTCGAAGCCTTTCTTGAAGGAGACAAAAACTAATTCTTTGTCCTGCCTCATTTCTGAAGTCCTGTCCAAATAGTAGCGCAAGGCTCTGACCGGATAAACAGATTTGTCGGACTTGAGGGACCTATCCAGAGTAGGAGCCAGGGCTGGTATGACCACTGGGGCTACGCTCTCCGGACCCTCTTTGGCCAGTTGGTTCTTGGAGAGAAAACTGGGAGAAGGAAACAGAGACACCTTAGACCAGTCCGACTGATGTCTGATGTTTTTATGCTGCCATGCATGGATCTCAGTTCTTCTTTTGCCGGAGCCCAGGGCCAAAAGGAAGACGGTCTTGAAAGTCAGATGCTTCAGAGATGCCTCCCAAAGAGGTTCAAAAGGAGCCTTTGTCAACTGGTGTAGCACCAAGGAAAGGTTCCAGGAGGGTATGCCTCTCCGCCCTTTGGGTCTGTCTCTATGGAAACTGTCCAGGAGACGGGTGAGGTTCTCATCTTTACTGATACTGAGCGTCATATTACCCAATTTATCAGCAATGGCAGACCTGTATCCATCAATGGTGCTAGGCTGCAGGTTCTTGACCTCAAAGAGGTCGAGTAGGAAGTCAGCCACCGACTTCAAAGGTGGTGATTTGAAGTCCACCTGATTAGCGATGCACCATTTTGTAAAAATGGACCACTTTGCCTCATAGACTGATCTGGTTGATCTTCTTTGAGGAGCCTCAATTCTTGTTGCCACTGCCTCAGAGAAGCCCTGTTTTCTGATTGCTGAGGCTCTAGGAGCCATGCATGAAGGTTCAGGTTTGTCAGATTTCTGTGAGGGATCTGATTGAAGGGCTGTGTCAGCAGATTGGGCAGATTTGGCAGGCTGAGGGGGACTTGACTGGACATGGCCACTAAATCCCAAAACCAGGGCATGTTGGGCCATCCGGGAGCAATCAGGATTAGTCTCTTGCATGGAGAGTCCAGTAACTTTTCCACCACCTTGCCCAAGATGGAGGTCGGTGGGAAAGCATATGCATCCAGATCCTCCTATGGCAGAGTGAGTGCATCTACTGCAAAAGCTAGGGAGTCTGGAACTGGAGATACAAAGAGAGGCAGTTTGTGATTGAACCTTGTGGCAAACAGATCTATTTGGGGCTGGTACCACCTGTTGCATAGTTCTTGAAATACTTCCGGAAGGAGGGACCACTCTGTTTGGATGGTCTGACCCAGTAGCTTGTCCGCTATCACATTTAGATGGCCTGGAATATGCCGGGCTTTGAGAGTCACTTGTCTCTGGGAGCACCAGGTCAATATCCTCCAAAGGAGGGCACACAGGGGACCCGACTTCATGCCTCCTTCCTTGTTTATGTACGCGACCACTGTGGTGTTGTCTGTAGCTACTAGGACGATTTTGCCCACGCAGAGATCCTGAAACTCTTTTAAGGCTAGCAAGAGATAGTTGATGTGCAGTTTGCTTTCCGGTATCGACCAGGACCCTCTTGCAGTGAGCTCGTTTAAGTGAGCGCCCCAGCCTTCTTTTGATGCGTCTGTAAAGATCTGCAGAGCATGCTTTATTGGGTGTAAAGGTTGGCCTTCGAGAACATTGCTCTCCTGTAACCACCATTGCAAGTGTGGGTGCAGGGACCTGGGCAGAGGGATAATCTTTTCTAGAGATTCCGGTACCCTCCAATTGTTTTTGAGGTGCCACTGAATGGGTCTCATGTGCAGGCGGCCTAAATGAACCTGTTTTTCTGTGGCCGTCAGCAGGCCTATCAGAGACATGAATTGCCGGACCGGACAGGCCGGTAGTGACAAAAGTGCTTGAATTTTCTCTTGGAGGCTTTCCCACCGGTCCGGAGTCGGTCGGACCCGGCCGGTCCTGAGGTCGAACTGGTAACCTACGAAGTTGAAGACTTGCTTGGGTTCCAGTTCCGATTTCTCTGTGTTTACCAGCCAGCCTAGTTCTTGACACATTTGTACTAGAATCTGCGTGTGCTGGCGACAGATAGGGTATGAATTGGCTCTTACTAACCAGTCGTCTAGGTACTGGTGGATTCTTATACCCCTGCGCATGGCCATCAGTTTCACCTCCTTGACTAAAATAGTGAACTCCATGGGTGCTGTGGACAGTCCGAAAGGCAATGCCCTGAATTGGTAGGTCTGACCCTGGACATGGAATCGGAGATATTTCCTGGACTGGTCCTGTATTGGAATATGGAAGTAGGCATCCTCAGTCCACTGAGGTGACCCACTCCCCTTGCTGGAGGGATGTTCTGATGGTTTCCGGTGTTTCCATTTTGAATTTCTCCACTTTGAGAAAGAGATTTAACTTGCTCAGGTCCAGTATTGGCCTCCATTTGCTGTTGGGTTTGGGAACCAAAAACAGCCGGTTGAAAAACCCTAGAGAATTCTGATTGTGTACTACCTCTACTGCGTTTTTGTCTATAAGCTGATGTAATGCCTCTAACAGGTAGCTGTTCCTGTGAGGATTGACATAACAG
Source organism: Sabellastarte sp. h YS-2021 (assembly GCA_964017235.1). Taxonomy (NCBI): domain Eukaryota; kingdom Metazoa; phylum Annelida; class Polychaeta; order Sabellida; family Sabellidae; genus Sabellastarte; species Sabellastarte sp. h YS-2021. The sequence continues at coordinate 77,564,652 of OZ024935.1, read as the reverse complement.
CTTACGACTGTGGGAGACCTGCTGAGATGAGGCCGGATCCGGAAGGGAAGGGTGTAACCCTGCTTTAAGATCTAAATTACTCTGGGACCGGCACCCAGATCCAGCCAAGTTTGCCAAAAGCTTTGAAGTCTGGCCCCTACAGGCATATTTGAGACAACATTTCTGACATTTGTTACAAGTTGAGCACAAGACAATTGAGTGACACAAGAAACACTGTTCACATATTTTAATTCTTGATTTACACAATGACAATCTGTTGCCCCGGGACTTACTCCTTTCTTTTGCGAATGCCCGGGGACAGAAGTGGCAAGTTTTACAACACTTAAGTTTACAGTCAAAGAGTTTAAAGTCTGTTCTTTCATATTGTTCCCGGCCAGCAGTCTTCCTGGGAACTGGGTTAAACATTGACTGTCATTTATATAACTGCTGGCCCTTAACACTAAGAGAAGTTAGCAGAATGTCCTCTGCCTCTCTTGAACTGCCGACGTCCTATGTTTTTCCATGCCGGCCTGTCCTGCTTTCCCTCTGACCGTCTCTCAGGTTTCTTGGTTTCAGGCCTTTCATAAGGGTGATATCTGAGTTTATTTCGGCCATAGGATGCAGACTGACCCCTGCTGTCGTAGTGAGATATCTCTTTCTCCGCCTTCTTGATAATGGCATCGGGAAACAAAGTTCCACTTTGCAGAGGGGCAGTTCTGAGAGCTGCAAAGGTGTCCGGTTTTATACCGTTTTTGAGGTGGCTAAGGTAGGCATCCAGCCGGGCCAAAGTTGAGTTACCCATGGTGATAAAAACGAAGTCCGTCAGGTGTTCCATCGATTTGGCGGCGGCTTGCGTGATGCTGCTATTGAAGTTCATGAGGAACTGTAATTCATCAGACGCTTCAGAGATCTTTTTGGACACCTTGCCTTTAGACTCCCCCCGGATAGTTTTAAGCTGTGACTGCATCTCCTGCTGCACCTTGAAGAGGCAACGGTTAAAACTAGCGGCTTGATTGCAAATCACAGAGGCCTCTCTTGCACTCTTTTTCCATTTGCGTAAAGTGTCCTGTGAGATACGGCGAGATGCCGGTGGAATGGAAGTCATACCAGTCTTTCTTGAGATTTTACTAAAACTACTGTTCAATTTTGATGGTCCGGTATTCCAGCATGAAACTACAGAAGGATCCGTTGACTGTCCGGGGTAAAGCCCATACCATTTATTCTGCGACCAGGCCGGCCTCAAAAATTGATCCATAGACAAATGACCAGCTTCGGTAGTCCTTGAAGGGTATCCTTCAATGAGGGTCAAATTGAGTCTACCCAACTTCTTACAAAGCCACTCCTCTGTGGGCATTTGTACTGATACTTTATTTGGAGCAGGAGCTTTAGGACCCGCAAAGGGGTTATCGTCCGATGGCTTAGAACTGTCCATCTCAGGCACATGGGTCCAACCCATGAAGGAACGGATGCCACTCATGGTCTCCCTATATGTCTGTTCTTCCGATGAGGGTTGGTCGGTTTCCATAAAGTCCTGATCCTCAGAGAGATCACCCTCTTCTACAAAGAGCTGGACCGGAGATCGGTCGGAGATGTCACTATCCACTTGGGAGTCTATGCTGGAGATGCTGTCCTGTCTATCAGAAAGTTGAAGAGGAGGAGACTCCGAACTGGCAATAAAGGAGGTGCCTGGTCGGTCGGTGCAAGGTCGGTCGGAGAGTAGTTTGCTAGAAGACTGAGGCTTGGAGACAGCTGGGTCAGAATCGGAAGGCAAACGATCAGCTTGATGTCGGTCGGATGAAGGCTTTCCGGCCGACTGATGCTTTTCAGCAATGTCTGGACCAGTGCGCCCTGATGCAGAAGATCTAAGTCGGTGAGAGTCCGACTTTGGCTTACCGGCCGACTTATGCTGTGAAGCATGTGTGTCTGGGCCAGTGCGCTCTGAAGATGGTTGTCCTTGATCAACTTTCTCTGTTCTCAGCTTACCGGCCGACTTATGCGTTAAAGCATGTGTGTCTAGGCCAGTGCGCTTTTCTTTTCCTGGACTGGTCCTGTATTGGAATATGGAAGTAGGCATCCTCAGTCCACTGAGGTGACCCACTCCCCTTGCTGGAGGGATGTTCTGATGGTTTCCGGTGTTTCCATTTTGAATTTCTCCACTTTGAGAAAGAGATTTAACTTGCTCAGGTCCAGTATTGGCCTCCATTTGCTGTTGGGTTTGGGAACCAAAAACAGCCGGTTGAAAAACCCTAGAGAATTCTGATTGTGTACTACCTCTACTGCGTTTTTGTCTATAAGCTGATGTAATGCCTCTAACAGGTAGCTGTTCCTGTGAGGATTGACATAACAGCTTATGACTGTGGGAGACCTGCTGAGATGAGGCCGGATCCGGAAGGGAAGGGTGTAACCCTGCTTTAAGATCTAAATTACTCTGGGACCGGCACCCAGATCCAGCCAAGTTTGCCAAAAGCTTTGAAGTCTGGCCCCTACAGGCATATTTGAGACAACATTTCTGACATTTGTTACAAGTTGAGCACAAGACAATTGAGTGACACAAGAAACACTGTTCACATATTTTAATTATTGATTTACACAATGACAATCTGTTGCCCCGGGACTTACTCCTTTCTTTTGCGAATGCCCGGGGACAGAAGTGGCAAGTTTTACAACACTTAAGTTTACAGTCAAAGAGTTTAAAGTCTGTTCTTTCATATTGTTCCCGGCCAGCAGTCTTCCTGGGAACTGGGTTAAACATTGACTGTCATTTATATAACTGCTGGCCCTTAACACTAAGAGAAGTTAGCAGAATGTCCTCTGCCTCTCTTGAACTGCCGACGTCCTATGTTTTTCCATGCCGGCCTGTCCTGCTTTCCCTCTGACCGTCTCTCAGGTTTCTTGGTTTCAGGCCTTTCATAAGGGTGATATCTGAGTTTATTTCGGCCATAGGATGCAGACTGACCCCTGCTGTCGTAGTGAGATATCTCTTTCTCCGCCTTCTTGATAATGGCATCGGGAAACAAAGTTCCACTTTGCAGAGGGGCAGTTCTGAGAGCTGCAAAGGTGTCCGGTTTTATACCGTTTTTGAGGTGGCTAAGGTAGGCATCCAGCCGGGCCAAAGTTGAGTTACCCATGGTGATAAAAACGAAGTCCGTCAGGTGTTCCATCGATTTGGCGGCGGCTTGCGTGATGCTGCTATTGAAGTTCATGAGGAACTGTAATTCATCAGACGCTTCAGAGATCTTTTTGGACACCTTGCCTTTAGACTCCCCCCGGATAGTTTTAAGCTGTGACTGCATCTCCTGCTGCACCTTGAAGAGGCAACGGTTAAAACTAGCGGCTTGATTGCAAATCACAGAGGCCTCTCTTGCACTCTTTTTCCATTTGCGTAAAGTGTCCTGTGAGATACGGCGAGATGCCGGTGGAATGGAAGTCATACCAGTCTTTCTTGAGATTTTACTAAAACTACTGTTCAATTTTGATGGTCCGGTATTCCAGCATGAAACTACAGAAGGATCCGTTGACTGTCCGGGGTAAAGCCCATACCATTTATTCTGCGACCAGGCCGGCCTCAAAAATTGATCCATAGACAAATGACCAGCTTCGGTAGTCCTTGAAGGGTATCCTTCAATGAGGGTCAAATTGAGTCTACCCAACTTCTTACAAAGCCACTCCTCTGTGGGCATTTGTACTGATACTTTATTTGGAGCAGGAGCTTTAGGACCCGCAAAGGGGTTATCGTCCGATGGCTTAGAACTGTCCATCTCAGGCACATGGGTCCAACCCATGAAGGAACGGATGCCACTCATGGTCTCCCTATATGTCTGTTCTTCCGATGAGGGTTGGTCGGTTTCCATAAAGTCCTGATCCTCAGAGAGATCACCCTCTTCTACAAAGAGCTGGACCGGAGATCGGTCGGAGATGTCACTATCCACTTGGGAGTCTATGCTGGAGATGCTGTCCTGTCTATCAGAAAGTTGAAGAGGAGGAGACTCCGAACTGGCAATAAAGGAGGTGCCTGGTCGGTCGGTGCAAGGTCGGTCGGAGAGTAGTTTGCTAGAAGACTGAGGCTTGGAGACAGCTGGGTCAGAATCGGAAGGCAAACGATCAGCTTGATGTCGGTCGGATGAAGGCTTTCCGGCCGACTGATGCTTTTCAGCAATGTCTGGACCAGTGCGCCCTGATGCAGAAGATCTAAGTCGGTGAGAGTCCGACTTTGGCTTACCGGCCGACTTATGCTGTGAAGCATGTGTGTCTGGGCCAGTGCGCTCTGAAGATGGTTGTCCTTGATCAACTTTCTCTGTTCTCAGCTTACCGGCCGACTTATGCGTTAAAGCATGTGTGTCTAGGCCAGTGCGCTTTTCTTTTCCTGGACTGGTCCTGTATTGGAATATGGAAGTAGGCATCCTCAGTCCACTGAGGTGACCCACTCCCCTTGCTGGAGGGATGTTCTGATGGTTTCCGGTGTTTCCATTTTGAATTTCTCCACTTTGAGAAAGAGATTTAACTTGCTCAGGTCCAGTATTGGCCTCCATTTGCTGTTGGGTTTGGGAACCAAAAACAGCCGGTTGAAAAACCCTAGAGAATTCTGATTGTGTACTACCTCTACTGCGTTTTTGTCTATAAGCTGATGTAATGCCTCTAACAGGTAGCTGTTCCTGTGAGGATTGACATAACAGCTTACGACTGTGGGAGACCTGCTGAGATGAGGCCGGATCCGGAAGGGAAGGGTGTAACCCTGCTTTAAGATCTAAATTACTCTGGGACCGGCACCCAGATCCAGCCAAGTTTGCCAAAAGCTTTGAAGTCTGGCCCCTACAGGCATATTTGAGACAACATTTCTGACATTTGTTACAAGTTGAGCACAAGACAATTGAGTGACACAAGAAACACTGTTCACATATTTTAATTCTTGATTTACACAATGACAATCTGTTGCCCCGGGACTTACTCCTTTCTTTTGCGAATGCCCGGGGACAGAAGTGGCAAGTTTTACAACACTTAAGTTTACAGTCAAAGAGTTTAAAGTCTGTTCTTTCATATTGTTCCCGGCCAGCAGTCTTCCTGGGAACTGGGTTAAACATTGACTGTCATTTATATAACTGCTGGCCCTTAACACTAAGAGAAGTTAGCAGAATGTCCTCTGCCTCTCTTGAACTGCCGACGTCCTATGTTTTTCCATGCCGGCCTGTCCTGCTTTCCCTCTGACCGTCTCTCAGGTTTCTTGGTTTCAGGCCTTTCATAAGGGTGATATCTGAGTTTATTTCGGCCATAGGATGCAGACTGACCCCTGCTGTCGTAGTGAGATATCTCTTTCTCCGCCTTCTTGATAATGGCATCGGGAAACAAAGTTCCACTTTGCAGAGGGGCAGTTCTGAGAGCTGCAAAGGTGTCCGGTTTTATACCGTTTTTGAGGTGGCTAAGGTAGGCATCCAGCCGGGCCAAAGTTGAGTTACCCATGGTGATAAAAACGAAGTCCGTCAGGTGTTCCATCGATTTGGCGGCGGCTTGCGTGATGCTGCTATTGAAGTTCATGAGGAACTGTAATTCATCAGACGCTTCAGAGATCTTTTTGGACACCTTGCCTTTAGACTCCCCCCGGATAGTTTTAAGCTGTGACTGCATCTCCTGCTGCACCTTGAAGAGGCAACGGTTAAAACTAGCGGCTTGATTGCAAATCACAGAGGCCTCTCTTGCACTCTTTTTCCATTTGCGTAAAGTGTCCTGTGAGATACGGCGAGATGCCGGTGGAATGGAAGTCATACCAGTCTTTCTTGAGATTTTACTAAAACTACTGTTCAATTTTGATGGTCCGGTATTCCAGCATGAAACTACAGAAGGATCCGTTGACTGTCCGGGGTAAAGCCCATACCATTTATTCTGCGACCAGGCCGGCCTCAAAAATTGATCCATAGACAAATGACCAGCTTCGGTAGTCCTTGAAGGGTATCCTTCAATGAGGGTCAAATTGAGTCTACCCAACTTCTTACAAAGCCACTCCTCTGTGGGCATTTGTACTGATACTTTATTTGGAGCAGGAGCTTTAGGACCCGCAAAGGGGTTATCGTCCGATGGCTTAGAACTGTCCATCTCAGGCACATGGGTCCAACCCATGAAGGAACGGATGCCACTCATGGTCTCCCTATATGTCTGTTCTTCCGATGAGGGTTGGTCGGTTTCCATAAAGTCCTGATCCTCAGAGAGATCACCCTCTTCTACAAAGAGCTGGACCGGAGATCGGTCGGAGATGTCACTATCCACTTGGGAGTCTATGCTGGAGATGCTGTCCTGTCTATCAGAAAGTTGAAGAGGAGGAGACTCCGAACTGGCAATAAAGGAGGTGCCTGGTCGGTCGGTGCAAGGTCGGTCGGAGAGTAGTTTGCTAGAAGACTGAGGCTTGGAGACAGCTGGGTCAGAATCGGAAGGCAAACGATCAGCTTGATGTCGGTCGGATGAAGGCTTTCCGGCCGACTGATGCTTTTCAGCAATGTCTGGACCAGTGCGCCCTGATGCAGAAGATCTAAGTCGGTGAGAGTCCGACTTTGGCTTACCGGCCGACTTATGCTGTGAAGCATGTGTGTCTGGGCCAGTGCGCTCTGAAGATGGTTGTCCTTGATCAACTTTCTCTGTTCTCAGCTTACCGGCCGACTTATGCGTTAAAGCATGTGTGTCTAGGCCAGTGCGCTTTTCTGGTGAAGATTTCACAGGTTGAAAGAAGGGTTCGGAGTCCTTTCTTATACCAGCAGGTAGAGTGTGTGTAGGGGATACACAGACCTCTGAAGTAAAGCTTGGTTGTAAAGACTTTGACAAGAGGAGAGCTTCAATCCTGTTAAAACGTTCGGACCATTTCTGGTCTAATTCAGAGATCTTACTATCAGCAGATGAAGGGTCCACCGCCTTCTTAGACTTCCATAGGGTTAGCAGACTCAGACCGTTTAGCCTCCCGCTTCTCCTTTTTAATTTTGTAAGATGGAGTAGCGAGCTGGGAACGCTGCTCAGGGGTGAGGGAGTTGCATAACTTACAATCAACAGTGTCTTTATTAGCCACACACAGTTCCTCTCCCTTCCCTTTATCGCAACAACGCGCGCAGAAAGTATGTCCATCAAAACTGGCCATTGCGTGGCCGCAACTTCCCCTTCGTTGTCCTGGTGAAGACATAACGTGCCCTACACACTTAGAATAATCCAGAAGCAAATAAAAGTTCAAATCCTTGTAATATTTCACAAAAAAACACAAAATTCCTGGCTGCTATGAAAAAGCTTCTACACTAGTTCGCGCCAAACGAAAAAGATGCCATGACGTCACACTGTCTAGACAGGAAGGAAGTACGACACGCCACCTGGCGAGTGCACTAGTACTAGGGACCGGCTGGCCGGTGGAGACACAGGACGTCTTTTTCTGACGTTTGGCGGGCCGGTATGCGCCGACCGGATAAGCTATTGTCCATTGGATAGGATGACACTAATACCAGAAGGAAAATTTTTTCAAACAGTTCAAAAAGTTAAGCACAGCATGAGAAACATTCAGTTGTCCAGGTCCTTAATCACTGTATCTGTATGGATTCTAAGGCACAACATCCAATTCGTCAGGCATAAATCGTCAAGACGTTAGACATATTCCAAGTTGCACCTGGGGAGGCAATCTGGTGTTTGGTAGTTAGAAACTAAGATGGAAACAATTTCTGAAATAAATAGGTTTTTGGTTTTAAAACATGAGAGATTTGGAGCACTGCTTATATCAATGTTGTAGAAGATCATTCCATAAGTTTGGGGCATCATATGAGAAGCTGTTGTTGAAGTGGAAATTTGATTTATGGATAGAACAATAATGAAGAACTTGAAGGAACATATTTTTTAGATTTGAGTGTTTAGTGTTCATAGCAGATTTATACAAGGAGAGATATGGTGCAAAATACTTAGGCTGACCAGTAGTGAGGTACTTGTACACAAGAACTAGGGTTTTAAAGATAATTCATTGTCTGATATGTAGCCAATGAAGTGACTTCAAGCTGGATGTGATGTGAGTGAACTTAGCAGTGGTCCGCTGACAAACTGTGCAAGAGAGTTCTGGACATTTTGGAGCCTGGTAGTATTACGCGATGACAAACTACAAAATAGAGAATTGCAATAATCCAAATGACTGCTGACCAGAGCATTTGCAATCACCACAGATGTATCAACAGAAAGAAACCTCCTGATACGATGAAGTCCCTCAGGCTAATAAAACATGATTAGATGACAGAATTTACATGATTAGTAAAACAAAACTTTACATCAAACAGAACACCCAGATTGCGAGCCACATCCGTGGGGGAGAGACAATTACCCAGGATATTGACAGGAATTGAGTCACTGAGCCATTTGTATCTGTCTTTGGTATCAAAGTAGCAAGTAAGTAAAAACAAAACCAGATTCCATTTTTCAATATCCAGGGATGCAAAAAGGATGTTGGCAGCATGGAGATGGAGATACATCAGAGACAGGGGCAAGATTTTAATTTCTTTCTGATAGAGGAAATAGAGGAAGATGAATGGATCTCATCAGGCAGCTATCTTGGGCAAGAGGTGACCGGCAAGCAACTTCTCAAATCTTGATAATGAAATTATAACTGGTAATAGGCACTTAGCAGATTGTGAATTGGTTCATGTTTTACAGAAACAACAGAAACCTTAGGAAGAAGTGTCTAACTGAAAGTTAAGTGATTTGAAATGCTTGACTGAATTGTAAATGCTCGTCAATTTTGAAGAACTGATACATGAACAACTTCCTTAATCCTTACATTATTTTTATAAGGTTTAATACAATAATTGTTAACTTACAATTGTACATTATATTTGATTTTTTTTAGATGTTGAAGATATAAGATTTCATAACTCTAATATTATAAATTGTACAATAATACCACAGAATTAGGAAAAAGTTAACATTTTCAAGAAAAAAACTAATTTGTTTGCATGGATTGATTTCTAGGTGTATCTTATTCTGTCAAACATGGCCTGGAATTCGGTCTGTCTATCCATATGAAAGGACAGATCCAGTTTCCTGAAAAATTTTCATACTTCAATAAAGCATTTACATGTCTAGGTACTGTAGTTTCACTGGAGGTCACTGGCCCAGATACAAACATGTACTCAAACTAGACAATGACAAATTGTTCAGCAACTTTGAATCAGTCTTAAAATTTATTTTTCAAGGTATGGTGGGCTGGTCCAAGGCTACTAATGGAGGCAGTATAGAGAACTGGTGGACTCAAGGTAACAGTGCAGCTTGGTCAAAGGGAGGCCAGGGTTTTGTGGCCATTTCAAATGAGGGGCTCAGTACAAGTCTACAGACTGGTCTGCCTGCTGGAAGCTATTGTAATGTCATACAGGTGAGTGGGGTTGTTTGGGTGAGAAATATGAAATTTATCACTGGTGTATGTTCTTAAATATGCAACATCAAGCAGAACACACAGAAAGTGTGCAGTACATTAGATAAACAATTGAAATTTGTGACAAAATCACCATGATGTTCAATATGGGGTTTAAAGACATGTTTGAAAGACTGGACAAAATACAGGAAAATTCGGCAATAAATTAGATAACTAACATAAATTTCTCACAGAAATCACATAAACGTGGTAGGAGCTATTAAGTCTGTTTTAATTTTGAATCTCTAGAAGATATTTATTGCTATTTTTACATACAATGTATGAGATGAAGTTTTCCCCATCACTGATGAAGATACATGTCCAAAATCATTCTGGTACTGTTACACATGAAAAGAAAGGTATTAAATATAGATGCTAATGTGCTCATGACTAGAAAGCTAGTCCAAATTTATGATTTTGTATTTTTAAAATGTGACCCTCAACAAATTATCTACCAGGGCTGTGCCAGATGCATTAGTGACCTTGTCTTTATCAAGTTTGCCAAATATTCACTTGGCACTTCCCTGTGTAGTTCAAACCCAGTGGTTAGAATGACTCCCTTGACAGAAAATGCTAAATATTAAGTGCATACACTACCCCAGTTGTTAAAAGGGATGGCTTTGACTTTTGACCAGGGCTGTGCTACTGAATCAGGCTGTGAGGGTGACACAATTACTGTGAATGGAGACGGAACAGCACAGATCTCTATTTCAGACAATGACAACCCAATTGTCGCCATTCATGTGGGTGAGTATGTGTTTTGCATCATTTGCACTATCTGTACTTATGTCAGCCAGTAGAGCATATAAGTGGAACAGGAATATTGGGGTTATAGGCCCCAATAAGGCAGGCTTTGCAATCATAATCAGGGACAGAGTCAGGCACCAATGCCAACAAATGTCAAGTTTACTGTTATAGGAATTAAAGACATATTCCAGTGTTTTATGATGGTTTTAAACTATCGATTGGCTGAATACTAAAGCCACAAAGCCGGAAGGGCTGAGTGCTTCAATACAGCCGATCAATAGTTTAAAACCACCATAAAGAATGAGAATTTGTCTTTTATTCCTATTCTAAAATGGTTACATCAATTATTTGGTCAAAATAACGGGTAAATCTTACGCAGAAAATCAAAACAAATCCAAAGCCATGTTGGCTGTTCTATTAATGAAACATGCATAGTGATGGATGTGCACGTAGCCTTTTTATATAAAATATTGTTAGGAAATCCCCCCCAGAATTCTGTGATCTTTGTTTACATTTGTATGCCAAGGAATGATGCACGCAGAATTCAACAGCGTTGTGTTATTTGCCGTTCTATATTCGCGATTCCAGCATTGCGCAAAGGACGTGTCCAAGGTCACTGCGCAGCGTACCATTTTAGAATTGTTTGTAAAAATGAATCTGCTCCAACATGAAAGACAGTGGCTCAGGGAAGACTAATTCTCAATGTCCCTCAGGTTCATTAGCCTACCACTGGGGATAGGACCCAATGAGAGAGGACAGCTATTTTATGTTCTCATCCAAGCCACTATGTATCTGCCTGTACTTGGGATCGAACCCACGTCCAGTGTTCCTAGGTGTTACCCACTAGGTTTGGCTGTCAGCATAGTGAATAAAGAGGTTAACAAAATTGTTCTGCAAAAACTGGTTTTTAAGTATGTATTTTATTTTTTGTTTTACTATTTCAGAGGCTATGTCTGGAAGTGGACAATGTGTACAGATTTAGAAGACAACAGATTAAAAATTCAACTCACTATTTTTTTAAAATAGTTTCAGGAATTTCTCCCCAAACATTCTTTTTGTTGCTTAAAGTCCTGAAAAAAACTAATTATAATTGTGCTAATAAATATACATAACAACTTTGTTTTTAAAATGAATGGTAGGTGTTTTCCTGTAAACTGATATGACCTATTAGTGAAACTTTTGACTGGTAACAAGGTTTTCCATGGTTTAACTGCCACAAATAACACATTCACACACAGTTTTTCATAGTGATGACTTATGTTTTCAAGACTGTTCCTGTGTATAAACCTTTAACCATATATTGAATGTTCAACTGGAGTATTGTATCCTTATGCAGTGAAAGCATGGTACATATATCCTACATTATCTTTTTGACCATGATGGAGACATTGAGATATTAAGGTGTGGCAACCCTATTTGACCTTAAAGGAAGGGGGTTAAGAAAGGTTAACTATATCTCCTTCAAGAAGTTTTCAGTCAATGAATTCCTGGAGTCAATAAACCTCTTTAACCAAAAATACGGAAGACAGCAAGGATTTTAGGCATGAAAATTCTGTTTCACCTTAAAGGTCACATATTAACCTGTCAAAAGATTCATGGGCCACAACTGCTTATCATTTATGATTATACCTGAAATTTGAAAAATTTTGTTGTAATTTTAATTTTTATTAGATAAATACTTACCATTTCCTGACCATAGCTATTTGTTGGTGCCATCCAACTCACTGGCCAACGTTGAGAAACGTTTTATACTACCTTAAGAAGCCAGTGAGTGAGTGTGGAAGTAGGAAGCCCCCCAATGGTCATGTGACCACGCCAATAGGCGCCATTCATTGTTTTTGTTGCAAAGCTCACCCCTAGTAGCCTAGTACTGAATCCGCGGGGAGGCTGGGGGGGACTATCCTGGTCAGGAAATGGTAAGTATTTATCTAATAAAAATTAAAATTACAACAAAATTTTTCAATTTTATTGCGAAAAATACACTTACCATTTCCTGACCATAGCTGAATACAGCCTTCATGGATGGCGGGTAGTACTAGAATATAGAGACCCTAGTTACAAACCAAATGAACAGTAATAAAGCACACCACAAGCATACAAGCATTCATATCCAGACTCACCTCAAACACGAGGAAGCCGACCTGTTGAGTATTATTGTGGAAGCCATAATCCATCTAATGATACTGTTCATACCACCACCACTAACATCAAGAAAACAGCAACTAACAGGAAACTGGAATATTTACAGCTGTACACCCATCTCAGAACTCATCTGAAAAACAAGAAACCAAATATAAGACCCCAATACAAACACTGGCTTCAAAATACAATAACATAGTCCAAATATAATGACATTATAATAACAAAATACTAATAATGGCATTACCTATTAACAATTTACAACATGTTGAGCCGCCACCACAGGCCCAATTTTCATTACATCACCATTATGCCAGCACAAATCTTTCAGATAAAAATTTGTGAATGTTGAATGGCTTCTCCAAAAGCAAGAAGCCATTATCTCATCTAGAGCCACTCCTCCCTTAAAAGCCAAAGAGGCAGCCAAAGCTCTAACCTCATGTGCCTTGACCTGGGAAACATTTTGAACCTCCTGATCAGACTTTTGGTAGGTCAAAATGATAGACTGTTTGATCCAAGAAGATATAGTAGCTTTAGAGATATCTTTTGAGTAGCCCTCCTTAATAGCTATAAAAAGAAGTTTCTTGCCTTTCCTAAGATCTTTTGTTTTGTCAAGATAATATCTCAAAGCTCTCACTGGACAAAGAGACTTATCCTGAATCAAGGAAGGATCCAATGTAGGTTTCAAAGCAGGGATCACTACCGGTTGAATAGCCAAAGGACCCTCAGAAGCCAACTGATTTTTAGCTATGAAAGCTGTTGAAGGCGAAAAAGTCACCTCAGACCAGTCCCTTTTCCTACTGAAGGAGTCAAAAGTCCAAGCATGAATCTCACTACGCCTCTTACCAGATGCTAGAGCCAACAGAAAAACTGTCTTAAAAGTCAAAATCTTAAGATCAGCTTTACCTAAAGGTTCAAAAGGAGCCCGAGTGAGGGCAAGTAGGACCAAGGACAAGTCCCAGTTAGGAATAGACCTATTTGCTGAAGGTCTGTCCCTATGAAAACTAGCAATCAAACGATTCAAATCCAAACTTTGAGAAACCATTTGACCTGCAGAGCCTAACCCATCTGCTACTGAGGTTCTATAACCAGCAATAGTTCTAGGTTTCAAATTCCTATCAGTGAAAAGATGATTCAGAAAATCAGCTATCTGAGGAATAGTTGGTTTTGTGACATCCACCTGATTCTCCTGGGCCCACTTTTGAAATATGGCCCACCTTGAATCATATACTCGCCTTGAGGATTGTCTCTGAGGTGCCTTAATTCTATCTGCCACCTCAACAGAGAATCCTCCTTGACCTTCTTGTAAGAGTCCAGATACCAAGCATGGAGGTTCAGGTACTCCAGATTCTTGTGGAATCTGAGACTGAAGGGTTGCTTCAGGAGATTGTACATTTGAGGAAGCCTCAGTGGAATCTTGACTGACAATTCCACCAGATCCCAAAACCAAGGCATCCCCGGCCACCCTGGTGCTATCACAATGACCCTGCACCTGTAGGTGATCATTTTCTGAACTAACTGAGGAAGGATGGCTACTGGACAAAAAGCATAGGCGTCCAGAGCCTCCCAAGAGATGTTCAATGCATCTATCTGCCAGGCCTTGTCGTCTGGGACAGGAGATACGTAGGTTGGAAGCTTGGCATTCAAGCTGGTGGCAAACAGATCCACCATTGGCTTGTGCCAAACTTGGCAAATTTCTTGAAAGACCTGAGGATGCAAAGACCACTCTGTCTGAATGGCCTTGTCCCTCCTGGACAGGGAATCTGCTATCACATTGAGATTCCCTGGAATATGTCTGGCCCTGATCTGAATCTCCCTGGCATTGGACCAAGCCAGAATTCTCCAAATCAAAGCACACATTTCGAAGGAGTGAGTGCCTCCTTCCTTGTTGATATAGGAGACCACAGTTGAGTTGTCTGAAGAAACCAACACTATTTTTTGCCTTAATTGTCCTTGAAAATGTTTCAGAGCTAGAAAAACAGCTTTCAGTTCCAAAATATTGATATGAAAGTCTTTTTCTGATGGCTGCCAGAACCCACTTACAGTACAATTGTTCAAGTGAGCCCCCCAACCCTTCTCTGATGCATCTGTGAACATCAGAATGTTGTGTTCTTTCTGATGCAGATTCGAACCCTTGAGTAAGTTTTGAGGATCCATCCACCAAGCCAGATGGTCCTTTATCAACTGAGAAATTGAGACCACCTTGTCCAATGACTGGGGAAACTGCCAGTTGGTCTTCAGAAACCACTGAAACGGTCTCATATGGATCCGACCCAAAGGAACTGTTTTCTCCATGGAAGCCATGACCCCAATTAATGACATGAGCTTCCTTGGAGTAGTGTTGTGACCTTGCAAAATGGAAACTGCCAAAATTTTGAGCTTGTCCAATTTCTTTTGATTTGGGTAGACCAAACCTTCTCGAAGGTTGAACCGATAACCCAGAAACTCGAGATCCTGAGTTGGATTGAGTTCTGATTTTTTCAAATTGACAATCCAACCCAACTTTTCGACTAGACTGATCAATTTTTGAACATCCCGAGCACAAGAATCCGGATCCTTGGCCCTCACCAGCCAATCGTCCAAATACTGATGGATTCGAACCCCTTGTGACAGAGCTATGAACTTGACCTCCTTCACTACTCGAGTGAACTCCAGTGGAGCTGTTGCAATGCCGAAGGGTAGGGCTCTGAATTGGTAAGCCTGACCCTGTACATGAAAGCGAAGATATTTCTGAAACTTGGGATGTATGGGTACATGGAAGTAAGCGTCGGTAAGATCTATCGAAGCCACCCACTCGCCTACCTGAAGAGAAGCCCGAATGACTTCCGCGGTTTCCATTTTGAAGGTGGGAACATGCAAATACGTATTTACCACACTGAGATCTATAACTGGCCGCCATTTGTTTTCTGGTTTTGGAACCAGAAACAAACGACTGAAGAATCCGAGAGAGTTCTTGTTTTGAACCGGAACCACTGCCCTTTTTTGAACCATTTGTTGAACCGCTTCCAGCAAAGCTTTTTGTTTTACTGGAGATGTGTAACTGCTCTTGATAGTCGGAAACCGGGTCAGTGGTGGTTTTTCTTTGAATGGAAGACAGTAACCTTGTTTTAAAACAAGAACTACCCTCGGATGCACTTTGAAGTTTTCCCACTCTTTCCAATAACTTCATAAACGGGCACCAGGAAATTTTGAACTCGCCTCCATGCAGTCACTTCCTCCTGCCCCTACCCCCTCGGGCAGAGCCTCTGTTGGAGTTGTAACTGTTAGATTGCCTCTTGTTTTGATCTCCCTGCTTCGCTTGGGGACGAAAACTTTGAAAAGCAGCATTGTGGTACCTGCTCTGCGAGGAATCCTTCTTCACATCAGAATAACGGGAACCATAGTTGTCAGACCTCTGTTTTTTGTAGACTGGCTCCCGGTTTATCTGGCTCCACTGAATGAAATTTTGTTCAACTTCAGAGAGCACCTTTGAATTGAATAACTCCTTTTTTGTAAGCGAAGCATTCCTTAACTTCGCAATGTCCTTGTCAGTTACATCCCTGTGGCATAACTTCAAAAAATTATCCCTTCTATTTAGTAGCAGATTTGAAGCTAAAGTCATAGATGTATCCAGAACATCATCCAAAGCTTTCCCTAGACAACCCATGGTGGTAGATTGTAAGTGAAGGCAATTCTGAATGAAATTCATGCTTTGCTGAATGTCTTCCTGTACCACAGAATCCTTAAGTTTCTCCACCTCTGTAAACATCTCATTTGTAGCCTTTTCAATGGCAGATTTGAACCAAAACACATGGTTAAGAATCTGAATATTCTCTCTTGACACCGTTTCCCAGGCCAAGTAATGTTTCATGGGTGCTGACACTGCTGTAGGAGTCTGGTATGGAGGAGTAGCAATATTTTTAAAAGCATCTTGAAGGCGAGGTGCAGTCAGCGAAAAAGACTGTGGAGATACTTGGTAGAATTTCATTTGAGGCTTGGGAAAGTTCAGAAACTGTCCTTTGGACATAGGAGGATGGTGGGGATCATTATCGTCCACATCCGCACTCCCCAAAGCTGAAAACTCCTTAAACTTCCATAAATCAACTAAAGGCTGAGCTGGAGGTAAGGCCATGGATTGCTGAACTGATTTTTTGACCTGGTCTCTACCAGAAAATACAGAAGGAGGAACCAAGGAATCCACCTCTGAAACTCTGCAAATCCAACCATTTTTTAATGGTTTCTAAAGTATCTGCATAACCTGGTGTATCCTCATCTCTATTGCGAACCTCACCTTGCTCCAACTCCGGATCCGGTTCCTCTGATGACTGTGACAAAGACCTTTTCCTTGATAAACCAAATCCGAAATCCTCAGATCTGACACCTGAACCGGATTGTTGTTCAGCCTCAGCCCTAGTAGTTGTAGCTGACCTTCTCTCCAAACGTCCCGAAGTGGAAGGTGGGACCGGTTGAGATTTAGAATTCGCCACCGGTTGCTTAGCAACCTGTAAACTGTCCCTGTCAGAGATATCACGACTGCTGACAGTTGCAGTTTCTTTTCCTTCCAAATTCCTCAATCTTTGAGACATATTTTCAAACTCTGTGAAAAACCTGTCCAATTTCTCTTCCAAAGACTTGCCTTTCTGTAACAATGGTCTTTGTGAAGCACCAGAAACTGACGAATCATCTTCATCCAATAAGGAATCATCAATAGTGACATCCTTAGCTTCAGAATTCTGCTCTTTTTTACTTTTATATCTATTTCTGTTCTTAATTTTCTTCCTCTGTTCCTCAGAAAAGCCTACACACACAAGACATTCTGTAGAAGAAGCCACCACACAGAGGTCATCCCCTTTAGCATCGTCACGACACTTGGGACAAAAATGGTGGTTATCCCAATCCGCCATAAAATGGCCACAAAAAGAGCTTTTCCTTTGTCCTTTTTTAATTTTATCCTGAGAAGACATTGTTAAGAAACAGATGCCTAATACAGAATAAAAAGCAAACTTGCAAATACTTGAAAATCGTTAGAAAAAACGAAATATTCCAAAACACATCCACACTCTATGATGGCCAACAAAAACAATGAATGGCGCCTATTGGCGTGGTCACATGACCATTGGGGGGCTTCCTACTTCCACACTCACTCACTGGCTTCTTAAGGTAGTATAAAACGTTTCTCAACGTTGGCCAGTGAGTTGGATGGCACCAACAAATAGCTATGGTCAGGAAATGGTAAGTGTATTTTTCGCAATAAAAGTAAGGGTTTTAAATTATAAACCCCCATGAAACCTTTTATACCTAGGCCCCATAATTGAGACCTCAATATGACATAATAGATGATTAACACAGATTAGACAAGATCAATAAATGTTTGTTAGTTGCCAAACTTGGTCCAAAGTTGGGTTGGACAGCCTGGCATAGAGATAATCCCCCACTCTCTACACTTTGTATGATTACACAGCTGGTCAACAGGTTTATTTGGCCAATTTGAAACGGTCAAGCCATATCAACACCTCACCTAGGTTTTGACATAGCCATCTACATTACTGGGCAGTTTCAAAATGGCCATTGGTTTTAAAATGGCAAAAACAGCATAACGGCTGAAAACAAAAGCATCATCATTGAAATAGTTTTTTTTTGTCATTTATTTTACAAAAACAATATCAACCAGTACTTGTCTATACCATACAATAGTTTACCCTAAAGTACAAACTAGTAGACTACACACTTGAATGTAACATGGATGCATCATTTAATCATTTTAAGCTGAATATCACATACATGTATTGATAACACAACACATTCAATCGTACACCCTGACTAGTCTTAACATTTTATTCTTACCCTGTTATGGAATCATATTTTCTGAAATCTGAAAGCTAATATGTTTTTCTTTACAAACTGAATTGAACAAACATATACTGATATTTATATATTTACTGATTTTGTCAGTGATTGGTGAATACGTTTAACACAATTAGTAAAATAGGTCATAACATTTGTCTGACAGTGTGCAGAATATTTTTATGGCAGCTATGGAATCCAAATAATACTGAACACACAAGATTATATGTATAATAGTGTACAGTAACAATGTTGAAACACAATGAAATAAAGCACAGTACATAAAATAACTTGCAAAAACCTCTACAAGCTGTGTTAACTAGTGCTCTAAAAGTTTTTGTCTTCCAAGACTTGCTCACTTTCTCCTTAAACCAAACTGCACATCTAAAGATACATTTATTAGGTCAACGGGTAAGGTTTTATCAGGATGGGCCCTAGCCTTGCTAAAGGCTCAAGTTTCTTTGCAATAAGGGAATATTTTAAGTTCAGATAATGAAGTTACAGTTTATATAATGTACTGGCTTTTACATTGGCATACAGCTGAGACAGAGACTGATGAGCTTATGTCTCATAATATGTACAACTACTTTATGAATACCAAATATCTGTGTGCATGTTTGCAGAAAATACGGTACAGATTTGAGCCTTAAGCAAGGCTAGATGGGCTCTACATAAATCTCATGTGTTGCCATGAACTAGTCTTGAACCCAAGACCACAGAGGGGAGAGTCAATGCTTAATGACACACTTATTAATTAATGTTATTCTTGATGAATTGTTTGTAAAAATCATGACTACGAATAAGAGTTTGGCATCTTATATTAGTAATGCATGATATAAAAGAAGGATATCTGACTGTATAATTTACAATAAATAAACAAATTCTGTCTCTAAAAGATGTGAAAAAACAATTAAAATTCACACCATTAAGTTGCACACCTACAACCCATAACCAATGTCCCTACGAAGTATCAACTTCCTAATCCTCATGGTTTCCGAGATATAGCCCAGACAAGATTTTATAGGTCAAGGTCACTACGGCAAGGTCAAAGGTCAAATCAAGGTCGCACTATGACATTGCACACCTATAACCCCCAACCAATGTCCCTACCCAATATCAACTTCCTACACTTTACGGTTTTCAAGATATAGGCAAGATTTTAACAGTCAAGATCACTATGGCAAGATCACCTATAACCCCTAACCAATTCCCCTATCAAGTATCAACTTCCTATAACTTACGGTTTCTGAGATATAGCCCAGACAAGATTTTCAAACTCAAGGTCACTATGGTAAGGTCAAATCAAGGTCAGACCATAACCATACACCTAAACCAATGTCCCTACGAAGTATCATCTTCCTACACCTTACGGTTTCTGAGACACAGCCCGTAGAAACTTTTTCCCACCCACCCACCCACCCACCATGCGGACAACATGGGTGAAAACAATACCCCGACAGTCCTTCAGGGCTGTGGGCTAAAAATGGATTCAATTTGGGATAAAATATAGCTGAATCTGCTACATTGTAACATAAAAATTAGCTTAAATTTGTGAATACTGAGTTAGTGCAAACATTAGCAAAACCCTTTTTTGGTAAACTTTAATCTAATTTTTGGTCTAGCTTAATACTTTTTGTGTGACTAGGGCTCCAATATGATTATGAGAATGATTCCCCTAAACAGATCCTTATCTTCCCATTATACACAAGTTCACAACACTGACAACTGAAATACCAGTTTTAACTTCCAATTAATAATGTAATATATATTGCAGTGCCTTAACTTTTCATCAAAGCTTGAACATAGAGCTAAGACGTGTGAAATTTCCCACTGTATGTGAAAAACTGCTAGTAAGCAAATACAATTTTTTCTTCCGTGACTATACAAAATTCTTCACAAATCTGTGATTTTTGTGACTACATTAACCTCTCTCCCCGTCTTCCCTGATGCAAAACTAGCCCAAATTTTGATTGTGTATTCTTTTTGTAAAGGTTGTCCCTAAAGGCACATTATAATTACTTTCAAATTGGGAAATTTCACAAAATAATTATACCAGTCTCAAAAGGTTAACAATTTGGCATAATTTGTTGTTGAAGCATAAACCTACATGTAATTTATAATTCATACTGTACATAAAACATCTGTGATTCAGTCAGGTTTCAATAGAAATTGACAAGCAGTCATAAAACTTGCCATAATACAGCACTCACAGTTGCTGAGTTTACAGACAACTGGTGTCCCAATCTGGCAACTGCAATATTTTTCTCTGCTTGTATTTCTGAGTCCTTTCAATGAACATTTTTAAGCATAGTTTAGAGAAAAGGGATAAAGGCTACTCTGGCTAGTTACACTTGTAGTTAGATAAATTAAACAAGGCCGAAAGGGGTTTCAGTCTACTAGCACGAGCGCAAAGCCATCACAGACACGAGTAGTGCACTGAAGCGGTAACCCATCCCAGTACCAACGTATCCCACCACCGCTTAAATTCTGTAAAAGACAGCCGTTGTGGCCATTCCAAAACTTCTGTGAAAGATAGACACAATTCACTCGCGCTTAAAAAAATATAATACCTCTTTCACACTACAGGCGGTATCCCCCGCGGTGACCCGTGTTTGGTGAAACATCCCTGACCTTGGATCACCGGCCATTTGCAAACATGTGAGTCAGTGGCGAACTGTACGTTTCCTTGCACGTCCTACAGAAGTTTTAAAATGTTTAAAATTTCCAACTTCTGAATTCGGTACCATGGGTATGCACTGACAATTTCATGCATGCGCACAAGAATTTCTTATTACGGTAACCAAAGGTGTGGTCCACGGTATACATAAGGTTGTGATTCGGTCGTCTTTCAGTGTAGTACGGCAACATATGGTGAGTAAAGGTATTGGACATTTCGCCACTGTGTCACAAGGTCGCATACGTATCTCAAACGGTAGTTGAAGGACAGGGTTGTTTTATCGAGTGCCTTTAACTGTGAATTACACCACCTGCAGTGTGAACGGGGTATTACTGCACATAATAAAGCTGAAATGTGCCCGACTATGTACACACTATTTTTGATGCACATTAGAGCCTTATAGAGTAAGAAATCTAAAATTCGCCAGGAATCTAAAATTCGCCACCTGTAAAACCTTAGTTAATTTTATGAAGAAAATGATGTGTTTGTCCAAAAATTGGTATTTTTCAGTTCAAAAAGCCTTAATTTACTATACAGTCAACAAATCTCACCACAATTCATTTATTTTATTAGTTTTTTCACATGTGGAGAATTTTAGATTTCTTACTCTACTTCTCTGTAAAACAAAGTCCATATCTCTAGCCTGACATACAGTAACAATAGTTTTATTCCTATTTCACAAAGGGCAATGCAACAATTTTTGTCTTTCTTATTATTCTATACTGGTTGGTTGATATATTTCTCTACAATATATTTAGCATTCATTTTGGTTTTTTTTTTCTGTAATTTGTCCGTTTATATCAATACATGTTGTAGTGCCACATTATTATTGATTTGTGGGCCTTGTAAATTTGCAATTTATCTCGTTTTTGTACCATCTACCTTCACCTTTTGAAACCAAAGGTAAAGCTTGCTGTTTATTATTTTATAAAACAAAAGTGCTGCAAAATTATAGTATATCTGTAAGCAAAATAGTCCAGTATATATAAATGTAAAATTTGTAAATTTAAAATATGCAATGCAACAATGTGTCAAAACCTATGGTTTCACCGTTTCAAATCATAGCAACTTTCATATATCAGCGGCAGGTATCATCGTGTTATACAGTTTTAATGACAGTGGAAAGCTGAGAGTCACAACAGTGGGTTCGATATTCTGAAAAGACAATCTATCTCTGCCTAACTGATGGTACTTACTAATGCACCATGCCTCATCTTCTGCTCCGTACCGTAACTTGGCACAATTTTGGCACAAAAGCCTTTATTTTGCTAGTTTTAATGCACTTACTCTTGTGTGGTAATTTCTTTTGAGCACAGCTTGCATAAGCACAAGTTAAAAATGAATATCCCTGACACAAATTAAAAAAAAAAATTAACCTTTTAATATAATTTCTAGTTGACCTGATTGCCACAACTTGGTAAAAATTTGTACACGTAAATCTACGAAGCTATTTAATTTATTTCTGTCGTCACTTCGATTTCCTTATTTGGTATGCGGAAGTGCAGGAGTTTTATCGATAACAACCAAAATGTTAATATTCTCTCTTCAAGTTTGTGCCAAAATGAGGTTTGTGCCGTGTTATGATGGCAATCAGTAAGTAGCTGGGTTACTTCCAACACTTTAATGCTGGACATTAAGTTCCAACAGTGCATAGTAAACCATATGATATGAGACTTTCAAGTGTCAGTGTCCCAAAAGTACAGCACAGATCTGTAAAGGCCTTATAGTACATTGTATAAGAACCCCAGAGCTCACACATATTTGCATAGAATTCCTGGGGCGGATTTCATGAAAGGTCTCAGACTTAGCCCAGTCTCAGACTGAGCCACTGGCTCAAATCTGAACCTTTTTATCTCAGTTAAGTCTTTGTCTCAAATGGTTTTCACAGAAGGGGTCTCATTTGAGGCCAAGCTTATCAAATAACCACAGTGGTTTTTTGTGTCATGTGACCATTTTTTGTAGTCAAAATATTCTACTGATGACATATATGTTCCTTGTTTGACATGTAAT
This sequence comes from Sabellastarte sp. h YS-2021, assembly GCA_964017235.1. Lineage (NCBI taxonomy): Eukaryota > Metazoa > Annelida > Polychaeta > Sabellida > Sabellidae > Sabellastarte > Sabellastarte sp. h YS-2021. The sequence goes on along the minus strand of OZ024935.1, from coordinate 77,541,874 downwards.
AGCTCTGGTCAAATACCATTTTGCAATGGGAAACCTTGTAAACATGTAAAAACACCCAAAGACTACTTCAGGGGGTTGTTTTGTATACTTGTACCTTATTTTCAGCCATTTCAAATTTTGAAGTGAAGAAAGAATTATGGCGGCCATATTTGAGCCTTTGTTTACAAAACTTAAGCCCACTTTCTACCAGTCTCAACATTTGAGCCAGTGGCTCTGCCAAAGCTGAGACTGAGACCTTTTGTGAAATCCATTAAGGCTGAGCCCATGGGCTCAAGTAAAATATTCCAATAATGAAATCTGCCCCTGATAATTCCAGTCATTGCACTAATTATAAAATGCAATACTCATATTAATATAATTGGTAAAAACCTGTTTTACCGGTTCGGAACCGGATCTACAGGTTCAAACAACAGGTTCACAGATCGCATGCAAAAAGTACCTTAGGGACCCAGAACCTGTAGTTAACTTAAGCCTCTGATGAGACTGTCAGTTTATAAATGCAGAGTTGAAACACAATCACCAATAACACCAGTGATTATATAAGGCATTATTTCCTGACTTAGCTGGAAGTATTCTTTCACTTTTAACATCTGATATGAGACTTTTAAGTACCAGTGTTACAAAGGTACAAGTTGAACACAAAATCTTTAAAACATTTACAGGACATCACATATAAACCCCCAGAGCTCATACACACAAAAGGGATTACCAAAGATAAGTGAAAAATTAGCTCGTTATACTTAACCTTAAAACAACTTTGTAGAATAACCATTGGCTAATTTTTTTGCTCATATACTCATTTAATCTCTCTAAATTTGTGAACATGCATCCTTGTATAAAAACAATACAATTCCCATATAGAGGCAACAGTGTATCATACAATGTATTTGTACCTTTCTGTGTTTGACTGTTATACTTAATTCCAGTCTATTACAACTCTGTACTTTCTTAAGATTTTCAATATAACATTTCAAACATTTCAGAGCGTCTCCCATATTCCTCCCAGAAATGAAATAAAAAAAATCAGGGTTATATTCAGTATTAAAATATCTTTTGATCACCCTGTGAAGACAAAAGAGGTTCTAACCCTGGCGTTAATAACACAAAACACTTATATTTCAAAGATATGAACCTTCTGTTGATGTTTTTACACAGTTAACAATCTGCACGTAAGAAATTGTTTAGCCTGGAAATTGGAATGAACCGGTTTTTGGTATGTGAATGGTACAAATTTAATTTTGTTACCTTAGACCACAAAAGTGTTGGTTTGTGCTGTCACACTGGACACAGGGACAAACCCTGTATATATTCTGCCCTGTGTAACTGGCACAGCTATATAACCTTACGTCTCCCTGTAGTACACATTGAGATCCCTGTATTGCTGGGGCATATACTTCCTGTTCAGTGCTACTTCCTGTACAGTTTGTCAGCTGATGTAGGAAGCTGAGATGGTTGATACTCTCAAATGCTGTAACATCACATAGGAGACCTAGACAAATATAATGAAGCATACACTGAGATATTTGCAACTTTCAAAATGTTGCAAAAATTTAAAATTTAACCAAAATAGAAAATGACGGACAATATTACTATGGGGTTAAATTTACCCTAAAATCTCACAGAACCATTTCTAAAATACTTGTGATTTTCAAAATACTAAAAAATACCAAAATCAACTCAAAATATAAAAACAAGACCACTGCCGCGGTGTGTATCTCCCGCCGAGCATTAAAGGGGAGGAAATACCTTTTCCGAGATATTCACAATTTTTCATTTTCCGCTAAAATCCAAGATGACATTTTTCCCCTAGGCACAGAATACTGTTGTACTACCCCATGGGTCAAAAATTCGCTTGAAATCGCTCTGTCTGTTACCATTTTGAAGATATTTTCAATGTTTATTTTCTGCTAAAAATCCAAGATAGCCGCCAAAAGTGGCGAAAATTGAATTTTTTCCCTTTTCCATAGTATACTCATGTACTACCCTGCGGGTCAAAAATTCACTCAAAATCGCTCTATCTCTTACAGTTTTCGAGATATTAAGACTTTTTCCGCAAAGATCAAAGTAGCTATTACTCAGTTAGCTTCGGACCTACAGGTCTCAAAATTTGCCATTACACAATACATCAAAAAGTAGGTGAACAACATATTTGACAAAAATCCTTTAAATTCAACAGTTTTGCTGTGATAAGGGATTTACTCAATGGAAAACCATGAAAGTAGCTATTACTCATTTAGCTATGGACATACAGCTCTGAAACTTTGCCATGACACAGAACATTAAAAAGTACATGAACAACATATCTGACAAAAATCCTGTAAATTTAATAGTTTTGCTGTTATAAGTGATTTACTCAATGGAGAACCATCAAAGTAGCTATTACTCAGTTAGTTATGGACTTACAGGTCTCAAAATTTGACATTACACAGTACATAAAAAGTAGCTAAACAACATATCTGAGAAAAATCCTTTAAATTCAACAGTTTTGCTGTTATAAGCGATTTACTCAATGGAGAACCATTAAAGTAGCTATTACTCGGTTAGCTATGGACCTACAGCTCTCAAAATTTGCCATTTCACAGTACATCAAACAGTAGGTGAAGAACATATTTGAAAAAAATCCTCTAAATTCAACAGTTTTACTGTTAAAGGTGATTTACTCAATGGAAACCCTCAAAGTAGCTATTACTCAGGTAGCTATGGAGATACAGCTGTGAAAATTTCCCATGACACAGTACATCAAATAGTAAGTGAACAACATATTTGACAATAATTCTCTAAATTTAATAGTTTTGGAGTTATAAGTGATTTACTCATTGTTGAAATTCAAAGTAGCCATTACTCAGTTAGCCATGGAAATACAGCTCCGAAACTTTTCCACGACACAGAACATTAAAAAGTAACCGATTAACATATTTGACAATAATTCCCTAAATTCAATAGTTTTGGAGGTGTAAGTGATTTATTCAATGTTGAAATTAAGAAATTTAAAAGTAGCTATTACTCAGTTAGCTATGGACTTACAGCTCTGAAAATTCCTCATGACACAGTACATCAAAAAGTAGATAAACAACATATTTGACAAAAATCCTCTATATTCAATAGTTTTTGAGTTATAAGTGACTTGCTGAATGGTCAAATGTTAACTTAGTGTAGCTATTACTCAGCTAGCTATGGTGCTACACCTTGGAAACCTCACCATGATATAGTACATGAAGGAGTTGTTCAACAACATATTCGAGACCAATATTGTAAGTAACAGTTACAAAGATAAAAGGAACTTACTCATTTTGGTCATTGTTAAAAACAGAAAATAGCTATTACTCACTTAGCTATCAAGATAGACCCCTAAAAATGGTACCATCTTGTAGGCATGGAGAAAGTAGCTGAACAACATATTTTACAGAAATGCTCTAAATGCAGTCGTTTTGGAGTTATGAGCACTTTACTGAAAGTAGCCACCATTGCTATTACTCACTTAGCTATGGACCTAGGTCTGAAAAATACCAAGCAGGCTATTTTTAGGCTGTGTAAAAGTGCAACTACACACTTATGGCAGCCATCTAAATCAACGGAAAAAAAACCCATGGCAGAACACCTGAAAAAAAAACCATGGCAGCCGTCTTGTTAACACCCGTGGTGGCCATCTTGTTTTTCCGAATCAGCCGAAAAAGATTCCCAGGCAAGTTTTTCCAATGATGAATTTATCCTGCAAATTTGGAAGCTTTAGCTATAATATTTTAAGAGATAGAAAGGCTTTTGTAAAAACGTGATGAACGGACGCACGCACGCATGCACGGACACAGGGCATTTTATAGTCTCCCGTACCGGGCCTATCGGCCGGCGGGAGATAATAAGGTAATGAATATCCAACAGGTTTACAATTTTCTTTCCTGAGATACTTTTGACTTATCAAAAAAAAAAGAAGAAAAAAAGAAGAATGTTGAAGTTGAAAAAAAAACAAATAGAAATTGGCTACCAAATACAGAAAGATTTAGACATTGAGCTCTAACTCCTTGAGTACCCTATAGATTTAAAGAATTTTAATTAGATCAAAAAATTTAAACACACCTCTACACTCACCTTTTTCATTACACACCTGTGTACACGACAGATCTGCTTGTGATGACAATATCGCCTTCACTTTATTGTCTTTCATATGTTTTCGCCTCCAGGGTTTTTTTGTACAAAGGTCATATTCCGTCAAGGTCATCTCTAACCGCTCCAGAAAGGCTTGTGCAGTAAACTCATATGGCAGCTTTGGCTTAACCTTGTAAAAGAGTAACAGTAGGACTCCTGGGGTCGAGTTCTACTACAATACTTACTAATAGATAAGAGGGGCCATGGTGGCAGAGTGGTAACACTCTTGCCTCCCACCTCTGAGGCCGGGGTTCGGTTCCCAGCACGACCTCAAGTGGGAAAGCTGGTAGTTGCTTGCCGTTGGTCGGCAGTTTACACTACAGAACTCTAATGAACTGTATGTACTGGTTTCCTCTGCCCTTCCAGCTACCCGTCGTGATATGACCTGTACAGTGTTGAAAGTGACGTAAAACCTCAAATAAATAAATACTAATAGATAAGATGAACATAGATTTAAGTAAGGGATGGTAACGAAACAAAAGTTGTGAATGTTCAGTTTCATCATTTCAACTTGAAATCTAAGAAAAACTCGAAATCTTAGTTAGAAATGATCAAAGTATTGTTGTAGAATATGACCCCTTGATATTAGAAAATGATTTCCAGGGGCCAATATTCATGATATAACTCAAACTCAATGTCAGCCTCAGTCTCAAACTCAAATTCAGTCCTATATAGGTATAAACTCAAATTTAGCATTCTCGAGTGAAATCCTACTTTAGTAGTATTGGCTCAAACTCAACAAGAGGAGAGTGCCCGTGAACGGGCACTGTGTCAGCTGACTGAATGTTTTTGATTTGTGATGGTGATAATGAGAGGAAAGCATAATTATCAGGTAAAGGGCTGTACAGAAATACAGTAAATGGTAACTGAACAGCATGTTCGAAAGATATTCCGAAGCTGACAGAAAAAAAGGACAAAAAAGTTGTGCCCTGCAAATGGTATTATGAAATAAAGTAACAAGGTAATTGTTTAAGTGTAAAAAGTAGGTTAAAAATATTTAAAGAAATACTATAAATGCAATATCCTCATTCTACCATGAAGAAGGGGTCCAAAGGTCAAATCTGACCATACCAAAAGATTCCCAGCCAAAGAATTTAGGATGGTTTACCATCCCAAACCTCTCGGACCAATAATAAGTGAGTCATAGGCACTTTTTAAGTTTGGCTATCCTTGTTTGACCTTGACGGAGGGGTCCAAGGTCAAATCCGACCACACAAAAAAATTCCCAGCCCATGATTTCCTGTAGCTTGTTTACCATCCCAAACCTGTAGGACCAATAATAAGTGAGTTATAAGCAATTGTAAGTTTGGCTATCCTCAATTGACCTTGAAGGAGGGGTCCCAGGTCAAATCTGACCACACCAAAAGAATCCCAGCCCATGATTTCCTATATGTTGGTTTACCATCCCAAACCTCCAAGACCAATAATACGCGAGTTATAAGCACTTTAAGTTTGGCTATCTTCGTTTGACCTGGAAGGAGGGGTCTAAGGTGAAATCTGACCACACCAAAAGATTCCCAGCCCATGATTTTCTATAGGTTGGTTTTCCATTCCAAACCTCTAGGACCAATAATAAGCGAGTTATAAGCACTTTTAAGTTTGGCTATCCTCATTTGACCTTGAAGGAGGGGTCCAAGGTGAAATCCGACCACACCAAAAAATTCCCAGCTCATGAGTTTCTATAGGTTGGTTTTCATTCCAAACCTCTAGGACCAATAATAAGCGAGTTATAAGCACTTTTATGTTTGGCTATCCTCATTTGACCTTGAAGGAGGGTTCCAAGGTCAAATCGGACCATATTAACAGATTCCCAGCCCATGATTTCCTACAGGTTGGATACAATGATTTACTCAACAGTGAGAACCTGAAAGAAGCTATTGCTCAGCTATGCCATGACATAGAGGTCTGCAATTTCACTATGTTATAGCTGACCAAAACGTCTGTGAATAACATATTTAACAAAATACTCTAAATGTAATAGTTTTCAAGTTACTACTGATTTACTCAAGAGTGAGAACCTCAAAGTAACTATTACTCAGCTATGCAATGAGCTACATGTCTGAATTTTTGCTCTGTTATAGCTGACCTAAAAATAGGTGAACAACATATTTAAGCAAAATACTGTAAATGCAATAGTTTTCAAGTTACAACTGATTTACTCAATAGTGAGAACCTGAAAATAGCTATTGCTCCGCTATGACATGAGCTATAGGTCTGTAATTTCACTAGGTTTTAGCTAACCCAAAAGTAGGTGAACAATATATTTTAACAAAATACTCCAAATGCAATATTTTTCAAGTTATAGCCGATTTACTCAACAGTCAGTGCCTGAGAATAGCTATTGCTCAGTTGTGCCATGAGCTACAGGTCTGTAATTTCACTATGTTATAGCTGACCCAAAAGTAGCTGAATAACATATTTGCACAAATTTCTGTAAAGGCAATAGTTTTCCAATTACAACTGATTTACTCAACAGTGAGAACTTCAAAGTAGCTATTACTCAGCTATGCAATGAGCCACAGGTTTGGAACTTCACTATGTTATAGCTGACCCCAAAATAGGTGAATAACATATTGCAACAAAATACTCTAAATGCAATAGTTTCCAAGTTATAAGTGATTTACTCAACAGTGATAACCTAAAAGTAGCTATTACTCAGCTATGCCACGAGCTACAGGTCTGAAATTTTACTATGTTATAGCTGACCCAAAAGTAGCTGAATAACATATTTATACTAAATTCTCTAAATGCAATAGTTTTCAAATTATAAGTGATTTGCTCAACATTGAGAACTTCAAAGTAGCTATTACTCAGCTATGCAATGAGTCACAGGTCTGGAACTTCACTATGTTATAGCTGACCCCAAAATAGGTGAATAACATATTGAAACAAAATACTCTAAATGCAATAATTTCCAAGTTATAAGCGATTTACTCAACAGTGATAACCTCAAAGTAGCTATTACTCAGCTATGCCATGAGCTACAGGTCTGAAATTTTACTATGTTATAGCTGACCCAAAAGTAGGTGAACAACATATTTAAGCAAAATACTGTACATGCAATAGTTTTCAAGTTACAACTGATTTACTCAATAGTGATGACCTAAAAGTAGCTATTACTCAGCTATGCCATGAGCTACAGGTCTGAAATTTTACTATGTTATAGCTGACCCAAAAGTAGCTGAATAACATATTTATACTAAATTCTCTAAATGCAATAGTTTTGCAATTACAACTGATTTACTCAATAGTGAGAACCTCAAAGTAGTTATTACTCAGCTATGCAATGAGCTACAGGTCTGAAATTTTACTATGTTATAGCTGACCCAAAAGTAGGTGAACAACATATTTAAGCAAAATACTGTAAATGCAATAGTTTTGAAGTTACAACTGATTTACTCAATAGTGATAACCTAAAAGTAGCTATTACTCAGCTATGCCATGAGCTACAGGTCTGAAATTTTACTATGTTATAGCTGACCCAAAAGTAGCTGAATAACATATTTATACGAAATTCTGTAAATGCAATAGTTTTCCAATTACAACTGATTTACTCAATAGTGAGAACTTCAAAGTAGCTATTACTCAGCTGTGCCATGACCTACAGATCTGAAATTTCACTATGTTATAGCTGGCCCAAAAGTAGCTGAATAACATATTTATACTAAATTCTCTAAATGCAATAGTTTTGCAATTACAACTGATTTACTCAATAGTGAGAACCTCAAAGTAGTTATTACTCAGCTATGCAATGAGCTACAGGTCTGAATTTTTGCTCTGTTATAGCTGACCCAAAAGTAGGTGAACAACATATTTAAGCAAAATACTGTAAATGCAATAGTTTTCAAGTTACAACTGATTTACTCAATAGTGATGACCTAAAAGTAGCTATTACTCAGCTATGCCATGAGCTACAGGTCTAAAATTCTACTATGTTATAGCTGACCCAAAAGTAGCTTAATAACATATTTATACGAAATACTCTAAATGCAATAGTTTTCCAATTACAACTGATTTACTCAATAGTGAGAACTTTAAAGTAGCTATTACTCAGCTATGCCATGACCTACAGATCTGAAATTTCACTATGTTATAGCTGGCCCAAAAGTAGCTGAATAACATATTTATACGAAATTCTCTAAATGCAATAGGTTTTAAGTTACAAGTGATTTACTCAATAGTGAGAACTTCAAAGAAGCTATTACTCAGCTATGCAATGAGCCACAGATCTGAAACTTCACTATGTTATAGCTGATCCCAAAATAGGTGAATAACATATTGAAACAAAATACTGTAAATGCAATAGTTTCCAAGTTATAAGCGATTTACTCAACAGTGATAACCTAAAAGTAGCTATTACTCAGCTATGCCATGAGCTACAGGTCTGAAATTTTACTATGCTATAGCTGACCCAAAAGTAGCTGAATAACATATTTATACGAAATTCTCTAAATGCAATAGTTTTGAAGTTATAAGCGATTTACTCAACAGTGATAACCTAAAAGTAGCTATTACTCAGCTATGCCATGAGCTACAGGTCTAAAATTTTACTATGTTATAGCTGACCCAAAAGTAGCTGAATAACATATTTATACGAAATTCTCTAAATGCAATAGTTTTTAAGTTACAAGTGATTTTACTCATGATGGAAGTTACTGAAAAGCCCAAAAGTAGCTATTACTCACTTAGCTATTGAGACAGGCACCCAACTTACTCACCATATTGTAGCTATGAAAAAAGTAGCTGAATAACATATTTTAACAAAATGCTCTAAATGCAACACTTTTCAAGTTATAAATGATTTTGTGCATGATTTCATGAATTTTAATGCATTAAAAATTATTAAAAAAATTTATTAAAAAAAAGTAAGACAGATCCAGGTCTCATACTCACACAAGAGAATCTACCTGTGGCCTAGTACATATATGCAAGATATGTGAGAAATCCCTGCAATAGTCACTGAGAAAATTGTGATTAAGTGTTGAAATTTTCACACTTTTGGTGGGGGTACCCCCCTTGTAATGTCTCTAGCAAACAGACGAACAGACAGATTTGCATGCCTTGAACAATTTTTCATCCTCGATAGATAAGGTATCTTTTAAAAAAAACAGCACGTCTCTAGGCCTTGTAGTTTTGGAGGAGAAGTTGTTCACGCGGACACGTACGCGGACGCGTACGCGTACGCCCACGCCGCAGAGTGACGACATAATGTCAGCTGACTGACAAGTCAGCTGACATAAAAACATGGTAAAACAAAATTAATGCAGCCATAATCTTGATATTTAAGACTTCTTCATGCAAACTGAAGCATAATGCCAAAAGATTGGAAGCATAAATGAACTTAAGAATAGGCATTACATTTGAGTTTGAGTTAAAGGTCATAGGAAGCATTTTCAGATCATTCATCAATAATTACATATACATATGAAAGTTCAATTTCTGTAAAAAATAAGATGCGTCTGGACAAAGTTACATGGTATATTAAGTCAATTTCTGGCTGTTTTTTCAAGCTTTTCACAACTGTCGCCATTATTTTTCACTAGACAACTCCCGTAAAAAGTACTAGCCTTGACGTCACAGGTTCATGACAATGTAAACAAACTATCATTTTCATACGCCTTTTAATACATACATATATATTTAAAAGATTGCATTATCTGTTTTTGTGAAGTTTATTTGTTTATAAGACATCATTCTGCCACAGTAAGTTTCTGAAATAGCCTTGAGAACATCTTTTATATTTGTTTCAGATAAAAAATTATTTAGAGAGGTATTAAGCAAGTTGGTTAAAAATAAAAAAACAATACAGTCAACCAGGTTCAACTCTGAGATGAGTTTTGATAGTTATTTTTTCAATTTTGAAAACTAATTATTGCTAGGAGATGAAATAAATACAACATAAACGTCTTTAGAACTGGGCCTCAAGCAAGGATAATCATATATGTTCCCCAAATTAGTTCATAACTTTCCCACCAAACCTGTAAACAACGCTGCTTTCATGGTATACATGATGTGTCTAGCCATCTACAGTGTATACTGTTGATCCCCCAAACACAATTCCTTTTTCTTGGTCTCAACAAAGGCTTAAATTGAGAAGAAAATGTTACCAACTAATTTCCAAAACTTCAAATTATCCAAACTTAGGGTCAAGAAGTACTGAACTACTATATATCTTAAGGAAAACCCATTATATACTGAATTATTTCATGAACTGATAATATAAAAGTTAGAACTTAAGGATTCTTTCAGAATAAATTCAATAAATTTGACTACAACAACATGTTTTTATAACTGATTTATGCAAATGAAAACAAACTGTATATTTTGATTTCACTTTTCATCATACCTTATCTTGATAGAAGTACCAGTGATTAAAGGCAAAAAAACAGTATCCAGTACATTTTAATGACAACTTTTGAATTTGTCAACAGATTCTTAGTTTTATGTAAATATGTAACTTGTGAAAGGCTACTTTCCCATCACAGTTTAAAACCTTGAAAAAATGGGAGGAGGCAATATTAGATTAGATTATCTCATTTTTACTCCACTTCGTGATATTTATTTTTTTCTAATGCTATTTATGACTCTTGTACCATATATTTCTTAAAATAAACCACATTTTCATTCTTATAGGTTGTTTGTCTACTGAATTAAGTTAACTTCACAATTTTGGTGAAAAATGTTTCCTATGACCTTTAACACAAATTTGAGTTTCAGTTTGAACCCTAAATTATAGGGATTATATTTGATTTTGAGACTGACATTTATTAATGAATGCCAGCCCTGGGCACGGCTAAAGGTGGCTTCAAGGCTGGTTGAAAAGCTGAAATGCCATTTGAAACCATATAAGTTTTGAAATAAAGCCAGTCAATGGTGAAACAGGGAATTTTAATCAATCTCAGTAAGTTGGATGGATCTAAACAATTACATTTGCCAGGTGACTGCAAGTAGATTTATCACAAAAATAATTCTCAATTTTCATTAACAAGAATTTCTCATAATTAAACACAAAATAAGGGTGATTATTTAAAAAGGAAATTTGCTATACTGCGATAAATTTCAATATTTCCTAAACTAATACCACTACCTTGATGTCCGCTGTGATTTTGAAGATTTCTGTCAGCTTAAAAGGGTTGCTGTATTTGAATGTGAACACATTGGGTGGGCCAAATCTGTCCAAGTAAGGCACCTGACTGTATAACTGAAAATAAATCAAGTAAAGAATTGTGAAAGCAACTATTGTAAAATATCAATTTATTATCCTCCATGAAATGTATTTGGTCAATCTACCAACTAACAAAGCACAGATAATAAGTCTTTTCTTAAATTCCCCTGCTCCCCCACTTACCATCAATATGTCTTGCCGATTTTGTGTCAACATGAGCTGTTATTTGGCAAATACTTTAGTAACTATGTGACCTACAAATATGCTATATGTATCATCGGATGGGTATTTTTCACAGAGCTTCTGCTCATTTTTGTTGCATGAAAATCCATGTAGAAATGGTTGAAACTGAGGCTAATTACAGGCCCTAATAAATTGCATATAAAGTAAGAAAAAAAAACAAACAAAAAATAATATGCTTGTTGTTGGATTTCCTTGATTTTATGTTTAGCTTTTCTACAATATAAAAACTGGCCCTCTTTGGCCCAGTGGTTTGCAATTTTTTTCATCAAGTCACAAGCTGTCAACCATGTGTGAGTTCTGACTTTCACAAGTGGCAATACTGAGATGCCGTCCCAATATAACCCTGGCTGTTGAATAGGGTGTAAAAACTCTTTCTTTAACCTTGTCCATAATATAACAGGAATACAAGAACTGACCGTTCTGTTGGAGGGTTTGCCAATACTCCCAAGGTTCAATGGCGGCTCCAACTGTGGCTGAAGGATAATGGATCCTCTGGATAGAGCTTCAATCATGCCAGGACCTTCTATAGGGTCACCCAGTCCAATGAAGTACTGAATTTTAGGGGAAATGTAACAAATTAGAATTTTTTTTTTATATTTTACTGCTTCTTCCAGACATGAACATTTAACAAAATACAACTGCACAAGTATACATTTCTACTAACTTTGTAAATTTTCACTTACAAAATTGATATAATTTATGTATGTATAGAATTAAAAAATAAACCAACATAATTATCATCCAGTAGGATTTGTTCTTTTGGTATCTGCTTAAAAGATCATATCTTTCCTTCACCACAACAGTTCTATATTGGCCTATACACACCTGATTCTAAATACAGTTTATATTCAAGTATATTCAGAAAAATTTGCATCACTTGTTTTAGATTTACAACTAGAGATTGCGTCTTGACGCAGTGTATCCCCGGACGGGACACAGTTAAGGCGTGAATATGTCGGTCTTGAGCCTGTTTCCTGGAGCACCAGGTCAGGATTCTCCATAGTACCAGATTACTCCCAAAAGCTAATCACTAGTTCTTTGACTTATATCTGTCTTTAAAAATTACATTTCATGGATCCAGAAGATCCATATAGTGATCCGGATCACTTCCAAAATTCAATCATTTCATTCTTTTACCTTTTCAGACATATTCTAAAAATTTTATCAAAATCCGTCCATCCTTTTACCATTTGTAACATATCCTAAAAATATCAAAGTCCATCCCAAGATTATGTGGCAGCCTGGATCCAGATGATCCAGACAGTGATCCAGATCACTCCAAAAATTTAATCACTTGTTCCTTGTACCATTTAGGCCATTTGCTGAAACAATCCATCCATAACTTTTTGCGGTATCTGTCTTTAAAAATTACATTTCATGGATCCAGAAGATCCATATAGTGATCCGGATCACTTCCAAAATTCAATCATTTCATCCTTTTACCTTTTCAGACAAATCCTGAAAATTGCATCAAAATCTGTCCATAAGTTTTTGATTAATCTTGTACATAAACACATCTGGCAGCCTGGATCCAGATGATCTAGATCACTCCCAAAATCTAATCACTTGTTCCTTGTCCCATTTAGGACATTTCCTGAAAATTTCATCAAAATCCACCCATGACTTTTTGAGCTATTTGTCTTTAAAATTATATTTCATGGATCCAGAAGATCCAGATAGTGGTCCAGATCACTTGCAAAATTGAATCATTTCTTCCTTTTACCACTTCTTCCTTTTACCATTTCTAACATATCCTAAAAATATCATCAAAATTCATTCTAAAATTCTGTTGCAGCCTGGATCCAGATGATCCAGATCACTCCAAAAATGTAATCACTTGTTCCTTGTACCATTTAGGTCATTTGTTGAAAATGTCATCACAATCCATCCATAACTTTTTGAGGTATCTGTCTTTAAAAATTACATTTCATGGATCCAGAAGATCCATATAGTGATCTGGATCACTTCCAAAATTCAATCATTTCATCCTTTTACCTTTTCAGACATATCCTGAAAATTGCATTAAAATCCTTCCATAAGTTTTTGATTTATCTTGTACACAAACACATCTGGCAGCCTGGATCCAGATGATCCAGATCACTCCCAAAATCTAATCACTTGTTCCTTGTCCCATTTAGGACATTTCCTGAAAATTTCAGCAAAATCCACCCATGACTTTTCGAGCTATTTGTCTTTAAAAATTATATTTCATGAATCCAGAAGATCCAGATAGTGGTCCAGATCACTCGCAAAATTGAACCATTTCTTCCTTTTACCACTTCTTCCTTTTACCATTTGTAACATATCCTAAAAATATCATCAAAATTCATCCTAAAATTATGTTGCAGCCTGGATCCAGATGATCCAGACAGTGATCCAGATCACTCCAAAAATGTAATCACTTGTTCCTTGTACCATTTAGGTCATTTGCTGAAAATGTCATCACAATCCATCCATAACTTTTTGAGGTATCTGTCTTTAAAAATTACATTTCATGGATCCAGAAGATCCATATAGTGATCCGGATCACTTCCAAAATTCAACCATTTCATCCTTTTACCTTTTCAGACATATCCTGAAAATTTCATCAAAATCCATCTATAAGTTTTTGAGCTATATTGTACACAAACACATCTGGCAGCCTGGATCCGGATGATCCAGACAGTGATCCAGACCACTCCCAAAATCTAATCACTTGTCCCTCGTCCCATTAAGGACATTTCCTGAAAATTTCATCAAAATACACCCCTAAGTTTTTGAGTTATCTGTCTTTAAAAATTAAATTTCATGGATCCAGAAGATCCAGACAGTGATCCGGATCACTCCCAAAATTTATTCATATCTTCCTTTTACCATTTTGGACATATGCTGAAAATTTCATCAAAATCCATCTGTCAGTTTTTGAGTTATCTTGTTCACAAACAAACAAACAAATTTGAAAAATTTAATAGTAATTTAAATTTTTGTTAGAAATACTTACCATTTCCTAACACTCAAATTTCCCTCCCGCCTCCCCGCAAGTCATTCTTTTACTTGCAACAAAAATAATGAAGTAAACAATGTGGTCATGTGACCTAATTGGCGGGAGGACGGACTACTGTAACCCAATGGCTTGGTTAAGGTTGTTATATAACCTTAAAAATCGCATCTCTGCGTTGGCCATTGGGTTGGATCAAAAATGGCAGTATGTAGCTGTAATTCTCACAACTGCTGACAATGTTGGTGTTGCAAAAGGACGTCATAAATGGATAGCCCATCTACATTGTAACATCCGACCCCAAGACAAGGTCAAACCAACCTAAAAATGTCATCAGCATAATGCCTAATCCTTACCAAGTCAGATTTAGGCAACATTGATATCTATTACAAATACATCCAGCATTGCAGACATACCAGCCACAAACTGCAGATGTACAAATATAAGTATGAAACACATACTTATAAAGTAACAAAACTGTAACTGCAACTGTAGGACCCAATTTCAAATCTGACCCTATGACAACAGAGGTTTTTAAGACAGAAATTGTTATACATACAATGGAATTTCCAATAACATGAATCAAGAGCTCATGAAAGGAAATCACCTATAAAAACTAAAGATGCAATCAAAAACAGACATCAATAGCTTCTGTGACTCAATCTTGACTCAATCAAGATGAAAAAGTTGCCAAGAGATCAGTCTTAAGAAACTTCCAATGGCAGTAAAACAACATATTTTGTTCTATCCCAAACCTTTTGATCATCCAACTGTATGTCAAAAACCCCTAACTGGACAGACATATTGAGTCAAACTGTTGTCCAATGTGACTGAAAGCTGGCATGACCACAGGCTTAATTGCAGTAGGCCCATCCAAAGCAAACTGAATCTGGCAATTGATGGGGCCAGAGTTACTGGTGACCAATTCTCCTTATAACTAAAGGAAGAATATGTCCCAGAATTAATGTCACTCCTTACCATGACTCTGTAATCCACAGAGACAAAGACCACTGGCTCAGTTGCAGTAATTGCAGTAGGCCCATCTGAAGCCAACTGGTTCATGGCCAAAAAGGCAGTCAATGGGCCAAAGTTACTTGTGACCCATTCTCCCTATAAGTAAGGGAAGGGTCCAAACATGAATGTCACTACTTTACCTAAAGCCAAAACCAAAGACCATCTTGAAAGGTAATAACTTCAAGAAAACCTTCCTTCCTGTAGGTGGTCATCTGTTGAATCACCTGAGGGATGAGGGCCACTGGACATAACTGACCAGACCCTCCCCAAAGATGTTTAATGCATCTGTTTCCCAAGACTGACTGTCTGGGACATGAGACATATAGATATTACAACACCTGCAGGACCAAGACCCTGGGCAAAAACACATGTCTGTCCAGACCTTCACAAGAGATGTTGAAGCACCTGTTTTCAGAGCCTGACAGCAGAGCTACATAGGAAGCTTGTGATTCATCTTGTTGCAAACACATCAACCACTGATTGATGGCAGCAACGTCTAATTTGATTGAAAAACCTGACGATTCATAGCCCCTTTGGTCTGAAATAACTTATCTTCCTAGACAAGGAATCTGCCAGAACATGTAGATTCCCTGGGATGTACTTCCCTGAATCTGAATCATTCTAGCATTGGACTGAACCATGATTCTACAGATCAAGGTACCTATTCCCTGAGTGGAAGCCTCCTTGGCTGTTCACATAGGCAACCACTAAAGAATTGTCTGTGAAAATCAACTGATTTCAACTCAGAAGCTGATTTCTGAATCATTTTAAGGTAACAACAAAACTTCCAGCTGTATAATGTTATGAGAAGTCTTGACTCTTCCTGATTCCACAGACCAATGGCTGTGGATGACTCAAGAAAGCACCCCAACCCATTAGGAAAGCTTCTGTGAATGGAGAGAAAACTGTGCTCCTGAAGGAGTGGTGAGTCCTCCTTCAAAATTGAACTATTGGTCCACCAGTGAAGATGATCCCTGAACCAAAGACCCAAGAAATGGGATATCCAGAGACTGTAGATATCAGCAGTGTTTCCAGGTACCATTGGAATGACTTCATGTGCAGATAAACCAATGGTATAGTCTTCTCCATTGAAACCATGCTTTCAAAGTGACATGAGCTTCCCTGGAGATAAGTGAGAAGCTTTCAACATGGTAACTGTCTTTCCAAGAAGACAATAGATTTCCTTTGAGTTGGGAAGACTAGACCTACCCTGAGGTCAAATTGTAACCATAACTTCGATTAATGGAGTTGGAAATAAATCTGATTTTTAGAAATTTGTGATCCAACCCAGGCTCTCGACAAGATGCATCCCCAGTGGGTGTATCCCTGGCATTGCTGTTTTGAATTTGTTGTCATTGGCCAACCGTCCATATACTGGTAAATACTGATGCCTTCTGCGATAGCCATCAGCTTCAACTCTTTTGCTAGTACCTTGGTGGACTCAAGAGAAAACTGTAGCAATACTGAAGGGTAAGGCAGTGAACTGGTAGAATCTGTAGCCTCCAATGATGCGAAAATCCTTTGTTAGCTGAGTCTACCGGTGACGAGTGTGTACCCATAAGGTCGAGTGACGTCATCCACTTGCCTTCTATAGACGAATTCCAACTATTAAACATTCTATGTTAAGTAAGGTACATGCAAGCTCATTTACCTGACCTTAACAACTACTGGCTGCCATTTCTTCCTTGCTTGTCACAAGAAATAAACTGTAAACTCAAGCGATGTGAGACTGGTGTTATCGCCCTTTTGTCGATCATTTCATAAACAGCTTTTATCAAAATTGCTGTTTCTCTCGTTTTTTTTTTAAACTTCTGCCAACCTCACTTCTAAAAGGTCTGGCTGAATATTCTTCTTTCCCAAGACTTGTATACTACCAAAACTGGGCAAAGGTTCCCTGAAACCACAGGAAGCCACCTATCATCCCTGCTTCCATAGGGCCTGTAAAAGTAAGATCCTCTCCCCTTTTAACTAACTGAGGAGTAGGAGGCACTTGTAACTCTATTTCCAGGGTAACTATCATGTTAAGGACAAAAAAACTCTGCTCTGAGGCCTGGTGTCCCTTTATTAGTCAAGACTAGGAGCATGCTCACTTCTAGACTTACTCATCATCCTTCCTTCATGAAAACACTAGATGAAAATCCTCTGAACATCTGATATATCCAGCAAGAGAACCTCATTAGGAGTGAAAAATGCATTGTAAGTTGCTAAAGGCATTCTAAGTTACATCCCTCCTGTCGAGTCACGTTCTTAGACATGGTGAAAACTCCAACAAGAAGATTAAAACACACACTAATCGACTGTGGACTGGAAATGCACAACATTGCACACTGTCCAAGGCTTATAAGTCTACAACATCACATGCTAATCCCTTAGACCCCTTAAATTAGACCTGAACAGAAAAAGTGAGAACATACACTTTTGGTCTCTTCTACAAGGGAACTTGTTCCCAAATTGTCTGAAAATGAACTTCCTGCAGACCTCCTTCAGCTAAGGAGCTGTCCAGAAAAGTGATTTATGTAAGGAAGTCCAAGCAAAACTTCTTTCTGCATAACTGCTCTATAAAAACACCAGAGGCTTCAAACTCCTTGAAACCCAAAATAAAGGCCACATTCAACGCTGTCTGTTCACCCAAGGAATGTGGGAATTCCAAGATTTAGATAAATGTGACAAAAAGAGGGAGCATTCACACTGCCTGTGACTATTATATCAATAACTAGCCACTTAATAATAGTCAGCAAAAACTCTGAAAAATAAGGACTAGGTTCTTTGTATTCCTGACAACCCGATTCTAAACCTTTTGAGAGGTATAGAAACCCGATTGTAATGCTAAATTCTTCAAAACATTGAATCAAATGCCTTGCTTGTGGATGCCTTACTTGTAGATATGATTGACACTCCCCATCATCTGACAACCAGAATCTAAACCTTTTTGGAGGAATAGAAAACTCGATTGTCTTTTGAATGACGTCATGCAGGTATTTCCTCCAATGAATGTTCTGACTGGACCTCGAACGGAAGAATTTTCCGAAGAGGTAGTCTTTCCTGCATTCAAAACTCCTCCACGATGCAGTGTCCACGGCAACTTTAATGGCTGCCCCGAAGGGAGATTCCTTCTACTGTACAGTCGACAATCTATTCGACTGGGACGCACACTGTGATAAAATTGCTTTCAACGCCTGGCTATTAGAACCAGACGTGTGAACAGCAATAACGGCCATTCGAATTGTCATTCTCATCCAAGATGGCGTCGTCCAGATCGCTTCTGTTATTCAAGAGAACATTTCTCTAGATATGTATGCTGCATAATTATAGCTTCCAACGTCCACCAAACTGAACCAAATGTCTGGCAAGCTATACACATATTATTGTTGTAATATGTCCTTCTTTTAGTCTTTTATGTTAATTTATTTCCTAGAGGTTGAAGACAATCAAACTTCCGATGTCACAACCCTAAAGTCCTTTATTTGCATAATAATGACATACCTTCGAGGATTCAATAAATATATCAATTCTGTATATATACATGTAAAATATGAAGTGAGATTCACTGTAAAATCTCAAAAAGCAAATAAAAGCCTGAAAAAAACTCTCCTAATTCCAAAGACGTCCATACTGTTGATGGCCAACAAAAATAAATGAAGTAAACAATGTGGTCATGTGACCTAATTGGCGGGAGGACGGACTACTGTAACCCAATGGCTTGGTTAAGGTTGTTATATAACCTTAAAAATCGCATCTCTGCGTTGGCCATTGGGTTGGATGGCTCCAACAAATAGCTACTGTTAGGAAATGGTAAGGGTATTTCGCTATAAAAAGAGGGCCAAAAATGACCCTCGGTCAGGTACTTTGGTGGTCAGTGGATGACCTTAAATGAAGATCTGTAACCCGTAAGCCTGGATGCTGGTACTCCCTCATGTACTCAACCTCCAAAGCCATTTTCAATAGTTTCCATGCAATATAGTCAGCATTAAGTGTGAAAATATCTCCAAAAAGGCCAAAAATGACCCTCGGTCAGGTACTTTGGCGGTCAGTGGATGACCTTCAATGAAGAGCTTCAAGGTCAAATTTCTGCATGCTTACAGAGGACATATCTATGTATTATATATACCAGCCATAGGATGGTCTGACTTTCTGTATAGGAGAACTGGGCCAAAAAATGAAAAAATGGCCAAAATCTGACCTTTAAGAGGCCACCAGTGACCTTGAGATTGAAGGTCAAGGTCACAAAACAATAGTGTTCGTGGCATTGCCCATATATACCCACATACCAAATTTGAAAGTTCTAACTAAAATATTTTTTAAGTTATCGCGTCCAAAAGGAAATCTCGGCGGCGGCGGCGTGACCGTACTGAATCCTAAGTATCCCCGACTTTCGTCCAGGGATACAAATACAACTGGCCTACTGTTGCCAGTACAGCGACAAGTACGATTTGCTCATAGTATATTACTAAATATTAATAATGTTCAGCAATAGGAGCATTTTTTATTTGACTTTTGGTTAATGTATGCTAATATCCGCTTATTTACCAAATCAGAAATAAGCAAACAAAATATCAGAATTTATTCGGCTCCGTCCACTCGCACCGAAAAAAAAAAAAAAAATTTGTAAATGATTTAACCCAAAATGCTAAGACAAAATAATAATAAATACTTTATTGCTGCTCATGCTTTAGTTAAGTCCAATCAAAACAAACATTATGCATCAATGAAGACTCTATCTAATTAACTCGTAAATGAAAGCACTATATGACAAGGTTATAATCAGAAAAGGTGACTCTTGTTGACGCTAGTATATTGTATTTAGTATTGGTGTGAAATAAGCAATAATAAAAGTTCTGATATCAAATGGAACTTCTGGTACACAGGTTGTCACAATTCTGTGCATGTCATAATACCGTGCATTTCTGTCAATGACCAGTAATATTTAAGTACAACCGATATTTGCTAAACTCATTTCTATGTAGCCTTTTTTCACAATAAAACACTAACTTGAATAATATTTTGCGAAAATCTGTAACATTCATTGGTTAAAATCACAAAACTAGCCGTAAATACAAAAAAGATCACGTAAACAAAAAACACCTTGGGGTTTTCCCATTGTTGTCAAGGCAATCATAAAATCAGCCAATCACAAGTGAGGATACATATAGCATGGTCTGTTAGTGAGGGAGATGTTTTTAGGTTATATTATTTATATATTGGTTATATTTGTGATAATTTGTGAGTATTTTGCTAGTTTATAATTTAATATATAATTTTTCTGTCAGGTTTACACTTTCGACTCTATGATCGGAAATGTTCGAAGTTTGTTTACAAAGTTCCGATACGAACATCGACAGGTAAAATCCAAGCGATCTCCCAGTACTAACAGACCCCATCCCCGATGATGATGCAGACATCAGTAAATCCATCCTTACTTTACTCTTCTCAGTCACACTGCGGTATTCTTCTGACCTCAGCACTCCATGGTTGACCACACCCGGCAAGGCTTCAAACACGGGGTGGCTGGGCAATGTCGAGTGCAGCTCCACAAATGGGCGCAGTGAGTTGATAAAGTCACGCTTACGCTGCAAGAATGAAAGCCAGGGACCACAATCATGAAATGGATCAATAAAATATCAGCTATAAATGTACTTTATCATATATTACTTTTTTGCTTTTATTATCCACCATTTTATGTAATTAATAAGTTCAAGAAATCCATAAAGGAAGAAATGCGAAAGGAGCTGTCTTATATACAGAGGCACCAGTGAATATCAACACATTAATCTTTAACTAATGATTTCTCACAAGTCATTTCTGCATGGATTTTTATGCAACAAAAAGTAACGGAAGTGCTGTGAAAATATCTTTCTAATGATATATGTAGGTTACATATTTCTGAACTATTAATGAAAAATTAAATATACACGATACTTAGTTGAATATATGAGATACTAAGTCTTATATCACACATACAAGATACTAATTTGAATATGCTAGATGCTAAGTTGAATATTTGAGATACTATGTCAAATATATGACATACTAAGTCATACATATGACATACTAATTTGTGTATTCAACTAAGCACAAAATAACTTTTGGCAGCCCAGACCTTCCGTAAGTTAAAGTGATCCATCTAATTTTGTGCTAGGCTAACCATTTGAAGAGAGTAAATGATTTCTTTTGATAAATATAAAGTTTACAGCTAATTTTAACACATTAAATACTTCAACGAAAGATGAAAAGCAACAAAGATTAGGATTTTTATAGGAAACTAAACTTTACCAAACATCTGTTGCTGTCAAATGATAGGTAATTAGTACTGCTAGCCAACAAATAATGAATATCTTTATTTGCTTTTGAGTAGTGCTGGGAATCGCCCCCACCATTTCCAAGGTTAACTAGACCTACGCATCTGAGAACCGATGCAAATTTGTATCCACCGGAAAGACAACTCACCAAAGCCAGTGAACCATCGCTTCACCTTGAAGGAGGGGCCAATGGTCAAATCTAACAACACCAGAAGATTCCCAGCCCACAATATCCTACAAGTTGGTTTCTGTTGCAAAACTCTAGGACCAATAATAAGCGAGTTATAGGCACATTTAAGTTTGGCTGTCCTCATTTGACCTTGAAGTAGCGGTTCAAGGTCAAATCTGACCATATCAAAAGATTCCCAGCCCATGATTTCCTATAAGTTGGTTTCACATTGCAAACATCTAGGACCAATAATAAAGTGAGTTAAAAGCACTTTTAAGTTTGGGTATCCTTATTTGACCTTAAAGAAAGGATCCAAGGTCAAATCTGACCACATCAGAAGATTCCCAGCCCATGATTTCCTATAAGTTGGTTTCACATTGCAAACCTATAGGACCAATAATAAGCCAGTTATAAGCACTTTTAAGTTTGGCTATCCTTGTTTGACCTTGAAGGAGGGGCCCAAGGTCAAATTTGGCCACATCAAAAGATTCCCAGCTCATGATTTCCTATAAGTTGGTTTCACATTGCAAACCTCTAGGATCAATAATAAGTGAGTTATAAGTACTTTTAAGTTTGGGTATCCTCGTTTGACCATGAAGGAGGGGTCCAAGGTCAAATCTGATCACATCAGAAGATTCCCAGCCCATGATTTCCCATAGGTTGGTTTCACATTACAAACCTTTGGGACCATTTCAGTAATAAGCAAAATATAGGCACTTTTATAGTCTGCTACATGGGGTACTATGGAACTCCAGGGATGACCCAGAGAAGCTTACCTCCCAATGAAGATATCCTGCAAATTTGGTGAACCTAGCTGGTGCTGTTTTCCTCTGAGAGCGTTAACTCCAAAATCTCTCTACGTGCGGCGGCGGCGTTGCGAATGCTAAACCGAAGTATCCACCGGATGCCTCTAGTGGATACAATTAATCGCTCATTTTGTCCAACCGATAATTGACCAATGATCGATTTTTACTCCATTATTGGTCATTACAGCATAAAACACTTTCTGGATTAACGTATAGGTCAATCCGGCGAGAATAACAGTGTTCCTACATTTAGAATCTACCGAAAATGCACACTTCCTGTAAATATGGCGGTAGATATAAACAAACTCAAAATTAAAGACAAAACTGTCAGTTTATTTAGTAAAAATACCTAAAATATGTTAAAATATGTGGATACTGAGATAAATTGGGAAAGGTAAGATTTAAGCTGAATAATCGATCATTAGAAAACATCAGTGACTGACAGCGACTGTACACTGTTGCCGACATTTAATCGAGCACACATCTAATCATCCACTTACTACTTTTCAGCCTTTCAAAATATTCACTATTTTACAGCATTAAATCTCACCTGAGCATAGAGAGGATCTTTTCCATACAAAATGGCCGTGTTCTCTTTATTGATATTGGACTGTGTGGGATGAACCATGAAACCCAGGAAACTGTTGTCCACTGTCTCAGCTATACAAAATAAATATACAAATTAAAAACATTGCCCAGTGTCCTTTTAACTCTTGCCACCATACTGCAGGCCATTTCATGATTTTAACAAGTGGTCATTTGCCATTTAGGGATGGGTTGGTATGAAAAATGTGTAGATCAGGAGTTTGCCAATGCAAAACCGTTCCAATCCTGGGACTTAAAAGTTTTAGTACACCTCCAATCAAATGGGCCATTGACAAGAAAGTGAAAGTTGTAAACGTAAAAAGTTGCAGTTCGGCTCAAGGAAATCACTATTAACAAGCATTCTGACGCATGCATTTATCTCCCGCCGTATAAATTAGATGTACTAAAGATAGTGAAATATAAATTTTCTTGTGAGATGGAGGCACATGTAGAAGTGACAACAAGTTTAATGTTTGATTGCAATAGTTTTAAAGACAAAAGGCATTTACTCATTTTAGTAGCTATTACTCTGCCATCCAAAGAGCTACAGTTCTGCAACTTTATTATGCAGTAGATCAACCCAAAGTAGGTAAGGACGTATTTAGAAAAAATTGCCTATCTGTAACACTTTTAGAGATAAAAGACATTTATTTATTTTAGTGGCTATTACTCTGCCAACCAAAGAGCTACAGTTCTGCAACTTCACTATGTGGTAGATCACACAAAAGTAGGTGAATGACTTATTTAGAAGAAACTGCCTACCTGTAATACTTTAGAGATAAAATACATTTACTCATTTTAGTAGCTATTACTCCGCTATCCAAAGACCTACAGTTCTGCAACTTCACTATGTGGTAGATCATCTAAAAGTAGGTGAATGACTTATTTAGAAGAAATTGCCTACCTGTAATACTTTTAGAGATAAAAGACATTTACTCATTTTAGTAGCTATTACTCAGCTATCCAAAGACCTACAGTTCTGCAACTTCACTATGTGGTAGATCACCCAAAAGTAGGTGAATGACTTATTTAGAAGAAATTGCCTACCAGTAATACTTTTAGAGATAAAAGACATTTACTCATTTTAGTAGCTATTACTCAGCTATCCAAAGAGCTACAGTTCTGCAACTTCACTATGTGGTAGATCACACAAAAGTAGGTGAATGATTTAGTTAGAAGAAATTGCCTACCTGTAATACTTTTAGAGATAAAAGACATTTGCTCATTTTAGTAGCTATTACTCAGTTATCCAAAAAGCTACAGTTCTGCAACTTCACTATGTGGTAGATCAGCCAAATGTAGGTGAATGACTTATTTAGAAGAAATTGCCTACTTCAAAGTAGCTATTACTCAGCTATCCAATGTGCAACAGGTCTGAAACTTTACTATGTGATAGCTTATCAAAAACTAGATGAACAACATATTTTAAAAGAATTCCCTAATTTTAATACTTTTGAAGATATTTGACATTTACTTATGTCGTTATTTTGTTTCAAATAAGGAAATAGCTATTACTCACTTATGGCATGCAATAGAACCCCAAACTATATGCCATCTTATAGTTAAGGACAAATTACCTGAATAACATATTTTAGGAAAATATTCTAACTGCAATAGTTTTGGAGTTACAATGGATTTACTCAACAGTCACAATTTCAAAGTAGCTATTACTCAGCTATCCAATGTGCAAACAGGTCTGAAACTTTACTATGTGATAGCTTATCAAAAACTAGACGAATAACATATTCGAAAAGAATTCCCTAACTTTAATACTTTCGAAGATATTTGACATTTACTGATGTCATTATTTTGCTACAAATAAGAAAATAGCTATTTCTCACTTATGGCATGCAATAGAACCCCAAACTATGTACCATCTTATAGCTAAGGACAAAGTAGCTGAACAACATATTTGAAGAAAAAGTTGTAACTGCAATAGTTTTTGAGTTATGAGCCCTTTACTCAAAGTAGCTAAGATTGCTATTACTCACTTATCTTTAGGCCTAAGTCCATAAAACCCAAAAAAATTTTCAAGGGCTTGAAAATTCATTGGGACAATTAATTTACAAAAAATCTGTAGCTGTAGTAGTTTTGGAGAAATCTGCGTGACTAACTAACGCACGCACGCATGCACACAGAGGCATCATTTCATAATCTCCCTCCTGGGCTAAAGCCCGGCGGGAGATAATAAAAGGCTGTAAATGCACAAAAATGTAAGATAATGTAAGCAATTTCTTCAGATTTCGAGTTTGTTTTAGATATTTTAAGTTTTCCTTCAATTATATTATATAGTTTACAAGTGAGATAGTGGTTGCATAAAGTTGTAAAATGCTATTGACACTGAGATACCACAGCTACCGACCTATCTCTAATTACAGGAGAGTGACTGTAAATGTTAAGCTTAAGAAATACAGCAGAAGATTCTAGAGCATTCAGTATTTGTCCAGGCCTTGTGCAGTATCCTTTGATTATGTCTGTTATACCATTGGGCATTATATGACTTTAACAGACATAGAGCCTGAGAAATGTCTATGGTGCTATTATGGTACAGAAGTATATTGGGCAATCTACAGCGAACTGAAGCTAAAATAGGCAGAACCAGAAAGTACTGGTAGAATGCCAACCTCCATCAGGGCGTGTCTCTGAAAATATGAGAATTTTTTCGTTTCCTGAATATGATTTGCATCTTTTTCAAAATGTAGACACATTTTTTGACGAGCCAGACCATATCTACATAAAAATTTTCATAAAACTTTGCTCATTATTTGTAGTGTAATGCCAACCACAAGCCCATGTCATCAAAAGCACATTGAAATTAGGACCTTTGAAAAGATGTGATTTTTTTTTGTATACATAGTATAATTTGGATCATTCCCAAAAGATAATCTTCCTTTGGTCAAGCCCGACCGGTGTCTCGTGAAATTTGTTCCTTTTACCCGTTTCTATGCTATCGTGCATGCGCAGAAATGATTGCATTGCCAGCTGAAAAGTATAATATATAATATAATATGCAACATATTTTTGTAAGTTATCCATATTTGTATATTATAATTCTAAAACAATCCTTTAACAGTAATAAAATACATGAATATTTGCTATCCATGGTATAGTTTCAATTTTGAGGAACTTATTCTACGAGGAAACAAATTTGACGTTACACCGGCATGAAATTTTTTTTTATAAGGATGCATTTATTACTTTTTGGGTTATCACAAACACAGCATACAAACAAACTGCCAAATGAATGCACCCAAAAGCATAAATTTGTGGTAGAAGCTACAATACAAGATGGAGTCACTGACTTACGATACATGGTGTAGAAATGCTTGATGTAAAGACCCCTCGTGCCAGCAGACCGCACAATGCCCAGTTTCTGCGCTTGGTGCAGGTAGTTATACTGCACCTCGGTGCCATAGGAGTCAATAATACGTAACCTGCTTCTGAAAATAACACAGCCAGAGGCATGGCTGTAATCCATAAACTAGGCAAAAGGTTTTTGTACACAAAAACAGAGTATCCCTACAGTTTGCAATTTCATATGAAATGCTAAAGGACTTAATATGTGAATAGGTAAATAAGGAAGGGCCCAAGGTCAAACCTCACCACATCAAAAGTCTCCCTGCTCATGATTACATTAGCATATTTTTACATTGCAAATCTCTAGGACCTATAATAAGCATGTTATAAGGACTTTTAAGCTTGATTATCATCATTTGGCCTTAAAGGAGGGGTCCAAGGTCAAATCTGACCACATCAGGAGATTCCCAGCCCATGACTTCCTATAGGACAGTTTCACATCCCGCAAACTCTATGAACAAACAATAAGTGAGTTGTAAGCACTTTCAAGCTTTGCTATCCTCATTTGACCTTTAAAAAGGGTCCCAAGGTCAAATCTGACACCTCAGAAGACTTGCAGCCCATGATTTCCTATAGTCAAAAAATTTTCCAACGCCTATAGAAGATAACTGCCAAATCTCATTTTTATAGGCCTAATATCAAGGAAGATATTCAAGGGAGATGATAATGTGACAGCGGTGGCTGTCTGAAAACTGGGGGTGAAAACAATAAGCATCCCCTTTTTAAAGGATGCTTAATTTCAAATCTTCAATTTCAAAGCAAAGAAAGTAATGTCTAGGAGAAAGAAAATGTATGTAAAGATGAAGTATTAGACCAAGAAAATTCAACAGCAAGATGACACCATTAATCAGCAAACTAAAAATTATGACGCTTTAAAATTCGCTAACTTATTTACTTTATTGCGTTAATACATCCTATCCAATGGACAATTGCTGAATAACTACCGCTTGGCAGGCGGGTAAGCTACTAGGACTTGAATGAACTCATAAAACAACAATAAATTTCAGACCTGGGTTACTTAGAGAGCCCATAAGGTCGAGGTCTGATACCAGAATCCGGTTAACCGGGAGTATACAGACACTACCTCCGCCCCTTTTTTTTGTCATACCTGCACTGACGTTAGGGAAGAGGGGTATGAGTTCAGTCCCAAGAAATAAACCTCCCAAAGGAAGCATGTCACAGTTTTTTTTTTGTTTTTTTTTGATTGGTTGATTTATACTTATCTAAGTATCAGTATATACAATATGTACATATTTACAATAAAATGTCCCCTCATTATTGGGCCTGCTGGTGGATCTGAGCCACTACTGGCCCTAGGTGGAAAAGCTCTGAGTCAGCCCAAGCCACATCCTTCAGATAGAATTGAGTGAAGGTGTTATGTGATTTCCAGTGGCAGGCTGATAAGATTTGGTCTAAGGAGATTCCAGATTGGAATGCCTTAGAGGCAGCAAAGGATCTTACATCATGGGCTTTAACCTGATGTAAAGTGAGGGCCTGCTGGTCAGAGAGCTCATAGCATAGGATCACAGTCTGTTTGATCCATGAGGAGACGGTGGCAGGGGTGATGTCCTTGTCGAAACCTTTCTTGAAGGAGACAAAGACCAACTCCTTGCTCTGCCTAAGATCTGAGGTCCTGTCCAAGTAGTAACGCAGGGCTCTAACTGGACATAGTGACCTGTCACCCTTGAGTGACTTATCCAGTGTTGGAGCCAGGGCTGGAATCACAACCGGGGCCACACTATCTGGTCCTTCTTCAGCCAACTGATTCTTGGACAGAAAACTGGGCGAGGGATATAAGGATACCTTGGACCAGTCAGCTTGGTGTCTTATGTTCTTGTGTACCCAAGCATGAATCTCACTTCTGCGTTTACCAGAACCCAGGGCCAATAAGAAAACAGTCTTGAAGGTTAAATGCTTCAAGGAGGCCTAATTTTAAGGGGTTTAAAAGGGGCCTTGGTGAGCTGGTGTAACACCAGAGAGAGGTTCCAAGAGGGAATGCCCCTCCTGCCCTTGGGCCTGTCTCTATGGAAACTATCCAGGAGACGAGTGAGGTTCTCATCCTTGCTGACATTTATGGGCACATTGCCTAATTTGTCAGCAATGGCTGATCTGTAGCCATCAATAGTGCCTGGTTGTAACTTTCTGTCCTGGAACAAGTACAGGAGAAAGTCAGCTATGGCCTTTAGAGGTGGTGCCCTGAAGTCCACCTGATTACTGAGGCACCACTTTGTAAAAATGGTCCACTTTGCCTCATAGACAGTTCTGGTTGATCCTCTTTGAGGAGCCTCAATTCGCGCTGCCACCGCCTCAGAGAAGCCTTGTTCCTTGATTGCTGTGGCTCTAGGAGCCAGGCATGTAGATTCAGATTTGACAGGTTCCTGTGTAGGACCTGGTTGAATGGCTGAGACACTAGTTTGGGTAAGTTGGGCAGACACAGGGGGATCTGGCTGGACATTTCCACTTGATCCCAGGACCAGGGCATGTTGGGTCATCCCGGTGCAATCAGTATGATTCTGTTGCAAGGGTAGTCCTGTAACTTCTCCACCACTGTGCCCAAGATGGCTGCTGGTGGGAAGGCATAAGGATCCAGTCCTTCCCATGACAGGCTGAGAGCATCCACTGCCCATGCCTGGGGGTCTGGAACTGGTGAGACAAACTGAGGTAGCTTGTTGTTGAACCCGGTGGCAAACAGGTCCACAGTGGGTTGGTGCCACCGGTGACATAGTCCTTGGAAAATTTCTGAACTGAGGGACCATTCTGTTTGAATGGTCTGGCCGAGTCTGGATAGCTTGTCGGCTATCACGTTCAGATGGCCGGGGATGTGTCGAGCTTTGAGGGTAACCTGTTTCCTGGTACACCAGGTCAGAATTCTCCATAGTAAAGCTCACCAACTTCATTCCCCCTTCCTTCTTTATGTAAGCAACCACTGTAGTGTTGTCTGTAGCTATGAGGACTGTAGTGTTGGTACAAAGAGCTTGAAATTCTTTTAAGGCCAGGAGAACTGCTTTTAACTCTAGATAGTTTATGTGCAGTTTGCTTTCTGGAAGTGACCAGTTTCCCCTTGCCATGTGCTCGTTTAAGTGAGCGCCCCACCCTTCTTTTGATGCGTCTGTAAAGATCTGCAGCGCATGTTTTAGTGGGTGTAATGGTTGACCTGTGATAACATTGCTTTCCTCCAGCCACCATCTTAGATGTGGGTGGAGTGATTTGGGAATGGGGATGGTCTTTTCCAGTGTCTCTGGAACTCTCCAATTGTTTTTGAGGTGCCACTGTATGGGTCTCATATGTAAACGGCCCAGATGTACCTGTTTCTCTGGCAGTCAGTAAACCGATCAAGGACATTAAATGCCGGACCGGGCACACTGGACTTGACATAATGTCCCGTATCTTTGTCTGTAGGGTCTGCCAACGCTCTGGGGTTGGGCGAACCCTGTCGTTTTTCAGATCGAACTGGTAACCTACAAAGTTGAAGACCTGTGTGGGTTCCAGTTCTGATTTTTCCTCGTTCACTAGCCAGCCCAAATCTCGACAGAGAACTACCAGGGTTTGTGTGTGTTGAAGACAAGTTTGGTGGGATCTGGCTCTGACCAACCAGTCGTCTAGGTACTGGTGGATTCTTATACCCTGTTTCATTGCCAGAAATTTGACCTCTTTGGGCACCACTGTAAACTCCATGGGGGCTGTGGATAGACCAAAGGGCAGAGCTTTGAATTGATAAATCTTGTCCTGGACCTGAAAACGCATGTACTTCCTGGACTGGCTGTTTATAGGTATATGGAAGTATGCGTCTTTGAAATCTATGGAGGTCACCCATTCCCCTGCCTGGAGGGAGGTCCTTATAGTCTCTGGGGTCTCCATTTTGAACGACTGTGTTTTCAGATAATTGTTCAGTATGCTCAGATCTTAGATAAGTCGCCACCGGTTGTTGGGTTTGGGTACCAGAAATAACCGGTTGTAAAACCCCAGGGACTGTGGATTCTGAACCAACTCTACAGCATTTTTGTCTAACAGCTGATGCAATGCCTCCAACAGGTAGCTGTTCCTGTGAGGATTTACATAGCAGCTTGTTATTGTGGGTTTTCTTGTTAGGTTGGGCCGGAACCGGAAGGGAAGTATATAACCTTCTCTGAGGACTGCTAGTACTTTGGGGCTAAAGCTGCCCATGGCAATCAGAAATCAATGTGTCGGCCTGAGACTACCACAAGCTGATGTTTCACTCGTTAAGAACTTGACTTTAAACTCAGTGACCCAGACAAGAAGGGGAGTGAGAGGTGGTTACAGATCATCTAAATCAAAGACCTCTGTGTGTTATTTCAATGCCCAGTCAGTCAGAAATAAACTTTTACACATAAACGATCACTTGTCAGATAAAAACTTTAGTATTATAGGGATTGTAGAGACCTGGCTTATGAAAAAGGATCATGCTGTCAAACAACAATTAACGCCCACTGGATACATATTGAAATGTATTGATAGGAAAGGTAGGTCTGGTGGTGGAGTAGCCTTGCTGTGCAAGCAAGAATGGGGCCCCAAATTAGATTCAGCAGAAACATTTACCTCTTTTGAGTACATCTCTTGTGTTTTAACAAACAGCAACACCAAGTTAAGAGTTTGTGTTGTATACCGGCCACCAAATACAGAAAATATCACTACAAGCCAGTTCTTTCAAGAATTCTCAGAATTACTCAGTAAAATGGTACTACAGAAAGAAAAACTTTTGATTATGGGTGATTTTAACTTTCACATGGAAAACATTGATAGTTATTCTGTTAAAAACATGATAGACCTTCTTGATGAATTTGGCTTGAAGCAGCATGTCACTGATGCCACATCCAAACATGCAAATCATATGCTTGATTTGATAATAACAAGAAATTCTGAGTCTTTGATACATGATACACCTAAGATCTCAACTTACCTGTCTGACCATGCATCAGTTGTATTCCAACTCAACTCTTCAAATCACAAGCAAAAAGAGTCACCAAAATCTTACAGACCTTTGAATAAGATTGATGTAACCAGATTCAGGCAGGACCTTCTAAACTCAGATATTGTCACAAAACCAAAAACTGAGCTCAATGAGTTAGTGAATCAATACAACAGCTGCCTATCTCAG
Organism: Sabellastarte sp. h YS-2021; assembly: GCA_964017235.1. Classification (NCBI taxonomy): domain Eukaryota; kingdom Metazoa; phylum Annelida; class Polychaeta; order Sabellida; family Sabellidae; genus Sabellastarte; species Sabellastarte sp. h YS-2021. The sequence continues at coordinate 77,510,006 of OZ024935.1, read as the reverse complement.
CTTCTAGATAAGCATGCTCCATTAAGAGTGAAAAAGACTGGCAATAGGAACATTAATCCATGGTACAATGAAAACATTCGTACAGCTAAGCAAAAATTCCGACAAGCAGAAAGGAAATGGAGAAAAGACCACATGGATGAAAGTTATAGAGTAACGGTGGAATTGAGGAAAACATATTCAAAGGTGCTTCACAGTTCAAAAGTGGCATACTATAGTGAAATTATCGAAAAAAATAAATCAAATCAGAAACAACTGTTTCAAATTATTAAAAAGCTGAAGCAGGACAATGATCCAACTATCTATCCTGAACACTCATCAAAGACTCAGTTGGCAAATGAATTCAGTGATTATTTTGAAGAAAAGATCATGAAAATCAGAGCTAAATTTCCATCAACCAGTAAATTCAATGAGTATGACAAAACTGTTGATGTAACACCACTGACTTCTTTCCAGCCTCTTAGCGATGAAGATATTAGAAAATTAATCTTATCAGCAGCACCAAAATCATGTAGACTTGATCCAATCCCAACACCATTGCTGAAGGACTGTATTGAAATACTGTTACCCAGTATTAGCAAAGTAATAAACATGTCACTCATACAAGGTGAAATGCCAGAGGGGTTCAAACACGCAGTTGTTACCCCTCTGCCAAAAAAGACAGATGCGGATCCTACTTTCAAAAATTTTAGGCCAGTATCTAACTTGCCTTTTCTGTCCAAGATGATTGAAAAAGCAGTCTCAATCCAATTACTTGACCACATAAACAGTCATAATCTCTCTGAAAATCTACAGTCAGCATACAGATGCCACCACAGCACTGAGACTGCTCTGATCAAAATCATGAACGACCTTCTACTGGAAGCAGATAATCAAAAAGTAATACTTATGGGTTTTCTAGATTTATCAGCTGCATTTGACACTGTTGATCACTGTATTTTGCTGCACCGACTTGAGAAAATGTTCCGAATTGAAGACAAAGCTTTAGACTGGTTTAGAACGTATTTAACAGGAAGAACTCAATCAGTAGTTGTTGATGACTGTGAATCTCACAAAAAGGTTCTAGAATGCTGTGTGCCTCAGGGATCAGGTCTTGGGCCTGATCTCTACTGCAAATATACATTACCTCTTGGTGTCATCATCAGAATGTTTCACATACTTTTCCACATGTATGCTGATGACACACAGCTTTACAAATCAATCGACCCAAGTAATTTTGAAAACCAAAAACAAACTGCAGAACAACTCCAATTGTGTACATCTGAAATAAGCAACTGGATGTCTAATAACCGACTCAAGCTAAATGAAGAAAAGACAGAGTTCTTAATTGCTGGCACTGGCAGACAGCGCTCCAAAGTCATTATTGATTCATTAAATGTGGTTGGTATTGACATAAAGCCAAGCACAAGTGTCAGAAATCTTGGTGTAATCATTGACCAAGACCTATCACTCAGGCAACAAGTAAATGCCATATGCAGATCCTGTTATGGTCACCTTAGGTCCATCATTCAAATAAGACCTTACCTGACTAAGTCTGCTGCACACACAATAGTACAGTCACTCATATCTTCCAGATTGGACTATTGCAACTCTCTCCTAGCTGAACTCCCACAATATCTTATCCATAAGTTGCAGAAAGTACAAAATTGGGCTGCCAGGATAGTTTTGAATGTCAAGAAACATGATTCTATATCAGTTCACCTGCATCAACTCCACTGGTTGCCTGTTAGGTTTCGGATCAAATTTAAAATAAATCTACTAGTATATAAGAGTTTGAATCGACTGGCACCATCATATTTGACATCAATGCTTAACTACCAGCAACATCAACGCACCACAAGATTGGCAAGAAAATCATACATGCTACAAGAAAAAAGATCAAAACTTGTCTCTATGGGTGACCGTGCCTTCAGTGTTGTAGCACCAAAGTATTGGAATGAACTGCCAGATGATATCAGGAACATTGAACTTCCATTGGACATCTTCAAAAAGAAACTAAAAACTCATTATTTTAAAACGGCATATTGTGGAGAAAAAGCGCAATGATTGTTTTTCTCTTAAGTAGAATTGCGCTATATAAATATGTTATGTTATGTTATGTTTCCCCAAAACCGGTGTAATCTGGCCCCTACAGGTAGATTTGGTACAACAGGTGGGACATTTGTGACATTTTTTACAGAACTCAAGTGATTTATACAGGAAACACTTTTCACAGATTTTATTGCCCTTTGAAGCTCGGGATTTATGCCTTTCTTTTGCGGCAACCCTCCTGCAAAAGGAACATGACTTGCAACATGACAATATACAGGTGAAAGAGTTCTTGTCTTTAAACTTTGTTTTGTATAATGACAGTCCTTCCCGGTTACAGGTACAGAGTTCAAGTCCTTTACTGCACCGGTCACAACACAATAATTGTCATTTATACTGCTACTGTGTCTTAGCAGGTCGCTGGGAGAAAGAAGCAGCTTTGCCCCTGTTAGATCTGTGGCCACGACGTCTAATCTGTTTACAAGCCGGAAGAGCAGATTTCTGATCAGTGTCTTGTGTACGGGGCTTCCCACTCTGTGCATAAGGGTGATAAAGTGGTGCCTTTCTTGATGGACCAGGAGTACGTTTATCTTCAAAGTGACGTATCTCCTCCTCTGCCTTTGAAATAATATGGTCCGGGAAAAGGGCACTCATGTGTAGTGGAGCGGACCTGAGAGCCATGAGGGTATCCTGCTTAATTCCTGTTTTCACAAAATCCAGGTAACTATCATGCCTAGCTAGTGTTAGATTAGACACACTGATAAAAACACCATCTGAGAGGTCCTGCATGGTGTGAGCCATAGCTTGGGTAATGGACCTGTTAAACATAACAGAAAGTCAAGTTCATCAGTTGCCTGGTGGAGCTTAGTTGAAGATTTGCCCTTTGCAGTGACACCTTGAATGCTGTTAAGTTGACTTGTCATGTTTTCCTGGACCTTGGTCAGACAACGACTGAAAGCTGCAGCCTGGTTGCACATGTACGTTTGGTCCCGTGCTGCCCGTTCCCATTTCCTCAAGGTATCCTGTGAGACTGGACGGGAAGCTGGAGCAGAAGGCAGAGAACGACCGGCTATTCTTGGGTAACTGCTGTTTAATCTTGCTGGCTCACTTGTCCAGGTGTACACTTTAGACTGGGAAAAGTCCTTCTTGTCACTGTGCATACCATACCACTTCAAGGTTTTGGGTGGCTTGATGAACTGGTCTTTACTGAGTCCAGCAGTTTCTGAGTTACGTGTCGGATAGCCTTCCTGCAAGGTGATGTTGAGTTTTCAAATTTCTTGCAGAGCCATTTGTGGACAGGGACCTTGACCGACACTTTACCGGTCTGAGAAGATCTGCTACCGGTAAAAGGGTTATCATCTTGGGATGATGAGGCAGAGTCAAATTCCGGTATGTCATTCCAGGCCATGAATGACCTAACCCCTCGCAGCGTTTCCCCAACTTTGCTCAGCAGACAGTTCCTGATCACCCTCCAACAATTCTTCCTGATCTTGACCAGTGGAATCTAGGTCAAATACCTCCCCTTCATCAGCTGCACTAGATGAATGGTCACTTGAATGTCCTGTCTCCGGTGTCGGCTCCTCAACCGGGACTGTGGGACCAGTGAAAATGACACTGTGCTTGTTAGCTGGTACCGGGAACTGAAGATCTGGTCTAATTCCGGCACTGTGAACACTAGTAGGTAGTGGAGCATCCAGGTCAGTGCGTAGGCTGTCTGTGTCGGCACCGGGGGCCTCAACAGGCTGGGTGGCTGACACATCACCGGAAACTTCCATCTGCTGGCTGCCAGGGAGAGCACCGGGAGCCTCAACAGGCTGGGTGGCTTTCTTTCCCTTCTTCTGACCGGTAGACTGAAGTTGTTGGCTGGTAGAACCGGGAGCTGACTGTCTGGTTGGTGGGATGAAAGGTCTATCAGTCACCACCACTTCACTGCTCTGAACCGGTTCTACAGGAACTGTAAAACTCTTTGAAATCAACAGGGCTTCCAGTCTGGAAAATCTCTCAGACCATTTCTCATCTAAGGTAGTCAATTCTGCCTGGAATTCGGAAGCTTTGCTAGGTTTCTTCTTCAAAGGGGACTTGTGAGAGGACTTATTACTCTTGTTACTAGGGGTTTCGCCTCGATCACTAGAAGTCTCGCCTTTACTCTCAACCTTGCCCAAAACTGTAACATCAGATGGCTTGACATGGGAGGGAGAGTCTACCTTCTTCTGAAGTTCTTTCCGTACCCTGTACTTGGGGGTGGACAGTTGCATTTTCTGTTCTGAGAAACCATCACAAATTGAACAGGGTTTCTTCTCCACACAAGCATCTGAGCCCACTCCCTTTTCACAGCAACGTGCACACTGGGAGTGACTGTCAAATAATGCCATAGCGTGGCCGCACGTGCCTCTTCTTTGGCCAGGAGACGCCATAATGCTCCAGAAGTAAGGTAAAGTTGATAAAATAATATAAAAGTTCAAATAAAGGGGTAGTCTTTAAAATACTTCGCGTTTCACAACACAGCAAAAAACACGTCTGTCCACTCCATGCGCCAAACGAAAAAGACGTGATGACGTCATCCTGTCTAGACAGGAAGTATGCACGAGGCGACACCTGGCAAATGTACACTCCGTGACCGGTCTTGCCGGTAGTTTATACAGGATGACTTTTTCTGTCATTTGGCGAGACCGGTCGCGCCGACCGGTAAAGCAATTGTCCATTGGATAGGATGTATTAACGCAATAAAATAGCACAATTGTGTAAAAGTATATGTGATAATCAGTTGCAGCAATCCATATAGCTTTGTCATAAGAGAAAGCTGTAACCAATGTCCCTACCAAGTATCAACTTCCTAAACCTTTCAGACAGTTTCAGAGATATAGCCCGGACAAGCCTTTAAAACTCAAGGTCACTACAGCAAGACCAAAATTCAAATTAAGTTCACACCATGACATTGCACACCTACAAACCCCAACCAATGTTCTTACCAAGTATCAACTTCCTACACCTTACAATTTCTAAGATACAGGCCAGACAAACTTTTTCCCGCCGCCCATCCGGACAACATGCCTTTGGGTGAAAACAATACCCCGACAACTCTCAAGGGCTGTGGGTTAAAAAGGATGTAAACCAGGTAGAGATAAACAACCTTTGGAGCTATTTTTTGATAAAATCACTCCGCTTTTGAAATCATATTACTTGAAGTTTAGAGCAATATTTGCTTGTTAATGAGACAAAGAAGCTACAACTAATAATAAAGTTTATTATATCATTTTGAAATTGAATCATTCATATTTTATTTTTTTTTAAAAGTGATGAATAAGCAACACAATAAGCTGTTCATGTTTTCACGGTATGAAGCTCACCCAAAGATCATGTGTACAAATAAAACAGCTGGAAGAATTCAGAGCCACTGTATAGAGTAAGGACTCTAAAATTCGCCAAAAATCTATGATTCGCCACCTCTAAAACCTTAGTTAACTCTATGAAGAAAATGAGGCTTTGTCTTAAACTTGGTATTTTTCGGTTCAAATAGCCTAAATTAACTATACATACAACAAATCTCACCTCGATTCATTTATTTTCTTTACATTTCCACATGTGGCGAATTTCTGATATGTGGTGAATTTTACATTTCTTACTCTATACACTTTTGCAAACACACACATCTTAGATATTGAAGGGGATATAAGTAAATGCAAATAACTATTCACCAAAGCTGTATATATTAATGAAATTTGCTTAACTGAGCTCTTGATCGGTAAAAGCTTTTATTTCCTAAATAAAATGTCACAGTAAACTGCACAATGTATAGCTAACTGATATTAAATATAGATTGGAAAATAATAATAACAGAAACATATATTTAAGGCAAAATTGATAAAGGTCTTTTAATGTGCTGGAAGCCAAAAAGGGACATTCCAACATTAGACAGAGGTTATAACCCAGCAAAGCACCTGCCAGGGAGGGATGATTATGGTAGTGGGTATGTCAATATGAACAGGCAGTACTTGAGAAGATAACATGAAACTTGTCCCAATATTTAAGTTATTGTACAGGATAAAGTTTTATGGTTACCAACTTTTCTCATTCAAATCCAGTTAATATAACTAAAAACCAAAAAAAAAGAAAAGAAAAACAAAAAAATTAACTCTTTTTTTTAAGTTAGAAAGCACTTGTAGGGTGGTAACCTCCACCAGGGGGCATTTCAGAAAATTCAGGATTTCCTGTGTCCAGAATGTTATCCAGATCTTTTCTAAAATGTAATGTATTCTTCCATTGGCTAGGCCTTAAATCATTCCAGGAAGATAAACAATGAATCAGAAAGATGCAGTATTAAAAATACATTGGAAATACCTTACAAATTTGAGATTTTTTTCGGTATCCAGGGCCCAGTTTCACAAAGGCCTACTAAATATAGAAGAGACAAAAACACAAAATCGGTTATTTTATGACCCCAGTTTGACCCACAAAGGGAGGGGTGGGTCAGGGGGTAAATCTGACCAGCTACATAGACTCTTCACATATGGTTTCCCAATAACTCTTAATACATTCTAAAGCTCTAAAAGCAAGAATAAAGGAGAAATAAGGCAAAAACACAAAATCGGCTATTTTATGACCCCAGTTTGACCCATAAGGGGGGTCAGGGGGTAAATCTGACCAGCTATATAGACTCTTCACATATGGTTTCATCATGACATTTTGTTTTGAAATGGTTCTTGGATGGGTTATTTTTCCCGTAAACAAGTGCCGTTTTTTCATAATAACCAGTTAATCTACTAAAATATTCTTTAATCATTGAACAGATATCTTTATACTACTTTTTCTCGTTTTTTAAAATCAAAATCCATGCAGTAATAAGTGAGATATTGTAAGTTAAAAATTTTAAGTGAGAGTACAATATTTGTAAACAAATAAGTGGTGACATCAGAACCTGGTCGATAATACTCATTATTGGACCGCGGACCAGCTATCAATAAAATACTGTGTTTTTAAAGACTTGATTCTGCACTGATAATCTCGTAGTAATGCAATCTCAGCTAGTAATAATAAAGGAGATATACGGAAAAATGTTAAAATTGGCTATTTTACTAGTCCAGTTTGACCCCTACAGGGGGGTTGGGGGAAATTTGACTTGCTTTCTAGACTCTCCACATATGGTTTCCTACTACCTCCCAATACATTTTATGGCTCTAAATGCAATACTTATGAAGATAATAGGGGGGGGGGGGGGGGTTCACATGAATTTTAAGCTTTTTGGTTGGTACCTGTGAGAAAATCGCTCATAAATCAGTCATTTTTCATCGGATCGCTCCCAAAATCTTATCAGCTCGTGTTGTTGATAGTATGAACATGTGTGTATAATTACAAGCCTCTGCGGTCAGTAGATTTTGCTGATCGGCGATGACGGGCGGGTGTACCCCCAAAAAACTGTTTTTTGATCATGTAACCTTGAAATTTAAGCATGTGGAAAAAATTTCCCACACCTAATGTATATAACTGCCAAATATGGTTAAAAAGCTTCCAATAATAAGGGAGATATTCAAGGGAAACCATAATGCAGCGGTGGTGGCGACGGCAAGGAAACTGATGCGAAAACAAATATGCGCCCTTTTCAGGGACGCCTAATTACCTATTGGTCAAAAGGTAATAATTGGAACCAGCAAATGTTCAAATGGTGCTTAGCTTTCCCAGACAATAAAGAAATTTCATACTGTGCATGGAGATGTTGTAGCTGCTTTGGATGGTAAGTTTGCTATCATGGATCAAAGGTTTAACTGTGCTACTGTAATCAACATAACTGGTAAAAAAGATAACAGGTCACACGACAGAGGTTTGGTTTTACCTGTATTTCTCCTTGACATCAGAAGGTAGGCTGGCATGACCACTTAGGTCAGTAAATATCACATCAAAAGGTCCATCAATGCATCCATCAGTACTGGTGGCAAAGCTTTCCATCATCAAAGTTCTCAGGCTGTAAATAACATGACCCATGTTACAGAAAGATTCAACATGGCTCCTAAACATGGTCCACAAGGCTTGTCATATTTTAGTGAGCCACAGCTGACCCTACAGTTGGCACACATTTAGTCTTATATGAAGAAAGTATGGGCTGTGATGGTGACATCCTTTTAATTGACCACCTTTATCTGCCACTGTGGCCTAGTTGTAACACACTTGCCTAGGAACTCAAGAGGATGTGGGTTCAAACCCAGGTACAGGCAGATACATAGTGGCTCGGATGATCACTTAAAATGGCGGTCCTCTGTCATTGGGTCCTATCCCCAGTGGCAGGCTAAAGAACCTCAAGGACGTTGATAATTGGTCATCCTTGAGCCTCTATCTTTCAGTTAGGGGAATGTGAGTTACTTCTGAGTTGGGACTGTACCTGTGCAGTCAGATGGGTTAAACAGCGCTCTGAGTCCTGTAGTATATGGAGATATTGCGCTGAGTAGAGCTGAAAGGGATATCTGCATTATTCGTTTTCCAGTCCGCATTTTCCAGATTCGACTTTCATCATAATCAAATAAATATTCGGTACGAATATGGAAATTAGGCTTGGTATATGTAAATATTGCAAATAACACTCATTTTGTGTAATGTTTTACTAAATAATTGAGCAAAAAGTGAACTTACTTGCTTTTCTTCCAGTGGCTGATGAAAACCTAAATGTCCGTGATTTTACCTAAATTTTGGAACACACTAAATCTAGAAAATTCCCAGAAACAAATTTATTCTAAGATTTATTACTATTGTTAGCTTTATTTATGTGCTATGTTTGCTTTTTCAGGCTTTCTGTATGCTTCTATCATATTTATAACAAATTTTTGGAAAATATCGGAAAATACGTAACGAATATTCGACCGCAATTTTTGTCTCCGTTTTCAGCACTAGCGCTGAGTATAAAAATAAATACACAATACACAAATCTATGTTAGTTGTGCATTTGACGTCAAGCTAACAAGATGTATTTAAAAGGATATTTAAAATAATCAGTTGTTTTGTTCCTATAAAGGACATAGAAAGTTAGGACCAAATTCACCACAAGATGCGCAAAATATGTTTTAAAGAATAGACCGAGAGACAGAAATTTTCAAAAGATTTGGCAAAAATAAAGCTCTGGTGAGGCCCGTGCCTAGTGAGACCAGACTTTTATGAATTGTGGAGTAGTGTGATCAGTATGTTTCTCATCAATGAAGTTAAGCAGCAATGGGCTACACCAACTATGAGATGCGTCTGAGTTGGAATTTCTTATTGTTGCCAGACTGTCATAAATTCTAGTGCACTACTCGTGTCTCTGATTAATATCCATGAAGAAATATGAGGTCACAGATTTCCCTTGGGTTAATTGGGTTTTAACATCACTTTTAACACTATATAGGTCATATCACCACAGGTAGTTTTTTGGGCAGAGGAAACCAGTACATACAGTTGGTCAAGGTTCTGTACTGTAAACTTGAGAACTCAGGGCCATAGCACCCAACTCACTAATATTCATGAGGAAATATGAGGTCACAGATTTCCCTTAGGGTTTTCTAGCAACATTATATAAACTGGAAGCCTTGATGAAGATCGGATACTTTAAAGTCTATCTCTTACAGTTTTCGAGATATTCACACTTTTTAATTTTCCGCTAAAATCCAAGATGGCCGCCGAAAGTGGCGAAAATTGAAATTTTTCCCTTTTGCATAGGACACTCCTGTACTACCCTATGGGTAAAAAATTCCCTCGAAATCGCTCTACCTCTTACGGTTTTCGAGATATTCACACTTTTTCATTTTCCGCAAAAATCCAAGATGGCCGCCAGAAGTGGCGAAAATTGAAATTTTTCCCTTTTGCATAGGACCCCCTTGTACTACCCTGTGGGTCAAAAATTTGTTCGAAATCGCTCTATCTCATACGGTTTTCGAGATATTCAAGTTTTGCCGTTAAAAGTGACTTACTCAAAGGAAAACAATCAAAGTAGCTAGTACTCAGTTAGCTATGGACTTACAGCTCTCAAAATTTGCCATTACACATTACTTAAAAAAGTAGCTAAATAACATATTTGACAAAAATCCTTTAAATTCAACAGTTTTGCTGTTATAAGTGATTTCCTCAATGGACAACTATTAAAGTAGCTATTACTTGGTTAGCTATGGACCTAAAGCTCTCAAAATTTGTCATTACACAGTACATGAAAAAGTAGGTGAAGCACATATTTGACAAAAATCTTCTAAATTCAACAGTTTTGCTGTTAAAAGTGATTTACTCAAAGGAAAACAATTAAAGTAGCTATTACTCAGTTAGCTATGGACTTACAGCTCTCAAAATTTGCAACGACACAGAACATTAAAAAGTAGGTGAACAACATATTTGACAAAAATCCTGTAAATTTTAATAGTTTTGCAGTTATAAGTGATTTACTCAATGGAGAACCATCAAAGTAGCTATTACTCAGTTAGCTATGGACTTACAGCTCTCAAAATTGCCATTACACAGTACATCAAAAAGTAGGTGAAGAACATATTTGACAAAAATCCTTTAAATTCAACAGTTTTGCTGTTATAAATGATTTACTCAATGGAGAACCATCAAAGTAGCTATTACTCAGTTAGCTATGGACCTACAGCTCTCAAAATTTGCCATTACACAGTACATCAAAAAGTAGGTGAAGAACATACTTGACAAGAATCCTCTAAATTCAAAAGTTTTGCCGTTAAAAGTGACTTACTGAAAGGAAAACAATCAAAGTAGCTATTACTCAGTTGGCTATGGACTTACAGCTCTGAAACTTTGCCACGATACAGAACATTAAAAAGTAGGTGAACAACATATTTGACAAAAATCCTCTAAATGTAATAGTTTTGCAGTTATAAATGATTTACTCAATGGAGAACCATCAAAGTAGCTATTACTCAGTTACCTATGGACCTACAGGTCTCAAAATTTGCCATTACACAATACATCAAAAAGTAGGTGAACAACAAATTTGACAAAAATCCTTTAAATGCAACAGTTTTGCTGTGATAAATGATTTACTCAATGGAAAATCGTGAAAGTAGCTATTACTCAGCTATGGACCTTCAGTTCTGAAACTTTGCCATGACACAGAACATTAAAAAGTACGTGAACAACATATTTGACAAAAATCCTATAAATTTAATAGTTTTGCAGTTATAAGTGATTTACTCAATGGAGAACCATCAAAGTAGCTAGTACTCAGTTAGTTATGGACTTACAGCTCTCAAAATTTGCCATTACACAGTACATAAAAAAGTAGCTAAACAACATATTTGACAAAAATCCTTTAAATTCAACAGTTTTGCTGTTATAAGTGATTTCCTCAATGGAGAACTATTAAAGTAGCTATTACTTGGTTAGCTATGGACCTACAGCTCTCAAAATTTGCCATTACACAGTACATCAAAAAGTAGGTGAAGCAAATATTTGACAAAAATCCTCTAAATTCAACAGTTTTGCTGTTAAAAGTGATTTACTCAAAGGAAAACAATGAAAGTAGCTATTACTCAGTTAGCTATGGACTTACAGCTCTGAAACTTTGCCACGATACAGAACATTAAAAAGTATGTGAACAACATGTTTGACAAAAATCCTGTAAATTTAATAGTTTTGCAGTTATAAGTGATTTACTCAATGGAGAACCATCAAAGTAGCTAGTACTCAGTTAGTTATGGACTTACAGCTCTCAAAATTTGCCATTACACAGTACATAAAAAAGTAGCTAAACAACATATTTGACAAAAATCCTTTAAATTCAACAGTTTTGCTGTTATAAGTGATTTCCTCAATGGAGAACTATTAAAGTAGCTATTACTTGGTTAGCTATGGACCTACAGCTGTGAAAATTTCCCATGACACAGTACATCAAAAAGTAAGTGAACAACATATTTAACAATAATTCTCTAAATTCAATAGTTTTGGAGTTATAAGTGATTTACTCAATGTTGAAATTCAAAGTAGCCATTACTCAGTTAGCTATGGAGATACAGCTCTGAAACTTTTCCAGGACACAGAACATTAAAAAGTAACTGATTAACATATTTCACAATAATTCCCTAAATTGAATAGTTTTGGAGGTATAAGTGATTTACTGAATGTTGAAATTAAGAAATTTCAAAGTAGCTATTACTCAGCTATGGACTTACAGCTCTGAAAATTCACCACGACACAGTACATCAAAAAGTAGGTGAACAACATATTTGACAAAAATCCTGTATATTCAATAGTTTTTCAGTTATAAGTGACTTGCTCAATGGTCAAATGTTAAACTTAGTGTAGCTATTACTCAGCTAGCTATGGTGCTACACCTTGGAAACCCCACCATGATATAGTACATGAAAGAGTTGTTCAACAACATATTCGAGACCAATATTGTAAGTAACAGTTACAAAGATAAAAGCAACTTACTCATTTTGGTCATTGTTAAAAACAGAAAATAGCTATTACTCACTTAGCTATCAAGATAGACCCCTAAAAATGGTACCATCTTGTAGGCATGGAGAAAGTAGCTGAACAACGTATTTTACAGAAATGCTCTAAATGCAGTCGTTTTGGAGTTATGAGCACTTTACTGAAAGTAGCCACCATTGCTATTACTCACTTAGCTTATGGACCTAGGTCTGAAGAAACAGCATCAAATGAAAAGACATACGCAATAAGGTCATAAAACATTGAAAAGGCCAAGGAGAAACAACCAGTGTGATGACAGTGATGTACAGCCCTTTTTAAAAACGTGACACAGACACGCACGCACACACACACGCACGCACGCACGCACACACCCACGCACGGAATGTGTTTTATAATCTCCCGCCCTGCAGGCCGACGGGAGATAAAAATGTATATACCTACCATATGAAAACACTTGGGTAAGGATGGCTAGGCGTCCGGTGACCGCCACGTACACCGTACATAGAATTTAAAGTGCAAGGGGAGACCCTATTTAAACCCATGTACTTGCTACCCTTTGCCCCCAGTGACCTAATTCACTCTGCCATGCGCATTAACACAGAAGCTATTTATTCTTTTTGTGTAAACAATGCTGGGAAAAAGGTCTTAAAAATGCGAGGCAGGCGGGAGGGTGATTTGCTGTTTTCATATGGTAGGTATATACATTTTTCTTCATAAAAATGTATTTTACATTTAAAAATATGAAATTTTATTTCATAAAAATGTAATATACCCTACCATATGAAAACACTTGGGTTGAATGCCCACATGGAAGGATGATGGGAAAGGAGAGACTGAGGAAAACCACCCAAGGTTAAAGTGCACAAAATAGGAGAATTCCTGGTGCCAAACCCAAAACCTCTGTGATGAAGGTGCAACTCAAATAATTGAAAAGTAGAGAACTACTTATTACCTTCAGCACTGCTGTCAGCACCCAAAAGGTCAGCTCAAAGGAGGAAATGCACCAAAGTGCCAAACCCAGAATATGTGCCATAAAGGTACACTACCAAGCACGGTTCCAAAGAAGGAAATCCCCAAAAAGGGAAATACTCCCCCCCCCCCCTTTTTCTGAGACCCAAAAGTCTCAGAAAAAGCTCAAGAAGAAAAAATCATGTAGAAAAGGAGACTACACGCTGTGCAGCCACAATGTCTCCCAGACTATAAGAATCTTCCATATTCTTGAGAGAAACATCCTTAAAACAAAAGGAGGTAAAAGTGGAATGATTCTTCTAAGTGCAAGACCTCAATATGTCCAAAAGTGGAACTCCATCTCTGAAAGACCAGGACGCAGCCTGGGCCCGGACATCATGGGCCTTGACCCTATGAAGAGAAGCATTCTCTGTGGAACAGTTCTTCAGGGTGAAATGATTAAGTCTTTAATCCAATTGGAAATCGCCTGGGGAGCGATATCACCCCGTTTAGACTTCAGAAGGGAGACAATGAGAAGAGATCTTCCCCGTCTAAGGTCAGACGTCCTGGAGAAGTAACATCTAAGAGCCTTGACCGGGCAAAGAGACCTGTCCTCCTTATCCTCCTGACCAAGACAACTGGTCAAGGCAGGAATTTCAATCTGAGAAAAAATAGAAGTGCCTTCTGAAGCCAACTGGTTCTTAGCCAGAAAAGCAGGATCTGATTTAAGGATGACCTTAGACCATCCTTTGGAATGAGAACAGCCTTTAAAAGTAAAAGCATGAATCTCACTCCGCCTTGTTATAGAAGCAAGAGCAATAAGAAAGACTGTCTTCCAGGTGAGGAACTTTGGCTCAGCAAGAGACAAAGGTTCAAAAGGAGCCTTGGTAAGAGCCTGCAAAACCAAGGTCAAATCCCAGGTAGGTAGGTGACGACTAACCTTAGGACTGGACTTTAAATAAGTCTTCTAATCTCCTTATTAGAACCTAACTCCAAATCAGCATCCAGCTTTATGGAGAGAGCTGACCTGTATCCCTCTATGGTCTGAGGCCTTAATTTCGTTTCAGAAAAAAGAAATAAGAAATACTCAGCAATGATAGGGACAGTAGGATGCATGGCAGAGTAGCCATGTTCCTCACAACATGTGATGAAGCAGTTCCACTTTGCTTCATAAACAGTTTTAGAAGACTTTCTAATAGGACTAAGAATCCTTTTAGACACTTCCTGAGAAAACCCTTTTTTTGTCTAAGGAGACTTCAGCCAGAAGACATGAAGATTTAGACTCCTTTGATGAAAGACCTCGAGATGAGGCTTATTTTAACAGATTTTCTCTTAGAGGAACAGCCACTGGCTTTCTTACTGACAGTGCCAAAAGATCTTGAAGCCACTCCTTGGTTTCCCACAGAGGGGCTACAAGAAGCATCCTGCAGCTCTGAGAGTTGATGAACTTTCTGACCACAATGGGACAAAGAGCAGTAGGAGGGAAGGAGTACAGAAGAAGTCCGGACCAACTCATCTCCAGGGCATTCACTGCCAGAGCCTGAGGGTCTGGTATTGGAGAGACATACAAGGGAAGCTTGTGATTGAATCTCGTGGCAAAGAGATCTATCTAAGGATGGAAGTCTATCTGAGACAACCACCGGAAGATCTGAGGATTTGAGAGACCACTCCGTGTGAAGGATCTGATGAGACCTCGAGAGTTGGTGTGCCACAAGATTCATGACCCCTGGAACATGTCTTGCTGAAAGAACAACCTTGTTCTTCTGACAAAAGGCAAACAGGTGCCAAGTTAGGGCAAACATGTCCCAAGAGCCAGTGCCTCCCTGCTTGTTTATGTAAGCACAGATAGTTGTGTTGTCTGAGGTAACCTGGATAATCCTTTGTTGAAAGGACAACTGAGGAACAAAGGTCTTGAGGGCCAGGAGCACAGCCTTGAGCTCCAGAACATTGATGTGCAGTTTGGACCTTGGGCAGTCATGTGAGCACAATGAGCTCTCCAACCCTGAACTGAGTCATCGTGTAAATGGATGTTACATACTTGGGTGGGTGAAGACGAGCTTTTACAATGACATTGCTCCTGAGTAACCACCACCTTAGATGAACCTTCACAGAAGGGTCTAAAGAGAATGGAAAATCCAGAGCACCTTTCAACTGGCAACTGAAATGTCTCCTGAGATGAAACTGAAGATGTCTCATGTGCAGGCGACCTTGAGGAACTAGCTTCTCTGTGGAGGCTAGCAAGCCTAAAAGGTGCATCACCTGGCGTGGAGTAGTGAAGGTGTTGTGAAGCAGAGGATGAATGGCCTGCTGAATAGACAGGAACCTGGCCTCTGTTGGATAACAAACACCCTTGGGCAGATCGAAAACCTGACCCAGGAAGGTGAATACCTGTTTTGGAATCAGATCTGATTTGTCCTTGTTGACAATCCACCCCAGTTTGTGTGTCAACTCTGACAGAGTTAGAGTTGCAGAATGAGCCTCCTGACAACTGTTGGCTTTGATAAGCCAATCGTCCAGGTACATGTGAACTGAGATGCCCAACCTCATGGCCGTCTTCCTTACTTCCTTGACTAAGGTAGTAAATTCCCGAGGAGGAGTGGCTAGGCCGAATGGCATTGCCACAAACTGATACAACTTGCCCAAGACTTGAAATCTGAGCAGTTTGTGAACAGAAGGTGCCATGGGAACATGGAAGTAGGCATCCTTGAGGGCCAGAGAAGTAGTCCACTGGCCAACTTGGAGGGAGTTTCTGATGGACTGAGTAGTTTCCATCTTGAAAGTGGGGAAATCCAGACAAAGATTTAAGAAACTCAAATCTATTACTGGCCTCCAACCTCCTGTTTTCTTTGCCACAAGAAACAGCCTCCTGTAAAAAGCCAGGGATGATGGATCCCTGACTTCCTGAAATGCTCCTTTGAGCAACATGTCTGAAACTGCTTGGCAAAGAACAGCATTCTTCTCCTGAGAAGAATAATGGCTGTTGATAAGAGGGACCCTGGATAAAGGAATCGGGACTGAACCCACTGGGAGGTGAAGCCCAAATCTATGGTCTTGAGGACAGAAGGAAGAGCCCCCAGAAACTTCCAATTTAGATGGAAATGACCCAGCCGACCTCCCACTGGCAGAGTGGAGGGGTCTGGAGGTATGAGTGGAACCTTGGATAGATCCAAGGCCACTCTTACCCCCTGTAGGACATCATTGAGATTGAGACTGAGGTTGAGGCTTCTTGCCCCTCCCTCTGGATGACTTTCCACCATGGAATTTACTGGATCTTCGAAAAGAACCAGAACCCTTCTGAAATTTCCTATCTTGGGAATCTCTCTCCTGGGATTTTTGTCTCTTAAAGGACTTGCCTTTAGAAGATGCAGAGAGCTGGTTGGAGACTCCCTTAGTAAGGGCAGTCTGGAACTGCTCCTGTTTATACTCCTTAGTAGAGACTTAAGAGCCTTCAAGGAAGACTCACTGAAGAGAGAAGGACCATAAATAGGAAATGACCTTAAATCCCAAACAATGTGGTCAGGCACATGCTTTGGGATTGAGGAAAGGAAAGAATCCCTCCTAACCAAGGTCAAAGAAGAGATGGAATGAGTGGTGGAAGCCAAGACATCTATCAGATGAAACGTCAACTGACCAATCAACAAAGAGTTGATGTCCAAGGCTTGCTGAATGTCCAAAGAAAACTGAGAATCAGACTGGTCCACCAACTTGACTAAGTTGGTGTTATTGACAGCCAAGCTTCACGAAAGAATTGAGGATCATAAGATCCGATCTGAGGTTTCTTTCCAAAGCATAGGCCATCTGCCTGGGCAAAAGAATGTCCTTCTTAGGACTGGGCAAGCCTAACCCCTGATCCGGATCCTTAAGGAGATCAGCCCAAACATCTGAAGCTAGAGGTTTATATCTAGCAAAGCTAAGTTTGGAAGGCTTAATAGGGAAAATTCCCAACTTCCTCAACTTAGTCTGAGAAGCTCCCACAGGAGAGGAACGAGAATGCAAATCTGAAAGTGATGCATCCGACATCTTAAAAGAGCTTCTAAGTCTGGAGCTGATAGTTAGACTCACAGGAGCAGACTTTGACTGATCAGGATACAAATCCGAGCAGTCATCAGGGTCATGATTCTGCACATGAGGCTTGGATAACTTGTCTGACAAAACATCAAACACGGAATCCAGAGCCTCCCTGTAGTCCCTATTGACTGACTGACTGGACATAAGGAATACTGGGCATTGAATCAACCACTTGCAACTCTGCCTCAAAATTATCCTGAAACAGAGGAGGATCCTGTGAGTCATCCAAAGTGGAACCCGAAGATTGAGAGAGATCCAGACTTGAAGGTAAAGACTGTTGAGTAACAGTAGTATTAACAATACCTTGAACCTTATCTAACATGTTGGACATGAAAGAGGAAAAGGTATTGAAAAAGTCAGCCTGAGGAAGCCCTGGGAAATGCTTGATCATAAGCAGGATAGCCTGAAGCAACCGGAATAGCCTGAGTAGGCTGAGCTGAAGGCACATAAGTACCCACAGACAAAGGTTGATGAAAAACAGGCTTACCAAGTGAATGTGAAGAATTCACTGACCAAGAAGACATAACACAGGGCTGAGGGGGGTAAGGTACCCCAGTTACTGGTCGAGTATCCACAGGTGGGGATTGAGTAACCCCCAACAGCCAACTGGTACACGCCTCCAAAGAAGGCATGCAAGGCTGTATGCCCGAAGGCAAAGTGGATAAACAGGACCCAGAAGTAACTGAAGTACTGGAAGAGGAAAGAGGATCCATAAAGACCCGAGTGTGGTAGGTACTAATAGAACTCAACAAAAATTGAATTAGACGAAAGGGTAGTACATACAGTAGCTCTGAAAATAAAATAAGCATATATTAGGTGAATGAACGTATAAATGTGAATAAAAAGGCTGTACTCACTGAAAGAATGACTAAAAAAATATTCACGGTTAACCTCCATTTTGGATGTGACGTCATCGTCACGTGATCTGGTGAGAATTTCGTACAAAAAGTCAAGTTGGATTAAAAACATGCGGTAATTCGAAGAATTTCGAAAGAAGAATGAAGGAATACCCTAATAAGGTGAAAAATATTAATTCAGAAGTGAATATTATAAATAAATAAATACACCAGGGAAATGAATATTTCCGACGGGAAACCAACATGCATAAAGGACACAATAAACACACCAGAAAATGGAATTAAATCGAAAATAAAATGAAGGAAAGGTGAGAAACAGCCAAAGTTCACTTACAGAGCAGCACACTTGAAGGCAGGTCTTAAAAACTTAAGGTAGCAAAACGCCTTCTTGAACGTTCAAGCGCCACAAAAAGAATGAATAGCTTCTGTGTTAATGCGCATGGCAGAGTGAATTAGGTCACTGGGGGCAAACGGAAGCAAGTACATAGGTTTAAATAGGGTCTCCCCTTGCACTTTAGATTCTATGTACAGTGTACGTGGCGGTCACCGGACGCCTAGCCATCCTTACCCAAGTATTTTCATATGGTAGGGTATACTACATTTTTATGAAATAAAAACAAGCATTCTGACGCATGCAATTATCTGCCGCTGTATAAATCAGATGTACTAAAGATAGTGGAATATGCATTTTCTTGCAAGATCGAGGCACATGAAGAAGTGACAATAAGCAAGAGACACTTTAATGTTTGCATGCAATACTTTTAAAGATAAATGGCATTTTTTCATTTTACTGGCTATTACTCTGCCAACCTAAGAGCTATAATTTACTGTGCAGTAGATCACCCGAAAGTAGGTGAAGGACTTATTTAGAAGAAATTGCCTATCTGTAACAATTTTACAGATAAAAGACATTTACCCATTTTAGTAGCTATTACTCTGCCATCCAAAGAGCTAAGTTCTGCTACTTTACTATGTGGTAGATCACCCAAAAGTAGGCGAAAGACTTATTTAGAAGAAATTGCCTATGCATAATACTTTTAAAGATAAAAGGTATTTACTCATTTTAGCAGATGTTACTTAGCGATGCAAAGAGCTACAGATGTGCAACTGCACTATGTGGTAGATCACCCAAAAGTAAGTGACTGACTTATTTAAATGAAATTGCCTATCTGCAATACTTTTAGAGATAAAAGGCATTTATTCACTTTACTAGCTATTACTCTGCGAGCTATAGTTCTGCAACTTTACTTTGTGGTAGATCACCCAAAAGTAGGTGAAGGACTTATTTCGAAGAAATTGCCTATCTGTAACACTTTCAGAGGTAAAAGACATTTACTCATTTTAGTAGCCATTACTCAGCTATGCAAAGTGCTACAGTTGTGCAACTTCACTATGTGGTAGTTCACCCAAAAGTAGGTGAATGACTTATTTAGAAGAAATTGCCTATCTGTAACCCTTTTAGAGATAAAAGACATTCACTCATTTTAGTAGCTATTACTCAGCTATCCAAAAAGCTACAGTTCTGCAACTTCCCTATGCGTTAGAAGATCAGCCAAAAGTAGGTGAATGACTTATTTAGAAGAAATTACATATGTTCAATACTTTTAGAGATAAAAGACATTTACTCATTTTAGTAGCTGTGACTCAGCTATGCAAAGAGCTATAGATCTCCAACTTCACTATGTGGTAGATCAGTCAAAAGTAGTTGAATGACTTATTCAGAAGAATTGCTTATCTGTAAATACTTTTAGAGGTAAAAGACATTTGCTCATTTTAGTAGCTATTACTCAGCTATCCAAAGAGCTACAGTTCTGCAACTTCCCTATGTGTTAGATCAGCCAAAAGTAGGTGAATGACTTATTTAGAAGAAATTGCGTATCTTCAATACTTTTAGAGATAAACAAACATTTAGTCATTTTAGTAGCTGTGACTCAGCTATGCAAAGAGCTATAGATCTGCAACTGCACTATGTGGTAGATCACCCAAAAGTAGGTGACTGACTTATTTGCCTTCAAAATTGCTCTATCTCGCATCGTTTCCAAGATAATTTTGGGGTTACAATAAATTTACTCAACAATAAGAATTTCAAAGTAGTTATTACTCAGCTATAAAATGTGCAACAGGTCTGAAACTTTATCATGTGATAGCTTGAATAGCATATGATGAATAACACATTTGAACCAGATGACTAATACATTTGAAAAGATTTGCTTAACATTAATACTTTTGAAGATATTTGACATTTACTTCTGTCATTATTTGCTACAAATAAGAAAGTAGCTATTACTCACTTATGGCATGCAATGGAACCCTGAACTATGTACCATGTTATTGTTAAGAACAAAGTAGCTGAACAACATATTTCAGGAAAATACTGTAACTGCAATAGTTTTGGAGTTACAATGGATTTACTCAACAGTAAGAATTTCAAAGTAGGTATTACTCAGCTATTAAATGTGCAACAGGTTTGAATATTTATTATGTGATAGCTCATAAATAACTAGATGAATAACATATTGAAAAGATTTACCTAACTTTTATACTTTTGAAGATATTTGACATTTACTTCTGTCATTATTTGCTACAAATAAGAAAATAGCTATTACTCACTTATGGCATGCAATGGAACCCTGAACTATGTACCATCTTATAGCTAAGGACAAAGTAGTTGAATAATATATTTTAGGAAAATACTGTTACTGCAATAGTTTTGCAGTTATAATGGATTTACTCAACAATAAGAATTTCAAAGTAGCTATTACTCAGCTATCCAATGTGCAACAGGTTTGAAACTTTATTATGTGATAGCTTATCAAAAATAAGCAATCAGTGGCCGTGAATGGGCTCTGTGTCAGCTGACTGTGTGTTTTAAGTTTCAGAGTAGAAGTAACAGAAAAAATAGCATCAGAGATGCCCATACCCCACAGCCTGGGGAAATATTTTTCAACACCATGGGATATAGAAGTAGTGAAACAGTACAAAGTTCAAGATACTTTCAGAGCAGTGTCAGTTATATTAAGGTCCAAATAATGCTTAAGTAGAGAAAATAATATCTAAGGAAAAGAAATGTATGTAAAGATGAAGTATTAAAACAAGACAATTCAATAATAAAATGACAGCATTTATCAGTAAACCAAAAATGGCCGAATTATGGTTTGGATGTTTTGAATATTACCCATGCATACAGAAGTGACAATACATTCAATGAATGCTTATGTGTGGTGTTGGAAAAACGCCTGTGGCTCATCTGATGAAATTCCATCTGTTACAATGGGAACTTGCAAAAGGAAATTCTTAATGAATTCTAATATGACTTTAACAGTGCTTAATCTGCATCAACAGACAGACCCAAAGGTGCAAAAAGATTTTAAAGGTCAAATCAAGGTCATACTATGACGTAGCACACCTACACCCCCTAACCAATGTCCCTACCAAGTATCAACTTCCTACACCTTACGGTTTCTGAGATATAGCCCGGACAAGATTTTATAGGTCAAGGTCACTACGGCAAGGTCAAAGGACAAATCAAGGTCACACCATGACGTTGCACACCTACACGCCTAACCAATGTCCCTACCAAATATCAACTTCCTACACCTTACGGTTTCCGAGATATAGCCCGGACAAGATTTTATAGGTCAAGGTCACTACAGCAAGGTCAAAGGTCAAATCAAGGTCACACCATGACGTTGCACACCTACACCCCCTAACCAATATCCCTACCAAGTATCAACTTCCTACACCTTACGGTTTCTGAGATATAGCCCGGACAAGATTTTATAGGTCAAGGTCAAATCAAGGTTAGACCATGACGTTGCACAACTACACCCCCTAACCAATATCCCTACCAAGTATCAACTTCCTACACCTTACGGTTTCTGAGATATAGCCCGGACAAGATTTTATAGGTCAAGGTCACCACGACAAAGTCAAAGGTCAAATCAAGGTCAGACCATGACGTTGCACACCTACACCCCCTAACAAATGTCCCTACCACATATCAACTTCCTACACGTTACAGTTTTCGAGATATAGCCCAGACAAGATTTTATAGGTCAAGGTCACTACGGCAAGGTCAAAGGTCAAATCAAGGTCACACCATGACGTTGCACACCTACACCCCCTAACCAATATCCCTACCAAGTATCAACATCCTACACCTTACGGTTTCCGAAATATACCCCGGACAAGATTTTATAGATCAAGGTCACTACGGCAAGGTCAAAGGAAGGTCACACCATGACGTTGCACAACTACACCGCCTAACCAATATCTCTATAAAGTATCAACTTCCTACACCTTACGGTTTCCGAGATATAGCCCGGACAAGATTCTATACGTCAAGGTCACTACGGCAAGGTCAAAGGTCAAATCAAGGTCACACCATGACGTTGCACACCTACACCCCCTAACCAATATCCCTACCAAGTATCAACTTCCTACACCTTACAGTTTCCGAGATATACCCCGGACAAGATTTTATAGGTCAAGGTCACTACGACAAGGTCAAAGGTCAAATCAAGGTCACACTATGATGTTGCACACCTACCCTCTCTAACCAATGTCCCTACCAAGTATCAACTTCCTACACCTTACGGTTTCTGAGATACAGCCCGGACAAGATTTTCAAACTCAAGGGCACTACGGCAAGGTCAAATCAAGGTCACACTATGACGTTGCACACCTACACTCCCTAACCAATGT
This sequence comes from Sabellastarte sp. h YS-2021, assembly GCA_964017235.1. Lineage (NCBI taxonomy): Eukaryota > Metazoa > Annelida > Polychaeta > Sabellida > Sabellidae > Sabellastarte > Sabellastarte sp. h YS-2021. The sequence goes on along the minus strand of OZ024935.1, from coordinate 77,487,009 downwards.
CCCTACCAAGTATCAACTTCCTACACCTTACGGTTTCTGAGATACAGCCCGGACAAACTTTTTCCCGCCGCCCACCTACCCGCCCGCCCGCCAGGACGCCCGCCCGCCTGCCCATCCGGACACCATGGGTGAAAACAATACCCCGACAGCCCTTAAGGGCTGTGGGGTAAAAATTATTAAAAAAATTAATAAGACAGATCCAGGTCTGATACTCACACAAGGGAATCTACTTCTGGCCTAGTACATATTTGCAAGATATGAGAGAATTCCCTGGCATAGTCACTGAGAAAATTGTGATAAAGTGTTGGAATTTTCACACTTTTGGTGGGGGTACCTCCCTTATAATTTCACTAGCAAATAGATGAACAGATTTGCATGCCTTGAACAATTTATCATCCTCGATAGATAAGGTATATTTTGAAACAAGAGGAGAGTGCCCGTGAACGGGCACTGTGTCAGCTGACTGAGTGTTTTTGATTTGTGAAGGTAATAATGAGAGGAAAGCATAATTATCAGGGAAAGTGCTGTACAGAAGTACAGTAAATGGTAATTGAACAGCATGTTCAAAGAAATTCTGAACCTGACAGAAGAAAAGGACCAAAAAGTTGTGCCCTGCAAATGGTTTTATGAAGGAAAGTAACAAGGTAACTGTTTAAGTGTAAAGAGTAGGTTAAAACATATTTAAAGAAATACTGCAAATGCAGTATCCTCGTACGACCTTGAAGGGGTCCAAGGTCAAATCTGACCACACAAAAATATTCCCAGCCCATGATTTCCTATAGGTTGATTTACCATCCCAAACCTCTAGGACCAATAATAAGTGAGTTATAAGCACTTTTAAGTTTGGCTGTCCTTATTTGACCTTGAAGGAGGGGTCCAAAGGTCAAATCTGACCACACCAAAAGATTCCCAGCCCATGATTTCCTATAGGATGGTTTACCATCCCACCAAACTTCTAGAACCAATAATAAGCGAGTTATAGGCACTTTTAAGTTTCGCTATATTTGTTTGACCTTGAAAAAGGGGTTCAAGGTCAAATCGGACAACATCAACAGATTCCCAGCCCATGATTTCCTATATGTCTGTTTACCATCCCAAACCTCTAGGACCAATAATAAGCGAGTTATAAGCACTTTTAAGTTTGGCTATCCTTGTTTGACCTTGAAGGAGGGGTCAAAGGTCAAATCTGACCACACCAAAAGATTCCCAGCCCATGATTTCCTACAGGTTGGTTTACCATCCCAAACCTCTAGGACCAATAATAAGGGAGATATAAGCTCTTTTCATGACTGACAAAGAAACACCAGTGGCGGGCATCTTGTTTTTCAAAATGAGCCCAAAAATATTCCCAGTCAAGATTTTATAATGAGGAACATATCCTGCGAATTTGAGATCTCTACTTATAATACCCTTTGCTCTAGAGGGCCAACAAAAGTCCTTTTTAAAGTCGAATAAACGTCCCTGGCGGCCATCTTGTTTTTCAAACTGAGGCCAAAAATATTCCCAGACAACATTTTATGGTTATTAATATATTCTGCAAACTTGAGAAGGCTAGCTATAATATTTTTTTCATTAGAGCAGTAATGGTTAAATCTCTCTACACACTGCGGCTATCCAGTGGATACAATGATTTACTCAATAGTGAGAACCTGAAAGTAGCTATTGCTCAGCTATGTCATGACACAGAGGTCTGCAATTTCACTATGATATAACTGACCAAAAATTATGTGAATAACATATTTAAACAAAATACTCTAAATGTAATAGTTTTCAAGTTACAACTGATTTACTCAACAGTGATAACCTCAAAGTAGCTATTACTCAGCTATGCAATGAGCTACATGTCTGAAATTTTACTATATTATAGCTGACCCAAAAGTAGGTGAACAACATATTTAAGCAAAATACTGTAAATGCAATAGTTTTCAAGTTACAACTGATTTACTCAATAGTGAGAACCTGAAAATAGCTATTGCTCAGCTATGCCATGAGCTATAAGTCTGTAATTTCACTATGTTATAGCTGACCCAAAAGTAGGTGAACCACATATTTTAACAAAATACTCCAAATGCAATATTTTTCAAGTTACAACTGATTTACTCAACAGTCAGTACCTGAAAATAGCTATTGCTCAGTTGTGCCATGAGCTACAGGTCTGTAATTTCACTATGTTATAGCTCACCCAAAAGTAGCTGAATAATGTATTTACACAAATTTCTGTTAATGCAATAGTTTTCAAGTTATAAATGATTTACTCAACAGTGATAACCTCAAAGTAGCTATTACTCAGCTATGCCATGAGCTACAGGTCTGAAATTTTACTATGTTATGGCTAACCCCATAATAGGTGAATAACATATGAAACAAAATACTCTAAATGCAATAGTTTTCAAGTTACAACTGATTTACTCAACAGTCAGTACCTAAAAATAGCTATTGCTCAGTTGTGCAATGAGCCACAGGTCTGTAATTTCACTATGTTATAAGTGACCCAAAAGTAGCTGAATAACGTATTTACACAAATTTCTGTAAATGCAATAGTTTTCAAGTTATAAGTGATTTACTCAACAGTGATAACCTCAAAGTAGCTATTACTCAGCTATGCCATGAGCTACAGGTTTGAAATTTTACTATGTTATAGCTGACCCCAAAATAGGTGAATAACATATTGAAACAAAATACTCTAAATGCAATAGTTTTCAAGTTATAAGTGATTTACTCAACAGTGATAACCTAAAAGTAGCTATTACTCAGCTATGCCATGAGCTACATGTCTGAAATTTTACTATGTTATAGCTGACCCAAAAGTAGGTGAACAACATATTTAAGCAAAATACTCTAAATGCAATAGTTTTCAATTTACAACTGATTTACTCAATAGTGAGAAACCTCAAAATAGCTATTGCTCAGCTATGCCATGAGCTATAGGTCTGTAATTTCACTATGTTATAGCTGACCCAAAAGTAGGTGAACCACATATTTTAACAAAATACTCCAAATGCAATATTTTTCAAGTTACAACTGATTTACTCAACAGTCAGTACCTGAAAATAGCTATTGCTCAGTTGTGCCATGAGCTACAGGTCTGTAATTTCACTATGTTATAGCTGACCCAAAAGTAGCTGAATAACATATTTACACAAATTTCTGTAAATGCAATAGTTTTCAAGTTATAAGTGATTTACTCAACAGTGATAACCTCAAAGTAGCTATTACTCAGCTATGCCATGAGCTACACATCTGAAATTTTACTATGTTATAGCTGACCCCAAAATAGGTGAATAACATATTTAAGCAAAACTAGAAATAGGCCGCCCTGTTGATAGTAGATGCGAATAGAAACAGGATAGCATAGAAGAACACACATTATCATGTGTAATGTCCACCCATGAACCTTTTGCCCAAATTGTACAGTAGTCTTACAAGACCCTGTTTCATTTGTAAAATATATCAATGATGCTTAAATATTTGTTAGTGTAGATGTAAATTATTTCAGCTTCATGCCTTTTTGCATTGGTTGGGTTGAAAATTTTGACGAAATCACTCTATCTTGCACGGTTAAGAAGATAGAAGCAAATTCCTGTTTTTCTATTTTTGGCAAAAATTTGAAAATTCAAAATGGCCGCCATTTTTGGGAAAAGGAAATTTTTTTGAAAATTGCCAAGAGTACATTTCTTAGATACCCTATGGGTCGAAAATTTCAACAAAATAACTCTATTTTGCACGGTTAAGGCCAGTTTGTGTTTTTCCATTTTAAGCAAAAATTCGAAAATTCAAAATGGCTGCCATTTTTGGGGAGGGGAAATTTTTTTGAAAATTGCAAAGATTACATTCCTTAGATACCCTGTGGGTTGAAAAATTTCGACGAAATCGCTCTATCTCGCATGGTTAAGGAGATAGAAGCAAATTTGTGTTTTGCCATTTTTGGCAAAAATTTGAAAATTCAAAATGGCCGCCATTTTTGGGGAGGGGAAAATTTTTGGAAGATTGCAAAGATTGCATTCCTTAGATACCCTGTAGGTCGAAAATTTCGACGATATCACTCTATCTCGCACGGTTAAGGAGATAGAAGCAAATTTGTGTTTTGCCATTTTTGGCAAAAATTCGAAAATTCAAAATGGCCGCCATTTTTGGGGAGGGGAAAATTTTTGGAAAATTGCAAATATTACATTCCTTAGATACCCTGTGGGTTGAAAATTTCGACGAAATCGCTCTATCTCACACGGTTAAGGAGATAGAAGGAAATTTGTGTTTTGCCATTTTTGGCAAAAATTCGAAAATTCAAAATGGCCGCCATTTTTGGGGAGGGGAAAATTTTTTGAAAATTGCAAGAGTACACTCCTCAGATACCCTGTGGGTCGAAAATTTTGCCGAAATCGCTCTATCTCGCACGGTTAAGGAGATAGAAGCAAATTAGTGTTTTGCCATTTTTGGCAAAAATTCGAAAATTCAAAATGGCCGCCATTTTTGGGGAGGGGAAAATTTTTTGAAAATTGCAAAGAGTACACTCCTCAGATACCCTGTGGGTCGAAAATTTTGACGAAATCGCTCTATCTCGCACGGTTAAGGAGATAGAAGCAAATTTGTGTTTTGCCATTTTTGGCAAAAATTCGAAAATTTAAAATGGCCGCCATTTTTAGGGAGGGGAAAATTTTTTGAAAATTGCAAATATTACATTCCTTAGATACCCTGTGGGTCGAAAATTTCAACGAAATCGCTCTATCTCGCACGGTTAAGGAGATAGAAGCAAATTTGTGTTTTGCCATTTTTGGCAAAAATTCGAAAATTCAAAATGGCCGCCATTTTTGGGGAGGGGAAAATTTTTTGAAAATTGCAAAGATTGCATTCCTTAGATACCCTGTGGGTCGAAAATTTCGACAAAATCGCTCTATCTCGCACGCTTAAGGAGATAGAAGCAAATTTGTGTTTTGCCATTTTTGGCAAAAATTCGAAAATTCAAAATGGCCGCCATTTTTGGGGAGGGGAAAATTTTTTAAAAATTACCAAGAGTACAATGCTCAGATACCCTGTGGGTCGAAAATTTCGACGAAATCGCTCTATCTGGCACGGTTAAGGAGATAGAAGCAAATTTGTGTTTTGCCATTTTTGGCAAAAATTCGAAAATTCAAAATGGCCGCCATTTTTGGGGAGGGGAAAATTTTTTGAAGATTGCAAAGATTGCATTCCTTAGATACCCTGTAGGTCGAAAATTTCGACGATATCACTCTATCTCGCACGGTTAAGGAGATAGAAGCAAATTTGTGTTTTGCCATTTTTGGCAAAAATTCGAAAATTCAAAATGGCCGCCATTTTTTGGGAGGGGAAAATTTTTGGAAGATTGCAAATATTACATTGCTTAGATACCCTGTGGGTTGAAAATTTCGACGAAATCGCTCTATCTCGCACGGTTAAGGAGATAGAAGGAAATTTGTGTTTTGCCATTTTTGGCAAAAATTCGAAAATTCAAAATGGCCGCCATTTTTGGGGAGGGGAAAATTTTTGGAAAATTGCAAATATTACATTCCTTAGATACCCTGTGGGTCGAAAATTTTGCCGAAATCGCTCTATCTCGCACGGTTAAGGAGATAGAAGCAAATTAGTGTTTTGCCATTTTTGGCAAAAATTCGAAAATTCAAAATGGCCGCCATTTATGGGGAGGGGAAAATTTTTTTAAAATTGCAAAGAGTACACTCCTCAGATACCCTGTGGGTCGAAAATTTTGACGAAATCGCTCTATCTCGCACGGTTAAGGAGATAGAAGCAAATTTGTGTTTTGCCATTTTTGGCAAAAATTCAAAAATTTAAAATGGCCGCCATTTTTAGGGAGGGGAAAATTTTTTGAAAATTGCAAATATTACATTCCTTAGATACCCTGTGGGTCGAAAATTTCGACGAAATCGCTCTATCTCGCACGGTTAAGGAGATAGAAGCAAATTTGTGTTTTGCCATTTTTGGCAAAAATTCGAAAATTCAAAATGGCCGCCATTTTTAGGGAGGGGAAAATTTTTTGAAAATTGCAAAGAGTACACTCCTTAGATACCCTGTGGGTTGAAAATTTCGACGAAATCGCTCTATCTCGCACGGTTAAGGAGATAGAGGGAAATTTGTGTTTTGCCATTTTTGGCAAAAATTCGAAAATTCAAAATGGCCGCCATTTTTGGGGAGGGGAAAATTTTTTGAAAATTGCAAAGAGTACACTCCTCAGATACCCTGTGGGTCGAAAATTTCGACGAAATCGCTCTATCTCGCACGGTTAAGGAGATAGAGGGAAATTTGTGTTTTGCCATTTTTGGCAAAAATTCGAAAATTCAAAATGGCCGCCATTTTTGGGGAGGGGAAAATTTTTTGAAAATTGCAAAGAGTACACTCCTCAGATACCCTGTGGGTCGAAAATTTTGCCGAAATCGCTCTATCTCGCACGGTTAAGGAGATAGAAGCAAATTAGTGTTTTGCCATTTTTGGCAAAAATTCGAAAATTCAAAATGGCCGCCATTTTTGGGGAGGGGAAAATTTTTTGAAAATTGCAAAGAGTACACTCCTCAGATACCCTGTGGGTCGAAAATTTTGACGAAATCGCTCTATCTCGCACGGTTAAGGAGATAGAAGCAAATTTGTGTTTTGCCATTTTTGGCAAAAATTCGAAAATTCAAAATGGCCGCCATTTTTGGGGAGGGGAAAATTTTTTGAATATTGCAAAGAGTACACTCCTCAGATACCCTGTGGGTCGAAAATTTTGACGAAATCGCTCTATCTCGCACGGTTAAGGAGATAGAAGCAAATTTGTGTTTTGCCATTTTTGGCAAAAATTCGAAAATTTAAAATGGCCGCCATTTTTAGGGAGGGGAAAATTTTTTGAAAATTGCAAATATGACATTCCTTAGATACCCTGTGGGTCGAAAATTTCGACGAAATCGCTCTATCTCGCACGGTTAAGGAGATAGAAGCAAATTTGTGTTTTGCCATTTTTGGCAAAAATTCGAAAATTCAAAATGGCCGCCATTTTTGGGGAGGGGAAAATTTTTTGAAAATTGCAAAGAGTACACTCCTTAGATACCCTGTGGGTTGAAAATTTCGACGAAATCGCTCTATCTCACACGGTTAAAGAGATAGAGGGAAATTTGTGTTTTGCCATTTTTGGCAAAAATTCGAAAATTCAAAATGGCCGCCATTTTTGGGGAGGGGAAAATTTTTTGAAAATTGCAAAGAGTACACTCCTCAGATACCCTGTGGGTCGAAAATTTTGCCGAAATCGCTCTATCTCGCACGGTTAAGGAGATAGAAGCAAATTAGTGTTTTGCCATTTTTGGCAAAAATTCGAAAATTCAAAATGGCCGCCATTTTTGGGGAGGGGAAAATTTTTTGAAAATTGCAAAGAGTACACTCCTCAGATACCCTGCGGGTCGAAAATTTTGCCGAAATCGCTCTATCTTGCACGGTTAAGGAGATACAAGCAAATTACTCAAAAGTAGTACTGAAAATACACAATGAAGTACCTAAATGGCTATTACTCATGTACTGACAAAGCTATCAGTCCCAAATGCAATACCAAGCGAGCTATGGACATAACAATCTTGTATTCAAAATTGTAGTAAAATATCTTTAATTATTTTGGCTTAAATGCACGGAAACCAATGGGTACTGAAAATAGCTGTACTTAAGTATTACTCAGTAAGCAAAAGAGGTACAACAGCCAAAAGCAATCCCAAGCAAGCTACTGACCCAATAAGCCTGCATACCAAATTTGGTGACAATAGCTCTAATACTTTTCCTTTAAATGAGCGGAAACCATGCGTGACGCCGGACATCGGACGCCGGACGCCGGACGCCGGACATCGGACATCGGACATCGGACGGCGAAAAAAGCAAAAATAATATATCCACCCCCCAGGGGGGTGGACATAATACTGTAAATGCAATAGTTTTCAAGTTACAACTGATTTACTCAATAGTGAGAACCTCAAAATAGCTATTGCTCAGCTATGCCATGAGCTATAGGTCTGTAATTTCAGTATGTTATAGCTGACCCAAAACTAGGTGAACAACATATTTTAACATAATACTCCAAATGCAATATTTTTCAAGTTACAACTGATTTACTCAACAGTCAGTACCTGAAAATAGCTATTGCTCAGTTGTGCCATCAGCTACAGGTCTGTAATTTCACTATGTTATAGCTGACCCAAAAGTAGCTGAATAATGTATTTACACAAATTTCTGTAAATACAATAGTTTTCAAGTTATAAGTGATTTACTCAACGGTGATAACCTAAAAGTAGCTATTACTCAGCTATGCCATGAGCTACATGTCTGAAATTTTACTATGTTATAGCTGACCCAAAATTAGGTGAACAACATATTTAAGCAAAATACTGTAAATGCAATAGTTTTCAAGTTACAACTGATTTACTCAATTGTAAGAACCTCAAAATAGCTATTGCTCAGCTATGCCATGAGCTATAGGTCTGTAATTTCACTATGTTATAGCTGACCCAAAAGTAGGTGAACAACATATTTTACCAAAATACTCCAAATGCAATATTTTTCAAGTTACAACTGATTTACTCAAAATACAGTACCTGAAAATAGCTATTGCTCAGTTGTGCCATGAGCTACAGGTCTGTAATTTCACTATGTTATAGCTGACCCAAAAGTAGCTGAATAACATATTTACACAAATTTCTGTAAATGCAATAGTTTTCAAGTTATAAGTGATTTACTCAACAGTGATAACCTCAAAGTAGCTATTACTCAGCTATGCCACGAGCTACAGATCTGAAATTTTACTATGTTATAGCTGACCCCAAAATAGGTGAATAACATATTGAAACAAAATACTCTAAATGCAATATTTTTCAAGTTATAAGTGATTTACTCAACAGTGATAACCTAAAAGTAGCTATTACTCAGCTATGCCATGAGCTACAGGTCTGAAATTTTACTATGTTATAGCTGACCCAAAAGTAGCTGAATAACATATTTATACGAAATTCTCTAAATGCAATAGTTTTCAAGTTACAAGTGATTTTACTCAAGATGGTAGTTACTGAAAAGCCCAAAAGTAGCTATTACTCACTTAGCTATTGAAACAGACACCCAAGTTACTCACCATGTTGTAGCTATGAAAAAAGTAGCTGAATAACATATTTTAACAAAATGCTCTAAATGCAACACTTTTCAAGTTATAAGTGATTTAGTGCATGATTTCATGAATTTTAATGCATTAAAAATTATTAAAAAAATTTATTAAAAAAAAAGTAAGACCGATCCAGGTCTCATACTCACACAAGAGAATCTACCTCTGGCCTAGTACATATATGCAAGATATGAGAGAAATCCCTACAATAGTCACTGAGAAAATTGTGATAAAGTGTTGAAATTTTCACACTTTTGGTGGGGGTACCTCCCTTGTAACGTCTCTAGCAAACAGACGAACAGACAGATTTTCATGCCTTGAACAATTTTTCATCCTCGATAGATAAGGTATCTTTTAAAAAAAACAGCATGTCTCTAGGCCTTGTAGTTTTGGAGAAGAAATTGTTCACGCGGACGCAGACGCGGACGCCCACGCCGCAGAGTGACGACATAATGTCAGCTGACTGACAAGTCAGCTGACATAAAAAAACAGCATGTCTTTAGGCCTTGTAGTTTTGGAGGAGAAGCTGTTCACGCGGACGCCGCAGAGTGACGACATAATGTCAGCTGACTGACATAACTAGATGAACAACATATTGAAAAGATTTCCCTAACTTTAATACTTTTGAAGATATCTGACATTTACTTCTGTCAGTATTTTGCTACAAATATGAAAATAGCTATTACTCATTTATGGCATGCAATGAAACCCAAAACTATATGTCATCTGATAGTTAAGGACAAAGTAGTTAAACACTGTATTTTAGGAAAATACTGTAACTGCAATAGTTCAGGAGTTACAATAGATTTACTCAACAGTAAGACTGTCAAAGTAGCTATTACTCAGCTATCCAATGTGCAACAGGTCTAAAATTTTACCATGTGATAGCTTGCCAAAAACTAGATTTGAAAAGATTTGAATAACTTTAATACTTTTGAAGATATTTGACATTTCCTTCTGTCATTTTTGCTACTAATACGAAAACAGCTAATACTCACTTATGGCATGCAATGGAATCCCAAACTATGTACCACCTTATAGCTAAGGACAAAGTAGCTGAACAACATATTTGAAGAAAAAGCTCTAACTGCAATGGTTTTTGAGTTATGAGTCCTTTACTCACAGTAGCAAATATTGCTATTACTCACTTACCTTTAGGCCTATGTCCACAAAACCAATAAAATTTTCGAGGGCATGAAAATTCATGGGGACTATTAATTTACAAAAAATCTTTAGTTGTAGTAGTTTTGGAGAAATCTGCATGACACACTAATGCACGCACGCACACACATGATGCATTTTATAATCTCCCTCCCAGGCTAAAGCCCGGCGGGAGATAAAAAAAGTGATCTCTTAAAAAGCTGTAACTTGAACCTAATCTGATATATGAAGTGTCATATTTCATGAGATATAAGCATAATCTCAGCTTCTTGAGTGCACTGAAGAATCAACAGCCAAACAGAACAGAAAAAATAGCATCGTGCTGTTACACTTACCACATTTGCTATCGATCATAAGCCTTACTAAGTTTAGAAGTCAAAGGGTCTACAATGATTGATCCAGGTGAAAAAGGCTGGAAAACCTTGATCTACCAATTACCAACTGCAACCCCCTAACATTCCAGGGGCAAAGCCAAGATTTTTCATTTGGAAAGCCCTGATTTTCCAGAAAGTTGTGGTTATATGCAAGATTTGTAAGCAGATGACATATTGTACATCTCATTAATGATTCTACTACCAAAATTGTACACCTGGGTGTACTGGCTTATACATAAGCTATACCCCTCCATTCATATCCTCAATTACACCCATAATATCACTCACTCTAGCCCAGTGTATGCCAAGTCGTATCTGAGACTAACTCTGTGACCCAAGACATGCAGGGCTGTGATGAGATCTGCCCACTGCACCAACTCCCCCAGCGGTCCCCCCTCAAATGCTTTCTGTGCAAAGTTAGTCTGGGTCAGCAGGCCAGGGAGAACCAGAATCTGGAATAAAAATCAATATACTTTGTATTTGTTATGACAGTCTCTGCAGTATTTTGTTTCCACACAATTTTTTTTCACATACAAATGGACAATGGTTTCCTTTCATAAGTTTACCTAGCAATGAGTCAATAAGTTACCAGAAATATTGGTAAGGTAAAAGCACTGAAAGGTAAAGTCATTCTTTGAGCCTAGCTGGCCATCTGACTGGTAAATATTTTGAATTACTTTGGCCTGAAGCCACTTGAACTATTACTACCCTCTTAAACAGGATGCCAACCTGTCACAGATTTAACTCGACAAATACGGTCAGTACCCCTTTATATTCCTGGACTGGTGTTTTAGTCACTTGTTACTCATATGATGAACATGCAGATGCAAAAAAAAAGAAATTATTACACTGAAATATTTTTGTAAGACAATCTGAAGTTAAAACACTCAAATATGAACTAATATAAAGTCAAAATTTCAGATATTTACAACATTTTTTCTATTATTATTGTTGCTTCTGCAAGAAATGTCATTTTTTTGAATAAAAAAAAAAACAATAAAACAATGACCCATTGAATAAACAGTTCCTAATTTTTGTCTGCAGTTTCAGTATTTCTACCACAACCAAATGAAAGGTGGATTACTGTTTTGCCATTGACAAAAAATGTCACATTTTCTGTAAAATATGCCTCCTCTCAAATTATGGGCCTCTCCAATATAATATGAATATCAATTTTCAGTATTTAAGGGTGAGAAATTAAAGCAAATGGTATCAAAATTCTTATTTTATAAAGGTTGTGGGCTTGCATTATTAAATTCTGTCACCCGTGGATTGTTTCCCGTTACTTTAGCAGGAAGCAAGGCCAAGAAATACAAGAGAGAACATTTTAAATAACTTTTAACTAGAGGATCGCTCGCAAAAAAAAAAAAAGATAATGTTTTTGCATAGCAAAAACAAAGCGTCCCGAAAAGGATATAAAGGTGAGTGCTAAAGTATTAAGAAAATACTTCGTTTCTAGCCTTATATTGTTGTGGCAACCAAAGTCAGCGCAGTCTGCTCTATCTAGCACGGTTTTCAAGATATAAGCATTTTTGTGTTTTGCAAAAAATTAAAAAATTAAAAATGTCCGCTATATTTGGCGACACAAAAATATTTTGAAAATTGGCATGGCTACTCTGCAGAGATACCCAGCAGGTCAAAAATTTTGTTCAGTTCGCTCCATATAGTACGGTTTTCGAGATATAAGCATTTTTGTGTTTTGCAAAAACTTTGAAAATTCAAAATGGCCACCATTTTTGAAGAGACAAAATTTTTTGTCAAGACCACTGCCGCGGTGTGTATCTCCCGCCGAGCATTAAAGCAGAAGAAATAGCTTTTCCGAGATATTCACTATTTTTCATTTTCGTGTGTGAAAGCTCTTCCAAAAGTAGGTGAATGAGTTATTTGAGAAAAATTGGCTATCTGCAATACTATTAAGAGATAATTCACATTTACTCATTTTGAGTAGGTGAATAATTATCTATGGGTCTGAAACTTCACCAAGTGAAAGCTCTGCCAAAAGTAGGTGAATGAGTTATTTGAGAAAAATTGGCTATCTGCAATACTTTTAGAGATAATTCGCATTTACTCATTTTGAGTAGGTGAGTAATTAGCTATGGGTCTGAAACTTCACAGAGTGAAAGCTCTCCCAAAAGTAGGTGAATGAGTTATTTGAGAAAAATTGGCTATCTGCAATACTTTTAGAGATAATTCGCATTTACTCATTTTGAGTAGGTGAGTAATTAGCTATGGGTCTGAAACTTCACCAAGTGAAAGCTCTCCCAAAAGTAGATGAATGAGTTATTTGAGAAAAAATGGCTATCTGCAATACTTTTAGAGATAATTCGCATTTACTCATTTTGAGTAGGTGAGTAATTAGCTATGGGTCTGAAACTTCACAGAGTGAAAGCTCTCCCAAAAGTAGGTGAATGAGTTATTTGAGAAAAATTGGCTATCTGCAATACTTTTAGAGATAATTCGCATTTACTCATTTTGAGTAGGTGAGTAATTAGCTATGGGTCTGAAACTTCACCATGTGAAAGCTCTATCAAAAGTAGGTGAATGAGTTATTTGAGAAATATTGGCTATCTGCAATACTTTTATAGATAATTAGCATTTACTCATTTTGAGTAGGTGAGTAATTAGCTATGGGTCTGAAACTTCACCATGTGAAAGCTCTTCCAAAAGTAGGTGAATGAGTTATTTGAGAAAAATTGGCTATCTGCAATACTTTTAAGAGATAATTCGCATTTACTCATTTTGAGTAGGTGAGTAATTAGCTATGGGTCTGAAACTTCACCAAGTGAAAGCTCTGCCAAAAGTAGGTGAATGAGTTATTTGAGAAAAATTGGCTATCTGCAATACTTTTAGAGATAATTCGCATTTACTCATTTTGAGTAGGTGAGTAATTAGCTATGGGTCTGAAACTTCACAGAGTGAAAGCTCTCCCAAAAGTAGGTGAATGAGTTATTTGAGAAAAATTGGCTATCTGCAATACTTTTAGAGATAATTCGCATTTACTCATTTTGAGTAGGTGAGTAATTAGCTATGGGTCTGAAACTTCACCAAGTGAAAGCTCTCCCAAAAGTAGGTGAATGATTTATTTGAGAAAAATTGGCTATCTGCAATACTTTTAGAGATAATTTGCATTTACTCATTTTGAGTAGGTGAGTAATTAGCTACGGGTCTGAAACATCACCATGTGAAAGCTCTCCCACAAGTAGATGAATGAGTTATTTGATAAAAATTGGGTATCCGCAATACTTTTACAGATAATTAGCATTTACTCATTTTGAGTAGGTGAGTAATCATCTACGGGTCTGAAACTTCACCATGTGAAAGCTCTTCCAAAAGTAGGTGAATGAGTTATTTGAGAAAAATTGGCTATCTGCAATACTTTTAAGAGATAATTCGCATTTACTCATTTTGAGTAGGTGAGTAATCATCTACGGGTCTGAAACTTCACCATGTGAAAGCTCTCCCAAAAGTACATGAATGAGTTATTTGATAAAAATTGGGTATCCGCAATAGTTTTTGAGATAATTAGCATTTACTCATTTTGAGTAGGTGAGTAATGAGCTACGGGTCTGAAACTTCACCAAGTGAAAGCTCTCCCAAAAGTAGGTGAATGAGTTATTTGAGAAAAATTGGCTATCTGCAATACTTTTAGAGGTAATTCGCATTTACTCATTTTGAGTAGGTGAGCAATTAGCTATGGGTCTGAAACTTCAGCAAGTGAAAGCTCTTTGGGATAGCTGCTCTGCAGAGATACCCTGAAGATCAAAAATTTCGTCGAAATCGCTCTATGTAGCACGGTTTTCGAAATATTAGCATTTTTGTGTTTTGCAATTTTTGCGCAAAAATTTGAAAATTCAAAATGGCCGCCATTTTTGGCAAGATAAAATTTTTTTGAAAATTGGCATGGCTACTCTGCAGAGATACCATGTGGGTAAAAAATTTCATCGAAATCGCTCTATCTAGCATGGTTTTCAAGATATAAGCATTTTTATGTTTTGCAATTTTGCGAAAAATTCGAAAATTCAAAATGGCTGCCATTTTTTGCGAGAAATTTTTTTTTGGAAAGTTGGCATGGCTACTCTGCACAGATACCCTGTGGGTAAAAAATTTCGTCGAAATCGCTCTATCTAGCAGGGTTTTCGAGATATAAGCATTTTTATGTTTTGCGAAAAATTCGAAAATTCAAATTGGCCGCCACTTTTGGCGAGACAAATTTTTTTTGAAAATAGGCATGGCTACTCTGCAGAGATACCCTGTGGGTCAAAAATTTCGTCGAAATCGCTCTATCTAGCAGGGTTTTCGAGATATAAGCATTTTTATGTTTTGCAATTTTTGCGAAAAATTCGAAAATTCAAAATGGCCGCCAGTTTTTGCAAGAAATTTTTTTTGGAAAATTGGCATGGCTACTCTGCAGAGATACCCTGTGGGTCAAAAATTTTGTCGAAATCGCTCTATCTAGCAGGGTTTTCGAGATATAAGCATTTTTATGTTTTGCGAAAAATTCGAAAATTCAAAATGGCCGCCATTTTTGGCGAGACAAATTTTTTTTGAAAATAGGCATGGCTACTCTGCAGAGATACCCTGTGGGTCAAAAATTTCGTCGAAATTGCTCTGTCTAGCAGGGTTTTCGAGATATAAGCATTTTTATGTTTTGCAATTTTTGCGAAAAATTCGAAAATTCAAAATGGCCGCCATTTTTGGCGAGACAAATGTTTTTTTTAAATAGGCATGGCTACTCTGCAGAGATACCCTGTGGGTCAAAAATTTCGTCCAAATCGCTCTATCTAGTACGGTTTTCGAGATATAAGGATTTTTATGTTTTGCAATTTTTGCGAAAAATTCGAAAATTCAAAATGGCCGCCATTTTTGGCGAGACAAAAATTTTTTGAAAATTGGGACAACTACTCCGCAGAGATACCCTGTGGGTCAAAAATTTTGTCGAAATCGCTCTATCTAGCACGGTTTTTTTTCCTTATTTGGAAAATTCGTAATGATTAATTAATCATTAATTACTCGGCCATTTCTTAACCAATCAATGCCAAAATCTAATGATTTCCAGATTTTAATAGAATGAATGTATTTGCCAAGTTTCAGGTGAATTGATAAAATTCCTTTCAAGTTATCATCCGGACAAGCTTCCCCATCGAAAAAAGACATTTTTGGTCATGTGACCTCTCTGATTGGTTGAAATGTCACTGCAGCATATTCAAAAAAATTCCCCAAGGCTACTGCCTAAACCTGCCAAATTTGAAAAGAATCCGCGTAACGGTTAGAGAGTTATAAGGAAAACAAAATGCGGAGCCGGCGGAGCCTGAAGGTCTCCCATACACAAACAAGCGTCCCATGTGGGACGCTTAAATATATAAGGAACAGTATAACTTCAGCATAAAAAACAATCAGTGCCCGTGAATGGGCTCTGTGTCAGCTGACTGTGTGTTTTGAGTTTCAGAGAGGAAGTGAAACAAAAAAAGAACACAAAAGTTGTGCCCTGCAAATGGTATCCAGAGGTCAAGTTCAAAGTTACCTGTTAAGGTGTATAAAGTAGGTGTAACACATATTTAAACAAAGTACTGTAAATGCAATAGTCAACAGTGAGAATCTCAAATTAGCTTTTGCTTGGCTTTGCACTGAGCTACAGGTCTGCAAATTTACTATGTTATGGCTGAGCGAAAAGTAGGTAACATATTTAAAGAAAATTCTCTAAATGCAATAGTTTTCGAGTTAAAACTCATTTACTCAACAGTGAGAAGCTGAAAGTAGCTATTGCTCAGCTATGCATTGAGCTACAGGTCTGCAATTTCACTATATTTTAGCTGACCAAAAGACATGTAAGTAACATATTTAAAGAAAATTCTCTAAATGCAATTGTTTTTGAGTTAAAACTCATTTACTCAACAGTGAGAACCTGAAAGTAGCTATTGCTTAGCTTTACAATGATCTACAGGTCTGCACTTTTATTTTGTTATAGGTGACCCAAAAGTAGGTGAACAACATATTTAAACAAAATTCTCTAAATGCAATCGTTTTCAAGATACAACTGATTTACTCAACAGTGAGAACCTGTTAGTAGCTATTGTTCAGCTTTGCAATGACCTACAGGTCTGCAACTTTACTATGTTACAGCTGACCAAAAAGTAGGTGAACCACATATTTAAAGAAAATACTCTTAATGTAATATTTTTAAGTTATATCTGACTCAACAGTGAGAACCTGAAGGTAGCTTTTGCTCAGGTCTGCAATTTTACTGCTGTAGCTGACCCAAAAGTAGCTGAATAACATATATATATACAAAATTCTCTAAATGCAACAGTTTTCAAGTTACAAGTGATTTTACTCATTACAGAAGGTACTAAAAAGTCAAAAACTAGCTATTACTTGCTTAGCTATTGGGACAGACTCCCAAGTTACTCACCATGTTGTAGCTATAGAAAAAGTAGCTGAATAACATATTTTAACAAAATGCTCTAAATGCAATACTTTTCAAGTTATAAGTGATTTAGTCCATGATTTTATGAATTTTAATGCATTAAAAATTATTTCAAAAATTCATAAAAAAATAACTAAGAAAGATCCAGGCCTGAGACTAACACAAGGGAATCTACTTGTGGCCTAGTACATATATGCAAGATAAGAGAGAAATCCCTGCAATAGTCAATGAGAAAATTGGGAAAAAGTGTTGAAATTTTCACACTTTGGTTGGGGGGTACATCACTTGTAATGGCTCTGGGGAACAGACGAACAGATCTGCATGCCTTGAACAATTTTTCATCCTAGGTAGACAAGGTATCTTTTAAAATTAACAGCATGTCTCTAGGCCTTGTAGTTTTGGAGGAGAAGTCGTTCACGCGGACGCGTACACAGACGCCACAGGGTGATGCCATAATGTCAGCTGACTGACAAGTCAGCTAACATAAAAATGTACTGCCCCCAGGGTGCTTTTGACAGAAATTATCATAAATATTAGTATACTTTAGCAATACATATTAATTTGCAAATTTAGTAAGTAAATTAAATTTTTATAAGTTAATACCCTATCCATTGGACAATTGCTAATCCGGTCGGCGCAGACTGGCCCGCCAAACGCCAGAAAAAGATGTCCTGTGTCTCCACCGGCCGGCCGGTCCCAGTACTGTGCGCTCGCATGGTGTCGCATCATACTTCCTTCCTGTCTAGACAGAGTGACGTCATAGCATCTTTTTCGTTGTCTAAACCTATTAGATCCCTAGTAAGCTGATAGCGGGGTCGGTGGGAGGGTCTTGTGTGTCCATTGGATTGGGTATTAACTTATAAAAATTTAATTTACTAATTAAATTTGCAATTTTATTGCGTTAATACATCCTATCCAATGGACAATTGCTGAATAACTACCGCTTGGTCGGCGGGTAAGTTACTAGGGACTTATGTGAACTCACACCTGCAAATTTTAACCTACAGTCTAGGCTGACTTCGTCAGGAGAACTATAGGCCCAGGCCTGGGTTGACCTTAAGGTCAGGAAACCCTGTAAGGCCATGGTCGGTTGCCAGCAGCCGGTTACCCGGGGCTATACCGATGTCGCCCCCCCCCTTTTTTAGCAGACCTGCTCTGAGGTAGGGGAAGAGAGGGATGAGTTCAGTCCCAGAATGGAAGTAAACCTTCCGAAGGAAGCACGTCACACTTAAATTTTTTTTATACTATGTACATGTAGAACTGTTATACTATGTACATATATACAAATCTCCTCAATCTAAGGGCCACTTGTGGATCTGCTGAGCAGCCAATACTGAGCCCAATTGGTAAAGCTCTGAGTCAGCCCAAGCCAAACCCTTCAGATAGAACTGTGTGAAGGTATTATGTGACTTCAGTGGCAGGCTGTCAAGATTGGATATAAGGAGACTCCCAACTGGAAGACCTTAGGAGCAGCAAAGGCCCTGACATCATGGGCTTTAACCTGATGTAAAGAGTGGGCCTCCTGATCAGAGAGCTCATAACATAGGATCACAGTCTGCTTGATCCAAGAGGAGATAGAGGCAGGTGAGATGTCTTTGTCGAAACTTTTCTTAAAGGAGACAAAAACCACCTCCTTATTCTGTCTGAGGTCCTGTCCAAATAGTAGTGCAATGCTCTAATCGGAAAGAGGGACCTATCAGACTTGAGGGATCTATCCAGAGTTGGGGCCAGGGCTGCTATAACCACTGGGGCCACACTGTCTGGACCCTCTTTGGCCAGCTGATTCTTGGAAAGAAAGCTGGGTGATGGATACAGGGACACCTTTGACCAATCAGATTGGTGTCTAATATTCCTGTTTTGCCAAGCATGAATCTCACTTCTGCGCTAGCCCGACCCAAGGGCCAAGAGGAAAACTGTCTTGAAGGTCAAATGCTTCAACGAGGACCCCTTGATTGGTTCAAATGGAGCCTTAGTCAGCTGGTGCAAGACCAGTGAGAGGTTCCAGGAGGGGATTCCCCTCTTGCCTTTGGACATGTCTCTATGGAAACCATCCAGGAGACGAGTGTGATTTTCGTCCTTGCTGATGTTGAAGGGTGAATTTCCCAGTTTACCAGCAATGGCTGACCAGTAACCATCAATGGTGCAGGGCTGTAGCTTCCTGTCCTCAATAGGTACATAAGGAAGTCAGCAACTGACTTTACGGGGTGCCCTGAAGTCCACCTTATTAGTGACACACCACTTTGTAAAAATGGTCCACTTTGCCTCATACACTGATCTGGTTGATCCTCTTTGAGGAGCCTCCATTCTTGCTGCCACTGCTTCAGAGAAGCCCTGCTCCTTGATTGATGTGGCTCTAGGAGCCATGCATGGAGATTTAGGTTTGTCAGATTTCTGTGAGGGATCTCATTGAAGGACTGTGTTAACAGGTTGGGCAAGAAGGCAGGCTCAGTGGGATCTGACCGGACATGGTCACTAGGTCCCAAAACCAAGGCATGTTGGGCCACCCCGGAGCAATCAGAATGATTCTTTTGCATGGGGAGTCCTGCAACTTCTCCACCACTTTGCCCAAGATGGCTGTTGGTGGGAAGGTATATGCATCCAGATCCTCCCATGGCAGGCTTAGTGCATCCACTGCTGTGGCCAGGGAATCTGGTACCGATGACACATACAAGGGCAACTTGTGTTGAACCTCATGGCAAATAGGTCTATTTGAGGCCAGTGCCACCTGCTGCACATTGCTTGGAAGACCTCCTGAAGGAGAGACCACTCTGTTTGGATGGTCTGGCCTAGCCTGGATAGCTTGTCTGCTACCACATTAGCTGGCCTGGAATGTGTCGGGCTTTGAGAGTTATTTGATTCCTGGTGCACCAGGTCAAGATTCATCATAGTAGAGCACAAAGTGGGCCTGACCTTATGCCTCCTTCCTTGTTTATGTATGACACCACTGTGGTGTTGTCTGTCACTACAAGTACTATCTTGTGTATGCAGAGGTCTTGGAACTATAAAGACTGCCTTGAATTCTAGGTAATTGATATGCAACTTGCTTTCCGGAAGGGACCAGGCGCCTCTTGCAGTGCGTTCGTTTAAGTGAGCGCCCCACCTTTCTTTTGATGTGTCTGTAAAGATTTGCAGAGCGTGTTTTATTGGGTGTAATGGTTGGCCTGTAAGGACATTCTCCTTTTGCAGCCACCATTGTAAGTGAGTAGTGAGTGGGTAGTGAGGACCTTGGTATTTGAATCACTTTTTCTAATGACTCTGGTACCCTCCAGTTGTTTTTGAGATGCCACTGTATGGGTCTCATATGAAGTCGGCCTAGGTGAACTTGCTTTTCTGTGGCTGTTAGTAAACCTATCAAGAGACATAAACTGCTGAACCGGACAAGCCGGTAGTGACAGTATTTCTAGTATTTTGTCCTGAAGGTTCTGCGAACGGTCCGGTGTCGGTCGGACCTGACCGGCCCTGAGGTCAAACTGGTACCCTACAAAATCGAAGATCTGCTTTGGTTCCAGTTCCGACTTTTCCAAATTCACCAGCCAACCTAGTTCTTGGCATATTTTCACTAGATCTTGAGTATGCTGGAGACAAACCTGGTGGGATGCAGCTCTCACCAACCAGTCGTCTAGGTACTGGTGGATTCTTATACCCTTGTGCATGGCCATCAGTTTCACCTCCTTTGCTACTACAGTGAACTCCAAGGGTGATGTGGACAGACTGAAAGGCAGTGCTGTGAATTGGTATGTCCGACCCTGGACATGAAATCTCAGATATTTCCTGGACTGTTCCTGTATTGGTATATGGAAGTAGGCATCCTTGAAAACTATAGATGTAACCCACTCCCCTTGTTGTTGGGAGGTTCTGATGGTTTCAGGTGTCTCAATTTTTTTTTCAGTCCATAAGCTGATGTAATGTCTGCAACCAGTAGATGTTCCTGTGGGGATTGACAAAGCAGCTTATGATGTTCAGGGTCCTTGTAAGCCTAGTCTGGACTGGAAAGGGAGGGTGTAGCCCTCCTTCAAAATTGTACTACCTAGGGTCCAGCTCCCCAATTTCCAAAAGGTGATTTAGTCTGGCCCCTTCAGGTAAATTTAGCGCAACATTTGGGACACTGGGAGACTGAAAGAAACATTTATTGTCTCTCCAAACACTAGTCCGGCCTGGTGACAATGAAACCAGTTAACAGTCCGTCTGTTCTTGCTGTGGTCCAGTCCGGTGAGGCTGAAAAAAACTCTTCACATTTTACAGACTCTTGGCCCCGGGCCAGCTGCCTGTAAGGTGGAACATGTACACCTAGTCAATTGTATGATGGCTGACCCCCGACTGGACGCGATAAGAACTTGTTTGAGTGTGGACTACCTTTTCTCCTGCTGTTCAAAAGACCCATTTGTTTTCTCGGTAACCAGCAATTTTGGCCACAGTAATTCTCTGTAGCCTGTGATACTGTAACCAGTAAAAACTGGTAGGCTAGGCTGACCATTGAAATTAGTTACTGGTCTACTAACTAGGTAATCCCCAGGTGGGTCTGCTGGTCGGTTCCGGTCCTCTGAAAGGGGGGAAGACAGTAATTGTACCTGATAGCAGGTTGGTAGTCTCTGTAACTAGCTAGTGTGAAGCAAAACTGCTCAGTGAAAACTGTATAGCCGGTAACTGGTTGGTGAGCTACCCGGTCGGTACACTCCGCAACCAGTTGCTGAAGCAATTTTACAACTATATTTTGTGTTGAATTACGCTTACTGCATGCTTCCTCCATTAATTAGAACATTTCTTTTAATGTACGTCTTATTTCGTAGGTTTGACAGTTGCTGGGAAATCCCATGTGAACTATATTTAGAAGCAATTGCTGGTCATGTGTCACGTGACCAGCTCGTCAGTTGTCGCGTTCTTTTGTTATACTTAAACAGGCAAATGCGCAGTATTCTGCTCATCCACAACCCCCACTACCGACAACAAAGGCCGGGTCCATGAGAGAGGTACTGGTATCACAGTAGATATTAGTTGTGAAGAATGCAGTAGCAATATGTAGAAAGAATTGCCGGTCGGTGAATCACGTGACCAGCTTTGGAGAGATGACGTCATTGGTCGAGTTCATTCCTTGTTATCACAATAAAAGGGAGTTGGCTGGTCGACTGATGCTTGTAGCAGAGAAGTCTGTACCAGTGCGCTCTGAAGGTGAATATCAGGAACTAGTACTGGTATCACAGTAAATGTTAGT
This sequence comes from Sabellastarte sp. h YS-2021, assembly GCA_964017235.1. Taxonomy (NCBI): domain Eukaryota; kingdom Metazoa; phylum Annelida; class Polychaeta; order Sabellida; family Sabellidae; genus Sabellastarte; species Sabellastarte sp. h YS-2021. The sequence goes on along the minus strand of OZ024935.1, from coordinate 77,464,708 downwards.
TGTTAGACGTCAATCATTGTTGAAGAGCACGTCTTTATTGAGAAGATTTGACAGGTGCCGGGATAGCCATTGTGAACTAAAAATAGAAGCAATTGCTGGTCAGAAGTTCACATGATTGGCTGACTAGAGATGACATCAGTGGTCGCGTTCTTTTGTGATAATCAACCAGAAACTTTACAGTATTCTGGCCGTCCACAAAGAAACCCACTACCCACAACATGGTTGGTTGTGTGGTCGGCTGGAGCTGGCTGGTAGACTGATGCTTTACAGCAGAAAAGTCGGTACCAGTGCACTCTGAAGAAGGAAATCCTGTTCCAGGAAAACTGTAGGTGAATTTCTTCCGTGATACAGAAGATGTGAGTTCAAAGAATGCACTTCATGCTCTTCTACTGGAAATTCCTTCTATTTAAGGTGACATTACTAGAAAAGACTGACGTTTCGTTGATGAATTGTAGCTGGTTACAGAAGGTACATTTTATTTGAACATGGATAATTATATTACCTTACATTGTAGTTGTGCCCCTATCAACACAAAGTTTGAACGGGAGGAAACTTGCAACATGGCCACATACATATTTCTCGTCGCTTACTGCCCTATCATCAACACTAAAAAACTGTTGAAAACACGTCTGCACAGTACATGCGCCAAACGAAAAAGATGCTATGACGTCACTCTGTATAGACAGGAAGGAAGTACGATGCGCCACCTTGTGAGTGCACAGTACTGGGACCGACCGGATTTTGCCATAAGAAGTGCTTCCAGTCTATTGAAGTGGTCGTTCCATTTTTTGTCAAGTTCATCATATTTCGAATCTTCGACCGATTTATCAGATTTCTTAGACTTTGAAGAAGAAGGCTTATCCTTCTTGACATTCTTTTCAGGGACTACAGGGGGTGGAGATGAGGCTATAGCAGTGCCAGACACAGGGCCTATGACGGCCACTGAGGACGGGTCGACAAGAGTACTGTCCTTAGAAGGAGTTGATTCCAATTTCTTAGCCTCTCTTTTCTCTTTTTTAAGTCTATAAGATGGTGTGTTAACTGTTCAGGTGTAAGGACAAGACAAAACTTACACTCACTCTCTGGTGATTTTACACAAGGATCTTCCCCTTTCTTCTTGTCCCTGCAGCGGGCGCAAAAGGCATGCCCATCAAAGGACGCCATTGCATGGCCACAACTCCCCCTTTTTTGTCCAAGAGAAGACATGATAGTCTATACACTCTCCACAAAGTATAGAAGTAAAAAGAAATGCTAAATTTCAAATATCCTGGCAATATTTCACAAAAAACTAAGAGTAGAAATATTCCATGTGCACATCCACGCGCCAAACGAAAAAAGATGCTATGACGTCACGCTGTCTAGACAGGAAGCAAGTACGATGCGCCACCTGGCGAGTGCACACCAGGGCTGGCCGGCCAGTATGCATGCATACGGGATGAGTTTTTCTGTCCTTTGGCGGGCCGGTCTGCGCCGACCGGATTAGCAATTGTCCACTGGATAGGATGTATTAACGCAATAAAAAAGTATATGTTTCACTAACATAAAGACATGTTCTGTTGGCCAGTTTTCCCTCTCTCATCAGTTGCTCCCTTGCCTCAGAAACATAGTCCCAGTTATGTTCTACCCTCTCTGCTATCCATCTCCAGTGTACATCACCTGCCATCTCAGACAGCAATTTGCCAAACTTCTTAGGTAATACACATTCCCTATTCCCTGTCCTTGTCAACAGCTTCAAGTGATCTTCCTGTCAAAATTAAACAATATTTCATAATAACAAAGATCAGGTAAGAAAACTCACCCCACGTTTTTAAAGACAAATAGCACCATAGAATAATTTGTCCCTTGAGACAACTCACCCCATAACTATACTGTAAAATAAAAATAAATTCAAACTAGAAATAGGACGCCCTGTTGATAGTAGCTGCGACATATGAATAGAAACAGGATAGCATAGAAGAACACACATTATCATGTGTAATGTCCACCCCATGAATCTTTTGCCAAAATTGTACAGTAGTCTTACAAGACCCCGTTTCATTTGTAAAATATATCAATGATGCTTAAATATTTATTAGTGTACATGTAAATTATTTCAGCTTCATGCCTTTTTGCATTGGTTGGGTCGAAAATTTTGATGAAGTCACTCTATCTTGCACGGTTAAGAAGATAGAAGCAAATTTCTGTTTTTCTATTTTTGGCAAAAATTGGAAAATTCAAAATGGCCGCCATTTTTGGGAAGAGGAAAATTTTTTTGACAATTGCCAAGAGTACATTTCTTAGATACCCTATGGGTCGAAAATTTAAACGAAATAACTCTATTTTGCACGGTTAAGGAGATAGAAGCAAATTTGCAAATTTAATAAGTAAATTAAATTTTTATAAGTTAATACCCTATCCAATGGACAATTGCTAATCCGGTCGGCGCAGACCGGCCCGCCAAACGACAGAAAAAGCAGTCTTCTATGAGTGAATAATACCCTCACAAGCTGGCCGGTCCCAGTGTGCACTCGCCAGGTGGCGCATCGTACTTCCTTCCTGTCTAGACAGCGTGACGTCATGGCATCCATTTTGGGCAAAAATTCGCAAATTCAAAATGGCCGCCATATGTGGGGAGGAGAAATTTTTTGAAAATTGCCAAGAGTACATTTCTTAGATACCCTGTGGGTCGAAAATTTCGACAAAATCGCTCTATCTCAGACGGTTAAGGAGATAGAATCAAATTTGTGTTTTGCCATTTTTGGCAAAATTCGAAAATTCAAAATGGCCGCCATTTTGGGGAGGGGAAATTTTTTTGAAAATTGCTAAGAGTGCATTTCTGAGATACCCTGTGGGTCGAACATTTCGACAAAATCGTTCTATCTCGCACGGTTAAGGAGATAGAAGTAATTTTGTGTTTTGCCATTTTTGGCAAAAATTCGAAAATTCAAAATGGCCGCCATTTTTGGGGAGGGGAAAATTTTTTGAAATTGCCAAGAGTACATTTCTTAGATACCCTGTGGGTTGAAAATTTCGACGAAATCGCTCTATCTCGCACGGTTAAGGAGATAGAAGCAAATTTTTGTTTTGCCATTTTTGGCAAAAATTTGAAAATTCAAAATGGCCGCCATTTTTGGGGAGGGGAAATTTTTTTGAAAATTGCTAAGAGTGCATTTCTGAGATACCATGTGGGTCGAAAATTTCGACGAAATCACTCTATCTCGCACGGTTAAGGAGACAGAAGGAAATTTGTGTTTTGACATTTTTGGCAAAAAATTCGAAAATTAAAAAATGGCCACCATTTTGGGGAGGGGAAATTTTTTTGAAAATTGCTAAGAGTGCATTTCTGAGATACCCTGTGGGTCGAACATTTCGACAAAATCGCTCTATCTCGCACGGTTAAGGAGATAGAAGTAATTTTGTGTTTTGCCATTTTTGGCAAAAATTCGAAAATTCAAAATGGCCGCCATTTTTTGGGAGGGGAAAATTTTTTGAAATTGCCAAGAGTACATTTCTTAGATACCCTGTGGGTTGAAAATTTCGACAAAATCGCTCTATCTCGCACGGTTAAGGAGATAGAATCAAATTTGTGTTTTGCCATTTTTGGCAAAAAATTCGAAAATTCAAAATGGCCGCCATTTTTGGGGAGGAGAAATTTTTTTTGAAAATTGCCAAGAGTACATTCCTTAGATACCCTGTGGGTTGAAAATTTCGACGAAATCGCTCTATCTCGCACGGTTAAGGAGATAGAAGCAAATTTTTGTTTTGCCATTTTTGGCAAAAATTTGAAAATTCAAAATGGCCGCCATTTTTGGGGAGGGGAAATTTTTTTGAAAATTGCTAAGAGTGCATTTCTGAGATACCCTGTGGGTCGAAAATTTCGACGAAATCACTCTATCTCGCACGGTTAAGGAGATAGAAGGAAATTTGTGTTTTGACATTTTTGGCAAAAAATTTGAAAATTAAAAAATGGCCACCATTTTTGGGGAGGGGAAATTTTTTTTGAAAATTGCCAAGAGTACAATCCTTAGATACCTTGTGGGTTGAAAATTTCGACGAAATCGCTCTATCTTGCACGGTTAAGGAGATAGAAGCAAATTTTTGTTTTGCCATTTTTGGCAAAAATTCGAAAATGAAAATGGCTGCCATTTTTGGGGAGGGGAAAATTTTTTGAAAATTGCCAAGAGTACAATGCTCAGATACCCTGTGGGTTGAAAATTTCGACGAAATCGCTCTATCTCGCACGGTTAAGGAGATAGAAGAAAATTTTTGTTTTGCCATTTTTGGCAAAAATTTGAAAATTCAAAATGGCCGCCATTTTTGGGGAGGGGAAATTTTTTTGAAAATTGCAAAGATTACATTCCTTAGATACCCTGTGGACCGAAAATTTCAACGAAATCGCTCTATCTCGCACGGTTAAGGAGATAGAAGCAAATTTGTGTTTTGCCATTTTTGGCAAAAATTCGAAAATTCAAAATGGCCACCATTTTTGGGGAGGGGAAAATTTTTTGAAAATTGCAAAGATTACATTCCTTAGACACCCTGTGGGTCAAAATTTCGACGAAATCGCTCTGTCTCACACGGTTTAGGAGATATGAGCACATTTGCCTTTTTCAGTACTCAAAATAGCCAATTACTCATTTATTTAATTAATTACTCACTGATTACTCAGGCAAATAAAACATTTTTCCCTTTTATTGTACCGTGTTTTCTTGTCAAACAAAATAACCTTTTCAAGAGCCCCTCCAAGTTCAACCTACAAAAACAGCATCAGAGATGCCCATACCCCACAGACAGGGGAAATAGTTTTCAACACCATGAAATATAAAATCACTGAAACAGTATAAAGATCTGGATACTTTCAGAGCAGTGTCAGTTACATAAAGCTCCAAATAATGTTTAAGTAGAGAAAATAACATGTAAAAGAAAGAAAATTTATGTAAAAATAATGTATTAAATCAAGACATTTCAATAGCAAGATGACAGCATTAATCAGTAAACTAAAAAATACAAAGCTGTAACTTTATTAATTGGAGTATAGATGTTGATGGAAATAGCACAATTATACAAAAGTACACAAACTAATCAGTTGTAGCAATCTATATATCTTTGCCATAAGAGAAACATGTCTCAAATCTTGTAGTTGAACACACTTTGGCAGAGCCAAAGTTAAAGGTCACACCATGATGCACACCTACACCCCCAAACCAATGTCCCTGCCAAGTGTCAACGTTCCAATAAATAGCCCAGACAAGATTTTCAAACTTATGGTCACTACGACTAGGTCATAGGTCAAATCAAAACTACACCATGATGAGGCACACCTACAACACCCAACCGATGTCCCTATCAATTATCGACTTCCTACACCTTAGAATTTGGGATATAGACAAGACAAGATTTTATAGGTCAAGGTCACTACGGCAAGGTCAAAGGTAAAATCAAGGTCTTACCATGATGTTGCACACCTACAACCCCTAACCAATGTCCCTACCAAGTATCAACTTCCTGCACCTTACGGTTTCCGATATATAGCCCAGACAAGATTTTATAGGTCAAGGTCACTACAGCAAGGTCAAAGGTCAAATCAAGGTCACACCATGATGTTGTACACCTACACCCCCTAACCGATGTCCCTATCAAGTATCCACTTCCTACACCTTATGGTTACCAGATATAGCCCGGACAAGATTTTAAAGGTCAAGGTCACTATGGTAAGGTCAAAGGTCAAATCAAGGTCACACTATGACATTGCACACCTACAACTCCTAACTAATGTCCCTACCAAGTATCAATTTCCTACACCTTACGGTTTCTGAGATATAGCCCGGACAAGATTTTCAAACTCAAGGTCACTGTAGCAAGGTAAATTCACCCCACAACCAATGTGCCTACCAAGTATGAACTTTCTACACAGCATGCGAAACTCAAGGTCACTGTAGCAAGGTAAATTCACCCCACAACCAATGTGCCTACCAAGTATGAACTTTCTAAACAGCATGCGAAATTAAGGGTGGCCCCGTGGCCCGGGGCCCCCCCTTTTTAAGTTAGGGCCACCACAACTTGACTTTCATGGGCCCCAATGGGCCACCACATTGACAACAACATGCCTCGTGTGGTAATACAATCCAGTGTGCTGTCATTTGTTTTTTTGACTGGTTTTCTTTCCCCATGGCTAAGTCCTTAATAATTATGCATTGTATTTTGCATATTCCAGATTGAGTTCACCCTTAATAAGCACCTAAACTCGGACACTGTTTCTCTCACTCTTCCAAGAGTTAGTACACCAAGTGGTTCTCCCCCTCCCTCCTTCACTGGGAAGACTGCAGAAAAAAACGATCAATGCATATGCTTTATTAGCCTTGCCACAGGCGTTTATACGTATAAAGAAGATACAACTGTTTGACTGCATTATAAGTATTTTTCATAATGTTCTCATACACTTACTTAGCCTAGCTTGCTGAGGAGAACACCTTGTAATATTTGCATTGCCCCCTACCCCTCCTCACTATTTAGCCCCTCCTATTTTCATCCCTTCACCACAGGATCCAAAGTGTTATTGTGTTTACAAGGATGCATCTCCAGGTGATAAAAAGCTGCAACTTATGCCCCTCTATTGTATTGTTTCCTTATCTTTCCATTTCTGCTGAGGGTACTGAAACACCTTGACTTAGAAGTTTACTCTTAATTGTGGTATGTTATATTATAGCTGTCTCTGTGCTTTCCTTGTTTATCAGTAATTTAGTATACTGGAGTAGAAAGTCTTTTAGTCTTTCACTATGAAGACATGGTCATTAATGGGAAATCCTGTTATTTGTTCCACTTTACTCCACTGTACTCTATCAACAGTTAATCCTATATAGATTTTTACTGCAATCACTTAAACAGCAGTTTTGAGTTTTATTGTTTTATTACCTCCATCAGTGGGGGAGAGGGGGTTATGTAATCTTTGGAGTTTGTCTGTCTGTCTGCTTGTTTGGTTGTTTGTTAGTGAACATCTTAACTCAAAAAATTATGAATGGATTTTTTTTCAAATTTTCACTCTTTAAGCCAAAAACAAGTGTCATTTGTTAGGCCCATCAGGATATTAATCTTTTGACCAAAGAATGAGGTATTTTGTGCCCTGTGACATATATGACACTTTGGTTTTATTTTCTGAAGAACATTGTGAAGATGAGTTTGAAATTCTGAAATGTGACTACATTAGAATTTCACTTCTAATTTAAAAACTGTAATACACACTGGTCAACAACCAGAAATCATAATATTGTTTTCCAAAATCCAAATAAGTTATGCTTTCTATTCCCCCTTATAAATGCAGTTATCTTGTTCAATATTATCCTTATAATTAAAAAATACTACCTTTTCCTTCAGTAAAGTAATCTCCCAGACTAGAAAGGCCTTTAATACAGTGTGCATTATGGTTCAGACAGCCTGGAAGGCCAGGCTAATGCTTTATAACCAGTACACTGACAAGTCCCCCCTCACTCACACAGAACTGCCAGTGGAGTAATACATTTAGCCACACACACACACACTCACTGCCTAGCTTGAACATGCTGGGAAAGTGGACTGAATACAGGGTTTTTCCAATACAGGTATATGTGACTCTTAACCCCCCCTCCCTTCACACAAGTATAGTTGTTCCACTTATCCACAAGTCAATGTAAAAAAGGCTTGTTTAGCAGCAGACGCTCTGTCTAAATTGTATGAACAGAAATACATTATTTCTTTGAAGTTTAAAGTAATCATAAAACTTGCAAAATTTAAATGTTTTGTGTAAAATTCATTGGGATGATCATGAAAAAGACTTTACTTTCATTTTTAACACTCAACGATAGGAGAGGGTTATTGTGATCAGTTTGTTTCTGTCTGTCTGTCTGTGCACCATTTCGCCCTTAAAACTCAAAAACTGTAACACCAATCAAGCTTAAACTTGGTGGGTAGATATTTCATGGGGTACAGATGGATTCTTCTAAATTTGGTGTAATTTGTTTGAAAACAAGCATTCTGCCGCATGCATTTATCTCCCGCCATATAAATGAGATGTACTAAAGATAACATATTTTAACAAGGTGCTCTAAATGTAATACTTTTCAAGTTATAATTGATTTAGTGCATGATTTCATGAATTTTAATGCATTAAAAATTATTTAAAAAATTCATTAAAAAATTTAGCATGTGAAAGCTCTCCAAAATGTAGGTGAATGAGTTATTTGAGAAATATTGGCTATCTGCAATACTTTTAGTGATAATAGGCAGTTACTCATTTTGAGTAGGTGAGTAATTAGCTACGCATCTGAAAATTCACTAATTGAAAGCTCTCCAAAATGTATGTGAATGAGTTATTTCAGAAATACTGGCTATCCGCAATACTTGTAGAGATAATTCGCATTTACTCATTTTGAGTAGGTGAATAATTAACTACGGGTGTGAAACTTCACCAAGTGAAAGCTCTCCCAAAAGTAGGTGAATGAGTTATTTGAGAAAAATTGGCTATCTGCAATACTTTTACAGATAATTAGCATTTACTCATTTTGAGGAGGTGAATAATTAGCTACGGCTCTGAAAATTCACCAAGTAAAGCTCTCCCAAAAGTAGGTGAATGAGTTATTTGATAAAAATTGGCTATCTGCAATACTTTTAGAGATAATTCACATTTACTCATTTTCAGTAGGTGAGTAATTAGCTACGGGTCTGGAACTTCACCATGTGAAAGCCCTCCCAAAAGTAGATGAATGAGTTATTTGATAAAAATTGGATATTCGCAACACTTTTAGAGATAATTCACATTTACTCATTTTGAGTAGGTGAATAATTAGCTACGGATCTGAAACCTCACCAAGTAAAAGCTCTCCCAAAAGTAGGTGAATGAGTTATTTGAGAAAAATTGGATATCTGCAATACTTTTACAGATAATTCACATTTACTCATTTTGAGTAGGTGAGTAATTAGCTACAGGTCTGGAACTTCACCATGTGAAAGCTCTCCCAAAAGTAGATGAACGAGTAATTTGATAAAAATTGGATATCCACAATACTTTTAGAGATAATTAGCATTTACTCATTTTGAGTAGGTGAATAATTAGCTACGGGTCTGAAACTTCACCAAGTGAAAGCTCTTCCAAAAGTAGGTGAATGAGTTATTTAAGAAAAATTGGATATCCCCAATACTTTTAGGGATAATTCACATTTACTCATTTTGAGTAGGTGAGTAATTAGCTACGGGTCTGGAACTTCACCACGTGAAAGCCCTCCCAAAAGTAGATGAATGAGTTATTTGATAAAAATTGGATATCCGCAATACTTTTAGAGATAATTCACATTTACTCATTTTGAGTAGGTGAATAATTAGCTATGGGTCTGAAACCTCACCAAGTAAAAGCTCTCCCAAAAGTAGGTGAATGAGTTATTTGAGAAAAATTGGATATCTGCAATACTTTTACAGATAATTCACATTTACTCATTTTGAGTAGGCCAGTAATTAGCTACGGGTCTGGAACTTCACCATGTGAAAGCTCTCCCAAAAGTAGATGAACGAGTAATTTGATAAAAATTGGATATCCACAATACTTTTAGAGATAACAAGACCACTGCCGCGGTATGTATCTCCCGCCGAGTACCGCAGGGGAAGAAATACTACATTGAAATTTTTCCCCTTTGCATAGGACACTGTTGTACCATCCTGCAGGTCGAAAATTCGCTTGAAACCGCTCTATCTGTTATGCTTTTCGAGATATTGACACTTTTCCATTTTCACCAAAAATCCAAGATGGCCGCCGAAAGTGGTGAAAAATGAAATTTTTCCCCTTTGGACAGGACACTCTTGTATCACCCTGCGGGTCAAAAAATCGCTCGAAATCGCTCGATCTGTTACGGTTTTCGAGATATTGACACTTTTTCATTTTCCGCAAAAATGTAAGATGGCCGCCAAAAGTGGCGAAAATTGAAATTTTCCCCCTTTGCACAGGAGACTCTTGTACCACCCTGCAGGTCAAAAATTTGCTCAAAATCGCTCTATCTCTTACAGTTTTCGAGATATTGACACTTTTCTATTTTCCGCAAAAATCCAAAAAGGCCGCCAAAAGTGGCGAAAATTGATATTTTACCCCTTTGCACAGGACATTCTTGTACTACCTTGCAGGTCAAAAATTCGCTCGAAATTGCTCTATCTCTTATGGTTTTCGAGATATTCACACTTTTTCATTTTTTTCCGCTAAAATCCAAGAAGGCCGCCAAAAGTTGCGAAAATTGAAATCTTTCCCCTTTGCATAGGGGGAAACATACACTTTTGTACTACCCTGAAGGTCTAAATGCAATAGTTTTCAAGTTACAAGTGATTTCACTCATGATGGAAGTTAGTGAAAAATCCAAAAATAGCTATTACTCACTTATCTATTGAGATAGACACCCAAGTTACTCACCATGTTGTTGCTGTGGGAAAAGTAGGTGAATAACATATTTTAACAAAATGCTCTAAATACAATACTTTTCAAGTTATAATCGATTTAGTGCATGATTTCATTAATTTTAATGCATTAAAAATTATTTTAATAATTCATAAAAAAACTTTAGCATGTGAAATATCTCCAAAATGTAGGTGAATGAGTTGTTTGAGAAATACTGGCTATCTGCAATACTTTTTGTGATAATAGGCAATTACTCATTTTGAGTAGGTGAGTAATTAGATATGGATCTGAAAATTCACTAATTGAAAGTTCTCCCAAAATATAGGTGAAGTGAGTTATTTGAAAAATACTGGCTATCTGCAATACTTTTAGAGATAATTCGCATTTACTCATTTTGAGTAGGTGAGTAATTACCTACAGGTTTGGAACTTCACCATGTGAAAGCTCTTCCAAAAGTAGATGAATGAGTTATTTGATAAAAATTGGGTACCCACAATACTTTTAGAGATAATTAGCATTTACTCATTTTGAGTAGGTGAGTAATTACCTACGAGTCTGAAACTTCACCATGTGAAAGCTCTTTCAAAAGTAGATGAATGAGTTATTTGAGAAAAATTGGCTATCTGCAATACTTTTAGAGATAATTCTCATTTACTCATTTTGAGTAGGTGAGTAATTAGCTATGGGTCTGAAACTTCACCATGTGACAGCTCTTCCAAAAGTAGATGAATGAGTTATTTGAGAAAAATTGACTATCTGCAATACTTTTAGAGATAATTCGCATTTACTCATTTTGAGTAGGTGAGTAATTAGCTACAGGTCTGAAACTTCACCAAGTGAAAGCTCTCCTAAAAGTACATGATTCGAGTTATTTGAGAAAAATTGGCTATCGGCAATACTTTTAGAGATAATTCGCGGTTACTCATTTTGAGTAGGTGAGTAATTAGCTACAGGTCTGAAACTTCACCATGTGAAAGCTCTCCCAAAAGTAGGTGAATGAGTTATTTGAGAAAAATTGGCTATATGCAATACTCTTAGAGATAATTCGCAGTTACTCATTTTGAGTAGGTGAGTTATTACCTATGGGTCTGAAACTTTGCCATGTGAAAGCTCTTCGAAAAGTAGATGAATGAGTTATTTGAGAAAAATTGGCTATCTGCGATACTTTTAGAGAGAATTCGCATTTACTCATTTTGAGTAGGCGAGTAAGTAGCTATGGGTCTGAAACTTCACAATGTGAAAGCTCTTCCAAAAGTAGATGAATGAGTTATTTGATAAAAATTGGCTATCTGCAATACTTTTAGAGATAATTAGTATTTACTCATTTTGAGCGGGAAGGAAATTAGCTACAGGTCTGAAACTTCACCAAGTGAAAGCTCTCCCAAAAGTAGATGAATGAGTTATTTGAGAAAAATTGGCTATCTCCTATACTTTTAGAGATAATTCGCATTTACTCATTTTCAGTAGGTGAGAAATTAGCTATGGGTCTGAAACTTCACCATGTGAAAGCTCTTCCAAAAGTAGATGAATGAGTTATTTGAGAAAAATTGGCTATCTGCAATACTTTTAGAGATAATTCACATTTACTCATTTTCAGTAGGTGAGTAATTAGCTATGGGTCTGAAACTTCACCAAGTGAAAGCTCTCCCAAAAGTAGGTGAATGAGTTATTTGAGAAAAATTGGCTATCTGCAATACTTTTAGAGATAATTCACATTTACTCATTTTCAGTAGTGAGTAATTAGCTATGGGTCTGAAACTTCAAGTGAAAGCTCTGCCAAAGTAGGTGAATGAGTTATTTGAGAAAAATTGGCTATCTGCAATACTTTTAGAGATAATTCGCATTTACTCATTTTGAGTAGGTGAGTAATTAGCTACGGGCGTGAAACTTCACCAAGTGAAAGCTCTCCCAAAAGTAGATGAATGACTTATTTGAGAAAAATTGGGTATCTGCAATTCTTTTAGAGATAATTCGCATTTACTCATTTTGAGTAGGTGAGTAATTACCTACGGGTCTGAAACTTCACCAAGTGAAAGCTCTCTCAAAAGTAGATGAATGAGTTATTTGAGAAAAATTGGCTATCTGCAATACTTTTAGAGATAATTCGCATTTACTCATTTTGAGTAGGCGAGTAATTAGCTATGGGTCTGAAACTTCACCATGTGAAAGCTCTTCCAAAAGTAAATGAATGAGTTATTTGAGAAAAAATGGCTATCTGCAATACTTTTATAGAGATATTTAACATTTACTCCTTTTGAGTAGGTGAAAAATTAGCTATGGGTCTGAAACTTCACCATGTGAAAGCTCTTCCAAAAGTAAATCAATGAGTTATTTGAGAAAAATGGCTATCTGCAATACTTTTAGAGATATTTAACATTTACTCCTTTTGAGTAGGTGAGAAATTAGCTACAGGTCTCACACTTCACCAAGTGAAAGCTCTTCCAAAAGTAAATGAATGAGTTATTTGAGAAAAAATGGCTATCTGCAATACTTTTAGAGATAATTAGCATTTACTTATTTTGAGTAGGTGAGTAATTAGCTACGGGTCTGAAACTTCACCAAGTGAAAGCTCTCCCAAAAGTAGGTGAATGAGTTATTTGAGAAAAATTGGCTATCTGCAATACTTTTAGAGAGAATTTGCATTTACTCATTTTGAGTAGGTGAGTAATTAGCTATGGGTCTGAAACTTCACCATGTGAAAGCTCTTCCAAAAGTAGATGAATGAGTTATTTGAGAAAAATTGGCTATCTGCAATACTTTAAGAGATAATTCGCATTTACTCATTTTGAGTAGGCGAGTAATTATCTATGGGTCTGAAGCTTCACCATGTGAAAGCTCTTCCAAAAGTAAATGAATGAGTTATTTGAGAAAAATTGGCTATCTGCAATACTTTTCGAGATATTTAGCATTTACTCATTTTGAGTAGGTGAGAAATTAGCTACAGGTCTGACACTTCACCAAGTGAAAGCTCTCGCAAAAGTAGGTGAATGAGTTATTTGAGAAAAATTGGCTATCTTCTATACTTTTAGAGATAATTCGCATTTACTCATTTTGAGTAGGTGAGAAATTAGCTATGGGTCTGAAACCTCACTAAGTGAAAGCTCTTCCAAAAGTATATGAATGAGTTATTTGAGAAAAATTGGCTATTTGCAATACTTTTAGACATAATTAGCATTTACTCATTTTGAGTAGGCGAGTAAGTAGCTATGGGTCTGAAACTTCACAATGTAAAAGCTCTTCCAAAAGTAGGTGAATGAGTTATTTGAGAAAAATTGGCTATCTGCAATACTTTTAGAGAAAATTCGCATTTACTCATTTTGAGTAGGTGAATAATTAGCTATGGGTCTGAAACTTCACCATGTGAAAGCTCTTCCAAAAGTAGATGAATGAGTTATTTGAGAAAAATTGGCTATCTGCAATACTTTTAGAGATAATTAGCATTTACTCATTTTGAGTAGGTGAGTAATTAGCTACGGGTCTGAAACTTCACCAAGTGAAAGCTCTCCCCAAAGTAGGTGAATGAGTTATTTGAGAAAAATTGGCTATCTGCAATACTTTTAGAGAGAATTCGCATTTACTCATTTTGAGTAGGTGAGTAATTAGCTATGGGTCTGAAACTTCACCATGTGAAAGCTCTTCCAAAAGTAGATGAATGAGTTATTTGAGAAAAATTGGCTATCTGCAATACTTTTAGAGATAATTCGCATTTACTCATTTTGAGTAGGCGAGTAATTAGCTATGGGTCTGAAACTTCACCATGTGAAAGCTCTTCCAAAAGTAAATGAATGAGTTATTTGAGAAAAATTGGCTATCTGCAATACTTTTCGAGATATTTAGCATTTACTCATTTTGAGTAGGTGAGAAATTAGCTACAGGTCTGACACTTCACCAAGTGAAAGCTCTCGCAAAAGTAGGTGAATGAGTTATTTGAGAAAAATTGGCTATCTTCTATACTTTTAGAGATAATTCGCATTTACTCATTTCGAGTAGGTGAGAAATTAGCTAGGGGTCTGAAACCTCACTAAGTGAAAGCTCTTCCAAAAGTATATGAATGAGTTATTTGAGAAAATTTGGCTATCTGCAATACTTTTAGACATAATTAGCATTTACTCATTTTGAGTAGGTGAGTAACTAGCTACGCATCTGAAACTTAACCAAGTGAAAGCTCTCCCAAAAGTAGGTGAATGAGTTATTTGAGAAAAAATGGCTACCTGCAATACTTTTAGAGATAATTCGCATTTACTCATTTTGAGGAGGTGAGTAAGTAGGCCAAAGTTCACCAAACCATTTTCCCCTTAGCATAGGATACTCTAGTACTACCCTGTGGTTCAAAAATTTGCTCGAAATTTCTCTATCTCTTACAGATTGAGAGATATTTCTGATTTTTCACATTTTCACTAAAAGTAGCAATAAAGTAGCCATTACTCACTTGTACATTGAGCAACAGTTGTGAAACTTAAATATGTTACAGTTCACAAAAAATTACATGAACAACATATTTGAGAGAAATTGTGTAGCTGCAATACTTTTGAAGATATAAGCCATTTACTCATAATGGTTATCATTAAAAATTGAAAAAGTAGCTATTACTCACTTAACTATGGAGATACACTTCCAAATTACTGACCATGTTGTAGCTGTGGAGAAAGTAGCTGAACATCATATTGGAACAAAATTGTGTAGCTGCAATACTTTTGAAGATATAAGCCATTTACTCATTGACAGTTAAAAGTCATATAATTATATTAGGTAAAAGCGCTATTACTCACTCAAAAGTAGGCCAAAGTTCACCAAACCTTTCCCCCCTTAGCAATAGGATACTCTAGTACTACCCTGTGGGTCAAAAATTTGCTCGAAATTGCTCTATATCTTACGGTTTGAGAGATATTTCTGATTTTTCACATTTTCACTAAAAGTAGCAATAAAGTAGCCATTACTCACTTGTACATTGAGCAACAGTTGTGAAACTTAAATATGTTACAGTTCACAAAAAAGTACATGAACAACATATTTGAGAGAAATTGTGTAGCTGCAATACTTTTGAAGATATAAGCAATTTATTCATTATGGTTATCATTAAAAATTGAAAAAGTAGCTATTACTCACTTAGCTATAGAGATACACTTCCAAACTACTGGCCATGTTGTAGCAGTGGAGAAAGTAGCTGAACAACATATTGGAACAAAATTGTGTAGCTGCAATACTTTGAAGATATAAGCCATTTACTCATTATGGTTATCATTAAAAACTGAAAAAGTAGCTATTACTCACTTAGCTATGGAGATACACTTCCAAACTACTGACCATGTTGTAGCAGAGGAGAAAGTAGCCGAACAACATATTGGAACAAAATTGTGTAGCTGCAATACTTTTGAAGATATAAGCCATTTACTCATTATGGTTATCATTAAAAATTGAAAAAGTAGCTATTACTCACTTAGCTATGGAGATACACTTGCAAACTACTGACCATGTTGTAGCTGTGGAGAAAGTAGCTGAACAACATATTGGAACAAAATTGTGTAGCTGCAATACTTATGAAGATATAAGCCATTTACTCATTATGGTTATAATTACAAATTGACAAAGTAGCTATTACTCACTTAGCTATGGAGATACACTTCCAAACTACTGACCATGTTGTAGCTGTGGAGAAAGTAGCTGAACAACATATTAGAACAAAATACTGTAAATGCAATAGTTTCAGAGTTATAAGCCATATAATTATATTAGCTAAAATAGCTATTACTCACTCAAAAGTAGGCCAAAGTTCACCAAACCCCAAAAATATTGAAGAGCAAAAAAATTCATTAGGACTTGTGATTTACCAAAAATGTGTAACTGTAGTAGTTTCAGAGAAAACTGCGTGACACACGCACGTACACACGCACATGGTGCAAATTATGATCTCCCTCCGGCGAGCCAGGCGGGAGATAATTAGCATTTAGTCATTTTGAGTAGGTGAATAATTAGCTATGGGTCTGAAACTTCACCAAGTGAAAGCTCTTCCAAAAGTAGGTGAATGAGTTATTTAAGAAAAATTGGATATCCCCAATACTTTTAGGGATAATTCACATTTACTCATTTTGAGTAGGTGAGTAATTAGCTACGGGTC
Source organism: Sabellastarte sp. h YS-2021 (assembly GCA_964017235.1). Lineage (NCBI taxonomy): Eukaryota > Metazoa > Annelida > Polychaeta > Sabellida > Sabellidae > Sabellastarte > Sabellastarte sp. h YS-2021. The sequence continues at coordinate 77,448,209 of OZ024935.1, read as the reverse complement.
TGGAACTTCACCATGTGAAAGCTCTCCCAAAAGTAGATGAACGAGTAATTTGATAAAAATTGGATACCCGCAATACTTTTAGAGATAATTAGCATTTACTCATTTTGAGGAGGTGAATAATTAGCTACGGCTCTGAAAATTCACCAAGTAAAGCTCTCCCAAAAGTAGGTGAATGAGTTATTTGATAAAAATTGGCTATCTGCAATACTTTTAGAGATAATTCACATTTACTCATTTTCAGTAGGTGAGTAATTAGCTACGGGTCTGGAACTTCACCATGTGAAAGCCCTCCCAAAAGTAGATGAATGAGTTATTTGATAAAAATTGGATATCCGCAATACTTTTAGAGATAATTCACATTTACTCATTTTGAGTAGGTGAATAATTAGCTACGGGTCTGAAACCTCACCAAGTAAAAGCTCTCTCAAAAGTAGATGAACGAGTAATTTGATAAAAATTGGATATCCACAATACTTTTAGAGATAATTAGCATTTAGTCATTTTGAGTAGGTGAATAATTAGCTACGGGTCTGAAACTTCACCAAGTGAAAGCTCTTCCAAAAGTAGGTGAATGAGTTATTTAAGAAAAATTGGATATCCCCAATACTTTTAGGGATAATTCACATTTACTCATTTTGAGTAGGTGAGTAATTAGCTACGGGTCTGGAACTTCACCATGTGAAAGCTCTCCCAAAAGTAGACGAATGAGTTATTTGATAAAAATTGGATATCCGCAATACTTTTAGAGATAATTCACATTTACTCATTTTGAGTAGGTGAATAATTAGCTATGGGTGTGAAACTTCACCAAGTAAAAGCTCTCCCAAAAGTAGGTGAATGAGTTATTTGAGAAAAATTGGATATCTGCAATACTTTTACAGATAATTCACATTTACTCATTTTGAGTAGGCCAGTAATTAGCTACGGGTCTGGAACTTCACCATGTGAAAGCTCTCCCAAAAGTAGATGAACGAGTAATTTGATAAAAATTGGATATCCACAATACTTTTAGACATAATTAGCATTTACTCATTTTGAGTAGGTGAATAATTAGCTATGGGTCTGAAACTTCACCAAGTGAAAGCTCTTCCAAAAGTAGGTGAATGAGTTATTTAAGAAAAATTGGATATCCCCAATACTTTTAGGGATAATTCACATTTACTCATTTTGAGTAGGTGAGTAATTAGCTACGGCTCTGAAAATTCACCAAGTAAAGCTCTCCCAAAAGTAGGTGAATGAGTTATTTGATAAAAATTGGCTATCTGCAATACTTTTAGAGATAATTAGCATTTACTCATTTTCAGTAGGTGAGTAATTAGCTACGGGTCTGGAACTTCACCATGTGAAAGCTCTCCCAAAAGTAGATGAATGAGTTATTTGATAAAAATTGGATATCCGCAATACTTTTAGAGATAATTATCATTTACTCATTTTGAGTAGGTGAATAATTAGCTACGGGTCTGAAACTTCACCATGTGAAACTCTCCCAAAAGTAGATGAAGCAGTTATTTGAGAAAAATTATGTCATTATTTTGCCACAAATAAGAAAATAGCTATTACTCACTTATGGCATGCAATAGAACCCCAAACTATATGCATTTACCCTACAGTCACAATTTCAAAGTAGGTATTACTCGGCTATCCAATGTGCAACAGGTCTGAAACTTTACTATGTGATAGGTTATCAAAAACTAGATGAATAACATATTTGAAAATATTTCCCTAACTTTAATACTTTTGAAGATATTTGACATTTACTTATGTTGTTATTTTGCTACAAATAAGAAAATAGCTATTACTCACTTATGGCATGCAATACAACCCCAAAATATATACCATCTTATAGTTAAGGACAAAGTAGCTGAACAACATATTTGAAGAAAAAGCTGTAACTGCAATAGTTTTGGAGTTACAATGGATTTAGTCAACAGTCACAATTTCAAAGTAGCTATTACTTAGCTATGCAATGTGCAACAGGTCTGAAACTTTACTATGTGATAGCTTACAAAAAGTAGATGAATGACATATTTGAAAAGAATTCCGTAACTTTAATACTTCTGAAGATATTTGACATTTACTTATGTCATTATTTTGCTACAAATAACAAAATAGCTATTACTCACTTATGGCATGCAATAGAACCCCAAACTATGTACCATCTTATAGCTAAGGACAAAGTAGGTGAACAACATATTTTACGAAAATATTGTAACTGCAATAGTTTTGGAGTTACAATGGATTTACTCAACTGTAGAATTTCAAAGTAGCTATTACTCAGCTATCCAATGTCCAACAGATCTGAAACTTTACTATGTGATAGCTTATGAAAAAGTAGATGGATAACATATTTGAAAAGAATTCCCTAACTTTAATACTTTTGAAGATATTTGACATTTACTTATGTCATGATTTTGCTACAAATAACAAAATAGCTATTACTCACTTATGGCATGCAATAGAACCCCAAATTATGTACCATCTTATAGCTAAGGACAAAGTAGCTGAACAACATATTTTAGGAAAATACTCTAACTGCAATAGTTTTGGAGTTACAATGGCTTTACTCAACAGTCAGAATTTCAAAGTAGCTATAATTCAGCTATCCAAGGTGCAACAGGTCTGAAACTTTACTATGTTATAGCTTACCAAAAAGTAGATGGACAACATATTTGAAAAGATTTCCCTAACTTCAATACTTTTGAAGATATTTGACATTTACTTCTTCTGTTATTTAGCTACAAATGAGAAAATAGCTATTACTCACTTATGGCAAGCAATAGAACCCCAAACTATGTACCATGTTATAGCTAAGAACAAAGTAGCTGAACAACATATTTTAGGAAAATACTCCAACTGCAATAGTTTTGGAGTTACAATGGCTTTACTCAACAGTCAGAATTTCAAAGTAGCTATTACTCAGCTATCCAAGGTGCAACAGGTCTGAAACTTTACTATGTCATAGCTTACCAAAAAGTAGATGGACAACATATTTGAAAAGATTTCCCTAACTTCAATACTTTTGAAGATATTTGACATTTACTTCTTCTGTTATTTAGCTACAAATGAGAAAATAGCTATTACTCACTTATGGCAAGCAATAGAACCCCAAACTATGTACCATCTTATAGCTAAGAACAAAGTAGCTGAACAACATATTTTAGGAAAATACTCCAACTGCAATAGTTTTGGAGTTACAATGGCTTTACTCAACAGTCAGAATTTCAAAGTAGCTATTACTCAGCTATCCAAGGTGCAACAGACCTGAAACTTTACTATGTCATAGCTTACCAAAAAGTAGATGGACAACATATTTGAAAAGATTTCCCTAACTTTAATACTTTTGAAGATATTTGACATTTACTTCTTATGTTATTTAGCTACAAATGAGAAAATAGCTATTACTCACTTATGGCATGCAATGGGACCCCAAACTATGTACCATCTTATAGCTAAGGATAAAGTAGCTGAACAACATATTTGAAGAAAAAGTTGTTACTGCAATAGTTTTTGAGTTATGAGCCCTTTACTCAAAGTAGCTAAGATTGCTATTACTCACTTATCTTTAGGCCTAAGTCAATAAAACCAAAAATTTTTTCAAGGGCATGAAAATTCATTGGGACAATTAATTTACAAAAAATCTGTAGCTGTAGTAGTTTTGGAGAAATCTGCGTGACTAACTAACGCACGCACACACGCACGCACGCACACACAGACATCATTTCATAATCTCCCTCCCGGGCTAAAGCCCGGCGGGAGATAATTAAAGCCAGGAGAGAGTTTTTCTTATTTTTAATTGGGCTTTTACAGTGAAATCTGCTTCTCTTCTCACACATGTAAACAAGAGGAGAGTGCCCGTGAACGGGCACTGTGTCAGCTGACTGAATGTTTTTGATTTGTGATGGTGATAATGAGAGGAAAGCATAATTATCAGGGAAAGGGCTGTACAGAAATACAGTAAATGGTAACTGAACAGCATGTTCGAAAGATATTCCGAAGCTGACAGAAGAAAAGGACAAAAAAGTTGTGCCCTGCAAATGGTATTATGAAATAAAGTAACAAGGTAATTGTTTAAGTGTAAAAAGTAGGTTAAAAATATTTAAAGAAATACTATAAATGCAATATCCTCGTTCGACCATGAAGAAGGGGTCCAAAGGTCAAATCTGACCATACCAAAAGATTCCCAGCCAAAGAATTTAGGATGGTTTACCATCCCAAACCTCTCGGACCAATAATAAGTGAGTCATAGGCACTTTTTAAGTTTGGCTATCCTTGTTTGACCTTGAAGGAGGGGTCCAAGGTCAAATCCGACCACACAAAAAAATTCCCAGCCCATGATTTCATGTAGCTTGTTTACCATCCCAAACTTGTAGGACCAATAATAAGCGAGTTCTAAGCAATTGTAAGTTTGGCTATCCTCAATTGACCTTGAAGGAGGGGTCCCAGGTCAAATCCGACCACACCAAAAGATTCCCAGCCCATGATTTTCTATAGGTTGGTTTTCCATTCGAAACCTCTAGGACCAATAATAAGCGAGTTATAAGCATTTTAAGTTTGGCTATCCTCATTTGACCTTGAAGGAGGGGTCCAAGGTGAAATCCGACCACACCAAAAAATTCCCAGCTCATCATTTTCTATAGGTTGGTTTTCATTCCAACCTCTAGGACCAATAATAAGCGAGTTATAAGCACTTTTATGTTTGGCTATCCTCATTTGACCTTGAAAGAGGGTTCCAAGGTCAAATCGGACCATATTAACAGATTCCCAGCCCATGATTTCCTACAGGTTGGATACAATGATTTACTCAACAGTGAGAACCTGAAAGAAGCTATTGCTCAGCTATGCCATGACATAGAGGTCTGCAATTTCAATATGTTATAGCTGACCAAAACGTCTGTGAATAACATATTTAACAAAATACTCTAAATGTAATAGTTTTCAAGTTACAACTGATTTACTCAAGAGTGAGAACCTCAAAGTAACTATTACTCAGCTATGCAATGAGCTACATGTCTGAATTTTTGCTCTGTTATAGCTGACCTAAAAGTAGGTGAACAACATATTTAAGCAAAATACTGTAAATGCAATAGTTTTCAAGTTACAACTGATTTACTCAATAGTGAGAACCTGAAAATAGCTATTGCTCCGCTATGCCATGAGCTATAGGTCTGTAATTTCACTATGTTATAGCTAACCCAAAAGTAGGTGAACAATATATTTTAACAAAATACTCCAAATGCAATATTTTTCAAGTTATAGCTGATTTACTCAACAGTCAGTGCCTGTGAATAGCTATTGCTCAGTTGTGCCATGAGCTACAGGTCTGTAATTTCACTATGTTATAGCTGACCCAAAAGTAGCTGAATAACATATTTGCACAAATTTCTGTAAAGGCAATAGTTTTCCAATTACAACTGATTTACTCAACAGTGAGAACTTCAAAGTAGCTATTACTCAGCTATGCAATGAGCCACAGGTCTGGAACTTCACTATATTATAGCTGACCCCAAAATAGGTGAATAACATATTGCAACAAAATACTCTAAATGCAATAGTTTTCAAGTTATAAGTGATTTACTCAACAGTGATAACCTAAAAGTAGCTATTACTCAACTATGCCATGAGCTACAGGTCTGAAATTTTACTATTTTATAGCTGACCCAAAAGTAGCTGAATAACATATTTATACTAAATTCTCTAAATGCAATATTTTTCAAATTACAAGTGATTTACTCAACATTGAGAACTTCAAAGTAGCTATTACTCAGCTATGCAATGAGTCACAGGTCTGGAACTTCACTATGTTATAGCTGACCCCAAAATAGGTGAATAACATATTGCAACAAAATACTCTAAATGCAATAATTTCCAAGTTATAAGCAATTTACTCAACAGTGATAACCTAAAAGTAGCTATTACTCAGCTATGCCATGAGCTACAGGTCTGAAATTTTACTATGTTATAGCTGACCCAAAAGTAGGTGAACAACATATTTAAGCAAAATACTGTAAATGCAATAGTTTTCAAGTTACAACTGATTTACTCAATAGTGATGACCTAAAAGTAGCTATTACTCAGCTATGCCATGAGCTACAGGTCTGAAATTTTACTATGTTATAGCTGACCCAAAAGTAGCTGAATAACATATTTATACTAAATTCTCTAAATGCAATAGTTTTGCAATTACAACTGATTTACTCAATAGTGAGAACCTCAAAGTAGTTATTACTCAGCTATGCAATGAGCTACAGGTCTGAAATTTTACTATGTTATAGCTGACCCAAAAGTAGGTGAACAACATATTTAAGCAAAATACTGTAAATGCAATAGTTTTCAAGTTACAACTGATTTACTCAATAGTGATGACCTAAAAGTAGCTATTACTCAGCTATGCCATGAGCTACAGGTCTGAAATTTTACTATGTTATAGCTGACCCAAAAGTAGCTGAATAACATATTTATACGAAATTCTCTAAATGCAATAGTTTTTAAGTTACAAGTGATTCTACTCATGATGGAAGTTACTGAAAAGCCCAAAAGTAGCTATTACTCACTTAGCTATTGAGACAGGCACCCAACTTACTCACCATATTGTAGCTATGAAAAAAGTAGCTGAATAACATATTTTAACAAAATGCTCTAAATGCAACACTTTTCAAGTTATAAATGATTTTATGCATGATTTCATGAATTTTAATGCATTAAAAATTATTAAAAAAATTTATTAAAAAAAAAGTAAGACAGATCCAGATCTCATACTCACACAAAAGAATCTACCTCTGGCCTAGTACATATATGCAAGATATGAGAGAAATCCCTGCAATAGTCACTGAGAAAATTGTGATTAAGTGTTGAAATTTTCACACTTTTGGTGGGGGTACCCCCCTTGTAATGTCTCTAGCAAACAGACAAACAGACAGATTTGCATGCCTTGAACAATTTTTCATCCTCGATAGATAAGGTATCTTTTAAAAAAAACAGCACGTCTCTAGGCCTTGTAGTTTTGGAGGAGAAGTTGTTCACGCGGACGCGTGCGCGTATGCCCACGCTCGCAGAGTGACGACATAATGTCAGCTGACTGACAAGTCAGCTGACATAAAAATCAATATTTTGCTTTCTGGTGATGTCATTACTTAATAATACTTAATAATAATGTCACAATGCAATTGTTATTGTGAGGTCACAAGCCTTGGGTGTGATACTTGTTGTCTTTAAGTAAAGATATTTCTTCCCGTTTTTACCCCATAGCCCTTAATGGCTGTCGGGGTATTGTTTTCACCCATGGTGTCCGGATGGGCGGGTTGGCAGGTGGCGGGAGAAAGTTTGTCCGGGCTGCATCTCAGAAACTGTAAGGTGTAGGAAGTTGATACTTGGTAGGGACATTGGTTAGGTGTGTAGGTGTGCAACGTCATGGTCTGACCTTGATTTGACCTTTGACCTTGCCGTAGTGACCTTGACCTACAAAACCTTGTCCGGGCTATATCTGGGAAACTGTAAGGTGTAGGAAGTTGATATTTGGTAGATATTTTGGGTCTGTCTTTTAATGCAGATTAAGCACTGTTAAAGTCATATTAGAATTCATTAAGAATTTTACTTTCATAACTTCCCATTGTAAGAGATAGAATTTCATCAAGTGAGCCAGAAATTTTGCTCCAACACCACACATAAGCATTCATTAAAAAGGCTCTTTTAAGGAATATTTTTTTACCTCACCCAGCAGTTTATGTTCTTGTGTGCTAATTGTCTATTTGTCTGTCTTCCTGGCTTTTTTTTGTGTGTGTGTGTGTGTTTAGATTACTCCAGAAATAAAGAACAGATCTTTATTAAAAATTTTTGTGGGTAGGACCTGGCCAAAGGAAGAAGTTGCTAAAAAAGAAAAATCTAGATACAAAATAATCAAAAGTTTTCAGAGGGTCCCTTTTAAATGCATTTTTAATGACTTTAGCTTTCTACTTGACATTTCTTCAAAAATGAATTTACATGTTTGGTTTTATTTTATTGTCTTCCTTACAATACTTTATATCACTTGAGAGACTAGTCACATGGAGTCGAGCGTTTTGCTCTCTCTGAGTGCATCCTGTATAATTTATATTCAAACTTGAAGTTAAATAAAGAAATTTAACATAAATCACTTTTGTATCTTTTTGACTTGTCACTTTTAATAAATTAAAAAGACAATTTGTTAGAAAAAAGTTTTTAAAAAGTTTGGGCCATCAAGTTTTAACAGGGGCCACTTAACTTCAGAACCTTTGCAACAAATTTCTCACACTGTTTCTACACCTTACGGTTTCCCAGATACAGCCAATTCTGAGAATTGATATAGTCAGTTATGCACTGGGATAGACAGGACCAGGCTGACCCTGGCACCCCCCTTCATGAAATTGACTTCACATAATAATTTCCCTGGAGTAATATATGGTTGCTTCACTCTTGGGACAAAGCGTAGAGCACCAGACAGAACTTGTAACCGATAGCTTTGCTTTTGATGTTTCAACAGTTTGGAATCCCCTTCCTGATGAGATTCATGCATCCCCCTCTATTTCCTCTTTCAGAAAGAAGCTGAAATCCTACCTCTACACCAAGGGACACCCACATTAGTCTCTATATTTGCTGGCATTCTTTTTTCCATCACTGGATACTGTAACTCTGGCTGCAAAACTGGGTGAGGGGTTTTCTACACAGGAGAAATTTGAGGGGTTTTCTCCTGAGGGCTTTTCTCCACAGAGCAATTCTGGTGAGGGCTTTTCTCCTGGATCCAGTGAAATCTGCTGACCATTTTTTGTATTGTTGTGCCCTCAAATCCCATTAATAAAGAGATTAAGCGCTATAAATGTCCAATCAGAATTAGAATTTGAATCCTTGTTTGTATTACATTACCATACATTATAAAACCTAATCATATTCATCTAGCAAAATACATCCCTTAAATCTCACGATGTGATTGTCTCAAAATTTAACAAAAGGAAATAAATGAAGATATGTTCAACAGGTTGGTGAAGACATTCTTCATGTCCACATATGACTAATGTTTTTTTTCCTAGTGTCCAATGTAAGGCGTTAATTTAAACACAGTTATTACTCACTAAGTTTTGCACATCAGTTGCAAAGGATTCATCTAAGAACAAGTTCCTGTAATCAGCACCTACAAAAAAAATGACAACTTTTACACCAGGTCCAGTAAACTTTACCTTCAAACATGTCACTTCACCATAAATAGAAAACTTAACACATTAATTTAATTTTTTTCAAGAATAATTCATACTCTTAAAGTTAAACTGTATGTAACTCTAGCTGTATCAGTGAATCTCATTGGCTGAGAGCCATGGTAAAATTCCTTTTATACATGGCTTCTCCAATAATATTCCCCTGCAAAGTACACTGCATGAACCAGTTTGTTTTTTTGTCATGCTAGAATGTTTTTAAGAATAATAATGATCTAATCTAATCTAATCTAATGTGGACTTTTATAGTGCTTAATCTCCATCACTGATGGACTCTAAGGCACAAGTGAACATAAAGCAAGGCAGTTGACATTAATCCGAGGACATAGCCAGGTCATACCAAGGAGATAATAATAATACAGGGGCAGGTATAGGATTTCCCAAAATGGGGGTTGTCACAGGTATGGATATTTCATACTTGGACATTATGTAGTGGGACATATCACGGACAAAATGTTGGCGGACAAAATACTGGGGGTGAAGCCAGTCAAAATTGCAAGGGGGGGGGGGGGGGGGGGGGGGGGGATGACAAAGTGTTGGCCATTTTATGAGACAGGGAGGGCAAAATGCCAATCTTATCAAAACACTTTATATATGATACTGATGGTCAAGTAAACTGACAAAGCCTCTAGCAGAAAAAAGCCTCTGTAAAAACCTGCAGTAGAAAATACCTCAGTATAAAAGCCCTCTAACTAAATGGTACATAACACATTTACACAAGCACTGTAGTGTACACCATGTAACAAAGGTTTGGGTATTTTCTACTGGGATTATTTGTTCATAGACCAGTTTTCTCCTGTGACTTTTTCTGCAGTTTTTTATCTATTGGGGCTTTTTCTACACTCAATCTCAGACACATACATCAGTTTACTGACATGAAAAAAACCCACATGAAACCTAAAATAAAATTCAAAGGGGCAACACCCAACAGATCATGGTATACACAGAATGTTATCATGATTCAAGGTTATAAACCACAAAGACAAAAGCCTGGGTGACTTATTACCTTAAATCATGATAAAATTTTGTGCATACCATGGTTTTGTCCCAGGGTGATATATTAAATATTATTAACAATGTTATAATCTTTCATCACATTTCAACAATAGGAATAACTTTCAGTACCACCCTGGGACAAAACCATGGGTATACACAGAATTTTATCACGATTTAGGTAATAAGTCACCAAGGCTTTTGTCTTTATGGTTTATAACCTTGAATCATGATAACATTCTGTGTATACCATGAACCGTTGGGTGTTGTTTCAGCAAAAATCTTCAACAAATAGTACAGCTGGGTGTGATATTACAAGTCATTAACAATTTGGGTGTAAAAATCCCCCTCCCTATTATGCCCATCTGACCTTATATCAAAACATGATTACTTGATGATTATATTATAATATCATGGCCAAAGATACTGTTCGAGCTGAAAGAAAATCGGGAGAGCCTATGTGTCAGGTCCCTGACATATAAAATTCTCTCTATGTGTCGGGCTCCAGAGAGATCTAAAAGAAACAGTATGTGTCGGGTCAGATGTTTATTCCCATTTGTCACAAAAGATGACCATTGTTATTGTGACATGATTTTAAAGCAGCATATTACTATTAATACGACATTATTTGGAAACCAACTACAACTCAGTGACCTCATATTATCTGTGCATGCATGAATATTTATGAGTTTTGCATATCCGTTTACAATATGGACAAGTCTTTGATGCCCAACTAAGTAAACAGGTTAAGTAAAATGCTTTATCTTTAGTATAAAAGGGATAAAAGTTTAGAATTTCTCCAGAGGTAGGATTTATTTTAAATATTTGCAGTGTAAGATTATAGTTATATATATAAAATGCCAATATTGATATACATCTTTGCATATGGATATCTTCATCCCAGTTCCAAACAATTAATATTGCCAATATTGATCAGCAATGCACCCACAAAGGTTCAGCTGTAACATCTTACCTTTAACTGCATGTGGGGTCGAGGTGGAAAAGAAAAGTTGGTAGGCACATAAAAGACCAACACCTACAAAGATGAATTTCTTTGCATGTCTTCGTATGATTTTTTTCATAATTATTTTCTTAAATGCTTTATTGAGGTAACTTCGTCTTTAACAGCTGATCCTGCAATTCAGAAAAGTTGTTACAAGCAAAATTGTGATGCACCTTAAAATACTGAAACCTCAAGTTCCATTGCACCATTATCATAAGCTGACGTCTTTTGAATACAGTGGCTATGAGATATCTGCGAGAATAGACTGAGATTTCAGTCACAATGACAGACTTTATATTACACTAAAATGTGGCTGTCAGTAACAGAACTAACTAAGATTGGAAAATGTTGCAAATTTCAAAATAAAAACATAACAATTGGAAAGCCTTTTTTCTTTAATCCCTGTAATTTATAAAGATGCTACAACTGGTGAGAATTTTTTTTTCATATATGTCCACAAATTGATTCATATGATATGTAGAAAACAATGAATAGAGTTTGGAAGGATGGGAATGGACAGATTGAATTCTGCAACAGGATGAATCATTTTGATGCGAAATCCTAGTAATTTAATTGATTTTGAAAAGTTAACATTTATGCCAGTTTCCATAATTATTAAGGTCAAATGATTAACTTAATCAGCATATCAGCATTACAATTTACAATCATTTACTATATCATTTGGTAGTTTGGTTAAATAAATATGTGATCGTAGTCTGTCAGGATGTAAACTTGAAATGTTAACCACAGTATGTGGGACTTTGCCGGTACTGCTTGGTACCGTATCATTGCACAAACCTCAACATTGCATGAAGTGTATAATAGAATATTTAATAACTCTTGGTTGCATCTATAAAACTTGCGCACTTCCACGTACCAAGTAAGGAAGTCATAGTGACAACAAACACAATTTAAACATCTTGAGGACTTTATGTATGCAAATTGTTCAAAGTTGGGGCCCTGACTGCTAGTGGTGGTGGACCGATTCATGCCCGTGTCCCTAATTACTCAAACCCCTCCATTAATTACAGACAATGACAGTTACACAATAAATTTCCAATGTGGATGATCAATTTTATAATAACCTATGATGTAACAAGCATATATTCTAACAGAAAGTATGTATCTTTAAGAAAATTCAGGTAGGAGCAAATATTTACATGGGGGTGATTTCTAAACCACGGAAAAATGATGGAATTCCATGATGGAAACTGATAAATTATCTGGGATAATCACCTAATATACATATTCTAACACGACAAAGCTATGCCAGTGAAACTGATTGGCAGAGAGCCATGGAAAGAGAACCTTTTATCTCCCAGTGTTATGCAGATGGGCCATTTTTTTCCTGTTGTTATACTGCTGTTCAATATCTGGATTTTAAAATATTTTATACAAGTTCATAGTCAAAATAGTATCAGTATTTCACAGGAATTTTTAACATAGCCTTTGATTTCCCAGTGTCATTTAGTAGGATGACTTTTTCCACAGAAGTTGCTGCTCCTTCAGTAGCTTATCTTTTAAGAATATTTTATTCAGTTTTACCTTTAAAACCTAGTAACTATTATTCAATTAGTGGATTTTTTCTTTGGTTGTGCTTATTAATATCTTTATTTTAAATATTTTCAGCGACATTTCTTATATTTCTCATTCTCTTGCCATGTTATGAAGGTCTGCAAGGCTTGTTTTGCTCATGTCCGGGACCTTAAGCGACTCCGAGGACATCTGACACATGAAGCGGCTCTTATGGCTGCCAATGCTCTGGTCGGAAGCCGACTTGATTACTGTAACTCTCTGTTCAGAGGTCTCTCAGTTTTAGATCTGCGCAAACTTCAATGTGTTCAGAATAGCCTTGCCAGAACTGTTGCCAACACCACCAAGTACTCCCACATCACTCCAGTTAGAAAAGCACTACATTGGTTGCCGATTAAGTACCGTTCTATCTTTAAGACTGCCATGCTGGTATATAAGTTCCTACACAGTGGTAACCCCAAATACTTTGAACCCTTCCTGATTCCCAGACATAGTGCATACAACACACGTCGAAGTCAATCTGATGGCATATTTCTTGAGGTTCCCCACTTTGCTTCAGTTTTCAAGTCTCGAAAATGGACTCAGTTTTGCGTATGACGCACCTATGATTTGGAATGACCTTCCTGATGAGGTCCGCTCTGCAAACTCACTTGCCTCTTTCAGGTCAAAGTTGAAGTCATACCTCTTTGGAAAAGCATACCCACCCTAAATTTCCAATCTCCTTCTGCTTTCTCCGCGGTGCTGACCCCTGCTATGTCTCTGGTTTTTGAATATTGAACAATGTTTTTGTGTGATGCGCCTTAGAATCTGTCTTTTGACAGAGATTAAGCGCTATAAAAGTGTTATTAGAATTAGAATTTCTTGTTTGGTTATCTATAAGTAACCATTTTACACATGGCAATAAACAATTTGGTTGTTGTCTTCATAAAATCAAGCAAATATTTTGTATACTACAAGGATTTTAACACGGCCTTTGATTTCTCAGTAGTATTCAATTTTGTGATTTTTTTCTGTGGATTATGCTCCTCCATAATCTCCTTTTTAAGATATCTTATATTAGGTTTCCACTTAATTATCTATAGACAAGTATGCTACATATAATATTGAATATTTTGATTGTGGCCTCATTTAAATCTATAATTTATTAAGCATTTTACAGGAGTTCTGGATTTCCAAGTGTTATGTAATGGAGCGATATATTTCTGTGTTATGCTCTTAATCTTAATTTAAGATATCTTAGTTTAAGTTTCTAGTGTAATTATCTCTAGAAGAGCATTGTACATATCATACTGAACAATATCTTAAGTTTAATTTACCATAGTCTTGAAGAAATAATTGAATGTTTTTGTGAAATGTGTCCCCTAACTCCTAATTACCATTGGGATGGTCTAACTTTATTTTTTAATATTTCCTGAAAAACTGTTAATTGCTATCAAAAGAATGTGGTTTCCAATTTGTTTAATCTTCAAACACTTCAATGTCAGTGTGCACCCTAACCATTAATTGCCATCAGGGAATGTCCATCTTAATGCTTTATTTTATGGAGATATATATTTTCTAAATAACTGTTTGTTGCTATTGGCCTTCCTTTTCCCCATTTAATTGGATAAAGAACAGTCTGAACTGATAATTGTATTCTTTAATTTAACAGAGTTATGGATTTTTTTGTGGATGCTGCTGCTCAGTATGTCATTTTAAAGTAAATGAGGTGATATCTGGGTGATTTTAGGTGACTTCTAGGTGATCTTCCGTATGGCCGAACGGAAATTCCGAACTTTAGAAACAACTGTACATGGGCGTGATCTGGACCACCATCACTAGTTGACTTATGTTAAAAATGATTCTAATAAAATGTTAATAAAAAGGCAGCTCAGATTGGGATTTTTTTTCTTCTAAATGGCCTATTTCCAATTTCTCCTCATTATTTTTGAAGCATTTCGTTTTTGTGTACAGTTCTAAAACTTTCCCAGGTTTCTGATGGAAAGGTTTAGAAATTATACATCACATGACCAAAAACAATATGGCTGAAGGCAGGCAAAAAAGGTAATTGTTTTTGTTTTATTTTGTTGTGGATCCTCATAAGGCAGAAATACATATTTTAAAGAAACTGGTCAACTCGGCCTTTTGCCAACTCAGCCCCCGCCAACTCGGACCCTTCTATACAAACTCAGTCCCATTCTTTTTAGGAATTTAACTTGACATAAAATCTTTATTTCTGGATGGATTTTAATAATTTAGGTATCATTATTCTCAGTGTTCAATCAAGGATATAATGGTGTGGCATAACCTTGAATCAGGCTTATATGGTTGAAATAATACGCACAAGAGTGTTTTATATCAAATCCATTTGTAGCAGCTTTAATAATGTACCACGGGTGGTCACAATTGTGTCTGGGTCATAATTTTGTCCTTTAATTTTTTACTGAATGTGAATGTACTGAGTTTGGGCATTTGGTTCAATTTTAAAATTTTCATAAAATAAAATTGATCTCAAAGGGAATAATTTGAAAAAAAAAAGAAATATTCAGAATTCTGGTTGCAACATTTTAAAAATAGACTCCAATAAAAATCGGACATTATTATGATCCGGCCACTATCGTGACCACCCGTGTAGCATCATTTACCATCATTGGTAAAATACTACCTTCTAACAACCATTTCCATGCAAACTTATATCTTACAACACATAGAATCCTTTGATAACACTGTTATGTAATCCTCTGTCTAATCCTTTGATTTGACTTTCTACTTGGTGTGTGCTAAAACTGAGAATTGCAATTATACAGCTAGAAGAGGTTGACATGTATCTTTGTGTTGAGTGTTTTGAATGGGCCTTTGATCTGTCTGATGTATATCAAATGATAATTGATTGCAATGATGGGTATTTCCGAGTCTCTATATATGATATTTAAGATGTTCAAAAATTGTAGCTCGGCTTTAATATAGACTGTTTTTTCAGAAGTTTTAGCATGTCCCATGTAGAAAGTAGAATCTGATGTACTGTAATTAGTGTTTTGGTTTTTTTTTATTCAGATCTTATGGTAGGGTATGTAATTGTTTTTATGTATTTGAATGTCATTTCAGTGTATTTTGCATGTTATAATGATAAACAATTGCCGTGACACTAGCTTTCTTACTCCAATCACGATGCTGTGACAATAGACAAAATCCTAAGTTCACGATGCCGTGACTGGAGCCACATAGATTATATAAATCTAATCCAGCCAAAAACATTACAATGTATATACAGGAGGGGACAGCATTTTGCAGTGGACAGCGTTTCGCCAATTCTACTGCACTTCATTTATAACTAACATCTACTATGATACTGAAGGAGCTGTATAGTTTAAGAAAGCGTGCAATATGTCTTGACACTTTTTTAAGATTTTAGAACCGACAGTATGCAGGATCATTAAGATTAATTAAAAAGTTTATATGTCAGTGGACATATGCCAAACAAACTGCATCTGACTGATGCAAAGAGCTGTATGTTCTCTAAACTGTGTCTGGGATCAATTTAAATACAATTTATTACTTCATCATAGAATACAATGATAAGAATCAATCTCTAGCTTTGATTTTTATATGCCAAATGGTTAACAGTCTTTGTAACTTTTTGGGAACAGTATAAAATAATTGGCAAAATGCTGTCCACTTTTTCACAGCCCTAATTTTATTGTCATAGGGCAAGTTCTATAGATGTATTTGTACTTATCACAAAATATATTTTAAGATGCTATTATCATTTACAGTTTGAGGAAACTCTTTTCATTCTGATAACTTTTATGATAACACACTGCATATTTGCTCTCAAGAAATTGCATTTTGGTGTTTTTATGGGCGAAATGCTGTCACCCTTGTATTCAGCCCTAAATAGAACGTTATGTGAGATGCGGACCTCCGCTGACATAACGTCCTACCGCGACCCATTTAAAAATCGCAGATATTTTAATTGTTGGCTTTATACACTAACATAAATGAAATATATCTTGGTTACTTACTATTATAAGTTGCTTTCTATATAATATCACCCGTCTAAAATTGAAAGCAGGTGTAATCCATGTAATAATAACAATATTGATGTGATTTATTTGTGATACCTTCATTAGGCGTATTCCGGTGGTACTTATTTCTCTAAACCACGCCCACCTGCGCAGTGGATAAAATAATTATTGCAATAAGTACCACCAGAATGAAATAAGTAAGTACTGGGTATATAAAATGGCGGCAAATGATCCTATTGGTAGTTCTGTTCTTAAAGTGTAAACAAACCTTGGACAGCACATAAACAAATGCACATGGTTAGCGAAAATAGGTGAATTTTGTGTCTCCATCTGCATAACTAAAATGACTATATCTGAAAATACTTCACGGATTTCTACCAAATAAAAAGCAACAGAAAAAGTAATAAATTTCCTTTGAAGTGAAACTAGAAATATTGTTTATATTTGTAAATTTTCAGTTATGCTCATATTTGTGGTGTTTGTAATAAAGTATTGTAAATATGTCTGTAGAGTGATCACGTGACCTATTCACCAAAGAAATCTGGCGAGATATGTCTATCACTTCAATACTTATTTTAGTCATTGGAAAGTACCACCGGAAGACAAATAAATAAGTATTGTGAACAAAAATAAGTATTGAAGTGACCACCGGAATACGCCTAATGTTTACATTTGTCATCCATTTTCGTGTGTGCTGCTAAAAGTTTGGCGCTTACTAAATCTCAATCACCACCAAATTCGTTTTTAGAACTTGGCCCTATTTCTTACAGTTGAAAAAATATTATATTTTTCAGAATTTCATAAAGGTATCCACTGTTATTAATAAATAATAATTCATTAAGAAAGGTTTTAAGAATATTAATGTTTTGTTCTAAATTGTTAAATTGACACACTGAAAACCTTAACTGAGCATAAACTTTGTTTCATTTTCATGTAGCTTGTAGAATTATTTGAATAATCAAAATCATTACAAATTCACTTACATGGAAATTTTGAAAAGTACCTAGTTTACTATATTTTTTTATTCTCAAAGTATTTCCAAAAAATTTATCAGGTTGAAGAAAATTAGTTTTGTAAGAAAAGGAATGGTAATGAATATGGGTATAACTATTGTAACCTTTACTTTTCCTAGGAATGGTGAACAGGTTATATTATTCATATTCTAATGTATTTGTATTATGTAGGATACTGGTAGTAGTCCTACTTCTGCTTCATGTCTTTGTGACATGTCTTGATATGTAAACAGTATTATAAATACTTCAATATTTATACATATTGATATGAAGGAGTATTACAGGGATACATTTTACATGTTATTTACCAGGTAAATGAAATTGAAGTATCAATTAACTGAATACATTAATCAGTCTAATTGGCAGAAGAACCAGAAGAAATGCCAGTTTATAATATTTGACTTTATTTTGGCCAAACTTAACCAATTAAAAGTTTTACTAAAACACCAATGTTCAGATTGCTTCTGTCCCATACACATTTCTGCAATAATTATCAATTACTATTTAAATTTTTCATTTACAACAATTCCCATTTAAGGTGTGTATTACTATTTTTGATCAAGGTTTGTGAATGCTTGAAGAAGTTAATATTTGTGTAATCTGTTCCAAGGCAGCACTACTTGACAACTGCATTGTAGAACCTATAACATCTGTTGTATTTTTAAAAATTGCAAAATATGTCCACATTGTTTGCATTAATTATTTTAGAAAATGAAAGAAATGAATCCTTTGATAATGTGTTGGAATAAAATAAACTGACAGTTTGGGTTGTATATGAAAGGAAAGCAGTGTGAAACATTATATTGGTTATATCATTTGTATTGTTCTGGGTTGGGTGTTGCAGCAAGGAAAGGAACAACATTACAAAAGTCATATCACTAGCGACAGTCTGGGTTGGGTGTTGCAGGAAAGAAGTGCAAAACATTGAATAAGGTATATCACTGGTATTAATTTGGGTTGGGTATTGGAGGAAACCAATGGAAAATAGTGCATTGTAGTTTGTAATGACATGAACAGAAAAGACATGGAAACATGGAGTAATAGGCTACATAAATACCCAAGTTTAACAAAGGCAGATGACATATATTTAGCATACATTTCATCCATTTTCCTGTGTATTGTCTAAAGAATCATTACAATACATAATGCCTAACAAAATATGTCTTTGTTATTGTCTTCAGAAGATCCTGAAAGACACATGCCACATACTTACAATTAGGCTTACTTGAACATATCAAAACCTACAAAATATCTGAAATATGAAAAATGAAATTTATAATAATATATATTGCTTTTCAACAGGTGATGACATGGTTAGCATCTTCATTAACAATATGTTCCTTTGTGATCATCTCTACTATTTTTTGTAGCAGTTTTTTTTTATAAATGTGTAATATCATTATATTAAGTAATTTTCATTAAAGGTTTTAATAGATGTTAGCATAAATATAAATAATTATGGGTTGAAAGCTAGCTTTATGAATGTCAAAAACTTTATATTGTCATACAAATACTTTTTATAATGAGGGACTGTGAAGTAAGTGGAACATGGGTAGTGAGATCTACTTCTCTCAAACATTAGTGTGAGGACTGAGAGTTGATTCCAAAAGGGCTTCAAAGCATGGTAATCTTAGTGGGTTCCTGGTGGATTTTTTGTGAGGGGGATCAGAAAAACCTCAATATAGCGTGAGTGGGTGTTGAGAGATTCAGAGCCTCGATAGGGGTAATCAACAGTGAGTGTCAGGGGAATGATTCCCTTGGTAATGTTTCATTAATTATATTTTGATACTTAATTCTTTGTAATAAATTATGCAAGAGGATTTCTAACTCTTTATCAGTTACAAAGATAGAGAATTATATATTTTAGCTTTCTTTTAATTTCTGTATTTTTTAGTCATTTCGTTTTTTATACTCATTTGAACCCAAATAAATGCCAGTTTGTAATCTTTGGCTTTATTTTAGCAAAAATTAACCAATTAAAATTTTTACGAAAACACCAGTGTCAGATTGATTCTGTTACATACACATTTCTGAAATAATTATCAATTGCTATTTAAATTTATCATTTACAGCAATTCCCATTAACGGTGTGTATTACTATTTTTGATCAAGGATCTGTTCCAAGATAGCATTACTTTACAACTGCATTGCAGAACCGACAACATCTGTTTTATTTTTAAAAATTGCAAAATATGTCCACATTGTTTGCATTAATTGTTTGAGAAAATGAATAAAAATAAATCTTTCCATCATGCAGTTTGAATGAAATGACCGGACACTTTGGGTTGTACGAAAGGAAAGCAGCGTGAAACATTATATAGTTTATATCATTAGTATTGTTTGGGGTTGGATGTTGCAGCAAGGAAAGGAACAGGTCATATCACTTGTGACAGTCTGGGTTGGGTGTTGCAGCAAAGAATTGCAAAAATTATATCACTGGTTTTACTATGGGTAGGGTATTATTGGAAAACAATGGAAAACAATGCACTGGTCATATGACAAATTGTAGTTTGTAATGACTTGAACTGGAAAGCCATGGAAACAAGGAGTAATAGGCCATATAAATACCCAAAGTGTAACAACATATGGCAGATGACAATGTATTTAACATACCTTTCTTCTGTTTTCCTGTGTATTGTATAAATAATCATTACAATATATAATGCCTAACAAAATATGTCTTTCTTAATGTCTTCAGAAGATCCTGTAAGACACATGCCACACACTTACAGTTAGGTTTACTTAAACATATCAGTACCTACAAAATATCTGAAATATGAACAATAAAATGCATAATAATATTGCTTTTCAAAAGGTGATGACATGGTTAGCATCTTAATGAACAAGATGTTTCTTTATGATCATCTCTACTAATTTTGTAGCACTTTCTTCATAAATGTGTAATATCACTTCATTAAGTAATTTTCATTAAAGTTTTTAATAGCTGTTAGCATAAAAATAAATAATTGTAGGTTCAAGGTTGCATTAAGAATGAAACAAACTTCATATTGGCATACAAATACTTTTTATAATGAGGGACTGTGAAGTAGGTGGAACATGGGTAGAGAGATCTACTTCTCTCAAATATTAGTGTTAGGAATGAGAGTTTATTCCAAAAGGGGTTCAAAGATATGATGATCTTAGTGTGTTCTGGTGGAGTTGTTTTGCAGGGGAGTCAGAAAAACCTCCACATAGTGTGAATGGGGGTGGAGAGATCTAGAGCCTCAGTAAGGGTAATCAACAGTGAGTGTTAAGGAATGATTTCCTTCAGAATGTTTTATTAATTCTATTTTGAGACTTAGTTCTCCATAATAAATTATGTAAAGTTTATCTCCAACTCTTTATCAATTGTAAAGGTAGAGAAATGTATATTTTAGCTTCCTTTTTATTTCTCTTCTTTTTATTGATTTTATTTTTTTGTTTTTGTTTCATTTCTGTGCATTATGAAAACTGATAAATGTGATTTAAATACTTATTCTTTGTATTGTTTCCAAAAAAATGATTAATCTAGATCATTTCACTGCCCTAAATCTGTAGCAATTTTTTTCATTGTCTTAACAGCATCCATTTTCTTTTGTTAAAGAGCACAACAAACTAAAATGATTGCCAATCCCAATTAAATAAATATAAAAATCCAACAAAGTAGCAAGATTTAAACAAAAATCCAAGTAAGATGGGCACTGTCACTAAGTTTTAAGTTTTGGTAAGTACTTTAAAAAGTGATTACCCCAAAATATAATATACAAGGTACAAGATATCTGCACAAGTTGTACTTATACAAAATTTGAACTTGTACATGTTATATACATATGCATGCATCAGTATATATGATTTTAAAGAACACCTTTGTTCATTATAATTGCATCATAAATAAAAATCCTGTAGAAAGATGTCACAAAATATCTAGTAAGGTTTATGTGACATAAATGATTTACAGACTTTTTTCCATATTTTGGATATAATTTCAAGGTATTGTCACTAGTGCTCTCGTGATAACTCGCCAACTCGAGTTTCATAGCATTTTTATTCAACTCGTGAACGTGAGTTTGTCTTATTGCAAACTCGAGTTCCATTAAAATACTGCAAAAATTACATAAATAAACCACTTGGCCAGTGTACAACGATGCAATAAAAGCACATTTTGACTTGTTTACTTAATATTTTCCTTCATATTTATCTACTACGACGTACAGCCAATGATATCTCTCCATATATCTTACCTGGAAAAACAACCAATCAAAACGTCCGTTTTATTTCTCAACATGGCGAGAATGTTGATCCTTATTTTGCAGGTAAAATAAGATAAATTTTGTTGGAATAGGGTTAAAAATAGATTTCATTATGAAAGGAATCATAATAGTTCATATATATTTAAGGTTTGGGTGTTTTGAAATATTGTTATTGACTCGAGTTCAACTCGAGTTGACTCGTCGGTGATTCATGAAACTCGAGTCGGTACTTTGACAGCTCGCGGAAGCACTAATTGTCACCAGATATGGTTCCACTGTATTGCAACCTTTGATATGATGTATTTTTTGTCTAAATAAAGCAAGAAATGACAATTTGGCGAATTTTAATATGATTAAAAACATTTTCGGGAGAATGTGACTTAGGTCTTGTGATTTAGTGCTCACCGAAAATTTAGTTGTACCATATTTACAAAATGGCAGCCGGGAGGTAAACACTGAAGCTGCATAGGAATGTAAGCATAATATTGCTACTTAGTGATAAGGTATTGTGAGTTTGTGTGTTTAGACTGTTTATACTATAGAAAATCAACATAAAACAGGTGAGTTGGTAAAGCAGAAATTGAGGAAATCTCAAATATCTGTGATTTTTAAATGG
The DNA here is from genome assembly GCA_964017235.1 of Sabellastarte sp. h YS-2021. Lineage (NCBI taxonomy): Eukaryota > Metazoa > Annelida > Polychaeta > Sabellida > Sabellidae > Sabellastarte > Sabellastarte sp. h YS-2021. The sequence continues at coordinate 77,425,600 of OZ024935.1, read as the reverse complement.
GTCGCGGTTGGACGTTAGTATGCGGTAACGCAAATTTACTACACGGGTTGTCACAATTCCATGCATATCATAATACCGTGCGTTTCTGTTTAAGAAACCTATCCAGCAATAAATCGGCTATCAACGTGTAATATTTTATAAAATTTGTATTTAACTGATTTTTTTTCTATGCTCCAGGTCTTTATTTTCTGTAATTTCAATGGATAGATTTAATAATTAGTTTGTTGAATATTGATGCACGGAATTATGACACGCACGGTATTGTGACAACCCATGTAACAGCCTACATTAGGGTAGCTGCCTTGTATTGAGTCTGTGTCCGTGAATGTTTGAATCTTAAGAAATTTAGCCATGTAACTACACTTCCAACCATGACATAGGCCATTGTATCTCAACCATTAGATTACTCAATAATATGCTGTACTGTAAATTTACTAACGGACTATTTAATTAGGTCTTCCTCCCCTGTCTGAACGGTGACCTGTGGGCGATAATTAAGGATTTTATTAAATTTCAATAAAATCAACAAACATTTCATCGTGTTGATGGAAGTCCGAAGTCAGATAAATCGCTTTAGGCTGAATAATTTACAATGATTATGTTACATGTATCTTGCTCCAAAAATATCTCAGTTTGTTTACAAAATCTATCGTACCATTTTCATAATTCCGCTTTTTCACCGGCTTGGACTAAACTTGGGACCCTAAACTTGGTGTATGACGGTGATAAATAATAAAGTTTGTTACTCGTTGATATGATATGCGCTATACACAGGCCATAAAATAAGGATAGAGGTGAAATAGGAGCAAATTACTGAGTAATTCTCCGAAATCTGATTTAGTCTGATCATGGGCTAACTATAGTTGGTGAATATGGTCCCAGAGTTCTAATCCTGGCACAAGCCCAAAGTTGGAAAGGAAAGGTGGTAGTTGTTTGCTATTTACCATACAGTACAAAACCTTGAAAAAATGTATGTACTGTTTCTCACAATAAAACTAATGACAAAGGTACTAGATGTTATGTAAAACACAAAATTAAAAAGGTATAATTTACTTCCATAAATCTAAAACTTATTAGATCTTTCAGCATCCACTCTAATAAGCTTAGCAGTTTGTGTCACATACATTTAGCCACTGGAACATTTGTACGAGCAAAGAGTCACTGTCTAACAGCAACATGACCAGAAGTACAATATAAATCACAGCTATGGCAGCAATTACAGTAACTTGCATTGTTTATAAACCCCAATTGTAGCTTGCAGATAGGTATCCAGAGGCAAAATACTAGAAATTCCAAGTCTTAAGATAGAATTAAGAGTCCTTTTCATATAACAATAGCAATTATTTGTGTCATATGATTACATTTGAACACAGTAACTAAACTATTTTAGTGACGAGTCAGTCATCACATTTTGATGTTGTAAAAATAATTAAACATCAGTTAATGCACATGCAACTGTGCATATAATAACAGTCACTATATGGCATACTACTGAAAGTTGTAATGATTTTGTCTCTTGTCTGCCAAAAATAGATGCATGTAACTATTTTCATCACCTGTATATTTTGTTCAATCAAATGATAATATCTTAAAATAAAATTTAAAATTCAGATTCATACTTCAAAAGAATAATAAAATGACAGCAATTGCATACACTGAAATATGGCTTTCCAAGTTTGTGCTACATTTGTTTTCTCACAAAAAATCCAATAAAAAGAAGATATCCACATCGGCCCTTGTATTTCAGAGCTATGTTACTTTGATGTACACAAAAACATTGAACAAATGTCAACATTGTCTTTACAATTATAATTATTAGAGCCACACTATAAGGCTTTATATAGAAATATTGAAAACATATACACATTTTTTGCAACAATTTAGAGATAAAAAACTTTGATATTTTGGTATATACATAAACATTAAAAATATATCAATATTGTTCTGATAACTTACTTGGAGACATTTAATATCTTCAGTATGTTATTTTCCACTTCACTTCCTTTATTGAGTTTAGAAAATGTGATTTGTTGTGCCAAAATTCTGAACACAAGTAAGTTGATGGTTTGACCTTACATGTTCCACTTAGACAAAAAAAATGCAGTGTGCAGGTGTATTCTGCACTGGGAAAATCATGCCGTAATAATAGGCGTATTTCTCAACCATAATCCGTTGAATCTAGATACCTCAGATTAATGGATTCAGTTGTGATGTGACTAGAATCTGAATCTGGATTATGAATCCATTGATCTACCTCAGGAAATACGCCTACTGATAATAATGTCTAGCTATGTTAAGGTCAGTAAACAAATCATATTTCGGGGGAAAGCAAGTTATATTTTATCATCAGATACATATCCCTAGTGTAGTACAGTTGCTGTTTTATACAGAATATATTTTCATGAATCCTGTCATATATATTTAAAGTTATTAGGTAACAGGAATAGTTGCACCAAATGAATAAAAAATTTTAAAAATTAGTAAAACTTTGACAGTGGTAAACCACTATGGTTATTGTTGATATATTTTCAAGTGATTGTTTGTCTGGCACGTGATTGAAAACCTTCTAACCACTTAAAACATAAAACTACTTTAGGGAAGTTTGGAAATAATTCGTATAACTTTTACTTTAGAGATTTAAAATTTTGAAGCAGGAAATATGAGTGAAGTCTATATTTAAGACAACCACAAGCTGCTTTTAGAGCACAGATAAGACTAAAATAGAACTTTCTTTGTGAATTGCAAAAAGACCATGACAAATGTCATAAAAGTTTTTTTCTGGAAAGTTATGACAAAAGTCTTAGACTTAAGACTAAAATAAAACTTTTTATGAATACAGCCCTAGATTACCTCTTCATGTCCCAGTATATTCTGTTTGGGTCAAACATAATCATACCATCTCCACAGAATTCATATTCTGGGCTATGAGCTTACCTTACTCTAGTGATAGATTAACTGGCTCTCATTCTTCAGATAGTCTCATGGTTAAAAGGATGGTCTATATTCTCTTCGTCTGCAACAGTACTATCTCATCATTATAAAAGTAGTTCCTGAGGATGTTCCTCTATTCTTTGGGTTTCTACATTTCAGTAGTCTGTTTTCTCCAAAGAGCTCTTTTTGTGGGGTGGATGGGTTTTTGTGAAGGTATGGATGCTCTACTGGTAGGTTGCCGTATAATTCTCTGATTATATTTGTTGTTGTGCATGGGTCATGGCTATGCTATTTTAGAGAAACTCCAACCAATCTTGGAGCCATGATGGCATATAACAGTAAAATAGCACTAAAGCTTTTGTGAATTGAAATAAGACAAAGACGAATGTCTAAAAAATTTCTTCAGACTTATGACAAAAGTATTAGATTTAAGATTAAGATAAGTTCTTTTGTGAATATGACTCCACATTATTCCACCTGCATTCTATCAGGTACAATCATATTTGTATCAACTCTACAGAAGTCAGGCTCTAGGTTGTGGGCTCACCTTAACCAAGGCTCTACTAATATTTCATACAAAACTTTATCAGTATCTTTCTTCATAAGTTTGTTAGGAAATGAGGAATTTGCAGTGAACAAAAAATAGGGATTTTTTTTGAAAAAAAAAAGAGAAAATAGGCTGTTGTAAAATTACACTGAAGCTATTCAATGTTTTGAGAAGTAGGTACATTACTTTATATGGGGTTAGAGAGTTTATTGTTTGTGTTTTAGGAAGGGGCCGCTGATTACTCTGAGCTCTATCTAGCAGGGATTGTGTTAGTGTACTTTTCTTTTTTTTTTTTTGGGGGGGGGGGGGGGGGGGGGGGGGGCGATGACAGCTCAGGCTCAATGGGGGCTTCATATTCTGTCTGTCTGCCAGGGCACTACCCCATCATCACTGAAATAGTCCATCCGGATGTTCTCCTCTTGTTTGGCTGTTCTATGTTTCTGCATTCCACTATAATTTGTCATCTCCAAAGAGTACTTTTCGTGGAGTGGATGAGTGTTTTTGAGGGCCTTGATGCTTTGCTGATAGGTTACCATATATTTTTCTGATTTTTCGTGTTGAATAAAATAGGTGGTTCTAGCTGCATTAATTGTACAGTAATATGACTCTAAAACTCTGAACTAGTATGCTAAATGTATTGTTCACTACCTTTCCTCTGCCCAATATTCTGTATATATAATTGTTTCACTGAAGTCCATTTCTTTTCAGTGCCAAAGCCATATCCCACGGGTTAACTAATGGGGAGGTGGGTGGTCGTCTGGAGTTAGAGGTTGAGGAGATGAAGAGCCAATGGATCCATCTTCAATTTTACACTTCAACTAAAGGTCGTGCTCTCCTGGGTTCATATTCTGCAGTCAGTCCGACATATTACTACACATAGAGTTGTAGCCTTATTGTAGCGAACAAAACACTGTTTCCTTCAAATATCCCTAATAGGTTTTGTTGGCTTGACTTTAAATACATAATTGACAAATATGTTCTATTTCTGAGATGTCATGGTCACTGCACATGCTCTGTTTAAGTGTGTGCCAACTTGGGTCACCTCTGGCTCAACTAGACTATCACAACAAAAACTTTACACAATAGGATTGTACACAAAATGAACAATATCAAGCCAAGAGTACAGAATAGTTTTGTGGAATACGTGGGTTTTATATTGTCACACATATAGGCACTGTGCCAATGCATTGTTTAATCTAAGGAAGAGAGCTGTGTATTACTCTTGAAGGTAATTGAGTTATTGATTTTTTGTATTATGTGGTATTGCTTTTTATTGTACTCTGTTATGGGGCCATGGTGGCAGAGTGGTAACACTCTCGCCTCCCACCTCTGAGGCCGGGGTTCGATCCCCGTCAAGGCCTTATGTGGGAAAGCTGGTAGTTGCTTGCCATTGGTCGGCAGTTTACAGTACAGAACCCTAGCAAATTCTATGTACTGGTTTCCTCTGCCCTTCCAACTACCCGTCGTGATATGACCTGTACAGTGTTGAAAGCGACGTAAAACTCCAAATAAATAAATATTGTACTCTGTTGGATTGATCTATTTATAGACTGGGGGAGATCTCTCTAGGCTTCTGTAACCTCAGTGATTCCATTAATAGATTTGGGTAAACCTCTTAAACTGATTTCTAGAACTTCATCACTGATTCTGGTGACAGATATCACCTTCAAGTTAGTTCTACAATCTTCTGGCCATTTCCATAGCTGTATAAGTGCTCTACATCAGACCATAGATGAACATAGTATTCGTTTGCTATAAGTAAAGCTAATTGTGTCTTAGAACTACTAACAAGTTGATATAAACTTCTTGTATTATGGTAAACTCTTGTTGGTGTGAACTTGATACAGTCTTTGGGTCCACCAGAGAGTAGATTTGCTGTATTTTTGATGTTGTTTGCATCTGGATACTGTGTGTGAATCTACCAGAGAGTGGATTAGCTGTGCTTCAGATATTGTTTGTATCTGGATATAGTGTGTAGTTCAGCCCGAGAGTGGATTTGCAGTATTTGGGACATCCTGCAAATCTTTGAGCGAACAGCATAGTTGTGCAAACTGTCTGAATATCTGTATACAGACATGTTGTGTTGTTTAGACATTGAAAGGATCACAGGACACACGGGACAAATTTAACTGTTTGTTACATGGATAGGATTATGGCCAGGTCAGATTGGTTTCTTTGGTTTGATTATTGTATCATTGTATGTACCTTTGGGAGCATCCCAGTTGACTGTAATCATTATTTTTAAATTTTATAAATTTGTTAAGTAAAACTTTTTGTCTTTGCCTGTTGCAATTTAGAAGCATTTGGTAATTGCTACCACACTTGCCCCGTTTACCTCAATTTCCTGTCATGCCCATTTATTTAGGTAACAGGAAAATATATCCAATAAAGCAAAGGCTGGTCAAATGGTAACCTTTTATTTAAATGTAACATACAAAATCCATTCACTAAATTTACATATGGACAATATCTCATATCACAATATTGCTTATGATAAAGTCTGTTACTTGACCTATATACAAAGAAAAACTAGTTTTGCATAAAATAATGAAAAAAGGCTCAAGAAATAAATGAAAACTTGTTGAAATTGTTCAAGTTTTTGCTAGTATGTACTATAATTAAACTATTCAAAACTTTATTGTTTGCCTTTCATGATTACTTTTTATTGGCTATCATTACAAGATTTGAAATAAAATATATACACTTACTGAAGCTATAAGGATGGTATAAGGTTAAAATAGCTAAATATATACAGCAGTAAAAGAAATATTCATTTGAGTTTTTAACAGAAACTAAATTGTTTAGATGCATACTAAGTAGTGTTAAGCTACTGTTAAAACTCTACAGAAAATCAATAAAGTTGTGGCTTGGAGTTTTGGGTCTGTCTTCCAGCTATCAAACTCACAAATATGAGTTGGCCTACATGACACAAATTGAAACAACAACAACAAAAAATTAAACAACAACAACAAAATAAAAAAAACAACAACAACAATAAACTCTTCCACCAATGGAAGACAATCAGGAATTTAAATCCATGGATGGTCCTTTTCAAAGCTTTAAAACAATACTTAAATTAAGATTTTAAACTTTTATATTTTGTTCACAAATGTAATTTTGTAATGATCTCAATAGTGTATGCTGGTGTTTACCGTACATAAAACATGAAAGTAATATATATCAAACATATTGTAAACTTGTAGAGTATAAATTATGTCTGTACGCACTTATACCATTACAAACTAGAATTATTTGTAGCTTATATTTATCCTTCATGTTCTTTGTTTCCCAAGTAAACTTGTTGTAGTTTCCAGTAATGTCCCTTCTTTTCTAAAAGTTCACTATGTTTCCCTGATTCCAGGACCCTCCCATGATCAACATAGTTAATACAATGAGCATCTTTCACAGTTGAAAGTCTATGTGCAATCACAATAGATGTGCGACCATGTTGAGCCTTTTCCAGAGCCTCTTGTACAATCTGGAATCAAATGGAAGGTTTTTAGAGTTCAGGCTTTTGTTATGTAGTTTAGTACATAAATTTTAATAATTGTTATAGAACACTCAAAAACGGAAACAGAAATCCTTGTGAATACATTCCTGGAGTTTACAATGTTTAACTTATTAATGAATCACTGTAACAAATTGTGTTCTATGTTTTTACATTAATATCTTAAACATGTGTTGCATATAAGGGCACTCTGGCATTATGTCTTTTAACAATGGCAGTGTTTTGTGAGTGCGCAGAGTTCTTTTACCATAAAAGGACATTGAATTATTCATTTTCTCTGTAGTCTGCAGAATTTGTTAAGCCAGTGCTGACCTCACTTGTTCAAAACTGGTGTAATGCAAAACAATGACTCCCACTATATTTTGCACCCCTCCTTTGATCTTAAGGGGAGTAATTATCTTGCAAGCAATATTTTGCACCCCCAAACAATATAGTGATTATGGGGGTCAAAATATAGCAGACAGGCCTGCAAGATAATCACGAAATTTTCACGAAACTGGTCATATCACGACACTGCATATAACTTACCCCTTCACTTTCTGCATCCAGGGCAGATGTGGCATCATCAAGGATGAGAATTTTAGGATTTCTGATGAGAGCCCTGGCAATGGAGACTCTCTGTTTCTGTCCCCCACTCAGCTGTGTACCTTTACTCCCCACATCTGTGTCATATCCCTGTCAGTGGTATGCACAGAAGAGCATTAAGGTCAGGTAATAATTTTCATTAATTTAGTCGGGTAGCTTTTCGATATACTAAAGCAGTTTGAAACAATGGACTTTGTATCTAACATGAGATAATTAAATCGGAAAAAATACCTACTATGTCAAACAAATGAGATAATTCTGTAAAAGAATTGACTTAATATCTGAAGAAAATGAGATAAATAAAATTTTTTGTTAACTTGGCCCTAATATTCTTCTGAAGTTATAACTTTGAAGAACACAAAATGTAAATACAAAGAATAGTAACTCCAGTGGCTACTTCAGAGACATTAATGTATAGCATAAATATTAAGGTTGCCATAACTTTATGTCTACAAAAGATATGGGTAAACAATTCAAAATGATGGTATGATGGTAATAATTTTCTTTAATTTAGTCGGGTAGCTTTTCGATATACTAAAGCAGTTTGAAACAATGGACTTTGTATCTAACATGAGATAATTAAATCGGAAAAAATACCTACTATGTCAAACAAATGAGATAATTCTGTAAAAGAATTGACTTAATATCTGAAGAAAATGAGATAAATAAAATTTTTTGTTAACTTGGCCCTAATATTCTTCTGAAGTTATAACTTTGAAGAACACAAAATGTAAATACAAAGAATAGTAACTCCAGTGGCTACTTCAGAGACATTAATGTATAGCATAAATATTAAGGTTGCCATAACTTTATGTCTACAAAAGATATGGGTAAACAATTCAAAATGATGGTATACAATGGCACAGTAGTTTCAAACCTATGACATTATAGTTTCAAATATTTCACCTTCTAGTGGTAAATTTGCTAAATGATGTTAGTTTGTTTGCTCTATTGAGTCTTATCCAACTATAAATTGGGCTTTTGCTTATCTCCCAAACTGCCTACTCATATTATGACCTACACAATGTACTGATGTCTGTCAAAGAATTAATTAATGAACTGAAAGTATTTATTTATTTGGGGTTTTATGTTGCTTTCAACACTGTACATGTCATGATGTGTAGCTTTTGTGGGCAGAGGAAACCAGTACAAACAGTTGGTCAAGGTTCTGTACTGTAAACTGCTGACCATCAGTAAGCAACTACATACTTTCCAACATAAGATCTGCAGTTTGAACCGCCGACCTCAGAGGTGGGAGGCAAGTGTTTTACCACTGCGTCGCCATACCCCACCTGAACTGAAAGTATGTACCATTATGTTCACAACTTGGGTGTGTATTTAATAGCAAATATTAAATATAATTTTTACCTTTGGCAACGTGGATATGAACTTGTGTATGTTGGCGGCTTTAGCAGCCTGTATAATTTCATCCATAGATATTTTCCTAGAGTTATCACCATATGCTATGTTGTCAGCTATGCTGTATCCAAACAATATTGGATCCTGTGTTACAATGGCTATCTGTGACCGCAACCACTGCACATTCAAATCCTTAGTGGAGTGTCCATCAACTGTCTGGAAAGAAGATACAGGTTTGTGATGCTGGATAATTTAAACCTAGACCATATCTGCACAATTTAAACTCGAGCTTTTTAAAATAATAAATTCTACGATGTACTAAACTCAGAATCAATTTTCATCTTAGGGACTAATCAAACAATTCTAGCTTGAAACACATCAATGTGTGGTCATTCTATAATAAAGTTAGCTACGTGGCTCTTCTATGAAGTGCATAATAGCATACATGTACAATTTAACCCGCACAAAATTCATTAATTACTTTCGAAAAATGGTACTAAATGCTGTTGCTGGTAATACTTAGAAATTATCTTATTTTATGTTAAACTTCCTTTATTTGCTTGAGTTCCAATCGAACTACAGTTTGGGATAAAAACATATGCAATTTGACAATAAAATTCTAGCTCCATCAATAGTTAGTTTTATTAATGTTATGTTGTGCTAATTAATGGATACGAATTTCAATTAATAATTAAATTTCACAACTTACTAAGGTTCCCTGAGCAGTACTATCATAGAATCTCTCCAGGAGCTGGATGGAAGTGGTCTTGCCTCCTCCGCTTGGTCCAACAAGAGCAATAAATTGGCCAGGATGTACATTCAAACTAAAACCTACACATTGATTAAAAGTGGAGCACAATTCAACTTATTATGGGATAAATACTAATACAATTGTTGAAAAACTGCGAAGTTAAGTAGTGGTTCCATATTCCCGATTTTAGTCTCGAACCTTGCCCATTTTGAAGTCTGGACCACTTTTTGTAAGTTCTTTTAGGCTGGGAAGCAAAGTCGGGAAATTGGGAAAGGTCAGGGAGGATATTAAGCATGTTTTAGACTTTTAAAATGTCTGTTTACAGACTCCCAATATCAGGCTTTTCAGCCCGGCCTATCTTAATGCCATTCACGTCAAAGCGAGGAGGTCAAAAGGTACTCTAAAAGCAAGCTGATGCCAATATAACTGACTGTATAGGTGTTGTGACCAGTCGTATTAAAATTTTATAGGTTGGGAAGCTTTTGACTCAACTTTAAACCCAAAGATGAAATTGAGGTGCTACAAGTTTGCAATATTCTGACTTTAAGTTTTATTCTCAGAAATTGGAGGATCGAGGATATGTGTTCATCATGTCATACCTGGGATCCGTCTAGTCATTTTGAAATTGGATCAAAGTTGAATAGGTCAATTTTAATTTTAAAAATAGGAGGATTGAAGATATTTGTTCATCATGTCATACCTGGGATCTGTCTAGTCATATTGAAATTGGATCAAAGTTGAATAGGTCAATTTTAATCTAAAAAATCGGAGGATCGAGGATATGAGCTCATCATGTCATACCTGGGATCCATCTAGTCATATTGAAATTGGACCAAAGTTGAATAGGTCAGGGATAAAGTCCTGGGGCTTCCAAGTGAGGTTGGGGATGGTAAAAATAGGTTCTCACTTTGCTCCCAAGGGTTGGGATGCATTTGAATTTTCTCACTTTTTGACACTTTTCTACCGTGACTCTAGCTGATTATAAAGTACTGGCCTCTGTCCTGACAGTCCCAGTATGTGGAACCACCACTTTACATTCGGTCAAAGCACAAGATTAATTTCACTCAATTATACATCAAATACGACTTATCTTTAATAATTACCGAAGATTCTTTCAGATTTTGATAAAATGACACATACAAAAACTTTTTAATGTATTTTTGCTCAATGAACAGTACCACCACAATTAGACAGAAAAGGTGCTGCAGAATGCCTTGAACTTGTGGCCTAATTCAAACATTGTTGTCAGTGGTTATACATATGTAGATGAGAACATTACAGCCTAAAACTGTGATTTATGTAAACTATCTACAAATATATTCATTACTTACCCCTCAATACATTTGTTTCAGGTCTTGTTGGATAACTGAAAATCATGTCTTTGAAGTGGATTTCCGCATTGCATCTGTCCTGTTTAGAGAAAAAATGGTAAATATGACTGACAGTGTAATAAAATTCATAAATTGTCCAAACTGATCAACTGAAAAGGTATACTGGAAATTACTAGATGTTTATGTGGAGATTTTTAATTTCCTAAGCTTGTAAGTACTGTTAACCAAAAATATTTAGATAAATTATAAATTAGGTACAAGGCCACATATATTGATGTTAGAAGTGAACTTCAAACATGTCTCTTCCAGCTTGCATACTCTCAGAAAATGATTCTGTGGTTTCGATGATTTTCTGGGGATGACAAATTTACCCTTTAGATTTACATTTATAAACAACTTATACTATGGTGACTTTAGGTCACAGCAAGTAAGTTTTTAACAGAATATTTACTTACAGGCTTTTTACCATTTGGATCAAATGGGTCAATGCGGGATTCACGGTCAAACAGAGCAAACAACTTGGCAGCTGCTACTTTGGCTTTTGAGTAATCGGGAGCAAATGCATTGACTCGACCAATCTCTACACCCCCCACACATACTGCTATGAATACTCTGAATTTATAAAAAGAAAAGACAAGACATAAATATATAATGAAAATAGTAATAAAACAAGCAATCATTGTCCATGAACGGGCTCTGTGTTAGCTGATTTTGGCAGCTTCAGAGTACAAGTAAAAGTAGAAATGTCAAAATAGCTATTGCTTAGCCATGCAACAAGGTACTGGCCTGTAATTTTGCTATGTTATATCTGACCCAAAAGTAGGTGAATGCCATTTGAAAAAATTATTCTAAATGCAGTAGTTTTCAAGTTACAAGTGATTTGCCTAACAGTGATGATCTCAAGGTAGCTATTGCTGAGCTATGCGATGAGCTACAGGTCTGCAATTTTACTATGTTATAGCTGACCCAAAAATTAGATGAATAATAAAACGAGCAATCATTGTGCATGAACGGGCTCTGTGTCAGCTGATTTTGACAGCTTCGGAGTACAAGTAAAAGTAGAAATGTCAAATAGCTATTGCTCAGCCATGCAACAAGGTACTGGCCTGTAATTTTACTATGTTATATCTGACCCAAAAGTAGGTGAATGACATTTGACAAAATATTCTAAATGCAGTAGTTTTCAAGTTACAAGTGATTTACTCAACAGTGAGAACCTCAAAGTAGCTATTGCTTAGCTATGCAATCAGCTAGTGGTTTGCATTTTTACTATATTACAGCTGACCCAAAGTAGGCGAATAACAAATTTCAACAAAATACTCTAAATGCAATAGTTTTCAATTTACAAGCGATTTACTCATTATGAAAGGTACTGCAAGTCAGAAAGTAGCTATTACTCACTTAGTTACTCACCATGTTGTAGCTATCGAAAAAGTAGCTGAATAACATATTTTAACAAAATGCTCTAAATGCAATACTTTTATAAGTGATTTCCTGAATGAAATCATGAAATTTAATGCATTAAAAATTATTTTAAAAATTCAGAAAAAAATGAAGAAAGATCCAGGTCTAATACTCATACAGGAGAATCTACTCATGACCAAGTACATATATGCAAAATAAGGGAAAAATCCCTCCAATAGTCACATAGAAAATTGTGATAAAGAGTTGAAATTTTCAAACTTTGGGTGGGGGTCCATTGCTTCTAACAGCTCTGGGAAACAGATGAACAGACAGATCTGCATGCCTTTTACGATTTACCATCCTCGATAGATAAGGTATCTTTTAAATGTAACAGCATGTCTGACAAGTCAGCAGACATAAAAATGAACATGAAAACTAAATCAGCGTAAAAATAAATGTATAATTTCGGAGTTCAGAGACAACCCTACGTGAAAAAAGGTTATAAGTCATACCACTTCTGTGGCTAGTTTCACAGTGTCTTGGACTAAGTCAGTCTTCCGTCAAATCAAGGACTTAAATCTGAGCTTTTTAGTCTTTGCTATGTCTCAGGTTTGAACAGATTTCAAAAATGGTGTCATAGCTAAGACCAAGCTTAGACTGATTTATTACAAAAACACAGTGATTACTTGTGTCATGTGACCCTCTACTTCTACTTAAAACATGCTACTGTTAACGTACTTCCTTTGTTTGACATGTTTCTATCACATAAAAAAATGATGTATTGCAACGGAAAACCTTGTAACCACATACATAATTCTAAAGACAACTTTAGGGAAGTGTTCTATATATATATGTTACAGTCAATCTGTGAAACCAGCCATTACACGTAATGACTGAAAGCTTCAGTCGTTTCGCGTAATAACTGAAATGACCAGTCATTTCACGTAATGACTGAAAATAAAGGGCATTGTGTGAGTATATGGACACGGTATATTTATCGTTAGTTTACATTTGACATACACAACGTTTGTGGTATATTGTTACAACTAATTGTGGCTGCACTGTATATATAGTGAATGCAGTCACATTTAAGTAATGAAATTGATTTTATTTCCATTTCCAATAAATATTACAGCATAAATATTAAGCATTCATACATTTTCTTACATTTTTTCAAACAGCCATTACGTGTAATGCCTGAGTTGTGATAAATAGCTTTAAATACTTGCCATACTAAATAATGAAATTGTCTGGCCTCACTTAGTAATTTCAATTGCATTCTCATGTGATTACTGCATGAAGAAGTATAATGAAATTATCACTTCAGATTTGAACATAGTCTGACATGATTACTGATTACTAACATGGGGAAATGATAAAATTATCAAACTCTTCTGCAGTTATTTTAACTTAGCCCCACTTCTTTTAATTTATGTCATAAAAATGACCTTCATATATATATATGTACTCTCTTGTAAAATGTGACAGGGGACCGACCCAATGGATAGGTAGCATTTCTAACACATGGGGACCCAATCTATAGACTCTTGTTAAAATCTGAAGTTCTGTGTAACATGTACGTCAATTGAAGAACATTGAGTAAATCAAGTATCTAGAGGGTTATTTATAGTTACAAAATGGTACTCAGGTGTGAGTTAGAGCTCAAACTTATCCAACTCAGGCTTGAATAACTATTATAAGAATGGATTAAGTTGTCCCAGTTATTTTAGAACATTAAAGGACAACTTCATTTTTGATAACCAGGCTCTTTGTGTGGAGAGGTCAAAAACAGTAACAAGGCCAGAAAGAACAAAACAGGATAAAAAGAGGGGCATTGCAATTAGGACAAGGGTGGACAAGATTCACTTCAAAAGCTTCATGGTTTCTTGCTTCCTAACAACCTGACACAATAGAACTGAGTCTTTAATTTATAACATAAAAATTCAAAATGTATTATAAATTATGATGGATAAATGAGAATTAGTCTTCAAACAAGAGATAAATTTCAATGACAACAAAGAAATATTTTCATTCTGTGACAATGAGTTTAGTTTTAATAACTGCAAATATGAATTTAGAATGTACATGACATTTAAAATGTAATTAAATACATGTAACAATTCAATATTTTAATAATATTTTTGAAATGGCAATAGAGTCTATTAAATAGTCTGCATTTAGGTTTGAAAATTCTGGCTATAAATTCAGGAAGCATGTGAGAATTCCAAAGTTATTAATTTGATTAAAATAGTTTAATGTTCTCTAGCACAAAAATTTTCATAATGGAGGGCAAAAATGTATAAAGGTTTTGAATAATACAAAGGGTGTGATGAAAAACAACTATAAATCAGTTACATATATCGACTGAAATCTATTCAGTCAATCTGTGTAAAAAGTGAGTCATATGTTTCAGTCATTACATGTAATGACTGGTCATTTCAGTCATTACGCATAATGATTGGTTTCACAGATTAACTGTAACACTTAGTTGATTTGTGAGACTAGCCCCTGGTAAAGAACATTGTAAAATTCTCTTAAGACATAGAAACACCAGCAGTGTCTGAAAGAAATTAGTTAGCACAGAATTTCCCTTTGTATGATACCTCACTCTTGTGTGCTTTTTACTTGTAGTAGAATGTTTTTGACATTGAACAACATACATTCTAACATGACGATGTGCGCAGAAACGAGTTTTAGCTCTGTGCACGCACATTTATCTGACCACAACCACACTGCCCTTCCATCCTGCATACATGTTTCATTGTTGGGTTTTAGTAGTAATGTTGCTGTATTGTTTTTATTTATATTTGATTGAATATTAAATATTAATTGAATAATGAATATTATACATTATATTCATATTAAATATTCCTGTATGAGAAAATTTCAAATCTGCGGTTTCCAGGTACAATGGATAGAACAGCTGGTTGCTAAGGTCACCACAATGTAAACAAACCTACGTAAAACAATTTATTCCTTTTAAAAATTAAAAAAAAATTAAAAAAATATCTTAAATAAGCTTAAATGTCATGTTAGAATAGAAATAATCTTTTCGTGCTCATGGTTTTACATGGCATTTAACCATGTCACTTCCGGATAATTTTACTCAGCCTTCAGCTTCGTAAAATTATTACCGGCAGTGCCATGGTTAAACTTGGCATTAGTGAAAATTAATTCTAGTGAACTGCTTAAAAATGAAGAATCTGTAAAATTTTATTCTGGCTAAAATTACTACTTATACAGTACTGTACCTGTGTCAAGTGAGAGTGTATTTAACCATGTCACTTCCGGATAATTTTACTCCGCCTTCGGCTTCATAAAATTATTACCGGAAGTGCCATGGTTAAATGCTGTGTAAAACCATGAGCACAAATGGATATTTCTACAATACAGGCAACACATTTTACCTGAAGACGTTTTCAAACTCCATGTCGCCAATTCCCACCAGGTAACCTCCAAAACCAAATGATGCAGCAAAACAAAAGAAAATCAGACTTTGCGAGATGCCCCACATTATTCCATAGAGATTTGCCTTTTTCCTTGCACCTCTAGAATAGAAGAATTATACATGTAATATCATATCATAAAAAGAGATGAAGCATAAACTTGAACTGTAATCCTTGCTTAATATCAGAGAAACTGTATAAGTTGAAATTTTCACAAGGCTATTTTAACTAATGAGCTTGGATAGTGAAAATAAATTCTTAGTGAAATTTTAAATCTGAATTAATCTCTCAGGAAGAAACTTGGAATTTGTGAAAATTAATACTAGTCAACCGCTTAAAAATGAAGAATCTGTAAAATTTTATTCTGGCTAAAATTACTACTTATACAGTACTGTACCTGTGTCAAATGAGAGTGCAAATTGTAATTTTAATTCTTATATTTAACTACTACGTTCCTGTAAACATACTGTTACATCTTTCACCTGAATGATATGTGAGATTTTAGAGACAGTTTTCTGTTAACACATTTTTCAAAGACATGTATTTTTGAATAAACAAAAATTTCTTCAGCTTCCCAGCTCATAAAGTTTGTACATTTTGAATTTGCAGTTATCTATGGCATAACATACTCTTTACTGTATGTAGTAAAGGATATACACAGATTTTGAATACTGAAATTTGTAAATACTCGTACATCAGACTAAGGCAATCTTGCAAAATACTATTGATGTATAATTTGACCATTGTAGGTAATTTAGGAGAACATATGTCAGAATTTAGAAGATAGTAAAAAGGCAGTTATATATTATCTTAACCACACTCACATGTAATTTCAAAGCATAATAGGTTTCACATGTTATCAATTTCATATTTGAACACAATTTAAATGCATGTATTTATTTGGGGTTTTATGTTACTTTCAACACTGTACAGATCATATCACAACAAGTAGTTTTGTGGACAGAGGAAACCAGTTCATACAGTTGTTCAAGATTCTGTACAGTAAACTGCCGACCAT
This sequence comes from Sabellastarte sp. h YS-2021, assembly GCA_964017235.1. Classification (NCBI taxonomy): domain Eukaryota; kingdom Metazoa; phylum Annelida; class Polychaeta; order Sabellida; family Sabellidae; genus Sabellastarte; species Sabellastarte sp. h YS-2021. The sequence goes on along the minus strand of OZ024935.1, from coordinate 77,408,720 downwards.
CAGTAAGAAACTACCAACTTTCTCACATATGGTCCGGAGTTTGAACCACCAACCTCAGAGGTTGGAAGTGTGTGTGTTACAACTGTGCCGCCATGGATGCTATAAATGCATATGAGTGCCATCTACAAAGAACTGCCACTTTCAGAGAATGTAAAAGAAACTCACTGGAAGACTTCATCAAACATTGAATTGTATTTGTCTTTAAAATATTCCTCCTTAGTTAGGGCAGCCACTGTTCGTACTTTATCAATAGCCTCGGCACAAATCTGGTAAAATAAGTACACACTTTTGCAATAAGCTAAACAAACTTCTATGTCATGTTAGAATAGGGAAATAACATAAGAAGGCATTCATCCATGGAGAAATTTAGATAGCTAAATTGCAGAAAGCACCCAGGCTTCAGGTTGAAGGGCCAGATAGCATGACATCGAACCCTGCGTAGTTTCTACACTTGCATACTGGTATAGATGCACACTTTCTAATTCTATTTCCCATTGTTACATGACAAGAAATGCTTTTTTTACACAACACACTTTTTGACAATTTATCACAGCAGATTTGTTTGTAAACAGATAAATGAAATTATTTGTTTGGTATATGATGGAACAGCATAATGCATGTGCAGAGTTAGAGATGGCTTCCTAACCAATTAGAAGTGTGGACACAACCGTGTCATGTAAGAATTTAAAAAAAAATTATTTCAATATAACTGTGACACGTAAGTGTTCAGTGCTGATGTGGCTGTTTCACTGGAGCCGACCCTGAAAACAAACCCTGTGACTCCCCAGTAAACATTAAAAACATTTAAAATGGTTTAAACATTTATAAAACATTTCAAAACCCCCATTTTGGGTTACTAAACATTTTCAAGTAAACATTTACACTGTAATATTTACAAACTGTTTTATAAACATTCTCTATAGAAACTTTTTGCTTGAAATATTTATTAAATCTTTATAAAATAACTCAAGAGACTGAGGTTTGACTTGAAAAGTTTTTAAAGTGTTTAAAACATAGCTGATAAATTGAAGGTTATGCTGGAAATGTTTTTTTTTAATATTTATCATGAAATGTTTGATAAATAGTATGTTTTTAAATATAAATTGTGTAAACAACATTTGTTGACAATGTTTTGCAAATGTTTGCTGTGAAAATGTTTTTCAATCATTTAATAGCAACTGGTTTTCATACTCATCATTTTTTTTAAAAAATTGGAAATGTTTTCTATCAAATGCTTTGAAAACCTTCTATCACAATCCAGTTTTTGAACCATATTTTAAGAATGTTTATTAACATATACCTTCAAACATTCGCAAACAAAGATGGTGGTGAACAATAATAACAGATTTTAGAGGACTATGTCAAAAATTTTCCCACATGCAATGCCTAAAAGTAAGAATTGAATGGGGCAAAAAAATTTTAAGCCAATATTTTACAATTTTAGACATAAAAATAATATTTTCATTGGTGTTCCACCCAAAAACATATTGAATTTCACCTCTGACCCCAATTAAGGTTAATATTGCTAAACAATGTCAAAATAATACTTTTGAGAGATTAGTATGTTAATTTTTAATGTTTTTACCCTAATATTTGTCATTAAACATTTAATAAATGGTATACATAAAACACATTTTGAAAATGTTATAAATGGTTTTCCTACCAACTTTGTGAAAATGTCTTCCCATTTATATAAGAACCTGTCCCACAGTAATATCCTTTAGAAAGCATCCCAAGACTTATCTCTTCAACTCAAGCTTCCCCACTTAGTATATTGCCCTTGTTCACACCCAGTACCCAAGGTTGCTTGCCTAGAACAATCCATCACTGTCTCTTTTTGTCAATTCTCCTGTTAGTTTGGAGTCTAGGGTTTCCCTGTGTGGGGAAAGATAGTGTGCCTGCAAAGTAGACAAGACTAGATTACATTACCTTCCCGCCTTCCTCCACAGCCTTCTGACCACCTTTGGCATATCCAGTCATCATCTGTGTTTGAAGTATTCCCACCAAGATCAGTAATGGTAGGAAAGCTGATACTACCAAAGCTAGCTTCCAACCATATATAAATCCAATGATCAATGCTGTGACAAGGGTGGAGGAGGCATTGATTACTGTACACAATGCTGAGCCTGTAGCCTAACAATAGAAGTGAACAATATTATTTTCTGGATTAAAACAAATTGGTTTTCCTGTTCAGAATAATGGCTTTATTGGTTACATGATTTTTAGTATGACCAAAAAAAAAAATTTAAAAATGTTTATTCTTCATATAAAGTTATTAATATGTAAGAAAAGCCTGTTCACAAAAGCCCCAGAGGTCCTTGATATCCTGCTAGTAAGGAAGTGTGGCATCTAATCAGAGTCTGTCTGCATTAGTAACCAATTAGGAGGAAGACTATAAATGGAGACAGGCTAGGCTGAATATCTATGTCTACACTTAAACCCAGTTAAACTTGCCTGGGGTCAGATAACTTAAGGGAGTTTGTTCCATTTAGTAGCCACAATAAAACTGCTCATCCCAAATGTGTTTATTGGTATGTGGTTTAGGAATAAATAAATCACTGACTTCATGAGGAACACATAATTAAAGGATATAGAACTTACCCCTTTCACCCTTGAGGCATCATTTGCCAACTGACTCGTTAATGTCCCTACTTGGTTTTTCTTTTCATCAAACCATCCAATTTCCTGCAAAAATAAAAGATGTAATGGTATCTAGATATTCTTTTAACAATGTGTGTGTGGCTATGGTGGCAGAGTGGTAACACTCTCGCCTCCCACCTCTGAGATCAGAGTTTGGTTCCCAGCTCAACCTCAAGTGAGAAGGCTGGTAGTTGCTTGCCACTGGCCAGCAGTTTACGGTACAGAAACCTTGACCAACTGTATGTACTGGTTTCCTCTGCCCATAAAGCTAACCATCGTGATATGACCTGTACAGTGTTGAAAGCAATGTAAAACCCCAAATAAACAAAATCTTTTAACAATGCACAGAACTTATGGTTAACATTAAGTAAGGTATATCTAGTATATACATAATTATGTAGCAGAAAGACCATTGGGTATCCAAAGCAACACTGTATTTGGATTTGTATTAAGGGGACGTAGAGTGCAGGACATATTTTTTAAAACCCGGTTTCACTGGCTCTGGCTAATTAGTAAAATTCATAAATTTAAATGCTGATATTTCGCCAATGTCTCTGAAACTATATGACCTAGAAATATGTTATATACATCATTAGAAAGGTATTTTTACAGATCTTCTGCTTGTTTGAAATAAATCCATACATAAATGCCAAGTTAAAATTTAGAGTTTACACATGCACATATGAGATGGGATTTTTATCTATGAACGTCTTTTTAATTATTATTCACACAAAATGATTGATAATAAAAGCAAAACATCCCTCATTAATAAGACATACATGAAAAATATAAATCATTAAGACGATCAATCCTCCTGCTATATACTCGTATAAAATTGCAATCTTCATTCATATATACATAAGAAGTGGTCACAGATTTCAGAAAAGATAGTAGAAATATATCATAAGTATTGCTGGTTACCTTTGTGATCATTGATCGGAAGGCCATGCATCTGATTCTGTGCGTTAATCTCTCTCCAGAATAATTGAACATATAAACCTACAAACAGCAGTATGGATTAAAACAATTATAACGACGTAGAAAAAAAAGATCATATTGTGGGCTTTATGTGTCCTTTTTTTATGGTAGAGGATATTTACCCAACGGTTGTGTACGCTAGATCAGTTTCACTGCTAGCGTACCCAACGGTTGTGTACGCAAGATCTATTTGACTGCTAGCGTACCCAACGGTTGGGTACGCAAGATTTATATCACTGCTATCAGTCTAGCGTACCCAACGGCTGTGTACCCAAGATTTATATCAGTGCTAGTGTGCCCAACGGCTGTGTACATACACTACTGGCATACCCAACTACCCTGCAACCCAGGCATTGAACCCTATGTTCCCAAAGGCTGTGTACACTAGATCAGTTTCACTGCTAGCATAGCCAATGGTTGGGTACGCTAACAGGGATATCGGTCTATCGTACCCAACGGCTGTGTACGCAAGATTTATATCAGTGCTAGTTTGCCCAACAGCTGTGTTTATACACTACTGGCATACCCAACTACCCTGCACCCAAGGCACTGAACCCTATGTTCCCAATGGCTGTGTACACTAGATCAGTTTCACTGCTAGTGTAGCCAATGGTTGGGTACGCGAGATGTATTACACTGCTAGCGTTCCCAACGGTTCTGTACGCTAGCAGGGATATCAGTCTCAGTCTAGTGTACCCAATGGTTGTGTACGTAAGATCTATTTCACTGCTAGCGTACCCAACGGTTGTGAACGCTAGCAGTGATATTGGTCTAGCATACCCAACGGTTGTGCACGCAAGATTTATATCGCAGCTAGCCTACCCAATGGCCGTATACATACACTACTGGCATACCCAACTACCCTGCACTCGAGGCAGTGAACCCTATGTTCCCAATGGTTGTGCACCCTAGATCAATAGCTTTCTTAGCATACCCAACAGTTGTGTATGCAAGATCTATTTCACTGCTAGCCTACCCAACGGTTGTGTACGTTAGCAGTGATATGGGTCTAGCTTACCCAAAAACTGTGTATGGAAGACCCATATCACTGCTAGCATACCCAACAGCTGTGTATGTACACTAACAGCATACCCAACTATCCTGCAATCAAAGCAGTGAACCCTTTGTTCCCAATGGTCGTGCACCCTACATCAATAGCATTGTTAGTGTACCCAACTGTTGTGTACACAAGATGTATTTCACTGCTAGTGTACCCAACGGTTGTGTACTCTAACAGTGATAATGGTCTAGCCTACCCAACGGTTGTGTACACAAGAGCTATATCACTGCTAGCATACCCAACGGCTGTGTATGTACACTAATGGCATATGCAACTCTCCTACATCCAGTTAAAGCACTAAGTTCTGTTTTCCCAATGGTTATGTACCCTAGATTAACGTCATTGATATTTTCTTTTGTTAGTGTAACCAAAAGCTGTTTAAGGTACGGGCATACCCAACTACCCTGTACCCAAGGTAGTAAACTCTGTGTTCCCAATGGGTTTGCACCCAAGATCAGTATCATTGCTGGCATACCCAGTGGCTGTGTACACAAGATCCATATCACTGCTAGTGTTCCCAGCAGCTGTGATATTGGTCTAGTGTACCCAGTGGTTGTGCACACAAGATCTATATCGCTGCTAGTGTACCCAACAACTCCAAATTTTTTACAGCCTGCCCAATTTCTCATTACCCAAGGTAGTATGCACTCAATGGTTGTGCACTCGATATCAGTACCCTTCATAGCGCACTAAACAGGTCTGTATCCAAGGCATTGTGAAGTAATTAGTTTTTAAGGAATTTTTTTGAGTAGTCAGAAATGGGCCAAGGACCACTCTCTGAATTAAACTTATTCAGCTTATTGTTACATTTTAACAAAGTTAATTTAAGGAAGAAGTGATTAAAATATGGGTACACTAGCACTGATCTTGTGTACATAGCCGTTGGGTACGCTAGCGATGATATAAATCTTGTATACACAGCCGTTGGGTACGCTAGACCAATATCACAACTAGCGTACACAGCCGTTGGGTAAATAACCACTCCGTTTTTTTATACCAAGAATAGACCCTTACTGCATCACCACATAAGTTGTACTGAGATGGAATCACACCTACAAGCACACAGGTCAAAGTCGAGGGGTTCAATGTATTATTGTGCTATATATCACTATCGATCCAACCTATCGTTGTACTATATTTTTATTTATTTGGGGTTTTACGTCGCTTTCAACACTGTACAGGTCATATCACGACGGGTAGTTGGAAGGGCAGAGGAAACCAGTACATACAGTTCGTTAGGGTTCTGTACTGTAAACTGCCGACCATCAGCAAGCAACTACCAGCTTTCCCACTTGAGACCGTGCCGGGAATCGAACCCCGGCCTCAGAGGTGGGAGGCGAGAGTGTTCCCTCGTTGTACTATAGGAGTCAATCCTAATTGGACTTTATCTTTACAAAGAGGACTCTAAGGCGCAACCAAAACTAAAAACAGTCAACCAATTCCAGTATCCAGGGACAGAAAAGAGGTCAGCACCACAGAGAACGCCAGACTAAGGTGGGTATGCTCAAAGCCCCATTTGACCTATTCTGACTGCACAAGTACAGACCAAGCCCACTAATGACTGACATTCCCTAATTAAAAGACAGAAGCTCAGGGATAACCATTTATCAATGTCCCTGAAGTTCTTTAGCCAACCACTGGGGGATAAGAGTAATCATTTTCCGCTGGTTATATCTGCACACTAAAACCAAAACACAGCCTTTTTCATGAATCAAAACAGACCTTATAATTCTACAATTGGCATCACTACTTGTATTTACCTCAGTAAGAGAATATATGTCAACCAGAATGTCAAAGTAATTGAAAATACATTGAAAATGGGACATTTGAAAATTTGGGATTTTTTGTCCAGAATATTACTCTAGTCTTTTCCAAAATATAATCACTTTCTTCCTTGGTTAGGTTTTTCCCATAAAATATTTCAGAAATATAAGTTCATTACTTTTTTAATTATTGCAAACACAGACAGAAAAACAGACAGACAGACAAGGAAGCAAACAAAAACGCCCAAAAATATAACCTTAGTGAAGGTAAAATATATGTAACACTCTGTCAAAAAATGAAGGTACTCACCATTAAGAGAGTAAACGTACCAGCAAACACTCCACAAATGGCAATAATGATCACATAGAAACTGATTTCTTCCTTTTGTTCATCAATATCTTCAATTGCAAAAGCCTACATATAGAAAGTAAGGTTTTGTGTGTTTAATAACACAATGAACAATACTGTTCAATATCAGTGTTAAATCATATACAAAACACATTTTTAAAAATGTCTTTTGCAGATGTGCATTTCAGTATGCATGCTTTTTGGCTAAAATTTGAAATATATTGAATATTTATACTCAATGCAATATGTTGTTTACTACAGAATTCAAAGTGATATTTGAGCCATAAGGACTGTACGAGTACTGCTCATGGTCTCTAGTGACTGGCATTTCCCTAAATGTCCTTCAGATTCTTCAGAATGGCACTGGAGAAAGGATTCAATGACAGAGAACCGCCATTTTAATTGGTCATCTGAAAGACTGTGTATCTGCCTCTAACTGGGATCGAACCAACATCCTATGTGTCCCCAGGCAAGTACGCTACTCTCTAGGCCAAGTTGGCAGATGATAAAAAATTGAATTAAAATTTTAACATTTTGTGACATTTTATAGCTTCTAACTATATATTCACAAAAACACTTTAGCTTTGAACAGAAAGTTGCCTACAAGTCTAAGTTATAGATACAAATAGACAAATGAGATACTTACACCAAGAACCTCTGAGAAAAGAACAGCAAGACTAGGGATGATTGCTCCTTGGAACATGGCACTAATTCCTCCAAGAATCAGAATGGGCAACTCTGGGGCATTGAGCTTGTAAATCCTTCTCATAGCAGGAGGTGGAAATTCATCCTGTATTGTAATAAAATTTTTATTTATTTATTTTGGGTTTTACATTGCTTTCAACACTGTACAGGTCATATCACGATGGGTAGTTGGAAGGGCAGAGGAAACCAGTACATACAGTTGGTCAAGGTTCTGTACTGTAAACTGCCAACCAACGGCAAGCAACTACCAGCTTTTCCACTTGAGGCCGTGCCAAGAACCAAACCCCGGCTTCAGAGGATAAAATAAAATAATAAAAATAATAAAAGGATTATATGCTATATTTTAGATGGTATTTCTCAGCATCAACAATCAGAAACTTCCATTGGGGAAAAATAAGCTATTCTTATCAGTTTAACAAAGCATTGGATCAATAAACTATTGTTGTATATGAATCAAGTAAGTATGGCTTGTCAATGCAATTTGAAATTTTCTGGATAACTTTTAAGTCAACAAATCCATTCTCAAAGTCGATGAATACACTTTCATGGTTTTTTTTAAATTTATTAAATTTAGCAGTGGATTTATTCATTTAAACAGTCCATCCATCAAGTTTAAAAGTCAGTTTATGGATTTCCGAATTCTATTTATTCAGTTTAAAAATATTGAGTTTTAACATTGAGTAATCAAGTTCAATTTATTTTATTTATTTGGGGTTTAACATCGCTTTCAACAGTATAGATATATCATGAGGGGTAGTTTTATAGGCAGAGGAAACCAGTACATACAGATTGTTAAGGTTCTGTATTGTAAACTGCCAACCAGCGGTGAGAAAGTTTGAACCACCTCGGAGGTGGGAGGCGAGTGTGTTACCATTGTGCCATCGTGGCCTCTTTAATCAAGTTCAAAGGTTCAAATTACTAAAAAAAATTCCAGTATGGCCATAGTTCCCTTCCATAAATAAGGAGTATTTATAACTAAACCTTCCCATCTCTGAGATAAGAGTTCAAATCATGGCCTGACTTCAAGTTGGAATGCCGGTATAGTTGCTTGGTGTTGATTGACAGTTTGAAGTATAGAACCTTAACCAACTGTATGTACTGTTCCCGTCTGCACCATTAACTGCCCATCACAATTTAACTGACACAAAGGTACTAGGCATGACATAAAACACCAACTTAACAAGAACACTTAAAGAGCATACACCTCCGCCAAGGTATGTGTGATTTTTAAACATGGCTCAGTAATAGGTAAATGGGAAAATTGGGATCTTTGATTTTTTTTGTATTCTCAAAATTGAATGAAATCTAAGTTGGACCAACACCCATCGTCTAATTTTTCTTCATGAAGATCTGACCATTAGTATTTGTGTAATACTGTTAATAAACAGGCCAATAAACAAACGGACTCGTCTGAGTTGCAGACTCCGACAACACACCGCATATTTGTGAATGCAGTAGCTAAGTAGCTAAAATGGTCATAGCTATGTGCGAATGCTACCAATTATGTCGAAATTCGGCTATGCTCTATTCTGACCTATGACAATGATATATGAAAAAAGATGAGAATCCTAGGTTCAAAATTGTGACCTCGAGTGCAATAACAAACAGACAAATATACAAACCAACTGACCAACAAACTTCGAAAGATTTCGAAGTAACAAGAGCATTTGTTGAGAAGAACTGAGTGCAGACTTTGTAAAATTTTTGTGCATGGAATGATCACATTAATATGTATGTAGCCTTGCTGAAGGCCCATGTTTCTTTATAGTAAGGGAAAATTTTCAGTTCAGATAATGGAGTTTCAGTTTCTATAATGTACTCATACATGTACTGACTCTTAGAGTAGCATACAGCACAGAGAAAGACTGTCTGATAAGCTTCTAACTCATAACATGTATGAGTGCTTTATGAATACTGGATATCTGTGTGCATGTTTGAAAAAGATATCATACAAATTAGAGCCTTGGGCAGGGCTAATATGATGGTAATATAAGTAAAACCTTCTCCAGAACCCACGATATCATTCCCAAATTAAAATCAGTTCTTCCTGGTAAAACTGCATAACGATCTGTATAATAGTGTGTGAGTTATGGTGTAAACAACCAAACAAACTTACAAAGAATCAAACAGAACTAGTAATTAACTTTGCAAAAATTTTGCAAAGTAATAAATGATCATGAGATAACAATTAAATGTAACTAAGCCCAAAGTAGTTGCTGACTAGTTCATCCTCTTCCATTTGCTTGAGCTGTTCACTGTTCAGAGATGTAACACTGGCAACAGAGAAAGCCCTGAGTTTTCCTGCAAACTCTGGCTCTGTGTCATCAACTGTGATCACTATTTCAGATTTGCTCAGGGGTTTCTTCTCCTTTTCCTCATCTTTTTCTGAATGACATATGATGCTTAATATTATACCTAGCATATTATATAATATATGTTCCACAAGTGAGTCCAGTAATTGTTACCGATACTGTTTGATACATTAAGATTATTTTTTTTGTACAGGCTTGATATATTACTAGAGTCTGTCTTTAAGATAGAGATTAAGCTCTATCAATGTGTTATTAGAATTAGAATATTAAGCAGTGTCAGAGACAGAAAATTAATGATAGTTATAATAGGAGAACATACTAAGTGACATTTATGAAAAAAAAAACTTTACAAATTAAGATAAAAATATTCCATGTGTGTAGCATAAATATAATATCATTCATATTCATGAGTGATGTAATTTTACATATATCAAATGAGGGATGTTTTACATTTATTATCCACCACTTTGTATGGGCAATAATACTTGAATTAACTCCATGTTTGAAGAAAGAATGTAAAAAAGGACACTATATGTAAGGGTATCAGTGAATATAAAAAAAACTTCAACTTTTAACTTGTGATTTCTTTGCCATTTCTAGATTGTTTATTATGCAACAAAATGCAAACAAAAGCTCTATCGAAATGCCTTACCAATAATGTATGTAACATATCTCTAGCTAACATATTTAATGAAATGTTAGCACAAGATCTGCACTTGTTGACGAATTTGTAACGCTAATTATGCATAGTAAGTGGTACCGGTGTAATGCAAGACAATGACTCCCACGATATTTTGCACCTCTTCCTTTGATCTTTAGGTGGGAAGTAATTATCTTGCAAGCAAGATTTTGCAACCCAAACAATAGAGGCATTTGGGGGTGAGAATATTCCAGACAGGGCCAGTAATCACCAATCTGGGAAGGGATTCCAAATCTTGCAAGTGGGGTTAAATATTTCAACCCCCATTGCAATATTTTACCCCCTAGTGACAAATATAGGGGAGACATTATCTTGCGCTACACTGGTAATACAAAAATATGTCCAAGTCTATATGACTTCATATTTAGGTCTCATACAACTTGTGGTGAATAATAAATGAACAGTATTTTAGAATTATAGGTCTTAGATTTAAGTCCCTGACTTAGCCAATAAAGGGACTTAGTTTAAGTCCTTTAGTGAAATCGGCCCCGGGGACTTAGACTTAACCAAGATTTTAGCTAAGCCAGGGACTTAAATCTAAGACTTTGGTCTTAGCTAGGTCTGGGACTTAAAATGGATTTCACAAAGGTGACTTAGCTAAGTCCAAACTTATCAAATAACCACAGTGGTTAAGGGCTGTTTTGAAATGGAAAACCTTGATACCACATATAAACTTCCCAAAGACTACTTTAGTGAGTTGTTCTGTATAATTATATTTTATTTACAGCCATTTCAAATTTTGAAGTGGAGAAAAGTTTATAGCGGCCATATTTAAGTCCTCTTTACAAAATTTAAGCCCACTACCTCCCAGACTTAAAGTTAAGTCCACTGACTTTGCAATTTCACGGACTTAGCTGCTGTGTGAAATCCGCTAAGTCTAAGATCACAGACTTAACATTCTTTTGACAAAATTTAAGACCAAAGTCTTAAACTTATGTCTAAATTTGGACTTAAGTTCCTTTGTGAAATCAGCCCCTGGACTTAAGTCCCTTTGTGAAATTGGCCCCAGGAGTGTAGCAATATACCCAGTATGAAAAATGTAAGCGTGTATTATATTGGAAGGCATGTGTCCAGTACTTTATTATCAGAGAGATAATCATTTTGCAATTTCACAAATCTGAGGTGCAAAAAGGTTAACAACTGACTTTTAGGTAATTCTTATAAAGATTCACCCTAAATAAACCACATTTGATTTTAACAACCCACCTTCATTTCCAGCCATTTGTCTGGCCACAAGTTGTGAATAAATTCCTTGTTTGTTCATGAGCTCATCATGGTTTCCAGATTCGGCAACTACTCCTTTGTCAACCACAAACAACACATCTGCATTCCTCACTGTGGAAAGTCGGTGGGCAATGACTATGGTTGTCCTACCTTTGGACGCCTGCAAAATTTTATATTATATTTTATGTTTTAGCTCACTTATTGTTCGTTCAAATGTTTCTGTATAAATTTAACATACTTGTATAAAACACTTTCAACATGTTAACACATATACCTTAATATGTCCATACCATGACCATTTAAAGTTCATACATCCCATGAGTATTTTGCTGGATCTTTCAGCCATTAATCACCCACATTTTGGAAACCCCCCTCACTTCACATGAGTACCAGTCTGCCAGTAACCTCTTGCAGGCAGCATTTACACACTCAGCCCTTCAAATCAAGGTTTTTACTCTATTTTGAATTTTTCCTCTTTCAAATCCACAATCCTTGAATATTGACCCAGTTTTTGTATGAACTAACTTTTTCCCCAATCATATTGCTTGTGAGGCAGACCAAACTCTCCTTCTGGGGAGCATATTGCACATGTAAATCAACAGATTAAATGACCATACACCTGTGTTTTGTGAGAGGCAAGTGTCCTCTGGCAATCACAAGTTAAGTTATCTTTGCAAATGAATGAGCATATTGAGTTTGTTTGTGGGATCATAGCAATATATAAGCTTTCAAGCTTTGCAACGTTTTACCTTTTCCAGAGCTTCCTGTACTACAGCCTCGGCCTCATTATCCAGTGCAGATGTTGCTTCATCCAGTAACAAGATCTTTGGTTTCCTGATCAGAGCTCTCGCCAGTGAAATTCTCTGTTTCTCTCCACGACTCAACTGTGTCCCCATCTCACTCATCACTGTCTGATATTGCTGATAAAAATGGAAAAGAAAAAGGTGACAGTAAATTTATCCAAGTAGTAGGTATTTTAATAGTTTATCCTTAAGGCTAGGATTGTATAGGTTGTCTTCGCAATTGAGTGATAAACTTTAAAGAACATACATTATAAGGATATTTTATTTTTATTTTCCAAGAATTTCTTTGGACAATAAGTAAAATAATCCCACATTTAACAACAGAATGGGAAAAAATCAGGTATGAAATGTATTCATTGTAATTAGGGGCATCAGTGAACATAAAACCATAAATTTTTAGCCTGACATTCCATTGTTATTTCAGCATGGCTTTTAATACAGGGAAAGGAGGCAAGCAGTATCTGTGAACTGACCTTTCAAATGTATGATTATAACCCATTTATAGCTTACCTAGTTATTAAAACACTAGGTAAGCCTACACTAAAGAAGATATGTAATTGGGGCAATGCTTTTTCTGGCTATTTTTTGTCTTTTTCTTTTGTGCAAAATAACTTAAAAAGTCAGGGGCGAATTTTGATATAATTCAGGAAATGTCGGTATATTGTGTGGTGAATAATAAAGGTAAAGTTTGACTTAATACATGTGTTGCATGTACACAAGGGAGTTTACAATTACTGTAAAATTGGTAATGCAATAATTGGCCAGGGACATAGATGACAAAGAGTGATTGTATTAGAACTTATATGATACCTGCTACATTGAGATAAAATAGGAAAACTTCCCAAATGACATATAGAGAAAAATGCATGAGTATTATGTTGTTAATTTTCATGAGTGTGTCAGTGTGCGACCAAAGGTTGCAGACAGCTCATTGCTCCAGTTTGTTTTAAAAAGTAATTTCTTGTTTCACCCTTTTTATTAACAATTCATTGGTTCACCTTTGACCCCAGGTCAACTTTTCCCACTGAAAAGCATTTAAACCTCACTCTTGAAAGGAAAGTCGAGGTGATAGGACGCCATAAACAAGAGTTGTAACATTTTTACTTTATTTTATTTGTTTTATTCTTTTATTGTAACCAAGTGTCTATTAGTACTTTAGTATATTGGCATCCTGAGTTATGTCATTGGAGTCAGCGGGTTTGTATATTGTTATGTGACATTTGTTGTGATTTAAAGTAAAATATTGTGTACCCGCTGACTGTTTGTGCAACTATTATATAATAGTATTGTTTATTTGCATGGTTTCACGTAAATAATATAACTAGGTATTGGGCAACTATCACAGTAGATAATAGTGTTTCATTGCATAGTTTCATTTAGGTTACATAACTAGGTATTGGGTTATGTTTAAAGTACTTTTTTCTGGGAGTTGTACTGTTTGTACACCAGTGAAACATGCCTAAAGTTTTTTCTTGCTCAGCATGTGGGGGTCAACACAAGCGACCAGTAGGGGCAAAATGCCAATTTCAAACTCAAGGAAGTATTGAAAGTAGCACTAGTGGGGTCCCTAGTAATCAGTTGACAATACTTTGACAATACTAATACACAGATACCAAATGCTCTCAATGCTGTGAGTTCTAGATTGATGGCAATCGAGCAGAGAATTGAGAGGACAGAGGAGCAGCTCCAGAGTACTGTTAAACCTGGATTGGCTGGCGCCAACACAGCTGGCTTGGGCACTTCCACTCCTGATGAGATGGATGAGGAAAGTGATGCTGAGGATGACACCGTCATTCCCACTGTGACGTTTCTCACAGATTCAAAACAGATTCAAAATGCTGTAGATCAAAGGCTGCAGCAATTGACCCGAATAAATGATCAAGGTATTTTCAAATCACAAAGAGGTGGTAAGGAACAAGTTATGGTTAAAAACCAGGTACCTTGGCCACAGAATTATGTATTGGCTGGTACATCAAAGTCTAGGGTCACATACGATAGTTTGTCCACCTTTCAGTGGATGTCCGGTTTCTGCTCAATAATAAGAGGAGAAAATGACATGAAAGTAAAAAATGCAATGTTAGATTACATGACAGCTATCATGGAAGATGCGCAAGACTTTGGCTGGCCATCTGCCAAAGGGGCTCATGCCCTCATACTTTGTAGGATGGAAGAAGGTAAGGTCAATTGGCTAATGTCAGACAAATTGGACAGATTGAGAAGGGCGCATGCCCAAAAAGTCATGACTAATCCTATAAATCTACAAGGTACCAAACGTAAGATGGAACCTCAAGGCATGCCTTGTAAATTCTTCCTAACTGCCCTCATAAAAGCGATCATACCACCAATGGTCAATTGTATAACCACACCTGTACTTATTGTTCATCATTAGGCAAGCGATTTCCCCACCCCTTGAAGGACTGTCGAAATAAGAAAGATCAGGATGCAAACAGTCAAACAGGTCATATAGCAGCTGATCAAAAAGTACTTCAAGACAAGTCTCGCGACTCGGGTCCTTTTTTCGACCTTCAGTGTTCTGCAACTCCAAACTAACACACACTGAAAGTGCCAACTGGAGATTGGACTTTTACAGATTTAAAACACTGTCTTGTGTGGAAGTACTTAAGTTAGCAATCAAAAATGAGATTGAAACAAAGTACTTCTCATGCCCTCAGTAATAAGGGTAAAAGCAACCCTGTCACTAAGTTGATCACCTCTGAGTGCCAGTGCTCCCAATACAGTTCAAACCAAAGCTCAATCCAAAGTAAATGATGATAGAGTACATTTATTTTATTTATTTGGGGTTTTACAACGCCTTCAACACTGTACAGGTCATATCACGACGGGTAGTTGGACGGGCAGAGGAAACCAGTACAAACAGTTCGTTAGGGTTCTGTACTGTAAACTGCCGACCAACGGCAAGCAACTACCAGCTTTCCCACATAAGGCCATGCCGGGAAGTACATAACACTGTAAATAGATACAAGGTAAGTGATGTAAATACACACATACCACTGTGTAACAAGTTTCAAATTTGCAATGCGTTGACGTCACTTCACCGTCATCTAGCATTCATCTCACAAACTCCAAGGACAACAAAAGTCTCCCCAATGTGAGCAACCCTAAGGCCCCCAAAACAGGACAACAGGTGCCTTATGGCATCACAAAGTGATGCTATTGATGTCAAGGACACACTAGGTAACCAGGTTCCCCTTATATCTGCAAAAACTACCAAATACGACTTGCCACTTACAATTAAAAACAAAAGGGACAGTTATAAACAGCTACTTCCCACTTGTCCAACACTCAGGTTATGGGATGTTCAGAACAAGTATAAATTTGGGTTTATACCACTGGGGGATTTAAAACTACCCAACAATGTAAACCGTTCCTATACTAAGGAGGACCCAATTACCCTGCATACTAAAATCAAAGCATCAGGTTACCATAATTTTATGGGTAAGCAAGTTAATATCCCATCCCAGCTGAACCTGGACACTTGGGACAGTTTACTATCAGACTACTGGGACAAACAATTGCCTTTAATAATAAGGTTTGGGTTCCCCCTAGATTATGACAGGAGTGGCACCTTAATAAGTCATAATGAGAACCACACTTCAGCTAAGGCGTATCCTGAAGATATACAGGCATATATTGATGAGGAAGTCCAATATAATGCCATACTAGGCCCATTTCAGAACCCCCCATAGCTGACCTTCACACTTCACCAATGATGACTAGGGACAAGCCCAATGCATTTCATCGTAGGGTCATAGGTGACCTAAGTTTCCCTATGGGCAATTCAGTGAACTCTAGCATAGCCAAGGATAAGTATTTGGGCACACCCTTTATCCTCAAACTCCCTACAACTGACACTATTATTGACCAGGTCAGAGCCTTAGGCAGGGGTTGTATGCTATATAAGATTGATATTAGTCGTGCATTTAGACACTTCAAGCTTGACCCCATTGATTATGACCTTTTAGGTCTGCGTCATTACATAGACACTTGCCTGCCTTTCGGATACAGAAATGGGAGTGCAATTTTTCAACGTATAAGCGACATCATAAACTATATAGATGATATACTTGGAATAGAGGTTGATGCCTCATTTGATGCCCTGCATCATTAGGTTTTGAAATTTCTGTTAAGGAAGTACATCACACTTGACCAAGATGCCACTAATCAAGTAGCTCTTACATTCCAAAAGCGCCTACATATACCTCCTACCTCCTAGTTGGGGTTTGGGGACTTTTGCTTCAAACCTTTTTAGTTATTAATTCTTCTAGTTTATTTATCTATAACTTAATTAAATTTAAAATCATATTATCAATGCTAAGTATTCCTAATTACTTCAATTTAAGGCCACCTCAACCTAAATGTTAGTTTAGTTTTAGGTTACCTTATGTTACCCTTAAATGTAAATTTTTCATTTTAGGTGACCTTATGCTCTGTATTCTGTGATGCATTTAAGGTGGCCTTAAACTCTTATGTGACTAGTCATAAAAGTTGAGTCATGCAAATGTATATAAAACTAGTTTTAGTGTAAATAAAATAAATATATTTCCTACTTGGACCTATATTTATTCTTCATATATACCAGCTAAGGCAATGATATATTTTTTCTGTATATGTCTAATGAGGAATGTTTTACTTTTATTTTCCACCATTCTGTATATTATATGACTTAAATAAATGCATATTTGAAGAGAGAATGTGAAAAAGGATCTCATATATATACATCGGCACTAGTGGATTTAAAAGTCTCAATGATTAACTTGCGATTTCACAGCCATTTCTGCATGGGTTTTTATGCAACAAAAACTAGTAGAGGCGCCATAAAAGGCCTTTCTGATGATATAAAATACATATCTGTATGCTAAATGGTGTCCGCGATATTGGTGAAACACCGAAAGTTATTGACACTTATTATCCGTGATATGGAGGCGCCACTGTATACAAAAATATATATATATACATATATGATTCCACTCCGTATATCCCCCTGTAACAGTCAAATACGGCTTGCAGTGGATAATAAATGGGATATCTCCTCGAAATATCAAAGTCACTTAGGACTATATACCTTTATGACAATAACCTTAGAAAGAGTACTATGCACAGACATTAAAGGACATGTCCAAATGAAATATATGCAGTTAAGAGGTACTTACATCAGGGAGCTTCATGATGAAATCATGGGCACTTGCTTCCTTTGCTGAATCCATTATTTGTCCTAAAGTGGCAGCTTCATATCCAAATCTAAAGTACATGAAAAAATATAATATACCCCTGTTTTTAATTACCTGCAGACATATCAGATTTTAAAAAATCAGTACGAGTCAGGTCCAAAGTTGGGAATATGGAACCACAACTTTAACACATTGGTAAGGGAGCTCAGTAGTGAAGCGGGGTTAGAGTGCTAGGCTTCAATTTCTGAGGTCGTCAGTTTGAATCTTAGAATGGGCACTTCATGTTGGAAAGTTGGTAGTTGCTTGTCAATGCCCAGTGGTTTACAGTACAGAATCTTGATCATCGTGTATGCACTGGTTTCTCCACTGTAAACTACCTGTTGTAATATGATCCTGGCTGTTGAACGCGACATAAAACAAAATCTTAACACATTGGTGGGCAGATTATCAGTTGGAAGACTCTGTTGACTATACAATGGTTGGATTCTTGTTTCTTTATTTGCAGGTTCAACTACTGGCTAGATTAAGAAATACTACCAAATGGTTCCACATCAAATTTTCACAGTATGTTGGTCTTGGTCAAATGCATCAACATCTCAAGGGGAATTTACGAGAGACTTGGGCGCTTGCGTTTTTCTTGCTAGTGTTGCACATCCTCCTCAGTTACTTAAAGGGTTTGCATGTGTGGTAAGATACACTTATGTGTACCTTGCATGTATATAAACCTCACTGTGCGACCTGTAGCCAGTTGCAGTCTGTTCCTTGATGTGCAAGAAGTGACACTGTTATTGTGAGAATAGACCTTGTTTGCACGTGCAAATCTCTACTACCCCACTACGAGGCTATGCTCCTATTTTTCAACAATATTTGTAGCACACTTAAGTGTGTATACACGTATGATGGGATGTAAGAAGAGGCCTGTATAGCAGTTGGCATATAAATCCTATGTCAGAGTTAGTGAAATATTTTTTGTGCATTTCAAGTAAATACTTATAAAGCATTTTAGCTTTTACTCAATCATTTGTTCTGGTCCCATACCTTATATTCTCCTCAATGGTTGTGGCAAACAAGACTGGTTCTTGGCTCACAACACCGATCTGATTTCTCAGCCAGTAGATGTTCAGGTCCCTCACGTCAACTCCATCCAGCTTAACACTTCCTTTGATGGGATCATAGTATCTCTGGAGAAGCTGAATAGTTGTACTTTTACCACAACCACTTGGTCCTACTAAGGCAGCAGTTTGACCCTTTTTAATTGTCAGTGCCAGCCCAGTCAGAACCTAGGAGAAATAGCATTAAAAATCTAATACAAATATATTATAAAGAAAATTAATTTGCTAGTTTCAAGTTTGAATTATAAAGTTTCACTACAAAGTTCATAAATCTGAAACATTTTAATAATTTTTTCAGCCATGCTACTCCAATTTTCTATAAATTCCCTCCATTTATGTATATATATGAACTAGTCTCTCAGAAACATCTTTTAGGAAGCATCTTAATACTCTCCTTTTTAAATTGAGTATCCAAACCTAATATTTCCCTTCATTTACATCCATAATTTAGGATTATTAACTTAATATCTCCCTAAAGTTTGACCTTTGTCCATTCTTTTTTTTCAGTTTAGCACGCCGAGTTCTCCCTTGCGAGAAGTAATTGTACCCACAATAGACCTTATGCATTCCCCTATATAACAGAGTGTAAACACTCAATGTTATTGTAAACACACCTCACTGCAAGTGTTGTGGTAGTACCTTGTGTTTGTGTGTGATGAGAATTCTGTTCAATCTGTGTGGTGCAAGGTATTACTACTGTTAATTTACAAAACATTTTAAGCTGTATTATATTGTTAATATTTTTTAGAAACTATACTTAGATAAATCTTAAAACATACATTGCAAACAACATACTTGGACAACAGTTGTTGCATGCACTAGGTGTAAAAGAAACACTTTTTGAAAAGAATTAGGGAAATGTCAAAACTATTTTAAATCTTTTACAATGACAATTGCAGAATAAATGAGAACTTATTTGATTCTATTTTTTTGCAAATTGTCAAATTATGTCAAAGCTTACATCTTTATATATTATAGAACAAAAGTGATTCCAATGTTTTCATAATTAAAACCACACATTCCAATCGCAAAAGATGTTCATAGTAAAAATGTTAATACACCTTGCAATTGATGTATCTAACCCCAGTTGAATTAAGAAAGTTTTCTCATTGCAGCAAAGTGTTGATTATTCAACTTATCTTTGTAAACTTTATTTGCTGTCTAAAATTTAATGTTAATCTTGTGTGGAATGTTCAACATCAAATGGTTTGACAAGAAACTATGTGTGTTTAGTTAATAGCTGGTACAAAAACACAGGTTCAGTAATGAGATCTTGATTAGCTTATTCTTTGTATTTTTCTTTTGTGATAAATTAATATATTGCATAAGTGTCTTGTATAGGACACTGGATATAAGACCCGTGAGGACAAAAATCATAATTGACTTTTCCATGTTACCACAAAGATAAAGCTGCTTCTGTCACAGAATCTTGTTTTCTTATTTTTTTTGCTACATCAAAACTTAATGTACATCAAAAGTTGAACTATTTTTACTGCAAATTTAATGGATTGTTTTATCAATCAAAATGAAATATTATCAATAATCAACTTTGAACTAAAAAAGGGCTAAAATCATGTTTTCTTAAAATTAAAATGTATTGTCTACAGATAGATTTAAGGGGCTGCAGAGGTGCCGTGGTAACACACTCGTCTCCCACCTATGAGGTCTGCAGTTCAAACCCCATGTGGGAAAGTTTGTAGTTGCTTACTGATGGTCGGCAGTTTACAGTACAGAATCTTGACCATTTGTATAAACTGCTTTCTTCTGCCCACAGAACTACCAATCAAGATATGACCTGCACTGTATTGAAAAAGACAATAAAACTCAATTAAATAAATAAATAATTTTACAGATAGATTCATGGCTATGGCTATACATTATATTTTGAATAAGTGTCAAATACAGTCCTATATTGTACCTTTACCATAAATAATGAACATGTTTATTATACATTTCCAGCCTGGAAGCAAAGTTCATTCAAAATCACTTATATTCTTGAAGGACTCATGTCCACCACATCAGTCCCTTAAATATGGAAATTGATGCCTAATATAATTGGAGAATAATTGATACATATTATTGTAGCTACTTGTAAATTTATCTAATCAATAAAATTTTGCTGCCCTTATTTTCATCTGATAAATTCTAAGATGCAACAATTCTGATTACCACTTAGTGAAATGTCACAATGATGGAAAGGTCTTGTTACCTTCTAAGTTATACACTGGCCATTTCCATTTTTATCTGTCAGGCTCCTAGTGTGAACTCCTAAACTTTTGTAATCATCCATATCACTAAGTGTTAACAGTCCAGGATTTAAAAAAAAATACTTACAGAATTTTAGTTGTGTCTACAAAGATGGGCAAGTTTTGTACTAATATGGATTCATTAATTCTGCATGGAACAATAGCACTTGAAGACTATCTGCCAAGGCCCAGCACCTCTAATATTGATTACAAATGTAATGACAAAATCCTTGAATTCATATATTCAGATGGTGATCGGAATCACCCTCAAAATTGAATCGTCTGTGCCATTAACATTTTTTTTCAAAATGTGTTTTTTTCCAACAGAATATATCCATGTGCTCGCATAATTTTTTTGAGTTATTTTGCAAACATGTCATGCTGCTACAGATATATCCTCAATAAATTCTTTATTTTTTTCTGGTGACAAGGATTTTAACAATATAACATAGCTCTATGTTTTTCCAAATTATCATAAATATATTCCCCTAAACATGATAGAAGCTTTGGAATATATCTCCTTACAGTTTCAAAGCACAAATTCCATTTTCAAGATTTATACACAGAAACTTAAATTTCTTATAATACATAACTAAAATCAACACACTAAGAGCCAGTAAACTGTTAAAGTAATAAATGTTGAGAAATACTCAACTCTAACAACACCTGACAATACAGAATATACATATGATAGAATAATTGCTGTACAAAACTGAGATTTTAATTTCCTGTGGATACTCTCAGATGATTATGTAAGCAAGGAATGCTGGTGTGGTGTACTTAATTAAAACAGAGATAATAAGTAAAGAAATGGACAAATACACGGACAGAGCTTTACTGGTGATGCTCACACTTGGCTTGTGTGTGTATGAATACTACCATAACAAATCCCAGCAAGTGCGTGGTTTGTTTTGTTTACAAATGGGCTTGTACGCATAAGGTCTATACAGTGAATTTGATTCAAAGAGATTCATTTTATTGACATATCTTTTACTTTTCAACATATAATTTCCTGTTGCTTTATCACAAAATCCATATATTTTAGAACGATTTATGCTAGAATAAACCTTCCCATCTGTTTGTGCTTTAACAATATACTCTTAGGTTTTAATCATCACAGAGTTAAGGAGGAATTTACAGACCCTCTCGCTGGTATGACTTTTTCTGAAAACTAACCTTAAAAAAGTGCAAGCAATTTACCAGGACCTACGCTATTTGTTGTTATAATGAGTATCTACTGGTCATATACCTATGTAAATAAATTTTTTATATATGTTTTAATAATACATATCTATTAGTCAAATATTTATGTAAATAAGTATAGAAAAAACATACATGTATACCTGTAATATTTTTTACTTATATTTAAAGTATTTCTTGTTCAATATATGAAGGTAAAAGTATCATGTGAAGCAGTGTACAGGTACACAATGGACTATAGCCAGTTTTTGATTGAAAAAAAAACATCTCGCAAGAGAATGAGACTTACAGGAACATCTGTTCTAGTTGGGTAGACAAACTCCACGTTTTCAAAAGACACTGTTCCCTCACAGTTATTGGGTACAGCACCACTTGTGTCTGCACTGTCTATCTCTGTCACCTGAAATAAATGTATGTTTGTCGTATTTTCATTATTTTTCCCTGCATTTGTAAAACTAATATATAACTTGCTTAAAACATGCACTCCATGCAGCCATTAAATAAACTCTGGCGGGGGTCTTACAAATGTTACCATAATTACTTATTAATTGACTGACTGATTGACTGACTAATTAATTAAATATTTAATTAATT
Organism: Sabellastarte sp. h YS-2021; assembly: GCA_964017235.1. NCBI lineage: Eukaryota > Metazoa > Annelida > Polychaeta > Sabellida > Sabellidae > Sabellastarte > Sabellastarte sp. h YS-2021. The sequence goes on along the minus strand of OZ024935.1, from coordinate 77,385,845 downwards.
TACACATATACACATGTACACATACATGAACAACAGAAATATAACATTGGACAGTACTGAAGGGGGTTATCAGTCAGACTTGATCAAGACATTAATTAACATGGTTATACATGTAGTTTGAGACAAGTTACAATGTAACCAGCATAAGACATAAGTCATTGAATAGAGTTTTTGAACAAATAGCGACTGTCACATTTTTGTCAAATTTTTCTACTACAGAAAATGGGACACATGCCAGTTACTTCTTAAATGAATTGACAACTATAAGAATCAAACACAACATTAAAAAGATTATTGGTACCCTACAATATTTGAAAACAATTCAGATCGCTGTAATGTAACATGATTATATACAATGATCATTTCTCCAAGACCAACTCTTTAGATTTTAATAAATTACATGTGACTGAAAAGTACAGAATGAGATCTTTGCAAATAGTATGTAACATGTTGGTGCATAGTAGAGACAAATTAATATTTTAAAGTTTAAGAATTCAACACAGCTTTATCAGTTCCCTTGGGGTGTGAATGTGAGGATTTGATTGACTACAGACTTCACATTTATTAATAGTGGATAAATGGCTGATATTCCAGACACACCAAAAAAAAAACTCACAATAAACATATTGCATATTCACAAAAAACCCAAAATATGTTAAAATTTTACTGTTTGCAAAGAGGTATAGCTTTGTGACTGACATTACTCCAAAAGTACACCATTTTTATGTGGGTAGGGCTTGGTCAAAGAAAGAAGTGATTACATTTTAGAAAAGATCTGGATCATATTTTGGATACAAAAATTCCCACATTTTCGGAAATGTGCCACAGTGGAGGTCTGTATTCTGTAATTGATTTCTAGTGTTGATTTTATCTACTGTAGTTACAAAATTTGAAAGCATGTACCACAGTAAATTCTATTATACTCACTGCATCTATAATTCCATACACCCCTGAAGCGGCACCTCTTGCCGCAGAAATGGCTTCCAGTGAGCTGACAGACCAGCCGAGTGCACGCAATCCAGCAAACATAGCAAATTGCACCTTGAGCAGGTAATAATATATTAAGTTATATGTGAACATAAAATATAAAAATACGTTAATGTTACGTCATTTTTAAAACTTTTTTTTGTACAAAATGAAAGAACCAGTGCTGCACCATTTAACCAATATTTAGACTGTCGAGTATTGTATTATTTGCAAAGGTGATTGCAAAAAGATCAAGGTCAAGGTTTTTGATCCCATTCAACAGCCAGCGTCATATTGGCAGGTGTCGTCAAGCATTGTCATTTGTGGGGACAGAACCTTAGCCATCGATGACAGACTGGAAGTAGATACCACAGACTTGCTTACCCAGTAGGACTTGAGTACCTCACCTAACACGTAAAGGTACACAATTCAGATTGAAAGCCCAAAACATTTATAAGTTGTTCATGTACAGATGTATTTTACATCTTGTGTTTATTTTGCAGCACGTATCAACAAGAACCACTTTTTCATTAATATTATGCAAGCTACAAATAATTTATGCATTTCATTGAAAAGATATTTTAATAGAGCTTCCGCTTCCTTTTTTTTCATTAAAATTAATGCAGAAAGTGTTCAGAAATGTCAAGGTGAAAAAATTAGTTTCTTTCCCCTTACCGGTGCCCCTCTATCTTGAACAGCCTTTTTTTGCGTTACTTAGCCAACTACCATTTTCTTCATTCATGATTTATTTTGGGGATATACATTATTTGGGAAACTTTTATACCTGCAGTACAAATCCAGAGGTGACTGTCCCATCACGAACCAGTTCTCCTCCAAACCAGAATGCAAGACCAATAATGCCAAAACCTATCACCCAGACCATGCCCTGGCCAATTCCAGAAATCAAACCCTTCTTTATGCCAACTTGTCTTGCATCCTTCAGGCTCTTTGAATACCTTTTGAAATAAATAAAGATAACAATCATATACTATATGTGTAACAAATTTGGTCAAATGGACAAATAACCTTTGACATATATTCAATATATATTTAATATATGTATTTTGTTGCTTTCACTAATCTTGTCCATTCTTCAGTAAGATTGGAGCTGACTCATTCTTATAGCTGGAGGGTTACCACTTAAAAATGGCAGTCCTCTGTAATTGGGTCCTTTCCCCAATAGCAGGCTAAAGAATCTCTGGGTAGTTGATAAACAGTCGTCCCTGAGCCTCAATTTTTTCAGTAAGGGGGATGTCAGTGACAAGAGAGTTTGGCTGTACACATGCATTAAGATGACTTAACTAGTGCTTTGAGTCCTCTGGTGGAAAGATATTGCGCGGAGTAAAAAAATATAATACAATACAAGAGTTGTTGGGTTTGTTGTTAGCAGTTTTCTTCATGAGTCATGGGCTGTTAGTTCCTTCATTTCACTTTTCTCTCTAGAGGTCAGTCAAACACTTTGGAAATGATTTTGTCTTTGATAATGCTAAGATTTGGTATGACCTTCTTGTCAATGGATGCAGTGCAGCCTCGATTGCATCCTTAAGGAACAAAGCTCAAAACTTACCTGTTTCCCAGTCTATCCACCATAACCACCCTACAAGTCCTGTGTCTTCTCAGATATGACTAGTCTATGTTCAATTATTTATTTTTTATTTAGTATTTTGTGTCACGTCTAGTACCTTAAAGGTTGTATTATGACAGGTTGATGGAAGGTCAGAGGAATCCAAATACATACAACGGTTCAAGGTTCTGTACTGTAAGCTACGGACTAATGGCAAGTAACTACCTGCTTTCCCACATGAGGTCAGGCTGGGATTCGAACTCTGATCTCAGAGGTGGGAGGTGATCCCAGCTGTGTTCCAAGGACCTACAGCTAATTCAGTATGTTTATGCATAGTTGCACTTTAGAGTCTGTCAGTGACGGAGATTAAGCACTATAAAAATCCATATTAAACTCAGTCAGATCATAGCAACTGGAATAAGATCATAAAGCCAATCATTTTGGTTGTGTGACTTATGTTTGAAATTGGTACAAGTCATGTGATTTGTCAGTTGTTCTGCCCATTGTCAATTGAATCATTCATACCTGAGTTGAAAGTCGGCTCTTACAATACCTCCTGGAAAATAGAACAGCGGTATTAAGATTAAAAAGAATAGGACTAATTGGTCACCTGTCACATTCTTTGTCTTCCCCACTGTAAGCAGCTACTATCCTTACAGCAGATAACACTTCCTCTGCCACAGCTCCTGCTATGGAGAAGGCTGCCAGTTCTTTTATGGTGACTCTCTGGAGAACCTGATTAACACAATCAATACAAATAAACCCACAGCTATCTGTTAGCACCAGTTTCCTGTAAATAGGCGGTTCATATTGAAATGTAGTAAAATTCCTTCACAAATAACATTTCCCAAAGTGTGGTATATGATTGAACTCAGACAAGAATAAATAGAAAACTTGAAAACGCCTGTGGAGTGCAAAACATCCACTAGGGAGACATTTAAAAAAATTCAAGATTTTTTGGTATCTCAAATACAATCCCGGTCTTTCCCAAAACATAATCACTTCTTCCTTTGACCAAGTCCTACCCACAAGTCCTAAAATCATAAAGATCTGCTCAGTACGTTTGGTGTAGTGTCAACTGGAAAGCAAAAGTCATTGAAAGTACATTGCAAATGGGACCTTTCAAAATTTGGGATTCTTTACATCAAGAATATGATCTAGATCTTTTCCACAGTTTGACCACTTCCTCTTGCACTTCACTGCATAAAAATATCAGATATATCTGTTCATTATTTCTGGAGTTATCACGAACACAGACAGACAACCAAACATAGCTATTATGGATCAGGATCATGTTCTGGATACAAAGACAATCCTGAATTTTCCGAAAAATGCCCTGGTGAAGATTTACCCTCTATGAGTGCTTTCTAGTTTACAGTGTCTTTGAATATGGTGCCAGTTATCTGATTTCCTGCTTATAATTTTAAAAGTATGTAAATGCATGAAGGAATATATAGGTGAAAGCAAAACTACCTTAGAAACAACTACACCAACTGCTGCTGCCACGGGTGCAACAGTAAGTATGACCAGAGTGAGCTGCCAACCTCTCGCCAAACAAATAATAGCTCCAAACACAAAGGTAGACACCCACTGAATAAACGTAGCCACCTTGTCTCCAATACCTGCCTGGAATGTGGCAATGTCTCTGTGGTAAATAGAAAATGGAACATTAGAAGAAAATTATCAAAAAAATGATTGCAGTAAGTGTAAAGATTCAAAGGAAGACACACATTTGATGCAGATAATACAGTAATATTAGCGCTATAGCTTCCTATTGTCCTGTCTGCCTCTGTGGTGTGGCTTGACCAGTGGTCACTTAAATGGACATAGGTACTATACCGATATAAGTCAATCAATAAAACAATAAACTCTATGGTCCAAATGTCTGAATAGAGGATAGAAGTCGTAATGAAGTTTGAATAATATTTTATTATAAATTACCATCATATGCTTCTATGTGTAGATGGTAAAAAGGATATGAGAATTAAGAGTTTATAATGAAGCAAAACAGTTATGGACCTGACAGAAAGTTGACAGCTGAAGAAGAGTGGGTAAATCTATGTAGGGTTTATCCTGTACAAGTTGACAAATTGGCAGTGTTCCAAGTAAATAAATTTATGTAGGATTTTATCCTGTAGATGTTGACAAATTGGCAATGTTCCAAGTGGCTAAATCTATGTAAGTTTTATCCTGTACATGTTGACAAATTGCCAATGTTCCAAGTGGCTAAATCTATGTTGGGTTTATCCTGTACATGTGGACCAATTGGCCATGTTCCAAGTAGATAAATCTATGTAGATTTTATCCTGTACATGTTGACAAATTGGTAATATTCCAAGTGGAGAAATAACGACAAATACTAACATAGAATTTTTAGGCCACCTAAAATAATGTTTCTAAGTAGACAAATCTGTGAAAATTTTATCCTGTACATGTTGATAAATTGCCAATGTTCCAAGTGGCTAAATCTATGTTGGGTTTATCCTGTACATGTGGACCAATTGGCCATGTTCCAAGTAGATAAATCTATGTAGATTTTATCCTGTACATGTTGACAAATTGGTAATATTCCAAGTGGAGAAATAACGACAAATACTAACATAGAATTTTTAGGCCACCTAAAATTCTACTAGTAAACCCTACACAACAAACGCTTTTCTTTCCCAAATATGTGCAGATGCCATAATTGATATAAAGCATTGTTCTAAATCACATAACATGTGGTAAATAAATATATATAGTTTCCAATTTTGATTGAAATTAGTCATTGACTCAAGTGTTAATGAACCGTATTCAGGTTTGAGGGGCACTTAATTATTAATTCCACATTGTCTGAAGCGGATAAAAACTCCTTACTCTGTCAGTTTGGTCACCAGAGCCCCACTTTTGTTTTTGTCGAAGTAGCCTGTATGCTGTCTGAGGATATTAGAGAAGGCTTCCCTCCGCACAACCCTGGTCTGTCTGTCTGCAGTCAACACCCAGCATGACATGTGGATGAATCCAAACACAAAGATACCCAGTGCATTGAGGGAAAACTCCGCTGCAATTCTCGGCACCTCATCCAGAAGTGCTTCTTCCGGATCTGTTCCATTCGTTCTACATATGGAATATAAATACTTTATATTATCTGAAATAGGGACAGTATTTGAGTGAGTTAATGAAAGAGTTATGTACATTTTCTATCTTCATAGAAATTAGCCATTCACTATGTGGAACTTAGTGAAGACAATGGTGTGGTTTAAGTTCTTCATTTAAGTCCAAACTTAACTGAAATATAAACCCTAAAATTAAATAAACCAAAGTAACCCGATTGAAGTCTGAGAATTAAGTTATTTAATGAATCCCTTCCACTTTTGGTGTCTCTGTTGTATTGCCTGAAGCCACAGATCTGCCAAATAGGATGTAAATATTGAAACGGCCCTCTTAAACTTTTTTGTACTTAAATCTCAGGAAAATGCAACAGGTTGGTATCTTGCCGAAGGAAACATTAATACAGAGTCATTTCAGACCCCTCCAAAACTGGAACTAAGTACCAGTCCTAGTTGGGCCACCAGGTTATAAAAATGACTTTACTTTTACTATTGGGACAATATGGCAATTGTACATAACTACCTATGTGTTCAGCTATTTATCTAATTTTCTGCTTGGCTTCTGAACAACTACACAAGTCATAATCTAATGAACATGCAGCTATGTAGGTCATCAATTGATGATATGACTTACACATTGGCTGTTATAGCATCAATGAAGATGTCTGTCACATCACCCAGGATTAAATAGTTAATCTGGACTAATGTTCCTTGTCCCATGGCAAATATGAGACCCACAAACATCAGAAAATAGTCAGCTGTACTGGCAAATCTGAACTGAAATGAAATATGTACTATGTTAATGAAAGATATATTTGTTAGAGGTAAACTGATATTGAGCAATTTCATGTTGAAAATGATATCAAAATCAATCTGTCAGCTTAAACTGTGAGTTTCTAGGACAGGTTTTTATATTTGTTAGGGGTGGGATATTGTATATTTCCTTAATGATTCTGATAACAACTTGATACACCTGGGTGTACTGGCTTACAAATAACACAAACCTCTGACTTCTTGCTTTACCCTAGTCTGTGACTTCAGTGGATTTCACAAATGGTAACTTACCTACGACCAAACTTAGACTGATGTTTCAAATAACCGTGCAATGTGGCTTTTTATTTCTTCTCAAAATATACTATTGCTGATGTATAACTTTTGTTGGACACATATTATCTAAAACTTCCAAAGACTACTTTAGGGAGTTGTTCTAATTAATTACACTTCCATTTCAAATACACATCAATACATGTCTGACGTCATTGTAAGACTCTTACCAGCTGTAGAACACCAATTCTTTTAGTTTGTTGAGCAGGAGTAGTCTTGTCCTTGTCCTTGACGACAATGCTGGAAAAGAGTATATCATATATGTGAGTAGCATAGCTCTGTAAAGCCCTAACAACAGGAAGTGCATGATTGAGCAGAAAAGTTCACCCAGGGATCTGGAAGGCAGATATTGGCGAAAAATCAATACACAAATTCTGGAGTCTCAATATTGCTACAGATCCTTGTTAAAGCCTCTCTTACATCCCATAATATGTGCACATATGTCCTGGTTAAAGAAAAAAAACGGGCTTATTTGCAAGGGACAATCAAGGTACACATGCAATTTTATAGCAGAATTTTAAGGTCGCAGAGACCCCGCAATGAAAATTGGCATGCACATTATTCTCAGCGTGCACGCAGTATGGTTACAAAGGCATCCATGTCTCAGAGGGTAACTTAAGAGAGACTTTGGCATGTGCGTTCTCCTTGCAAGTGTTTTCGGTTCTCCCGATTTACTTACATTGTTTGCACATGCTGTAAGATACACTCATGTGTCCCTTGCATGTATATAAACCCACTGTGCAACCTGTAGCTAGTCGTAGTCTGTTCTTGGATATTAAAGTATTGACGCTCTTGTTGGGAGAATACACCTTGTCTGCACATGCAAATCTCTGCTACCCTATTACCAGGCCATGCTCATATTTTTCAAGAACATTCGTTGTACACTTACATGTGTATAGATATATGAAGGGACGCTAGAGAAACTTAAAGAAAAAATGTGTCTTGGGTAGACCCCTCCGTGTGTAAAATATGACCTCGATCCGATGTTTAGTTGTTTTGAGGTGTGTGTACAAAGAAGCAAATTTACCCTGGCCTTCCCCATTTAAGGTTAATGGTATGTTATGTGGCTCACATAAGGGTTATGCTGCATTCAGACGGAAATTCACCAGTGGTGCGCACCACCTGTGAGTACAGTGGACAGTTTTGACCGTTCTTAATAATTCACCGCCTGTGTGTTTATGTGTGTATGTAAACAAACACAAATCACAAAGAGAAAGAAATAAAAGAAATCACAATATTTCGCTATCTGCCATGCAAATGATGCATATTTCATTTGTTAAACCTTTTCCAATGTTATTTATCAAAATCCAGAGTACCGAAACACTTTATTTAACATGCTTTATAACAAAAGCACGTGTATTCTGCATCTTTGTTGTCATTAGAGGTGAAGGTCAAAGTTTGGAAAGTCTCTGGAGACACCCAACTCACGAGTGGTATATACCACCTGTGAGACCGTTCTTGACCAATTTACAGGCTGTGAGGTCGTATTTACGGCCGGTAAGAATGCTGCACAACACTAAATAATGAAAACTAGAAAAAACCGCCAAAACACTGATTTTCTTTAAATAATGACTCTTTTGACTGCTACCTTAGAGTGTTTGCTTTCCCTACATAATGAGGCAAATTAACATTTAATGTAAACTCTGAGGTCTTACAAATAGTGAATATTTGTGGAAACAATTAGCATGCTCCTTATATGCATTCTCATGTATGATGAAAAAAAACCCACAGAGTTGATTTTGTATTACATATTGCTTGATACAGAACACAGGTATATGTGCATATGTGGTAACATAGTTATATACTTGATTTTTAAAATCATTTTATTTTTTGGCTGAACAAATTATACCTTAAACGATACTTTTCGGATATCACTGTCCATCACGAGAAAAAGTATTTGACCTATATACCAACGCCCCTTACTATGGATAATGAATATGCAAGTACTGATTTTCATAAACATTTCATCAATTATGTAAGCTACAAACATATTATATATATTGTTATATTTGTTTTCTTTGGATATAATGTAGTTTTGAACAAATTGCATGAGAACATGTCACAACAGGTAGTTTTAGGCGAGTAGGTTACCCACTACGCCAGAAGTGATATTTTGAATGATAAGAATGATATTTTTACATTTCCTCTGCATATTTCTGTTGTATTAAAGTCTTAACCAAAATCCAAGAAGATTTCATATTCTATGGTGCTTGTAACTATGCATACATCTAACAGCTAATTCTTTGTGTTGATTTGGTAAATATGGACTTATTTTACTTACTGCTACAGCAAAGTAGTGGATAATAATTGTAAAACGATCCTCTTGGTGCGTGGTTTCAAACTTTGACACTTGATAAGACAAATATATAAATCCATATCCGTCGAACTCAATATCGATACTTGTTCTGGGCATGAATTCGTATGCTAATTATCCATATTAAGTGGCTCCTGGGGATACAACAAATAGTATGTCACGGTTAGTAATTACTCAAATGTAGAGAAAGTACAGCTTTGAGTGGCTACTAAATTGCATGGTTGATAATTATACAAAGCGTATACTCACACATCACCTTCCCGAGTATCAATATTTTTCAGTTGAACTGAGTCCTGCCTACTAGGTTTTACTTCTTTCAATTCTTGCCCCTCCTGGGGCAGTGTAAACCCCTTTCCAGGCATGGTTGCTTGCACCTACTTCCGGCCTTTGTGTGTAACTTCCGGTGAATGCTGTCTGTTGTAATTGCAATACTTATTTGTTCAACTTGATATGTTTTCCAGTAACTGAAATAAAATGGCAATACAAAATATATGTATTTCATAGTATGTATAATTGCGCAATGAATCAGATAGTACTGCAAATCAAAAGGAATATGGGTCTGTACATGAATGAAAACCTTCAGGATACAAAGAAGTAAAAGAGAAAAATTGTGACATATGAGTGCTGAATGCTGTGGGTCTCTCAAATGACATAGCACACTAATATTACATGCAGTTAAAAACAACAACAGCTGAATATCATCCTCTATTGCTGCAAGAAATCGGAAAAAAAATCGTTCCAAGGGTAGTAACAGGGATCACAAATGTGGAAATTCTGAGCCATCATTCATAGTAAATTAACAAGTGATCAAGGGAATACATAATCTTGTCACTGGGATCCGGAACCAGGTATTTACATTTCCATAAAAATTTAGAGTCCCGAAGAGCACTGAGCACCCACCTTGTTTGTAAAATATGGAACCAATACCGGATTTATTTTTCAGTTATCAGTCTGGATATCTATACAAATGTAAAAATATATACACTCTGTCAGGGGGTAGTCGAGGTTGGGGCACAGTAAGGAGATATTCTTAGGATCTTCTTACATATTTTTTACTATCTGTACAAATTGATCCAACAAGGTCTTTGCAATAATTTGACATAAATAACTCTTAGAAAAGTTATAATAAATAATTTTACATTTTCGTTTACCCTGGAGACTTGAAAAAAAAACTATTTCTACTCAATACAATCATCTTACATTTCTTACGCACAGTTCACACTTGTCTGATAAGGTGCTCAGACGTATCCCTGTTTCAAAACAATCGTCTATTGTCTTTAACAGTTTCATGTGACTATATAAAGTGTATAATAAGCTTATTCTCAGATTCATGACAAAAGTCATCACAGAGAGCTTAAACTGTTCAAAAACCTCAAATGGGCCAGGTTTTCTTATATCCAGGAAGGATTATATTTCTAGCTTTTCTTGCACTTTCCTAATAACCCTGTGTCAACCCTATTATGTTTTACTTCTGATTTATGTATTATAATTTGGATGGTGTGCATTAGAATCTGCGAGTTCGCAAATTAAGCACATGAATACCTGATACCTGTCTGTATGATCTATTTTCTGGATACTGTGTAAGCAGAAATTTTCACTCGGTATTAATTGTAGCTACTTTAACTAATGAACTTGGATTGTGAATTTTTTCTTCTACCTAAATGTTTTACTTGTGTAGTTATTTTATAATATGTAAACCTGTGTGATCACAGTTCTCATTATAGCATTGCACAAATTAAACAAAATACTTTCATCCAATATCTTGTCCTTGTCTGGTGTAAGTGGAAAGCAAGTTTGGTACTCAATCACTGGCTGTTACCTGTATGTTGGGTCGACTCTTACAAGTGACAAATACTGTGGCTCTTGAATCGGACACAAAACACCAACTTTGATTTGATTTCCTTGGTGTAGCCTGCTGGACCCTAGATGTTCCAAAATGTGGAGCCTTTTTTCCAGGGAAAAGCTTCCATTTTGGGGGGTAATTAATCAAAATGACTTCATTGAAACAATACAATTGGAAAGCAAATGTCAGATTCTGTTTTTTTGTGGAAGATTACACTTCCAACAGATGGGTAATACAGCATACATGAGCAGCAATGATATTTAATGACACAGAGTACTCCTATAACATTTTAAAAACAGTGCAGCTAAGCTGCTTTTTTGGTGTTTAAAATTGTATGCCAAGCATTGTGAAATCAATGGTTATTTCAGAGATGTGAACAAATGCTATGTTGTCTACTGAACAAGGCCTGTGTTTGAATTTATTCTATTCTAGACTTTTATAGCACTTAATCTCTGCAAAGGCAGACCCTAAGGCAAAACACCAGAAGCTAGTTCAATAATCATTATTCCATAGACATAGCCAGGATACCACAGAGTCACATGGTAAATTACAGCTATGGTGGGAAAGACTTTTTGAAGAGATAAGATTCTTAGCTTTTTCCTGGAACAGGCAAAAGTGGGAGGCAAAACCAACATCATCAGAAAATCATTCCAAAATGTGGGAGCATTTCAGTTAATGTACAAATGAGTAGAACTGAGGAACCTCCAAGAACCTTTTATCTTTATGGTTATATCTTGTGCTATATTTTCCGTAACAAATAGTCCAAAGGGAACAAAATAACTGGGATGACTGCTGCGATCTCCATACCACATGGGGTAGGTGGAACTGTTGGTGCATTTCAAAACTTATTTATCACCACGGAAAGCAGGTTATGATACAGCATGCAAATGTTGATGACAGCAGACCGGCAGTACATGGAGGAATGAGGTGTTATCATTGAGTATCAGTTAGCACTACCAATAAATTAAATGTTCAAGTTTTAGTATTGGGCATTTATCTTTTAATCCATTTTTTTGGTGTTTTGTTCCCTTCACTTTGGGATATGGTTGTACCGTATTTATTAGAATGGGGAGACACTGTTTGCCAAGTTATGTTTATTTAAATTCTTATTTTTATTGATGTTAACTGGTGTCTGATGATAACTGGTGACCATAAGAATACATGTTATGATTTTTCCTATCATATAAGAATCACACAAACATATGTGTGGGACACTTCTTCAGCTGCGATAAGTACAAACATCTGCCAAAGCAGCCAGCTAATGATCCCTTTGTAATTTCAGCTAAATATTGCTTTGAAATTTTAAGTCTCATTAATCATACTCCATTACAATGAAAACATGAAGATTACTACTGTTGGTCACAAAGGCACAATCATTGAAATTCAGTAAAATTGCACTTTTGTACATTCCGGATTTCTATTGAAGAACAGGATCAAGATCTTTGAAGAAATGCAATGTAAAACTATGTAAAAATATAAGATACTAACTTGTTTTCAAGATGACGTAGTGTACTGTAATGATAAATCAAGCCACTGTTAAAACGTTATATCTACACTCTTATCATCATATTTTCAAGTGTGTAGAAAGACTAAAATATGTACTGAAAAAATAACATTGATGATGATGATGATGATCTAAGTGTGTAACAAATTTTCATTGATAACTGTCAACCTCACACAGGATTTCTATAAATAGGTGGAAAACTGGGTTGTACAATCATACTTTGTCACATTTAATGAAACCTGTTATTTGTTATATTTGAGGTATATCTGCTACTTTTGACAAAGAAACAAAAAGTATTTTAATATGACTGCTTTGAATGACTCACATTTTCTGTTTATGATTAACAATTAAGATTTTGAGCTGTAATGAAGTTCTTTAGTTTTCCAATTGTATACCGTGTGTATGACTAATAAAAATAACTGGTAGATAGTCAAACATGAAAATGGTATTGCTAGTCTACAGGACAATATGAGTCATACTATTATTCTCTCTTTTTTGTAGGTAATGAAATATTATTAATTGCCCGAGGTATATAACAGAACTGGGTTATCATTATTCAGCCTTTGTCAAGATCAATGTCTCATCAGAGAGCTGATTCCTAATGGACAGGGTACCAGTCCACTTTAATTCTATTTCTAGTACTATTTTTATAGCACTTAATCTCCATCTAAAGACTGGGCTGACTCTAACGGCACCATACAGAAATAGCAGAAATCCATAATTGTTAATCTGAGACATAACAGGGGTCAGCGCCACAGAGAAAGACTGGGGAAAGGCAGAAATTAGGTTGGATAAGCTTTTGTTAAGAGATAGGTTTTGAGCTTTTTTCTGAATGAGTGGAGAGAAGTGGCCAAACGTATATCATCAAGCAACTCATTCCACATCTTTGGAGCATCATGAGCAAAGCTGAGGCCAAAATGCTTAGAGGACTTATATAGTGAAGTGTCAAAGTGTGGTAGTTGTGGGACACACACTCAGCTTGGCTTTTATGTGTGGTATAGACACTATGTTTAGGTTTGAGGAAAGGTTCAAAATATTTTTGATAACCACTATGTAAGAACTTGCACACCAGTAAGGCAGTCTTGAATGTAGAACAGTGTTCAGTAGGCAACCAATGGAGAGTCTTCCTAACAGGAGTGGTGTGTGAGTATTTAGTGGTGTTGGTAACGATTCTAGCCAGACTATTTTGAACACATTGAAGCTTACAAAGATCAAAAGCAGAGAGACTCCTGAAACAATTCAACAAAACAGGAACTGAAATTGCCTATGATGACCTTAGCTTGTCCAAAAGAACTGCAGGGCATTGTGTTAGTAAATCAAGAACCTCAGTAATTTTGTTAAATAAATTAAATTTGTTATGCTTACTTAATATTGTTTTCAATTTGCAGTATAATGAATATTCGGATATCAAATGTTGATAGTGAAATAAAGTAATATTTGCTTAGTCACTTTGTGAGCGACATTGAAGGATTTAAACCTGTAAAAGTGGTGTATATTTTGTGTTTAAGTAAGGTTTTCTTAAATTACCATCCAAAAACTTTCAACAAAAGGGGGACACACTCATCATATTAGTATGAAAGAAATTCGGGAATATAAAAATATTCTTTATTTATTCTATTTGGATTATAATGGAACTAAAACGAGCAGAAGTAATGTTCAAATACCCATTTGACTATTTAACATATTTATAGTTGATGTTCAAATACCCATTTGACTATTTAACATATTTATAGTTGATGTTCAAATACCCATTTGACTATTTAACATATTTATAGTTGATGTAATTAAAAGAATATTAACATGAAAGGAGCTTTTCTTGACTTATTTCTCTTAGTCTTATTATCCATAGTATGTGACACTGGCTGCTTAATGCCCCATTCTTAACAAGTCTAGTCAGGACTTAGTTTGTCTTTTTCATAGAAAATATTTATTTATTTATTTATTTCTCGTGTATACAAAGCACAAAGTTGATAGATGTTGGTTAATTACAAAAACGAAGAACAAATGAAAAAAAACCACATAGTAATACAGGTGAAAAAAAGAAACAGAATTATGCATAAAAAATATACAGGAGAGTTGCATAAACTACATAGACAAGTGAATTAGTGTCTCAGGTGGTACATACAATATTTAGCATGGCATTTATTTCTCCAGCAGTAAATCCATGTTTAAAGACCCTGATAGATAACAAATCTTTAATATTTCCTACATGTTTTAAGTCTTCTTCATTAATTGTATTGTGATCGGTCACTGCTTTTAATTTTACTGAAGCTTATGAAAAAGACAAACTAAGTTCTGATTAGTCAGAAATGTATTTATTATTCTTGTTTTGTTGAGTTGTTTTAGTTTGTCTTTATTAAAACCATGAACGGAACAAATTATAAGACGAATTTTATCTCTCATATATGACCAATATTTTCATTCATGTTAAATCTTATATTTTTGGAATTTCCAGTATCCCTGGCATGTTTTGAATAGATTGGACCCGAGAGCACTCAAAATTTAAACTAGTATTGGATTAAAAGTTGACCACAAATGTGGGCATAAAATTTACACATGAAAAATTATATACATATCATACCCACACTATCACCCTTCAGAGAAACTCCTAGATTATTCTCCTGGGTCAGTTCCATAATGAAAAACTCAAATGTAAAAAATTTCCTGTCATAGTAATTTTAAGAACAGCATATTTATTGTTATTTAATTCATTTTATGTCCATCAGTATAAAATTCCACACTCAGTCCTCAGTTTCATTTGTACCAGCTGTTACCGTTAATGTAGTAGATAGAGATAGGATAAGCCTAGATCAAGTTTCAAGTTTCTTTTGGAATTATGGAAAAATTTTTGCTCAGATAGTGAATTTTTAGTTTATACAATGTACTCATAGATAAACTGAATTTTACACTGAAATACTGCTACGACTGTCTGATAAGACTTATATTTCTTAACGTGTATGAGTACTCTATGTATACCAAATTTCTGTGTACATGTCTGAAAAAATGTATGGTCCAAATCTGAGCCATAAGCAAGGCTAATACAGGATATATTCTAGATTTTAGAGTTTTCAGGTCGTAAAAAAATTTGGAAGTAAAAATAAAGAAATAGTAAAATTATCATTTTGCGACTTGGTTTTAAGCTTTAACTTCAACATTTGGGTTTTTTGGCATAATATAAGTTGGCTTTGTAATTTGGCACACTTGCTGTACTTTGGCATTGGCACAAATGAAGTTGATACAAATGCAAACTCTATTCAAAGAGGATCACTTAAAAGCTATTGCAATTTGTAAGCTCTCCGTTCATTGGTTATGTGGCAATTTGCTGTAGAACCTGTATTATCGCCACTGTTCAGGATATTGTATTATCGCCACTTAAATGCAATCTTACATTTTTGTGTAAAGCATTGTGCATGTTTTGTCAAAGAAAGATAATTAATTGGCTTTTCGTTTGCTAAGTAAAGTGTGTTAATGCGGTTTTTAATTTAAATAAATTTATGTTAAATTCAACCAAAAGAAGCACAAATAAATAATTTCCAGTCTCCTTGGGCATAGTCCTTTGAATTAAGAGAAACATTGGTGGGATTTATGAATCTGTAAAAAGAGGAACTTCAATGGTCTTAAAGTTTGAGCAACTGGACCCAGTATGTCTAGGTATACGGATAGACTATTTGATTGATGGAAACAAATCGGGTATGTTTTAGAATTTTTCTTGTGATCACCCCAATTTTGAGCTGTACCTTTCATTTTAAGAGCTAATCATTCATTTCTGTTGTGTCAGTCATGTTTTGCATAAAAACAATAGACACAATTGGAAAACAGAAAACATTAGATCTGGACTTTTTAAAATAATATTTCGCCAATGTATTTTGTCAGACAGGTGTTATTGATATTGTTTTGCTATCTATATATGTCAGCAATTTTATACTTGGTTTAGTATATTGTAATACAAGCCATTGATTGCAATCTACCTTGGCTATAGTGTTTCTCAGTGTAATGGTATATTTTCATTTTGAAAAATAAATCCTGCCTTTTTTATGTTTTTGTACATCCCTACATTTGATGCAGACCTTTGTTCATCTGTTCCCAACTTACACTTCTTCCCCCAACTTAGTCTTCTTCCCCGAACTGAGTCTTCTTCCCTCCTGGTCACACCCACAATTCTGGATGATAATGATTTTGTTTAACTAGCTCACTGAGTTCCCCTTTGTGGGGAAGATATTGCGCCTGCAAAGCAGTAGATTAGATTAGATTAGATCTTTGATGAGCAGAAGCAATGAATTAATACAAGTATAATGATCATTTCTTTTTTGTAATTTTGTGCAAAAAAGTAAGGAAACAGTTCAAATCCCTACGAATTGGCACAAAACTTAAGTAAGCAAAGATTTGAAGCCCTCCAAACAAATTAACAAAAAATTAAACAATGAATTCAAGCTTAAACAACCTGGCACAATGAAGAACTAAAGGCATGTTCACATTGTTTCGTTCAGTCATTATTCATATTTTAAAATTTGTTTGATGACCTTGAGCAAATTCCATACAGCAAATCCCTTGAGCAAATGATCATTCCCATTCAGCCATTGTACACCTTCCCACTTCACTCTCCAGGGTGTACATTTTAGTTTAGCACGTGACAGAATAGGACTGATACAGAAAGGTCTGAACTGGGTGTAAATAAAGATTTCAAACTCAAAACAAATTGGAACCATGATGAAGTAAACAATGAAGTTATCAATTCATCACATTAGTGACATATCAAACAAATATTCTGACTAAAGAAATGGTGAAAATTACTGGACTAAGACATAAGATTCTCCCAAATATTATATTAGATTAGAAATCTAATTTTTATGCAGTGGGGTAAATTATAGTTATTTCTAAATAAATCCAGTAATTTGTAATAGTAAATTTACAGCAAATACGTTAAAAGAAAACTTGTATTGTACATTTGTACTGTCATAATTTGACTTTTTTTATTTGGGTTATTTAGAAACTCATACATGTTTTTCTTTATAATGATTAAAGTGGCATTTTAGTCCAACATAGGCTTTTGTATATTGTGAGAAATATTTGATTGATTATTTACATTGTATAAACACATATCTCTGTATTAAATAAAATACAATGAATAAAAATAATTAATCTACAAGCAAATTAGCATAAAATAAATAAGCAATGAATTCTAGATGAAACAAATTGGTACAGAGAATGCATTAAAAATTTATAAAAGCCCCAACCAGTCAGCATCATTGATACAAAGATTAGGATTTGTAAGCTGTGTATTTGTTTGTCATGAACGCTAATTTCATGTAGACACTGTATTATCGCCCGTTAATGATTAAAGTTTTAGGTCAATCTTTGTTAAATTAAAAAAAACATACCTGTTTTAATAATAAAGTCACTCCAAAATTCCTGCATATGCTGTTAAAATATCCACCAGTAGCTTCTAGTCTCACAAGTAGCTAGGCAAAGAAACTAGTCCCGACAAGGACAGTTCATTAAATTAAGCTATTATCACTTAATACAAATATCACTCATAAGTAAGATACTCTGCTGTTTTATACTGCTGGTATCTCCTGCTAAGAAAATGAAGATCTTATCTGTCAGCTAAGGTCACGTGGTATACATTTTGTAAGGACATATTTGAGATGCAGTTATTTGCATTGTCATAAGGAGAAGATGCTCTTGAGATTATGAACATCTAAAAGATAATTAATAATAAGAGCAAGACATTGAACCCAGGACACACATATTACTGTATTAAAATATGTAACACTTTGCTTGGAAAGAAAATTGAAATCTGTTTTATTTATTTTCCACCACAGCTGTGTTTGGTCCAAATACAAGGACATACAAGCAGGGGTGTATTTTTTTGGTATTTACCGGTGCCCCTTACTATGCATAATTACTGTAACAATTTCGTCAACAAGTACTGATATTTCATGAATTTTTCTGAAAACTGTGTAACCTACAAACATGTTAAATACATATACAGAAATATATCTTACAGAGCTGCTGTTTGATTTTGCTGCATTTACATTGATGCTTTATTCACCAATGTCACCAATATATTACAGCCTTTTTTGTAATATTTCTTTAAACATGGACTTAATGTGCTTAGTATTCATACAAAATGGTAGATATTAAAAGCAAAACACCCCTCATTGGAGAAATACATAAATATACATATCACCCATGAAAATGAACAATATAATACCCATGCTGAGCACTAGAGGTGTATATCCGTGTTTCACAGGAGTGCCACATTACTCCTTTTTGTATATTTATACTCAGCATAATATATCTTTGTAATACAAGATGCAAAGAGCTATTTGGCATCCCAACTGCACAAGTACAACCCAAACTCTCACAAGTGTCTGACATTCCCCAATTGAAAGATAGAGACTCAAGGATGACCATTTATCAACGTCCTTGAAGTGTTTAAGCCTTCCATAGGAGATATGATTCAATGGCAGGGATATGATTCAATGGCAGGGATATGATTCATTTTAAGTGGTTATCTGAGCCACTCTGTATCTGCCTGTACATTGGTTTGAAACCATATCCTCTGTGTTCCTAGGTGAATGTGCTAGCCACCGGGCCAACATGTCTCTGATTTTTCTGCCATCTATTACCGCTGAGAATACCTTCTGTACTGTGACTGAGGAAGAAATTAAACAAAATAAAGATTTTTTTGTGTTCAAGTTATCATTGAATAACAAACTAAGCAGTATGTAAGGTTGTATATAAGGTTAAAAAAGTCAACATTTTGTTTATATGCCTCAAATTAATTCACTGTTGCACCTAGTAATTTATTTCAGTTATATTATGATAGAACCCCATTTCAGTGATCATCCGAGGCACAGTGTATCCCCCGCATACTTGGCCCAGAACTCAGAGGGTCAAACATCCAAGTACTAGTCAAGTCTTGTGCTGCTTAAACTCCAGTAGTAGGACGGGAGCTGGTCGGAAGATGGTAGCATTCAAGATATTGGATCAAGATCTCTCTTGAAGTGCAAGCCTCGGAGAGATCTCATTCTTAAAACCTGACAATTGAATTGAGATTGTCTATTCACACCAGGTGGTATCTACTCCTGGTTCTATCTTACTCAGAAATGATCTGTATTAGTACTCAAGAATGTTTTTAGGAATTTTTTGCCAATATCTGTTTCTGCATGCCAGGATCAGGGAGTTCTACTGCCTCAGATACTGATTGTTTTGAAAAGATTCGTCTGAAACTTCTGTAATTGTTCAACGCCTGCTTTCTGGAACCATCCAATCTATCACTTTCTTTATGAACAAGGCCAAAAGGGGTTTTGGTCTAGGTGGGGCTAGCCGCAAAGCCATCAGAGACGCAAATAGTGCATCGAAGCAGTTACCCATCCCACTACTAACATAGCCCATTGCCACTTGACATATGAAGTGAACAGACAGATACTCATCATGCTGCACCACAACTCATGAGAGTCCGGAGACATAAAAATAGTGATTCCTAGAAGTGCGAACCTCACTAGAGCTTGCACTTAAAAAAATATTTTTTTTGTGTCAACAAGCTAGGCATTGTGATTTATATATGTATAGGTTTTGTTGTCTTTTTGTGCACATTGAGATGCTAGCTTTGACAAAAATAAAATAAGAAAGACTGACTTGAGTGTCATTAAAGCGAGACACTTCTGTGAACAGATTTATCACCAAATATGCTAGTAATTTTGTAACTATAATTAAAAAAAAACATGAATAATAGGTTACCTATCAAAAGACTTCATATACTGTTTACTCTCTATGCTTTTTTCAGTCTTGAAGTTTAGGCACTCCAGATTACAAGTCTATGGTGTCACCCTTTCCATTATTCATAGTTAAGGACACAGTTTCTTTTGTCCCGGAACTAAAAAAAAAATTCTAAAATAGTAGGCTGCGAAGTGAACGCGGACATGTCTTTTGAGCAGTTCTAGAATCATGAATACAAAACGGTAAATAAAGTAAAGCAGTTGAATAATTATTCTTTGTACATTGTTCCTTTGCTTGCAAATGTAAACAAACTACTCGAGGTAAAATAGGTAGTTAAATATTCATAAGATTGCAATTTCTTGCTTTATTTGAACAAATAGCATATAATTTTAAAGCTTACATGACGGAACAGCCAACATGGCCTTGGATTTGTTTTGATTTTCAAGCCTTGGGGGTTCGTGGATTTAATACAGCTGATCTTTAGTTTAAACTCATCATAGCGTACTCAAATATGACATTTATTCCTATATTAAACTTCATTTTTGGTGTGTTTTACAGGTGTTGCATACAAGAATAAACATGGAGGCAGACTCTTACTCAAAATTGGATGATCCCTTTCTGGACATCAGAGTCTTAGAAGATGCCTACATCAATTCAGCACCTTATTAATCCTTGGGCCTAAATGTTCCTAGGCGATAGTGTACCTAATATAGATATAACTTATGGTGCAAAATATAGGCTCAATGCGCCTTTTATGCTTATTAGTGTGTTTAATGCAAGCCTTTATGTTCACGTTCCTAGTATCTGAATCTTTTCTAGCATCATGAATTAAACACAGATTAATATATGTATATCTCTCTTTTGGTTGTAGTAAAATAGTTTGTCTTTCTTTGTCTGATTGACAATAGGATTCAGTAAATTTATTTCACTTTAAAGTAGGGATACAGTCCAAAGATGCAGGGACATGCTAGCAGGGAGAGGTTGCAGGAGCTTGTACATATTAGGGTCACAGTGTGGTGTGTGCCAATGTTAGTCATATAAAAGCACTGTCCCATTTACGGGAAATGTTATTAACCCGGCCAAGCTGTACCATGTATATTTGCAATGGGCTTAAAGGTAAAAATATGGATATATTTTTAACATTGGAAGCCCACTACTCTTTTGTTAAAAAAGTGGAACAATTACTGGGGTTTGTGCTAGCCATATTGTTTTCACAGTTTAAATATATGTGACTTTCTAATCCCCCAGCAGTGTTCTTACAGTTTTCTAGTGCTGACATATTCCTGATTAACCAAATGTAGACCATAGTGTATTACTGGACTATATGACAGTATGATCTAAGCACAGAAATGTGACATATAATATGAAGTGTCTACACAACACCTCAGAGCATCATCGGCTGAAATATATTTGTTGTAAAGTATATATTACATAAGCGATATCATCTACGTGTAGTTTAGGTAATGATGAAAACCTTGGTGTGGGATTTTAGGTCAGTTAAGGAAGTTGACCATTTTAAGTTAAGTATGGTTGACTAACAAAAAGATTACCTTAATGCCTTTACCAAAATATCACTGGGGATCATCATGTGCATTTTAGTTCTGTAGTAAACTACATATATGTGTATTTCATGTATAAATGTTAGATCTAATTTCAAGTGAAGTTTCAAATAAATAAGCATTGTACAAAGATAACATAAGTATTACCTACAGGGTCACTAGATGGTTAATCTTTAATAATGGATAGCAAAAGTACGGGCTTTTTATCTTTGGCCATTTGGCTCAAAGAGATAAAACAAGTTTATTTACTTTGATAAGTAATGGAGATTAAGTGAAAATATATTGATAAGCACATTGATAACTTGATGTACGTTAGTGTTTTTGTTAGTGATATATTAGAAAGGCCTACAAAAAACATATTTAGTAACAAACAACACATAATCGTCTAAAATGTTACATTTCTGGAATACACTGATTTTGCAATAGACTCATTTGTTACAAACATTTTCATAGTAATGAAATGAGTATACAATTATATGTTCACAGGATAGAACACTTCTCCATTCCGGTGTTAGAGGCCAGGATATTCCCCAAACCAAAATAAACTACGGGATTTAAGTAGACTATCCCAAATGAGCTCAGGAGTTAAAAAGGTGTTATCCTAAAGTAATTTGCAGCCATATTACCAGCGGTTACTCTTTAACGGCGAATCTGGCCTGCTGTACTGGCAAACCGGACAGACTCCACATTTGGAAACATTTCATGATCAGCTTGGCTCGTATTCTTATTGCAGCCAAATATGCATCAACTTTATGGATCCCGATTTACTGTCAGATCTGTTACAGTGATGTTGGAATAGAAAAAACTTTTATAGTGTAAACATTGAATCATATGTCAATACGTAGGTAGAACATTAAGATAACAGTTCAGTAGCCATATGCTATTGCTTAGACTGAACACTGAGGCCTGTTTTAATATGTCACTACTTAGGCTTAACATTAAGACCAGTGATCCAGGTGTCATATGTTATTGCTTAGGCTAAACATTGAAGCCAGTAGTCCAGTGGTAATATGTCATTACTTTGACTGAACATTAAGGCAAGTGGTCTGACCATCCCATGTAATGTCTTAGGCTGAACGTCAAGACCAGTGGTCCAGCAGTCACATGACATTGTTTATGCTGAACATTAAGATCAGTGGTCCAGCTGTCCCATGTCATCTCTTAGGCTGAACAGTAAGATCAATGGTCAAGCAGTCACATGTCATCTCTTAGGCTTAACATTAAGACCAGTGGTCCAACGGTCACATGTCATTGTTTATGCTCAACATTAACATCAGTGGTCCAGCTGTCCCATGTCATCTCATAGACTGAACAATAAGATCAGTGATCCAGCTGTCGCATGTCATCTCTTATGCTGAACAATAAGATCAGTGGTCCAGCTGTCCCATGTCATCTCTTAGGCTGAACAATAAGACTAGTGGTCCAACAGTCACATACCATCTCTTACGCTGAACATTAACACCAGTAGTCCAATAGTCACTTCATCTCTTAGGCTGGACATTAAGGCCAGTGGTCCAGGGGCCACTGGATCATACTCTAGATACAAAAAGGGTCCCAGTCATATGACAAAAATAGCCATATGTCTTATGTGGGTAAGGCCTGGCACAAGGAAAAGGTGATTACATTTTGGTAAAGATTCAGATCATATTCTGGACACAAAAAAACCAGACATTTTCAGGACTGCCCCCTGGTGGGAGGTGCACTCTAAGAGGGTTTTTTTCTAGTTATACATACATCAGCATTAGCATAATTAGTAATGAAATAAGATGATCAGGACATCATAAAATCTTTTATTCAACTTTTGTGAGTACCTATATGGTTAAAAAAGTAGAAGGTAGATGCGAAGATTGACTTAGTATTAATGCTTTTTTCTGGAATGTATGTTTAGCAAATACAAAATGTAAAAACATTATTATATCTTCTGTAAATACAAAAACAAAAGCTTTATTCTTCAGCAACTGAATCTACGCATAAAATACATTGAATAAGTCACATGACATAATGATCAACCATTTGAAACTCACAAATAAATCCCTATACACATTAAGCCAATAAAAAAGCTGAGGTTTTTACACCCCATTACAACTACCAACTGTCATATTGGGACAGTTCCTCAGCATTGCCACTTGTTGGAGTGGAATCCATGCAGAGGTGACAACCTGTAATTAGATGTCAAACTTACTAACCCACTAGGCCACTGAGAACCTCAAACTGTCTGTACATTAAGAAAAGTTACCTTATTATTTTATGTGGTGGTTTGCCCAACAGTTTATCAAAAAAAACAAAAACAATGTGTATTTACTCTGACTAAATATAATTTATAATATTTTAATTTATGCCTAATTAGTTTGCACACCATCTCTTCTCTGTATTCTATATTATAAGTAATTTAAAGCATTGTTCTGAGGGTTCAAATATATATATATAATATATGTAATTAAATTATAATTTATTATTCTAAGAGGCGGCTTGCCTTGCAGTCTGGTGTATTAACTCCCATTCCCTTTATTTCCTAAGTATTTCTGCTGTAATTTCCAGTAAAGTCCCCTACATTCCATCAATTCACTGTGAGTCCCTGACTCGAATACTTTACCGTCGTCTACATAGCTGATACAGTCTGCGTCTTTGACTGTTGACAGTCTATGAGCAATAACTATGGATGTACGCCCGGCTTGTGCTTTTTCTAATGCCTCTTGAACAACCTGCAAATAAAAATTGTGTTTTTATTGTCTATATTTTTGGTACATATTTACAAAAACAAAAAAGCTATATGTACAGAAGAGCTTTTGATTAACAGTTTGGAGTAAATTTATGTGTTCATATCTGAATTCATACATGACTATATGTGTGTATAATAAAAGTTGCAATATTACAATATTGTAAAATCTCAGCAGGTAATAATAGCTAGCATATAGTACCTGGCAGCCATAACAATAATTAATTGTAACAGGTTATTTAAAAAACATTACATTCTTATTTGTTGCAAGAAATTCTGAGTTTATATATTGGATTTTGCTCTTATGAATTGGAATGAATTGTGATTGGTGACATTTATTTCTAACTGATGAACAGGATATATAGCCACAGCCCCATTGATATTGATATGTCAGATTGACATTATTTTTGCCGACAGTAAACGAAATTAACACCAACACAATCTGTCTCCGTCCCCCATCCTAGGCTGGTAACTATTGTTATGGATCCATATCATTCCTGATGTCCTGTAACTTAAGAAAACTGTAATTTTTTTTCTTTAATCGCCACAATTATTTCAGGACTAGGTCCATGACAACAGATATTCTTGCAAATATTGGACCCAATGTGACCCCATTATCACTAATTCAACTCACTTGACTCATGAGAGGTTGATATTTTTAGGCATCTCCACCATGTAGAGTAAATTAGAATTTTAAGAAAGCTTGTATACACAGGGATTTTGTTACATATCATGTTTATTAAATACATATTCACAAGTAAACACGTCAAAGACTGTTCGCAATTCATAATGTAAACATGTATAATAAACTAAATTTAAGTGAAATACCAAGATACTTCTATGCTACTGCGCCAAATGAATTTATCTGTTTATATAGTCATCAAGCACTGTCAATAGCCATGGTAGAGCCCAATATCAATTGCTGTCGACTTAACCCAAAAGTCATGGGCATTAAAATAATTAAATATATACAATAACATTATTGGTCCAAAGCCGAAGTTAGGGGTGGGGGTTATGCCCCGTTCAATGGCCAGGGTCACACAGTGACAGGTTCTCAACATTGTCACTTGAGCCAGTTGCACCCACACTGAGGGAACAACCTGTTATTAGATGCTAATCATGCTAAATACTAGGCCACGGAAAACCTCTTTGCTGAAACAAACTCGGCAGTATTCTTCAGGGTGGTACTAACCTTTTCACTTTCTGCATCCAAGGCAGATGTTGCATCATCCAGTATAAGTATTTTAGGGTTTCTAATAAGAGCCCTTGCAATGGAGACTCTTTGTTTCTGCCCTCCACTCAGCTGTGTACCTTTACTACCTACTGTAGTTTGATAACCCTATCATACAGAGAAAGATAATATACCATATAAGGAGAAATTTTCACTAGGCATTTAAGCTAGTTTACCTTATGGACTTATGAGCTTGGTCAATGAAAATTCATAAAATTTGCATTAATCTCGTGTTTATAAACTAAGCATTAGTAAAAATTATTTCTAGTGAATATGTTAAAATTTAGTAATTAGTGAAATTTTCTTCCACCTAAAATTTGTACCGATACAGTAACTCTTTGAAGGTATCTTGATTACTAAATAAATTATTTGAAAGCACCTTTCATGTGATATTTCTCCCAGTTCAAGTATTTAACACTTGATCTCCTAATCCAAATATTTTCACACATATGTTATCTTGTCTCCCACTTAAAATACACTAATGCTTCTGTCATCTGTTTACTTACTCATAGTTGAACATTTTTACGTATATGTCTGCTCATTTTAAGTTAAATTAATTTTTAAACACATGCTCTTGTCCCCTTACTAAAATACTTTGATACATTGCTCATGTATTATTGAGAAAATATAATTTTTTTAAAAGCTGGCAATTTTCTGATAAAAAATGTTGTATGGTTCCTTTGGTAAGAGGGACAATTATTATGACAGATTATGAGTGAGAATAAAGAAACAAATTAATCTAAGTGAAAATTCAATACTTATAAATAAGTCATCGTCATGTTCTGTAGTAAAGGCAAATATCAGTTAGAAATTATATTATTACACATAAAACACTGTTAAAATGCCCAGTAAGTGAATGTTGTGTGCGATGTAATTGTATAAAATATGTAAACAGATTTATGTATTTTGCAATACAACCCACAGACTGTACTAAGGATGGTACCCATGGTAATGCAGCTTACAAACTTTGCAGTTAAACTCATTACAAATATAAAAATACAATAGGAAAACATCCCGAATGACAAATACAGAAAAAATATATCACGAATGAAGATAACAATATTATACGAGTGCGCAGCACGAGTATTATATTGTTAATCTTCATGAGTGATATATTTTTTTCTGTATTTGTCTGATGAGGGATGTTTTACTTTTATTATCCACCATTCGTATGCATTATGGGTGAAATAAGATGAATATTTAATAAAGTATTTGACAAAGGCTATCAAAAAGCACAGGCAACAGTGAATATAAAAACTTCAATCTTTAACTTGCAATATCTCCATTATTTCTGATTAGATTTTTATGTAATTCACACGAGCAGAAGCGCTGTAAGAACAGCTTTCTAATGATATATAATACATATTTGTAAGTTACATACTTTCTGAGATATTGTTGAAAAACCGGAAGTTATTCACGCTCATTATCCATAGTACCAGGGCGCCGGTGTATACAAAAAAAATACATCCCGGTCTGTATTTCCCCGTATTTAGGGCAAATACGTCACGAGGTGGATAATAAATCATTATACCTGTGGCAATGTAGTTATAAAGTTGTGTATATTGGCTGCCTTGGCTGCATCCATGACTTCGTGTAAGGGAACTTGGCGTGAGTTGTCACCGTAAGCGATGTTGTCAGCAATACTGTATCCAAACAGGATAGGATCCTGTGTGACTATAGAGATCTGAGACCTCAGCCACTGGATATTCAAGTCAGATACAGGATGGCCATCTATTGTCTAATGTGAAAGAAAAGATATAACCAACACGTTGCATTGAAGTAACAATAACAATCCTGTTTTTGTTAAGGTTCCCAAAGTCTGTCAGAAGGTTGCCTCTTTGTATATTTTTGAAAAAAGACATTCTATGCATTGAATTATTCATAACAATTTTCATCTGTACAATATGTAATAAAAATATAATCTTAGACAATTAAATGTTATATGTCATTCTTTGAAGTATGTGATATTGCTTTTTTTTTTTGGATGGGTTGCCTCATATAACCTTCATCTACTCATATGTTCTGTACATACTATGGCCTCTGATACTTTGACAGGAAGAATTAGCATCAGCAAGGGGTGGACTGAATGCAAGATTTACATTTATTTTTCTGCAAGCACATTATTTAAGTCATTGAATAACACATTAATGCAAGATTCTGTACTGAAAACATCAGACACTGCCAGGTAGCTTTTCTGCCTCAGGCCCAGCTGGACTTCAGATGTAAGCCACAAAATCAGGACTTTGTGCCAGGCAATGTCAAGGAACAGTACGAGTTTTTGTTCTGTTGAAGCTGTTAAATATTTCAAATATTTACCTAAACTGAAAACAAAATCCTCATTAATTACCCTTGTCCCAAGAAGGGAAGGTGAGAGAGTATTGTAATCCAGTCTGTCTGTTTGTCTGTCCCTGTACATGCTTCGAAAAACTCTAAATCAGATCTGGGTCATATTTTCACAGAAAGCGAAGACTACCTGTGTCCCCCTCAAAGATGGTCTGGATCCAGAACAGGATCATGAATTCTGAATTTTTAGGGTTTGTGCTATTTCAAACACTGCTTATTTGGCAATACTAGACATTCTTACCAGGGAACCCTTTGTGTAGTCATAGAATCTCTCCAGCAACTGTACTGACGTGGTCTTCCCACCACCACTTGGACCAACCAGTGCAATGAACTGACCAGCATGAACCTCCAGGTTAAAACCTTAAGACGAAATGCAACCATTACTAGTGGTACAATTTAAGGTAAATAGTTTTGTATAAAAAGATTTCTGTAAAAAAGCCATGAAATATATTATGATTAAAATAAATTTATCCTGTCAGTAATTTGACATACAATTGTTTCATTTATTTCAAAGCATAGTTAAGAACAAACACTTAACAAGTCAGAGGCATTGTAACCAATGGGAATTGCTGACACATCAATATGTGCCAAATTAAGGCATCCGGTTAATTTCATAATAGTTTAGTTTTAATGTCTATAGAAGGAATAAAAAAGTCTTTGATTTTTAAAACAGATTCAAGTTGTATTTTGTTTCGTACTATAATCAAAACAAATTCAATCCAATAAGAAGTGCAGACACTGATTTTACATTAAAATTGGTCTGAAATTCAGCCCAATTTTAACTATATTTGTGGCACTGAGAATTTAAAGGTTAACAGAGTAGATCACCATTAACATATAAGAATTACCATAAGCAGAATATTTCCTTCTCCAGTACGCCATTAGGTGCCATTCGAATGGGATGATTCAAATGATTGGAAGTGATCCTTTATATTTGGATAACCTTTCAGTGTAATATAAAAATCAGTGCACTAATTGATTGTGCAACAGTGCAGGTTCACTTGTAAATGATCTAAGTGATCACAAAATCATCCCCTCCGAATCTTCCCTAATGTTATATTGTTCATATAACTGCTACAACATACCTCTGAGAATATTTATTTCTGGTCTTGTGGGGTAGCTGAACACAATATTACTGAAGTTAATCTCTGCTCTGCACGTTGCCTGGTTCAAAATATAGACAATATTAACACGAAATATTTAAATAGTCTTTGCAATTCAAATGCAGAAAACCTAATCCAGATTCTATTTTTGAGGAAATGTGTCAATTAGCCACTTTTTAAATGTCTCTAAAGTTCATTTCAACAAGTGCTTCTCATATGATGCTTCCAAACTGTGGAATGATTTACCATTGAAAATTCCAACTGCTCCTACACTTTCATGTTCAAAAGGCGACTTAAAACCTGTCTATTTCAGAAGTTTTTCCCTCCCTAGTTTTTCTAAATACCGAACACCGATGTTCCTCTTTGTCATCAGATGATCGGGTTATGTTTAACGAGTTTCTGATTTGTGCATTATGATTTTGGATGGCTAAGCACATGGATACCTGATACCTTTGCTTCAATGATGTTTTTTTTTGTTTCAAAAAACGCAAACGCATATTATTTGTTGCCTTGAGATTGATTCCAACGCAAAATCACAGAGGTGAAATCCAAGTGATTAATGGCCTGTTTAGTTTTGTGCAGTGGTAAACAACTAATATTTGAATTTTGGCCCATGACGTTATACTTATTGTTCCATAAACAGACCTTTTATGTGGGTAGATCTAGTTCATGTACAGTGGATTTGGTTTACGTCGAAGTTGCAAAATATCAGCCATTTACTTCTACTTATGGCAAGTTCTAGTTATATCCACTTTGAAAAATATATGAAGTACTAAACATACTATGTAATTTAACTCTCTTGCAATAATTAAAACTTGTGTGATCAATATGCTAGAAAAGTAATTTGTTTGGTGTTCAGACTTAATAAACACAAAATTGCAGAATCAGGTGCCAAGTGTCACAATGGCACTATGTTGTCACCTCTTTATTGGATTATGACACTTCTGTACACACAGGAGTTATAGGTACCTATACCTTGTTATTCCCATAAAAAAGTAACACTTTGTGCACCAAATTAGGTTCCAGTTATGGCCACTTTCTGTGAGTCAAAGTTCTAGTTATCCTGATATTTTGCACTAATAATTTAGAACCTACTTCTACTTATGGCAGGTGTACTTATACACAATCTACTGTATAACAATGAGACACCCAGAGAAGTCATTCTTACTCACCCCCCAGCCCAAGTGTGTGTAGAGTTTAATACAGCTCACGAGAGGTTTTTTCAACATTTTAAAACATCTGATAACTGTTGAAATTGCCATAGGTGTTGGAGTGAATGCATTTTTACCACATGCAAATCCTGACTTATGGAATCTACTGAATACCAACAGAACAAAAAGTGGATCAAGTCACAAATGAGCCAATATGAGTTACATATTTTTGGCTAGTATGTGGCCCATGGGGCCAGCAAGGCGCTGTCTGAAGTAGGTGTTAATGCAAAACCGGTGAACCACTCATCCACTGAGCTCTGTTCATGCTCTCAATGGAAGTCACTATTACAAATGTGTGATGTCCGTATTAAGGCATTGTTATTTTAATTTTAACATGTAACAAACTGTCATCACCAGATGGTCTCATTTGATCTCACTTGGTCACACCCATTACTCTGGACTACTGACCTTGACCTGCCCCTCAGCTATTATAATGATTAATTATTTTTGTTAACTTAACGCACTGAGTTCCCCATTGTGGGGAAGATATTGTACATGCAAAGCAGCAAATTAGATTAGATAACATATTATGTGGTGATCACCAAATGATTTGTGAACATGAGAAAATCTAGTAAGAATGACAGGTTTCTTTGGTGATTATGACTTAATTAATATGTAGTGATCACCAAATGAATTGATGTTCACAATTCATTCAGTTGTCATCACCAGCTGATGTGGTGACAACTACACCCTCTAGTTCTTAAATCTTGTGTTAGTTATGATCACGAGGTGATGTGGTGATAATGAGATCACAAACAATAAGTGCATGGTGATCACCAGATGAACTGGAGATCCTTACATCATCTGGTGCTCACTGCAGTGGATGAAAAAGTATGTCATGAGGGGCCAAGTAATGAGACGATAATGAGAACACTACTTTATTCAAATGATTAATATTTTTGAAAGCTTAGGGCACTGAGTGGTGTGGAAGATATCGCCCCTGCAAAGCAATAGATTAGATTAGACTAGATTACTTATTTTGCCATGATCATCAGATCATTTCAGTATGGTCCTCATCATGGGGGATCTGTGCAAATGTCTTACAAGAAAAAGTTTAATAATGATAGAAATATATGTGTCAACTAGAAAGTACTTACGGGAGTGCAAACCTCCTCCAAGGCCCAATTCTTGAACTTCTTGCATTGTTTGCATTCAGAATGTGATCCAGGTCTTTTCCAGGCCCAGCCCACATAAAATTTATGAGGATACCCCAATTACTTTAGGAGTAGTACCAACTAGAATGCCAGGGCCATTGAAAATACATTGGAAAATGAGGCCATTCAAAAGATCAGGGTTTTTTTGTATCAAAAATATGATTTTGATCTTTCCTAAAATTTAATCACTTCTTCCTTTGCAAGGTGCTAATAACCCCCCCCCCCCCCCCCCCCCCAAAAAAAAAAAAAAAAAAAAAAAATTTCACAAATATCATCACCCAAACATAATCTGTAGAGGTAATAAATACCAAGCTGGTATCAGCGAGTTTTAGCAAAAAGAAATTCAAGAACTAGGTCATGTGGATATTGTATGTGATATGATGCTGTGTGCACATTATAATAATAATAGTACATATTATTATGCCCACATTGTTCTATTGTTCACTATATTTACGAGATGTTTTAAAATAAATCATCAAAACTCCTACTTACAGGTTTTATCCCCCTGTTACTCCAGGGATCAATGGCTGATTTCTGATCAAACAGAGCAAACAACTTGGCAGCTGCTACTTTGGCTTTCGAATAATCAGGAGCAAATGCATTGACTCGACCAATCTCCACACCCCCAGCGCACACTGCTATGAATACTCTGAATGTACAGCAATAAATAATAGCTTACCAATCTAATCCAATCTCGTATTAGGAATAACAATTAACAATAACAGTTAATCCACTAACACAGCTGGGTCCTATCACAAAATACTGTGAAGATGGGATGGCTAAGGTGGATAGGCTTTTGTAAACAGGTAAGTTTTAAGCTTATTTCTGAAGGAGACAGTAAAGGTGAAACTATGTATGGTATATGTCTGCATCAAAAGCAAAACTCAGGTTTGGCCAAGGTACTTCCTGTCAGGGTGACCTAGTCTGGTGTTATAGGAGCAATTATGCATCTAGGGTTTGAGAAGTCATTACAATGGATCAAGTGTTGCCAAATGTCATAGCTCTACTCTTAATAAGATTCGAGATGATAGCTGGAAGTACAGAAATATTCCAAAACATCTATGATTGAGTATGTCAGTGATGTGATAGTTGCTCTGTTTATGGGGAGATCTACATAATCACATTACTGTATGGTGTACAATTTTCGTGCTAAAAACTGAATGGTTGCAGAAAAAGTTGTAGAAAACTTGAACTGTGGAACACATATCGTCTTACTGACTGTTAAGTAATCCAATAGCAGTATTCTAAGAAAATGTTTACTACGTCGGATTAACATGGGAAACACCGCTCCAGTCCAAATGCTGTTTTATAGCAGCCTGCTTTTATTAAGGATCTGTGATATTACAGTGTGCTATAAAGGACAGAACTTTCAGCATAATGGATTCACTCTATTGCACTCCTCAAATATTCCACCGGAAGTGCCATTTCTTTATATCACACATCAAGTACGAACCTCAGGACTTTATCTCTACAACGTGTGTGACACAAAAACAGAAAAACTGATCTGTCTAGCTATGAACTCAGAGGGTTACCTTTTGTCACATACATTCATTTGTAGGCATCAACTAATCACAAACTTGGAGTGGGGAAGTGGTCACTGGTCAAAACATGTGACCAAACCAGAAGAAACAGTAACAAAAACTATTCAACAAATTAGGTTAAATATGGAACGAAGATGATGATATTTGCTGAATTTCAAATAACAGAATCCATATGCAGAGCAAAACAATCAAACTGTGCGAAACAGCTCCAAAAATAGGCCTCTGTATAAACACCAAGAAAACCAAAGTTATGTCCATCAACTCATCCAAGGATCCACCAATAACTATTAACAATGATGTAAGACTGGAAGAAGTTGAAGACTTAAATTACCTGGGCAGCACTGTCAGCACAGATAATGGAACATCCAAAGAAATAAGATCCCGAATACAAAAAGCAACAGTTACCTTCTTCCTACTAAAAAATGTATGGAAGAACAGCAAAATCAATATTAACACAAAAATAAAAATCTACATGAGTAATGTTAAATCAGTTCTATTATATGAAGCAGAGACATGGCGAATTACCAAAGAAGACATAAATAAACTTTCACAATAACTGTCTGAGAAGAATCTGCAAAGTACACTGGCCCACGAAAATTACCAATAATGATTTACACCACAAAAGATCAGAAACATCCATACAGGCAGAAATATTTAAAAGAAGATGGAGATGAATTGGGCATATCCTGAGATAAGAACCAGGAAACATAGCAAAGACAGCATTAAGATGGACACCAGAAGGAAGAAGAAAACGAGGACACCCTATAGAGACATATAGGTGCACAATAGAAAAAGAACTAAAAAGTACGAGTTGCACATGGAAGGAGGCAGAGAAAATTGCCAAGAACCAAGATGAGTAGAAAAGTTTTGTCCTGGCCTTATGTGATTCAAATCACGAAGAGGATAGGTAGGTAGGTATAGAATGAATTGAGTTACAGAAATCACATGTAACATATTTGCTGAGAATATCTAATGATTGAAACAAAGATAAGATATAGAACTGTATTGTGTACTGAATATTATATAAATTTTTGAAAATAAAATGTGGATGAAATGTCACAATTACATTTCTTATAAGCGCATGCTACAAAGAACAGATTTAGTTACAATATAGAATATCCTGGACTGAACAGTTTTTACAATGACATCAACACAAATAGTTTTTATTTCAGCTATTGCAAAATCAAAGTTGGGGTTTTACGTCTAGTTCATATTGAGACAGTTTCCCAGCACTGGGAATCAAACCCATAAAGAGATGACAAGAGTGATTAGGTGTCAAACTTGCTAATCTCTAGGGCCACCAAGGAAGTTTTCTACTATTTTAAGCAATATTTATTGGTAAGACAAATTCAAGCTTAAGCGAACATAAATATTTTTTGGAAATTCTTTGAAAATGCATTTCTGCCAACGTATTAAGTGAAAGTAACTGATCCCCTTTTGTTTTTTATTATTGATGTTGTGTTTTGTTGTTGCTGGATTTTTAGCTTGGGGTTGGAGGAACTCTCACCTTAGTACATTCTTGAACTCCATATATCCAATCCCTACCAGATATCCACCATATCCAAAGGCAGCTGAAAACCCAAGAAAAACCAGGCACTGTGACAGTCCCCACATCACACCATACAGAGCAGCCTTCTTCTTGGCACCACTAGAATATATATAGTGAAGGAACAACTTCTATCAAATGAAGAGTACAGCATTGCAACATTGATAGAGATGCTACACAGTCAAACCTCCACTTCACTAACATATTGAGACAAAGTTACACTGAGGTATAGTTCTTGGCTGTAAGTGGTCCTCACATCCGCAAAGATTGGGTAAATATTCATCATGACATTGATTACATAGTGCACCCAGTATAGTATTTTAAAATTGAAATCTCAATTAGCATAACTACAAAGAATTCACTGCATTTTGTTGCTACTATTACCTTCTCCCTTGAAGGAAAGTTGCAAGGGTATTGATCTGGGTCTTCATTGTAATGCAGAATTTTTTACCTGTTTTAGCACTACCCTCAACAATTGTTTGTGAATTCTGAGCCACAGCCTGTTCTTGGTGCATGACATATGAACTGTGAACCATTTAAACCCCTTTCCTTTTACATTAAAGGGCTATAGTTTTTCTAATGATCATTTAGTAAATATGTTATTTGTAATTGTTTTACAATTATTTTCATAATACTTTAAAAGTGTTTATATATATATATTCCATAAACACTTGACAGAGCACCTCTATTGACAGTGTCAGGCAATGGAGATCCACACATGTGTCTTTGATCAGCTTCAGACATAAACCTTTTCCTCGTGTGCTCATTTTAGAGTTTAGTTAAAGGTTTTATCTATGTTACTTAATCACAAAACAGTTCTATCAGACAGTCAAGCTGCCTCATGAATTGACTATGATATTGTCAGCATGACTAACCTGAACACACTGTCAAAGTGTGCATTGTATTTCTTTTTGAAGTGTTCTTCTCTGGTCAATGCAGCTACTGTTTGGATCTTATCTATTGCTTCTGAACAGATCTAAATAAAAATATTTATACTTGTTTAATCTGATTCCATTTTTTTTGCTCTCATATATATTTTATTAACCCTATTTTTACAATATTCAACCAACCCTTGGAGGGGCGAGGGCAACAAACCCCCCATCAAGGTTATACTCAAAGTTCATTACATTAAGTTCAACACAAGAAAGATTTTACGTAACAGATAGATAAAGATGCTTACACAGAGAGAATTATGCATATACATTACAAAAGATTCTAATAAGTTACTCATTCAATGCATGTCATCTGAAGTTGGTTGTGCATTTGCATAGGTGTTACAGGTATCACATGTCAGAATCATTGAACAAAATTGTAAACACTGACCACTTTTTCATAAAAATTTCTCTTCGCATTTCTATTTTAGACAAGTACTTTTGTTCATTATACATATTGTTTACAAATCTTAGAAAACCTGAAATATGTAACTTTATATGTTTTCGTGAACATTGGAAAATATAATATTTAGCTGTGATGCTAAGTATATTGACTAAATAATTAGGTGTCTCTAATTCCCAGTTCCCCAAAATGACTGTACTTGGACTTAATATTACTATTTCAACCTTTAAGACTTGTTTTATCCATACTTTAATATCGCCCCAAAAACGAAAGCTTTCTTTACATGAAACGAATAAATGGTAAATTGTTTCTTCATTTTCATGACAAAGGCCACATATAGGTGAGGTAGATAACTTAATTTTATGAAGATAATGTTTTACACCTATTAATCTATATATGACTTTATATTGAAACCAGATTAGAGAATTATCTTTTATTGAAAAGAAACAAATTTTATGTATGTTTTTCCAGGAATTCAGATCTAACGGTACGTTTAAATCTGTTTCCCACTTGTATAGACACCTTAGATCTCTGGTTGATTTATCAGTTTTCAAGAGGTCATAGAAATCTTTACTTCCTTTTGTAGATTTACAGAGCAATTTAATATGATTGTGGTAATAGGGCCGTTGGATATTTTCCAGTGTAGCTGCATGGTTCGACATGTATTTTTTTAAACTTGAAATCATTCTGTAGCAAGAAAGGAAGTCTATATGGATGTTAAAAAGCAATGCTTTCTTTTGTCATAAGCTCCCCATTGGCACTTATAAGATCGATCAGTGAAATAACTCCTTTAGAATATAATTGTGGTATGATAGTAGTTGTGTCAGAGATAAATGGATTATACCAAAGAGGCCCCAGTTTTGTGCTGTAATTACCATTATTTTCAGGTATGTTTTTAATTAGATCATGCCAAGCTAAAATCACATCCTCCCAGAACTGGTTCTTCATTTTTTGAGCGATCAAAAAACTCCAGCTGGATCCAAAAAATAGTACTTTGTTAACTGAACCAACAAACAAGGGTACCAAATGTATCCATGGAGCACAAGTATTTTTATATAACCGACGAACCCAATATATTTTTAAGCCCTTGATAAAGCAAGTAAGGTCCAGCATTTTTAATCCTCCTTGTATATATCCCTTAGTAAGTTGTTTTCTATTAATTTTATCAGGTTTATCTTCCCAAATGAATTTATAAAACATGTTATTCAGCTCTTTTATTAATATTATTTTGGGGTTCGGAATAGACATAAATATATGATTGAACTTTGGTAAAATTAAGGTTTTCAAAACTGTTATTTTGCCAATGGGTGTTAAGTAATGCCTTTTCCATTTTTTAGCTCTTTTTCAACTTTATTGACTATATTACTATAGTTAAGATCAATCATTTTGTCTAAATCAACTGCAAAAGTTACACCCAATAAATCAAACTCTGTCACTCCCCAAGTCAGGCATTTTCCAATATCAAATTTGTCCTTACAATAGCTTTTTTTCCCTATCCATATCAACTTTGTTTTGTCAGTGTTTACTTTGAGTCCAGACATAGACCCATAAACTTCCAACATATTTAATGCTGCCACTAGGGAGCTTCTTGTACCATCCAGTATTATAGTGGTGTCGTCAGCGAATTGTGTCAGTCTAAATTCAGCATTTCCCACCTTTATACCTCTTACAGATTGATTGTATTTCAACATTAAATTTAATATTTGTGCACATATAATAAATAAATATGGTGCGATTGGATCACCTTGGCGACAACCTTTTTTAATATTTATAAAGCTAGACATTACCCCGCACTGCATGATAGTTGCTTTGATATTTTTGTTAAAGGTTTGGATCCATTTTATGATACTTGGTCCAAAGCCAAGGAGCTTCAAAACTGAATATAAAAAGTTCCAAGAAATGGAATCAAAGGCTTTTTCAAAATCTACGAGCATGAAAAGACCTGGAATGTTTTTTTGTTCAGCAATGCTTATTAGGTCATAAATTAAACGAGTACTGTCACTGATATACCGTCCACTGATAAAACCTGATTGCTCTGGAGATATAACATGGCCTAGAAACTTCTTAATACGGTTTGCAATTGCGCTAGAGCCAATTTTATATATGACCGATAGTAAAGATATTGGACGCCAATTCTTTATGAATTGCCTTGGTTTGTCTCCTTTGGGGAGACAGGTGATAATACATTGACGGAGTGATAGAGACATTTCTCCATACTCATAAGCATGGTTCATTGCTCTAAGAATGAAGAATTTGAGTTTTCCCCAAAAAACTTTAAAAAATTCTGCCGGAAAACCGTCTATACCGGGAGTTTTTCCATTTTTTATTGCTTTTAAAGCATAGCTCAACTCAGTAATTTTAAGGGGTCCTTCAAGTTCCTTGGATTGATTTTCAGACAAACTAGTTACATTATTGTAAAAAAACATATCATTAAAATTGGCTTCCCACAAGGTATTGTCTTTGTTCATGAATAAATTTTGATAGAAGTCTTTTATCGAACTAAGGATTTCTTTTTGGTTGGTAATTACTTCCCCACTGGGTTTTTGTATACGTTTCACTGTTTTTTCAAGATAGTTTGAGCGTTCCAGAGCACAAAAATACTTTGATGGTTTTTCTCCTTCTTTTAACCATTGTACCCTCGATCTGACGTAAGCCCCTTTGACCTTGTTTTCCCTGAGTCCTTGAAGTTCAATTCTTTTTCCCTCTAGTTCAGCCACATTATTACTTATGTTTGAGTTTTCTAGCAATTCAATGTCAGATATAAGTTGTTGTTCTCTAGTTTCTTGACCTTTTTCAAATTAGAGGCATATTTGATAGTCTCCCCCCTGATTTTGAGGAGTAACATTTCCAGAAATTTACTATCGTTCAGCTTGATA
This sequence comes from Sabellastarte sp. h YS-2021, assembly GCA_964017235.1. Classification (NCBI taxonomy): domain Eukaryota; kingdom Metazoa; phylum Annelida; class Polychaeta; order Sabellida; family Sabellidae; genus Sabellastarte; species Sabellastarte sp. h YS-2021. Next base: position 77,347,121 of record OZ024935.1, on the reverse strand, counting down.
TGAAGGTCGGTATCTGCTATTTGATGTATGTTGTCTAAATTGTACACAGGAACAGCGTAATCTTTTTTAACTAAATCTATTAAGTTATTGACCAATTCTAAGTAGATTGAATCTTTTAGGAGGGAACAGTTGAACTTCCAAACTCCTTTTCCTTTAGTAAATTTACAAAAAAAACATATTTATTTCAACAATAGAATGATCTGTACGGTATCCAGGCCTTATTTGGCAGCTATGGATGTAATCTAAAAGTCCATTTGAGACAATAATATAGTCTAGATGAGCTTGCTGCATAGGTCTTTTCTGCGGCATGTATATCTTTTAGTTTCTTTATGTAGATATCTGAACACATCAATCATATTACAAGTGTTCATCAGTTGCAAGAGCAATTCACGTGATTTTGGGTTATTGATATGTTTATATCGATAGGTGTCAAGGGAAGGATCTAATGCCAAATTGTAATCTCCACAGACTATAATGTGATCAGTTTCACTAGAAGTAATCAAGTCTTTTATCTGGCTGAAAAATTCCGGACGGTCTGAATTTGGTGCATAGATGTTAATTACTTTAACAGTACAGTCATTTAATGATAAGTCCACCGAAATAAGATTCCCAAAATTATCACTGAAAGTGGACATAATCTTATATTCAAATGTTGATCTAAACAAGATTGCCACTCCTCTGGAGTTTGAGCATTTTCCATTTATCACACAATCTCCCTTCCATAACTGTTTAATCAGTTTCAAATCTATGTCTAACCAGTGAGTATCTTGTAGGCAAATTATACCTGCTCCTAAATTTTCTAAATAGTGCAAGACAACATTCCTTTTCTCCTTACCTCTTAGACCTTGACAATTCACTGACAATACCTTAATACTGTCACTTGACATGTTTGAGAGTGCCTACTTTCCCCATTGGCAGCCCGACAATACAAAACGCAACACATTCAGCTTTAAAGTTGCCCATATTAGTTAAACAGTTGACATTCTCATCTATAAAGTGATAATTTATACACATGAGAGCACAGAAATAAAACTAAAAAAGAAAAACTATATACAATATTGAAAAAAGTAAATGAAAAAGAAAACAGACCATGTAGATATTATGAATGTTTTCGTAAATAATATTAGTCTGAGGGAAGCATGATAAATATCAATTTGGTAACCGCTGTGTCATTAGAATCCTAGAGAGAAATTAATTTCATCACTGCCTTGTGTGTAAAATATATGCAACATTGGTATTTAAGTCTTAATAGGAAGGTTTGTACCATTTTTATCCATGGAAAGAATGAACACAAAGATACCCAAATAATCATAATGACTGAAAACTTCACCAAATTGCAATGGTATAGATTGATAGTGTACTTCCATTTCTTAATATATACATTAGTTACAAAACTACTGATTCTTCTGATTCAGTAGATTTCTTTTGTTTATAACTAAATATGTACTCCTATGGAATACTTGATTCAACTGATCATTTTGCAATGTCTTGCCATCAAGTCTAAACTTATTTAGGACATGGATAAAAACCACATCCCATAAACACTTCACAGAGCACCTCTGTCGACAGTGTCAGACAATGGAGATCCACACATGTGTCTTTGATCAGCTTCAGACACAATCCTTATACTCATGTGCTCATTTTAGAGTTTAGTTAAATGAAGACAAAATAATACAGGCGACATTACACAATTCAGGTTACCAATTATCCAGTCCGGAAGCAAAATTGTGAACTCTTTAAAACTCTTTAAAACAAATTGCAACTATGCTTAAGCCCGATCAATCTTAAATACCATTAGGTCACATTGTAGAGGTTGGGCGGCACTCCAAACATTTCTTCTTTTTGCCAATACATCTGATTGTATTGCTGTTGCAACTAGTCATGTTAAAACTGTATAGGTCGGGGAGTTTTGGGCCCTGACTTTGATCAAAAGATAAAATGGAGAGGCTACAAGCTTACCATCTGCTTTCAGTTTTTATTGCCCACAAATCAGAAGCCAGGTAAACACTTTTGAGTTTTGAAAACATTTGAAATGAAACGTTTGGCGAAGGGTAAAAAATGATGGACATAAAACCCACTTATAATAGAATGTTTTCAAAACGTTTTATGTATAACTTTTTATTAAACATTTAATGACAAATGTTAGAAAAAACATTACAAATGAACTTTGGCACTGCTCGGCAATATTAACCTTAATTGGGGCCAGTGGTCAAATTCAAGTTTTTACGTTGCTCACTAATCAAAATGTTATTTTTATGTCTAAAAATGAAAAAAAATAGTGCCTTATATATTTTGCCACCATTAAATTTTTACTTTTAGAGATTGCATGTGGGGCAATTTTTGACAAAGTCCTCTAAAATCACATATTATTGCTCACCGCCATCTTTGGCAGCCACTTCAAATGCAAGCTTGCTAAATAATCACAATTGACCGGTTTATTTATTTATATTCACAGTCAGCATAAGATTTGCGAAAAATCACCTCAGATGTAGAGCTGTTGAATCTAATTTTCTTCCCTCACTTTTGATTGATAAGTGTTGTGAAGAAAGACTAGGGATAAATGAATGGTTCACACAAAATTACAAATAAATCAACAACACATTTTTAAGCAAAAAATAAAGCAAATTTGTCATACCTTTCCACCTTCCTCTAATGCTTTCTGGCCTCCTCTAGCATAGCCAGTCATCATCCTGGTCTGTAACATGCCCACACAGATCATCACTGGTAGGATGGCAGCCAGTACAAAGGCAAGCTTCCAACCAAACACAAAGCCAATGATGAGAGAGCTTACAACTGTGGATGTGGCATTGATGAGAGTACACAAGGCGGAGCTTGTTGCCTGAAACCAATATAAAAATATCTTTATGCCATTGATGAAATGTGGTATTTTTTGGCCATATATGGGAGCCCATTAGTAACATGAATAAGAAAATAAAGTCATTTTGTTTCACCATTTCTAAATTTTTAAGGATTTGTTTTCCATTTCTAAAATTATGCTGTCTCATAATTACAACAGAGGGTTTTTGTTATCCAATTACAAATTTTTACCATCTTATTATTTCAAGATAGGAATTTGGTTTCCTGTTTTTAAAATTATGCTATCTCATTATAAAGAGATGGGATTTTTTTCTATTCCTATTAATGCAACAGAAGTCAAATCAATACAATCCAAGTTATCAAAAGAAAACAAACACCTGTGAACACAAAAACCTTTTTCACCTGAGATTTCTGTGACATTTCTGCATAGATTTTAATGCAACGAAAGCTATAGAAAAATACCTTTAATGTATATAACACACTGGCAGGTCACATAAATAATAAAATATTTATGTGTGTGTGTCAAAGAATATTGTGTGGTGAATTATAAATTATGTTACTATATTGCTTGTTACTAATAATCAACAAGACTATTTTTTCATGCTATTCTTATGTCTTTTTCTGTGGATACATTGACTTACTGATGCCTGGCAGATTACAGTGCAGAATCTTGGCCAACTAGTACTTACCAATTTCCTCTGTCCTTAAAACTACCCATGGCTGTCTCAGCTATAAAATATGTTGAAAGCCAAATAAATTGGGTCAACATATTATTCTTACCCCTTTTACTCTTGATGCGTCATTTGCCAGTCTGCTTGTTAAGGTTCCAACTTGATTCCTCTTGTCATCAAACCACCCGATATCCTGCAGTAAATTATATGAGTGTGAATAGTTTTGGTATAATTCCCTGCTCATCTTTATTCTGGTTCTGCTTTGTTTCATTATTGATGAACAGTCCTGACGGGTAACTGACAAGTTTAAATTCGAACGTATGAACTACATAATATGTAAGTATCATCAGCTTACTTCCAGACATGACTTATATATTTAATGTCAAAGTCAACATTATGGTTTGAAATATTGTTTTAATACTGATGGGACATATGCATATGTGAATTATAATTGAGATCCAGTATTCAAACAGATGTTATAGAAACATTTTGGAGAAGTGTTGGACACATCTTGAGAAAAGCAAAAACAAAAAATACATCCACAATTAGTCCCAAGCTAACTGGAAAAGGTAAGTGAGGCAAAATGAAAGGAATCTTACAGAAGAATGGTTGAAAAAGAACTGAAACACGTTGACATATCATGCACAGAGATTGAGAGTTTAGTTTAAGATGAGAAAAAATAGACAAAAATTGTCTTGATATCACAAGTGCTGCTGTTCCTTTAACTATATATACAGTGGCTTTCTGGTTTACTGTAACAAAGTGTTGTACTGACTTTGAAAGGCAAGTCAGTTAGAAATCTGAAGTCACATGACTTGTTTTTCTGGTAAAACCTCCACTTGCTGCCTATTCAACTGTATAGCATTTAGTACTGAAGGCTCTAAATTTTAGGCAATCTTTATTATCTGTCTGCAATGGTAAATTCCAGCAAACTTATTCATGGCAACAAATTGTCAGTTGCTAATGTCTGTCACCACAAACACATTGTCAGCATTGTCCACATTATGACACCAGCCAAATAGAATAGACTACCACTAGTGGTCCAGTAACAAACAATCATTATTTATTTTCAGAGACACATTTTTTCAGACTTGCCTTCCCCACAGACCAATTATCTTTCCATTGTTGGATTAACCATTTGGTTTTTAAAAATTCTCATGATATTGGTCCATCTGTTCTTTGAAAATCAGCACCTCAAAAGGCGTTCATTTCAATTTGGTACACTGCAAATAACTGAAATCTAAATATAATGGCACGATGATCATGAAAATGATAGGTAGATTGGTGATTTTACTGAAATTCCTAACCAGTATGTACAGTTGTAAATTTTGCAAATAAAAGTAGTTATATCACTCACTTGTGTAACCATTGACTTGAATGCCATACATCGTAGTCTGTAGGTAAGGTTTTCTCCAGACAGTGAGAACAAGTACACCTGAGAAATACCCATATTTACATGTCAATAAACAAATTGTAACCTTTTCATCATAATAATTTAAGAGTGTTGATTACTTACAAGTTGAGGGGCCACGGTGGCAGAGTGGTAACACTCTCGCCTCCCACCTCTGCGGCCGGGGTTCGATCCCCGTCATGGCCGTAAGTGGGAAAGCTGGTAGTTGCTTGCCGTTGGTCGGCAGTTTACAGTACACAACCCTAGCGAACTCTATGTACTGGTTTCCTCTGCCCTTCCAACTACCCGTCGTGATATGACCTGTACAGTGTTGAAAGCGACGTAAAACCCCAAATAAACAAACAAACAATACTTACAAGTTGAGGATCCAGTGTATTTTTATGCAAAATAGAAAATGATGTCCTAATTACCCTTGTCCCCAAAAAGGGAGGGACGAAGGTTTACTGATTGCATTTGTTTTGTTTGTTCTCATCCATAACTTTTAAAAAAACTATAGATCAGTTTGGGATTAGAATTAGATTTTATGACAATATCTTCCTGATAACTCAAACTATACTACTCACACAAAGTGGAGTTTAGCCCTGGATTATTCCTCATTAAAAATGATCAGGATCAAAACTGGGACTCCAAAATGTTTTTACGAATAATTCCATTCCAATAGTTGGTTATGGATCCATTAGCGAGGTAGTGTATTCCTCCAGGCCTTGATGTCATCTATAGTTTACAGAAGTTCTTACAAATAAACTTCAATAGTGTATTATTTTACACACTTACCATAAGAAATGTAAAGACACCAGCCAATACTCCAACAAAGGCAATAAGCACAACATAGAAATTAATGGCTGCTATGCGGTCTTCTTGATCAGTCAGAGCAAAGGTCTGTAATAGTCAGTTTTAATAGACTGGTAAAATAGTGCAACTTTAATGTATTAATATATAAAGCAAAATTGAAAGTTCCAACAACTAACAGGAGGTGATGGTTATATGTCAAACGTGTTCAACACTCCTTTATTGAGGCATCTTTCAGCCCATCAAACTTATATAAATGCAATGAATTAAAATAAATACTAATATACAAATACAAGTAACTGGAACTTGTTCCAAAAATTAACAATAAATTTAAAGCAAAGACCTATGTCTTACGCTAATCACTTCTGGTTTGGGTTACTAAAATAATAATACTGGTAATAGGATTTCTCAAAAATCGTAATTTTGAAATAAAAAGTTATATTTTACGACTATCATTTCTCATTTAGATAATTATTTATAATTATACTGGTAACCGGACTTGTTCACAAATTAACAATAATGTTAAAGCAAAGAGTTTTGACTCATTCCTATCAATTCGGGAAAGGGTCAATGTTGATAATAATATGGGAAACTGAGCTTAACAATTTTAAAGGAGAGAATTATGACTTACCCCAATCACTTCTGAGAAGAGTATGGCAAGAACAGGAAAGATAGATCCCTGTAGCATTGCACAGATCCCGCCCACAATAATGATTGGCAGGTCTGGATAGTTCAGCTTGTACACTCTTGCAAGGGCTGGGGGTGGAAATTCTTCCTTGTATAGAAATATTCAAAATAAGGCCGTGGTGTTTATACCATGCAGTATTTTTACTGTTATTGGATACTTCTGCTATTAGTTAAGGCACAAAAATCGAGTTTAAATCCTGTTTCGATGAATAAAAACTAACCTTGCATTTTTGCCGTTATGAGTACTTAAATGTGTAATTATTAGACAAAATATTGCAATTTTGTAAGCACTTATCTTGGCTATCTATAATGTAAACATTTGGCATTTATGTCTCTCATAGACATCTTTAAGTAACATCAAAATTTACCTAAACTGGCCTCATACTTATATACATAAATATCGTCAAAGTTATAAAATTGATAAAAAAGTCAAGGTTGGGGTTTTATACATGAGGCAAAGAGTGAAGTGTCCAGTGATAAAATGTCAAATTTATCAGTCATATAAACACCGAGGCCTCAAAATTAGATAACACAATTGCATACATAAAAGTAAAATAAATGTTTCTTCAGAGGTTATTAACCCTGGACGAGGAGGTGCATATAATTGGCTGTGTTTGATTACAAAATAACTCAAAATATTGTGGACAGATGTTGATGACAATAGCACAAGGCACAAGGGACTAAAACTTGGTGATGCTCTGGATCACTCTCTTACTCCAGTCAATTTCTAAATAATTTTTATCATTGCAGAGGTACTTGGACCCAGGAGAAGATCTACTCACTCCTGAGTGCTTTTCATATTACAACTATTTTATTTTTAATTCTAAGATTTGTGAGTAGCATAGTGGTTGAAAAAGGTTTACAGCCAATCATGGGCTGTCACCTCTGTGTATGGCTGTCCCAATATGACCCTGGTTTTATTGAACAGGATGTACAACCCTAACTTTGACCTTTAACCTTTCCATTTCATGCACACACCTCATCTACTGTATCATTGTGGTCACTGATCATGGTGGCAATACTGGCTGTGGAGAAGGCTGGAATCTTTCCAAAGAATTCTGGCTCTGTGACATCTGCACCAAGAACGATACGTGGGTCAGCTGACTTCCGCACCTCATCTCTTTTTACTGGTAAAATACATTGAGAATTAATGTCATTTATCCACTTACCAGATTGAATGCAAAACAAGAGTCCTAAGTGGCTAATTATGTTAACAAATTTGGCATCTTATCGCAAGCTGTCATCTTTTCTCTGGGTTTTCAACTTAATCTGAAAGCAAGAGTCAAGTGTATAAAGTTCTTGGAATGAGATTCAATTAAATTAACATATATCTATGTGGTTCTGCCATTGGTCTAACTTACTGAAAAAAATCACAAAAATCTTTCTTGCCTCCACCAGGAGGTCATCTTTTTGGGGGTGTTCGTTTGTCTGTTTGCAATAACTCTGAAAGTTATCAACAGATCTTTCTGAAAATATTTATGTGCATAGGGCCTGGTCAGTGGAAGAAGTGATTAAAGTTTGGGAGAGATCCAAATCATATTCTGCATAATAAAAGAATCTCGTATTTCTGAAAATACCCCAGTGGTGGAGGGGTGTGGTCTGAATACTTTCTAGTTATTTCTATATTTTGTTCTACTAGCCAACAATTTAAATTAATGGTTCCCCTAAAAATCTCACTTAAGGAAGACCAGTACTGTTTGTATGACCATGCTAACAGAAAAATGGAAGAAAAAAAAACAAAATTAAGCATAACACCTAAATACTTATATCAAAGCATATGAAACAATAAAATGTTTGTTTAAGCAGCTGTAATAGATGCATTAATATTATTATTATACGTCCAATAACTTTGCAGTGAAAACACACATATATATATATATTCTATTCATTACACATTTCAATTATACACAGAACTCCAGTTTCATAATGTTACCTCTGGCTTTGTTACCAGCTAGCTGTCTGGACACAAGCTTAGCATATATGCCATTCTTGGTCATGAGATCGTCATGATTGCCCCACTCTACCACCAGACCCTTGTCCAGTACAAACAGTGCATCAGCATGCTTCACCGTAGACAGTCTGTGTGCTATGACTATGGTAGTTCTGCCTTGTGATGCCTAAGATTAAAAATATGTAAATGTTATAACAATAGTGCTTGGACAGAGCATGCCTCTGCCAAGGCTTGACTCGGCATATATTGCTTATGAGTGCAATGATAAAGTATTTTTAAAGAAAATTCCTTCATCAAGACAGTGGTCTGGATAGCCATTATAATCTAATCATCTCTAAAATCTAATCTCTACTATTGTCGACATTTTCTAGATATTTTATCAAAATCCATCAATAAGTTTCCACGTTATTTTGCAAACAGAGAAAAAAAAACAACCACAAAAAAGCATAACCTCATTACCAGTAATAACGAGTATGACACTGTGGCATCAATGAATCTGATTGGCTGAGAGCCATGCTAAATGTCTTGTATACACGGCTTCTTTTGTGTATTTTTAAAGTGGATAATTTATTAAAATACATACAGCATTTTACCAGTTTTGATACCATAAACTGTTTAGGCTTTGCCTTCAATCTTTACAGCCTTGAAATCCTAGTAAATTTCTGCATATACATGTGTTTGTTGAGCAGTATTCTTATGCTCTAATAGACATAGCATGAACTTAGAGTAATTGTATTATCTCTTGGGCTAGATACCAGCATGTCATAGGGGGTTGATAATTCATTACGCCAAACAGCATTTGTAAAAATAGGAAAAGTAAAATCCACTAGTTAGTTAAAATTTGGTGGACCCTTGATGTTGGTGTCCAGTAGTACTTAAGGTCCATGAAATATTTTGAGTTTTTCAAACATTTGAAAATAAATGTTTAGCGAAGGTTAAAAATGATGAGTACGAAAACTATTTATAAAAGAATGTTTTTGAAACATTAATATGCATTCTGAAAATATGGGTACAAAGAAACGTTTTTATTAGAATGTTTCCAAAACATTTGATAGAAAACATTTCAAAAACATTTTTAAATTATGGGTATGGAACCCACTTGGTATTAATGTTTGTAAAGCATTTTCAGAGCAAACATTGTCAACAAATGTTGTTTAAATGGTTCATGTATACTGTTTGTCAAACATTTCATGATGAATGGTCAAACTTCATTTCCAGCATAACCTTCATTTCTTCAGCTATTTTATAAATGTTTAAAAACATTTCAAGTCAAACCTCAGTTTCGTTTATGAACGTTTAATAAATGTATTCAGTAAAGACATTGTATAGAGAATGTTTATGAAATGTTTTAAACATTACAGTATAAACATTTACTTGGAAACGTTTGATAACCCAACAGACTGAGTTTAAAACGTTTTGTAAATGTTTAAACCATTTATTTTAAAACGTTTTTAATATTTACTGGGGTAGAACATTCATTGGTTATAATTTGAAACTAGTTTGAACTATGAGTTTTATTATCCACGAAGAGCAATTTTTGATCCAATGATGGAGTTGTACAGGCCGAGACATAAGTTTTTTAAGTATTGAAAAATGTCTAACTTAAAATTTTTGTGAGGAATGTAATGTTTCTGACAAGATGCAAAAAATGCAATGAATTTGGCCCCCTTTGTTACTTAATTTCAAGGGGATGTCCCCAGTGGCTAATTTCATTGTGAGTCAGATGCAGTATATCCAATGATCTTTACAATTGGTATGCATTATATTTTTGGAGCTCAAATGGTAATCTCATGAGGGTCAGTCATGTACTTTAAACAATAACATTAATACTCTTAAATAAATTTTCTGACTGTTGTACCTTTTCTAGAGCTTCTTGTACTACAGCCTCAGCTTCATTGTCCAGTGCAGATGTGGCTTCATCCAGTAATAAGATCTTTGGTTTCCTGATAAGAGCTCTGGCCAGTGAAATCCTTTGCTTCTCTCCACGACTCAACTGTGTCCCCATCTCACTCATCACTGTCTGATATTGCTGTAATTATAATAACTCTTACCTAGGTCACATTGTTTCATGCTGGCATCTTCCGGTATACATGTACGAGCTGCACAGCCATCAGAGACACGAGTAGTGCACTAGAATTTATGAAAGTCTGGCAACACAAAGAAATTCCAAGTCAGACACATCCCATAGCAGGTCTAGAACTCAGATGGTCACCCACCCCAGTACTAACATAAGCCATTCCTGCTTAACTTCAGTGAACAGACAGATACTCATCACACTGCACCACAATTCATGAAAGTCCGGAGACAAAAGAAAATTTACAAAGTGATTCCTAGACATGCGAGCCTCACTAGAGCTTGGGCTTTTAAGTTTAACCCATCCGGAGGCTTTTTCTGGCTTAATGCATTTCATGTTTGTAGTAGTATCCATAAGGTTTTATAAGTCGGGATTCATATTTGGGTAGGATGCGTTTCACACTGCACAGACAGCTTTTTTATGATGTGACAGCTTTGTAACATGCCATGTAACAACTTATTTTGTATTACCTGACTTATTTTGTATAAATGCCCTTGTTGAGTCAGATAAAATTTACATATAGAGAGCTCAGATTTGGTTTATCGGTTAGAAACACTAGAATAAAAGGGTTAAAATGCTGCAACTGGTTACAACAAACAATAGTATCAGAGATAAAAAATAGTATCAGAGATGGCCAGATCCCACAACCTTAGGAAAATCAATGAACTCAATGAGATTAAATGTTAAAATGTACACTTCATACACTCAAGAAACATCTGCCTAAATATTATATTCATGTTCAACATTACATTATGCCTTATGAACTGGATGGTGTGCCTTAGAATCCGTAAATACGGAGATTAAGCACTTGGACAACTGATAGATTGATTGATTGATTGATACAGAGTAAAGGTTATAGGGAGCATTGATGTAAGACTATGAAGTTGAACAGTACATTTGCCCCCTGGCCAATGTTCATGTGAAATATCAACCTTTTAAAAACTATGAGGTCAGCATTGCCATGACAATCTCATAGGTCAACATGTTACACTGCACATTGCTAACCTATACTTCCTAACCAATATCCCTACCAAGTATCAACATCCTACACCTTACAGTTTGAAAGATATGGGCCGGATTAGATTTTAAAGATCAAAGTCACTACGGCACGGTCAAAGGTTAAATCAAGGTCGTACTATGATACTGCACACCTACACCCCTTAACCAATGTCTCTCAATGTCTCTATCAAGATTCAACATCCTACCCCTTATGACTTATGAGATACAGCAAGGATGAGTTATTACTGAAGCCAGCCCATCCACTTAGCCGAGAGACCGCCCAACTGCCCAGCCTGACACCAATATCTGGGTGACAACAATACCTGAACAGCATAAAAGCTACATATGTCCAAAATACTGTTTTGCAAAATGTCCAATTCTATAGACAACAGGCAAATGGTAATCACATGTCAGCTCAGCATTATTCAATAGAATATAGAGAAGGTGGCACATCTGTTGATCCATTTTTAGCATTTAGCATTTTTTATGTATCAGAAAGAAAACAAGAATGACTGTGTATCATTTTAATAACCAAAAACTTTGCAGTACTAAAATTTCAGGGATAAATACAATTTTTCCAATTCTTATGTGCTAATTACCATTGCAGGAATTCCTCGTTCTACAAAATTATCATGAAAATTATATGAAAAGGATGAAAAAATAATGTCAAGTTTGGCACATTGATTATGATTGCTATGTCTTTTTTGATATATTGCACCCATTGTAATTTTTGAGATCTCCAAGGATCTTGAATCTGCAATAGGAATGGCTACACACCGAAGGAAAATTGCATGGTCTTTCATGGAATGGCTAATAAGAGGCAAATATTTGAAAATTATAACAATTTGGATGTATTTTCTAACTTATGATCTATGTTTTAGTGTAATCTATGCCAAAGTGTTAATGTAACATTAATAAAATGAATAAACAAAGAGTTCACAGTTTAAACACAGTTTTAAAAACAAAATTCCTTACACAGTTTGGAGTATTATAACCTGATAATACAAAATCAGCCAGTGATACAAAATAAGTTGTCTATATTGCAGCTTATTTTATATTATCAACTTATTTTGTATCAATGTCAGTGCTGAAAAAATGAATTACTATCAGGCAAATGGTAAATGGACTACAAGATTGAGTCCAATAAGGATTAAATTCCTTTGAATCCATCCTTTGATATACAAACCACTATAAAAGGTGAATTGAAATTATTACAAAATAAGTCAGTGATACAAAATAAGTTGTCTATAGAGCAGCTTATTTTGTATTATCGACTAATTTTGTATCACCCTGAAATCTTGTCAAAATTCTGCGCACCGTTTTATAACATATTAAGTCAACTGTTGGTACAAAATAAGTCGGCCAAGTAATACAAAATAAGGCAATTTTACTACAAAATAAGTTGGTAATACGAAATAAGTCAAAAATTGATACAAAATAAGTCAGGTAATACAAAATAAGTCGTTGATACGAAATAAGTTGTTACATGCCACAACCTCTGTCATATGCTAAATTATAATGTGCAATCCAGCCGCAGCTGGTATAAATGTCAGGCATATATGAGGTCCAGTAAGAGTATACTGACGAAACCTAATCACATGGTTACTGAGCAAACATATGCCTTTAATTATGGGGATGTCAGGTGGGATAACATTGATATCAAGGTAATGATATTTTTATTAATATTCTATAGCGTGAGATCATACAAAATAAATAGTAGCATGGCCATGATAGAAAAGGTAAGTATCTCTTCATTTATTTATGATAAGGGTTATCTTAGTTCCATTTTGTTAGCTTTGTCATATGACAAAGTCCAATCCATCACAATTCCAAATCCTGACATCACAATGTCTGATTGGAAGTTCTGATATCAGAAAGTCCAACTGGAGTTTCTGATCATTTTTTTTGTCACAATTTGAAATTTTGACAAAATTATTTGTCAAAACCTTCTGAAAATATTATTTGTCAGAAACTCTAATTGAAGGTTCTGACCTCGGGACTTCAAATCCTAGTATTGAAGTCTAATTTTTTTATTTTCCTTTTATGTTTATGTTTTTCCTAAGAACAAGGCAGGCCTTGATTTTGAAAACTATTGATTCGAAACTTAAAAACGTAATCTTGACAAATACATAAATGCTATTTTTAATATGTATGAAGTGATCATAATATGTTGTGCTTTGGTTTTTGTATTTTTTTTCTGTTTGGTTCTATCAACTTAATCTGTACTTTGTAAATAGGTTGTAGTAAAAACAAATGAAAGATAAAAATAACCATGCAAGGAATTTTTACATACCTCTGGAAGTTTCATGATGAAGTCATGAGCACTAGCTTCTTTAGCTGCCTCCATCACTTCTGTAAGTTCAGCGTCATCCTGGCCAGCTCTTGATATGTTTAGAACAGTAGAGGTTGTATAAGTTACAAGGGGAAAGCCACATGATTAAAGTATTTTGTTCACTGAGACAGCTGGAAATTTGAATGCGACATGTGTTAGAGGGACTTCAGACCAAAATGAATACACAACTTGGTCTGATTGTCATAACTGTATGGTCAAGCCATTGATTCTGCTGATAACATAAATCCTATGAAGATGTTAGATTGGTGTTTCTCATTTACTCTAGATATACTCCCATAAATCTTGGCTGTATAATCCATATATCGATCAAATTTTAAGCATAAGAAATACATTTTAATGGGTAAATTTTTAAATATAAATATAGCTATTTGTCTGTAGGAATGACTATCAGAGAAAACTATGCCATGGAACATCAATTCCAAGCTATTTCTGTTTTTTTCAGGCCATCTTTGTGTTAGCAGTTGCTCCTATACCACAAGACTATGATATGCAACTATACTTGATAATCCCACATTTTCACCGCCCCCCCCCCCCCCCCCGTTCAAAAATCAGTCAATCAGCAAAAGCTTTGCCTTTGTCGCACATAAAATCTGGAGTGACCATCCTGCTAAAATATATTATCCCACCTCTATTGTCTCCTTCAGAAACAAGTTGCCTTTTTGTAAAGAGCTTATCCACCTTAGCCATCTCACATCAGGTGTCTTCGTGGTTATGGCCAGGTTTTGTTATGGACCAACTCTTATTCCACATGCTTTTGTACTGATGCACGTTAGATAATATCAAACAATGGAGATTAAGCACTATATTAGAGTCCATATTAGATGATATTAGAGTACAAAATATCTGATAACTCTTTCTTCAAGACAGAACCATTTCAAGGCCATCATATGTTTTGGATCAGTGATGGTGACACAATTGTACATGATGGTGACTAACAGAAACTAACAGTAAAAGTACTAAAATTACCTAATGTTTTCCTCTATAGTGTCAGCAAATAAGACTGGTTCCTGGCTAACAACACCTATCTGGTTTCTTAGCCAGGAAATATTGAGGTCACGAAGATCAATTCCATCCACCTTTACAGTCCCTTTGATGGGGTCATAGAACCTCTGGAGGATCTGAATGGTTGTACTCTTTCCACAACCACTTGTACCAACCAGGGCAACCGTCTGTCCTTTCTTTATAGTAAAAGTGATTCCCTGTAATACCTTTAAGAAGAGAAAAAAAGTAGAAAAACACATTTATTGAATTTACTATAATGGGGTTTATAGCTGGCTGTTAGGCGATAAAAGCAGATATAATATCTTAAGAAAAGCTTAGAAAAGCACTCAAAGATCACTGACCTCCACAAGGGGACATTTTTTTCAAATTTGGGTATTTTTTTTATCCAGGATATAATCCAGATCTTTCTCAAAAATATGATAGCTTCGCCCTTTGACCAGGCCGTACCCACATAAAAATGTCATTAAGATCAACTCATTACTTTTGCATTAATGTTAAACAGGAAGCCCAAGTCATTGAAAATGGAACCTTTGACAATGTAATTTTTTTCATCCAGTATATGGTCTGGATCTTTTCCAAAGTTTAATCACTTCTTTCATTGATCAAACCACACTTTGAAAGAACCATTTTTCTTTACTTTTGCAGTGATAGCAAATACAGATAGACAAATAGACTGACAAACAAACTCAACCAAAAACATAACTGCCTCAGTATGGCCATTGAAAACATTGGAGATATTAGCCTCACACCAATAAGAAAGGTCTCCTAAGTATATATATTAACTATAGCAATAGACAAATGGCAACCCCCCTGGATTAATTGCAGTCTTTTTGTGAATCCTAATAGAAAAATCTTATAAAATAAACAGAAGTTTTCAAATATCACTAGCACTCAATGGAAGCCAATCATCTGAAATTTCACAGACATTTAAATGTGACCAGCTAGTCAAGAAAGTAATTTGCATATCAATGTATTACTGCTTACGTTTACAGATGGTCTGGTTGGGTACGCAAAATGTACCCCTTCAAATGAGATGGTACCTTCACAAATACCAGGTGTGGCACCCATTGTGTCAGAACTGTCAATCTCAGATTTCTGTAAATATGGGAATAATTAAATCTGCTTTTAAATGGCAAAAAGATCCATTAAATATAAATATTTAAATGCATGTTAAAGTTTGTTATTTGACAATGATAATTATACTTTTAATGAAAGATGTTTTTTTTTTTAATTTCTAGTTTAGACGTAATTCCATAATCTATTCCAAATGTTGCTTTCTTATTGTAGCTATCTTTGCTGTACCATAATATCTATAGCCTGGGTATCCGTTTATCTGTGTAATTGTTAAAAATGATCACAAAAATCCCTCCAATCAAATATTTCAACGTGGGAAACTGAACCAAAATAACTTGTCATCTTGCAGCTGTTATATTTAAGGTGAATGCTTTTCATGTCAGTTTGGTGGTGAGTAAAACAAAGTTATGTTTTAAACATTTCATAATACTTGGCAACATTTCAGAAATATCAAGACACTCGTTTACTTTGGCAGGACTTAATCAAGTGTTTTCAAAAATTCTACACCACTCAAATACATGTTCTATAAGATGTTACATGTATGGTAAGAAAATATCCTGAATGAAATAAACACACCAAAATATATTACGAATGAAGATAAATGATTCAAGATCAAAGTAAAAGAAGCCATATTTGAGAAGAACATGAAAAAAGCTGTCATACATATAGGGATACTAGGAAATATAAAAACTGAAACTTTCTCCAAAATTTCTGCATAGGTTTTAATACAACAAAAATGAGCAAATACTTGGTAAAAATACTGTCTAATGATGTATGTAAAATATTCGTAGATCATATAGTTTCAGAAATATTAAAAAGCATTATCTTTCTGTTCACACCAAATGCGTCATGTGGAGGGACAATAACTTTTATATATATATATTACTACATTAAAAGCTGTATGGAAATAAGTCTTTGAACTTACAGATGCAATAAGGGCATACACTGTTGCGGCTGCCCCTCTGGCTACAGATATAGCTTCTAAAGATCCGGCAGACCATCCCAGGGCACGCATTCCAATGAACATGGAGAATTGTACCTGGCAAAAAAAAAGTAAAAGTAGAAATAAGCCTTCAAACAAGAGCACTCAGAGAGTGCAGACCTCTGCCAAGACATGTACAGTTCATAGAAGAACCTTATCTCTCTTCCTCAAGCTAAAAGTCTGAAAAATAAGTAAATGCGAAAATACAGATCTTTGATAGCTTATTTTTAAATTTTAATATTAAATTTGCTAGTTAAATTCCAGGAGACCCACACTCGGGGGAGGCCCAATAGCTTATTTTTAAATTTTAATATTAAATTTGCTAGTTAAATTCCAGGAGACCCACACTCGGGGGAGGCCCAATAGTTGGTCTTTTGACAACCCAAATAATGATATCCCAAGCATTATCTATTGGCTGTTTGACTTTTGTTTGTATTTGTATTTATACTCAGCACAATATCTCTATGTACTACAGGACTCAAAACCCTATATGACCCGTCCGATTGTACAAGTACAGTCCAACTCTAAAATTACTAACATTAACCTAACTGAAAGACAGAGACTCAAGGATGACCATTTATCAAAGTTCTTGAGGTTCTTTAGCCTGCCACTGGGGATAGGAGCCAAGGACCGCCATTTTAAGTGGTCATCCGAGCGACTATGTATCTGCCTGTACCTGGGATTAAACCCACGTTCTCTGTGTTCCTAGGCGAGTGTGTTACCCATTAGGCCACAATGGCAGATAAATAGTGGCAGATAACTATTTTCATATGTGATTATCTGTAGACAATCCTCTATTTTTAAAATAGGCTAAAATAACTTTGCGAGTAAATATTTCTGTTCCAGAGTACTCGTCATCCATCTTTTCAATCTTAAAGAAACTAAAACTTATCTTAAAAGTACCATTACTTAACTTAATGGTGGTAAATCTTAACAGTAATTGAGTATACTCTTCTTCACCAGGAAGCCACAACTAATCTTAACTGAGCCATAACTAAACTTAACATTATTGTGTAACAACAAAATTGAGTATAATCTTTTAACATAAGGAAGCCACATCTTATCCTAATGAATGGTGCCACAACTTAACTTAATGGTAATATGTCTTAATGGCAAGTTGAGTGTACTCAAATACATAAGGAAGACACAGCTTATCTTAATTGTGTGACAACTTAACTAAATGGTGTCATGTGTTAACATTGTGGTGTAACCACAAATTGGCTATATTTTTGTACATAATGAAGCTGGATATCTTAATTGTACCATGACTTAGCTTATGGTGTAATGGCAAATTGAGTAGACTTTTACATAAAACCAGCCAACACAAGTGATCATATCTTGAGAAAGGATTAGTCATATCACATTATGTATATTATATGCCTCAATTGCCTTTAAAAAGCAGATTCTAAGTATTTCTGGATTTCAGATTTTTCACGTGTCAAGGGTTTGTCAACTAAATTATCAATTCATCATAGTGAGTCTCATTATTGTTGACTTACCAGTTGCTTTTGTTACCACATGGTACCACATGATAAAGTTTTGTAGGGGAACACATCTAGGACCATGTTAGCCCGTGGCCTAATTGGAAGTCTTCTTCTAATACAACAATAGAATGGTTAGGGTTTTACCACACTAGAATGGTCAGGATTTTTGTTAGAAGTTATTTTTGAGTCATATTAGTCTGGACCAGGTTATTAGGATGATCTTTTCAATCCTATGACTCCTCCTTTTCACCTTGACTTTCAGTTTTCCAGTATCAGTTGTAATAGAATCCTGAATTCTAAATCTGGGATGTCTTGTAAAAACTCTTGAAAGCAGATGTATAACATACAGGTACGAAAAAACTGGTAGCTGCTTGAAGAGCTTTCATCAGACAATATGGTCTACTTTTGACAAGAACACATAAACTAATAGCCTCTATTTTTTAGTCAAAATCTGAAAGAAATTTCGCTGTTTTGTGATAAAAATAAAAAACAAAATTCTTTATATTATTCCTACATATGTGGAAATATTTCTTAAAGAAAAAGTCAGTTCAAAAGTACAACATTAAATGCACACCTGTAGCAAAAATCCTGGGGTGATCACATCTTCTCTTACCAGTTTGGCACCATACCAGAAAGCCAGGGATTGAATACCAAAGGCCAACAGCCACACAATGCCCTGACCCACTCCGGAAACAAGTCCTTTCCGTATGCCTACTTGTCTGGCCTCCTTCAAGGTTTCTGCATATCTGTGGATACATGACAACTGCATCTCAAATTTTTAACTGGTACATACTGCTCTGAAATTAACACCACTTTTATATTTTATGTAATGAAGTATTCTTTACTTGTGTATCTATATATTCTTTTTCTCGCACTTGTTTTTTCTCAATGATTGATGAAGCACCCACAACAATTGATAAATGTCTGAGTTGTGGACCAATAATGTAGGTTCACTCTCACTCCTCAAACCGGATGGGGGACAGATATTGTAATTGAGACTGCTTGTTTCTTTGTTTTCCACGTGGAATAAATTGGATTGGGGTCAAGTTTTCACACAAGATGGGACTAGCCGTGACTCACTCCTCCTCAAGGATGGTTTGGTCTAGATAGCAAATCAAGAATTGTTTTTTTAGCACTATCCATGGGCGAAGGTTTGAGTGCTCTCAGGCACTTGTTGTTTAAATACCAGAATCAGTTTCAATGAACGAGAATGATATGAATGAGAAGACATTGCATGTTTTATTACAAAACATTGCTGCATGTCTGCTGATAGTTGCAGAACCACGTTGAATTCCTCAAAATGTATATGACCCGATATATACCACATTCAATTCTATAATTTGAGCACTAATTATAACCAATTGCAAATCCACTGAACAATCTCTGCATTCTCACCTGTCACATTCTTTCTTCTCTCCACTGTAAGCTGCCACTATCCTTATGGCTGACAGCACTTCTTCAGCAACTGAACCAGCCAGTGAAAAGGCAGCAAGTTCTTGTGGCGTTATCTTCTGTATTAACTAAATAATAAAAGTTACTTTCAGGTAAAATCACATTTTGGGTACATCTTATTGTGCATGTGACAGTTAGAGAATATAGTAAATAACGTAAAGGGAATATTGTATTGTATTGTGTATTTATACTCAGCGCAATATCTCCATATACTACAGGACTCAAAGCACTATTTATCCAATCCAACTGCACAGGTACAGCCCCAACTCACATTCCCCTAACTGGAAGATAGAGGCTCAAGGATGACCATTTATCAATGTCTTTGAGGTTCTTTAGCCTGCCACTGGGGATAGGACCCAATGACAGAGGACCGCCATTTTAAGTGGTCATCCGAGCCACTATGTATCTGCCTGTACCTGGGTTTGAACCCATGTCCTCTGAGTTCCTAG
This sequence comes from Sabellastarte sp. h YS-2021, assembly GCA_964017235.1. NCBI lineage: Eukaryota > Metazoa > Annelida > Polychaeta > Sabellida > Sabellidae > Sabellastarte > Sabellastarte sp. h YS-2021. The sequence goes on along the minus strand of OZ024935.1, from coordinate 77,326,926 downwards.
ATGAGTGTGTTACCCGCTAGGCCACAGTGGCAGATACACAATTAGGAATGCTAAATTGCAATTTGTAAATGTTCTTGTCAGATTACACTCAGATAGTGATAAATACCTAAAAGAGAATACGCAATTAGGATTGTTACATTGTAATTTGTAAATATTGTTTGTTCTCAAATGACACTCAGAGAATGATAAATTACTTAAAGAGAATACACAATTAGAATTGTTATATTTGCAATTTGTATATGTTGATGACATTTAGCAGGGACAAAATGTATTTACATACTACTTGCCATTATTTTTCTCCAAGTCCTCAGTAGCCTAGTAGGTTAGCAAGCTTGATATCTAATCACAGGCATTCACCTCTGTGTGTTTTTGACTCCCACAAGTGACAATGCAGAGGACCTGTCCCAGTATGACCCTGGCTGTTGAACAGGACGTAAAATCCCAACTTTGACTTTGGCCATTATAGGTCATGTATCAGAATGTTAATATTGTGGTGCTCCAAAGCAGGATTAAAATAACATCATTACTCTTGTAAGCATTTAAGGTTAGAAATATGATGCACATCTGTTATGATACTATTACTATCAAAACAAATATAAACTTATTCATCAGTGGGCGCTGCCACTTCAGTTACAGGAAAATTAGGTTGCTGAAAATTTTCTGAATTGAGCCAACAAATATTAAATTTAAAATATTGCAGTCTATCAAAAATTTCTATTCTTGTGTTGTTTCTAAAATTTTAACTTGCACAAAATTCACTGCCACTGGTTCACCACTTTATGTAGAATTCAATTTTTTGCAGAAGTTTTCTAGGTTTTACCTGACTTTTTTATTTAGCTTAGGTCATAGTTGTGTTGACTTTGCACAGCTTTAGTAGAAAAGTTTACATAATGGAACAACATTAATTTGCCTTTATGGCATATTTATAGGTTTTATTTTCAAGAATAAAAAAACTTGCTACTTAGGTGTCACATGCTACGAACTTAACAGAGAAATCTTTTTAGACCCTTATGTATTATTGATTTAATAGATATGTATTTGAATTATCTTGCAGTTGTTATGCATATATTAGGGTATGTACTTCAGCATCACATCTGGCAGATGAGTTAGTGATATTAAATGTTCTCTCACCTTACAAAAATTATCTTACCCTAGAGACTATAAAACCTGCGCCAGCAGCCACAGGTGCCACAGTGAGTATGACCAGAGTGAGCTGCCAGCCTTTGACTAGACATATGATAGCTCCAAACACAAAGGTAGACACCCACTGAATAAATGTAGCCACTTTGTCTCCTATACCTGCCTGGAATGTGGCAATGTCTCTAGAATAAATAGAAATAGCAAAACCAATTGGCAAGGATGATAGTGCAAATGCAAATTAAGGTCTTTCTCAATTTCAGGCACTGTCTCTGAAAGATTAATCAAGTTAGTGATGTATAGCTAGCTCATAATTTTGATTCATTGACTTATGAAAAAACAACATCTTGTGATGATAATACAAGCAGAATTAACCCAAAAAAACAGTGACAGAAGTTAGAAGGACCTGTTCTGCAAATGTGAATGATTTATTTGGGGTTTTACGTCGCTTTCAACTCTGTACAGGTCATATCACGACGGGTAGTTGGAAGGGCAGAGGAAATCAGTACATACAGTTTGCTAGGGTTCTGTACTGTAAACTGCCGACCAACGGCAAGCAACTACCAGCTTTCCCACTTAAGGCCATGCCGGGGATTGAACCCCGGCCTCAGAGGTGGGAGGGGAGAGTGTTACCACTCTGCCACCGTGGTCCCTGCAAATGTGAAAACATAGTAAGATGGCTAATAACTTGATTAACAAATGGTAAAGATCAATATGATTCACTAAACAGAACACAAAGGTGCACATATTGTGTACAATATATATCTTAAAAGTGACAATGTTATTGATATATGAATAACACATGAATGCAGGCAGCTCAAATGGTGAAAAACAAATCCAATCTTATGTGGACTTTTATAGCACTTGATCTCAATCACTTGACAGGATCTAAGGCACAGTGATCCATACATATGTTCAATATGAGTTAGTTCATTAACCTAACCAGGTCACAACTATAAAGACATTGGACAAATGTAGCCACTTTTGGACTTTCTTGGCATTGACGGTACTCTCATAGATTAATGATTACTTTTATCAAGACGTTATTACTAACTTTGTATGAAGTAAATATATTCTTACTCAGTAAGTTTAGTGACTAGAGCTCCACTTTTATTTTCATCAAAGAATCCTATATGCTGTCTGAGAATATTGGAGAAGGCTTCCCTGCGGATGACTCGGATCTGTTTGTCTGCAGTCAACACCCAGCAGGACATGTGTATGTATCCACACACAAACATACTCAGTCCATTGATGCAGAACATCTTCACAATATTAGGGGCTTCTTTTACTAAGGCATTTTCACTAGATGTTGTATTGGTGCTAAAATAGGATATAGTTTCATAAAACCTTTCACAGCAAATTACAATTTCACTTAATGTTAACTTTACCAACTACCAGACAGAAGTGCGCAGGTTTAAGTTTCCATTTTGCGGTCATTTTTCTGCTGTAATATGAATACTCACTTTTAAAGCATTGTTAGATTTGTTTTCACTTTGCATATGTGTTGAAAACAACTTTATATATGATATTTTAATATTTTATAGGGTACATATTGACAATAAACATATATTAAGGTTTTAAACAACTAGTATTATTCATGTTCAGTTCCAGGCAAAAAGTACTGAACAAATGTCAGAAACATAATGTTAAAAATAAGGGCACTCGGTCAGAACATCTCACAAAAAGGATACTGCTTTGTGTGGCTGCTGCAGAGTTCTTTTCCCACATAAAGACATTTAATTATTGATTTTCTCTGTGTTCTGCAGGACTGGTCCAGTTAGTACTGATATTTCTTGCTTTTTGTTATTGTGTCATTATTACTAATTAGCGGAGGTTTCTAAAACCCTTCATGTGTTTTCGTTTTCCTAGAAATGTATTGGGCTGTTTATATTTCTCTCTAGAATATTCTAGAAGCCAGAACAGCATATAAAGGTTAAAAACCTGACGACAGTTTAGTTTGTGTATAACTGGTGTGCTATATGGACAGTAGTCTCTGAAACTGCTATAGTTGGATTAATTTATCTGTGTGTCAAATTATTTGTTTATTTGATTTTTTATTGTCACTTTCAACACAGTGAAACCCCAAATAAATAAATAAATGGGTAAAAAAAAAAAATAAATAAATAAAGTGCCAGGTGAGTGTATTACCACTGTGCCATCTCGGGCCCCTATCTGTGTATCAAGTGGATGCAAACTACTGTTACATTTCGTGGTGAACTGTTACTAGAGTGAACTAGATATTGTGTATGGATCTACCAGAGAGTCACTACATTGTAATTGGACCAGTTATTTCATGAAGCATATGTTCCTAGTCTGCAATTGCACCAGCTATTTCATTAAATATAAATTACTAGACTGTAACTGTACCAGATAAGAATTTATCATTACATTTTAATTAGACCACCCATTTCATTAAGTATATGTCACTAAATTATGAATTGACCAACTGAGTACCAGGATTTTAATTTGACATTTACATCATACAATCGCCATTTGAAATCATCAATAATTGCACATATTTTAAATTATTTCAAGATACAATTTATACATATTTAAGTACTTCACAAAGGTGGTAGATTTAAAAGTAGTGAACTTCTTTCCACGGTGTACATATATAGCCCTGTTCGTATTGATACAGACCTGTTTGCAGTGGCACTCCCTACGAATACATCGGTGACTCCCCCAACAATGAAACAGTTGACTTGAACCAGAGAACCATGAACCATGGCAAATATCAAACCAACCAGCATTAGCAGGTAGTCTACACAGTCTGCATACCTAAACTAAACAGGGAAAGAATATACGTAAATATATGCACTTGTCTTATTCTGTTCTTATTTTTTGCATCGATCAATTCAACTCATTGCATCCGATTCATTTGGGTTTGATATCACAATCAATATATATTGCATCTGAGTTATTCAAGTGTGATGTCGAAGTCAACAGTAGCCTAGTGGTTAGCAAGTTTGGCATCTAATTAAAAGTTGCCACCTTTGTGTGGTTTCAACTCCCACAAGTGACAAATGCTGTAGGCCTGTCCCAATATGACCCTGGCTGTTGAACAGGACGTAAAAATACAACTTTGAACTGCAAGTTTGATGTCAGACACAATACATTGTACCTGACTCATTTGGGTGTGATATGGCACTCAATCCATTGCATTTGATTTATTTGCCTATGATATCACGCTCAAATTATTGCATTTGATTTATTTAATTTTGATATTACATTCAAGACATTACACCTATTTCTGTTGATGTCATTTGGGTTATTTCTCAATCAGCACATTGCATAAGATATATTTGGGTTTGATCTGACACTCGACACATTGCATCTGTTTTATTTTGATTTGTTGTTGCATTAAATACATGTAGTGATACGAAAGTTTGACATGTAATCACAGGCTGTTACCTCTGTGTGGATGTGACTCTAAGCAGTGACAATACATTGCATTCAACATAGTACACCTGTCATAACAGGACAGATTTTTGTATTGTAGTCAATTGCTGTGAATACTAAAATGTCAAGGTACATTGAGAACTTTTCTATTTACAGAATGAGCCAAGAGTTCACTCCACAACGTAATATTATAGAACAGGGGCCGGTTTCACGAAACCTCCTTAAGATAAAGGTCACCTTAAATTCAAGGATTATTTTCTTGAATTTCTCCCTCTTTTAAAAAATCTCAGTTTCACAAAGCTTCCTTCCTTAAAGGAGACCTTGAAAACTCCCTTGAAATTCAAGGAAGCTAAAGACCTACCTTAAATTTAAGGAGGTGTCGTTCAAGGAATGTTTAATAACTTTAAAGAACATTTAATACCCTCCTTAAGTTTCAAGGAAGACCTTTGGCAAGGAGAGTTAAAAGAGACATTGTGAAACTGAATTTTAAGGTGACCTTTCCAAAGGAATAAAAATTACCTTCCTGTACTAAAAGAGGTTTTTTCCAAAGGAGGTTTTGGGAAAACCGGTCCCAGGAATTACCCACACAGAGGCTGTAGATTTTGTATGTTTTCACTGATTTACTAACTTTTGAGTAAAATATATATGCATTCCAAAAATAAACAAAATTATTACTTTGGGCTATTGCAGTCATTGTAATTTTCTACGAGTACAGTTAAGGAGTCAGACATAAAATTTCCAAACCCAACCATTTACTCACCAATTGCCAGATACTGACTCTTATTTGCTTTACCTTGGTGAAAACATCTTTATCATTCCCTTTAAGAAGTCTGAAAAAGAATTGTGTATTTATCAATTTTGTAAACATTTTCCTTTGTTGTTAAAGGTTCCGAAATTACATAAAACTACATGGAAAAGGAAATAATAGAAAGGTCACTCAAACTTGATTTTGTTAATAAAATAGTTTGGTTTATTCTTGTAGTAGTGCATTTTGCCCATTCTATATTACCCATGTAATAAAAGAGTATGCTATGGCTACAACAGCTTACAGGCCAAATAAAGCTAGGGTAAAAAAAAACAAATTAAAGACCAAATATACCTTGATAACAACTTGAGGAATATAAATATGCCTTGATTAAAACAACTGTATATATCTTGATTGTAACATGTTAATGGCTGTTTATACTGTGATATTTTGGATAAATTCTCCAAAATGTATGCTTGTATTCTCAGCTAACTTATGCGTAAACATATATATATTGATGTCAATGTAAGAAAATATAATTAAAACACAGTAGAAAAATCAAGTTAGATTTTCTTGAGTAACATATTGCCGTCTAGTGACCAACACTAGTAGAGACAAACAATTAAAACCTGTTTTTCTTTTGTTGAAAACTGTTTTATTAAAAATGACTGAACTTACATGTCTCCATTGTTAAATTCCTGACTTCCAGTGACGTCATCATCTTCCTCTCCGCCACCAACACCAGTGTCAATACTTTCTTCAGGTATGGAGAAACCTTTACCGGGCTTCTTGCACTTAATGCTTTGATTGTACTCTCCAACAAAATGCAACTCTTCATTATCAGCATCATCATCGCTGTCCCCTTGGCCTTCTTCTTCATGTGGGATTTCTTTGGTCAGTGGGTAATTGTATGATTCAAAAGACAGCCAGTCATTATGGAGATCTTGCAAGCCCCTTTGGTTATGTTTCAGTGCACTTTTTCCTGATTCAGATTTATTTTTCAAACCGTCATTGGTGTTATTATTTTTAGTGTTTGTGGTATTGAAGAGTTCTTGATCACCATCTGAATCCTCATTAGAGTCAGGAGTATGACAGGGCAAAGTTTTCTCATTAGCACCAACATTAGGGTTGTTACATGGCAAAGTGTCGTTATTATCGCCCACTTGGTGGTTGTTGGGCAGAAGGGGCTCTTTAGTACCTCCTGCATTGTGTTTGTCAGACAACAAATGTTCATTGGCATCAGTGTTATTGTGGTTATTATACAGTATGTTGTTTTTATTGGTACCACTCCCTGAGGGATTGTCTTCATCATTATCTACACTATTCTGTCTAGTAAGAAGAGGTGTTTTGTGAAATACTGACCCTGTAACTGCCATATCTTCTGGAAGCAATGAATGAGGTTCACTTTTTTGTGCTCAGTTGGCTTGGGGTGTCGAGTTTATTTACTGAAAGTAGGAGAACAAATGCTGTGTTAGATATATTTTCCTTGGCTAAAAAGTATTTTGTTATGAATAATCATTCAAGTAAGATATGCTGAAACTAAAGTGTGTTGCCTTAAATTAACCTGGAACATGCCACTGTGGCCTAGCGGGTAACACACTTCTCTAGGAACTCAGAGGACGTGGGTTCAAACCCAGGTACAGGCAGATACATAGTGGCTCGGATGATAACTTAAAATGGCAGTCCTCTGTCATTAGGTCCTATCACCATTGACAGGCTAAAGAACCTCAAGGACGTTGATAAATGGTCATCCTTGAGCCTCTATCTTCCAGTTAGGGGAATGTCAGTTACTTGTGAGTTGGGGCTGTACCTGTCGAATTGGTTAAACAGTGCTTGGTTCCTGTAGTATATGGAGATATTGTGCTGAGTATACATACACAATATAATACAACAACAAGAAAAAAAGAACAGATGTTATTACACTGATATTGGAGGAATCAAACAAATTTATGTTATGACATTATTGCAGAATGTAAATCTCTATTCTGTTGCAGGTTTTAAAAATCCAATATTCCACAACCGATTTAGCTTAGACACTCTTAATTATAGAATGACCGTTTATTGTTTTTTTCTACAAACATTTCTTCTTTACAATGAAGGAATGAACGTGTCGAAGTTAGGATTCCCCTTTAACAGGCGGGACCATGTTGAGAAGAGGTCCATAGCATTTGCCATTTGTGGGAGTTGTAGCCACACAGAGGTGACAGCCAAACTTTCTAGCCACTAGGCAACTGAAAACTACAATAAAGGAATGATTGCTGATGCATTGCTGATTAATTGTCTTTGTACAGTACAGAATCTTGGCCAACCAATATACTTTACAATGCAGGCATTCCAAAGTGATATATTACATCAGTTTGCTTTGAGGTGAAGATCTAACATTACTGCTACCACTTGAAAACCTAATGAGCCAGTATTAAACTGTGCCAAAAGACATCCTGGGGTAAAAGAGTTAGCAGATAGTTTAATTTTCTGAAATACACACTACACAAGTGTCCATAGCCCAAATTGGACCCAAATAGGTGGATATAAGGAGTGGGATATATTTTTTGTGTACAACGGAGTATCCATACCATGAATGATTAGTGTCAATAACTTCCTATTTTTACTAATATCTCGGAAACTTTGTAACCTACAAATATGTTTTATATATCATTAGAAAAATCTTTTTACCGCGCTTCTGCTTGTGTTTGTTGCATAAAAAGTCCTGCAGAAATGACTGAGATGTTGCAAGTTAAAGACTGAAGTTTTTATTTTCAATGTTGCCCATGCTTTGTGACAGCCTTTTTCATATTCTCTCATTAAATATTCATTTTTTAAAATCATAAATCATACAAAACTGCTGCCCATGCTTTGTGACAGTCATTTTCATATTCTCTCATTAAATATTCATTTTTTAAAATCATAAATCATACAAAACGGTGGATAATAAAATAAGAGCAGCTCTCGACAGACGTATACTCATGAAGATTAACAATATGATACTCATGCTACTCATTTGTATGATATTTTTATCTTCATTCGTGATCTATTTTTTCTGTGCATATCATTCGGGAAGTTTTCCTATTATATTACATAGCAATAAATATGCTGGAAAATATTAATAAAATGTAAGATATATATTCAACTATATATATTTATGTACATATATATTACAATAATACAAAGAATATAACAATTGTGAGACATTGGTTTTATTTACGCCCAGAATTCCTTCCAGTTTCATTCAGGGATTTTTGGTCAAAATACATATCCACGTGAAAATGATATGAATCCATGCCAAACCTTTTGCAACAAATCTTTTGCTTTCCGCAGTATTCCAGCCCTGAAACATTACCATGGAATGTAAACTCAGGTATTTAACCCTGTTAATTCCATCCAAATCTATTAAATTGTAGCCAGTCACTATCACCAAGAAACCCTGTGTGATCACAAGTCTGCCCTGTTCAAGGACAAATACTCCTAATAGCTTCCAACAACTGGGTCTGTGCTTCTGAGCTTAAGCCTCTAAGTCTCAATGCAGCCACTAGCTTATGAGTGTCCACATGGTACCTTACTTAAATATATTTTGAGGTTAAAATTTTTTAAACTATGAACATTACAAATTTAAGCTAGAGTTATATCAGATATATGTTGGCACATAAATGTAACCAGCCAAATCAAATAATGTATGAGTTTAAGGCAAGCATTATTATCCTGTATCTGTGTAACTTTTTAAGATGATAATATGATTGCTGTATGATTGCCATTGGGTACCTTGGATCTGTGAAGGAAAAAGTATTATAGTATCAATTTAATTATCTTTATGGCTTGTGTGTATGTGTGGTGGAGAGCGGGTTAATAGCATTAAGGTAATTGCACGTGCTCTTTATGTTATTTTTTATTGTTATTCTGTTTCATTGAACGAGAAAGAACACAGTTAATTAGTTAGTTCATTCTGTTTCAAAGAACACAGTTAATGCCCCCAATAATGCAGATGGCAGGAAATAACACAGAGATGGGCTGTTCTACCATCCTGTGAAACCCAGCTGCTCCCTGGTAACCACAAATATGCTACAGGCGAGGGTCAGAACTGGGAAGGCCAACGGTCATGGTTTGGCACAAAAAAGAATAATGGAAAGATGCAAAAAACCAAAAACACAAGACAAAGCAGCCCTAAACCTAAGTTCCTTCACATCTCCACCGTTGACTGTAAAGTTCACAAATCAAACAAACACTTTTCAAAATTCTTTCAGTCACTATGCCCCTGTTCTTTGGAACGCCTTCCCCTTCCAAATAAGAAATAATCCCACTGTCACATCCTTCAGAAAACACCTGAAAATTCGCCTGTTTAACTCCAGTTTCCCCACTTAGTCTCCTTCCCTTTTGGTCATACCTATTACTCCGGATTACTGACCTTGACCGCCTCTCGACTATCCTTATGACTAATGCACTTATTACCATAGCGCATTGAGCTCCACTTTGTGGGGAAGATATTGCACCTGAAAAGCAGTAGATTAGATTCAACCGGGTAACAAAACCAGAATCAGACCGGTGGGAGGTGAGTATGTGACCAAATATGCCACCGTGGCCTGCCCATATAACAACTTATTTTGTATCAACGACTTATTTTGTATTACCTGACTTATTTCGTATCAATTTTTGACTTATTTTGTATTACTGACTTATTTTGTAGTAAAATTGCCTTATTTCATATTACTTGGCCGACTTATTTTGTACCAACAATTGACTTAATATGTTACAAAATGGTGCATAGAATTTTGACAAGATTTCAGGGTGATACAAAATAAGTCAATAATACAAAATAAGCTGCCCTATAGACAACTTGTTTTGTATCACTGACTTATTTTGTATTATCAAGTTATAAAACTCCAAACTGTGTAAGGAATTTTGTTTTTAAAACTATGTAACTCTTTCTTTATTCATTATTTTTATGTTACATTAAGACTTTTGCATAGATTACATTTAAAACATAGATCGTAAGTTAGAAAATACATCCAAATTGTTATAATTTTCAAATATTTGCCTCTTATTGGCCATTCCATGATAGAGCATGCAATTTTCCTTGGATGTGTAGCCATTCCTATTGCAAATTGAAGATCCTTGGACATCTCAAAAATGCCTGGGTAGAATTATGTGATATTTTTGTGGATCAGGGACGTTTTACAATGGTAATTAGCACATAAGAATCATAAAAATTGTATCTATCCCTGAAATTTTAGTACTTGCAAACACTTTGTTTATTAACATGACACACAGTCATCCTTGTTTTCTTTCTGATACATACAAAATGCTTAATGCTACCGATCGATAAACACATATGCCAACTTCTCTATATTCTATTGAATAATGCTGAGCTGACATATGATAACCATTTGCTTGTTGTCTATAGAATTGGGCATTTTGCATAATAGAATTTGGGATAAATGTAATTTTTATGCTGTGCAGGTGTTATTGTCACTGATGGTGTCAGGCTGGGCAGTGGGGCAGTCTCTTGACCAAGTGGAAGGGCTGGTTCAGTATTAACTTGTCTATTCTGTATCTCATAAACCATAAGGGATAGGATGTTGAGCCTTGATAGAGACACTGAGAGACACTGGGATGTAGGTGTGCAACATTATAGTATGACCTTGATTTGACCTTTGACCTTGCTGTAGTGACTTTGATCTTTAAAATCTTATCCAGTCCATATCTTTCAAACTGTAAGGTGTAGGAGGTTGATACTTAGTAGGGATATTGGTTAGGAACTGTAGGTTAGTAATGTGCAGTCTAACAGTCTATTGTTCAACTTCATAGTCTTACATCTCTATAACTTTTACTCTGTAATGTTGAACATGAATATAATATTTAGGCAGATGTTTCTTGAGTGTACAAAGTGTACATGTTAACATCTAATCTCATGGGGTTCATTGATTTTTCCCAATATTGTGGGATCTGGGCATCTCTGATGCCATTTTTTATCTGGAAAGACGTTTGTTACTACCAGTTGCAGCATTTTAACCTTTTTATGCCAGTGTTTCTACCAATAAACCAAATCTGAGCTCTCCATGTGTAAACTTTATCTGATTCAACAAGGGTATTCATACTTCTACAAATATATTCCATTTCAAGATTTAACATCAAACAAAAATTCAGATATAATTTTCAATATACTACTGACTAGTCTAATCAATTATATCTCTGTAAAATGTCAGTTCTGAAAATAATAATTACTATCAGGCAAATGGTAAATCGACTACAAGATTGAATACAGTAAGGCTTAAATTCCTTTGAGTCCATCCTTCGATGGAGACAAGGCACTATAAAAGGTGAATTGAAATTACTACAAAATACGTCCATGATACAAAACAAGTTGTCTATAGAGCAGCTTATTTTGTATTATTGACTCATTTTGTATCACCCTGAAATCTTGTGAAAATTCTGCGCACCATATTTTAACATATTAAGTCAACTGCTGATACAAAATAAGTCATCTAAGTAATACAAAATAAGGCAATTTTACTACAAAATAAGTCAGTAATACGAAATAAGTCTAAAATTGATACAGAATAAGTCAGGTAATGCAAAATAAGTTGTTGATACAAAATAAGTTGTCACATGCCCATGTATTTCTGAGGAATAATAGGAAAGCCTCCCCAATGACAATACAGTATAATCTGTACATGTGACTACTCTCAAATAGTGACCACATGTCAGTTACGATTGCTTTTATTCCCCAAGTTAATGTAGATACAAAATTTATCCTTATATGTATGCTTACTTTTTTTCATCATGTTTAAAAAAGGAAAACTTGTTAATTAATAATTTTAAACCAAAGACGGAGTTATTATTATTCTCTGATTTGCTTCATTGTCAGTGATCTTTAACATACTTATGAGATTTTAACAATACCAATAAGATTGTGGATTGCAATATTTCATGTATGGAAACGTAAATTCAGTGAAACTAAATACTTTCATATATTTCATATATAAGACCAACCCCTATAAAAGACCGCTTTTAGCATTTCTCGTTGGTGGTCTTTGTTCACAGGCTGGAGTGAATATTTTCTTCAAATGAAGATGACAATATCATACCAGTAAAGAATGTACGCCTAGTAAAGGTTAACTTCAGGAGTCACAGCAATGACTGAGACCTGCAGCAGCTTGTGGACAACTGTTTAATATGACCAGCTGAGTATCTATTGAAAACAATTCTATACATTTGCACTTATATTCAACCGTTGCAATTAAACATATAGAGTAAGAAATCTAAAATTCGCCAGGAATCTAAAATTCGCCACCTCTAAAACCTTAGTTAATTTATGAAGAAAATGATGTTTTTGTCTAAAAATTGGTATTTTTCAGTTCAAAAAGCCTTAATTTACTATACAATCAACAAATCTCACCACAATTAATTTATTTTATTAGTATTTTCACATGTGGCGAATTTCAGATATGTGGCGAATTTTAGATTTCTTACTCTATAGGCAATGAGAAGAGAAATCCATTGTAGAATCCTATTAAATAAGAACAGATAGGTAAAAGATTTCTAAACATTTGCACTGTTTCACTTTGGGAAGTACAATACGCTAGCATAGAAAAGAAAAAAACTTCCCAAAATTGCATACTGTATAAGTTGAAATTTTCACTAGACATTAATTTTAGCTATTTTAGTTAATGAGTTTAGAGAGGGAAAATTGATTCCTAGTGAATTTTTAAAATCTTTACTGATAGCTGAAGTAGAACCTAACCATTAGTGAACCTTAATTCCAGTTTTATTCTAGGTAAAATTTCCACTTATACAGTACACAAAGAAACACATTACAAGGAAAATGACAATATTATACGAGTTTGAAACACGAGTAATATATTGTTAATTTCCATGAGTGATACATGTGTTTTTGTCAAGTATGTTTAATGTGGGATGTTTCATCTTCTTATCAACCATTTCATGTGATTTGTAAGCAAAATGAAATAAATTCATATTTACAGAAAACAATGCAACTAAATGAGTTCATGTATAGATAGAGGCAACAGTGCAATAAAATCTTTAGTTTTCAGCTTGCGATTTCTCCAAGGTACTGGCATGTATCTGCGTGTATCTTAGTGCAACAAAAAATAAGCTGAGGCTCCGCATATATTTTGTAAGTTATATAGTTTCTGCATATATTTTGTAGGTTATATAGTTTCATATGTATAAAGGTGTTGTACAACAATGTTAAATTGGAAATACAAAATTTTGACAATCTCCCTGATGTAGAAAAAATTGCAGTCATTGTGTTAAAAAATTGCAGTCATTTTGAAAAATCACATACTTTGGTAAATTTCACATAATGTACATTTCACCTACTTAAGTATATCTCACATAATAAGGTTAATTTCACATACTGTGGTAAATTTAACAGGTTGTGATGAGTTTCACTTACGTTCGTGTATCTCACATAATAAGGTTAATTTCACATACTGTGGTAAATTTAAGAGGTTGTGATGAATTTCACTTACTTTAGTGTATCTCACATTATAAGGTTAATTTAATATTCTGTGGTACATTTCACATACTGTGGTGAATTTCACTTATCTCATATAATAAGGTTAATTTCACATACTGTGGTATATTTCACATAATGTGGTGAATTTAACATAGTTTAGTGTGTTTTACATAAGATGGTTAATTTCATATACTGTGGTAATTTTTACATAATAAGGTTAATTTCAAATACTGTGGTGAAGTTCACTTACTGCAGTGTATTTCAGAAAGTGAAATATATTTCACATAATAAGCTTAATTTCATATACTGTGGTGAATATCGCACACTGTGGTGACTATTACATATTGTGGTACATTTCACAAACTGTGATGGATATCACATATTGGGAATTTCAATCTTATTATGTATTTAATTTTTTTGTGGTGGATTTCACATATGCTCCTGTGTGTTTCACATCTTGTGGTAGATTCAACATATTATGACATATTTCACATAACATAATGGATTTCACATTTCTTACTGCTTTCATACAGAGTGATTATAAAAATCAAGGGAGGACAAACTGAAGCCATATAAATATATTTAAGCAAAGTGCACTTCTGGTGCCTACTTTAGAGTCAAAATGTGATGGAAAAAGTCAGACTGAAAGTATGATCTTGTACTAACTAACTAACCCCCCAACTAACTAACTAACTAAATTCAACTAAAGTCCTAAAAAGAAGGTCCATTTGTTACAAAAATTCACAGAAAAGAGGATACTTTCTATCATGAAATATGTTTTGTTGTACAATGAAATATGATGAATATTTGTTTGTCATTACCCTCTCCCCCAACCTTGTCTGTGCTCATAACTCAAAAACTTTAAATTACATTGGGGCAATATTTTTAGACATAGGCCATTGTTCTGATGGGCATAGTAAATGATGGGCATTCTTCCTAATGAGCATTCTTTTGTACACTGATAAGGTGTATTGATGTCTCAATCCTCACAAAAGATGATTTGGTTTGTGATCCGGATCAGAGATCAAGAATTTTTTTTGTAGTTTTGTAAGTTGTATGAGTCTCCACATAACCACATCAAACCAGTTCAACAGACAAAAGCAATTGACCATAATCTGACTGATAAAAAGTATTGTAGTTATATGTTGTAAAACATATGAATCTCATAATAATCAGGTTATATCTTTACCAATCTGGGGAACTCTTAGAGAGAGATTCAAAGGTTTTCAAAAAAATTTTCAGACTAAAATTCCATGAAAAATATCCAAATGCCTATACTCTGGTTTGAATTTGAAACAGATCGAAACTGATCCAGGAAGGTTTTGGAGGCAAAAAGTACCCGGAGGTAGTCACTTACTCCAACATCTCGTCCATTCCAGCTGACCGATCAAAATGAAAAGATATTTGTCACACTAGAGAAGTATGATTTGCCTTAAGCATGATATAGGATAAATGAATAAATGATTCTGAATGGCTATTAAAACTTCGACTTTTTGACTTTAAAACAAGGTGTGTGTGTGTGTGTGTGTGTGTGGGGGGGGGGGGGGGGGTTAAACATTCACATGTCACGTTTTCAGAATGCCAGAACCAAGAAATGTGACAGGAGTTTAAAGAAGAAATGTATTGTCTTGAGAAATGGGAAAAATCGATAAAAATCACCTTGGTGATAAAAAGTGGCAGGTTTACTTTTTTATTGTAACATTAATTAGATGGCTTTTGTCAACCCAACAAGTCTCTTGTTCCTAATTGCCTTTTAAAGCCAGTTATTTTTGTATCTGTACTCTTAGGAGGTGATAAAATATACAGTAAAGACGACAGTTTGTGCCCAAATATAAAATTTGCCTTTGTGTGGTGAAATAATAGCTATTTAAAAATATCATGACTTTTGGTTGAGATTTTACATCCATTTCAACATTTATGGCATGTTAGAAGAACCCCTTAAGATACTTCAATCATTGTAACAACAAAACTATGGTCCAAGGTTATTTGTAGGGGGCCACGGTGGCGCAGTGGCAACACCCTGACCTCCCACCTCCGAGGTTGGTGGTTCAAACCCCGAACCCTATGTGGGAAAGATGGTAGTTTCTTACCAATGGTCAGCAGTTTACAGTACAGAACCTTGACCAACTGTATGTACTGGTTTCCTTTGCCGATAAAACTACCCTGTCATCATACGACCTGTACAATGTTGAAAGCGACCCCATATAAACTTAAACTCAAGGTTATTTGCATCCAAAGCAGTAATAATAAGAGCATTCAGAGATACAGACCTCTGCAAATGCATGCATTGCTTTTTTAAATGGTTCAGTATGAAATAAATGATAAATACTGATCTTTAATCGTTTTTTTGTATCCAGGCATGTGCTCTAAGTTGGACAAAGACCCATCTTCTCATTTTATCTTGAAAACCTCACCAGTAGTATTAACGTAGTCTTGCAAGATAAAAAATCAGACAAACTGTAATGAATTCAAGACCTCCTTGGTGGAGATAACGTGAAAGTGTGGTTTCAGGGGTTATCAATAGCCTTGCATAAAGCTTAAATTTATACCATATGTTTTCAAACATGTCCACAGATATTTGGTTTTATCAAGCACTCATACATATTAGGAGCTATATGCTTAGATGTACGATTGTGGAATATGCAATACATGTAAATGTAAGAGTGCATTATGTAAACTGAAACTTTTTCCCATTTATATTACAAATTGAAAAGTACCTGAGCCTTTACTAAGGCTAGGTTATGTGCGGGAAGTTCAGTGGATAGATTTGGTCGGTAGCACAACATATATTTGATACAATTGGGAAGCTTTTGCTCCAAACTTGTTTAGGAGATTATGGCTGTAGTTGGTACATTAAGTGTGATTATTGGACATTGCTCAGTCTCTACTTCATGCATTATGCAAATTTCACCACATAGGCCAATTCTGCTATTGCCAAGTTTGTTCCATCACACTGTCATGTCATCATACAGGATTTTGTATGTCGTATTTAAGGAGGATTTAGGCTGTGGTTTGTACATTAAGTATGATTATTAGACACTGCTCAGTCTCTATCACACTGTCATGTCATCATACAGGATATTGTATGTCATGTCTAAGGAGGATTTAGGCTGTGGTTTGTACATTAAATATGATTATTAGACACTGCTCAGTCTCTATCACACTGTCATGTCATCATATAGGATATTGTATGTCATGTTTAAGGAGGATCTAGGTTGTGGTTTGTACATTAAGTATGATTATTAGACACTGCTCAGTCTCTATCACACTGTCACGTCATCTTAAAGAATATTGTATGCCGTGTTTAAGCCATTATGCTACGAAGGATATTAGATGATTTTATCAACTAACCTGTAAATCACACACTGCTGTTTTTTTACCCATCACTTGAAAGAAAAACACTAAAATACTGCAAAAACTGTAATGATGAAATGTCTCTGCGGTGAAGTGTTTTAAATAGTCATGTCTTAGATCTGTTGCCATTGAAGACACAAATTTAGCAAAACTGTTTTTTTTTTCTGAGTAACACTACCTCTGGGATTTCACATTGTCTCAACTGGATATTATGTTTCCTTCATCCGATATATCTATTCCAAAGTAAACATTATCAGAAGACGCTAATTAACAATATTTTTTATCCACCTTCAACATTTAATGTTACTAAACACATGTTACAGATATATGTGTGAAAAATAAACGGAAACCAGTGGACATAACTAGTCCTTCTTGCTCTTTCCAAAACATGTATTGAATTCAACTGAATATAATGTTTCAATAAAACTATATATAAGTTTACTTATGCACACATTCACGGGGTGTTAATGCACTCGAGTTATTCCTCTCAACAATTTCACAACATCTATAAATACATATACCTACAAACTATGTTGGCCCTATGACAATATCTGTGCTTCACACATCAACAAGTCCAAAGACTTTCACAATTGATTAAATTCTGGGGTATATAATGTTTTTGACTTGTCTGTGTCTAGTTATTAGTACATATAACACAGTCGGACTACAAAGTATATGGTTGACAATAAGCTACATCTGGGGCAGTACGATTTCAACAAAGGCAGTCCTTGTGAATGTACTGAGGTTGACAAGTATACTATCAGTGTGGAATGAGTCCTGCTTTTGACTAGGTAAGAGGCCTGTCCCATTTCTGCAAGTGTGGTTTATGATAGGTAAACAATTGCAAATAATAAAAAATACATGATCCAGGGATGTAGTTTACGATAGGTTTAAGATATATAATATCTCACCCAGATAGCTTTACGATTAAGGCAGAGATTGCCACTAATTTTTCCTGATTGATTTATGATAGGTTTATGAATCTGAAGATAGACTTAAGATTAATAAAAGATTGCTCTGAGGCTGTCAAGATAGGTTTACGATTGCTATAAGATGGAAAAAGATTATTGTACGAGTTTAAGATAGGTTTAAGATTGGCGTAGGATTATAAAGATGACAATAAGATTGGTTATGAATATAATAAATCTAACAAGAATTGGCAAAGGTTTGCGACAATTTCAAACAGTTTGGTTTTCGCGTAAACTGGTCCTGATGGGTTTACTAGTGCTGTTCTCATAAACATATCGGTAAGTACTGTATTTCCCATACAGGATCTCTGTACGATGGCTTTAAGATCATTAGGGATGCAAAAGATTCAGTGCCCAATTCCTGAAAATTGACAATCGGGAGCAGGGTTTACAATATATCGCAGAAATGGAGCGGCCCCATAATAATTGCCACCTGCTTGAAATTTGCACGAAAGTCAACAAAAACATTAAATCCAATATCTCTCCAATTGACATCACTGAGACAAAAAATAAATCTCTACAAGTGGTATGTTGATTGGCGAGTGTCATTTAGGGGCTCTGATTTCATGTATAGAAAAGATATGCATCAAATTACTTAGCATATGTGTTAATTTGAAGAAAACTTTTAAGAGTAGTAGTCTTCTAAAATGAGGGCTGTTTAATAGGTCACCAAAGCAATGTCCCTGGAGTTCTATAGCCTTCTCATGGGTATAGGACCCATAGCAGAGGACTGACTTTGAAGTGGTTATCTGAACTCTATTAAGTCTGTACCTGAGATTGAATCCAGGCCCTTTGTGCCCTTAGGGAAGTGTGATACCCCTGGGTAACGGTGGCAAATGTAAAGTAAATCAAATTTTTGTCTGAGAGATTTGCTTTAACAAGTTAAATCTTATTGCATATTTTGAGGTTCTATTTAAGGGATCTATTTAATTTTAGCAGGGAACAGTATATGGTTAAACTTTATGCACTATTCTCATATAAATACAAATTTAAACGAAAATGTCTCTAAGATTTCTGTAATATGTACAGCCGTGCTCAGTTTGTGGGGAAGTAGATCTTTGCAAGAGTGTCCTACTGACAAAGCAAGTCAATCTTGTGCTCTGACAAGTGTCAGATATTCCTACGTCCATGTGGAAAGCTATTTGCATATCAATTATCACTCAATGGTCATGGGGTGGTGTCCGCATGCTTGAAAATAGCACAGGAAACCTGTGTTTCACTAATACGTCACGTGAGTGTCACTTGCAAGTTGCTCTTTATCCCATAACAAACAAGTAGGAACCCAGATGGTGGGATATGAGAAAGGCTTAAAGACGTTCGCGTACATCCTGGATACCGAGAAAAATGTGTTAATTTGCAAGGCAGAATGTCAAGCTCGGAGGGACCCCACAATCAAAAGTGGTATGCGCATTATTCCCTGCATGCACGCAGTATGGTTGCAAACGCATCAATATCCCAAGGGAAATTTACAAGGGACTTGGGCATGTTCATTTTCCTTGCTTGTGTTACAGGTACTTTCCATGTAATTTACAGGGTTTGCACGTGCACTCACATGTGCCTTACATGTACATAAACCCACTGTGTTGCCTGTAGCTGGTCGTAGTCTGTTCTTCAGTATGCAAGTAGTGACACTCTTGTTGGGAGAATTCAGCTTGTTTGCACACACATGCAAATCTCTACTACCCCACTACCAGGGTATAATCTTATTTCTCAACAATACTCGTAGCAAACTTACTACACGTACAATGGGATTAAAAAGAGGCTTAAGGCCACATCTAGGGCATGGTGGCAGAGTGGCAACACTCTCGCCTCCCACCTCTGAGGCCAGGGTTCCGTTCCCGGCATGGCCTCAAGTGGGAAAGCTGGTAGTTGCTTGCCATTGGTCGGCAGTTTACAGTACAGAACCCTGACAAACTGTATGTACTGGTTTCCTCTGCCCTTCCAACTACCCGTCGTGATATGACCTGTACAGTGTTGAAAGCGACGTAAAACCCCAAATAAATAAATAAGTAAAGACCACATCTACGCCAAAAGAAAGGCTATTAACATACCTTCATTATCATGATCTGGTGTAATATTATTCCATTTATTACAGGCAATAAACAATGTATCCATTCCTTCCATTCCAACAACTTCAATTATTCTTGTCATTTTCATTATTGTATTCTGCCGACAAATACATATTTTCCAGCTCACTGCACATAATACAGTGACAGGGAGAACGGTCAGACTTAATGCATTATGCACTTTTTATAACCATTTTATAATTCTGTCATTTCTCTTAACCTTAAGCATAACTTGTCTTATTTTACCACTTTCCATGGGCACATAGATTGTGATCCCAATTCTCTATAAATTATAGAGATTTGGAATTATCACAATTCTGTGTAGTATTCCTGCAGCAGAATTAGATTGGACACTGCCCATTCCAATAGTATATAATTCTCCAGTACTCAGATGTTCATATTTGTTCATTTTTTTTCTGTTTCCATAAATATTTTTATACTTATAATAATTTTTGATTTTCCATGCACCCTTTTATACACTCTCGTTAAATGATGTTACCATTTTAGGTAAAACGCATGCACTACAGACAATTGGTAGTCTTTCCATAATTCATAGTTCATACTTTTAAAGGCTGAATTTTATCCTCTGTAAAATATGTGTATTTACATTTATTTAACACGCCATTTTTCCCCTTGTAAGTATATCCTACACAATACCCATATGTTATGTTTGATACTTAATACTCTATCGATTTTTTGTGTTGTAATATACAGAGGAAGATCGGGGCAAATCTCTGATTTGTTTGACTTCCTAACAAGGCCTTAAAATCAGCAACACAATGTCAGTATTTTGGATTGACTTTCTAGGCAAAACAACATTGTGTGTTGTCGATATAATAGAGTGGGATTATTTAAAAATATATTGTTAATTTTAATGGTTGTAATAATTAAACTTAAGCATACGTCACATAACATACAAATCAGCCAGATTTCTCACCACCAAGTGTTTCAATCCGTGACTTTACATCATTTTTTATTTCTTATTATGAAGGTCAAAGTTGGGGTTTTGCGTCCTTTTTAAAAGCCAGGGTTATATTGGGGCAGGCCCTCAGCTTTGTCACTTGTGGGTGTGAAACCCACACAGAAGTGACTGCCTCTGATTAGATACCAAACCTGCTAACCCAATAAGTTACTGAGGACATCTATTTCTTCTTAAAAAAGATGGCAAGTGTACAGACAACCCAAAACCATGCAGTGTGTGCATGTACCCCAGAAAAAAGATTTCATTACAATAAAATTTATCTCTACATCCAGATGGTCTCTATTAATAGAAATAAAGTCCCCAGTTTTGTATTTTATGGGCTCCATCAGCCATAAAGAGGGGCCACGGTGGCAGAGTGGTAATTAACACTCTCACCTCCCACCTCTGAGTCCGGGGTTCGGTTCCCGGCACGGCCTCAAGTGGGAAAGCTGGTAGTTGCTTGCCATTGGTCGGCAGTTTACAGTACAGAAAATGATGAACTGTATGTACTGGTTTCCTCTGCCCTTCCAACTATCCGTCGTGATATGACCTGTATAGTGTTGAAAGCGACGTAAACCCCATCAGTCATAAGGCTGATAATATAATTTCTAAATTACTTTTATATCTTAATAACGCCAATAAACAAAGGTACAACTGTATATCAGCAGTAACTTCAATGTTCAGGGATTCCATTCATTGATTATTCTCATCTGTACAGATTTAAGAAGGGTGAGAAATTCTGACAGGAAGCACTCGATCTTCCATTAATAATCAATAATTTTATTATTAAAATTATTCTTTCAAACAAATACACGCTCTTTTATTTTCTGTGAATTTATGGCAAATGTTCAGGCATACCTTAAACAATGATCCATCTACATTGCGCGAATGTTTCTGTAATATAACTAAATCGAAATCAACTTATACAAGTAGAGCGAAAGAATGCACAGACCCTCGCCCATGGATAATTCTGATTTATTGGGGCTTTTAACGTCCCTTTCAACACTGTACAGCTCATATCAGTTTTATGGGCAGAGGAAACCAGTACACAATGTTGGTCAAGGTTCTGTACTATAAACTGCCGACCATTGGCAAGCAACTACCAACTTTCCCACATAAGGTCTGGGTTTTGAACTGCAGACCTCAGAGGTGGGAGGCGAGTGTACTGAATGCGTAATTCTAAAAAAAATATTAAAACAATTTATGATTGGGTATCCATATCAAGACCATATTTTATGAGGAAGTAGCCACGATTAATCACCACCTAAGGTAAAAAGTAAAACTATTACAATGATTTGGGGTTTTATTGACGAAAAGTCGTAAATAAGTCTTCGCATTAACCTTTGTATAGAAATATAGCCGACTTAAGTCAAAGATATGGATAAGACCTTTCAGACCCCTGATGTGTACCTTTGGAGTTATGTGCACGGAGGGACAAACAGATGGACGGACAAGGTTACAATATGTGTCCCCACCTTCCTTTGGTGGCAAAGGTAATAATAAGGTAAAATTGTAGAAATATCTTTTGCCAGCTGAGAACTGACATTATCATGGTATGTAGGGTTACATTACCTGATCGTGAGAGTTTCCAGGATGTGAACTAACAAAGAAACTGTCAATAAAACATAACATCCCACTGATAAAATAATATCACGTGTCATATAACCACAAATTACTATTACATAAAACCACAAAGTTCCACCAATTTGAATTCCATATGCATTAGCAAAGTTTACAAAAACCACACGATCGAGCTGACCAACCACAAATCAATCAACCAATCACCACTCTCCACCGATACCAAATAAGGATGATTTGCTGTTAAAATCCCATGCACACATTCTGATGATCATGTCCTGTTGGAATTACATTCCTAAATCCAAACAGACCGTGTATTAAATTGCAGTAATAACAGTATTATTCCTCTAAAGACTTTTTTTTGTCATTTCTGCAACAGATGAAACCCCTTCGTTATCCAGCAGTACAAACATAAAGAGCAGTCAATGTACTTATCACAAGTAGCATTGAGCATAAAAGCTAGTCACTCCAATACACCAGTCATTGCCAGCGTATCCAATAATGTCAGAGCTAATACAACAGGAGTCACCCAACACACTTGTAGCCTTTCTCCGGCTTAAACTGGACATGAAATAAATATAACTGATGCTGTTGGAAAATGACACAGAATGGCAGAAGGTTTGCAGTTTTGGGAAAAGAGGTCTCAATTTTGGAATTTTGTAGCTTAGTCCCACCTCTTGTCGGTAGTGGGTTGCAATTCAACAGATATCTACATGAGACTTTCTCTCAATACATGTCATAATTTCACTTCAGTTGTAAAACGTAATTTAAAAGTCCAACTTATACTTTGTGGGTTTTCCATGACCTTGAGGTTTTAATTTTGTGGCTTTCCATGACCTTGAGGTTTAATTTTCATTATCTTATGTAGTGTAAAGTTGACAAAATGTTTGAGATCAAAGAATTAAGGTTAACAAATGTATGTAATGGACTTGTGTGATTTCAAGTTCTGCTAAAAAGGCGGGTTTAATCAATATCAAATCAAATTATATTGGGGATGATTACGCATAAGGTGAAGTATACAGTGTGTTTAGTTTTATGGCACTAATTGCTTGTACCAATTTCTCCGTGACCCAAAGAAAAGCCCGAGGATATAGTTTGTAATGTTTAATTGATTTAATCTTAAGTGCAAATACATTGAAATACCTTGTTCAGCTAATAACATATATAGTTCTAAAATTACACATGACACATACACCTCAATTATTTACATTTGTTGTAAGGGATAAATCCATTTTATAAGAAGAAAGGCTACCTTAATTTATATCCACTTTTGAAAAATAACCTGTATTTGAAGTTATTTTAAAATAATTTAAGTTGACCTTAAAATCTTCTTAATTTGACTGAAACAATTTGGAATCAAGAGCACCTGGGGAGTGCATACCTACGCCAAGGTACAATACCTTCAATATTGTTTATGAGTGCATGAAAAATATCCTTCAAAACTTTGTGTGTCCAGATGGTGATCAAAATCAAGACTAAAATCTAATCACCCATTCCTTATGTTATTGTTAACATTTCCTGAAAATTTCATCCATAAATCTGTCCATAACTTTCCAGTTATTCTGCAAATAAACAGACAGACAAACAGATCTCCAACTACATAACCTACTTGACAGCGATGCATAAGTTTGAGTTATTTTTTTAAATATTATATTTAAAAATTAAGTATTTGTTGGGCTACTTTAGTTAGGGGTAAATATGATGACCCATAAACATTTTGCATTAATTCATTTTTTTATCTTCCTTCCATAAAGGGGACGACGTATTCTTATCATATTTATTTATCTGTTTTATTGTCTTCACTCAGAGATCTGAAAAAAAAATAGTCATCAGGATAGGGTCATATTTTCCCCACAATATTTGTGACTCCTCATGGCTCAGTCCTGATTAAATATGATCCTGACCTGTGATACCAATTGGTTTTTGTGATTTCTTTTTGCAATATTCATAAACATATTTCTACTAGGATTATTGACCTTATTGGTTTGGGTACAAATTGAAAACACTTGAGAAATACTTACATACTTGTCTCAGTATGACCCTGAGCAGTCTAA
This sequence comes from Sabellastarte sp. h YS-2021, assembly GCA_964017235.1. Classification (NCBI taxonomy): domain Eukaryota; kingdom Metazoa; phylum Annelida; class Polychaeta; order Sabellida; family Sabellidae; genus Sabellastarte; species Sabellastarte sp. h YS-2021. The sequence continues at coordinate 77,302,194 of OZ024935.1, read as the reverse complement.
ATGTTGCCGTTATGGAAAAACCCCATTGAATCCCTGTTCAGTAATGGCATCATCTCTCTGCAACATTCCAGCAAGAGAATGTCTATTTCTAATCACAGTAAACAAATTTAAGCCAGAGCTTCACGATTGCAGCACCAGACGAGTGGAATAGATTAGCATTTATAAGTAGGTTTAGATTTAGATTTATTTGTTGTTTTACGTCATGTTCAACAGCCAGGGTCATATTGCGACAGGTAGTTTACAGGTGGAGGAAACCAGTGCATACTGCACTGTAAACCACAGGGCATCGGCAAGTAACTACCAACTTTCCAACATGAAGCTCCCGGCCCGAGATTCGAACCAGCGGCCTCAGAGGTTGGAGGCGAGAACTCTAACCGCTACACCACCAAGCCCCCTCATTTATAAGTAGGATACAAACAAGTGTGGTATCTTAAAGAAACAAACCAAGACTCATCATTTCAGACTTAGTTTTCCATTTGAATCACTGTCACTCCCCTGGAGGATGTGGTGTGGAGTTGACCTCCTACTTGTGACTGGACTATGGACTAGACAAAGGTCAAAATTGGTGCTGTACGTCCTGTTCAACTGCCAGGGTCATATTGTGACAGGTCCTCAGCATTGTCACTTCTGGGAGACAGCCTGTGATTAAATGTCAAACCCGCTAACCTGTTAGGCCATTGAGGACCACGATATTCAATTGGAAAAATGATCACATATATTTGGCACATTATTCTAATCAACTTTGAAAGGGATATAAAACGCACTACTTACTATGTTCCCATAACATTTGAGGCTACAAAAAGCAGCTTAAATGATCACAAAAATTTGGCACTGTATTTATTATTCTAAGCAAATAAAAAGCGAAACAAACAGCATGAACTACATCTTAATAATATTGGAGCCTCCAAAAAGGCTACTAAAATACCACCTCCTGTTTTTTATAACAACAGACGAGGTTCTGTTCCCATATCACACCCACATGGAGACTTGTCCAATCTAGTTGCTGAGTAAATTCCCTGAAACAGTAGGAGAGCCAGTCGGCTAATGAATTAAAAGAGGGGACATATTAGCTCAGAGGGAACACCCTATACACCAAGTTAGTTGCTGTGAAAACAAGCTTTTGTTAGAGAGAAAATGAAGCTTCTGCTGCATACAGGCAATAGTTAGCACTGCTGCTGTGCCTAACAATCATGATTTTTGAATAGTCTTGTCAACAGGTATTCAGAGAAGATAGCTCATTAAGACCAGCCAGTGTATTGAGACTGTCCAGGTTTTAGCCATGACCATAACGGCCAGGGAATGGCAATAGAGGGGTTTAGTACAACGTTTACAAGGCACGCAACGTTAAATAACGTTTCCTTAAGAGATATGTTAGGTTTGAAGTGGATGCGATTGTAAAATAAAGGTTTAGCAATACGTCCATATGAAAGAGTGCAGGTCAACATAGTTTTTTTGATGTGATAAAAAGAAGCATCATTTGTAAACAGACCTCTGGTATTCATATGGAAAAATATAGTGAAACGAAACCTGACCAAAATGTGGGGTACATATTTATCTGCCTATGGGGTTGAGAGATATTTTTTTGTAGTGTGGAGTTTTTAAATAAAATAGATAGGGGTGAGTGAACGTAAATAAATCACCCTTTACGTATAAAACTTAACGTAATTGACCCCCCCAAAGTCATCTGATACACATCTAATGCTGACGTAAATACGTTTAAGGTTTTGATGGCCAAAACGTAACACTAAACCTCTCTACTACTCCTTTTCTGTCTTTGCCTTGTCCACTGGCTGAAGTATCCATGATAAAAGAAACTCATGTTTGATTTGGACTTTAAAGCAATGTTATTTTTAAAATTTTATCTGATTTAGAATTTGCTATAAAAGAAAATATGTATGTAACAATGTATGTTACTTATGCTTACCCATTTCTGTCAGATTAAATGGCAAGCGTAAAAGGCTGATAAAATGACTATTGTTATATGTACAAATCCCTTTACATCTACTGTTACAATAGTAAGCAATGTTGTTGTTGTTGCAAAGAAAAGGAGTTCTTGCGCAAAAACAAATACAAGTACTTGAAATGAATTTCCATACAATGAGCTGTAAGACGAAATGTTCTGAAGATTTACATGGGGAGACAGTGATTCGGGAGATTTGCTAAATGTAACCTAAGACAAATAATGTAACGGCTAATTACCATAAAATTGAAGAGGTTATTCGAAGTGAATACAAAATAGACTGGTACCCTAAAATATAAGGTAGCACAGATAAATTATAACTTCATCATATATATCAGGATAACCTAGTTCAGATTTTCTTCAAAGTTGACAGCAATTTGCCCTTTTCAAGTTGTTGCTAATATAAAATGTAAAGTGTCAATACTTATTTTTATTAAATCAAATAAGGGAGATATACATTATATGAACATAACATATGAAGCAAATTACACAAAATATCAGATAAAGGTGGTATAATCGTACTATAGTTTATCTTCAATGTCGAGAAGTGTGATATTGGATATATGACTATTTCTCAGCTATTTCTGTCTAAAAGTTAGTGATTAATCAGTGATGGTAGATTGTGTTCATGCTTCTTACAATGAAATTGTCTTGTATTTTGTTGTATGTTTAGTAGGTCAGTGGTTCAAACCCAGGACATTATGTAGGAAAGTTGGCAGTTGCTTACCGATGGTCGGCAGTTTACAGTACAGAACCATGACCAACTGTATGTACTGGTTTCCTCTGCCAACAAAACTACCCATCGTGATATGACCTGTACAGTGTTGATAGCCATTGTAAAACCCTAACTAAATAGTATTTTTACAGATTTTATATACAAATCGTCAATAAATACGAATTACTGCCACCTTCGAATACCCCCTCTTCTATTATATTATAAATAGCACTAAGGAGGCAGGAACACCTTCTTCATGATAGTGGGTGGTATTTTTGTAATGGTAAGGTCACACCTTTCCTTGTAGTCATATTTGGCCAGACTGAGCTTGTTACGTCAGCATACAAAGACAGGACCTAGATACAAGCACTTGTTGGACCAGTGCCTCAATACATGAGACATAGTAGTTGGCTTGGATTGGATCCCAGTCGGCACATGCAGACCTTTTCAGAGAGAAATTCCACTCGAATATCACATATACCTCTACCGAGGTACATCATAATACGTGAAGGGGAAAGTCTGGATTATATTTCTTATCCAGACTGTGATCCAGACCCTTCTCAAAATTTAGTGAGATCTAAATTGGACCAAGCGCTATCTGTTGGTGTTTTTTTTTAAGAAGTTACCAGCAGTAGTATTTCCGTAGTCATGGTAACAAGCAGATAAACAGACAAATGGTCATGAATATAATACCTTCTTGGCAGACATTATAAAGGAGGTCAAGATTTGGAACATTGCACAGAAGCACATAGCAGGCATTTAACTTGAACTGACCTTACTGAAGTAGCCTTTTGATCCTGTCAAATATACTCCATAAAAGCCACATACATCCAAACTGAAAAGTACTGTGGTAATACAGATCCAAAGACTCCAAGTAATTGCAAGCGGGAAAATGTCATCTGAATTGCAGTATTGACCAGTTACTCTTGATATTTCCAAAAGGTATTACTTCAGAGATGGGGTTTTTATACCCTGTAGTCTATAGCTGAGAAGAAGCCCTATTTGAAAGGGGACTTTAACTGTAAAAAAACCTTTTTAATTAGTGTGTGCCAATAAGGCTTGGTTTTTCACACATTTCCTGACCAAAGTGTCAATGTGTAGAACAATATCTGGTTAAAACATAGCACAGCAAATGCAACATAACATAAGCAGTGACTAAGGGAGCAAGAACCCTGATACAAACGGTGAGATATTGGCAACAAATCTCTGCAAAGTTGCAGATGTAAATTAGAAACACATTGGAAGACCAAGCCAGGGGCACCCACCCCCAACTTGTGTGAAAATAAGACTTCAGCCATTTAATTTTTTTTTGAGTTACGAAGCAGTTCCTCAAAATTCCTTTAAAAATTCCTGGACCTTTGAAGCATCCAGTTCATCTCTGATGTGGACTGAGCCAGGCGTAGACCCTACCTACTGTGAAAATACAGATCCATTCTGAGGTATGGTTTGGTATGTGCAGTGGCAAACAGATAAAGTTCAAAGTTGGGGTTTGACATCCTCTTCAACAGCCAGGGTCCTATCGGGACAGGTTCTCAGCATTGCCACTTGTGGGACTCGAACCCACAGGGGTAACAGGCTGTGATTTGATGCCAAACTTGCTAACCACTAGGCTACTGAGGACCTCGGCAAACAAACAAATAAATGGATTTACAATGGCATCTAAATATTTTTACCATTCTTACTTTTTCATGGCTAGTTTTTAACTAGTATGCACACATTCCTCCACCCATTCATCTACCTTATATGATAGGACTTATGCCATGTGTTGTTACACTGAGTTCACACAGTTCCGTACTGGTCTCATGAGCTGCATACTAACTGTATGTGTTGTACTCATCTGGACTGTTTCGTGACTCGATGTACATCATATTTTAGTAGTATCCATAAGGTTTAAGAAGTGTATTTAAATTACACCTGGGAGTTTTTCTTTTGTTAAAAGTGTTGGTCGTTGTGCTGCTCTGTGATTTTGACCATATACAGAAGCCTTTTTGACACATTTTTCCAAAGACACCCTTTCACATTTCAATGACCACATATACTCAAAAGTATCCACTAGAAATATAGGAATGAAAAGTAAGGATGTTAAACAACATCTTTAAAATAGCAAATTGAAGGAGGCGTGTAATTTAAAAAGGTTAATAGCCTCGTAAGTGTCCAAAATTTGAAAATAATGGACTCTTGACTTGGTCCCTTAGGAACCTCATAAACAGTCCATTATTTTCAAATATGGGACGCTTACTTGGCCATTAACCTATACATAAATCAACATTAATATTTGGGTAGGACGCATCTGTCACAACACAGACCTTGTTTCTAAAGCCTCTCTTACATCCTGTCGTATGTGCACGTATATTCTGGTTACAGAGAAAAATCAGCGGATTTGCAAAGCACACTTAAGGTACACGTGCAATTTTATATCAGAATATCAAGGTCGTACAGACCCTGCAATGAAAATTGACATGCACATTTTTTCTGTGTGCACACAGTATGGCCATAAACACATCCATTTCTCAAGGGTAACTTACAAGAGACTTGCACACGTGCATTTCCCTTGCAAGTGTTGCAAGATCTCATACAATACACTCATGTGTATATTGCATTCATATTAATCTGCTGTGGAGCCTGTATCTAGTCGAAGTCTATATTTTGATGTTCAAGTATTGACACTCTTGTTGGGGAAATATACCTTATTTGCATGTGCAAATCTCTGCTACTTCACTACCAGGCTACGTTCATATTTTTTAACAATATTTGCAGCACACTTATGTGTATATACATACGATGGGATGTAAGAGAAGCTTATGCAGGTTGCAGATATTTTAAAGGTTTCAAAAACCTGCTACGGGCTGCCACATGTTGTATTAAACTTAACACGTTTGAGAGATAAAATATAGCAGAATTGCAATACAGGGCAGCTCATTTTTAGACATGCACAACTGAGACATGAGGTCCATTTCTGGATCCATGAAAACAAGGTCGTGAAGTAATTTTAAAATATGAGTTGTTACGACTGCGTACATATGTGTAAATAGGCCATAAGCTACATTAAATCCAAATCAATCAATCTGGGTACCGTAATCTATCTTATAATCGCTCCAGGTTGATGCATGTTTGCCAAAGAGAGGAGGAGAGGTCATTCACATTTTAGTCACTTTATATAAAATAGTTTTTTTTTAAAACTGCCTCTATATATATCCAGTTCTAACATAACAGATAACACCACTTCATACTGAAACTCAGACAATGTAGCAGTCATATGTTGTCTAAGTTGAAAATATGACTAGGCATTATTCTTATTTCGATAGTGAAAATTAATTCCTTGTGAAAGTTGAAATCTCTAATAATATCTCTAGTAGAAACTAGTGATTAGTGAAAAGCAAGTAAAAACTTACAGAAAAACATTTTACTTCACTGGAGACACAGAAAGAGACAGAATAACACAGAAGGCAAGGCAACACCCTGCAATTACCCCGCAGAACTTGATACCATCTATGTTAGTTGGACATTTTAAATGGCATAAAATTGCATGTGTGTCAAGGAAAACAGATTATATCACACTATCTAACCTTTACTGACAAATCAGAATGTGATTTGCATTCAGGACCGCTTTTGGACAATACTTGACCTCTCATGACCTGTATTAAAATATATATGCTGGAGAAATGAGAAGATAGATATATGGGGCTGCTCATTCTTCAATGTGTTCTACCAACATACAAGGTATTTTTTAGAACCATAAACATGATGTCATCAATGGGAAAGAACATACATATGGAAACAGCCATAAGGGAAGGTGCGACCTAGCCATTATTGGAGGTTATGGAGAAACAATAATTGGACAAGTGTGACAGGAGTTTTATTTAATTACAAAGTGTTGAGATTTCTTTCCTGTGGTAAGTAATAATTCAAGGGTGTGCTATTGTCATAATAAATCACACACATGGGGATTTGAAAGTCAAGACATAGATGGACAATTACTGTTGAAGATTTTCTACAGTCACATTGAAAGTAAGCACTAGCAAAATTAATCATCATTTAGAGTTTTAAAAAAACTCACCGAAATGGTGCAATAAATTAAATGAAAAGTCTAAGATTGTGGCCATGTTCATAAATTTTGAAACAAATAACCTTTAATTCAGAGTAAAATAATTTATTAGCTTTCCCCATTGGCTATTTACATTTGTTTTTAAACATACCAACTGCATGCATTTATGGCATTGCAGTTACAACAATATTACCAATGGGCGTTTTTGTCTAATCAAAATGAAATACCTGAGAAAGCAACTGACAGATTTAAAGAACATCTTGAATCAATCCATCAATCAATCAATCAATAATAATAAATAATAATAATAATAAAAGGGTTTATAGAGCACCCTTCCCATTTCTCTAAAAGTTTTGATCATGTAAAAATAAATGTAATGTTAAATTGACAAGAGTACACATCAATGTCACATAATGCAAGAATTAAGCTTTATTTTATACCAAAAATCAGCTGGAATATCGCACAATGTAAGAATCAAAGTTATTACTATTACCAGTAAAATTTCTACATCATATAAGTAATGAGGTTTTGCAATATTATCCACAGTGTCAATTTATGTCACACAACAGCTTTCTCACCAGCACGTAAATGTCCTGTGGCAATTCATTCAAAAGCTTCAGAGTCCAGGGCAGAAGCTAAGATTTTGATTTGGTACGACCTGGTTTTTCAGAAAGTTATGGTTATATGTAATATTTGTAAAGATATGGAATATTATATATCTCATTAATGATTCTACTTACAAAATGGTACGCCTGGGCATGCTAGCTTATACACACAAGCTACTCTCCTGGAGCCACAGCAATGATCAGACTAGCTTTGTCTGCAAGCTTTTCAACAAAATCGTTGAAAGACTTGCAGTGAATCTACCATGTTGTCATGATTTGGATTCAAACCTAGAACAACAGAAATGAGAACCAAATGAATAAATGTCAAGGTTGTGGACCACAAGTCTACTGACAATGAGAGGCACAAAAAGGAAATATACAATATACCTAGGGGACATGTTTACTATCATAGGTAACAGAACAGTTGAGCCAATTAGTTTTGGCTGACGTCATGAACATTGTTCCTGCCTCCTAACCTCTCTGGCTCTGTTCAATAAGTAGGGTGAAATGAAGTTGGAAATTTTACTTGGTGGTTACTTGCTAGTGCCAGGTGGTTATCAGTGCTAAAACTTCATATTATAAGAAGGTCAGAGGTCAAATATCACAGATACCAAACGTAGAAAACTATACAAAAGATTTTTGCTAGGGTAGTGCAGAAACTTGACCAGCTAGCAATTGTTCAATATCCTCTCAATAGCCTCCCATGATATGATCTGTACAATGAGGTGAAAACAACATTAAAACCCAAATGAATGAAACAATAAGTTACAGCCCAGGAAACCTTAGTAAGGCACGATAAATGTTGGTAGATAATTAGGCTTTATTGATAATAAAAGTGTCTAGTTAATTCGAGATGCCAGTAGCTATCCGGGCGAGATTTTAAATTATCTACCACCATAACTGTGACATTACAATGATTTATTTATTCATTTGGGTTTAATGTCTCTTTCAACAAGGTTGGTCAAGGTTCTTTGTACTGTAAACTGAGGTAGAGATGAGAGCACAGTGTGTTACCACAACGCCACCATGGCCCCCTGATATGACAATGAAGCAAAGATCAACATAGTTCTAATATGATAAAAATGGACTGCTACTGGGGGCCACGGTGGTACAGTGGTAACACACTCACCTCCAGCCTCTGAGATTAGGGCCCATATTCACAAAAGGTCTTAGCCAGGGCTTAGGCTTAAAGTTGACACTTTTGTCTCAAGTTCCTGCCCAAAAACTTTTGTCTTAGGCCTAGTGGTATTCACAAAGAATTTAAGGCTGGTCTTAGGCTTTGCCAAGGGCTCAACTTTAAGACTGGTTGGTAGTGGGCTTAAATTTTGTAACGAGGACTTAAATATGGCCGCCATAAACTTTTCTCCACTTTAAAATTTGAAATGGCTGTAAATAAAGTATAATTATACAGAACACCTCACTAAAGCAGTCTTTGGGAAGCTTATATGTGGTAACTAGGTTTTCCATTTCAAAACAGCACTTTTTCTTAGATAAAAAGCATTAAACAGGATATATGGAAAGGATATAAAAAAGGATATATGTCACCAATAGTATAGTTTGAATAGAAAAGAAAGGTCACATGACACAGAAAACCACTGTGGTTATTTGATAATTTTGGACTTAGCTAAGTCACCCTTTGTGAATATGGTTTTACGACAAAACTTAGCTGAGACAAAAGTCTTAACTTTAAGACTGGATTAAGCCTAAGTCCTGGCTAAGTCTAATTCCTTTCGTGAATACAGGCCCAGAGTTTGAATACCAGCCTGACCTCATGTAGGAAAGCTGGCTTGTGCTTGTCATTTGTTGTCCAACTATATGTATTGGTTTCTTCTGTCCGAATAACTATCCATCACAATTGAACAAACATAATGGTCCAGGGAGGTGACATAAAACACTGAATAAAAATGTACATAGATCAAATGTGGACATCTTAATTCAGATCTATTTAAAAGCTACTCTGCTGGATCACATTCTAAGTTTATGGCATCCATTTAAAATTTACCATTTAGAAGACTGGTTTCCAAGGGATTTACTTTCTACCTGTGACATTGTGAGTTTTAATTTTGGACCAGATGCATTTTCTGGAAATGTTTGAGGTTGATACTGGATCAACAAAGGTTTAGACTGCAGAATACCTATATTGACATTTATGTACTTCTCTCCTTCAGATCTAAATTGTTGCGTTGACAGAGATGACATAAACTTTTTAACCAACTTTGAAATAAATGAAATAGCTGTCCAACACCATGGGGTTTTGGTAAGGTTTCAAGGGTGGGCAGTCTTATGTATTTGGCAGTAATATTGAACCCAGTGAGTCAATCGTTTGTTCATTATTACTCTCCCATCTGTAACACTGTCCACCTCTGTACCTGTGTAGCAACATATGTTATATGGTATTCTATGTATGTGCATATTTTCATTCATATATAAATATTTTGATGGAATGTGCATGCCTGTGGAGTATAGGTCTTCAAGCATTGCTACTTGTGGGAGGTACCTATGATTAGATGCCAAACTTGCTAACTACTAGGCAACCGATGAGCTACTTTCCCACTTGAGGTCTAGAAGGGATTTCTCTTGTGCTTGACATCACAAATAGGTACATTTTAATTTTCTATTCTAGAGTGATCAATGTGTATTCTAGGTGCCAAAGTGGCACAGTGTAGGCACACTCACCTACCTCCCACCTCTGAGATAGGCTGTTCAAACACCAGACCCTATGTGGGAAAGTTGGTAGTTGCTTACAGATGCTCAGCAGTTTACAGTATAAAACCTTGACCAACCCTATGTACTGGTGTCCTCTGCCCATGAAACTACCCATCGTCATATGACCTATACAGTGTTGAAAGCAACCTTAAAGCCCAAATATAGGGGCCACAGTGGCAGAGTGGTAACACTCTCGCCTCCCACCTCTGAGGCCGGGGTTCGATCCCCGGCACGGCCTCAAGTGGGAAAGCTGGTAGTTGCTTGCCATTGGTCGGCAGTTTACAGTACAGAACCCTAACAAACTGTATGTACTGGTTTCCTCTGCCCTTCCAACTACCCGTCGTGATATGACCTATACAGTGTTGAAAACGACGTAAAACCCCAAATAAATAAAAAATAAAGCCCAAATAAATAAAAATGTGTATTCTTACAAAGAATTGATCAGGTGATTTTTGCTTCCACCTAGATCTCAATATGTACCTATAAAGGATTCATAATATTAATTATTCTGACAAAAGTGCCAAATTTACCACATAACTGGAGCCATAATCATTATACAAAATACTCATGCATTGTACATGTGTGTACTGTAAACTGCTGCGCATTGACCAGTAGGCTAAGGTTGGCCAGGAGCTGAAACAATGACCAGGCCAGGTGATATTATCGAAATTTTAGACTTAACGGGCTAATCAAGTTACCCCTTACTGAAGTGCTACAGTTTTGGATATCAAAGGGGTCAATTGAATTGCAATTTACTCATTCACATAATGATTTAAATTGATTTCTTCATACATTGATGCCTTTTGCATTAAAGATGAAAGAGTAGCAGGAAAAGCAAAACAGTTTTGTGAAAAAAATGTTGCAAGTAATGCAGGATATAAATTCCTTTATTTTCCTAGAATTTGAATCATATGGCTATATACATACCATAGTTTTAGCCAGAAGAAATTTTACAAATTTTGATATCTTAAGAAATGCATTAGAAATTATTTTCACTAATAGTCAGTGTTTTTTTATTAAGGGGATAAATACAGATTTTAAATTTCACTGAGAATTAATTTCCACTACCTAAATCCATTACATCCAATAGCTAAAGTAAATGCCCATGGACTTCAAGAGTCATTCTAAGTCTCGTTAGTGCTATAGGTTGTATCATTGTTTCAACTGAGGAAATTGGATAAAAGCTTCTAAGCTGCAAATCATTGACAGCCCAAGTAAGAGTGTATCTAACCAGTTTTTTTGTAGGCTTGCTACATTAACTTTTTCTCAAAGATGGAATGTCACATCCTATGAATATTTCATAGAGACAACCGTTGCTAGTGCAAAGATCACAAGGATAAGCCAGATTGTGTTAGCAGGCCCTATAATAAGGCCATTTACAGGATAATATTGCAGTTTACTGAAGCATGTGCCTTGTGATCATATTTTGGGTAACCTGTTATATGTGACAGAGCTATAGTTTCAATTTAGGGACAGTATCCTACCACGCGAATCGAACCAAGTACATTTCTTTCCAATAGTGATATAGAAAATGGTAATGTTAAGTACCTCTAGGCTTGATGAATGTACTTCTCAAATGTGCAACTCTAAAGAAATAAAAAACTGAATTTCATTTTTCAATAACGTATCCTACTTGTAATTAAATATAGGTCTATATCAGGAAGTGTACATTAGGAGGATGCCAATGAAATATTGTTTAAATTCCGGGATTCCAAAAAAAGATAGGTTTTAGTATATCCCCAATCAAAACTCATGATACCAATGCACGGTAGTTTCATTTTCTGAAATCGTTACAAAAGACTTAAAATCGAGAAATAATATCTGATAAAAGTATGCAATTTCTTCAGATTTGGGGTTTCTTTCCAATATTTTATGTTTCCCCTCAATTATATGTATTGACAGTCAAAATGGTGATTGCAAGGTGTCATCACTTACTTTCAGAAAGTAAAACTCATGAAATCAAAACATGACAGTGCCGCTCACTGAAATCACAATAAATATCCCCAAATGCATAAAAATATAGGCTAATCATGTGTAGTTTCTTCAAATTAGGGATTAGTTTCAATTATGTTAAATTTTCCTTCAATAGGTCAGATAAAGATCAGATAAAGGTCATAGCTATTAATTACTGATTTTTAACAAGATTACTTGGTATTTTAACCAAAGACTATGTAAAAACCAGAAACATTACTGATGGTTTAAAAGAAGGGCCAGTGACCCAGCCAGGTCATATTAGGAAAGATTAAACCCTAAGTGACCACAAATAAAGGTACAAGTCACACAATTTGAAAATTCAAAAAAGGTTAAAAAAACAGCCACCAGCTGTGATAAAAGTCAGCCTTGCATTTTATAATCTCCCTTATGACAAGAGATAGTTTACAAAAAATGGATAGTAATCTAGTCAGGTCATATAAGGAAGATTCAACCCTGGGTCGACCAAGGTAGCAGGTATAGGTCAGACGAAGGGGAAAGATCAAAGAGAGGTCAAAAACACAACCAGCCACCAGTTGTGCTAAAAGTTAACCTTGCATTTCTATAAACTCCATAATCACAAGGAAGGAACCCAGATGGGTTTTAGAATTTATTAATACATTTAATTTATACACACTGATACTCTAAAATGTTTTTAAAGCAACAAGTACTGACTGTAAAAACTGTAACAGTGGCGCAAGTGGGCAAAGACTACAATGTACTCTTATAAAGTAGCACAGGAAAAAGTGTGAGTGAAGCCTACATTAAATAAATGTTAATATGATTTAAGAAATAAAGCCACCATGAAATTTGTATACTAGATTTAAGAATAATGTTAATTTAATGTTTCCAGGCTAAGGGACCAAGCCCCAGTAAGATACAAATATATGAAGACAATAGCCCCCCCCCCCCCCCCCCCCCCCCAAAAAAAAAAAAAGGTTCTTATTGAAACAAGACTGCATTGGAAAAATGCAGTAAGGGAAACAATCCCCTGTAATTTACTTACTTAATTTGCCAAAATGAAAATAAATGTATTGCTTAGAACTTTTGAACAAGAAAGGCTCACACAAACACCCATCAAGAAGGTAAGTGTAGCTCAAATGCCTGCAGTAGAGGAGAGGAAGAAGTGTTGGTATCAGATGAAATATATCTGTACACACAATCAGAAGACCAAGTTCCTTGACCAAGTCTTAAATGGCCTGGATAGGAACATTATGATTATAAGCCCAAGAGGCAACAGACCTCCTGAAAGTATGTAAGATTTGCTTTAAATGCTTCCTAACAATGTTATCTGTAAGTGGTAGAGTACTATACTGATTCAAGGGGCCACGGTGGCAGAGTGGTAACACTCTCGCCTCCCACCTCTGCGGCCGGGGTTCGATCCCCGTCATGGCCGTAAGTGGGAAAGCTGGTAGTTGCTTGCCGTTGGTCGGCAGTTTACAGTACACAACCCTAGCGAACTCTATGTACTGGTTTCCTCTGCCCTTCCAACTACCCGTCGTGATATGACCTGTACAGTGTTGAAAGCAACGTAAAACCCCAAATAAACAAAATATACTGATTCATGAATGGTAGGGATGGTTATGTGTTAATGTTTGGCCATTTAAAAATAATAACAGCCAAGGAATCACCAATAATAAGGACACCTCTAGTCAAATGCCTGAAAAATGACTAGAATATTAGTCTTTGTACTTTGGAAATGCTAATAATCATGACACTTTTATGTCTAATGTCTAAATTGGTCTATGTTTGTATCAATTTATGGTGTACATTGTAAACTGTGTCATGTATTTACTGTGTTAAGTCTGTGTGTTGTTCTCTGTATTTTGTTTTATTATATTTGTTTATGAACAATAAAACGTGAAAAAAATAAAAAAATAGATAAATATAAAAGAGTGACATGACTCATATATGAAAAATCAAATATCACATAAACTATATCTTAATGCATGGTATGTGTATCATACCACCGCAAAAAAAAATAAAAATTTAGGTAATTGTTAGTGTTACTAATATTGTTGGTTGACATTTAGGTGTCAACTTTACTCATTCCTCAAGCCTATTGAATAGTCTGTCCCTGTATTTGGGGGGAAATTTTTTAAACTTTGTGTCAGCTCATTGGTCAGTACTGGACCTACCTGATTTTGTGTCAGGGTCTCCTCAAGTTTGTAAGGCCATACTGTCAGATTTGAACTGACACTCGACAGGACATAAAAATTTTCATTTTAGTTGATTTTTATTTTTTATTAGGACCTTTTAGAGTAACAAAATTTTTAGTCCTGTGTAGCAGAATGGCACCATGACAGAGGCAGAAGCGATCAGATAACACCTACAATTTGTGACATCAATTTGAGATACCCACTGAATTGCAGGTTAGTGATGAGGGGGCTTTATTAAATTATTTTTCTTCGCAACATACATCGGGTTAGGTTTTACCTTCATTGGATACTGACAGTACTGGATCAAGTATAGATTTGACCCACTGTTTTCTATCTATGGGAGTGCTTCCGTATATCCTTTGACACATAGCATGGTTAGAAAACACCTTAAGCGTGTCCTTACTCTCCTAAACTTGCAGCATTGTGGCTATACTTTTTATACATTCTTGAGATCAGGAGCATCCTCGGTATATGACCATGGAGTGCCATGGTCATTGAAAGACAGACGACTTGGGCCTTGTGAGACCTTGGTGGTCTTTCAGTGGAAGCCAGGCTGGATACTATATGCTTATATCTCCGGGATGGGGGAATGATTATGGTTACTGTGTGCTTTTATGCCCTGCAATGATTTTATGTGACCAACTCACAACTCAAAGATATTGAGATAATCAACTGTTTCAAGCCAGAACTAATGCAGTTTTACAAGATACCTGGGACTGTTAGTGCTTTAAGTTAATTAAAATACACTGCAATGCACAGTGTAATGTAAATAATATATGCAGGTCACTAATCTAGTTTCAGGGCAGTTAACGTACACTGTATCCTACTGATAATACTACTGTATATCTTGGGGTGAGCTTTGGGATGGGTTGGTAGGCACGGTGTCTTAATATCAAAAGCATTTTAATGAAATACTGACAAGATTTTAAAGCCAGCATTTCCCTTGTCAACATGAAGGATAATTGAAGGAAAACTTAAACTGTTACAAACATACCCAAAATCTCAAGAAATGCTTTTTGTCGACACATAAATTAGAAGAAAAACTTTAAATATTAGAAACAAACCAGAAATCGGATGAAATTATACATGTTTACTTCATATTTTACGCATTTAGGGACTTTCATTGCGCTGTCATTAAGAGAAAAATGTTCATGTTTGGTTAGCGTGTACTAAAACGCAAAGTCCGGGAATCTGTACAGTTTTGCATTGGCAACATGATCTACACATTTTTTCATACCAACCCATCCCCAGGTCAGATTTTATTATCTGAATAAGTGTCACCAGAGTTGTGTTTTCTGGCAGGATGAAAATAACAATACAGAATTGATAAAACCAATTTTATTGATGCCCTACTTTCATCAATCAATATTTGTCATTTATTAAAAGCTATAATGACTTAAATAATATGTTAATGGTTTTAGAGGAGGAAGATTTATGTGTTACCTAAGCATCTCCATATACAAAATATGAATACTACTTTTGTTACGCAAAGTGTTTTTTAATTATAGATATTACATCACCAGATATTGTAGTAATGCTGAAATTATATTTCACTGGCAACACACCTAATAATACTTTCAGTTAAAGGTAGCCAATCTGTGGCCAATCTGTGGGGAATCTGTACAGTTTTGCATTGGCAACATGATCTACACATTTTTTCATACCAACCCATCCCCAGGTCAGATTTTATTATCTGAATAAGTGTCACCAGAGTTCTACTGTGTGGAATACTCTCCCTGATGTGATTCGTGCCTCTCCATCCCTGGCCTCCTTCAGAAAACAGCTTAAAACCTACCTGTACACCAAAGCATATCCACCCTAGCCTGAATCATCCTCCTGGCGTTCTCCGTGGTGTTCGACCCCTGTTATGTCCCTGGACACAGAATTTTGTTGACTGCTTTTTGTTTTGTTGCGCCTTAGAGTCCTCTTGTTTGGGGAGATTAAGCGCTATAAAAGTCCAATTAGAATTAGAATTAGAATTAGCCAACTGGGATGTATCTTGATGTGATGTGGCATATCTATTTTAAGTAGTGTAAAACATAGAGAAAGAACATATAAGGGTTGATTACTGAGTGCTTAGTAAATCAAGATCATAGCTAGGGAAATTCACACTAACTGATTAATGCCAATGGGGGCCAGAGAGTGTAATCTGAAAATCCATGACAACTCAATACACCTTCGTTTGGAAGCCATGGATGTTTCAAATTTTGGTGTACACCACTCTAGCAGGGTAAACTGCATGTGCTTGTGGTTATGTCCTTCACTTTTGAAGTGTCTGGAAACTGGTATTTCTTGTCCATCCTATTGGGTTGTAGCTTTATGTTCATACATCCTTCTCCTAAGTGCCCTGGAGATTTCTCCTACATAATGTTTTTGGCATTTAGTCCAGGTAATCAGATATGTGACATTACTAAGTACATATGTGACTTATTTTGGTAAGTTTATTGGGTTGTGTGACTTTTTGGTGAAGTTACATATGATTTCTGATTTCTTTTTGATCAGAGGGCAATATGTACATTTGCCTAATCTGGTGCAAACTGATACATATTTTGAAGAGGTTGGTTTTCTTCGGGTGGATATACTGTAGTTGAGCTTGTGAGCATATCCCTTAAGTTTGGGGGTCTTCTGAATCCTACTATTGGTTTGGTAGTAAAGATTGGTCCACAATCAGGGTTTAACTTCATTGAGGGTCCTTAATGTCTCTTCTGAAATCCTGTTGTTTGGGATGGGAGTGTCATAACCACTGGCAGGTTTGAGGCTATGTTGACATGAGACATGGCATTACAGAATTCAGTTTGACTAGCAGTAGTTGAAGGAGCACTCATACCCCCAAACTTAAGGGTCCTGATTACTAAGCACTCAGTAATCAACCCTTATATGTTCTTAGTCTTATATGGCTAGGAGTTCATCAGAATTCACTATGAAAGAAACACATCTAGTTAAAATAGCTTATATTCATGATTTTTACAAATATAAAAAAATGAATAAAATTCACGCAAACGGCAAAATATGTTATGAGTGAATAAATAAGGGCTATTGTACATTAATAAAGCCATTAATCATAATCAGAGGATGAAAAAATCCAACCAATTACAACTAAAGTAAAAATTTTAAAATTTCGAAAATAATTTTTTAAATTTTAATAGGACTGAAAATTTGGACAATTTTCGGCTCATCGCAAACTAGAATGAATATGACGTAATCACAAAAATTATGTCATCGCTCAATGACGAAATAACAGCTCTATGACATCACAAAGTTTGTCTCTAAGTCATTTGAGTTGAAAGTTTCATGCTATACAGTTCTAATAGTTATAATGGATAATCCTAGTTTCTTTGTGGTGAATGTGGTGCAGGATATAAGAACAAATCAAGCTTAATGCGCCACATTAATGTTATACATAACAATAAGAGATATGTTTGTAGAAAGTGTAATCAGCAGTCGAGAACATATAACTACCACACCAAATAAAATACAACCCAGTCAGAGCTCAGCAAAGCACCCCATACAGGCCACCACTTCAGTTCTACAAGGGGAGACTGACTGGACTAGTATCCTACAGCAGGATCTGGCCCTTAGTGATGATGAGACTGAACCACTAAGTTTTGAAACAATAGTCTCTTTTTGAACTGTATAATACCTACATATTGTTGTAGTCAGTATATAATAAAATCAAATATTATTTTTATATATGAAAAAATAATTATGTATACAATACAAAATTTATTATGATAAAATTAAAAATATACCCAAATGGTTTTATGCATTTTTATTGATTTATGACACAAAACAAAAGTCATACATACAATATTATAAGCATATATAATAAATCATAATAAATAAAAACTGCATCCATATTTGATGGGTAACCTTTAAATAAGCTTAACTAAAGAGCAAGGTAATGAGGTACATATACTCACCATCAACTTATAATATGTGATACATGGACAGTTATAATGCTTAATCTCTATTAAAACTCAATTTAATTAATAAAAAATTTAAAAACTGGGTTTACATGGTCCTACCAAGCAGAACCGGCAGAACCGGTTGTACCAGTGGTTCCCCTACCCCAAACCAGGTAAGAACCGGTTCTGAACCGGCTAAATATTGGTTAGCACCAGGGGTGCCCCCCGAATCCCCAAAAGTACCTTAGGGGCCAGGACCAGAATTTTTCATAAGCCTCTGATGAGACTGATATAATCTCCATACAGTCGAAGTACAATTTGCATAGTGTGAATTATATCAGGCAAAATAAACACTTTATTTATCCCAGTTTGCCAATTAGCAGGAAGCAGATTTTTTTAGTGTAAAACATATATTGATTCAGTGATGACCCTGTTTTATGCAACCATTTTTCTTCTTAGTAAAGCCTTGGATAATTGATAACATAGTTACAAAGTATATTAAAGCATTGGCTAGAGCAGAATGACTTAAGAGACAAGTAACAGTCACAGTTTTATGTAATTTTTCATGGTTTATATCTTAATCCATTTGGTAGACTAATAAAATCATGAATATATTCACAGAAAGTTTATAAATATTAAAAATGTAGGCAATTCACACACATACATATATTTCCAGTATTCTTTATCTATTTTCATTGCTCTTAACTGAATACTTGGACTTTTCATATTCATTAGTGATTGTAATTGTTGTATGACTCACACATGAAAATAACCTTTATCTTGGGAATGGACGTATTGAGACATATGTCAAATTACATACATCATATAAGTTATATCTGGAAGGTTCGCTTGGTATATTGCATGACTATAGGTGCTGAACTGCACAGGTCTTTCTACAGAATACTGAACATCAAATTTACTATGGGAAATATAAACTTAATAGTGTACACTGCAGTTTCCCTGTTGTGTCTTCATGTGACTCACTCACAGCTTGATCCAGAAGATGTTGAGAAAATCAACAGTTTTATGACAGAACTAATGGATTGTCGCCAGATGCCTGGAGCAGCTATTGCTTTACTAAAAGTCAGTATTGTACACTATATAAAAACCATTAATACATCATAGTATACAATCCATACAATTGTTTTTTTTTAGACAATGACTTTATTGTTTGTTATGTGTAACATTTAAGGGAAACTCTTTTCGACACAACAATAGGTCTTACAGAAATGTAATAGAGATAATTATTTTTCCTTTTATTAAAGTTCCAATAATATTTTCACATAGCTATTTTCACCAACATGCTGTTCTAATGCCATAATGCAGATACCTTAGGATCAATCACTAATTTTAATATAGGTTGCACAAATTATACTTGAATATAATATTTTTGAATAATATATTTGCCATATTTGCATTGATATCTTATTGCAAACAGGGCAACGAAATAGTTCTAACTCAAGGGTATGGCTTTGCTAACATGGAGAATCAGACACCTGTGACAGAGAATACCATCTTTGCCATAGCATCTGTGTCAAAGTCATTCACCGCTACTTTAATGGCTAAATTATTTGCTGATGGAGATACTGGGTATATATAAATATTATTCATTTATGCATATTGTTTTGTGTGTATTTATATATATATATATGTTAGCCAAAATGCAATTACTTTGAATTAACAAAACCTAAAATATAGTTTCTAATCTATTAAAGAAATAATATTTAAGTTTTGAAATATAAAAATATGCAATGTAGATACACATCTTTATGTCTCTTTTTTCTTTTCAATTAACTGTGTTATTAATGTTTTTGAAATAAAACAGTAACATTGTAATAACAACTTCGAAATTTGTGTGTACTTATCCTGTTATTCTAAGTCAGCATTAAAGTAGTACTATCTTGCTATGAATATGTATTTCTCTGTATTAGTAAATACATTTGTTTATTTTTTTTAGTTTTCTGATATGTAAATCACTCTATTTATTTGTGACATTATGCATGAAATACTACAATATATTTAAATTTGAAACTAATGTTCAATGAGCTCTTACCTACACATTATAAATTATACACATTTTAAACATATTTTTATTTCTTTAAATAATAAAGATTATCATGGGATTCAGTAGTCAGTGAAGCAGCAGAAGATATATATTTTTACAATGGTTACATTACAAATAACACCATGTTCAGAGATCTGCTGTCTCATCAAACAGGCATAGCTCGCCATGATGCTACTTGGATATTCGGCCAGTTTGAAGACCGTTCTGATATTGTAAAGTAAGCCTTCAAGTCAGTGATATTGAACATGTTTCTATGGTAAAAAGTGCATTTTGATGTGTACAAATATTACCATAAAGTATGGCTCTTGATTGCGCCTTTTAATCTTTAAGAGATCTTAAAATACATGATGAGGACTGAGATTACCATATCAATAAAAGTTTTAAAACTATAGTAAATAATAACGCTGCTATGTTAATGGTGATTAATAATAAAACACTAGAGCATGAAAGATAACATCAAAGTTAGGTTTTTGCAAAGGTTAAAGATGAAAATATGCAGTATTGTACAGACATTTATCTGAAATAACCGCTTAAATATAACCTGATAACTTATATAGCATAAAGATGACATTCTCAGCCTTGCATCAACAGCTGTCTCATGGACAAATAAACAAAAACAAAATCATCCAATGTCAAAACATGTTCGTGGATGTAATAATATGTTTTCACATTTTATGTGCTGGTCAATAACTAAAAAATATATATTTTATTCATATTTTTTGACACAGGCGCATACAATTTATGGAACCTGCACTACCTTTTAGAACAGATTTCATGTACACCAATATCATGTTTGATATGGCGATGTACCCTCTAGAACAGCTCTTATCATCTACATGGGAGGAACTACTATCTAGTGAATTACTACAGCCACTAGGGATGGATTCTACAACTTTTTATGATCAAGCAGAAGATACAGGTTACACTGGTTTTGCTACCCCATACACTTGGGACAGAGAAAACCCAGATATTCTCATTCCTTTGCCTTTTGAAACATGGAGGTAGCATATATCTTATTGTTCGTATCTAACATTAATGTCATTTGAGCTGTCTATCATCTGTTTATACATTCCATGAAAGACGTAAGAAAACGTTTTATAATATGCTTATGTAAGCCACAGTAATGCCATTTGATCTACATTTAGGTATGGAATGTTATTTGCAGCATTCACAAACCACTGAAGCGTAAGAAAACCGGTGTGCATATGACAAGTATGTCAGTATTAATAAATCCATTCAAATGGAATTCACATTACACATACATGTTATATTTTTCATTTATTTTTATTTGGAATCATTAAAGTATTAACAAAACCCACTTTTCAGTGGTGCTGGCATTGCAGGTCCAGCAGCATCAGTATCTTCTACAGCTGCTGACATGGCTAAGTGGTTGAAGTTTATTCTACAAGAAGGAATAGCAGAAGATGGTACAAGAATTATGGAGCCAGATGACTTGCAAAGGTTATGGTATGCTGAAACTGCTTATGAAATGGACACATTTACAAAACCAAATTTTCCCATCTCAGACAGTTGGTCCTTTTATGCATTATCATACTTCTCTGGATATTATAGAGGTGTGTATTGCTATTTATATTAAATTGCATACCCTTGCCCCTCCAAATGCTTCACACTTTGTCCGAAAATTGTAAATTGAAAAGAAATTGCCTAGATGTTGTCTGTATTATGAAACTTCTTCATGGTTAAGTACCAGCATCAGTTTTGCTCAATGGGTTGTTCATCAGTAAAACCTTATGTGCCTCTTAACTGGAATTTTATGGCTCCACTGTAACAGAGTTACGTGATTACCTTATATTCTTTTTTCAGGGTATAAAAGTTTCTCCCATGGTGGTGATTTAACAGGGTTCCACAGTGAAGTTTTTATTATACCAGACATGGATGTGGCTACATTTTTCACAACCAACTTTGGTGGAATTTCTCTAGAAAGGCAATTTGTACACCAGTATTTATCAGACATATTACTTGGTATTGATCCTGCTATTAATGCTTCATTTGTTTGTGACTTGTTGGAAGAAATTGTCCCATACAGTTCACCTGACAGCCAGTGTGGACCTGCTGATTTAGTTAGAAGTGATGTTACAAATCTGCTTAGATCATTGCAGTTCAGTGACAATTTAATCAAGTATTATGCAGAGAAAAGTGCCAGTGATATTCTTGGATTGCCCCAACATTTGATGCATGAGCTGCATGATGTGATTGAATGTAATAGTAATTCTTTGCCTGCAAGATCGATAGAGAGCTATACTGGAGAATATGGTAATTTTATTCATGGAAATCTTACAGTTGCAGTCAGTGAGGAATGTGAAGGCTGTCTTTTCATGCAATATGGTAGTTTGGGTCAGTATACACTACAACCTACAAATGCAACAGATGTGTTTCTTGGAGTCAACAATTACTATCTGATAAATGTTACTCCAGTTGTATTTTCTGGCAGTGATGAAAATGGAAATGCAGAATTTGTATCACCAATTTTGTTTGAAATAACAGATCCTCCTCTGTTTACAAGGGGATTGAAAATGGCAGATGCCCCTCCTCCACAGGTTGATGTTTGTCACTGATCAAATTTAACTTGAATGATATATTGATGTTATTTAAGTGGCAAATGAGTTAATTGACAATGGTACCATGTGACAAATACAGTGATGAATAAATTGTAATTGCCATTTTTATCATTTTTATATTATTCCTCTAACTAGTTGATGACTGCTTAATCATTCTTAGTTTTAAACTGTAGCCATATCATTATTTTACCAAACATACATATGATATAGTAACAAGGACTAGTTTTATACTAGAGGTGTTGTTTGATGTGATTAAATATTAAAATAGATCTTAAAGTAATCACTTTTCAAAATTTCAAACGGCAATTTCTACCTGATTGGATATTTTACCTGACTGGAAGATTAAGGTCATGCTTTACACCACTTAAGCATCAGATTACAGAAATATTTAGTTTTGAAAATCCTATATTATCTTGGAAGATTTATATTCATTATATAAAATTTTAATTGAAAAGTAATTATGGGATTTACAAATGCACATGTTTTTTATGTTATAAATAGGACTTTATTTCTATATTAGATTTTATGTAACAAAGTTCTTGTTTTCCGATATATTAGACAATCTAATCTTTATTATGTAGATTTCTATAAGCTTCCTCTTCATAACTTTTTTCAAATATCATTGTCTAAAACTTTTTTCAGTTACACTTGTTGGTATACTGAAGAATACAAAATTGGCTATATACAAGCTATAGACCTTTACAGAACTCATTACTTCAAAATAGTTTTTGGCTCACTGTTTAGAAATACTTTTAAATCTCATAAAGTGAGAAAAAGAAGAAATTTCCATTATTTATGCCAAATGCCTTACACCAATTTTACTTTGTATTTTTTCTGATTCAAGCTTCTATAACTTCTGCATGTGGGTACATTAATGGACAAACAAACTGACTGCACAAACCATGAAGGTCAACAGAACTCAAAACATAATATTTAGAAATAACTTACAAGCTTGCAAAGTGAGATAAAATGTCAGGCCTATGACCGGAGGTTTCATGATTTGTTTGGGTTTCCTGGTGTTGGATGGTCTGTCACTGCCTCAGATAGATATAACCATATTTCTCACATTTATGGAATATCTCCATACAAATCAAAATACAGTTCTTACAATTAATAATTATATATCAGCTGTCAGTTCGTCTTTCATAAGATATGGCCTTACTCTTGCCTCATTTGAGAACCATAGGATTTATATGTAGGCCTTTAAAATTAATAGGCCAGTTTCTGTTAAAGTGATTCCAGTGTTCTCTGAAGAGGTTCTCTTGAATATTATAAAGGTCTCTGAAACCTTAGAATACCCTCATATGTCAACTGCATTGTATTTGTTGGCCTTTTTCTCGTTTTGTGAGACTGTCTAATTTAGTCCCCATGCAAGGGCTCATTATGACCCTTCTAGGCACTTAGCCTAAGACCAATAACAATAGAACTCACATCACCACCATACAAATGCCTTTTTGCATGCCTCCCCCATTTACCTGTTACTGCTTTGAAGGCTAAGTTAACTATGGTACCAGGTTCTGCTAATAACCCACTGTTTTCTATCTATGGGAGTGCTTCCATATATCCTTTGACACATAGCATGGTTAGATAACACCTTAAGTGTGTCCTTACTCTCCTAAACTTGCACCATTGTGGCTATACTTTTTATACATTCCTGAGATCAGGAGCATCCTCGGTATATGACCATGGAGTGCCATGGTCATTGAAAGACAGACGACTTGGGCCTTGTGAGACCTTGGTGGTCTTTTAGTGGAAGCCAGGCTGGATACTATATGCTTATATCTCTGGGATGGGGGAATGATTATGGTTACTGTGTGCTTTTATGCCCTGCAATGATTTTATGTGACCAACTCACAACTCAAAGATATTGAGATAATCAACTGTTTCAAGACAGAACTAATGCAGTTTTACAAGATACCTGGGACTGTTAGTGCTTTAAGTTAATTAAAATACACTGCAATGCACAGTGTAATGTAAATAATATATGCAGGTCACTAATCTAGTTTCAGGGCAGTTAACGTACACTGTATCCTACTGATAATACTACTGTATATCTTGGGGTGAGCTTTGGGATGGGTTGGTAGGCATGGTGTCTTAATATCAAAAGCATTTTAATGAAATACTGACAATATTTTAAAGCCAGCATTTCCCTTGTCAACATGAAGGATAATTAAAGGAAAACTTAAACTGTTACAAACATACCCAAAATCTCAAGAAATGCTTTTTGTCGACGCATAAATTAGAAGAAAAACTTTAAATATTAGAAACAAACCAGAAATCGGAAGAAATTATACATGTGTACTTCATATTTTATGCATTCAGGGACTTTCACTGCGCTGTCATTAAGAGAAAAATGTTCATGTTTGGATAGCGTGTACTAAAACGCAAAGTCCGGGAATCTGTACAGTTTTGCATTGGCAACATGATCTACACATTTTTTCATACCAACCCATCCCCAGGTCAGATTTTATTATCTGAATAAGTGTCACCAGAGTTGTGTTTTCTGGCAATGATGAAAATAACAATACAGAATTGATAAAACCAATTTTATTCTGCACTCTTAACTGCACCTCTTTTGTTTTAAAAGGATTTGAAAATTGCTGATGCCTATCTTTCATCAATCAATATTTTTCACTTATTAAAAGCTATAATGACTTAAATAATATGTTAATGGTTTTAAAGGAGGAAGATGACACATTTATGTGTTACCTAAGCATCTCCATGTACAAAATATGAATACTACTTTTTTACGCAAAGTTTTTTTAAAATTATAGATATTACATCACCAGATATTGCAGTAATGCTGAAATTATATTTCACTGGCAACACGCCTAATAATACTTTCAGTGAAAGGTAGCCAACTGGGATGTATCTTGATGTATATGTGATGTGGCATATCTATGTTAAGTAGTGTAAAAAATATATTAATTCAGTGATGACCCTGTTTTATGCAACCATTTTTCTTCTTAGTACAGCCTTGGAAAATTGATAACATAGCTACAAAGTATATTAAAACATTAGCTAGAGCAGAATGACTTAAGAGACAAGTGACAGTCACAGTTTTATGTAATTTTTCATGCTTTATATCTTAATCCCTTTGGCAGACTAATAAAATCATGAATATATTCACAAAAAATTATAAATATTAAAAATGTAGGCAATTCACACACATACATATATTCCCAGTATTCTTTATCTATTTTCATTGCTGTTAACTGAACACTTGGACTTGTGATATTCATTGGGGATTGTAATTGTTGTATGACTCACGCATGAAAATAACCTTTATCTTGGGAATGGACATATTGAGGGTGTATATGTCAAATTACATACATCATATAAGTTATATCTGGAAGGCTCGCTTGGTATATTGCATGACTATGGGTGCTGAACTGGTCACTCACAGGTCATTCTAAAGAATACTGAAAATCAAATTTACTATGGGAAATATAAACTTAATAGTGTACACTGCAGTTTCCCTGCTGTGCCTTCATGTGACTCACTCACAGCTTGATCCAGAAGATGTTGAGAAAATCAACAGTTTTATGACAGAACTAATGGATTGTCGCCAGATGCCTGGAGCAGCTATTGCTTTACTAAAAGTCAGTATTGTACACTATATAAAGACCATTAATACATCATAGTATACAATCCATATTGTTGTTTTTCAGACAATGACTTTATTGTTTGTTGTGTGTAACATTAAGGGAAATTCTGTTCGACACAACAATAGGTCTTACAGAAATGTAATAGAGATAATTATTTTTTACTTTTATTAAAGTTCCAATAATATTTTCACCAACATGCTGTTCTAATGCCATAATGCAGATACCTTAGGATCAATCACTATGGACTGATATGAATACTAATTTTAATATAGGTTGCACAAATTATACTTGAATATAATATTTTTGAATAATATATTTGCCATATTTACATTGATATCTTATTGCGAACAGGGCAATGAAATAGTTCTAACTCAAGGTTTTGGCTTTGCTAACATGGAGAATCAGACACCTGTGACAGAGAATACCATCTTTGCCATAGCATCTGTGTCAAAGTCATTCACCGCTACTTTAATGGCTAAATTATTTGCTGATGGAGATACTGGGTATATTTAAATATTATTCATTTATGCATATTGTTTTGTGTGTATTTATATTTATATATATGTTAGCCAAAATGCAATTACTTTGAATTGACAAAACCTAAAATATAGTTTCTAATCTATTAAAGAAATAATATTTAAGTTTTGAAATAAAAAAATGTGCAATGTAGATACACATCTTTATGTCTCTTTTTTCTTTTCAATTAACTGTGTTATTAATGTTTTTGAAATAAAACAGTAACATTGTAATAACAACTTCGAAATTTGTGTGTACTTATCCTGTTATTCTAAGTCAGCATTAAAGTAGTACTATCTTGCTATGAATATGTATTTCTCTGTATTAGTAAATACATTTGTTTATTTTTTTAGTTTTCTGATATGTAAATCACTCTATTTATTTGTAACATTATGCATGAAGTACTACAATATATTTAAATTTGAAACTAATGTTCAATGAGCTCTTACTTACACATTATAAATTATACACATTTTAAACATATTTTTATTTCTTTAAATAATAAAGATTATCATGGGACTCAGTAGTCAGTGAAGCAGCAGAAGATATATATTTTTACAATGGTTACATTACAAATAACACCATGTTCAGAGATCTGCTGTCTCATCAAACAGGCATAGCTCGCCATGATGCTACTTGGATATATTCGGCCAGTTTGAAGACCGTTCTGATATTGTAAAGTAAGCCTTCAAGTCAGTGATATTGAACATGTTTCTATGGTAAAAAGTGCATGACCATATTTTGATGTGTACAAATATTACCATAAAGTATGGCTCTTGATTGCGCCTTTTAATCTTTAAGATATCTTAAAATACATGATGAGGACTGAGATTACCATATCAATAAAAGTTTTAAAACTATAGTAAATAATAACGCTGCTATGTTAATGGTGATTAATAATAAAACACTAGAGCATGAAAGATAACGTCAAAGTTAGGTTTTTGCAAAGGTTAAAGATGAAAATGAGCAGTATTGTACAGACATTTATTTATGTGAAATAACCGCTTAAATATAACCTGATAACTTATATAGCATAAAGATGACATTCTCAGCCTTGCATCAACAGCTGTCTCATGGACAAATAAACAAAAACAAAATCATCCAATGTCAAAACATGTTGGTGGATGTAATAACATGTTTTCACATTTTATGTGCTGGTCAATAACTAAAAAATATATATTTTATTCATATTTTTTGACACAGGCGCATACAATTTATGGAACCTGCACTACCTTTTAGAACAGATTTCATGTACACCAATATCATGTTTGATATGGCGATGTACCCTCTAGAGCAGCTCTTATCATCTACATGGGAGGAACTACTATCTAATGAATTACTGCAGCCACTAGGGATGGATTCTACAACTTTTTATGATCAAGCAGAAGATACAGGTTACGCTGGTTTTGCTACCCCATACATTTGGGACAGAGGAAACCCAGATATTCTCATTCCTTTGCCTTTTGAAACATGGAGGTAGCATATATCTTATTCTTTGTATCTAACATTAATGTCATTTGAGCTATCATCTGTTCATACATTCCTTGAAAGACGTAAGAAAACTTTTTATAATATGCTTATGTAAGCCACAGTAATGCCATTTGATCTACATTTAGGTATGGAATGTTATTTGCAGCATTCACAAGCCACTAAAGTGTAAGAAAACCGGTGTGCATATGACAAGCATGTCAGTATTAATTAACCCATTCAAATGGGACAAACAAATGGAATTCACATTACACATACATTTTATATTTTTCATTTATTTTTATTTGGAATCATTAAAGTATTAACAAAACCCACTTTTCAGTGGTGCTGGCATTGCAGGTCCAGCAGCATCAGTATCTTCTACAGCTGCTGACATGGCTAAGTGGTTGAAGTTTATTCTGCAAGAAGGAATAGCAGAAGATGATACAAGAATTATTGAGCCAGATGACTTGCAAAGGTTATGGTATGCTGAAACTGCTTATGAAATGGACACATTTACAAAACCAAATTTTCCCACCTCAGACAGTTGGTCCTTTTATGCATTATCATACTTCTCTGGATATTATAGAGGTGTGTATTACTACTAAAATTAAATTGCCTACCCTTGCCCCTCCAAATGCTTCGCACTTTGTCCAAAAAGGGTAAATTAAAAAGAAATTGTCTAGATGTTGTCTGCATTACAAAAACTTTTTCATGGTTAAGTACCAGCATCGATTTTGGGCAATAAATTGTTCATCAGTAATATATTATGTGCCTCTAAACTGGAATTTCATGGCTCCACTGTAACAGAGTTACAATTTGAGTACCTTATATTCTTGTTTCAGGGTACAAAAGTTTCTCCCATGGTGGTGATTTAACAGGGTTCCACAGTGAAGTTTTTATAATACCAGACATGGATGTAGCAACATTTTTCACAACCAACTTTGGTGGACATACTACTGAAAGACAATTTGTACACCAGTATTTAACTGACATATTACTTGGTATTGATCCTGCTATTAATGCATCATTTGTTTGTGACCTGTTGGAAGAAAATGCCCCATACATTTCACCTGACAACCAATGTATACCTGCTGATTTAGTTAAAAGTGATGTTACAAATCTGCTTAGATCATTGCAGTTCAGTGACAATTTAATCAAGTATTATACA
The DNA here is from genome assembly GCA_964017235.1 of Sabellastarte sp. h YS-2021. NCBI lineage: Eukaryota > Metazoa > Annelida > Polychaeta > Sabellida > Sabellidae > Sabellastarte > Sabellastarte sp. h YS-2021. Next base: position 77,272,722 of record OZ024935.1, on the reverse strand, counting down.
GAGAAAAGTGCCAGTGATATTCTTGGAATGCCCAAACATTTGATGCATGAGCTGCATGATGTATTTGATGGCTATAGTAATTATTTGCCTGCAAGACTGATAGAGAGCTATACTGGAGAATATGGTGATTTTGTTCATGGAAATCTTACAATTACAGTCAGTGAGGAATGTGAAGGTTGTCTCTTTATGCAATATGGTAGTTTGGGTCAGTATACACTACAACCTACAAATGCAACAGATGTGTTTCTTGGAGTCAACACTTACTATCTGATAAATGTTACTCCAGTTGTATTTTCTGGCAGTGATGAAAATGGAAATGCAGAATTTGTATCACCAACTTTCTTTGAGATAACAGGTCCTCCTTTGTTTACAAGGGGATTAAAAATGGCAGATGCCCCTCTTCCACAGATTGATGTTTGCCACTGATTTAATCTAACTTGAATAATCTATTGAAGTTATTTAAGTTGCAAATGATTAATTGACAATGGTACCATGTGACAAATACAGTGATGAATAAATTGCAATTGCCATTTTTATCCTTTTCATATTATTTCTCTAACCAGTAGCTGATGATTACTTAACCATTGTTGTCAGATTTAAACTGCAACCTTAACATTCTTTTAATAAACTTACACATGAAGTAGTAACAGGGACTAATCATAAACCAGATTAATTGTTTGTCAGATGTGGTTAAATAGTAAAATGGATCTTAAAGCAATCACTTTTTTAAAATTGCAAATGGCAATTTCTACTAGACTGAATATATTACCGGACTGGAAGACTATGGTCGAAATATTTTGGAATAGTAAGCTACATGTTAGGATGCAATAATACAACAGTTTTGAAAATGCTATAAATTATCTGGGTGGAGTTATATTCATTATAAACTTAATTGCAGTGAAAAGTATTTATGGGATTTAAAAGTGTACATTAAAGGACAAAGTTCAATGTAGAAGGTACCACCGTATCAACATGTCTGACTTCCGATCAGATCTCAAAAATATTTGGCTCCTCTTCCTAACATTTTTCAAATATTACTGTCTAAAACTTCTCTCAGTTGCACTTGTGGGTATACTAAAGAATTAAAAATTGGCTATGTACAAGCTATAGACCTTTATAGAACTCAAAACTTAAAAACATTATTTATCCCTCAAAAGTTTACACCGATTTTTTTATTCAGGCTTCTATATCTTGCGCTTGTGGGTACATTACAAGGTTAGGGTCAAATCCTTGAAAAAAATTTAAATCCGAATCCTTTGAAATTTTTCTAAATCAAATTCAAATACTTTCTTTTTCAAAAGGATTTGAATCCAAATCATTTTTGAAAAAGGAATCAAAATTCTTCAGAAAAAACATACTTGAATAAACTGCATATTTATTGCAAACTAATCTTTATTCACACATTAACAGGGATAATCTCCACAAATATTACCATTAATTCATTATTTATTTATTTATTTGGGGTTTTTACGTCGCTTTCAACACTGTACAGGTCATATCATGATGGGTAGTTGGAAGGGCAGAGGAAACCAGTACATAGAGTTCGTTAGGGTTCTGTACTGTAAACTGCCGACCAACGGCAAGCAACTACCAGCTTTCCCACTTGAGGCCGTGCCGGGAATCGAACCCCGGCCTCAGAGGTGGGAGGCGAGAGTGTTACCACTCTGCCACCGTGGCCCCCATTAATTCATTAACTACTAACTGCAAAGTCTAATGCACAATCGATGAAAGAACTTTGAATAAAGTGTTTCTGGAAGGAATGGAATAAAAGAAATGAGGGACCTTTTATACACAAACATATAACAAGTACTAAGGTCTCTTTCAACTGTGCTCCCATTGCTGCTCACTGTGGATTTCTATCGTGTTTATGAAGTTTATTTATGTTTATTGAATTTATGAAAATTAAGTGTTATTTCATCAAAGCACTTAGGCTTCCTTTACTGTACTCCTTTTCTACTCACTGTAAACTACAAAGCTTAAATTGCATTTGGAGCAACAATTGTATTTTGTTTGGATACTTGCACCCTGCACAAGATAACTAGAATTTGTTAACATATTTATTACATTGTCATTGGTAATAATTTGTTTTCTCATATCTCTAAATGTATTTTATTGATACTGGTAATAGCTTTGTTGTGAAAAAGTGAAATATTTTCTGGTTCTTGACAAATAAATCGTTAAACGTTTGTTCTCTTCTCTATATCTATTACATTGTCATTGGTAATACTTTGTCTTCTCAAATCTCTACATATATTTTATTGATACTAGTAATAGCTTTGATGTGAAAAAGTGAACATTTTCCTCTTTCTTGACAATTAAATCTTTAAATGTTTGTTCTTTTCTCTATATGTACTACATTGCTACTGGTAATACCTTGCTGTGAAAAAAATGAACATTTTTCTCTTCCTTGACAATTAAATCTTTAAATGTTAGTTGTCTTCTCTAATGTACTGCATTGCTACTGGTAATATCTTGTTTTCCTCACATGTATTATATTGATACTGGTAATTGAAAATTTCCCTTTGAATCTATCATCTAAAGATTATCTGATTTGAACTCAATGGTAATACCTTGTTTCCTAACATCTCTGCAAATGTTACATTGATATTTTTGGTAGTTTGGTGTGATACATTAAAAAATTCTCTTTTGAATTTTTCAGCCAAAGGGGAACTGATTTTAACTGACTGGTAATACTTTGTCTTCTAATATCTATATATGTATTTTATTGATACTGAAAGCAGTTTTGATGTGAGAGGGTTTTTTATGGAGCAGTCCAAAAAGGAAGGTGCTCTTTCATGAATCCTTAAATGGTTACTGGTAATACTTTGTTTTTTACATCACTACATGTATTACATTGTTACTGGTTCAGATTGAATTTGACCAGTTTTTTTAGGCAATATCAATATATTATTAACACTTCGATCCATTTAATCTTTAAATGTTTATCCACTTCTCTAAATGTATTACATTGTTACTGGTAATACTTTTTTCTCATATCACTATATGTATTACATTGATACAGGATTGGATTGATTTTGACCAGCTTTTGAGGCAATGTTAATATAATTGGTTAAGACCAGCCACTAGTTTCTCTTCACCTTCTTGCTTTTTGTGAATAAACGTGTTTTTGCCAATACTTCTTTTGTCTTATTTAAGTTTTGTTAAATGTTCGTTTTTGACAATTATTCACATGGGTACTGTTATAATCAAGAATAAAATGGTTGTGTGTTCTGAAACAAGAGTAACAGAAGCCTTAAATGATTCTGATACTTATGAAAGAATATTTCGTTCGCTGTTTATCACTGATAATAAAAATAATAGAATTTCTTTGCCTGTGGTGACCACTATTTCTTGCTATGGCTATGCCATTGTTAAATAAGATCGTTGTGTTGTCTGCAAACTGTAGGGGTTTACAAAATATGAAAAAAGACAAGATGTCTTAACATATTTTAAAAAATGAATGCTAATATAATATGTCTTCAAGACACCCACTGGATTGAAAAGGATATACCCACAATCAAACGGTTATGGGGAAACGAATGCTTTATTCAAGGAACTCGAACAAATGCACGTGAGTTACGATTTTGTTCAAAAGCAATTTAGAATAAGAGATTATATCCCAAACATATGATCTTGAAGTTAACTTTATATGTTTAACTGTAAAAACTACTTCTGCTATCTTTAATCTTGTAACATTGTATGGACCGAACATAGATAACCCTTCTTTTTACAGAGAAATAATAAATGCTACCCTGAAGAATAATCCAGATTACTATATAATCTGTGGTGACTTTAATATGATCCTTGATCCAAATATCGACAGCTACAATTACAGGAATATCAATAATCCAAAAGCTAGAAAAGAGGTTCTGAATATGACACAAGAATTGAATTTATGCGACACCTTCCGAATTATTTATCCCAACACCGTAAATATATTCGGCTACAATAACAGCTTTGATCAACAAATGCAAGATTAAACCTGGTTATAAATCTGACCATTCCTTTATTGCTCTTGAAATTATTCAGAATAAAATTACCATAGGAAAGGGGATTTGGAAATTCAATAACAATTTACTTAGAAATGAAGATCACATTGAATTAATAAACAAAATTATGGACAATCAAATTTATACTTATGCCATTCCTGTTTATCACCTAATTTACCTCAAAGGGAATTATAAAGATATTCTTTTCAAAGTTGACGATTATTTACAAAAAACTGTTAAAATGGTTCAAGACAGGGATGGTCAGTTTATAACTGAACAGGACATTTTAGAATATATGAAAAATTTCTATGAAAACTTATTCAGCAATAAGGATGACACACTAGAAAATGTCAGTTTAAAAGAAATCTTAAAGAATGCCAATCTCCATAAAGTATCTGATAATAAACTGGGTGATCCATTACCAGGGCAATTAATGCCTCCTTCGAAAAAGGAAAGCTGTCAGCAACTCTCTAGCAAGGAATAATTACTTGTATCCCCAAAGGAAAAATAGAACGGTACCACTTGAAAAACTATAAATTAGCATCTGGTGTAATAGCTAGCAGAATGAAAACTGTTCTTGACAAAATTATTTTGGTTACTCAAAAAGGTTTCATAGCTGGTAGACAAATTAGTGACTGTACAAGACTAGTTTATGATGTCATGCAAGCTGCAGAAACAAATAACCTAACAGGATTTCTTTTTTAATTGACTTTCAAAAGGCTTTTTATATGAACGCTGAATGTAATTCAGAATTGAAAAAACTTTGTAAATATACCCACTGAACTAATTAATATGAAAGAAGTTGTGAAAACATTTCAATATTGAAAGCATTGTGCTGAGGATAACTGGCAAATACTAAGCATCCTTTTGTTCTTGGCAGACTGGCCATTGAACTGAACCACAATCCACTGTTAGAAAATAATGTAGTGTTAACCCTCTATTATGCAAAAATAATGGAGAGTCGAGACAATGGAAGGGTCGCCCGTCTGGGTTTTATATACAAATAAAAGTCTCAACTATGAGTTATTGCATATATGCATGTATTTGTGCTTTTGATGAATGTTCTTGTGAAATAAAACATTTTACTAACCCCAAACATGGTATGTCTAATTACAAAATGCAATTTTTTTTTCTGTATCAGAATTTAAAACTATTGCCAGTGCTCCACTGGTCAAGGATACTTTCTTCTCAATAGTTTTTTCTTCAAGTGAGATTATTAACAAAGTCAACTAATAAATTGCAATGATATACATTCAGTGCATTTTAGGCTTCACATAGATAATCATACATTTACATTTTCCTCAAAATTTTTTCTATGATGATCATGAAATAATGAACAAAGCAATGTTTTGAGTCCTCATGTGTCTCTTTCTATTTTCATGTTTAGTTTTCAGATAGTTCAGTAAAACAGATTTTGATTCCTTCACTGACTGATACTTATGGCAGACAACAGTAATTCCCAGGACACACACTGGAGAGGGTGCTATATGACCATCTTACTCAAATATAGAAGAATACAAGTGATTTCAAATTTGTCAGATTCTTCAAAAAGGCAAAAAAAGTGTGGTCACGTGATGGAAAAGTCTCTATACTTCTTTGATATTTTTCAACTGAGATTAAACTTCAAAAAAAGCAAGATTATGCATAGAATACCCTACAAATTGGTGAAAATAACTACTACAGTTACAACATGAATTATCTATGGAAATTCAACAATCAATGAGATCTATGAAGACTCTTCCACAGGAATGAGTTAGGTACAAGAAATTATTATGCAGCAAATTTACTGAGAACAAAAAAAAAACAAAACTAATTTGACTCTTTGGTGACTGCACCACGGCAGAGCTACAACTTGGAAGAACATGCCACACATTGTGACAAATTGTCATGGCAAACTTAAAAATAGGCAAATATCAATGACAGTTTTGAACAACAGGTTGTTCTCACTGTGAAATAGCAAAATATTAAAAGGACTGAAGGACAAAGGAGGAATCATGAGGAATCCCCCAAGAACATTGAAGAATTTGATATTTGCCATCAAAATTTGCCACTGTCTGACCTGGGCATAAAAATTGAGGTTTTAAATTCCATTCCACTCATTACGTATCAAAACATTATCATTTGTGAGACTTAGGTCAGACAAAAACTCAATAAGGTCTGTACATCACATGACTTTTAACACTACACAAGAAAACGGTAATCAAAATAATATTGAAGACAAAATTAATATGAAGAGCATAAACGTAGCAGTATGTAATCTAATTATTTATATATTTATTTGGGGTTTTACGTCGCTTTCAACACTGTACAGGTCATATCACGACGGGTAGTTGGAAGGGCAAAGGAAACCAGTACATACAGTTGGTCAAGGTGCTGTACTGTAAACTGCTGACCAACGGCAAGCAACTACCAGCTTTCCCATGTACTATATATAGTCTATAAATAAATATCTGTATTCTTCTATATTAATTAAGTTCAAATCATTTAAATAACATAGACATGCAGTTCCAATGTGAGATCATTTTAAGTGAAATATAAAACAGACACATTAGTGTTATGCTGATCAGGGTAATAAAAACAAAATTGGGATTTTTACGAGGTATCAACTAACATGGAGGAACAGGACATTGAAAATGTGTTAACCCTATATCAGGATGTTGATTACAATAGCACTTTTTAACAACGTGGTTAATGTGCAAACAGATTACATTGGTTCTATGGTTTCTGACATGTACACGAAGCCACACTTGGCTTCACAAGAAATTTGCATTTTGGAGGGCAATTGAAAACAAATCTGGGTCTTTGGATGAGTTGCACTTTCGTGTCACCAGTAATGCTGCAGATTTTCACATAACAGCTGCAGTTCTGGATCAGGTAACCACAGTTGATTCGGATTCATTATCAGACCACAATAAACTTTTTCCCATTGTGACAATGATCCATTGTTTCTTGTCCCTAGGACTTCTGGTTTGGTAACTCTTACTGATTCAGTTGCTAGAAAACATTTAAAGAAAACTTCAAATGCATTGCATATGACCATTTTTCTTACATTTCATGCCTTTAGAAGAGCTGGTGGGCCTTTCAGCAAGGTGTTCCTTTGGAGCACATCATGAAACATGGCACCTGGAAATCAGATGCTGTATGGTCATACCTTTCCTCATCACCCTCTGCCTCCTCCCCTGCTTCTCTGGCTTTTGAGGCAGCCCTGCGTCTCTAGCACTACTTTGGGTTTTGGGTGAACTGGTCATCTGAAAAAAATTATAAAATGTAACACTTAATAAGTCAGTCTATGCTATCAGCATCCATTTAGGTATAACTCATACCCATACTTTGATCACTGATTGTCATGCTCCATCATGACCTGGCAACAACAGTAACTTTTTGGCATTGCAACGAACTTTCCCATGAATTCACTATTTGGTATATGATAGTTCATCAGTTGGGTATTGTTTTCACCTTCACTGACGTGCTGGTCATTTTGAGGTCAATACCACTATGACCTTTGACCATTGTATCTGAATTATGCTACTTCCTGTTACCTCCAAGGTCATGTTATAAGGTCAGCTTTAGCCCTTGACCTTTGTCTGGAGGTTAATCTCATGATTAAGTTCTTTCCAATGCCAGATCTTGCAGTTTTAGTAAGAAAATTTTTAAATGTAATGTGCACACCATTTATTGTGTTATTTCTTGTCTTGGGATTCCCTGGGGGCTTATCTTTAGAGTTTTCATTCAGCTGTTGTGAACATCACTGTATTAAGAATTCAAATTACTTATCAAGTACTCTGAGGTATTTTTAAGCGCGAGCACTAGCAAGGCTCACGCTTCTTGAGATCACTTTTTTTTCATTTTTTTCACAGAACTTCCATGAATTGTGATGTAGCATGATGGGTACCTGTCTCATCATTAAAATTAAGCAGCAATGGGCTATGCTAGTACTTGGATGAGTCAACGCCTCAGTGCACTACACAAATCTCTGATGGCTTTGCAGCTCGTGCTAGAAGACTGAAACCCCTTTCAGCCTTGTTATTTTTCAATTAATATTTACTTTAAAGCTCTTCATATACTATGAAATAAACACCTGTTAAACATGTATATATCCAAATCATATGATATTATTATTACATGCACAGTAAGATTATCATGTGTGTATCATTTGTCTGCAAGATACACACTGGACTCCAAAAGATGAACCTATAATTAGATCAATGTGGAATGGAGAATGTATTTTAAATAGTGAATCTTCAAATTCAAGGGGTGTTGCTATATTACTGGCCACAAAATTTGATTATTCAATTACAGCAGTTTATAAAGATAACAAAGGTAATATGATATCTCTTGATTTGAAATTGGGTGATATAACACTTAAATTACTTAACATATATGCTCCTAATAAGGACTGTCCACAGTTTTTTGAGAACATGAAAGGAATTTTAGAATCCAACACTCTGACATTTGCAATGGTTGTCGGTGATTTTAGTTTTATTCTTGACCCTCTGTTAGACTGTGATAAATATAAACATATTAATAATCCACGATCTAGAAAAGTATTATTGGACATTATAAATATTTACAATCTTAATGACATTTTTCGTTTTCTTCATCCTTCCTTAAAACGATATACATGGCGGCGAAAAAATCCACTTCAACAAGCAAGACTCGATTATTTCTTGGTTTCAAATGCAATGCAAGATATCATAACTGCCTGTAACATTAATCCTAGCTACAGAAGTGATCATTCAAGTATTCAGCTTAAAATAATGTTGAGCAAATTTGAAAGGGGAAAGGGACTGTGGAAATTTAATTGCAATCTCCTAAAAGAAAAAAGCTACCTTGAACTAGTGAATTCTATAATACAAGAGGAAAAACAAAAATATGCTATTCCAGTCTACGCTTTGGATTACTTATTAAATATACCTGATAATTTGGTTAACTTTACCATAACTGATGGAGAATTTTTAGAAATGCTATTGCTTCGAATTCGAGGTGAAAGTATTAAATTTGCCTCCTTCCAGAAAAGGCAAACCTGCGAGTTAGAAAATAAGCTAGTAAATGAAATAGCCTTCCTAGAGGCCAATCAATGTCCACAGGATTCAGACACACTTGAGGATAAAAAGAAAGAACTAGAAAAAATTAGGGATATTGCTATTCAGGGAACTGTCATTAGGTCAAGGGCACAATGGTTAAATGAGGGAGAAAGGCCGTCTAAATATTTTTCAACTTGATTCTGGCAAAAATATAACAGACCAAAAAGATATTTTGAAAGAAGTACAACATTTTTACAGTAAACTATTTTCAGCACAAAACAATGTATCTCTAGATTCTGACGACTTGGAATCTATAATTGTGAAAGCTAATTTTAGAAAGTTAAACCATTTGGAATCGGCCTCATTAGAAGGGGAATTAAAACTTGAAGAACTTAGCCAGGTCTTATTTAAAATGAAAAATAATAAATGTCCAGGAGTTGATGGCTTCCCTGCTGAGTTTTTCAAGGTATTTTGGGGTAAACTGAAATATTTTGTGTTGAGGGCTCTCAATTTTGCATATACATCTGGTAAGATGTCAATCTCAATGAGAACTTGCATAATAAGTTGCCTACCAAAAGGTGACAAACCAAGGGAATTTCTTAAGAATTGGCGTCCAGTTTCTTTATTATCAGTTGTATATAAAATGACCTCAGCTGCAATAGCAAACAGACTGAAATCTGTTCTACCCAAATTAGTTTCCAAAGCCCAAACTGGATTTCTAGAAGGACGTTTTATTGGGGACAGTATACGTCTCGTGTATGACATTATGCAGTATCTTGATCACAACAACCTACCAGGACAATTAATGCTAATCGACTTTCGGAAAGCTTTTGATTCTGTCTCATGGGTCTTCCTGTATAAACTGCTGAAATTACTGAAATTTGACAAGAGCTTCTGTAAGTGGATAACCATTTTCAATAATGATATTAAAGCTTCAGTACTTCAATCAGGCTTTTTATCACACACCTTTAATATAGAACGGGAATGCAGACAAGGTGATCCCATATCATCTTACTTGTTTTTGCTTTGTGCCCAAGTTTTATTTTGTATGGTAGACAATAACATATATATTAAAGGTATTTCTCTTAATAATATAAACTTCAAAATGACACAGTTTGCCGATGATATTACTTTGTTCTTAGATGGGAGCAAGGATTCTCTAGTTGCAGCATTAAACACATTAGAAATATTTGGATCATTATCCGGGCTAAAAGTAAATGCTGAAAAGACCAAAATAATATGGCTTGGTAGGAAAAAACATTCAAGAGATAAGTTTGAAATTAAACAGCAACTAGATTGGGGCACAACCAAATTTAAGTTGCTTGGACTAAATTTTTCAGTGGATATTGATGATATCCCTTCGATTAACTATACAACTCTGTTGAATGATATCGCAAAAATTTTAAGTAAATGGAGAAGGAGGAACTTGACTCCAATTGGGAAAATAAGCATCGTCAAGACTTTTGTAATTAGTAGTCTAAATCATTTACTTTCTTCATTTCCATCTCCAAGCAAACAATTCATTTCTCAGTTAAACCAACTAATGTACTCCTTTATCTGGGATGACAAGCCACATAAAATAAGTAAGAGGCAAATAACTAACAACTACATTGAGGGAGGTCTCCAGATGATAAACATAGAAAATTATATTATGTCTCAAAAACTAGTTTGGATAAAACGCTTGTTTACTTCCGAATCTCCATGGGTAAAACTCTTGGCATCTACAACAAATGTGGAGAGATTATATAATTTTGGTCCTTTGTGGTCAAAATATTTATCAGAACGAACGGCCAATATTTTTGGAAAGAAGTATTTAATGCATGGTATACCTTTTTGACTCGACTACCTGTTTGTCATTCTGAAACATTAACTGTGACGTTGTGGTACAATTTTCACATTTTTACTGAACTTCTTTTTTATCCACATTGGTGTAGAGTTGGAATAAATACTCCACTAGATACACTTAAACCTGATGGCAGTGCTTTAAGTATGTTTGAATTAAGACAGATATTTGGTCTCAAAACTAACTTTCTTGAACATTTAAGAGTTCAAAGATGCTTAAAAGATTATTTGCTCAAATTCAGTATAAAGCATTATACTTGCAGCAGACCTGTACTGCCATCATACTTAAAAGTACTACTGAGTCGGGTAAAAGGTTCAAAATACTTTTACGAAACTCTTAATGATCAATATAAAAATTTATCATTACAAAATAAATGGAATAATGTCTTAAACACTACTATAAATGATGACACATGGAATAAAATCTTTAAAAATTGTTTCAAAACTATATGTCGAAATGACCTAATTTGGCTTCAATTTCGTATTATTCATAGAATTCTAGGTACTAGAGCTTACTTACAAAAGATTAACATAAACAGTTGTGCTTTCTGTCAGTCATCTGCTGAAACAATTTATCACTTATTTGCTGCTTGTCCTGTTGTTATTGACTTCTGGAGAAATGTTAGACAATGGCTTCAATCACTTGGTATTTATATTAATTTAACACCAATCATTCTTTTGTTTAAGCCATTAAATGTGCTTGATTTTCAAAACTATATCAGAAATATCTACACTGAACAAGGATACTTTGCAAAAATAAACAATGCATATGATAAATTTCAAGTGTCGTGGTCGGTGTTCAGCGAGTTTTTATTGAATGATCCAGGAATAAATTAATTCTCAAAATGTAACAATAACTCAATATCTGTATAAATAAGATAATGTCTGATTGCTTAATTCAGTACCTAAATAGTGTCCTAAATCCTAATAATTTCATAATCATTTAATCATTTTTATGATTGTACTTGTATGCTTTGTTTTTGTTTTGTTTAATAAAAAAAAAAAAAAAAAAAAAAAAAGATTATCATGGATATCAGAAGTCATTTAGGCTGAAAAGGACATATTTTAACAAAAGTGGCAGATGCACCACTATTACACACTGATATATGTCTACATTAAAATTTAACTGAAGTGATACATTAATGTTATTTAAGTGGGAAATATACTTCATTAGTTGACAATTAAATTTTAGCTGTGTTAACATAAATATCAATATGAGCTAATTTCACAATTGGCCAAGTTTGCGATGATTTTAAAATTCAGCTTGTTAATTAATGATTTTATCATTTAATGGATATAGTGATGATCAGATTGAAATGGCCATTTCTTATCATTTAATATCATTTGAACTTTTTGTAGTCTTTACATTTTTATACAAACTGAGATGTGAAATAGCAACAGGCTTTGATAAGATATTGTGCATTAAAAATAATAAAATATCTAAATAGATAGTTGTTCTCAAGCAATCACCTTTCATTGCAAATGATAATTTTACATGTTTGAACGATTATTATTGTATCTTACATTATTCTGGTATTATATTTTTCACCATCTGGAAGCATTTAGTCTGAATGTAAAAATGTTATACAATGATGGTTATTATAAGAACTCAACAACACTTAAGACTTGAATATTTGAATTTTTGACTAACTTTTCAAAAATATTTTAAAATCTGGCAAAATGAGAAAAAGAAAGGACTTTCAAAGTTCACTGCCTTAGGCTTGTATCAGTTAAACCTGTAGGTATAGTACAGCAAGATACTAGCTGTGTACAAATAACGGAGCGTAACAGAACTTAATAACCAATTATCTATTGGTTATTGTTACTATGAAGAAAAATCTGTAAAGCTGGGAATGTGAGGAACAGATTATAATGTATGTAAAAAATCAGTACAATTTGATACATTGGTTACCTAAATTAGTAAAAAATATCACCTAGCATGCATTTATCTGCTTATTTAATATTTCCACAAACCAGACAGGTTATAAATAACAAAAGCCAGACTTTGAAAATCCAATTTGTATTTTATAAACCTGGCCAGTTATGCTTAATCAGTACTTTTATTTAACAATAAAAATATTAACACTAATCTGTGCCAAATTTCAAGTCAAAGTAAAGAATGGCAATAAATTAAGCAGTACTAGATTGATGCATGATCTATAAAACTCCAAATTTCCAGGGGCATCAAGGCCATAAAAAATTACTATTTATTTGATATCACAGCCATAGAATGATGAGCCAATATTTTTTACAATTGCAAGACAAGGGAAGTGTGAAGAAATGCATATAGTTTTGATTTTTATAATTTCATATTCATGGAACAAACCATTTCACTTGCCAAAGAAATGTTATGTCCAATTACAAACGGATCTTGTTATTTCTTTTCTATACTGGGATATAAAACTTATAGCAAAGACTAGCCAAGGTCCAGTTGTCACGAGAATGACTTATCATTACTTTCTTGTACACAAGTGGAAGATTAACCAAAGAGAAGTAATGAATTTTAAATGATATATATTCATATAGAACATTATCAACTGTACACAAACATGGACCAGCCATTCACAATGAACAGTGTGTCATTTCTACTCACAGTGTGGCCTTTATCTATAATTTTTTCTTACAGGGAGGTATTGTTTAAAAACGTAGATCTCTGTCAAAAAGGTGTAAATATGTTGTGTCAATTACTTATTATGTCAATACATTCAAAATTACAAACCTCAACAAACTATCATTAACAATGACCAAACTTATTTTATAGATAATTCCAGGATTTTTTCCTAATCTTTTCAATAAGCTACTGAAAGCTACTTCTGGATACTGTCTAAAAATCTTAATCAATGTTTTGACTTCATATTCTTCCTTCAATATTCCAGTCTGAAACATTCTCATTTGAATAAATATCTCAAACCCATATCATTACGAAAGCTATTTTAGGCTTGCATTTAACACAGACAAAAATACTACAGCTCTGAAAAATTAAATTAAAAAAATATATATATAGCATTAACAGAGGTAACATTCAAAACTTCTTCAACTGGACAACAAACTGCAGGTATGCTATGAAAAATGATACCTACTAGTTATCTCATAATAGAAATACTTGCTGGTGAAAGTTTACATTTCTAGCATGTAATCTTTCTTGATGTATTGAGTTATAATATCACCAAAACTAAATGAAAGAGATAATGATTGATTGAATGATGATCCTGTTTAAGGCAAACACATTCTTATTTTATCAGTACATTTTGGAAATTGAAACAAACATTAAATGCAAAGCATATCAAGCTCTGAGTTTTGAAGCACCTATTCATGGTCTAGAAGACCAGTTATTAATACTTGTTTTTACATCATAATCCTTGGTATGTTTTTAGTAGAACTCATTCAGAGATATGTAGTTTTTTATTTTTAAACTGATTCCATGAATGACTTCCTTGATGAGGGCATTCCCACCTTAGCATATAATCTAGCCAGTGTCTCCATGGTATTGGACTTGACAATGTCTATGGAATGATGATCTTTGAATTGGGTTCTGGTGTTGTTGCCTTAGAGTCTGCCTTGGCAGAGATTAAGCGTTATAAAGGTACAGAATAGAATGCCATCTTAAATTAAGTCATGGTATAACGGTTCTCGCAATAATGAATATACCATTCATGGTAATTTTAAAGTGATATTGTATTTATATACCAAATATTACTTTAGTGCTGTGTGAAGCGCAAATAAATCCTTAAATATAATGTTATATACTCCATGTGTACAAACAGTCAACTACATCCAAAGCCGTATTTATTGTAAAAATTCATCAGAGTTTGGCTATCATTTTTTCCATTGAAAACAGCAAAAAGTTTATATTCACAAATAGACCTTTCACGGAAATTACTTTTATCATCTCTTGGTAGTAGAGGTTATCTTAATATATTAATAACTAAATGTCTTATGTCAGTACTGTGACTAGAATACACAGAAAATAGACCTACAGCTTGAGAATACACATATGGTTGATAAAGTGTATCCTGAAAGATCGCTGAGTATATATTATTCCAACAAACACTAGACCATACTGAGATAATTAAAATAATACTGGAAATAAACATCATGTGGAATGTAAACTTAGCAGTATGCACTATTGTTTCAATGATATGCTGCCATGTGGCCAACTCACAGCTTGATCCAGAAGATGTTGAAAAAATCAACAGTTTCATGGCAGAACTGATGGAATGCCGCCAGATGCCGGGATCAGCTATTGCTTTATTAAAAGTTGGTGTAATACACTTTTTAAATAGCTATAAATATGCTGAAGTGTGTACTCTATGTTTAAACTGTGGTTCACTCAGTCTATAGCTACATAGACTCTAAAGTAATATTGCATTTCAAAGTCATGTTAGTAATATTTATATGTAGTTCTAGTGTGATCTGATTTAATATGGGATTTAAAACATTAGTATAAAGTTATGGACTGATATAGATAACATTTATTTGAAACTATCCTAATTATACTAGAATATAGTTTAATTATTTTAGGTTATCTAGCAATGTTATCGTATTATAAACAGGACAAAGAAATAGCCCTGACTCAAGGTTATGGTTTGGCTGACTTGGAGAATCAGATACCTGTGACAGAAGATACTATATTTTCTATTGGATCTGTGTCAAAGTCATTCACTGCTACTTTGATGGCTAAATTATTTGCCAATGGAGATACAGGGTAAATGTTATTGCCAATATGTATTATTTAGATCTACAGTTTTTTATATTAATGTGTACCACAATGCAAGTTATTTTCTTACCATTTGGATGAAATAACACTAGTATTCCATTAATATCCTGAAATGCAGTTTATACAACTGATAATTATTTTATTTTAGTTATAAGTCACATGACCCTCTACATTCTGTTTGGAAACCAGACGTCTTCAAAAAATAACAAAGAATCCTATTTCAATAAATAGAAAATTTTTTTTCATTTTCCCACTAATAAGCAAATATTGGCAAGAAAAGGGCTAAGTTTGAACACATGACTAAGTTATGGTCTGAAACAGTTACACATATACAAAATTTATTATAATGGTTTTTATTTTCCTAAATTTCTGGTTGTAAAATCAGGTTAAAGTATGGCCAAGTTTGTCTCCATACTCTCACAATGAACGAGCTTTTTAGTTTCTAAGAAAGCTATTTAAATATCTATCTGTTCAGTACAGTACAGAAAGTCACTGACACAAGCGTTCATTGAGGTGATAACTCACTTATCAGCTTGAGAGAGCTGTAATAGAAACACTTTAGGTCAAGAGTTTTTACCCAAATAATTACGACAAGGTATGTCCAACATGACATGTTTTTGGCATTATATTCGGTTTTAAACAGTTGTTCACTGCAAACTACACCTGTTCCGCTTTTGGACAAATGTAATGGCAAATATTATGCCTTCCAATCAACTACAAAATACACAGTTTCTTTATACTATTGAACCTTCTTCTTTAAAAAGTAGCAATGCTGTCTTTTGGAGTACAAAGTAATTTGCCCTCTAATCTATTTATATAGAGATCTAGACTAGAAAATGATTACTTTCTCCAAGGCATCCTAGTTTCTGGGTTTTTTATCTTTCTCCGTGGCCCTGACCCCTGCTATATCTCTAAACTTTTTTTATCAAGAATCTCTGCTTTCTGTATTATGTGGCTATTTTAATTAGTATCTACTACTTATTATCTGGGAGAAGAAGTGTACACTGCCTCAGCTTTTAACTTTTTGTCAAAAGATCTTAAAAGCCACAAATTTCACAGCAAGTATGAACAGCAAGTAGGACAAAGCAAAATCTGCTACTTTGTGATTCCTTAGAGATTAACATATTGCCTTTACACTGAAGATGATCTGTAATATAAAATTTTTATCCATGAAGATTTTGTAATCTTAATTATTTTAATAAGTACTTTTTAAAAAATAATGCTTCATTAGCTTCTTTGAAAATTGGTCCAATTTTACTGACTGTCATGTATTATAGGGTAAAGTAACATTACAAAACGAATGTAAGATATGCATTATATATCATTAGAAGACATTTTTGCACCACTTCGGGTGCCCCTGCATATATGGGAGAATAGTGGGTGCTAAGAGGAAAATATCCCTTGTTAGACAAAAACAGCCTGCACACTCGTTTAATATTGTCATCTTATTCTTGATATATTTTTCTGCATATGTCGTTCTAGAAGTTTTCCTATTATATCTGTGAAAGTTATTAAAAGCATTCTGCTCTTTAAGACTCTGAGACATTGAAGACTCTGTACCAAGTATTCTGATGTGCTTAAATTAATGTCTTCTTTAAACTTCTGCATAGATGGTGAATTACTCCTTGAACATGTATATGTTATGCAATTTAGATTATCATGGGACTCGGTGGTCAGTGAGGCTGCAGAAGACATATATTTTTACAATGGTTATGTTACAAACCACACCATGTTCAGAGATTTGCTGTCTCATCAAACTGGCATATCTAGTTATGATGCTACTTGGGTATTTGACCCTTTTCAAAACCGTTCAGACATAGTTGAGTAAGTATTCATGTTCTATTATATACTGGATTTTTATAGCACTTAATTTCTACATTTAAGTAGACTGCAAGGTGCAAGAACCATAAGTGGTTTTCTAAAATTCATCAGTCCATGAGTATAGCAAATTTCATTACCACAACTCAATCGGAAACTATGGCGGAAAGGCCTTGGAAAACAAGTGTAATTAGAGTTTCTTCCTGAAGGCAGCAACGCAAGAAGTAGAGCGAGCATCATCAAGCAATTCACTCCGGATTTCAGGAGGATCAAATGCGGAAAATTGACCAAATTACTTCTTTTACTTGTGCAAAAATGGACAAGCCTGAGGAACCTTCAATCCAGTCTTCCTTATTTGTGTTGTCTCTGCTGCTGTAATGAATCACAAATGTATTAAAGTAGCTGCAATGACCATAACTGAGAAACTTTTATACAAGTGTTGACACCTCAGTTGGTGGGGATGACTTCTTAATGACAGTATAGTTGCACCTATGTGGAAAACAACACTCTGACTGGGACGCATAAACCAATTGGGTAACAGATGGCAAAAGAAGGTCAATACAATCTTTACGTAGAAGAGTTTGGGGTTGTGTCCAGGATGCAAGATTTAATTGGCAAACTTTTATGGTCTTGAGAACATCACATTGAGACACTTTACTGAGGCTAGAGAAAGTTGGAAGAGGTGAAATTCGTCAGCCAGTTGTAGAAGTGTCATTTGGAAAATCACTGTGTATTACTGATTTTCTTTGAGGAATATTTAGCAAAGTGTTTGAGAAGAGACTTCTCTGACTGCTGTGGAGGAAACCATTTCTGGCACTATATGAAGAGATTTGTGCAGAACATGCAACAGCTTCCTAGAATTTTGACAGTTATGAGTCATCAGTCTTCTGTTGTAATCAACCTTACTTTTACTTAAGATTGTGTTGCAGTATGCAATCACTCCCCGCAATTAACATCTACTCAACTGAGATCTGTCCCTTCACTATGTTCTCAAATTGACGTCATGGGTTACTTGCTACTCCATAAAGTAAGTTTAGAACATTATTGGCTGTAATACAGATTGACTTGCCTTTGAATGTAGTAGATACAGATTATCTTTCTTGCAAATCTTATTACCTTGGTACTGACAAAATATTCAATTAAAAGCTCACATTTACTGTCATTGATTGAATATTCCAATTAAAACATATTTTATCCTTTTAAATAATTATCAAAAATGAGCTTGTATAGTGTATTGTATAGTGTGGTTAGCGAATTGTAGTCTCAAAGCCGTTATCAAAGGCTGTCTCACATAGGTATGTACAGTTGAAAAAAATTATCAAGTATCAAGATATTCACGTTCATTTCAAATATAGCATTGGTATTAAATGGTTTATGTTAAATCACTATAAATGTTATGTTATATTCATGCATTATAATTAACATAATATTTATTTAAAAGGTATGAATTAAAGCATCATTGTAAAAATTCTAAATTATAGAATGAGCTCCTGAGTTCATGCTTAATTATACAGGCGCTTGAGGTTTATGGAACCTGCTTTCCCATTCAGAGCAGACTACTTATACAACAATATTATGTTTGATGTTGCAATACAACCAATGGAACAATTCTTGTTATCAACATGGGAGAAGCTTTTGCATAATGAATTATTGCAGCCACTGGGGATGGATGCTACCACTTTTTTATGATATTGCAGGAGATACAGATTATGCTGGTTTTGCCACTCCATATGTTTGGGACAGAGAAAACCCAGATAATCTTATACCTTTGCCTTTTGAAACATGGAGGTAATGGTTTTTGTTTCTTTATAACAAGCTGGATAGTTCTTATGATTTCAAAATAGATATAATTAAACTGTATTTTGCATCTGCCAATTAATTTATGCATGGGTATAGATTTTTATTTGTAGTTTTGTGTGGAATTCTGGCTTTTACAAAGCTGATAAAATCCCAGACGTTTCAGTAAATTCTTCAAATACAATTAGATTACGCTTAAATATAAGGCACAAAAATATCAATTTATATGTATAATATGAAAGCAAAACTCACATCAAAGCACAGTGATTCATTAAACACAGTTATATAACTTGGTATTACCTTAAAAGTCATTTGTAGATGGATAATCTTATCCTTTCAGTGGTATTCATCTAATTGGACCAGCTGGATCAGTATCTTCTACAGCCACTGATATGGCCAAGTGGTTAAAGTTTATTTTACAAGAAGGAATAGCAGAAGATGGTATAAGAATTATAGAGCCTGATGATTTGCAGAGATTATGGTATGCTGAAACTGCTTATGATGTGGACACATTTACAAAACCGATTTGGCCTGTCTCAGACAGTTCGACCTTTTATGCATTATCATATGTCTCAGGATATTACAGAGGTGTGTATTACTACATGTATAAATCTAAATTATATCTGCATCACAAAAACTGATAAAATGATAAACTTTCAGCAATAATTTGCCTACTGACTGATATCTCCCTACCTCTTCATTTTGATAATTGCTTCACTGTAAAAGGATACAAGTTTGATTACCTCATGTTCATTTCCAGGATATAAAACTTTCTTCCATGGTGGTGATTTAACAGGGTTTCACAGTGAAGTTTTTATTATACCAGACATGGATGTAGCGACATTTTTCACAACCAACTTTGGCGGACATACTCGTGAAAGACAATTTGTGCATCAGTATTTATCAGACATATTACTTGGTATTGATCCTGCTATTAATGCATCATTTGTTTGTGATATTCTGGAAGAAAACGTCCAATGCAGTTCACAATACAACAAATGTGTACCTGTTGATTTAGTTGAAAGTGATGTCATACATATGCTCAGATCTTTGGAGTTCAGTGACACTTTAATCAAGTATTATTACACAGATAACACTGTTGGCAATTTTCCTGGATTTCCTCAACATTTGATGCATGAACTGCATGAAATAATTGAAAGCAACTCTGATGCTGTACCCTGGAGGCAAATAGAAAGCTACATTGGAGAATATGGTCATTTTGTTTTTGGAAACCTTTCAGTTACTGTTAGTGTGGATTGTGAAGACTGTCTTTTTATGCAGTATGGTAGTTTGGGTCAATATACTCTGCGCCCTACCAATACATCGGATGTGTTTCTGGGAGTCAACGCTAACTTCATGTTAAGTGTCACTCCAGTTGTATTTTCAGGCAGTGATGAAAATGGCAATGCAGAATTTGTGTCGCCAGTTTTCTTTCAAGTAACAGGTCCGCTGTTATTTAGAAGGGGATTGAAAATGGCAGATGCACCTCCTCCACGAATTGATATTTGCCACTATTAAAGTTAAACTCTATGTGATGCCATTTAAGTGGCAATATCCACTTTAAGATATGAAAATAAGACTTTTGCAGATGCTTCCAGTTTACCTTAGAATTCTACTAATTGTAGCTACTGCATAACAGTTATGAAATTTCAACACTTCAGATAGAATAGTTAAATTAATGTGTGGTTAATATCTCCAAAGTAGTTTAAAATATATGTGAGGCGAAGTTTGCAGTTGTCCGTCATTTTATTATATTAGGGCCATGTAAGCATACATATTGACTCATACAGTGAAAACCAGTTTGTGATAAATATATAACCTTGATGAAACTATGTCGTTTACATTAATAATGGTCCTAGAAAATTTAGCATTTATTCAAAAGCAACAGCTAGAAGCCATGGTTTGAAAATTGAAAGAAAAATATCATAAAATATTAAAATGATTCCTTGGCAATAGCAACCACATTTTCTTTTCAATTGGCATTTCTTGCACTTTAGCAATTTGGGAATTTTTATCTTATTTTCATTGTTGCTTTATTAATATTTTTTGTTGTTAAATAAATATAGGGATTTGAAGGAAACAAAGTTTGTTACCAACTCTCCACCACCCCACCCCTACCCCTCATAAAAAGAAAGGAAAATTACTGTTTGCTCTTCATAGAGATTTGATTTGATATCCAAATGGAGCTAAGTCAAATGGAGCTGCTTTACCTAGTCGGCATGAGATGTCCCGTTCAGTGGCACCCTTGTTTGAGACACTGCTTCCAAGGTAGGTAAAGTTTTCTACTTCTGCTTCTTGTTGGTTTACTTTAAGAACCATTGGTTGCTGCTCCCTCACTGACATTACCTTGATCTTTTCTGTACTGATCCTCAAACCTACTTTCGCTGCTGTACTTGCCAGATTATCAGTCATTGATTGTAGAGATTTAGCATTTTAACCCAACAAGGCTAAATCATCTGCGAAATCCAAATCAGTAAGACGTCCGGTGTTCCAGGGAATTCCATGTTAAGGATCAGATGTGACCTGACGCATGACAAAGTCAATGGTGAGGAGAAACAACAAGGGTGAAATGATACAGCCCTGTCGTACTCCAGTTATGATGGTAAAAGAATCTGTGTGGCCAGAGTTTGTTCTTATACAACAGCTGGAATTCACCTACAGGTTTTTGAAGATGTTGATGTACTTTTCTAGTATGCCATAGATCTTTGCTATTTTCCACACTGATTCTCGATGAATGCTATCAAATGCTTTCTTAAAATCCACAAAGTTTATGAAAACCTTTTGATTGAACTCGCAGCTTTGTTCAATGATGTTTCTTAGTGTTAATATTTGCTCACTGCATGATCTTCCACTTTGGAATCCTGCTTGTTCTTCTTGAAGTCTTTTATCAAGGTCATCTTTAAGTCTGTTCAGAAGTATTGCACAGAGAACTTTCCCAGGGACTGATAGTAGTGTAATCCCTTGCCAGTTGTTGCAGTTGTTTAGATCCCCCTTTTATGGTAGCCTGACAATCATACCTTTCCTCCATTCATCTGGTACAGTTCCAGAATTCCAAACCATGTTGAATAGATGGCAGAGTTCTTGTGCCATATCTGGTCCTCCATGTTTCAGTACCTCTGGTGTGATGTTATCAAATCCTGGAGCTTGTTGTTTTTCAGTTTCCTGATAGCTTTTAAGACCTCTGTAATTCTTATTTCATCAGTGTTGACTTCTAGTGGTTGCATAACTTCATAGCTATCAAAGTTCAGGAATGAGGGTGCTTGTGGTTGGTTTAGTACACCTATGATTTTGTTCTTCTTCTGAGCTGAGAACTTTACCATGTTTGTCTTTGATTGGCACTTTGTTGCTACTGTTGACCCCAGTTAGTTCTTTTACAATTTTGAATAGCATCTTAAAATCCTTTTTCTTAGCAGCCTTTCTACTTCTATTTCTTTCTTCTCGATAAAGGCTTTTTTGTCTTTCTTGCATCTCTTTCACTTTCTTGTCTAGGCTTGCATACTGTTGGTTAAGTTCTTCTTTATTTCCTTGGACTGATTGGTCATGCTTGCATTTGGCTTCCTTCCTTTCATCAATCAGTTTCTATGTGTCTTGGGTAATCCACTGTTCTTTCCTTGTTCCCCTTCTCTTACTGATCACTTCTTCAACTGTCTTATTCACACAGGTTTTCAATCGATCCCACTCCTATTCTACATCCTGTGAATGTTCAAGTGCTTCAAATTGATTTCTTAGTTTTAGCTTGAATTTCTCAGCTGTTACTGCATCTCTTAGGTTTTCTACAGCAAGGGGGCGTTCTGCTTGTTTGGCTGACATACGTTTTAGCTTTAGATGGAGTTTTCCTGCCAGCATATAATGGTCTGACCCTACATCGCCTCCTCTTCTTACTCGCACATATTGCAGGGATGACTTCCATCTCGTAGAAATGCATATGTAGTCAATTTCATTTAATGTCATGCCATCTGGGGATCTCCATGTTTTCTTGTGAATGAGTTCGTGCTGGAAGAATGTGTTGCCGATGGTCAGGCCGTTCACTGCACAAAATGATGAGCCGCATTGAAGTCCCCCATCAGGATCTTGATGTCATAGCTAGGGGTGTTGTTTATAGCATCTTGCAGCTTGCTGTAAAACTCGTCCTTTTCTTCATCTTCAGATGCCTCAGTGGATGCATATGCTTTGATTATTGTCACCTTTGCAAGTCTGTTGTAAATCTGGTTGTTATGTTACGATGGTTTACCTCTGATTTATTTTTTATTTATTTATTTGGGGTTTTATGTCGCATTCAACACTGTACAGGTCATATCACGACGGGTAGTTGGAAGGACAGAGGAAACCAGTACATACAGTTGGTCAAGGTTCTGTACTGTAAACTGCCGACCAACGGCAAGCAACTACCAGTATTCCCACTTGAGGCCATGCTGGGAACCGAACCCCGGCCTCAGGGAAACACCTCCGAGGACACCTCATATCTTCTGAGGTTTGATTCACACTTCTAAGGTGTGACTAGCATGGCCACTGAAGGAACATGGTTTGTAACCATCAATGACTGTAGGAATACAGTACCACAAAAGTTGATCACCAAGAGGCAACCTATTAATCTCCACTCCCATTTGGTAGCTGTCAGACAAACAAATCCTACCGAAACAAGAATGAGTCACATCCTTAAATAAACAGGAGACCAGTTACCATATGAACAATTTATCTCAGGAAGGTCACTGAAATGGATGGCAGAGACACACGTATAAAACGAAAGTGATAGGGCAGAAAAGAGATAGTGAGTGAGGGTGAATGATGATTAAGGTTTCAGATGCAGAAATTCCAATTTCACTGTATAGAAAATCTAGATTGACTGTTAACGTCATACATAACTAAATTATATTAATTTCATAGCTTTGCTAAATAAAATTAAATGGGAAACCCATTACATTATACCATAACCATTAGTTAAATATAGTAAGGCTTGAAAATATGCCCATGTTCTGGTGAGATTGGCTGGAAACTTCCACATTCAGAAAATCATGGTTTAATGTCAGTTTTTTTTTAAAATTGAGATTACATTCGGAAATAAGTTTGGAAAACAAAAACAATTTGCTATATCTTGTACTCTGCATCGTAACATTTTAATCTTCAAACATATCTCTAGTTCAATGGACACACCGAACCATACAAGGAAGAAGGACACAATGGATGGTTTGATTTTAAGTTTTGATGTAACAATCACGAAAATGTTGTTTTAACATGAAAATTTTTTTCTATCTAATCTTAGTGTGCTCTTGTTTGGTGTTCCTCAAGTTTCTGTTTATTTGATTTGATTTATTTGGGGTTTTACGTTAGCATTATCAATACGCAGACCTCCGCCACAGAAGCTCAATTCCTAGACTTTCAAAACCTACCATTAGCACTGATATTGCTTTTTCCCCCTCTATTTCATATTTTTGCCGATAGTGATCCGGATCACTCCCAATTTAGCGGTTAGCAGGTTTGGCATCTAATCACAGACTGTCACCTCTGTGTCCGGTTTGACTTCCACATCTGAAAAGACTGAGGACCTGGTCCCAAAATGATCCTGGCTTTTGAATGGGATACAAAGCTTCAACTATGACTTGACTTCGATTTCTGACTACAAATGCATATTTTGTTGAAATATTTGAAAATAATTACTAGAGACCTAAACCAGAAATTTCCCCATCATTTGTTACCATTTCCAAAGCATGTGTGATTTGCTGGTTATATTCCACAGTAAGAGTTGTCATCTGCATATTGCTTCAGCTATGGCCCTTTTATGAAAAAAAATTAATACCATTCAAATCCTCTGTATCTCAGATCGTTATAGCCAGGAATTCCACAGGAAGTACATGGCATAACCTAATGTGGGTGTTCCACCACACGACTAAGGCTCCCGATTAAGGGTTTTGGGGGGTCGGTTTGAAATATTTGCTTAGTCCCAGGCTTCCTGTAAGGATCGGTTGTGGTCGGTTGAGGCCGTGTGAAAAATCAAACATGTTTGATATTTCACACGACTACAACCGATTCCTATTTCCCGCTGTCAACAAAATGTCCAGTCCCAGGCGTCCTGAGGCCTCCTCAGACCCAAATTTACACAGTTGTGTGTTGTCCCAGGCGTCCTGCGACCCTTAGTCCCAGACCTCCCTAGCTTAGTCCCAGGCGGCCGGTTGTTAATCCCAGACTCAAATATGATGCGCATGAATTTCATGCGTCTGAAAGTGAGTCGGTTTCATTAGTCCCCGGAAGCCTCAGACCGTCTGCGGTGTCCTGCGACCCAAAAATCAAGGTCTGGGACTAAGAACCGACTAAGGGTAACCGACCCTAACCGATCCAAACCGGCCTCCCCAGGACGCCTGGGACCACGCATTTTCAGTCTGCGGCATCCTGAGGACGCCCCAGGCGGCCTGGGACTAACAACCGATTAAGAACCGACTGTTTTCCGCGCGTTGGAAATTAAAACGAGGCAATGAGCAGGTCTGGGACTATATAAGCGACCGCGCACACTTTGTCATTGTTACTGACTGTTTGGCTACTGAGAGACGTGTGTCACTGATTTGTAGGGGTTTTCAATTTTTATTTTACATTTTATATACTTGAGCTTAAGGCAAATTTCACAGTTAGGAGACACATTTTACTATTTTTTTATTATTTTGTCGACTGGATCATGAGAAAAGAGAAAGGAGGGAAGAGAGGAAGGAAAAAGATGGATGAGAGGGAGAAGGAAAGTCAAGTAGAGGAGAGGAGTGAAGTTATTACAGAAGAAGGAAGTGAGAGGAGAGAGGAGGAGGAGATTCAGGAAGATCCAGCTATTGGGGAAGCTGTGGCAGAAGAAGAAGAGAGGTGTGAGGAAGATCCGGAGTGCCATTCTTCAGCCAAGAGAGCCAGGGTGTGTGCCACTTTTACAGACAGTGATGAAGTTTCCATTGTAGAATTCGTCAAGCTGCACCCTGAACTGTATGACAAGGAACATTCACGTTTCCACGACAGGAACAGAAGAGAGGCTCTCTGGGCAGAAATATCTGCAGAACTTAAGCTCCAGCCCTTTGATGTGAGAAGGTGGTTTGAGTCCCAGCAAACCCGTTATGGAAAGCTGTCTAAGCTCCAATCTGGCCAAGCCCCAAGGGAGATGACCAAGAGACAGTCCTGGGTCTACCAACAGATGGGTTTTCTTAAAACCCACATCAGAAGAAAGGGGGCCAATAGAAGTTCAGGTTTTGAGGCCAGTCCAAATACCAGCAAGCAGGACGAATCACGTGGGTCAACTACTGACACAGAACACCTCGAGTCCAGTGTCCTGAGGGAGAGGAGTCAGTCCATCATTACATCAACACCCGTTTCAACTACAGACTCCAAGATTCTCGAACACTTTGAGCAGATGAGGACACTTATCTCAGGTTTTCTGCATCAGAAGTCAGACAGGCAGCCCTTCTTTGACTACGTGGCATCAGAGGCCGAAAAGATGACTCAAGAAGAATTTGAAGAATTAAAGGGCAAGATATTCAGAGATATCGAAAATATTAAGAGTAACCGCAGACGTCAGCCATTGCCCAGAAGATCAGCCACTGTTACCACGGAGTCCCAGAGGGTCGGCCTACTGCCAACAACCACTCCACAGGCGTCAAGTTCCACTCAAGCAGCAGCTAGCAGCAGTTTTGTGTACTATACACCAAGCCCCATTGGCTTCAGCAACCCTACATCTGTCCTAACTGTACAGGACGAAGGGAGCAGACACAATCTGAGTGGAATCTTGAGCCAGCTACCAGATCTGACATCAACACAGATCGTCGAGCAGCCTCAGCAGCAGCAGCAGCAACAACCGCAGCAGCAGCTCTTTACTATCACCACTTCAGCACCGCCTCAACAGCAGCAGCAGCCTCCTCAGTAGCCATCCAGTCAGGGCGGGTCTTTGACCTGCCAGGCCCTTTTCAGGGCCACCAAATCTTCCAAAAACAATTATTCAGCTACGTGTTCTTCCAATTCCCCTCCCAAAACAAAAAAGTTCAGTACAAATACTTATCACAAGAAAAAAAAAATTAAAGTCCAACACTTACACCACCCCAAACATGAAACAAATAACCCATGGTACTACACATAACCAAAAAGGCCACATAAAAAAATATTAAAAGTAACTCCCAATATGGCCATTAATCAGCCCATTTTTAGATTAAAATCCATGGGATAGTTTAAAATCTGTAATTGAAAAGTCCAACACTTGCACCTTCCCTAGAGTTAAAAGGCATAATTACATACTTACCAACCCACAAACAGACAAACCCAATACCAAACATAACCCCCAAATAACAAACCGAGTACCAAACCTAATACCCAACTACCCCAAAAAAACCCAACCCCAGTAACCACCAACCAACAAACACCCAAACCCAAAAGTAAATAGAACCCATGCCAACGAACTGACAAACTATTTAGCAAACACAATCCCCCATTATTGAAAGCAAAACTAGTTCCATGGTTATATTTTCCAAATTTTTGTGATTAGAAATGAATATTTAAAATTGAATATTTCCATAAAAAAATTTCTGCTACAAATAAGTTTCCCAGCCATGAAAAAAGAAAAATGTTTAAATTATGATGTGGATTTGAAAATATATAAAATAATAATTCAATTTAGGATATTATGTGTGACTTTGTGTTTCGCTTTTGTTTAACAGTGGGTTTGTCTGTTTGTTGGGTGAGTAAGTTGTGTTTGTCTGTTTGTCTGTCTGAACAAGTTATGTTTGGCATGGGGTTTGTCTGTTTGTCTGTCTCAACAAGTTATGTTTGGCATGGGGTTTGTCTGTTTGTCCGTCTCAACAAGTTATGTTTGGCATGGGGTTTGTCTGTTTGTCCGTCTCAACAAGTTATGTTTGGCATGGGGTTTGTCTGTTTGTCTGTCTCAACAAGTTATGTTTGGCATGGGGTTTGTCTGTTTGTCCGTCTCAACAAGTTATGTTTGGCATGGGGTTTGTCTGTTTGTCCGTCTCAACAAGTTATGTTTGGCATGGGGTTTGTCTGTTTGTCCGTCTCAACAAGTTATGTTTGGCATGGGGTTTGTCTGTTTGTCCGTCTCAACAAGTTATGCTTGGCATGGGATTTGTCTGTTTGTCCACATAGCTGATTAATTGTTTTTGGAATATTTGGTAGTCCTGAAAAGGACTGTTATAGTTAGTCCTGAAAAGGACTGTTTACTGCAACAGGACTTATATTCTGCCATCTTGCCAGGCCACTGCTCCCTCATTATTGAAGTAGTCCTTCAGGTAATCCCTCTGTCTTTTGGCCTCTCTAGCAGGGTTTCTGTCTTGGCCACCACCAGCAGCACCACCAATCAATCCACAATCACCAGGCACATCATCATCATCATCATCATCCCCCCCGGCTGCTGACCAGCAGGTTGACCTTGATACTGGCTTCTGAGTATATTGTGCAGAACCACACAGGTCATGACCACTTCTCTAACTGTTTCTGGGGGTAGTTCAATGGTGGTCCTCATGACTCTAAATCTTGACACAAGGATGCCAAAAGCATTCTCCACAACTCTCCTGCCCCTTGATATTCTGTAGTTGGCAATCCTTTCCTCCCTTGTTAACAGCCTTCTGCCATAGGGTTTCATGAGCCAGGTCTTCAGGGCAAAGGCATCATCTGCCAAAATGAAGTAGGGGACATCTCTACCACCCTGTGTTATAGGAGCTGGGTCAGGGAAGCCTATCCTGCCATCTTCAATCCTCCTCTTCAGCTGAGAGGCATTAAATATCTGGGCATCTGAGCAAGACCCTTCTGTACCCACATCCACCCATCTGAATTTGTACTGCCCATCTACCAAGGCCAACATGACAATGGAAAAGAACCCCTTGTAGTTGTGGTAGAGGGCTCCAGAGTTCTTGGGTTTCTTCAGGGCCACATGCTTTCCATCCAGGGCTCCCAGGGCATGTGGAACATTCCACCTGATCCTGAATTCCCTTTCCAGTTCTTTCCACTCATCTGGAGTAGTAGGACATTTGAGGTACTCTCTGGTGAACTCATCCTGGATGGCCTTGCAGACCTCTGGTAGAAACTTGGAAATGGTGGATCTGCCAACCCTGAACTGACAGGATAATGATGTGTATGACTCTCCAGTGGCCAGATATCTGATGGTGAGGGCTAACTTCTCCCCAACACTGATAGGAGCTCTGTAGTTGGTGGCCTGCCTGGCTAGACGTGGTTCCAGTCTGGTCTTCATCATTTCAAAGAATTCTGGGGTCATCCTCATGTAGTTGGTGAATCCTGGAATGTCTGTGGCATACAGATCAGCCATAATGTTGTGGTAGGCCCCCCTCTCCTCTCTCTGCAGTAGCCTGACCCACATGTTGTGCCTTCTTCTAGGTCTCTGTATGGGTGCTGGTGGTGCTGGTGGTGGTGGTTGCTGTGCTTGACGTAAAAAATGGAAATACATGATTATTTGTAACTGAATAAAAACCAAAAAAGCCCTAAGTTGTTGTTGAATCTGTCTTCCATTAAAAGGTGGCATCCTGGTGTGTTCCTAGAAAAGCAATGATGATTAGATCGCAAATTTTATATATATATACCCAGAAAATCCAGCAACTTTGCAAAACAATAATCGGGGATCCTGGTCTGGGGAGGCCTGAGGAGGCCTGAGGACGCCTGAGGACGCCGGTAGTTAATCGTGTGTTAGTCGGCTCTTAGTCCCAGGAGGCCTGAGGCGTCCTGGGACCCAGTCGGTTTGTGTCCGACAGGATCGTGGTTGAAACCGACCCGAAAACTGGCTTAGTCGGTTCTTAGTCCCAGACCAGTCGGGGACTGTCTGCGGCCGCCTGAGGCGTCCTGAGGTGTCCTGAGGCGTCCTGGGGACGATCTGTTCTTAATCCCAGACTTCAGTACCGACCCAGTATTCCCGCCCATTTTTGTCTTTTTTCAACCGACTGTGCACGATTAAGGGTCGCCGACAGGATCGGGGCTTAATCTTTTGGTGGAACAGGGGCATAACCTGAAAATATCTGCCTATATGCCTATATGTGATTACAAACATATCCAGTAATCTTTTTGTTCACTGAACAGCATGAAGTATGTTCAGCTGAGCGAGTGGAACACCATATAAGAGGCTGTTTGCATAGTCCAAACGTGATGTGACAAATGCATGAATAAGAGATTTTGTTGCATCTGTGGTCAGATATTTACGAGCCCTGTAAATTGACCGAAGATGAAAGGTGGCAGACTGACATTTTCTTATTATGAAGTCATTCATATTTAATCTGCTGTCAAAGATACACCCCAGATTTGTAACTGATTGGCTTGAGGTTACTGAGGCATTACCAACTTTGACAGACACTGATCTGAGGTGATTGAGAGAGTTGTTAGAACCAATCAGAAGGACCTCAGTCTTGTCATCATTGAGTTTGAACATGTTTAGGTGCATCCACATCTGGATATCATCTACGCACTGGTTTAGTGACTGCAACTGTGCACTGAAATCCTGCCTGGGATTGAGAGTAACATACAGCTGAGTGTCATCTGCATAGAAATGATGCATGATACCATGGCGTCTTGTGATATCACCAACAGGAGCAGTGTACATGGTAAAAAGAGTCATACACATGTACTTAAACTGTATAGTTGCAAAATTATGACATTAATATGAAAAGGCTTAAATTCATTTTATTTTAACCTTGTTTTAATTCATCAGGAATGTAATTATTATAAATGAGCCTGTAGATGATGGTTTACCAAAAGTGTACCTCAAACTTGGGCCAATGTATGTCTGAAAAATACACACATGAACATAGATGGAAATATAACCCCATTAGATGTAATAGGAACTTACATTTCCAACTCTATCCTAATGTCAATCACCTAAATATTCATGTTTAGCCACACAGGCGCATAAAATTTATGGAACCAGCTTTCCCATTTAGAGCAGACTTCCTGTGCACAAATATGATGTTTGATGTTGCGATGTACCTACTAGAGCAGCCCTTGTCATCAACATGGGAGGCACTTTTAAGTATTAAATTACTGAAGCCACAGGGGATGGAGTCTACCACTTTTTATGGTATTGCAGAAGATACAGATGATGTGGGTTTTGCCACTGTATATGTTTGAGACTGAGAAAACCCAAATAATCTTATTCCTCTGCCCTTTGAAACATGGCGATAATAAATATTTTTGCACCCCGACTGCAAAATTTGTTAGTATATAGGCTATTCATCTCTAATGATTTACTGAAAGATATAACTGTCT
This sequence comes from Sabellastarte sp. h YS-2021, assembly GCA_964017235.1. Taxonomy (NCBI): domain Eukaryota; kingdom Metazoa; phylum Annelida; class Polychaeta; order Sabellida; family Sabellidae; genus Sabellastarte; species Sabellastarte sp. h YS-2021. The sequence continues at coordinate 77,241,307 of OZ024935.1, read as the reverse complement.
CAGAGCTGTGCTTGTGATTTTTTTATAAAACACTCTAAAAATGTCATGAATCTGATTACATACCAGATTCGCCAGTAAACCTATTTAATTTACAATAAAAGTTTAGTTTACATGGGAAAAATCGAGTTCAATACACTGAATAAGCTTTAAGATTCATAAAGGTAATAGACCCTTTTCAAATACAATGAAGTATTATTTAAAAATAAAACCCAGGCAAATGTAAAAACATGTAAAGTTTACAAAACCTCAAAACAATCTGAACTGGCTCATACAAAACAAGGATTTGGTTTATCAATATATCCTACACTTTCAGTGGTGTTGGCCCAGCTGCATCAATATCTTCAACTGCCACTGACATGGCCAAGTGGTTAAAGTTTATTCTTGAAGAAGGAATAGCAGAAGATGGTATCAGAATTATGTAGCCTGGTGATTTGCCAAGGTTATGGTATCCTGAAACTGCTTTTGACATTGACATATATAAAAAGCCAAATTGGACTGTCTCCAATAGTTTGACCTTTTATGCATTGTCATATACCACAGGGGTGTGAATTCATGCTAAAACGACAACAAAATTTGTAACAATGTTTCCTGCCAATGTATAAACTGATTTTGTGTTTTCACTTATTGATCCACAGTAATATAGTAACCATTTATACCAGCTAGGCAAGTAGGCAAGTAGAAAGCTATACAGGAGAGTATGGTAATTTCGTTCATAGAAACCTTTCAGTTTCTCTCAGTGAAAAATACGAAGACTGTCTTTTTATGCAATATGGTAGTTTGGGTTAGTTTACACTGCAACCTACCAATGCAACGGATGTGTTTCTTGAAATCAGCACTTACTATGTGACAAATGGCAATCCAGTTGTATTTCTACTGGAGTATTTTCTGGAAGTGATGAAAATGGTAGTGCAAAATATGTATCACCAGTCTTCTTTGAAATAACAGGTCCCCCAATATTTACAAGGGGGTGAAAATGGCAGATGCACCTACTCCACAGATTGATATTTGTCACCATTAAAATTTAAGTAAAATTGTGTTATCAAAGTGACAAAATTCGCTTTAAGATATGACAGTAAAACGTTCACAGCTACTTTTAATTGTATTTTATTGTATCACAGCACTAAACTTCCACACAAATCTGAGAATAATTAAATATTTAATAATTAATTACAAATGTGCAAAGTTAGTCAAATTACACAGGGATCAAAGTTTGCAGTCCAATTCCTCTCACCTTGACTATTTAATCTGCATAGAAGCAACTAACATCATTCTCTCTAATTATATTAAATGCATTCTGTGACAAAATTAATCACTTTTTCTTTCAATTTTTATTTTGTGTTACTTGCTATGTGGTAATTTTTAACTAATTGAAAGTTCATTAATGTATTTTATATCACATTTTCATTCACTTTCTAGACTTATAAAGGTTGAATATGGACAGTGTTGTATATGAGAGAAATTATCACTGAGTTTGATAACAGTCAGTACAGGAATTAAATTGCCTACCGCCATTCAACAGGACATAAACTTTTCGTAAAAATTTCACAAAAAACACAATAGTTTGAAAATAGTAACACCACAAACAGACAAAATATATTTAGATCTGTAAAATATAGCCTCATTAATATAGAATACAATAAAGCAAAATATATATTAGAAAATAGCTTTGCATCAATATGTGACCATTTTTAGTCATTGTTTTTTTTCAATTGTAGCTGTAATATTGTGAAATTATTTAACATTCTGTGGGTTGCTGTAGTGGGTGGATCAAGAAATGGCTGTGTGAAAAAATAGATATTACACTTACTCCACTGTACAATTTTTAAATTTGAGTTCAAGGAGAATTCTTTGAGTTCACTGCCCTTTTTATTATGACATATAGGGTGCATTACATACATCTCCTTGCTGATGACTTGGTCTCAAATCCTATGCAAATAACATCGTGACTGGCAAACTTATGTCAGTATACAAGTCTGGTTCTTTACCAGGTAAGGCTAAAGGTAAATATGTTGAAGTCAAAGCTATACAAATACTGAAGAAGATTTTGTTGTTACAATGTTCAATGATTAAATCCCTCTCTTTTCAAATCATGACAGTCATTCTAACTTCAAGGTAAACTATATTAATAATATTATCTTCACAGGAATCCAAATTATTCATGCAGACTTCTTTAGAATGGCACATTCTAATCTGTTATCTGATGATAGGACATTTTTGTCATAATTATAACAAACATAAGAATCAAGTTATTATCGAAGGGCCAATCAACAATTTTTTTCATTATGATTACTAGGTATATTTCAGTTTGTGTACATATAATCCAATAAACACAAAAGCAACATCTACAGTCTTCACAGTTATTAATTTATATACAGGTTTATCCAATTATTTCTTCCTTTTCAACAAGTAGGCAGCAAAAAGTATGTCAGGTCACATCAGAAATACACCATGTCACACCTTGAACACATGCACTCTAGTATATGTCGTGATTATATATCAGTAGAATTTCATACACAAAACAGTGGATAAAATATGTATTGTAAAATCGTTTTTCTGAAAGTGCATGTTGCAATTAAAAGTGTTACATATAAGTGCACTCTGTCAGTGTGTCTTTGAAAAAGGACAATATTGTGTGCAACTGCGGAGTAACTCTGGGGTCAATTTCACAAAGGGACTTAAGTCCAGATTTAGACTTAAATTTAAGACTATGGTATTTAAGACTTAAAGTTTTAAATTTTGTCAAAAGAATGTTAAGTCTGTGGTCTTAGACATAGCAGATTTCACAAAGCTGCTACGTCCATGAAATTGCTAAGTCAATGTACTTAGCTTTAAGTCTGGGAGGTAGTGAGCTTAAATTTTGTAAAGAGGACCTAAATATGTCCGCCATAAACTTTTCTCCACTTCAAAATTTGAAATGGCTGTAAATAAAGTATAACTACACAGACCACCTTACTAAAGTAGTCTTTGGGAAGTTTATATTCTTCTGTACGGTAACACGTCAAAAGTAACCTACTTCGAAGTAGGTCAAATTTTTAAAGAAAAACAAAACAAAATAATTTGTTTCCCTATTTACAATAATAATTCTAACAAAAAAATGTGTTAATATACAGGGGCAGATTTCACGAAAGGTCTCAGACTTAGCCCAGTCTCGGGCTGAGCCTGGCTCAAATCTGAGCCTTCTGGTTCAGCTAAGTCTTTGTCTCAAGTAGTTTCACAGAAGGGGTCTCAGTTGAGACCAAGCTTATCAAATAACCACAGTGGTTTTCTGTGTCATGTGACCATTTTTTGTGGTCAAAATATTCTACTGATGGCATATATGTTCCTTGTTTGACACATAATATCTCTGGTCAAATACCATTTTGCAATGTGAAACCTTGTAAACATGTAAAAACACCCAAAGACTACTTCAGGGGGTTGTTTTATATACTTGTACCCTATTTTCAGCCATTTCAAATTTTGAAGTGAAGAAAGAATTATGGCGGTCATATTTGAGCCTTTGTTTACAAATCTTAAGCCCACTTTCTACCAGTCTCAACATTTGAGCCAGTGGCTCAGCCAAAGCTGAGACTGAGACCTTTTGTGAAATCCCTTTAGGCTGAGCCCATGGGCTCAAGTAAAGTATTCCAATAATTTGAGACAAAAGTCTCAAGTTTGAGTCTGAGACCGGGCTAAGACCTTTCGTGAAATCTGCCCCAGTACTTCCATAAATTAATTTTCGTAATTTCCTAGTTTGTCTGAAGCAGAAATGGTTGAAATTTGGTTTGTTTTCAGTCACTTTGGAAAGGTCCCAGATTTGCCAGACAGAAGAATGTGACAACAAGGTTTTCTATTTCAAAAAAGCACTTATCCTTAGATATAATACATCAAATGAAGGATATATGGCACCAATATTATATTTTGAATAGATATAAAAGGTCACATGACACAGTAAACCACTGTGGTTATTTAATAAGTTTGGACTAAGCTAAGTCACCTTTGTGAAATCCATTTTAAGTCCCAGACCTAGCTAAGACCAAAGTCTTACATTTAAGTCCAAGACTTAGCCAATAAAGGGACTTAAGTCCTTTAATGAAATTGGCCCCTGCAGTATGTTGGAATTTGTCCAGTTAGTGCTGATCTACCTTGTTCTCCACTGTAGTGATCTGTTTATAGAGCTTCTAGAACCTTCTAGAGCTTATAGACCTTCTAGAACCTATTATATCATTCTTTTTTGGAAATGTGTTGTCATATTTACTACTTTTTCTGGACTCTCCTGGTGCCTGTTTTGTTTGCATTATTTCTAGAACCATCTATGCTCTCCAACTACAACTGTATATATAAAGGATGGAAGGCCTGGTCGCACTTCAGTTTTATATCTGTGTGCCATATTTACAGAGAAACTGCTATATTCATTTGTGTGTCAAGTAGATAACTGCTTGTCAGATTCATTTTGTGAAGTCTTATTGGAGTGGACTGGATAAACAGTATGGATACTTTCTTTTTGGAAGGTAAAGTTTATGTGTTAGAAACAAATATTGGAAATAATTTCAGTGTGATGAAAGAAACACAACAAAGGCCACAAAAACATTGAATTACTATTGTAGTACAGATGTCTAATAATTTCCCATTTCATTCTATAGTTTATTGTACAAGGAGGTTTTATATCATTGTATTATCAGCTGCTTAAACCATTTAAACATGTATGAATATATATCTTTACAAAGACACCCTATGTTTAAAAAGTATCTTTTTGCTTAAAGAATATCATAAATTTATAAGAATATAGATGAAGCATGAAAATACGATGTAACTATCATTATAGTACATTTAGTAAAGCCCCAAAACTTAATCCACAGTTTTGAACATTATTTTCAAACACTAAAGCTTTGTTTTTAGTACTTTCTTCACATTTTCATGAAGTTAGAAAATAAGCTTTTGAAATATACTAAAACATAGCAGAAAGAGAAAACAACAGACATGTAAAATAAAACATCACGTGCAGGACAGCAGTATAGGTGCAGAGATGGGGTTCATGTTGTGATGTAGGATAAACACATCCCTGGGGTCAAATATTCTAATAAGGCAGGCTCTCATTTTCCAAGATTCAAGTGTAGATTTTGGACATTACACACTTCTGGGGATTTTTATTTTTGGTTAATATAAATTGTAACGTATGAATGAATTAATAGCAGAAATATATGTTTCAGCTTACTTTGGCCATTAAACATTTGAGATCTTAGTTGCCTTGTGGGTTAGCAGGTTTAGTATCTATTCACAGGCTGTGACCTTGTGTCCGTTCAGTTCACTGAACTGATAATTGTTAAAGTGATCTGTCCCAATAAAACCCAACCTGTTGAATATAAAACCCAACTTTGTCTTAGACTTTAAAATTTGTATGATTTAAAACTATCTATCCATCACATTGCTACCCCAATAGCCTTGTACAGCATTTTTTCAAAGAGCTTCTTGTCCACTTTAGTGATTAGTGTCACATTGGGCTCCTTATTTAGAGACGATGTCCAATCTACAACAACTTGGCCTCTTGTGAAGCTGCCATGAAGCTCCACTGTGGCGTAGACTTTCTTCTTTTCTAGGGCAATCTGACAACACAAACTCAGTCTTTTATTAGGTATTTAAATATTGCCATAAAAATACCCCATTAGTTACTTCATTTGGTTTAGCTGTGAAACTTTTCAATTCTAAAGTGACAGCATTGTAACGTATTAGCGTCATTTATCTGTGTACTGCAGTACTCAGAAGCACTGTTTGAGCAATCAGGGGGCTCAAGGATAATCATTTATCAACATCCCTGATGTTTTCCTGGCCTGCCACTTGGGATAGGACCCAATGACAGAGGGCATTAACTAAACTGAATTAAACACTTCTAAAATCTGATTCTGGGGAAGTTGTGCAGATAAAATGAGTTACAGCGGGTAAGCTGTAAATCATATATTTCATTTGAAATAAACCCTCCTGGTCTTTGGATAATTACACAGTCCTCGGCCTAGAATTTTGTTGACAAATTAGTGGACTTGGGCCTATCACCAATGATTCAACATGTCAGGATCTCCTTAATGTTCCAATAAAGTACATACTCATGGACTTTATTTCTTCAATGTGTTCACTTACCCCAGGGTTTAAGGCCGCTGCCATTGCAAGCTGGTCCCATATTGCATAGTACATCTTTTCTCCCCTCTCTTTAGCCTGGCTCACAAGTCTGCCATCTATTCTTTTAACAAACCTGCCTTCTTTGGTGTCTGTCGATATAAACTTCTCATACCAGTCCTGAAAATTTGCCACTTAAAGAATAAGCAAGTTACTCTGCTGTGTGGCTCACTTTAAAATATTATTTTTCGTTATCCACCACAAGCTGTATCTTACCTAATTACTGCAAAATAAAGACCGGGAAATATTTTGATGTATTCCCCTGAAACACTGCATATATAGTGTCATTAATTTGTCAACGAATGCAGATTTTTTAGTAATATTTCTGAAACTGTGTAATCTAATGTGGGTGTTCCACCACACGACTAAGGCTCCTGATTAAGGGTTTTTGAGGGTCGGTTTGAAATATTTGCTTAGACCCATACCTTCTGTAAGGGTCGGTTGTTGTCGGTTGGGGCCGTGTAAAAAATCAAACATGTTTGATATTTCACACAACTACAACACGATTCATATTTCCCGCCGTCAACAAAATGTCCAGTCCCAGGCGTCCTCAGGCCTCCTCAGACCCAAATTTACACAGTCATGTGTTGTCCCAGGCCACCTGCGACCCTTAGTCCCAGACCTCCCTAGCTTAGTCCCAGGAAGCCGGTTGTTAATCCCAGACTCAAATATGATGCGTATGAATTTCATGCGTGTGAAAGTGGGTTGGTTGCATTAGTCCCCGGAAGCCTCAGACTGCCTGCGGTCTCCTGGGACCCAAAAATCAAGGTCTGGGACTAAGAACCGACTAAGGGTAACCGACCCTAACCGATCCAAACCGGCCTCCCCAGGACGCCTGGGACCACGCATTTTCAGTCTGCGGCGGCCTGAGGACGCCCCAGGAGGCCTGGGACTAACAACCGATTAAGAACCGACTGTTTTCCGTGCGTCTGAAATGAAATCGAGGCAATGAGGGGGTCTGGGACTATATAAGCGACCGCGCACACATTGTCGTTTTTGTTACTGACTGTTTGGCTACTGAGAGACGTGTGTCACTGATTTGTAGGGGTTTTCAGTTTTTATTTTATATTTTATATACTTGAGCTTAGGGCAAATTTCACAGTTAGGAGACACATTTTACTATTTTTTTATTATTTTGTCGACTGGATTATGAGGAAAGAGAAAGGAGGGAAGAGAGGAAGGAAAAAGATGGATGAGAGGGAGAAGGAAAGTCAAGTAGAGGAGTGAAGTTATTACAGAAGACGGAACTGAGAGGAGAGAGGAGGAGGAGATTCAGGAAGATCCAGCTATTGGGGAAGCTGTGGCAGAAGAAGAAGAGAGGTGTGAGGAAGATCCGGAGTGCCATTCTTCAGCCAAGAGAGCCAGGGTGTGTGCCACTTTTACAGACAGCCAGGAAGTTTCCATTGTGGAATTTGTAAAGCTGCACCCTGAACTGTATGACAAGGAACATTCACGTTTCCATGACAGGACCAGAAGAGAGGCTCTCTGGGCAGAAATATCTGCAGAACTGAAGCTCCAGCCCTTTGATGTGAGACGTTGGTTCGAGTCCCAGCGAACCCGTTATGGGAAGCTGTCTAAGCTCCAATCTGGCCAACCCCCAAGGGAGATGACCAAGAGACAGTCCTGCGTCTACCAACAGATGGGTTTTCTTAAAACCCACATCAGAAGAAAGAGGGCCAATAGAAGTTCAGGTTTTGAGGCCAGTCCAAATACCAGCAGGCAGGACGAATCACGTGGCTCAACTACTGATACAGAACACCTCGAGTCCAGTGTCCTGAGGGAGAGGAGTCAGTCTATCATTACATCAACGCCCGTTTCAACGACAGACTCCAAGATTCTCGAACACTTTGAGCAGATGAGGACACTTATCTCAGGTTTTCTGCATCAGAAGTCAGACAGGCAGCCCTTCTTTGACTACGTGGCATCAGAGGCCGAAAAGATGACTCAAGAAGAATTTGAAGAATTAAAGGGCAAGATATTTAGAGACATCGAAACTATTAAGAGTAACCACAGGCATCAGCCATTGCCCAGAAGATCAGCCACTGTTACCACGGAGTCCCAGAGGGTCGGCCTACTGCCAACAACCACTCCACAGGCGTCTAGTTCCACTCAAGCAGCAGCTAGCAGCAGTTTTTTGTACTATACACCAAGCCTCATTGGCTTCAGCAACCCTACATCTGTCCTAACTGTACAGGACGAAGGGAGCAGACACAATCTGAGTGGAATCTTAAGCCAGCTACCAGATCTGACATCAACACAGATCATCGAGCAGCCTCAGCAGCAGCAGCAACAACCGCAGCAGCAGCTCTTTACTATCACCACTTCAGCACCGCCTCAACAGCAGCAGCAGCCTCCTCAGTAGCCATCCAGTCAGGGCGGGTCTTTGACCTGCCAGGCCCTTTTCAGGGCCACCAAATCTTCCAAAAACAATTATTCAGCTACATGTTATTCCAATTCCCCTCCCAAAACAAAAAAGTTCAGTACAAATACTTATCACAAGAAAAAAAAAGTTCATGTCCAACACCTACAAAACCCCAAACATGAAACAAATAACCCATGGTACCACACATAACAAAAAAGGCCACATAAAAAAATTAAAAATAACTCCCAATATGGCCATTAATCAGCCCATTTTTAGAATAAAATCCATGGGACAGTTTAAAATCTGTAATTGAAAAGTCCAACACTTACACCTTCCCTAGAGTTAAAAGTCATTATTACATACTTGCCAACCCACAAACAGACAAACCCAATACCAAACATAACCCCCAAATAACAAACCCAGTAAGAAACCCAACATCCAACTACCAATAATAAACCCAACCCCAGTAACCACCAACCAAGAAACACAAAAACCCAAAATTAAATAGAACCCATGCCAACAAACTGACAAACTATTTTGCAAACACAATCCCCCATTATTGAAAGCAAAACTAGTTCCATGGTTATATTTTCCACATTTTTGTGATTAGAAGTGAAGATTTAAAATTGAATATTTCCATAAAAACATTTCTGCTACAAATAAATTTCCAAGCCATGAACAAAAAAAATTGGTGAAATTATGATGTGGATTTCAAAATATATAAAAAAATAATTCAATTTAGGATATTATGTGTGACTTTGTGTTTGGCTTTTGTTTAACAGTGGGTTTGTCTGTTTGTTGGGTGAGTAAGTTGTGTTTGTCTGTTTGTCCGTCTAAACAGGTTATGTTTGGCATGGGGTTTGTCTGTTTGTCCGTCTGTACAAGTTATGTTTGGCATGGAGTTTGTCTGTTTGTCCGTCTGTACAAGTTATGTTTGGCATGGGGTTTGTCTGTTTAACCGTCTGTACAAGTTATGTTTGGCATGGGGTTTGTCTGTTTGTCTGTCTGTACAAGTTATGTTTGGCATGGGGTTTGTCCGTCTGTAGCAAACATAGCTGATTAATTGTTTTTGGAATAATTGGTAGTCCTGAAAAGGACTGTTATAGTTAGTCCTGAAAAGGACTGTTTACTGCAGCAGGACTTATATTCTGCCATCTTGCCAGGCCACTGCTCCCACATTGTTGAAGTAGTCCTTCAGGTAATCCCTCTGTCTCTTGGCTTCTCTGGCAGGGTTTCTGTCTTGGCCACCACCAGCAGCACCCCCAATCAATCCACAATCATCAGGTACATCATCATCATCGTCCTCCCCAGGCTGCTGACCACCAGGTTGACCTTGATACTGGCTTCTCAGTATGTTGTGTAGAACAACACAGGTCAAGACCACTTCCCTGACTGTTGCTGGGGGTAGTTCAATGGTTGTCCTCATCACCCTGAATCTTGACACAAGGATGCCAAAAGCGTTCTCCACCACTCTTCTGCCCCTTGAAATTCTATAATTGGCAATCCTTTCCTCTCTGGTTAACATCCTTCTGCCATAGGGTTTCATGAGCCAGGTCTTCAGGGCAAAAGCATCATCTGCCAGGATGAAGTAGGGGACATCTCTCCCACCCTGGGTTATAGGAGCTGGGTCAGGGAAGCCTATCCTGCCATCCTCAATCCTCCTCTTCAGCTGAGAGGCATTAAATATCTGGCCATCCGAGCAGGATCCTTCAGTACCCACATCCACCCACCTAAACTTGTACTGTCCATCTACCAGGGCCAACATCACAATGGAAAAGAACCCCTTGTAGTTGTGGTAGAGGGCTCCAGTGTTCTTGGGCTTCTTCAGGGCCACATGCTTCCCATCCAGAGCTCCCAGGGCATGTGGAACATTCCACCTGATCCTGAATTCCCTCTCCAGTTCTTTCCACTGATCTGGGGTAGTAGGACACTTCAGGTACTCCCTGGTGAACTCATCCTGGATGGCCCTGCAGACCTCTGGTATAAACTTGGAGATGGTGGATCTTCAAACCCTGAACTGACAGGACAATGATGTGTAGGACTCTCCAGTGGCCAGATATCTGATGGTGAGGGCTAACTTCTCCCCAACACTGATTGGTGCTCTGTAGTTGGTGGCCTGCCTAGTTAGGTGTGGTTCCAGTCTGATCTTAATCATTTCAAAAAATTCTGGGGTCATCCTCATGTAGTTGGTGAATCCTGGAATGTCTGTGGCATACAGATCAGCCATAATGTTGAGGTAGGCCCCCCCTCTCCTCTCTCTGCATTAGCCATGGCCTGACCCACATGTTGTGCCTTCTTCTAGGTCTCTGTATGGGTGCTGGTGGTGCTGGTGGTGGTTGCTGTGGTCGACATAAGAAATGGAAATACATGATTATTTGTAACTGAATAAAAACCAAAAAAGCCCTAAGTTGTTGTTGAATCTGTCTTCCATTAAAAGGTGGCATGCTGCTGTGTTCCTAGAAAAGCATTGATGATTAGATCGCGAATTTTATATATATATACCCAGAAAATCCAGCAACTTTGGAAAACAATAATCGGGGATCCTGGTCTGGGGAAGACTGAGGAGGCCTGAGGACGCCTGAGGACGCCGGTAGTTAATCGTGGGTTAGTCGGCTCTTAGTCCCAGGAGGCCTGAGGCGTCCTGGGACCCAGTCGGTATGTGTACGACAGGATCGTGGTTGAAACCGACCTGAAAACTGGCTCAGTCGGTTCTTAGTCCCAGACCAGTCGGGGACTGTCTGGGGCCACCTGAGGCGTCCTGGGGACGATCTGCTCTTAATCCCAGACTTCAGTACCGACCCAGTATTCCCGCCCATTTTTGTCTTTTTTCCACCGACTGTGCACGATTAAGGGTCCCAGACAGGATCGGGGCTTAGTCTTTTGGTGGAACAGGGGCATAAAAACATTATTTATAAAGTTCTAAAAATAAATTTACAGAGTTTCTGATCGATTTTATTTTATTTTATTTAAAATCTCCCATAAAAAATGTCGGAAAAGTTGAAAAAATTGAAACATTCATATTGACTAGTACCAGTCACTGTGGATATGTTTTATAGCTAATTTTTGCATTCATTTGCCAATAGGGACTCATTTTACTTTTTCTTGAGGCAAAGTTATGGACAAGAATAAAACACACACACAAAAAAAACTGTATTGACATGTGATACAATTTTAATTGATTTTTCTGGTGATAACATTTAGAAATATGTACCACTAGGTAAAATCTTGGTATCGTATTATACAAATTGGCACCGAAGAAATCTATCCATAGCCTTGAGTGTTTACAATATTCTTCAACATGCATCTTTCTGTTTAAAAATTATGTACATTAATAATATGTAAATATTTTATTTATATATGATATTTATGTAGTTACCCATGAAAAGGCTGATTCTGTACATATTTCCAATGGTACAAGTGTTATGGGACATCCAAGATTCTCTAAGACAGTATGGGCTGATTCTTGATCACTGTAAAAATTGAACTCCTGAGCTGCACTGACATTTCCATAACCTGAAATAAAACAAAAGTCGCCATCTCAGTAACATCTCTGGGGGGAATCCCTCTAGGCTAACCCCAGTGATGCTATTAATAGATTTGGGGAAACCCTATAAGCTACCTGTAGGTTCTAGAACTTCCTCATTGCCTCTGGTAACAGCTTTTATATTCTATAAGATTCTAGAATTTCTATTAGTATATATAAGGACTGTACATCTCATCACAAATGGCAAAAAGGAAGGCTATTATGTCTTAGAATTAACATTCAAGTGGATATAAACTGCTTGTGTTATTGTGAACTTTTGCTGGAGTGAACTTTCTACAGTGTCTGGATAGATTTGCTGTACTTTGGATAATACTTATTCTTTACAGCGTATGATTTAGAGAGTGGATTTTCTGCATTTTGGACTTGTTCATATCTTGGAGCAGACAGTACAGTTGTGCAAAGTCTCTGAATATCTCTATACAGACATTTTGTGTGATTGGATATCAAAAGGATAACAGGATACAGATATCTGTGTGTTAGTGAACATTGGACAGATCACAAGACAGACCACAGGACAGATCACAGGACAGATTGCTGGATATAGTGGACAAACTTAAAGGTCATACGAAGCATTTTTCACAAAAATTATGAAGTTAACTTAATTCAATAGAGAAACAACCTATAAGAATGAAAATGTGGGTTATTTTAAGAAATATATGGTATAAGAGCCATAAATAGCATTAGAAAAAGTAAATATATCAAAGTGGAGGGAAAAGCCAACATATTGTTTTTCTCGTAGTAGAAGATTGATGTCATAGGTTCATAACGAAGTTCTGTTTAGTTGGAGATAAAATTATATATTTACAAACTGGAGGAAGATAACATGTTTCTTTGAAGATTTAAGTGTTGGCAGAAAAAAAAGCTCACTAGCCTTTATTTTTTCCCTATGCTGTTTTTTTCTCAAGTTTTACTTCATTTTTAACCACTTATAGTTCTAACAAACAGGAGAAATACTATAAGTACACTGGTCTTGGAATGCAGAAAGCGTAAACATCTGTATGAGATATTGCCTCCTCCCATTTTTTCAAAGTTTTTAACTGTGATTGGATAGTAGCTTTTCACAAGTTAGATATTTACTTAAAACTAAAAATCTGTTGACAAATTCAAAAGTTGTCATTAAAATATCCTGCATACTGTTTTTTTGCCTTTAATCACGGGCACTTCTATCAAGATAAGGTATGATGTAAAGTGAAATCAAAATATGAAATTTGTTTTCATTTTCATAAATCATTTATACAAATCATTGTTGAGACGAAGAAAAAGGAAATGTGTTTGGGGGAACTGTAATCAACACTATACACTGTAGATGGCTAAACAAATTATATATACCATGAAAGCATGGTTTACAGTGTTGGTGGGAAAGTGCTGAACTAATTTTGGGAACATATATGATTATCCTTGCTTGAGGCCCAGTTGTAAAGACATTTATGTTGTATTTATTTCATCTCCTAGCAATAATTAGTTTTCAAAATTGAAAAAATAACTAACAAAATTCATCTCAGAGTTGAACCTGGTTAACTGCAAGATTTGTGATTTTTATCCAGCTTGCTTAATACCTCTCTAAATATTTTTTGTCTGAAACAAATATAAAAGATATTCTCAATGCTATTTTAGAAATTTACTGTGGCAGTCTGGTGTCTTATAAACAAATAAACTTCATAAAAACAGAAAATGCAATCTTTTAAATATATATGTATGAACTTAAAGGCTTATGAAAATGATAGTTTGTTTACATTGTCATGAACCTGTGACGTCAAGGCTAGTACTTTTTACGAGCGTTGTCGAGTGAAAAATAATGGCGACAGCTGTGAAATTCTTAAAAAAGCAGACAGAAAGTGACTGAATATTCCATGTAACCTTGTCCAGATGCATCTTATGTTTAAAGAAATTGAACTTTCATACGTATATGTAATTATTAATGAATGATCTGAAAATGCTTCCTATGACCTTTAACTATCAGTTACAGTGGTCAGGTCAGACAGGTTTCATTATTGTATCATTGTATGCACTATTGAGAGCATACCAGTTGACTGTAATCATTATTTTTAATTGTTAAATAAATTTGTTAAGTTAAACTTTTTGTCTTTTCCTGTTGCAACTTAAAAGCAACCAGTAATTCCTACCGCAGTTGCCCCGTGACTGTAACATCGGGTACCCAGATATTTGGATACCTGTTGAGATCACTCATTTATTCAAACCATAAAATGTGCATTATGATGCATTGAAAGCGAAGGCCAGGTCATTGGTGACCTGGTGGTTAGCAAGTTTGGACACTGATTAATGGCTGTCACCTTTGTATAATTTGAACCCCCCCCCCCCCCCCCGCCCACCCTCCACCACACTCCCCACAAATGTTGCTAGCCTTTCCCAATGTGACCCTGGCTGTTTGACAGAACGTGAAACACCAACTTTATTGTCATTTCAAAACTTCAATGCTAAAGATGCAACTATTGTAGTTAGGTTACCCGAATTCATACATATGACCATTAAATAATAAGATAACAATTTTACAGATAATACATAATTTACATTTTCCCTGCAATCACACAAGAGACTTGTCTCATCTGTTTCTTGGTCGATCTGCTTCATACTTTAGTTTGACATCTTTGTTGGGATTCAATATTTGGGTTAAATGTCTTTGTTGTAACTCTGAACTCTGCTCAGTCGAAATCAAAAATGTTTCAGGAAATGTAACTGAATAACTGTGGTCTAGAAAGTGCAAACAAACAAACTGACTGACCATCATACTTGTGATTTTGAAGTAATAAGTACAGATATGGCAGTAAGGAAAGGTGTGAACAGGCATTATGGGAAATACAATATAAAAATTACAAAAAACTTTACTGGATATTTGAATGCTTCAATAAGTATATTTATGAATTCAAATATTTTAATTTACCTACCATACATGTTTCCTCCCATAATGAAACAGGCCTTTAATTTCTTTCCTATTCTGGGATCTAACATCAGTGCCACTGCTAGATTGGTCAGGGGGCCAGTTGCAACAAGGGTGACTTCCCCTGAACAGTTTTAACACACATGTATGGTCAAAGTAAGCTATTTAACTTTTATAAATAATGAAAATTTCAAGTTAAGTAAAAGTACAAGCCCAAACACTAATAAACAAACAAGATGCACTCAGAGAGAGCAAAACGCTCGACTCCATGTGACCAGTCTCTCAAGTGATATAAAGTATTGTAAGGAAGACAATGAAATAAAACCAAACATGTAAATTAATCTTCATAGAAATAAGTAGAAAGCCAAAGTCATTAAAAATACATTGAAATGAGACCTCTGAAAAATCACGTGTTTTTTTGGTATCCAAAATAATATTCAGGTCTTTCTTCTAGTAACTTCTTCCTTCAGTCAGGTCCTACCCACAAATTTTTTAAATAAAGATCTGTTCATTAGTTCTGGAGTAATCTAAACACACACAAAAAAAAACCCCAAGACAAATAGACAATTAAACAATTAGCACACAAAACATAAACTGCTGGTGGAGGTAAAAATATTCCTTAAATGTCACTTCTTGGTGAAAGTCACACATGGTAATTTTTTGTGATGGACTGTGAATGAATTGAAAGAAAAGAGAGAAAATAAAACAGAAATAATAATTAATAAAAATGATGAATATACCACCTACCTCTTTATTATGTTTATGTCAATTTCAAGACATAAAATGAGAAGAAATATTTTTACTTAAAGACAGCAAGTATCACAAGCTAGGATTGTGACCTCACAATGACAGTTTCATTGTGACATCACTGAGTAATGACATCATCAGAAAGCAAAATATTGATTTTTACGTATGGGATGAAGAGAACCAGTTTCACTGTGTATTCCCAATTAAAAATAAGTGAAACTCTCTCCTGGCTTTAATTTTCAAACAAATTACACCAAATTTTGAAGAATCCGTCTGTACCCCATAAAATACCTTCCCACCAAATTTGAGATTGATTGATGTTATAGTTTTTGAGTTATAAGGGCAAAACGGTGCACAGACAGACAGACAGACAGAAACAAACTGATCACAATAACCCTCTCCTATCGTCGAGCGTTAATAAACTAACTAATTATGACGTAGTTCTAGTTATACCACTGTTCCACTTCTGCAAGTCAGGGGGAATTAGTGGCAGTGGAACAGATGTAGCAGTTTCATAGTGTGGTGGTCACATGTTGACATTTGCTTATCAAAATATAACTTTATCAACACTGAAAATGAAGAGATAGAGATGTAGGGACCATAAACGTTTCTAAATGGGATTGGTTTATCCATATTTAACTGGTGATTTTTACAGGCCACTGCCAGTATTACACTTTTTCTGAAGCCTATCCCAGGGAAATCTGATTTTTTTGTCCTTTTTTAGGTAAACTCAAACTTTGATTACTGACCTTGAAGGGATAGGTTCAGCCTATAGGTTCATCCAGTATTAACGTCATACATTTTTCACACACGACTGAATAATCAACAATGGTAACAGAATGTATTCTGAAGGTGATCTGATATGTTAGCAGAAAAACAAGCAGAATGGCTTATATACCAGTCGGCAGAGGAAAAGCAATAAACATTTCTATCCTCTCTTTGCCAGCAGAGTGGCTGTAACCAACCCTGAAATTCTGGTCACCTGAAGTGGCAATCACCCCATTAAATGTACTGCAAATGGGGGTAAGACAGCCACAATTGGAGGTGACAGGACTAATGTGTTGGCAGATGTACTTTTGAAGTTGTGGACTGTACGGGAGAATCATTGGGTCATGGGCCTAGTCATAGAAATATCAAATATTTGACATTTCTGCACCCTTCATTTCTGCAAACAGCACATAACACCCCTCTGCTATAAAAAGTCTTAGCAATGGTCTGCAAAAAATGGAACATGAAGTAGCTTATAAAGGAGTTTTTGTTATACCTTTCACAATACCACTTTGTTTAAATTGTTTAAATTTATCTCCTAATATAATACTTGCAACTGGTTTGCCTAGGAGCTAATACTATACTTCATTCTCTAAAATCTCTGTGATAGACTTTTTATTATCAAGCTCAGGTTTTGTGTTTGAATATGAATCCTAATTACATTAAATGAGAAATCTGTCATCTGTCTTCCAGTTACGGGAATATCAGTCACTTTAGTACCTTGGGCTGTGTTTGTGCAGTCCGGATGGGTCAATGAGCACTATGAGTCCTGTAATCCAAGGATCTATTGTACTGAGTATGAATATGTAATACTATACAATTTACATTGTCTTCACATGCAACACGTCAACATCAGCCCAAAATGATAAGTTTCTCAAACACTTACTTGTGACTTACATTGCTGATTAAAGGCTGGATATATAACAGTAATGTAGCCAAGAGATTAAATGTAAAATACAACAGTTTATTTTGGTTTTAACATCACTTTCAAAACATGGTATTGGTTATTTCACAACTTAAGGTGTTAAGGTGATAAAGGAAAGAAGTGCCTACTAGTTGGTAAAGATTATGTGCTAAAAACCATCCAACAATGCCAAGCAATGACCAGCTTTTCGATATCAGGCCAGAGCGAGAACAGAACCCAGGTCATGAGAGATCGGAGGGGAGTGGGTGACCCTTGACAGAACAAAACTACCCTATAGTGTGGCACAATAGGTTTTTGTTTTCCAGTTTTCACACTGGCTTGTTAAAATTCTGGAAACATTCCAAGTTTATTTGCCAAACTATCGCAGGTTCCTGACTAAATATTACCTAAATATGTGTCCTATAATGTTACCTGAGTTTTCATTAATGATCCTAACGAGTGCATTTGCTGCATGTTCTTGCTTCAACAGTATCTTGTCTGGTGGATTCTCATCCACAATGTCCCCTAAACCATCATTTCCATGAAAGCCACTTAAGTCTCCCAGTTTCCCCAGCAGAGACATGCTGCAGCCAGCGAACACTGGAATCTAAAAAGTGAAATTGCTGTCCTTGTTATTAGTTTGGGGCCTTAACAGTTTCAGAACTCTTGTAGAGCATTACAACTTCCCACATGGAATGCATGGGTCCATCACTTGATCTTTTGGGATTCCTTTTAGTTTGAAAATTTGTTCAAGCATCAAACCAGTAGGACGGTGTTTCAAATATAGAAACTACTTGTGTGACATTGACAGACACATATGTAGTTCTTCTGACTCAAAATTTCTCACTTTTATTCAGCCAATTTGTGGTTCATTTATTGCTACTAAGTTTTACCATGTGTCATCAATAACATTTTTATATTTTACAAGACGTTTTGGTGAAACAGATGATATTACAATTTTAGTAACATTAAATACATCAATAAGTTGAACTTTAAAAAATATCATATCGTATGTTATTTGTGTATGAAATACTCCTTTTGAACTATGTGTGTAACATTTTTCCTGGATCTAAAGGTCATTCTTGTCAAGACCTGAGAAAGTGTGCATAAGAGTACTTTCAACACACCGTGAGTCTGTTTTTAATATAACCTTGCTAAAGGCTCAAGATTCTTCGTAATTAGGAAAACTTGCACTTCAGATATGGAAGTTTCAGTTTTAAAAATTTCCACTCATACTGGCCTTTACATGATTATACTGCAAACACAGAACTAATATGCATGAGTCAGGTATGGGTACTAAATATTTGTGTACATGTTTCAAAAAGATATGGTACAAATATGAGCCATAAGCAAGGTTACTAACATGTGAACAGCTGACATATTATATAACTTATTTTGATTTATTTGATAAGCATAGAATCTTACAAATAGGGTTATCTGTTGAAATACAAAAACTGTTGCATTTCTTACTTCTAGCCTGTCAGCCATTTGAAGGACCCGCAAATTATTGTACGCTGTTTCTTCCAATGAAGCATTCCCAAAAACAGATGTCAAGGCCAAAACTTCCACGTCACTGTGGGACAAGGCCATAAGTATAGCCTAGAAAGAAAAATGTGTTTATTTACACCTACTAATACCAGACATTATTTAGACTCTAATGGGACCACAGAGTCTTACAGAGGACATGTTACATGATACCCGAAATTGATATTGTCATCAATTCATTAATAAACCATTTCAACACAACTTTTCATATGATGCCCTGAAGCTTTGAAATGATTAACCTCTTGATATTGTCCATATCACTTACTTAACCTGTTTCAGACACTGGCTTTAAAATCTGGTAACTCAACAAAACTTTTATATACACATATATGTATATTCCTTCGTTAATGGTAATTAATAGCTCGTGTTTATTAAAATAGTTTCTACCAATTCTATAAGTTACAAATGTAAATTATTTTCATACTTTTATGATACATATTTTGTGTAATATTTACGTAAATTTAGCTGTAGAGGCAGAGGTCAATAAAACTAGTGTCATAAATTACTTTTAGTTTAACTTCATAAATTTCTCAGAGGTTATATTTTAAATCAATTTCCTTTGTTTTATTTTCTTAAACTTCTCCTTTTTGTACAGTTTGGTGCCTTGGTAGAGCTATTTATTCACAATAATGTGACACATATATGCCAGTAAATCAAAACAGAGGAGAAAATTATATATATATTTTTTTTTCTGTAAAGTCAATATATAACTTTTAAATGTATATATTTTTTGTCTTTAAAGAATATTTACATTCATGAAATAAAAATTTATTACAAAGTCAATGTTGGGACATCCCCTTCAACAGCCAGGGTCATATTGGGACAGGTTCTCAGCATTGTCGCTTGTGATTGTCAAACCCAGATAGAGGTGGCAGCCTGTGATTAGAAGCCTTACCTGCTAACCCACGAGGCCACAGAGGACCTCTAAACTGTATCTCTTGTCCATGTACATAAACAATCTATTATGCTAAACATTAACTAGAGGTCTGAGAGGCATATTGTGGTTACCTGTTGGTTGGATTTTACCTTCATGACCGTGGGTACAAGTCCAACTCAAAGCAAAATAAGAGAAATGTTGATGGTCTGTCCCAATATGACCTTTGTTTTGAAGAGAGATGTAAAATCCAACATTGACCTATTGTTTATAATCAATAACCTTACCTGAGCATCATCTGTACCTGTGTCACAGTCTATCACAAGTTTACGTTTTCCCATGCCTGTTGATTTATTTGGAATTTGCAAAGTGATAAAGTTTCCTGAGAAGTAGACATAAAGTCAGTGTGGTGATTTATGAAAATAATAGTACAATAACATGATTTTGTAGGGCGTCATAGGCTCATCATATTTTAACAAAATGACCATAAACAAATGCTCGAATTTAGAAGATTCTCCAGTCAAGAAGACCTGACTATGTATTTATACATAAATTGCTAACTTTTTGTTAACCTTTCAACAAGAAACCATGCATACCTGTTACTAAAATATATAATCTTATAAAGAAGCCATCTCAAAAATTTAGATAATATTTCAAAAAATGATTTAGTATCTCAAAAAATAATTATCTAAAAGGAATTGGCAAAACATCTAAAAAATTAACTTACTAATTCCAAAAATTGAGATAATTATGTCAAAAAATGACTTAATATCTCAAAAAATTCAGATACTATCTCATTAAAAAATTACTTGGCTCTAATACTCTTCCGTACATTCTAATCAAAGTGTACAATATCAATTGTGACATCACATTATGTAGTGTCCACGGCCATTTGACGAAAATTGAAGATATTATAGATGTTATATTTTGTGTAATTGGCGATAATGAAGTATAAATGATGAGCTGTATTTCAGGTTATTTATTTAACTGTTGATATTATGTTGAACTATTATAAAAGAGGTTACTTGAATTCTGTGAATATTTATCCTGTATGTTATTGTATGTGTACTTGTACTGTCACATGTTGATATTGCTGGGTGAACAGGATGTTGTCTCCTCAACTTCTGGGGAAAGACTGAAGCTCTGATCCAATCAGGGTTGAGTTACAAACAAGTGCTTTGGAGGGAAGCACAGAACTTTTGGCTGAAAACACAGAACTTTTGGCGGGAAACACAGGAGTTTGGGCGGGAAACTCTTCTGTATATAAGGGGGTGTAACCCTTCAGTCTGTGCTGAATTGTCCAAGGGGAAGGAACAAGATGCCAGGGTAAAACCTGATCTCTTGTATTTTGCTTCAGGGTAAAACCTGAATAGCTTAATTTCTACAGGGTAAAACCTGTGTATTATAGTAAAGCCTAGAATGTAGCTTGAATATTTATTTTAGGTAAAGACAGACTCTTTAGGGTAAAACCTGAGAGTATTCTAATAATGAATTAATAGTCTCAGAGCTCTGCAGAACTTTGAATTAATCTAAGGATGTAATCTTTATATTTCAGGAAGAAGGTAGTTTGCCAGATTTTAGGAACTGTGTATAATTAGTAGTAGTTTGTTTCTTTTACAGGACAGTTTTGGGTGAACTATGACTATAGCAGTGTGTTGATATACTGCCAGGGTAAAACCTGCAGGTATTGTTATTTTTAGTTGGAGTGTCATTGTTGATGGAATGTTCACTATAGATCTATGGTTCAGTGCATTCTTTTCATTTCAGTTCTAGGTGTCAGATATGTGAGAAATCAATGGGGTAAAACCTGTTGAAGTTACATGAGGTACTGAACTTGTGCTTAGTGATAGATGAACTAATGTGGTAGATACATTGTATAGGTTCTAGATGCTAAGGGTGATACACATGCAGTAGGTTTCCTGATGTGATTTTCTTTAGGTGGTTCTTCAGTATGTTTTTCTATAACTGATATTTCTGCATATGATATGATTTTCCTGTTTTGATTATTATTGTTTTATTGGATATCAAGTAACTATTTAGTGTGAATATTAAACTGTTATTAAACATGTAAACCTATCAACTTTAAGTGTGTCAATTCAGCCCCAACTTTGTTGGTAAAACTTGCATATTTGTAAATAAATATTGTTTATTTGTTAACCCAAGTTTTCATTAGTAATTTCCTGACTTGTATAAGGCCAACCTGACCACTAGCACACTACAATTACACTTGTTTCCTGCCAATGTCACCATGACATCATGAAAGGTAACATATGACATCGTTTCTGCAAAATAAGTTTTGATTTTTTCTATAAATATTTTAAAAATCTGTAAACCTAATAATATATTCTATGTATCTCTGGAAAGATATTTTACCATGCTTCTTCTCATTTTTGTTTGATCAAAATCCATGCGGACAATAAGGGAGATATTGTAAGTTGAAAATTTCAAGAGAGAGTAAAATATTTGTAATTTATAAAGACCGGAAGTGTGCAGTGAACGAAAACCTGTCTGTGCGCATAGAATCAGCTGAGAGTAAAGGCCTATTTCCATACAAGCGGCATCTGGTATCCGACATCCGGATACGGCATCTGGGTCCGGTATCCGGCATCCGGTTGGTGTGTTTCCATATGTACTGACATAAATTGCTACTTAGCTGAACATTTGAGATTATCAACCAAATTCCAAAGATGGAGGGCATCAGCATAAGATGTTAATCTTTTGCAACTATTTTAAAAGTACTTTACCCATACACACAAAACAAAAAACAACAAAAAACAACAAAAGACCAATATTATTAGACAGGTATTTCACCAATGTTTATGCTGGTTTTATTGCATTAAAAACTATCCAGAAATAAGAGAAAAATTCTAATTCATTAAGTTTGGCCTTATATATACAACTACACGTACTTTACTTACATCAAGCACACACAACAATTCCTCAGATACCTTAAGCAAATATCTAACCTAACTTAATCAAAGAAAAAGCAGTACAACCTACAACAAAGTCCCTTTATTATTATTTATACATAAATGTCATATTTTTAACTTTAATATTTACTTACACACTAATGTGTAATCTATATATTTTAGTTACCAAATATTCATTATTTATTAAACTCACTTTCAAGTGAACCCAAAACTTTTTTATAATTCTTTGGCCATCACTACACCCAGTTGATTCTTATAAAAAGCATCATGAACTACAATAATTTCCCTTCCAAACGGTATAAATAAGTGAAATAATAAAATTTGTGTACAGCAATTTTCAGCCAAATCCCAGCAAGATGGAGGGTCTGAACAAGTGTTCATTTCAGTTAATTGAAGAAGTGATCTACAAACATGTATAAATGCAATAATAATAGTATGGAAATAGCCCTTAAAACATGCGATAACCGCTCGCTGAAAAACGGAAGTGCTGTTTCGAATTGCTCGATTGTATATTGGTAGTAAAATCGTCTGCTTTTACGAGAGCGATTCAAAACAATATGGCGGTGCCCTTGATTGCGTCACCTCATAAAAATAAAGGCATAAATATTTCTTGAAACCAGGTAGGCCGGTCTTTATAATAATAAAAAATACCTCCTTTTTGAGAGGAAAAAGTCTCGCGAGAGAATGCACGGCACGTGTTTAGTTTCCGAGTAGAAGTGAAAGAAGAAAAGGACACAAAAGTTGTGCCCTGCAAAATGGTATGCAGAAGTCAAGTACAAAGGTAACTGTTAAGGTTTAAAAAGTAGTTGAAAAACATATTTAAATAAACAAAATACTATAAAATGCAATAGTTTTCAAGTTCAGTTTAGTTTTCAACAGTGAGAATCTCAAAGTAGTTTTTGCTCAGCCATGCAATGAGCTACAGGTCTGCAATTTTACTATGCTATAACTGAGCGAAAAGTGGGTGAATGGCATATTAAACAAAATACTGTAAGTGCAATAGTTTTCAAGTTACAACTGATTTACTCAACAGTGAGAACCTGAAAGTTGCTATTGCTCAGCTATGCAATGAGCTACAGGTCTGCAGTTTTACTATGATACAGCTGACCAAAAATAGTTGAAAAAAATTAAAGAAAATTATCTAAATGCAATAATTTTCAAGTTACAAGCGATTTACTCAAAAGCGAAAACCTGAAAGCAGCTATTCCTCAGCTATGCACTGATCACTTTCTGCAATTTCACTATGTTATAGCTGACCCAAAAGTAGGTGAAAACATATTTAAACAAAATATTAAAAATGCATTAGTTTTCAAGTTACGGCTCATTTACTCAACAGTGGTAACCTGAAATCAGCTATTGCTCAGCTATGCTATGAGCTACAGGTCTGCAATTTCAGTATGTTATAGTTAACTGAAAAGTAAGTGAATAACATATTTAAAGAAACTACTGTAAATGCAATATTTAGCTTTCACTGCACAACTGATTTACTCAACAGTGTGAACCTGAAAGTAGCTATTGCTCAGCTACAGGTCTGCAATTTTACTATGTTATAGCGGACCCAAAAGTAAGTGAACAGCATATTTTAAGAAAATACTCTAAATGCAATAGTTTTCAAGTTACAACTGATTTACTCAACAGTGAGAACCTAAAAGTAGCTATTGCTCAGCTATGCAATAAGCTACAGGTTTGCAATTTCACTATGTTATAGACGACCCAAAAGTAGATGAACAACATATTTAAAGAAAATACACTAAATACAAAAGTAGCTGAATAACATATTTGTACAAAATTCTCTAAATGCAATAGTTTTCAAGTTACAAATGATTTTACCCATTATGGAAGATACTGAAAAGTCAGAAAGTAGGTATTACTCATTTAGCTACTGGGATAGATGCCCAAGTTACTTGCCATGTTGTAGCCATGAAAAAAGAAGCTGAATAACATATGTTAACAAAATGCTCTAAACTTTTCAAGTTATAAGTGATTTAGTGCACGATTTCATGAATTTTTATGCATAAAAAAGTTATTTCAAAAATTCATAAAACAATAATTAAGAAAGATCCAGGCCCAATACTTACACAAGAGAATTTACTTTTGGCCTCACACACATATGCAAGATAAGAGAGAAATTCTTACAACAGTCAATATGAAAATTGTGATATAGTGCTAAAATTTTCACACTTTTAGTGGTGGTACCACACTTGTAATTGCTTTGGGGAACAGACCAACAAACAGATCTAAATACCTTGAATAATTATTTATCCTCAATAGATAAGGTATCTTTTTTTTTTAAAAAAATCAGTGTGTCTCTGGGCCTTGTAATTTTGCAGGAGAAGTTGTTCATGCGGCCGTGTATGTGGACGCAGATGCCTTCACAGACACTACAGAGTGATTCCATAATGCCACAACTTGTCAGTCAGCTGACATAAAAATGTACAGGGCCCTTGTTAGGTGTTAGGACAGTTTTATTTACCAAGTTGTGATTACAGGAACATTGTGAAAGCATAGCTTACTATATGATGAACACAATGTCAGGGTTATAATTGTGTCTGATTTTATTGGAGTTTATTTTTAAAATGTTGCAACCAGAATTTGGAATATTTTTTTTCATATTAATCCCTTAAAGAGTAATTTTATTTTGTGTAAACTTTAAAATTTGAACCACACACACCAAAATTGAGTACCTTAAATTGAACCACACACCAAAATTGAGTACCTTCAAGTTTGGTAAAAAAATAAAGGACATAATTATGACCCTAATTGTTACCACCTGTGTAATCTCTGCGTCTGCAACATTAAAAACAACTCATAATGTCCCGATACACAGATCATCTGGTTTTCATCGCATCACCTGTTTCACAATATATGATGTCATGAGCACCAGATAATGTGATAAGGAGATCACAACAAGAAAATTAGGAGTACTAACTGATGTTTTGATTGCATTGATCACCAGAGGGTCTAATTATCATCACATTAACTAGTGCTCATCACTACTTACTAAAATGAAAATTTATAAAAAAAATTACCAAACAAGAGGACATTTAAATATGTTGTATAAGAGTTGTGTATAATTACATTGTCATCTTAATTGATAATCAACATTTAAATGTCAGGTACTTTATAGAATAGTTGCATACATTTCATTATATTAATTGTACATCAACAAGTGAAAACACTCCTGTACTCACAGTCCACTTTTGCTTTCCTTTTAATCTCGTTACATATCTTATGTTTATTTTGATCTTATGTGTACTTTGAACAGACACATGCTGAATCGTCAAAATGTAGGGATTTGAAATCGGCCGTGCGGCTGTTTTTATCACCATTGGTTTAGTATTCACCAAGAACTAGCAACGATGTAAACAACCTTTTAATCATGCTTGATTATGTATTGAGTCATGTTTTAGTAAATTTAATACCTTTAGAGGTTAATGTATACATAAACAGATTAAAAATATATAATTCTCGTCAATAGCATGGGGTGGAAATCTAATTGTCACAGTGATCTCCTGTTATCGCTCAATTTTAATTTGCATGGAATGTTTTATCATTCTTCTGTCCGGCAAATCCGGGACCTTTCCAAAGTTACTGAAAACAAACCAAATTTCAACCATTTCTGCTACAGACAAACTAGGAAATTACAAAAGTTAATTTATGCAAGTACCGTATATTAACATATTTTTTGTAAGAATTATAACTGAATTATTTTGTTTTGTTTTTCTTTAAAAATTTGACCTACTTCAAAGTAGGTCACTTTTGACACGTTACCGGACAGAAGAATTGTCCAAAGTATTTTTACATGTTCACACTTTAAGAACACAATATATGACAGAAATATAACTTGTTGTGATGTAAACAGCGTGAGATCTAGACAACAACTGGCAGGACAGCGCAGGAATCTGCACACACCATGTTGTCACCTCTAATACTAATTGGACTTTAAAAGCACTTATTTTAGTGGCTCCCTACCAGTAAACGCCCATGCTGAAGTTAATATATTGAATTTAAATTGTATTAGCAGCTTTATATTTTATTCTTCTACCAACAGATTGTCAAAAGATATCCATGTACTTGAAATTTTTCCTTCCCTTTTCAACTGCCTTGCTGTTTTTGCTAGTAGGCCATTCTTTGAGGTTAGGTGCTCGTTTATGTACACTTTAGATCCCCTGAGTTGTTTTGAAGCTTTCAGAATCTGTGACTTCACTCTTCTACTGGTTAAACGTAGTACTATACTTGGTGGTTTTCTTTTGCTTTTAAGGGTATGGCATGTGGAGATGTCCATTGGTTCTAGCTTCACTCCCATGTTTTTGTCTATGAAGGCTACTACCTGCTCTTCCAGTGACTCCTGTTCCTCCTCTGGTGCATTTTCATGATCATTACTTGGATTACTGTTAATAACTCTAGCATAAGTTTTGTGCTTAGTGGTTAGACCTGATGTGACAATATTGTCAGTCCTAGAATATTGTTCAAGATCATCCACACGTTGCTGTAGTAATCTGATCTTTTCATCTTTTTCCTTGTTAGATTTCTGTAAGGTTTTAACTAGAATAATGAGCTCATTTAGGTCAGTTTTACAACTATGTAATTCCTCAAGCTTGGCATGTATAGAATATAGGGACTCCCTAATATCAGCCAGTTCCTCTTCCTTCTTGGCTGCTTTAGGTGGCATACTGAACTTAAACCTTTTGTTGACTGAACTTAACTATATACACTTATCTACCAGTATACCTTGAAGAGCTGAGGCTGTGGGTGATAATCGAAGATCTTGACATGTCTGCATGATAATGACCTTCCTGCCGATTTTCCCTCACAAATTTCTGCATTAAAACGTAATATGATAGGCGATAGATAATATAAATTGTCCTTTAGGGCAAAATATTACATATTGTTGCTGAAAATTATCACTTATCTTTTTATTTTCGCGCTCGAGCTTTGTTTACATTGGTGCACGCTAAAAATTATACTGCAAAATATTCATTAAGTTATTGGGTCAAAGATCAGATTCTGAAACTTTGCAAATAAAAGATATGGCAGATTTTGTTAGGCTAAATCTCATTGACCAGAGTGAATAGTTGCAACAAAGTTAATGTACAAGTCACACCTGTTTTTGTTCATTTTTGTTGGTATTCTGATTGGTGAAAATTATTGTATATTTTATCTTTTGTATATTTCTCTAAATTATAATATTATTTTATATGTCAAATTTAAACTTTCCATGTGGCATTTGCTCTAAAAATGTACACTCAAATGCAGTAGAATGTTGTTTTTGGATGTATTGGATACACCTTAAATGTGAAGGGTTAACAAAAAAAGAAATAAATCAATTGAAGGACAATAATAACTGGAAGTGTAAAAATTGTGTACAGGTTTTACCATTTCAGGAGTTATCAGATGATGAATTAATCTTTATGAATTCAGTTAATGAACAGAGTGATTGTGTTGTTAATAATATTGTAAAATACCAGACTCACCAGTAGTTATCTGTAGTGATGCTGTAGGATTGCTTTTAGGTGTTGTTCCTTTGGATATGCACAGATAACTGCCAGTCTTTAGGTTCATTTCCTGTTACAAGCACTTCCAGTGGGGAGATGCTAAAACTCACTTGGCAGGCGTCCGGCTTTCCGGACGAAACTCCCGGGCGGTAGCTACAACATTCCCCCCTGTTTTGTTGAGAACAGGACCCTCAGATATCTGTGGTTGGCCGTGATGGTAGTAGACAGACCATGGTTTTGATCGTGGACACAACGGTTCTGAACTTGTAGAACAATGTTGGTAATCCCTCTGTTTTCTTTTGAGATTCCGCAACAGTTCTGAAACTGGTAGAACAATGTTGATAATCCCTCTGCTTTGAGAAATTTGAGCACGTGAAC
Source organism: Sabellastarte sp. h YS-2021 (assembly GCA_964017235.1). Lineage (NCBI taxonomy): Eukaryota > Metazoa > Annelida > Polychaeta > Sabellida > Sabellidae > Sabellastarte > Sabellastarte sp. h YS-2021. Next base: position 77,212,720 of record OZ024935.1, on the reverse strand, counting down.
ATTCTGATCATCTCTCCATTTTGAAAGATACGTAGCAGTAAAACGCTTGGAACAATGTTGATGATTCTTCCATAACAGTTCATGACATAGAACAATGTTAATAGGTTCTTTTAGAAACACACAACAGTTCACTTACAATGCAAAACAATGTTAACGTATCCAGGTGTACACTCTTATTTGAGACCGTACAGGTCCTTGGCGTTCCAGCTGGTCACCTGTAACACCTCTTTCACAGTTGTGTCTTTCAATTGCGCCACCCGGCGAGCCACCTCTTCTAAATCATAAGGAGAGTTGTAATTACACTTACTGTGGACAGGGGCTGTAATGTAAGGCGAGTCTGTTTCCAAGAGGATCTGGTCCAACTCCAGGCGCTGTACGACCTTCTCCAGTTCAGGGTGACGGTCCTGACGCAGCAGGAGGGCAGTGAACCCAAACATCATCCTCGGAAAACACGCAAGCCAATTACGAAGTTGAGTAATTCCCCCGTTGAAACAGTGATGGTGGATCTTCATCACATCCCTGTCAAAGGTTGGCAACTCCTCACCAAAGATTTTTAGACAGGTTTCTGATGCTTCCATGCTCCCCTTCTTGTCCCGACAGTGGATGACCAAGACCTTGCTGAACAATTCCTCCTTGACAAACAGCTGTAGGAATTTCCTGCACAGTGTAATTTGCTGTTTCTTGTAGGAACTGAAATGCGCGGAGTAGTCAAAGCCAAACTCACCAATACCAACACAACGTGGATCCTTGATGATGGCACTCCTCACATCAGCAAAATCCTGGGCAGAGGCGGTGTGAGCAAACTTTGGGTGAATTCCGTGGGAATGAAATATCCTGGAATCCCTCTTCCACATTTGACGAAGTTTCTTGCCAGGCAACTCATGACAGAAATTAGCGACAACGGCCTGTAAATACACTGGAGTCGCTGGCATTGGCCCCCTGTCAAGGATATCATCGATGTCCTGACATCTGCTAGCCCTTTGAAGCTTGTCCAAGTGCATGTGAGAGTCGATGAAACTAACTCTATCTGAACTTTTGGCCTTCAAGAAAACTTCTTTCCTCTTCTTCCAGGTCGCATAGTCGTATGGTACGCCGACATCCTGGATTGCCTCCTCCTTTGGTGGACTTCCTAGAATGGATGATCCGACGCTTCTGGCTTCCTCAACAGGTGAATCCAGTAGTGCAGCTTCCTCTGAGAGAGCAAGACTACTTGCTAACTTCCCAGATTCTGACTGACTACAGGGAACAGATGATGCAGCCTCCTCTGAGAGAGCAAGACTACTTGCTAACTTCCCAGATTCTGACTGACTACAGGGAACAGATGATGCAGCTTCCTCTGAGAGAGCAAGACTACTTGCTAACTTCCCAGATTCTGGCTGATTACATGATTCCACCTCCATTTCCTCTTCCTGCTGTTTCACACTGCTATCCTTTGGCGATGAGACCTTTTCCTCAGCACTGACATCTGTAGGTTCTGGCAGTGTCACCTTCTCCCCGACACAATTGATAACAGTTGAAAACACTCTCCAGTGAGTCAACACGGCGACACAATTGGGCGGATCGATGGATGGTACAGATGCCAAAGTTTCCCCGGACAACCACTGGTGATACTCCTTGATGATTTGGACATCCTCCTCACCTAGGGTAAACCTTGTGTCCACGGGATACCACTTCTTTTCAAGAACTGTGCTGACCAATTCATCGTGGGTTGTTAATCCAAGGACCTTTTCTACAGCTGCCAAGGAATCACTGTAACTAGTGAAACGCTTGTCACGTGACATGCTTTTCCAAGTGGCAAAAGCTAAGGATAGATGCTTGCCCACTACATGCTTCTTAAGGCTGGGTATGGCCTGGCCGCAGTCTATCATGTAGCAAACTGGCCTCCTTGGTTTCTTCTTTATAACCACTACCTCCAAGGATTCAGATGATGGCCTTTTTAATGAGGTGTCATTATTGTTAGAGTCCTTTACCTTCACTGTCCTGGTCTTGGACGGAGTTGGTTTAGAAACAACCGAAGACATAGTGGTCTTGGACGTGGTTGGCCTGCAGATAACCGAAGACACAGTAGTCTTGGACACAGTTGGTTGGGAGACAACCGAAGACACAGTAGCAATGGGGGTGTGGAAACTGACAGATGAAGATGTCCTAGTTGTTGGAGTGACCTCTGACGCTGAGCTCGAGGAAAAACTCGGAAAACCTGATGCTTCTGCCAACATCTCTCTGACTCTCCTGCTACTTGTTTCCATAAGCAGACCTTGATTGTGGGATTTCATTTCCGATGCTGTACGTTCAACAATATCGCGGATACGGTTGAAATCCACAAATTGGTAGAGCTCTTTCAACATGTTTGTAACTTGCTCATTCTGAGATCTGCGGGAAGAATATCTTCTTGGAGAATGTTCACGTGCTCGTGAGGTGTAGGTGCGAGTGCTATAGGCACTGGTATAACGAGACCTATCACGGTCTTCCCTGTAAGATCCTCTAGAATGACGAGATCTTGAACGTGATCTATGACGAGATGCACGTGATCTATGTGATTCTGAGGGACGGGATCTTGACTGTGATCTTTGTTGATGCGATGCACGATTCTGTCTGGACTCCTTAGCTGGAGAATGTGAATTTTTCTTTGATTTTTCCATAGCAACACCTGTAGTAAGAAGAGTAGATAATCAATATTTGTGACTTCCCAACAGAAATACGAGGCACTGATGTTAGGGACTTGACTAGTCATGCTAACACCAAACCCTCATGCACTTGACTAAGAAATTTCAACGAATCATCTTATCTAAGTCTTAACTACTTAAATATAGTCCTGCAAATGACGCGGTCTCCTCCTTTCACGACCACTTCTGCTGGGCTGTAATTCAGGTAGCTGATCTCCAGAATCAAGATGTTGTTCAATCTCGAGCGTAGACTCTGGTGAAACTGGGTCATCTGGAAACAATTGTACTTTCTCCTGACAGTATCCTGGCAGACTGACATCTGTATTATCTGGCTCATTTTCGAATAGCCAATCCAAACAGAAATCATCTTCATTTTCAGGATCCTCTTGGTCAAGGTCGTTCAAAATTTTACTTCGTTTTCTGCGAAGCCACAAAGGAATGGCACGATCTTCACAAGGCTTTAACCTATCATGATGTAGGACAAATGACTTCCTCTTGTCAGCTACCTCAAAAATAATAGGTGAAATAACCTTGGAGATGACATATGGGCCTTTCCATACCGGCTGTAACTTAGGACTTATGCCAATTTTTCTAGCTGAATCAAGGACATACACGAGATCACCAATCTCATACGTAGTCACTTTCAACTTGAGGTCATAGTCCCTTTTCTGTCTTTCTTGACTGGACTGCAAGGACTCCCTTGCAAGGGTATGGACTTGACGAAGAATTTGCTGTAGCTTTGTGACATATTCCGCAGAAGTTGTTTCTTCTTGACCGATAGAGCCGAACATCAAATCAACTGGCAACATGACTTCTCTGCCAAGCATCATCATGTTCGGGGTAAATCCAGTGTGTCTATTGACGGTTGAGCGAATAGCACCTGCTAGTTGCTGTAGGTGTTCATCCCAGGACTTCTGATTGCTTTTCAGGAAACACCGAATTAACTGCAGTAGGGTGCGGTTATAACGCTCTACCTGACCATTGGAGCATGGTCTATAGGGTGTAGTCCTTGTTTTGGTAATCTGGAGCAAATCACAGACAGTTGCAAACAGTTTACCATCAAAATTCTTTCCTTGATCAGTGTGAATCTCCACTGGGCATCCTAAACGTGAGATGAATCCATCAACCATACATCGGGCGGTTTCTTCTGCATTCTGATGTGGTAATGGAAAACATTCAAGCCACTTAGTGAACTGATCCACAATCATTAGGACATATTGGTTACCTTTGGTACTTGGAGTAAATGGACCTAGGATATCCACATGCACACGTTCTAATGGAGATCCTACGTGGTACTGTCCAAGTCCTGCTTTGGCTTTGGTTTTGGCTTTTTTACTCCTGTTGCACACCTGACAAGATTTCACGAAAAGTTCAACATCCCTTGACATCCTATACCAAATAAAAGACTTTCGGATACGCAGGAGCGTCTTTGCGATACCCATGTGTCCAGTTAATGGTATATCATGATTAAGGGATAAAACTTCTTGTTTCAGGCTTTCTGGAACTACTAATAATTGTTTTTCCCCAAGGACATTCTTCCAGGAGTACCATAATAAGTTGTTTTGGTAACTTAAACGACTTCTATTGAGGTAGAAATACTTAACTGCTGGGCTGCATAAGGACAATTCCCTTTGACTAGGGGTTATGTCAGTTTGCAGCCAAACAATTAGTTTTTTCAAACAAGGATCATTCTGCTGAAGTTTTGACAACTCTTCTTCTGTATAAGAGAGAATCCACTGGACATCTGGCTCATCTGGCGAGACAGAAGCTGTTCTAACGGCTAGAGGAACGACATCATCGACATCAGATTCAAACCTAGACCATTGCTGATGGGCCCTGGTACAGAATTTACAACCTTGACAAGGTAAATCTGCCAGGTCAACACCAGCTTGGTAACAGTTGCAGAAACTTGTTTCATCTGGGATTCTGGACAATCCATCAGCGTTTCCATGTCTGTTTCCAGGTCGATGTTGGACGGTCATGTCGAATTGACTCAGTTCTTCTAACCATCTGGCTAGTTGACCCTCTATGTACTTGAAACGAAGAAGCCAAGTTAGGCTATTGTGGTCTGTCCTCAGGTAGAATTTTCGGCCTAAAAGATAGTGACGGAACTGTCTTGTGAATCTGATTACAGCTAGGAGCTCTCTTCTGGTCACACAATACTTGCGTTGTTCTGGGGTCAGAACATAGCTTCCGTAGCTAATCACTTTTTCATCACCATCTTGCAGTTGTGACAGCACAGCACCTATTGCTGTTCCTGAAGCATCCGTATCCAGAATGAAAACGTCTGTTGCATTCGGATAAGCCAAAATGGGCGCATTGACCAACTTCTCCTTGACGGCGTCAAATGCTTCTTGGTGATTCTCCTGCCATTCAAAAGTTGCTTTACTTCCCGTCAGTTTGTAAAGTATGGAAGTAAGACCTGCGTAATCCTGGATATGATCACGATGGTAATTCACAAATCCTAGGAATTTCTCTACATCCTTCACGGACTGTGGAATTGGCCATTTCTTTACTTTGGTAATGTTATCTGGATTCACAGCAACACCTTCAAAACTAACCACATGTCCCAAAAATGTAGTTTCAGTATGGAACAGGCTACACTTTTTGGGCTTAAGTTTCAGATTGTGCTGACGAAACCTTTGAAATGTCAACTCAAGGTTAGCAACATGATCTGTGAAGTCTTTGCCTAAGACAATCACATCGTCAATGTATGCCAATGTTTTGGTCCATGTTAACCCTCTTAGGACAAATTGAATCACTCTTTGGAATGTGGCGGGAGCATTACAAAGCCCAAACGCCATCCGTTTGTGTTCAAATAGTCCATACTTGGTAATAAAGGCTGTTTTGTGCTGATCTTTTTCATCAATTTCTATTTGCCAATAACCACTCGCCATATCAAGTGTGGAAAAGTATCTATTACCAGATAGCTGATCCAAACATTGTGATATGGATGGTAATGGAAATAAGTCTTTGACTGTTTTGGCATTCAAAGAACGGTAATCCACACAGTATCGGACAGAGCCATCTCTCTTCCTCACAAGAACTGGTGCAGAGGCCCAGTCTGAGGAAGACTCTGAGATCACCCCGATATCCAACATCTGCTTCAGGTTCTCCTCTTCTTCACCTTCAAAACCCATTGGTGTTCGACGCATAGGATGTTTAACTGGTCGTTCTGTACCAGTGTCTATTGTATGTTTAATTTCTTTGAAACATCCTATATCATGACTCCCCTTGGAAAATATATCCTGATACTTCAGTAGTAAAGATCTCAAGATGGTTGCTTCCTCTTCATTCAAGAACTTCTTGGAACGCTGGAACAATCCTTCAAGATGATCTGGAAGACTAGTATGAAGTTCAAGACTGGTAGAAGGTTTCTCAAGATCGCTTGAATGTTTTTCAAGACTGCCAGTGTCGATCTTTTTGGAATTCTCAGTCAAAACAACGTCACATTCCATTGCATATCCTAACACATGACCAACATGAATTAGAATTGGAACGTCTGTGTCATTGACTAATTGAATTGGGACCATTTCCGCTGCCTGAACAATAGTGTTAGGTAGCAAAACACCTTTGTTTTTACCGGATGGTGAAATAACTATTTCACCGGACAAAGTTTTTGCTAACCGAGCACTAGTTCTTAAAACACTGCTAGGTGGTAGGAACAATTTTTCATGGGCAATAACTGGGACACAAGAGTATTGATTCCCCTCGCTAGTTTTGAATTGATTCAACCTCAGTGAATACCTATTCAACATGAGAGTACCTTTATCCAAATTCAAAACAGCTTTGAAATGACAAAGAAAATCTAAACCAATAATTAAAGGTTCAGCTATATTAGCGACATAGAATTTCCATGTGAATGATTGCGACTCACTGAAGGAGACTTTTACTCCCTCGCACAGTTTTGCATCAATTTTCACATCTTGAATAATTCCTTCCAATTTAAGCATTCCCTTTAAATCAGGTTTGTTTTCAATCTGTTCAAATAGTTTACTACTCATCAAGGAAATCTGAGCGCCGGTATCTAGTAGTGCTTTGGTTTTAACACCTTGAACAGTGCAACCTACTACAGCGCTAAGGTTATCCTTGTTACTTTCTCGTGTTTTTCTACACCAAACTCTCTTACATGTCTTGTGATCCACCCAATTATTCATGTTGAGGGACGGGGCAACGGGTGAATTACCCCTCCCTGTTAGTTTAAAGACTTTACAGAGTCAGAAAAGGTTACGTTGGACTTCTCACCCATGGAGCTAGGTCGCATGGTGGAGTCAGAACTACCTTTAAAACCCTGTGTAGTCCTAGGTGGTGGTGGTGGACTATGGTAGCGTTGGTTATCCCTTCTTGGGCTGGTCCTCCAGTTTGAATCATCACTCCGCTGTGGACTTCTCCTGTAGTCTCTGTATTGTGATGGATGGTACTGTCCAGAACGGGGACTGCCATAGGTATTCCTCTGATATCCTTGACTGGATGAAGGAAACCTTTCAGGGGTACCCGGTGGTGTGTACCTATCACGTCTGGGACCATTATGCTGATAACCAGGTAAGTTCCATGTTGGGTCATAACCCTGATGATCTCTCCAGTTGGGTTGATCGCTCCTGGTTGATGCCCATTGTTTTCTGTCGTAACCATCAAATCGCCTCCTGGGACAATCTTGTGCAAAATGTCCTGGTTCACCACAGTTATAGCATCTCAGTACATCCTGTCTGTTTTTATTGTCTTTTAACACTTTGTGTAGACCCGAGATGACTTTGTGAAACTTCTTGTGGTGACGACCATCTCTTCTAGATGTATGGCCCCGGGCTTGTAATGACTTAGCCACAGTTTCTTCTGATGTGGTAGAAGTATCAGAATCAGTTGAGGGACTTGACGAGTCAGACTCAACATATTTGACTCTCCTCGCAGAAGCCTTCTTCCCAAGGATAGCTTTGCGTAGTTGCATAGCATCCTGAACAAATTTATAAGCATCTTCAAGGGTGGTGGGATGTTTACCAGCAGCTGCAAGCACTGCTGCTTTGTCACGGCAGCCCTTCATGAAAGCATCCACGAAAAATGGACTGCATGCCTCTTGCTTCTGCTCATCTGGGAATAGGGAGACTATCATTCCTTGCATTCTGGCCAAGTACTTTTCAAGATTTTCATCCTCACGCTGTTCAGTTTGTAAAAGTTCCCATCTCAAGGCAGCTGGGGATTCTGTCTTCCCAAAGTGATCCTGGAATCTCTTCTTCAGCCAATCAAAGTCCGATTCTTTACGGTTTGGCAGGATTCCATAATACTCTGCTGCTCCTTTCTTCAGGGACATGGCAAAGTTATGGATCTTCTCAGACTCGGTCCAGGCTAAGGTCTTAGCCACAAGCTCAAACTGAGAAATGTATCCATTCCAATGTTCACCTTCAAAGGACAGCTTTGGTACGTGAATCTTGCTCTTCGTCTTGTCTTTATGGGTCACGGTTTTCTTCTGAACTTCATCTTCAGAGCTGTCAGATGAGACATGGACACTGTCATTCACCTGACTGACTACACTGACACGTGGTGTCTGGTTGTTGTAAACCCCGTTTGGGCTTTTTTCACGAATAGCAGCTGATACACGCTGAATACACTCATCCTGATCTTCAATCCTTGGTGTTGAACATCTACTAGTTGTCCTAAGATAGCTAGGTACAGGAGTATACAACGGCTGAGACATCCTGACCTGCTTCTGAGGAACCTTCGCAATAGTTTGTTCTTCTGAAGACCCTGGGTAATTAAACTCTGAAACTGGCCTCAAGTCCAATCCTGTCCACTGAAGACCTGGTAAATTGGACGGAAGCTCATATTCCAAATTAAATGTATCTCGCATGGTTCTGAGCTGGCGGTTCACTTTCTCCAATGTAGGCTTACGCTTGGCTTCAAATATCTTGCTTTGGACATTGACATTTCGCTCGAAAGCTTTTTCAATGTCATCAAGACAATTCTCATCAGCCACACCTTCCAGTTGTTGCTTTTGCTGGACTAAAATCTGTTCATGCTTCTGTAATGCAGCTTCATTTTCGGTCACAAGCTTGGATAACTCTGTAAAGGAAGTTTCCAAGTCCTTCTGTAAAGCTTGAAAAGCTACATCCTGCTCCACACCAGTTCGATGTTTACTGATCGAAGGGTTGTGGTCACAGGGAGCATGCTTAAGGTTCTGTACTTCCTCTTTGACAACCTGCACCTGTTGAGCTAGACCATCTAGATCTTGATGCAGCAAAGAGACTTCTTGTTGACGTTGGTTCTCCGCAATCTCAAGTTGTTGGAGAGAAGTTATCGCTTCCTCTTGGGACCTCTGAGTTTCTTTGACCGACTCCAGTTCCCGGTCCAACATCACTTGATGTTGTGTCACCCTGAACTTCAAGGAAGAAAACTCAGTTTTCTGCTGGTCGTACTCTTCAACTTGTCGATCCAAGCGAGAATCAAGTCTTGAAAACCTAGACTTTGTTTCTTGCATCTTGGACTGTAAATGCTGACTAAGGTTCGAGACATCCCTATAGCAGTTGAACATCACTTCCTGCTGAGAAGACGTCAAACCGGACACATCACTCTTCAATATTGCGGTGTCACTTTCCACTCTGTCAAGTTTTTGATGTTTCTCCTCAACATCAGTCACTCTCTGATCCAGGCCATCTACTCTGGACTTAAGCTCAAGTTGAGCCGTACGGGTTGAATGAACTGAACGGTTCAATTCTTCCACTGTGCGGAACAACTTTGTCACTTTGTTGCTGGTATCAACCTGGGTAGATTCCAATTTCTTCACAGACTTCTCTGTTTTTGATGTGTTTCCCTTGATTGCGATCAGAACTGACCAAATATCATCAAGTCCTGGCTTTCCAGTAAGTATTGGAATAGAGTCCGAAGTCTCGGGTTCAAGTCCTGCAGTTCCCTGACTGGGAAAAACCTGATAGGATGAGCCCGACAACTCTACTTTTGGCAACTGCAACTTCTGCTGATCAGTTGATGTTCCCGACACATGCAAAGATTCTTTGTCAGGGAAAGCATACTGGTCATCCGAATCTTCATCGTCCATCTCCTCCACCTCACGGGAATCTTCCGCGCCAACCTGAACTACAAGGTGTTCCTGACTGGAGCAAACCTTGCTATCAGATGACACATTTCTGTCACTGAATATGATGAAACCTGAGTGCTGGAGTTTCTTGATCACTGAATTGCTGACAACTTTTGACTTCTGAAGGTCATGCAAGGTCAGCGTACCACCATTTTCTTCCCTCAGGTTCAATATCCTGTCTGCCTTTGCTTCACCAATGCTTTTTATTGACAATAAATCAGCCTTGGTTACATCTGCAATGTGGACTGGTTTTTTCCCACCTGTAGCCATTTCCAGTTTTTTTTTTTTTTAAGTGAATTTACTCAATTCAACCAACAAAAAAAACCTGACAAACAACAAACTGACAAATTCAATAACCAACTAGCAAAACCATGCCAAGTCAATTAATGAAATTGTACACAAATAACACACAAATCCGATAATCTAACTTGCAAGGCGGAGCAAAGTTAAACCGAATTAAATCAAACCCAATCTGCACGACAATGCAAAGATATAGGTCAAAGTACAATAAATAACTTGCAAGACAAAGCAAAAGTTATTTAGCAAAAATCACAAAAGGTACAGATGAAATGAAGAAAATGTGAAATACTGGTCAAAAATTTACACTTTTAAAGAAAATACACTACCTTAATTTTTTTTTCCTAAAACCAAAAAAAACATCAAATTCACAGTTCTACCTAATTCAGATTGAATGTAATTTTGTTATTGAACCTCAATAAATTTTAAACAAGGTTAAATAAATTTTTACGCAATAAAAGATTACTTTATGGTAATGCAATAAAAAAGGTTGTTTTTTTTTTTTTTTTCCCTATTGAAAAATCTTCGCAATAAAAATTTGACTACAAATTTTAACTACTACAACATATAATCATGCAACTAAATGAAAAATAATGGGTCTTAACTACGGTTAGTAAGGGCAATTTCTTTCAAAGTTCAATATAAAAATAATTTAAAATAATATTCAGAATACTATTCAAAATTTAATTCAAATCACTAGAAAATTACCACAAAATACTACCAACAGAAAATTAAATTTACTTGCAAATGTGCTACTAATTTACTCTAAAGACAAATATTTTACTACAATTACTGTTAAAAATACTATATTTACTTCAAATTTCCATAAAAGAACCACTATAAATACACTAGAAAAAATGTACTACATACACAGTACCAATAACACTACTTTGCTTTGGAAAAATACAGTTGTGTGGAACAATACAGGTATTTTATTTACCAAATAACGGTGCCGACGACCGACCAATTATTTGCAAACAAAAAGTACCCAATCGATCGATACACTCACAGAGTTGTAACAAACAACTGACAACCAAATCGATGAAATGACAAATAATACAAGAAAAGCAATAAAGAGCAGTAGAAAAACGAAATTTATACTGCCACACACAAATATGAGAATTACAAAATAAATGTACCGAAATCGTACACTGTTATAAAGCAAATATATTTGTGACAATAATTTAAAACAAAATACCTACAAATATGAAGTAAAATAGTGTATATTTTATAGAAGTTTACCGGAAATCACGCTAAGATCGCCGATTAACACACTACAAAAACGAAAATTCACGCTAAGAATTGCCGATAATTCACGCTAAGAATTGCCGATAGGTGAATTTCAGAACACTAAATTACAGCATATTATAGACAAACAAAGTAAAAAATAACAATGAATCGAAGAAATACCTGTTTTATTCACATAAAACACCAAGAAAATTCAAAGAAATTTGAATTCACGTGGTGGACGAAATTACCACAAAAATACTGAAAAACTTACAAAACCCATACCAGAATTTTGTGGGTGAAGAAATCACACACTTCTGGTACCAGTATTGTAAAATACCAGACTCACCAGTAGTTATCTGTAGTGATGCTGTAGGATTGCTTTTAGGTGTTGTTCCTTTGGATATGCATTCTTTTTAATTCTTTTTTTAATTCTTTTTAATTCCCTAAGTGATTGGTTTGGGGTTGATGGCACTGTGTTGAGGTGGATCAGATCCTATCTCTCAAACCGGAAACAGAAGGTTAAATTAGGAAATAGCTTTTCAGATGTGTTCTCACTTCCGTATGGTGTGCCTCAGGGCTCTGTCCTGGGCCCCCTCCTTTTTACCCTTTACACAACCCCTCTCAGTAATATCGTTTCCAATTTCAATGTCACCCACCATCTATATGCTGATGACACCCAAATATATCTAGCATTGGACAATAGGAATTTTGATTCCAGTTTCGCTGAGCTTACAGAGTGTCTCACATGTATCCAAAACTGGATGGCTGGCGTGAAATTGAAACTCAATCCCGAGAAAACTGAATTTATTATAATAGGTGATAGACAAGCCAGAGAGTCCCTCATAAATAAATTCCCTACTCAACTTCTCGGAAATTCTATTTCCCCTACTGATACAGTCAAGAACCTGGGTGTAATTTTTGACTCTGGAAACACCTTTTCCAACCACATAACTAATACGTGTCGAGCCTGCTACTACCACCTTAAGGACCTAAGACGTATCCGTAAATACCTCAGTATGGAAACTGCAGCCTTGCTTGCAAACTCAATGATCAGTAGTCGACTTGACTACTGCAATTCCCTACTTTATGGCATCAGTAAGTACAATGTTGCTAAACTCCAAAAGATACAAAATGCCCTTTGTAGAATTGTTTTTAGACTTGATAGAACTAGCCATGTCACTCCTTTTCTTCAAAAACTACACTGGCTTCCTATCACTTACCGTATATTGTTTAAGTACAATCTAATTACTTTCAAGGCTATAAATTTCTCTCAACCCACATACCTATCATCCTTGATCAAAACCAGTTGTCTAACACGTGGAAATCGTCTTTCTCTTTCCTCAGCCTCTCACAAAAAGGCCATCGGTAGAAGAGGTTTTGCAGTGGCTTCCCCCATAGAATGGAACAGACTCCCACAATCAGTATGATCACAACAAACAATAACAGGTTTCCGTAGCCAGCTAAAGACCTACTTGTTTAGATTAGCATATCCTCCACCATAGTACATCTACCTGGCGGGCGCTAACCTTGGATCATGACCTCGAACGTCCCTTGACTTTCCCTTTTTGATTTCAAGCGCATTAGAGGATGTTGCATCAATTTTGCGCTATATAAATGTTTCTATTCTGTTTCTATTCTATATGCACAGATAACTGCCAGTCTTTAGGTTCATTTCCTGTTACAAGCACTTCCAGTGGGGAGATGCTAAAACTCACTTGGCAGGCGTCCGGCTTTCCGGACGAAACTCCCGGGCGGTAGCTACAACAATAATGAAAAAAGTGATCACGCTCCTACTGGAAGATCATTGAATACTAGGTCAAATTTAACTCAGAGTAATTATACTGACCATAAGAAAAGTGACTTTGAGAATAATATTGACCCAAATGATAACTATTTCAATTCAGTAAATATGTCTTGTCTTTATTACACCAATGATACTTTTAATGACCTGGCAGATAACTTTAAAGGTATTTCAGTAATACACTTTAATTCTAGAAGTTTGAATAAAAATATTTTCTAGTATAAAAAATCTACTATCAGAACGTCATTGTAGCTTTGATGTCATTGCAGTAACAGAAACTTGGTTGGATCCTGAAAGCATTGAACACTGTAAATTGGATGGATATCAGGTATTCCATCAGTTAAGAGATAATAAACAAGGTGGTGGGTGTTGTATATTTGTCAAAAACAGTTATAAATGTAGCATAGTTAAGAGCATGTGTTGTTCTGTGACAGATAACTTTGAATGTTGCACAATAGAGTTGTGCCTTAAAAAGAGCAGAAATATATTAATTTCTTGTGTTTATAGAACACCTGGTAATGAACTTAATAATTTTAGTGAGAAATTTGATGAAATTTTAAACCATGTTAAATGTAGTAATAAAGTAATATATGTGTGTGGTGACTTCAATATAAATTTATTAAATACTGATATACATAAAGACACTCATAATTTCAGTGATATGATGTGTGCAAATGGTCTTTTTCCGTTAACTGATAAGCCTACAAGAATTGATATTCATAGCTCAACTCTAATAGATAACATTTTTACGAACAATATTAGCTGTGATGCTTATAGTGGTATTTTAGTGGATGACATTTCTGATCATCTACCCATATTTACATGTTGTGAACAGAAGTTGCTTGAAAAGAAGACAGAGCAATTTAAATTTGTTAGTGAAACTAAAGATGAAAATATATGTAAACTAAAAGATCAACTCCTTTCCACAAACTGGAACGAACTGTACAGTTGTGGTGATGTAAATGTTGTTTATAATAAATTTATATCTGTATTCAATTCTGCATATAATTACTGTTGCCCAGTAAAAAGAATCAGGATTAAAAGAAATGTTACCAAACCGTGGTTCACACATGGTTTAAGAAATGCATGTAAAAAGAAAAATATATTGTACAGGAGGTTTTTACAAAACAGAACAAGATTAAATGAAACTAAGTATAAGGTATATAAGAATAAGTTAACCACAATCCTAAGACTAGCTGAAAAAGAATATTATGATAAATTGTTAGAGAAAAATAAATGTAATGTTAAATTAATGTGGAATACTCTAAATGTGTTAGTAAAAGCAAAAGTATCAAATTCTTTTCTGGAAGAATTCATATATAATGACAATACACTAAATACACCTGCTGACATAGCAAATGGTTTTAATGAGTTTTTTGTAAATGTAGGTCCTGTATTAGCCAGTAAAATAAATTCTCCAGATAGTAAACTTCATATTTATGATTATATGAAGAATAGAAATAATGATTCAATGTTTATTGAAGAAACTTCTTCCGATGAAATAATTAAAGTTGTAAATGCATTTAGTAATAAAAGCTCATGTGATGTAAATGATATTAGCATGTCCTTAGTGAGAAGGGTATTTGAGTCTCTGGTTGAACCATTTGTTTACATTTGTAATCTATCACTCAATACTGGTACTTTTCCGGATAACATAAAAATTGCAAAAGTAGTTCCATTGTACAAATCTGGTAGTAAAAATGTCTTCAATAACTACAGACCAGTTTCACTCCTACCACAATTTTCCAAAATCTTAGAGAAATTGTTTAATAATAGATTAGATAGTTTTATTGCTAAGTATGATCTTTTGTCAAAAAGTCAGTATGGTTTTAGAAGTAATAGATCTACCTCAGTGGCACTGGTTGAATTATTAGAAAAATTAACAAATAGCATTGATGATAAGAAAATAACTGTTGGGGTATTTATAGATCTTAAAAAAGCTTTTGACACTATTGATCACAAATTACTATTAAGGAAAATGGAATTTTATGGGATCAGGGGCATAGTTTTAAGATGGGTGGAATCATATTTGGCTAACAGGAAGCAATATGTCTGTATGAATAGTTCTAGGTCAGATCTATTACAAATAAAATGTGGTGTGCCTCAAGGATCAATACTTGGCCTGAAATTCTTTATACTATACATTAATGATATATGTAATTGTTCTAATATTTTACAGTTCATTTTATTTGCTGATGACACCAATATATTTTACTCAAGCTCTCAATATGAAGCCTTCAGTACAGTCATAAGCCATGAACTATCAAATTTGAAAATATGGTTTGCTTTGAACAAGTTATCATTAAAGGTATTAAAAAGAAATTATATGGTATTTTCCAGTAAAACTGCATTAAAAAATATAAACATAGTCTTTGATAAGAAATTGATAGAAAGAGTCCACACAACCAAATTTTTGGGTGTAGTTATAGATGATAAACTTTCATGGCACCATCATATTGCACATGTTTGTAACAAGTTAAATAAAAGTTGATCAGTCATTTATAAAGTGAAAAATATACTTAATGTTAATTCCTTGAAACATCTTTATAATGCACTTGTATTGCCATATCTTTTTTACTGTTGTGAAGTTTGGGGAAATACATCAAAATATTTAATAGAAAGAGTGATAGTGTTACAAAAAAGGGCTGTTAGAGTAATAAGTAAAAGTGAATACAGGGCACATACCCTTCCATTATTCAGTAAATACAAACTGTTAAAGTTTAATGACATAGTTCAGTTCAAGACCCTGTTATTTATGCACAAAGCCAAAGAAGGCAGTTTACCTGATAATATTCAACTGTTTTTTAAATTAAAACCAAAAACTAATGTAGTTACTAGACAAGAGGGAAAGTTTTATGTTGTGTTGGCAAGAACAAAACTAAAATCCAAATGTATTTCCATATATGGTGTAAAATTATGGAATAATCTAAGTAGTGACATCAGTGGAATAAAACCTTTTCAAAACTTTAAATCAGTGTTGAAAAGGTATATAATTGAGTCTTATAAATAGGGGTGCAATCGAGCAGTCGACACTCGTTGAGCGAGGCGAATTTCACGAAAATTCGACCCCAGTTCTTAGGGTCGAGTGCTTGTGTATATATAACAACCTATAGAACCGCTTACGTTTTTCAGTTAATAAAACATAAATAACACACCTTACTTTCATTAAATCCCATAATCCACCATTTGTAACATAATATTGTTGATATTATGTGCTGACAATAGCTAATTCAAGCATTTCAAAGCTTTTATCTTTACATTTTTTTTCGTTTACGGGAGCCACCATATTGGATGTCGTTTCCTGTTACGGTGGGCACTAAATCTCGCAAGGGCTCGATGTCGAGTCGAGTTTTTATCTGCGAGCAATCGACCCGAATTATTTGTACTCGTCACACCCATACTTATAAAGAATAAGAGAATATAATCATATCACTCAACTCAGTTTATTATGGGCAGATAATTAATTATATATAGAAAAATTTTCTTAAATATAGTCATATTACATTCTACATTGTGTTCACGTTAAAATTTGTGGGGGCAGCACAACTTATAAGCTCAGCTTCAGCCGCCTCCCTTTCAATAAGCCAGTATTAATTATTGATTATTATTAACTATAATTATTTTATATGAGTCTATAATTATCTATATGTCAAGTGCTATTGTTTGTAATATCTGTACTACACTGTCATTTGATGTTATGCATGGCTGAAATAAACAATTATTCATTTATTTAAAAAGATATCCGGTACATGGGTGTACACAAAGATAAACGGACATGAAGATAAACTGTCGTCAGAATTTTTCAAATAAAAGTAGTCTAAGCAACAAAATTACATGAACTAAGTAACAGAATATGCTTAAATTAAGGTACTTTATAAAAGTCGGAACCGGACCTGGAAACGGACCAATTTCCACCCGTGTACAAATAATAATTGAGAAGAAGTTATTACATTTGTTTCAAAGCTTTATATTTTCATAATTTATCTCTATTATCGGCCGTTTTTACCGCAAACCGGAAATACCAGTGAACGCCCATTTTGTAGATTTATAGAAGCATTTGTCCTTGACCTTTCACAAAGAAATGTAAGGCGGGCATTCCTGGTAGGCGGACGTTTACTGGTAGAAAACTACTATATATAATCTCCCCATACAAGAGGACTCTAAGGTGTAACAAAACCAAAAAAGCAGTCAACCTAATTTTAGTATCCAGAGACAAGAATGGTCAAGCACCACAGAGAACGCCAGGGGATGATCCAGGCCAAGGATTCACTATTTTTACTGATCGATCATTCGTCTGCTTAGGGTGTGGCTACACATCCTCGACGTTTTAACTAGCTACGGTTGTACTTCCTCGATTGATGCAAATCACAACGCTGACTTCCTACCAGTTATTATCGGGTACCAATTATCTCCAGATAGAATTGAAATATTGTTACAGTAATTAGTAATTACACGAGTGGTCACAATTATGTCCGGGTCATAACTGTGTCCTTTATTTTTTCACTAAACGTGAATGTACTATGTTTGGGTGTTTGATTCAATTTTTAAAATTTTCATAAAATAAAATCAACCTCAAAGGCAAGGTTGGCAGTTTTTTCCAAAGCGGTTTTTTCCACCTGGTTTTTTCCGGTTTTTACCGTCCCAGAAGAAATAGGTTTTATCCGCTTTTGGACAAAACCGGAAAAAAAACCCTTCATAAATTAAAACCAACAATTGAAAACCCAGAATCATACAAAATCATTTACAAAAATGTTACAAGAATAGTAGCTGTTATACATTTATTACATATTTATACCTTTATTATATAGATATATTATATGTTTTATGTTATATGTTAAGTATCCCCATGCACTTGCATTTACATAAATACATACACAATATATACATAACATATACATTACATAGACATGCATATCAGTAACATTTTCACTTAAACACTGGGTTATTTAATGTAGATTCTAGGATTCATATTGAAATATACTATTGTATGTGTACAATCTTATGAAGTACACATAATCACAGTGAAAAAT
Organism: Sabellastarte sp. h YS-2021; assembly: GCA_964017235.1. NCBI lineage: Eukaryota > Metazoa > Annelida > Polychaeta > Sabellida > Sabellidae > Sabellastarte > Sabellastarte sp. h YS-2021. Next base: position 77,194,618 of record OZ024935.1, on the reverse strand, counting down.
ATGCAGTGGTTTAATCACCTTAACTTTAAAAAGTTTAATTCCAGTTCTAGTTATGCAAGCACTTTATCTTTAAAAAGATTTAATTTTTAATTGTGTCCGGTTCATAATAATGTCCGATTTTTATTGGAGTTTAATTTTTAAATGTTGAAACAAGAATTTTGAATATTTGTTTTAAATTATTCCCTTTGAGTCACGGAATTCCATTACTTTTTTGTTGTACCTATTTCCAGTCTATTAAAATTTTAAAAAGTGTACAATCTTTTATCTGTAACATTTGAAATGTTTTAGTGCACTTTTCTTGTCCCACAAAATCGTGTGAGTTACAAACTACACTTCTATTTTAAGAATATATCACTTCTGCTTAAATTTTTGCACCATGATGTGCCCATGGTTCTAATTGGCCAAGGGCCATGGGAAAATTCTGCGTAAACTAGTAAACACCTGTGCTGTGGTTGTAGCGTTAATCTTTTATCTTAAATTCAGTCACCACTTAGATCATATGTTTGTTGAACCTAACCACCAAATGACTTTTTTCTTGTTATTATCTTTTAGGATGTGGGTACCGTCATGGATCCAGTGATTGAACACAACAAGCTTCTGTCATAGAAATCCTCACTAATGTACCTGTCCCGAACCACTACAAATGTGCGTGTATTTTAGAGATTTTTTTACTTTCTCATGTCTTGGCGCCATACTGTCACCACTTCCATGGATATCTATAAAATATTGTAGGGAAACCCTGAGGAATTCTGTAACCTCATTATATGCGATCTATGCATATGCACTTAATAGTGCACAAAGATAGCCGACAAACGGGAATAACTTTTAATTTCTTCTCATTGTAATCAGTTTGTAATTAGCCTGCCTCAAGTAAATGGTACTGATATAAAGGCACTAATATTGCACATTGGTTTTAAATATCCTTTACTTGCTGTTTCGAAACATAGAAGTTGTATTATAGTCTCTTATAGATTTAAAATTTAAAATTCCCATCACTGCAGCTTGTTGTGTTTGGTTACTAGATCTGTGACACGAGCCACTACATATTTTATATATGATATTTATTTAAAGTTTTATCATATTTATTTTAAACTTAAGTATTATGACAAATATAATCAGTTTTATTGTTCATATTTACAGAATATAAGAAAAATTAGTGAATGAGCATTTTGAATGTATACATATATAGAAGCGTTTGTGTTTGACATTAACAAAGAAATATGGTGGGTATGTTCACTGATAGAATAGTAAGAATGCTGGTAAAACTTTCTGGAAATCTTATCAAACATAATGCACATAATACTTTGACATTTGGGTTAAGTAACAAATACATGTAGTATTGTCTAAAGCTGTTTATATATTTAAGCGTCCCGCAAGGGACGCTTGTTTGTGTATGGGAGACCTTCAGGCTCCGCCGGCTCCGCATTTTGTTTTCCTTATAACTCTGTAACCATTAGGCGGATTCTTTTCAAATTTGGCAGGTTTAGGCAGTAGCCTTGGGGAATTTTTTTGAATATGCTGCAGTGACATTTCAACCAATCAGAGAGGTCACATGACCAAAAATGTCTTTTTTCGATGGGGAAGCTTGTCCGGATGATAACTTGAAAGGAATTTTATCAATTCACCTGAAACTTGGCAAATACATTCATTCTGTTAAAATCTGGAAATCATTAGATTTTGGCATTGATTGGTTAGGAAATGGCCGAGTAATTAATGATTAATTAATCATTATGAATTTTCCAAATAAGGAAAACACAAAAATGCTTATATCTCGAAAACCGTGCTAGATAGAGCGATTTCGACGAATTTTTTGATCCCCAGGGTATCTCTGCAGAGTAGCCATCCCAATTTTCAAAAAAATTTTGTCTCGCCAAAAATGGCGGCCATTTTGAATTTTCAAATTTTTCGCAAAAATTGCAAAACATAAAAATGCTTATATCTCGAAAACCGTGCTAGATAGTGATTTCGACGAAATTTTTGACCCCCAGGGTATCTCTGCAGAGTAGCCATGCCAATTTTCAAAAAAATTTTGTCTCGCCAAAAATGGCGGCCATTTTGAATTTTCAAATTTTTCGCAAAAATTGCAAAACATAAAAATGCTTATATCTCGAAAACCGTGCTAGATAGTGATTTCGACGAAATTTTTGACCCCCAGGGTATCTCTGCAGAGTAGCCATGCCAATTTTCAAAAAAATTTTGTCTCGCCAAAAATGGCGGCCATTTTGAATTTTCGAATTTTTCGCAAAAATTGCAAAACATAAAAATGCTTATATCTCGAAAACCCTGCTAGATAGAGCGATTTCGACGAAATTTTTTACCCGCAGGGTATCTCTGCAGAGTAGCCATGCCAATTTTCAAAAAAAAAATTTCTCGCAAAAAATGGCGGCCATTTTGAATTTTCGAATTTTTCTCAAAATTGCAAAACATAAAAATGCTTATATCTCGAAAACCATGCTAGATAGAGCGATTTCGACGAAATATTTGACCCACAGGGTATCTCTGCAGAGTAGCCATGCCAATTTTCAAAAAAAATTTATCTTGCCAAAAAATGGCGGCCATTTTGAATTTTCGAATTTTTGCGCAAAAATTGCAAAACACCAAAATGCTAATATCTCGAAAACCGTGCTACATAGAGCGATTTCGACGAAATTTTTTATCTTCAGGGTATCTCTGCAGAGCAGCTATCGCAAAGAGCTTATTATCTCTAAAACTATTGCGGATACCCAATTTTTATCAAATAACTCATTCATCTACTTTTGGGAGAGCTTTCACATGGTGAAGGTTCAGACCCGTAGATAATTACTCACCTACTCAAAATGAGTAAATGCGAATTATCTCTTAAAAGTATTGCAGATAGCCAATTTTTCTCAAATAACTCATTCATCTACTTTTGGAAGAGCTTTCACATGGTAAAGTTTCAGACCCATAGCTAATTACTCACCTACTCAAAATGAGTAAATGCGAATTACCTCTAAAAGTATTGCAGATAGCCAATTTTTCTCAAATAACTCAATCACCTACTTTTGGGAGAGCTTTCACTTGATGAAGTTTCAGACCCATAGCTAATTACTCACCTACTCAAAATGAGTAAATGCTAATTATCTCAAAAACTATTGCGGATACCCAATTTTTATCAAATAACTCATTCATGTACTTTTGGGAGAGCTTTCACATGGTGAAGTTTCAGACCCGTAGATAATTACTCTCCTACTCAAAATGAGTAAATGCGAATTATCTCTTAAAAGTATTGCAGATAGCCACTTTTTCTTAAATAACTCATTCACCTACTTTTGGAAGAGCTTTCACATGGTGAAGTTTCAGACCCATAGCTAATTACTCACCTACTCAAAATGAGTAAATGCGAATTATCTCTAAAAGTATTGCAGATAGCCAATTTTTCTCAAATAACTCATTCACCTACTTTTGGGAGAGCTTTCACTCCGTGAAGTTTCAGACCCATAGCTAATTACTCACCTACTGAAAATGAGTAAATGCTAATTATCTGTAAAAGTATTGCGGATAGCCAATTTTTATCAAATAACTCATTCATCTACTTGTGGGAGAGCTTTCACATGGTGAAGTTTCAGACCCATAGCTAATTACTCACCTACTGAAAATGAGTAAATGTGAATTATCTCTAAAAGTATTGCAGATAGCCAATTTTTCTCAAATAAATCATTCACCCACTTTTGGGAGAGCTTTCACTTGGTGAAGTTTCAGACCCATAGCTAATTACTCACCTACTCAAAATGAGTAAATGCGAATTATCTCTAAAAGTATTGCAGATAGCCAATTTTTCTCAAATAACTCATTCACCTACTTTTGGGAGAGCTTTCACTCCGTGAAGTTTCAGACCCATAGCTAATTATTCACCTACTCAAAATGAGTAAATGCGAATTATCTCTAAAAGTATTGCGGATACCCAATTTTTATCAAATAACTCATTCATCTACTTTTGGGAGAACTTTCACTTGGTGAAGTTCCAGACCCGTAGGTAATTACTCACCTACTCAAACGGAGTAAATGTGAATTATCTCTTAATAGTATTGCAGATAGCCAATTTTTCTCAAATAACTCATTCACCTACTTTTGGAAGAGCTTTCACACACGAAAATGAAAAATTGTGAATATCTCGGAAAAGCTATTTCTTCTCCTTTAATGCTCGGCGGGAAATACACACCGCGGCAGTGGTCTTGTCAAAAATTTTTGTCTCCCCAAAAATGGTGGCCATTTTGAATTTTCAAAGTTTTTGAAAAACACAAAAATGCTTATATCTCTAAAACCGTGCTACATGGAGCGAACTCAACAAAATTTTGGACCTGCTGGGTATCTCTGTAGAGTAGCCATGCCAATTTTCAAAATATTTTTGTCTCGCCAAATATAGCGGACATTTTGAATTTTCGAATTTTTTGCAAAATACAAAAATGCTTATATCTTGAAAACCGTGCTAGATAGAGCAGACTGCGCTGACTTTGGTTGCCACAACAGTATAAGGCTAGAAACGAAGCATTTTCTTAATACTTTAGCACTCACCTTTATATCCTTTTCGGGACGCTTTGTTTTTGCTATGCAAAACATTATCTTTTTTTTTGCGAGCGATCCTCTAGTTTAAATTCAAAATGAAATGTTTAACTGATAATCATATTATTATTGACATTTGATCAACCATTAAATTACGTGTGAGATGATTAGATAAATTGTGTTTGTTATAGTAGCTGCAAGCAGTTTCAGTTCTGATAAAAGCTTAATACTAATAAATTTTCAATCACTTTATTCAACTGCTTTTCATTGAATGCTTTCAAATGGAAATGATGAGTGAATCTGCCATTTCAGAAAGATATATTTAAAAACAGACATATGATGGCAAAAAAAATGAAGAACAAAGTTTATACGGGTGTGACACAGTCAATTGCGGGAGGCCCTTGAAAGTTTATTTCACAATATTATGTCCATGATGGCAATTAGATGGTTATATGTATCTGACAATTGATAAAAATTGTCCAGGGCTGAGTGTGAAATGTCCAGTGAATGGAAAATTACCAATCTAGAAAAATGCCCTCTCAGAAATATTCCCTACTAGAAAAGTGCCTCCTGCAAATTATAGGGTGTGGAAAACTGCCTTTTTGGTAGATTATATATACTTGAAAAACATTCACATATGGTGATTAATACATACAAAATAACAATTGTTTAGCTTACTCAGATTCTAATAATCAAAGGTACTGTTGCAATTTACAGTTAACCTTTTTCTGTCAATCTGTGGATGTAAAGGGGGGCAGTAGCCTTACTTAAGGCTCAAAATTGTATCATATTCTTTACAAACATGTACACAGATAATAGTATTTGGTGTTCATAAAGCACTCATACATGGAGATAGGAGATGTATAGCACATCAGATATAAGCACATCAGACAGAGCCTGTCTTAGCAGTGGGCTAATATTAAAGCAAGTATGTGTATGAGTATATTATATAAACTGGAACTTCATTATCTGATTTTTTTCCTAATTTCAAAGTAACCTGAGCCTTTGGCGTGGCTAGGGGGCAGCTATGGTATAATTTGTTATTATCTCTTGTCAGAGTAAAGTTTTTATGTTTTGTTGAGTAGATATAATCTTAGACAATTAGGCAGTTTTCCAGGAGGGCAATTTTCTGGGATTTGAAATGGCCAGGTTTGCAATGTCCCTGTACAGAATGCCCATGCCTGCCATCAAGCCTGTGAGTAATGATGATGCCCCCTTCTGGAAAACCCTATATCTGCCTCAGTATAATGTCCAGAACATTCTAGAAACAAAGAGATTATGCCAAGTATAATGCAACATTTCACAGGGGTTTGGTCAAGTAAGTAAACCCGTAAAATAACTTTTGGAAATTCGCAGCACTGAATCAGATTCTGTTTATATAGACCATATACTTCAATAACAAAATAAAACACTAGCATACACATATGTGCTGAGTAATTTGTGATAGTTGTATATGCAAAATAATAATCTGTAGAAGTTTCTTCATTAGGAATATCAAATGGTGAGAGTGTGATGGCAGGACCAAGCAAGGTGTCACAAGTTGAATACAAACTGAAGTGGCAAATGCTGTCACCTACTGGGCCATCTCTTCTTCATCATGTGGGCTGTTTGATCAGTATGTATAATATAAATGAGAAGCTGGCTCGGTAAAATGTATTGGGCATTTGGGAAATACCATAACAAAGATCTGGTTTACATTTCACATTAAATAAATCTTGACTGCTTGAAAGGTACCATAGTTTATATTGATAAAAGTAGGTTGAAAATTGTAAAGGTTATTATAGGAATAACGCCCTACAAACAATGGCGCAGGGTGGACAGTCTTATGGACAGGACAGTGTAAGGGACATGCAGTAAAACTGATTGTGTGGCTGTTGTACTGTTCTGTCCATGAGAGTATCCACCCCTGTATACAGAGCTTTTTACCATGATGTAAGGTCATAAACCTCGAAGGCGAAGCCTGATTTGTTTATCACCTCAAATCATGCTAAAATTCTGTATAAACCATGGTTTGGAGGGTATTATACCTATTTTGACATGACAGAATACTTTAAACATAATTAATCATTACAAATTTGATAATAAGACATGGTTGTTTTTAACCATTATACTTTGCTAGGGGTTAATATTGGAACAGGCAACATGCATAGAAGGTATTTTACCATAACTCTTGATCAATGAGATTCATGACAGCCATGTCATGTTAAAATTTGCAGTTTATCTAGATTATTGAACAACATTTATATATGATATTTTACATATTGTGTACCTCTTGTAGTTTGTTACAGTTTATATTTTGATAACTGTTTTCAGTTTATTTTTTCCCCAAAAAAATATTGCATTTTTGATAAACTTTTAACAAAACTTGTGGAAATTTTAGCTGGAGCTGCTTAACAAGAAATAGGACAATTTTATTACGCTACAATAGCTTACCATGTGGGACTTAATGCTGTTCTCGGGTTGCCACACCCGGGGCCAACGTCTTAGACAAAAAGATCGTTCTTGTTAGCCACCGGATATACTGGTAGTTGTCGTCACGTGATAACTTCTGACCCATCGCCCTACTTTCTCGTTGGCCACGATGACTGGTAGCAGTTTGTAAATATACAGACATTTTCATTTATTTCTCAGTATTCACGTATTGTTGGAGGCTAATATTTGGATATTTCTTTAAATATATTTCATAGATTATACTGTAAAATTTTTAATTTCACAACTTAAGTATTTTCCTTACAATCCGCGTGTTTTGAGTTTTCTCGGTTCAGGCAATTTTAATTGTACGTCTTTTTATTGCGTTAAAATGTCTCTCCATCAAGCAAACAAAGACAAACCGAGAGCTCAGAAATGCCGCCATTTTTGCTTCAGTTTTGATACTCATAATTACTGCCCTACCTGTAGGGAGGCTGGCAAGGGAGATGACCCCTGTGTCACTTTTGAAACACCCTGCCATATTTGCATGTCTCTCACTGATGAACAATTGCAAAAAATTCAAAACAGGAAGCGGTACTTAAAAAAGCAAAAAGCGGAAACTAGTTCCAAAGATGAACTAGATCTCTTGGGTGAAGGCGATGGGGACTCTTTTACTGGTTCTAATGCAGACCTTGAGAGTGCTGCCGATAACCTCTTTACCTCACCCCCCCGTCCTCAACCTCTCGCCTTCAGTTCTTTATCACTAAAGACCCCAGCCAAAGCTGTCCCACCCACCCCAGGTACTGTTTTACAAAACAAAATTCAAAGAAATCTAGAGAAATCCCTGGGTGATTCCTTAAATATACATATCCAGCAGCAAATGGGTTCCTTCCAGGCATCCATGTTAGAAGCATTTCAATCACTCCGAGAGGAGCTGACAGTTAAAAAGCCTGCCGAGATTGATCCCTCGCCTCATGCTTCAAAAGCTGGTCCATCCAGCAACTCTGCTGCTCATCTGGACCTACCCCCTCCGAGGTCAAGTACTAATGCACAGTCCGAGGCAATGGATGTGGACGTTGGTCCAGCACTCCCTCCTCGACTAGTACTTAACCAAACTTCCTCGGATCAGTACGTTGCCCCTTCTGAAGCTATACCGAAGGATTCCTCATACTCACACAAAAAACAAAGCCACAGGCAAACAGTAGCACCGAGCTCTGCCTCGGATCAACTGGATGAGGATTCCGACGAACCTCGGATCCATCCTAGACCTAAGAAACACTCTGACAAGAGCAAGCATAAATCTAGGTCCAGATATGTGTCATCTTCAGAGGAAGATCACTCCCCTGTGGCCAGACACAGGTCTTCTAAGCCCTCTAGGGCTCAGCCCTCAGGCGCAGCTTCTGATCAAGACCTCCCACAACATGATCCAGACCCCCCTTATTATAGGGAAGTAGCCCTGTCTGACATTCCCTCCCAATACTCTGAAGAGGTAGACACCTTCAGGCGCATTCTTTCTCTCCCTGACCCCAGGGACTCTATGCCTAGGTCTTCAACTTCAGTGTTGGGTCTGGATGACGAAAAAGGCCGTCAAGAGCTCAGACCTAGAGGTCCTTCCTCTATCCTACCACTTAGCTCAGTTATCAAGGACGCCTTTGATAAATTTCAACATGATTTCAAAGCTGCCAATTTATCTGAGGGAAAATATGTCAAGCCTCCTCCATCCACTTCTAAGTGGTATAAGGTTGGACAGCCCACTTTTCAAGACAAAATCCAGGAGTTGAATACGGACTTTGCCAAGATCTGTATTACTCCTAGACCTCCTGGGGCACCAGTAGCCAAAGTCCCTATGCCAGTTCTTAAGGAGCTGGAACATCAGGCTAGACAAAATATTTCAACCCTCAATTTCACCGCTGCCTTTGCCAAAACCTCTTCTTCTTGCAATGCTTCTTTGGAAAAGTGCCAACATAGCATCAAGTCATCTGTCAAGAAGATAAAGTCTCAGATCCAGAAAGGTGCCAATCCTGAGAAAGCAGCAAAGCGCGGATATGAGGAAGTTGCTGAGTACTTGGATTTTTGGAACAAGACGGTTCTTGTTCAACATAGAGCTCTTACCTGTCTCAGCAAATCGCTAGCCCATATTCTCCAGAGAGAATTATATTCCATGGCTAATACCAGCTTGCTTAGGCGCGAAGCCGAAATGACTCTATTGCATCCCCAGCTAGGGGAAACGAGACGCCAAGAACTTAGGAACTCGTCCTTCTGGGACTCCTCCTTGTTCGAGTCTCAACTTGTTAAGGAAGGTGAGGACTTCCTTCTCAAAAAAGGCACCTCAAAAGATTCTCAGGGTTTTTCACCCTACCAGAATAAGCCCTTTCGTGGCCCCCACAAGAAAAGAGGCTCCTACAGGAAACGCCCCTATGGGGGCAATACCTCTCAAAGCAGTAACCAATCCTTTCCCTCGGGAAGAGGAAAATCCAACTTCAGAGGCTCCAGGGGTCGTTTTCGACCCCACAATAGGGGAAGGGGGCGTGGAAACCCCCCTTCGCAATGACTCCTCCAAAGCCTCATTCAGTCCACCAGTAGGAAGTCGCCTCCGTTCTTTCAAGAGAGACTGGCTAACAAACAAATGTTCTCAAAACGTGTTAAACATTATCACCAATGGCTACGTTCTGCCATTCCGTTCAAAGCCAAACTTGATCAGATTTCCTCTGATTCTATCAGAGTACAAGGCCCAACAAAAAGACCAAGCCTTGGCCACTTGTATCCAGTCTCTCTTGTCAAAGAACGCCATCGAAAGGGTGGAAAACGTAAAATCTCTCGGGTTTTACAGTCGCCTGTTCCTAGTGCCCAAGCCTCACCAAAGGTGGAGGCCAGTCATAGACTTAAGCAGGCTCAACACTTTTCTACATGTAGAAAAGTTCAAAATGGAAACCCCGGAGTCCATCCGGACATCCCTGGTCCCAGGGGAGTGGGTATCGTCGATAGACCTGTCGGACGCATACCTTCACATCCCCATCCATCCAAACTCAAGGAAGTACCTAAGGTTTTGCTACAAGGCCCAGGTGTTCCAGTTCACCTCCCTACCTTTCGGACTGGCCACAGCCCCCCAGGTCTTTACGATGATCGTAAAGGAAGTGAAACTAATGGCCCTCTCAAGAGGACTCAGAATTCACCAATACCTGGACGACTGGCTGATCAGGTCCCAGTCCCAGGAGGAATCTCAAAGGGACACACAGGCAGTGGTAGACCTAACCCAATCCTTGGGTTGGATAATCAACCAGGAAAAATCAGAACTGAAACCTACTCAGGTGTTTTCGTTCGTGGGCTACGAATACCACCTAGATTCAGCCCTTGTAAGACCCACTCACGAGAGATGGCTCAAACTTCAGGATTTGATCCTACGACTCAAGTCAAAACGTGTTTTGACTGCAAGATGTTTGATGTCTCTAATTGGGTTGCTAGCCTCAACGGAGAAAATGGTCCCTGAGGGACGCCTTCACATGAGGCCCTTTCAGTTTCATCTCAAGGAGCACTGGAGATATCCTCAGTCGCTGGACAACCTCCTTCCTTGGACAGAAGCCATTGTAGCCCACCTAGATTGGTGGCAAAACCCCTCAAATGTGATGAAAGGCGCAGACCTTCATCCCAAGGACCACAGTATCCAACTCTTTACCGACGCCTCAAACGAAGGTTGGGGCGCTCACTTAGATCAAAATTCTACAAAAGGACTGTGGTCAGAGCGGGAAAAAAGGCTACACATAAATGTCCTGGAATTGAAGGCGGTCTCCCTGGCCCTTCAAGACTTCAAGGACCAGTGCCAGAATCAAACAGTGTTAGTTGCGACGGACAACTCAACAGTGGTAGCCTACATCAACAAGCAAGGGGAACTCACTCAGCAGAGATGTGCGCTCTCCTGTGGAAAATCATGACCTGGTGCCATCACTACCATATAACATTGAAAGCCAGGCACATTCCAGGGTGTCTGAATGTGATGGCCGACCTCCTATCCAGGTCCAACCAAGTGCAGTCAACAGAATGGTCTCTGCACCCTCAGGTCTTCAAGCAAATCTGCCGAAAGTGGTTCACCCCTCATGTAGACTTATTCGCCACTCACCTGAATCACAAACTCCCTCTATATGTGTCTCCTATCCCAGACCCAAGGGCCTGGAACATAGATGCTCTGAACATAAACTGGACCAACCTCACGGCCTACGCCTACCCTCCTACGGCTCTCCTTCACAAGGTGATCCAAAAGATCAAGCAATGCCATTGCCTGATCATCGTGATAGCCCCAGGCTGGCCAGGGATGCCCTGGTTTTGGGACCTAGTGCAGCTCTCAACAGAGATCCCACTACAACTCCCAGTGTCAACGACCCTACTCAAACAGTCCCACAACTATGTGTTCCACAACAATCCACAACAGCTGAACCTCCACGCCTGGTGTCTAGGAGCGGACAACTCCAAGAACAAGGCTTCTCTGTGGAGGTGGCAGAGAGAATTGCTGCCCCTCAGCGGTCATCAACAAGGACCATCTACAGGTCAAAGTGGGCCCTATTTGAAAAATGGTGCAGAGAAAATTCGGTGGATTTCTCCACTCCATCTGTGAAACAAATCTCAGATTTTTTCATGTACCTGTACCAAGACCTAAACAGGCGCCCCTCGACCATTGATGGTTACAGGACTGCTATCGTTGACACTTTGGGCCCAACAGCCCAACACATTGCGCACAATGCAGACCTTCATAGGTTACTCTCCAGTTTTCACAGGGATCGTCCTAAAAGTTCCAGAAATTTACCCAAGTGGAACCTTTCTGTTGTCCTTAACGAGCTCACCAAAGCACCATTTGAGCCCATGAAATACTCAGACCTCAAACATCTTACTTTCAAAACTGCTTTCTTGCTAGCCTTGGCCTCCAGCAAGCGCCGCAGCGAAATCCATGCCTGGGTCGCTAACAAAGTAGCTAACTTAGGCCAATGGGAAAAGGTAGCCTTGTTCCCTTCTTCTGATTTCATAGCCAAAAACCAACTAGCAAGAGAAGGTTCTCAAAGTGTGTCACCAGTGACTATCCCTGCTTTGACTACCATTGTAGATAGACAGTTTAAGGAAGACAGGACCCTGTGTCCCGTGCGGGCCCTGAGGTTCTATTTGGACCGAACTAAAGACCTGAGAGGGTCTCGTTCTCTCCTTTTCATCTCCTTTAAGAAAGGACATACCTCAGACATCAGACCCGCTACACTCTCCTCATGGTTGAAACAAACCATTCTACTTTGTTACAAACAAGCAGATCAACAAGCCTTGGACTTGGTCCAAGTCAAAGCGCATGACATCCGGGCCTTCGCGGCCTCTAAGGCCTTTTACGGTGGAGTATCGGTGGACCAAATCATGCAAGCCTGTCACTGGAAAGCTCACAACACATTCACAAATTTTTACCTAAAAGACCTTACTTGGTCGGACACCGACAACAATATGTATCTGGGACCTGTAGTGGCGGCACAACAAGTCCTAGATCCTTCCCCTCAGACCAGTTGTCCTCGGAAAGAAAAAAGGGGGGGGGGGGGGGGGGGGGCACATCCGCTACAACCAAGTCTTCAGGAGTCTCTCCCAGGATCTAGGTATTCCTTTACCTTCAAGATGTTACGGGTAAGGTCATTTTATTTTTTAATTATCAGGTAATTTCTATTAAGGACTTAGTCAGTTGTCGTTAATCTCATATTTCAGGTTAAAAATTTCATGAGATGCCCGACCACTGGGTTGGTCAGTCACACGTGAAGGTCTAATAGGGACCCTTAGACCTCGTAGTGAGCACCGCTGCACTTCCGTCCTACTACCAAACATCTGGACAGTTTTAGCACTGTCCCTTTTTTACTCAGGTTTTTGGCTCGTTACAGGCCCGATCTTCGGGGTCGGGGCTCTGTAAAAGGGACTCAGACTGGCATTTCTGGCACTATTCTGTATATATTAATTCAAATCTTAGAAAAAAATTACATATCTTCCAGTCTCAGCTGTAATCCCGCCACTGGGCGGTTGAATTCAGCATTAAGTCCCACATGGTAAGCTATTGTAGCGTAATAAAATTGAAAATTTTAATTACTTAAATGTAGCTTTTATAAGCTACAAGCTTACCATGTGGGACTTAGGAGAGTCCCACCCTGCCTCCCCGCTGTTTACAGCTGAGGGGTAGGTTTAATAAAAAATTTCAACGAGAAAGTAGGGCGATTGGTCAGAAGTTATCACGTGACGACAACTACCAGTATATCCGGTGGCTAACAAGAACGATCTTTTTTTCTAAGACGTTGGCCCCGGGTGTGGCAACCCGAGAACAGCATTAAGTCCCACATGGTAAGCTTGTAGCTTATAAAAGCTACATTTAAGTAATTAAAATTTTCAAATTTGTTACAGGGTCAGCAGGATTTTATCAGACATGGTTAAAACCTGTGGGAAAAGAGCTCACCAGAAAAACCTGTTTTTCATGCCCAAATGTCAAAAACTTCTTTAAAAAGGAAATATTCTGAATATCTGGATAATTTGTGCAAACATTTTCTATCTCAATAGGTTTATGTAACTAAACATCATTAGTAATTTCTAAAACAAAGAAAACCTTACCAAATACTGAAAAAAGTGATGTACAATGTTAGTTTTAGTGTAACAAAAAGGCTACATGGCTGAATATACCAAACTTATGTGTACATTAACAAAAACTTAGACTACTGAACAATTTGATCTTACCAGTTAATCATAGAAACAGGTTCTAAAATATACTTTGAATAAGGCCTGTTAGAGAGTATAATGGTATTTATTAAGTAGTAAAGTAATAGATTATTTCAGTATAACATTGAAAAAAAAGTACAGTTCTCAACGTGAACATTAACACTTTGTAAAATCATCAAAAATATACTTTAAAAATATATAAAAGTTGGCATGTTATAGTCAGTTTCTGTTGTTTACTATATAGTATTTGGTAACAGTATTTGTATGCAAATCCTCGATAATTTATCTTTAATGAAATATGAAATACATTTTATAACAACATTTAATTATCACCACCCAAAGGAGGTATTCAATTCATGACCATTTGTCCATTTTTCTGCTTGTTTGTTAGGATTATGCAAATACTACTGGTTGTATATTCATGAAAAATAAGAAGATGGGTTTTGGTCCAACTTAGGTCCCATTAAATTTTGAGAATAAGATGGGTCACCCTCTTTATACAAAAAATAGCAAAATCCATATATTCCCATTTACTTATTATTGAGCGGTTTTGCATGAGAAAGAGACAAAAGATTCTGATATAAACTCTACATGCCCTGGCATAGGTCTGCGATCTCTGAGTGATGTATTATGGGGAAACTGAAACTCCAGTTTCCTGCAATTAAAATTTGAGTACTGGTATTAAGATTGTATTACCTTTATAGTATTCTGTTTGACAAACTACCTTTAGTATAGTGCAGGGATTGAAATGTAATTTCAGTATTGTTATCAAACTCTAAATTGGCTTTGCATATCAATCGATATTGAAATATCGTTTCATGTCGTAGAATGCATTATTTTGCACCTACTGCAGCCTTGCTTGCAAACTCAATGATCAGTAGTCGACTTGACTACTGCAATTCCCTACTTTATGGCATCAGTAAGTACAATGTTGCTAAACTCCAAAAGATACAAAATGCCCTTTGTAGAATTGTTTTTAGACTTGATAGAACTAGCCATGTCACTCCTTTTCTTCAAAAACTACACTGGCTTCCTATCACTTACCGTATCTTGTTTAAGTACAATCTAATTACTTTCAAGGCTATAAATTTCTCTCAACCCATATACCTATCATCCTTGAACAAAACCAGTTGTCTAACACGTGGAAATCGTCTTTCTCTTTCCTCAGCCTCTCACAAAAAGGCCATCGGTAGGAGAGGTTTTGCAGTGGCTTCCCCCATAGAATGGAACAGACTCCCACAATCAGTACGATCACAACAAACAATAACAGGTTTCCGTAGCCAGCTAAAGACTTACTTGTTTAGATTAGCATATCCTCCACCATAGTACATCTCCCTGGCGGGCGCTAACCTTGGATCATGACCTCGAACGTCCCTCGACTTTCCCTTTTTGATTTCAAGCGCATTAGAGGATGTTGCATCAATTTTGCGCTATATAAATGTTTCTATTCTATTCTATTCTATTCTACTGATCTTCAGTTATCAAAAATTATTTTGCTAACATATAAGATATACAAAACTGACCATGAATTTAATACAAGCTGTCTATAAAAGCATTGACTATTTATGGATAAATTGCTTTCCTGATTTTTACCCTTAAACTTTTTGCCAATACCTGTTTTTGATCCTTGTAAAGGTTTTTAACAGTTTTGTATGGTTTGTCAATTTTTTGATGCTGTAGTGCCAGAACATCTTTTTAACATCAAAATCATAAGCTTATTTTATTTTATTTCAAAAATTGGGTAACTGTTTCCTGAAATGATATTTCTTTACAATGTATTAAAGTATGTTTTTGCAGATAACTGTCTGTATGTACATGGGGGCATCGATAAAGTAGGAAGCACTAACCCATTAAATGGGCTGTATAAGATGGACCTTGAAACAGGCATATGGGAACAAGTCAGGTTTGTTCTAAAATGTAATATTGAGTGAGGACAGTGCAACAGTACTCTTAGACTAGTACTTATGAAAGAGTTAATTAATGGATTATTTGGAGTACAAATTTGAGAAAAGAATATCCTTTTAAATTTTATAAATCCGAGAAAATTCAAGAAAAGAGTATTCTGACTTTTAAATTTTATAAATCTGTCCACCCCACGGGCGGGTGGGTGTCGGGGAAAAGGTTGTCCGGGCTGTATCTCAGAAACCGTAATGTGTAGGAAGTTGATACGTGGTAGGGACATTGGTTAGGGGGTGTACGTGTGCAACGTCATGGTGTGACCTTGATTTTACCTTTCATCTTTACCTTGTATCTCGGAAACTATATGGTGTAGGAAGTTGATACTTGGTGGGGACATTGGTTAGGGGTTGTAGGTGTGCAATGTCATGGTGTGACCTTGATTTGACCTTTGATCTTGCCATAGTGACCTTGACCTATATAATATTGTCCATGCTATATCTTGGAAACTGTAAGGTGTAGGAAGTTGATACTTGGTGGGAACATTGGTTAGGGTTTGTAGGTGTGCAGTGTCATAGTGTGACCTTGATTTGACCTTTTATCTTGCTGTGGTGACCTTGACCTATAAAATCTTGACTGGGCAATATATCTCGGAAACCATAAGGTGTAGGAAGTTGATACTTGGTAGGGACATAGGTTCGTGGTTGTAGGTGTGCAACGTCATGGTGTGACCTTGATTTGACCGTGACATATTGACCTTGACATATAAAATCTTGTCCAGACTATATCTTGGAAACTGTTAGGTATAGGAAGTTGATACTTGGTAGGGTTATTTGTTAGCAGTTGTATGTGTGCAGCATCATGGCATGACCTTGATTTTACCTTTTATCTTGCCGCGGTGACTTTGACATATAAAATCTTGTCTGAGCTATATCTCGGAAACTGTAAGGTGTAGGAAGTTGATACTTGGTGGGGACATTGGTTAGGGGTTGTAGGTGTGCAATGTCATGGTGTGACCTGGATTTGACTTTTGATCTTGCCATAGTGACCTTGACATATAAAATATTGTCCAGGCTATATCTTGGAAACTGTAAGGTGTAGGAAGTTGATACTTGGTGGGAACATTGGTTAGGGTTTGTAGGTGTGCAACGTCGTGTTGTGACCTTGATTTCACCTTGCCGTAGTGACCTTGACCTAAAAAATACTCTCCGGGCTATATCTCGGAAATTGTAAGGTGTAGGAAGTTGATACTTGGTGGGAAAATTGGTTAGGGTTTGTAGGTGTGCAATGTCAGTGTGACCTTGATTTGACTTTTTAATCTTGCTGTGGTGACCTTAACCTATAAAATCTTGGCTGGGCTATATCTCGGAAACCATAAGATGTAGGAAGTTGATACTTGGTAGGGACATAGGTTTGTGGTTGTAGGTGTGCAACGTCATTGGTGTGACCTTGATTTGACCTTGACCTTCATATTTTTTAGTTTACTGAATAATGCTGTCATTTTGCTGTTGAATTTTCTCGTTTTAATACTTTATCTTTAGATTCTTTACTTACATTTTCTTTCTCTTAGACATTGCTTTCTCAACTTAAGCATTATTTTGACCTTTATATAACTGACACTGCTCTGAAAGTATCCCGATCTTTGTACTGCTTCACTACTTCTATATCTCATGGTGTTGAAAACTTTTCCCCTAGGCTGTAGGGTATTGGCATCTCTGATGCTGTTTTTACCCCACAGCCCTTAAGGACTGTCGGGGTATTGTTTTCACCCATGGTGTCCGGATGGGCGGGTGGGCGGCGGGAAGAAGTTTGTCCGGCCTGTATCTCAGAAATCGTAAGGTGTAGGAAGTTGATACTTGGTAGGGGCATTGGTTAGGGGTCTAGGTGTGCAACGTCATGGTGTGACCTTGATTTGACCTTTGACCTTGCCGTAGTGACCTTAAGTTTGAAAATCTTGTCCGGGCTATATCTCGGAAACCGTAAGGTGTAGGAAGTTGATACGTGGTAGGGACATTGGTTAGGGGGTGTAGGTGTGCAACGTCATGGTGTGACCTTTATTTGACCTTTGCGTAGTGACCTTAACCTATAAAATCTTGTCCGGGCTATATCTCGGAAACCGTAAGGTGCAGGAAGTTGATACTTGGTAGGGACATTGGTTAGGGGGTGTAGGTGTGCAACGTCATGGTGTGACCTTGATTTGACCTTTGACCTTGCCGTAGTGACCTTGACCTATAAAGCTTGTCCATGCTATTTCTCGGAAACTGTATGGTGTAGGAAGTTGGTACTTGGTGGGGACATTGGTTAGGGGTTGTAGGTGTGCAACATCGTGATGTGACCTATTTTATCTCTCTTATAGCTTTTACTTGATTCGTGGTTGTTGCACCTTTGGGTGTCTTTTGATGTAGATTAAGCACTGTTAAAGTCATATTAGAAGTTTTACTGTTTTACTGTTGCAACTTCCCATTGTAACAAGGTATAATGGTATTTCATCAAGTGAGCCACATGTTTGCCCCAACTCCACATAAAAGCGTATGTTGCCATATCTGTATGTATGGGTAATTTTAAAAACTTGCGAACCATAATTCGACCATACAAATGGATATCAAAATGGGAGAAGTCTTAAAGCTTCATAATTTTTAGTTTACTGAATTGTCTTGTTTTAATACTTAATCTTTACATGCAATTGCTTTCTCTTAGATGTTATTTTCTCCACTTAAACATTATTTGGACATTGACATTGCTCTGAAAGTATCCCAATCTGTGTACTGTTTCACTACTTCTATATATCATGGTGTTGAAAACTATTTCCCTCAGGCTGTGGGGTACGGGCATCTCCGATGCTATTTTCGTTGTTTTGTTGCTAAAAAAGTACTCATTGAAAAGTGAATTAAAAAAATAACTCAAAAAGAAAGGCACAGTGCTCATGTTAGCCTTAGTTTGAGCATCATATGCAATGATTGGTTGTGACAAGTCGATATAATAAGGCTAATGAGTGGTAGGCTGCCAGCTAAAGGCAGTGTATCAAATTTACAGGAAAATTTTCCAGATCTACCTTACCTGCAACTCAGAAATGTTACTGTCTGTTGCAAAAGTTACCAGTCAGTATTTCAGTGTAGTTTAAATCAATATTGAGTTTCAAAATTGGCCAAGTGGCTAGTACTAAAGAATAAACAGTGTATCATTACTTTCTGTATGATCAATTGCTATAATGGCAAGTATGTAAAAAAAAGTAAAAAATCTCGCAAATTTTGACAATACAAAACTGTTATGAACAGTTTTATTAAGCCATGACATCTGGGTCTGTAACAGCTTTCGACAGTAATGCTGTCACCCCTAGTCCGTGGGCAGTAGAATTTTCTAAGGACATAGTTTAAAAGTTACCGGTCCCTTTTGCCAGTAGATTTGATCAAACACTTTCACTTGAGATATTAAATAAAATAGTGTACTTTTATTTCTCATAATAAATGACCACAACAAAATCTAAAGGACCAGTAGATATCAAGAATTACTGGCCCAATGGTCCAGCATACATCTCCTGTTAGTGCCAAAAACTGGCCTGTAACTGAAGAAAGATACAGGTCCATGAGAATAGTTACCAGTCTCAGACAGGGGGATAGGTGTTAATTTCATAGAATGGCTCAAGACAGCATGTGGATATTACTAAGGGCAGGTCTTTAAAATGTCCTTTGTCACCTTAGCTGTTGACTGGGATGTAAAAAACCCCAAACTTTGACTTTAATGGTGGATTAATTATTATAAAGATAGTTTTAGAATAGTCTTGGACTATATTAAAATTTTGAAAATTTTAAAATGTAAGATTGCCTTATACTCAATCAAAAGTTAGTTTTTATTGTGTTAATACATCCTATCCAATAGACAATTGCTAAACCGGTCGGCGCAGACCGGCCCGCCAAACGCCAGAAAAAGATGTCCTGTGTTTCCACCAGCTGGCCGGTCCATAGTACTGTGCACTCCCCAGATGGCGCCTCGTACTTCCTTCCTGTCTAGACAACCTGACGTCATAGCATCCTTTTCGTGTGGCGCGTGTACTGTGCGAATGTGTTTTCAACATCTCCAGATTTTTTTAAAAGAAAAGTGTGCATTATGACAGATTTTCATCCCTATTTGTGGATATCCTCAGTGTAGAAGTGTTATCTACTGATCAAGCACTGATATACATTTAGAAATCTGCTGGAAACGCTCCCTAGTTGACTCAATTTAGTGTTAATGAAAGGGCAGTAATCGACGAGAAATATGAAGGCAGCCATTTTGCTAGAGTCCTCCCATTCAACCATTGTGTTGTTAGGGGCAGATCTACAATATTGAGGAATTATGGATATACTACTTACAGGTATTTTTATCCGTGTCTTTGTTTGAAATTTACCTTCTGCACCCTTCCAGCTACAGTCACCATAGAAACGTCTTTTCTAGTACTATATACAAATAAAATCATGGGGAACTGAAGTCTACGTAGTTTTGAACCCTGTAAATGGAAGAAATTCCCCCCGGCAAGAGATGCATTCTTCAGATTTCTTCAGAGCGCACTGGTACCGACTTCTGTGCTGTATAGCATCAGTCACACCAGCCTAGCTCAAGTATAATCAGTGTTTTTCATCAGAAGCAAGAGATGCATTCTTCAGATTTCTTCAGAGCACACTGGTCCAGACATCTTTGCTGTAAAGCATTAGTCGATCGGCAAGCTCCAGTTCAACCGACTTCACAATAGAAGGTGATATCAGTCCCTTCCTTGCAGACCCGGCTTTGTTGTCGGTAGTGGGGGTTGTGGATGGCCAGTTCACTGGTTTTATCACAAAAGAAGAAGGAATTTCATCTACACATCTACAGAGCGCACCGGTCCAGGCTTCTCTGCTTTTAAAGCATCAGCCGACCGGCCAGCACAAAAGAACGCGACCTCTGACGTCATATCCAGTCAGCCAATCGTGTGTCCTTCCTACCAAATCCCGAAGCTGGTCACGTGTTTTCACCGACCACGAAGGTTGGAAGTGCGTTCTTCAGAACTCACGTCTACTGTGATTACAGTCCCTGCTTTGCAGACCTGGCCTTGTTGTCGGTAGTGATGGTTTTGTGGACTGTAAAGTTGCCAGTAAAGCATCACACAAAGAACGCGAATACTGACATCATCTCCAGTTAGCCAATCGCGTGTCCTTCCGACCAAATCTCGAAGCTGGTCACGTGTTTTCACCGACCAGGAAGGTCGGAACTGCGTTCTTCACAACTTACATCTACTGCAATACCAGTCCCTCTCTCATGAACCGACCTTTGTTGTCGGTAGTGGGGTTTGTGGATGAGCAGAATACTGCGCATTTGCATGTTTAAGTATCACAAAAGAATACGACAACTGACGAGCTCCAATCAGCCAATCGCGTGTCTTTCCGACCAGCAGGCTGGTCACGTGACATACCAAATACCAAGAACTTAAGGCAGTCTTTCTGGCTTTAAAGAGTTCCAAGACCTTTGCTCAAACAAGATAGTACTTGTAGCAACCGACAACACCACATACATAAACAAGGAAGGAGGCATGAGGTCGGGCCTACTTTGTGCCCTACTATGGAGAATCTTGACCTGGTGTACCAGGAAACAAGTGACTCTAAAGCACGACACATTCCAGGCCGGCCGAATGTGGTAGCAGACAAGCTATCCAGGCTAGGCCAGACCATCCAAACAGTGTTTTCTCCTTCCAGAGGTCTTCCACTCTATGCAGTAGGTGGCTCCGGCCCAAAATAGACTTATTTGCCACAAGGTTCAACAACAAGTTGCCTCTGTTTTTGTGTCACTGGTACCGGATCCCCTGGCCACAGCAGTGGATGCGCTCAGTTGGCCATGGTAGGATCTGAAAGCATACACCTCCCCACCATCAGCCATATTGGACAAAGTGGTGGAGAAGTTGCAAGACTCCCCATGTAAGAGAATCATTCTGATTGCTCCGGGGTGGCCCAACATGCCTTGGTTTTGGGATCTAGTGGCCATGTCCAGCCAAATCCCACTGAGCCTGCTCAATCTGCCCAACCTGTTCACAGCCATTCGATCAGATCCCTCACAGAAATCTGACAAATCCTAATCTCCATGCAGGGCTCCTAGAGCCTCCGCAATCGAGGAGCAGGACTTGTCTGAGGCAGTGGCAGTAAGAATTGAGGCTCCTCAGAGGGGATCAATCAGAGCAGTGTATGAGGCAAGTGGGCCATTTTTACAAGTGATGTATCATTCATCAGGTGAACTTCGGGCACCCCATGTAGAGTCAGTTGCTGACTTCCTTATGTACCTGTTTCGGGACAGGAAGTTGCAGCCCAGCATCATTATTGGTTACAGGTCAGCCATTGCTGATAGTCTGGGTAATTTGCCCATCAATGTCAGTAAGGATGAAAATCTCACTCGTCTCCTAGATAGTTCCACTGAGACAGACCCAAAGGCCGGAGGGGAATCCCCTCCTGGAACCTCTTCCTGGTTTTTGCATCAGCTGACAAGTTTCATTTTGAACCAATTAAAGGCCTCCTTAAAGCATTTGACCTTCAAGACAGTTTTCCTCTTGGCCCTGGGGTCGGGCAAGCATAGAAGTAAGATACATGCTTGGCAAAACAGAAATATTAGACACCAATCCGACTGGTCAAAGGTGTCCCTGTACCCATCACCCAGCTTTCTCTCCAAGATTCAGCTGGCCCAAAAGGGTCCAGACAGTGTGGCCCCAGGGGTTATAACAGCCCTGGCCCCAACTCTGGATAGATCCCTCAAGTCTGACAGGTCCCTCTGTCCGGTCATAGCGTTGCGCTACTATTTGGACAGGATCTCAGGCAGAATAAGGAGGTGGGTTTTGTCTCCTTTAAGAAAGGTTTCGACAAGACATCTCACCTGCCACTATCTCCTCGTGGATCAAGCAGACTGTGATCCTATGTTATGAGCTCTCTGACCAGGAGGCCCACACTTGACATCAGGTTAAAGCCCATGATGTCAGGGACTTTGCTGCTTCTAAGGTTTTCCAGTCGGGAGTCTCCTTAGATCCAATCTTGTCAGCCTGCCACTGAAGTCACAGTTCTATATGAAGGGCAGGTCTTGGGCTGATTCAGAGCTTTACCAATTGAGCTCGGTAGTGGCTGCTCAGCAGATCCACAAGTGGCCCTTAGATTGAGGAGATTTGTATATATGTATAACAGTCCTTCATGTACATAAGAATTAAGTGTGATGTGCTTCCTTCGGGAGGTTTATTTGCATTCTGGGACTGAACTCATCCCTCTCTTCCCCTACCTCAGAGCAGGTCTGCAAAAGGGGGGGGGGCGACTGCGGTATAGCCGCGGGTAACCGGCTGCTGGCAACCGACCATGGCCTTACAGGGTTTCCTGACCTTAAAGTCAACCTAGGCCTGGGCCTATAGGTCTCCTGACAAAGTCAGCCTAGACCGTAGGTTAAAATTTGCTAGTACTTGTGAGTTCACATCAGTCCCTAGTAACTTACACGCGGACCAAGCGGTAGTTATTCAGCAATTGTCCATTGGATAGGACGTATTAACGCAATAAAATTGCAAATTTAATAAGTAAATTAAATTTTTATAAGTTAATACCCTATCCAATGGACACACAAGACCCTCCCACTGACCCCGCTATCAGCTTACTAGGGGTCTAAGAGGTTTAGACAACGAAAAAGATGCATGACGTCAGGTTGTCTAGACAGGAAGGAAGTACGAGGCGCCATCTGGGGAGTGCACAGTACTACGGACCGGCCAGCTGGTGGAAACACAGGATGTCTTTTTCTGGCATTTGGCGGGCCGGTCTGCGCCGACCGGTTTAGCAATTGTCCATTGGATAGGGTATTAACTTATAAAAATTTAATTTACTTATTAAATTTGCAAATTAATAAGAGCACTGGATGCATCGAAAAACATTTGGGCCACCTCTTTTTATGAATCCAAAAGCAAACATGTCATATGCTTTATGAAACAATGTGGCACGGGCAACATGTTTCTAAACGGTTGTTTGTATGCGACGTCTTATGCAAACCATTTCATTTATGCAAACCATTAATCACCAGCATTCCGAAACAGGTTTCATGAAATAACTGCATTCTAAGTTTCTAACAGATGTGTATTGTGGTTTTACACCTGCTCAATGATTTATGTATTGTATAAGTAAAGATTTTAGCTGGAAGAAATGTTCACTAATTGTTCATTGTCAAGATTTTCATTAGAATTAATTTTCACCAATGTTGAGGTATGAATGCAGATTTAGAATTTCACTAGGATTTAATTCTCACTCATAAGCTAAAATGGCTAAATTAATGCCTAGTGAAAATTCAACTTATGTAGTATAGACTATACAGTTTATCAATTATCATTACAAGTAAACAGCCACCAAATTTTCAATGATTGCAGCCCTGGACTTGAAACCTCTTCCTACATATAAAAACTGATGACTAAAATATAGAATTTTATGAGCTACAAGAATATTTTGGAAAATAGTATAGAATTAGGCCCTAAAAAAACATTGAAATTAACATACATTATTGATATTGAAATCGAGGGAACTAAATTGAGATCAACTGACCAACTAAAATATCAATGAATGTACCTTCCTATAGTTTAAGTGTATTTTGTTACAGGGCTGCTGGAAGCCCCTCACTTAGCCACCATGCCTGTGTGGTACAAGATGAGCGTTACATGGTACTGGTGAGTTTATCAATCAGTTTAGTACATATGGTCAGAGGATATTTTTATCTCACATAAAACTAGAAGTAACAACCAGCTATCCCACTTGTGTTCTGAGCCAAGATGTAAACACATATAAGCTTAGTTGTGAAAGGCGAGCATAGTATCTACTGCACCATTTTGCCATAAAGGTACACCAAAGGGGTTAAGATTAGAACAAGTGCTATTTGATTGCATTTAGTACAGTTGAAACCTCTATTATACGACTCTCTTGGGAGAGTAAAAATTAGGTCAGATAATAGACAGCCTAAAGTAATAGGCATAAATTGAGTTGGGAGGAAGGGTTTGAGTTCAGATAATTGAAAATTTGGAGAATAGAGGGTCAGCTTGAAAAGGTTCTACTGTGCATGTAACTTTGTACTCAAAGTACTAAATTTTTATGCACTCCACTTACCTTTATAGGAGAACTGTCTGTCTGTCTGTCTGTTTACAATCAAAGAAAACATTGACATAAACAATTTTGTCAATGTTTATGGCAAATAATCCATGGTTATGTATACTTTCCCTCTACTTTGTACTTTTTATGTCAGCTGACTTGTCAGTCAGCTGACATTATGTCATCACTCTACGGCGTGGGCGTCCGCGTCCGCGTGAACAACTTCTTCTCCAAAACTACAAGGCCTAGAGACATGCTGTTTTTTTTAAAAGATACCTTATCTATCGAGGATGAAAAATTGTTCAAGGCATGCAAATCTGTCTGTTCGTCTGTTTGCTAGAGACATTACAAGGGGGGTACCCCCACCAAAAGTGTGAAAATTTCAACTTTTTATCACAATTTTCTCAGTGACTATTGCAGGGATTTCTCTCATATCTTGCATATATGTACTACGCCAGAGGTAGATTCTCTTGTGTGAGTATGAGACCTGGATCTGTCTTACTTTTTTTTTAATAAATTTTTTTAATAATTTTTAATGCATTAAAATTCATGAAATCATGCACTAAATCACTTATAACTTCAAAAGTGTTGCATTTACAGCATTTTGTGAAAATATGTTGTTCAGCTACTTTTTTCATAGCTACAATATGGTGAGCAAGTTGGGTGTCTGTCTCAATAGCTAAGTGAGTAATAGCTACTTTTGGGCTTTTCAGTAACTTCCATTATGAGTAAAATCACTTGTAACTTAAAAACTGTTGCATTTAGAGAATTTCGTATAAATATGTTATTCAGCTACTTTTGGGCCAGCTATAACATAGTGAAATTTCAGACCTGTAGCTCATGGCATAGCTGAGTAATAGCTACTTTTAGGTTATCACTGTTGAGTAAATTGCTTATAACTTGAAAACTATTTCATTTAGAGAATTTCGTATAAACATGTTATTCAGCTACTTTTGGGTCAGCTATAACATAGTAAAATTTCAGACCTGTAGCTCATGGCATAGCTGAGTAATAGCTACTTTTAGGTTATCACTGTTGAGTAAATCACTTATAACTTGAAAAGTGTTGCATTTAGAGCATTTTGTTAAAATATCTTATTCACCTACTTTTTTCATAGCTACAATATGGTGAGTAAGTTGGGTGTCTGTCTCAATAGCTAAGTGAGTAATAGCTACTTTTGGGCTTTTCAGTAACTTCCATCATGAGTAAAATCACTTGTAACTTAAAAACTATTGCATTTAGAGAATTTCGTATAAATATGTTATTCAGCTACTTTTGGGCCAGCTATAACATAGTAAAATTTCAGACCTGTAGCTCATGGCATAGCTGAGTAATAGCTACTTTTAGGTTATCACTGTTGAGTAAATCACTTATAACTTGAAAAGTGTTGCATTTAGAGCATTTTGTTAAAATATCTTATTCAGCTACTTTTTTCATAGCTACAATATGGTGAGTAAGTTGGGTGTCTGTCTCAATAGCTAAGTGAGTAATAGCTACTTTTGGGCTTTTCAGTAACTTCCATCATGAGTAAAATCACTTGTAACTTAAAAACTATTGCATTTAGAGAATTTCGTATAAATATGTTATTCGGCTACTTTTGGGCCAGCTATAACATAGTAAAATTTCAGACCTGTAGCTCATGGCATAGCTGAGTAATAGCTACTTTTAGGTTATCACTGTTGAGTAAATCACTTATAACTTGAAAACTATTGCATTTAGAGTATTTTGTTTCAATATGTTATTCACCTATTTTGGGGTCAGCTATAACATAGTGAAGTTTCAGACCTGTGGCTCATTTCATAGCTGAGTAATAGCTACTTTGAAGTTCTCACTGTTGAGTAAATCAGTTATAAATGGAAAACTATTGCATTTACAGAAATTTGTGCAAATATGTTATTCAGCTACTTTTGGGTCAGCTATAACATAGTGAAATTATAGACCTATAGCTCATGGCACAACTGAGCAATAGCTATTCTCAGGTACTGACTGTTGAGTAAATCAGCTATAACTTGAAAAATATTGCATTTGGAGTATTTTGTTAAAATATATTGTTCACCTACTTTTGGGTCAGCTATAACATAGTGAAATTACAGACCTATAGCTCATGGCATAGCGGAGCAATAGCTATTTTCAGGTTCTCACTATTGAGTAAATCAGTTGTAGCTTGAAAACTATTGCATTTACAGTAGTTTGCTTAAATATGTTGTTCACCTACTTTTGGGTTAGCTATAACATAGTAAAATTTCAGACATGTAGCTCATTGCATAGCTGAGTAATAGTTCCTTTGAGGTTCTCACTGTTGAGTAAATCAGTTGTAACTTGAAAACTATTACATTTAGAGTAATTTGTTAAATATGTTATTCACAGAATTTTTGGTCAGCTATAACATAGTGAAATTGCAGACCTCTATGTCATGGCATAGCTGAGCAATAGCTACTTTCAGGTTCTCACTGTTGAGTAAATCATTGTATCCACTGGATAGCCGCAGTGTGTAGAGAGAGATTTCACCATTACTGCTCTGATGAAAAAATATATTATAGCTAGCTTTCTTAAGTTTGCAGTATATATTAATAACCATAAAATGTTGTCTGGGAATATTTTTGGCCTCATTTTGAGAAACAAGATGGCCGCCACAGGTGTTTTTTGTCAGTCATGAAAAGTGCTTATATCTCCCTTATTATTGATCCGAGAGGTTTGGGATGATAAACCAACCTGTAGGAAATCATGGGGTGGGAATCTTTTGGTGTGGTCAGATTTGACCTTCAATGACCCCTCCTTCAAGGTCAAACAAGGATAGCCAAACTTAAAAGTGCTTATAACTCGCTTATTATTGGTCCCAGAGGTTTGGGATGGTAAACAGACAGGAAATCATGGGCTGTGAATCTGTTGATATGGTCTGATTTGACCTTGGAACCCTCCTTCAAGGTCAAATGAGGATAGCGAAAATTGAAAGTGCCACAACTCGCTTATTATTGGTGACAGAGATTTGGGATATCATTTCCCATAGGAAATCATTGGCTCGGAATCTTTTGGTATGGTCAGATTTGACCTTTGGACCCCTCCTTCAAGGTCAAATGAGGACAGCCAAGCTTAAAAGTGCTTATAACTCATTTATAATTGGTCCTAGAGGTTTGGAATGGTAAACCATAGGAAATCATGGGCTGGGAATGTATTTGTGTGGTTAGATTTGACCTTGGACCCCTTCTTCAAGGTCGAACGAGGATATTGCATTTGTAGTATTTCTTTAAATATGTTTTAACCAATTTTTTACACTTAAACAATTACCTTGTTATTTTCCTTCATAATACCATTTACAGGGCACAACTTTTTTATCCTTTTCTTCTGTCAGCTTCGGAATTTCTTTCGAACTTGCTGTTCAGTTACCATTTACTGTATTTCTGTACAGCCCTTTTCCTGATAATTATTCTGTCCTCTAATCACCTTCACAAATCAAAAACACTCAGTCAGCTGACACAGTGCCCGTTCACGGGCACTCTCCTCTTGTTTATATATTCTTAGATTGGAGGCTGGGATGGAAAAAGGCGTTCAAAGAGTGTGTGGGGATTTGATACTCAAGAAAACGTCTGGATAACTTGCTCTACATCAGGCTTTCCTGAGGGGGCTGGTCTTAGTTCACACACAGCTAACATGCTTACAAATGGTGACATATTGATTGTGGGCCGGGAGGGAAGTTTGCGTATTCAGAGACGGACAGGAGAGGCCTTTATGCTGCGTGGGAGATTGCCAAGAACAGATTATAAATGGAGTGAAGTTCCTATGGTCGTTAATTCACGGTCTGGCCATACAGCCAACATATTGGGCCAAACATTGGTCGTCATAGGTGGCCGAAATGACAAACCATTTGAACTACATAATGGCTTTAAAGGCGCTTACAGTGGTGCTAAGCAGAGTAATGAAGTAATATCCAGGGTGTGGGGCATTTGCAAACAGATGAAGCCAATGGCAAAACCACCAGGGGGAAGAAAGAATCATATATCTGTTGAAGGGAGTGGAGGAGTATTAATACATGGTGGAGAAACCTTCGATGGACGAACAAGGGTTCCAGTTGGAGAAATGTTCCTCTTGGCACTAAAGCCACACCTACAATGGTATAAACTTGGAGATTCTGGTCTTGGTCGAGCAGGTCATGTGACCTGCTGTTCGACAGGAAAAGTTGTTATACATGCTGGCAAAAGTGGCAAAGCAACAGTGCATGGTGACTCTTATGAACTGCAAGTTTCGGAAGTGAAACACTAACCTGTGTTTAACTTTATCAGTTTATATTGGGGAAGGGTTGGTATTTAGAATGTATTGATCAGGAGGCCACCAATGCCAAACCATTATGATTCTAGGATTCTGAAAGAAGATGTGTTTTAGTACACACCCAAGGCCAGTGACAGGAAGTGAAACCCATATAATCAAAACATGGTAGTCTCCGCTCAAAGAAATCTCAATAAAAGTCTTAACCAAATTATGAGATAAAAGTGTGCAGTTTCTTCAGATTTTGGGCATGTTTTGAATATGTGAAGTTTTTCTTCAGTTATATAACTGCGTTGACAAGTGAGATGATGGTTTTAAAATGTTGTCATGGTATTTCAGAAAAATGCCCTTGATACTGGCATCAATGAACCATCGTGATTTTATATCATCTTAATTACTCAAATGTCAATGTTTTTTTACTGAAACCCATGCAGTCATGTTATATACATGTATTGTGGCAGTGAGGGGTGGTTTGGTTGGCCTGGTGTCTTGGTATTGAGAGCATGTTAATGAAATACTGTGATTAGATTTTACAACCACCACTTTGCTTGACAACATATATAATTAAAGGGAAAGCTTGAAATATTGGAAACATACCCTACATCTGATTTCTGTAGTGACCTTAACTTTTAAAATGTTTTCTGGGCTCCATCTTGGAACCTGTAAGGTGTAGGTAGTTGATACTTAACACTTTAGTGGACAGGAATATTGGTTGAATGTTGGTGTGCAATAGCATGGTCTGAACTTTGACCTTGGCTCTGCCAGAAAGATTTCCGCTTCCACATTTCAAACATATTTCTCCAATCACAAAGTCATTGCTGTAACTGATTGCTAAGCAGATATTCTTCAGTTAATAAATAGATCAGTTAATAACTTTTACTTTATAATTAATGTGTTAATATTGCTATTAAATTGTCTTGTTTTGATCATTTTTCTTTACATACATTTGTCTTTCTTAAGTGTTTTTCCCCTGCGCTCTGTTACACCGTCTATTCTATGTACTTTTTCATCTCTTCTGTATTTTATGGTGTTCGGTGTTATTTGACCAGACTGTGGGGTATGAACATCTCTGTTGCTACTTTTGTACATAGCTACACTTTACTTTAAGTCAAAATATTGACACTTACCTGGGTAAGAACTGTGATAAGTGGGAAAAGTCCTACACAAACATATTAATGCCTACTAGGGCCAGAGTTGGACATGCCTTGATAAAAATTATAACTCCTGCCCCATCCATGCATTATGGAAGAATCTAGCTTTGTAACTTCCACCATCCATGGCAAGACTTTGATCAGAATATCTCTTATGGATAAATTACCTGGAGACTTGTGTGTACACATTTGCCTAGAATTTCTGAACACTTCTATGATACTGATATTGAATGTGAGAATGGCCCTTTTGTTTATCCCATGTAGTTCCTTTTTTCTTACCCCACAGCCCTTAAGGACTGTCTGGGTATTGTTTTCACCCATACCGGTTGGTGGGAAAAAAGTATGTCTGGGCTGTATCTCAGAAACTGTAAGGTT
The DNA here is from genome assembly GCA_964017235.1 of Sabellastarte sp. h YS-2021. Classification (NCBI taxonomy): domain Eukaryota; kingdom Metazoa; phylum Annelida; class Polychaeta; order Sabellida; family Sabellidae; genus Sabellastarte; species Sabellastarte sp. h YS-2021. Next base: position 77,164,212 of record OZ024935.1, on the reverse strand, counting down.
TAGGAAGTTGATACAGGGTGGAAATATTGGTTCGGGTGTGTAGATGTGCAGTGCCATAGTCTGACCTTGATTTAACCTTGCCGTAGTGACCTTGAGTTTGAAAATCTTGTCCGGGGTATATCTCAGAAACCGTAAAGTGTAGGAACTTTTTTTTTTTATATTTTATTACCTCTGTTATGGCCGTTTTTCCTTGGTCATAACACACTTTAGGGGTTGGGATCTTATTCCCATATAAGGACTGGTAATCTCATCAGTTAAGTATCCAAATTGTTATTGTAATAAACAAACGAACCAATGATATCCAATCAGTTTATTTTTCATAGCAAAGATTATCAGGTGACAATTTTACCAAAGATAATTTTAATAATTTCACCATTTTTTAGAAAAACTCAACACATAACCAACAAACAAATATAACATGTGTTACCTTTTAACTTTGTGTGTCATTTTAATCCACATCACTATAGATTTAATAAAGTCTTTCCAAATGAAATTGTTAAACATTTCACAAGTTCACACTTCATAAATAATTTCTAAGTCCCAATGAGTGAGTATTTTTCAAAGTCCAAAACAAACAAATATTTCCTAAGTTCAAATGAGTCAGTATTTCACAAAGTCCAAATCATGAATATTTTACAAGTTCTTATGCTTGATCTTTCTAACTTTGTATCCATGTGTGTTCCTTTTTCCCCAACTCCCAACTTGGTCAAAAGCTAGGGTTTATATAGACAATACCTACCATGTGCTTTTCAAAGCACATGGAAAGCACATGAAAAACACATGGAACTTGTAAATAAACAAGGCCACGTGGACTTGGCAGGAGTCCACAGCAAGGGGTTATAAAAACCCTTGCTGCAGGTAAACTTCCAGCAAATGACACTGGATATTGATTGATAAAGATGTTTGCTAATGGGCGCCATAGAGGCTCCCTTAATTGGGAAGATGTGTCACTTGATATTTTCCCAAATATATTCAGAATAATTTATTTTGAATATTCTAAGTCTATTATGGATATGATGGTTTTAACTTATTATTATTATTCTATTTATATATATGGATGTGATATGATGTGATATTTAAAATTTATTTTTAAAGAAACTGCAATGGAATAGTTGATAATATATGGAATTTCACTCTAGCCCCAGGTAAGGGTATTTTGTGTCATAACAATACCCTGGGCACACAGAAAAGCTGTCCTCAGCTTTTAAAGATTGGATATCAAAATTTTTCTTTTGTGCGAAACAACAGCAAAAACATTTAACACCAATAAATTGAGAACAACATAATGCCCACTTGAATTAATAAACAAACTACTTTCCTGCACCTGCGGGGACCAGCCCCTTGACTCTTAACGAAAGACAGGGCATCATTTCCTGAAGCCATAAAAGGGCAACACAACAGATATTGATTAAATAATGCACTATCCTGCTGATTAAATAATTCACTGCCCTACTGATTAAATAAGTCACTGCCCTACTGATTAAATAATTCACTACCCTACCTGGTGTCAAAAGACACACCAAAATAAATACATGCCTAGGTGATTATAAAGAAACTAACCGGTGTCCAAAGACACACCAAAATAAATAAACTTTTAGCCAAGTAAACCATGTCACAAGCATAAATGCATAACACATCAATTACATAGGATAAATACACCAATTATATAATTGTGTGAGAAAAGATACATAGTTAAAATACATAAATAAGTTAATTGTCACTGTAGAACAACACTCACCCTTTGTTAAATGAAATATCCCAATATTTTTATATATATATATATGTATATATATTTAGAACACCTTTTTTGTAATGCAAAATTCAAATGTCATAATATTAAAGGCAGGTTGTTGCTAACCTGTTGAAAGGTATGAAAATCTTTGACACATTTTTTTTATAAAGCTGAAATATTATGAGAGTTTATGAGTCAAAAGAAAAGTCTTGGTGATTGAAGCCAAGTAACTCACTGAATACTGACTGGATTGTAAGGTGATAGTTCCTTTGCATCTGGCACATGAGTACATGATATCCATTGTGACTAGAGAATTGCAGTGATGGTTAATGAAGTACTGGAATGCACTATATTTGAAATCCTTGGGTTGCTTCAAACGGGAAGGGTCAAGCAAAACTAAATTTCCATATAGTAGGCCATAGGATGAAGTAGATTCCATGGCAGTACAAACATTGCAGGACCCATGAGTCACATGTTGAACTGAAGAAACAGATTGGGTTGGTTGAGTTGCTGGTCTTGAAACTGACTGAGTTGATGTTTGAGTTGCAGTGACAGGAGGTGTAGATATGAATGAAGCCATGCCCGTGTTTGAAGTAGTTGTCACAGGAGGCATGACAGTGGAGGTTGCAATAGAATTTATTGAAGCATCATTAAGTGGGTATAAGTCAATAAATGGTGGATCGATATCCAGAGGGAGAAGAGCATCAGAAACAGCAAAAGAGGTCATGTTGTTGAAGTTATCACTAAAATCCTGATGCACTGTGTTGAGAAAATCACAAATATCCACACTAATTTGAAGATATATTTTAATCAGTGTAATTGGTCCATAAGGTGCACGTTCTAACACAGGTTTCATACACAGTTTCTATCTGATGTAGGTAGCCTAAAACTTCAGCAGCCTGAACAGAGAGAGTTATTGTCTGATGTCCATAAAATGTGATATGCCCTAGGATGGTAGAATCACTGGATGTCATAGGCAAATATGTAAAAGTTTCTGTTCTTATTTCTTTTGAAGTGTAAATGAGTGTCACAGTATCTAGCCCCTTTTTTTTGTTTCAAAGAAAATAATAAATGAAATATTCCATAGTAGGTTGACAGAAAAAGTGATCACCTCAAAAGTTGCAGCCCTATATATAGTGAAGCTGAGTGGACTAGTGATGCTAGTGCACTCGCATTGGGTGCACTGTCAAGTAATGAAATAAAGGTAATCATCCCTCATTTTCCTACTCATGTGGAATAAGGGGTGGTCATCAGGGGAAACTGCTGTCCATAGAGAAAGCAACTTGTACAGGCTCATCCTCTGGCTTTGATGGTTGGATAAAGGGAATTTGTAGTGAACAAATCCTTACATCAAGAACTGGCCACTAATGGTCAGTCAGACATTGTCCTAATTAAGCATGAACTCTCATTAGAGGTGCGGCATTCTGTGTAAACCAGAGCGGAATAATGATGGAGATTAATTAGTATGAGGGGTATTAGCTGAAACAAGATATCTTTGTCAAAGGCTACAGACAGCAAAATCACTGTGACAATGAAGGTTTTACTTTTTAATCTTTCGGACTTAAAGGCATTCTGTGGGTAAATGGGAAGAAGCATGTTTTATGGGAAAAGGAAAAAGAAATAACAACAAGAGAAACATCACGTTTATGGTGAGGTTAATTGATCTGGAGGCAATGGCCTTATTTGCTGGAGGGGAATATAATCAGTGTGCAGTTTAAAGGGTTTTAGGTTGTGAGACACAAGATCCTTTATTTGGTCACCTGTCTGCATGGTCACTCGTAAGATAAAAGTCCCCCCTTTGATTTTCCAATATTTTAAAGCAAAAATAGGGGTAATGAGAAAGGTAGATGGTAATTCTACTTTGCTGTCAGATTCAGTGAAAGATATTTTGAGGAAATCCCAATCAAAATTTAACTGTGGGAATGCCACACAGCAGTGTGACAATTTTGGAGTGTTTATCTTGTCTTTCAAAACTTCAACAGATATAAGTGAGCTTGGAATTGGCAGTTTCTTTACACAGAGCTCTACAGTGCTTCTCAAATTAGTTAGGGTCACCTTAATGAATGTTTCTTGATTATTTGGAATAGACTTAGCACACTGTTTTTCTGGAATACAGTACTTAACAAAAAGAATGATCAAATGCATTATTACTGAAATACTGACTATAGCCAAAACTATAAGGAACAAGTATAACAAATCTGTCTCCATTTCCAAAGTATCCTTAAAGTTAATAAGAGGTAAAGCTTCTGTAGTTGTGGGAGCTAGTGTGGCAAGGGTCATAAACTCTGCAACTCTATGAGTGAGAGTTCTCTTAAGGGAAACCTGTGTCTGATACAATTTAAGTATAAGTGCAAACTCAATGACTACAATAATTGGAATTATATAATTTGAAAAGAAATTTGAAATAGAAGTAGCAAAAGTTGACTCATGTAGGGTACCAAGTGTCTGACTGAAGAAAGCATCAAAAGGAGTAGCATACAGGGTTTCCTTATTGTTAATAGCCCTTAGAGTTTTCTTTAAGTCAAGTAAGGTCTTTTCATGATTTACTAGAGTAAGTTTTGGTCCAAGTTGTGCTTTTGTTAGAGTGATTTCTGGTAGCCTAAAATGATCATTGTTTAAAATAGACCTATTGGACAATAAGTTTGCTTCCTTTTTAATTGATTTAAAATAACTCCAGATTGCCATTATGTTTGGAACCTGCTTTTGGTGGGGAAATCCTGGATAAGAGCACGTCTCAAGACTTGGGGGTATATAAAAACTGTTTGCCTTTAGGCTACAAGAACACTTACGAATGACAACACAATTTGTGCACCCCTCAAAAATTCTTGGGGGTAATGATTCACAGGTCTCAACCCAATTAGTATCTAGAGTACCAATTAGTACTTTGTCATCTTGCAAGTCAATAAAATAGGATTGTTTAGGATTTGGTTCAGGGTCTAAAATAATTTTGCAGATATCATACACTTTTTCTAGATCATTTGTGAATAAAGCACTGGCACAACTAGGTTGGGTGCTTTCTGAAATTTTAAGTGTACTCTGACATCTTTTTAACATAGTGCCAGGGCAAGCTTGGAAAGTAACATCATCAATCTCAATATAAAATTTATTATCAGTGCTTACTCCTAAGTAAGTTGGTAAGTCACTAATATATGTGAAAGATTTGTTGCGGTTCCCTGCTACAACTGGTATATTTTCTACCTTATATATATTAAATAGTAAATTAGTGCTTGATATTGGAATGTTTAATTTAATGTATAAGTTGTTTTTAGTCCTAGCAAAACTTATGCTATGTGTGTGATAATATACAGTTGGATTTGTGTGCAATATACGGAATGCAGGGTGATTAAGCCTTAAATAATCAGTAATATTCCTGAGAATAGTGTGTATCCTGTCTGGTGGAATTAAATCCAGTGGTAGATATCCTTTTAACAAAATATTGTAACTGTTAATGAGTTTATCCATTTCAGTTATCATCAGTAACATTGTGGACACTTCATGAGCATTTATAGAGTGCATTATTGTGGACACTTGACCCAATGCTTTCACGTTAGCATTCACATCCTCTATATCCTGAGACCAATAGTACTGCAGTCTATCCATTTGCTGAAAACTTTCATTAATCAACATTTTGTTTTTATTAACACCGTCCAACAGCACTTGAAAGTTTTTGTGTGATTCAATTTCCAAAGAAGATAGTTGATTCTTAAACTTTTGGAATCCTGCAAATGCTTCTGGGCTAGTTTCTAGAGCAATTATATGAGACTTTAATGCTTCAACATCTTTCACAGTAGCTGTCCCAAACAGGTTTTTAGATACAGTCCCAATAAAGTCCAGTGGGGATCTCTTATTACGCCTTTGTTCATTCAAATTATCTCCTTGTTTTATCACTTTACCAGCTGGTATTAATGCATTCATAATGTTTATTTTTTTATTCAAATCTTTCCTCAACAATGCTCTGACTGAATCATATATCCCCAATGTGTCTCCATAATTACGGCACAGGTCTGTGACAAAGTCCTCCTGTCCAGGATAAGACTTTTCTGTGCAAAAAGAACTGTAACCACTCAGAGCAGAAAAATCTGGTAATGGAACTACAATCGTATGTCCCCAATAAGAGATGGAGTTATCCAACATCGCAACTCTTCTGAAGACAGTTCCCAAATGTTCCTTAACAATGACTTCCGGAAGTCCTAAATCATCTGAATATCCTCCTAGAATCAGGTTGAAGCCAAGGAAGAAGGTGGCCAGCCTATTCCACATTATGGCTGTCATGATTCCTGGGTATTCTAATGCACTAATTCTTCAAACAGCTGGCAGTTTCTTCATCTCTCTGCAAGAGAAATAAAGCATATTACTTCTTGTTAAACATACGTAAACTGTATCAATATAGCTTCATTACTTTTTAATGGGACATTAAACTGTGAAAGTGTTTGGTGGCTTTCCCACCATTGGGATGTTATGTGCTTTTATATACTGCTTCACTGTTTCACTTAAATTGCTCCATGGTTCATAAGAGTGGGATTCCTTTGGATAGTTTGCCCACTCAATGAGATACTCTGGCTCTCCTGATTTTGAGTACCTCCCCTTTATTATACGGCTGACCTCGTACTGTTCTTCTAAATCTTCCTCTGGTATGCTGTCCAACTTAGATATATTGGGAAATCTTAACTTCCTTTTCCTGGTTGAGCGTCTTAATGTTGGAACTACTTCGTCAATCACTCTAGTATCATCTAAAGCTTCTTCAGGCTGAATTTCATTCAGGTTTTGTTCCTGATCATGGGTTGTGTCACTGCTTTCTTCTTGATTCTCATTTTCTTCATTCCTGGGTTCTATAACTTCTGCATTTTCTTGATTGGCTGTCTCTGCTATATTTCTTTGTTCTACCACAGTTTCATCAATGTCAATTAATTCTTGGTCTTCTCCTACCAATTCATCTAGCTCATCTTCTTCAGCTAAAATTTGGCGAAGTTCTTCATCTACTGGGGGCACCACTGTCCGGTCGATATATGGTCGTAAGCGATCAATGTGTACCTTATTACGTAAGGGTTTTAGATCATGACCCCTGACTAGTCGAAAGTTTTTATTTCTGACTTTCTCTGTGATTATGTAGGGTCCACTGAAAGGATTCTTCAGCTTCTTGTTTTCTCCTACTTTCACTGCAGGGAAGTATACCCAAACTCTCTGTCCAACTTCATATTCCTTTATGTAAGCCTTCTTATCATATTGCTCCTTCATTTTCTGCTTGTGATACTTCATGTTTGACTGGGCAATTTCATGTGCATGATGAAGGCCTGTGACAAGATCTCTTACAAAGTGTTTGTTTATTTCACCCGGTACATCGGGTACTTCGGGCAAAGCTACACTTATTGGGCTCCTTGGAGTTCGCCCAAACATCAAATAGTATGGCTGATAGTGCGTACTTTCTACAGAAACACTAACATTGTATGAGAATACCACTCCTCGAATCATTTTACACCAATCCCTTCCAGCTGAGTCAACATATGCAGAGAGCTGTCTGGCAATAGAGTAGTTAAAACGCTCTACCATACCATCTGTACTTGGCCTAAAAGGAGTGGTTACTAGTCTCTTAGTCCCCATCATCAGTGCAGCTTCATTGAAAACTTGTGAAATCAAAGGAGTGCCCATGTCACTCAAGAGGTGGGTTGGCGCACCATACCTGTACACAATTTCATCCACAAAATGTCTTGCAATGACGTGAGATTTTATTTCCATGACTGGAAAACACTCTGCATACTTGGTTGCATATTCCATGAAAACTATCAGGTACTTAGCTCCAGTATATGATTCTTTCAAAGGTCCTAATATATCCACTGCCCAAACGTTGCCAACTCTAAATGGTGGTAGTGGTTCCAATGGTGATCTGTATGGTTTTGTAGGCTTCTTGGATGAACAACAGTGATGACAGGATAAGACCCAATTCTGTACATCTCTGAGCATTCCGCGCCAATAGTAATCCAACTTTTCTGTGTGGTATGTTTTCCGTATTCCATAGTGGCCTCCTGATGGGTCACCATGCACAGCTGTGAGCACATCGTGGACCAAGACCCTTGGAAGTACTAGTGATAATTCGGTCATTTTTCCCAAGTCCTTCTGGATACCACATATGGTAAAGCACACCTTCAATAAGTTCATAATTCTGAGAAATTGCAACTAGTCTCTTGGCATCTCTCACATTTGTTGGCACAATGTCTTCTTCTAAGTATTTTACAATGGGAGATATATTCTCATCTGCAAGTTGCATCTTTCTAAGGGATTTTGTTGTTAGATTTGGTCTAACATCTGCTGGCGCTTTTGGTCTGTTTATCCATGGATTTGAGGTTTTTGCGGTCATCCTCAGATCTAGGGCTTTGTCTTGTAACTCCACATCTGGCTTCAATGAAGGGTCAGCTTCCTGCTTGTCCTCCTCAACAACATTGTTGATACCAGGTGGCAATATGTCATCTGTAATGTTATCTAGGTCCTCTGTGGTCCTAAAATCACCTTCCTCCTGTCTACTAAGACCATCTGCATTTCCTAGAGATTTGCCAGCTTTATGCTCCACAGTGTAGTTGAACTGTTGCATGTAAGCTATCCAACGGGCTATTCTGCCACTAACAGTCTTTTGTCCAAACATCCATTTCAAAGCTGAGTGATCTGTGATCAGCTTAAAGGTTGTGCCCTTAAGATATGGCTCAAAGTGGCGTACAGCTAATATGACAGCAAGAGCTTCTTTGTCTGAGATACCATAGTTCACCTCAGCTCTTGTGAACTTCTTTGCACCATAAGCAATTACTCTTTCCTTGCCATCTTGAACTTGACTAAGAACCATCCCAGCTGAATCACTACTTGCATCAGTTGTCAAAATGAATGGCTCTTGGTACCTTGGATAGGCAAGTATGGGTGGTGAAGAAAGTGCACTTTTTAACAGTTCAAACGCAGTTTGGCATGATTTATCCCATTGAAATGGTACATTTTTCTTAGTAAGATTTGTCAGAGGTGTTGCAATCTTACTATAATGTTCAATATATTTCCTATAAAATCCACTAAGTCCCAAGAATGACCTCACTTGTTTCACATTTGTGGGTCGTGGAAAGTTCTGCACAGCCTTGCATGTGTCAGGCAGTGGTTCAACTCCTTCTTCACTAACCAAGTGTCCTAAAAACTGAATTTTTCTCTTCCCAAACTCACATTTTTTTGGTTTTAATTTCAGGTTGGCAGCTCTGAATCGGTCAAAAACCAATTTGAGATTATCTAAGTGTTGCTGGAAAGTGTCAGAAAAAATGACAATGTCATCAACAAAAACTAGACAGACCTTCCACACAAGTCCTCTCAAAACTTCCTGCATCAGTCTAGCAAAACTTGAAGGTGAATTTTTCATGCCAAAAGGTAACCTCTCAAATTCATATAATCCTTCATGGCAACAAAAAGCTGTCAAGTGTTTAGAGTCTTCATCTAGCTCCATTTGCCAAAAACCACTCAGCAAGTCAACTTTGGAAAAGTATCTGGCTCTAGCATTTCCAAGTGAATCCAGAGAATCATCGATACGTCCTATGGGATGGCAATCTGCTATAGTCTGAGCATTTAATTTGCGAAAATCAACACAGAAACGAAGAGAGCCATCCTGCTTTGTTACCATAACCACAGGTGATGCATATGGACTCTCTGAAGGTCTAATAATCCCTTGATCTAACATTTCATGGATTTGTTTTGAAATTTCTTCTCTCACCTTTGGGTTACATCTATAAGGAGCAGTTTTGATAATCTTACTCCCAGGCATTAGTCTAATTGTATGTTTCAAGACATTTGTGTGACCCAGACCTTGTCCTGGCATTTGGAAAAGGTCAGCATATTCCCAAAGTACATGCTGTAAATCCTCAACTTCCACCGGTGTAAGAATGGTTTTGTCCAACATAAACTGATCGTCAAATTGTTGTCTGTCATTATACTCATTAGTCACTTGCTTATTGGCACCAGTGTCAATATTTTTGACATTGAGAACTGTCTCACAAATACTGTCACCTCCTTTCAATAACTGTACCCTTGCTATATTGTCTCCCTTTTCTATAAGACAAGGCATTTCAGTGTTATTCACCAAACAAACTGGTACCAGGCAGTTCTGGCTGTTCACTTGTACCACTGTACTGCCAGGTTTAACTCCATGTAACTCTGAACTGTCACAAGGAACTATCAGTCCTAATACATCAACACAGGGTTTTTGTGGTAAAGTGCCATAAAGTAAACTTCTTTGTTTTGGCTCTATGGTTTGTGTTTGTTGTGCAGATATTTCCAAGACATCTGGAATTGTAACTATTCCACTCCCAAAGTCAACATTAGTCCCAGTTGATTTCAAAAAGTCAGCTCCAAGTAACACAGAATATGGCATTGTCTCCACATATTTTAAACAAACCCAAAAATTATTTTGGCCTATTGAGAAGGCAAAAGTTAACTGTCCAGCAAACTTAAATGTTGAATTACAAACAGTTAAGGCTTCACAGTCATAAGGTTTTAATAACTGTCTCAAAGATGGAAATTGTTGAAAAAGTTTTGGTCCAGCCAGAGAAATGGTTGACCCCGAATCAATAAGCGCATACAGTGGAACTTCCTCATAATAAATCTTCATGAAGGACAAACCTTTCTCAGTTGTAATGTTCTCCTTACTAAACAAACACTTGTCCTTATGTCTCAAATAACTCACTTGGCTGGGGTTGGTTTCCACACTTACATTCTTCTTGGCTGCGTCACAGCCCCATTCTGAGACGCGTTTTGGTAGACTGTCGTTTGGCTCCATTCCACTGATTAAATTGCCTCTGTTTTAGTTGTGGGCAGTCGTTCTTCAGATGTCCCCTTCTGTTGCACTGGTAACATATAGCATCTGAGGGCTGAGGCCTCCTGATGCAGTTAACAGTTGTATGGCCCGACCTATTGCACCTTTGACAGTAGGAGCGAAAATTCCCTCTCACCACTGGGTTCTGACCTTGTGGGCTTCTCCCCTGAAATGGCTGGCTTCTCATATTAACTTTCATGAACTGAACATCTCTTCCTTGCTGTCGAACCATGCCTTCTAGGTTGTTTATGGCCTTAGACAAGTCACCCAAGCTCTTGTTGTAAGTGTCTTGCATCAGATTCACCCGGTCTGAACTGGCGTCCTTTGGTTTCAAGTTCTCTATGCTTTCCGCCAATTTTGCTTTCAGCTCAACTTCTTCCAGATCTGCTGGTTGTTGACCAATCACAAAGGCCTTAATTCCTGGCAAAAGACCTCTGAGAATGATTGACCTAGTCTCTGCTTCGCCTTTCTGTAACTGGCTACACTTCTGTCTGACATCAGTAATGTATGATTCAACACTCTCTCCATGTGCCTGAACTCTGGCAAATAAGCTCTGCTCCTTCAACCAATGAAGATTATTTGCATTTATATACTTCTGGTTAAAAGCTTCCTGCAGTTGTTGCCAATTTTCCCTCACAGCCTCCGGTAAACTATTGTACCAAACCTCTGCAGCTTGTTCCACCATCAAACGAAATATCCTGGCTTTCCTCTGGTCATCCATATTGCAGAATTCTGAATAGCTTAAAAACCTTTTCATCCAGCGATCTGCATCTTCACTGGCAAGTCCTTTAAATGATGCTGGCCTTAATGAGGATGCTTCAGCTTGGTTTCCCCGCTGCTGTATAGCTTGTTGTATTTGTATCCTGTTTTGTTCCTGGGCAGCACCTTGCTGGTCATTTTGGTGTGCGAGCCCTTGAACCTGTGTCCTCAGTTGATCAATGTTCTGAACCAAGGCATCCAGATTAGCCATATCTGATCTTAATATATAACCTTTTTGAAATTTTGGTTTTAAACTTGCTAATTTAACAACTTTCTTTGGTTTATCCAGTTTGCCCTTTAATGTTTTGATTATTTATTTAACAAATGTACTATTCCCCTTTTCTGTTATTCAATATCTACTCCATAGGCAGGTACAATATTTTTGTGAGATTTGGTCATGTGACTCATCATAATTTTCCTACTAGAATGAAGAAACTTGCAATAAATACAGCTATATGTCCACGATGTAGTAGAAATTACATTATTTCCAAGGTGATGAAGTGCATGTGATCCTTCACTGATCAAACGCAGGAAATTTTCATCTGACTTTGAATATGGAAAGGTTGTGGACGATACTGTTTTGACATGGTTGTCCTTTAGAAGTGATCAAAACTTCACACTAATGTTCTTGAAAATATTTGAAGCACTAAGTCTTTGTGATCACTCAGATGGCATTGTGGTCACCCAAATTACCATCACCTTTTTTTTTCAAAAATTTTTTTCCAAATGTCCCTCAGATTACCCGGATGTCCTTGAGAATTACCCGGCATCTCCACCAAAATGTTATGGCCGTTTTTCCTTGGTCATAACACACTTTAGGGGTTGGGATCTTATTCCCATATAAGGACTGGTAATCTCATCAGTTAAGTATCCAAATTGTTATTGTAATAAACAAACGAACCAATGATATCCAATCAGTTTATTTTTCATAGCAAAGATTATCAGGTGACAATTTTACCAAAGATAATTTTAATAATTTCACCATTTTTTAGAAAAACTCAACACATAACCAACAAACAAATATAACATGTGTTACCTTTTAACTTTGTGTGTCATTTTAATCCACATCACTATAGATTTAATAAAGTCTTTCCAAATGAAATTGTTAAACATTTCACAAGTTCACACTTCATAAATAATTTCTAAGTCCCAATGAGTGAGTATTTTTCAAAGTCCAAAACAAACAAATATTTCCTAAGTTCAAATGAGTCAGTATTTCACAAAGTCCAAATCATGAATATTTTACAAGTTCTTATGCTTGATCTTTCTAACTTTGTATCCATGTGTGTTCCTTTTTCCCCAACTCCCAACTTGGTCAAAAGCTAGGGTTTATATAGACAATACCTACCATGTGCTTTTCAAAGCACATGGAAAGCACATGAAAAACACATGGAACTTGTAAATAAACAAGGCCACGTGGACTTGGCAGGAGTCCACAGCAAGGGGTTATAAAAACCCTTGCTGCAGGTAAACTTCCAGCAAATGACACTGGATATTGATTGATAAAGATGTTTGCTAATGGGCGCCATAGAGGCTCCCTTAATTGGGAAGATGTGTCACTTGATATTTTCCCAAATATATTCAGAATAATTTATTTTGAATATTCTAAGTCTATTATGGATATGATGGTTTTAACTTATTATTATTATTCTATTTATATATATGGATGTGATATGATGTGATATTTAAAATTTATTTTTAAAGAAACTGCAATGGAATATTTGATAATATATGGAATTTCACTCTAGCCCCAGGTAAGGGTATTTTGTGTCATAACACCTCTTTTTAACGCTCGATGATAGGAGAGGGTTATTGTGATCAGTTTGTTTCTGTCTGTCTGTCTGTGCACCGTTTTGCCCTTATAACTCAAAAACTATAACATCAATCAATCTCAAATTTTGTAGGCAGATATTTCATGGGGTACAGATGGATTCTTCCAAATTTGGTGTAATTTGTTTGAAAATTAAAGTCAAGAGAGAGTTTTTCTTATTTTTAATTGGGAATACACAGTGAAACTGCTTCTCTTCATCACATACGTAAAAAAATCAATATTTGTTTTTGCTTTTTGATGATGTCATTACTCAGTGATGTCACAATGCAGTTGTCATTGTGAGGTCACAAACCTAGCTTGTGATACCAGCTGTCTTTAAGTAAAATTATTTCTTCTCATTTTATGTCTTGAAATTCACATAATGATAATAAAGAGGGGGTGGTATATTCATCATTTTTATTAAATTATTAACGCTCGACGACAGGAGAGGGTTATTGTAATCAGTTTGTTTCTGTCTTTCTGTCTGTCTGTCTGTGCACTGTTTTGCCCTTATAGCTCAAAAACTATGACATCAATCTCTCTCAAATTTGGTGGGCAGGTATTTCATGGGGTACAGATGGATTCTTCCAAATTTGGTGAAATTTGTTTAAAAATTAAAGTCAGGAGAGAGTTTTTCTTATTTTTAATTGGGAATAAACTGCTTCTCATCACATATGTAAAAAATCAATATTTTGTTTTCTGATGTCATTATACTTAATGATGTCACAATGCAATTCTCATTGTGAGGTCACAAACCAAGCTTGTAATAATTGCTGTCTTTAAGTAAAAATATTTCTAATCATTTTATGTCTTGAAATTGACGAAGATAATAAAGAGGTGGGTGGTATATTCATCATTTTTATTAATTATTATTTCTGTTTTTATTTTCTCTTTTTTTCTTTCAATTCCTTGACCATCCATCACAAAAATTTACCATGAGTGATTTTCACCAAGAAGTGACTTTTAAGCTATATTTTACCTCCACCAGCAGTTTATGTTTTTGGGTGCAAATTGTTTGTCTATTTGTCTGTCTGTCTGTTTTTTTGGTGTTTTGATTACTCAAGAATTAATGAACAGATCTTTATTAAAAATTTTTGTGGGTAGGACCTGGCCAAAGGAAGAAGTTACTAAAAGAAAGATCTGGATCTTATTTTGGATACAAAAATTCAAGAATTGAATACAAAAAATTCAAGGTACCATTTCAATGTATTTTTAATGAATTTGGCTTTCTACTTTATATATTTCTTTGAAAATTTGTTTACATGTTTGGTTTTATTGTCTTCCTTACAATACTTTATATCACTTTAGAGACTGGTCACATGGAGTCGAGCGTTTTGCTCTCTCTGAGTGCATCTTGTTATTTCTGCTTTTTATTATCTCTTTTTTCTTTCAATTCATTGACAGTCCATCACAAAAAATTACCATGTGACCTTTAAGCAGTATTTTTACCTCCACCAGCAGTTTATGTTTTTGTGTGCTAATTGTTTGTCTATTTGTCTGTTTGTTTTGTTTTTACCCCACAGCCCTTAAGGGCTGTCGGGGTATTGTTTTCACCCATGGTGTCCGGATGGGCGGGCAGGCGGGTGGGCGGGCGGGCTGCGGGAAATAGTTTGTCCGGGCTGTATCTCAGAAACCGTAAGGTGTAGGAAGTCGATACTTGGTAGGGGCATTGGTTAGGGGGTGTAGGTGTGCAACGTCATGGTCTGACCTTGATTTGACCTTTGACCTTGCCGTAGTGACCTTGACCTATAAATTCTTGTCCAGGCTATATCTCGGAAACTGTAAGGTGTAGGAAGTTGATATTTGGCAGGGACATTGGTTAGGGGGTGTAGGTGTGCAATGTCATGGTCTGACCTTGATTTGACCTTTGACCTTGCCGTAGTGACCTTGACCTATAAAATGTTGTCCGGGCTATATCTCGGAAACCGTAAGGTGTAGGAAGTTGGTACTTGGTAGGGACATTGGTTAGGATGCATAGGTGTGCAACGTCATGGTCTGACCAGGATTTGACCTTGCCGTAGTGACCTTGAGTTCAAAAATCTTGTCCGGGCTATATCTCGGAAACCGTAAGGTGTAGGAAGTTGATACTTGGTAGGGACATTGGTTAGGGGATGTAGTTGTGCAACGTCATGATCTGACCTTGATTTGACCTTTGACCTTGGTGTAGTGACCTTGACCTATAAAATCTTGTCCGGGCTATATCTTGGAAACCGTAAGGTTGAGGAAGTTGATACTTGCTAAGGACATTGGTTAGGGGCTATAGGTGTGTATTATCATGGTGTCACCTTAATTTGACCTTTGACCTTGTCGTAGTGACCTTGACCTATAAAATCTTGTTGCACCTTTGGGTCTCTCTTTTGATGCAGACTAAGCACTGTTAAAGTCATATTAGAATTTATTAAGAATTTTACTTTCATAACTTCCCATTGTAAGAGATAGAATTTCATCAAGTGAGCCACAGATTTTGCTCCAACACCACACATAAGCATTCATTAAATGTATTACCACTTCTGTATGCATGGTAATATTCAAACCATCTAAACCATAATTCGGGCCTTGCAGATGTAGATAAAGAGGGTTGAATTTTAGTTTGCTGATTAATGCTGTCATCTTGTTATTGAATTATCTTGTTTTAATACTTCATCTTCATATGCATGATCTTTCTTTTAAACATCATTTCTCCATTTAAACATTGTTTGGACCTTTATATAACTGACAGTGCTCTGAAAGTATCCTGAAGTTTGTACTGATACAGTACTTCTGTATCTCATGGTGTTGAAAATATTTCCCTAGGCTGTGGGGTACGGGCATCTCTGATGCTATTTTTTTTTGTTTTTTTTGTGTGTGGGGGGTGGGTGTGTGTGTGGGGGTGTGTGTGTGTTCAGATTACTCCAGAACCAATGAACAGATCTTTATTTAAAATTTTGTGGGTACGACCTGACTGAAGGAAGAAGTTACTAAAGGAAAGATGTGGATCTTATTATGGATACAAAAAAAAAATCATGAATTTTCAGAGGTCCCCTTTTAATGTATTTTTATTGACTTTAGCTTTCTACTTGATATTTCTATGAAGATTAATTTACATGTTTATTTTATTTTATTGTCTTCCTAGCTTACAATACTTTATATCACTTGAGAGACTGGTCACATGGAGTCGAGCGTTTTGCTCTCTCTGAGTGCATCTTGTTGTATATGTTATATTACAATACATGTACATATGACAGTTACATTAAAGTATTTTGTATTTATTCATTATTACAAAAAGGCAAGAGAAATTCCCAGACAGTCATTTCTATTCCTTGGTTAAGAAAACAGATAGCAACAAATAATTGAAATAAACTGGAGTACTAGGGTAAGCAAATCCCCTGTTAAAGCATTCTACACCAAATAAAATAACAGAACAACATCTGCACATATATGCACACTTACTCTTCTATTTTGGCTATGTATACAGGTAGCCAAGTAGATTTCCAATTTGCTATTAAAAGCCTCTAAATCATTTTTGAGTGTGTGGGACACTCTAATACTTTCTAGTTTATCTTTCAACATTTTTACAAACTCAGAGAAAATGACAGGTCTTTCACTTGATTTACGACTATTAAGGAACCATTTCCCCAATAATATAATTAAATTTATTATTAAAAATACATCATTTAGCATTATTTAAGTAATTGAATATGCCAAAAAAAATTTCACATACTGAAAAATTAGTTTTTACTAAAATGGTGTTGTGAAGAAAATGATTTATTTCACACCAAAACTATCAACGTTAAAACAGTGGAGACACTTATTACTGGATATCTTATTCCATTTATTTAAATTATATCTACAATTAACAGATCTATTTAATATTTTGTATTGGAATGATTGTAAGTATAGTTCATTAGAGAGCTTATACACCAATTTGTATAGTGAACTCCAATTTACAAATTCAAGAAAAGGAAACCAGCCTACCCAGATTTCTATTGAAGTGGGTGTCTTTGTTTTACCCTTTACTATGTCTCAGTATACTTTTCTACTTGTGACTTTTGTAATTGGTGTTATACACTTGTTTATTAATAGGCCAAAACATGGTGTTCCTTGAAATTAGAATGTACTACTATTTATCTTTGACTTCCACCTTTTTGGTATAGCAGCTAAAAGAGAATTAGTATGGATGATATTGGTGCTCCAATTTGGCTGTGACCCTAATTCTTCACATGTCACAAAGTTATTTCTCTGATTCAGTAGATCTATTATCTTTAAGTTTAAGTAGCATTCATTAAGCCCCAATTATTTAGGATGGATCAAATTACTGTTGATTGCTACATACCTATTGATGTATTCATTAATCATATCTTGTAAGCTTTCAGGAGATTTCAATTTAAAATTGAACCAACATTTCAGCATTTGCTGATGGAAATTAAAATTTGTGTTTTTTTTGTAACTTAATATCTGATAATTTATGGTCTAACATGTTTTTTATCCCACATAATGACTGAAAAAGATTAAGGCATTTGTCATCTACTATAACATTTTTCATAGTGATAATTTTTTGTGCAGAATAAAAAGCAAAGATATCTGGCATTCTAAGGCCACCATCATCTACTGTAGCAATAATTGTCTCTCTTTTCACTAGAAGGTTTATTATTCCATAAAAAGCTAAAAATTAGTTTATCTTTATTTTATTTATTTATTTGGGGTTTTACGTCACGTTCAACACTGTACAGGTCATATCACGACGGGTAGTTGAAAGGGCAGAGGAAACCAGTACATACAGTTTGTCGGGGTTCTGTACTGTAAACTGCCGTCCAACGGCAAGCAACTACTAGCTTTCCCACTTGAGGCCATGCCGGGAACCAAACCCCGGCCTAAGAGGTGGGAGGCGAGAGTGTTACCACTCTGCCACCATGGCCCCTAAAATTAGTTTATCAATTGCTCTAAAAATTTTAGAGGTGTGTATGTCATGCTGAAAAGATGTGTTACTTGAGATAGTACATGCGTCTTAATTATCATAATACGTCCTTTCCAAGAAAGATTCCTTTGTTTCCAGACCTGTAACATACATTTTATTTTTTTAAGACATCCATCATAATTAAGTTTGATACATTGTTTTGGATCCTTTGCAAACCATATACCTAAGGTTTTGAAAATACTTCTATTCATCTTTAATTTGGCTAACTGTTTAGGTACATCAGATTGTTTAATTGTCATTGAGCCCAATTCAATAATTTCACATTTTTCCAGATTTAATTTTAGGCCTGACATTTTTTCAAACTTCAGAAATTGAATGATAGACACTTCTAGTGGTTTCAAGTCACTTACAAATATAATTGTGTCGTTGGCCAGTTGAACGATTTATATTCAAAACCATTTATTTGAATTCCATTTATTTCATCATTTGTTCTCAACTTAATTGACAGCACTTCTGCAACCAATATGAATAATAATGCTGAAATTGGACAACCCTGTCTAATCCCTCTTGATTATGCAGTGTTTCCACTGGAACCGACAGGCCGGTAACTATGCATTTTTGGAGAGTCAGGATGGTCGCTTTCAAGTTCTTGGCCTGTCAAGGAGAGTCGGTGAAAGATATTTCTATGACCGTTGCCGACCCCTGTACCCTAATTTCAGCCCCTAGCAACAGGCCTGTCGGTTAACTTAACGGCCTGTTGGTTACACTTTCCGGCTTGTCGGTTAATCAGACAGGCCTGTCTGTAACAAGTATCCGACTTGTCCCAAATATGGACTTCCAGACTGTACCTGATGACGCACCAACCGTGCGGGAAGTGTTCCAGTACAGTCGGTAACTTTAGCCGCCCTGTCTGTAAGTGTTCCCGACAGGCCTGTAAAGTTTACAGGCCAGTCGGTAACTTTTACAGACTGGGTCCTAGAGTCGGGGAAAAATTGTAACCGACAGGCCATAAACTGAAACAGACAAGCTGTAAACAATAACAGGTCTGTAAAAGTAACAGACAAGCCGGGAACTGTAACAGACAGGCCGGCAATATTTTTGCTTCTTACGGCCTGTCGGTTTCAAAATCTGTGGGTATAAAAAGGCGAGTTGGTAGACAATCTGCATATATTTGGGCTTTGACTTGTCTCGAGACAACTTGGTGTGCAGCTTTTCTTGGGAGTGAAATCTGTTCTGTGAGGTTTCACTTTTATTTTAAGTTTTTGTTTTTTTTAAGCAAGCTATACAATTGATTCATCAGCATGCCAAGGGGCAGAAGGAGAAAGATTGAAGTACCAACTGGAGACACTCAACCACAGTTTGAGTTAGGAGAGGAGGGAGAGAGAGGAAAGGGATGAAAGAGAGAGGATTGAACAGGAGGAGAGGGACAGAGAGAGGAGGGAAGAGAGCCAGGAAAGAGGAGAGAAGAGAGTGCGAACTGATACGGATACTGATGTAGAATCAACTCAATCTAGACAGAAGAAGGGCCAGATGAAGTCCATTTTCCTGAGTGATTCAGACGAAGTAGCCACTTTATGACAAGACCAATGACAGTTTCAAAGACAAGTAGAAGAAGGAAGGACTTTGGCAGCAGCTACCAGAAACTTGCCTGCCAAGACTGTGAAGAAGTGGTTTGATACTCAACGTATAAATTATTTTTTCAGAGAATAAAGCCAGGTCATTGCCTAACAACGTATAAATTATTTTTTCAGAGAATAAAGCCAGGTCATGTTGGGGTGGGATGGCAACTTTGTTAAGTGAGGACCTGTAAGGATCTGTGAGGATCTGTAAGTGATATAAGTTACTTTTTTCAACTGAGTGTGGGATGGATTGGTATTTGTGATGGGGAATATTTTTGGTGAAACTGAATTTGAATTAAATTGTTGGAAAATTTGGGTTATTTTTGAGGCAACACTTTAATAAATAAACCCTTATGGACAAAATGCCCTTCTTGCGAATAGTTGCTGCTAATATGAAACGAACATACTGTGAACATCCCGCAAACATTTGTTGCGATCACATTGCAAACATTTTTAAAATGTTCGCGACTGGTATGCAAATGAGCTTTGCCACAAACACTTTCCTGTGAACATATTGCAAACAATTTCTGCAAATAGTCTGCGAACTGTTCCAGTAAACAATCTGCAAATAGTTGCTGCGAATATGCTGCAAACTTTTGTGGGAACTAAAAATCCACCTTAAAATATTTTGTGACGAACATATTGCAAACACTTGCTGCAAACATTCAGCGAACATGGTTGTCGCGAACATCCTGCACACTTTTAATGCATCAATATCACTTTAACTTCAAATATTTTGCCGCAAACATACAGCGAATATGTGTTGCAAACACTCTTCAAACAGATTTTGTACAAACATTTCAGCATATTTTTATGCTCTTATCAATGTACATAATTAATCCATAGTTTACAGATTAATTGTTAACTGCTGAGTTAAGTTGTGTTATAATAACTAACAAACGGACAAATAAAAGGTCATGAATTAATACCTCCTTGGAGGAGGTAATTAATATAGACATGACCCAAGCAGTTAATATATATATTATTTTCTTTTGATGATGATCAAGACATAAAAATCAATAGGATTCCTAAAGTACACGTTATTATAATTACTACCAACATCAGTTATTCACAAATATATGTGTACACATGTACTTGCCTGCATGCCAGTTCCAATTGAAAGCAAATGACCCTTGAATATTCCTTTCCTTGAAATGTTAATCCACACATTGGTCAATGAAGTTTTTCATATGTAAATAACAATTTAAACCATTTCAAATCCTTGTTTTTGTTTTAGGCATTTGAGTAAAGAGCTATATATATAGCTGTCTTAATTTGTATGGGAACAATTCCACATATATAGTCATGCATATAACCATAAATACAATAGAAAGCCAGTTTTTGTTGTTCATCCAAAAATATAACTAGCTGTCTTAAATAGCTATATCTTTCTGACATCAAAATCATCTCTTTATATGTGTAAAAGTTACTGGAAATAAAATGAATGAGCAACAAAATATCCCAGAGCAATGCAGCTTGAATTTAGTTTGAAAATGTTGGTAAATGAATACTCTGCTTGTTTATATGAGAAAGTTAACCCAACAGTTTTAGCCGACTCGCCAAGACGTTTGGTTCTAAATTTATATGTGATTTAAATAAATTATGTATCAACCAATTTTTAACTAAATGTTGAGTTTTAGTAATTTATACAGATTTTACAAATTTAAATTATTATAATGCAATACATTACGTTAATGTAGTTAAATAAACACAAAAGATGTGTACATAGTATTGAGCAGAGGATTTTTTTTAAATCCATGATATATTTGACAAATATGAACAGAAAGGTTATCACAGTACAAGTTCAATCTGTTTTTCAGCATTTTCAGCACCCACTTGGAATAACATTAGCCTTGTTTTCTTGATTGTTTTGTAAATAAATATTACAGATATTCAGGGCATGTGTGTATTCAATTATTTAATTCACATGGAAAAGGGATAACTTTCGATCTCATGAGTAATAAAACACAATGTTTTATTGCCTTGATCAAACTTGAGTTAAATATTAGCATTTTAATTTTCTTAATCCAAAAAAATGTATTATACTAGAGCCATCGGAAGACCAAATCTGCAGTGAGCTGCTTACCCATTATCCTTACAGTTGTTTGTATAGTGGGGGCTATATGTATTTTCTGCATGATTTATCAGATTGGAGTTTCTGTTTACAATTTAAAACTTCAAATTCTTCTAACAAGACAATGAGTGTGAGGACTATAATAGCAATGCCTAGGAAAGTGGGCAGATTAATTAATGCTTATTGTATTCTCTTGTAAATCAGTGACACGATGAGTATAAAAGAACACTTGAAAAACTATTGTTTATACTATTGTCAAAGCAATAGGTTAATTTCATGGTGCTTGAGCCCGCAAGCCCCTCACTCTGAAGATCCACACTCTTCCAGGTGATATCTGAGGAAATCCACTCTATTCAAGCCATTGGTAGTGATTTTAGACTTTTAATTATGTTTTCTGTCATATTCTCCCTCCACGCATGAAACTTGCACAAAGTTTTCATGGGACTTGAACCTACAACCCCTCACTCTAAAGACCCAGACTCTACCAGGTGAGGTTTTAGGGAAGTTCCTACTAGTTAGGCCAGTAACAGTGATTTTAGAAAGCTAAAGTCTTCATAAGAAAATTCTAAAAACTGAGAAAAAAAAAGTTTACAAAAAACATTTCTGGTGAATATTTGGTAAAGACTTTTAAAGTTTATAAAATTTACTAAGTCTTCTGGCGAATATTCAGCAAACACTATCGTGGATGATAAAATGTAGCAAGTCTTCTGGCGAATATCTGGCAAACATATATATGGTACACAAATATACAAAGTCTTCTGGCGAATATCTTGCAAACACCACATACATATTTAACTAAATTTAAGATGTTCGCGACATGTTTGCCATACATTCACAATTGTTGCAAATATTTTGCCGCGAACATCACTGTTTGCAACATGTTCGCTACATAATCGCAGAGTATTCACAAGAGAGCATCTGGTCCATAAGGGAAAGTTCTTGAATTATTTGGGTAGTCCTGAAAAGGACTGATATATGACGGCATGTTCTCCCCTCAGTCTTCTTAAACTCTGTCCTCCTGCCCAGCCAGCGCCCCCATATGATTGAAGTAGTCTTTCAGTAAATCTCATTGATGTTTGGCCTCCGTTGATGGGTTTCTGAAGTTCTCTTGATGTCTCTGTTCCCCCTGGTCCCCCTGTGGTGGTTGTACGTCATCAGCTGGAGTGGGTGGTCTGTCGTCTCCCCCCTGATGGCTTCTCAACATGTTATGTAGTACCACACATGTTAACACAATGTCTCACAACTTTTGGCCTCTGCTCCATGGTGGTCAACAGCACCATGAGTGTCTTGACAAGTATACCAAATGAGTTCTCGACCACCCTCCTCCCCCTGGATATCCTGTAGTTGGCTATTCTCTCTTCTCTGGTCAGTTGGTGTCTACTGTAAGGCTTGACCAGCCAAGGCATCAGGGCAAAGGCGTCCCCCAGCAGGAAGTAGTGTAGATTTGGCCCCCCAGGTCCAAGTGGTTCAGGTGGTGGTAGTCCCAAGGTTCCATTTTCAATTCTTTTCAGTTTGCTGCGGTTGAAAATCTGTGCATTAGATGATGAGCCACTCCCCTCCGCATTGACCCACAGGAACTGATAATCTGCATCGACTAAAGCCAAAAGTACCAGGGAGAAGTAGCCCTTGTAGTTGAAATATTCATTGCCTGACTTCTTGGGCTTCTTGATAGCAATGTGTTTTCCATCTAATGCACCGACTGCATGGGGGATATTCCATCTGTTTCTAAATCTTTGTTCAATTTTCTTCCAGTCTTCAGGATCAGTGGGGCACACCAGATACTCTTGTTGAAATTCTTTCAAAATGGCGTTGCAGACCTGGGGGATAAACTTGCAGATGGTCGATCTCCCAACCCTCCAGTGGTATTGCAGTGAGGTGTAGCTTTCCCCTGTAGATAAGTGTCTCAACTTCCAGTGGCTTCCTGAAGTTGGTGATTGACTTCCTGAGGTGGGGGGGGGGGGGGGGGTGATTCTTCAATCAAATAAAAAAATGCTGGCTCCATCCTGGTGAAATTTCTGTAGCCTGGTATGTCACTAGTGATCAGTTCATCCAAGAGTGTTCTGTAGCAACATCTCTCCTCTCTCTGCAGTATCCAGGGCAGGACCCATGGATTCTGTGGCTTCCTTCTCCTTCAGGGTGGTGGGGGTGGGAGTGATGGTGATGCTGGCTGGGCAGGTGCTGGGTTTGGCTGTCTTTTGTGTGTTGTAATCACAACATATAAAAGTAAATTCAATTAAAACCAAAAGGATCCTCAAGTGATCTATCAGTTGCTCTTGATGTGTTCCTGTCATCTTTCAAGTGTGAAATGAATGGCACATCACAGGGAAAGGGTTGGGAACATGCTCCCGGCTTGTCTGTCTTTATGGCTTGTCTGTTTGTGATCCGGCTTGTCTGTTAGGGGTTTAGGGCTTTAGGCCGTGGAAAAAAGGTTCCCGACCCTACGGCTTGTTAGGATGGCCATTACGACCTGTCTAACTTTACTGTCCTGTCGGGGATTTCATAACCGACTCATCATTTTTGCACCTTTTTCTCTATGGCCCTACAACTTTTGCAACTGACCCTAGGGTCGTAGGGTCGGTTACAGGGTTGGTTCCAGTGGAAACACTGCATAAAGGAAAACATTTTGACAAATATCCATTATTTGTGGTACATGAAAATATATTAGTATAAAGCAGTTCTTTTTCAAAGTCTATTACTCCTATCAATCCAGGAGTTTTGTATCCATTAGTATATAACATAATGTCCTCTATTCTGACATTTTGACTAATATAGCGACCTTTAATGTAGCCCACCTGATCTGTATGTATCAATTTGGAGAAAACTTTCTGTAATCGTATTGCCAAAGTTTTTGCTAAAATCTTATAATCTGTTGCTAAAAGAGAGACTGGTCACCAGGATGTAAGATATCTAAGATCTTTGTCTTTTTTAGGTATCAGTGATAGGACTCCTATTCTTTGTTCACTACTAAGCTCTTCTTCAAAGGAACATGTGTAACTAGCATGCAAGATTTCCCTTACATCTGGCCAGAAGAATTTGTAGAAATTAGTTGTAAAGCCATCTAGGCCAGGTGCTTTATCATTTGCCATTTCCTTGAGTGCATTAGACGTTTTCTTAATTGTAATAGGTTGACTTAGAGTTGCTTGTTCATTGGGGCCAAGTTTTGGAATCTGAATATTCTGAAGGAACTGTTTCTTTAATTGCTTAGTTTTACTACCTAATTCCACTCTACTTGAATATAGTTTTTGAAAATAACTAACTTGTTCTTCTAAAATTTTTGTTGGATTATTAATTGGCAAACCTTCTGAATTCATGATTAACGTAATATATTATTGTAGTTCCATTTCTCCATATTTAGGAAATATTTGAGTTTTTTCACCTTCCTCAACATATTTAGCTTTGGGGCTTAATATCGCACCTTGTCTTTTTTCTGAACAAAGATCTTCCCATTCTTTTTTACACTATAATATTCAGTATGAGACGAGTCATTTTCCTCAGATTTTAGTTGTCTTTCTAACTCTTCTAACCTACATAATAGTTTGATTTCTCGTTTTTTCCTTAATTTTGATTTGTGGCTTGAGTAGACTATGGTTTCGGATCTTATCTTGCATTCTATAAATTCCCAGAGCAAACAATTATTAGTAAGTGCGGTTTCAACTTGAGTCTAGGAAGTGTAGGACATTGATACTTGGTAGAGACAATAGTTAGGGGTTGTGCAACGTCATGGTGTCACCTCTGACCTTTGACCTTGCCATAATGACCTTGACCAATAAAATGTTGTCCGGGCTATGTCTCGGAAACCCTAAGGTGTAGGAAGTTGATACTTGGTAGGGACATTGGTTAGGGGGTGTAGATGTGGAGTGTCGTAGTGTGACCTTGATTTGACATTTGCCCTATACAATAAACTAGTTTCAATATACAATATGGATACTTAATTGAGGTTAAATCTTATGAATCAATGAAATTTGTATTTGTTCTCTTGTCTGTGTGGCAGTTAAGTCACAAATAATATCTCTCCTGTTTCTTATTAGAGTGGATTATTACTCACTTCCAGCTTGGTGGTGTCATTACTTTGTCATCTACAGTTTTGTCCAGATTTTTGCAGGGTTTTCTATTGCAATGGTAGCACATTTCTGGGTTTTGGGTTCTGACCTGGCAGCTGTGGGCTTATACATATATGATGGAAGGGGGAATCTGAACCCGCTGGCCTACCCTACATCCCTCTGCTGTTCTACTTGGTCTAATCAATGTGTGTTCAAAGCAATATTTTTGCAGGTACATGATGCAATATTTAGATCTTCTCCTGGACTTTATATAGTAATTTTTCATTCCATCTGGGGGCTTATTGTGTGATGTAGATGCAAGATTTAGTTTGTATGACTAAGCCAATTTCATATTTAGTTTTTTTTTGTTTTTTATTTGGGTTATTACGTCGCTTTCAACACTGTACAGGTCATATCACGACGGGTAGTTGGAAGGGCAGAGGAAACCAGTACATACAGTTTGTCAGGGTTCTGTACTGTAAACTGCCGACCAACGGCAAGCAACTACCAGCTTTCCCACTTGAGGCCGTGCCGGGAATCGAACCCCGGCCTAAGAGGTGGGAGGCGAGAGTGTTACCACTCTGCCACCGTGGACCCTTCATATTCTTTTTCAGATATACCAATCAGGGGAGAAGCTAGGATGCCCTGATTTTTACGAAAGTTGTGGTTATATGCAAGATTTTTAGGGGATGGGGTATTGTATATCTCTTCCATGATTCTACTAACAAAATGGTATACATGGGCATACAGGCTTATACAAAAGCCATGTCCTTGGCAATGCCTTTTTGTGTCTCCTCATTCCTAATTTGTACTTTGGGTGTAATGTCTAAAGCCCTGGAGATATAAGTCCTACAGAAAAGAAGCCAATAACATTACTTCAGATGGTGAAGGGAAATTCTGCACTATTATTTCAGACCCAAAAGCTTAACATTAGATATTCTGTAGGTGGTACTTACTTGTATATGCAGAGTACATACTTGGTACACGGGTTGACTTATTTGCCCCAAGCTATCCAGGAATAATAAATCAACACTATTACATTGTAGGTGAAAAATATATTAGTATTATCTATTTCACATATATAATTTCACAAAACATGAGTTATATTAATCATGCACATTTATTTTTTATAAGATAGGAGGAAAAATATTTGTTATTGCATTAATACATCTTACCTAATGGGAGCGGCCACGGTGGCAGAGTGGTAACACTCTCCCCTCCCACCTCTGAGGCCGGGGTTCGATTCCTGGCATGGCCTCAAGTGGGAAAGCTGGTAGTTGCTTACCGTTGGTCAGCAGTTTACAGTACAGAACCCTGACAAACTGTATGTACTAGTTTCCTCTGCCGTTCCAACTACCCATTGTGATATGACCTGTACAGTGTTGAAAGTGATGTAAAACCCCAAATAAATAAATAAATCAGTCTTAACTAATGGAAAATTAGCGATACCAGTCGACACCAACCGGTTCTGCCAAATGCCAGAAAAAGACTTTCTGTGCAAGCACTGGCATGACTAGTTGTGTGATGCATTGATTAGGTGGTGTTACCTACTTCTTTTCTAGACAACTTGACATCACAGCATCTTTTTCATTTTGCTAGTGCATTCAGATGCTTTTTGGAAGTTGTAAAGAATTTTGTAAAATTCACCAAAAAGGTGTTTTATTTATTCAAACAGTTTATACTGCATCACACGTTTGGCATCTAATTATAGGCTGTCATCTCTAAAGGTTTGAGTCACACAAGTGGCAATGTTGAGGACCTGTCCCAATATGACCCTGGCTGTTCAACGGGACATAAAACCCAACTTTGACTTTGTTGTATATGTTACAGTAAATATGTGAAATCAGTAAATATCTGGTCAGTAAATACACATATTCCCTAAAATTTTCAGTAAATATGCATAGGCCCCTTTTATGATTTATGACCCGTGTTATTTCACAAGTTTACTGGTTTCACTTCCAATAAATATGTGAAATGAAATGTTCACTGGTTGTAAATATGTAATATTGAACTGTAAACCAAAATATACATTATACCAGAACATTTCACTTGATTATGATCACTGTTAGAACATACCAAGCATAATTCATTTTACAGTACATTAGATGCAAATACTATGCTGGAAAAAATTCATTAGACTTTTAAATGTTTATGTTTACCAACTTTAGGTATGTGCTTTCTGTAGATATTTCATATAAGCTTACATTATTATCAATCCCACAGCTACTAAGGACCTATGACATCCCAACAAATGGTTAAAGATAATTTAAGGCTTTACCATTTTTATGTGACTAATAAATAAGAAGTTTTAGAAATTAATTTAAATTTGAATTTAAAAATGTTAACATATTTTAACTATATTTTCATTCAATACAAATTTTACCTTATCATTTGAGACAAAATGATTCACATCCAAAGAAATCCTCATATATTCTTTAAGAATCTATTGTTAACCTGTTTTCTGATAGATATATGACTTTGATGTAGGTACTGGCTACTTGATAAAAAAATTGTTACAAACAATGAAAAGGCCAGTTAGCCCCTAATTGGATTTCATTATAGTCTTTCAGAAGGACTTAATCCCTTTTAAGGCATGTATGGTTATGGTGTGGCTTCCTCTATTAAAGAGACAACACCAGAGGCAGTTTTTAGTTAACCCTAAATATGGATCTAAATTTTACTGGTGACAATTGGAAAAGAAATACATTGTTAAAACTGCAGGAAAATTCAGTTCTTGAACAAGAAATATATCTTAATCTTATTACTTTTCTCGCTGTTCCTTATCCCATAAATATCATAATTTGACAAATATTTGGATATTTAAGCAAAAAATTGCAAAACACAAAAATGCTTATATCTCGAAAACCGTGCGAGATAGAGCGATTTTGATGTATTTTTTGACCCACAGGGTATCTCTGCAGAGTAACCATCCCAATTTTAAGAAAACTTTTGTCTGGCGGCCATTTTGAATTTTCGGAATCTTGGCCAACTGGTATGTTTATGTAAATTATTTTTGTTTCTGATGAAACATATTAAGTAAAGCATTTTGAAAATATGAGTGACATGTTTATTGTCATGTAAAGCATTATTTTGAAAAGGATGAGGTAATAAAATTATTTGACCATGCAGCCAGATCAGTAATACTTAATCAATTTGATTAATAAAAGTAATTGACTGATCTAGTTTGACAAAACTACTTAAAGCTCTAGATCTTACCAATGAAATCAGTTTATATATGCAACTCACATTGGCCTGTCTAACCAATAAAAGTAACCACACTAACCAACCAGCTTTGTTCAAGAAACTAACTCACTTGGCTGAATAAACTAAGTCATCTGGTAGTACAAACCAATCACTTTAGTTGGAGTAACCAGTATGCTTTGTTTGAGGAACCAACTTAGTTTGTTAAATCTAACTAACTTTCTTTTGTTTTACCAACCAACATACTTGGTTGATTTAACTAACTTGGTGGGTTAAATTAGACATTGTAGGATTAACCAACTTTTCTTTGTTAGACCAACTAACTTTTGTTTTCAGTGTGCAATAATGAAAACAATCTGATCTGACCATAGTCCTATCCATGAATTTAACAGTTAAGTTTGTTCAATGTATACAGGAGTATGTTCTGTCATCTGGTTAGCTTCAACTAACACAATGTCTGTATCATGTGATCTGTTCAGCATCCACTAGCACAAAATGTTTATATCTAGATGTTCAGAGTGTCTGCACAACTATGCTGCCAGCTCAAATATATACGGGCAATATCCAAATGCAGCAAATCCACTCTCTGGTAGATACACACTTTATGTTCAGATAAAATCAATATCCAAAATAGAATGGGTGTTACAGGAGCATACTTTCTATGATATGTGATTGTACATAAAAGAGTATTCTGAATAAACTACATCTTATGTAGGTTGAAACTTGACAAACCTTTGAACAGAGAGTTACAATTGTCCAAACAACTACTAACCAAGGTATTTGCAACAAGGACAGTCACTTTATGGGTAAAATGCTACATAATTTGACAGAGGATATGCATCTTGTGAGCATGTTCTGCAAAAGGAGAAGTCTGCATCAAACCATATTCCTCTGTTTCTGGCAGTGTCGGCATGATGAAAAAGAGAATTGAGATAGATAAAATGAGAGGAGAGTTTTTGACATTGAGCCTTAAAACTAAAACAATGCATTAATTGTTGTCAGGATTAGGTTTTCATTTTTAATCCATTTTTTACATCATGAAGGCAAGCATTAGGGACATATTATTAATATAATATAGTGCAAATTACCATTTCACATGTTTCATGAATATTATGTGAATTCAGCTAGCCATATAGAGTATAGTTTAACCAAGTAATGAGAAATAAATCTTCCCATGCCATGATTCCGTGAACATATTAAGCTGAGTTGGAGTTAGATTTCAATGTTATTGAAATAACATTGCAAAGTCTGTTTGGATTTCATCCTGATTTTCACCCTTTGTTTTAAAACTGATTTCACCCAGTGGATTCAACTTGAATGCACCAGTTGAATCAAACTAAAAATAGGTTTGTCAAATCTGCTCATATTTCACCCAGGGCCATTTCACACATTTCATTTTTTACCCATTGTATTCATACTAATTTCAGCCATTGGTTTCAAACGATTTTATGAAGTGGATCCACCTGAAAACAGTTTGCAAAATCTACATGAGTTTTAACCAGATTTCACTGCTGGATACAACCTTATTTCATAGTTGTGTGCCTACTGGATAGAGTTTCTCCCTACAACTGTTCTCCATGGAAGTTGTCCTAAAATAAATAAACAAATAAATAAATATTTTATTTCCCAAAGTAAAAATATATATTGCATATATGAGTCAACAAGTAAGTGATGATTCTGTAAGGACATATCCAATCATCTGTTAACAAAATTGTTGGATAAGCAATCACATTCATTATGAAATACTATGTGAATAAAATATTTCATTTTAATTGAATCTACTGAAATTTAACTTACTTATATAATTTTACTTCCATTTGGAAGGATATAGTAGAAGCCTATAAGCTTTTCAAGGCTATTCACTACTTCCAGATAACCACTTATAACTTAACAAAATTGTACCCTTCTTTCTTAAAATGTTCTAAAGGAAATAAGTAAAGAAATTATTTATGCACAACAGTATATAATTATATTCAATAAGAAAACCTGTGATTTTATCCCAATCTATCATACATGTGATAATAGTTTTTTACCTCTTTCTTAAATTTATACAAACAACATATTTTAGAAATCTCTTTGTTTAAGCCCTTCCAGATTATGATATGACTCGACAGACACCTTTTAAAATCTATTCTGACATATTTATGATTAAATTTACCCATTTGTCTCATTCTATGATGTACACTTTTATCTCTTGTGAATAATTTTTCTATGCTACATGGCAGTTCCTGCAATAAGCATTGTACATTAAGACAAGCACTTAAAATTAAAAAAAATGTTCAAATTGTGACAATCGACATTCTTCAAACAATGGAGTAGTGTGTACCATGTACTTTTTTCTTACAAATTACCCTTAATACCCAATTTTTGTTTATTTTTTTGCAATTTAAGCATTTATTTGAACTACCCCAAACAAGTTTTGTTTGAGACACTTCCTTGATTTCCTGACCATTGAAAGCTGGTATTGCAACCCAATAATTTATTTTTATTGAAAATGTTACCATTTGCTTTACTCACATTGAGTACAAAATTTATTTAATGAAAATCAAACATTTTAAATTCATTTATTTACTATTTTTTCTAAATTTGTACCAGTGTATAAACTGTTGGTGTCATCAGCAAATAATATTAAATCTAAAAGCTTCAAGCCCTTACACATGTCACTAATGTGTATGATAAACCACTTAAAGGCGAAGGATAGAGCCCTCTGGCACACAACACCACATTTTAACAACTCAAAATTGACATAAACTAGTTGTAAATATTTTACTGTGTGCATAAACCTAATATGCAGGTAACAGGAAATAAGTTTTTCTTTTTAACATCATTTAGAATCGTAGTTTGATGGTACTTTAAGCGAACTTCAAAATTAGTGTTTGCTTAAATTTTCCGGGAAATTTGAAAGCCAACTTTACTCACGCTTACGTAAAAAAAATAGGCCGACCATTTTGTTTCCGGTTAAAAATGTAAACAACACGTCTTGTGAGAACTTTTTGGCACGTACACTAAAAAACCTGTTCTCAATTTTTAGAGGTCAGTGTTCATACAGATGACTTTTTCAGTTTCACCATGTATATTTCTTACAATTACGATTGATATTCTGTAATTTAGGTCGAATTTAATGAGCTAGTGCTAAAACATGCAGCAGGGCGGAGATGCGACTGCGAGGCCGAAGAAATATACACGGGTGGTCACTAAGATAAACGGTCTTCAAAGTTTTCAAATTTAAATAGTGTAAATAGCAAAATCGCAGAAACTAAACAACAAAATAGACTTAAACAATGCTTTTCATGATTTTGGTTTGTGTTATATTGTTGTTTAAACCTTTTAGTGGTGGTGGACCAGTTCACGCCCGGGTACCAATTCACGCCCACCCCTAAATTTATCCAAAACAATCACAGTTAAACAATAAATTACAAATGTATATGATCAATTTGATTATTGTCTATAATGTGGTAAACAGCTTCTCTATGAAAAATTATAAATCTTCAAGAAAATTGAGGGTGGGCGTGAATTGGTACCCGGGCGTGAACTGGTCCACCACCACTAACTGTTTTTATGTGAGCATTTCTGAGGACCGTTTATCTCCGTGACCGTTTTATCTTCGTGACCACCCGTGTAGCCGATGTACGGGTTTTCGATATATTCACGTTTTCGATCATTTAAAATATAAGCTCTCAGTCTCGTTTGTGGATGGCATTTTTACAATATTTTAGAATGAATATGCAGTCACAATGAACCGGTGAATTTGAGGATTTGTTATTGTTGTTTTATTTCTGATAATATTGGTTGCGTTGGTTGTGATATTCAACATTGTCCATTTACGTTGTCATATCGAAAACCCGTCCATCGTGGATACCGTCACACTTCCTATTATCGTGCGCTTCTTATTATCGTTCACCAGTCTAGTCTTTGTTTACCATGTGTTAATGGACTAATTTTTGTAACAATCCGTGAAGTTCATGTGTCAAACATAAATCTTGTTATTTTTTTCTGGTTTCTGCAGAGAAATTGGATAGAAACAGGTATTTTACAAAACTGGCCAAAATCTTTTAATAGTTAGGCAATAGTGTTACGATCGAATGTAAATATGGAAACCGGGTCCCGAAAACAAAAATTCGGCGGAAACCGGATTCGTTCGAATTAGTATACACCAAGCTGTAGTCAAATTGTAAAACTTTCTCTGCGTGTACATGAACAATAATTTCAACTAAAATGTGGTTTATTTGATGATAAAACAGACGTTTTGGATATTATTTCAGTGTATATTGGCAAAATATTACAGAAGTTAATATTTTTAAACGTTTCTGTGCAATATTTTATACGTTTTGATGTGAAATATGTGACATTTCGGGAACCGGTTATTTGAATTTATCACCGGATTTCGTTTGCTCTTTTATAAATCGAATAGAAACCAACTATCCGGTTTGCCGTCTTTATCACTATTAGGCAATGTAGATCTTATAACCCCCAAAATCAAAGTTTTTCACTCCGGATTTGTTATATTTTTAATTAATCCAAAAAGTATTACACCGACTTATTTATCCTTGCGTTGCCGGTTTTCGATGGTCTTACGCATTTTAATCCATTTTCGTTTCTTTCATCAGTCCCAACGGTATTTTAAACTTAAAATATAAAAATGTGCTTTTTAAATGACAAGAACAAATATAACCAGGTAAATATTTTATCTTATTTTATTTATTTTTATTTGATTCAACTTCTGTGTGTACAGCGTTGTTATTTCACAAATGGTTGTCTGTTATCGACGGTAACATAAAATCAATATTATAGGTATTCAAAGTATATTCTAGATTTTTTATTTTCTACATTGTCCTCTGTAAATTGATAATTTAACACATAAACGGAATAATTGTTGCAATTATATCATAATACTGTACAAATAACATTCTTTTTGAAGGTGTGCACATAAAATTATTTTCATAGGCAATTATGTCATTAAATTTTAAAGTTTGTTTTGAAGGCTGTTTCTTCCATTTTGTGTCCATAAAAAGCATGTGTTTTAGGTTAATGATCATGGGTATGGTTAATTTATTTTATAACCTCCAAAAATAAAAATATTTTATGGCATATTTTCCTTATATTTGCTGCTTAATAAACGCATGCTGTCATTAACAATGGATTACATTAATGTCAGTTTAATAAAAAAGTACTTGCAATATTTTGTAAAATAAATATTATAAATCTATTTGTCTTTAACAAGATATCTTACAACTTCATTTTATGAGGATAAAATTTGCACTTTTCACGGAGATTCTTGAGCGTTGCCAATGACAACCGTATTTTGTTTTACTTTAAAAATTGATAAAATTAACTACAATATATTAATGCGCTGTCGTCGATAATAGACGACCGTCGATAACAGACGACACAACGATACTGTTTGCTTTGAAATTGGACTTTAAGGTGACCATAAATTAATAATAATAATAATAGTTAGATCTTATATAGCGCAATTCTAGTCACTACTTGACTAATCAATGCGCTACTCCAGTAAAAAGCACTTTTAAACAGAAATGTTTTGAGGCTTTTTTAAAATTCTTTCAAGTCCATGTCGGATGTCATCAGGGAGGCTATTACAATAGCGAGGTGCAGCGACAAAGAAAGATCTGAAACCCTTGCTTTTAAGTTTCCACCGACGCTCTTCTAGTTTGTACATTTTGTCGCTTGATCGTAGTGGTCTTGGTGGTTGGTTTAATGAAAGCAAGGATTGAATCAGGGTTCCCACTGCACAGGGAAAATTGTGAAAAGTAATTCCAGACAGGGAAAACACAGGGAATTTGAAAATTTTGGAAAAACACAGGGAATTTGAAAACTTCAGAATGATTTTGAAGAGTAACAGCCATTTGCATTCACTCGCCGTGGGTCGCGACTGCTGTAAGGGGGCGTGGAGGCCAAAATATAATTACCAATTGTGTTATTTTATTTATAAAATCCACAGGGAACAATATAAACTTCACAGGGAAAACACAGGGAATTTAAATTGGAAAATGGAGTCGGAACCATGATTGAATGTAATCGGGGGCATCGCCTTTCAATGCTTTGAACACAATCAGATTCAGTTTGTAGATGATACATTGTTGAACAGGTAGCCAATGCAGTTTCATGAGGTGAGGTGTTATAGAGTCATATTTTTTCAAATTCAAGACAATCCTAGCAGCAGCATTTTGGACATGTTGTAGCTTTGTGATTAAATAATCTGGGGTGTCAATGAGTTGCAATAATCCAGTTTCTCAGAGATAACAGAATGAACAATGGTGCAAATATTCCTCAGATAATGATAGCAGGACTTGCAGATGTAGGCCACATGATCACTTAGCGTAAGTTCACTGTCAATGATGACACCAAGGTTTTTAACACATGGGCTAGCTGGTATAATTGCACCACTGACACAGAGAATTAATCATTACTTTTGCATGCTGATGACACGTTCCAGCTATCAAGAATTCAGTCTTGTCCTCGTTTCATTTCAATTTGTTCCTGTTCATCCAGTCACTTAGCTCAAATATACAATTTTGAAGCTGTGAAATGGCAGTTAGTTGATCTTCCTCGATGTTTGGTGATACTGATTTATACAATTGAGAGTCATCTGCATACATGTGGAATGAAATCAGAAAATTTCTAATAATTGTCCCCAATGGTGTTGTATAATCGCAATATAGTTGTGGGCCCAAAACAGAGCCTTGTGGGACACAGCATTTTAATACCTTCCTTATAGAAAATTAACATGAGAAAAAAAATCTTCACGTGCACGGTAATGGGAAGTGCCCTCTCTAGTGAAAACAGGTACGACCAATTTTGAAGGTGCTTATAAACAACTGAAATAGTTTCTTTTACCTACAAACTTCATAAGGTCTATACCATGATAACTGGTGGTTTGGGGATACACGCAAACACGTAGACCGAGTTTCTGTCCCGTCGGCATTGCTGTTGATATTTCTGACGGTACGCAATGGCGAGGGCCAGAGTTCACATGTACCTGTTTTCTGTGTAAATCTCGAACTGTGGGGAATTATTGTGTTCACTTTCAAAACTCCTTGTTATGTCTATTATAGCTGTATCCAGTTTACAATACATATGTTATTACATAAAACTGCTTTTAGAAGCCAGGAATTTCCTTTGTAGATAACTATGTAATGTTGAAGGTTTGTTTACATTTTGAAAATTGGTTGAAATATATACATGCCAGTTTGATTGGCATAAAATATGAGTGAACGGCACATATACATACCTTAAAGAAACCAAATAACACTTTATACTTGTGGTAATATGTGTACAAATATGTCGTTCAAAATTTACACAGAAAAACAAGTACATGTGAGCTCTGTCCCTCACCATTACGTCCATCAGTATACCAATAGCAATTGGTGATGGGACAAAAACTCTGTCGAGCAAACACGGTTCCGCGGCCATATTGACCTATATTGAGAGCACTGGTTTTGGAGTGTAAACAAATGTACATGCATGTTGTTTACATATCAAAATGAATTGTAGAAGTTAATTTTTCTTCATATCTGTGTTACTTAAACTTGATTCATTTACATTTAAAATATTTCCTTTCAACCTACATGGTGAAGAGAGCTAACTTTACCCACTGGCCTCAATTCAACACTTTGTTTGCAACCTAGGCGTGGATTTTGCTGAGGCTGGAGGAGGCCACAGCTAGCATAATGATATTGGTATAGAACTGCACATCTTACAGTGTATTAGAAAGGAGGTTTTTCTTATAAACATGTACATATGTATTTTATATATATTCTAGACTTCCCAACACAACTGTTTGACAATTGACAAAACATGTCATAGTTAGTGCTCTCTTATTGCCTGTGGTGCCCTTATGTTTTTCTCTTGGTGCTTTATTTTGGGTTTTAACATAGTTTTCAACACTGAATAGGTCATATCACAATGGGGAATTTTATGGGCAGAGGAAACAAGTACATACAGTTGGTACTGTGTACTGTAAACTACCGACCATTGGTAAGAAACTACCAACTTTCCCACTTATGGTCCTAGGTTTGAACCACAGACCTCAGAGAAGGGAGGTGAGTGTGTTACCACTGTACCTTGTTCTTGGAGCTATCCGCTCCTGGAAACCAGGCATGAAGGTTCAGATGTTGTGCATTGTTGTAAACGTTTGTGGGACTGCTTGAGAAGTGTTGTTGACACTGGCAATTGGAGTTGGATCATCGTTGAGACCTGCAATAGGTCCCAAAACCAGGGCATGGCTGGCCAGCCTGGAGCTAAAAGGATTATGGGGCAATTGCATTGATGTAATTTTTGGATCATCCTGTGAAGGAGAGAAAGAGTGCTGGGATCCGATAAGTTTATGTTCAGAGCATCTATTTTCCATTAAACGTATGATATGGCAGCCATTTTGTTTTATATAAATGTCCATATAATGTTTATGAGAGAGACACTGAATGTAAAGATAAAGAATTAAAACAAGGTAATTCAACAGCAAGATGACAGCCTGTATCAGTATACGCAAAACTATGTATCTGTAAAATTAATTAAAGTAGTAAATTTTACATTCAAAATTGAGGAAGAAAGCAGCCAGGAGGAAGACAGAAGCAGCAGCCAGCTACAATTAGCAGCCACAAGGTGTGCAGTAGTGGAGAAGCCATACATGTATTCAGCAGTGAATACTGGTTTCAAACAGATGGTGTCCAGCTACAAATAGCCACCAATAACCACATATCCATCCATATCAATTCCAGTTACATATATCCACTAGAAGCCAGCTATAGCCGCCAGTAGCCACATATATCCATTTATACCACTATTAGCCATATTATACCACCAGTAGCTATCTATAGCCACCAGTAGTCACCTACACCCATCTATATCAATTCCAGCCACATGCATCCACCAGTAGCCAACTAAAGCCGCCAAAGTATCCGCCAATAGCCACATATATCCATTTATATCATGATCAGCCATATTTTACCACCAATAGCTATCTATAGCCACCAGTAGACCCCTACACCCATCTATATCAATTCCAGCCACATATATCCACCAGTAGCCAACTATAGCTGCCAATGTAGTGGCCAGTAGCCACATCTATACATCTACACACTAAAATGAAGATTTCTGTGGTTGTTTTACCAAAATCACACAGTTATTGAGCATTTGACAGTCTTTTTAGCATAGCCTTTGATTTTCAAGTATTGTTTAATTAGGCTACCCAATGGGCGATAATATAATGTTTAAAGCAATTACCATATATTAGAGATATCTAAAATGTCTTAAAACTATTCTAAACAATATATGAAAACATACCTGATATTATGTTATTGAACTTTTCTGTTTAACTGTCAATATTTAATCACAATAAAATAAAATATATTTACAGAGATTCATGTTTGTTTACACACCAAGTGCTAACTAGGTCAAGTATTGCATCATCGCAAAGGTCAAGGAAACGCCTGATATGGCAAACCGTGTTTGCGTGTATTCCAGGCAGAATGCTGGGAAACCAGTGAGAACGCCACCAGTAACCAACATTAATACACTTAATGTGCTGATATAATTTACATATTTTTCCTTAAATAAAACTTGTCAGAGGAAGAAAATAATAATTCTCATTGGTGGAGTTGAAAGGGTTGTGTAATCTAGACGTGGTAATTAACCGCGGCAATCGACCCTATTGAGATCTAACACGGTGGTTCCTCCCCATTTAAAAGTAGAGATTTCAAAGATTAGCTTACGCACCATCAAAACTCTGTAAAACGATGACAAAATTGAAAGGTTGTTATAATGTTTAAATTGTCAATGTAATAATGCTATTTTACATGTGTGAATGCACTATATTGGCTTTTAACAACAATTTTTATATTTCTTCCTCCTTGTTGAAATTCTCATTGATTTTAATTTATTGCCGTTCATATGTGGTTTCTCCTTAACCTCGGATTTCTATAATTGCCACTGACAGGAATTTTTTGTATGTGAAAGTGTAATTATCTGACTTTGGAGTTTTCCAAAAAAAAAAAACATTTTTAACAATGTTTTTTAGGTGTACTTCAAATACAAATTTCATGTTGCTTGCATTAATTTTAGAATATATGATACATGGGGATACAAAGGTTTGCTAATTTTGGTACAAAGACTATAATATGTAGATATAGGGATTAATTTATGAAATGATGTATCAACACAGAAGATGTAATGAAAAGTAAGATTAATTATAATTAATTGAAATATGTCCATTTTGTGGAAGTCATTGACATTTTGTATTGCCACCAGGGGCCGGATTCACGAAAGGTCTCAAGTCTTAGCCAAATCTCAGCTGAGATTTTTCTCAAATCTGAGATTTTTGGCTCAGCTGAGATTCAGCTTAAGTTGAGATTCACGAAAGGAATCTCAGCTGAGACCAAAATCTCAGCCAAGTTTTGAGTCTGGACCAATCAAAATTGGTGTAACATTTTTTGTTGAGATTAGTGTAAAGCATACACATTTATATTTTACCACTCTACTGTACTATATATATATACTCACATTTTAGAATATTTTCAATCAAGCAAAACATTGTCTTTTTACTATAATTTGTACTGACATTCAAAAGAACTGATTATAACAGCAAAACAAGCCACTCATGTAAATTTGTAATGTAAATGTTTATTGTTGTTTTTGTACAAACTCTTAATATATATTCATATTTTGTGTTACAAGTTAAATAATATGTCATGCTTCACTATTTTTATTTTGTTTTGTGACTTTTTATTCCATATAGTCCATTTTATGAAAACTTAAGTCACCCCCTAGGCAGTCTTAGATTTGAGACCAAATCTGAGAAAAATCTTAGCCTGAGATCTTTTGTGAATCCCAGCTGAGAAAAAGGTCTCAAATCTGAGAAAAATCTAAGAAAAATCTTAGATTTGAGACCAAAATCTAAGATTTGAGACTTGAGACCTTTTGTGAATCCGGCCCCTGGAGTTACTTGATTTCTTGCACCTATTTTGGTTGGTGTATTAAAATTTTTAAGTTGTTTAAACATTTGTAAATTGCTTGTGAAAATATTTTGAGTTTCCCTGAAATATTGCAACAACATTTTGGATCACAAGTGATTGTGACCCCTTTTGTAACAATACTTCAACAAGTAATTAAAAATATTATTTGACGTTAATTTGGCTTCAATACTTACTTTTTAAAGTTTAATAAATATTATTTTACTGCACAAAAATATATTTGTAATGTTAAGTTCTGCTTTAGATGCAGATGTGATGAGGGAATATTTTTGTAGTACTTACAACCAAAGCTATTAAAATAAATTAGATGTACTAGCTGCTCACAAAATATAATACCCTATCTCAATATAAATTAACATTATTGCATACCATTAGATCCACAATTAAAAACAGAAAACAATGGTACCTCAAAGAGCAAAATCCATCCATAAATAACGATTTTGTGTCACTCTGAATTTAAAAGAAATAATGAAAGTTTACTGTGAATCCTCCAGTGAGTTTTACCACGAAACCTGTTGTAGGGTTTATATTATCAGCTATAAATATAAACACAGTTATATTTCAGTTATGTTAAATGGTGAACAATGGTGGACATAGAATATAAATATGGTTTGTTAGGTGTTATACCAGAATATATGAATATTTAATGTGAGTTAAGAAAGTGGTTGTTTCTTGTTGAATATATTTTGGTTTAAAATTGTTTAACAAGCCAATGAATGCCTAGGTTGTATTATTTTCACAGTCTCTACTTTTAAATGGGGAGGAACCACGGCGTTAGATCCCGATAGGATGTAGATGTAATCAGGACCTTGTTGTAACACATTTGTAACACATTTTCTTTTTGTGCACAAAATTGCATTTCATTACCTGTGGCGTGAACTGTGGCTTCATGTATATAAGGGGAAAAAGTCTTAATTTTTACAGTTTAAACAATGTTGCTATATTCTTATTATATCCCCAGACGAAAGTCGGGGATATATTGGATTCAGGTCCGTCGCGCCGCCGCCGTAGAAATTTCCTTGTGGACGCGATAACTCAAAAACGGATTAATATTTTTTTTTCAAACTTGGTACACATGTTAAGGATGCCC
Organism: Sabellastarte sp. h YS-2021; assembly: GCA_964017235.1. NCBI lineage: Eukaryota > Metazoa > Annelida > Polychaeta > Sabellida > Sabellidae > Sabellastarte > Sabellastarte sp. h YS-2021. The sequence continues at coordinate 77,123,184 of OZ024935.1, read as the reverse complement.
AAAGGAAGATCCCTATTTTAAGGTGACCTTAAACTCTCAATAATAAAGAACTTATGGCCACCTTAAGGTCAGAAATTGCACTTTTGGCCACTTAGAGCCCTCTAGGTCACAAACTATGAGGCGTATCTGCCTCAAATTTTACCTGAGAACACATTAATATATTCTTAGTACATGTGCCGAAAATGAAGACTTTAAGTTGAGGAGAAAATTGTCTTTGAGGCCCATAAAGACCCCACTTAGGACTTTTTTCCTATATTTTTAACTTATTTTGCCCTATCATTTGGAAGTGGTAATTCTGATGAGTCTCAAACTGCACTAGATGTAACTCTTATATGTAATCCTTGTCTGTGAAAAATTTAAAGGCTGTAGGTTTACCTGTTAGGCTGACTTAAGATCTCAAAATTGCCCACAGAGACCCAATTTATGGACTTTTTGCCATCTTCAAGCACTGTAGCTTTCAAACTATGTCTCTCATCTAAGTGAAATATCATCTGGGAATATATCAATATGTTTTTCTTATATATGCCCCAAAATTTAGGCCTTTAATAGACATTTAACCTGTGTATGAGGACCATAAACACCCACCCGAGTGACCCTTTTAAGACTCTTTTCACATATTTTGCCCTGTAACTTGGAAATGGTAAGTGTGAGAAATTTCAAACGTTATTAGACATAAATTCTATGTGTAATCTTTGTATGTGGCAGATTTTAAGTCTAAACCTTTAATTTGAAGGTCACATTGAGGTCTCTGACAGGCTCCCAAAGACCCAATATATGGACTTTTTGCCACCTTTAAGCCCTGTGACTGTTAAACTATGTTATTGATGGAGCTGAAATCCCATCTGGGAATGCATTATTATGTCCTTTTTACATGTGCCGAAAATCAAGGCTTTAAGTAGACATTTAACCTGTTTTTGAGGACCATAAATCCCCACCCGAGTGACCCTGTTTAGACATTTTTCACATATTTTGCCCTGTATCTTGGAAATGGTAAGTCTGAGAAGTTTCAAACTGTATTAGATACATATTCTATGTGTAATCTTAGTATGTGACAAATTTTAAGTCTGAAGCTTTAATTTGAAGGCCACATTGAGGTCTCTAAAAGGCCCCATAGAGACCCACTATTTGGACTTTTTGCCAGTTTTAAGGCCCATGACTGTTAAACTATGTGACTGATAGAGCTGAAATCTCATCTGGGAATACATTATTATGTTCTTTTTACATGTGCCAAAAATCAAGGCTTCAAGTAGACATTTAAACTGTGTATGAGGACCATTAACACCCACCCGAGTGACCGTTTTAAGACATTTTTCACATATTTTGCTCTGTAACTTGGAAATGGTGAGTCTGAGAAGTTTCAAACTTTATTATTAGATACATATTCTATGTGTAGTCTTAGTATGTAGCAGATTTTAAGTCTGATGCTTTAATTTGAAAACCACATCGAGATCTCGAAAAGACCCACAGAGACCCAATATTTGGACTTTTTGCCACCTTTAAGCCCTGTGACTGTTAAACTATGTGATTGATTGAGCTGAAATCCCATCTGGGAATGCATTATTATGTCCTTTTCACATGTGCCGAAAATCAACTCTTTTAGTAGACATTTAACCTGTGTATGAGGGCCATAGACACTTGCCCAAGTGACCTTTTTTGACATTTTTTTCTGTATTTTGCCCTGTTATTTGGAAATGCTTAGTGTGACAAGTCTTAAACTGTATTATATATAATTTTTGTTTGTTGTGTATGTCCCCCCAAAAGTTTCAGTTCTGTAGTTTAATTGCTAAGGTCTCTTTAACAATTGTAAAATGCCCACAGATACCCAATTTATGGATATTATGCCACTTTAAAGCCCTGTAACTGTCAAACTATGTGGCTCATAGAGCTGAAAGCTTTGAATTTTTCAAATGAAGTGCCTGTCTATTTAAATTTTGAATATTAATAATGTTATGGCTATCTTAGGCTTTTAAGAACTTATTTTTGTGTGTTATCTCTCTGCTTGCTGAGTTTTTAACTTTTTAATATGAAACTGGTTAAACATATTCAAGTAGGCAAAATGGACACTGTTATTTTCTGGTGAGCTTTAAGTCCCAAATATTAATGAAATTATAGCCTTATGTAGTAAAAATAGGGGATTTTTAACCCTCAACTAGCCCAGTTTTATTCAACTTGCCTTAATTTTGACACAGCTCCTACAGTTACGAACTCATTTCAATTGATAATCACATACTTAAAATTCTCAATTCTGAATTATTATTATAAATCTGTTCTTGTCGTTTGATAATTTATATTTAATTCTGGAGGTATATAATCTTCCTGTTGGACATTCCTTATTTATATATTTGATTTTATTTTAGTGATAAGATTAACTGAGCTTTTTGTATTTGATTACCCCTTTTATATTATAAGTGTTTGTTTACCATTTGTGCTGCAGCACTCCATCTCTTTTTAGTCCCACCCCCCATCCCCCACCCACCTCTGGGACCTCCAGCTATTGAGTGACACTAAATAAACAAAGGTATACAGATCTTCTGTAATAGTGAGAGAGGTGTGGAGAAGGGGAGAGAGGTGGGGTGGGGGTGGAAGGTGGTGTTTGCTTCATTATCTAATTATCTAAGACAAAGGGAGTCAGAACTGAGATTGTGTCACATATTTAGGTTGCATATATATGGACCACATATATAGGAATTGAGGAAATGAATAACTGAAAAACAATGCAAATTCTAAAAATAATATAATAAAATAATAATATAAATAATATATGATTTTTAAATAATATTTTATTTGTGAACAAATATAGAAACAGAGATACGCTTTTGGAATTATGAATTTAGAATGGACATTCAATCATCAATCATTTAAATACTTTGAAAATAGGTTCAGAGTTACCCTTTGCAGGAAGATTGAAAAGTATGATGAGTTGAGTTAAAAATAATATTTTATTTGCCAACAAATATAGAAACAGATATGCTCTTTTGAGATTATTAATTTAGAATGGACATTCAATCATCAATCATTTAAATACTTTGAAAATAGGTTCAGAGTTATCATTGCAGGAAGATTGAAAATATGATCTGTTGAGTTATGTATTCGACGTCTGGGGATACACCATCTTCCTTGGGAAGATATAAACTTAGTAGATTGATGTGCTGAAGTTCATATAACTTTTCCCAATATTTATGGCATACAACAAATGGATTAAATAAAAAATTCCTGATCAAAACCTGTGGCGTGAGTGATGACCTGTCTGGGGATATGTTGGCGCCGAGTTGGCCCAATCTAGTTTATCACCTGTTGGCCAAGTGTAAACTCCCCACAGCAGAGCAATGTCTGACAGGCAGTGTCTTTTTGAGGGGGGGGGAGGTTGTGTGTGTGTGTTTTTTGAATGCTGAACTCATGCAATATTACTGCCTTGCTACCAGTTATCTCCATCAGTGAGTATTTTAGATTTAAATTTGTTGATGTGCTTATTAAGTCGATCGGTCAGCATTGATAGCTGTACTGCACATAGCAAACTTCATTTGAGTTTTTGATGTGCCATAAGTAGGGGTGCGACCGAGCAGTCGACATTTGCCGAGCGAGGCGAATTTCACAAAAATTCGACCCCAATTCTTAGGATCGACTACTCGTGTGCATAAAACAACCTATAGAACCGTTACGTTTTTTAGTCAATAAAACATAAATAACATACCTTACTTTCATTAAATCGCATAATCCACCATTTGTAACATAATATTATTGATATTATTTGCTGACGATAGCTAATTCAAGCGATTCAAAGCTTTTATCTTTATATTTTTTTTCGTTTACGGGAGCTGCCATATTGGATGTCGTTTCCTGTTATGGTGGATACTAAATGTCGCGAGGGCTCGATGTCGAGTCGAGTTTTTATCCGCGAGCAATCGACCCAAATTATTTGTACTTGTCACACCCCTAGCCATAAGGTACAACAAAGTACCCACCATTTCATAACCCTAACAAACACTGGACTCAGAAAAAAAATGATTGGGACTCCATTTTTTGGAGGTCATGTAGTCCGTTGGACTCCATATTTTGGAGATACTTCGTGAACCCTGTGTTCTAAAATCTTTAATGTTTTCTGTAACCTAAATTATTGCAGCTAGCTTCATCAGGTTTGCACAAAATGTTAATGGATAGGAAAGCTTGCCTGAGAGTAATTGTGTCCTTGTGTTGGAAACAAATTGGCTGCCATATCACAGCTTTAATGCCAAGTAGGATGGTCATCATACCAAAAATTCATTATATCTCCCTTATAATTGTTTCTTTGGCTTCAAAATATGAAAACTATTTGTAAGAAATCATGGACTGTGAATCTTTTGTAGAACATCCCGTGGGTTCTCTATACTTCTTACAACAGAAGTTGTTCCTAAGATTTTCTCAATGTTGTTGGCCATTGAGCTGCACCTGCGGGCTGTGGTTCTTGCCTGCCAACATACTTTACACTTTACAGTCTAGAATATACCATCAATTGCAGGAAAAAAGAGGTGTAAAATTATTAAAAGTCATCATTGTATATCTCTGTGTTAAAAGAGCCATAATTAGACTCATCATCTGACCCACAATCGGAGTAACAAGGGTCATTGCTTACTGCCAAAGTTTTACCATCTTTATCAATGGAAAAAATAATGAAGAAAAAGAAAAAAAAAGAAGAAAAAAGACCACAATAAACGATCCTCATCAGTGGCTGGGTCATTGGTCAATCACATTTTCCCTTTATTTTTATACATTAACCAACCACATTCCTGTGTTCGTAAATGTGACATTATCTAAAACAACTGAACATTATAGACTTGTAGCAGCCTTTTTCCCAGTTTCTCAGAAAATATTTTGCCAAGGGAAATTCAATGCATTACAGTCTAGCGAATGTCTACAGTGATGAACTTTTTTTGCAACATTGTATCATCGTCTTCATATGTACTGTGCATAACAGTTAATGAATGCCATTGGAACTTGAATAGGTTTAGAAAGGATAATACAACAGCTGCAAATCAGTGATACTTCTAATGGCCTAGTGTATGTTTCTGTCTTTACTCAATTGTAGAAGAAACTCGTGGAGGAAGAGATAAAGCATAGCAACAAACAGGAGTGCCACTGAAGGTGGATGCAATTAACTGGTAATTGGTGGACGCTCATCAACAGAAGGTGTACCTGTAAACAATTTGGAGTATTGGTCTGTGCATTTCTACTGATCAGCCTGCCATCCTTCCGAGGGATTGTAAGTAAGAAGCTAGAGCCCCGTAGAATCTGTATATATGTGAATGTGTTGGGAACTTGGGATTACAAGATTCCAATTCCAATTCAACTTTTATAGCGTTTAATCTCTGCCTAAGTGACAGACTCTAAGGCGCAACATCATAAGCATAGTTACAAAAATCATTGTCCTTATCCGTAGCTATGGTCGACATCACGGAGAACGCCATATGAGGTGGAAAATACTAAGGAGGATAAGCTTGGCAGAATAGGTATGCCTTAAGTTTTTCCTGAAGGAAGCAATAGAAGTGGCAGATCGTACATCATCAGGGAGTTCATTCCATATTTTGGGAGCATCATATGCAAAGCTTAGACCAAACTGCTTTGTGGATTTGTAAATAGATGGTTGGTATTGAGGAACATGTAGAATTATACCATTAGATTGACTCAACCGAGTATTATAGGCACATTGTCTAACTTTGAGAAATGGGCTGAAATATTTTGGACAATTAGTATGTAGGTATTTATATACCAACAAGGCAGTCTTGAAGATGCAACGGAGATATGATATTTAACTAATAAAGGCAAACCTCTGAACTGGTCCTGGGACAAATGTATAGTGACTGAAGTCTCAACTTGTGGGTGACATGTGCCACTGTGGCCCAGAGGGTAACACACTCACCTAGGAACACAGAGGACGTGGGTTCAAACCCAGGTACAGGTAGATACATAGTGGCTCGGATAACCACTTAAAATGGCGGTCCTCTGTTATTGGGTCCCGTCCCCAGTGGTAGGCTAACAAACCTCAAGGATGTTGATAAATGGTCATCCTTGAACCTCTGTCTTTCTGTTAGGGAAATGCCAGTAACTTGAGAGTTGGGCTGTACTCATGCAGTCAAATAGGGCAAATACATACACATGTAGTAATTTGAGTCCTGTAGCACATGAAGATCAGTATAAATACAATACAATGCAATATTGAGATCACAGTTAAAATTCAAGTTTTTAAAAAAATGAATTATAAGATGTGCTTAACTTTGCTGTGACATTTTACTTTTAAAACCAATCAAACAAGTAAGACTTGAAACATGGCAGTCTTATACTACACTACCTGGCTGTTCATAAAGTGCACTCAACTCAACCAGGCATCAGGTTACCAAAGCACTAGCTGGCTCCAGTATAGTCGGACTGGCTATAACTGATGCTATACCACCTATACCAAGTTATTTTTTACAGTATACAATCTGTAAACTTCTTTATTTTTGAAGTTTTAACCTACAAAAGGGATGAATTTGAAGCATTTTATGTGTTCGTTGTCTTAAAATATAAAATATTAGTTTTTATGTGGACATTTGCATGAATTTTCTCCTTATCTAGTAGCTCTAGATCCACTATGTTCTTTGCAATATTTACATTGGCAGGGCATGCACATCTGACCTTTTCAGTATTTACTCGGATACTATATTAAACTGGTTACTTGACAGCTAATGCAACAGCGTTAACTTTTGCTCAAACTGATGAGAATGCTGAAGAAAAGTAAGGGCCATTTTAAAGTAATTCTGGCTCATTTATGGTTATGAGAATTGACTTTTAAGCAAAGTAAGATTCTATAATAATAGTAGGAAATATAGACTAAGTAATATTTGAAGTCGAGCAGTTTGGTCAGTTACTTCATCCTCATTTCCACTTGATTTTTGTCAAGTTTTACTAATAATGTTAAATGTAATAGCTGCTAGCTAGTTTTGAATACAAACAAGAAACCAAATTTCGAGACAGGACATATGCATTTTGTTGTTATTCTTTGCACACAGGTGAGCTATGACTATGTGTCATGACGAAGTGCATGTTCACACTTGAGCTTCAATAAGTAGTCCACAGTTCCTGTGCAAGTGTTTTTAAAAATATAAAAACTGTGGTTTGCATTTCTCTTCACGAGTGGTTTATTACTTTTTTTGTTTGACTTTTCTTTTGGCACCCTTTCTCAACTGAAAGATTTTAGAGGAAGTTTGAAATACAGATTTTTAATAAAATATATATCAATAGCTCCTCTATTATTAGGCTCATGGTGCCTTTATAAGGAAGAAATATTCATATATATATATATATATATAAGTAGCCTACTTTATCTTGTGCTCTGGATTATGATTTTATTGGTTAATATTTGCTGTGCAAATACTTTTTTTCTGAAACACTATTTCTCCAGGTTTTATATATCACAAAACACAAATGCAAAACAATCATTTGATCAAACAAGGAAGTTTAACTATCATGTTCTGCTTCAAAATATGATTCTATGACTTTTTCATTCTTTCCGATTTTGGGTATTTTTATGCCAACAAAGATTTATTCTGAAACATTGAAATATCTTCCATAGCAGGCTAGGCATGAACACCAAATAGAAGGAGGAAGGAAACACATTATATTTTGAAAAAAAAAGGACATAAAGTTCAAAGTTGTTTTTTTTTTTACATCCCATTCAACAGCCAGGGTCATATTGGGACAGGCCCACAGCATTTAACATGTTGGGGTCAAAACCCTGAGAGAGGTGACAGCCAGAAGTTAGATGCCAAAATTGCTAACCACTAGGCCACTGAGGACCGAGATGAAAATAGGGCACACTAATTTTGTTACTGTACTAGGGTCTGGTTAAATTTCAGTGTTTTCAAACACCGAAAAAAAATCATTGTGGCAATAAGCGGCCATTTTATATAGTGTTGAAAGCTTTGTCAAACTCAAAGAATGAAAGAATTCTTTGTGGTTTTGAAAAAAATGGCATTGTCACTGGTGTTTTTACTTTTTAATAATAATAAAACATTAATATAATAATAAGAAACTTGACCTTAACTTTCTTGGGAAAAGGGTAAATCAAAGAATATAGACTATTCATTGTAAGTGTGATTCATAACAGTCCCAAGGTACACTTTCTGCACATTCTATGCTATGTAAAGTACTAATAGGAGTACACAAGTAATGTCAAGTATACCACTGAGTTTCACTAAACTCACAAACCTCCATGTCTCCAAGAATCTTTTTTTCTTTAGATATTGTTAGAAATATGTAAAGTAAACCCTTTTAATGGTTTAATTCTAGTTAATGACTCACAAAAGGATTTAAGTAATGGTCCAATGGTTTTTCCAAAAAAGATCAAGTGATTTCATTGAAAGAGGAAGCCTGATATAAGGACCCGATATTCAATTCAACTAACAGGAGAATTGTACTTATCAGAGACACTATTCACTAAATTATGGATCAGTGAAGATCAGATCAAATTTGAGCAGAATTTTGGATCAGCTCAGATTGGTATTCACAAAACATTTGCTCTGATTTTATGATCAAATCAGGTGTGATCCCTGTTTGATGTCAAAAGCTCTGCTGGCTCACTTGAATTTTTTTTCTCAATTTTGATTTAATCTTAATCTGATTTTGATTACGTGTTAATGAGTACTGCTGCATAATTTTACCGGAGGTTCTTAAGGGGTGGACTGTATAAAATAATTGGCACCTCGGGTCCTCTGTAATGCCAACATTTTTGGAGAGATAGATTTTGTTTGGCAGATTGAAGGTTAACAATGTACAAGTGATCATTTAAAAACATACAGGAAGTAATGGATTAGGAAAAGTAGAACAGTGTTTGTACATGCAAATATGTTGAGACATCATATAAGAGGGTTGTAGAGTGCATCTTATATTTTCTCACAAAATAAAAGAAATGATTGTTTGACAAAGGTCAAAGGTGGGTTTTTGCATCTCGTTCAACAGCCAGAGCCATATTGGTACACGTCTCAGCATTGCAACTTGTTCGAGGTGGTGAACCCACAAAGAAATAATTATTGAACCTCCCCACCCCACCCCCCCCACCCCCCCAAAAAAAACAAAAAAACAAAAAACAAAAAAAAAACCCAAAAACCAAAAGACAGTTGGATGAGGCATTCATAAGAATCAGGATTTAATGTGTATAACAAAGCACTTGTAGAGTACATATCTCTGCCAGGGCACGTTTGCTGCGAAAATTTGTGATTTTCTTTTGTATCATATGTACATGATCCTGATCTTTAACAAAATGTGTGACTACATCTTACTTTGGCCAGGCCCTACCCACATGAAAAATTTCATGAAGATCTGCCCAATACTTTAGAATAATCACAGAAAAACAGACAGACAGATGAACACAGCCATAAACATTATCTCCTGTTGAGGTGACCAGACTTTAAGTTAACTTAGGCAGGCATCAAGTTGAAATGTAGAAATAAAAAAAAATGGCTCTAATAAATAAAGAAGTCAAGATATTCTGTACTGTGTGGTAATTTAATACTGAGCAAAAGTTAGGAAATTTACAGATTACAATACATCTACAAGCTCTTAAAATCTAACTTTACTGATATTAAAAGAAAAAAACCCACTGCATTGAAACTATTTAGAAAAAGCATGAAAAATGTTTAACCTGACTGTCCTGACACAATTTTATGCATATTTGGAGATTGTGCCCTCCTTACAAGTATTTAGGTGTAATATAGGACGAATACATATACAACACTAACAACAGTACACTCTGAAAAAAATAAGGGCATTATGTCACATTTTGCTGCCTCAGAAATGCAGGACAGATAAAGAAACAAAGGAAGCACAGAAGATGCTTTATCAATAAAAAGTAAAAAGCCAGAGGGATAATAAGTTGAAGTTAAATATGATTTATACTTAGTAAAGGATCTATATTTATATCCACCAGATGCATCAAGTGGATACTTTAGTTTAGCGTTTGCTACTTCCCCATCATTGTTTTCCCACCATTTTTGGCGGCCATCTTGTATTTTTCTGTGTTAAAAGCCAAAAATGCATTTATCTCAGAAACGGTGCGAGATAGAGAGATGTCAACAAAATTTTCGAATCGCAACGGTATCCGCAGAGTCAACTGCCACTTTTTGCAAAAATTATCCCCCCCCCCCCCCCCCCCCGCGCCAAAAATTTTTGGCGGCCATCTTGAGTTTTTGCATGAAACGTAAAAATAAATTTATCACAGAAACGGGACGAGCCAGAGTGATTTCGGCAATAGTTTTTGACCCGCAAGGTATATGTAGAGTAATCCAACAGTTTTTGCCAAAAAAAAATTTCCCTGCCAATTTTGGTGGCCATCTTGAATTTTTGGTTGAAGTAGAACACATCTTTTATCTTGAAAACTGTGAGAGAGCAATTTTAGTCAAATTTTAAACCTCCTTCATACTGGACTGGGTACACACTACTCCTATTACCCCCACTGTAAAGTAACCATTCTTGAAGAAAGGACATTTTTAATTGAAATAGACTGTTTATGTAGGCAGCCAAAAGACAGATCATGAAAAACTGCAAAAAAAAAAAAAAGACCCCCCCCCAAAAAAAACCAAGAGAAAAACCACACACATGTACATAGCCTTCTTATGGCAGAATCAAAAGTGGGATGAATGTCAGTAATCTATAACATACTGTTAGCATAAACAGGTTAGATGTTTTGTAATCTGCATTTTTTTACCTTTTATGTTGCTTTTAAATTGTAGAAATTATTGACTTCCCTTTTATTCTTTATATACTGTTTAAATGAAGATGATTTGAAAATATTAATAAACTTTTATCATTATCACAGGTGGGGGGAGGGGGGGGATTTTCATGGCGGGGGGAACTATTTTCTAGAAAATCTTACCCCGGGGGAGAAGGTTTACTTTTACACCAGTAACTGGTTTTTCGTTTGTTTTTTGGTATAAATAACGAAATCCGCAAAGAATATTTGGGAACCGGTAATTTAAAACATCATCATTTGAGGCTTTGTAATGGCTGATACTTCATCAAAACGACAAAAAATATGCATATTTTGTGAAATGTTTCAAAATTTTACCTTATATTGAGCAAAAGTCATGTTTACCTACCCCTTAATAATATCTTGTGAAAGCCATTTCCAGTTGCAAGTGGAGGCTCATGTACGCCTACGAATAATTTTCACTGCACAGTAACAGGCATACGAAATACCAGATTTCATTTCGTTTCAAAGGCCCCGGTAACCGATTTAGATTTCTATAAACGGTCCCACCACTTATTTTGAGTGAAATGGAAAATGTCATTTATCTTGAAAACTGCACCAGATAAATTGATTTTGGGAAAATGTTGGCTCAACTAGATAATAAGAACTACACATGTACTTTAATTTCTGAATAATCTAAAATTTTCTTAATTTCGGCCACCATCTTTAACAGTGCCCTTTATCATCATCTTACATCTGGCCATAGATGTGTCCTTGGTCTAGTTTGAATCAGGATATAATGTATACTAGAAAGGTATTGTAGAGTATATACTTCCAGCTGGTCACGATTGCTGTGAAAGTTGGTATTTTTGTATCAGATAGATGATATGGGTCTTAAACAAAAGGCCATCTTGAATTTCTGCGTAAAATGCAAAAATTTTCAACCCACAAGGACTCAGTCAGCAGAGTTATCCACAAGTTTTTGCCAAAAATTGTTTACCTGTCATTTTTGGCAGCCATCTTGAATTTCTGCATAAAATGCAAAAATGCATTTATCTAGTACATAGTGCGAGATTTCGATGAAACTTTTGACCCACAGGGTATCCGTAGAGTCATCCACCACTTTTTGCCAAAAAATAATTTTTGGCAGCCATCTTGCATTTCTGTATAAAATGCAAAAACACATAGTCACATGTTTATCTTTTTTTTTTCAAATTTCCATTAATATTTGGTCTATCCTTTTTTGTGAATATCTGAGCCCAAATAATCAGTTCAGAAACAGGTGAACTGTTAATATGTTCTTTCCAGGTCTGGATATGGTTTTAGAGTTGTATTTGAAAACGGTTGTACTCTTGGTAATTTTCAAAAATTTTACCCTCCCCAAAAATGGCGGCCGTTTTGAATTTTTGAATTTTTGCCAAAAATGGCATAACACAAATTTGATACTATCTCCTTAACCGTGCGAGATAGAGCAATTTCGTCGAAATTTTCGACCCCCAGAGTATCTGAGCAATGTACTCTTGGCAATTTTCAAAAAGTTTTCCCCACCGGCCATTTTGAATTTTTGAATTTTTGCCAAAAATGGCAAAGCACAAATTTGCTTCTATCTCCTTAACCGTGCGAGATAGAGCGATTTTGTCGAAATTTTCGACCCAAAGGGTATCTGGGAAATGTACTCTTGGCAATTTTCAAAAACTTTTCCCCTCCCCAAAAATGGTGGCCATTTTGAATTTTCAAATTTTTGCCAAAATCTCCTTAACTGTGCGAGATAGAGCAATTTTGTCGAAATTTTCGACCCACAGGGTATCTGAGCAGTGTACTCTTGACAATTTTCAAAAAATTTCCCCTCCCCAAAAATGGCGGCCATTGCCAAAAAATGAAAAAAACACAAATTTGCTTGTATCTCCTTAACCATGCGAGATAGAGCAATTTCGTAGAAATTTTCGACTCACAGGGTATCTGAGCAGTGTACTCTTGACAATTTTCAAAAAATTTTCCTTTTCCCACATATGGCGGGCGGCCATTTTGAATTTTTGTCAAAAATGGAAAAACCCAAATTTGCTTATCTCCTTAACCGTACGAGATAGAGCGATTTCGTCCAAATTTTCGACCCACAGGGTGTCTAAGCAAATTGGTCTCTTGGCAATTTTCAAAAAATTTTCCTTTTCCCAAAAATGGCGGCCATTTTGAATTTTCAAATTTTTGCCAAAAATAGAAAAACAAGAATTTGCTTCTATCTTCTTAACCGTGCAAGATAGAGTGATTTCGTCAAAATTTTCGACCCAACCAATGCAAAAAGGCATGAAGCTGAAATAATTTACATCTACACTAACATATTTAAGCATCATTGATATATTTTACAAATGAAACAGGGTCTTGTAAGACTACTGTACAATTTGGGCAAAAGGTTCATGGGTGGACATTACACATGATAATGTGTGTTCTTCTATGCTATCCTGTTTCTATTCGCACCTACTATCAACAGGGCGTCCTATTTCTAGTTATATATTCACCTAATCTTTTGGGTCAGCTCTAATGTAGTAAGATTGCAGACCTGTAGGTCATTGCATAGCTGACCAATTGCTAACTTTTAGGCTATCTCTGTTGAATAAATCAGTTGTATTACTGGAAACTATTGCATTTAGAGAATTTTGTTTCAATATGTCATTCACCTACTTTTGGGTCAGCTATAACAGAGACTGGTGAAATTGCGTACCTGTAGCTCATTGCATAGCTGAGCAATTATGAGCTATTCAGATTTTCACTGTTGAGTAAATCACTTGTAACTTGAAAACTATTGTATTTAGATCATTTTCTTAAAAATATTTTGTTCAGCTACTTTTTCCGTAGCTACAACTTGGTGAGTAACTTGGGTGTCTGTCTCAATAGCTAAGTGAGTAATAGCTACAGTAACTTTCCCTTCAAGGTCAAATTAGTCCTTGCTACTTTCAATCCCTTTCCTTTGGCCCTAGAAAGTTTGTGTGTGAAGAAGAGCTGTTCTCTTAGTGAGGTAACCTGTCTAGTAGTGTTGTGAACAATAAACCCGTATGCGGTTTTTCGTTCGTTTGAGGCAAAAATAATGAAATTCGCAAAGAATATTTGGGAACCGGTAATTGAAAACGACCTCACTTTAGGCTTTCTAATGGCTGATACTTCATCAAAACGACAAAAAAATATACATAATTTGTGAAATATGTCACATTTTTACTTTATATTGAGCAAAAACCATATTTACGTACCTATATATTTCTCGCGAAAGCCATTTCCAGTTTAAAGTTCTGCCTCATGTACGCCGTGCGAATAATTTTACTGCACACTAGCAAGCGGTAACCGGTTTTGATCTCTGGAAACGGTCCCACCACTACTATCAAGTGGTAAAATTTAAACACCCCTTCATAATTTTCTCTGTGAAAATTGGATGGATTTATTTTTCTTCTGTTATGCTAATACATAGTAGGCCAGAGGAAGATTACTTTACGAAAGCATCAGCTCTACATCTGTAGTCGCTATGCACCAACTTTTTGAACTCAACAACAACCTTTAAGTATTTAATTAACGCTTACGCTCTTGTATTTTTTTTTTTTGAAAAAAATAATATTCTGTTGGTGCAACAGGCAATAAACATTACAGAAAAAATAATTATACAAGGTATAATTTAATTAGAGTAAGAAATCTAAAATTCGCCACATATCTGAAATTCGCCACGTGTGAAAATACTAATAAAATAAATGAATTGTGGTGAGATTTGTTGAATGTATAGTAAATTAAGGCTTTTTGAACTGAAAAATACCAATTTTTAAACAAAAACATCATTTTCTTCATAAAATTAACTAAGGTTTTAGAGGTGGCGAATTTTAGATTCCTGGCGAATTTTAGATTTCTTACTCTACAAGGTATAATTTAATTACGTATTCTGAACTGTCAGCTGCAATAAAAAGTCAATATCTTTATGGGATTTTCTCTGCTGAATAACTGTTAATGTTTTAGTTTGTAATCCTAATTCTGATCCTTTATTTTCTAATTTCACAGAATATTGTTATTAAATATTTGGTAGAGGGATCCAAATTAGAGTAGGGCCATATAGTACAGAAATTATAGTTCATTGTGTTGTGTGGTTGCCCATTGTAATCTGACATATAAACAAAATGACATGCCTTAGAAAAGTGGGACAAACCAACACAATGATGCCCATCTCTGAAAAAGAGAGAACAGTCTCACTCCCTCAACAAGGTGTTACACACATTCAATACTTTCCCCTCCTCCTGTCATTCTAATGACACGTTTCTGGAAACCTTTATTTTAGCCAATCAAATTTCAGTTCAAAGTAAGTGTACATTAGAAAATTCTGAGGGCGAACTGTTCAATTAAAACACAGGTTGCAGTGATTGTAGTCTAACTATCTCTTATTGAAAGTTTATTTCTTTAATAATTCATTAATAGCCATTGTGTAGAATGTCGAGGTATAGGTGAGGTGTTTAAAATAGATTTTATGAGTGTGAACTGGGATAACTTATTACAAATAGAATCAATCCTGCAGTGACCTTTGTGATATTATAAGAAAGGGTCTGAGTTTGAGTGCTGAAATATCTTTTTGCAACTGTGCAGCTACATTTGGGTTATAACTGCCAGTGGTTAATATCAGGTAGGCTATATGAATATCTTTTTACTGTAATTTTTTTGTAACTGTTTGTCAGTCTCTGTTTGTTTATAAGTAGGATTATGCAAATACTACGGGAAAAAAATTATCAGAAGATGGGTCTTGGTCCAACTTAGATCCCATTAAATGTTGAGAGTCATCTGGATCACTGTTTGGATACAATAAAAATAATCCTGATTTTCCCATTTGCTCATTATTATGTGCCTTGGCAGAGGTATGTGCTCTCCGAGTGCTCTTGATAGCAAATGTAATCAGACTTTTATAACGCATATTCTTTATACTAGTAGATTATAAGTAATTAAATCTTCCTCTTTTTCTCAGTTTGTCTTAACTGTTAATTTGAATGATCAAAAGGAAGATAAATTGAGAAAATGGTCAGGCTCTCTCATATAAATATATAAATATAATATATCTGATAAGTATAATGTCTGATTGTGATTTTCTGAACACTTTACAGACAGAAAAAGGTACAAACAAGGTCATCACTTGAATGGTCAAATTGAGCCTTGAATTGAAATATTTCAAAATTTATCACAATTTATCATGTAAATAGATTACTGACATTAGGTAAAGTTCAGTACAATATATTACTTAAATTTCAACTAAGGTTGGGTGGTAGAAATAAATTGTGAAGCTTTATTTTCCAGCATACATTACCATTCAGTGCAGGGTTGAGTTTAGGGTTATGATAGTAAAGGCAGACACTTCTCCAACATCTTTGAAAAATGGGGTATATTTGGTTAAAAATAGGTAAATCTTGCATTCTCATAAAGTCCAAATATTTTCAACATTAAACTTTAAAAATGGCTAAAAATGGCTAATTCCGAGAGTCTGAGTGCATAATTTCATGTATGAAAGTAATAGTGCTAATTTTAAAAATAGATTTCTGTCAACTGTGTGCAGCTTGTGGTAAAGCCATATTAAATCCAAACTTTACAAGACTGTCAACATGTTTAATTTATACAGCATATTAATTTCTTGTTAACTATGCCAACCATCCCCAAAGAGGTGGTGTTTTTGGGTATCTTTGTATGTTGGTGATCATAGTAGAACTAATGAACGCATCTTTATAAATTTTTTTTTTATGTGGGGACCTGGAAGGGCCTAACCAAAGGACGCTTGTTTGTGAAGGAAGTGACTCCGCCGGATCTGCATTTTCTTTTCGCAATAGCTTCGCAGCCATAAGGCGGATTCTTTTCATATCTGGCAGGTGTATGCAGTAGCCCTGGGAAATTTTTCTGAATATGCTGCGATGACATTTTCATCAATCAGAGATGTCGCATGACCAAAAATGCATTCTTTGGAAGGGCATCCTTGTCCGGATGAAAACTTAAGAAGCTTTTTATCTATCCACCTGAAATTTAGCACGAAGCTTTTTATCTATCCACCTGAAATTTAGCAAATACCTTCCTCATAGAAAGATCTGGGCAACATTAAACTTTGGCAGGGATAGGTTAAGAAATAACTGAGTTAATGATAATTAATTAAGCATTAGCAATTTTCTTAACAAGTAAAACACAAAATTGCTTGTATCTCCTTAACCGTGTGAGATAGAGTGATTTTGTCAAAATTTTCGATCCACAGAGTATCTAAGCAAACTACTCTCCAATTTCCCCAAATTTTCTCCTCCCCAAAAATGGGGGTGATATTCAATTGTCGAATTTTTGACAAAATATGCGAAACACAAAATTGGAAATATAGGCTCATAAAGAACGCATATAGAACAATACTGATAAATGAGTACTTTTTGAAACCATTTTCTTCATAAAATAAAACATTTACTAGTGGGATTTCAGCAAAATTATTGACCCACAGGGTAAGTATCTGCAAAGACTAGCCTTTCCAAGTTTCAACAAATATTTCACTTGCCAAAATGGTGGCCATTTTGAATTTTCGAATTTTTTTCAAAAATGCAAAACACAAAAATCTTTATATCTCAAAAACCATGTTAGATGGAGCAATTTCGACGAAATTTTTGGTCCGCAGGGTACTTTTTTGTGTGTAGCTGACCCAATTATCAAAAATTTTTTGTCCTGCCAAAAATTGCGGCCATTTTGAATTTTCGAATTTTTTTGTGAAAAACACAAAAATGCTTGTATCTCGAAAACCGTGCCAGATAGAGCGATTTCAACAAAATTTTTGACCTACAGAGTATGTGTGAAGACTAGCCTTTCCAAGTTTCAACGAATATTTCACTTGCCAAAAAATGGCGAAAATTTTGAATTTTTATATTTTTTGCAAAAATTGCAAAACACAAAAATGCTTGTATCTCGAAAACTGTGCGAGATAGAGCGGTTTCAGCCAAATTTTGGACCCACAGGCTATCTGTGAAGTCTAACTTTTCCAAGTTTCAATGAATATTTCACTTGCCAAAAATGGAGGCCATTTTGAATTTTCGAATTTTTTTCAAAAATGCTTGTATCTCAAAAACCGTGCTAGATACAGCGAATTCGGCTAACTTTTTGAGCCACATGGTACCTGTGAAGACTAGCTTTTCCAAGTTTCAAAGAATATTTCACTAGCCAAAAATGGTGGCCATTTGTTTGGGTATATAAGCAAACTACTCTACCCAATTTTCCAAAAAAATTACTCTTCCCAAAAATGGGGATTATTTTCAATTTTTAAATTTGTGACAAAAAGTGCAAAACACCAAATTGCCTCTGTCTCCTTAACCGTGCAAGATAGAGCAATTTCATCAAAATTTTAGAAACACTCTGTATCCAAGATAACTACACTGCCCAACCACTTTTCCTATATTCTGGCCTTGTTGAGCTATAAGCAGAACTTTCTTACATTATTAAGCTGCCATTATTTCTCCCTTTTCAGGACGCTTTGTTTTTGCAATACAAAAACAATCGTTTTGTTTTGCAAGTGATCCTCTAGTTAATTTTTTTTTGGAAAAATCCTTATCATACTCTGTATACCAAATCAATCCCTATTTAACAGTCCCATTTCCAATATGATATTTGGTTTGTAGCATAGATTACTCCAAAAGTAATGTTAGATCTGTCTGAAATTTTTATGTATGTATGTCACTGTACCGCCTGACTAAAGAAAGAATTTATTTTATTCTTAGAAAGATCTGAATCATATTCTTTATATCTTGGCAGTGCTTTGGCAGAGGTGTGCAGTCTTGGAGTGGTTTCTAGTTCCCCTTGAGTTTTTGTAGTCTCCAGACAGTACTAATGGTACAGCTTTCAACATAAAATTTCCATTCAGGCTAATGGTTTATGTATTATCAAATGGATTACCTTTTGGGTGACCAAATTATTGACACTGTCGCAAGTTATAAGTACACTACACCCACATAAAGTAAAGTCAATTATTATTTTAGAGTGCTTTGTAAAAGGTGATAATAAAATTTCTACTGAAAATAAGAGAAACCAAATTGGCACAAAGTTCTTTTGAGATATTTTTTTCTTCACAATTGACAGGCTAAAATACCTCCAAATTGCAAATACACAAGTTTATGGTTTCACCAAATATAAGAAAAAGGCCATATCTCTTTTCTCGGCCATAAGCTGAAAGTACCACAAGAAAAAAAGAGAGAAAATCAGGGCAATTTATGAGTATCAATGAAGAACAGCAACTGTCAATTTTAAAATAATTATAATTGTTGATTGTGTGTTTCAGTAAAGTTTAGGAGTCTGATTATAGCTTTGATGGCATGCAGTTTGTTTAACAACACAGAAAATGTACATGGAAGGATATTTGTGGACAATTAGATACTGACAATTTCATTATTAATACCTCCACATTAATGAAGCCACCATAGTGTGGATTGTCACTTATCAATTGTAATTATTAAGCAGCCTATTAGTGACACTTGATAAGTCTGCTAAGAAGGTTTATGATTTTATGATTTATAGTTGTACTAAAAAGTTGATACTTTGGTTTAGCATTCGCTACGCCGCCGCGCATAGAGAGATTTTCGGCGTTAACACTCTAGGAGGAAAACTATACCAGCTAGGTTCACCAAATTTGCAGGAAATCTTCATAGGGGGGTAAGCTTCTGTGGGACTGAAAATAGCCTCATTCTGAAAAACAAGATGGCCTCCGCGGGCATTTCTTTGAAAATAATTTACATTTTTTACTGATTGTTTCTCGTAGGTAGAAGGTTGAATCTCTTCATAGGTGATATGTATAATACATATCAATGTCCTCTACAACCTTGCAGATATTTGACCTTGAAGCTCTTAATTCAAGGTCATCCAAGGTAGTTTTGGTATCGAATAATAATATCTATATCAATATCAAACTATGTTTTTGCTTTGTGTATTGATCGATATTGAAATATCAGGTCATAGATGTTTTCGGAGGGAGACCTTCCAAACTTTCTCACAAGTTTTAGTAGTTTCCCAAAACATAAACAAATATGGCGTTTCCTCTTTAGCGGTAAGTGAAAGTTGTCAAAAATGATATAAAAACTAATATATTATTTAAATTTTGTTCTTTATTTGAATTGAAAACAGCTTAATTTCATCTATTAAATCCTATATTCTGATATTGATATTGTACCCTGCATTATCGATATCAGTATACTTGGTGTGAATTGATAAATATTTCAATATCGATAAACAATACCATTACAAATCCAAGGAGTGCCGAACTAACCGACATAGAGGACTTTAAAGTGCCTATATCTCCCTTATTATTGGTCCTAGAGGTTTGGGATGGTAAACCAACCTATAGGAAATTATGTGCTGTGAATCTTCTGATGTTGTCAGATTTGACCTTGGGCCCCTCCTTCAAGGTCTAACGAGGATAGCCAAACTTAAAACTACTTATAACTCACTTATTATTGGTCCTAGAGGTTTGGGATGGTAAACCAACATAGGAAATCATGGGCTGGGAATCTTCTGGTGTGGACGGATTTGACCTTGGGCCCCTTGTTCAAGGTCAAACTAGGATAGCCAAACTTAAAAGTGCTTATAACAGGCTTATTATTGGTCCTAGAGATTTGGGATGGTAAACCATTTCCTATAGGAAATCATGAACTGGGAATCTTGTGGTGTGGTCAGATTTGACCTTGGGCCCTCCTTCAAGGTCAAACAAGGATAGCCAAGGTTAAAAGTGCTTATAACAGGCTTGTTATTGGTCCTAGAGGTATGGCATGGTTAACCAACCTATAGGAAATCATGGTCTGGAATCTTTTGGTGTGTTCAGATTTGACCTTGGGCCCCTCCTTCAAGGTCAAATGAGGATAGCCAAAGTTAAATGTGTTTATAACTTGCTTATTATTGGTCCTAGAGGTTTGGGATCATGGTAAACCAACCTATAGAAAATCATGTGCTGTGAATCTTCTGATGTTGTCAGATTTGACCTTGGGCCCCTCCTTCAAAGTCTAACGAGGATAGCCAAACTTAAAACTGCTTATAACTCACTTATTATTGGTCCTAGAGGTTTGGGATGGTAAACCAACATATAGGAAATCATGGGCTGGGAATCTTCTGGTGTGGACGGATTTGACCTTGGGCCCCTTGTTCAAGGTCAAACGAGGATAGCCAAACTTAAAAATACTTATAACGGGCTTATTATTGGTCCTAGAGATTTGGGATGGTAAACCAACCTATAGGAAATCATGGGCTGGAAATCTTTTGGTGTTTTCAGATTTGACCTTGGGCCCCTCCTACAAGGTCAAACGAGGATAGCGAAAGTTAAATGTGTTTATAACTTGCTTATTATTGGTCCTAGAGGTTTGGGATCATGGTAAACCAACCTATTGGAAATCATGGGCTGGGAATCCTTTGGTGCGGTCGTATTTGACCTTGGGCCTCTCCTTCAAAGTCAGACGAGGATAGCCAAACTTAAAAGAGCTTATAACTCGCTTATTATTGATCCTAGAGGTTTACAATGCGAAACCAACTCATACCAAAGCTTGGGCTAGGAATCTTCTGATGTTAGATTTGACCTTTGGCCCTTCCTTCAAGGTCAAACGATGGTTCACTGGCTTTTGGTCCTAGAGGTTTGGGATAGTAAAGCAACATATAGGAAATCATGGGCTGGAAATCTTTTGGTGTGGTCGGATTTTACCTTGGGCCCCTCCTTTAAGGTTGAAAGAGGATAGCCAAAGTTGAAAGTGCTTATAACTCACTTATTATTGGTCCTAGAGGTTTGGGATGGTAAACCAACATGTAGAAAATCATGATCTGGGAATCTTTTGGTGTGGTTGGATTTGACCTTTGGCCCCTCCTTCAAGGTCAAACAAGGATAGCCAAACTTAAAAGTTCTTATAACTCGCTTATTATTGATCCTAGTAGTTTACAATGCGAAACCAACTCATACCAAAGCTTGGGCTAGGAATCTTCTGATGTTAGATTTGACCTTTGGCCCTTCCTTCAAGGTCAAACGATGGTTCACTGGCTTTGGTGAGTTGTCTTTCAGGCGGATACAAATTTGCATCGGTTCTCCGATGCGTAGGTCTAGTTCAATTTATTGTTGTGATTTATCCAAACTTACTTCAACACAGTTACATTTCAATTCAAGCTTCTCCACTTAGTAGAGTAAGATCTAAAATCTAAAATTCGCCAGGAATCTAAAATTGGCCACACCCTAAACCCTAGTTAATTTCATGAAGAAAATGATGTCCTAAAATTGGCATTTTTAGTTCAAAATGCGTTAATGTACTGTACATTCAACAAATCTCGCCTCAGTTCATTTATTTTTTGTGTATTTGCACATGTGGAGAATTTCAGATATGTGGCAAATTTCAGATTTCTTATTCTATCTTCCTTTCATTCTCACCCAAAACCCTGGATTACGGATTTACATACAGCCCTTTGCCTATCCCTTTGTCAGTTGTTTATATATTATGTAAGTAAGTAAGTAAGTAAGTAACACTTATAAAGCACCAAAATTGATGTCGAACATCGTCTAAGACGCTGATGTCCAAAAAGGGATAGTCCAGTTCCAAAAAGAGGTGCATTTCCATATTAGCGTCTGACCTGAGGGGAGATAGGCTTAATGGTGGAGGATAGGCTAATCTGAAAAGCTATGTTTTCAACTTTTTTCTGAAACCAGAAATGCTTTCTATGGTTCCAATTGCTTGAGGAAGCTTGTTCCACTATGTGGGAGCAGCTACTATGAAGCTGTGCAACCCTGAGCGTTTGTTTGGTTTAGATGAGGAAATTGATGGGCGATTGCCCCATTTGAGATCACTCCACCTAATCAGAGAGGAAAGATATGGAGGTTGGCTGAAATTTATTTCTTTATAAGTAAGGAGATTATATTTGAACAATATACGGTAATGAATGGGGAGCCAGTGTAGTTTGTGCAGGAAGGGTGTGACATGACTAAATTTGTTTAGTTTGCACACGGTACGACATAAAGCATTTTGAAATCTCTGTAGTCTGTCAGTATATGCCTTTTTTGTGTTGTAAAGCAGTGAGTTACAGTAATCCAAGCGACTGCTAACTAGTGCTGGGAGATCGCCATGATATTACGTGTCGATGTTCGTATCGGAAATTCGTGAACAAAGTTCCAACATTTCCGATCATGGAGTCAAAAGTGTAAACCAGACAGAAAAATCAAATATTAAATAACAACAAGCAAAATACACACAAATTATCACAAATATAACAAAAATATAACCTAAAAGCCATTCACAGACGTCTCCCTCACTAACAGACCATGCTGGATGTATCTTCACTTGTGATTGGCTCAACTTATGATTACCTTGACAACAATGGGAAAACCCCAAATTGTTTCTATTTACGTTATTTTTATTGCATTCACAGCTAGTTTTGACATTTTAACTGATAAATATTTCAAATTTTTACAAAATATTATTCCGGTTAGTGTTTTATTGTGACCAAAAGGCTACAAAGAAATGAATTTAGCAAATATCGGTTGTACTTAAAGTTTACCGGTCATTGATCGGCAATGAGCCAGCGAGCGATAATACCGAAGTTTGCAAACATCGTCCCAGCACTACTGCTAACCAAGGCATTTGCCACCTTTACAGCTGTGTCATGAGTTAAGTATATTTGGACCCGCATAACTTATATGGTAGAGTAAATATGCGAAATCAGTAAATACGCATATTTACTGAAATTTTCAATAAATATGCGTGTTTATTGAAAATTTTAGGGAATATGCGTATTTACTTACCAAATT
This sequence comes from Sabellastarte sp. h YS-2021, assembly GCA_964017235.1. Classification (NCBI taxonomy): domain Eukaryota; kingdom Metazoa; phylum Annelida; class Polychaeta; order Sabellida; family Sabellidae; genus Sabellastarte; species Sabellastarte sp. h YS-2021. The sequence continues at coordinate 77,099,716 of OZ024935.1, read as the reverse complement.
TAATAACTGATTTCACATATTTACTGTAACATATATAAACATTATTCCCTGAGAGTAAAATAAAGAAACCACTTACTAATAATCTCTGTTTAACAAGAAATTCTTAAAGAATACATGCAGACTTGTTTGGGTGTAAATCATGTCTTAAATGATAAGGTAACATTTCTGCTGAATGAAAGTACAGTTAAAATTTAGAAATTTAAATTAATTTCTTAAACTTTTACAGTAGAAACTCAATTATCTGAACCCAATGGGAGACATAAAATTGGGTCGGATAATTGAGGGGTTCGGATGGATTAAGGAACCCGAAATTCACCTTCTATGGGTTACCAAGTTCTGTGTATACCATGGTTTGGTCAGGGGTTATTCCTATAAATAAATGTACTTAAGTACAATTAAGGTACATGTACTTGAAATTTGAAAATATACTTAAGTACATTTTGGTACTTTAAAAATGTACTTAAGTACAAAGTACATTGACCCCAACCCTGGGTGTGACTGCCAGGTCCCACTTTTTATTCACATTTTCCTCTGCCAGTGACCACCTGAGTATGGTGTACTTTCAATATTAACTTCCTCAGCTTTAAGAACTTTTTTAGAATTTAAAGTCTATCTGGCCATGACTTACTTTAGCCTACGATCTACAACTAAATGCTCAGGTAACCATGACCTCTGAGATCAATAAATTGGAGCATTTATCACTATCTTACTAAATGCCAGGATTATAGGATTACAGTACTTTTTGAACTTTTTTCATTTGCCAAAATTTTAGACTTCTCTGTCTGTAGTACTTACTGAGTACTGGTCACTTTTTGCATGGTGTTCTGACCCTTTTTCACACCTCATCAAAACTTTCACCTGGGAATATTTCTTTTAGCTCTACATAAATGGGCAAGTGCATTTGTAGGAAAATTATATGCCTTTATGCCAAATTTAATTCTCATTGAGCAAAAACTTGTGTGTAACATAGTTAAACATACGTATGCGCAGGCTCAATTTATATTCCAGGTTTTTTGTAATTAAGCATCCCTGAAAGGGCGCTTATTTGTTTTCGCCTCAGTTTCCTCGCCGCCGCCGCATTATGGTCTCCCTTGAATATCTGCCTTATTATTACAATGTTTCAAACCACATGTGGCAGTTATATACCTTAGGCATGGGAAAAATTTTCTGCATGCTTGAATTTGACCTTTGATCTTTATGAAGGTCACATGATCAAAAACAATTTTTTGAAGTACACCCCCCCCCGTCATCGCAGTTCAGGAAAAACTACTTGCTACACAGCCTTATAATTTGACACACCTGTTCATACTATCGAAAACGCGAGCTGATTAGATTTTGGGAGCAATCCCTTGAAAATGTCTCATTTATGTGTGATTTTCTGACACCTTCCAATCTGAAAGCCTTAAATTAAAGCCAACTCCCCTATTATCTTCTTAAGTATTGCATTTAGAGCTATAAAATGTACTGGGAGGTAATAGGAAACCATATGTGGAGAGTCTAAATAGCCGGTCAGTTTTACCCCACGGCCCCCCCCTTATGGGTCAAACTGGGGTCATAAAATAGCTGATTTTGAGTTTTTGCCTTATATCTCCTTTATTGTTGCTTTTATATCTTCAGAATGTATTAAGAGGTATTGGGAAAGCATATATGGAGAGTCTAAATAGCCGGTCAGTTTTACCCCCCGACCCCCCCTTATGGGTCAAACTGGGGTCATAAAATAGCTGATTTTGAGTTTTTGCCTTATATCTCCTTTATTGTTGCTTTTATAGCTTCAGAATATATTAAGAGGTATTGGGAAAGCATATGTGGGGAATCTAAATAGCCAGTCAGTTTTACCCCCCCCCCTCCCTTATGGGTCAAACTGGGGTCATAAAATAGCTGATTTTGAGTTTTTGCCTTATATCTCCTTTATCGTTGTTTTTGTAGCTTCAGAATGTATTAAGAGGTATTGGGAAAGCATACAGTGCAGCTTTGTGCATTCTTAGCTTTACAGCATGCTTATTAAAACCACAAAGCATTTTAAACTTTAAGGGACGCTTCGCTTTTGTTAGCAAAAGCATTCCTCTAGTTTTTTCCCTCAGTTATATATACATGATTTTAACTTTCCACAGATAAAGTTCAAAAGAAGATAACAATGTTTCTTTAAATTAGGGCTGGGACCGGTGCTGAAAAACGGCATCGAGTACTCACCCTCTCATAACCAGCCTGAATTCGAGTAACCGCAAGATTTAGTATCTACCATTAGAAGTCTTCTGTAAACAGATAGTCGGTTCCGGAAACGAAACTTTTGAAGAAAAACGTGTTCTATTTGACCAGATATTATAGAATTTGGAGTAAATGATACGTTTTCAAGCGAAAATAACAACTTTAATTGATATTATGTGACGGAAATGCCAAAATGTGGCATATTTTACACAAGTGTTTCATTACGTGGGCGATAATACAATACCTCGCAAGTAACCGGGGATTTAAAATGGACTCGAGTACTATCAAAGATCGACTCGTCTATCGAGGCTCGACTACTTGTTCACAGCCCTACTTTAAATGACCTCTAATTCTTATCACTGTCCACAATTTATATCTTATCTGGGTGTTATGAGTACAAAAAAAAATTAGTCAAGTTTTTGTTCATTGTTACTAATGGCTTGTATTTGAGTACTTCCTCTATTTATTATCTCCTACGTTCACAGTGTGTTGTATTTAACATGTGTCATGTTCAGTCAAAGATTAACAAAAATGAAAAAAATTTGAAAAGCAAAAATATAATAATAGAAATTGATAAATTTCTATTCAAAGTACTTAAATATATGCATTACGTTATTGACTATTTAATGAAAACAAAGTGAAATCAAAGTTGTAGAGGAATTTTTGGCAAAAATATTTCAGTGTTGTCTTCTGAAACACATCTGAGCAAGTGTTTGAGTGCAAAACTCTGTTTTGAGTGTCTTCAGTTGTTGAACGAGTATTTAATATGTGTACTTGTTCACACCAATAGTTATAATAGTGGCTAATAAACTGCTCTGTTATCAATTGGTTATTTCTCAGGCAAATAGGATGGACCACAGTATGCATACGATGATGAATCACAGTATGATGGATCATAGTCACCACAATATGGATCATACTAACCATAGTGATATGGACCATAGCAACCATGATGGCATGGACCACAGCAACCACAACCATCATGATCCTACACTTCATAACAACCATGGGACAGCACATGACATGAAGGTAACTTTTAAGTTTATTTATTTATCAGTGTTTGAATTGAAAGATATCTTCAATATTAGTGTAACGGTTATCAAGATTTAGAGATTTAACCCCTTGAAGACCTTGTCTGTCGACTGCTAGTATTCTACAGTACCATGTCTGTTGGCCAGCAGTCGACACCCCATACGATATACCAGCTTTCCTTCAGTACTGTAGAATAAAACGTCTTGGTGTACTGAAATACGTCATTTAAAATATTATGTACGAGGACGTTATGGACAACGTAAATCACTTGTGGTATGTGTTTTAGCAACTTAAAGTACTGTAAGCTCTTCATCCCCGGATTTTCCTTCAGTATAATAGAATACTGCTCCCTTGGTGGCGCAGGGGTTAATATCATATCCGTTGCCGTAACCTGCAGTATTTTTTTCTTTATACACAATGTTTAATTTAAGACATAAAAACTCCAGAAAATTCAGTTTTCACCTTGTGAATATAGGGCGAAATACCCCTGTCCTTCAACTACTGTTCGAGGTTTGTATTCGACCATGTGACACAGTGGTGAAACGTCCATTACCTGGAGCATCTTACGGAAGTTTTAAAATGTTTGAAACATTTTTGTCTCGGAATTTGGTACTGTGAGCATGCGCAGATGAATTTCTTACTATGGTAACTGAAGGTATAGTGTATATAAGGTTGTGACTCGGTCCTCTTTTAGTGTAACACAGTGACGTAAGGCGAGTGGAGGTTAAAATGGACATTTGGTCACTGTGTCACAAGATCACATACGAACCTCAGATGGTAGTTGATGGACAGGAGCATTTTGCCTAACGCCTATAACCATGGGTTATACTGCCTGTAGTGTGATGGAAACATCAAATCTCCAATGATATGAGGCATTCTTGGAGGCAGTTCTGCCACTGAGTAAAACCTTTAAACCATGGGATGTAGAGTAAGAAATCTAAAATTCGCCAGGAATCTGAAATTCGCCACCTCTATAACCTTAGTTAATTTTATGAAGAAAGTGATGTTTTTGTCCAAAAATTGGTATTTTTCAGTTCAAAAAGTCTTAATTTACTACACAGTCAACAAATCTCACCACAATTCATTTATTAAGCGTCCCGCAAGGGACGCTTGTTTGTGTATGGGAGAGCTTCAGGCTCCGCCGGCTCCGGCGGCTCCGCCGGCTCCGCCGGCTCCGCATTTTGTTTTCCTTATAACTCTGTAACCGTTAGGCGGATTCTTTTCAAATTTGGCAGGTTTAGGCAATAGCCCTGGGGAATTTTTTTGAATATGCTGCAGTGACATTTCAACCAATCAGAGAGGTCACATGACCAAAAATGTCTTTTTTCGATGGGGAAGCTTGTCCGGATGATAACTTGAAAGGAATTTTATCAATTCACCTGAAACTTGGCAAATACATTCATTCTATTAAAATCTGGAAATCATTAGATTTTGGCATTGATTGGTCAAGAAATGGCCGAGTAATTAATGATTAATTAATCATTACGAATTTTCCAAATAAGGAAAACACAAAAATGCTTATATCTCGAAAACCGTGCTTGATAGAGCGATTTCGACGAAATTTTTGACCCACAGGGTATCTCTGCAGAGTAATTATCCCAATTTTGAAAAAATTTTTGTCTCGCCCAAAATGGCGGCCATTTTGAATTTTCGAATTTTTCGCAAAAATTGCAAAACATAAAAATGCTTATATCTCGAAAACCCTGCTAGATAGAGCGATTTCGACGAAATTTTTGACCCACAGGGTATATCTGCAGAGTAGCCATGCCAATTTTCAAAAAAATTTTGTCTCGCCAAAAATGGCGGCCATTTTGAATTTTCGAATTTTTCGCAAAAATTGCAAAACATAAAAATGCTTATATCTCAAAAACCCTGCTAGATAGAGCGATTTCGACGAAATTTTTGACCCGCAGGGTATCTCTGCAGAGTAGCCATGCCAATTTTCAAACAAAAAATTTCTCGCAAAAAATGGCAGCCATTTTGAATTTTCGAATTTTTCGCAAAATTGCAAAACACAAAAATGCTTATATCTCGAAAACCGTGCTAGATAGAGCGATTTCGACGAAATTTTTGACCCACAGGGTATCTCTGCAGAGTAGCCATGCCAATTTTCAAAAAAATTTTGTCTTGCCAAAAATGGCGGCCATTTTGAATTTTCGAATTTTTGCGCAAAAATTGCAAAACACAAAAATGCTAATATTTCGAAAACTGTGCTACATAGAGTGATTTCGACGAAATTTTTTATCTTCAGGGTATCTCTACAGAGCAGCTATCCCAAAGAGCTTTCACTTGGTGAAGTTTCAGACCCATAGCTAATTGCTCACCTACTCAAAAAGAGTAAATGCGAATTACCTCTAAAAGTATTGCAGATGGCCAATTTTTCTCAAATAACTCATTCACCTACTTTTGGAAGAGCTTTCACATGGTGAAGTTTCAGACCCATAGCCAATTACTCACCTACTCAAAATGAGTAAATGCGAATTATCTCTAAAAGTATTGCAGATAGCCAATTTTTCTCAAATAACTCATTCACCTACTTTTGGGAGAGCTTTCACATGGTGAAGTTTCAGACCCATAGCTAATTATTTACCTACTCAAAATGAGTAAATGCTAATTATCTGTAAAAGTATTGCGGATACCCAATTTTTATCAAATAACTCATTCATCTACTTGTGGGAGAGCTATCACATGGTGAAGTTTCAGACCCATAGCTAATTACTCACCTACTCAAAATGAGTAAATGCGAATTATCTCTAAAAGTATTGCAGATAGCCAATTTTTCTCAAATAACTCATTCACCTACTTTTGGGAGAGCTTTCACATGGTGAAGTTTCAGACCCATAGCTAATTACTCACCTACTCAAAATGAGTAAATGCGAATTATCTCTAAAAGTATTGCAGATAGCCAATTTTTCTCAAATAACTCATTCACCTACTTTTGGGAGAGCTTTCACTTGGTGAAGTTTCAGACCCATAGCTAATTACTCACCTACTCAAAATGAGTAAATGCGAATTATCTCTAAAAGTATTGCAGATAGCCAATTTTTCTCAAATAACTCATTCACCTACTTTTGGGAGAGCTTTCACTTGGTGAAGTTTCAGACCCATAGCTAATTACTCACCTACTCAAAATGAGTAAATGCGAATTATCTCTAAAAGTATTGCAGATAGCCAATTTTTGTCAAATTAATCATTCACCTACTTTTGGGAGAGCTTTCACTTGGTGAAGTTTCAGACCCATAGCTAATTACTCACCTACTCAAAATGAGTAAATGCGAATTATCTCTAAAAGTATTGCAGATAGCCAATTTTTGTCAAATTAATCATTCACCTACTTTTGGGAGAGCTTTCACTTGGTGAAGTTTCAGACCCATAGCTAATTACTCACCTACTCAAAATGAGTAAATGCGAATTATCTCTAAAAGTATTGCAGATAGCCAATTTTTCTCAAATAACTCATTCACCTACTTTTGGGAGAGCTTTCACTCTGTGAAGTTTCAGACCCATAGCTAATTACTCACCTACTCAAAATGAGTAAATGCGAATTATCTCTAAAAGTATTGCAGATAGCCAATTTTTCTCAAATAACTCATTCACCTACTTTTGGGAGAGCTTTCACTTGGTGAAGTTTCACACCCATAGCTAATTACTCACCTACTGAAAATGAGTAAATGTGAATTATCTCTAAAAGTATTGCAGATAGCCAATTTTTGTCAAATAACTCATTCACCTACTTTTGGGAGAGCTTTCACTTGGTGAAGTTTCAGACCCATAGCTAATTGCTCACCTACTCAAAAAGAGTAAATGCGAATTACCTCTAAAAGTATTGCAGATGGCCAATTTTTCTCAAATAACTCATTCACCTACTTTTGGAAGAGCTTTCACATGGTGAAGTTTCAGACCCATAGCCAATTACTCACCTACTCAAAATGAGTAAATGCGAATTATCTCTAAAAGTATTGCAGATAGCCAATTTTTCTCAAATAACTCATTCACCTACTTTTGGGAGAGCTTTCACATGGTGAAGTTTCAGACCCATAGCTAATTATTTACCTACTCAAAATGAGTAAATGCTAATTATCTGTAAAAGTATTGCGGATACCCAATTTTTATCAAATAACTCATTCATCTACTTGTGGGAGAGCTATCACATGGTGAAGTTTCAGACCCATAGCTAATTACTCACCTACTCAAAATGAGTAAATGCGAATTATCTCTAAAAGTATTGCAGATAGCCAATTTTTCTCAAATAACTCATTCACCTACTTTTGGGAGAGCTTTCACATGGTGAAGTTTCAGACCCATAGCTAATTACTCACCTACTCAAAATGAGTAAATGCGAATTATCTCTAAAAGTATTGCAGATAGCCAATTTTTCTCAAATAACTCATTCACCTACTTTTGGGAGAGCTTTCACTTGGTGAAGTTTCAGACCCATAGCTAATTACTCACCTACTCAAAATGAGTAAATGCGAATTATCTCTAAAAGTATTGCAGATAGCCAATTTTTCTCAAATAACTCATTCACCTACTTTTGGGAGAGCTTTCACTTGGTGAAGTTTCAGACCCATAGCTAATTACTCACCTACTCAAAATGAGTAAATGCGAATTATCTCTAAAAGTATTGCAGATAGCCAATTTTTGTCAAATTAATCATTCACCTACTTTTGGGAGAGCTTTCACTTGGTGAAGTTTCAGACCCATAGCTAATTACTCACCTACTCAAAATGAGTAAATGCGAATTATCTCTAAAAGTATTGCAGATAGCCAATTTTTGTCAAATTAATCATTCACCTACTTTTGGGAGAGCTTTCACTTGGTGAAGTTTCAGACCCATAGCTAATTACTCACCTACTCAAAATGAGTAAATGCGAATTATCTCTAAAAGTATTGCAGATAGCCAATTTTTCTCAAATAACTCATTCACCTACTTTTGGGAGAGCTTTCACTCTGTGAAGTTTCAGACCCATAGCTAATTACTCACCTACTCAAAATGAGTAAATGCGAATTATCTCTAAAAGTATTGCAGATAGCCAATTTTTCTCAAATAACTCATTCACCTACTTTTGGGAGAGCTTTCACTTGGTGAAGTTTCACACCCATAGCTAATTACTCACCTACTGAAAATGAGTAAATGTGAATTATCTCTAAAAGTATTGCAGATAGCCAATTTTTGTCAAATAACTCATTCACCTACTTTTGGGAGAGCTTTCACTTGGTGAAGTTTCAGACCCATAGCTAATTACTCACCTACTCAAAATGAGTAAATGCGAATTATCTCTAAAAGTATTGCAGATAGCCAATTTTTATCAAATTAATCATTCACCTACTTTTGGGAGAGCTTTCACTTGGTGAAGTTTCAGACCCATAGCTAATTACTCACCTACTCAAAATGAGTAAATGCGAATTATCTGTAAAAGTATTGCAGATAGCCAATTTTTCTCAAATAACTCATTCACCTACTTTTGGGAGAGCTTTCACTTGGTGAAGTTTCAGACCCATAGCTAATTACTCACCTACTCAAAATGAGTAAATGCGAATTATCTCTAAAAGTATTGCAGATAGCCAATTTTTGTCAAATTAATCATTCACCTACTTTTGGGAGAGCTTTCACTTGGTGAAGTTTCAGACCCATAGCTAATTACTCGTCTACTCAAAATGAGTAAATGCGAATTATCTCTAAAAGTATTGCAGATAGCCAATTTTTCTCAAATAACTCATTCACCTACTTTTGGGAGAGCTTTCACTTGGTGAAGTTTCAGACCCATAGCTAATTACTCACCTACTCAAAATGAGTAAATGCTAATTATCTGTAAAAGTATTGCGGATACCCAATTTTTATCAAATACTCATTCATCTACTTGTGGGAGAGCTTTCACATGGTAAAGTTTCAGACCCATAGCTAATTACTCACCTACTCAAAATGAGTAAATGCGAATTATCTCTAAAAGTATTGCAGATAGCCAATTTTTCTCAAATAACTCATTCACCTACTTTTGGGAGAGCTTTCACTTGGTGAAGTTTCAGACCCATAGATAATTATTCACCTACTCAAAATGAGTAAATGTGAATTATCTCTTAATAGTATTGCAGATAGCCAATTTTTCTCAAATAACTCATTCACCTACTTTTGGAAGACCTTTCACACACGAAAATGAAAAATTGTGAATATCTCGGAAAAGCTATTTCTTCTGCTTTAATGCTCGGCGGGAGATACACACCACGGCAGTGGTCTTGACAAAAATTTTTGTCTCCCCAAAAATGGTGGCCATTTTGAATTTTCAAAGTTTTTGCAAAACACAAAAATGTTTATATCTCGAAAACCGTGCTATATGGAGCGAACTCAACAAAATTTTGGACCTGCTGGGTATCTCTGCAGAGTAGCCATGCCAATTTTCAAAATATTTTTGTCTCGCCAAATATAGCGGACATTTTTAATTTTTTTATTTTTTGCAAAACACAAAAATGCTTATATCTTGAAAACCGTGCTAGATAGAGCAGACTGCGCTGACTTTGGTTGCCACAACAGTATAAGGCTAGAAACGAAGCATTTTCTTAATACTTTAGCACTCACCTTTATATCCTTTTCGGGACGCTTTGTTTTTGCTATGCAAAAACATTATCTTTGTTTTTTGCGAGCGATCCTCTAGTTTTATTAGTATTTTCACATGTGGCGAATTTCAGATATGTGGTGAATTTTAGATTTCTTACTCTACCATCTGTAGTGTGACTGGGGCATAAAGAAGATTTTAAGACTATTGTATCTGTAATATTTGAAAAATTTATATAATTAAGCATCCCTGAAACGGCGCTTATTTGGTTTCACGTCAGTTTCCCCGCTGCCGCCGCCACATTATGGTCTCCCTTGAATATCTCCCTGATTATTGCAAGCTTTTTAACCATATTTGGCAGTTATATACCTTAGGCGTGGGGAAATTTTTAAAGCCACTGTTATTCTTTAATTAAGTAGTTTTATGGTGTAACTTTCGACGTATTATAAGTATTGATGCTTTATGCATTCTTAGCCAGAGCATTTATTCAATTAACTTTTCGCAATTTATGACCATAGAAAACAAAATAAAGCTTAAATTTTTCTTTCATGTTAATGCATGAACTTCCACACCGTCTGCTGAACTTTCACTTCTTCTCTCAGCACTGCATGTTTTTATTTTCAAAAACCTTTTTCTTCTCTATATTATATTGCAGTGAACCTTTAGTTTTTGTCAGCAAAAACATTTTTCTAGTTATCTAAGAAACATAGTGTACAATTTATAAAGATCCTGTAGTGCATTGCAATCTAAAAAGAGACAGTTAAAAATCAAGAAATAAAATGAGAAAATAACATTTTATAGCGAAATACCCTTACCATTTCCTAACAGTAGCTATTTGTTGGAGCCATCCAACCCAATGGCCAACGCAGAGATGCGATTTTAAGGTTATATAACCACCTTAATAAAGCCATTGGGTTACAGTAGTCCGTCCTCCCGCCAATTAGGTCACCTGACCTCCTTTGTTTACCTCATTAAGCGTCCCGCAAGGGACGCTTGTTTGTGTATGGGTGAGCTTCCGGCTCCGCCGGCTCCGCCGGCTCCGGCGGCTCCGCCGGCTCCGCCGGCTCCGCCGGCTCCGCATTTTGTTTTCCTTATAACTCTGTAACCGTTAGGCGGATTCTTTTCAAATTTGGCAGGTTTAGGCAGTAGCCTTGGGGAATTTTTTTGAATATGCTGCAGTGACATTTCAACCAATCAGAGAGGTCACATGACCAAAAATGTCTTTTTTTGATGGGGAAGCTTGTCCGGATGATAACTTGAAAGGAATTTTATCAATTCACCTGAAACTTGGCAAATACATTCATTCTATTAAAATCTGGAAATCATTAGATTTTGGCATTGATTGGTCAAGAAATGGCCGAGTAATTAATGATTAATTAATCATTACGAATTTTCCAAATAAGGAAAACACAAAAATGCTTATATCTCGAAAACCGTGCTAGATAGAGCGATTTCGACGAAATTTTTGACCCGCAGGGTATCTCTGCGGAGTAGTTTTCCCAATTTTCAAAAAATTTTTGTCTCGCCCAAAATGGCGGCCATTTTGAATTTTCGAAATTTTCGCAAAAATTGCAAAACACAAAAATGCTTATATCTCGAAAACCCTGCTAGATAGAGCGATTTCGACGAAATTTTTGACCCACAGGGTATATCTGCAGAGTAGCCATGCCAATTTTCAAAAAAATTTTGTCTCGCCAAAAATGGCGGCCATTTTGAATTTTCGAATTTTTCGCAAAAATTGCAAAACATAAAAATGCTTATATCTCAAAAACCCTGCTAGATAGAGCGATTTCGACGAAATTTTTGACCCGCAGGGTATCTCTGCAGAGTAGCCATGCCAATTTTCAAACAAAAAATTTCTCGCAAAAAATGGCGGCCATTTTGAATTTTCGAATTTTTCGCAAAATTGCAAAACACAAAAATGCTTATATCTCAAAAACCGTGCTAGATAGAGCGATTTCGACGAAATTTTTGACCCACTGGGTATCTCTGCAGAGTAGCCATGCCAATTTTCAAAAAAATTTTATCTTGCCAAAAATGGCGGCCATTTTGAATTTTCGAATTTTTGCTCAAAAATTGCAAAACACAAAAATGCTAATATTTCGAAAACCGTGCTACATAGAGCGATTTCGACGAAATTTTTTATCTTCAGGGTATCTCTGCAGAGCAGCTATCCCAAAGAGCTTTCACATGGTGAAGTTTCAGACCCATAGCTAATTACTCACCTACTCAAAATGAGTAAATGCGAATTATCTCTAAAAGTATTGCAGATAGCCAATTTTTCTCAAATAACTCATTCACCTACTTTTGGGAGAGCTTTCACTTGGTGAAGTTTCAGACCCATAGCTAATTACTCACCTACTCAAAATGAGTAAATGCGAATTATCTCTAAAAGTATTGCAGATAGCCAATTTTTCTCAAATAACTCATTCACCTACTTTTGGGAGAGCTTTCACTTGGTGAAGTTTCAGACCCATAGCTAATTACTCACCTACTCAAAATGAGTAAATGCGAATTATCTCTAAAAGTATTGCAGATAGCCAATTTTTGTCAAATTAATCATTCACCTACTTTTGGGAGAGCTTTCACTTGGTGAAGTTTCAGACCCATAGCTAATTACTCACCTACTCAAAATGAGTAAATGCGAATTATCTCTAAAAGTATTGCAGATAGCCAATTTTTCTCAAATAACTCATTCACCTACTTTTGGGAGAGCTTTCACTTGGTGAAGTTTCAGACCCATAGCTAATTACTCACCTACTCAAAATGAGTAAATGCGAATTATCTCTAAAAGTATTGCAGATAGCCAATTTTTCTCAAATTAATCATTCACCTACTTTTGGGAGAGCTTTCACTTGGTGAAGTTTCAGACCCATAGCTAATTACTCACCTACTCAAAATGAGTAAATGCGAATTATCTCTAAAAGTATTGCAGATAGCCAATTTTTCTCAAATAACTCATTCACCTACTTTTGGGAGAGCTTTCACTCGGTGAAGTTTCAGACCCATAGTTAATTACTCACCTACTCAAAATGAGTAAATGCGAATTATCTCTAAAAGTATTGCAGATAGCCAATTTTTCTCAAATAACTCATTCACCTACTTTTGGCAGAGCTTTCACTTGGTGAAGTTTCAGACCCATAGCTAATTACTCACCTACTGAAAATGAGTAAATGTGAATTATCTCTAAAAGTATTGCAGATAGCCAATTTTTCTCAAATAACTCATTCACCTACTTTTGGGAGAGCTTTCACTTGGTGAAGTTTCAGACCCATAGCTAATTACTCACCTACTGAAAATGAGTAAATGCGAATTATCTCTAAAAGTATTGCAGATAGCCAATTTTTCTCAAATAACTCATTCACCTACTTTTGGGAGAGCTTTCACATGGTGAAGTTTCAGACCCATAGCTAATTACTCACCTACTCAAAATGAGTAAATGCGAATTATCTCTAAAAGTATTGCAGATAGCCAATTTTTCTCAAATAACTCATTCACCTACTTTTGGGAGAGCTTTCACTTGGTGAAGTTTCAGACCCATAGCTAATTACTCACCTACTCAAAATGAGTAAATGCGAATTATCTCTAAAAGTATTGCAGATAGCCAATTTTTCTCAAATAACTCATTCACCTACTTTTGGCAGAGCTTTCACTTGGTGAAGTTTCAGACCCATAGCTAATTACTCACCTACTCAAAATGAGTAAATGCGAATTATCTCTAAAAGTATTGCAGATAGCCAATTTTTCTCAAATAACTCATTCACCTACTTTTGGGAGAGCTTTCACTCGGTGAAGTTTCAGACCCATAGCTAATTACTCACCTACTCAAAATGAGTAAATGCGAATTATCTCTAAAAGTATTGCAGATAGCCAATTTTTCTCAAATAACTCATTCACCTACTTTTGGCAGAGCTTTCACTTGGTGAAGTTTCAGACCCATAGCTAATTACTCACCTACTGAAAATGAGTAAATGCGAATTATCTCTAAAAGTATTGCAGATAGCCAATTTTTCTCAAATAACTCATTCACCTACTTTTGGGAGAGCTTTCACATGGTGAAGTTTCAGACCCATAGCTAATTACTCACCTACTCAAAATGAGTAAATGCGAATTATCTCTAAAAGTATTGCAGATAGCCAATTTTTCTCAAATAACTCATTCACCTACTTTTGGGAGAGCTTTCACTTGGTGAAGTTTCAGACCCATAGCTAATTACTCACCTACTCAAAATGAGTAAATGCGAATTATCTCTAAAAGTATTGCAGATAGCCAATTTTTCTCAAATAACTCATTCACCTACTTTTGGCAGAGCTTTCACTTGGTGAAGTTTCAGACCCATAGCTAATTACTCACCTACTCAAAATGAGTAAATGCGAATTATCTCTAAAAGTATTGCAGATAGCCAATTTTTCTCAAATAACTCATTCACCTACTTTTGGGAGAGCTTTCACTCGGTGAAGTTTCAGACCCATAGCTAATTACTCACCTACTCAAAATGAGTAAATGCGAATTATCTCTAAAAGTATTGCAGATAGCCAATTTTTCTCAAATAACTCATTCACCTACTTTTGGCAGAGCTTTCACTTGGTGAAGTTTCAGACCCATAGCTAATTACTCACCTACTGAAAATGAGTAAATGTGAATTATCTCTAAAAGTATTGCAGATAGCCAATTTTTCTCAAATAACTCATTCACCTACTTTTGGGAGAGCTTTCACTTGGTGAAGTTTCAGACCCATAGCTAATTACTCACCTACTCAAAATGAGTAAATGCGAATTATCTCTAAAAGTATTGCAGATAGCCAATTTTTCTCAAATAACTCATTCACCTACTTTTGGGAGAGCTTTCACTTGGTGAAGTTTCAGACCCATAGCTAATTACTCACCTACTGAAAATGAGTAAATGCGAATTATCTCTAAAAGTATTGCAGATAGCCAATTTTTCTCAAATAACTCATTCACCTACTTTTGGCAGAGCTTTCACTTGGTGAAGTTTCAGACCCATAGCTAATTACTCACCTACTCAAAATGAGTAAATGCGAATTATCTCTAAAAGTATTGCAGATAGCCAATTTTTCTCAAATAACTCATTCACCTACTTTTGGCAGAGCTTTCACTTGGTGAAGTTTCAGACCCATAGCTAATTACTCACCTACTCAAAATGAGTAAATGTGAATTATCTCTAAAAGTATTGCAGATAGCCATTTTTTCTCAAATTAATCATTCACCTACTTTTGGGAGAGCTTTCACTTGGTGAAGTTTCAGACCCATAGCTAATTACTCACCTACTCAAAATGAGTAAATGCGAATTATCTCTAAAAGTATTGCAGATAGCCAGTTTTTCTCAAATAACTCATTCACCTACTTTTGGGAGAGCTTTCACTCGGTGAAGTTTCAGACCCATAGCTAATTACTCACCTACTCAAAATGAGTAAATGCGAATTATCTCTAAAAGTATTGCAGATAGCCAATTTTTCTCAAATAACTCATTCACCTACTTTTGGGAGATCTTTCACATGGTGAAGTTTCAGACCCATAGCTAATTACTCACCTACTGAAAATGAGTAAATGCGAATTATCTCTAAAAGTATTGCAGATAGCCAATTTTTCTCAAATTAATCATTCACCTTCTTTTGGGAGAGCTTTCACTTGGTGAAGTTTCAGACCCATAGCTAATTACTCGTCTACTCAAAATGAGTAAATGCGAATTATCTCTAAAAGTATTGCGGATAGCCAATTTTTCTCAAATAACTCATTCACCTACTTTTGGGAGAGCTTTCACTTGAAGTTTCAGACCCATAGATAATTATTCACCTACTCAAAATGAGTAAATGTGAATTATCTCTTAATAGTATTGTAGATAGCCAATTTTTCTCAAATAACTCATTCACCTACTTTTGGAAGACCTTTCACACACGAAAATGAAAAATTGTGAATATCTCGGAAAAGCTATTTATTCTGCTTTAATGCTCGGCGGGAGATACACACCACGGCAGTGGTCTTGACAAAAATTTTTGTCTCCCCAAAATGGTGGCCATTTTGAATTTTCAAAGTTTTTGGAAAACACAAAAATGCTTATATCTCGAAAACCGTGCTATATGGAGTGAACTCAACAAAATTTTGGACCTGCTGGGTATCTCTGCAGAATAGCCATGCCAATTTTCAAAATATTTTTGTCTCGCCAAATACAGCGGACATTTTTAATTTTTTTATTTTTTGCAAAACACAAAAATGCTTATATCTTGAAAACCGTGCTAGATAGAGCAGACTGCGCTGACTTTGGTTGCCACAACATTATAAGGCTAGAAACAAAGCATTTTCTTAATACTTTAGCACTCACCTTTATATCCTTTTCGGGACGCTTTGTTTTTGCTATGCAAAAACATTATCTTTTTTTTTTGCGAGCGATCCTCTAGTTATTTTTGTTGGCCATCAACAGTAGGACGTGTTTTGGAAGTGGTAAAGTTTCAGGGACTTTTGCTTTTTTATTGAGGTTTATTCTTCAATATGGCTAATAATACTGATTCTTCTGACAATAAGGCGAAGAAATCTTCGTCTTGTGGTCATCTTATGCCTGGATGGGACAACCATAGATATTGTTTTAAATGTCGAGAAACTGGTAAGGGAGACGATTTATGTGCTTTGAAGAAAGACTGTTTGCTTTGTGCATCTTTCTCTGAGGATCAGAAGCGTAAGCTTAATTCCAAACTTTTAAAAGGGAAGAAATCTGTAAAAGAAATTCCTGTTGAAAAACCCAAGATAGACGATTCCATCTTGGATGAAGATGACAATTCGTCTGTCACAAATGTGGCTCAGTCTTCGACTTCTAACAACCAGGCATTGGCAGCAATTTTATCACAACTGACAACCATATCGAACAGGCTTTCAGCGGTAGAGAAGAGGGATTCCCCTATGCAAGCAGACATTGTGGAAGCGTCTCCAAGGGGAAGTTCCGATTGCAGAGAAAAGACTATCTCTTCGGAAAACGCTTCCGTCGAGGTCCAGTCGAAACGTTCAGCGGAGGAAAACCCCTGTAATGACAATCGAGTTTCTGTACCTACAAAAAGGTGCAGAATCGAGATTTCAGATGGGGAATATGATTCATCTCAAGAGGAAAAACAGCCAGGTCCTTCCTATTCAGACACTTTGTTAACTGTAAAAAAATGGTTAGACATTGACATTACTGACACTGATGCTATCATTGCTCCGTCTGTGTTCTCCCAATCTCATAAAATCAAGAAGTCTGCACAGGTTTCACTTGCTTTACCTCCAGCAGAGAACATGGTGAATCTTTGGGATTTCAAGGAGTATGAGGCTTCTGGAATCTCCAAAGGTCAAGATAACATGAAGAATAAATCTTCCAGGAAAAATCCTATAGCCAGGGGTCAAGTTTTGAACTTTGACAGGCCCAATATGAAATGGTACAACATGACTCCTCAACCTCATGCTTTGGGAGCTCCTAAACTACAGGATGCCTTTAGGAATATAACTTCCTCTCAGTTTCAGGCTCCCACTACAGTCTCAACTCCCTTGAAGCAATATACTTTATGGGAATCAGTGAACAGGGAAAATATTAACGTGTTGAACCATATTTTCTGGTTCAACTCTGCAAATATGAAGTCTACTGAGGAAATGGAGAAACAATTCAGCATTATTAAATCTGCACAGTCTGAGGGTGATTTCAATAATGCCATGGAATATGTCCAGGAGTGTTTGCAGCTCCAAGCCACTATAAATCAGTCATTGGGGAAGTCTTTGGAGTCTTTGTTAGGGAGTTCCATGACTATGTCCTCCAATTTATTGCTAAATAGGAGAGATAACTACCTCAAACATTGCTCAAAGGATGTTACAGAGGATGATATTTCCAAGTTGAGGAATTCTTCATTCACACCTAATGAGGTTTTTCCAATAGAAACTTTGTCAGAAGTCCAGAGGAATTTTATTCAGTGGGCTCATGTTAACAGAGAGTCTTACAAACCTAGAAAGGAGCACTCTACTAGACATGAGGATAGGAGGGACACTAAGCCACAGATCAGGTCTTTTCGTCCCTATCATGACAGTTCTGCCACCAGCTCCTCAGCAGCTAGTTCCACAACTAGTAACAGAGGTAGAGGATCCTTCTCATCCAGACCCTTCAGGGGCAGGGGTGGGAGAAGGAAATGACTGCTTGGTGCCAGGAGGCCGTTTATCCACATTTTGGCAGGTATGGGAAGCCAGGAGGGCACATCCAAGGGTAGTGACCATTTTGAAGGAGGGTTATTGTCTAAATTTCAGGCTAAAACCTCCATTGACAAAGATTCCTTTAATAAGGAGCAAATATTTGAACCGGGAGAAACAGCAGTTTTTGATAAAGGTGGTTTATCAAATGATCGACAAAAGAGCGATAACTCCAGTTCAAAAGGTCACTTCCCTGGGATTTTACAGTCGTTTGTTTCTTGTACCAAAACCAGGAAAAAGGTGGCGTCCAGTAATAGATTTAAGTGTGGTAAAGAGTTATTTACATGTACCCACTTTCAAAATGGAAACTGCCGAAAATATTCGAGATTCGCTGCAAGAAGGCGAGTGGGTAACCTCACTCGACCTTACAGATGCATACTTTCACATACCAATATACCCACGGTTTCAGAAGTATCTTCGCTTCAATGTAGGCGACAGATCATACCAATTCACAGCCTTACCCTTCGGAATCGCTACGGCTCCACTCGAGTTCACCATGGTAGCAAAAGAGGTGAAACTGATGGCTCTTGCAGAAGGCACTGGATTCATCAGTACATAGACGATTGGTTAATGAGAGCGAAAACAAAGCAACAATGCCAAGAGAATACCCACAGGTTGATTCGTCTTGTTCAAAGCTTGGGTTGGATAATAAATTTCGAAAAATCAGATTTAATTCCAACTCAGGAAATCGAGTTTTTGGGTTACAAGTTCGACCTCAGGGTGGTTCTTGTGTTTCCAACTCAAAAGAAAATCGATCGCCTTCTAGAAAAGATAGTTTCCATGTTGAAAGCTGCTCAAACATCTCCAAGGGAGCTCATGTCACTGATTGGGAGCATGGCTTCAATGGAGAAGACTGTACCATTGGGTCGTCTGCATATGAGGCCTCTACAATGGTACCTCAAGACACACTGGAGGTATCCTCAGTCTCTGGATATCCCAGTACCAGTGTCTCAGGTTCTAAAACAGCATCTTCAGTGGTGGACCAATCTCTCGAACCTGATGAGGGGTTCCCCACTTCATCAGAAGGAGTGCAATCTCCTTCTATTCACAGATGCTTCCCTAAAAGGCTGGGGGGCTCATTTAGAGCATCACACAGCCAGTGGTCTGTGGAATCAGGTGGAGTCAAGACTTCACATAAACATTCTAGAGCTAAAAGCAGTATTTCTAGCTTTAAAATCATTCGAAAATCAGCTTCTGAATCAAAATCTGCTGATTTCCACAGACAACTCTTCAGTGGTTGCCTATCTGAACAAACAGGGAGGCACCCACTCTCAAGAAATGTGTGCCTTAATCTGGAGAATCATGGCTTGGACAAATGCCAGGGGGATCCAGATTCGGGCAAAACACATTCCAGGGAATCTCAATGTCTTGGCAGATTCTCTGTCAAGAAAAGACAAGGTGATTCAGACCGAATGGGCTTTGAATCATCGAGTGTTCAATCAAATTTGCCATTGCTGGCATCAACCAATGGTAGATTTGTTTGCAACAAAGTTGAATCACAAGCTACCAATGTATGTGTCTCCTGTCCCCGACGGTCGGGCTTGGGAAACAGATGCATTGAACATCTCTTGGGAGGGTCTGGACGCCTATGTGTTTTGTCCAGTGGCTCTCATACCGCAGGTGATTCAAAAGATGACCACCTACAGGTGCAAGATAATCATGATTGCCCCAGGGTGGCCAGGGATGTCTTGGTTTTGGGATCTGGTGGATCTGTCCACGAAACTCCCTCTAAGGCTTCCTTTGTGGGTGAATCTGTTGACTCAACCGTTCAGCAACAGACTTCACAGCAATCTGGCTTATTTGAACCTTCATGCTTGGCATCTGGAGTCAGTCCTGAAGGTTCAAGAGGATTCTCAGAGGAGGTGGCGAAGCGAATTAAGGAGCCTCAGCGACACTCCTCGAGGAGAATCTATGAATCAAGGTGGTCCATATTTGGGAAGTGGTGTCAGGAGAATCAGGTGGACATCTCAGATCCCACTATTCCAAACATAGCAAACTTCCTTAATTATTTGTTTAAGGAGAAGGCTCTCAAGCCATCGACTATTGCTGGTTACAGGACAGCAATTGCTGATGGATTGGGTTTGAAAGGTGAAGATGTGTCAAAAAGTCTTGAGTTGAATAGGTTATTGTCAAGTTTTTACAGAGACAAACCAGTGGTTAATAGATCCATACCTTCTTGGGATTTGGCCTTGGTTTTGCAGGCTCTTACTAAACGACCTTTTGAACCTTTGGGGAAGGCTTCATTGAAGTTGCTTACCTTCAAGACAGTTTTCCTTTTGACTTTGGCATCAGGCAAAAGAAGAGGTGAAATTCATGCTTGGACTTTCTCTTCTCTTAGTTACAAAGAAAATTGGTCACAAGTAACTATTGCTCCATCAACTGCCTTTTTGGCAAAGAACCAGTTGGCGTCAGATGGGCCTACTGTCATTAAACCTGTAGTCATTCCAGCTCTCAAACCTCATTTGGACAGCAGTTTGACTCAAGATAGATCTCTTTGTCCTGTGAGGGCCTTGAAATACTATTTGGACAGAACAAAGGATTTAAGGAAGAATAAGAATCTTTTGTTTGTAGCTATTAAGGAGGGTTTTACCAGAGATATTTCAAGGGCAACAATCTCTTCTTGGCTAAAACAGACTATACTTTTGGCTTATGAGGAGTCGGATTCTGAAACGCAGCAGTTGTGTCAGGTCAAAGCTCATGATGTTCGTTCTATGGCGGCTTCTTTGGCTTTTAAAGGAGGAGTTTCCTTAAGTGAGATTCTTGAAGCATGCTTTTGGAAGTCCCACAATACGTTTACCAATTTCTACCTTAAGGACCTCTGTTGGCATAATGGTCAGATCTTGAAATTGGGTCCAATAGTATCTGCTCAGCATGTTATAAACTTATGAGTAGGTTTTTATAACTGCATAATACTTTATGTGTTTGAATATGTGAATAGTTGATACTTTGGGTTGGATACAATTATTAACCAATCTGCTTGTATTTTACTTTGTGATGGGTACAATTATTTATTAATCTGTCTGTATTTTACAGGATAGACGGCGTCGACCTGTATATATTGTACAGTTTGCGTAGCTTGGACCGTACTTGGTGTTTATGACGCGTCAGCTGATAGTGGTACCAAGTGGGGTTCGACCTGATGTTAGTTCAGTTTGTAAAGTAGATGTTGTTCAACAAGTGCATTTAGTGGATTCAGAGCATTGTGAGAGTGTTCAACTGCATACTGCCTTCATTTTAAAAGGTATGTTGTTGTGTTGAATGTTGTATGTTGGATTGTATGTGTTGCTGTTTGCATGTACATTTCACTATTGTCATGTTTACTGTTGGTTCTCACAATGTTGCTTGTTGTTGTTGGTAGGTGGAAGTTTTAATAAAAGAATTCCCTCCTTCCTGCAAGGCTGCATTCAGCTACTGTTAGGAAATGGTAAGGGTATTTCGCTATAAAATTGGAAAATTTAATAGTAATTTAAATTTTTATTAGAAATACTTACCATTTCCTAATACATGGAGTTCCCTCCCGCCTCCCCGCAAGTCATTCTTTTACCTGCAACAAAAATAATGAGGTGAACAAAGGAGGTCAGGTGACCTAATTGGCGGGAGGACGGACTACTGTAACCCAATGGCTTTATTAAGGTGGTTATATAACCTTAAAATCGCATCTCTGCGTTGGCCATTGGGTTGGATGGCTCCAACAAATAGCTACTGTTAGGAAATGGTAAGTATTTCTAATAAAAATTAAAATTACTATTAAATTTTCCAAGTTACTTTACATGAACACCTAATAGTGACGTGGCGGGGGGGGGGTACATCAAAAATTTTTATCCTATATTTTAGCAAATTTTCTCACATAATAGTGATTTTCTTGAAGAACTGCCATGTTGTGGTTCAATATAATCGATTATTCATCTTAAATCTTACCTTTCCCAGTGTACCTCAATATCCACTTTATTTTTAAAACTATTTTAGGCATTTTTACCCCACAGTCCTTAAGGGCTGTCGGGGTATTGTTTTCACCCATGGTGTCCGGATGAGCAGCGGGAAAAAGTTTGTCTGGAATGTGTCTCTGAAACCGTAAGGTGTAGGAAGTTGATACTTGGTAGGCATATTGGTTAGGAGGTGTAGGTGTGAAATGTCATGGTGTGACCTTGATTAGCCCTTTGACCTTGCCGCAGTGGCCTTGAGTTTGAAAATTTTGTCCGGGCTATATCTCAGAAACCATAAGGTGTAGTAAGTTGATACTTGTTAGGGACAATGGTGGGGGGTTGTAAGTGTGCAACATCATGATGTGACCTTGATTTGACTTTTGATCTTATCGTGGTGACCTTGACCTTTAAAATTTTGTATCTCGGTCTTTGTACTGTTTCACTACTTCTATATCTCATTGTGTTGAAAACTTTTTCCCCAGGCTGTGGGTTATGGGCATCTCTGATGCTATTTTTATTTTTATAAATTGACAGACTTGTCATGAAATTCGAGTTTGTGTGTACCTCCGTATTTAGAGGAAGTACGTATTTTTGGTAGATTCTAAATGTTGCAAAATCGTTATTCTTACTGGATTGACCTATACTTCATTTAGGGAAGTGTTTCATGAAATAGTGACCAACAATGGAGTAAAATAATCAATTATGGCTCGATTATTGATCATGGACGAGTAATCGATCATGTAAATTGAGGCGTATTCACTCACTAGTTGTCAGTGATTTTTTTTTTAATATTTGTTAAATGTCAGGGAAGCCTTAGATTTTTATGAAAAGGTTTATTTACTTCCTTAACCTCCATGCTGAAATCAGTGATGTAATATTAAACCATGTTAAAAATTACTTTAAATTTCCTTCTTAATATTCTATATTTAACTATGAAGTGATAAATATTGGCAGACATTAAAAATTAATTTGTTTTGCATTGATTCTTTATCTATATAGGTATCATCCGATGTTGGGCTGTTAATAAAAGAAGTCAAATAATCTTCATTGTCGTTATTTATCAACTGATGTATACAGACTAACTTGCATAAATATGATTTGGCTTATTTCCTCATTTCTGTTGGTGATTAAAAAATTCCCACGTTCACAGAAATCAAACTGTGCTCAGTGAACATCTGTTGAAATAGATAAAGTTGAATGAATGTTCTTACTGTTAATTAATTTGTTCTCAAACATTTGGATCACTGCAACCTTAGTTTACTTAAATAAAATCATTAATAGTAAATATTAACTAGACTCTAAGTATGTAATATATTACTGATGTATAATATCAAATTACTAGTTGCATTAGCAACATTAAGCTATTGACATTATGCAAAGTGTTTGTCGGAGAGTTGAAAAATCGCTGTATGTAAAATCATTGAGCTTATTCGAACAATATGTGTTTTCTCAGGAAACATTGAAAACTTGATTTTGCAACTGGTAGTAATCACTATGAGTAAAATGATAACAAAATCTAAAATTATTTTGTCATTTGCATGAAGACACGTTCACATTTCTCAGGCCGGTTTTGAAATGTAGTATTTAAAGGCCATAATTCACAGGTCAAAAGGCATTTTAAAATCTGACTCAATGGTGAATCCTCTCCCAAATTTGATGTAAAAGCAAAGCACTTAGTATAAATATACACATGACAAGTGCCTCAAATTTTTGTTTTAAAATTTTTCCATCAAGTAAACATATTTTTACTCTTTCCATCACAGTAAACCATATAAAAGTGCTGAATGGTAAATCTGTGATAAAGAGCCATCCAATGAAGTGCTTGCAGTTCAGAAGCAACTGTGTGTTGATCTGTGCAAATAGAAATATAACTGAGTCAAAAAAACTTTAGGCACTAGGCTTGAATATTAAATATTTAACATCTTTATTATTACTTTGACGCTTTTACTGCAATATTTTATAAATATTGTTTTATTTCATAATTTTCTATTTTCATAATCAGTTTTCATAATTATGTGTTGGGAGATTTACTTTGAGCTCCAGTAACTGTAAGGTATTTGATTACTTTGCTTTGGACTTAATTATGTTCTTTCTTGAATATCAAATTTATTTTTTGATGAATGAGGCATTAGATGTTGTAATAAGGCATTTTTTAAGTGAAGCAAAACTTTAATATCGATTGATCTGTAAAGTGACAAACTAGAGTCTGATATGAATATTGAAATTATAGCACTTCCATTTCTGCATTGTAGTGAATAAACAGTGCTTTGTGTTATGGCTGGACTTTTGTGAAAGAGATAGAATCAATTTGTTAGAGTTTATCATCCCTGTCAATGTCAAAGGTCATATTGAGGCCCTGGCCCAAAGTTAAACATACCCATGTGTAGCCAGTTGAGTTTGAACCCACCATCCCAAAGATCAGAGCACGGGTAATTAAATGTCTAATCTTTTAACTAGGGAAGGGTCGGTATGAATAAAATTATGTACATCGGGAGGTCGCTTAATGCAAAACCGTACCGATTTCGGGACTCCGCGTTTTAGCACACCAGTCACTTGGATGTTTCCTTAGATGCAGTGACATCGCAATGAAAGTTCCAAAATGCACAAAATATGGGATAAAAGCACACAATATCTTTATATTTCTGGTGTTTGTTCAATGTTTTAAGTTTTCCTTCCATGATATGTGTTGATAAGCGAGATTGAGGTTATAAAGTGTTGTAACCAAAACATGGCAGTTCAGAAACTGCTCAACATTAAAAAAGTCTTCAAATGGACGAAAATATGGGGATAAAAGATTATATTTTATTGCGTTAATACATCCTATCCAATGGACAATTGCTTTACCGGTCGGCGCGACCGGTCCCGCCAAACGCCAGAAAAAGACGTCCTGTATATAATACCGGCAGGACCGGTCAGTAGTGTGCATTCGCTAGGTGGCGCATCATACTTGCTTCCTGTCCAGACAGAGTGACGTCAGTTCATCTTTTTCGTTTGGCGCGTGTAGTGTGCAGACGTGTTTTGAATTTATTTCCAAGTTTGAAGAAAACGCGGTTTATTCTACGAAATTAAAGCTTATTTTCATCTGAAAATATAATTATTGTGTTACATACATTTTATGGCCTCTCCAGGACTTAAACGAGGCATTATCCAGCGTTTTATAGCCAGTTGTGAAGAATTTCTGTGTACTTGTCGTCGAGAGGAATCGTGGGTGAAAGGTCGTGCGTCGTCCCTGCAGCATTCCTTCTGCTGTTTAGAAGCGTGTAGTTTCCACGATTCACCCTCCTTTTATTTCTACCTGGTCGAGTAACACTGAGTGTATGTCGACGAGACGATATTTGAAGGAAAGAAGAATGCATCGTCTGACGTCATCACTTCCAGCTTATGCTTGTCACGTGACACGGACCTGGTCACGTGATACGCATTCAACAATGGAGGTCATGTGATACGCATTTAACAATGGAGGAATCGTGTTTTCAACAGAAGTTTTAGAAGAAAAGACGAGTATTTATCACTCTACAAACACTTTTTAACTGGCAAGAAGAATTCCAGCAACTCGTCTGTTGACCTGAAGAAGTTAGATGTCAAATAGTCTTTGAATTCTGCAAATTTTGCCGGTGCCGGTCATGTGACTTCACAGATCTCAACACAACTACCGGCAAGCAAATCCCCAAGCGTGACTGGTTCAGCTGACAAGAAGTGATGAGTTTTACCGGTACCAGTTCTGGTCAGACTACCGGTGGGGAGCACTAGTGATGGGTTTTACCGGTTCCAGTCTGTACAGACTACCGGTGGTTCATGTTCCTGTGAAGAAACCCCTTCAGTGGTTACCAGTGATCAGTCCTGTTGATCCTGGAACCTCCACCAGAGGCCTTTCCACTGGTGGAACTGTTGGGGTACCTGTTCCAGTCATGTTCCTGTGAAGCTGTCAAGAAACCCCCCCTTCAGTGGTTCCGGTGATCAGCCCTGTTTTGATACTGGAACCTCCACCAGAGGCCTTTCCACTGGTGGGACTGTTGGGGGTACCGGTTCCGGTCTGTACAGACTACCGGTGGGTGCTGTTCCTGTGAAGAAACCCCTTCAGTGGTTGCCAGTGATCACCCCTTTTTGATTCTGGAACCTCCACCAGAGGCCTTTCCACTGGTGGGACTGTTGGGGTACCGGTTCCAGTCATATTCCTGTGAAGTTGTCAAGGAACCCCCCTTCAGTGGTTTCCAGTGATCAGCCCTGTGTTGATACTGGAACCTCCACCAGAGGCCTTTCCACTGGTGTGACTGTTGGGGGTACCGGTTCCAGTCTTGTTCAGACCACCGGTGCGGCTGCTCAGAGGGTTCACCTACCAGAAGTCGCGGTGACCATTGAGACCCTTATCTCCCCAGTGCAGATTTTTGGACCGGTACCAGTCCTGTTCAGGCTACCGGTAGGGTCACTAGCCAGCCTGTGCTGAGGGATACCGGCACCAGTTCTGCTCAGACTGCCGGTTGTGGTCACAAAAATCCAGCAAGGGCTACCGGTTTCACAGGACTACCGGTTTCACAGAGTTGCTGGTGGTGAAATACAGCAGGGCTACTGGTTACGGAGAATTGCCGGTTCCGGAACTGGAATGATGCCGGTTCCGGAACCGGAGTGATGCCGGTTACAGGCTGCTGGTTACAGAGAAATCTGCTGTTCCCATCATTACTGGCAAGGCACCAGCTGCAAATCCAGTGCTGACAACAGGTTCACCGGTTACAAGGTTTCCCGGTTACAGAGAATTGAGGGTGACAAGTTAGTTGGACAGGAAGTTTCTTCAGTAAATTCCTTTAACCAACCGGTTACAGAGCCTACCATCCGAGTGCTGGTTTACACAACCTTCAGGGACAGTTGCTTCACGAGATCTAGAGATACTGGTGAAGTACTCAGGTACTGTGCTGGATCTGTGCGGTCCCAAAATGTTTGGTTACAGAGAGACACCAGCCTATCGGTTTGACCGGTTACAGAGCTTGTTGGTTGCAGAGAAAAGCTGCTGAACCACCACTCTGGACAGGAAGAAGGCAGCTTAATATGAGCCTATCCCTGCTAAGTAGTTCAGTTCACCCAGTTCTGCCAACTCCGGTGAGTTTATGCAGAACTGTGGAGCCACCAGGAACCGGTTACAGAGCATTGCCTCACGTATAACCGTTTAAGGCCTGGTACTGGGCAGGTCTCCAGGACTGACTGACAGACCGGCAGAAGTTCCTTAAAGGCAAAAACAGCTGTTTAGGCCAACCAGTGGCAGCCTAAGGAACTGGTTACAGAGGAATTCTTTGACCAGTCACTGGCCCCGGTGAAATGCCTGTCAAGCTACCTGACCAGTCAGCCAGCCTACCCTTTCGGGTCCCAGCTGGTCAGACAGTGGCTAGAGATTGCGGGAGGGTTACACTCTCCCCTTCCGGTTCAGACCCCACTTGACGAGGTCACCGACTGTAATAAGCAACTACCACAATCCAACCAAACAGTCCTTCCTTTTAGAGGCACTGTATCAGCTGATAAACAAGAATGCAGTCGAACCTGTGGAAAATCAAACTCACTGGGGTTTTACAACCGGCTTTTTGGTACCCAAACCCAACAACCGGTGGAGACCGATCCTAGACCTGAGCACCTTGAACACCTTTTTAAACACAGGGACGTTCAAGATGGAAACCCCAGAGACAATAAGAACCTCCCTCCAAGCAGTGGAGTGGGTCACATCCATAGATTTCAAGAAGCATACTTCCACATACCAATTCACAGTCAGTCCAGGAAGTACATGCGCTTTCACCTCTAGGGTCGGTCCTACCAGTTCAAAGCCCTTCCCTTTGGCCTGTCCACAGCTCCCATGGAGTTCACAGTGGTGGCCAAAGAGGTCAAACTCGTGGCTTTTCAGAAGGGTATAAGGATCCACCAGTACCTAGACGACTGGCTGGTGAGAGCTTCTACCCACCACACCTGTCTCCAGCATACTCAAACCCTAGTCACACTTTGTCAGGAATTAGGGTGGCTGGTGAACAAGGAAAAGTCAGAGCTGGTTCCCAAACAGGTCTTCAACTTCGTAGGTTACCAGTTCGACCTGAAAGAGGGCAAGGTCAGACCAACAGAAGAACGTTGGCAGGCCTTGACACAGAAGATCAGATCAATATTGTCGGATCCGCTTTGCCCGGTCCGACAATTCATGTCCCTCATAGGTCTACTCACAGCAACAGAAAAGCCCACTTAGGGCGACTACACATGAGACCCATACAGTGGCACTTGAAAAACAACTGGAGGGTCCCAGAGTCACTGGAAAAGGTGATCCCGGTCCCCAAATCCCTCCACCCCCATCTAAGGTGGTGGCTGGAGGAAAGCAATGTGCTTCTGGGTCAACCATTACACCCTCTAAAACATGCTCTGCAAATCTTTACAGACGCATCAAAAGAAGGGTGGGGCGATCACTTAGAAGAACATACTGCAAGGGGACAGTGGTCCCTACCAGAGAGCAAGTTACACATATAACCACTTGGAGCTGAAAGCAGTATTTCTAGCTCTAAAAGAGTTTCAAACCCTAGTCTTCAACAAGACAGTGTTGGTAGCTACAGACAACACAACAGTGGTTGCCTATATCAACAAAGAAGGGGGGATGAAATCGGACTCTCTGTGTGCCCTACTGTGGAGAATTCTGTCCTGGTGTACCAGGCAGCAAGTAACCCTCAGGGCACGTCACATCCCCGGCCGGCTGAACGTGATACCAGACAAGCTATCCAGGCTTGGCCAGACCATTCAAACAGAGTGGTCACTTCATCCAGAAGTGTTCCAAGCCTTATGTTCAAGGTGGCATCAGCCACAAGTGGACCTGTTTGCCACCAGGTTCAACAACAAACTACCACAGTTTGTATCACCGGTACCAGACCCCCAGGCTTGGGCAGTGGATGCACTCAGCCTCTCCTGGGAGGACCTGGACCCATACGCCTTCCCACTGGCAGCCATCTTGGGCAAAGTGGTGGAGAAGCTCCAGGACTACCCCTGCAACAGAATAATTCTGATTGCTCCAGGGTGGCCCAACATGCCCTGGTTTTGGGACCTGGTAGCAATGTCAAGCCAGATCCCACTGTGTCTGCCCAGCATACCCAACCTAGTGTCTCAGCCATTCAACCAGGTCCTTCACAGGAACCTGTCGAATCTGAACCTACATGCCTGGCTCCTAGAGCCTCAGCAATCAAGGAGCAAGGCTTCTCTGAGGCAGTGGCAGCACGAATTGAGGCTCCTCAAAGAAGATCAACCAGATCTGTCTATGAGGCAAAGTGGACCATTTTTACCAGTGGTGCCTCAGTAATCAGGTGGACTTCAGGGCACCACCTCTGAAAGCCATTGCTGACTTCCTCCTGCACTTGTTTTAGGAGAAGAAGTTACAACCAAGCACTATTGATGGCTACAGATCCGCCATTGCTGACAAACTGGACAATTCCACCATTAATGTCAGCAAAGATGAGAATCTCACTCGTCTCCTGGATAGTTTCCATAGAGACAGACCTAAGGGCAGGAGGGGCATCCCCTCCTGGAACCTTTCACTGGTTTTACATCAGCTCACAAAGGCTCCCTTTGATTCCCTGAAAGAGGCCTCCTTGAAACATCTAACTTTCAAGACTGTTTTCTTGCTGGCTTTGGGTTCAGGTAAACGCAGGAGTGAGATCCATGCTTGGTTACATAAGAACATCAGACACCAGTCAGACTGGTCTCAGGTGTCTTTGTACCCCTCACCCAGCTTCCTATCCAAGAACCAGCTGGCTAAGGAAGGTCCAGATAGTGTGGCACCAGTGGTCATCCCAGCCCTGGCACCATCTCTGGATAGGTCACTCAAGGGTGACAGGTCCCTATGTCCAGTTAGAGCCCTGCGCTACTACTTGGACAGGACTGCAGACCTCAGGCAGAATAAGGAGTTAGTCTTTGTCTCCTTCAAGAAGGGTTTTGATAAAGACATCTCACCTGCCACCATCTCCTCATGGATCAAACAGACTGTGGTTCTGTGCTATGAGCTCTCTGACCAGGAGGCCCTCACCTTACATCAGGTTAAAGCCCATGATGTTAGGGCCTTTGCTGCCTCTAAGGCTTTCCAATCAGGGATTTCCTTAGATCAGATCTTGTCAGCCTGCCACTGGAAATCTCACAACACCTTCACCCAATTCTATTTGAAGAATGTTGCCTGGGCTGACTCAGAGCTTTTCCACCTGGGACCTGTAGTGGCTGCCCAGCAGGTGCACCACCAGGCCCAGAAGTGAGGGGATGTTGTATATATGTAAATATGTACATATTGTAAAAAAAACAAAAAAAAAAACAACTGTGACTTGCTTCCCTTGGGAAGTTTTATTTCTTCTGGGACTGAACTCAGCCCCTCTCTCTCTATCTTTCCCTTCTCAAACCAACTCTGGAAGGAAAGAAAAAAGGGGGGGGGCAACGTCGGTAGACTCCCGGTTAACCGGTGAGTTGGTGGCCGACCTTGACCTGTCGGGGTTCTCTGACCCTAGGTCAAATGGGCCTGTACTATTTTGTTTTGTTATGAGTTCACAGAAGTCCCTAGCTGCTTACCCTCCAACCAAGCGGTAGTTATTCAGCAATTGTCCATTGGATAGGATGTATTAACGCAATAAAATTGCAAATTTAATAAGTAAATTAAATTTTTATAAGTTAATACCCTATCCAATGGACAGGCAAGGCCCTCCCAACCGACCCCGCTACCAGCTTACTAGGGGTCTAAATCTGTTTAGACAACGAAAAAGATGAACTGACGTCACTCTGTCTGGACAGGAAGCAAGTATGATGCGCCACCTAGCGAATGCACACTACTGACCGGTCCTGCCGGTATTATATACAGGACGTCTTTTTCTGGCGTTTGGCGGGACCGGTCGCGCCGACCGGTAAAGCAATTGTCCATTGGATAGGGTATTAACTTATAAAAATTTAATTTACTTATTAAATTTGCAAATTTCTCCAGATTTTGGGTATGTTTCTAATATTTTAACTCTACCTTCCATTATACTATTATATGTGTTGGCAAGCGAAGTGGCGGTTTCAAAATCTCATCACAGTATTTCAGTAAAATGCTCTCAATAACGAGATACCAGACACCAGGCCTCATTGGCCTCTTAATGAAAGAGATTGGACATGTCATTGCAGTTCCATTGAACATTTCTTGAGAACTAATCATAAGACAGCCATTCATTGGACTAATGGCTTACTTTCCATATTGTTATGTCCATAGCTCGCTTGGTATTGCATTTGGGACTGATAGCTTTGTCAGTACATGAGTAATAGCCATTTAGGTACTTCATTGTGTATTTTCAGTACTACTTTTGAGTAATTTGCTAATATCTAAGAAACCGTAAGAGATAGAGCGATTTCGACAGAATTTTTGACTCACAGGGTAGTAGAAGAGTATTCTGTACAAAATTGAAAATTTTCAATTTTCGTCACTTTTGGCGGCCATCTTGAATTTTTGCGAAAAACGAAAAAATCTTAATATCTCAGAAACCGTAAGAGATAGAGCGATTTGGACAGAATTTTTGACTCACAGGGTATCTAAGGAATGTACTCTTTGCAATTTTCCAAAAATTTTCCCCTCCCCAAAAATGGCGGTCATTTTGAATTTTCGAATTTTTGCCAAAAATGGCAAAACACAAATTTGCTTCTATCTCCTTAACTGTGCGAGATAGAGCGATTTCGTCGAAATTTTCGACCCACAGGGTATCTAAGGAATGTAATCTTTGCAATTTTCAAAAAATTTTCCCCTCCCCAAAAATGGCGGCTATTTTGAATTTTCGAATTTTTGCCAAAAATGGCAAAACACAAATTTGCTTCTATCTCCTTAACCGTGCGAGATAGAGCGATTTCGTCGAAATTTTCGACCCAACGGGTATCTAAGAAATGTACTCTTTGCAATTTTCCAAAAATTTTCCCCTCCCCACATATGGCGGCCATTTTGAATTTTCGAATTTTTGCCAAAAATGGAAAAACACAAACTGGCCTTAACCGTGCAAAATAGAGTTATTTCGTTGAAATTTTCGACCCATAGGCTATCTAAGAAATGTACTCTTGGTAATTTTCAAAAAATTTTCCTTTTCCCAAAAATGGCGGCCATTTTGAATTTTCGAATTTTTGCCAAAAATAGATAAACAGGAATTTGCTTCTATCTTCTTAACAAAAGGTTGATAGGGTGGACATTACACATGATAATGTGTGTTCTTCTATGCTATCCTGTTTCTATTCATATGTCGCAGCTACAAGCAACAGGGCGTCCTATTTCTAGTTAATTCTTGTTAATTAATTTCTTCCAGAAATACAAGATGTAGCAGCTCCAAATGCAAGTTCATTCATATCCTCACTTTTGACCGTAAACTTCATAAATTGAATAAACACTTTTCTAATTCTTTCAGTCACTATGCCCCTGTTCTCTGGAACTCTTTACCCTTCCAAATAAGAAATAGCCCCTCTGTCATTTCCTTTAGGAAACACCTCGAAACCCACCTGTTCAACTCCAGTTGGGTCAATTTTACTTTACCGGTACGGGATCCGCCATATTTCATAATTGCAGGAAATTGTCAAGGAAATGTGAAATTAAAATAACAGAGTTATTAATGGGGGCAAGCCCCATGTCCCCCATAAAGAGTATTCCTGTGTATTACAATAAAAATAAAAGGATGGAATTGCTAAAAAAGTTAATTATATTATCGCCCAAATCTTGTACTGGTAAACTAAATACTAGCCCTCCAGTTTCGCAACTTAGTCTCCTTCCCTTTTGGTGACATCCATAACTCTGGATCACTACCGTGACTGGCAGCCCATCGTTTGTCCTTATCATAAATTCACTTTGTCAACTAGCGCACTTCGTTCTCCTTTGTGCTGGAGATATTGCACCTGTAAAGCAGTAGATTAGATTAGATTAGATTTTACAGAGCTTTATCTATAATCTAAGCACCAGAACACCAGGAAAATTATGTAGGATAGGCTTTACTCAAGAGGTATGTGTTCTATTTGCACCTGAAAGATGACAGAGAAACCGCTGTTTGAATGTCATTAGGGAGCTCATTCAGCCAAGTTTGAGCATCAAATGTAAATGGATTAATTTTTGGATCAGATATGGTTGAATCTTTTGTCCTTAATCAAAAAAAAAAAAAATCAGTTTAACTTTGTGAATACTGGTTCAAGCCAAAGATTAATCGAGCCATTTTGTGTACATTTTAAGGATTTTTGACCCGGCTTAATTCTTCTTTGTGAATATGACCCCTGATGCAGAAGCTCCTGGTTACAATGTACTTCACTTAATTTCAGCTCAACTTCAATACACTGTCAAATTGTCTATTTTGGCTTGGTTCCTGGCAGCCTAAATCAGCCCAAAAGCCAAATGACTGTATGGGTTTTGAAAGCATAATCATTACAGAAATTGTACTGATGATTCTAATTGACATAAAATTAACTTTATATTTTGTTTCTCTCCATTTCTTTTACTTTTGTATTTTTCGTGAACACAGTAATTCAAACAGACAGACAGACAAAGGAACATAACCTGTTGGATGTAAATAAACTGCAAAAACATTCCGTGACTAGGGACAGTATTTTTCAGTACAGTTAAAGTCACAATATCCTGTCAGACTGCTTTGCACTTAAACTAACAGTTCACTTGCCACTTTGGGTTTGGAATCAAAACCAGGGCCTGGGAGACGAGTGTGCTACCCACAATTCCACTGTTTTCTTTAAT
Source organism: Sabellastarte sp. h YS-2021 (assembly GCA_964017235.1). Classification (NCBI taxonomy): domain Eukaryota; kingdom Metazoa; phylum Annelida; class Polychaeta; order Sabellida; family Sabellidae; genus Sabellastarte; species Sabellastarte sp. h YS-2021. The sequence continues at coordinate 77,066,070 of OZ024935.1, read as the reverse complement.
AAATAATCCTTGCCTTACAGGATTTTCACATCAATACTGCGCAATAAAACTATTAGAAACAAAATATTCAAATCAGTTCAAGTTATTTTAAATAATTTTTAATTAACTTTTTGCCAGGGTAAGTTGTTAAGAGATAGGCATTATTTACATTGATATTAAAGTAACACAGTCACGTACACACAAAAAATCAGTCAAACTCAAAATTCATTTCCTAAAAACAAATTGTGAGCGTCATCAAATCGTCACATCTGTCTAAATATTGGAACACTGATAGCGTTTATCAGTTTTACTATGTACAATTTTTTTTTTGAAAAAAATGTTAAATTCATCAGCAGATCCTGCTTGTTGACCTGACTTTAATGTTCATTAGAAAAAGTCAATATTTTATCAATTCATCACACTCATATTGCCATTCATTGGACATTTTTCAGTCAACCAAATTATTAGCTGCAACCAGCCCAGGGTAAAAGTTTGGTTTATCATGCTTTCAGTATCTTCAAACTGCCAGTATTTTAGACATAAATTATAAAAGATAGACTATTTAAGCCCAGATGCACACCCTGCAATAAGGCTAATGTCTGGTTGACATTATTCCAAATTCTAAAATGGTACGCTGCGCAGTGACCCTGGACACGTCTTTTGCGCAATGCTGGAATCACGAATATAGAACGGCCCTTTGGGCTTCGTGGCATTAATATTCAGCCGATCGATAATTTAAAACCATCATAACACACTCGAATATGTCTTTTATTCCCATAATAATGAGTGGTTATTTGTGAAGGTTTTTATGTGGGTAGGGCTTGACCAAAGGAGGAAGTGATTACATTTCAGGAAATATCTGGGCCTTATTCTGGTAACAAAAAAGAAATCCACAATTTTAAAAAATGACCCCTGGTGGAGGTCTGCGCTCATTGAATGCTTTCTAGGTTTAGTTATACAGCCATTGGTTGTAGTCTTATAGATTTATTGCACAATGTGTCCACGGCCAAGTGAGAGTTCTCCTACAATAAAAATTCTTTGAGATAGGCTTTATAGACCTGTTCATTATTGTGATCCTGTCCGTGATTGGAATACGATCCCTCAATTTTGGCATTTGAGATATCGATCTTTTCAGTTGCAATCAACTTAAAGCTGTCACAAAGTGTGATTGGAAGTTTGTATTTGGGAGTCCCTCAGGAGCTGTTTATGATAATATTAAACTGTTTAAAATTATGGTAAACTGTTTTTGATGTTTATCAGATCCTCAACATCTTAAACCCATCTCAAACCTTTCTTACTGTTCTTTACCTAGAAGACCTCTTGAAGCAATTACAGCATCCATCGGGAAGCTATTTGGAAAAAATGGGAACCTATCTCGAACCTATCTAAAACTACACCAATGGATCATGAATGTTTTTATATTTTCCAATCAGGAGGTAGGTTTATGATCAGACCACAATTATGAAACAGGCCTCTTAGTGTTGCCTTTCTACTCTTTGTTTTTGACACATTTCTACGAAAGCCTGGAACCGCCATCCAAATTCAAAATTCAATATATGAAATATGCTATTTGGAATTCCAAATACATATTCGGAATTCCAAAATTCCAAATACGTATTCGGAATTCCAAATACAGTATTTGGAATTCCAAATACGCTATTCGGAATTCCAAATATATATATATATATTTGGAATTCCAAATACCCTATTTGGAATTCCAAATACGCATTTGGTATTCCGAATAGCATATTTGGAATTCCAAATACCCTATTTGGAATTCCAAATACGTATTTGGAATTCCGAATACTTATTTGGAATTCCAAATAGCATATTTCATATTTAAGCGTCCCGCAAGGGACGCTTGTTTGTGTATGGGAGAGCTTCAGGCTCCGCCGGCTCCGGCGGCTCCGCCGGCTCCGCCGGCTCCGCATTTTGTTTTCCTTATAACTCTGTAACCGTTAGGCGGATTCTTTTCAAATTTGGCAGGTTTAGGCAGTAGCCTTGGGGAATTTTTTTGAATATGCTGCAGTGACATTTCAACCAATCAGAGAGGTCACATGACCAAAAATGTCTTTTTTCGATGGGGAAGCTTGTCCGGATGATAACTTGAAAGGAATTTTATCAATTCACCTGAAACTTGGCAAATACATTCATTCTATTAAAATCTGGAAATCATTAGATTTTGGCATTGATTGGTCAAGAAATGGCCGAGTAATTAATGATTAATTAATCATTACGAATTTTCCAAATAAGGAAAACACAAAAATGCTTATATCTCGAAAACCGTGCTAGATAGAGCGATTTCGACGAAATTTTTGACCCGCAGGGTATCTCTGCGGAGTACTTTTCCCAATTTTCAAAAAATTTTTGTCTCGTCCAAAATGGCGGCCATTTTGAATTTTCGAAATTTTCGCAAAAATTGCAAAACACAAAAATGCTTATATCTCAAAAACCGTGCTAGATAGAGCAATTTCGACAAAATTTTTGACCCACAGGGTATCACTGCAGAGTACTTTTCCCAATTTTCAAAAAATTTTTGTCTCGCCAAAAATGGCGGCCATTTTGAATTTTCGAAATTTTCGTAAAAATTGCAAAACACAAAAATGCTTATATCTCGAAAACCGTGCTAGATAGAGCGATTTCGACGAAATTTTTGACCCACAGGGTATCTCTGCAGAGTAGTTATCCCAATTTTGAAAAAATTTTTGTCTCGCCAAAAATGGCGGCCATTTTGAATTTTCGAATTTTTCGCAAAAATTGCAAAACATAAAAATGCTTATATCTCGAAAACCCTGCAAGATAGAGCGATTTCGACGAAATTTTTGATCCACAGGGTATATCTGCAGAGTAGCCATGCCAATTTTCAAAAAAATTTTATCTTGCCAAAAATGGCGGCCATTTTACTCACCTACTCAAAATGAGTAAATGCGAATTATCTCTAAAAGTATTGCAGACAGCCAATTTTTCTCAAATAACTCATTCACCTACTTTTGGGAGAGCTTTCACTTGGTGAAGTTTCAGACCCATAGCTAATTACTCACCTACTCAAAATGAGTAAATGCGAATTATCTCTAAAAATATTGCAGATAGCCAATTTTTCTCAAATAAATCATTCACCTACTTTTGGGAGAGCTTTCACTTGGTGAAGTTTCAGACCCATAGCTAATTACTCACCTACTCAAAATGAGTAAATGCGAATTATCTCTAAAAGTATTGTAGATAGCCAATTTTTCTCAAATTAATCATTCACCTACTTTTGGGAGAGCTTTCACTTGGTGAAGTTTCAGACCCATAGCTAATTACTCACCTACTCAAAATGAGTAAATGCGAATTACCTCTAAAAGTATTGCAGATAGCCAATTTTTCTCAAATAACTCATTCACCTACTTTTGGGAGAGCTTTCACTTGGTGAAGTTTCACACCCATAGCTAATTACTCACCTACTCAAAATGAGTAAATGCGAATTATCTCTAAAAGTATTGCAGATAGCCAATTTTTCTCAAATAACTCATTCACCTACTTTTGGGAGAGCTTTCACTTGGTGAAGTTTCACACCCATAGCTAATTACTCACCTACTCAAAATGAGTAAATGCGAATTATCTCTAAAAGTATTGCAGATAGCCAATTTTTCTCAAATAACTCATTCACCTACTTTTGGGAGAGCTTTCACTTGGTGAAGTTTCACACCCATAGCTAATTACTCACCTACTCAAAATGAGTAAATGCGAATTATCTCTAAAAGTATTGCAGATAGCCAATTTTTCTCAAATAACTCATTCACCTACTTTTGGGAGAGCTTTCACTTGGTGAAGTTTCAGACCCATAGCTAATTACTCACCTACTCAAAATGAGTAAATGCGAATTATCTCTAAAAGTATTGCAGATAGCCAATTTTTGTCAAATTAATCATTCGCCTACTTTTGGGAGAGCTTTCACTTGGTGAAGTTTCAGACCCATAGCTAATTACTCACCTACTCAAAATGAGTAAATGCGAATTATCTCTAAAAGTATTGCAGATAGCTAATTTTTCTCAAATAACTCATTCGCCTACTTTTGGGAGAGCTTTCACTTGGTGAAGTTTCACACCCATAGCTAATTACTCACCTACTCAAAATGAGTAAATGCGAATTATCTCTAAAAGTATTGCAGATAGCCAATTTTTCTCAAATAACTCATTCACCTACTTTTGGGAGAGCTTTCACATGGTGAAGTTTCAGACCCATAGCTAATTATTTACCTACTCAAAATGAGTAAATGCTAATTATCTGTAAAAGTATTGCGGATACCCAATTTTTATCAAATAACTCATTCATCTACTTGTGGGAGAGCTTTCACATGGTGAAGTTTCAGACCCATAGCTAATTACTCACCTACTCAAAATGAGTAAATGCGAATTATCTCTAAAAAATATTGCAGATAGCCAATTTTTCTCAAATAAATCATTCACCTACTTTTGGGAGAGCTTTCACTTGGTGAAGTTTCAGACCCATAGCTAATTACTCACCTACTCAAAATGAGTAAATGCGAATTATCTCTAAAAGTATTGCAGATAGCCAATTTTTCTCAAATAACTCATTCACCTACTTTTGGGAGAGCTTTCACTTGGTGAAGTTTCACACCCATAGCTAATTACTCACCTACTCAAAATGAGTAAATGCGAATTATCTCTAAAAGTATTGCAGATAGCCAATTTTTCTCAAATAACTCATTCACCTACTTTTGGGAGAGCTTTCACTTGGTGAAGTTTCACACCCATAGCTAATTACTCACCTACTCAAAATGAGTAAATGCGAATTATCTCTAAAAGTATTGCAGATAGCCAATTTTTCTCAAATAACTCATTCACCTACTTTTGGGAGAGCTTTCACTTGGTGAAGTTTCACACCCATAGCTAATTACTCACCTACTCAAAATGAGTAAATGCGAATTATCTCTAAAAGTATTGCAGATAGCCAATTTTTCTCAAATAACTCATTCACCTACTTTTGGGAGAGCTTTCACTTGGTGAAGTTTCACACCCATAGCTAATTACTCACCTACTCAAAATGAGTAAATGCGAATTATCTCTAAAAGTATTGCAGATAGCCAATTTTTCTCAAATAACTCATTCACCTACTTTTGGGAGAGCTTTCACATGGTGAAGTTTCAGACCCATAGCTAATTATTTACCTACTCAAAATGAGTAAATGCTAATTATCTGTAAAAGTATTGCGGATACCCAATTTTTATCAAATAACTCATTCATCTACTTGTGGGAGAGCTTTCACATGGTGAAGTTTCAGACCCATAGCTAATTACTCACCTACTCAAAATGAGTAAATGCGAATTATCTCTAAAAATATTGCAGATAGCCAATTTTTCTCAAATAAATCATTCACCTACTTTTGGGAGAGCTTTCACTTGGTGAAGTTTCAGACCCATAGCTAATTACTCACCTACTCAAAATGAGTAAATGCGAATTATCTCTAAAAGTATTGCAGATAGCCAATTTTTCTCAAATAACTCATTCACCTACTTTTGGGAGAGCTTTCACTTGGTGAAGTTTCACACCCATAGCTAATTACTCACCTACTCAAAATGAGTAAATGCGAATTATCTCTAAAAGTATTGCAGATAGCCAATTTTTCTCAAATAACTCATTCACCTACTTTTGGGAGAGCTTTCACTTGGTGAAGTTTCACACCCATAGCTAATTACTCACCTACTCAAAATGAGTAAATGCGAATTATCTCTAAAAGTATTGCAGATAGCCAATTTTTCTCAAATAACTCATTCACCTACTTTTGGGAGAGCTTTCACTTGGTGAAGTTTCACACCCATAGCTAATTACTCACCTACTCAAAATGAGTAAATGCGAATTATCTCTAAAAGTATTGCAGATAGCCAATTTTTCTCAAATAACTCATTCACCTACTTTTGGGAGAGCTTTCACTCGGTGAAGTTTCACACCCATAGCTAATTACTCACCTACTCAAAATGAGTAAATGCGAATTATCTCTAAAAGTATTGCAGATAGCCAATTTTTCTCAAATAACTCATTCACCTACTTTTGGGAGAGCTTTCACTCTGTGAAGTTTCAGACCCATAGCTAATTACTCACCTACTCAAAATGAGTAAATGCGAATTATCTCTAAAAGTATTGCAGATAGCCAATTTTTCTCAAATTAATCATTCGCCTACTTTTGGGAGAGCTTTCACTTGGTGAAGTTTCAGACCCATAGCTAATTACTCACCTACTCAAAATGAGTAAATGCGAATTATCTCTAAAAGTATTGCAGATAGCCAATTTTTCTCAAATAACTCATTCACCTACTTTTGGGAGAGCTTTCACTTGGTGAAGTTTCAGACCCATAGCTAATTACTCACCTACTCAAAATGAGTAAATGCGAATTATCTCTAAAAGTATTGCAGATAGCCAGTTTTTCTCAAATTAATCATTCACCTACTTTTGGGAGAGCTTTCACTTGGTGAAGTTTCAGACCCATAGCTAATTACTCACCTACTCAAAATGAGTAAATGCGAATTATCTCTAAAAGTATTGCAGATAGCCAATTTTTCTCAAATAACTCATTCACCTACTTTTGGGAGAGCTTTCACTTGGTGAAGTTTCACACCCATAGCTAATTACTCACCTACTCAAAATGAGTAAATGCGAATTATCTCTAAAAGTATTGCAGATAGCCAATTTTTCTCAAATAACTCATTCACCTACTTTTGGGAGAGCTTTCACTTGGTGAAGTTTCACACCCATAGCTAATTACTCACCTACTCAAAATGAGTAAATGCGAATTATCTCTAAAAGTATTGCAGATAGCCAATTTTTCTCAAATAACTCATTCACCTACTTTTGGGAGAGCTTTCACTTGGTGAAGTTTCACACCCATAGCTAATTACTCACCTACTCAAAATGAGTAAATGCGAATTATCTCTAAAAGTATTGCAGATAGCCAATTTTTCTCAAATAACTCATTCACCTACTTTTGGGAGAGCTTTCACTTGGTGAAGTTTCACACCCATAGCTAATTACTCACCTACTCAAAATGAGTAAATGCGAATTATCTCTAAAAGTATTGCAGATAGCCAATTTTTCTCAAATAACTCATTCACCTACTTTTGGGAGAGCTTTCACTTGGTGAAGTTTCACACCCATAGCTAGTTACTCACCTCAAAATGAGTAAATGCGAATTATCTCTAAAAGTATTGCAGATAGCCAATTTTTCTCAAATAACTCATTCACCTACTTTTGGGAGAGCTTTCACTCGGTGAAGTTTCAGACCCATAGCTAATTACTCACCTACTCAAAATGAGTAAATGCGAATTATCTCTAAAAGTATTGCAGATAGCCAATTTTTCTCAAATAACTCATTCACCTACTTTTGGGAGAGCTTTCACTTGGTGAAGTTTCAGACCCATAGCTAATTACTCACCTACTCAAAATGAGTAAATGCGAATTATCTCTAAAAGTATTGCAGATAGCCAATTTTTCTCAAATAACTCATTCACCTACTTTTGGCAGAGCTTTCACTTGGTGAAGTTTCAGACCCATAGCTAAATATTCACCTACTCAAAATGAGTAAATGTGAATTATCTCTAAAAGTATTGCAGATAGCCAATTTTTCTCGAATAACTCATTCACCTACTTTTGGCAGAGCTTTCACTTGGTGAAGTTTCAGACCCATAGCTATTTATTCACCTACTCAAAATGAGTAAATGTGAATTATCTCTAAAAGTATTGCAGATAGCCAATTTTTCTCGAATAACTCATTCACCTACTTTTGGGAGAGCTTTCACTCTGTGAAGTTTCAGACCCATAGCTATTTATTCACCTACTCAAAATGAGTAAATGCTAATTATCTGTAAAAGTATTGTGGATACCCAATTTTTATCAAATACTCATTCATCTACTTGTGGGAGAGCTTTCACATGGTGAAGTTTCAGACCCATAGCTAATTACTCACCTACTCAAAATGAGTAAATGCGAATTATCTCTAAAAGTATTGCGGATAGCCAATTTTTCTCAAATAACTCATTCACCTACTTTTGGGAGAGCTTTCACTTGGTGAAGTTTCAGACCCATAGATAATTATTCACCTACTCAAAATGAGTAAATGTGAATTATCTCTTAATAGTATTGCAGATAGCCAATTTTTCTCGAATAACTCATTCACCTACTTTTGGGAGAGCTTTCACTCTGTGAAGTTTCAGACCCATAGCTATTTATTCACCTACTCAAAATGAGTAAATGCTAATTATCTGTAAAAGTATTGTGGATACCCAATTTTTATCAAATACTCATTCATCTACTTGTGGGAGAGCTTTCACATGGTGAAGTTTCAGACCCATAGCTAATTACCTACTCAAAATGAGTAAATGCGAATTATCTCTAAAAGTATTGCGGATAGCCAATTTTTCTCAAATAACTCATTCACCTACTTTTGGGAGAGCTTTCACTTGGTGAAGTTTCAGACCCATAGATAATTATTCACCTACTCAAAATGAGTAAATGTGAATTATCTCTTAATAGTATTGCAGATAGCCAATTTTTCTCAAATAACTCATTCACCTACTTTTGCAAGAGCTTTCACACACGAAAATGAAAAATTGTGAATATCTCGGAAAAGCTATTTCTTCTGCTTTAATGCTCGGCGGGAGATACACACCGCGGCAGTGGTCTTGACAAAAATTTTTGTCTCCCCAAAAATGGTGGCCATTTTGAATTTTCAAAGTTTTTGCAAAACACAAAAATGCTTATATCTCGAAAACCGTGCTATATGGAGCGAAATCAACAAAATTTTGGACCTGCTGGGTATCTCTGCAGAGTAGCCATGCCAATTTTCAAAATATTTTTGTCTCACCAAATATAGCGGACATTTTTAATTTTTTTATTTTTTGCAAAACACAAAAATGCTTATATCTTGAAAACCGTGCTAGATAGAGCAGACTGCGCTGACTTTGGTTGCCACAACAGTATAAGGCTAGAAACGAAGCATTTTCTTAATACTTTAGCACTCACCTTTATAGCCTTTTCGGGACGCTTTGTTTTTGCTATGCAAAAACATTATCTTTTTTTTTTGCGAGCGATCCTCTAGTTTGAATTTGGTTGGCGCTTCCAGGCTTTCGTACATTTCCCCTCATAGATCTTGGTGTTGTGTGGTACACTGGAACTGTGCTGGAAGATTTGGTTTAGAGGTTAAATCTGCTGTTGACTACTGGTATATTCATGTGAAGAGCATCCATAAGAGATTGGGAGAATAGAGAGGCGTAAGTGAGATATATAGAGACACACATAATAAAAAAATTGTATAATAACAACAATTTGCCTAGTATATGGTGGCACTAGTTACTTACTATAATAGAAAACATGAAACAAAAATCATGTATAAGGTTTATATCAAATGCAATAATGAGTTAATAATAGTATAGTACTATGACAACAGAAATAATTCAAATAGAATTCATAAACACAACTATTTTTTACAATTACTGAGTTCTATAAATTGGTGGATTGTCAACTGCATCTTGAGCCATGACTAGTGACACTGAGCATTAATTATTCTTTGATGATCAATAATTATAAAAAGTTTCCAAGTGATTTTGCTGTTTCCCTAATTAAGTATAATCGTATCTGCACTGACAAGGCTTCTACATTCATTGTCAATTGATATAAGTGATATTGCTGCTCTTGATGGACATCAAACTAAGTAGATCATAAAACAAATTACCTTTTCATTGCGTTAATACATCTTACCTACCAGACGATAGCTATATGCCGGCGCAAGCCGGTCCCGCCAAACGAAAGAAAAAGACGTCCTGGGTTTCACCCCCGGCAGGACCGGTACACTACACTCCACTCGCCAGGTGGCCTAGTTCCTGCCTCACTCGCCAGAGGGACGTGACGTCATAGCATCTTTTTCGTTTGGCGCGATCTTCAAAGTTTGAATTTTGGAAACTGTTTTTATTTTGAGGATTTCTTAAGTTGTATATTGTGTTAAGTGCTATGATTTGTCAGTTAGTTGGATAAACTACCATGGCATCTCCAGGACAAAGAAAAGGAGCCTGCGGGCACATCATGGCTAATTTTGACCCTCATTCTCGCTGTGCCAGATGCAGAGACAAAGGTTTGGGCCAAGACCCGTGCGTTTTAAAGTTGCAGTGTGAATTGTGTGACAATTTAACCCCTGAGCAATTGCTCCAACTTTCAACCCCTACGTACAAGCTGCGGAAGGAGAAATCTAAAAGCAAAGAAGCTCTTGTGGATCCGTCCACTGTAACTATAGTGTCGCAGGTGGAATCTCAGGAAGTTGCTTCAACTTCTCCACCCCATGTTGCTGAGCAAGATCTCTCTTTACCTCCACCTATGTTCCGCCAAGAGTTGAAAGAGTTGGACGAAAAGTGGTCAGTACGTATGGCCCGTCTGGAAGCACTCATTACATTGGGGCAGCGTCCTTCACCTCAACCTTCATTCTCACCAGTCAAAGCACCTGTATCACATCAAGCTCCCGCTGGAGCTCTCTCTCAGGCACCTTTTCTCTTATCATCTGTCCCTTCCGGCCAAGCCGGTCCGGCTTCTGGCCCGGATAGGATTAAACCTAGTGCCACTGTAACTACCAGCTCAATAGCTATGACGTCTCCTCTAGAAGGCCTTTATACTGAACAGGACCCGGAACCGGTATTCTCTCAACAGAGCTCTTCCGGCCCGGTGGCCTCTGCTTTTCCTCAACCTCCCCCGCAATCCAACTTGTTCAGGTCAGCTCCGGAACACTTTGAGGAAGGTGAGGTATCTGACCAAGAAGACGTCACTGACCAACCTGATCAAGAATCTCCGGACTTGGATAAAACATTGAGCGAAGACCAAAACTTGAAAATATAAACCTCGTCCTCATAGAAGGGTACCCTTCCAAGTCTGCGGAGCCGGGTGGACTTCATGTTGATCAGTATCTCCGCCCTCCCAAGTCTCAGGCAAGGTGGTACGGGATCCATCCCGCTGAAAATAAAGACATCACTAGGCCGGGCAAATATGTAACAACTTGGCCCAATGACGCCGCAAAATTGAATAGTGCCTTTGCCCGAATTGGTAAACCTTCTCTTGCTTCATCTCAACCCACCTCCCGCCCTATTGCTCAGGATACACTCCGGAAATGGGAAAAAGCAGCAAAAGAGACCAGTTATGTTTGTAACCAGTCAGCTGGTTTCAATAGGTGCATTACAAAGATACAAGATTCTGTACAAGAACAATTACAAATTCTTCAGGCAGAGTTGGGAAAAGGAAAATCTTCCGCGAAAGCTCAGGGTGCACTTGATGAGTTACATTTCCTGTCTGCATTCAATCAAAATGTGAGTTTCGCAGTCGGCAAATCCCTCCAACACCTCTCCGATTTTACTTTTATACAAATGGCTAATTTAACTCTGGTCAGGAGGGATTCTTATCTTGAACACCTGAAAGCTGGCGTCAAGCCAGATACCTTTTCCGCACTCAGAAATTGTCCTCTACAAACCAAGGCTTTGTTTCCGGACGACATTATCCGGAGGGCGGAAGATGAAATAGCAGCATTTGAGTCACACAAGCGTACCAACCAGCCCGGTCCGGGCCGTGGTGGGTTCGCCGGTGCTCAAAAGAAACAACACCGCTACCAGCCATATTCAACATGGAAACAGGAAGATTCCGGAAACTCAGGGGCTCCCGGCAAAGAGATGCCTGCATGGAAGGCCTTTGGCAATCGCGGGAGAGCCCGTGGCAGAGGCAGGGGAGGTCAACCCGGTCGCGGTTCGCGTCCTGCCAAGGAAGCTAAGGCGTATAAATGACAATCACTGCAAAGTTTCTCCGGAAGTAACATCCTGTCCGGAGTTTGGTGTTGTAAATGTAACAAAGACAGATCTTCCTGTGCTTGTGAAAGACTCTGTAAATTGTCACAATGTTGCTCATCATGTACTTTCTGTAAAAAACATCAGGCAGCCGCAAAAGAAAGGCATAAGTCCAATCTTAAACTCACAAAATACAATAAAGTATGTGAAAAATGCTTCTTTTGTAAATCACTGTGTTTTTGCCCCAAGTGTGTCAAATGTCCTCAGTGTTGCAAATGTTCAATCAGTGGGGGGACGCCTACAAAATTTTTGGAAAATATGGGCTCTCAAGGGTGCAAACCCAAAAGTAGTATCCATATTGAAAGAGGGCTATGTGCTTCCCTTCAAAGTCAGACCTCCCTTAATAAGGGAACCCCTGATAGTAAGCGGCTATGCAAACCCCACCAGAGACTCCCACTTACAAGAAGCTGTACAAGCTCTGATCAAGAAAAAGGCAGTAGAGAGGGTCAGGGTTCGAACCTCACTAGCCTTTTTCAACAGATTGTTCATTGTCCCAAAGCCGAACCAAAAGTGGCGGCCAATCTTGGATCTCAGTACTCTAAATCAGTTTTTATGCGTAAAAACATTCAAAATGGAGACTCCAGAGACAATCCGGACCTCTCTACAACAAGGGGAGTGGGTGTCATCGCTAGACTTCAGCGACGCCTACTTCCACATTCCAATTCACTTCACATCCCGAAAATTCCTCAGGTTCCACTTGCAGAACCAGTCGTACCAGTTTCGGGCTCTTCCCTTTGGCCTGTCAACAGCTCCCATGGAGTTCACTGCTGTGGTCAAAGAGGTCAAGTTAATGGCTCAGTCACAGGGTATAAGAATCCACCAGTACCTAGACGACTGGTTGATTCGAGCCCCTACCGAAGATTCTTGCCACCAGGGAACCCAGTCCCTCCTAGCCCTTTGCCAGGAGTTGGGCTGGATGGTAAACATGCAAAAATCAGAACTGGAACCCCAACAAGTCTTCGATTTTGTAGGCTACCAGTACGACCTACTCAACGGATTGGTCAGACCTACTCAAAACCGTTGGGAAGCCCTTCAACAAAAAGTAACAGGGCTATTACAGAACAGATCTTGCCGAGTGAGAACCTTCATGTCTCTTATAGGTCTACTCACTGCGACAGAGAAACAGGTGCCCCTAGGCAGACTGCACATGAGACCTATTCAGTGGCACCTCAAGAAACAATGGAGAGTCCCGGAATCTCTGGAAAAGGAGATCCCAATTCCGAGGTCTCTCCATCAGCACCTGCAGTGGTGGACCCAGGAGAAAAATGTCCGACACGCAGTGCAAATCTTTACAGACGCCTCAAAAGAAGGCTGGGGTGCTCACTTAGGCGACTTCACAGCAAGCGGTACTTGGTCAGTGCCCGAAAGCAAGTTGCACATAAACTTCTTAGAACTAAAAGCCGTGTTGTTAGCACTAAAAAGATTCCAACAATTAGTGCAAGGAAAGGTCGTCCTGATTGCCACAGACAACACTACAGTTGTGGCATACATCAACAAGGAGGGAGGTATGAGGTCAGGTTCACTCTGTGCCCTTCTTTGGCGGCTCCTATGTTGGTGCAATCTCAGACAAATAGTACTGAAGGCCAGACACATTCCGGGCCGTCTGAATGTAATTGCAGACAAGTTGTCTCGCCAGGGACAGGTCATTCAGACAGAGTGGTCCCTCCATCAGGAGATCTTCGACATCCTTTGTCGAACTTGGCATTATCCCCAAGTGGACATGTTTGCAACAAGGTACAACTGCAAGCTAGTCCAATTTGTGTCCCCAATTCCAGACCCAAAGGCCTGGTCAGTGGACGCTCTGACAATGTCCTGGGAAGGCCTGGACATGTACCTTTTCCCTCCAGTGTCTCTGATGGGGAAGGTGGTCAGCAAGCTGTCAGATCACTGGTATCACAGAGCAATCCTGATTGCTCCGGGATGGCCCAACATGCCTTGGTTTTGGGACCTAGTGGAGCTGTCGGCGATGGTTCCTCTTTGTCTTCCACACCATCCAGATCTAGTGACCCAACCTTTCAACAAGGCACGTCACAGGGATCTGGCAAGCCTAAATCTCCATGCCTGGCTCCTAGAGCCCAGACAATCAGGGAGCAAGGGTTCTCTAGCCCAGTGGCGTCAAGAATTGAGGCGCCTCAAAGACGTTCAACCAGAGCAGTCTAAGAAGCGAAGTGGGCCCTTTTTGTTAGATGGTGCGAAACAAGTCAGGTGGACTTCAGGAACCCATCTATAAAACAAATAACAGATTTCCTCCTGCATCTTTTCCAGGAGAAGAATCTCCAGCCCAGCACTATTGATGGTTACAGGTCAGCCATTGCAGACAAACTGGGAAATACCTCGGTTAATGTCGGCAAGGATGACAATTTGACTAGACTGTTAGACAGTTTTCACAGAGATAGACCCAAAGGGCGCCGGGGGGTTCCTGCTTGGAACCTCTCCCTGGTTTTACACCAGCTTACAAAAGCGCCTTTTGAACCACTCAGAAAGGCTTCTCTGAAGCACCTTACTTTCAAAACTGTTTTTCTCCTAGCCCTGGCTTCAGGAAAACGCAGGAGTGAGATTCATGCTTGGTTAAACAAAAATATCAGACACCAAGCTGATTGGTCCAAAGTTTCCCTCTACCCTTCACCAAGCTTCTTGGCGAAAAATCACTTGGCAAAAGAGGGACCAGAGTGCGTGGCCCCTGTGGTCATCCCGGCCTTAGCCCCCACTCTGGATAAGTCTTTAAAGGAAGACAGATCCCTTTGCCCCATTCGGGCTCTTCGCTACTACCTGGACAAAACGCAGGACCTAAGAGCGGGAAAGGAGTTAGTTTTTGTTTCATTCAAACAAGGTTTTAACAAGGACATCTCTCCTGCCACTATCTCGTCCTGGATCAAACAAACAGTAGTGTTGTGTTATGATCTCTCTGACCAAGATTCCTTGACCTTACATCAGGTTAAGGCCCATGATGTTAGGGCCTTTGCGGCCTCCAAAGCCTTTCAAGGTGGCATATCTCTGGACCAGATTCTAGCAGCATGCCACTGGAAGTCCCACAACACCTTTACACAGTTTTACCTTAAGGATGTTGCCTGGGCAGATAAGGAGCTTTTTCACTTGGGTCCTGTGGTGGCTGCCCAGCAGATCCACCACTAGTCCCCTAAGCTTCTTTGTATATAATTATATATAGTGTACATACTAGTTAGTTTTAGGTGTAGGCTCACTTTTAGCCTAGGCCTTGGCTTCTCAAAGTCTTTTACTTCAGAGTAATCCTCTGGGTATAGGACTTTCCCTACTCTTCCAGGTTAACCGTGGGAATCATTGACTTGAACTCTTACTCTCTTCCTCCCCTCAGAGCAGTCAAAAAGGGGGGGGGGGGGGGGGGGCAGGTGGGTCTAGTTACCCTTGAGACTAACATGTCTCCTCAAAGGACTAGAACCTCACACCTAGGTATAATATAAGAGTTCTCTCCAATCCTCAGAAGGCTGCCCTCCTTCCACTGGGTAGTTATTCTAGCTATCGTCTGGTAGGTAAGATGTATTAACGCAATGAAATTGCAAATTTTAATTAGTAAATTAAATTTTTATTAGTTAATACCTTACCTACCAGACGGGAAATTCCCACCCAGCCTTCCCCGCTTTCAGCCTTACAATTCAACCTTAGGGACGAAAAAGATGCTATGACGTCACGTCCCTCTGGCGAGTGAGGCAGGAACTAGGCCACCTGGCGAGTGGAGTGTAGTGTACCGGTCCTGCCGGGGGTGAAACCCAGGACGTCTTTTTCTTTCGTTTGGCGGGACCGGCTGGCGCCGGCATATAGCTATCGTCTGGTAGGTAAGGTATTAACTAATAAAAATTTAATTTACTAATTAAAATTTGCAATTTTTTGTATTTACCCCTTCCCCAATAAAGAATAATCCTATTTTTTTTGTATTTACCCCTTCCCCAATTAAGAATAATCCTATTTTTTGTATTTACCCCTTCCCCAATTAAGAATAATTCACTGCCATATATTTCAGGTAGTAAATTTTTAAAAATTAAAATAAATTTTGAGAAACAAAGTCAAAGTACAAAAAATGTTTTGATTTTGCATAATTAACAATGTTAACAAAAACAAAAATATAGCTTAAGCAACAAAATGTTGCTAAAATCAAAATAAAAGTTATGTGAAATGAAAGTTTAACTTTTCCTACCATTAAATTTGAAGCTGTTACTAATTAATGAAAATCAAAATAAAATTTATAAAGTCAGAATTTAAAAAAGACCATAAGAAACCACAGGAACAAAGTGTAGCGAAAAAGGCAACAAACTGTGACAAAAAAAAACTAGTGTGGCCTTTTTCATCGTTAAAATCCTAATTGCACTTAATAGTCTAATAATTTGGCAAAAAAGTGTGGCGAGATCAATGTGCCCCTGTGGCGAGATCAATGTGCCCCTGTGGCGAGATCAATGTGCCCCTGTGGCGAGATCAATGTGCCCCTGTTGCGAGATCAATGTGCCCCTGTGGCGAGATCAATGTGCCCCTGTGGCGAGATCAATGTGCCCCTGTGGCGAGATCAATGTGCCCCTGTGGCGAGATCAATGTGCCCCTGTTGCGAGATCAATGTGCCCCTGTGGCGAGATCAATGTGCCCCTGTTGCGAGATCAATGTGCCCCTGTGGCGAGATCAATGTGCCCCTGTGGCGAAATCAATGCCTCTGAAAAAAACTGGTGCATGGCAAAATCAAGAGTAGCGAAATTAAGCTTGACAAAAATCAACGTACACCAGATTTGATATAAACCGTGGTAACGGATGAATAAATTTAATGCACTAATTACCAAAAAAAAAAAATACAAAACCATTGTTTTGTGGTCACCATGTGGCTCTCTATTTGACAGATGTACTTTCATCTCAGTTGTTCCTCTGTGATACTGTTTGAAGGTTGGACCACATCTGGTTGGCAGGGTAAGTACCCGACAGTATTTTTTCTGTGATAAAATAGCCTAAGGTAATTTACTTATTTTACTGCGTAAGATACCCTGACCTTATCCACACTATTGCCTTTGTGTTGGCGGGAGCAAACAGCAAACACCCACGACTAACTCGAATATTTTTATTTGACAAATGTGTAATACTTCAGTCATTTTGAAATAAACATAATGGCAAATGGTTTTTAGTCGATGTTTTAACTCTCCGATGACCAAATAAAATATAAAGTACAAAGAAGAACTTGGCACATGTCGCATGCGCAGTCCATATATGCGCAGTGGTACTGACAAGAATATTTCTTTTAAAAATATTCGAGTTGGTCGTGGGTGTTAACTCTCGCCAACACATAGGAATAGTAAGGATTTACAAAAAGTTAAATTACAATAAACTTTTTACTATTTGTGATTCTCGATGTTGACAATATCTACTCTTAAAATGTGTTGCATGTTTTTGTATATCCAAAGGTGACAGTTATTGGGTAATACCACTGTTTAAGCCTATCAGAAGCAAACAAATTGCAGCAAGTCTCCCTCTTCTATTATTTTCATCCATCTTGAATTGCTGTGTAAGATGCAAACACACATTAGGCCACACTGTACTCAGGTCTGAAGGTGTTTTTCACTGCACATCCCTTAAGGGCTGTCAGGGTATTGTTTTCACCCATGGTGTCTGGATGGTCGGGCGGGCATCGGGGAAAGTTTGTCTTGGCTGTATCTCGGAAACTGTAACGTGTAGGAAGTTGATACATGGTAGGGACATTGGTTAGGAGGTATAGGTGTGCAACATCATGGTCTGACCTTTATTTGACCTTGCCGTAGTGACCTTGAGTCTGAAAATCTTGTCCGGTCTATATCTCAGAAACCGTAAGGTGTAGGAAGTTAATACGTGCTAGGGATATTGGTGATGGGGTGTAGGTGTGCAATGTCATGGTGTAACCTTGATTTGACCTTTGACCTTGCTGTAGTGACCTTGACCTATAGATAAAATCTTGTCCGGGCTATATCTCGGAAACCATAATGTGTAGGAAGTTGATACTTGATGGGACATTGGTTGGGGGTTGTAGGTGTGCAACTTTATGGTGTGACCTTGATTTGACCTTTGACATCGCCATAATGGCCTTGACCTTTAAAATCTTGTCCGGACTATATCTCGAAAACTGTAAGGTGTAGAAAGTTATTACTTGGTAGGGACATTGTTTAGGAGTTGTGGGTCTGCAGTGTCATGATATGACCTTGAGTTGACTTTTGATCTTACCGTAGTGACCTTGACCTTTAAAATTTTGTCCGGGCAATATCTCTGAAACCATTAAGTGTAGGAAGTTGATGCATGGTAGGAACATTGCTTAGAGGTTGTAGGTGTGACACATCATGCTGCAATCTTGATTTGAGCTTTGACCTTGTCATAGTGACCATGAGTTTTAAAATCTTGTCTGGGATATTTCTTGGATTCTGTAAGATGTAGAATGTTGACACTTGGTAGGGACATTGGTTAGGGGGTGTAGGTATGCATCATGGTGTGACCTTTAACTTTGGCTCTGCCAAAACATGTTCACCTGCCATATTTGAGACACGTCTCTTCTTATGACAAAGACTTAATGAATTGCTGCAACTGATTATTGTATGAACTGTTTACATAATTGTGCTATTTCCATTCACAGCTGTTCTTCAGTTAATAAAATTTTAAAGCTTCATAATTTTTAGTGTACTGATTAATGCTGTCATTTACTATTGAATTGTCTTGTTAAGCGTCCCTGAAAGGGCGCTTATTTGTTTTCGCCTCAGTTTCCTCGCCGCCGCCGCATTATGGTCTTCCTTGAATATCTCCCTTATTATTAGAAGGTTTCACACCATATTGGGCAGTTATATACCTTAGGCGTGGGAAAATTTTTCTGCATGCTTAAATTTGACCTTTATGAAGGTCACATGATCAAAAACTATTTTTTGAAGTACACCCCCCCCCCCCCGTCATCACAGTTCAGGAAAAACTACTTGCTACAGAGCCTTATAATTTGACACACCTGTTCATACTATCGAAAACGCGAGCTGATTAGATTTTGGGAGCAATCCCTTGAAAAATGTCTCATTTATGAGTGATTTTCTGACACCTTCCAATCTGAAAGCCTTAAATTTACGCCAACCCCCTATTATCTTCTTAAGTATTGCATTTAGAGCTATAAAATGTACTGGGAGGTAATAGGAAACCATATGTGGAGAGTCTAAATAGCCAGTCAGTTTTACCCCACGGCCCTCCCTTATGGGTCAAACTGGGGTCATAAAATAGCCGATTTTGAGTTTTTGCCTTATATCTCCTTTATTGTTGCTTTTATAGCTTCAGAATGTATTAAGAGGTATTGGGAAAGCATATGTGGAGAATCTAAATAGCAGGTCAGTTTTATCCCCCGACCCCCCTTTATGGGTCAAACGGGTCATAAAATAGTTGCTTTGGAGTTTTGCCTTATATCTCCTTTATTGTTGCTTTTAGACCTTCAGAATGTATTAAAAGGTATTGGGAAAGCATATATGGAGAGTCTAAATAGCCGGTCAGTTTTACCCCCCGACCCTCCCTTATGGGCCAAACTGGGGTCATAAATAGCTGCTTTGGAGTTTTTGCCTTATATCTCCTTTATTGTTGCTTTTATAGCTTCAGAATGTATTAAGAGGTATTGGGAAAGCATACGGTGCAGCTTTGTGCATTCTTAGCTTTACAGCATGCTTATTAAAACCACAAAGCATTTTAAACTTTAAGGGACGCTTCGCTTTTGTTAGCAAAAGCATTCCTCTAGTTTTAATACTATATCTTTACATACATTTTCTTTCTCTTAAAAGTTATTTTATCTACTTAAACATTATTTGAAGCTTTATATAAGTGCGCTGAAAGTATCCTGGTCTTTTTACTTTTTCACTACTTCTATATCTCATGTTGTTGAAAACTATTTCCCCAGGCTGTGGGGTACTGGCATCTCTGATGCTATTTAATATTTTTCTTTCAGGCATGCTAATGTCCTGCATTGCAGTATTCTGTATGGCCACACTGTATGAAGGTCTGAAAGTGTTGCGGGAGTACTTGATACGCCGCTCTCTGTCAAGGGTGCGTTACGACTCTGTTGCTGTCCCCACCACAGAAAACTCCACCTCTGAATCTGTTCACTACAAATCAGTCAGGTCTGTATACATTGGCTGTAAAATGGGATGTAAAACCCTATGTATGACATATGTCTGGATGCAGAGTGGAGAGTCTTTTGTAGTTTGTAAATAATATTGTATTCTAAAACAATTTGTTTCTGAAAACAATATGACTTGTAAAAAACATGAAACCAAAGTCCAAACTATATCCTCACTGTCATCATGTAAGTTTTTGGCCAGAGGGAAGGCTTCTATTACTCAAAGGACTGGTTAAGGTTGTTTATAAACCTTCTATGTGTACATCTGTATTGAACAATGAGGTAGACAGCTCCAACAAATGGCTTTTGGGGGAAAGTGTTAAGTATTTCTGATAAAAATGAACAAATGAAACAAGGAAATAACAAAAATGAAACAAGAAGAAATTTCTCTAATTTCTGTTACAATTTTCCATTGAATATTCTGTGTTTTTTTTTTTTTTTTTTTTTTCCAATAGGTCCAGGTTGTTGAGTTTGGCCCACTTAATACAGACATTCCTTCACATTCTACAGGTTGTGATCAGTTACTTCCTCATGTTGATCTTCATGACCTACAATGTCTATTTATGCATAGCTGTGGCGCTCGGGGCTGGCTTAGGTTACTTCCTGTTTGCCTGGAAACGAGCAGTGGTGGTGGATATAAATGAACATTGTCATTGATATAGGGACTAAAGTGTGTTGAAGGTGTACCAAATATGATTATCTAGAAGAGTAGTTTGTAGTTGAACTCTAGTGATGTATGGGGGGAAATATGAAGTATATTATTCAGTAAGGCTGAAAATTAAAATATCAAAATCAGGGGATGGGATGGTCAGTAGCCCCAGTGTCTCCTTATCAAGAGCACTTTACTGAAATTCTATGACAAAATTTTACAACAGCCATCTAACTTATCAGCACATATAATGGAGGAAACACTTACCATGAAATATTAGAAAAAAACCCAAATCTAAAGAAATTGCAGGGGCCACGGTGGCAGAGTGGTAACACTCTCACCTCCCACTTCTGAGATCGGAGTTCGAATCCCGGCCCGACCTCAAGTGGGAAAGCTGGTAGTTGCATGCCGTTGGTCAGCAGTTTACAGTACAGAACATTGACCAACTGTATGTACTGGTTTCCTCTGCCCATAAAACTACCCATCATGATATGACCTGTACAGTGTGTTAAAAGTGACGTAAAAACCCCAAATAATAATAAAAACTAAATAAATTGCCCACTTTGGGAATTTTATTGCGATTTCTATGAGAACAAAAACTGCATGAGTTGCACTTCCATGAGTTGCATGCCGTTGGTCAGCAGTTTACAGTACAGAACCTTGACCAACTCTATGTACTGGTTTCCTCTGCCCATAAAACTACCCATCATGATATGACCTATACAGTGTGTTAAAAGTGACGTAAAAACCCCAAATAATCATAAAAACTAAATAAATTGCCCACTTTGGGAATTTTATTGCGATTTCTATGAGAACAAAAACTGCATGAGTTGCACTTCCAGCCAGTGGCATATGTGATTGGGGTGTACTAAACAAAGGTCTGTTTTTGTAGAATCGTGGAATCGGAATAGTATTGGCGGCCTTCCAACATACACATTTTTTATACCGACCCATCCCAATAATTGAGTACTTGGTTTAACAGGTGCTATTGGCTATTGCAGGCTACCACCTAGCCTAGTTTAAGGCTCAACCTCATTACTCTGTTATAAGATTGTGTCAAAACCTTGTTTACAAAACATAGCCCATACATGATAATCCCTCATATAGTGTAGACAGAAGTGTGTAATTAACCATAGTTCAGACAGGTTTTAGGTGCAGAACACCCATTTTGAGTATGCCATCTGTGATATTACAATATAAAGTACTGCCCTTATTATTTGATGCTGTTGGTTAATTCCAGGACAAATTTTTTAAGGTTTATGGCCTTTTTATGACTGTGGTTTTCCAAATGCACGTTATTAGTAATTCCTTATAGAAGGTAGTCTGTAAAACCCTTACTATTCATGTGCAGTTGGTTATTTCTGCAATTATTGTCAAATGAAATGAAATCGTTTATTTTTTTTTTTTTTAATTTGGGAGATAATACCAATTGTGACTGTTTTGATAGAAATGAAAGTTGGCGTTTCTTCTGCTTAAAGTTATGTTGATGCTTAATTTCCAGGGTTAGAACTTATTAGCAATATTTTTACTGTCCTGTTATATTCTAATTAGTACAATATTTTGGATTGTAAAGTCACAACTCAAAAATAGGCAAAATACCAACTCTTTTCAAAAATTTTTTTTCACAGTTATTATTTTACATCACTCTCGATGATACCATTGTTGTATTTTTCTTTTGCATTAAATCAAACAGTTAAATATCAGTTTATTTCAATGGTCCTCAAGAGAACAAATTTGTTTAAAAAATGGATGATTTGAAAAGTCTAAATTCATTCCATGGCAACAAGGAAAATTTCTAATTTTCTCAGAAAATATCTGAAGTTTTGGGTGGGTTGAAATAAATGCTTGTTTGAAATAATCACTTAATACAGTAATAACTGAACTCCTTGGCTCAAATTTTTGGCACTATGTTTTGTGTGTCTGAATGGGTACCTGATTAAATTTAACAGGTGCTTTAATGGTATTTTGAAATAAATAAAACCAAGACTATTTTTCAGTCAAAAATGGTTTTAAACTCAAAATCTGTCTAATTTCTTAATTCTTAGTATCACAAGATTCAAATGTAAAAGATCCTTCTGTGTAATGTTGGTGATATTGTTGTTGCTTTCGTGCCTGTTATGCCAGAGCAAGAATCATAAAAAAAATTTGCCAAGGTATAGAAGTTTATCTGTAGGGGGTACCATTTAAAAGTAAAACAAGATAATCAAAATTGGTAACTAGTAGCATCAGGGGTGCTAGGGCATTAGCCCCCTGACAAAAGCCCCCTCCCCCCCCTTCTGGTCTACCTGGGTAGAACATAAGCCACCCCCACCCCCCACCCCCACCCCCACTGCTCTGTAGGATGAAAGCCCACCCCCACCCCCACCCCACCCCCTTTTAATAAAAGAAATACAAAACTTTAATTTCAATGTTTTCATTTAAAAGTGTGAATTCCAGCATTATACAACATATTACAGGGGGGGGGGGGGGGGGGGGGAATTAATTTTGAATTCGCTATATTCGCGAGTGACTACAAAACGCGAAAATAACTTCTAGCCAATATTTATATCCAGTCTAGCGTGAGCGGTAATACAAGATTATGCAAGATACAATATTTAACACTGTCACGGAAACAAATCAAATGTACCATTCACAGAAACGCCTAACTTCTTTGATCTTTATCACCAATAGGGAGGGATTAATTCAATTACACGACCCCGCTACACAACTTCTTTGATAATGCGCCGGTCAATGAAAGTGTGTTCGATTGGGTTTCGTAAATTTATAATCTCCCGGAGTAGGTTCACACACTGACAACGTGTATAAAAGAAAAGACGTTAACTATGCATTTCCAATCAAACCAGCAGAAGGTCTGCGTAATACTTCTGCTGGTATTACAGTTTGGGCGATAATTGAATATATTTCACCGCGAAAATAAATTCTCGCGAAGCAGGCCTACAGTGTACATTTGCGAACTTAAGTACCCGCGAAAATAACCACTTATACAGTATATCCTACATTTTGATAAAAGTGGGGGAGAAGGGGGGGGGGGGGGGGGGGGGCTTTTGTCTGTTCCCTGGCATCAGGGGAGATTGAAGGCCTGATGTAGTCATAGAAATCACACATGTGTAACTCATTTCCCACAAATCATTGAAATAGAATATAACTGGCCTCACTTTTAGTAAAAATTTCACATGCTGTGGTGAGTTTCACGATTCTTGCTCTAAATGGTCTTTAATCGGAATTACCAGCCCACAACATTTATTGTCTTACATGTTACCAGTAGTGAAAATGTTGTAGCTATTTGAATTGTGTTGTTTTATTTTGTGTTTTGACATTGGGAATTATTTCATGTTCGTGTTGTTATCATGTATTAATATGTTTAACATAGATTTAGAATGATTCAATATTGTGTTTCAATATTGATAATAAAGTGTCCATTTCAGTATCATTTCTGAGAATTTTGTTAACAGTTTTCTGAAAACAGTTTTGTAATTACCTAATTGTGCAATTTCTTGTGAGATATAATTTTAAAACTTTATTGCCGTTCTTAATGAAAATAATTGTGTTTTTTTTTCTTTGTATTTAACAGTTGAATGCATTTTGTGGCAAGTAATAGTGTTTCAATATTAATTGCCTTGAAAATGCAAACTGAAATATAAAAAAGAAATTTTAATTCAATACTATGAATAATTTAGGTCGCAAGTCATTTTAAAATATATGAATGAGTTGTGTATATTTCAATGTTCTGTAAATAGAACAGCATTCTTTTTTTGTTCAAAGTAATAACCTATTTTTTCAACCAGGGAATGTTTTTTAAATAAATAGATTGTCAATAAGTCATTTTAAAGACTGTTGTCCTAAAAATATTATAACATGTTGCTTTTGTACATCTTAACCCACCGTTTATCACCACTATTATTTGTTCAATTCCAAGAAATTTAAAAACATTTTTTACAATACAAATTTATAGTTGCATTTCTTCTTGTAAAATATAATTTGACGTTTCAAAACTTATAAATCTAATGCTCGATTTTTATTTGTGCTTTCCCACCACTTTAGTGGCTTGTCAGATGCGTTGGCAACTACACTACTGAAATTTAGTAAGTACACAGAACCTATGGAACGATACGTCTGTGGGGTGTGCAAAATTAACAGGCCAAGTAATTATACGGATATATATTAAATATCCGTAGAATCCCATGATATGTTCTATCTTTTGTATCATTCAAATCTTGTACAGGTGCGTTTATAATTATATACATTGCATGCATAATTATATCCCCAGACGACAGTCGGGGATATATTGGATTCAGGTCCGTCGCGCCGCCGCCGTAGAAATTTCCTTGTGGACGCGATAACTCAAAAACGGATTAATATTTTTTTTTCAAACTTGGTACACATGTTAAGGATGCCCAAAGGAAGATCTGTATTTTAAGGTGACCTTAAACTCTCAATAATAAAGAACTTATAGCCACCTTAAGGTCAGAAATTGCACTTTTGACCACTTAGAGCTCTCTAGGTCACAAACTATGAGGCGTATCTGGCTCAAATTTTACCTGAGAACACATTAATATATTCTTAGTACATGTGCCGAAAATCAAGACTTTAAGTTGAGGAGAAAATTGTGTTTGGGGCCCATAAAGACCCCACTTAGGACTTTTTTCCTAGATTTTTAACATATTTTGCCCTATAATTTGGAAGTGGTAATTCTGATGAGTCTCAAACTGCTCTAGGTGTAACTCTTATATGTAATCCTTGTCTGTGAAAAATTTAAAGGCTGTAGGTTTACCTGTTAGGCCGACTTGAGGTCTCAAAATTGCCCACAGAGACCCAATTTATGGACTTTTTGCCACCTTCAAGCACTGTAGCTTTCAAACAATGTCTCTCATCTAAGTGAAATATCATCTGAGAATATATCAATATGTTTTTCTTGTATGTACTCCAAAATTTAGGCCTTTAATAGACATTTAACCCATGTATGAGGACCATAAATCCCCACCTGAGTGACCCTTTTTAGACATTTTTCACATATTTTTCCCTGTAACTTGGAAATGGTAAGTCTGAGAAGTTTCAAACTGTATTAGATACATATTCTATGTGTAATCTTAGTATGTGACAAATTTTAAGTCTGAAACTTTAATTTGAAGGCCACATTGAGGTCTCTGACGGGCTCCCAAAGACCCAGTATTTGGACTTTTTGCCACCTTTAAGCCCTGTGACTGTTAAACTATGTGACTGATAGGGCTGAAATCTCATCTGGGAATACATTATTATGTTCTTTTTACATGTGCCAAAAATCATGGCTTCAAGTAGACATTTAAACTGTGTATGAGGACCATAAACACCCACCCGAGTGACCCTTTTAAGACATTTTTCACATATTTTGCTCTGTAACTTGGAAATGGTAAGTCTGAGAAGTTTCAAACTTTATTAGATATATATTCTATGTATAACCTTAGTATGTGACAGATTATAAATCTGAAGCTTTAATTTGAAGGCCACATCGAGATCTCTAAAAGGCCCACAGAGACCCAATATTTGGACTTTTTGCCACCTTTAAGCCCTGTGACTGTTAAACTATGTGATTGATGGAGCTGAAATCCCATCTGGGAATGCATTATTATGTCCTTTCTACATGTGCCGAAAATCAAGGCTTTTAGTAGACATTTAACCTGTGTATGAGGGCCATAAACACTCACCCAAGTGACCTTTTTTGACATTTTTTTCCGTATTTTGCCCTCTTATTTGGAAATGCTTAGTGTGACAAGTCTTAAACTGTATTATATATAATTTTTGTTTGTTATGTTTGTCCCCCAAAAAGTTTCAGCTCTGTAGTTTAATTGCTAAGGTCTCTTTAACAATTGTAAAATGCCCACAGAGACCCAGTTTATGGATATTATACCACTTTAAAGCCCTGTAACTGTCGAACTATGTGGGTCATAGAGCTGAAATCTTTGAATTTTTCAAAGGAAGTGCCTGTCTATTTAAATTTTTATTAATAATGTTATGGCTATCTTAGGCTTTTAAGTACTTATTTTTGTGTGTTATCTCTCTGCTTGCTGAGTTTTTAACTTTTTAAAATGAAACTGGTTAAACATATTCAAGTAGGCAAAATGGACACTGTTATTTTCTGGTGAGCTATAAGTCCAATATTAATGAAATTATAGCCTTATGTAGTAAAAATAGGGGATTTTTAACCCTCAACTAGCCCAGTTTTATTCAGTCTGCCTCAGTTAATTTTGACACAGTTCCTACAGTTACAAACTCATTTCAGTTGATAATCACATTCTTAAAATTCTCAATTCTGAATTATTATTATAAATCTGTTCTTGTGCTTTGATAATTTATATTTAATTCTGGAGGTATATAATTTTCCTGTTGGACATTCCTTATTTATATATTTAATTTTATTTTAGTGATAAGATTAACTGAGCTTTTTGTATTTGATTACCCCTTTTGTTTGTTTACCATTTGTGCTCTCTTTGTAGTCCCACCCCCCATCCACCTCTGGGACCTCCAGCTATTGAGTGACACTAAATAAACAAAGGTATTGAATGATATCAAATGAGAAACAAAGAACCAGACTTTTCAGTGGGGTTGCAGATCTTCTGTAACAGTGAGAGAGGTGTGGAGAAGGGGAGAGGGGTGGGTTGGGAGATGGGGTTTGCTTCATTATCTAATAAGACAAAGGGGAGTCAGAACTGAGATTGTGTCACATATTTAGGTTGCATATATATGGACCACATATATAGGAATTGAGGAAATGAATAACTGAAAAACAATGCAAATTCTAAAAATAATATAATAAAATAATAATATAAATAATATATAATTTTTAAATAATATTTTATTTGTGAACAAATATAGAACAGATTTGCGCTTTTGGGATTATGAATCATTTAAATACTTTGAAAATAGGTTCAGAGTCACCCTTTGCAGGAAGATTGAAAAGTATGATGAGTTGAGTTAGAAATAATATTTTATTTGTCAACAAATATAGAAACAGATATGCTCTTTTGAGATTATTAATTTGGAATGGACATTCAATCATCAATCATTTAAATACTTTGAAAATAGGTTCAGAGTTATCATTGCAGGAAGATTGAAAATATGCTCTGTTGAGTTATGTATTCGGCGTCTGGGGATACACCATCTTCCTTGGGAAGATATAAACTTAGTAGATTGATGTGCTGAAGTTCATATAACTTTTCCCAAGATTTATGGCATACAACAAATGGCTTACATAAAAAATTCCCGATCAAAACCTGTGGCATGAGTGATGACCTGTCTGGGGATATGTTGGCGCCGAGTTGGCCCAATCTAGTTTGTAAGCTCTGTGGTGAGATATTACTACTGATATCTTGAAAAATGTTACAAGAGCATTTCATTAAAATTTGTTGTGTTTCGTGTGAAATAAAGTTTTCCAGAGTGGTGAGCACTGAAATTCTAGGAGTATCTGAAGAAGTACAAAAACTGAATAATGAACTATATGAAGTAAACAGTTAATACTCCTTTATATGCCTGATGTCAGCCCCTTTGCTAATGTTCTTACAAGACTCAGATGAGCCAATGCTTTATGCATTGGAACCTCCATTGTCCGACCCTCTTTGGGGAGTAACAATTAGGTTGGATAAAAGAAAGGTTGAATAATAGAAAGCCTAAGATAAGAGCTTTTAATGGACTTAGATAAGTACATACATTGTAGTTGTAACCAACTTGAAGTACTAATTAAGCAAACTTTATTGATAATGTTCATAAATTTATCGAAATTAAAATTTGCAAGTGTCTTCAAAAACAAGGGAAACTACCATGATAGATGCCAACATTAGTACCAGATAATGGCAGATAGACAGATCTGGTTGAACATTAGGTTTTACCCATGTTAAGTGGCATTTTAATATAGTTTTTTGGGTTGCCCAGTTTATTAGTTTGTACTCTTGTTTTCAACATGAAGGGCCACTTTTGAAGTACCTAATGACCCTGTCGCAGCCCTAGAAATTACAACTCGTTTAAGCTCTAGAGTTGAGTCCAGGAGACGTTGTTTACAACTCACTTTGTTGAAGCTTCATGAGTATTCTATATCCCTGCATCTCCCTTCAGATGCTATACTATAACATCATATTGAAATGTAGTTTATGTATAATAGGAAAATGACTGAAATGAAATGAGTTGAAAAGTTACACAATTATTTGGGAAATTTCTTTTGTGTGTGGTGACACATTAAGCTGCAAGTCAACACCGTTTTTGAAAGAAAAGCTGGTTATAATTGTAGCACCATCTTGTATGTGTAATATAAATGCTGTTGGCATATCTGTAAGGGATACAGTATTGTTTTTTGATCTGCATCTGGAAAGGCATGTGCGTCTGCATCAACTTTTTTTGATGACATTACATGACAACAATGATTAACAGAACATTTTTGTCAATGAAATCATCACATTCTTTCCAGAATTTTAATAATTATTGTAAAAGTGTTAATATTGTAAGGATTTTGTGAAATGTAATGTTCTTCATGATAATTGAAATAAAGTTATTTTATCTTAAAAACCTTTACAGTTGACCTCTACAAAATCGCCCTTTTTGTCAGTGATTGTCCTGTCTACTTTGTAAACTTTGTTGACTTTTGTTAACTTTGGCTTGTTAAGTCTACACTTTCAGTTTGTAATGTATTTACACCATGTAAATTTGTGCAGCAAAGAATTGGTTACATAGTACTTCATGTCCTGTAGTAAAGGATAAATTTTGCAGAGCATAATTTAGAATACACACTGAATTCTTTCTACATCAGCATTGTCTTGTTGATTATTGTATGTATGTTTGTATGTGTATTTATACTCAGCACAATATCTCCATATACAACGGGACTCAAAGCGCTATATGACCCATCCGACTGTACAAGTACAGCCCAAGCTCTTAAGTAACTGATATTCCCCTAAATGAAAGACAGAGGCTCAAGGGTGACCATTTATCACCGTCCTTGAGGTACTTAAGACTGCCTCTGGGGATAGGACCCAATGACAGAGGACCGCTATTTTAAGTGGTCATCCAAACCACTATGTACCTTCCTGTTTTTGAACCCACGTCCTCTGTGTTCCTAGACGAGTGTGTTACCCACTAGGCCACAGTGGCAGATGTTTTAAACACCATAAATTTAGTTGTTTTTTTTGTGTGTGTATGCGTGTGTGGATATATTGGATTATACACACTATTCAGCTTAACAGTAGCTTCATCAACATTTAGCCATGTGTTCAATTGCAGTAAAAACATTTCTGTCAATCAAGCCTCTTTTTAAATATTAAGATGATCTCCAGTTTCAGTTTATTTTTAAAAAAATGTCATAATGCTAACTATAGTAGCATTGTGTGAGAAGCTTACTTGGTACTGATTTTTGGCCGATTCCAAAAGAAGAAAAATTTAGCTACTAGATTTAACATGGTTGCTGCCCGTTTAAAGGATAACCATTCCACATATGATTGTGACAATATTTTCTATATAGGGAGGTCAAAAGCCTCCATTGCACTAATTTTGTGGCCATTTGGAAAAATAAAATGAGGGTCATAGTTTTGAAAACAGTTTTTCTGCTCTAAAATGAAGACCATTACAGATCTTCTGCAGGTTCGCTATATCAATAGCCTGCTCGATATCTAACAGAATGTCTATCATTTCCAGAATATGTTTTTGTTTAGCTGCCAATGAGAGTCTAGATCCCTGTGCCACTTTGAAAGTTAACTTGACTTGAACTATTAAACAAAAATCTAATTGAATCATTGTATCCCCGAAAAGCAGGGATACTATGGAACACACACGGTCATCTTCTGCGTCCGCAGAGATTTTCTTGTGTTCAACCTACAAGCCACATTTCTTTTGGGATTTCTTTTAAACTTTGCAAGTGGCTTACTATGGCAGACATCTGGCCACCCTATTGTTTTGGTAGGCCAAGAGTCCAAATGAGGCTCTGGGGAGTCAAAAATGTCTAAAATTTTGACTTGTAACTTGAAAACTGTTGCATTTAGAGAATTTTGTTTAAATATGTTATTCAGCTACTTTTCAGTCAGCTATAACATAGTAAAATTGCAGAGTTTCTTGCATAGCCGAGTAATAGCTACTTTGAGGTTCTCACTGTTGAGTAAATCAATAAATTATTGTAACTTGAAAACTGTTGCAATAGTGCTTATAACTCACTTATTATTGGTCCTAGAGGTTTGAAATGTCAATCATAGGCAAGGAATCTTCTGATGTGATCAGATTTGACCTTGGGCCCCACCTTCAAGGTCAAACTAGGATAGCCAAATTTAAAAGTGCTTATAACTCGCTTATTATTGGTCCTAGAGGTTTGCAATGTGAAAACAACCTATAGGAAATAATGGACTAGGATTCTTCTGATTTGATCAGATTTGACCTTGAGCCCCTCCGTCAAGGTCAAATGACTGTGATAGTCAAAATGTAAAAGTGCTTATAACTCACTTATTATTGGTCCTAGAGGTTTGCAGTGTGAAATCAATTTATGGGAAATCATGGGCTAGGAATCCTCTGATGTGTTCAGATTTGACCTTGTGCCCTCCTTCAAGGTCAAAGTAGGATAGTCGAGGTTAAAAGTGCTTCTAACTCGCTTATTATTGGTCCTAGAGGTTTCAAATGTGAAAGAAACCTATAGGAAATCATGGGCTAAGAATCTTCTAATGTGGTCAGATTTGACCTAATTGGCCCTCTCCTTCAAGGTCAAACGAGGATAGCCAAACTTAAAAGTGCTTATAACTGGCTTATTATTGGTCCTAGGGGTTTGAATGTGAAACCAACCTATAGGAAATCATAGGCTAGGAATATTCTGATGTGATCAGATTTGACCTTGGGCCCCTCCTTCAAGGTCAAATGAGGATAGCCAAATGTAAAAGTGCTTATAACTTGCTTATTATTGGTTCTAGAGGTTTGAAATGTGAAACCAACCTATGGGATATCATGGGCTAGAAGTCTTCTGATGTGGTCAGATATGACCTTGGGCCCCACCTTCAAGGTCAAACGAGCATAGCCATAATTAAAGTGCTTATAACTCACTTATTATTGGTCCTAGAGGTTTGAAATGTGAAAACAACCTATAGGAATCATGGGCTAGGATTCTTCTGATGTGATCAGATTTGACCTTGGGCCTCCTTCAAGTTCAAACGAGGATAGCCAAATGTAAAAGTGCTTATAACTCGCTTATTATTGATCCTAGAGGTTTTAAATGTAAAACAAACCTATAGGAAATCATGGGCTGGGAATCTACTGGTGTTGTCTAGGAATCTATTATGGGCTAGGAATCTTCTGATGAGGTCAGATTTGACCTTGGGCCCCTGTTTTTCAAAAATGCGGGCACTTTCCAGGTTTGAACTTTCCAGGGATTTCTATACATTTTATCCTTTTTATACGTCTCCTTGAAGGCGAAACAACATTTCTAAAAACCCTAAACTGACTTGACCTCTTTTGTTATTGCTTCTACAGGTTTGCTATGTTCGGGGATACACCGCCGGCTCGCAATAAAGTGAACGGCCTTTGTCTAGTTCATATTCATAGTGCTTAGACTCTATGCTAACAGATTCTAAAGCATGAAATAAAAATTATTATATCCCCAGACGAAAGTCGGGGATATACTGGTTTCACATCTGTCGCACAGCTTCTGCCACTGCCGTACATTTTCACTTGTGTGCGTGATAAGTCAAACATACTTTCACAGATTCAAACTTCACACACACATGTATTTGGGTCAGAAGAGAAACCCAATTATAAAGTGACCTTAAACTCCCAATAATAAAGAAGTCATGGCCACCTTAAGGTCAGAAATTTGACTTTTGGCCACTTAAAGCCTTTTTGGCCATCATTTGGCCACAGTTTGGATTGGATAGGATGGGTGTACACATGCTCATTTTCGAAGACTCACATAAAGTTGGTAGCATGTGATGGGGCCACTCTGGTTCCCATGGCCGTGCCCATGGAGGTAATGTTGACTATTGAAATCAATGTTGTTCCTTGTAAGGATTAATTCAAGAAGTTGTATCAGGCATTGGTTCAGTGGAAATTTGACCCCTGGTCTTGATTTTGCTAAAGTTTTTGCTGCTGCCCGTATGCCTTCCTTGTTTGGGATATTGGTGTAAAGGGATTTTACATCTAGAGTTGCCAATATGGTGTTGTGTGGTAAAATTCCTATGGATTGAATACTTTGTAGGAAATGAGATGTGTCTTTTATTTTTTACACTCTTCTTTATGGTGATGTTTTCATTAAGCGTCCCGCAAGGGACGCTTGTTTGTGTATGGGAGAGCTTCAGGCTCCGCCGGCTCCGCCGGCTCCGGCGGCTCCGCCGGCTCCGCATTTTGTTTTCCTTATAACTCTGTAACCGTTAGGCGGATTCTTTTCAAATTTGGCAGGTTTAGGCAGTAGCCTTGGGGAATTTTTTTGAATATACTGCAGTGACATTTCAACCAATCAGAGAGGTCACATGACCAAAAATGTCTTTTTTCGATGGGGAAGCTTGTCCGGATGATAACTTGAAAGGAATTTTATCAATTCACCTGAAACTTGGCAAATACATTCATTCTATTAAAATCTGGAAATCATTAGATTTTGGCATTGATTGGTCAAGAAATGGCCGAGTAATTAATGATTAATTAATCATTACGAATTTTCCAAATAAGGAAAACACAAAAATGCTTATATCTCGAAAACCGTGCTAGATAGAGCGATTTTGACGAAATTTTTGACCCGCAGGGTATCTCTGCGGAGTACTTTTCCCAATTTTCAAAAAATTTTTGTCTCGCCAAAAATGGCGGCCATTTTGAATTTTCGAAATTTTCGCAAAAATTGCAAAACACAAAAATGCTTATATCTCGAAAACCGTGCTAGATAGAGCGATTTCGACGAAATTTTTGACCCTCAGGGTATCTCTGCAGAGTAGTTATCCCAATTTTGAAAAAATTTTTGTCTCGCCAAAAATGGCGGCCATTTTGAATTTTCGAATTTTTCGCAAAAATTGCAAAACATAAAAATGGTTATATCTCGAAAACCCTGCTAGATAGAGCGATTTCGACGAAATTTTTGACCCTCAGGGTATCTCTGCAGAGTAGTTATCCCAATTTTGAAAAAATTTTTGTCTCGCCAAAAATGGCGGCCATTTTGAATTTTCGAATTTTTCGCAAAAATTGCAAAACATAAAAATGGTTATATCTCGAAAACCCTGCTAGATAGAGCGATTTCGACGAAATTTTTGACCCACAGGGTATCTCTGCAGAGTAGTTTTCCCAATTTTCAAAAAATTTTTCTCTCGCCCAAAATGGCGGCCATTTTGAATTTTCGAAATTTTCGCAAAAATTGCAAAACACAAAAATGCTTATATCTCGAAAACCGTGCTAGATAGAGCGATTTCGACGAAATTTTTGACCCGCAGGGTATCTCTGCAGAGTAGTTATCCCAATTTTGAAAAAATTTTTGTCTCGCCAAAAATGGCGGCCATTTTGAATTTTCGAAATTTTTGCAAAAATTGCAAAACACAAAAATGCTTGTATCTCGAAAACCGTGCTAGATAGAGCGATTTCGACGAAATTTTTGACCCGCAGGGTATCTCTGCAGAGTAGTTATCCCAATTTTGAAAAAAAATTTGTCTCGCCAAAAATGGCGGCCATTTTGAATTTTCGAATTTTTCGCAAAAATTGCAAAACATAAAAATGCTTATATCTCGAAAACCCTGCTAGATAGAGCGATTTCGACGAAATTTTTGACCCACAGGGTATATCTGCAGAGTAGCCATGCCAATTTTCAAAAAAAATTTGTCTCGCCAAAAATGGCGGCCATTTTGAATTTTCGAATTTTTCGCAAAAATTGCAAAACATAAAAATGTTTATATCTCGAAAACCCTGCTAGATAGAGCGATTTCGACGAAATTTTTTACCTGCAGGGTATCTCTGCAGAGTAGCCATGCCAATTTTCAAACAAAAAATTTCTCGCAAAAAATGGCGGCCATTTTGAATTTTCGAATTTTCAGACCCATAGCTAATTACTCACCTACTCAAAATGAGTAAATGCGAATTATCTCTAAAAGTATTGCAGATAGCCAATTTTTCTCAAATAAATCATTCACCTACTTTTGGGAGAGCTTTCACTTGGTGAAGTTTCAGACCCATAGCTAATTACTCACCTACTGAAAATGAGTAAATGCGAATTATCTCTAAAAGTATTGCAGATAGCCAATTTTTCTCAAATAACTCATTCACCTACTTTTGGGAGAGCTTTCACTTGGTGAAG
This sequence comes from Sabellastarte sp. h YS-2021, assembly GCA_964017235.1. NCBI lineage: Eukaryota > Metazoa > Annelida > Polychaeta > Sabellida > Sabellidae > Sabellastarte > Sabellastarte sp. h YS-2021. The sequence continues at coordinate 77,031,224 of OZ024935.1, read as the reverse complement.
TTTCAGACCCATAGCTAATTACTCACCTACTCAAAATGAGTAAATGCGAATTATCTCTAAAAGTATTGCAGATAGCCAATTTTTGTCAAATTAATCATTCACCTACTTTTGGGAGAGCTTTCACTTGGTGAAGTTTCAGACCCATAGCTAATTACTCACCTACTCAAAATGAGTAAATGCGAATTATCTCTAAAAGTATTGCAGATAGCCAATTTTTCTCAAATAACTCATTCACCTACTTTTGGGAGAGCTTTCACTCTGTGAAGTTTCAGACCCATAGCTAATTACTCACCTACTCAAAATGAGTAAATGCGAATTATCTCTAAAAGTATTGCAGATAGCCAATTTTTCTCAAATAACTCATTCACCTACTTTTGGCAGAGCTTTCACTTGGTGAAGTTTCAGACCCATAGCTAATTACTCACCTACTGAAAATGAGTAAATGCGAATTATCTCTAAAAGTATTGCAGATAGCCAATTTTTCTCAAATAACTCATTCACCTACTTTTGGGAGAGCTTTCACTTGGTGAAGTTTCAGACCCATAGCTAATTACTCACCTACTCAAAATGAGTAAATGCGAATTATCTCTAAAAGTATTGCAGATAGCCAATTTTTCTCAAATAACTCATTCACCTACTTTTGGCAGAGCTTTCACTTGGTGAAGTTTCAGACCCATAGCTAATTACTCACCTACTCAAAATGAGTAAATGCCAAATATCTCTAAAAGTATTGCAGATAGCCAATTTTTCTCAAATAACTCATTCACCTACTTTTGGGAGAGCTTTCACTTGGTGAAGTTTCAGACCCATAGCTAATTACTCACCTACTCAAAATGAGTAAATGCGAATTATCTCTAAAAGTATTGCAGATAGCCAATTTTTGTCAAATTAATCATTCACCTACTTTTGGGAGAGCTTTCACTTGGTGAAGTTTCAGACCCATAGCTAATTACTCACCTACTCAAAATGAGTAAATGCGAATTATCTCTAAAAGTATTGCAGATAGCCAATTTTTCTCAAATAACTCATTCACCTACTTTTGGGAGAGCTTTCACTCTGTGAAGTTTCAGACCCATAGCTAATTACTCACCTACTCAAAATGAGTAAATGCGAATTATCTCTAAAAGTATTGCAGATAGCCAATTTTTCTCAAATTAATCATTCACCTACTTTTGGGAGAGCTTTCACTTGGTGAAGTTTCAGACCCATAGCTAATTACTCACCTACTCAAAATGAGTAAATGCGAATTATCTCTAAAAGTATTGCAGATAGCCAATTTTTCTCAAATAACTCATTCACCTACTTTTGGGAGAGCTTTCACTTGGTGAAGTTTCAGACCCATAGCTAATTACTCACCTACTCAAAATGAGTAAATGCGAATTATCTCTAAAAGTATTGCAGATAGCCAATTTTTCTCAAATAACTCATTCACCTACTTTTGGCAGAGCTTTCACTTGGTGAAGTTTCAGACCCATAGCTAATTATTCACCTACTCAAAATGAGTAAATGCGAATTATCTCTAAAAGTATTGCAGATAGCCAATTTTTCTCAAATAACTCATTCACCTACTTTTGGGAGAGCTTTCACTATGTGAAGTTTCAGACCCATAGCTATTTATTCACCTACTCAAAATGAGTAAATGCTAATTATCTGTAAAAGTATTGCGGATACCCAATTTTTATCAAATACTCATTCATCTACTTGTGGGAGAGCTTTCACATGGTGAAGTTTCAGACCCATAGCTAATTACTCACCTACTCAAAATGAGTAAATGCGAATTATCTCTAAAAGTATTGCAGATAGCCAATTTTTCTCAAATAACTCATTCACCTACTTTTGGGAGAGCTTTCACTTGGTGAAGTTTCAGACCCATAGCTAATTACTCACCTACTCAAAATGAGTAAATGCGAATTATCTCTAAAAGTATTGCAGATAGCCAATTTTTCTCAAATAACTCATTCACCTACTTTTGGCAGAGCTTTCACTTGGTGAAGTTTCAGACCCATAGCTAATTATTCACCTACTCAAAATGAGTAAATGCGAATTATCTCTAAATGTATTGCAGATAGCCAATTTTTCTCAAATAACTCATTCACCTACTTTTGGGAGAGCTTTCACTATGTGAAGTTTCAGACCCATAGCTATTTATTCACCTACTCAAAATGAGTAAATGCTAATTATCTGTAAAAGTATTGCGGATACCCAATTTTTATCAAATACTCATTCATCTACTTGTGGGAGAGCTTTCACATGGTGAAGTTTCAGACCCATAGCTAATTACTCACCTACTCAAAATGAGTAAATGCGAATTATCTCTAAAAGTATTGCAGATAGCCAATTTTTCTCAAATAACTCATTCACCTACTTTTGGCAGAGCTTTCACTTGGTGAAGTTTCAGACCCATAGATAATTATTCACCTACTCAAAATGAGTAAATGTGAATTATCTCTTAATAGTATTGCAGATAGCCAATTTTTCTCAAATAACTCATTCACCTACTTTTGGAAGAGCTTTCACACACGAAAATGAAAAATTGTGAATATCTCGGAAAAGCTATTTCTTCTGCTTTAATGCTCGGCGGGAGATACACACCGCGGCAGTGGTCTTGACAAAAATTTTTGTCTCCCCAAAAATGGTGGCCATTTTGAATTTTCAAAGTTTTTGCAAAACACAAAATGCTTATATCTCGAAAACCGTGCTATATGGAGCGAACTCAACAAAAATTTGGACCTGCTGGGTATCTCCAATTTTCAAAATATTTTTGTCTCGCCAAATATAGCGGACATTTTAAATTTTTTTATTTTTTGCAAAACACAAAAATGCTTATATCTTGAAAACCGTGCTAGATAGAGCAGACTGCGCTGACTTTGGTTGCCACAACAGTATAAGGCTAGAAACGAAGCATTTTCTTAATACTTTAGCACTCACCTTTATATCCTTTTCGGGACGCTTTGTTTTTGCTATGCAAAAACATTATCTTTTTTTTTTGCGAGCGATCCTCTAGTTGTATTTGAGGCCCAAAAAGACCCTACTTAGAAATTTTTGGTTCATTTTTGCATCATTCTGCGGCATCTGTGTTGGCGTCCGCATGAACAACTTCTCCTCCAAAAGTACAAGGCCCAGGGACATGCTGTTTATTTTTTTTTAAAGATACCTTATCTATCGAGGATCAAAAAGTGTTCAAGGCATGCAGATCTGTTTGTTTGTTTGTTCCCCAGAGTCATTACAAGTGAGGTACCCCCACCGTAAGTGTGAAAATTTCAATACTTTTTCACAATTTGCTCATTAACTATTGCATGGATTTCTCTCATATCTTGCATATATGTACTAGGCCCCAAGTAGATTCCCTTGTGAGAGTATCAGGCCTGGCGGGCCGCTTATTTATTTCACGTAAGTTCGACTGATCGCCGCCACCGGATTATGGTCTCCCTTGAATAACTTCTTGGCCTTTCAAATTTTTATTTCCTTCCTTTCTTTCTTTAAAACTATAGGGGCGAGAAAATATTTTGGGATACTTATCTTTATTTAAGAACCTAAAGCATTTTTCAAAAACACCCCATCATTGCATTTTGGAAAAAACCACACACACCTGTGCTATAAAATTTATCAGGTACATTCTAGACCTAAATCCGCAGGTCGGAAAAGATTTTCTGATCAGTTGGATCATAGATGCCTGAATGGGAGGCATTTTATTTTCGTAAATTTTTTAAAAATGGGTACTTGGTCTGTATCTCAAAAATGGTCAGGATTTCGGCATTTTGTTGGAATAACTTATTCAGCTACTTTTTGATAATCTTTCATATGCCGAAGTTATAGCCCTGTACCTTCAATCTTAAGGTCACCTTAATGTAAAAAAGGGGGTTTTTAAGAGTGAGCCCTCCAGTTCACTTAGTTTTCACTTTTTTCAACCAAACTTGGCAAATATATATATTAAGATTTACCCAAAGATTATCCTGACTTTATGGTGACCTTAAACTGTTAATATAATTGGAGCTATGGCCCCCCCCTAAAGTCATAAAATTGGAATAAAGCCATATGGCCCCTTTTTCCATATCTAACGTATATTGATGTTGAAGTAGATCAAAAGATAACTCTTACTACCTTATGATTTAAATATTAGTGATGTTATGGCCATCTTAAACTTACAATGTAGGGGTTTTCAGCTCTTAGCTCAGATAATGTTTAAATTTTTAAAATAAAACTTGGCACATTTGTAAAAGTTTGCAGAAGGGACATTCTCATTTTATTGTCACCTTAAAGTCACAATAGGCCTGAATTTATGGTCACCTTACAGTGAAAAAAGGAAGTTTTCAGCCTCCAGCTATCTTATTGTTCAACTGACCTCAGCTAAAAGTTTATGCACAAATAAAGGACATTCTTATTTTATGGTCACCTTAAAGTCCCAATATGAATGAACTTATGCCCACTTTGCAGTGAAATTATGGAGTTTTTAATCTCCAGCTATTGTATTGTTCAACTGACCTCAGTTAAATTTGCACACTTATTAAAGATGACAATAGGGACATTCTTACTTTCTTTCCACCTTGAACTTCCAATACAAGTACAGTCATGGCCATCTTGAAGTAAAAATGGGGGTTTTCAGCTCCCAACTGACTTAGTGTTCAATGACATCAGATCAACTTGACACATTAATTAAGCTTAAGGAAGATAATAAATATAGAGGTTTTGCTCCCACCTCATTTATTTCAAGACTTTTTAAAACCACACCTGTCACATGTATACTTAAAACAAAATTTCTGTTATCTGGCAAAGCTAACCTAGTGTTTTTGAAATTATGGCATCTTCAAAGAAAAAAATTAGGTATTTAGCATGCAGTGATGTGGTTATTAATATATTGCAGCTGGTCAGTGTTCATATACCGGTAATATAAATTTGAATTCCCAATTTTAGGCACATTAAAAAAATCACACATTCTTCTGATTCCATTATTGTGGAATTGTGTGGATATGACTGTTCCTGTTTGGGAAAAAGGCTTTTATTAATTCAGCTTTTCTTTAGTAGCAGGAGTAGTTGATCCAGCTACTTATTCACATACACTATGTAAATTGGTCAAATGTATAGACTTGACTTCTTGCAGAAGATAAGATGACTGGAAAAAACTCTTTTTCATAAACAATTTTTCTTGTACAGTATTTTATACATTTGTACATTCTTCTGATTCCATTCTTGTGGAATTGTGTGGATATGACTGTTCCTGTTTGGGAAAAAGGCTTTTATTAATTCAGCTTTTGTTTAGTAGCAGGAGTAGTTGATCCAGCTACTTATTCACATACACTATGTAAATTGGTCAAATGTATAGACTTGACTTCTTGCAGAAGATAAGATGACTCGAAAAAACTCTTTTTCATAAACAATTTTTCTTGTACAGTATTTTATGTATCTCCAGCTAATTGAAAATGAATAAGTTCTCCTTTTTTCTCCTCCAGCTCTTATTTGCTTTTGTTGATATCTATCTGGAGGCAGATTCATGGCAAGTCCCACTCTCTCACTGTTTGGGCAGTGATGCCCCATTGTGCTTTGTTAACATCTGTGTCCTGCATAGTGTGTGCACACTGAGTGAAAAGGTTGATAAGGCATATCAAGATGTAATAATTAAATGTCCCTTGCGGGACGCTTGTTTGTGTATGGGAGACCTTCAGGCTCCGCCGGCGCCCCCGGCTCCGCATTTTGTTTTCCTTATAACTCTGTAACCGTTAGGCGGATTCTTTTCAAATTTAGCAGGTTTAGGCAGTAGCCTTGGGGAATTTTTTTGAATATGCTGCAGTGACATTTCAACCAATCAGAGAGGTCACATGACCAAAAATGTCTTTTTTTCGATGGGGAAGCTTGTCCGGATGATAACTTGAAAGGAATTTTATCAATTCACCTGAAACTTGCCAAATACATTCATTCTATTAAAATCTGAAAATCATTAGATTTTGGCATTGATTGGTTAAGAAATGGCCGAGTAATTAATGATTAATTAATCATTATGAATTTTCCAAATAAGGAAAACACAAAAATGCTTATATCTCGAAAACCGTGCTAGATAGAGCGATTTCGACGAAATTTTTGACCCCCAGGGTATCTCTGCAGAGTAGTTATCTCAATTTTCAAAAAATAATTTTTCTCGCCAAAAATGGTGGCCAATTTGAATTTTCGAATTTTTCGCAAAAATTGCAAAACATAAAAATTCTTAGATCTCGAAAACCGTACTAGATAGAGCGATTTCGACGAAATTTTTCACCCACAGGGTATCTCTGCAGAGTAACCATGCCTATTTTCAAAAAAATTTTTTCTCGCCAAAAATGGCGGCCATTTTGAATTTTCGAATTTTTCGCAAAAATTGCAAACATAAAAATGCTTATATCTCGAAAACCCTGCTAGATAGAGTGATTTCGACAAAATTTTTGACCTACAGGGTATCTCTGCAGAGTAGCCATGCCAATTTTCAAAAACATTTTGTCTTGCCAAAAATGGCGGCCATTTTGAATTTTTCGCAAAAATTGCAAAACATAAAAATTCTTATATCTGGAAAACCCTGCTAGATAGAGCGATTTCGACGAAATTTTTGACCCACAGGGTATCTCTGCAGAGTACCCATGCCAATTTTCAAAAAAAAAAAAATTCTCGCAAAAAATGGCGGCCATTTTGAATTTTCGAATTTTTGCGCAAAAAAGGTATCTCTGCAGAGCAGCTATCCCAAAGACCTTTCACTTGGTGAAGTTTCAGACCCGTAGCTAATTATTCACCTACTCAAAATGAGTAAATGCTAATTATCTCTAAAACTATTGCGGATACCCAATTTTTATCAAATAACTCATTCATCTACTTTTGGGAGAGCTTTCACATGGTGAAGTTTCAGACCCGTAGGTAATTACTCACCTACTCAAAATGAGTAAATGCGAATTATCTCTTAAAAGTATTGCCGATAGCCAATTTTTCTCAAATAACTCATTCATCTACTTTTGGAAGAGCTTTCACATGGTGAAGTTTCAGACCCATAGCTAATTACTCACCTACTCAAAATGAGTAAATGCGAATTACCTCTAAAAGTATTGCAGATAGCCAATTTTTCTCAAATAACTCATTCACCTACTTTTGGGAGAGCTTTCACTCGGTGAAGTTTTAGACCCGTAGCTAATTACTCACCTACTCAAAATGAGTAAATGCTAATTATCTCAAAAACTATTGCGGATACCCAATTTTTATCAAATAACTCATTCACCTACTTTTGGAAGAGTTTTCACATGGTGAAGTTTCAGACCCATAGCTAATTACTCACCTACTCAAAATGAGTAAATGCGAATTATCTCTAAAAGTATTGCAGATACCCAATTTTTATCAAATACTCATTCATCTACTTGTGGGAGAGCTTTCACATGGTGAAGTTTTAGACCCATAGCTAATTACTCACCTACTCAAAATGAGTAAATGCAAATTACCTCTAAAAGTATTGCAGATAGCCAATTTTTCTCAAATAACTCATTCACCTACTTTTGGGAGAGCTTTCACATGGTGAAGTTTCAGACCCGTAGATAATTACTCACCTACTCAAAATGAGTAAATGCGAATTATCTCTTAAAAGTATTGCAGATAGCCAATTTTTCTCAAATAACTCATTCACCTACTTTTGGAAGAGCTTTCACATGGTGAAGTTTCAGACCCATAGCTAATTACTCACCTACTCAAAATGAGTAAATGCAAATTATCTCTAAAGGTATTGCAGATACCCAATTTTTATCAAATACTCATTCATCTACTTTTGGGAGAGCTTTCACATGATGAAGTTTTAGACCCATAGCTAATTACTCACCTACTCAAAATGAGTAAATGCGAATTATCTCTAAAAGTATTGCAGATAGCCAATTTTTCTCAAATAACTCATTCACCTACTTTTGGGAGAGCTTTCACTTGAAGTTTCAGACCCATAGCTAATTATTCACCTACTCAAAATGAATAAATGCGAATTATCTCTAAAAGTATTGCGGATACCCAATTTTTGTCAAATAACTCATTCATCTACTTTTAGGAGAACTTTCACTTGGTGAAATTGGAAAAAATTTATGATCCCAAACTTACAGCAAAAATGACACATTTTTTTTCATAAAATATACCACTCTACAAAACACAATAAAGCTCACATTCTGCTTACAGTCTAATATTGCAACTGATATAGTTTTTAGATAATCCACTTTTCCATCAGATACAAAACACAGTAAAGCTTACCTTATCCTTACAGTCTCATACCACAACTACTATAGCTTTATTAACTCAAGTCTCCATCCAGGCCTCTCGTTTTTGTTAGCAAAAACCTTTTTTTAGTTTTTTTTATGAATTTTTAAAATCATTTTTAATGCATTAAAATTCATGAAATCATGCACTAAATCACTTATTTTCTCATTGACTATTGTAGGGATTTCTCTCCCATCTTGCACATATGTGCTAGGCCACTACTAGATTCCCTTGTGCAAGTCTCAGGCCTGGATCTTTTTAATCATTTTTTTATGAATTTTTAAAATAATTTTTAATGCATTAAAATTCATGAAATGATGCATTAAGTCACCTATAACTTGAAAAGTATTGCATTTAGAGCATTTTGTTAAAATATGTTATTAAGCTACTTTTTCCATAGCTACAACATGGTGAGTAACTTGGGTGTCCCAATAGCTAAGTGAGTAATGGCTATTTTCTGACTTTTCACTACCTCCCATAATGAGTGAAATCACTCGTAACTCGAAAACTATTGCATTGAGAGAATTTTGTATAAATATGTTATTCAGCTACTTTTGGGTCAGCTATAACATAGTAAAACTGCAGACCTGTAGCTAATTGCATAGCTGAGTAATAGCTACTTGAGGTTTTCTTTGTTGAGTAAATCAATTATAACTTGAAAACTATTGCATTTAGAGAATTTTGTTGAAATATGTTATTCATCTACTTTTAAATTAGCTATAACATAGTAAAACTACAGACGTGTAGCTCATGGCATAGCTGTGTAATAGCTATTCTCAGGTTCTCACTGTTGAGTAAATCAATTGTAGCTTGAAAACTATTGCATTTAAAGTATTTTCTATAAATATGTTATTCGCCTACTTTTGCATCAGCTATAACATAGTGAAATTGCAGACCTGTATATCATGGCATGGCTGAGTAATAGCTACTTTCAGGTTCTCACCCTTGAGTTAATCAGTTGTAACTTGAAAATTATTGCATTTAGAGTATTTTGTTTAAATAATATTATGTTGTTCACCTACTTTTGGGTCAGCTATAACATAGTAAAATTGCAGACCTGCAGGTCTCGGCATAGCTCAGCAATAGCTACTTTGAGGTTCTCACTTTTGAGTAAATCATTTGTAACTTGAAAACTGTTGCATTTAGAGTATTTTCTCTAAATATGTTATTCAGCTACTTTTGGGTCAGCTATAACATAGTAAAATTGCAGACCTGTAGCTCATTGCATAGCTGAGTAATAGCTACTTTGAGGTTTCTCTGTTGAGAAAAACAGTTGTAACTTGAAAACTATATATAATTGCATTTAGAGAATTTTGTTTAAATATCTTATCCATCTACTTTTGAATTAGCTATGACATAGTAAAATTGCAGACATGTAGCCCATGGCATAGCTGAGTAATAGCTATTCTCAGATTCTCACTGGTAAGTAAATCAGCTGTAACTTGAAAACTATTGCATTTAGAGTATTTTGTTGACAAGTATTTTTCACTTACTTTTGGGTTAGCTATAACATAGTGAAATTGCAGACCTGTAGGTCATGGCATAGCTGAGGAATAGCTACTTTCAGGTTCTCACTGTTGAGTTAATTGAGTTGTAACTTGCAAACTATTGTATTTAGAGTATTTTGTTGAAATATCTTATTCATCTACTTTTGTATTAGCTATAACATAGTAAAATTGCAGAGCTGTAGCTCATTGTATAGCTGAGCAATAGCTACTTTGAGGTTTTCTCTTTTGAGTAAATAAGTTGTAACTTGAAAACCATTGTATTTAGAGAATTTTGTTTAAATATGTTATTCATCTAATTGTGAATTGGCTATAACATAGTAAAATTGCAGACATGTAGCTCATGGCATAGCTGAGTAATAGCTATTTACAGGTTCTCACCTTTGAGTAAATCAGTTGTAACTTTAAAAACTATTGCATTTAAATTATTTTCTATAAATATGTTGTTCATCTACTTTTGGGTCAGCTATAACATAGTAAAATTCCAGTGCTGTATGTCATGGCATAGCCGAGCAATAGCTACTTTCAGGTTTTCACTGTTGAGTAAATCAGTTGTAACTTAAAAACTATTGCATTTAGAGTATTATTATATCCCCAGACGAAAGTCGGGGATATATTGGATTCAGGTCCGTCGCGCCACCGCCGCCGCCGTAGAAATTTCCTTGTGTACGCGATAACTCAAAAACGGATTAATATTTTTTTTTCAAACTTGGTACATATGTTAAGGATGCCCAAAGGAAGATCCCTATTTTAAGGTGACCTTAAACTCCCAATAATAACTTATGAACTTATGGCAACCTTAAGGTCAGAAATTGCACTTTTGGCCACTTAGAGCCCTCTAGGTCACAAACTATGAGGCTTATCTGGCTCAAATTTTACCTGAGAACACATTAATATATTCTTAGTACATGTGCCGAAAATCAAGACTTTAAGTTGAGGAGAAAATTGTGTTTGGGGCCCATAAAGACCCCACTTAGGACTTTTTTCCTATATTTTTAACATATTTTGCCCTATAATTTGGAAGTGGTAATTCTGATGAGTCTCAAACTGCACTAGGTGTAACTCTTATATGTAATCCTTGTCTGTGAAAAATTTAAAGGCTGTAGGTTTACCTGTTAGGCCGACTTAAGGTCTCAAAATTGCCCACAGAGACCCAATTTATGGACTTTTTGCCACCTTCAAGCACTGTAGCTTTCAAACTATGTCTCTCATCTAAGTGAAATATCATCTGAGAATATATCAATATGTTTTTCTTGTATGTACTCCAAAATGTAGGCCTTTAATAGACATTTAACCCATGTATGAGAACCATAAACACCCACCCGAGTGACCCTTTTAAGACATTTTTCACATATTTTGCTCTGTAACTTGGAAATGGTAAGTCTGAGAAGTTTCAAACTGTAGTAGATATATATTCTATGTGTAATGTCAGTATGTAACAGATTTTAAGTCTGAAGCTTTAATTTGAAGGTCAAATTGAGGTCTCTAAAAGGCTCCCAAAGACCCAATATATGGACTTTTTGCTACTTTTAAGCCCTGTGACTGTTCAACTATGTGCCTGATAGAGCTCAAATCCTATCTGGGAAGATATTAGTATGTTCTTTTTATATGTGTCAAAAATCAAGGCTTTAAGTAGACATTTAACCTGTGTATGAGGACCATAAATCCCCACCCAAGTGACCCTTTTTAGACATTTTTCACATATTTTGCCCTGTAACTTAGAAATGGTAAGTCTGAGAAGTTTCAAACTGTATTAGATACATATTCTATGTGTAATCTTAGTATGTGACAAATTTTAAATCTGAAGCTGTAATTTAAAGGCCACATTGAGGTCTCTAGAAGACCCCATAGAGACCCAGTATTTGGACTTTTTGCCAGTTTTAAGACCCGTGACTGTTAAACTATGTGACTGATAGAGCTGAAATCTGTATAAGATATAAACTTCTATAATTATGTAACCTTTTAAAGTCTCTAGCTTTAATTTTAGGTGACCTTAAGGTCGTTAAAATGCCCACAGAGACCCAGTTTATGAAAAATCACCACTTTTAATCCCTGTAGCTATCATACTGTATGACTGATAGAGCTGAAATCTCATCTGGGAATATATTAATATACTCTTTTTCACATGTCCCAAAAAGAAAGGCTTTAAGTAGACATTTCACCTGAAAGTGAGGACCATATACACCTACCTGAACGACCTTTTTTCGACATTTTTCACATATTTTACCCTGTAACTTGGAAATGGTAAGTCTGACAATTCTCAAACTGTATTAGATGTAACTTCTATGTATAATCTTTGTGTAACATTTGAAGTCAGTAGCTTTAATTTTAAGATCACCTTAAGGTCTCTAAAATGCCCACAGACACCCAATTTATGGACTTTTACCACTTTAAAGCCATATACCGTATTTATTTGTATAAGCGCCCTGGGGGCCCGATGCATTTTTCAAAAGGGGGGGGGGGGGGGGGGCTACTATTATAGATAAAAAAAATCAACTCCCGAATCGAATGGCAATGGGCAATAATTGACAATTAATTAAGCGTTGATCTTGCTTGCCAGCATGTATAATGACAAGAGAGCTTAAAACATTGGAAACGAACCTTAATTTTGAAGAAATTATAATGCTTTATCTCGTATTTTTGCAGATTTCAATGCGCCTGTGCTGAAAACTTCCATGTTTTGTTGTGATTATCTCGGAATACATTAATATATTCATTTTATATATGCCAAAAAAGGCTTTAAGTAGACATTTCACCTGAAAATGAGGACCATACACCCATCCGAGTGACCCTTTTTCTACATTTATCACATATTTTTTCCTGTAGCTTCAATATGATGTCTGATTTAAGTCTCCAACTGTATTAGATATAACTTCTATGTGTAATATTTGTGTAAAATCTGAAGTCTGTACCTTTAATTTTAAGGTCACCGAAAGGTCTCTAAAATGCCTGCAGAGACCCAATTTATGGACTTTTAAGCCATATAGCTGTCATATTATGTGACTGATCTCATCTGGGATTATATTAAAATGTTTTCTTTACATGTGCCAAAAATCAAGGCTTTAAGTAGACATTTAACCTGTGTATGTTGCCCTTGAACGGTCTACCCAGAGAACTTTTTTCAAAATCGACACAAAAAAAATGAAAAAATGGTTTGAAGGAAAAAAAAGGCCACAAAGTCTTTTGGTCTACATGCACGAGCTGCACAGCCATCAGAGACACGAGTAGTGCACTAGAATTTCTGAAAGTCTGTCAACACAAAGAAATTCCAACTCAGACACATCCCATAGCTGATCTGGAACTCAGATGGTCGCCCATCCCAGTAATAACGTAGCCCATTGCTGGTTAACTTCAGTGAAGAGGCAGATAGTGCTCGGTTTGCATTCATCATTACTCCAAAAGTAATGAACAGATTTTTAAAAATTTATGTACGGGTAGGACCTGACCAGAAGAAGAAGTGATTAAATTTTGGGAAAGATTTGGATCATATTCTGGATACAAAAATTCATTAACTTTCAATTATCCCAGTTGAAATGTATTTTTACTGCCTTCGGCTTTCTGCTTGATATTACGCCAAAATTAATGAGACCTTTATGAATTTTGTTATGTTAAGGTCTGGTCACAGGAAGGAGTGATTACATTTTGGGAAGGATCCAGATCATATTCTGGATACAAAAAAAATCCAAAACTTTTGGAAGTGATCCCATCAGAAGTTTGCACTCTATAAGTGTTTTCTAATTAATTGTTCAGGCCATGTGATGTTAATCTTTTAAAGGTCAAAGTTAGGTTTTAATATACCTTTAAACAGCTGAAATATTACTTGGCACAACTTGGACATAAAAATCTTATTCTTGTTTGTCTTGCGTTTAATATTGGACATTTCTATTGATTTAAATATGCATAGACACAAGCGCAAGTTATAAACAGACTTTAAACACATATATTCATATCAATGATCTATTTAAATAATATAATTTCTACCAGAAATCAGTGCCCCAACTTGGCACATTTTGCATAATTATGGAAATTGCTAAAGATATTGTAATTATTTCTGTAATCATTTTAACTTCCTTATTTGGCAGGTGTAAGAGCATGAATTTTACTGATATTAATTGTATAACAATAGATATTCTGTCTTCCGTTTTGTGCCAAGTTGAGGTTTGTGCCTTGATACGGCGCCAAGCAGTAAATGTCCTCTTTCAATCCCACAAGCTGTCACAGAATTTAATTCAAACCCATGCCCTGAACAGGGAGAGACAAGCAATAATATAAATGCCAAACTTGTTTAAACCAGTTTGCCAATATGTTTTGTTTGTGGTCCTCTTCAGTAGCAATCTTTCAGGTCTGCATAGGGTACAATGTTATGTATGTACTAGATATATGCAATCTAATACCCTAAATGGAACTAACTTTAACGGAATTAATTTAGGAAAAAGTAAAAACTAAGTCCTTGGCAGGGGGGAAGAGGGGTAGGGGATGTTCCATTAAAATATATCTTGATATCTAGAATTTCTGATTAATAAAAAAAATTTCCTGGTCCTAGGTACCCATTATCAGTGGGCGCAAGCTATAATATTACATGAATATGTGTAGTGAACATGTAGGAAGTAATCGAACTGTGGTATTTTACAAAAAAAAAGTTACCGAGAAGTTGCTGTGTTCAAAAGCATATTGGATTGGAGTTATTACACTGTCTGCAGTATATCTCAAGTGAAAATGTTGACATCTGGTACACTAAGGTATTCAAGTGTCTTCTAGAACAATAGACCATTTAATAATGCTATCCCACAGCTGTGGTTGGTATTTGAACTGAAAGGTGTCAGGGCAGGCTGAATGGTTTCTCAGTTTCTTTATTGGGATTGTTCTCAGAATTGCATTTTGCCATTTTACTCTATCTAGATAATTTTCTGTATGGGAAATATTGCATATAGTATTGATATAGTACATTTGCTTAATGTTTAAACTCTGAATAGAACTAGTATACAAAATCACTTTCACCTCTGAAATCATGAGTTTCAGTTCTTGCCTTGACCTTAAGTGGGAAAATTGGCAGTTAATTATTGTTTATTTACAGTGTAGAATCTTGATCAAATACTGTACAGTTTCATCTGCCACATCAAATACCCTTTGATAATTAGCCTAATAACCCAGTCACACTACAGGTGGTATTGCCAATATTTATCTTTGTTTTGTATAATGCATCATTCCTCCATGTACTGCCACACTTCTGTCAGAAAAGTTTGCATACTGTGACATTCCTTGCTTTCCATGGCCACATACACAAAAGCTTTAAACTGTTTACAATTTCTGCCTTTCCATAGACAGTATCAAGTTCTGTAGGGTAATGCAGGGTGTCTTTATAATTTCTGTAGCAGTTGTGCCTTTCTTTCCAATTCTATGTTATTCTGTCTCTGTGTTTCGAGTAAAAGTATTTTCCTGTAGTACAGGTACTATACCTGAAACTTTTCTGTGTCAAACTGTGGTCATTGTCCTTGCCAATTGCTATTCTCTTCTGTAGCATGTTTTCCATGCAGTCCAAAATGGTCAAATATACCACTTGTAGTGTGATTCAGGCATAAACAGGCACATTGTTGTTCAAAGTGACCAAGTCAATAAAACAGTCAATTTAAAACAATATTACACTTAACTAGAGGCTTGTTTTATGTGTATATATATATTACTGAATTATCCAAGTCGCCAAAGTACGGTGTGAAACATGATACAAGACAGGTTAAAGTGACTGTCATGATTTTATCATAAAACATGCAAGGCACTGCATTGAAATGATATAAAAAGTTCATGAACAAACACTTCACTTACACATGGTTTCATTAAATTAAAATAAATATATATTTTAAGCAAGAATAGTCATACCTTTACTACTTTCTTTTTAGTAACTAAGTAAGCTAGTTTAGCACTCCATATTTGACATGTTGGATCAGGAACACAATCTGTACTATGTAAATCAAAACATCAAGAGGAACTTCATATATAGACCAAAGAAAATTGGAACAAATCAGCGGGCCTCAACACTTGATACAGTGCTTGGGTAAAACTTAACAGTGGCTGTGAAGTGGTAAATGAAGTCATGTGGTACTTAATTCTTGAATTATTTTCATCAATTCATGGGTATTTAAATGTCATACTTTTTGTGCAGGGACAAAAATCTTGCCGGTCCCGCCAAATGCCAGAAAAAGAAGTCCCGAGTTTCACCTCCGGCAGGACCGGTACACTACAATCCATTCGCCAGGTGGCCTAGTTCCTGCTTCATTCGCCAGAGGGACGTGACGTCATAGCATCTTTTTCGTTCGGCACGTTTTTGAAAAGTTGTGTTGTTTGCTAACAATTTTACTTTGTGGATATTTCCGTAACTTCTATTTGTGCATCCTTCAAGTTTTGTCATTTGATAAATCTATCATCATGGCATCTCCAGCACAACGGAAAGGGGCCTGCGGTCATATTATTGCTTCATTTGACAGACATTCTCGTTGTGCACGCTGCAGGGAAAGGTTTGGGTGAGGACCCCTGCATATCTAAACTTTCCTGTGAGTATTGCGAACTTTTAACTCCAGAGCATGTGATTCAGTTGGCCACGCCAACCTATAAACTGAGGAAAGAAAAAGCAAAAAGTAAAGAATCTCTTGTTGATCCAGCTTAAGTTACTGTTGTTGCTCAAGTAGAATCTCAGGTTATGGAACCTGCAGTTTCTCCTCATAACTCGTCCACTGATCTGTCTTTACCACTACCCTTTTTCCACAAGGAACTCCAAGAGCTTGATGAGAAATGGTCAGTGTGCATGGCTCGCTTAGAAGCTCTTTTAACTATTGGACATCGTCCAGCTTCTCAGCCGTCCTTTTCCCCCGGTGAAGGCACCAGTAGCTCACAAACCTCCTGCTGGATCTTTATCTCAAGCCCCTTTCCTGCTTTCTACAGTTCCTTCCGGCCAAGCCGGTCCGGCTTCTGGCCCAGATCGAACTCAGACTACTACAACTTCCTCTGTGGACATGGTCTCTCAACTGGAAAATTGGTACCAAGAATCTGCCCGGAGCCGGTTTTTGCTCAACCTGCTTCTTCAGGCCCGGTGATTTCTTCATATGAACAGTGTGTTGAACCCCTTCCGGTGTCTGCCCGGAATATAACTCCACTGGAGCAAGTGGAAGAAGGTGAACTGTCAGAGCTGGATGATCAGCCGCAACAGGACAACAATGATACTGACCGCGCTATAAGCGAAGATCAGAACTATCGTGAGACAGTGAGAGGTGTACGTGCTTTTATGGGATGGTCACACATTCCAGATCTTGAGTACTCCCCTACTACAAGAGCTGACAATCCCTGGATAGGTCACAGCCTGTAGGAAAAGTGTCTGTCCTTCTGCCAGAAGATTGGCTCTGTAAAAAACTGGAGAACTTGAAGCTTGTGCTCATTGAAGGTTACCCTTCCAAGTCTTCAGAGCCCGGTGGATTGCACATGGACCAATATCTCCGCCCGTCTAAATCCCAGAGCAGGTGGTATAGGATCCATCCAGCCGAACCCAAAGACATTACTAGACCTGGCAGATACGTCACTACATGGCCCAATGATGCTGCAAAACTTAACAGCGCATTTGCAAGGATTGCCAAACCTTCTGCAACTTCATCTCAGCCGCCTTCTCGCCCCATTGCTCAAGACTCTTAGGAAGTAGGAGAAGGCGGCTAAGGAAACTAGCTACATATGCAACCAGTCCGCTGGGTTTAACCGTTGCATTATGAAAATCCAAGACAGTGTACAGGAACAGCTGAAGATCTTGCAAACTGAACTAGGAAAGGGCAAATCCTTGACTAAAGCGCAGGCTGCATTAGATGAGTTGCATTACCTCACCACGTTTAATCAGAATGTGAGTTTTGCTGTAGGCAACACCTGTCAGACTTTACCTTCATACAGATGGCCAATCTCACTTTAGTCCATAGAGACTGCTATTTGGAACATATAAAATCAGGTGTGAAACCGGACACTTTTTCTGCACTGCGGAATTGCCCATTGAATACTCATGCTCTGTTTCCAGATGCAGTGATCGATAAAGCAGAGGACGAGATTGCACAGTTTGAAACCCTTAAGCGTACCAATCAGCCCAGTCTGGGCCGTGGTGGGTTCGCCGGGAATCCGAAAAGGCAACAAAATAGATATCAGCCATACTCCACTAACTGGAAATAAGGACAAGAAGCATCTCAGACCGGTGGAGCTACGGGGAAAGACATGCCTGCTTGGAAGTCCTTTGGGGGGCACAGCAGAGCTAGAGGCAGAGGCAAAGGAGGTCAGCCCGGACACGGCACCCGCCCTCCTAAGGAACAAGGGCAGTATAAATGACAATTACTGTTTAACAAGTCCGGTGGCCCGGCCAGTGAAAGGTGTCATAAATGTCAAAAGACAAAACTTTTCTGTGTCTGTTCAACAACCTGTATTGTGTCCTGTTGTCAGTCCTGTACCTTTTGTCTTAAATGTGAGAGGCCAGTCACAAAAGAATGACGCAAGTCCCTCATCAAAAATGAAACCAGAAATAAATTTTGTGAAAAGTGTTTTTACTGTAGATCACTGTGTTTCTGCCCCAAATGTTCTCAGTGCCCACAATGCTGCAAATGTCCAACTAGGGGGAGGGCGTCTCCAAGAATTCTGGCAAATTGGTCCCTCCTAGGGGCGAATCCAAGGGTAGTGTCCATACTGAAAGACGGGTACATTCTCCCCTTCAAACTCAGACTTCCTCTAGTGAGAGAACCTGTGATAATCAGTGGTTATGCAAACCCTCTCAGGAACCTCTACCTTAAGGAAGCTTTGCATGCCCTGATTCACAAAAAGGCAGTAAAGAGGGTAAGGGTTTGAACTTCTCTCGTCTTTTTCAACAGGTTGTTCATTGTCCCCAAACCAAATCAGAAATGGCGGCCAATCTTGGACCTTAGTGCTCTAAACAAATTCTAAACAAATTCTAAAAACATTCAAAATGGAGACCCCAGAGACAATTCGACTCTCCTTACAACAAGGGGTATGGGTGACATCGCTGGATTTCAGCGACGCCTATTTCCACATTCCAGTACACTCCCGGTCCAGGAAATTCCTCCGGTTTTACTTCCAAAACCAGACATACCAGTTCCGGGCCCTGCCCTTTGGCCTCTCAACAGCTCCTATGGAGTTCACTTGTGTGGTCAAAGAGGTCAAGTTAATGGCTCAAGCTCGGGGTATACGGATCCACCAGTACCTAGACGACTGGGGGTTTGAGCCCTCACCAGAGAATCCTGCCACCAGGGCACTCAGTCCCTCCTCGTCCTTTGCCAGGATTTGGGTTGGGTAGTGAACCTCCAAAAATCGGAGTTGGAACCCAAACAGGTGTTCGAGTTTGTGGGTTACCAGTACGACCTCTTACACGGACTGGTCAAACTGACCCAGGACCGTTAGGAGTCAATTCTACAGAAGGTGGAATCTATTCTGTCCTATCCGACTTGCCGAGTCAGGAAGTTCATGTCTCTGATAGGCCTTCTTACAGCAACAGAAAAACAGGTGCCCCTAGGCAGACTTCATATGAGGCCTATTCAGTGGCACCTCAAAAGACATTGGAGGGTCCCCGAATCACTGGAAAAGGAGATTCCAGTTCCAAGGACTCTCCACCCGCACCTACAATGGTGGACCAAGGAGACAAGTGTCTTGCTAGGTCAACCTCTGCACCCTCAAAAGACGCCTCAAAAGAAGGCTGGGGTGCTCACTTAGGCGACTTCACAGCAAGCAGCACCTGTTCAGTTCCAGAAAGTCAACTGCATATAAATTTCCTGGAACTAAAGGCTGTCTTACTGGCACTAAAAAGGTTCCAGCACATAGTACAGGGGAAAGTCGTTCTAGTTGCCACCGACAACACTACAGTTGTGGCATACATAAACAAGGAGGGAGGTTAATGATGAGGTCAGGCTCACTTTGTGCCCTTCTATGGTAGCTCCTGTGCTGGTGCAATCTGAGACATGTTGTCCTAAAGGCCAGACACATCCCAGGTTGTCTGAATGTGATTGCGGACAAGTTGTTTCGGCAAGGCCACATAATTCAGATGGAATGGTCTATTCATCAGGAGGTATTCAACCTCCTGTGTCAACCTGGCACTGTCCCCAGGTTGACATGTTTTTGACCAGGTACAGTTGCAGACTAACCAAGTTTCTGTCTCCAGTACCAGACCCCAATGCTTGGGAAGTGGATGCTCTAACAGTCTCCTGGGAGAACTTGGACATGTATGCCTTTCCCCCAGTGTCATTACTGGGCAAAGTGGTCAGCAAACTGTCAGATCATCTGAACAAGAGAGTGATACTGATAGCTCCGGGTTGGCCCAACATGCCGTGGTTCTGGGATCTGGTGGATCTGTCGTCCCAGATACTCCTTTGCCTACCCAATCATCCCAATCGGGTGACTTCAACCTTCATGCATGGCAAGGGTTCTCTAGCCCGGTGGCGTTACGAATTGAGGCTCCTCAAAGACGTTCAACCAGAACAGTTTATGAGGCAAAGTGGTCCGTTTTTGTTAGATGGTGTGAAGCAAGTCAGGTGGACTTCAAGTCTCCATCTATCAAAGAAGTAGCAGATTTTCTCCTGCACCTTTTTCAGGAAAAGAATCTTCAACCCAGTACCATTGATGGTTACAGGTCAGTCATTGCGGACAAATTAGGCAATGCCTCCTTAAATGTCAGCAAAGATGAAAACTTGACTCGCCTGTTGGACAGTTTTCATAGAGATAGACCTAAGGGGCGTCGGGGATTTCCCTACTGGAACCTCTCCTTGGTTTTACATCAACTCCCCAAACCACCTTTTGAACCCTTTTGAAAGGCTTCCTTGAAGCATCTGACTTTCAAAACGGTTTTTCTCCTAGCCCTAGGTTCTGGGAAGCGTAGGAGTGAAATACACGCGTGGTTGAACAAGAACATTAGACACTAAGCTGACTGGTCAAAAGTGTCCCTTTACCCTTCCCCAAGTTTTTTGGCTAAGAACCACTTGGCGAAGGAGGGCCCAGATTGTGTGGCTCCAGTGGTCATTCCAGCCTTGGCCCCTACTTTGGATAAATCCCTGAAGGAGGATAGGTCTCTTTGTCCAGTGAGAGTGTTATGCTATTATCTGGACAAGACACAAGATCTCAGACAGGGCAAAGAGCTCGTCTTTGTCTCCTTCAAAAAGGGTTTCACCAAGGATATCTCTCCGGCTACGATCTCATCTTGGATTAAGCAGTTATCCTTTGTTATGAGCTATCAGATCAGGAGGCTCTAACCTTGCACCAGGTTAAAGCACATGATGTTAGAGCCTCTGCGGCTTCCAAAGCTTTTCAGGGTGGCATTTCTTTGGACAAAATCCTGGCAGCATGCCACTGGAAGTCCCACAACACCTTTACCCAATACTATCTTAAAGATGTTGCTTGGGCAGACTTGAGCTTTTTCATTTGGGTCCTGTGGTGGCTGCCCAGCAGATCCACCACTGAACCTTCTGTACTCCTATCCTGTACATAGTGTACATAATAGTTTGAGTATTTAGGTATAGGTCTATTTTTGTTTTGACCTATTCCTTAGTTTAAGGCTTTTTACCTAGGTGTCAGGCGCACAAGGTATGAGACCTTATTCCACTCTTGCTTGGCTATCTATGGAATCTCTAGGACTGAACTCTTACTCTCTTCCTTCCCTCAGATTAGAAAAGGGGGGAGGGGGGTACTTTTTGGGGCCTTAAGAGCCTGGTGAGGCTTCTTTATCAGCCAGGCCAGAAGAGCCTATTTGCCCATAAATAGAGTTCCATCTAGTCCTAAGTAAGCTGCCCTCCATCAACTGGGTAGTTATTCTAGCTATCGTCTGTTAGGTAAGGTGTATTAACGCAATAAAATTGCAAATTTTAATTAGTAAATTAAATTTTTATTAGTTAATACCTTACCTAACAGATGGGAGATTCCCACCCGCCCTTCCCCACTTTCAGCTTCAATTTTCAACTCTGGGGACGAAAAAGATACTATCACATCACGTCGCTTTGACGAATGAAGCAGGAACTAGGCCACCTGGCGAGTGGATTGTAATGTACCGGTCCTGCCCGAGGTGAAACTCGGGACGTCTTTTTCTGGCGTTTGGCAGGACCAGCTGGCGCCGGATTATAGCTATCGTCTGTTAGGTAAGGTATTAACTAATAAAAATTTAATTTACTAATTAAAATTTGCAATTTTTTGTGTATTTAGATACCAAGCTGCTTCTTGGGATTAATTTTGTAAAATTCTGCAGATTTACCCCTTAAATTCACATTAGCAAATATAATTGTTTGATACGTTAATTAAGAGGCATCATGCTATGTGTATATTGTGGGGACTTACTTTTGCGATTCTGTAAATTATCAGATCGTTAAGTAGATCTACTCCATCACAATGATCTTAAAGCCATCGTGTACCCATCATGTATGGAAGTTACGGAACTTTGTGATGTGTTCCTGATTGGATGCAATCAAGTTCATCAACAGTTTATGACAATATTACACTGTTTACCCCCCAACCCTTTGTCTAATGTCCACAGTCACTTGTGGATGATTTATACAAAGCCTATACAGTTGACTATATAACTAGAGCCTCCAACATCCATGGCCCTATATTCAGATGGACTTACTTTCCCCGTATGACATTAGCTGCTGAATAGAATGTGAATGCCCAGGGCCCAGGGTATACATCAGGGTTATAATGTGCTGTTCAAGTTGATACACAAACCATTTATATTCAAATTTTATGAAGCCTGATAGCACAAGTAAGTTGTATGTGTGACTGCTGGTTTGTGGACTGCAAGTGTTTTTTGTGCTTTTTTATAACAGTTCCATGAATCCATTAACCATTGTTGAGATTTACAACACTGTCCTCTCATTTTGAAAAGGTTTAAATTGAAATGTCATTTGTTGTAAGACTGCTGTGTGCTTTATTCTTTCCCATTGAGGAAGTAATTACATGTGAAATTAAATGTCTTTGTTTTTCAACCAGATTGTGTGTATTTGTGAAGACATACAAAAACTAAAGTAAAAATGAAGTAAATCATTTTATAACCCACTTTATTTTCTTGAATAATTATTTACGGGAGGTAACTTTGACTATAATTGAATTAGCACTGGGTAGGGTTGATTGTGCTTGTACAGCCCATATCATACAAACTTTGTTGGTATGTGTGAATTTATTCAACTGCCCGATATAAAATGAGTTCACAAAATAGAATCATTTTATGGGCAATAAAATGACAGTCACAGCAATACTGTTTTTGAAAATTTTAGAAAACCTCAAACAGCCCTAATGTCAACCTCCATTATTGGTGCTAATTGATTGGAACCATATATTATGTAAGCTGCTGTTAGTAGCAAGTTGTAATCTGCTGCTAATGTCATCCTCCATTATTGCTGCTAATACACTTTGATTTGAACCATCTATTGTATAACCTGCTGTAGCCAGTTGTAATTTGCTAGAAGCCATATTTACTGGTAGTAAGACCAATCTACACCCAGTGGAGTAATATAAACTCTTTCGTCATCTAAGTTATCTTTCACATTATTATGCATGCAAACATTATGGGTAACTTATGAGTATAATCCTGAACCTCCTACTTCCTTAAAGTACAGTTGAATACATTGTCACCGTGGTCTAGTGGATATCAAACTTACCTAGGGCAACAGAGGACCCGGGGTTGATCCCAGGTACAATTCCAATTCCAATTCAACTTTTATAGCGCTTAATCTCTGCCTAAGTGACAGACTCTAAGGCGCAACATCATAAGCATATATAGTTACAAAAATCATTGTCCTTATCCATAGCTATGGTCGACATCACGGAGAACGCCATATGAGGTGGAAAATACTAAGGAGGATAAGCTTGGCAGAATAGGTATGCCTTAAGTTTTTTTCTGAAGGAAGCAATAGAAGTGGCAGATCGTACATCATCAGGGAGTTCATTCCATATTTTGGGAGCATCATATGCAAAGCTTAGACCAAACTGCTTTGTGGATTTGTAAATAGATGGTTGGTATTGAGGAACATGTAGAATTATACCATCAGATTGACTCAACCGAGTATTATAGGCACATTGTCTAACTTTGAGAAATGGGCTGAAATACTTTGGACAGTTAGTATGTAGGTATTTATATACCAACAAGGCAGTCTTGAAGATGCAACGGTGCCTTATGGGTAGCCAATGAAGGGCTTTTCTTAGTGGAGTGGTGTGAGAAAGACATGTGGTTCTGCAAACAATTCTGGCCAGACTGTTTTGAATGCATTGTAGCTTGCGTAGGTTAGCAACAGATAGACCCCTAAACAAGGAGTTACAGTAGTCAAGCCTACTGCCCACAAGTGCGTTTGCAGCCGTAAGAGCAGCATCACGAGTCAAGTACTGTCGAATTTGTCTAAGATCCCTTAGGCAGATTCATCTTGTAACCACATAATATGGTGGTTCCCTGAGTAATTTGTGTCCCGCCTGGACCGACTCCTTGGCAAACTTTTTTGAAGGCTTAAGAACCTCAGGGACATTAATAAATGGCCATCCCTTAACCTCTGCCTTTCAGTTTCGAGAATGTAAGTGACAAGAGCTTAAGCCATATTTGTGCAGTAATGATTGGTCAAAAGTGCTTAGAATCCTGTTAACATGTTAAGTAATTTAAAAGTGGATATTGCTTTGAGTTTATGTACAAACAATGCAAAATAATACTGTACAATATCTGTCCTTGGTGGCAAAGGGATCAGCTCATGTTTTGCTATGATTCAGTTAAATAATGTCTTAAATTGGTACAAATAAGAGACAATAAATTTAATAACAATGTTTAGCCAATTGGACTGGCTGAAACAACAATAATTCTCTATAACTCATACATTTTATCTGGGGATTGCATTTAAAATTTGTATTTCATGCAAAGCGTCTTTAAAAGATAAGTTAAAACATGTTTAGCATTGAAATTTATTTATAAAATTATTGGTTAAGTCAAAGTATATTTTGATTATAAAGAAATTCATGTTAAATCTGCATCCAGTTTTTTTGGTGTTATAATATTGCCACAATGCAGATTTAGTTAGGTATATGAACTTTATATATCAGTTTCAAAAAGACAAAAGAATCATGTCAGAAAAGTTACTTTTCTTTGACCAATTCTGCTAAACAGGATCCTTCTTTTTTAGCCAGATAGATCCACTTTTATTTCTGTGTTAGATGCTGTCATTTCTGTATCACATTTTGAAGGTTGTGCAATGTTAAGTTTTTTTACTGTCTGTAAAATTTCTCTTTTTATGTCAGCTGACTAGTCAATCAGCTGACATTATGGCATCACTCTGCAGCATTGGTGTTCGTGTCCGCATGAAGAACTCCAAAACTGCAAGGCCCAGAAACATGCTGTTTTTTTTAAAAAAAAAGATACCTTATCTATAAAGGACAAAAAATTGATAAAGGCAAGATCTATTTGTGTTTGTCTGTTCCCCAGAGCCATTACAAGTGAGGTACCCCCACCAAAGTGTGAATATTTCAACGCTTTATCACAATTTTCTCATTGACTATTGCAGGGATTTCTCTCTTATCTTGCAAGTAAGGGAAGGGAGAAATTATTGATTGGTTCTGCTGTGTTTCGAACTTACAGCCTTCTGATTACACACAGATATAAACACAAGTCTAGCTCTTTAACCAGCTGAGCTAAAGGGGAATCCCCAGAAGCCCAGGTATTAATAGAACTGACATACGTGAGGATATTACACTATGTGTTTTGAGTTTAAGAATAGAAGTGAAAGAAGGACACAAAAGTTGTGCCCTGCAAATGGTATTCAGAAGCAAAGTTAACTGTTAAGGCGTAAAAAGTAGGTGGAAAACATATTTAAACAAAATACTGTAAATGCAAAAGTTTTCAAGTTACAACTGATTTACTCAACAGTGACAATCGAAAACTTTAAGTAGCTTTTGCTAAGCTCTGCCATGAGCTACAGGTCTACAATTCCACTATGTTACATCTTTGCCAAAAGTAGATGAATAACATATTTAAACAAAGCTCTCTAAATGTAATAGTTTTTGAGTTACAACTAATTCACTGAACAGTGAGAACCTGAAAGTAGCTATTGCTCAGGTATGCAATCAGCTACAGGTCTGCAATTTCACTATGTTATAGCTGACCCATAAGTAGGTGAATAACATATTTAAACAAAATTATCTAAATGAAATAGTTTTCAAGTTACAACTCATTTACTCAGTAGTGAGAACCTCAAAGTAGCTATTGCTCAGCTATGGAATGAGCTACAGGTCTGCAATTTCATTATATTATAGCTGACCCCAAAATAATATATTTAAAGAAAACACTCTAAATGCAATAGTTTTCAAGTTACAAGCGATTTACTCAAGTGAGAACCTCAAAGTAGCTATTGCTAAGTTATGCCATGAGCTACAGGTCTACAATCTGACCATGTTACAGCTGTGTCAAAAGTAGGTGAATAACATATTTAAAGAAAATTCTCTAAATGCAATATTTTTCATGTTACAACTGATTTACTCAACAGTGAGAGCCTGAAAATAGCTATTGCTCAGGTATACAACAGGCTACTGGTCTGAAATTTTACTCTGCTCTTGCTAACTGAAAAGTAGCTGAATAACATCTTTATTTGAAATTCTCTGAATGTAATAGTTTTCGAGTTACAACTGATTTTACTCATTATGCATGGTACTGAAAAATCAGAAAGTAGCTATTACTCGCTTAGTTATTGGGATAGACTGCCAAGTTATTCACCATGACTTATAGCTATAGAAAAAGTAGCTGAACACCATATTTAAACAAAATGCTCTAAATGCAATACTTTTCAAGTTATAAGTGATTTAGTGCATGATTTAATCAATTTTAATGCATTAATATTATTTTAAAAATTCATAAAAAATAATTAAGAAAGATCCAGGCCTGTGCCCTGATACACACATTGTAATATCCTCACGTATGTCAGTTCTATTAATACCTGGGCTTCTGGGGATTCCCCTTTAGCTCAGCTGGTTAAAGAACTAGACTTGTGTTTATATCTGTGTATAATCAGAAGGCTGTAAGTTCGAGACACAGCAGAACCAATCAATAATTTCTCCCTTCCCGCTACAATAGTCAGCTGACACACAGCCTGTTCATGGGCTCTGATTGCTTGTTTTTGACTGTCCATTTTCATGAATCCATTTTCATGATCCGTTTTGTGAAGTTATATCTTCTATTTATATTGTATGTATTAATACCCCATTCACACTACCGACAGTAGTCTCACAGTGAGAAGTTTTCTTCGAACCGCCTGCAGGTGGCCACATTTTGTTTGAGTTGTTCACATTACAGGCAGACAGCCACTGATTGGACATGGTATTTTTAACTGTCAATAACAGTGGGATGACAGTACTACAAATGTAGGTCACTGAGAAGTAACCTTCATTAACCTTAACTCACCTTCGGTAGTTGTTGGACCAACACGTGGCGAAACGAGCAATACCTTAACTCACCTTATGTCGCCGTATTACACCGAATATCACCGAATCACAACCTTATGTACACCGTGGACCACACCTTTGGTTGCCGTAGTCAGAAATAATTCATACGTGTATGTGTGAAATCGTCTGCGCATGCTCACAGTACCAAAATCAGAGGCGCAAATTTATAAACTTTGGAAACAACCATGGGACTCGCAAAGTAATGGACGGTTCTTTGCTGACTCACAAGGTGGCACACGGATGTCAGACGGTGAACCAAGGACAAGGATGTTTCGCCAAATGTGGGTTACTGTGGGTGATACTGCCTGTAATGTGAATGGGGTACAAATGGCATAGAAGAAAAAAAGAAAAAAAAGAGAGAAAAATAAAATGGGGGGATGGTCAATGGTCTGCAACTCTTCAGTGTGCTTCCACTATAATGCGTATTTTGTAGTGTATGAAATTTAATTCAGCATGATTTGTGTAGAATGCCATAAACATGTATTGATTTTAGATTGCGTTGCACCTAAATAACACTAAGATGTCAAGAACAATGTATGTACTGTTGATCATTAATTTTCAGTTAAGGTCAGTGTTTCAATTTCTTTTCTGCTTGACGGTAGTTTTTATTGTCTGTCCCTTAACAGTAACATTACACTTGTGTACCCATTATCAGTAAGGCTAGGTAGAATAATTATCAGTGTTATAGAAAGGCCCATTGCACATGATAAGAAAGCAAGTTCTAGCAAGGCAAAATGATGAAACTATTCCAATTCCAATTCAACTTTTATAGCGCTTAATCTCTGCCGAAGTGACAGACTCTAAGGTGCAACATCATAAGCATAGTTACAAAAATCATTGTCCTTATCCATAGCTATGGTCGACATCACGGAGAACGCCATATGAGGTGGAAAATACTAAGGAGGATAAGCTTGGCAGAATAGGTATGCCTTAAGTTTTTTTCTGAAGGAAGCAATAGAAGTGGCAGATCGTACATCATCAGGGAGTTCATTCCATATTTTGGGAGCATCATATGCAAAGCTTAGACCAAACTGCTTTGTGGATTTGTAAATAGATGGTTGGTATTGAGGAACATGTAGAATTATACCATCAGATTGACTCAACCGAGTATTATAGGCACATTGTCTAACTTTGAGAAATGGGCTGAAATATTTTGGACAGTTAGTATGTAGGTATTTATATACCAACAAGGCAGTCTTGAAGATGCAACGGTGCCTTATGGGTAGGCAATGAAGGGCTTTTCTTAGTGGAGTGGTGTGAGAAAGACATGTAGTTCTGCAAACAATTCTGGCCAGACTGTTTTGAATGCATTGTAGTTTGCGTAGGTTAGCAACAGATAGACCCCTAAACAAGGAGTTACAGTAGTCAAGCCTACTGCCCACAAGTGCGTTTGCAGCCGTAAGAGCAGCATCACGAGTCAAGTACTGTCGAATTTGTCTAAGATCCCTCATCTGGATGAAACATAGTTTACATACATTTTTAACATGTTTGGTGAAGGAAAAGTCTGAGTCAAACGAGACACCCAAATTCTTAACGGCATCTGAAGGTATCAGTGATTCACCCAATATATTTACTGGAAAGAATGGGTTTAACTTTTCTTGTTGAGACTTGGCGCCAAATATAATAAAGTCAGTCTTATCAGCATTCAGCTTTAGTTTATTTGCACACAGCCATAGTTTGACATCTTTGAGGCACTTTCCTAGCTGATTGAAGGCAATTTTTGCATTTTTGTGTTTGAGGTGAATAAACAGCTGTGTGTCATCTGCATAAAAGTGAAATTTGACATCTGGATGTTTAGAGATTACTTCGCTCAAAGGTGTGGTATACAACGAAAAAAGAATAGGACCAAGAACTGAACCTTGTGGTACACCAAACTTAAGCTTTCTAGCCTCAGACAGAACAGAACCAATCTTGATGCATTGGGTACGATCAGAAAGGTATGATTTGAACCAGTCAAGGCATCTACCCCTGACACCGAACCATTTTCTTAAGCAATCAAGGAGTTTGTCATGATCAATGGTGTCAAACGCTGCAGATTGATCAAGCAGCACCACAGCTGTGGCCTCACCTCTGGCTAGAGATAGGTGAATCTGATTCTTTATAGACAAAAGAGCTGTTTCAGTTGAATGGCCACGTCTGTAGGTAGATTGATACTCGTTTTCCAACCCATGGAGAGAGACATGTCTACTGAGTTGTGAGGCAACTACACGTTCCACAAGTTTTGAGATAAAACTCAACCCAGACACAGGGCGATAGTTTTTTAGTTCATCCTTTGATAAAGAAGATTTCTTTATCAGTGGAGTGACAACAGCACTTTTGAAGCCATCTGGGACAGCACTTTCCAACAAAGAACAATTCACAAGTTTTGTGATAGAAGGAAGCAGTATATCAAGGCAATCCTTAACTAGGAAAGTGGGCCAAGGATCCAGGAGACAGGATTTTGTAGGTGAATTTTTGATTACCTTCGCAATATCGTCAGGTGAGACATCATCAAATTTGACAAGTCCTGGCAGATTCACTGGAGATGGCAAGGAAAAAGATGAAGAACTGGAAAAAGACTCTCGGATTTTAGCAATCTTATTGGTGAAAAAAGCGGCAAACTGTTCAGCCAATTTTTTTGGTGAACTATTTGATGGAAGAACCTTGTCAGGGATACGGTGTAAGGCAGAACGCAGAACTTGCCATAGTTTTTTAGGGTCGTCACCGTTTTCATTAACAAGAGCTCTGTAATATGTGGCTTTGTCTTTATTGGCAAGTGAATTATACCTGGCAATTTGTTTGCGCAGCTTTGCACGGTTAAGAGGAGTTTTCTTTTTACGCCAGATGCGTTCAAACTGTCGTCAAATAGATTTGGCATTTTTGTAGGTATCTGATAGCCACTTTGCTGGCTCCTTGGCAAGACAGCGAGTAACCTCTGGAGCATGTTTGCCCAGGAGGTTGGAAAGATCATTAGTGTATTGATCATACAGTTTTTTCGCAGTGTCACCCGGACAAGCAACAAAGGAGCAATTGCTCAAGTCATTGCGTAGAGTGTCCATGTTTATTTTATGATATCTCCTGTAAGTCACTCTGTTAGCTTGTGATTTAGCAATTGTTGGAGTTTCTACTTGACATTTGATCATTGCATGGTCGGAGATGTAGTCACTGACAACCACATTTGAAACCAGAGAACTATCAGAAGTAAGGATGAGATCTAGGGTATGGGTAGCAGAGTGAACATGTTGCGTAATATTGCAGGAGTCAAGAGTATTAAGGAAATTAACACTATCTCTTGATGTTGTGTCAATATGAATATTAAAGTCGCCACAAATGATGAAGGAGGAATTCGTAGATGAGAGGAACTCAACCAGCGTGTGAAACTCATCATAAAAAGGATTGGAACATGAACCTGGAGGATGATAAACAAGAAATAAGACCTCCAACAAGGCAGCCAGATATTCATATATTGTAATTTCACTCACATGCTCCTTTTATATTTATCCCTTATAATAGCATAGCATGACTGTAAAACAAATCATCGAAAATGGGGCTGTTGAAAATTTGGCCGTTTTTTCTATAATCCAGAGTATGATCTGAGTCTGTCCCAAAACGTGATCATCTTTTTTTCCCTTGGTCAAGCCCTATCCACATAAAAAACAAAGCCGATAGGGCTTTCGGTCTACTAGAGCGAGCCACAAAGCGATCAGAGACAAAAGTAGTGTACCAAAGCAGTCACCCATCCCAGTACTAATGTAGCCCATTGCCACTTAACTTCAGTGAACAGATACTCATTATGCTGTACCACAATACATGAAAGACCGGAGAAAAAAATAAAATGAAAAAAGTGATCTCAAGAAGCACGAGCCTCACTAGACTTCGCACACAAAAATTTATAAGGATGAGTTCATAACTGTCTTTGGAATAATCGCCGATTGGGACAAATGAGCTCAAAAACATAGTTTCATTGGTGGAGATAATAACAGAAATGAGAACATTATATCTAGGGTGAGTTTATATTTGGCAAATCTTATTTTTCTTATACATAGTAACATAATTAGATTTATGGGTGAAGGTCACTCAGGCTATTTTTAGATGCGGAAACTGTATCACAGCAGTCAATTTTCTGACACACACATATTCTGTCTCACTAAGACTTACCTTGGTCTTGATGGATAAACTTGCCTAGCTGCAGTGCACAAATACACTAAAAATGTGCTGAAATATGGGCATGATCCATCATATGTTGACACAGAAAACGCCTTTGAATTTCTAATGCACCCTTACTGTAATATCTCAGTTTCACTGTCACAATTTTAAGTTTGCCTCCCAACATACCCATTAAGTTTGTGCTGAGAAACAAAATTATGTTGGCCTGATACAACTTAGCTTTTCACTTGTGATGATTCGGGGGCATAATCAGAGGTGTTGAACGGTAGCTGTCCCTTTTTAAGCATTCTGCTCCATTCTAAACTGGACTTTTATTCCACTTAATCTCCACATTAACTTCCACTATGTTTTACCACCAAAAACGCTGCTTGGTCACAAAAATGTAACTGTGACATCATATTATGGTGTACATACAAGTGGTTTCTGAATTTTATGCATATTTTGATGTTTCATAAATATTTTAAAAAGTATTCAATATTCAAATACGATAATGTACATTATCAGAAAGATATTTTTACAGGGTTTTTTGAGAGTTTTTTTTTTAAATCAGCACTTACATTAACAAGCCGCTGCTCTGAGTCATGCAAAAATCATACTGTTTTAATCAACTAATAAAGTGTTGCTAGTGTACAGGCAATGTATTCATATCTAAGTAATAAAATGTGTGTGGGTCAACGATAATAAACAAATAGCTGAAATTGATAGAGCTGAGTAAAAGGCTTGGCTCTGCTTTTCCAGATATTAACACTGTACACATTTATTTTTGCAATAATATATTTATTGTAACCAGCTGTGGTGATGATATCCTCTACTTTAATGTCATCTAGCACAGGTGGCATGAATCTTATGTTCATTCACATTTGAATTTCAGTAAATGTGGTAATAATGTATTAAAGAAACACTTATTTATAGGTAATTTAATATATTATTTTCACATTTACTCTAAAAAAATTATTACAGCTATTTACTTATCTATGAATGATATAAATATCTCTCCAAGGCCCAACCAATTATTTAAATAGATTTGGCCATGTCATTGTCTTTGAATTAATCATCTTAGTTGACTAAAGTAATCTGAAACATGTTAGGTTAAACTTAAGTTAGTACTAAACCTGTTCAATAAGTGGGTTACTGGAGTATTTTTATCAAAATATATTTGGGCTTTTGTGCTCAAGTAAGGCAATAATTACAGTTACAGTCAAACCCAGTGATATAATTTGTCTGCAGTGTAACACTTTTGTTCTCAATTCATTTTTATACAAGTTTTACCCTTTGTTATGATCTAAATATTTAGTGATCACCATCATAACAATGGAAGCGCTGCTTAAAAAAAATTCTTCCACTGTGTCAGAGATTCCCAAAGACAAAAAAAGAAATTTTTTTTTTCATTTGGATTTGCAAACACTTCTTTTTGGTGGGCTTTTTGTTGGTACCCATTTCAGATTAACTTTTTAAAATAAATTTTATCATGTCCTTTAAAACCCAAAGTTGAGAGGTCAAATGGTATTTTTAAATAACTCATCCCACCATCAAATATGATGCTAAGATATTATTAAACACACTGATGTGTGTGTAGCAATTATCACATAAATTTGTATACAAAGCTATAACATGAGAGTTTACAGAGGATGTCACTATCAAATAAATGGTATTCAATAGCTCAGTAGCCTGTTACTATGATGCAGTCAGGGGTTGTTTATTCTTGTAGATAACTGTTTTAAAATATGCTAAAATGTTGATGAATCTAAAATGATTTTTGACCTGCAGCAACGCTTTCTCCTTTAAACATTGTCTAGTTCATTCTCTGCAGCATTTTATGTACATTAGTCACTGAGTGACTATTTTTAATTCTGCAAAGGGGATGATGTTTTTGGCCAAAAATTATTGACAGCTTTTGATGAAATTTTCAGGAAATTTTCAGGAAATATTGACCATGGCACAAGGAACAAATTATCTGATTTTGGTATAGTTCCAGATCACCATTTGGATTGAGGAATTTTTAAAATAATTTTTTATCATTTACAGTATTTTATTGAAATCTGTTTTTCACCTACTTTTCACACCTTAACAGCTAACTTTACTTCTGAATACCATTTGCAGGGCACAACCTTTGTGACCTTCATTCACTTCTACTCTGAAACTAAAAACACGCAGTCAGCTGACACAGAGCCCGTTCACGGGCACTGATTGCTTGTTTATCATTGCACTCATATGCAATATTGGAGGCATAAGGCCTTGGATGAGGTATGCACTCAGAGTGTTCTTGATGTTTATAATTTCTTAATCCATCTTATTTTGAAAAAAATGCTAAAATATATAAAGAATGACGTATATGGTAGAATATGTTATTACTATTTGAACCTTGTGTTTTTAATTATAATGTATATAGTTTTAAAATATTGTATGATTGTACTTTTAAATGTACAAATGAATAAATAAATAAGGTTGTTTTTATTGTTATCTCAACTTTAATAAATTGTGTTGGTTATTGATTCTTGGGATTGTGTTTGAAAATGATTAATGTAACATTGAAGTGTTTATTGATAAGACTAAGTGGACATTCTGGCATGTTGGTATCTTAAGTGTAAAGGTTGTTAGATCACACAGTTACCATATTATTATAATAATCTGAATGTCATATGTTTAATCATTTATTTAGTTATTTGGGTTTAACATTGCTTTTAACACATAGTATAGGTTCTTTCATGATGGGTAGTTTTGTTAGCAGAAGAAACCAGCACAAACTTGCTCTTCAAGATTCTCCATGTAAACTGCAATATGTATATACTATGTGTATATACCTGTATTACATGTACTTTGTTATTAAATCCAACAGGCCACTGATTGAAATTCTTTGCAATCCTCTTGTACAAAGGATGTCAATTTGAAAATGGCAATCCCCTGTCATTTGGTCCTATCCCCAAAGGAAGGCTTCACAGAACCTCAAGTACATTGATATGTAGTCATTCCTGAACTTCTGTTTTTCAGTTATAGCCATTATAGAGCTTGTATATTATTTAGTTGGGTTGGTCAAATTGGCAATTTGAGTTCTGTAGTAACTTACTAGTAAAGCTCGGATATTTTGCCGAGTATGCAATAGAGTGCAATAAAACATAAGACTATCCTATTTTATAGAACAAAAAAGGCATAATTAAACTACCCTATATAGAAGTGTAGGGCATAAGGCCACCACAACCCCGCACCCCCACAAAACATTAAGCTTTGTCACTTGTGTACTATGTAATCCATGAGACAGTCTTGGGTTTTATGATTTCCTTTAAAATGTGGCATATATACTTATTTTTATATAAAAGACGAAAAGTGTCACGGAACTTTTGTAAAGTTTAATGTCATGGCAGAAAGTCCAATCTGCTAGAATTTCAAATTCTACCGGTAGAAAGTTCAATTTGAGTTTCTACAAGTAGAAAGTCCAACTGGAGTTACTACCGGTAGAAACTCCAGTCTAGAGATTTAAGTATGCTTTGGAGTCCGAAAACTAATAACCTGGGTACTACTGGTGAAAGATTGAAAAGAACAATAAAATTATGAACAGATTGTTTTATCATGGCAGGAATAATAAAGATTCTTTATAATACTGAAGACTTAGCTGACAAGAGAAATCTCTTACATCAGTTTGTAATGCACATAGAACAGATTTCCGTAGGCTTGAAGAATGGTGGTGATATGTTTTTGGCACTTTTTGTGTTTCAGACCTTTTTCAGCTAACATTGAGTTTTTACAAAGTTTCGATAAGTTTATAAGATTTTGGACCCCAGGGTAATACCCAAATCTCGTAGATTTGACTTTCTACTGGTAAAAATTCCAATTGGACTTTCTACTGGTAGAATTTGAAATTCTACCACATTGGACTTTCTACCATGACATATATCTTGGGATATTAAACACCATCTGGGACTCTGTTGAGTCGAACATATTGAACAGGTACTTAACCAGGTAAATGTAAATGGAAGAGAAAATAGAGTAAGAGTACAATAGAGATTAAGAGCTCAGATTTTTCTATCTTTTAATATAATTATGGCCAAATCCTGAAATGTACAAAATGAAAGGCATACTTGATATATGGAGCTTAATTGGTTGGTGAAATCAGTTTAAGACGAGCTTTTATCAAGAACAATATGTCAATAATTGACAGTGAGATTTGTATTTGACAGTAGTGCTGTTAATTATGTGTGTGTATTTTATACAAAAGAAATAAGAAGGTAATAATAAACATCATCACAGTACAAAGTTTTTAATTGAAGGGTCATGTAGTGTTATGTATAATATCCTACTGTAATGAGATTCACATAAAAATGTTCTAATTAGGAAGCTGCATTGCATTTTGGATCTTGTGTGTGATAAAATGTATGATATAATGGCTAAAAGACTTTAATTTTACAATTCAGTTGATAAAATAGAAGATATTTTGACAGAAACAGTTTGTAAATATTGTGACAGTTGGGTGTTTCGCTATGGATAACAGGATTCAGGACTTCACCAGTGCATTAGAAAGGGACAAAGCACCTGTGTATTATTTGGGTGTCATCTGTGTGTCTATAGGACTTCAAATCCATGCATTTACCATGGCAAGTGCAGGTATGCTAATGTATGTTTCAGGGGCTGATTTTATGAAAGGTCTCAGGCTAAGCTCAGTCTCAGGCTGAGCCACTGGTTTTTGTCTCAATCAGTGTTCACAGATGGTGTCTCATCTGAGACCAAGCTTATCAAATTATTGAACCATAGTGGTTTTATGTGACCCTTTATTTCTATACAAAGGTATCTAATGCCTGAGACTGTGCTAAGGCCTTTTGTGAAATCCGCCCCTGATCTATAACTTGAACCTGTGGAATCAGAAAGGTTTCAAAATTTTCAGGCATTTGTTGCAACATCTAAAATTGCCAGTCGTGTCACAAAATTTTCAATCATTTTGTGATGTAAATAAACTAATGTATCTAATACCACTGTACCACTTTCATGATTCATAAAGACCGAGACTTTATCAAACTTGGGTGTTTCTATACTGTTGACAAAGGTGGGGGAAAACTCCCCAAACAAGTGATTTGCCACAAGTGAAAACATCAGTCATATACCATACTGACTTTAAGCTTTACAACATGCTCCCAATCACCGTAGTTAATAAAGATCACTAATTATAACAGCAAGTCCAAATTACTGTTGTCAGGTAAAGAAGATTAATCAGCAAACTAATTTGTACAACCTATCTTCTCTTGTGACAGTATCACTTGGCTCCATTGTTTTGCAGCAAACATGGAAAATATAAGGTCACAGCAACAAAATGGTATGTCATGTAAAAAATTGCCGCTCAATAAGCTAATTTTTCTTATACCATTTTTACTAAGTGACAACTGGAACAAATCACATGGGTCAGATTTAATAGTCTAATAGGTTTTAATTTCAAGGCCATTTGTAGATAATTTAAAGGTCAAAATGGCATTTTCCACCGCCTGTTGGTCTTGTATTCCCTAATAATTGGATGAATAAGACTTCAGTTCACCTTCCATCTCCAATTTTTAATATAAAGATACCAAAAGTTGGTAGTCGTTTCCCCTTGGCCAGTGGTTTAGAGTACAGAAACTTGACCAACTGTATATGCTGGTTTCTTCTGGCCTTCTAACTAATTAATGTAGCTTTTATGAGCTACAAGCTTACCATGTGGAACTGAATGCTATCTCAGGAATCCGCTGGCATCTGGCCAAGAAAAATAGACATTTAGTGTTGACCGAATCCCATGTTGTACATGATCAATGTAGTGTACTTCGGCCATTCTTCCTTCTTTTCTTGTTGCAATTTAGACCATACTCCCTCAACTGTTATACAGTGTGGAGGCAGGGTGGGACTCTCTTCAGTTCTGCATGCTAAGCTTGTAGCTTATGAAAGCTATATTTAT
The DNA here is from genome assembly GCA_964017235.1 of Sabellastarte sp. h YS-2021. Lineage (NCBI taxonomy): Eukaryota > Metazoa > Annelida > Polychaeta > Sabellida > Sabellidae > Sabellastarte > Sabellastarte sp. h YS-2021. The sequence continues at coordinate 76,993,970 of OZ024935.1, read as the reverse complement.
GTCCACCCCCCTGGGGGGTGGATATATTATTTTTGCTTTTTCTGCCGTCCGGCGTCCAGCGTCCGGCGTCCAATGTCCGGCGTCACGCATGGTTTCCGCTCATTTAAAGGAAAAGTATTAGAGCTATTGTCACCAAATTTGGTATGCAGGCTTCTTGGGTCAGTAGCTTGCTTGGGATTGCTTTTGGCTGTTGTACCTCTTTTGCTTACCGAGTAATACTTGAGTACAGCTATTTTCAGTACCCATTGGTTTCCGTGCATTTAAGCCAAAATAATTAAAGATATTTTACTACAATTTTGAATACAAGATTGTTATGTCCATAGCTCGCTTGGTATTGCATTTGGGACTGATAGCTTTGTCAGTACATGAGTAATAGCCATTTAGGTACTTCATTGTGTATTTTCAGTACTACTTTTGAGTAATTTGCTAATATCTCAGAAACCGTAAGAGATCAAGCGATTTCGACAGAATTTTTGACCCACAGGGTAGTACAAAAGTATTCTGTACAAAATTTAAAAAAATTTCAATTTTCGCCACTTTTGGCGGCCATCTTGAATTTTTGCGAAAAACGAAAAAATCTTAATATCTCACAAACCGTAAGAGATAGAGCGATTTGGACAGAATTTTTGACTCACAGGGTAGTAGAAAAGTATTCTGTACAAAATTAAAAAATTTCAATTTTCGCCACTTTTGGCGGCCATCTTGAATTTTTGCGAAAAACAAAAAAATCTGAATATCTCAGAAACCGTAAGAGATAGAGCGATTTGGACAGAATTTTTGACCCATAGGGCAGTAGGAAAGTATTCTATACAAAATTAAAAAGTTTCAATTTTCGCCACTTTTGGCGGCCATCTTGAATTTTTGCGGAAAAACAAAAAAATGTTAATATCTCGGAAACTGTAAGAGATAGAGCCATTTTGACAGAAATTTTAACTCGCATGGTAGTGGTACAGTATTCTATGTGCAATTGAAAAATTTCAATTTTCGCCACTTTTGGCGGCCATCTTGAATTTTTGCGGAAAAACAAAAAAATGTTAATATCTCGGAAACCGTAAGAGATAGAGTCATTTTGACAGAAATTTTGACTCACATGGTAGTGGTACAGTATTCTATGTGCAATTGAAAAATTTCAATTTTCGCCACTTTTGGCGGCCATCTTGAATTTTTGCGGAAAAACAAAAAATGTTAATATCTCGGAAACCGTAAGAGACAGAGCGATTTCGACAGAATTTTTGACCCATAGGGTTGTAGCAGAGTATTCTATGTGAAATTGAAAAAATTCAATTTTCGCCACTTTTGGCGGCCATCTTGAATTTTTGCGAAAAGCGAAAAAATCTTAATATCTCAGAAACCGTAAGAGATAGAGCGATTTGGACAGAATTTTTGACCCATATGGTAGTAGGAAAGTATTCTATACAAAATTGAAAAATTTCAATTTTTGCCACTTTTGGCGGCCATCTTGAATTTTTGCGGAAAAACCAAAAATGTTAATATCTCGGAAACCGTAAGAGACAGAGCGATTTCGACAGAATTTTTGACCCGTAGGGTTGTAGCAGAGTATTCTATGTGAAATTGAAAAAATTCAATTTTTGCCACTTTTGGCGGCCATCTTGGATTTTTGCGGAAAACCCAAAAATGTTAATATCTCGGAAACCGTAAGAGATAGAGCGATTTCGACTGAATTTTTAACCCATATGGTAGTAGAGGAGTATTCTATGTGAATTTGAAACATTTCAATTTTCGCCACTTTTGGCAGTCATCTTGTTTCGTAGAAATTTTCAACCCACAGGGTATCTAATCAATGTACTATTGGCAATTTTCAAAATATTTTACTCTCCCCAAATGGCGGCCATTTTGAATTTTTCAGTTTTTGCCTAAAATGAAAAAACGCAAGTTTGCTTCTGTCTCCTTAACCGTGCGAGATAGAGCGATTTCAATGAACCCACAGGGTATCTGACCAGTGTACCCTTGGCAGTTTTCAAAAAATATTCCTCCTCCCACATATGGCAGCCATTTTGAATTTTTGCCAAAAATTGAAAAACGGAAATTCGCTTCTATCTCCTTAACCATGCAAGATAGAGCGATTTCGTCAAAATTTTCTACCCAACCAATGCAAAAAGGCATGAAGCTGAAATAATTTACATGTATACTAATAAATATTTAAGCATCATTGATATATTTTACAGATGAAACAGGGCCTTGTAAGATTACTGTACAATTTTTGCAAAAGGTTGATAGGGTGGACATTACACATGATAATGTGTGTTCTTCTGTGCTATCCTGTTTCTATTCATATGTCGCAGCTACAAGCAACAGGGCGTCCTATTTCTAGTTAATTAAAATTTTCAATTTTATTGCGCTACAATAGCTTACCATGTGGAACTGAATGCTCAATCCAACCACTTGGTGGAGGGATTACAGCTGAGACTGGAAGTGTTGTCAATTTTTCTTGGATTTTGAATTAATTAGATTAGATTGATGTTTAGAAAGACCAGTCTGAGTCCTGCTTACAGTGCCCCAGTACCGAGTACCGGGCCTGTAAGAAGCCAAAAACCAGAAAATAGCATCAGAGATGCCCGTACCCCACAGCCTTGTGAAATATTTTTCAACACCATGAGATATAGAAGTAGTGAATAATAGTCACTTCTTTACTTTCAGAGCACTGCATGTAAAGATTAAGTATTAAAACAAGACAATTCAGTAAACTAAAAGTTATGCAGCTGTAAAATTTCTTAACTGGAGAATACCTGTCAATAAAAATATCACAATTATGTATGGTCGAATTATGGTTTGAATATTTTGAATATTACCCATACATACAGATGTGGCAATACATTCTTATAATTTATGTGGAGATGGGGCAAAACCTGTGACTCACTTGATACAATACCATCTGTTACAATGGGGAGCTGCAAAAGTAAAACCCTTAATGAATTCTAATATGACTTTAGCAGTGCTTAATCTACATTAAAAGGCACCCAAAGGTGCAACAACCAAGATTCAAGTAAAAAGATATGAGAGATATAAGAGAGATAAAACAGTATCACATATCCCTGTAGACAGATAAAATAGCATCAGATATGCAAGATCAAAGGTAAAATCCAGGTCACACCATGACGTTGCACACCTATAACCCCAACCAATGTCCCTACCAAATATCAACTTCCTACATCTTATGGTTTCTGAAATATAGCCCGGTCAGGGCATTATAGGTCAAGATCACTACGGCAAGGTCAAAGATCAAATCAAGGTCACACCATGATGTTTTACATCTACACGCCGTAGGCGATGTCCCTACCAAGTATTAACTTCCTACACCTTACGATTTCCGAGATATAGCCCAGACCAGATTTTATAGGTCAAGGTTACTACGGCAAGGTCAAAGGTCAAATCAAGGTTACACCATGATGTTGCACACCTACACCCCCTAACTAATGCCCCTACCAAGTATCAACTTCCTACACCTTGCGGTTTCCGAGATATAGCCCGGACAAGGTTTTATAGGTCAAGGTCACTACGGCAAGGTCAAAGGTCAAATCAAGGTCACACCATGATGTTGAACACCTACACCCCCTAACTAATGTCCCTACCAAGTATCAACTTCCTACACCTTACAGTTTCTGAGATATGGCCCGGACAATATTTTCAAACTCAAGGTCACTATGCTAAGGTCAAAGGTCAAATCAAGGTCATACCATGACGTTGCACACCTACACCCCCTAACCAATGTCCCTACCAAGTATCAACTTCCTACAGCTTACGGTTTCTGAGATACATGCCGGACAAACTTTTCCCCGCCACCCGCCCGTCCCATCCGGACACTGTGGGTGAAAACATTACCCCGACAGCCCGGTAAAAACTGAATGAATGAGTGATTAAACTGTCTGGATATTTGGATAGAAGGAGAAAGTGCAGCCATGCTCACTTATACGGAGTATAGCCCCAAAGGCTTCACCACAATGAACACAAGCCCTGGGATTGAAAATCTCATTAACTTGCCACCGTTGTGATGAGATTATGGGAACACCTGAATAAGTGATTAAAACATTATACAAATAAATACTGAAATAAAAGACCTTACCATACATCCTGAGGAGGTAGACGTATATCTAGACCCTGTGATTTAGACTCCTGAAGACTTGGCTGCAGAGGATGTTCCTCCCCTTCTTTTTTTTCCCGAGGATAACTGGTCTGAGGGGAAGGGTCTAGAACTTGTTGTGCCGCTACTACTGGACCCAGACACATATTGTTGTCATCGTCTGACCAAGTAAGGTCTTTCGATAAAAATTAGTAAATGTGTTGTGAGCTTTCCAGTGACAAGCTTGCATGAATTGGTCCACCAATATCCCACCGTAAAAGGCCTTAGAGGCTGCGAAGGCCCTAATGTCATGTACTTTATTTTGGACCAAGTCCAAGGCTTGTTGGTCTGCTTGTTTGTAACAAAGTAGGATTGTTTGTTTTAACCAAGAAGAGAGAGTAGTGGGTCTGATGTCTGAGGTGTGTCATTTCTTGAAGGAAATAAAGAGTAGGGATCGAGACCATCTTAGGTCTTTAGTTCGATCCAGGTAGTACCTCAGGGCCCGCACCGGACACAGGGTCCTGTCTTCTTTTAAATGTCTATCAACAGTGGTAGTCAGAGCAGGGATAGTCACCGGAGACACACTTTGAGAACCTTCTCTTGCTAGTTGGTTTTTGGCTATGAAATCTGAGGAAAGGAACAAGGCAACCTTTTCCCATTGGCCAATATTAGATACTTTGTTTGCAACCCAGGCATGAATTTCACTGCGGCGTTTGCCAGAGGCCAAAGCTAGCAAGAGTAAGATGTTTGAGGTCTGTGTCTTTCATAGGCTCACAAGGTGCTCGGTCAACAATGGCCATCCTGTAACCATCAATGGTTGAAGGGCACCTGTTTAGATCTTGGTACAGGTACATGAAAAAGTCTGAAACTTGTTTCACAGAGGGAGTGGAGAAATCCACCAAACTTTCTCTGCACCATTTCTCAAATAGGACCCACTTTGACTTGTAGATGGTCCTTGTTGATGACCTTTGAGGGGCAGCAATTCTCTCTGCCACCTCCACAGAGAAGCCTTGTTCTTGGAGCTGTCCGCTCCTAGACACCAGGCGTGGAGGTTGAGATGTGGATTGCTGTGAAACACATAGTTGTGGGACTGTTTGAGAAGTGTTGTTGACACTGGTAACTGAAGTGAGATCTCTGTTGAGAGCTGCACTCAGTGTTGATTCTAGGAATTTCCAAAAGTGGGGGCGACCCCCCACCACTGCTAAAATTGTGGGGGAGGGGCTAAAAATTGTGGGGGATGATTTCATGATAAACTTTAAACTAATGGAAAATACTTTTACAGTTTAGTTAGCCATTTTTAACAGTGGACATCTGTTATTGGTCGAGGCCACTTGGCTAACCAGCTATTTACAAAAGTAAATGTGACTTCATAGTCTGGCCAAATAAAAATAAAACCCAAGCCTATTAGCTATCAGTAAACGCCCATCTACCAGTGAACGCCTGCCTTATATTTCTTTCTTAGAGGTCAAGGAGAAATGCTTCTATAGGTCTACAAAATGGGCATTCTCGGGTATTTCTAGTTTGTCGTAAAAACAGCCTATAATACAGATATATTACCAAAATATAACACTTTAAAAGAAGGTTGAACAGCATTAATTAATTGTACTGTATGTCCTTTTTATTTTTTTTTTTGAATAAGAAGACATAAATTTTATTTATTTAGGGATTTTTTTTTCATTTTCAACACTGTAGAGGTTATATCATGATGGGTAGTTTTGTGGGCAGAGGAAACCACTACATACATCTGGTTAAGGTTCTGTGCTTTAAACTGCTGACCATTGGTAAGCAACTACCAACTTTTCAACATAAGGTCCGGGGTTTGAATCGCTGACCTCAGAGGTGGGAGGCAAGTGTTACCGTGGCCCCAGAAGAAGACATAAAGCTGACAATAATAAATTTTAAATATTTTCTAAAGCATGGCCGTTTACTGGTAGAAAGCCACTATAGAAATAGAATTTAAAATTAAAATATTGATTTTGGGTATTTGCTGGTACACGGGTGGTCACTGAGATAAATGGTCATAGAGATAAACGGTCTTCAGAAAATATGACACAAAACGGTTTAAACAACAATATCAAACAAACCAAATGTCAAGGTAGGCACTATTTAAGTATATGTTGTTATTTGGTTTGTGCGATTTTGTTATTTAACTACTTAAATTTGAAAGCTTTGAAGACCGTTTATCTCTATGACTGTTTATCTTAGTGACCACCCGTGTAGATTACCAGTATACTGTACACGTGTACTGCTTTGCACCATATTATGGCACAAACGTCATCTTGGCACAAAACAGAAGAAAGAATATTTATTGTTATAAGATTTCCCATCGGTAATCACTTTCGCATACCTAGTTCTATCGCATACCAAATAATTAAGTACACAGTACTGTAGTGGATGTGACAATCCCAATCCAGAATACTGTCAGTGTCGGTTTTTCCTGCCTCCATTTTTGATGTACCCATCCACGTGTATGCTTATTTTTATGTTTTAGGTATAATATACCTAAATATTGTCTGTAGCACATAATGTATTTGAAATGTTTCAAACATGCAAACGATAACGAAACCACATTGTCAACAAGCGTTATTCGAAATGCATTTCGACAGAAAACTCAAAACCTCAACAAACTCTCGATCCGTGAGAGGGTTTCGATTTTCTAGATCTCTCGTCTTTTCGCTTTATATATTTCCCGCATTGCCTTGTGAACTACGCGTTCTCGTATAATTTGGTCGCCGCATACTTCAATAAAATCAACGTTTGCAGGCGAATTAATGTGCGATCCCGCGTAAAACGCGTCCTAGAAGCAACACTGGCACTAGGTCCCAAAACCAGAGCATCCCTGGCCAGCCTGGGGCTATTACGATGATTAGGCAATTGCATTGCCTAATTTTTGGGATCACCCTGTGAAGGAGAGCCGAGGGAGGGTAAGCATAAGCAGTGATACCCGACTAGTTTATGTTCAGAGCATCTACGTCCCAAGCATTTTGGTCTGGGACTGGAGACATGTACAGAGAAACTTTGTGGTTCAGACGAGTGGCAAATAGATCTACATGAGGAGTGAACCACTTTTGACAGATCTGTTTGAATACCTGCAGATGCAGTAGCCATTCTGTTGATTGGACACCCTGGAATGTGTCTGGCTATTAGGATTATCTGATAATGATGGCACCAGGTCATGATCTTCCACAGGAGAGCGCACATCTACGCCGAGTGGGTTCCTCCTTATTTGCTTATGTAGGCTACTACTGGTGAGTTGTCCGTAGCAACCAACACTGTTTGGTCCTTGAACCTTTGAAGAGCCAGAAAAACCGCCTTCAACTCTAGAACATTTATGTGTAGCCTTTTTCCCTGTCTGACCTCAGACCCTTTGTAGAGACTTGCTCTAAATGAGCGCCCCAGCCTTCGTTTGAGCCTTCTGTAAAGAGTTGGATACTGTGGTCTTTGGGATGAAGGTCTGCACCCTTCATCACATTTTCGGGATTTTGCCACCACTCTAGGTGAGCTGAAATGGTCTCTGACCAAGGAAGGAGGATTTTCAACGACTGAGGATATCTCTAGTGCTCCTTGAGGTGAAACTGAAAAGGCCTCATGTGAAGGCGTCCCTCCTCGACCATCTGCTGCATTGAGGCAAGCAACCCAATCAGCGACATCAAACATCTTGCAGTCAAAACATCTTTTGACTTAGGATCAATTCCTGAAGGTGGAGCAATCTCTCTTGAATAGGTGTTACAAGGGCTGAATCTAGGTGGTATTAGTAGGCCACAAAGTAAAACACCTGGGTAGGTTTGAGTTCGGACTTCTCCTGATTTATTATCCACCCTAAGGACTGTGTCAGGTCTACCACGGTCTGAGTGTTCACTTGTGCTTCTTTCTGAGACTCGACCCTGATGAGCCAGTCGTCCAGGTATTGATGAAGCCTGATTCCCCTTGTCAGGGCCATCGGCTTCACTTCCTTTTACAATCATTGTAAAGACCTGAGGGGCCACGGCTAGGCCGAAAGGCAGAGGTGAACTGAAACACGTGAATTGTGGCAAAACCTGAGGTATTTCCTTGAGTTTTGGTGAATGGGGATGTGAAGATAGGCAATGTGATAGGTCTATCTACCTATTACCCTGGAATTAGAGGCCCTGATGGACTCTCGAGTATCCATTTTGAACCTTTCTACAAGTAAGAAGGTGTTGAGCCTGCTTAGGTCTATTACAGGCCCCCGCCTTTGGTGAAGCTTGGGCACTAGAAACAGGCGACTGTAAAACCCGAGAGATTTTATATTTTCCACCCTTTCTATTACATTCTTTGACAGAAGAGACTGGATACAAGCGGCCAGAGCTTAGTCTTTTTAAAGGGCCTTGTATTCTGAGTGAATCAAGGGAACTCTGGCTAGTTTTGGTCTTGAGATGAATGGTAGAATATAACCATTGGTAATAATGTTTAACACATTGTTTGAACAGTTGTTTGTTTGCCAGTCTCTTCTGAAAGAATGGAGGCAACCTCCTACTGGTGGACTGAGGGAGGCTTTTAAGGAGTCATGCCCTTGTCCCCTTGAGTGAGGTTGAAAACGATCTCTACAGCCTTTGTTGTTTGATTTCCCCCTTCCTGAGGAAAACGATTGGTTACTGCTTTGAGAGGAGTGGCCCCCATAGGGGTGCTTTCTGTAGGAGCCTCTTTTCTTATTGTGGTGGGGACCATGAAAGGGCTTATTTTGATAGGGTCCAAAACCCTGTGATTCTTTAGGGGTGCCTTTTTTAATCCTTAACCAATTGAGACTTGAACAAAGGAGTAGGCCAAAAGGGCGAATTCCTAAGTTCCTGGCATCTCGAATCCCCTAGATGTGGTTCAAGAAGGGTCATCTCACCCTCGCGTCTTAGCAGGCTAGTGCTACCCATGGTATACAACTCCCTCTGGAGAATATGGGCTAAGGACTTGCATAGGCAGGATAGAGCTCTCTGCTGAATAAGAATCCTCTTATTCAAAACCTCAAAGTAGTCACAGGCATTTTCATAGCCCCGCCTGGCTGCTTTTTCAGGATTGGCACCCTTTTGAATTTGGCTTTTAACCTTCTTAAAAGTAGACTTGAGAATGTCTTGGCACTTCTCCTTGGTGGAGTTACAGACAGAAGCAGTCTTAGCAAAGGTAGCTGCAAAGTTGATGGTGCAGAGATTCTGCCTAGCTTGGTGTTCAAGTTCTTTAAGAACTTGTAGGGGAACCTTGCCCATAGGGGCCCTAGCGGGTTTTGGAGATACAGATCTTGGCGAAATTTTAATTTAACTCCAGCATTTTGTCCTCAAAACAAGGTTGTCCCACCTTGTACCATTTTTCTGTGGAAGTAGGGGGTTTAATATATTTATCCTCAGGTAAATTTGAGGCCTGGAAGTCCTGTTCAAACTTCTCAAAAGCATGTTTGAGGTAAGGACTTTGAGGGAGCATAGCTGAAGCGCCTCTTGGCCTGAGCTCCTGTTAGCCCTTTTCATCATCCAGCACCAGAACAGTAGTAGAGGACCTAGGCATAGTTTCCCTCGGGTCAAGGAGATCTAAAACGTGCCTAAAAGTCTCAAATATGTTCGGATGCTTGGGTGTTCGTTTGTTGAGAGTTCAGATTTTGGTTCTGCAGAGATGACAAATCATCAGACTGTTTGCTTGTTCCAGGCTTTGAATTTGAAGCAGAGGTCTGATCCACCCCCGCTTGTGAGGCCTTTTCTATTGTTTTAAATTTGTCTCTGAGAGACTGCATGGCCTCAAGCATAGAAGCCTGGAACACCCCCATTTGCAGTTGCAGTTGGATGTTAAACTGTGCACCCAGGGGTTTTTCTAGTTTGCTTTCAATCTTATGTTGTAAAGCCCTGCCTGGGGTGGGTGGGACAGTTTGTGTAGTTTTTAAAGATAACATTTCTAAACGTAAGGGTTGGGGGCGTGGAGGAGATGAAAATAAATTTTCTGCAGCACCCTCAAGGTCTACCTGTGAACCAGAAAATGCCTCCATGTCATCATCTCCCAACAAGTCCAATTCATCTTTAGATGTATCAGCCACTTTTTGTTTCCGAACATATCTACGCCTATTTTTGATCTTGAGAAGCTGTTCTTCAGTAAATGAGCTGCAAATATTGCATGGCTTTTCATGAGTAACACAGGGGTCATCCCCTTTACCTGCTTCCCTGAAAGCCAGAAAGTAGTTATGTAAGTCAAACGGAAGACAAAAGTGGCAACACTTTAATGATCTGGGCTTGTTAGAACTTGCTTGGTGGGAGGACATTTTTACAGCAATAAATCCAAGCAGTCTGAACTGGAACTCTCACAACAAATGAAACTTAAGAAATACTTATCCTGCAATATTGAAAACTTTACAGAATATGCTATGACAATTAATAAAGTAAATGGCTGAATAGAAACATCCAACAATATGTATATCCTGAGAAAACAGTAAAATAAGTATAAGCGATAATAAATGCTTCCTAGTCACGCGGCCAATGAGAAAAGAAGGAAGAACAGTGGAAGTACACTACAGGGATCGTGTACAACATGGGATCCGGTCAACACTAAACGTCTATTTTTCTTGGAGGTTGGCTGGGTGCCTGCGGTCTCCCGAGATAGCATTCAGTTCCACATGGTAAGCTATTGTAGCGCAATAAAATATAACCAATACAAAGGTTCTAGGCGTGACACAAAATACTAACTAAATAAAAAAAATGAACAAAGCACATGTCACAGTAGAAACTCCGATCCAGGGGAATCTCCAATTTTACTAGTAGAAACTCCAATAGCACTTTCTACTAGGAGAATCATAGATTCCACTAAGACAAACTCCAATCGGAGCTCCTCGAAGAATCAGAGTCTAGCAGTAGAAACTGTGATCACAATCTCAACTAGGAGAGTGAGAGGTCCTTGAAGAATACAAATTAGCTTACAATGGATGTCTATTGGAGAGTCTCGGTTTTTGTAGGAATACTGACAGAAATAATTATAGGAATAATTTTGAATGCATGAGCAGCTGCTCATGATTATGTTTATTATCCTAGCCCTTTTGATCACTGAGCAGCAAAGGATGAAACCCTTTTGATCACTGAGTAACTACTCCTGAGAAAGTTTTGAAGGATGAAACCCTTTTGATCACTGATCAGTAACTACTCCTGAGAAAGTTTTCAAAGGATAAAATTAAACCATTGATTCCTGAGAAGTTACTAAAGAGTAGGTTTATTTATCATAGCCCTTTTGATCAATGAGTAGCTACTCCTGAGAAAGTCTTCAAAGGATAAAACCACTGATTCCTGAGCAGTTACTAAAGAGTAGATTTTTAAGTCTTAAAGATAAAAGCCTTTTGATTCCTGAACCGCTACTCCTGAATAGGTCTCCAAAGGATATATAAGGCTTGATTCTGGAGAAGAAACACTTTGTTATTGTGAGGATTTGTATGATTCACCATATATATAAGCCGGATACCATATATATCCGATCGGAGTTTGTCCTACGAATCTACAGTTCCTTGTGCTTTCTCCATGACAGAATTGCAGATTCTCCTGGATCGGGGTTTCTACTGTCACAAACATATGCCAACATATACTTTCAGTTAGACAGCTATGAGTAAAGTCTTAACTATTGTTATATTTGCAATATAATATATCCTAAACCAGATGTTGAACCAAATGTTTTAACAGGAATGGAGGTACCCTCACTCCCTGAGCAAGATAACATTGTGAAAGGTTTCTACATCACAGGTTTCACCTTTTCCCTGTTTTCTTTCCTTCTGGTGGTCACCAGTCTGTTCAAAGACACAGTACATCCACGGTCTGCCCTTGTAATATGTGTGATAACTACTCTCATTGGAGGTAGGTTGAGTTATTGTATCAGGCAATCACATAGGTTTTGATGTAAAAAACTGTAACTAGAAAGTACTCGTACAGCATAAAGCCCTCCACCAGGTCATGTTTCTGAAAATGTGATTTTTTTTTATCTAGCATTATTAAGGATCTTTCCCAAAATGGAATTACTTCTTCCTTTGGCCACGAACTACCCACATAAAAAAATCCTGAAAATCTAATTATGTCAACCAGAAAGCACAATGTCATTTAAAATATAACTGAAAATGGAACGTTTGAAAATTCAGGATTTTTTTGTATCCAGACTATAATTTGAATCTTTCCCAAAATCGAATCACTTCTTCCTTCTGTCAGGCCCTACCCATACAAAAATTTAATAAAAATCAATTCATTACAAATGAACACATCTAAAAAGATAAAACTCCTGGTGGAGGTAATATGGTTCTCTAAAAAACCAATCACACGGTATGTTATAGGCATTGGACTAAAGGTCCCTGTCCTTTAACTGCTGTCCAGTGTTTGTATGCAACCTTGTGACACAGTGGCTTAATGTCTATTACCTTGTGCATTCCACAGAAGTTTTAAAATGTTTAAAATTTCTTGTTCTGACCAGCTGAATGCAAGCATGTATAGATGAATTTCTTGCTATGGTAACTGAAGGTGTAGTTCATGGTGTATGTAAGGTAGTGACTCCACTGACTTTCAGTATAATATGGCAACATGAGGCAAGTGGAAGTGTATAGATGTTTTGCCATTGTGTCACAACTTTGCATAGGATGGTAGTTGAAGGACAGGGAGGTTTCACCCAATGCCTATAACCATGAATTATACTGCCAGTAGTGTGATGGATACACCAAATCGGGGGAGATCTGACGCATCCTTGGAGGTGGTTCCACTGCCAAGTAAAACCTCTAACTGCGGGATGTACCGCCGGTTGTGTGAATGGGGCTTAACTTTCCCTGAGCTTAGTAATATGAAAAGCACGGGTATTATTGGAATCTGTAATTAATATTATGTACAGATAATCTGTGACAATGAATAAAATGTCAGAGCAAGTTTTAGCAACATAAATTGACCAGAAAAGGTTTATTTGGTAGACTTGAACATGCTACACCAATTCAAACACCAATCCTTTTCATAGACAAATTATTCATGTTATTGGAAAAAGTTTATAATATTTTATACATTACTTTTAACAATAAAGTTGCAGAAATGAACAAGTAATAGTTATAATAAAATACTTTTATTTTGAAAGGCACTGCTCTGAAGGAAGGTTACACTACTTCATTTATATTTCTCTTTACATAAGGCTTTTTTGATGAGGTAATCTCTCTATGATCAGCCATCAGTTAGATCACAAAGTGCAACTGGAATGAACAAACCTAATTAGAGCACTACTACAACAGAAAAGATACTTCTGATCTGTTTCTCTTCCTGAAAAATTCCACAGAGATCCAAAAGTGAATTTATCTTTTAAATATACTTTGTATTTTCAGTACTTTGTACCGGTACAGCGATCTCGGTGTTTGCGAAACACACCATAGATCTAAAGTACAGACCGGGAGAGTTTGCCTTCCCCTATCCTTATTCTGCCTTTGTCGCTGCTACTGCTGTCAGCTTGGTTGGAGCCTTGAGTCTCCTGATCAATGTTTGCACTGAATGAACTCTTATACAGAGATGCCATGCCTTATGATGTTGCGCCTTAGAGTCTGTCACTTTGGCAGAGATTAAGCGCTATAAAAGTTGAATTGGAATTGGAATGCCATCAATACACAAAAGAGGGACAACTTTGGGCAGGATATGAAAATACCATCAAAAATTAACAATATCATCGCAAAGTATTGTGCATCTGGCATCAATTTAGACTGGAGAATAAACCACTAAGTTAACAAAGAAATTAACATAAAGGAAACATAATTATGTACACAAAATTTCAATAAGATATGGCATGTATGTTTTGCACAGGTGACTTAGCACTGACTTTGCACAATATCTGCCGAAAATGTAGAATATTTTGTGCATCATTGATACTACAACCAGGATACATCAGCTTCAAATGCTTTTCAATTTTGCATATTACAACTAGAAATCGGCCGCCCTGTTGATAGTAGATGCGAATAGAAACAGGATAGCATAGAAGAACACACATTATCATGTGTAATGTCCACCCATGAACCTTTTGCCCAAATTGTACAGTAGTCTTACAAGACCCTGTTTCATTTGTAAAATATATCAATGATGCTTAAATATTTGTTAGTGTAGATGTAAATTATTTCAGCTTCATGCCTTTTTGCATTGGTTGGGTTGAAAATTTTGACGAAATCACTCTATCTGGCACGGTTAAGAAGATAGAAGCAAATTCCTGTTTTTCTATTTTTGGCAAAAATTTGAAAATTCAAAATGGCCGCCATTTTTGGGAAAAGGAAATTTTTTTGAAAATTGCCAAGAGTACATTTTTTAGATACCCTATGGGTCGAACATTTCAACGAAATAACTCTATTTTGCACGGTTAAGGCCAGTTTGTGTTTTTCCATTTTGGGCAAAAATTCGAAAATTCAAAATGGCTGCCATTTTTGGGGAGGGGAAAATTTTTTGAAAATTGCAAAGATTACATTCCTTAGATACCCTGTGGGTTGAAAATTTCGACGAAATCGCTCTATCTCGCATGGTTAAGGAGATAGAAGCAAATTTGTGTTTTGCCATTTTTGACAAAAATTTGAAAATTCAAAATGGCCGCCATTTTAGGGGACGGGAAATTTTTTTTTAAATTGCCAAGAATACAATGCTGAAATACCTGTGGGTCGAAAATTTTGATGAAATCGATCTATCTCGCACGGTTAAGGAGATAGAAGCAAATTTGTGTTTTGCCATTTTTGGCAAAAATTCGAAAATTCAAAATGGCCGCCATTTTTGGGGAGGGGAAAATTTTTCGGAAAATTGCAAAGATTGCATTTCTTCGATACCCTGTGGGTCGAAAATTTCGACGAAATCGCTCTATCTCGCACGGTTAAGGAGATAGAAGCAAATTTGTGTTTTGCCATTTTTGGCAAAAATTCGAAAATTCAAAATGGCTGCCATTTTTGGGGAGGGGAAAATTTTTTGGAAAATTGCAAAGATTGCATTCCTTAGATACCCTGTGGGTCGAAAATTTCGACGAAATCGCTCTATCTCGCACGGTTAAGGAGATAGAAGCAAATTTGTGTTTTGCCATTTTTGGCAAAAATTCGAAAATTCAAAATGGCTGCCATTTTTGGGGAGGGGAAAATTTGTTGGAAAATTGCAAAGATTGCATTCCTTAGATACCCTGTGGGTCGAAAATTTCGACGAAATCGCTCTATCTCGCACGGTTAAGGAGATAGAAGCAAATTTGTGTTTTACCATTTTTGGCAAAACTTCGAAAATTCAAAATGGCCGCCATTTTTGGGGAGGGGAAAATTTTTTGAAAATTGCAAAGATTGCATTCCTTAGATACCCTGTGGGTCGAAAATTTCGACGAAATCACTCTATCTCGCACGGTTAAGGAGATAGAAGCAAATTAGTGTTTTGCCATTTTTGGCAACAATTCGAAAATTCAAATGGCCGCCATTTTTGGGGAGGGGAAAATTTTTTAAAAATTACCAAGAGTACAATGCTCAGATACCCTGTGGGTCGAAAATTTTGACGAAATCGCTCTATCTGGCACGGTTAAGGAGATAGGAGGAAATTTGTGTTTTGCCATTTTTGGCAAAAATTCGAAAATTCAAAATGGCCGCCATTTTTGGGGAGGGGAAAATTTTTTTTAAATTACCAAGAGTACAATGCTCAGATACCCTGTGAGTCGAAAATTTTGACGAAATCGCTCTATCTGGCACGGTTAAGGAGATAGAAGCAAATTTGTGTTTTGCCATTTTTGGCAAAAATTCGAAAATTCAAAATGGCCGCCATTTTTGGGGAGGGGAAAATTTTTGGAAAATTGCAAAGATTGCATTCCTTAGATACCCTGTGGGTCGAAAATTTCGACGAAATCGCTCTATCTCGCACGGTTAAGGAGATAGAAGCAAATTAGTGTTTTGCCATTTTTGCCAAAAATTCGAAAATTCAAAATGGCCGCCATTTTTGGGGAGGGGAAAATTTTTGGAAAATTACCAAGAGCACAATGCTCAGATACCCTGTGGGTCGAAAATTTCGACGAAATCGCTCTATCTCGCACGGTTAAGGAGATAGAAGCAAATTAGTGTTTTGTCATTTTTGGCAAAAATTCGAAAATTCAAAATGGCCGCCATTTTTGGGGAGGGGAAAATTTTGTAAAAATTACCAAGAGCACAATGCTCAGATACCCTGTGGGTCGAAAATTTTGACGAAATCGCTCTATCTGGCACGGTTAAGGAGATAGGAGGAAATTTGTGTTTTGCCATTTTTGGCAAAAATTCGAAAATTCAAAATGGCCGCCATTTTTGGGGAGGGGAAAATTTTTTAAAAATTACCAAGAGTACAATGCTCAGATGCCCTGTGGGTCGAAAATTTTGACGAAATCGCTCTATCTCGCACGGTTAAGGAGATAGAAGCAGATTGGTGTTTTGCCATTTTTGGCAAAAATTCGAAAATTCAAAATGGCCGCCATTTTTGGGGAGGGGAAAATTTTTTGAAAATTGCAAAGATTGCATTCCTTAGATACCCTGTGGGTCGAAAATTTCGACGAAATCGCTCTATCTCGCACGGTTAAGGAGATAGAAGGAAATTTGTGTTTTGCCATTTTTGGCAAAAATTCGAAAATTCAAAATGGCCGCCATTTTTTGGGGAGGGGAAAATTTTTGGAAAATTGCAAAGATTGCATTCCTTAGATACCCTGTGGGTCGAAAATTTCGACGAAATCGCTCTATCTCGCACGGTTAAGGAGATAGAAGCAAATTAGTGTTTTGCCATTTTTGGCAAAAATTCGAAAATTCAAAATGGCCGCCATTTTTGGGGAGGGGAAAATTTTTGGAAAATTGCAAAGAGTACAATGCTCAGATACCCTGTGGGTCGAAAATTTTGACGAAATCGCTCTATCTGGCACGGTTAAGGAGATAGGAGGAAATTTGTGTTTTGCCATTTTTGGCAAAAATTCGAAAATTCAAAATGGCCGCCATTTTTGGGGAGGGGAAAATTTTTTTTAAATTACCAAGAGTACAATGCTCAGATACCCTGTGGGTCGAAAATTTTGACGAAATCGCTCTATCTGGCACGGTTAAGGAGATAGAAGGAAATTTGTGTTTTGCCATTTTTGGCAAAAATTCGAAAATTCAAAATGGCCGCCATTTTTGGGGAGGGGAAAATTTTTGGAAAATTGCAAAGATTGCATTCCTTAGATACCCTGTGGGTCGAAAATTTCGACGAAATCGCTCTATCTCGCACGGTTAAGGAGATAGAAGCAAATTAGTGTTTTGCCATTTTTGGCAAAAATTCGAAAATTCAAAATGGCCGCCATTTTTGGGGAGGGGAAAATTTTTGGAAAATTACCAAGAGCACAATGCTCAGATACCCTGTGGGTCGAAAATTTCGACGAAATCGCTCTATCTCGCACGGTTAAGGAGATAGAAGCAAATTAGTGTTTTGTCATTTTTGGCAAAAATTCGAAAATTCAAAATGGCCGCCATTTTTGGGGAGGGGAAAATTTTGTAAAAATTACCAAGAGCACAATGCTCAGATACCCTGTGGGTCGAAAATTTTGACAAAATCGCTCTATCTGGCACGGTTAAGGAGATAGAAGCAAATTTGTGTTTTGCCATTTTTGGCAAAAATTCGAAAATTCAAAATGGCCGCCATTTTTGGGGAGGGGAAAATTTTTTAAAAATTACCAAGAGTACAATGCTCAGATGCCCTGTGGGTCGAAAATTTTGACGAAATCGCTCTATCTCGCACGGTTAAGGAGATAGAAGCAGATTGGTGTTTTGCCATTTTTGGCAAAAATTCGAAAATTCAAAATGGCCGCCATTTTTGGGGAGGGGAAAATTTTTTGAAAATTGCAAAGATTGCATTCCTTAGATACCCTGTGGGTCGAAAATTTCGACGAAATCGCTCTATCTCGCACGGTTAAGGAGATAGAAGCAAATTTGTGTTTTGCCATTTTTGGCAAAAATTCGAAAATTCAAAATGGCCGCCATTTTTGGGGAGGGGAAAATTTTTGGAAAATTGCAAAAATTGCATTCCTTAGATACCCTGTGGGTCGAAAATTTCGACGAAATCACTCTATCTCGCACGGTTAAGGAGATAGAAGTAAATTAGTGTTTTGCCATTTTTGGCAAAAATTCGAAAATTCAAAATGGCCGCCATTTTTGGGGAGGGGAAAATTTTTGGAAAAATTACCAAGAGCACAATGCTCAGATACCCTGTGGGTCAAAAATTTTGACGAAATCGCTCTATCTGGCACGGTTAAGGAGATAGAAGCAAATTTGTGTTTTGCCATTTTTGGCAAAAATTCGAAAATTCAAAATGGCCGCCATTTTTGGGGAGGGGAAAATTTTTTTAAAATTACCAAGAGTACAATGCTCAGATACCCTGTGGGTCGAAAATTTTGACGAAATCGCTCTATCTCGCACGGTTAAGGAGATAGAAGCAGATTGGTGTTTTGCCATTTTTGGCAAAAATTCGAAAATTCAAAATGGCCGCCATTTTTGGGGAGGGGAAAATTTTTTTGAAAATTGCAAAGATTGCATTCCTTAGATACCCTGTGGGTCGAAAATTTCGACGAAATCGCTCTATCTCGCACGGTTAAGGAGATAGAAGCAAATTTGTGTTTTGCCATTTTTGGCAAAAATTCGAAAATTCAAAATGGCCGCCATTTTTGGGGAGGGGAAAATTTTTTGAAAATTGCAAATATTACATTCCTTAAATACCCTGTGGGTCGAAAATTTCGACGAAATCGCTCTATCTCACACGGTTTCTGAGATATTAGCAAATTACTCAAAAGTAGTACTGAAAATACACAATGAAGTACCTAAATGGCTATTACTCATGTACTGACAAAGCTATCAGTCCCAAATGCAATACCAAGCGAGCTATGGACATAACAATCTTGTATTCAAAATTGTAGTAAAATATCTTTAATTATTTTGGCTTAAATGCACGGAAACCAATGGGTACTGAAAATAGCTGTACTTAAGTATTACTCAGTAAGCAAAAGAGGTACAACAGCCAAAAGCAATCCCAAGCAAGCTACTGACCCAATAAGCCTGCATACCAAATTTGGTGACAATAGCTCTAATACTTTTCCTTTAAATGAGCGGAAACCATGCGTGACGCCGGACATCGGACGCCGGACGCCGGACATCGGACATCGGACGGCGAAAAAAGCAAAAATAATATATCCACCCCCCAGGGGGGTGGACATAATTAATGACAATATATTGTGATCTGATGATTACATGGCACCAGTTGACATAAAGCAAAAATTTATAGTTTTTAAGGTTAAAACAAAGTTTCTAATTTTATCTCCTTCACAGCTTAAGTAAAGTTTATCATTGAAATTTATTGAAACGTGATATTATCAGCTGCATATTTACATGCCTTATACCACAGATTACGCTTTTGCCTTCCAGTATTATGATATAACCCATTTAAAAATATTGTATAAACTATTGATCCGTCCCTAAATATCTACTCACACTGTTCATTACGGTCATATCCACACATATTTCAATTTTGGTTCACGACCTTGTCCATCTTGCTCCATAAATGGACCTCATATGTAGGTAGTATATGTTTAACAAGACTACTGCGGTGGTGGTTATCTCCCGCCTTAGGATCAGATATGGAGATCTACGGGAGATATAAAACCTTTGTACATTTTGTTTTGGAAACTAGACCAAAATAACTATCGGGCTACCTTCTTAACCATGTATCTTTTGTGCAAATTTGATGAAGCTGCAATATTTCAAGACTTAGAGCATTTTAATAATATTCAAAATGAGGCCAAAATTTTTTCACAGGCAAAGATTTGCAGGCCATGACTTCCCATGGGCTGTTTTTACATTCTGAAGCCCTAGTAGCAATAAGAAGGGAGATATAAGGATGTTTTAATATGATGACCTTGAAACAGAGGTCAAAGGTCAAATTCAACACTTCAACAGATTCTCAGGCCATGACTTTGTACAAGTTGTTTTCACATTCTGAACCCCTAGGAGCAATGGTAAGGGAGATATAAGGTCTTTTAAATAGAATAACCCCATATGAGATTAAACATGTGATATGGTGGCCATTTTAATTTAGAAACTAGGCCAAAATTAATATCAGTCAAGCTTCTCTAGCCATATATCTTTTTGTGCAAATTTGATGAAGCTAGCTGCAATATTTTAAGATTTACAGCATATTTATGTTTTTCAAACAATCGGCTACGGCAGCCTGTTTGTTTTTCAGAATGAGGTCAAAATTTTGCAGTCATGTTTTCATAGCCATAAACATTCCCTGCAAATTTGGTGAAGATATCTTTATAAATGAGTTAGATATTAAGGTTACCAGTCTCAGACAAGGAGTAGGTATAATTTTGTACATTGTATATATGGAAAGTTCCACATAATGTATGTATGTGCAAGTATGTATGTAGCTTGCAGTACAATTGCTCTATGTAGATAGGTAATTACAGATAATTTAACTGTCAAATAGGTTTTACACAATACCCTAGTAGTCACTTGGGTTACTTGATTCTTGTACATAGCAGTTCCAAAAAGATTCTTATTTTCAAACAGATAATAATTTGCCTCAGTATACCTTAGATCCTCAGTGACCTAACAGGCTATCAGTCATCAAGTTTGGCAGCTTGTTACAGGTGACCTCTCTGTGGGTTCACTTCCCACAAGTGACAATGTTTAGGACCTGTCCCAATAAGATGTTGGATGTTGAACAGGACATAAAACCTTAACTTTTACTTTGTCAGTGTGATAAGACAAAGATGTACTGGCCAACTGCCCAATTTTTTCACCACACAGGAGGGAAAACTAGGACCAGCATTGGCAACCAGCCATCTATTGATGAGAATATGAAGAAAAAAAAAAAAATAAATAAAAATCAGTGAAAGGAATGAATCATTAAAAGTGATAAGGTGTAAGCTATCATCTTGAAGAAATAACCACTTACTGTAACCCATGTTTGTATTGCTTTAAAAAATTGCAAGAGCTTATTAATGTACATAGGACTAAAATTAATCAACATATGGATGCATTTGTCTTTTATAGATCAATATGTTTACGGTTAACCAGAAACTAAGTTTTCACAATGGTTAAAATTCTGAAATACAACTTTTTCAACTGTTCATTTATGGCACAGATTGTGTACTTGAAAGGTTGTGTAAACCAGTTCATTCAGTGTTAAACTTTATAAAAGAGAAAATGTAAAATTGTGTATTTTCAATTGTTAGGAGTTTAAAGTTTATAACATGCACCTTTCTGGAGGTCATCATTATAGTACCTGCATCAAGTTTTAATTTGTATTTTTCTCATTATTTGAATTTTAAGAGCTGGCATTTCGACTGTCATTGTTCATCAACCTTACAGCACACGGTTTTGTTAAAACTTCTGCTTAAAACCTTTACAGCTTGATGACATTTCCTAATAACAGATGTTATAGAAACTCTGTCTTGGCTGGCTTCTTCACAAAGTCAAATACAACCTTTGAATATTTGTGAAATAGTTATTTCAGCTTATTTCAACTGTAAGGAGAGCTTATTGATACTGCAGGATTTGAATCAGAATGGCTTTTTATATAAAATACAAGGTCTGAAACATTATTGGTGTTCCAAAGTTTTGCCTCTGACCTCTATCCTTCAATATCATTTGAGCATAATATGTAGACTAGCTGTCATTTTACAGGACTGGTGTAGCATTGCACAATTTTAATGGGTGGCTGCCTAAAGAACACAAAAAGTACAGGATATAAAATGATGTTGTTTCCACTATAGCAAATGTCATCTTTGCCTCCCATCTTGAGGTGTTTCACCCTTTCAACAGAAACACCACGACAAGCTCAAGACACATGATCTTTAATTGAGACTTTTCACTTTATCTCTCTGCTGGATGAAAACATCAAAATCTTGCAAATCCGTGTAAAGAGAAATGCATAGCACAACAAGCATTCTGACGCATGCATTTATCTCCCGCCATATAAATTAGATGTACTAAAGATAACATATTTTAACAAGGTGCTCTAAATGTAATACTTTTCAAGTTATAATTGATTTAGTACATGATTTCATGAATTTTAATGCACTAAAAATTATTTAAAAAAATTCATTAAAAAAATTTAGCATGTGAAAGCTCTCCAAAATGTAGGTGAATGAGTTATTTGAGAAATATTGGCTATCTGCAATACTTTTAGTGATAATAGGCAGTTACTCATTTTGAGTAGGTGAGTAATTAGCTACGGATCTGAAAATTCACTAATTGAAAGCTCTCCAAAATGTATGTGAATGAGTTATTTCAGAAATACTGGCTATCTGCAATACTTGTAGAGATAATTCGCATTTACTCATTTTGAGTAGGTGAATAATTAACTACGGGTGTGAAACTTCACCAAGTGAAAGCTCTCCCAAAAGTAGGTGAATGAGTTATTTGAGAAAAATTGGCTATCTGCAATACTTTTACAGATAATTCACATTTACTCATTTTGATTAGGTGAGTAATTAGCTGCGGGTCTGGAACTTCACCATGTGAAAGCTCTCCCAAAAGTAGATGAACGAGTAATTTGATAAAAATTGGATACCCGCAATACTTTTAGAGATAATTAGCATTTACTCATTTTGAGGAGGTGAATAATTAGCTACGGCCTGAAAATTCACCAAGTGAAAGCTCTCCCAAAAGTAGGTGAATGAGTTATTTGATAAAAGTTGGCTATCTGCAATACTTTTAGAGATAATTCACATTTACTCATTTTCAGTAGGTGAGTAATTAGCTACGGGTCTGGAACTTCACCATGTGAAAGCCCTCCCAAAAGTCGATGAATGAGTTATTTGATAAAAATTGGATATCCGCAATACTTTTAGAGATAATTCACATTTACTCATTTTGAGTAGGTGAATAATTAGCTACGGGTCTGAAACCTCACCAAGTAAAAGCTCTCCCAAAAGTAGATGAACGAGTAATTTGATAAAAATTGGATACCCGCAATACTTTTAGAGATAATTAGCATTTACTCATTTTGAGGAGGTGAATAATTAGCTACGGCTCTGAAAATTCACCAAGTGAAAGCTCTCCCAAAAGTAGGTGAATGAGTTATTTGATAAAAATTGGCTATCTGCAATACTTTTAGAGATAATTCACATTTACTCATTTTCAGTAGGTGAGTAATTAGCTACGGGTCTGGAACTTTACCATGTGAAAGCCCTCCCAAAAGTAGATGAATCAGTTATTTGATAAAAATTGGATATCCGCAATACTTTTAGCGATAATTCACATTTACTTATTTTGAGTAGGTGAATAATTAGCTACGGGTCTGAAACCTCACCAAGTAAAAGCTCTCCCAAAAGTAGGTGAATGAGTTATTTGAGAAAAATTGGATATCTGCAATACTTTTACAGATAATTCACATTTACTCATTTTGAGTAGGTGAGTAATTAGCTACGGGTCTGGAACTTCACCATGTGAAAGCTCTCCCAAAAGTAGATGAACGAGTGATTTGATAAAAATTGGATATCCACAATACTTTTAGAGATCATTAGCATTTACTCATTTTGAGTAGGTGAATAATTAGCTACGGGTCTAAAACTTCACCAAGTGAAAGCTCTTCCAAAAGTAGGTGAATGAATTATTTAAGAAAAATTGGATATCCCCAATACTTTTAGGGATAATTCACATTTACTCATTTTGAGTAGGTGAGTAATTAGCTACGGGTCTGAAACTTCACCATGTGAAAGCTCTCCCAAAGTGGATGAAGCAGTTATTTGAGAAAAATTATGTCATTATTTTGCCACAAATAAGAAAATAGCTATTACTCACTTATGGCATGCAATAGAACCCCAAACTATATGCATTTACCCTACAGTCACAATTTCAAAGTAGGTATTACTCGGCTATCCAATGTGCAACAGGTCTGAAACTTTACTATGTGATAGGTTATCAAAAACTAGATGAATAACATATTTGAAAATATTTCCCTAACTTTAATACTTTTGAAGATATTTGACATTTACTTATGTTGTTATTTTGCTACAAATAAGAAAATAGCTATTACTCACTTATGGCATGCAATACAACCCCAAAATATATACCATCTTATAGTTAAGGACAAAGTAGCTGAACAACATATTTGAAGAAAAAGCTGTAACTGCAATAGTTTTGGAGTTACAATGGATTTACTCAACAGTCACAATTTCAAAGTAGCTATTACTTAGCTATGCAATGTGCAACAGGTCTGAAACTTTACTATGTGATCACTTACAAAAAAGTAGATGGATAACATATTTGAAAAGAATTCCCTAACTTTAATACTTTTGAAGATATTCGACATTTACTTATGTCATGATTTTGCTACAAATAACAAAATAGCTATTACTCACTTATGGCATGCAATAGAACCCCAAACTATGTACCATCTTATAGCTAAGGACAAAGTAGCTGAACAACATATTTTAGGAAAATACTCTAACTGCAATAGTTTTGGAGTTACAATGGCTTTACTCAACAGTCAGAATTTCAAAGTAGCTATAACTCAGCCATCCAAGGTGCAACAGGTCTGAAACTTTACTATGTTATAGCTTACCAAAAAGTAGATGGACAACATATTTGAAAAGATTTCCCTAACTTTAATACTTTTGAAGATATTTGACATTTACTTCTTCTGTTACTTAGCTACAAATGAGAAAATAGCTATTACTCACTTATGGTAAGCAATAGAACCCCAAACTATGTACCATCTTATAGCTAAGAACAAAGTAGCTGAACAACATATTTTAGGAAAATACTCCAACTGCAATAGTTTTGGAGTTACAATGGCTTTACTCAACAGTCAGAATTTCAAAGTAGCTATTACTCAGCTATCCAAGGTGCAACAGGTCTGAAACTTTACTATGTCATAGCTTACCAAAAAGTAGATGGACAACATATTTGAAAAGATTTCCCTAACTTTAATACTTTTGAAGATATTTGACATTTACCTCTTCTGTTATTTAGCTACAAATGAGGAAATAGCCATTACTCACTTATGGCAAGCAATAGAACCCCAAACTATGTACCATCTTATAGCTAAGAACAAAGTAGCTGAACAACATATTTTAGGAAAACACTCTAACTGCAATACTTTTTTAGTTACAATAGCTTTACTCAACAGTCAGAATTTCAAAGTAGCTATTATTCAGCTATCCAAGGTGCAACAGGTCTGAAACTTTACTATATTATAGCTTACCAAAAAGTAGATGGACAACATATTTGAAAAGATTTCCCTAACTTTAATACTTTTGAAGATATTTGACATTTACTTCTTCTGTTATTTAGCTACAAATGAGAAAATAGCTATTACTCACTTATGGCATGCAATAGAACCCCAAACTATGTACCATCTTATAGCTAAGGACAAAGTAGCTGAACAACATATTTTAGGAAAATACTCTAACTGCAATAGTTTCGGAGTTACAATCGCTTTACTCACCAGTCAGAATTTCAAAGTAGCTATTACTCAGCTATCCAAGGTGCAACAGGTCTGAAACTTTAGTATGTGATAGCTTACCAAAAAGAAGATGGACAACATATTTGAAAAGATTTCCCTAACTTCAATACTTTTGAAGATATTTGACATTTACTTCTTCTGTTATTTAGCTACAAATGAGAAAATAGCTATTACTCACTTATGGCATGCAATGGGACCCCAAACTATGTACCATCTTATAGCTAAGGACAAAGTAGCTGAACAACATATTTGAAGAAAAAGTTGTTACTGCAATAGTTTTTGAGTTATGAGCCCTTTACTCAAAGTAGCTATGATTGCTATTACTCACTTATCTTTAGGCCTAAGTCAATAAAACCAAAAATTTTTTCAAGGGCATGAAAATTCATTGGGACAATTAATTTACAAAAAATCTGTAGCTGTAGTAGTTTTGGAGAAATCTGCGTGACTAACGCACGCACACGCACGCACGCACACACACACAGACATCATTTCATAATCTCCCTCCCGGGCTTTACCGGCGGGAGATAATAAATCAGCTGATCAACAGAACTTCACCTTAAAGTGAAATGTCCCTGGTTTACAACCACCAACAACATGACAGGCCTTTCCCATTCACAAGTCAAGGCTGGGATATAATTCAAGACTATACAGTGTGATAAACCACTGATAGACTTCATTTTCCAGAAATGATGAAATTGAAACAATGACACAGTTTTCAGAGAAGAATATATATTTCTCCACAAGTATGTTACAGGAGTACACATGCCATATTTTAATAAAAAAATATGAACATTCAGCAATTTAAAACAATAACATCAAATGCATTATCTGGTAAAAATAATAACAACAAAGGAAACAAAGTGAATACAAGCTATTAAAATATACACATGTATACAAGTTTTCACAAAGTCACTTGAAATTTTACCAAAATGAGTTTTCCTGAAGGTCACTTTTCTGTACATTTTTTGTTTTGTTTTAAGTTTCAATGTGATGAATAACTACGGTAACCTCTTTACAACCTATATTTTGCGAGCATGTTTATGGCCTGTAATTTACACAGGAAAGGTGGCAAATTTACTTCAAAAGGTGAAGATTGATCCCCATGAGAACATTGTAGAGGGTATTTACAATGCAAAGATTTCCATCACAGTCATGTGACACTTACAAAAACTTTGTGTTTCTAAAGTTGTAACATTTGCAAGAAAGCAAAATTGGGAAATTATTCAAATTAGTAAATTACAAACTTTTATCCCATATTTTTCTAGATTTTAAGTCTTTTTTTTCAGCAATATCTAGGAAAGCCATGTTTTGTTTTCACAGGGTTCCCTTTCCGTTGGTGGGAATATCCAATTGGGGATATACTAAAAATTTTACTCTAAAACACATCTTCCTTCAATATCTCGGAATCAGAATGGTCTTACATTAATTAGATACCAAGAATATGCTACCAAACCATCCAGAATATGTACACACATTTCACTAAGATTTGGTATGGTCAAAATTATTGAAACAAGATCCTTCAGCAAGGCTAAGTAGATGGTGCCTATACCAATGTATGCTGATAAGACGATCATGTCACTACAGTGCCAAAAACAACTGACCTCACTGTTTGTTAAAATAAAACAAAACACATTGGTTCACCAGTCTTGTAGAAAAGTGCAACAATAACATACATTTTTTATAAATATTACTTGCAAATTGCAATATAAAAACTGTGCACAGAACTAGTCTAAAAACAATTATTTATTCAAAGTGAAACCTAAGAGCATTCAATTTACATACAGATATATACATCGATTCTCAGAAATCTTAAATCTCATGCAATTATTAACCTAATGTACAGACAGGCCACAAATAGGACACTAGATAACAGAAACACACTTAAGCTTGGCTTGACGTATCATAACCTTTGAATGGTTAGTTAAAGCATCTTGCCCATATGATTTTTGAGGGATGCTTTTGTTCTTTGAGCCATAGAATCTCCTACTATTGAGATGCGGTGTTCATTTTATGATATCCAGGTTTAGATACCTAACCTTGCATTATCACTTAATTTCAATGGAAAAAAAATTATGCTAATGGCTTGCCATATATGGTAAAACTAGAAATTTTAGCTAAGTGGAAATTTCATCAATTTTCAATAACGGCCAGTTTCTATGCAAAAGTTTATTTAATTTACAGATTTAAGATTTGACTGGCATCGTGGCATCCCTAGTTGAGTGTAAATGAGCCATTATTCTAAATGAGAAATGTCTTCACAAGATATTATACATTCAATAATTAACAATACATATTTTCCCAGTATAAAGGCAAAATGCAAGACATTTAACCAATTTTATAGGTATTTCATAGTTTTGATGAAACTTCAGTGAATTGTATAAATGTGCTAAATGTAGCACAACAATGATGTTTGCTAAAGTTTATCAGTTCGCTCATTGACTGCCCCCAAAACAACGTTTGGTTCGAATGTCTGAAATATGGGCTCTGCAAAACATTTAGAAATCATCATCATCATAAAGAATCCTATTTAGGCCCATCTATAAAATTTGCATTTTATTGAGAATATAGCCAAACTTACCCCAAATTTATGTGGATTTTATATTTTGACCAGATTTCATTATTTTAATTGGTTTTGAAAATGTTGGTTCAACGATGGCATTAGATCAACATTTGCTAACTAAAGAGCTATCTAACATCGAACTCAACATTCTACATGATTTCACAGCAATAGTAAAATGTAGAGGTTTTCAAGAACCTGGGCCCATATTTAAAAAGATTTTTAAACTTAAACTCGTGTTAAATCTCACTCATAAACTCATTTTTAAAACCATAAGTAAGTGATGCAGAATAGATGAGACTTACTATTAGTGTTGGTATCAAATAAAATATATTTATCAATATCAAACCATATTTTTTCATTTCTGTATTGAGCGATATTGAAATATCAGGGAATTAGATTTTTCTTGGGAGACCTTCCAAACTCTTTTGCAAATTTTAGTAGTGTCCCAACATGAAACAAATATGGAAGTTCTATTTTTGCGTAAGTATTTTAGTTGCCAAAAATTCTCTCAAAAGTAATGTAATCTTCATATTTTGTACTTTATTTTAATGGAAGATAGCAGAGTTGCATCTATAATAATTGAGTAATGTGTTCTGACATTGATATTATACTTTACAGTATCGATATCAGCATATTTAGCATGAATTGATAAATATTTCAATATCGATAATACCAGCACTACTCATCATTGCTTTCAAAATTCAACATCAGTGGAATGCCTTTAAAAATTATTCTTTGCATTTCCTTTAAAACAAAAATTCATACAAATTCTGCAATTCATAAGGTAAGTTGGTACATCTGTGGCCTTGTACTTCCTCATTTTTATCAATGAGTGGGTGCCATGCGACCCATTGCAGTCAGTAAATTTGAAGTGTATTTGATTTTCACTAATAAAAATCACAAATTTGATCAGCAAGGAGTTCCCATTACGTATAACAGCAAATAACGGGTTTTCAGAAGATAATTTCACATAGTACTTTTGTTACTGTGTTAACATTTCTCACTCTCTCAATAGTGAAAAGATTGTAATCTCTGTATAAAGCAGCACCAGTCTCTAGGAGTCTCGGCCACGTAACCGTCTTGCTAGTTGGATGTCTCTCACCTGTAGAGTGACCCGTTTGGCATGAATTGTGCAGAGGTAAGCATCGGACAGAAGGCAGACTAGAAAAGCTTCTGCAGCCTGGATAAAAACAAAATATAATGTGACTTTTCCCAATAAATTTAATTTTATTGAAAAATTCAGGCTGAAAATATTAACTAGGGATGGGACGGTACCAAAAATATGTACATAAGGAGGTCGCCAATGCAAAAACCGTACCCATTTTGGAACTCCGCGTTTTAGTACACCCCAACTAAACATGGACATTTCCTCTTAATGACATTGCAATGAAAGTCTTCAAATGCACCAAATACAAGATAAATCTATATCATTTCTTCAGATTTTTGATTTAAATTTTCCTTCCATTTTATGTGTTGACAAGCGAAATTAAGGTTATAAAGTCTCGTAGCCAAAACATGGCAGTGCTGCTCAAGGTATCACTATAAAAGTCAACAAATGCACGAAAATATAGGATAAAAGCTTATAGTTTCTTCGAATTTGGGATTAATTTCAAATACTTTAACTGTTCCTTTCATTCATGATGTGCTGACAAGCTACCTGGCAGTTTTAAAATCTCATCACAGCATTTCAGTAAAATGCTCTGAATATCGAGACACCGGGCCTACCAACCCATCCCTACTATTAACTGTAGTGAGTGAATCAGTTAACCGTTTTCTTATGTATATCACCTCATATTGGATATCATGTGATTGTTAGAATTTCTAATTTAAACACAGTACCTACCATTAGAAGTCTTCTGTAACAAATGGTCGATTCCAGTAAGGAAACTTTTGAAGAAAAATATCTTCTATTAAGGCAGATATTATAGAATATGGGGTAAATTACCGTAATTTTTCAAAATATGGCCGGGGTGTTAATTATTTTCAAATGGCATCAGACCAGGCGTTAAATTGAACCAGACGTTCTTTTGAAATACAATAAACAGTGTTATAAAGTGTAAACAATGTGCTTGATGCCAGGCGTTAATTTGAAGCAGGCGTTTATTTGAACCTGCATTGTCCCCTTGCATACAAACATAAAGAAACAAGTTGCAGAAAAATAAAATGTAAATTATATGCACCAAATATGAGGTTACATAATTCTGTGGGGTTTAATGTCAATATTTTATTTGAAGATCAAAAGACAACTCATTAATATTCATGAGGTCACAGAATGGTATTTAACAATCGAAATACTTATAAAAATCAAGCATTTACGTGGAAACTGCACACCCTTCACTATGTGTGTTTGAATGATGAAACAGCCAACAAAATCTTCGGGTTTTGTGGGTTTAATACTGGCAATCAATAGTTTAAAACCATCATAAAGCACTCCAATATGTAATTTATTCCTATAATATAAAGTCAAGACATTATTTGCGAATTACCCAACAATTTGGATGAATTTCTACTTTTCTAGAATCTCACTATCTGCCATATTGTTTGTTGACATCTGGTTTCCCATGAAATTTTTCTTTGTGAAATTGTTCTGCTTTCTGTCCTTTTACCCGTTTCTACGTCATCGCGCATGCGCAGAAATGGTGGTATTATGAACCAAAAATACTTTATTTTACATAATATTCAACATATTGTTGAAAGTTATCAATATTTTTACATTATATTTCTTAAAGTATCATTTAACAACAATAAAAAATGCAATAATAATTGAGATCCGTGGTTTAGAAGAGACTTAGAAGGAAAATTATACTTCTGAGAAAAAATTAACGTTGCACCGGGACACATGCTCATGTTAAGTTTTTGGTATTTCCTCAAAAATGCTAAATATCGTAAACAGTTAATTGGTTACAACAGCTAATGCAAGCAAGTTCCCAGCTACCAAATTAGGCTAATTGTTTCAGCTTTATTAATAATTACTGAACTTGAACCTGTGTTCTTCTAAACCTGTTGGCAGTGGAATATTTTGTTCTGCAAAATTACTTCGACTAATAAAAGGCTTTGAATAAAACAATATTGATATTTGCCACAGTGCATAAAATTCTGCACACCATTTCAAAATTAAGGCAAAGTAAACATAATGAAAGCAAATCTTGATCGTTAACCTTCTGTGGTCAAGAAAATCAGCACAAATTTGAAAATAATCACCCACAAGTCAGGACAATAGAAAAGGGGGTGTCATCAGTGGGCAGTTCCATATATTGTGGAATATTTCACATTTCCAGCCCTATAACTACATGTATGTTATTCTGTTTAAAAGAGAAGCAAAACTGTCACTTTTAACCATGGAAAAATGAGAGGCTGAAAAAAAAGTCAAGTATTAAAATTTTCCACATTTTTACTAATCTTATACCGAACATTTCACATCAACTTCAAACCTTAGAATACAAATCTCCAAAATATTACTTCATTATCAGTTCACTGAGTTCAATACTTTTCAGTTAGCCTTCTCGTACATGAAGCAATACAAACACCCATTGTACCAAGACTAGTACAGAGATTGAAATACAATTTTTTTTTATTCAATATTTACACTTTTTTTACTTGATACTGAAATGTTTCATTTCACATATACTTGTGTTATAATAAACTAAAAATAGCTTCACAGATGCCAGTATCCCACAGCCTGGGGAAAAAAAGGTGTTGGACACCATGAGATACAAAACAGATGAAAATGAGGAAATGCCCTTTCAGAAACCTTTTAGTTGTGTTAAAGTGCTGGAGAGATAACACTAAAGAGAGAGAAAAATGTACACAAAAAAATATCAAAACTAGGCAATTCTATAGCAAGATGACAGCATTAATTAAGTAAACTAAATTTTATGATGTTGTAAGTTTTATTAATTGAGTGATAGCTGTCAATGGAGATCCCACCACTTATATGAATGTATATAGAATAACCAGTTACAGCAATTTACATAATTATCTTTGTGACACAAAAAACATGTTTTATACGTGACATCGGAAAACATTCTGGCAGAGTCAAGGCCAAAGGTCACACTATGTTGCACATCTACACCCCTTAACTAATGTTCCTACCTAGTATCAATTTTCTACACCTTATGGTTTCCAAGTTATAGGTATGAATAGGTTTTAAAAGTCAAAGTCACTAAAGCAAGGTCAAAGGTCAAATAAAGGTTACATCATGACGTTTCACACCTACTGCCCCCCCTAACAATGCCCCTATCAAGTATTAAGTTCCTACACCTTACCCTTTTGCCGAGATACTACCTGGACAAGATTTTAAAGATCTAGGTCACTACAGCAAGGTCAAAGTAAGGTTTCACAATGACGTGGCACACCTACGCCTCCCAAAACAATGTCTCTACCAAGTGTCAACTTTCTACTCCTCACAGTTTCTGAGATACATCCCCGAAAAAATTCCTCCCGCCTGCTACAGGTGAAAACAACATTGTACAGCCATTAAAAGCTGGATGGTAAAAATATAAGATCTTTACAAAAGATCATAAAGACAAACCTTCTGTATAGGTGAACTCCTTTAAATTTAAAATATACAGAAGTTACAAAATACAATGATAAATTTGGAAAATACTTGAAATCACATTGAAATTCACTCTTCTATATTGATACTGATATTTCAGAAAAAAGTCTTATCAGTCTCTGCTATTTAAAATATTTGGAATAATTCAAATAACTTCACTACTAACCAATGGCCATGCTATTTCTGCTTCAAACTACTTCAAAAATTTGTTGTCTGCTCTTAGAGACCTTAACTGTAGTTAATATAATCACACACTACGATGTTTACCAAACCACAAAGAGAAGACAATACGCCATTACCTCTTGTAAAGCCATGATAGCATGGACCTGCCAGTGAGTGACTGTGGACGAGATTTCATTTGCCAGCTCACGTACCTGTAAAACAGAAAAAAAGAGACTAACTAAATTAAACTGAGCAAAACAAACCCACAAAAGGTGCTAAGGTACTGGATGTCAATACTTCCTGGTGTTCTTAAGCTCCATCAAAAAAATTAAATGGCTTCCATTGTATATTACCATAACTACACACTTAGATAGGCCAACACTGGGCCAAAAAGTTTCCTGTCAGGTCTTTGTTCTCTACTATAATAATAATAATAATAGGATTTATGTAGCGCAAAATTGATACAAATCCTCTAATGCGCTTGAGTCCAAGAAGGGAGAGTCCAGGGACAGGCATGGGTCGACATCTAAAAAGCGCCTGCCAGGGTATAACTAAGGTGGGGGGTATGCCAGCCTAAACAAGTAGGTCTTTAGCTGGCTTCTGAAACCATCTATTGTTTGCTGACATCTGACAGTCTGTGGTAGCTTGTTCCATTCAGCTTGTGCAGCTACTGCAAAGCCACGCCTGCCTATGTGCTTCTTAGGGCGGGTTGAGGAGATAGATAGCCTGTTGCCGCGAGTGAGACTGCTCGATCTTATTAAAGCTGAAAGATACGGGGGCTGTGAAAGATTAATAGCCTTGAATACCAAAAGATTATACTTAAAGAGGATGCGATGTTGAATTGGAAGCCAGTGGAGTTTTTTCAAAAAGGGTGTAACATGACTCATTTTGTCAAGTCTGAAGATGATGCGGCAAAGGGCATTCTGGACTAGTTTGGCTGTGTTGGACTTGCTTACCCCATAGAGTAAAGAGTTACAGTAGTCTAGACGACTACTGACCATAGCATTTGCCAGAAGTATTGCTGTCTCAACTCCAAGGAATTTGCGAATTCGTCGCAAATCACGAAGATGATAGTAACATGCTCTGCAAACCTTGGCAACATGATTGTCAAAGGAGTTGTCTGAGTCGAAAATAACACCCAGATTTTTTACTTCCACCGACGGAGAGATATTGTTTTGGAGGAGTGGAACAGGGAAATTTGGAGCAAGCGACTCTCTGATGGCTTTTTGACCTATAATGATAAATTCGTTTTTTTCTGGTGACCTTGAAGAAATAGGTTGGAGGTCAACTTCTTACAGGTCCAACAAGATACAACTCATTTTTGGTCAGTCCCCCCACTTGCTCTCAAAGTAGGAATAAAGCTTAAATCTGACCCAGCAAAAATATTCACAATCCATTATTTTCTCTAGGTTCGTGAATGGATTGTGAATCTTGCATTTGCAAGCTCTTGTACCTGTCAAATGGAAAAAAAAGAGACTGACAAAAATAAACTGAGCAAAAGATTGACAATCCATTATTTACTGTATATTCTTTTGAAATACCATTCCACTTGGCCAAATAACAGGTTGGGGCCAAAGTACTTTGCACTTAAGTATTAAGTACATTTACATTTTTAAGTACTTTTTGATGTAACCTAATATGATATTAGAACTACACATATTCTAAACTTCACAGAATAAGGGCGTGAAAACAGTCCAAAAACATGGTAAATGTATTGACTTTCACATTTCTCACTCTGTAAGCAAAGCACTTATTGATGATCCATTTTAGTGTATTTATTTTATCACTGCACACAGAAAACCTTACATTCAGTAATCATAATGACTTTTTTAATATCTCAATAACTTCATAAAGTAATCTTACACATTGTGACTTTGTGTTGCCATTATACAAATATAATAATTTTACAAGTGTCAAAAGTACCTGTACTTACATTGGGAAAAAACTATTTGTATATGTACTCATGATTTTGAAATATACCTGTATTTAAGTACTTTGTACTTGACCCCAATCCTGAGCAAAATAAGGGAGACATAGGGACATTTCGGTTTAAAGACCCATCGGAGCTTAAACTAAAAGATTGCAGGCCATGATTTCCTATAAGCTGCTTTGACATTAGAAACCTCTATGACCCATACAAAGCTTTCTCAGTATGACCATCTCTGGCCTAGAGACTGAAGTCAAAGGTCAGATGCACAAATGTGCTCAAAATGCAGGCACTCAATATTGCAAATTTAATAGGCAAATTAAATTTTTATAAGTTAATACCCTATCCAATGGACAATTGCTTTACCGGTCGGCACAACCGGTCATGTAGTGTGTATCTGCAAAGTGGCGCATCATACTTCTTCCTGTCTAGACAACTCAACGTCAAGGCACCTTTTTCATTGTCTAAACCTATTTAGACCCCTAGTAAGCTG
Source organism: Sabellastarte sp. h YS-2021 (assembly GCA_964017235.1). Lineage (NCBI taxonomy): Eukaryota > Metazoa > Annelida > Polychaeta > Sabellida > Sabellidae > Sabellastarte > Sabellastarte sp. h YS-2021. The sequence goes on along the minus strand of OZ024935.1, from coordinate 76,958,779 downwards.
ATAGCGGGGCCGGTTGGGAGGGCCTTGCCTGTCCATTGGATAGGGTATTAACTTATAAAAATTTAATTTACTTATTAAATTTGCAATTTTATTGCGTTAATACATCCTACCCGATGGACAATTGCTGAATAACTACCGCTTGGTCGGCGGGTAAGTTACTAGGTGTGAACTCAAAATGGTAACAAAATTTTAACCTATGGTCTGGGCTGACTTAGTCAGGAGACCTATAGGTCCATGGTGGTTACCAGAGCCCGGTCGACGGGGCAATACCAGCATTGCCCCCCCCCCCCCCCCCCCCTTCTTACAGACCTGCTCTGAGGTAGGGGAAGAGAGGGATGAGTTCAGTCCCAGAAGGCAAATAAACCTCCCGAAGGAAACATGTCAATTAGTCTCATGAACTATTTACACTATGTACAAGGACACAAATCTCCTCAATATAAGGGCTATTTGTGGATCTGCTGAGCAGCCACTACTGGGCTCAAGTAGAGGTTCTAAATCAGCCTTAGCCACATCCCTCAGAAGAATGGTGTGAAGGTGATATGTGACTTACAGTGGTAGGCTGAGAGGACTGTTCTAAGGAGACTCCCGACTGGAATGCCTTAGAAGCAGCAAAGGCTCTAAAATCATGGGCTTGACCTGATGTAAGGTGAGGGCTTGCTGGGCAGAGAGCTCATAGCATAGGATCACAGTAGCTTGATCCATGAGGATATGGTGGCAGGAGAGATGTCCTTGTCGAAACCTTTCTTGGAAGGAGACAAAGACCAGCTCCTTGTTATGCCTAAGATTTGAGGTCCTACCCAGATGGTAACGCAGGGCTCTGACTGGATATATGGACCTTCACCCTTCAGTGCCTTATCCAGAGTGGGGGCCAGGGCTTCATTAACCATGGGGGCCACACTGTCTGGACTCTCTTTGGCCAGCTGATTCTTGGAAAGAAGGCTGGCTGGGGGGTAGAGAGACACCATGGACCAGTCTGATTGGTGTCTGAAGTTGTTATGCAGCCATGCATGGATCTCATCCTTCACTTGCCTGAAACCCAAGGCCAACAGGAAGACAGTCTAGAAAGTCAAGTGCTTCGGGGAGGCCTCCTTGAGGAATTCAAAGGGAGCCTTTGTCAGCTGTGCAGAACCAGGGAAAGGTTCCAAGAGCGGATGCCCCTCTGCCCTTGGATATGTCTCTGTGGAAACTATCCAGATGAATGAGATTTTCCTTGGGTGACATTCATGGGCGAATTTCCCAATTGTCAGAAATGGCTGGTCTATAGCCATCAATGGTGCCCGGCTGTAACTTCCTGTCTTGAAACAAGTACAGAGGGAAGTCAGCTATGGCTTTTAAAGGTGGTGCCCAGAAGTCCACCTGAATACTGAGGTACCACTTGTAAAACATGTGGTCCACTTTGCCTCATATACTGATCTGGTTGATCCTCTTGAGGAGCCTCAATTTGAGCTGCCACTGCCTCAGGGAAGCCCTGCTTCCTTGGAAGCTGGGGCTCTAGGGGCCAGGCATGTAGACTCAGATTTACCAGGTTCCTGTGAAGGGTCTGGTTGAATAGCTGAGCCAAAGGTCAGGCAGAAAGTGCAGACACAGTGGGATCTGACTTGACATGGTCACCAGGTCCCAGAACCAAGGCATGTTGGACCACCCTGGTGCAATCAGTAGGAGTCTGTTGCACGGGTGGTCCTGCAACTTCTCCACCACTTGCCCAATAAGGCTGCTGGTGGGAAGGTATGTGGGTCCAGATCCTCCCAAGGTAGACTGAGGGCTTCTACTGCCCGGGCTTGTGGATCTGTAACTGGTGAGAGATGTAGTTGTTGTTGAACCTGGTGGCAAACAGGTCCACTTGAGGCTGGTGCCACCGGCAGCATATTGCTTGAAGACCTTGGAAGGAGGGACTATTCTGTTTGAATGGTCTGTCCTAGCCTGGATAGCTTATCTGCTATCACATTCGGCCAGCTGTGGATGTGTCAGGCTCTGAGTCACCTGTTTCTGGTACACCAGGTCAGGATTCTCCACAAGAGGGCACAAAGAGGGTCCGATTTCATCCCCCCCTTTATACAGACCGCCACCATGGGGTTGTTCTGTAGCTACGACAGCAATATAGTTCAAGCAGATGTTTGGAACTCTTTTAGGGCCAAAAGACCGCCTTTAATTCCTGAACTGGGATCACCTTTTCTAGTGATTCAGGTAGTCTCCAGCTGTTCATCAACTATCACTGTATCTGCCTGATGAGGAAGGCCACCTATGTGAACATGTCTTGCTATGGCTGTCAGTAATGTTATTAGGGGGATCAGCCACTGGACCGGGCATGTCGGTCCGGAGAGAAGTGCCTGGATTGCAGATAACGTCTCCAAACGCTCTAGGGCTGATCTCACAATGCCTTCTTCCAGTCTGGACTGGTAGCCTACCAAGTCGAAGGCTTGCTCGAGGTCCAGTTCTAATTTCCCATGATACCATTCAAACTTACTCCTGACACAGAGCTACTAGAGATTGTGTATGTTGGAGACAGGTTTGGTGGGAACCGGTATTGACCAACCAGTCGTGATGGTGGATTGTGGTACTTAGTAATGTCATAGTTAGACCTCCTTCGCCACCACCAAGAGGACACCCCCTGTGTACTGTGAAAACAGACCAGACGGGAGTGCATGAATTGGCAGGGAAGGCCCTGGATGAGCAAACTCTGGCACTTCCTTGTTGGCTGAATGGGGTGAAGTCAGTAGGGAACCTTGAGGTTAGCCACTTCTCTGGCTGAAGAGAGGTTCATGTGGTTCCTGAAAAAACATCTGACTCATTTAGGGTACTGAGCCATTATGAGAACTGTGAACCCTGGTCTGATTAACAGATACAAAGGTTGTAATCTTGAGGGGAAGCTCGAGTTTGCAAATTCAGGCCCCTGGTGTCAGCTGATACTGGTCACGAGCTGGGTAAATGACAAGCTGGGTGGCCAGTCTAGGAGGCTGGATCACTGGTATCTCACTGGAACCAGTAACAAAAAACTGATGAACCTCCAGAATAACTGATACAGCAGACTTCTTGTTGGCAGTAGCCTAACCAGTTCGGTTGAGTTCGACATCTCACCGGCAAGAGTAACTGGCTGGTGTGGGTCTGATAAGATAAGACTGATAGGTAGTTGGATAATTTTATAGTCATTTTCAACCAGCTAGGGGATCCTGACAGTAGGCTGGCGGACTGGTCAGGTAGGTTGAGACACTAGTGACTGGTCTAAGAATTCTCTGTAACCAGCTTCCTCAGGCAGTGGCTGGTTGGTCTAAGATGGCCATTTGGACCCTTAAAGGGCCTCGGCTGGTCTGTTAGCCAGTCCTGTGGACCTGCCCAGTACCAGGGCCTAACCGGTTATAGGTTAAGCAATGCTCTGCAACCAGTTCCTGGTGGGTCCACAGTTCTGCGAAAAACTCATTTGAGCTGGCAGAACTGGGCGACTACGTCTCAGCAGGGGTAGGCTTATCTGAAAGAACTGCCTTCTTCCTGTCCGTAATGGTGGAATCAGAAGGTTTTCTCTGTAACCAACACTTCTCAGTAACCGGTAAGCCACTTAACTGGTAAAGAACTGGTAAACTGGTGCTTCTCTGTAACCAAGAATTCAGACAGCCACAGGTCTGTATCATTATTTGATCACTTGGTAGATCTGTCAATCCGGTAAGCTGGTGTTCCAGTTTCAATCAGGTTTTTTCACCGGAATCTCTGCCTATAAGCCAGACCAGTAGACTCTGTAACCGGCTTGTTATGAAGCCACTGGTCTGTGGAGGTTGTGTAAGCCGGAACCTGGTCGATAGGTTCTGTAACCGGCTGGTTGAGGCAATTTACTAAAGAACTTCCTGTCTATATGTCACTTCTCTGTAACTGGTGGCCCTGATGTCCTCACTGGACTTGTTGACTGAAGTTGCCTTCTGCCCATAAAGGTGGGAACAACAATTTCTCTGTAACCGGTGAGGCTGCTGTCAGCACTGGAATGGGGGGACTAGCAGATCTCTCTGAAACCGGTAAATTCCCTGTAACCGGTAAACTCTGTAACCGGTGAGCCTGCTGTCAGCACTGGAATGGTGGGACCAGCAGATTTCTCAGTAACTGATAAATTCCTGTAACAGGTAAACTCTGTAACCGGTGAGGCAACTTTTATAACCGGTTCCTGGTAGGTCCATCCTCTGTAACTGGTTTGGTAGATCTTACTCTCGACCTGCCCCAGTACCCGTACCAAGGTAGGGTCAAAGGGGGGGGGGGAGAGAGGGCTAGCTGGAGACCCCACCGGTAGTCTGAGCAGAGCTAGTACCGGTAAAATTCAGCACAAGGGGTCTAGACCTGGTCATCTTCTTCTTGCTAGCTGAACCGGTCACACTTGGGGTCTGTGGAGCCACAATTCTTCAGGTCAGTAGATGAGTTACTGTTTTTCTTCTGCTAGCCTTGCTGGTCGTGTATGGAGATCTGTGAGGTCACATGACCGGCACTTCAAAAACTCGCAGATTTCTATGACCACTTGTCATCTAAATTCTTCAGGCCAACAGACGAGTTTCCTTCATTTCTTCTGGTTAGTTTAAAGGGTGAAATTAATGGACGTCTTCTTCTCGTTTAAATTCTGTGTTGAATAAACAGCATATAACCACGATTCCTCCATTGCGTGTCATGTGACCAGTCAGTGTCACATGACCAGCTTAAACTGGAAGTGATGACGTCAGACGATGCATTCCTCTTATTTCTTCAAATTTCTTTTGTCGACCTGCGCTAGGACATACACAGAGTGTTGCTCGACTAGGGAGGGACTACCGTGAGTTGTGGATAAAAAAATTGCTTCTGATGAGAAGAAGGAACGCTGCACAGAAGACACATGGCAACTCACCTACGACTTCATCTCGACAAACGAAAACAAGGAAACTCTTCAAAACTAGCCATAAAGTGCTGGATAACAACTCATTTTAAACCTAGAGAGGCCATGATATGTAAGAAACACAATATATATATTTTCAAATGAAAATGAGGTTTAAATTCATAGAATTATCCATTTTTCTTCAAACTTTGCGATCAGTTCAAAAACACGTCTACACACTACACGCGCCAAACGAAAAAGATGCCTTGACCTTGAGTTGTCTAGACAGGAAGAAGTATGATGTGCCACCTTGCGGATACACACTACATGACCGGTCCTGCCGGTAATATATACAGGGCGACTTTTTCTGTCGTTTGACGGGACCAGTCGCGCCGACTGGTAAAGCAATTGTCCATTGGATAGGATGTATTAACGCAATAAAATTAATATTTCATGGTTTTCTCAAGCTCCATTACAATTCTGAATGAAATCTATTGTGTTTTTTTCCATAATTACAAACTAAAATATGGCAAAACATGACTGAAAGTACCATGGGTGTGTCAGAGATATATCCAGTTTAGGATAAAATATGTAAGGAGAAATTAACAATAACAGAATGAAAATATACCGGTATGTATAATAGGAAAACTTCCCAAATGACATATACAGAAAAAATATATCACGAATGAAGATAACAATACTATACGAGTGCGTAGCACGAGTATTTTATTGTTAATCTTCATGAGTGACATATTTTTTTCTGTATATGTCTTATCAGGGATGCTTTACTTTTATTATCCACCATTTTTATGACTTGTAAGTTAAATAAATCCATATTCAAAGAGAGAAGGTGAAAATGGCAGACATATATACAGGGGCACCAAAGAATATAAAAACCTTGATATTTAACTTGCGATTTCTCAACCATTTCTGTTTGGATTTTTATGCAACACAAATGAGCAGTAGCAATGTTTAAAGACCCTCCAATGATATATTATAGAATACATATTTGTAGGTGACATAGTTTTCGAGATACTTGTTAAAAACCAGAAGTTATTGACATTAACTATTCATGATACGCAGGCATATCAAATAAAATATCCCGTTCCATATATCCCTCCCTATACGGGGCAAAAAACAGCATGCGATGGATAATAAAAAATATAATATACAAAAATATTTCAAACAAATTGTTAAAAAAAAAACAAGCAAAAACCAGAGCTGTAACTACTAAGGGATCTACCAGATCAAACACTATCAGTGTATCCAAACATATCATTTCAGTACAAAAACATGGCCGAAAGGTGTTTCGGTCCCCTAGCATGAGCGCAAAGCCATCAGAGGTACGAGTAGCGCACTAGAATTTACGAAAGTCTGGTGACGCAAAGAAATTCCAACACAGACACATCCCACAGCTGGTGTAGAACTCAGACGGTCACCCATCCAAGTATTAACATAGCCCACTGCCGCTTAACTTCAGTGAGCAGACAAATACTCATCACCCTGCGCCATAATTCATGAAAGTCTGGAGACCGAAAAAAAAAAAAAAAAGGTGATTCCTAGAAGCGCGAGCTCTATTGAGGCTCACACTTAAAAAGTTTCAACAAAATGTGAAGTACCATTACCTGACTTTCAAAAGCTGTTATACAGCAGAAAACAGATAAACCAGGATGTCACAAACAATTTTCAGAGCCAGGTAAATAAGCCATCAGAGAAATTAGCATTTCATTTCTTTTTTTGTTTTACGCAAGGTCAACAACCATTCACCCATTCAACAACCAGGGTCACATTTTCACAAGCCCTCAGCATTGTGACTTGTGGGAGTGGAACACACACACAGGTGAAAGTCTGAAATTACTAATTAGATGCCAAACATGCCAACTATTAAGTCAAAATATAATACATAAAATATGTAAATTCATTTCACCAGTCGCGAAAATGGCAGCTTCCTGATCAGCAGATCTGTGGATCTCTGGTATTTGCGTATTTCTTGTAGTGCCACTGTTCCAGGGCGGAATCTACGTTTTTCTGAAAAAGAATAGTGTAGATATTAATTGCTGTTTGAAACCGATGGCCATTTCAAACTAAAGGCAAGACTTTTAAATGGCTTAGGTAATAGCTATTTCTATACAGCCAAATTAAACTGTTTCCTATTTCAAAACCATTTCACTTTTGTCAACCTGTTTAGACTTCCTTGTCTTTGTAAATAAGTGGAAGAAGTATTTCAAATATAACGTTGGACACTTTTCAGTGCATGTATAGATTTTGGTTGTTGCTTTAAATGTTGAACTGAACTTTTATAATTCAAACCATTTGTACTGTTTAAACAATAACAAATCTAACATGTACATATTCCTTTCTACAAATAGTGCAAAAATGATCTAGCTTATATATCATATTCTCTGTGTCCTTGAAGTGATATCAATTGATTTTAATTACATAAAACCAAATTTAGTCGTTTATCAAGTTTTGTTCAACTGGAACATCTTTTATATGAATCTACAGTTCTAAGAGGGGTACTGCTATGGCTCTACATCCAAGTCGAGCCAAGGTAACCATGTCTACACCAGTCATGGAGTCAAATGCAAATGCATTTAAATGCATTTTAAATATTTTTCAAAAGTATTTGCATTTTAGATTTTCAAATGAAAAATATGTGCATTTGCATTAAAAATAGATTCAAATACTTTTCAAATACTTTCAAATACATTTTGCAAATTTATTATGCAAGTGAATGAATTTACTGCTTTTTTTTCTTTTTGCAAAGCATATTATTCAAATTATTCTTTTATTACTATTAATGTTATATATTGGTGAGCTCAATTCAATTTAGGCTTTTATAAGTACTTTTAAAAAAGTAATAGGTTAAAAATATTTGAGCTTGTTGACTTACTAAATTTTACTAATATCATAAATATGCTTCCTTGAAGATATTTAACTAATTAAGAAACATTCTTTCAAAGACTGATTGATTTCTTAAAGTGATATCTTAAAGTGATCACTTAAAGCTTACAATTTTAAGCATTTCCAATTTAAGTTCAGTTCTTCATGAAGAAGTTATGTAATTGAAAATAAATATCTCAGAAGTTCATGAAATAATTTTACAATAAAGCATTTAAATAAATTCTTTTTTTTCCTACAGATATTTTTATCTCCCGCCCGGTGGGAGATTATAATTTGCACCATGTGTGTACGTACGTGCGTGCGTGCTTGAGTGCGTGGGTCACGCAGTTTTCTCTGAAACTACTAAAGTTACACATTTTTGGTAAATTACTTGTCCTAATGAATTTTTACGCTCTTCAAAAATTTTTTGGTTTGGTGAACTTTGGCCTACTTTTGAGTGAGTAATAGCACTTTTACCTAATATAATTATATGGCTTATAACTCTCAAACTATTGCATTTAGAGTATTTTGTTGCAATATGTTGTTCAGCTACTTTCTCCACAGCTACAACATGGTCAGTAGTTTGGAAGTGTATCTCCATAGCTAAGTGAGTAATAGCTACTTTGTCCATTTTTAATGATAACCATAATGAGTAAATGGCTTATATCTTCAAAAGTATTGCAGCTACACAATTTCTCTCAAATATGTTGTTCATCTACTTTTTTGTGAACTGTAACATATTGAAGCTTCACAACTGTTGCTCAATGTACAAGTGAGTAATGGCTACTTTATTGCTACTTTTAGTGAAAATGTGAAAAGTCACAAATATCTCGCAAACCGTAAGAGATAGAGCAATTTCGAGCGAATTTTTGACCCACAGGGTGGTACAACAATGTCCTATGCTAAGGGGATTGCTGAACTTTGGCCTACTTTTGAGTGAGTAATAGCACTTTTACCTAATATAATTATATGGCTTATAACTCTCAAACTATTGCATTTAGAGTATTTTGTTGCAATATGTTGTTCAGTTACTTTCTCCACAGCTACAACATGGTCAGTAGTTTGGAAGTGTATCTCCATAGCTAAGTGAGTAATAGCTACTTTGTCAATTTTTAATGATAACCATAATGAGTAAATGGCTTATATCTTCAAAAGTATTGCAGCTACACAATTTCTCTCAAATATGTTGTTCATCTACTTTTTTGTGAACTGTAACATATTGAAGTTTCACAACTGTTGCTCAATGTACAAGTGAGTAATGGCTACTTTATTGCTACTTTTAGTGAAAATGTGAAAAATCACAAATATCTTGCAAACCGTAAGAGATAGAGTAATTTCGAGCGAATTTTTGAACCACAGGGTGGTACAACAATGTCCTATGCTAAGGGGATTGCTGAACTTTTGCCTACTTTTGAGTGAGTAATAGCACTTTTACCTAATGTAATTATATGGCTTATAACTCTCAAACTATTGCATTTAAAGTATTTTGTTGCAATATGTTGTTCAGCTACTTTCTTCACAGCTACAACATGGTCAGTAGTTTGGAAGTGTATCTCCATAGCTAAGTGAGTAATAGCTACTTTGTCAATTTTTAATGATAACCATAATGAGTAAATGGCTTATATCTTCAAAAGTATTGCAGCTACACAATTTCTCTCAAATATGTTGTTCATCTACTTTTTTGTGAACTGTAACATATTGAAGTTTCACAACTGCTGCTCAATGTACAAGTGAGTAATGGCTACTTTATTGCTACTTTTAGTGAAAATGTGAAAAATCACAAATATCTCGCAAACCGTAAGAGATAGAGCAATTTCGAGCGAATTTTTGACCCACAGGGTGGTACAACAATGTCCTATGCTAAGGGGATTGCTGAACTTTAGCCTACTTTTGAGTGAGTAATAGCACTTTTACCTAATGTAATTATATGGCTTATAACTCTCAAACTATTGCATTTAGAGTATTTTGTTGCAATATGTTGTTCAGCTACTTTCTCCACAGCTACAACATGGTCAGTAGTTTGGAAGTGTATCTCCATAGCTAAGTGAGTAATAGCTACTTTGTCAATTTTTAATGATAACCACAATGAGTAAATGGCTTATATCTTCAAAAATATTGCAGCTACATAATTTCTCTCAAATATGTTGTTCATCTAGTTATTTGTGAACTGTAACATATTGAAGTTTCACAACTGTTGCTCAATGTACAAGTGAGTAATGGCTACTTTTAGTGAAAATGTGAAAAATCACAAATATCTCGCAAACCGTAAGAGATAGAGCAATTTCGAGCGAATTTTTGACCCACAGGGTGGTACAACAATGTCCTATGCTAAGGGGATTCCTGAACTTTAGCCTACTTTTGAGTGAGTAATAGCACTTTTACCTAATGTAATTATATGGCTTATAACTCTCAAACTATTGCATTTAGAGTATTTTGTTGCAATATGTTGTTCAGCTACTTTCTCCACAGCTACAACATGGTCAGTAGTTTGGAAGTGTATCTCCATAGCTAAGTGAGTAATAGCTACTTTGTCAATTTTTAATGATAACCATAATGAGTAAATGGCTTATATCTTCAAAAGTATTGCAGCTACACAATTTCTCTCAAATATGTTGTTCATCTACTTTTTTGTGAACTGTAACATATTGAAGTTTCACAACTGCTGCTCAATGCACAAGTGAGTAGTGGCTACTTTATTGCTACTTTTAGTGAAAATGTGAAAAATCACAAATATCTTGCAAACCGAGATAGAGCAATTTCGAGCGAATTTTTGACCCACAGGGTGGTACAACAATGTCCTATGCTAAGGGGATTGCTGAACTTTGGCCTACTTTTGAGTGAGTAATAGCACTTTTACCTAATATAATTATATGGCTTATAACTCTCAAACTATTGCATTTAGAGTATTTTGTTGCAATATGTTGTTCAGCTACTTTCTCCACAGCTACAACATGGTCAGTAGTTTGGAAGTGTATCTCCATAGCTAAGTGAGTAATAGCTACTTTGTCAATTTTTAATGATAACCATAATGAGTAAATGGCTTATATCTTCAAAAGTATTGCAGCTACACAATTTCTCTCAAATATGTTGTTCATCTACTTTTTTGTGAACTGTAACATATTGAAGTTTCACAACTGTTGCTCAATGTACAAGTGAGTAATGGCTACTTTATTGCTACTTTTAGTGAAAATGTGAAAAATCACAAATATCTCACAAACCATAAGAGCAAAATGAGTAAATGCTAATTATCTGTAAAAGTATTGCGGATACCCAATTTTTATCAAATAACTCATTCATCTACTTTCGGGAGAGCTTTCACATGGTGAAGTTTCAGACCCGTAGATAATTACTCACCTACTCAAAATGAGTAAATGCGAATTATCTCTTAAAAGTATTGCAGATAGCCAATTGTTCTCAAATAACTCATTCATCTACTTTTGGAAGAGCTTTCACATGCTGAAGTTTCAGACCCATAGCTAATTACTCACCTACTCAAAATGAGTAAATGCGAATTATCTCTAAAAGTATTGCAGATAGCCAATTTTTGTCAAATAACTCCTTCATCTACTTTTGGGAGAGCTTTCACTTTGTGAAGTTTCAGACCCGTAGCTAATTATTCACCTACTCAAAATGAGTAAATGCTAATTATCTCTAAAAGTATTGCAGATACCCAATTTTCATCAAATAACTCATTCATCTACTTTTGCCAGAGCTTTCACATGATGAAGTTCCACACCCGTAGGTAATTACTCACCTACTCAAAATGAGTAAATGCGAATTATCTCTAAAAGTATTGCAGATAGCCAATTTTTCTCAAATAACTCATTCATCTACTTTTGGGAGAGCTTTCACATGGTGAAGTTTCAGACCCGTAGATAATTACCTACTCAAAATGAGTAAATGTGAATTATCTCTTAAAAGTATTGCGGATAGCCAATTTTTCTCAAATAACTCATTCACCTACTTTTGGAAGAGCTTTCACATGGTGAAGTTTCAGACCCATAGGTAATTACTCACCTACTCAAAATGAGTAAATGCGAATTATCTCGTAAAAGTATTGCGGATAGCCAATTTTTCTCAAATAACTCATTCACCTACTTTTGGGAGAGCTTTCAGATGGTGAAGTTTCAGACCCGTTGCTAATTATTCACCTACTCAAAATGAGTAAATGCTAATTATCTCTAAAACTATTGCGGATACCCAATTTTTATCTAATAACTCATTCATCTACTTTTGGGAGAGCTTTCACATGGTGAAGTTTCAGACCCGTAGATAATTACTCACCTACTCAAAATGAGTAAATGCGAATTATCTCTTCAAAGTATTGCAGATAGCCAATTTTTCTCAATAACTCATTCACCTACTTACTTCTGGAACAGCTTTCAGATGGTGAAGTTTCAGACCCATAGCTAATTACTCACCTGCTCAAAATGAGTACATGCGAATTATCTCTAAAAGTATTGCAGATGGCCAATTTTTGTCAAATAACTCATTCACCTACTTTTGGGAGAGCTTTCACTTGGTGAAGTTTCAGACCTGTACCTAATTATTCACCTACTCAAAATGAGTAAATGCTAATTATCTCTAAAAGTATTGCGGATACCCAATTTTTATCTAATAACTCATTCATCTACTTTCGGGAGAGCTTTCACATGGTGAAGTTTCAGACCCGTAGATAATTACTCACCTACTCAAAATGAGTAAATGCGAATTATCTCTTAAAAGTATTGCAGATAGCCAATTTTTCTCAAATAACTCATTCACCTACTTTTGGAAGAGCTTTCAGATGGTAAAGTTTCAGACCCGTAGCTAATTACTCACCTACTTAAAATGAGTAAATGCGAATTATCTCTAAATGTATTGCAGATAGCCAATTTTTCTCAAATAACTCCTTCATCTACTTTTGGGAGAGCTTTCACTTGGTGAAGTTTCAGACCCGTAGCTAATTATTCACCTACTCAAAATGAGTAAATGCTAATTATCTCTAAAAGTATTGCGGATACCCAATTTTTATCAAATAAGTCATTCATCTACTTTTGGGAGAGCTTTCACATGGTGAAGTTCCAGACCCATATGTAATTACTCACCTACTCAAAATGAGTAAATGCGAATTATCTCTAAAAGTATTGCAGATAGCCAATTTTTCTCAAATAACTCATTCATCTAGTTTTGGGAGAGCTTTCACATGGCGAAGTTTCAGACCCGTAAATAATGATAACCGTAATGAGTAAATGGCCTATATCTTCAAAAGTATTGCAGCTACACAATTTCTCTCAAATATGTTGTTCATCTATTTTTTACCCGACAGCCCATGGTGTCCAGATAGGCGGGCAGGTGGCGGGAAAAAGTTTGTCCAGACTGTATCTCACAAACCGTAAGGTGTAGGGAGTTGGTACTTGGTAGGGACATTCGTTAGGATGTGTAGGTGTGCAACGTCACCTGACCCTGATTTGACCTTTGACCTTGCTGCAGTGACCTGGAGTTTGAAGATCTTGTCCAAGCTATATCTCGGAAACCGTAAGGTGTAGGAAGTTGATACTTGGTAGGAACATTGGTTAGATGATGTAGGTGTGCAACGTCATGGTCTGACCTTGATTTGACCCTTGACCTGGCCATAGTGACCTTGACCTATAAAATCTTGTCTGGGCTATTTAATGCTCGGCGGGAGATACACACCGCAGCAGTGGTCTTGTTTTAATATATGATACCAATGTGAAGAAGGTTATATGACTTGTGATGGAAATAGCTTAGATAAAAGTCTTGCCTAAAATTTTGCTAAGCATGTTTTGTTAATCCCAAGTTAAGATGAAATCTTAGCTAAGATAAAATTCTTAAAGTTAAGACTGGTCTTAGCAATAATTGTGTCTAAGATTTAAGACCTTTGCGAATCCCGGTCCTGCATAAAAACGAATAACATACAAATGTTTACACCCAACTGGTTTCAAAGCATTTGGCAGGTATTCACTGGTGGAATGCCAGCATGATTTTAGAAGCTTTCTGATCTTGGAAGTAACATCATTTTTGGGACAGAAAATGAGAGGCCTCTGGTCAATGCAACTGAAAAATGTTTTGATAAACCTATTATTTTGAGATGTATAAAGTACCTCAAAGATAATGTCCAGGACCAACTGAAAGACAAAATTAGTTTGTCAGTCGTGGGTAGAAGCATTGGATAGCTCAGTAAATATTTGGGCACATGTCTGGCATTGCTGTTTCAAACAGTGAGGCTGTGTTTCATGAAAGATGCAACATGTTTTAAAGGCAATGTGCACATGTGGATGGTCTGGTTGAATACATACAAAAAAGAATTGCACCAGTTATTAAGGAGCATGTTCTAGATCTGGCATTGCATGAAGGCACCCCACTGATGTGGACCAATTACAATGCTGAACCTTTGAACAAAATGATTAAAAACAGCACTCAGCTGCCAGACTTAATCAACACATTGTATTCTCATGCAAAATTCCAGAAAAAAAGAGACAGAATGAGCCATAATGTCGACTGGTGAGTTTCTCCTGGCACCAGAATATAGCAGATATACAGTCCCTGTTAATGTCTGGCTGTCATAACCAAAAGAAGACAGAGAAAGAATTCGGAGTAGATTTTTTTTAACAATAGACAACCAAACATGGCAGGAGTTTCAACATCCACAGATTGTCAGCTTAGCATCCCAGTCAATCCAAATGCTGGGGAAAAAACGAACCAAAGATGCCGCAGAAGGGCTGAAAGAGCAAATACAAAGAAATAATTTAGTGCATTTAGTTTTGTTATTGCTCAATTTTATCCTGTCTACAATATGCTGGTGAATATAATTTTTAATCTATAATGTAATAATGTATATACATTTTAGGTGGTGTATCTTAATGTTAATGTATGTTTTGACTTTAACAGTTCATGAGCTTTACAAGGTTGTTTAATGATTGAAAGCAATTTTAGGGCCTTTGTGCTTATAGTGTATTGGTGTATGTTTCACAGTTTAATATTTTACAAGTGATTCTGTGTGTATGTATCTATAAGTTTGTAGTACTACCAAATGGAAAATTTTCTCATTGCATGTAAGCATCTATTATTAACTATTAGAGAAAATAAAGAAACCTTATCTATAAACCTTTCGATTTATTGTGTTGTTTATTGGTTCAAATAATATGACAGTAACATTTCACATAACTGTCCACAAATAAAATAAATAGAAAATAAAACATTGTAACCACCAAATGAAATCTCCATTCAGTAAATATGGTCATAAAAACCATACTTATGTCATATCGATTAGTAAAACAACTTACTTTTAGGTCTGTATGGTAATAAAATACTTTTCCAGTTGAATAGTAATCAGTTACATATCTCTAAAACCTCCCAGGCAAATTCACAAGAAATAATCTCCATTTGGTAACTATCAAATGGAGTACCGAATAGCCCGACCCCATTCAACAAACATAACTGGGTGAAAATATATGAAATTGATCCATTTTCAACAATTTTTTGAAGATTTTTTCAATGTTCTTTTACTGTAAAATTTGTGTCAAATGCCTTAAATATCATCTCTGTGCCACTTACCGGTACATCAAAATCAATTCATTTTAACTGCATCAAATCAAATTAGCCATTTATCTTGTTTTATTCAACAGGAGAGTCGTTTGTTCAAATCTCCAGTTTTATGTGTGGTCGTGCCACGGCTGTACACCCAAGTAAAATAGAGCTGACGTACCCATGTCTACTGCCTAGCTACCAATTATCTCAATGTAAAATTAAAATATATATAACTTGGCCAAAAGTATCGTCTTTGCTCATTACATCGATATGTTTATTTTGTCGATCGGCTGTCCTTGACTGTTTCACTGTGCATGACAAACCTCATTTGGAGATGTAAATAAACAACGGATGACACTTGCTTGATTTTGTCTGCAAATATATCCTAAAAATGCGTTCTAAGCAGGTATATTTTGATATTTCTAAAATCAAAGCTAAAACATTGCCTCAAGGTAATAATTAAACAATTATTTTACAACAGTCTTCCCAGTGCAAGACAAAATTTAACCTTTTGTTTTCTCTCTCTCCAGTATAAAATTCGTTTGCAATGTTTTTGTTCTATATGTATAATCGATCATTTCATAACAATTCTTTCATCATATTTATCCCTAAAATTGAAAAAAAGTATTTCAAAATTTTTAGGTTTGCCGTGTGAAGTACAAGCGGTCATTGCGGGCCTATGATGTTTTCAAAGTAGCTGCGGCCTACAAATAAGTTAGAAGAACTCACATTCCTGTGAGAAAAGAGGCAAAAATGTTTGGAGTTCCACTTACCACTCTGAGAGACAGGATTGATGGTAGAATAAAAATTGATATTCAAAAGCTTGGCAAGTCCCCCAAAATGTCTCATTATGAGAAAAAGAGTTTTGTATTGCACTTTCAACAAATGGCTGAATTAGGCTATGGTTACACACGGACAGATGTTATCAATACAGCCACATCAAAACATGCACCCAGTTCGCAGGCTTGCTGATGATAAAAGGTTATCCCAGAACTGGTACATTGGTTTCAGTCGGCGGTGGCCAGAATTGAAGCGGGTCAAGCAAGGTGCTTTAGCAAAACAGAGAGACAGGGTAGGTACAACAATCATTGGGTGTGGCAATGCCCTGGGGAATCATGTACCCACCCACCCCATATTTTTGTTTCACGGGTAACCAGATGAGCCAAGAATATTTAGATGGCACTACCCCTGGTTCTGATGGTACAGTTACAGGGTCTGGATGGTCAAATTACATAAAGAATTGAAAATTACATAAAGAACCACCTTTTGAAATATGTACAGGTTTCACCAACAAGGCCATTGCTTATACTTTATGATGGTCATAAATCTCATATCAACCCATCCCTCATTTCCTGGGCAAAAGAAAAGAATATTGTGTTGTTTGTGTTTCCTCCCCACCTTAGCCATGTCCTTCATCCCCTTGGATGTAGGCTGCTTTGGCCCCTTCCAGAAAATCCTTGACAATATCACCCACAAATGGTTACGTGACAATCCAGGGCAGGTAATTTCTAAGCACAACATTGCCTCCAAAGCCTACACCTCTGGCTTATCACCCACCAACCTGCAATCCTCATTCAAAAATGTGGCATATACCCATTCGACCCTGAAGCATATGACAAAGATAAAACTAAACCTTTTCAGGTATTCAAAGAAATTGAACAGCAACAAGCAGGTAAAAATATAGGTAAGTGTGATGATCAACAAACAAATCAAGCCAAACAATTTGTTGAAGACCACAGTGTATTGTAAAAGATTAAGAAATCTGTCCCATTATTTAAACCTCCACAATGTACATTGAGTTGTTTCACTGGTGGGAAATGTATAACTGAAGACAGTGTATTTGGTAACATTGAAAAGCACATCTCAGATCAGAAAAACAGAGGTAAAGATAAAATAACAAATGCATGTAACAATAACCAGCCAGTCAGTGAAAATCCAGGGTCTAGTCATGCTACACCGGTAAAGAAATTTGACCAGAAAGTAGCTCAGCAAAATGTCTCGGCAACCAAGGTCTTAGCAAAGTTTAAATCACCCCGAAAGGTTTGCAGTAAAACTCCCATACCTCCTGCTCCTACTCCTCCTGCTGGTCCATCTGCATTTCACTTGTCAGATGATGAGGTATCACAAGATGAAGATGAACAAAGTCATTTATGTTGTGTATGTAAAGGGTTTGCCACCCCAAATACAAGTAATTTGCCTGGAATATTTATTCTGAAATGGGCTCAGTGTGATCACTGCTCCCATTGGACCCATTTGGGCTATTGTACCAAAGTGCGTGTGGTTTGGAGGTACAGTGAGTTTTTATGTCCTTGCTGTGACTGGTCAACAAATAAAGAGGAGGAATAAGACATTTGCATAAAATTTAAGCATGTTAGCAATGTACATGTTGAAATTTTGCCATGTATTAAAGATATGATTGTATTTGCATGCATACATGTAGTTATGGACTGAAATTCCAGTGGAGTAGCACTTACATAAAATGTAATAATAATAATATTATTTGCACTATTCTTATTATCTCAAATGTTTATATAATGCATGTTATCTTTGGTAGACTTACTGTCATTAGTTTATGTTAGCAGCATATAATGTCATACACATATTTGCATGTCTTTATAGTGTTTCAGTTATAGAGATTTACTGAACTGTATAGATCTGTATATACACATAAACATGTATGTACAACATATATGTTTCATTCTTATCTGTACCTTAATATGTTATATGTAGAACAAATAAATATTGTACACAAGTGACTACTTTTGGACATCTTTTCAAAATGAAGCTTTGAAATATTGCAGCATCAAAGGTGAGTAGCACTTCTCTCTATTTTGTCAATATTTGAATAAATAATATCATTCAGTAATGCTGGTGCACTGAAGTACTCAACCTGTTGTCCAGATCTATCACACATCAGTGCTCTAACATTTTTACATGTGTACGTTACAGTAGGGCTGGGACAGGTGCTGAAAAATGGCACCAAGTACTCGCCCTCTGACTGACAATCGGCCCGAATTCGAGTAACCGCGAGATTTGGTTTCTACCATTAGAAGTCTTCTGTAAACAATTAGTCAGTTCCGGAAACAAAACTTTTGAAGAAAAATGTCTTCAATTTGACCAGATATTATAGAATATGGAGTAAATTATACATTTTCAAGCGAAAATAACAACTTAAATTGATATTATGTGACAGAAATGCTAAAATGTAGCATATTTTACACAAGCTTTTCATTACGTGGGCGATATACAATACCTCACGAGTAACCAAGTATTTAAAATGGACTCGAGTACTAGCAAAGATCGACCCGTCTATCAAAGCTCAAGTACCCGTTCGCAGCCCTACTTTACAGTAGCCCCGTATGAAAGTGGCGGTACCAACTGATCGACTTAATCATCATCCTTGCAACGGTATACGAGCATTGTGTGACCACGGCAGCTCGTGACCAACAACTCATACCCACAACTCGTTCCAGATTTTATTTTAAAATATTGCAGGAAACTCCACGGACTGCTGTCTCCTCACATTTTTTCTAATTTGCATAATTTATTTTATAACAGTTATAGGAAACCCCCACGGAATTCCATGACCTCACGTTTTCTAATTTGCATATTTTATTTCATAATATGACAAGGAAACCCCCACAGAAGTACAAGAATTTGAAGTATTTGATCTTTACAGTAACTGAAGACGTTCTTAGATAAAATACTCACTTTTCAAGCAGCATTTCTATCGATTAAATAGAAATAATGTTTATTCTTAGAAAATGTTTGTGTACGAGTTGTGGGTACGAGTTGTTGGTCACGAGATGCCATCGTCACGAGTTGCATGTAAATCCTTGCAACTACTGTATTTTTTCTGCAGTCACTAACACACATGTAAACATCCTTTTAAAATGCAATCATAGAAGGCTTGGTATATTGCTTTGGATTTCTTTCTTCATGTGGCGATATATTAAAAGTATCTTAATACTGTACAATTTATTGGATGTTTATCATGTGAAAACAAATGCTATATTTAAAAGCTCTCTTAAATGATCGACTCTACGATCATCCACGCTAATTGGTACCCGGCAATAAGATGCAGCAAAGCAGTTGCGTTTCATGAAGTGTTTACTTTGCAGAGGTGGGCGAAAATACAATAATTTTCGTTTTACTCACTTTGACGCGGTGATTCCGCATTATGCTTTGCTTTTTTACTGGAAGAAAATCTCCGATTTTTGCTCACATTTAGTTGTGTTCTGACCATACTTTTTAAAAGTCGTGATTTATTAAAATATCAGTCTGTAATCCCTTTTAAAATCAAGTTGACCTTATCCGGAAAAATAATAAACGGCTAATAAATATAAGGTTAATACTAAAAGGGCGACTGGTCTCTGTTGGATCAAGGAGGACAGGCACAGGGTCGTATTTTCTTTAGTTTTTTTATTGTATTATTAGGTTGGGAATGAAAGATATCTATTTCAACTTCAAAGAAGTTCTGACAGAAGTTGCAAATTCCGTTCCTTCATTAATGAAACTATTTTGCATCTTTTTTTTTTTTCAATTGAAATAAAAATAAAATAAATAAATAAACCAGAAGTGTCTGAAAGTCACAGCTAAAAGTTCAATATGCAATTACACTGGTAGATTACGATTCGTTCAATGCATTTGGTGCTCATAAGAAATATGCTAGTGTAAAAGTTATTGGATAGGTTCATCAAGTGTAATGTATAAAGTGCATTTTTCAGAGAATATTTCATGTATTGAATGTTAAAAATTCTGATAACATTGTCAATTTAATATATTTGAGATATGGAGCATATGGAATATATGTTCACTTCTGGTTATGTATGGTCAAGATATTTATATCCCTATAAGAAGTGTATTGCATGCTAATCTTATTTACACTCTTTTTGACAGTTATTGGGATCATGACAAAAGCTTAGTACAGCTAGTCCCTGTGTATTTATAATTTACAAAATATACAGGCATTAATTCCATGGGTTAGATTATGCGCAATGAGATTAGTATAAAGCATTTATTTAATTTCTGGACATTTACAAAACATGACTGAGTTACAGTATGTTGTCTGTTGTACTCTTTCATTTATGTAAATGTCATCTTGTGTGACATTAGTTGTTGACCAGTTAATTGTGAATCTAGCATTTCAGTTAAACACAAAGTATTGTATTTTAATTTTATTATACAACATATATCATGTATTATTTTAGGAGTGACACATGACCACAAGACAGTTTGAAACACATAGGTCAAATGGCCAGATGATATACTGTTCTTGCCCTCTGGCACAAGACCTGTTAAACTGGGTTTCTGATCCACACAAAAATATAACCCCACTTATAACAGAATATTTAAAACTTCCAAGTTATTCCCATGCCTATTCGATTCTATTCCACCCCTGTCCCCTGGAGAACTCAAAATGTGTGAATGGATTTAGATGAGATTTTTAGGAAATGTTGACAATGGGACAAGGAAAAGCTTAAGTATTAGCAGTGATCCAGATCACTGAGTGAATACAGGAATTTTAATAGCTTTTTATCATTGCACCTATTAGCACTGCTGGAGGTGTTTGGCCTTGCCGCTTTCAGAGGGCTTTTGTTATGAAAGTGGTTATTGCACAGTTTATGAGCTTCCCAACTTTGAAATCAGGTTGAATCCAACGGTGAAATCTGGTTGAAATATGTGTAGATTTTGCAAACCGTTTTTAGTTGGATCCAACCGGTGAAATCATGTTGAAACCAACTGTTGAAATCTGGTTGAATTCAATGGGTGAAATCAGGTTGAAATACGTGTAGATTTTGCAAACCGTTTTTGGTTGGATCCAACCACTGAAATCATGTTGAAACCAACCGTTGAAATCTGGTTGTAGTTATGTGTGAAATCTGGTTGAAATACATGTAGGTTTTGCAAACAGGTTTTGGTTGGATCCAATGTATGAAATAGGGTTGAATTCAGTGGGTAAAATCAGGTTATTTACATTGTCTTCTTTATTTGAATTATTGTAGCTTGTGTGTCATAATTATAGCTTCTTAATAATATTATACAATAACTATCCATATGCACATTTTACACTCTGGATACAACTTCAAAGTAACTAATTCTTTCCAAGATGACATGTATTCATGAATCATTGTATATTCAATATTCTATTTCTGATGACATTGTAATGATACATAATTTTGCATCAAATATAATTATAATTGCTCAAGATATGTAAATCCATATTATCCAATTAGATATCCATTTTTATGTTTTTAATAGGACCAGTATTATTCAATGGCTTCAATTGAAATTCTTTTTGTGAAATTTTAAAATTCTGTTTTCTTTGTAAATAACAAACAATTGTGACATTATATCTTCAGTATTTTATCCAATCAGTTTCTTTTAAATGTTTTATTAAGTTGGCTATAATTATATTGTAATTATAAAGAAGCTATAATCATGTAGCAAAGCCACAATGCTCAGTTCAGATGCTTGTGTCTTGTACAACTTTGTCATATAAACTGAAAAAACACAAGAAAAGCCACATTTGTAGAACTCCACCCATTACTCCCCACCTTAATTAGTTGTCAGTGCTGACCACAAAAAAACAGACTTAAAGAAGTAAACACCATGCATGCAATTGAGCAAGGGTAAACCCCCACCTACACCCCTGCTGTGTTATCTAATTACTTTAGTCACAGGTCCAATGTTCTGTGTAGCAGGGTACAGATAAGAAAAACAGGAACCCCCCAAAATCACTGTTGTGTGATAAAATGTTATAGCTTAGGTTCTTTGTATAGAGACGTTTTCAATGTAAACTTGCAAACTGAAAACTAGTTCTTTGTGTATGGGAGAATTTTGAGAAATAAATTCTAATTACTAAGTTTTGATGAATAAGTTTGAATTTATCTTTTTTTATTTAAGATAAGTTTGACTTCAAAATATTATTTTTTTAATTACCGAGAATTGCATTAATCAAAATATAATTATAAATTATAAAAATTATATTTGGATGCATCAGTTAATTAATAAGGAGAATGGATAAAAATGTACAAGTACATGCACACATAATCTTTATCATCTTTATAATCTTTAAAAATTAGTCTTTGCTTTACAAATACCTACAAATTCAAAAACTATTGCTATAATAGTTCTTTCAAAAAGTTAGACTTAATCACTATATCACCCTCTAGAAAAAGAATTTTTAATCAACGATCACTAGTCATTCATTTCCCAACATTCAACCTGTTTTCTGTTCAATAACATGACTAAGATTTCATGTCGAAAAACCTAACTTGATTTAGTGGTGATTTTTTAATGAAGTATCACTACTTTTTCCAGTCAAAAATCCAGCTTTGAAATAGTGTTGAAATTGTGTCTGTGTCAGTTTTTCAACCAAAAATCGCCATGATTTCTGGTCAAAATATCATTACTTTTTCATGTCAGAAAACTAACTTAGATTTAGTAGTTCGTAATGCGCATTTCAACGTCAGGACCTGTTTTCAACTCTAAATCAACGACATTTCAAGGCGTGTGCCTGCTGGGTTTCTGGCTTGAATAAATATAGAGAGTGTTGACCATTTTCAACAATTTCTTTTGACAACAGATGTTTTGTTTGGTATAGTATATGTATACTCAGCACAATATTTCCTTATGCTACAGGATTTAAAGCACTATTAGGGACATCCTGACTCTACAAACACAACCAATGCTTGCAAGTGACTGACATTCCAAAAGTTGAATAAATGAGGCTCAAGTATGACAGTTTATCAACATCCCTGAGGTTCTTCAGCCTCTCATCTAGGATTGGACCAAAAGACACTGGAACACAATTTTAAGTGGTCACCCTAGCCATTATGTATGTGCATGTAACTGAATTTGAACCCATATCCACTGTGTTCCAAAGCAATCGTGTTACTCAATAGGCCACAGTAACAGATGAGAGTGAGGACTGAAGATTTATATTTTGTATCTATTATAAAATCTTGGTACTTTTTGGGCCCGGTTAGAAGACAATATTACTTATAAATACATGAGCAAAAATTGTCACGTTTTTCTTATTCAAAATGGCATCTGTCTTTGATCCTCAAACCACAGTAATTGCATTGGCTGCCACATCAGAGGGTTTTATTACTGCATTTTGTCAAAGTTTCAGTATATTAAACCGAAGATCACTGAGTGTTTTGACTGGTCTCAGGTGGTAACACATGCTATCTATAATGGTAAACAAAAGTCTCCTATTACAAGATCTCTTGCAAGTAAAGTATGTATTTACTATTGTAAGTTCATGTTCATGTGTTTTATACAAATTATTATATAAAATCATTTTAGTGTAACTTACACCTATCAAGCATTATGGGTAATCTGACTGAAATTCTAACTATGTGAACAACCTACACCCCCCTGTTTAATGTGTAAATACAATAAGCAAAATTCTCTAATGACATGTATGAAAAAGTATATGACAAATAAACATGAAAAATATTCTAGCTCGCCATATGCTTAAAGGATTTTCGTAAATCTGACTTTGTGGGATAAATCATAAGAATGGCTTTGTAGTCATTTTCAAACATTGGTGGTCATCTTTTACTGAATGATCAAATTCATACTAACCACAATAACGATGTTTTAATAAGAAATTAACATTGCTTAAAATCTTTGTGTTGGGATGCTATAATGTAAACTAAATGATTGTTAATTTCTGTCATGGATATATGTATATAATTTGATGGTAAATGGTAAACCTTTTCATGAAATATAAATTAATTATAAGGGGGGAGGGGGGTGGTAGGTTATCTTGTGTAACCAAATTGTAATTTAGTTGCATTAAAATGAACCATAGGGGCCATTGTGACACAATGGTAACATGCTTGCCTTCTAACTCTGGGGTCGGGGTTCGAATCCCGGGACCACCTCATAATAGGAAATCTGGTAGGTGCTTGCTGTTGATTGGCATTTTACAGAACAAAACCTTGACCAACTGTAAAGTTTAATTTTAGGTTATTAATGCACATGTTATGTCAGCATATGTACCACGAGTCAAATTGTAGATTGATAAAATTTATCTCATTTTTATTGGGTTGTTCATGGCCCCATTGTAGATCTAGAATACTACTGGACTTCAAAGCTCCACCAGGGCAGCTGAATATCCCAATGTTGTATTTCACTGAAATACTGCCTTATATTTTAACCCCCACCATAGGATAGTATAACCACGAAAATTCTGGATGTATTTTGGTATTCAGAGTATGATCAGGATCTTTCCCAAAACTTCAATCATTCCTTCCTTTGGCCAAGTCCTACTCACAGATGTGTTTATCAGTTTTCCAGTAATTACAGACAAATAGATGAACACACTCAAAAACATAACTTCCATGGCAGAGATAGTAAATCTACTACCGTAGCCAATTCCAATTCTTATTGGACTTTTACAGCGCTTAATCTCCCATAAACAAAGGGGACTCTAAGGCGCATCAGACAATAATGTGCAAGCCTTGTTCTTATTACCAAATCATGATCAAGTAAATGGATATTTTATGAGCACTGCCACATCTTACTGCCAGACACATTTCAGTATCTACCAAACTCAACCACATATAGGTGGGGGAATTGTAGTTTTGATGAAATAATTTCGGTTTAATGTGGCTTAAGGTCACATCATGGTGGTTAGTTCAGGTGATGGCAGAAACAAGGGCATACTATATGGTCAAAATTCAGCCCTGTTAACCACCAGACAATAGGAAGCAACTACAAACGTTCTCACTTCCAGTCTGGCTTAGTATCGAAGCCAACATATGATAGATGGAAGTGTGTTTCCCATAACACGACTGTTCATCCCCTTTAATGAGAAAATTAAAAAAATACTGTTTTAAAATTAAAAACCTAGACCTATGTCAATTATTCAGAGGTATATAACTACACCTATCATATATCTACCTCAAGGATTCACCTTGAAACCACGCTACGTTACATGTCAACAACCAGATTGATTGATTGATTGATTTAACATCTCTCCTAGTATCTTGTTTTAGTTGTCTTGCAATAGGACTGCCATTTAAGGGATTATCCGAGTCAGTATGCATCTGACCACACCTGGCCCAGAATTCAGCGACCACCCATCTAAGTACTAACCAAGCCCAATGTCCCTTAAGTGATCATACAAGAACTGGTCAAGCTACACAGCACAGGCAGACACAGTTTTTGATATTGTGAGAAAACTTTGTGTGAATTAGAATCCTGGAAATCTGGTAGCATGAACAAAATTAACAACACTATTTTATGTTGTACAATTATTTACGAAGGGTTGTTAAAAAATTGACAGGTTCTCATAATACTGTTATTCTGGGCCTGTATTCACAAAGATTCTTATTCTTAGAATTAGTCTTATTCTTAGAATTTTTCTAAGAATGGCTTTTATTCTTAGAATTTTTCTAAGAATATAAAATTGCTATATGCACAAAACTCTTATTCTTGACACCAGAAATGCATCCAAATACAGAAAGTCACTTCCGGGCCTGTATTGACACAGATTCTTACAATTTTTCTTTGAATTACACTTAGTCTAACCTGTGCACACATTTCTTCTTACTTCTATTCTTAGAATTATTCTTAGCTAAGAATTGTTTTGTGAATTGGTTTGTATTCTAAGAATAAGAAAATTCTTAGTTTAGAATTTTTCTTAGACTTAAGTGTAAGAATCTTTGTGAATACAGGGCCTGCCCAGCATGCACACGCCTTGAAATGTCGTTGATTGAGAGTTGAAAACAGGACCTGACATTGAAATGTGCATTACCAACTACTAAATCTAAGTTAGTTTTCTGACATGAAAAAGTAGTGATATTTTGACCAGAAATCATGGTGATTTTTGGTTGAAAAACTGACACAGACACAATTTCAACACTATTTCAAAGCTGGTTTTCTGACTGGAAAAAGTAGTGATACTTCATAAAAAATCACCACTAAATCAAGTTAGGTTTTTAGACATGAAATCTTAGTCATGTTATTGAACAGAAAACAGGTTGAATGTTGGGAAATGAATGACTAGTGATCGTTGATTGAAAATTCTTTTTCTAGAGGGTGATATAGTGATTAAGTCTTTTTGAAAGAACTACTATTGCAATTGTTTTTTAATTTGTAGGTATTTGTAAAGCAAAGACTAATTTTTAAAGATTATAAAGATGATAAAGATTATGTGTGCATGTACTTGTACATTTTTATCCATTCTCCTTATTAATTAACTGAACATGTATTTCAACCAGATTTCACACATAAATACAACCAGATTTTAACGGTTAGTTTTAACATGATTTCAGTGGTTGGATCCAACAAAAAACGGTTTGCAAAATCTACACGTATTTCAACCTGATTTTACCCATTGAATTCAACCAGATTTCAACAGTTGGTTTCAACATGATTTCACCGGTTGGATCCAACTAATAACGGTTTGCAAAATCTACACATATTTCAACCAGATTTCACCGTTGGATTCAACCAGATTTCAAAGTTGCATGCCTGCTGGGTGGTCTGTTTAAATGTTAGCTTAACCTCAATAGCCGTGCTGTTGTTTTGATTGTGTTTAATTAAACCTGCCTTAAATATTTTACATATGGTGTATCATATACCCTCTTTAGAACTTATCTATTCGTCTTCATTGGTTAGATAAAATAGAACAAACTCTCCTTTTGTATTGCATGATGGAAACATGAGAACTGAATTGCCACGGCTTGTCATTATCGGCGGAGTGAACACTGTAAAAAAAACTTGTCTAATGGGGGTGATGGATCACTCTATCACTTCAATATTTAATCTAAATTAAATCACTTTTAATATTATCTATTTAGATCAAGGTCTATGACACGGAGTCCCTATTAGGAAAGAGTGATAAATAATTGATAATATGGAGAGGAGCCTCCATTTCTGCTTTATTGATTTGTTTCAAATTTTAACATCTTTGGTAAAGAGAACTCCAGGTACTCTTTCTTGCATTAAATCGATGACATGTACCAACAAATTTTGGGTTACAGCTCTTGTGAAGATAATTAATCGATACTTTCAGTTTAATATGTGCTACCATCGGGTACCATTAATTTACACTTCTCCTGTTATAATAATTTTGATAGTGTCATAGTAGTCTAATATAGTTAGTATAGTAAAAACTACTTTTAACATCCCACCGTACTTTTTCATATTTGCTGACCACTGTGAAAAATGGGCCAATTTGCAAGAGACATGCAAGTGAAATGCCGGATTTCTGTAGATATATGTTTGAGCACACATAGGGCACGCCATGGCCCTTGTGAGGAAATTGGTAAGTGGATTATTTTCTGCTTAGTCACAGGAAGAGCTGACACACAGTCAAACTGCAAGGGCAAGCCGGGGTGGGGGGGGGGGGGGGGGGGGGTGGGGGGTAGTACTGTAAGACTTACTTACTCTGCATGTGGAACACACTTGCAAACCATAGGAGGATGTATGTCTTCTATGTGGTGACCACGACCCTAGAAATTTCATGCATGACCTCTGGATGTGATAAGCCATACAGAGGGATGTAAGAGTGGCTTTAGACTTAACCCAGTGTTTGCCCAACTTTTAGCTTCAGATTTATCATGAACTGTGCTATGATGGTTTTAAAATAGATAAAATTATTGCAATGCCTCCTAACTGGACATTTGGGGAGGTAGTAAAATCAGGGCATATGCTTAAAACTCTTCATGAAGTTTCCTTTTGTTTTGGCTAGAATTTCATAATATAGGATTGTTTATGTTGGTGTTTTGGTCATTCAAACTACGTTAGCTGATGTTTGTATTTCATTCACTGACTTGTAGCTATTTTATTCTACCATATTGATCTTTGAGCGCTTTTCTTCAGTGCTTTAGTAGAGGTCTTTCTGTTCCTGTTTCTTTGTCTCTTTTTCTTCTAATGCTGACCTTGATGTTTAAGATAATTGTCACTTCTTGTGCGAATCAAATTACATATTCTAAACTAAAAGTTTTGGAACATATATTTCACAGATATTAATAGTTACTTAGCGAATATGTCCTTCATACAAAAAACCTCAGCCATGAAGGTATGAAATTCATGACCTTGTGTTTGTCTGTTTGTTAACAGGATTATGCAAATACTATGCAAAGAGGTATTAAATTTATGACATTTCATTTGTCTGTTTGCTTGGTGGTTAGAAGGATTATACAAGCATGCAAGTACTTCTGTTCGGATCTTCATTTTACAAAATGAGAAAGCGGGTTTTGGTCCAACTTAGATCCCATTAAATTTAACAAGTAATCCAGATCACTGCCTGCGATATAAAAATATCCAAGATCCAGATTTTTCCATTTACTTGTTATTGAGCCATTTTTAAAATAAATTATACATCACTTTGAGTGCTCTTATTATAATTGTTAGAACTGAATTTACAGCTAGAAAGTTTAGATATATCATCTGTTGCTCCCAAGCTTATGCAACTAAATGAGCCAAAAAGTACTGAACTTGGTATCAGCTGTGCTATGCTTCTACAGATCACTTTTTTTGTCTCCGGACTTTTATGACTTGTGACCCAGCATGATGAGTATTTGTCTGCTCACTGAAGTTAAGGGGTAATGGGCTACGTTAGTACTTGGATGGGTGACCGTTTAAGTTCTACACCAGCTGTGGTATGTGTCTGAGTTGGAATTTCTTTGTGTCCTCAGACTTTCGTAAATTCTAGTGCACTACTTGTGTCTCTGATGGCTTTGCACTCACGCTAGGGGACCAAAACACCTTTTGGCCTTGTTTGAATTGGATTTTGGTGTTGCACCTTAGAGTCTTCCTGGCAGAAATTAAGCGCCATAAAAGTACAGAATAGAATAGAATAGAACCATTGTTAAAAGATTAAACATAAACACTAATCTTTCACATCCTTTTCAATAACTAACATTTATAGAATATTTGTTGATTTATTGAAATACATATCAAAACAATGAATACATTAACACATACAAATGCATAATAAAAGCTACTGATTTAACAATTATATACAAATAACAATAATTGTGTTTCAACTTATTATATTTATGGTATGAACAAGTTGACATTTTGTATAAGATTAAACTTGAGAAGTAGACTAGCAAGAATTGCAACCTGAAGATATTTTGGATTGTACAACTTACAACAAACTCAAAATTTTTCAACTTTTTCAAAACTATGTTAATGACAGACTTATAATTATTAATACACTATGAATCACTTTTAGTTGTTTAGTCAGTACAATTTATGCAAAAATATTTTTTTCTCTGAAAAATACGGTATATTTATAACAATAAAGACATATATAAGTAATATCAATACACACATATATGTATAGTTATCATCTATTTAAAAATTTGGTATGCTTAAACTTCTTCTAGATAAGTAGCTAGATATAATTATGTCTTACTGGCATTGTGTTCTACAAAAGAAAATAAAAAAATATAAAATACACCTTCTAGTACCCAGCCATAAAGGCTCCTAAATTTAAAATTCTGAAATAAATTGCTTATAAGAGGTGAGGACATTCCTTAAAAACAGTATTAAACAGTTAAAGATTAAAGTCTTTATGTTCAGTGTGGCCTATGCCTTGTGACAGCCTTTTTTCGCATTCCCTCATTAAATGTTGACTTATTTAAATCATAAAGCATGCAAAATGGAGTCATTAATAGTATTTAATACAATGTCCTTTAATATTAGTTAAAGGGAACAGGGCAAGAAAGTGTGAATTTAAACTCCATTGTTTTGTGACAGTGGTTGAGTATCCAATACACTGACCTGATGTACACTCAATATGCTATGTTTGTAAACCTGACTCTGAGGAGTATAACTCAAAAAGTTTTGCAAACTAAATGCCCAGTTTTGGCCATAATCTTTGTAACTTCTTTTTAATTAAAGGTAAATTCATCACAGAAGTTTCTTGTACAAAGTGACAGTTGCAAATTGTACAACTAGATTGGTACAATATGTACACAAACTCAACTTGTAATAACACATATACAGTGTTTTTATCTACATACAAATACAGTTATTATTATCCACTTTCCTAAAACTTTTCAAAGTAGATTATTTGGCATGGTTCAGTGTCAGCATTTGTGTTGTCATTAAATGTGTACATGTTCTTTTCTGGCCTAAGGAATTTCAAAACAAGAGTCATAGCAATATAGGATACAACAAGGCCAAGTGAGTTACTCACCATCAGGTACATCAGCGAATGTGGTTCTTTATGTTCAAACAAATACCCACTGAGGTATTGGTAAATGAAACTACCACTGTAGATGCCCATCATTGGAATAATTAATCTCACTGCACTGGAAACTGACAGATTCAGTGTTATCCAAGATATTCCATTAGGCAGAGTTAAGGCAGTACCCATGGCCATCATAGTGGTGAAGACCCACAAAAATACAGAACTTAATACCCCATTAAAAGCCAAAATGGTTGATGAAACCAGGCTAAAGCAGATGCTAACAATCATCATACTGGAAAGGGGAATGTAGTTCGCGAAAGCCATACCTGCAAATCTGGTAATGGTGAAAGTAAGCCAGAATACAGATTGCAATATAATGGCTTCGTCTTTTGTCATCATACCAGTTTCAAAAGCAAATGAGAAGAGGAATCTGCCATATGCTCTTTCTCCACCTATGGCATGCAAGAAGTAGATGAATGTACATAGTGACATTGCTACTTCAAAAATAGGGTATCCGGAAGAACAGGAATTACATGATGACATCTTTTTCTTCAGATTTTTGGAGATCTTCTTTTGGGGAAAATCTTTAGGTTCTCCTTTGATGTGCAACCCAACCATAACCAAAGCAAACAGAAACAGCAAACCTCCAATGATGCAATATGGAGCCTCTAGTCTAGAAATAGGAGTGACAGGCTTAGGATGGCTAGAATTGGTGAAGTTTGAGATGACTTCAGTGTCAGAGGACAAGAAAAGTCTGGCGATTTGGGGACATAACAAAGCCCCCAGGCCACATCCAAAATAGAGTGAATGAAGGGCTGATGCAGATTTGTCTTTCCACAAGTGTATTGCCAAAATAGCTCCACCTGAAGAGATAAAAGGTAAAATAAAACAATTGGCCCAGAAATATTTAAAAATGTTAAAATATCTGCATGTTACTTTATCTGTATTTGACCTTGAATTAATTCAGTTATTGATTACATATCTTTAACAAACATTTAATTAGATGATTCTTGAAAGTTTGAATAAAGTAATATTAAATTACTTCTATAGTGTGTATTTTTGAAATATGTATCTGTTTCATGTACATGTAGCTATAATTCAGTTATTGAGTACATATCTTTATCAAACATTTAATTAGATGATTCTTGAAAGTTTGAATAAAGTAACATTAAATTACTTCTATAGTGTGTATTTTTGAAAAATGTTTGATGTAAATGTAACTATATTTTATGCGGTTTAATTATATCCTCTATCTTATACTTGGGCCAATATTTCCTGTGTTTACATAAAACAGTTCTGCAATTTTTTAAGGGGAACTACTCTCATTAAAGCTTGACCGTCTCCCGACTATCCTAATGACAAATATCTTTGTTAGATTAGAGCACTGAGTTCCCGATTGTGGGGAAGATATTGTGTCTGCAAAGCAGTAGATAAGATTAAATTACAAATTTTTAATGCTTTTTCTCATAAAGAGTGAGGTTAGACTTACTTTGTGGAAACCACTGTTTTGAAGAAATATAGTCTTTGACCTGTGTTAGCCTTACATTATTATCCAAACATATATATTTTGTTTGTGTTTAATGAAATGTGTTAATGAAGCTAAAATATATGTACTAACGTAAGAAATAAATACCTGTATTCAGAAAGCCCTTGCTGAAACCAATGGAGACAAAACAGATGATGGCGGTCTGTAAAGAAGGGCACCAAGGAATGGCCACCAAAGACACTGACATGATGATTAGACTTCCACCATTCAACAGGTCAATGTAAGCATGGAATATGTCATAAATGAATCCTCCTGCAATTGAACCGATCATTTTGCCTGAAATGGTAAAGCCAGCATTATTTGCATGCCAAACACCAGCTAATAGAAACTTCAAGCAAAGTTTAACTTAAATTTACAAAGTACTTTCTTATAGTCAAAGCTACATAGCTTCCACAAGAGAAGCCATTTTATCAAGTATCATTACTACGGAAATGCTTCCTTTCTAGATTCATTTCAAAGTATAATGATCAAGTATTCGTTCAATTATACTACAAAAGACCCCTTATATTAATAGATATCTGCATATATGTATGTTTCAAATTGACCTTTAACCCACATGGAGGTAGGTGGGTGGGTGGCATGGTGGCACAGTGGAAACACACTCGCCTCCCACCCCTGAGGTTGGTGGCTCAAATCCCGGACCTTATGTGGGAAAGTTGGTACTTGCTCTACCAATTTTCAGCAGGTTACAGTGCAGAACCTTAAATTATGCACATGTTTTCTCTGCCCACAAAAACTGCCCATTGTGACATGACCTGTACAGTGTTGAAAGCGACGTAAAACCCAAGATAAATAAACAAATAAATTAACCCCATATGACTCCCCTTTTGCTTTCAGTATCATGTCTTCTGTTACTGCATTAATGTCACTGCTACACCAAAACTTATGAATCATATGCATCAAAATATTATCAATGCTGTTGTATCTAGAAAATCTAAACCTGTACATGACATGTATATAAAATGAACTAGGACAAAGTAACAGAGGGTGCTTTTATAAAACTAATGGACGTTACATCGATGAAGAAAGCAATGCCTTATCTGTCTGATTTAGACCTTTGTCCAACATAAGCAAACTGAAGTGCAAGAAAATTTATAACAAAGGAACAAACGTACTTTGGCTTTTGTTATAAAAATCTTGTATTTTTTACAGAAAATTTGGGACTGTAGGTTTCAATTTTACTGTTTGACCCTTTCTTCCCTGTATAAAAACAATTTCTCAGAAGAGCCGGAGGGATGGGGGGGGGGGGGGGGGGGGGGGGGGGGGGGGGGTGGGGGGCTAAGGTAAAGGAGATAAAATTAATATTTTTCTGTTCTGATACACAAGGGGTATCCACCTAAAAACACACGTGACACAACTAAGTTGAATCAAAAGGAAATGTGAAAAAATATATATACGAGGATTAAAATATCAGGGTCACTTACCAAGACTCTTGGATACTAGTGCCCATGAAATTAGCTCATAGTTGACACCTAATCTGTCCTTCAGGTCTGGCAAAGTACGGCCTGTGATTTCTGAAGCCATACCCTGAACAGCAGTACAACTTTCAAAAGAATCTACATTCACATCAAAATCACATGAACCCACAGGAAGCTGCATTTTGTTATGGTAATAACCCATGACTGGGCATACTTTATGTACAATTATAGTCTAATAGTTTAGTACCAGGCAAAGCCGACAGGCATGTACACTTGTTACTTGGTAATACTTGTTACACTGGTTAATGTTTGCATGTTAGTCTAAGTATTTTCTAAGGAAATAACCCATTTTGTTAGAAAAAATTGCGAGAATTTGAAAAAAAATCTTAACTAGAATCTGTAAATTCATGAAATAGAATTTCACAAATAAAAATAACAAATTGAATATATTAGCTGTGCAGAAAACAAAGAGCATTAATATTTTCATTTTGTTGACAAGTGTGAAGTTTATGGAAAAATAGTTCAGAAAACATCAAATTTTGAAAAAAAATCCATTCTGTGAGATTTTTTTTTACTTTAAAAAGTTTTCAGTAGAAAGTCATAGAATAAGACTATTCTTACATAAACATTGCAAATTTTGACCTTAAAAAGTTTTCATTGGAAAATCATAGAATAAGAATATTCTAATATAAACATTGCAAAAGAAAGCACAAGCAAATATTTTTAATGTAACATTAACATAAAATGTTTCTGATTTTAATCAAACATCACTTTTTCATTAGGCTTAATAAATCACAATATTGCTCATATAGAAGTGTGATAGAATGTAAATACATGTCATCGTTCTCAATCTCTTTTGTAAAATACCCTTCAAATAGTTTCTACTGGGACGCTTTATTTTTGGCTAGAATAATTATTTTCTAGTTTTGCTGAACGTGAATACTGATTGAGAGTTGGTTGTCATTGACACCTTGCAAATTTCTGAGAGTGGGCGTACCATATAATTTGGAGGTATTGACAACTGAAGTAATAAATAAAAATTTCTTAAACACTTATTTAGGGGGCCACTGTGGCAGAGTGGTAACACTCTTGCCTCCCACCTCTGATGCCGGGGATCTGTTCCCGGCACGGCCTCAAGTGAGAAAGCTGGTAGTTGCTTACCGTTAGTCAGCAGTTTACAATACAGAACCTTGACCAACTGTATGTACTGGTTTCCTCTGCCCTTCCAACTACCCATCGTGGTTTGACCTGTACAGGTTGAAAGCGACGTAAAACCCCAAATAAATAAACACATATTTATTCAGGAATATCCAGGTGAAGATTCCCAGTTTTGTTCCAAACTAAGAAGTCGATTTGAAGCAGATGTTATGTTATATTAGAAAACACTGTACAAGGTTAATTTTTTTGTAGATAAAATACATTGATAACTTGCTCTTGTGTCAATCTATATTTCAATCTAAAGATATTGGGTTTATAACACTTAAAACAGGTAAACACAAGGATATTTATTTGTTCAAGTTGATCCAGGTTATGGTGGGAGCAGGAATGAAATTGCAGCTAGTCAGAAACAAATGTGTTGACACACTTTCGGGTATACCAAGAGGCTATGTCAAAAGATAAAGCTACCTTTCAAAATGGTGTAGAATTGGTACATACAGGTTAAGCACATGTATTTAGTATTTAGCCAATCAGACGGATGGAGACTAAAAAATAGCATTTTAAACTTTATGTTGATTGGTTATGTGTAAATTTGGGATGTTGATTCCAAGTCGAAACAAGGCCAAAAGGTGTTTTGATCCCCTAGCGCAAGCGCATAGCCATCAGAGACACGAGTAGTGCACTAGAATTTACAAAAGTCTGGGGACACAAAGAAATTCCAACTCAGACACATCCCACAGCTGGAGTAGAACTCAGACGGTCACCCATCCAAGTACTAACATAGCCAATTGCCGCTTAACTTCAGTGAGCAGACAAGTACTCATCACGCTGTGCCACAATTCATGAAAGTCCAGAGACAAAAAAAAAAGATCTGTAGAAGCGCGAGCTCTACCTAGGCTCGCGCTTAAAAGGTATTATTGTCATCACTTAAAGAGCACCCTGAAACATCAATTGTCACAATAGTTTTATATAAATAGGAAAATTATCCCAGTGACATTAAAAATGCCCTTTGAGTAAACACAAAACAACACTTGTTTACGTGCAATCTTTGAAACCTTTTCATGGCAAGGGGTGAATAGGAAAAGTAAAAGAATATTTACTGATCTTTATTCCCTAGTATATTTGTCCTAAGTATATAACACGTGACCAAATGAGGAATTTTGTCTTCAAATGGGGCCAAGTTAGCAAGCCTAACAACATATAGGAAGATAGCCACCCTCATCTGCATATTATACATACCAAAAAAGAGTTTTGTCTTCAAGTGGGGCCAAATTATCAAGCCTAGCAACATATCAGAAGATATTCATCCTCATTTGCATACTATTTGTACAAATAAGGAATTCTGTCTTCTGACTTCTGGTTCCAAATTATCAAGTCTAGTAACATACAAAAAAATTCCACTCGTCTCAGTTGCAGATTTTGAAATCTCGATGCATATTTGTGTATGCAGTAGCTTAGTAGCTAAAATGGCCATCTCTATGTCAAAATGCTACCGATTCTTGACCAATGACAATATTAAATATGAAAAAATGAGAATCCTAGATCCCAAATTGTAACATAGAATGTGCTAACAAACAAACAAAATATACAAACCGACTGACCAACATTCTTCAAAAGATTCCGAAGTAATAATACTCACGAGGCATATCCAACCACTAACCAAACAGATTTGCTTCACCATCTTATATCTGTAGTGAGGGTCTTTAGTTGCACCATCACAGGATTGATGTATCTCTTTCTCCACACCTTCTTTGACACTTACTTCAGCCTTATTCCTCTCAAGAACAGCCCCAGATATCTCTAGTTGACTTAATTCTCCTTTCATGATTTTTTTCAACGAAAATTGTCTTTATTTATGTTTGTCATAAGTTGTACTAGATATGCATGTGTTCCTATCCACTACATGTGCTAAATGGCTATATTTTTGGCATTGTCTTCAATCCCTTATATGGTTCAGGGAATCCAACTCAGGTCTATTGAAGCCTATAAAGGTCAAAATTAAAAAAATCTCGTCATCACGTGCATCGTGTGTTTACCATTAAAGAGATATATCATGTTTTAACAAACCCAACCTTTAAAATTCTCAAATAGTGTGTTCTTATTCATAAGAGATTTTCCATGTATGTGATCTTATATTAATAGCACTTATACACAAAAAAAAACAATAACAGGCAAGAGTGAGTCATTTAAAAGTTGCGACAAAATAAACTTAAAATGTCCTATGTCCAGTTATTGCCCAAGGTCAAACATATACTCAAAATTAAGCCCATAGATTGATCAACACTTGCCAATAAAATAACATTAATTCATATGTGGACTTATATTTTATGGTGGTCTAATTACGAGTTTTTTGGAAGTCAACATTGTGATTTCTTACACTATACTTTTCAGTTGCCCATTAAAGCCTAGGCCACGCCTATCCGTGCAGTTGTATCTGTACACATTAGATTCCCGGGTGCTGACATCATCTTTGTCGCTCTACAACGAAAACTGGCATCTTTGGAGGATACTATTAAAGTTTGGTTGGGGTTGTAAACGAGTTCTTCCCTGGTGTTATAATGTATATTCCTTTTACATTTAATTACTCAAACATTATCACACAACAATTGTATATATAATTATAATCCGATATCACCTCCATATTTCACATTGAAGTCTGTATTTTAAGTCTCTTCTCAATATCAGCATTAAATATCAGTTATTTATTTATTTCCTATTCTGAATTATTCTCTTATTAATTGATCTCTATATTCTAATATTCTATCGGTGTTCCCTCTTAAAATTTTATCCGACCTAAATTTTTGTTTATTTGTTTATTTGGGGTTTTACGTCGCTTTCAACACTGTACAGGTCATATCACGACGGGTAGTTTGAAGGGCAGAGGAAACCAGTACATATAGTTCGCTAGGGTTCTGTACTGTAAACTGCCGACCAACGGCAAGCAACTACCAGCTTTCCCACTTACGGCCATGACGGGGATCGAACCCCGGCCGCAGAGGTGGGAGGCGAGAGTGTTACCACTCTGCCACCGTGGCCCCTTTATCCGACCTAAAGCTCACAATTTTTTGCTATATTTATGCCTAACCATGGCAATACCTAAAATGACACTTTTGTCACTCAGAATAATAAGGCAAAGATTGTATGACAAAACAACAAAAAAAACCAACAGCTGTCAAAACAAAACAAAAATAACACTTTTCAAGTGACACCTGACACGGGGACCAAACAAGGGTATTAAGCAAGGTAATTACATAATTGAATATAATGGACATTGGAGAAGGCAGAATAAGCCCAATAGACAAAAATATATATATAACCAATAAAATATGTGTTTGAAATCTTTACACAGAATCCAAATGTCAAAAAAGAAGGTAGTTTGGGATCTCCAATTTACACAAAAATCTCTGTTTTGTTGAGATTTATTTATTGACGGAGGACATAATGGACAATTCTATAATTGAGATAGAGCTGCAATTGTAATACTGTTAATACTTTTAAAGAAAACTTAATCACCACCAGAAGAAAGTTCTAAGGTTCCTCAGGCAACAAAAATAAAGATCTGATTTTGAAAATCCAGGGACAATGAAAAGGGAAAAGCAAGATAGAAGTAACTGATGCATACAGAAAAATATCAAGGGTATGTATTCTCTTGCATAGAAATATGAATTAATGTTCTTTCTAAATAAAGTAAGAGAAATGCTTGGGTTGATATTTTCAAGCAATTTATTCCAAACATTTGGAGCATCAAAAGACAAATCTGAAATTAATCTGCTAGGAAGAAATCAAACTGACAGTCCATTTCATCTTTTGGGTCAAAGTTGGGGGGCCAAAGACTCCCTGATGTATATAAATTCATGCAAGTTGGAGTATAACATAAATTTTTGCACAAGTGTACAGGGTCTCTTTAAAATCAAAGGAGGAGAGTTGAAGGATCTTAAACTTTAGACAAGTATGTCTGGTATTTCAGGCAGATGTATACATAAGGAATATTCATTGACGTACACTGGTTGCCTATGTTTTAGAATTTCATTTATGATTAGTCCAATTATGTAATGTATGTGGTATTTAAGAGTGAGCATGTAGTGTTTGTTTAATACTGATCACTTTTTTTTTGTCTCCAGACGTTCATGGATTGTACCATAGTGTAGTGAGTATGTTGGATGGGTGACGGATTTGGTGCACTACTTGTGTCTCTGATGGCTTTGCGGCTCGTGCTAGTAGACTGAAACCCCTTTCAGGCTTGTTTAAAGTGTGGGGTGATATTGGGAAATCTGGAAGATAGAGTGACTACCTTGTTGAGTGAATTTTGAACACAGGCTCCTGAATTAAAAATCTATTCTAATTATAACATCAAAACGGACACATGAGACAGAGGTTTTAATGTGCCAACCTTGAATGATTCATGATAACCTACTACCAACACACTGGAGGCTATACGTCTTAAATGAATATCTGAAGTGAAAGGGTATCATTTATCTGTTTATTTAAAGTAGAAGTTACTTAATATGTCAAGGTTAACGTGACATAGTCAATATTGAATAGATATGTTTAGAGTTTATATGGAGTCCTTGTCTCGCAAATGACTCCTGTTACCAGAAAACATGTGTAGAGCTCAAACCTTCACGAGGGGTTTTGATGGGTTGGGAGAGGCATTTCCAAATTTTAATTTTATTTACATCCAGATCTTTCCCAAAATGCAATCCAAAATGTAATTCCTAATTCCTTTCGTCTGGTCCTACCCATATAAAAGTTTTATTGAGATCCACTCATTAGTTTTGGATTGATATCAATCAGAAAGCCAAAAACCTTGCAACAAAGGATTTTTGAAAATTTGGGATTGTGTTTATATCCAGAAAATGGCCCGTATCTGTCTTTATATATAATCACTCCTCCCTGTTTTAAGCCCTTCCCACATAGGAAATTACATAACACCCGTGCATTAACTTTTGGGGATACTGCAAATCAGACAAACCGATAGATAAATGAACACACCCCCAAAACACAGTCTCCTGGGTGAGGTAATAATACTCCATGGGGAAATTCTCATATAATTCTATGTCTTTCGGTAAGACACCAGGGAACTTATTTCATTGACATTTGTAACCTCACCAAGGAGGTTGTGTAGATGGCGTTGTGTGTCTGCTTGTGAACAAAATAACTCAAAAAGTTGATAAATTTATATGAAATTTATTCATCTTGACATTGACATCTGACACTGTGGCCTAGCGGGTAACACACTCGCCTAGGGATACAGATGACGTGGGTTCAATCCCAGGTACAGGCAGACACAAAATGGGTCGGATGACCACTTAAAATGGTGGTCCTCTCTCACTGGGTCCTATCTCCAGTGGTAGGTTAAACAACAGTTAGGCTCATATAGAGCTTTGAGTCCATGCAATACAAGGAGATATTGCTTTGAGTATAAATACAAATGCAATGCAATTGGCACATAAACCAGATAATTAAATTTTGGAAAACTATCCGGATCCAGAAACTTTTCAACCAATTTTTGCAATCATAGCACTCATAAGCCGTATTGGAGTTGTTTATGGCTTTCAATACTTACAGGGCTTTAAAGATAATTGATTTAACTTTTATGGCTTTCTACACTTATAGGGCTTTACAGATAATTTGTATAACTTTTATGGCTTTCTATATGAATAGGGCTTTACAGAATTAGCCATTGGAAAGTCATCAGAATTATTTGGATTTCATTAAGAAAGGAAGATATCTAGTTTGTCGCTAGTACTTTATACTTCACCATCATTGTAAAAATAAAATTGTGGTATTGATGTAGGAAATTCTTCTGATGCCAGATACATGATGTTTTTACGAAGGAGCCACAGATAAATGCACAGGAAATAAATCAATTGTTAAGTTTATGGAGCTGTCTCTCAAGGCTTTACTGTTTATTGTATTTTTATCCCCTGTATGTTAATGAAGTTTCCTGATTACAAATAGTTGCAAATATATCACTAGAGTAGTACTGAGACAAGAGCACTCTGAGATCGCATAGAGTAAGAAATCTAAAATTCGCCAGGAATCTAAAATTCGCCACCTCTAAAACCTTAGTTAATTTTATGAAGAAAATTATGTTTTTGTCTCACAATTGGTATTTTTCAGTTCAAAAAGCCTTAATTTACTATACATTCAACAAATCTCATCACAATTCATTTATTATATTAGTATTTTCACATGTGGCGAATTTCAGATATGTGGCGAGTTTTAGATTTCTTACTCTACCTCCTCCAAGACATGTATAGTTTATATCAGAACCTTATCTCTCTTTTCTAAATCAAAAGGGCTCAATAACAAGTGAATGGGATAATTGGGATCCTGATACTTTGAGTATACAAGCAGTGATCCAGATCATTCTCAAGAATTAATAGGGATATAAGTTGGAACACGACAAATTTTCTAATTTTGCTTTCATGAAGATCCAAATAATAGTATTTCTGTAATCCTGCTAACAAACAAACAAACAAAGAACACTCATGGATTCAATACCTCCTTGGTGGAGGTTTCAAGTAAACAAAAAGTTAAATGGCATTTATGAATTTCCCCCCTAAAACAGTGGTATTTTATTTACATATATTTACATATTGTCATCACCATATAAACAATTATCAATGTTGCTATTTCCTTTCTATTTTGAAACCCTTTGTTCAAAATCTTGTTCCTTTTAGAGTATTCCATTGTTTTATAAACAGTCCCCTAATGACTGAGATCTCTGAGCTTCACGAGACCATGCTCCTTTCATTTCAGTAGAAAGCTAGAGGGAACATGTCAAAAATACCACCTCAAAAATGTACTCATGCTTCTGTCATTTCAATGTTAGTCAGCAAGTGGAAGGCAGGGATGTCAGGTCAAAAATAAACTTTCCCCCCAAAACTTCTACCTTCAGGCCATTTATGCCAAGATCCAGCCTTGGCCTTGTATATTCACTAATCTTTTTTCCAATCCCTTTTGTGCTCAGATACATTCATGGTAGTTCAACAGAATAGATGATAAATTGTTCAGTGACTAATCAAACAAGCTTTCAAACATCCGAGATCCACCAATTCACATTTTTTTCAATACCATGCCCTGATTGTTCAGAGAAGGGTCATTTAAAGATGGGTTTTCCATAGGGCCCCAGGAGTTACTACCGACAAGTTTTGTTGTAGGTGGCTTACCATTTTTCTTGAGGCTGCTACGGCTTAACATTTGGGTGTTACATGTAATCAACAACTAATCCAGTAGACTCCTTTGCAAAAATTGAGCCAGCCAACCTCGTCTCATTAGTTAGAATGGTTACGAGTTCAATTATTCTTTTTTCTTTGTTTTTAAGAGTAATCAGGGCTTGGTGCTAAGATTTGTTTTCATGAATCATAATAGAGCTGGTCGAAAGACTTATCTTTATGATAGTACTGCTTTTTGGGTGGTACAACTCATCTTTCAGCTCAGAAAAAGTTAAGAACTATGCATATAAAGAGATGATTATTTTCAGTTGTATTTCTCAGAAACTTTTCTTTATCATTATAATGTTTACTTTTAGGGTACTAAGACTTGTCTTTTTCAAGTATGGAAATACATGCATAAGGATATATTAAAATAACTATCTGGTATGTTTCCCACCAAAAATAATATTTAATGGTATGTTGACAGAAAGGTGTACGTTCCCTCATTAATTACAATAACCACAACATGATAAAGCAAATACACAAATATCACAACTTCTTTTTTTTTTACAAAAAATATAAATGCAGTTTTGTAAGAATGTAATCCAACCCAGTATTACACATCAGGAGTATTTTTGTACGAAAATAAATTAAAAGTATTTAAATAAATAAATCTACAAAAAACATTACCACATCATTTATTTAACAGTATCAAAACAAATGCAAGTCTCCAGTCACGCTCCATTTATAAGTTTTTTTAAATAATATATAGGATCTCGAAATAATTTAAAATGTAGTTTTCTCAAAATGTTGAGTGTATCAGGCACATAATGAACAGTGATTGGGTTAGTGAAAATGTATATATATATATATATATATACACTGTATTGGATACTTTTACATTAATATGTTACTAACAATTCATTTTTTTCTTCTAATCAAAGTAATAAAAATCACTTAGTCATTGGAAAATAAACAATACCTTTTATTGGGGGCACTTTTTTGTCCCAAAAGGTTAACAATTAATAGTAATTACAGTTGATGATGTTTAAAATACTAACTCAAAATAAAATTGAGAGTTAACATGGTTACAAAAATCAGAAAACCTATGTCATCAATGATGTTCAATATATACTATGCTTGGAAACATGGCTTGAGACTTGTCTTTGAATTTTGGGCTGGTTAAGTATGTCCTATATCACAGGTACAATCTTACTCCTCCACAAAAACTCATTGATAATTGATAGATAAACAATAGACATCACAAATTATGTTCACAGATTGCCATATGTCTTGTGTCGAAAGCATCTGCATCTTCACCTCAGAAGGAATATTTCAGAGCAATTGCTACGGTGAGAGAAAGCTGGACAAAGTGTACACCCACGGATACTGCACTGTCGGGGCAAACCTCATCAGACACAGTGTTATCCCCAGCAACTGCGGTGGGTTTTTCCCCACAGGATAAGACCATCTGGACAAATTCTGTGTCATAATCTTGTACAATGTTGGTGACAAAATCGGCAGCATCAGATATCATGCAGGAATGGGACAATATTGGTGCAATGGCACTCTCACAGCCAGAGTTGCAGACCTTGCCAGTGCTGTCACACAGGGCGTAGATTAGTGGCCCATTGATATATGC
This sequence comes from Sabellastarte sp. h YS-2021, assembly GCA_964017235.1. Lineage (NCBI taxonomy): Eukaryota > Metazoa > Annelida > Polychaeta > Sabellida > Sabellidae > Sabellastarte > Sabellastarte sp. h YS-2021. The sequence goes on along the minus strand of OZ024935.1, from coordinate 76,915,457 downwards.
TTCAACTAATAGATTGTCAATGTCACAGACATTGGAAATATCGGTCACATTTCCAGTCGGGCAAAATCCATAGTTGTTGGACATTTGGCAGAACGTGTTATCTAAAGCAGTAAATATAAACAAATACTGTGACAATTATGACACCGGAAAACTGCAGGAGAGTTTAATTTTGCCATAACATGACCTTATTGGGACAGAAGGGGGGGGGGCATGGTGGCGCAGAATGTAACACACTCGCCTCCCACCTCTGAGGACATTGGCCCAAACCACGAACCTTATGTGGTAAAGTTGGTAGTTGTTTGCCGTTGGTCAGAAGTTTATAGTAAAGAACCTTGACAAACTTGTATACACTGGTGACCCATGCTCAGAAAACTACCTGTTCTGATTTGATCTGTGCAGTGTTGAAAGCAACGTAAAACCCCAAATAAATAAATAAATATTGGGACAGAGCATCAATACATCTTGTCATGAGCTGTTTCTAAATCTATAGAGGTTATTTTCCAAGTTTGACATAAGCATGGCTACTGGGGAAGACCCCTGGGGAAAATGGTATCAATCAGATATTACAAGCATTTCAATAATATTTCTAAAAATCTTGACATATTTAATGTACATGTGCCCAATTTCAGAGAAACTTGTCTAAAAAATTCTTTGTGAAAAATTTAGACACAAACAAGCCTGAAACACATATGTGATCAATATCTAAATTCAATCATTTTTGTTGGATATGATGTTGATTGTAAGAGAAATGTGGAAACAGCAACAAATGATAAAACAGTTCTTGAACTGAATGGAAAAAAGCCAAGTGAAATATTTTCAATACAGACCAGTTTTTTTAAACGTATAAATGCTCCTGGTCTGTACTTATGTTAATAGACTGCATTTTATATCATACACTTTTTACTTCTTTAACAAATTAAAAAAAGGAATAGGAAAGAATTTGCTGGGATTACTTCTGTAGGGTATTAAGACCAGTTAGTGATTGACCATTTTTCTTATGACAATCGAAGCAAAGAGCGGACCTTTTATTAAATATTTAATATTCTTTATAAAAATGTTAAAAACCTGAAATTTCATCTGTAGTCATAGTCTGGGTACCCCAAATTAATGTGTGGTGCTAAATAATAAATTTACATAATCAGACAAGTACATTTATATTTGTTTTTCTTGTACAAGAATTATTAGACTTTGTATTGCCTGTAGCAAGAGTATACTACATTTATCTGCATTTATTAAAATAACAAAAGACAAAACAAACCTAGTTATTAAGCATGTAGATATACATGTAAATAAGCATGTAAAGTAACTGAAGCTGTTTTCATTATTTTGTTTCCTGCCTAAACATCCATTTGTACTTATGCAGGGGATCAAAAAAATGATACTAACCTGTTGCCACATATGGGTAATACAAAAGGATGGCGTAGCACATTTCGTCTGATGTAGCATCTCCAAAGTAAGTGAACGCATCCCTGCTCTTGGATGTGAAGGTACAAGTTACACGCAACTCATCCCCTGGTTCTACTGCGACATCATTCTCAAACCTAAGAAGGACCAGACATCAGATTTACTTAAAGTCACCACTGAAGGCAAAATCAGACACATTTTCAGTTGGACAATCAAAACCAGTTTCCAGGACTAAGAAATGAAGGAAATCTGGTGTTTTGTCTGTCACTAATATGGTGAAATTGAATTTGCAAGTGTACACGATCAGCAAGCGAAAAGTGGCTTTTGTGAAATATTTTGAGGATAGTGAGGATACCTCATTTTTACCTTTTACAAAGTGAGAATTAGGATTACGTCTCAATGACGTCTGTAGTACAGATAATTGTCTTGGATGCATATCTTGGTATGGTCATATCCACTCATGCCTCACGCTTTATTTTCAGCCCTTACCTTGAAGTTCAGACACTAATGAGATATTACACCATTCTATACCTTTTTCTATTGTTTTTATGAAGTATAATTAATTAAAATGCACAAATGATCACATTTCAATAATAGGCAATGTCCACAGGCAATACCCAAAACCTGTTCACCGGATTTGGGCTATATTTTCAAACAGGGTTTGGGGGGAGTCTACCCTTTGCCTAACACTCCTCATTATCAAAAATCCAGATTCAGCACTACCTGGTGACGGGAATTTGTGTATTCTTAGGAGCTACCTGCTGATAACACTTTCATATAGAAATAGATTAATTTATGTAGCTTCATTCACAGATTCACTGAGCTGACATATATAAAAGGAAAGGATTGCAGTGGTAGACTGCCCATAATGATACTGCTTTGAGGAATGTGTGCCATTCAGTATATGATCAATGCCACATTTTACATACTCACTGGTGGATCTGGGGGTTGTCGTAGAAATACTGTGTTTGCTCATAAACCACTCTTGCTACCCCATTGTGGATGACCTCCAATTTAAAGGCACTTCCTGAAATTAGGTAGAAGGTAAATACCATCGACTTATTATAATTTGGACACAGAGCTGTTTCTGTCAATGCTTTTAACAGTCTTAAAGTTACTTAATTAAATTCCGATAAAGTAAAAGTAAAAGTATTCATTATTATAACTTTTTCTATACCAAACACTTACAAGCTTTAGAACAAATCCACTCAGGCATTTTAAAGCAATTATCCTTTTTGTTGACCTATTGCTACAGATTATAAGAAAGATATACATTAATGAAAGTTCGTATATTTTAAATCGTAGTCAATTATACCACCTTTCACCTCCTCCACTATCTATTAGAAAAATTCGTGCTTTCACAAATTGAAATCTTGGAAGCTGTGCTATTACCAATGACACTCAACCAATTTTCAGTCAAGCAATTAGAACTTATCTATTTATTGTTTTTTCTTCAAATGAAAGAAGGTTTCTTTCAATATAACCTAGTACCTCTGGTTATATTGTGATGGGTAGTAAGACAGGTGTAAGGGTTGGGACTGTAATCTAATGTAATCTCAAGGGCAGATCCAGCTTTTATGTAAGGTGGGGGTTCACATCGAGTAAGGTGGGGGTTCACATTGAGTAAGGTGGGGGTTCACATCAGACATATTATAACTAAGGGGGTCGGGGGGCACCCCCCCCTGGAGAAAATTAATTTTTGGTAAAAATAGAATAACAAAGAATAGTACTAGTGGTAGTGGTAGTAGTAGTAGTAGTAGTGGTGGTGGTGGTGGTGGTGCTAGTGGTAGTAGTAGCGGTGGTGGTGGTGCTAGTAGTTGTAGTAGCGGTGGTGGTGGTGCTAGTGGTAGTAGTAGTACTAGTAGTAGTGGTGGTGGTAGTGGTAGTAGTAGCATTTATAAAGTGCCAAATTGATGAAAACATCCTCCAAGGGAATGTGCAAAGCGGTGGGTCAAGAGACTTTCATTAATCTAGGATTTGTGGGTGTCAACAGAGGGAATAGTAATAACTAGGGAAGCTTGAGTTAAGAAGTGAGTTCTTCTAAACTTCTGGCCAAAAGCAAACAACTACCACTTTCCCAGTTGAGGTCAGGCCGGGATCCGAACTCTGGTCTTACATGTGGGAGACAATTATTTTTTACCAATAAAGTATTAGGACAATCAAAACTTACCAAGGTAATGCATGTGTGGTATCAGCTCAGCTAGGTACCAGGTGTCATTGAATATCGCTCCCAGACACTCACCAGAGCACGTTCCCACTACCTGATAGCTAGTAAAGCCTGAAAGTAGAGAGATACATCAGAAACTAGATATTTAATATTTAACAAGATAAAGCTGGGTTTGGTTTTTAATTTGGTGAATTTAATTTAGATTTAAACATTTTTACACTGTAGATGTGGAAAGATGGAATTGACACAAAACAGGCATTTTTGAAAGTCATTTAACCAAATTCTTTGGGCATATGCTTTTATTTATCTAAGATTTTCAATGATGAAAATGATGCACGTGACTTTGTTGTTTGACAATTTAGAAAAATTCGTGATAAGAGGAGGTTTTTAAACTTAGCATATTTTGTCGTCTATTCCAATTCAAGATATAGGTTTTCTTAAAAATTAAGACTAGAACTGGACAAGCACAGATTATGTAATGCATCCAATAGCAAAAGCCTAATTGTCTTCATTTAGCAAGGGATGAATTTTGAACCCAAATCCTTAGGAGTGTGTTCCCATTACACTCTTGGGACTCCTTGCAAGGATTGAAAATGCTCATCTCCTTGGCTGTAAAAATAGGTCTGAGCAAATTTGGCTGTTGCTTGCATAAAACAGATGATTAACTGTACAGCATCATGATCAACTAGTACATATCTTATATGACATGAGCTATGAGACCAGACTCAATTCAACTTCAGCAGTTCGTATTCACACACAGAGGTTTACAGGTATTAATCCAATTCTGAAACTTACCCGGTGGAATCATGAGCAGCGCAGGTCCAATGAATAGATTCCCTGCATCATATGTCCTTCTGTCTGTAGTGTAGTAAAGGTTTAGTGAAGTGGCATCAGTGTATGTACTCTTCAGTTCTGGATTGTTCCAGTGATACTAAAAAGATAATTGTGGTTTTCATATGCAAAGAATTTGGTAGCCCGGGCCTGACTTTAAATAAGAAGGTTGGCAACTGCTTGTGCATGGCAGGTGGGTTGGAACATTATGCCTGTTTCATTAGCCACTGCTTTTCATATACATTAACTGTAGCAGTTGGCCAGTTCTTTTAAAAGAACATTGACTTTAAAGCATGATAAAATTTTTTTGAGTCCATGTTGATAACTTCATTTACACTAACAATGTATTGGCGATAACATGATTCCATAAACAAGCAACTACAAACACTCATAAATTAATGTGAACTTAAGAGGAAATATGTAAGTCTAGGCATAAAACAAAAGCTGTTTAATATATTTAGGCCAACCTTATTTCACCATTAGAATTAATTAGAGTAGGGTTTTATCTTACAATTCAGGGGATTTACCTCCATCACAACCACTCTGTATCCATTGTTTCCTATCCTGACTCCATACTGATCATCAAAACACTGACCCTGGATCCCCAGGGTCCAGCCAGAGATGAAGTCATCACATTCAGTCATACCACAGTCTGCTGGTGTGGCATACAGGTTTCTGGCATTGGTTTCTGTAAACATCCAAGAAGTAGAAATATATGTTATTTGCAACAGACGTAGCCAATCAAAGGTGAAATCCAATATTTGCATTTGGACACAATTCTTCATTAGTGAATTAACATCATTAAAACATTGTCATGCCATTGATATGGTAAAGAGGGGTCATAGCATTGGAATTTTAATTTACTTAATTTTAATGAAGTTTGGGAGAAACTGCATTGAAACAATTTTGGAATAATACAGTGGTATTTTGCCTTTTCTTTCAGACTACTTATCACTTACCCTGCCCCCCTCAAAGAGGAGTGGAGAAGCCATTGTAATCGAGCCTTTGTTTGCTTATTTGTCTGTCTTCCCACCTACATAACTTGAAAATGGGCCACAGTGGCAGAGTGGTAACACTCTCGCCTCCCACCTCTGAGGCCGGGGTTCGGTTCCCGGCACGGCCTCAAGTGGGAAATCTGGTAGTTGCTTGCCATTGGTCGGCAGTTTACAGTACAGATCCCTGACAAACCGTATGTACTGGTTTCCTCTGCCCTTCTAAGTACCTGTCGTGACATGACCTTTACAGCGTTGAAAGTGACGTAAAACCCCAAATAAATAAATGACAACTATACTTGTGATCTCAGCCATATTTCCATGTTTGCTAACAAGGGTTTTCCGCTGGAGCTGTAAGTTGCCAAGGTATTTTTGGAGGGTCAGTTGTATTGTTTTCACAGTGTGGCTTAGAGTTGGTTATGGTTTTCGGGCTCGATTTAGTGGGTTGGGTATAAAACTGAATACAATGATCACGTCATCTCCTCGCCAGATGTAAATATGTCTTCATGTTATGACTTTACCATCCCTTTTCTAATGAAAATCATAAAGTGACTGTACCTTCCTCTGTTCCACGGCATCCATAGAGCACGATATGATGCATCACTATATCATTGTTAACATTGGGTGAGGAAGCAATGAGATGGTAATCACCATCTTGAGGGAGATCAAAGGCCATGCATTTGTAGGATGTTGCTACAGCGGGGACTGGGGTCTCAGGAAATTCGAGAGTAACAGTCTGAACTCCTGCAAAATTATGTATCATAAATTCAATTTGAAGAAATACTCCTATAGTAAAATATTATGGAACTATACCGTTTAAATTATGTAACTATACAGTTTAAATTATACTCTTTTACAAAATGTTGCAGAGGTATTTATTTTAAAGGGTACTTCAGTAAAAAAGGCTATGTTATTATTTATTATGAGTGACACTCATGTAATAAAATGCTGCAAATTTTGAGAGAATATCCTGTGTAACTGTTGCATAGATATATATGTTGAGAACTACTTCTATAGAAAATACTGCATAATTCTTTATTTTAATGGATACTCGTGTAGAAAAGATAAATCTAACGGGTTTCAAAGTAAACTTTTTCATTTACCTGCAGCCTCAATAGCTGGACAATCAAACACAGTGGGGTCTTTACATTCCACAAATTCTGCATGCCCAGAGCACTTCTCTGCATCCAGAGGGACACATACACCTGGCAAAAAAAACAATATCTTTATAACTATTGATAGTTGCATGGTTTGTCATTAGACAGTTGTATATTCTTGACAACAAAGTTCAACTTTTAACATTATTAATAATTTTAGGACCCTATTACTTATCAATAGACATACATAAGTGTTTCAACTTTCAAATTCATTCCTGTTGTTGTGTTTGGTGTATAATAGTATCAACTGGGTTAAATGTAAAAGTTAAGATAGTTCTGTTCAAAGGCCAGGGTCATATGGCCAACTTGCTCACCAGCATCCATAAATGTTTATTATGTTAACTTAATGTGGATCGTATAACATACATATTTTGTTTGCTTGGTTTATGGATATTGGTTTGTGACTATAAGATCCGGCCATGCTGTTCTACAGGGAGCATCAGCATCTGCCTTTGTGGTGTAGTTTGATAAGTTCCAATTAGTCTGGCAGCCAAGGGGATTGAACAAAATGTGCCAGTAATAGTTCCTTTCTCTGCAGATTCTCTGTAGAGAAAAAAAAAACTATTACTGGAATTTTGTTCAAATGGAAATATCTACTTTGGCTGCCAGACTAAGTCTGATCACCGAAGTTAAGCAGCACTGCACTTGGGCGGATACATAGTGAGTCCGATGATCACTTAAATGGTGGCCCCATTGTAATATAACCAAAACAAAGTATTAGGCACGACATTTTAACCAATCCATCAATTACAAAGAGCAGCATTATTTAAAAAAAATCAGGCCAGCAAGCAGCAGATTATCAGCTCAGTGTTTTAACAACTTAATCATTAATAAATAGGATTGTGTTTGAATCCTACAATAGTGTCACTGTTGGATCTTTTTAGCACTTAGGACTTGGCTACAGACTATGGTAAACATCAAATTGATCAGTTAGAGGGTGTAACCATTATGTTTTATTTATTACATTACATTTTATATATTACATTTCTGGACATTCCATTGATGTATTCTAACACTATGTTTCAATAAAAATGCAACAAAAAGATTTTTTTCATTGTGAATAAGAGTAAAAATTTTGTAGAATAAGATGTCCATTGCATGAAATGGTCACTAGATTATTTTATCCGTTACACAAAATGTACAAATATTTTGTTCATTTCACTAAATAGACAGTTACATTGTCCATTTCATGAAATGAACAATTTCACACCTGGTACTGAAATTCCCCTAACTGAAAGAAAGAGCCACAAGGGTGACCATTTGATAAACGCCCTTGAGGTTCTTTAGCCTGTCACTGGAGACAGGACCCAATGACAGAGACCTGTCATTTTAAGTGGTAATCAGAGCCACTTACTATCTGCCGGTACCTCAGTTCAAATCCACATCCTGTGTGTTCCTAAGCAAGTGTGTTACCCACTAAACCACAGTGGTGGTGAAGAAGTTAATTTTAATTTAATCAACTCTATGGTCATTTGCTTATATCTGGAAAAAAGTAGAGTTAAATGCTGCCAAAAATTTGGGGCCAAGAAAGAAGATCAATGCCACTGAGCCGCAGGACTTATGATGAGGTTGTGGTGCACATAGCATACAGTCCATATTTTTGTTGAAATGGACAATTAAATGTATATATTCAGAATTTTTGGTCAAATGTCAAATTTCACTCAGAATGATTTTACTATTCATAAGCAACACATTCACTATGTTTTACTTCACCCAAACTGACCATATGTTCAAATAAAGACATTCAACTAAATAAGACTACTAGTGTATTTGTGTTGTTCAACTATCCTTGTATCACATCACATTTGCGACCTCCTACTTTAATATAAACAATCACCAAGAAAAGGTGATTACATACAAAACATTGTCAATGAACTACACCTGTCAATCAAAATGGGGTAATTACTTCTTGTATGCTGATTTGACGCAAACAAAGACAACACCATAAAGGCATCCACATTTTTGACAATATTGAGAAGAATTGAAACAAAATAGCTGTTTTTTATATTTTAGAGGCTGTTTTTTCCCAAACTTAGTTTTCTTATGTGGGTTCTATTGTATACAGTTGTTTATATAGTGAAAGTAAAATAACAGCACCTTTAAAATATGAATATACACCTTTAAGCCTTAACCTTGAAAGTATGATCTACTGACCAGGGTGTGTGATACCGGTTATTCTGAGAGGGACTTGTCCTTCTTTCCATATACAGTCTGGATCACCTAGTTCATATCCATTGGTCAATCCATCCCCGTCAGAGTCCATTTCACAGAGACACCTTGTCCATCTCTGATTAAATGTAAAATGTTACCATTCCATGTAACATTGTAACTAACTGACTAAAATGCTGCATATATCAAACAATGTTAATGTGAAGCCTCATTTATTTATTTATTTGGGGTTTTACGTCGCTTTCAACACTGTACAGGTCGTATCACGATGGGTAGTTGGAAGGGCAGAGGAAACCAGTACATACAGTTCGTTAGGGTTTTGTACTGTAAACTGCCGACCAACGGCAAGCAACTACCAGCTTTTCCACTTGAGGCCGTGCCGGGAACCAAACTCCGGCCTCAGAGGTGGGAGGCGAGAGTGTTATCACTCTGCCACCATGGCTCCCCCCCAACTGACTGAAATGCTTCATATAGCAATCAATGTTAGGCCTCATTTAAAAACCATTGATAAGGCAACACTAAAATCAACAATACAAAATAACATTCATAAAACAACAAATTACTGAGTACATTCACTTAGATCTTAGACTTTCTTCAAATACTTTTGTTTAAGGTACTATATGAGGACTGAATGACTTTATTTACCAAAATGTTTGCATTACAACAGAGAGATGGTTTTTTTCACTCGTCAAGGGGATTCATGATTTCATGTGTGTCAGATCTAGAGGAAGTCTACTTAGATCTTAAAACATCTTAAAAAAATGTCTCATGTCGAGAGAAAAGTTATTAAGAAGAAAACTTTTAAAGTTTACTTCCTGTTCAATAACCAGGGTCATTTTGGGGACAGGTCCTCAGCATGGTCAATTGTGTGAGTTGAACCCATACAGAGGTGACAGCCTGTGATTAAATGCTAATCTGCTAACCCACCTGTTCACTGTAATTCTACTTGAAATGAATACATAAAATTGGCACAAAACTAGGAGTCTGCACTAGGAAAATTCCCAAATACATTTAATTTGTCTGAGTTGCCACAAAAGCCACCATAGTACTGAATAGTGTTACTTCTTTTATATATAATTTATGCAAGTGTACAAATGCTGCCGATGACAAATGACGCTTGGCTAACCTCCTGTATTCAGTCTGTGCCAAGATGAGTTCTTTTACCAGGTTAGGACAGTAATAAATCAAGTTAATTGAAGATTTAACATTTTGTACATATACCATTTGTTGACGTCCGATTGTATATTTCTTAGGCTTGTGTTTAGAAATGTTGAAAGGGGCCACGGTGGCAGAGTGGTAACACTCTCGCCTCCCACCTCTGAGGCCGGGGTTCGGTTCCTGGCACGGCCTCAAGTGGGAAAGCTGGTAGTTGCTTGCCGTTAATCGGCAGTTTACAGTACAGAACCCTGACAAACTGTATGTACTGGTTTCCTCTGCCCTTCTAACTACCCGTCGTGACATGACCTGTACAGTGTTGAAAGCGATGTAAAACCCCAAATAAAAAAAAGAAAAAGAAATGCTGAATAACTCTCTTCAAAGTTGGGAATTAAAATAAATGCATAAAATATTTTATATTTCTTAAGCTGGCGTTATACCTGCTTTGTGACTAGCTATTTGATTTGCTAGCTCTCGAGACATTTTTTCTGTAATTTGATCCGATCTTGATTGAATCTTATTTAATGTGATCAGGTATCTGCCAGGATTACGACAGGTTAGGAATCCGTTTTTTTTGGCTAATCTTTATATGTTTACACCTGTTGCTGGATAAATGTATTGCCCAACAATAGGCTATGCATTAGCCTGTTCTAGGCCTTGTATCAACAATAAAAGGTATGAAATAAATTATTTGATGTAACATGATCAATAATAATAATAATGTGATTTATATAGCGCCAATTCCACAGACTGTTCAAGGGCGCTGTGGCAAAGTTCAAATGTCACTCTTTTGTGTCCATATAAGCCTCTGAAAACAAGTATGTTTTTAAATGTTTCTTAAAATTTTCTAAATTCTGGATATTTCTAATATATCCTGGAAGCTTGTTCCAGTATACAGGGGCAGTAACTGATCAAGAATATATTTAGCTTTTAAATTATACTTTAATGGAGACCTGTGATGGATATATTTCAATGTGGGCTATTTGTTATTAAAGTGCTTAGCGTGATGATTAAATGGTATGAGACATTGTTGTCTTGATAAATGGGTTATGTGATCGTGTTTTTTGCAATGTCATTTCTTTATTTGTCAGTTTGCTAGAATATAGTGAAAATCAAACTCTATTGTGAACTTGCTACTATAAAACTTTACCCCTGTACTTAGCTTCTCTTTGGTTCATGTACACATCCATAACAGAAAAGAGAGACAAGAGTGACAATATGGGTTTTCTGTTAAGTAATAAATGCTTGGGCTATGTTAATACTTGATGTCAATTGTGCTTAAGCTAAATGTAATATAATGCTATGATTATTTATACAGCCTTTCTGTGACATTTGTTTTATAAGACCTTACTTTACAGAGGCTGATATATTTTATTAAGGTTATTTGGTTTGTGTTATTGGTTTTACTTTACATTTGAATTAAATTCTCTATCTAGTTCCAATTACATATTCTGATATATAACCACCTAAATTTAAATACTTGGAATGTACAGACTCAAAGTTTGTCTGACACGTATGTACACACAAGTTTTATTTAATGAAGTAGATTCAAATAAATAACTTACAAGCTGTCTAAAGTGAAATTATATACTATGCTAGGCAATGACATACTCCCGAAACCCTTGTCGATATGCATGTTATCAATGATTTTGGGTTTAATTTAAATGGGTTTTAAAGAGTGTATAGTAGCTTACATATCCTTGACTGGCAAAGTCCAACCCAAACTGGTTCCTCTCTCCTCCTCCAAGAGGATTCTTATGTCCGACTCCATACCACAGAACATTGGCCTCAAAACAAGGGTGGATCACAAATTCTCCATTCGGAATGCGGTAGCGAAAATGTTGATAACCTTGTGTTACCACGGCAACCATGGACAACAGCAGTGACAGTGTTAAATACATCTGAAAAAAAAGAAAGTTACGTTACAAGAATTGCTTTAATTGATTGATTTACATAATGTTGATATAGAGCCCCTGTTAGCGCATTAGTATCTATAAATGTTCTCAGTAATTATGATAAGTCGTGATCACCAGAAGATGTGGGTATCACCAGTTCATCTGGTGAACACCACTTATTTTGTGTTGTGATCACAAGATGATCTTCTTATCACTACGTCATCTGGAGGGCATTAAATGATGTAGTGATAACATCATCTAGTGAGCACATTAAAATAAGCGGTGATCAGCAAGTAGAAGTAAGAAACACTTATATAGCGCCGAATTTGATGTAAACATCCTCTATGGCGCTGATGTGCAAAAAGGGATAGTCCAGTTCCAGAAAGATGTCCGTTTCCATATTAGCGTCCGGTAGGGGAGATAGGCTCAATTAGTTGTTGATCATTAGTTGTGATCATGATAAAATATGTTGTGCTCACAAGTTTTTTTGTGATGATCACACATATTAAATTGTACGTATGCATTCTTTTGATAATCACAGCTTGTAACATGTCAAAAGTAAATATCACAATGTCCCAATGGGGGTTCAATGTATAGGAAAGGTCATGGACTGAAAGGGGTGTATGATTGAGCATACAATCACGCATAGGCAAGCATCTTTTAGATTATTCAGCTAAGGTTATCAGTTTCCTCAATCCTTCCAAAAAGGCGGCAGAAAGGCATGGTTTTGCCTTGACCGCACCAGTGGAATGAAACAGGCTTTTACAAATCGTTAGATCCAAACAGACCAACTCCTGCTTCAGGAGCCTACTCAAGACATACCTGTTCAGAGTGGTATTCCCACCCCTCCCTGGCAGGTGCTTATTGGGATATGACCTCTGTCTGGTTTTAGACCGTCTTGTTTTGGATTCTAGCTAACTAGAGGATCTTTATTAATTTTGCTCTACATAAATGTTTCTATTGTTAGTATTATTAAGTTTAGAACTACGATACAAACCTCAGGTGGGAGACAAGTTTACATTACCTCAAACCCGATTTATATGAACTTAAAAATGAAATATGCTGGGTCCTATTGAACCAGATTGTCAACGGTTATTCATTTGAACAGGAGAAAATCATTAAGGATATAAATTGACCAGTTACCTGTAATATATGAATATCATTATTTTATTTCCATTCATTTTACACTAAGATTTGATGGTTAGTGGTCATAGCTTTTCATATTTTAAACTGGCATCAAAACAAAATAATATATGGACAGGAGTAAGATGAGACAAATCAAAGTCATTCCAGTCCTGAATGTGTTTTCATCAGTAGTGGCTGTGAGTTTCTATCCAGTGTTTAAACAGGTATTTTTGGGTGCTTTCCGAGAAAAAATATTTAAAAAAGCTTCTAAGAAGTGACGTAAGATAAATAAAGCTGATGCCACTGTTGTTAAAAGATGCAATTGTGGGCTGCCAGTGAATAAAAGACTCAAGAATAGTTTGAGAGTTGTAAGACATAAGCTGTAACCAGGGGCCGTATTCACAAAAGGTCTTAGCCAAGTCTTAGGCTTAAGTTGGCTATATTTTTATACAAAAGTTAAGCCTAAGACTTGGCTAAGACCTTTCGTGAATACGGCCCCTGATGTATTTATGAGAAGAGTAGAAGTACCAACATGACAAATTGTTTCATCTCAATTTATCTAGACTTACTAACTCAATAAATTAACTTAGGCATCTCAATACCTAAGTCGATTTATCGAGATACTTAGTCGATAAATCAAGATTCCTTTGTCGATTAATTGAGCTACTAAGTTGATAAGTCAACTTATATATTTCACTGTTTCATAGACAGAAATTTCACCTTGAATCTCTTCACTCAAAGTCAATTGGCTTTACCAAATAAGCCCCAAGAATATTGAGAGAAAAGTCCTAAGAAAATTATTGTACTCTCAAAGAGAATATGATGAACAAAGATAAAAGTTATGGGCTAGTGAACAGAAGTCATGACTTTGACCGAAATCTAGTAAATCCTTTATAGCAATTGCCTTTTAAAATGTAATCTACCCTGTTGATAATTATCACATAAGAAGTAAACTAATATGAATAACTGTTAAAACAAGTGTCTTAATGTCATGGTGTTAAAGGAATTCATAACAACATCCAAATATCTTTGATATGTGTCAGTCACACTTTGTCACACTTTTGAAACAAAGAAAACATGGTCATAGAAATCATTCACAATTATTTGCAAATCAGTGGAACAAGGTTACATTTAAGGAATGCTAAACTGATACAGGCTTACCCAATGTACTTTACATAAGTACATGCCAGCCCTAGATGGAGTTTAACACTATGAAAATATTCTTATTACATCACTTTTTCTTTTTTTTTTTTACTTCGGGGAGAGTTTGCAGGTGCCAAATTTTAAGTTTAATTTGTCCAGCTCCTTGTTTATGCATTCTTATACTGCCCTGTATCTCCTTTGAGATGCCAAGTTTTAAATTGGCCAAATTGCTGAGGGTTGCTTTGGCAAAGGACCAATTTGTCCAGCTCCCTGTTTATTCATTCTCATAATGCTCTGTATCTCCTTTGGGATCAGAAAACTTATTGGTAATCATGTGGCCTGAATATTTTGGTGGGTTCACATTTGACTTTGGTCCCTTTCTTCAACCCTATTATGGTCCTTGATACTAATAATACTTATACGTATAATACTTAAAATGCCTATGGCTCCTTAAAATTGGTATTAGAGGTTTGTGATGTGAAAACAGCTTATATCAAACCACATTGTATGAATGATTTAGTGGGGTAATGTTTGACCTTGGACCCTAAATTCAAGGTCTAATGTGGTCCTTCATACTTTTTATGATCCTTGCCTTATTTATAATTTGTCCTAGAGCTAAGTTGATTTATCAAGTTAATAAGTCGATAAATCGAGATAGTTAAGTCAATTTATGGAGTTAGTAAGTCGATTAATCAACTTTGGTATCTTAATTAATCGAGATACTAAGTCAATAAATCGAAATAAAAAAATTGTCATGTTGGCCATTCTATTCTTTGGTAGAAAGCTGTTATCTGGTGTTTTAATTGCTAGTTTACTGATTAAGATTGCTGATTGAGCCCTCATGATGTTAAAGAGATCACCAGATAATAAGTCGTGCTCATGAATGATCTATTAAAACTTCACAATGTCCCAACGGGGGCTCTGCAGATAATTTCCAATTGATGTATATTTACCCTTTGGGAACGAGAATATTGTAATTGGGTCTGTTAATTTGCTGCGAGCATAACACAAAAACTATACATCTGATCTGGCCCAGGGGCCGATTTCACTAAAGGACTTAAACTAAGTCCCTTTATTGGCCAAGTCTTGGACTTAAATCTAAGACTTTGGTCTTAGCTAGGTCTGGGACTTAAATGGATTTCACAAAGGGGTGACTTAGCTAAGTCCAAGCTTATCAAATAACCACAGTGGTTTTCTGTGTCATATGACATTTTATATCCTTCATTTGATGCATTTATTCTAAGGATACGTGCTGTTTTGAAATAGAAAACCTTGTTACATCATATAAACTTCCCCAGGACTAATTCAGTAAGGTGTTCTGTATAATTATACTTTATTTACAGCCATTTCAAATTCTGAAGTGGAGAAAAGTTTATGGCGGCCATATTTAAATCCTCTTTACAAAATTTAAGCCCACTACCTCCCAGACTTAAAGTTAAGTCCACTGACCTAGCAATTTCATGGACTTAGCTGCTTTGTGAAATCCACTAAGTCTAGGACCACAGACTTAACATTCTGTTGACAAAATTTAAGACCAAAGTCTTAAATTTAAGTCTAAATCTGGACTTAAGTCCCTTTGTGAAATCGGCCGCTGATTTTCATGCCATGTGGAGTCTATCCATGGCTTGGTCCTCCTCAAAGTTGATCCAGATTAATGATCCTTATCCGGCTGTGGATAAAAAATGCAAAATGCTTTATCTGCACTACCTGCAGAGGTTTATGTCTTCTCAGAATGTACTTGCTTTAAATGTTATTTTATTCATTTATTTGGGTTTTAACGTATCTTTCAATACTGTATAGATCATATCATGACGGGTAGTTTGTTGGCAGTATAAACCAGTATATATAGACTGTGTACTGTAAACAGCCGACCATCGGTAAGCAACTATCAACTTTCCCACAAAGGGTCTGGGGTTTGAACCACCGACCTCAGAGGTGGGAGGCGAGTGTGTTACCACTGCACCACCATGGCCCCTAAATGTTATCAAGAGAAATGACAAAATATAATACCCGTAGGAGTGTTTTCCAGTTATTGTCCTCCACCTTTGTTTCAAACATAAGTAAAATAAATTCATATTTCCCGGAAAATTTGGCACAATGAATGGGGCAATGCATTCATATTAAGTGTTATCAGTGTATATAAAATCATCAATTTCTAAAATTAAATTTTTCTCTGTTAAAGGGCTTTCACAATCATGTATACGTTTTTGGTTAGAATTTATAAAAATTGGCAATAGTGCATGAATTATAAACTTGTCAGCGAATAACATTAATTGCGGTTATAATGTACACATATTTCACTACATGTAAAATTAATTGGTGCTCGTGTATGTTACCGTTTAACTTAGTTTTAGTCACCCATGACTTTGCGGGTGGTTCATTTTAATTCAATTCATAGCCATCTCAATCTATAAGTTATGATTCGCCTTACATGATGGCTTTAATAGCTTGTCAATTGGTTAAATAATTTGGCAATTGTCTATTTGGTTAAATAATTTGTTGACGGGTATATGGTTTAAAAATTCGCAACATATGAACATGAAGTCTTATCATTGATTAAAATTTACTTTCAAATATTGTAAGCCTGTCTTACCTGAAGCCACCTTCATGGTTGCTATTGTACAATGTAGACTGAACTTAAATCACAAGGTAGTGGTTTGCTAGCATAGATACTGGTTACTGGCTTCCGTTTTACAAGATTGCTTTACCCTGGCGTATTTTAGTAGTTATTCTTACTTTCTTGGCAGGGGTCTGTTTCACATAAATAACTAACTTCAGAACTATTTTCAACCCTTAATTTAAGTATCTCACTGTTTAACCTTCCTCATTATACTCATATTATACTTATATTTTACTGTGGTTAAGATAACCCTAACCCTAAGTGGTTTGAGGCCACCTTACTGTAATTCAAAATTTTAAAAACTTTGTCTTTAGGGTCACCTTAGTCCTGGTTCAGGCCTAAGGCCACCTTCATTTTACCTTATTGGCTTCTTTATGGTGGCCTCAATGTGTACAAAACTTAAACATATGAAAAGGTCATTCTTATTACACTCCCATTTTTACTGTGGTTAATACATGCTAACAAGTGCTTGAGGCCACCTTACTGTAAATTAAATCTCAAATTTCTGGGGTCACCTTAGTCCGGTTCAGGGCTAAGGCCACCCTAACTTGTGCCATCTGCCTCAATTTATGGTGGCCTCAATGTGTAAAATTTAAAAAGTGAAATGTCATTGTTTATTCTGTAACTGTAAATACAATATAGTTTAAATGTTTTAGTGTCAATAAATTATATTATCCCCATATAGCCTTATTTTATTATTACACACTCTCATAATCTGGGGCAATGAACTTGTCAGCGAATAAAAATGGTTAAAAATAAAAGATAAAATTAGCACTTTACATAAGAGGAACTACTCCAAAAGTAAGCATACTGAATATTATTACAATCATATTTATCTGTATAACATATGTATAGTCACTCACCATGAATTTTTATTTTTTTATCCAATAAATTCAGTATGTAGACGTGACAAGTGACGCAACTGATGAAATTTATCACGACTTGTCTTGTTTATAAACCTAAAAACTCGTATCATTATTGAGCAATAACCTGTTTGTTTGACCTATTTACCAACCAACCAGAAATTATCAATACCCATGTTATTCCCAAAACATTAATAATAGACACCTCACAATTCTCCACAAATAAACTCCACATAAATCCTTTAGAATGAGACAGTAATATATTATAAATATGCCTGGATCCCCTTTCTCTGATTTCCTTGTGAGAAATAGCCAGTGGAGGGAATTGTTCTATGATGAACTTTTACTGGAAATACTGTATTGCCTTTATGCGGGTTATGTTATGTCCTTGAATAGCAAAACACGTAAGCTTACCCACCTAGATTCACACGTCAATATATCCTTAGTGTGTGTTCCTATATCTGCGATCTGAGGCTTGTAATTAAGCCTACAACTAAATGTGTACTAGCATATGTTAAGTGGAGTATAAAGTACAAGAACAATATTCCATGCATGAGGCTCCATGTTTTTTTGTGAAATCGTGCATTTCTGGCATATAAATTATGAAAATTACCCGAGTGATGTATTTTTTTTATTTAAGCATTACAAAATTACAAATATTTGCAATCTGAGATCACAAGACGAGGAATACTTTGACTTCTAGAGTGATAAATTAAAAAAATATATATATGTCACAAGGGTTATTCTACGTTTATTATACACTGGTGTGTATAAATAATAAGCAAAATCAGCCCATATTTAAATAAAGAATGCAATAAAGACTGCTATATATCAATGTACCAATGAGTATGAAAATAAGCAGAAGCTCTGTGAATAATTTTCAGTACTTTCAGCATTTTTTATATGATGTTTGCAAAATATTTGTGATTTAAATAATTTATGAAATATTTATGAAACATGCTTTTGCATTTGTAATACTAATTATCCATGGTGAGGGGCCCCGTGGAATACAAAAGGGTAAATATTATAATATATGTATGTCTAATTCTAGTTAGGCTAAATATGTTGTGAGGAGATTTATAGTAAAAAAAAATTGTCATGAATGCTTCATATATACATTTTGAGAATAGTGTAGTAGTAAAAGCACATGAGCTGTGCAACAACAACAAGAAATAATATGGAACAATTGTACCAGTAACAAAGTATGAAACTGTATTGGTACACAATATGTCATACTTATATATGTCCAAATACATTCCATCTAATGGCACTGACATACCATGTCTCATAGTTTTATCTGTAAGTATTTGTTTTGTACTTGATGACCTTGTCCACATGGTCCTTAAAAAGAAAACCCTGACCAACTATATATACTGGTATCCTCCGCCCTTCTAAAACTACCCATCACAATATAACTGATACAAAGTGTAATTTAGGTATCAAGGTATTATTGATTGGTTCAACTGGGACTCAATCTCACTGCATTTGGATTACACACAGAAATAAACACACAAGTCTCCCTCTTAAAGCAGCTGAGGTTAAGGGGAATCCGAAGAAGCCCAGGTGTTAACAGAACTGATGTATGTGAGGATATTACAAAAGGTATTACAAGTGATGCAAAACCCCCAATAAATAAATAGATGATAATAAATGATAGAAAGGAAATCGTCAACCACACTAATGGAAGCTAGCATTTAGAGCAAGAAGTTATACGTTTAAAGTTGTTGACGCAAATAAACAAGGCACAGATTATTCATCATTTCCATAATGAATGTAATGTCATAAATGGTTGGCTTATTAATCGCTCTGTCTTATGGCAACAGTGTTTTTTGTGTAAAAGTAACCCCTTGGCATCTTTCACAGGTTTTGCTCCGTATTTGTTCACCTGATAAATACAACTGTCATACAAGATTTTGGGCGAGGGTTATAATGCACAAGTGTTGAGGTAATATATATGACTCACGAAGAATTATTCTCCTATATGACCTAAATACTAGGGTCATTAAGATTCTATGTAGATATGGCAGAGAAGTTTCAAGTTAAAACTGGAAGTTTTTACTTTCATTTTGACCCATACCTTCTTCTGGTAAATATTATCCTATTTTACTTATTGCAGAAACAAAAGTTGGATAACAAAAGTAGTAACATAATAAAGTAACATACACATACATCTAAGGTGATTAGCATTATAATACTGATGCTATTTTCTCGTATTACACATTGTTTCACTTAACATGTCATTTGGAAAGTATTCCTGCCTTTTTTCATCAGCCTTGCTATATTTTGCCTCAGCGTTTATTCGTTTTCATGTCATCAAGTCATATGACGAGTAGTGCTGGGACAATGTTTGAAGAAGTTTGATAGTTCGCTCGTTTACTGTCCCGATTTCGGAGTTCGGTTCAAACATCAAATTTGGACTTCGCAAAACGTTTAGAAATCCTCGATATCACACCACATCCCAATGGATTCTATTTTTGCCCATCTATAAAACCTGTTTCTTTTATTGAAAATATGGCGGAATTTATTTAAAATATACATGGATTTTATATTTTTGCTATATTTATGTGAGATTTCTGCGTTTTAACTGGTTTTGAAAATGTTGTTTCAAAGATCGATCTAGACCAAAGTTCGCTAGCTTGTAAAGACACCAAACATCAAACCCAATATTTGAAGTGATTTCATAGCACTAATGACGAGGGGCCATGGTGGCAGATTGGTAACACTCTCGCCTACCACTTCTGAGGCCAGGGTTCGGTTCCTGGCACGGCCTCAAGTGGGAAAGCTGGTAGTTGCTAGCCATTGGTCGGCAGTTTACAGTACAGAACCCTGATGAACTGTATGTACTGGTTTCCTCTGCCCTTGCAACTACCTGTCGTGATATGACCTGCACAGTGTTGAAAGCGATGTAAAACCCCAAATAAATAAATCAATAAATAAGTCATATGACAATGTACATCGAAATGCTTTTGTGTCTTCTGTATAGTTTTACAAATGGCTGCTCTCGAGCTTTTTAAATTATAATACTATTTATTCGAGGTAATATGTTGGAACAAACTTGGTACATTAAAGGCAGTATGATACAGTAGTTGGTAGTTATGAAATGGTTCATCAATAATGGGTCTTACATGCTGAATAAGATGACTTTCTGGTGAAAATAAATTACGAAAATATCCGGAATCGTATTTTTGTGTGTTTTGTGTTTGCTATGGGAAAGAATGGACTGCCACAATTAGGGATCAGAACCTTTTCTTCAACAAAAACCAAGTACATTCCTGCAACCACTTAAAAATTGCGTAGCTTATTTTCCAAAGGGATTCCATTAAAAATGGCCAACTTCAATACTTAATGAGACAATGGTTAATCTTTCTTCTCCCAGAGGGAACCTTTGTACCCTAGTCAATGACTGAGAAAATTTGCAGTTTTAATTGTTTGTTTAAACTTTACAAAGTGTGTAACTTGAAAGATAATCATTGTTTACTTAACTGATTTCTTTTACAATAGGGTCTTATTGTTGCGTCAGATGGTCCTTTTGTTGTACATGGTAACATGAGATGGCCCCTTTTTATTACACTTGATGGTCCGTGTGTTACACATGATGGTTCGTTCTTATAATAAGCAAATGTCGACCAACATGCGGTTGCACTCAAAATAGGCCAGTGCCAGTATGATCAGGGAGGGGAAGCTCGGAATTGAGACTTTTTAAGGTCATTTCTTGCCATCTAGAGCTCTAAGGGCAATAAAACTTGTTCGAGCTTCCAGTCCTGTAAGTTGGTGGGAAAATGCCAGTCTTTTCTTGTTACACTATATTGATGACCTCACAGATTTCTGGAATAAACTTATTTGTTTGCTTATTTGACCTGCTAATCTCGAAACCGGATTAAAGGGAGGTGTGATCCCTGCTGTGACCACATGCTACAGTAACTGCTAACTTGAGGCCAACCCCCAAAGTGGTTTTCAAAACCATGTGACCTTCTTCTCAATATGAGGCTCCAACTATCCCATTATTTATAAAGTCCTGAGACAATTCCTGTGTGACTGGGCTTCCCATCTATCAAGGTGTAGAATGAGTGCATGTTAGTGACCGTGTTCCCCCCGTTTCCCAAGGCAAGGCCCAGGTTAGAACCTAGGTCTTACTCACCTGGGTCCATGTTCTTACTTGAAAGCCCTTTATCTGTCTGTGACTTTGGGTTAATGTATAAAGTTCCCCATGAATAGTCCCCATTTTTAAATGTAACAGCAAGGAAAGGGTTTTCTTGTTATTCATATTAAATGAGATTGTCATATTGGCCTATCATTTCTCGGAAAAAGCAATACATTAGAGAATGCTCACATTAGTTCGGTGGTCCATCAAAAGGATCAGAGAGATGACTGATTCATAATATTATTGGGTGTTTTGTTCCATAATCTAGCCCCATCGTATGGAGAGAGATGCACTTCCAAAACAGTCCAGTGTCTAGCTCCAAAAATATAACTATGGACAGCTATTTTGGTGGATGAAGGCTGTGTATGTTAGATTACTGAGGTAGTCCCAACAGTGACTGAAGAATATATCTATCCATAATCATTCAAAGAAGTGTATTTTGTTTACTAGTTAAACCAAAGTTCACCAGATATTTTACGACTGATCCAAACTATTATACCACACATAATATCACATTTCCAAGGTTCTAATTTTACCTCACAACTGCCCCTGTAAAGCTGTTATGTATGTAATCATGTTGACCATACCAATTAATATCCTTTCAGTAATAAGATATGGAAACATTATCATTGACACCCCCATATTTCGAACACGTTAAAAGCTTTGCTGGTGAGTATTTCTACCAAGTCATAAGCCACTTACCATTCTACCTAAAGCTGGGGGCCACGGTGGCAGAGTGGTAACACTCTCGCCTCCCACCTCTGCGGCCGGGGATCGATCCCCGTCATGGTCGTAAGTGGGAAAGCTGGTAGTTGCTTGCCGTTGGTCGGCAGTTTACAGTACACAACCCTAGCGAACTCTATCTACTGGTTTCCTCTGCCCTTCCAACTACCCGTCGTGATATGACCTGTACAGTGTTGAAAGCGACGTTAAACCCCAAATAAATAAATAAATAAATAAATCTACCTAAAGCTGCTACTACTTATCTTTAGTGTGTGTATCTTTTGGTTTGGACTACAAATCTTGTAGACTCTTCTGTCAAAATAGAGCCGAGTTAGTTTATCCTATAACTTTCACGGAAGAAGTGTCCTCTAGTTTATACGAGTGCGCAGCACGAGTATTATATTGTTAATCTTCATGAGTGATATATTTTTTCTGTATATGTCTGATGAGGGATGTTTTACTTTTATTATCCACCATTTTGTGGGATTTATGGGTGAAATAATATGAATATTTAATGAGAAAACGTGAAACAGACTGTCAAAAAGAATGAGAAACACTGAATATAAAACTTCAATCTTTACCTTGCAATATCTCAGTCATTTCTGCATGGATATTTATGCAACACACATGAGCAGAAGCGCTAGAATAACACCTTTCTAATGATATATTATACATATTTTTAAGTTACATACTTTCCGAGATATTGTTGAAAAACCGGAAGTTAATCACACTCAATATCCATAGTACCGGGGCGCCGGTGTATACAAAAAAAATACATCCCGGTCTGTATTTCCCCGTATTTAGGGCAAATACGTCGCGTGGTGGATAATAAAATATTGTTATCTCCATTCGTGATATATTTTTTCTGTATATGTCATTCGGGACGTTTTCCTATTATCTTCTCTGCTTCTCGACAGTGTGTATCTGCGAGTACGAAAAAGTAGCGCAGAATTTCAGTCACAAGATTCAACAATATTTGCAGGCGAAAATAAAGTAGTGGCTAGGGCAATATATATTATGGTGTGTACTGGTTTTTGGACTGGTGAATTTGGGTGAATATTTAAATTGGGTGAATTGTTTGAACTCAGAAACTGGGTGAACTGTTATTTGGCCTAGGGGCAAGGACGTTGATGAGTTTTAGAAACTGGGTGAACTGGGGAAAAATATTCAGGTGACCTGTCAATCAAGTCTGTATAAAAATAGTAAAATAGTTACTCCTGCCAGCTGGTTTGGAGTTAGTCAAAAATCAAGTTTAAATTCTGGTGAATTCACCAGAATTTTCAGATTGTGAAATTGCACTGGGCGTGCTGGCAGGTTTTTGTTCTACAATAATATGGCTATGGGATTTTCAGTGTTGTAAAGATGGATGTTAGATATAATAAAATTAGTGTTAACAATGCTAAACAATGTACTAATAAGATTAATAAAACAGCCCAAAAAGTATGTGATTATACATTTGCTTTTATTTGAAAAAATATCTTCATATTCGCCTTGACTTATAATAGAGACTTTACTTGGTCAAAGCTAGTGGCTTTAACTTGGGACTGTACAGAGCTTGGTACTAGAACTTACCTTCATGAATCATAACTGTAGGTATAGGCGGTTGTACATTTACTATATGTGGCTATAATGCTTCATCTTTTATGATATATGCATTGCCTTTTTGACTCAGGAATTATTACACATTTTCTCGGCGTCCAGTCATCTGTTAGTTACAAATTGAGGACGATGTACTATAACTCTTGGAAATATAACTTGGATATTTAACGTGGCTTTTGTATGGTGAAGCTGTATTGGTCACAATTTCCTTGGTGTTTTTTGGGGGGGTGTTTTCTGTAGCATTTCTGTATGGATTTTAGTTTACAACACCAGCTGAACATATTTACAAATTACATTGTTTTCGAAAAAAATTATAAAAAAATCTCCACTTGTTTACACATCAGCAGTGCTAATTATCCAAAGTAAGGAGGCACTGGAGAATAATTAAAAAATCTTTAGTCTTTATTCCTCAGGATCTGGGTCACATACTGAGCAAGGTGGATAATAAAAGGAAGTACATTCGTAGAAATATTCCTGAAATATCCTCTGTGAAGACACTTGACACCTCTCCCACAGATAACTGGTTCTTGACACTGCCCGAATGGTTTTCAAAGAAGAATATTGACTAACCAGAATGCTTTTGTTCTTGCCATTCCTCAAACTATCCGTTGTGACATGACCTATACAATGTGGTCAAAAATACATCAGACTCAAATTAATCAATAAATCTCTAATGTTCAGTCTAAGTTTAAACTTATACCTTGAGAGCAGGAGTTGGATGAGAGTATATTAACCAAAGTATTGAAATATCATAACATATATAACATATGTAACATATATTCACTGCAAAATAGTAAAATAGCTTATCATATGTAGGATACTATTAACACGCAGTTCAGTAGCATTAGTTTATTTTTCAGTATTTTTGGTACTTTTGTGACACAATATCCCACCCACAGAATAATAACCATACATATACCATAATTCCCATTTAATATAAACAAGTGTACTTTTGTTAGACTGTAATCTAGTCTGGTATTATACGTCAATAGTAGAAAATACAATTGCGCGTGGATATTTTTACAAAAAAAACTTACATTTTTAACTGTTAGAATTAAAACAAATGCAAGTAATTTACCATGTATTACACTTTAAATGATTAAAACTATAAAAATAGTTTTAATGTAGAATGTGTCCTTATTGAACAGTGATTATGTCACAAAAATGTTTGAATAGTTTTGGATAACTCGATATCCCAATTGTACTATCAGTTATGTTCAAAGTCTGTACTAATAGATAGGGATCACTTTATAGTAATTTCTAAAGTAGATGTTATTTATTATTGAGAACACTTTTAATGTTTGTAGTCCTAAAATATTAATAGTTAATCATGTTAAAACTCTGACTACATGAACTAAAAACCCTTTTGAACTTAGTCTACATTGTATTAAATTGAGTGGCTCTTTGACTTCTCTATTGACTAACAGATAATCTTAAAATAATATAATATACAAATATAATCATAATTCCCAATTCATACAAAAAGAAACGTACTTTAGTAAGTGTGTAATCAAACCTGAAATTGCATATCAGTGGTACATTGCACATAGATAAATCTACAAAACAATCCACATATTAGACTTTAAATGATTGAATATATCAAGATAATAACATGGCTAAAGTATTAGGCCTCTCAAAATTGTGTTCATAGATTGTCATCTCCAAGGGCATCTACATCTGTGTATCTATTTGCTCCAAAACAAATATTCAAGTGCAACTACTGCAGTGACAAAAAGTTGTCCAAAGTATCCACCAATGGATACTGCATTGTCGGGACAAACCTCCTCCTTCACTGACTTGTCGCCAGCAACCAATGTGGGCTTTTCACCACAAGAGAATAGCATCTTCACAACCTCTCGTTCATATATCTGCAAAATGCTAGTGATGAATAGGACAGCATCAGATGTCATGCAGGAATTGGACAATATTGGTTCAATGGCACTCTCGCAGCCTGGATTACAGACTTTTCCTGTGCTGTCACATACTGAGTTTATTTGTGCCAAGTTGCCATATACCTCAGCTAATAGATTCTGGATATCACACACATCAGAAAAATCAGTTATATTTCCTGATGGACAAAATCCGTAGTTGTCAGACATTGCGCAGAAGGTGTGCTCTAAACAAGTAAATATAGGGAAACATTTTGAAATAACGACATGGCAATAATGCATGAAGGTTGCATTTTTACACCCTAGGGATATGTATGAAAAGGCAACAGTACATGCTAACATTAGTTGTCTTTAGATATAGGACCATGAAGGTAAGTTGCCAAGCCATCTTAGGTAAAAAAATCCTTGGAAAGCATATATTAACTACGTAATGAAAAATGGTGGTACAATATTTAATCATGTTTTTACTCTGAGAATCATTCATAATTTAGTAACTACCATTTCTAAGAAATATTTTTTTGAAATAAGAAAACAATAAAAATAACAATGTTAGAGACAGAACCTTTTCTGAAGGTTACATTGGCAAATTAACTACAATGGCTGGGTAGAAAAAAGTGGCATTGGTATTTTAGAATTTTGTTATCAGAAATTTTTTTATTATTTTTAGACAAATGTATTGCAAATACACCTTTATGAAAATGTTAAAAAGTTCATATTCTTAGATTATTTCTTTCTCTAACAATTGCCTTATAAAATTGCTTAACACTAGCAAAATGTTCAGCTAAAGAGTATCAGATATGGGTCCAGTGCAATAAAAACACACAGAGGATCTGAAGGCAGAGATTTCATCAAAGATATTCTGTATCAGGTACACTAATGCCCAAATAAATATGTACGTAAACAATAATGTCAAAGGTCAGGTAATGATGTCCTTTATAACACTTAAATGCCATAATAAGAAAGACTCTGGGTTGTCAGAACCGTAAGGGAGAAAGGATAGATCAGAATCCAGAGACATGGCAGACCAACACCATATTGACAACCATGGCAACCACATTTGTTGAACATAATGTTAACTGTAACAAATAACTAGCAGTAGCAACTAATGATTAATTATGCATTAATACATGTTGAAGGGTGCAGCAATGCCACAAAAGTTAAGGGATTACCACTGTCTGCTTTGAGGCCTTAAACAAATGGTTATTTCCCATGTGATGGGGCTGTTCCACTGGAGCTGACCCTAACAAAGACTGTAAGCAAAGCAAACCAACCCGAGTCAGGGAGGGTCAGTTCCAGTGGAACACCCCCGTAATGGATTAAAATGATGTCAACTGCAAGCAAGTAAGACCGGGCCATCAACTGTACCTGTTGAGACAAATGGGTAGTACAAAATCACTGCATAGCACATTTCGTCAGAGGTAGCTTGTCCATAATGAGTGAATGCATCCCTGCTCTTGGATGTGTAGGTACAAGTTACACGTAACTCATCCCCTGGTTCTACTGCGACATCATTCTCAAACCTAAGAAAATGAACAAACAGACCAGGGCCTGTATTGACAAAGATTCTTAGAATTTTTCTTAGAATTACACTTAAGTATTTACATTTAAAAATTTTCTTATTCTTAGAATAAAATCCTATTCAGAAAACAATTCTTAGCTAAGAATAATTCTAAGAATAGAAGTAAAAGGAAATGTTTGCACAGGTTAGACTAAGTGTAGTTCAAAGAAATATTCTAAGAATCATTGTGAATACAGACTTTCTGCATTTGGATGCACTTTTGGTGTCAAGAATAAGAGTTTTGTGCATATAGCAATTTCTCGTTCTTAGAAAAATTCTAAGAATAAAAGCTATTCTTAGAAAAATTCTAAGAATAAGCGTAATTCTAAGAATAAGAATCTTTGTGAATAGGAAAATTCTTATTCTTAGAATTTTTCTAAGAAAAACAACAATTCCAAGAAAAATTCTTTGTGCCCAGGAAATGCAAAGAAATATTGTGGCAATAATGATATGGGAATAGTGCATGTACATTTCAAAAGGAATTGAACCCACACAGAGGTGAAAGCCTAAATTTATTTATTTATTTGGGATTTTACGTCGCTTTCAACACTGTATAGGTCATATCACGACGGGTAGTTGGAAGGGCAGAGGAAACCAGTACATAGAGTTCGCTAGGGTTGTGTACTATAAACTGCCGACAAACGGCAAGCAACTACCAGCTTTCCCACTTGAGGCCGTCACGGGGATGGAACCCCGGCCTCATAGGTGTGAAAGCCTGAAATTAAATGCCAAACTTGCTAAGTAACTAGACCAACCATGAATCTTACAGTGGAGGGCTTTAAGGGAAAGACAATAAAAATGACAGAAAGCATTCAGTGGAAGTCTACGACTATCTCTAAAGTCAAAGTTGGGGTTTTATATCCCATTCAACAGCCAGGGACATATTAGACAGGCCTTCATCACTGCAACTTGTCGCAGTCGAACCCACACAGAGGTGGCTGCCTCTGGTTAGTTGCTAAACTGGCCGACCACTAGCCCACTGAGGATGTCCAATTTTCTCTATAAAAGTTTATAAAGCAAAGTCTGCGCCAGAGATTATATTTTATATACCTATCAACATGTTTCATGACATCTATAAGGAGCACCTTATGACAAAAAGTAAGAAACTGAAGATTTCCAAGGGTCTTACATTTGACCCCAAATTTAGACAATAATCAGTTTTATTCCTTTGATACATAGTTAATTTAGCCTAAGTGAAACATATAAAATCCCTGCTATTTACTCCATGCACTTTTGATTACTTGCAATAATTAATATCTACATTCATCATCCAGTAATATAATCTATGGGTTTTGTGGTAAGACTAAAGAAAAAATAGATTTTAACTCATTATTTCCACATGAGTCATCCGGTATATGATATTACAGTGGTGCTATTAGCCTATTTCTGGATTGTGACTCTGATTTAAACACAACAACTTTAGCTTTTATTTGCACTTCATAATTTCTATTGCAAAGTCACACTTGGTGTATCAAACTGAATAAAAAGCTACTTTCTGCATGTTCCACATTTTGCATTGATAATGTTGGGATTAGGAAACTACATCTATTTATGGCAATGTTTCACAGATGTCACATGAGCTCTAGTTCTACCTAATTTACTGAAAAGACAACTTACAGAAAAAATGTTTCACTTGGATAAATTGCAGCTATGAGAAACATCGAAAAAAATTCTGCCCCAGTTTATTATGTTTTGTCTTATTTTAAATATGTTTCAAGAGCCAGGGTCATCAGGATAGGTGACATTGCCTGACGGTCCTTGGGCTGTTAATAATTAATGCTGTGCTGCTAAAAATCTCTCACGTTATTGTACAATTCATTTAATATAAACTTTCATTAGCAAACACCATGCACAGAACAACCAAGTTGACAAAGTAGAAGAGCTAGTACTTTAGGTGCAGTTACAATGTTGTTCAGTAAGTAGCCTAGCCTTCTTACTACACTAAATATACATTCTAAGGTCTTTATAACCTACTATGATTATCTATTTTCAAAACAAACATCAGGCTGGTTGCGTACAGTATAAGATCTTAGTTTTAAATGCAACAGCCAGAGGCATTATCATGTAAGAAACTTTATATATTATTGTACATTTAATTTTGACATATCAGGTCAAATACTTAAAAGTTACTTTAAAATGACTATGGAAGGTCAACTAGACCATAAAGGCTATCAACACTATGACCTTGTAGAGGTCAAAATTATTTGAAGGTAAAATGGTGAAGCAGTAACAGATGAAGTGGGAAAGAAATTCCAAGATTCATTTATGAAGAATCTCCTAAAGTATAATTTACTCTAATTAAGACGCAAAGGATTATAATTGCCTAAATTGACCACTGAGAACACTTTGACTAACCGTAAGCTTCCAGTAATCTCTTACAGATCAAGTTTACTTCTCTTTGTCAGTTTACTTCTCTTTTAACATACTTGGTCAAACTGCATCATGTCAATATGCTGAATCATACATACATCATACATTACACCATCAAAACTGAGATAATTTTCTCGGCTTGGTTATCTCGCTTCCTTACGAATGTTATAACCCAGGTTGGCTAAATGAAGGTTGGAAGTGTAAATTGTGGCATTCATAGAATTTTGACCTACTTTTTAACAGGCCTATAAACCTTAGCTTAGGTATATTTACCCCAAGGTGTCATGACTGACTGTTCACAGTTGTTACGTATGGCTCATATTCATTGTGTCTAACTTAACTTTATGGTGCTACAGTTCAAGTAATCCCTATGAATCCAAACAGTCAATAGAAAGTGATACAAATTATCTGAATTAGTCAGAGCACACCCTTTCAAAACAGGTCTAATGAATTATTCCTCATTAACGCTCGACGATAGGAGAGGGTTATTGTGATCAGTTTGTTTCTGTCTGTCTGTCTTTCTGTCTGTCTGTCTGTGCACTGTGTTGGCCTTATAACTCAAAAACTATAGCATCAATCGAGCTCAAATTTGGTGGGCGGATTTTTCATGGGGTACAGACGAATTCTTCCAAATTTGGTGCAATTTTTTTTCGAAAATTAAAGCCAGGAGAGAGTTTTTCTTATTTTTAATTGGGAATACACAGTGAAACCTGCTTCTCTTCATCACATACATAAACAAGATGCACTCAGAGAGAGCAAAACACTCGACTCCATGTGACCAGTCTCTAAAGTGATATAAAGTATTGTAAGGAAGACAATAAAATAAAACCAAACATGTAAATTAATTTTGAAAGACATATCAAGTAGAAAGCCAAATTCATTAAAAATACATTGAAATGGGACCTCTGAAAATTCTTGAATTTTTGTATCCAAAATAAGATTCAGATCTTTCTTTTAGAAACTTCTTCCTTTGGCCATGTCCTACCCACAAAAATTTTTAATAAAGATCTGTTCATTAATTCTTGAGTAATCTAAACACCAAAAGCAGACAGACAGACAAACAATTTGCACCCAAATACATAAACTGCTGGTGGAGGTAAAATATAGCTTAAAAGTTACTTCTTGGTGAAAATCACGCATGGTAAATTTCAAGGAATTGAAAGAAAAAAAGAGAAAATAAAAACAGAAATAGTAATTAATAAAAATGATGAATATACCACCCCCCTCTTTATTATCTTTGTGTAAATTTCAAGACATAAAATGAGAAGAAATATTTTTACTTAAAGACAGCAAGTATCACAAGCTAGGTTTGTGATCAGTGGTTTCTGGTTCACTTTATGCCCATTTTATCAATTAACATTTATAATAATCTAATCTAATCTAATGTGGACTTTTATAGTGCTTAATCCCCATCACTGATGGACTCTAAGGCGCATCTAAACATAAAGCAAGGCAGTTAGCGTTAATCAAGGGACATAGCCAGGTCGTACCAAGGAGACACAGATGTGACGGGGGAGGCTATGGTGGGTAGGCTTTTGCAAACAGGTATGTTTTAAGCTTCTTTCTGAAGGAGGCAACTGATGTTTCACCGCGAACATCTTGAGGGAGATCTTAGGAGCATCAAAGGCAAAACTATGGCCGAAATGTTTGGCTGACTTGAAGACTGATGAATGGAAAGGAGGAACTGTAAGGTATTGATGATCTAGGTGACTATGTCTAGTACTATAGGGACAACTACTAAAAGACAAGAACGGTTCCAAATAAGAAGGAGAACCACTATGCAAAAATTTATACACAAGTGTTGCAGTTTTGAAAATGCAACGGTACCTAACAGGCAACCAGTGGAGTTTCTGTAGAATGGGTGTAACACGAGCATACTTTCCATGATTTGTAACAATACGAGCCAGGGTGTTCTGAATACTTTGCAATTTGTACTGATTGAAACCGGACAAACCTCTGAACAGAAAGTTACAATAGTCCAGACGACTACTAACCAAGGCATTTGCAGCAAGGACTGCCACTTTAGGAGTGAGATACTTTCTAATTCTATGGAGGTCACGCATCTGAAGGAAGCACGCTTTGCAAGTCCTCTTGATATACTCAGAGAATGAAAAATCTGCATCAAACCACACACCTAGATTTCAATCAAATCAACCGGATGAAGAAGGCTACCAAGAATGCTAACAGGAAAATGAGAGCAAATCTTCTGACGTTGAGCCTTGGAACCAAAGACAATAAACTCAGTTTTTTTCAGGGTTGAGCTTCAATTTACTGAGAGACATCCACTCTTGGACATCATGAAGGCAGGCATTTAGCTTGGCGAGAGCCGAAGAAGCATTCTTGTGGGAGAGATGGATGTATAACTGAGTATCATCCGCATAAAAATGGAATTTAATATGCGGGTGGAGGCAAATAATTTTACTAAGTGGTGTTGTATATAGTGAAAATAGTAACGGACCCAGAAGAGAACCTTGTGGAACTCCATAGATGAGATTGCTTAATTCAGATAGTGTGGAGCCTATCTTAATGGCCTGGCAACGATTTCTTAAGTAGGAAGCAAACCACCTTAGAACTGTTCCACCAAGACCAAACCAGGATTTAAGGTAACCAAGGAAAATATTATGGTCTATAGTGTCAAATGCGGCTGATAAGTCAAGAAGTACTAGAGCTGTGGGTTCACCGCATGCCAGAGAGAGATGAACTTTGTTTTTTATAGACAATAAAGCAGTTTCCGTGGAATGTCCAGGCTTATATGCTGACTGATGAGGATTGTCCAGTTTGTTGTTATTAATGTGTGACGTTAGCTGCCTAGCAACGACTCGCTCAACCAACTTTGACAGGAAGCAAAGACCAGACACTGGGCGATAATTCTTAAGGTCATCTCTGGGAAGGGAAGCCTTTTTTATGAGGGGGTGACACCGCCTTTTTGAAAGAATTTGGGAAAGATCCTTCAATGAGAGAATGATTTACCAACTTGGTAATAGAAGAGAGGAGGATATCAAGACAATCCTTAAGGAGGATACACTTATAGACCTCATCTTCAGTGACAGGCATAAAGGCATTGAAAGCAGGAGGCAACGAATCCAGTGCATCATTGAAAGAGCCAGAAGTAGAGAAGGTGTCCCTGATTTTGCTTATTTTATTGGAGAAAAAAGAAGCAAACTGTCCGCGAGGCTTTTATCTGAGCTATGAGCAGGCAGGACAGTCTCAGAAGTGCGATGCAAAACCTTACTCAATGACTGCCATAGCTTCTTGGGGTCACGACTATTTGCAGTTATGAGATTTGTTTAGTATGAACCCTTGTCTTTATTGGCCAGTCGATTACACCAGGCAATTTGCCTGCGGAGTCTTGATCTATTCAACTCTGACTTATGTTTTCGCCACCTTCGTTCAAATTGCCGCCTAAGAGATCGAGCCATGCGATACGAATCAGACAACCACTCATCAGACTGCTGTTTCGCCTTGCGTGAAATGATAGGAGCATGCTTGTCAAGTACCTGTGTAAAACCAGTTATGTACTGATGATAAAGTTCTGCAGCAGTACCTTCAGGGGGCCGTACAAACGGTATATTTTTAAGGTCATTTCTGAACTGGTCGATATCAATCCTGTGGTACCGACCATAAGAGACCCATCTGTCGATGCTGGTTGGGTGGGTGAGAGAAATCCAGTTGGCAGCATGGTCAGAAATGAAATCTCCAATACTGACATTGCGGACAAAATCTGAGTCACAGGGAGATATCAGAACATCCAGAGTGTGACCCAATAAATGATGTCGGGCCACAGACACTTTGAACCAAACCACAACACTGTAGGATGTTGTTAAACCTGGACCTATCACCACACTCAACATTCAACACTCAATAATGTCAGCTAGAGAGTGAACCACATTATTGTGAATTCGCAGAATACCTACAAAATATTTATTCAGTGTCTGGATGCGTGTGTTCAGGTAGCCATGTTTTTCTTAGTCGGGAAAAATCCACTGAAAATTGATATACATGTTTAGTTTTATTTTATTGTTTCCCTTACAATACTGTATAGCACTTGCGAGACTGATCACATCGAGTCGAGTGTTTTGCTCTCTCTGAGTGCATCTTGTTTTAGCATGGTATACTACTATGTCATGACTTTATTTAAAAGCTTCTCTTTAAAATGTTCTTTTTGTAACTACCCATACCAATATGCATATCTTTGAAATCTTGTAACTGCATGAACCATCAGTCTGGAAAACAATGACTAAATGAACAAGCAAATGGACAGATGCACCAATGACTAAATGTTATATTTATATGACTCAACTTGTGACCCAGGACAAATAACATGTTTTACCCACTCTTTTTTCAGGTGATCTAGTCAAAGCTGTCCCCAAAGTCATAAGCTGGCTAGCTGTTACATTAGCTTATGTTAATGGTACTTGGGAATTAACCTCCATGTGGGACATGCTGACATAAAGGTGACATAACATACTGATGGCTAAAATAAATCCTGATCTTAAATGATCATAATGTGACATTGATGGGAATCATTTGCTGGATCATTCAGCAAAAATATTTCTTGCGGTAGGATTGGTTGGTAAATGTGTTGGGGTTCGCAGGCTTTGTAGCAGGGCTTTATTTGAGAATAAAAATTTGAAGGGATAATATATGCTTTTAAAT
Source organism: Sabellastarte sp. h YS-2021 (assembly GCA_964017235.1). NCBI lineage: Eukaryota > Metazoa > Annelida > Polychaeta > Sabellida > Sabellidae > Sabellastarte > Sabellastarte sp. h YS-2021. The sequence goes on along the minus strand of OZ024935.1, from coordinate 76,881,000 downwards.
AAAAGACACTTGCCCTCCTTGTCCCTTTTATTTCAGGGTCATGTGTTCTTTTATTTTAGTATTTTAATTGTTGTGTTGGTAATGTGTTTATAAAGGGATGTAGTTTTATGAGCTATAGGCATTGTAGTACGATAGAAGAATAAAAGAAATCCCAAACAATTAAGGCTTGTTTTCATTTATTATGTTACACATATCCACGATAAGTGTAAATAAAGATATTTTATTCAGCTTGAACAGAGCAATTTACTAGTCAGGTGTATATTTGAATAAGACAATGTGATAAATGTATTATTAATACCCAGTTCAATTGCTGGACTTCAGTCACGATTGGCCCTAAGATTGCCCCTTGTGGCCAGTTGCTAAAGAGTACATGTCCTGCGTAAATTTTATGTTAATTTATGTGGTGAAATACAATATTTTATGACTGAACTCGTGGGAAGACGACAGATTAGCAACCAGTGTTATGGTCGTGATTAGCCACATATCAAGGGTGACTAGATGTCATGGTATTATGACTCAAGTGTTATGACCAATACAAACAGGCTGTTTGTGGACCAAGTTCCGAAATTGGAAGAAAAAGAATACCATTCATGATTCATGAGTGGATTTACGATGCTCTTCCTAACATGTTTTCAACCATTGCTGGAAACCTCAGATGGGTTTGTCGGGTCTCCGAAGTTCCTTCCAAACTATTCTGATTCCTCCTGAATGGGTTATAAACCTTTTGAAGCACAATACAATTGCACGGATTGATTTAAGATCCAAAAAAATGCTTTACTTATGTTTAGACAGGTTTAAGGTAGGTTTGTGATTGGTTCCCAAATGCCAGATTAAGTGATAAAGTTCTATTCTACATTTTATCATATTTATCATTAAAACTGGATATTATTCGCAACAGCAATATATTACGAATATTGATATGTCAAAAGAGGAAAAATTATGACAATCCATCTGAAATAAACTAAAGATCTTTAACATTTGATGGTCAACTGCCAAATGACTGACCGTAAAATGTTTATATGGCAGTATTTATTGCTACAAAACATGACTTACTACCCTATCAAAAACTCTTGAGTGGCAGACGGTAAAGCTCATAGAATTGTTTAGTGGTGGAGTCCCCGAAATAGCAAACATAATTTCTGCAATTCAGGCACTGCAGTTAGCACCCAATGGCCTTCCCTTTCCCCTTCAGACTGTGTGAAAACTGGCCAATAAAGAGTGGCTGTGTCGCCATTCACTGCGGAAGTCTACCAGTGGAACATGAGTAAATGCAAAGGTGTATGTTGTGACAAGAAATCAAAATCTTACTAAGAAAAGAGATAAAATCTTGGTCCTAATTCTGACTCAAATATAAAGGGGTAAAGTTAGTAGTTGTTTTCTGACTGCATGACTATGCGTCATTCCCACCACCAAATCACTCGTGAAGATTAACAGTATAATACTTGCGCTACACACTCATATAATATTGTCATCTCCATTCATTATATTTTATTTCTAGATATGTCATTCAGGAGGTTTTCCTTTTATATCTACTTGCTTTTAAAAGGAAAGCATCGACATTAAAAAAAAATAAACAAAAACCGATGCTGAAAAAAAGCTTTGATTGCACTGGTCAGCTTTCAAAGTCAAAGTGACTGCATGGGCCAGTAGTAGCAAGGACAAAGCCTCAGGACCAGTCATAGCAAAGGTAACAAATATGATAGATGACAGTACTAAAATGAGGTTTTAAGGTGGGGGCCAAAGGAATAAGCCCTGAGACACGTACAAGTCAAACCATTTCCAAGTACTACCAACTGTGGTATCTTGCACTGTGGCCTAGTGGGTTAACACTATTGCATAGGATCACAGAGGATTTGGGTTCAAATCCGGGTACAGGGAGATATATAGTGGCCTGGATGATCACTTGAGTTTGTCAAAAAGCACTTTAAATCCTGTAATACAAGTAGAAAATGAAAACTTACCAAAAGGCATACCAAAAGATACATCACGAATAAAGAAGAAAAGAGTTTTGGGTACTTTTTAAATTTTCCATTATAGCTTCCATTTCAACACCTTTAAGCCTTAACCTTGAAGGTATGATAGTGGTAACCCTCTTGCCTCCCACCTCTGAGGCCGGGGTTTGATTCCCGACACGGCCTCAAGTGGGAAAGCTGGTAGTTGCTTGCCGTTGGTCAGCAGTTTACAGTACAGAACCCTAACGAACTGTATGTACTGGTTTCCTCTGCCCTTCCAACTACCAGTCGTGATATGACCTGTACAGTGTTGAAAGCGATGTAAAACCCCAAATAAATAAATAAAATTCAATTTGGTAGTTATCCACCGTTACTGCACCATTTTCTTCTCCTAATGATATGTATATATGACATATCTGTAGCTTGTATGATTTATGAAACATTAAAGAAATAGCCAATGTAGACAAATTTAAAATGCTAATTATGCATAGCAAGTGGGTCAGGGTAATATAAAAGAATATTATCCAGTCTGTATGTACCCGGTATTTTACCTACAATATGGTGCATGACACATCATAAACAGGAATGCAGTGAAATGCTAGGTTACCCATCGCAATACTGCTTTGCAGTAGTTGTGTCGTTCAGTATTTGATCTATGTTACATTTTACATACTCACTGATAAATTTGGGGGTTATCATAGAAAAAGTTTGTTTGCTCATAAACAGTTGTCGACACCCCATCGTGGATGAGCTCCAGTTTAAAGGCACTTCCTGTAAGCAGAATGAAAGCAAACATCATCCACTAATCAAAATGAACACTGTGCTGTTAATTCTAATGCTTTGTGGTTAACTGTCTGAAAATAGCTTAATGCTGAAGTAAATATTTTCTCAGTTTAGCTTTTCTGTAGCCAGACACCTAAAGACTCACAGTCAACAAACCTCAAAGTCAGTTCCTATGCAATTATCACTATCGTTGAGCTATTGCTTACAACTTTGATTAAAACAATTATAGAAGCTTCTTTATGCAAATTATTTGTCAGTTTTTGTCTTTGTAGCCATCCATATGGTCAATATTGAAAAAGACTGTCATTTTGATAGAAGTAATGATGGATGGTAATAAATGGTATCCAGAGTGTCAGAGGAACCAAAACTTACCAAGGTAATGCATATGTGGTAATATTTCAGCCAGGTACCAGGTACCACTGAAAACCTCTCCCAGGCACTCACTAGAACAGGCTCCTACTACGTCATAGCTAACATAACCTGAAAAATAGTAGAAATATAAAAAAAATTATATCTGATCAATATATGTAAACCAAATAGCTCACTTTGGTTTAAACTTTATTTTATTTGTAGTTTGTTTAATGACATCCGATCATATATTTCTACATAACAGGTATAGGTTTGTTATCCTTTTAAGTTATAAGCACTCTTTGTTTAGTTTCAATCTAGTATAATTTGTTTCAGATAATTTTAGCTGCAAGTTTTTCGTCTTACATACAAACTAATCAAGACTGGTAAAAATGAAACACATTGTATCATCATCGATACATAATAAATTAGAAAAATAGGACATTTTACGAGACATTTAGTCTTTGCATATTGTTTAAATTATAATAATTTATCTATTTCATAACTTGTATGAATTATATGAAAGTGTGTCAAATGCTGTTTTACAGAGAAGAAAAATATTGACAGATTTTAATGTTGTTGAGAAGTGTTACTATACATGTCAAATATAAAATTACTTATGTCAATACCAGACTATTAGCAATTTATTGGAAATCAAACCAGTCCAAATTTTGCATTGCATCAGACAGCATTTTTTTCAAAAAGAAAGAGATGAAATTTTAATCCACAACCATGGTGATACTAACATTAGCCTATTACTCTCTGCTCTGGCAAATAAGCATTGAACAATTATGAAAGTATGACTGTTTCTAGCATATGTCAGATAACTGACAGTGCAAAACACAGACCAATCAGTGCATATCTCATATAACATAATACACAAGATCAAGCTCAATCTGAACTTGACATTTTTTTATCAAAATCCGGAAGGTAAATGGTATACTTCAATTTTGTCAATTACCTGGTGGAATCAGGACCAGGGCGGGTCCAATGAACAGATTTCCTGCATCATATGTCCTTCTGTCTGCGGTGTAGTAAAGGTTTAATGAAGTTGCATCTGTGTAAGTACTCTTCAGTTCTGGATTGTTCCAATGAATCTACAACATCACCCATAATTATCTTTTTCCAATATTGTAATAGTATCCATTTGCGTACTAGGTTATGTTTCCCAATAAGGTGAGATCTCTCTGTGACTCAGTCCTCAAAGATGCTCCAGATCTCGATTGTGACTCCAGAATTGGTTGATTAATTTGTCCTCAACCGCTTCATGCATAATTCTTCCAAAAATATTCAATGAATTGGGACTGTTTTATATAGTTTGGGAGCTGTACATTCATGTTACTGTACCAACAACCTTGGGTGATCAGTCCCATGTTTACATTTATTTATTTGGGGGTTTTACTTCACTTTCAACACTGTACAGGTGATATCACGACGTGTAGTTGGAAGGGCAGAGGTGTGAGATTCTGTATTTTATGTGTATTTAGGGTTCATTTTAAAAAGTAAATAATTTTATGTTGAACTAAGATTTCTCCCTTAGCCTACACATGTATATATTTGTATTAATCATTATGACTTCCTGTACACACTGACAGTTAATCTGTGTAATTTGTAGACCAGGATTCTTCAAAACATGCTATAATTGTTTCTAAAAGTTTATAGTGCACTAGCTGCAATATTTCACTGTCACTAGATTAAAGAACAACAAAAACAGGAAATATGTTAGTAATACAATAGTTTAATCATAACTACAGCTTTCAACCCCCATATGTACTCTATGACTTCTTAGTGGTGACCACACAGTTATAAGAAAACAGATGCTTTGATGTTATTGATACAGTTCAGGATATAATATCAGGAAGTCTTTCCCATTAATTATTATTGCTCATACAGTAAGTGGGATCCAGAAATGACTGTCACTCTTTCCTGTACTAAACTATATAAGCCTTTACAAAATCTGAGATTTTGGGGAGATTGAACTAATAAGTTGCTAAAGACAGGTTGAACTGCTGATCTGTGGAATGGTTTTCTGTGTTACATCAGTTCTATGAACCTAACACAGAACAATCAATCTACTTAAAGCAGCAACCTCTATATATGTTAATATTTCAACTACACAAGTTTGACTTCATAATTCAAGAAATACAAATTCAATGGAAGTTCAATGATAACAGTGAATTATAGTTTTATTTTTATGTGATTATATTATCTGAATAAAGAACATTATCTACAATTTTGGAATTATTTTTACACCCCCTGTGATGAGCGGCAGACAACACTCACCCCCACATAGACTAAAATAGTCACCGCTCATAGTTGGTGAGAGATGCTAAAGAACGATTCTCCGGCATACAAATTACGATCAACCACCCAGCAGAAGGAACCAGTCACTTCAGACTCATCAGAAGGAGAACCTTGAAAAGAAGCATTCGTGGCCCACTTCACAAACAGTGAAGCAACCAACTGATTCTTTCTACCACTCGAGGGATGCTTCCACGTTATCGTTCATACATGGTACTGAAGGAGCCTAAGACGATCCAGGATCTTCTGAAGTGGTCGTGCAACTACCAGCTTTCCCACTTGAGGTACAGCCATGAATCATGAACTATTGGTTTTCATATACATTTTTGAAAGGGAGCAATAGATTCATTCTATAATGAGAGCAATAAATTAAAACATAGTATATGTTCTTCAGTTTATTTTTAAATTTTTTGTTTACCTAATATTTCAAACTGTATTAAAAATTTACTAAAAATACTCATTGCAATAAGTGATGATTCAATCTATATTATCTAGCCCAATTATGTCGGAGTATAATACCTTGCGAAAAATGACATTCCACAACTACAGCAACTAGTAAATTACTATGAACTAGGTAAATAAAGGAACAAAATGAGTCATCATGCAATTGAACTAGACAATATATTCACCACACCATTCAGCTGGCAGCTTAGACAATGGTGTAGTGAATATATTGTCCAGTTCAATTGCATTTTGGTTCTGTTTATATTAAAGGCATCACCCTAGACTAGACAATAATCTCCTTACACTGCCAAGTTACAGCTGGTACATAACTGGCCTAGTTCCAAAACCCTGCAATCTGGAGGACATAATCCCCATATTAACTGCAAGTCAATTTACTGATGAAAGTTTCATTACTGGAGGTGTGGACTGAGTTACTTATGCAGAGGTTACCTTTAAATATTCCATGACAAACATGGTTACTGTTTCATGAACTCACAAAAAAATCATCAGACTTGAGGCAATAATATCACAAGCCAAAAACCCCCCAAAATTGTCAGGAATTTAATTAGAAAACAAAAAAATTTGCTTGTTTATCTGTACTACTTAGCTAAAAATATAATGATATTGGTACAGAAGTTACATTTAGAAATGTAAGTGATTCTCATAAAAGGGGCTACGATGGTGCAGTGGTAACACACTCTCTTCCCGTCTCTGAGGCAGGGGGTTCAAACCATTTTTCATGAAGTAAGCCAAGAAAAACAGCCGAAAGTTTTCATTTGTATATTTTCCTTAAGTAGACAGTGTGAAAAAAACTCACTTAAGTAGACTTAATTTAAATTTTAAATATTAAAAGAGTTAATAGTGTATATGTAAATTATATTTTACTGTGTAGTAGAGGACTTTTAAAAGCATTGTTTAAAATTTATTTTAAGTTCTTCCCTCAACAAATAAAAAAATTAGAAGACATATACTTTTTTCATACCAAATATACATTTGGGTTTAAACCACTGCATGTGTACATTGTATTTTTGTACTCATATATAGCTGTCACATTATATACATGCACAATAAATTTTGTTTGTTTCAATATTGATCAAGAAAAGGGTACAATATTACTTATAATTGCATATTGATTAAAATAAGCATATTATGAACAACTTAAAATTGTACACAATAATTTAAAAATATCCATTTGTACAGAATTACATAGTACAGGTCTTGATAGTAATTTTTCAGACATATTGCTGCTCAGTATCTTATTTTTAAGACATGTCCCATTTGTTCTCTTTACTTGTCTAATAAAGAGCATTTTGCACAAAACAGTGATTAATTTAGTAGCTTACTGACTATTTGATCTAAACCAATAGTTTCTAACATTAATTTCAAAGTATGACTTAATTGGTGAATTTTGCCATGTATGTTGCTTCTAAATATCTAAATTTTAAGAAATCTTATGTTAGATATCCAGTTTAAATAGTTGATTGTGAACATGTTACACACAATAATAAACAATTTGGTGCTTGTTGCATTAAAATCTCCCAAATATTATGTACTATACATGGATTTTAGCAAAGCTTTTGAGTTCCCAATATTATTCACTTGGGCGATTTTTCAATGGCTATTACTGCTCAATATCATGAATAATGGATATCTTCTAGTTTTATCATCTACACTCTAGCATTCTGTACATAAACTAACCAAGTTGGTGCTGGTCTCATCGTATAATTTATTAAGTAAAGAGCATTTGAATGGCATTTTAAAGTAATCTTTAATTTTCAATTATTTTTAATTAAATTGGGCGATTTTTCAGTGGGTATTGCTGCTTTATATCTTAGCTTTAAGATATCTTGGTTTCCAGTTTAGTTTTCTGCAAATAAGCAAAATAATAACAGGCAATTTGGTGTTAGTCTCATTAAAATTTTCCAATTATTGAGCATTTGGCAGGAATTTTAAAATAGCATTTCATTTTCCAGTATTATTTAATGTGGACGATTTTTCTGTGAGTATAGTTGCTTAATATCTTAGCTTTAAGATATCTTAAGTTAAATTCCCTGTTTCGTTTTCTGCAGACGAGCATTCTGTACATAAAAACAAGCAATTTGCTGTTTATCTTGTTAAAATATTTCAATTACTGTGCATTTGACAGGAATTTTAAAAGAGCATTTCATTTCACAGTATTATTTAATGTGGACGATTTTTCTGTGAGTATAGTTGCTTAATATCTTAGCTTTAAGATATCTTAAGTTAAATTCCCTGTTTCGTTTTCTGCAGATGAGCATTCTGTACATAAAACCAAGCAATTTGCTGTTTATCTTGTTAAAATATTCCAATTACTGAGCATTTGACAGGAATTTTAAAGTTGCCTTTGATTTACCAGTATTTACGGAGCCCCAGAAGGTACACAGAACTGTTTTCCTATAATTTTTAAACTTGTTACCACAAGTTAACAAGTCGTTACCACAAGATAGTAAGTCATTCCCACAAGTTAGCAAGTCATTACCACAATAAAATATATCATTCCCACAAATTAGTAAGCCATCATAATGAGATACTAAGTTGTTGTAATGAGTTGTGGGAATGAGATAGTAACTTGCGAGACCAAGATACTTAGTGGTTACCACAAGAGAGTAAATCCTTGGCTTTTCAGTCATATTCATCCCTTACTAACTTGTTCCCACCAATTATCAACTCATTCCTACAAATTACTAGCTCATTCCCACCACTTACTCAGTCATTCCCACCACTAACTAAGTTGCTCCCACCACTTACTAACTCGTTCCCAACACTTACAAAGTCGTTCCCACTATGTACTAGGTCATTCCTATCTCTTACTAAGTTGTTTTCACCACTCCCAAAGTTGTTCCCACCACTTATTAAGTCGTTCCCACTACTTACTAAGTTATTCCCACCACTTAATAAGTCTTCCCCACCACTTAATAAGTCTTCCCCACCGCTTATTAACTCATTCCCACCACTTACTAACTCATTCCCACCATTTACTAAGTCATTCCCACCACTTAATAGTTAAGTCATTCTCCTGTTAAAAAGTTGCTACCACAAGATATTATGTTGTTCCCTCAAGATAAGTATGGTATGACATACAAAGAAATTGCTGGTACATTGGTGTTAAAGCATGACTTAGTAACTTTTGATAATGACTTAGTATCTTGTGGTATTGACTTGCTAACTCATGGGAATGAAATATTATCTTGTGGTAATAACTTGCTAATTGTTGGTAAGAACTTACTATCTTGTGGGAATGACTTTCTTTCTTGTAAGAACGACTTACTCTCTTGTGGGAACAACTTTCTATCTTGTGGGAATGAATTACTATCTTGTAGGAACAACTTACCTTGTGGGACTGACTTGCTATCTCATGGTAACGAGATTAAAAATCATAGGAAAACAGTTCTATGTCCCTTCCTGGGCTCTGTAGTTTTCTATCATTATTTTACCTCATTAGCACAAGATAGTAACTCATTCCCACTAAATAACAAGTCATTCCCACAAGATAGCAAGTCATTACCACAAGATACTAAATCATTCTCACAAGTTAGTAAGTCATTACCACAAGATACCAAGTCATTACCACAAATTAGCAAGTCTTTAGCAAAAGATACTAAGATGTTTCACGAGATAGCAAGTCATTTCCACGAGTTACTAAGTCAAGTTTTGATGCCAATATTAAGTAGCCCAGGAAGGGACATAGAACTGTTTCATTATCTTTTCTCATCCTGTTACCACAAATTAATAAGTTGTTACCACAAGATACTAAGTCATTCCCATAAGTTAGCAAGCCATTAATACACAATACTAAGTCATTCCTACACCTTCATAAGTTATGGTAATCAGATACTAAGTTATGATAATGAGATGCTAAGTCGTGGGAATGAGATACTAACTAGTGATAAGAAGATAATAAGTGGTTATCACAAGACAGTAAATTTCTTGTTTTCATTCATACCCAGCCCTTATTAAATCATTCCCACCGCTTACAAACTCATTCCCACCACTTACTAGTTCTACCACTTTCTAACTCATTCCCATCACTTATTAGGTTGTTCAAACCACTTATTAACTCATTCACAACACTTCGAAAGTCATTCCCACCACTTACCAACTCGTTCTCATCACTTATTAGGGGCCACGGTGGCAGAGCGGTAACACTCTCGCCTCCCACCTCTGAGACTGGGGTTTAGTTCCTGGCCTGGCCTCAAGTGGGAAAGCTGGTAGTTGCTTGCCGTTGGTCGGCAGTTTACAGTACACAACCTTGACCCACTATATGTACTGGTTTCCTCTGCCCTTCCAGCTACCTGTCGTGATATGACCTGTACAGTGTTGAAAGCGACGTAAACCCCACCACTTATTAAGCCATTCCCACCACTTACTAACTTGTCCCCACCACTACTAACTTGTTCCCACCACTTACTATCTCGCTCCCACCACTTATTATCTTGTTCCCACCCCTTACTGACTAATTCTAATGCTAAGTCGTATGAGTGAGATATTAACTTGTGGTAACAAGATACTAGGTGGTTACCACAAGATAGTAAATCCTTGTTTTCATTCGAAGCCACCCCTTATTAAGTCATTCCCACTACTTACTAACTCATTCCCACCACTTACTAACTCATTCCCACCACTTATTAAGTCATTCCCACCACTAACTAACTCGTTCCCACTACTAACTATCTCTTTCTCACTACTTACTATCTCTTTCCCACCTCTTACTATCTCGTTCCCACCACTTACTATCTCATTCCCACCACCTGCTAACTTGTTCCCACCACTTAGTAAGTCATTTCCATCACTGACTTACTCGTTCCCACCACTTGCGAACTTGTTCCCACCACTTATTAAGTCATTCCCACAACTTATTAAGTCGTTCCCACCACTTACTAACTTGTTCCCACCACTTACTATCTCGTTTGCCCCACTTATTATCTCATTCCCACCACTTAATAAATCATCCCCACCACTTACTAACTAATTCCCAGGGACCAATAATATGCAAACAGAGGTTAAAATATGTATTATACAGATTGGCAGTATTATCAATTATTACTGAAACTAATTAATTATGTATAAATCTGTTTAAGATTGTTACTAGATAAAAGGCAGATAGAAAACGAGTTAGTATCTTGTGGTAACGACTTTCTATCATGTAAGAACGACTTGCTAACTTGTGGGAATGACTTGCTATCTTGTGGAAATGATTTGCTATCTTGTGGGAACGACTTTCAAACTTTTGGGAATGACTTGCTATCTTGTGGGAATGACTTGCAAACTTATGGGAATGACTTGCTAATTTGTGGCAATAACTTGCTAACTTGTGAGACTGACTTGCTATCTTGTGGGAACAACTTGCTAACTTGTGGGAATGACTTGCTATCTCATGGGAGTGACTTGCTAACTTGTGGGAATGACTTGCTTTCTTTTCGGAGCAACTTGCTAGCTTGTGGGAATGATTTGCTATTTTGTGGGAACAACTTGTTAACTTGTGGGGATTACTTGCTTTCTTGTGGGAACAACTTGTTAACTTGTGGGAATGACTTTCTATCTTGTTGGAACAACTTGCTAACTTGTGAAAACGACTTGCAAACTTGTGGGAATTACTTGCTATCTTGTGGGAATGACTTGCTATCTCGAGGGAACAGCTTGCTAACTTGTGGGGATTACTTGCTTTCTTGTGGGAACAACTTGCTAACTTCTGAGAAGGACTTGCAAACTTGTGGGAATTACTTGCTATCTTGTGGAAACAACTTGCTATCTTGTGGGAATGACTTTCTAGCTTTTGGGAAATACTTGCTATCTTGTGGGAGCAACTTGCTAACTACTGGGAATGACTTGCTCTCTCGTGGGAAAAACTTGGTAACTTGTAAGAACGACTTGCTGTCTTGTGGGAACTACTTGCTAACTTGTGGGAACGACTTACTACCTTGCTAGAACCACTTGCTAACAAGGCAATTTCTTTGTATATAATACCTAACTTACCTTGAGGGAACAACATAATACCTTGTGGTAAGAACTTTTTAACTGTTAAGACTTAATAAGTGGTGGGAATGAGTTAATAAGTGGTGGGAATGAGTTAATAAGTGATGGAATCAAGTTAGCATGTGGTGGTAGTGACTTGGCAAGTGGTGGAAAGGAGTTAGCAAGTAGTGGGAAAGACTTAGTAAGTGCTAGGAACAACTTAGTAAGTGGTGACAACAACTTAGTAAGTGGTGGGAATGACTTAGTAAGTGGTTGGAATTAATTAGTAAGTGCTGGGTACGACTTAGTTAGTGGTGGGAACGAGTTAGCAAGTGGTGGAAACAAGTTGATAAGTGGTGGGAATGACTTAAGAAGTTGTGGGAATGAGTTAGTAAGTGGTGGGAGCGACTTAGTAATTAGTGAGAATGAGTTAGTCAGTGGCTGGAACAACTTAGTAAGTGGTGGGAATAACTTAGTAAGTGGTGGGAACAGATAGCAAGTGGTAGGATTGACTTAAAAGTGGCGCGAACAAGTAATCAAGTTGTGGGAATGAGTTAGTAAGTGGTGTTAATGAGTTAGTGTTGGGAACAGGTTACTAAGTTGTTGGAACGACTCAGTAAGTGGTTGGAATGAGATAGCATGTTGTGGCAATTAGTTAAAAGTGGTGCAAGCGACTTAAGAAGTGGTTGGAACGACTTACTAAGTGGTGGGAATGAGCTACTAAGTGGTGGGAATGACTTTGTAAGTGTTTGGAATGAGTTACTAAGTGGTGGGAACGACTTAGTAAGTGGTGGGAACTAGATAGCAAGTTGTGGGAACTAGTTAATAGTGGTGGCAATGACTTAAGAAGTGGTGAAAACAAGTAAGTAGGTGATGGGAATGACTTTCTAAGTGGTGGGAATGAGTTACTAAGTGGTGGGAATGACTTAATAAGTGGTGGGAACAAGTTAGCAAGTGGTGGGTATGAGTTTATAATTAGAGGGAATGATTTAAGAAGTGGTGGGAACAAATAAGTAACTGGTGGCAATGAGATAGTAACGGGTGGGTATGAATGAAAACAAGGATTTACTATCTTGTGGTAACCCCATGGTATATTGTTCCCACAAGTTAGTGTCTTGTTCCCACAAGTAAGTATCTCATTCGTCTGATTTAGTATCTCAGTACCACAACTTAGTATCTTATTACCACTACTTACTAAGTTGGGAGAATGAATTAGTATCTTGTGGTAACAACATGCAAACTTGTCCCCATGAGATAACAAGTCATTCCCACAAGTTACTAAGTCATGCTTTGATACCAATGTACGGTACCAACGTACGTAAATATCATACCTAGCTCAGCTTGAGGGAACAACATTAAATCTTGTGGTACCAACATTTTAACTGGTGGGAATGCGATAATAAGTGGTGGGAATGAGTTAGCAAGTAGTTGGAACGACTTAGCAAGTGGTGGGAATGAGTTAGTAAGTGGTTGGAAGGGTTTAGTAATTGGTGAGAATGACTTAGTAAATGGTGGGAATGAGTTACTAAGTGGTGTAAACGACTTAGAAAGTTTTGGGAACAAGTTCGCAAGTGGTTGGAACAAGTTAATAAGTGGTGGGAACAAGTAAATAAGTGGTGGCAATGAGTTAGTAAGGGGTGGGTATGAATGAAAATGCAAGGATTTACTATCTTGTGGTGACCAATTCATATCTTGTTTCCACAAGTTAGTATATTGTTCCCAAAAGTCAGTATCTCATTCCCATGACTTAGTATCTCAGTGCCACAACTTAGTATCTCATTACCACTACTTACTAAGTTTGAGGAATGACTTATCTTGTGGTAACAAAATGCTAACTTGTTCCCACGAGAAAGCAAATCATTTGCACGAGATACTAAGTCATGCTTTCATGCCAACATACAGGCTATTTCTTTCCATATCATACTAAGTGGTTACTAAGTGGTGTGAACGACTTAATAAGTGGCGGGTAGGAGTTAGCAAGTGGTTGGAACAACTTAATAGGTGTTGGGAATGAGTGAAGAAGTGGTGTTAATGAGTTAGTAAGGGGTATGAATGAAAACACAACGATTTACTATCTTGTGGTAAGCAATTAATATCTTGTTTCCACAAGTTAGTATCTTGTTCTCACAAGTCAGTATCTCATTTCCCTGAATTTGTATCTCATTACCACAACATAGTATCTCATTACCACTACTTACTAAGTTGGGGGAACGACTTAGTATCTTTTGGTAACAATGTGCTTATTTGTTCCAATGAGATACCAAGTCATTCGCCCGAATTAATAAGTCATGCTTTGATACCAACGTACAGGCTATTTCTTTAAATATCATACCTACCTGACCTTGAGGGAACAACATTAAATCTTGTGGCAACAACTTTTTAACTGGTGGGAATGACATAACAAGTGGTGGGAATGAGTTGATAAGTGGTTTGGACGAGTTAGCAAGTGGTGGAAATGACTTAGCAAGTGGTTGGAATGACTGAGCAAGTGGTGGGAACAAGTTAGTAAGTGGTGGGAATGACTAACTAAGTAGTGGGAATGATTTAGTAAGTGGTGGGAACGACTTAGTAAGTGGTGGGAACGAGTTAGCAAGTGGTTAGAACAAGTAAATAAGTGGTAGGAACAAGTAAGTAAGTGTCGACAATGAGTTAGTAAGGTGTGGGTATGAATGAAAACACAAGGATCTACTATGTTGTGGTAGCCAATTAATATCTTGTGTCCACAAGTCAGTACATTGTTCCCACAAGTCAATATCTCATTCCCATGACTTAGTGTCTCATTACCACAACTTATTAAGTTGGTGGAATGACTTAGTATCTTGTGGTAACAAGATGCTAACTTGTTCCCACGAGATAGCAAGTCATCCCCACTGGTTACTAAGTCATGCTTTGATACTAATGTACAGGCTATTTCTTTAAATATCATATCTAACTGACCTTAAAGAATCGCTTAAGGTCAACAGGATACTAAATGGTTACCACAACACAGTAAATCCTTGTGTTTTCAGTCATACCCATCCCTTACTAACTTGTTCCCACTACTAAGTGGTGGGAACGGGTTAATAAGTGATGGGAATGACTTATTAAGTGGTGGGAACGATTTAGCAGTAGAAATGACTTACTAAGTGGTGGTGGGAAAGACTTGGTAAGTGGTGAGAACGACTAGTAGGTGGTGGGAATGACTGAGTAAGTGGTGGAAAAGATTTTCTAAGTGGCAGGAATGAGCTAGTAACTGGTTGGAACAACTTAATAAGTTGCAGGATAACTTAGTAAGTGGTGGGAACAAGTTAGTAAGTGGTGGGAACGAGTTAGTAAGGGATGGAAACAAGTTAGTAAGGGATGGGTATGACTGAAAACGCTAGGATTTACTGTCTTGTGGCAACCACTTAGTAGCTTGTTGACACAAGGTAGTATCTCATTCCCACGACTTAGTACCTCATGGCCACAACTTAATATCTCATTACCATGATTATTCTTATTATTTCTAGAGTTTTGGGATATGAAACCGACTCTAGGTAATCATGGGCTGGGAGTCTTCTGATGTCATCAGATTTGACCTTGGGCTCCTTCTTGAAGGTCAAACGAAGGCAGCCACACTTAAAAATGTTAAAAATTTGTCTATTATTGTTACTAAGTTCTGATACAAATGTTCAAACAATTTCTTTGTATGCCATACCACAATTATCTTGAGCGAACAACATCAAATCTTGTGATAACAACTTTTGAATTGGTGGGAATAATATAACAAGAGGTGGATATGACTTAATAATCGGTGGGAACAAGATAGCAAGTGGTGGAAAAGACTTAGCAAGTGGTGGGAATGATTTAGTAAATGGTGGGAACGACTTAGTAAGTGGTGGGAACGAGTTACTAAGTGGTGGGAACAACTTAGTAAGTGGCGGAAATTAGTTAACAAGTGGTGGCAACGAGTTAATAAGTGGTGGAAATGACTTACGAAGTGGTTGCAATGAGTTAGTAAGGGGTGGCTATGAATGAAAACACAAGGATTTACTTTCTTGTGGTAACCACTTAGTATCTTGTTCCCACAAGTAAGTATCTCATTCCCATGACTTAGTATCTCATAACAATAACTTAGTATCTCATAACCATGACCTATAAAGTTGTGGGATGACTTAGTATCTTGTAGTAACAACTTGCTAACTCATAGTACAAGACAAAATTATAATAAGACAGTTCCATATCCCTTCCTGGGCACTGTAAGTGTTTCTTGCAAAGTTTCCAGTTCAATTTTCTATAGACGAACATTGTACTCATAATAATGAACAATTTGGTGGCTGTCTCATTAAAATAAAGCAAATATTAAACATTTTACAGCGATTTTAACAAAGCCTTTTATTTCCCAGGATTTTACAATGGGGCGAGTTTTTGGGTAGATTAAGTACCTGAATATCTTAATTTTAAGATATCTTATGTGTAATTCCAGTGTAATTATCTATAAACGAGTATTCTACACTTTATAATGAACAGTTTGATGGTGATTTTATTACAATATCTCAACTATCAAGAATTTCAGTCTTTTTAAAAGAGCTTATAATTTACTAGTTATTTTCAATTGGGCGACTTTTCCATGGATTTAGTCCCCAAATATCTTAGTTTTAAGATATCTTATGACAGGTTTTTATTTTAATTGTCTATAGATCACCATTCTACACATGATAATGGACAATTTGGTGGTTGTATTATTAAAATCAAGCAAATATTAAGCATTTTACAGTGATTTTAATAAAGCCCTTATTTCAGAGTGTTACTAACTTGGGCGATTTCTTCTGTAGATGTTGGTGTTCAATATGTTACTTTTAAGATATCTTATGTTAGCTTTCCCGCTTAATTATCTTTTGACAGGCATTGTACACATAATAATGAAAAAAAATTGTTGATGTCTTATTAAAATCAAGTAAATATTAAACATTTTACAGGGATTTTAACAAAGCCTTTGATTCTTCAGTATAACCTAATTAGGCAATTTTTTCCATGGATGTTGGTGTTCAATATCTTACTTTAAACATATATTATGTCACGTTTCCAGATTAATTATCTATAGACGAACATTGTACATATAATATTGAACAATTTGGTGGCTGTTTTAATAAAATCTATCAAATATTAAGCATTTTACAGGGCTTATAACATGACCTTGGGTTTCCCAGTGTTTTCCAATGGGGGGATTTTTTTGTAGATTTAATTCCTTAATGTCTTACTTTTAAGATATCTTATGTTAGCTTACTAGTTTAACTATCAGTTTATGAATAAGTGAATATTCTTCTCATTGTAATGAACATTTTGGTGGTGATCTCATTACAATCTCTCAACTATCAAGAATTTAACAGTATTTTTAAAAGAGGTTATTCCCAGCAGGCACATGCCTTGAAATGTCGTTGATTTAGAGTTGAAAACAGGTCCTGACGTTGAAATGCACATTACCAACTACTAAATCTAAGTTAGTTTTCTGACATGAAAAAGTAGTGATATTTTGACCAGAAATCATGGTGATTTTTGGTTGAAAAACTGACACTGACACAATTTCAACACTATTTCAAAGCTGGATTTCTGACTGGAAAAAGTAGTGATACTTCATAAAAAATCACCACTAAATCAAGTTAGGTTTTTCGACATGAAATCTTAGTCATGTTATTGAACAGAATACAGGTTGAATATTGGGAAATGAATGACTGGTTGATTGAAAATTCATTTTCTAGAGGATGATATAGTGATTAAGTCTAACTTTTTGAAAGAACTATTATTGTAATTCTTTTTGAATTTGTAAATATTTGTAAAGCAAAGACTAATTTTTAAAGATTATAAAGATGATAAAGATTATGTGTACATGTACTTGTACATTTTTATCCATTCTCCTTATTCATTAACTGATGCATCCAAATATAATTTTTATAATTTATAATTATATTTTGATTAATACAATTCCTGATAATTAAAAAAAAACATTTTGAAGTCAAACTTATCTTGAATAAAAAAAAGATAAATTCAAACTTATTCATCAAAACTTAAATCGAATTTGTTTCTCAAAATTCTTCCATACACAAAGAACTAGTTTTCAGTTTGCAAGTTTACACTGAAAACTTCTCTATACAGAGAACCTAAGCTATAACATTTTATCACACAACAGTGAGGTTGGGGGGTTCCTGGTTTTTCTTATCTGTACCCTGCTACACAGAACACTGGACCTGTGACTAAAGTAATTAGATAACACAGCAGGGATGGAGGTGGGGGTTTACCCTTGCCCAATTGCATGCATGGTGTTACTTCTTTAAGTCTGTTTTTTGTGGTCAGCACTGACAACTAATTAAGGTGGGGAGTAATGGGTGGAGTTCTAATAATGTGGCTATTCTTGTGTTTTTTTTTCTCAGTTTATATGCCAAAGTTGTATGAGACACAAGCATCTGAACTGAGCATTGTGGCTTTGCTATAATTATAGCCAACTTAATAAAACATTTAACAGAAACTGATTGGATAATATGCTGCAGATATAAATAATGTCACAATTGTTTGTTTTTTTACAAAGAAAAAAAATATTTTAAAATTTCACAAAAAGAATTTTAATTGAAGACATTGAATAATACTGGTCCTATTAAAACTTTAAAATGGATATCTAGTTGGATAATATGGATTTACATTTCTTGATCAATTATAATTATATTTGATGCAAAATTATGTATCATTACAATGTCATCAGAAATAGAATATTGAATATACAATGATTCATGAATACATGTCATCTTGTAAAGAATTAATTACTTTGAGTTGTATCCAAAGTGTAAAATATGCATATGGATAGTTATTGTATAATATTATTAAGAAGCTATAATTATGACACACAAGCTACAATGATTCAAATAAAGAAGACAATGTAAATAACCTGATTTTACCCATTGAATTCAACCCTATTTCATACATTGGATCCAACCAAAACCTGTTTGCAAAATCTACATGTATTTCAACCAGATTTCACTCATAAATACAACCAGATTTCAACAGTTGGTTTCAACATGATTTCACTTGTTGGATCCAACCAAAAACGGTTTGCAAAATCTACACGTATTTCAACCTGATTTCACCCATTGAATTCAACCAGATTTCAACAGTTGTTTTCAACATGATTTCACCGGTTGGATCCAACCAAAAACGGTTTGCAAAATCTACACGTATTTCAACCTGATTTCACCCATTGAATTCAACCAGATTTCAAAAGTTGGTTTCAACATGATTTCACTGGTTGGATCCAACTAAAAACGGTTTGCAAAATCTACACGTATTTCAACCTGATTTCACCCATTGAATTCAGCCAGATTTCAGCAGTTGGTTTCAACATGATTTCACCGGTTGGATCCAACTAAAAACGGTTTGCAAAATCTACACGTATTTCAACCAGATTTCACCGTTGGATTCAACCTGATTTCAAAGTTGCGTGCCTGCTGGGTTATTTACTAGTTATTTTCATTTTTTTCCATGAATTTAGTATCTTACTTTTATGTCAGTTTACCAGTTAATTATCTACAGAGGAGAGTTCTACACATGATAATGGACAATTTGGTGGTTGTCTTAATAAAATTTTAATATATATTATGTTAATGTTCTAGTTTAATTATTTATAATGAGACACTGTACATATATTACTGAGCAATTTGATGTTGATATTATTAACACTGCCTAATTTTTGATGATCTGATAAGCATTTTATAAATGATTTAAAATTATATGTAACTTTGGCCAGAAAATCCAGTTTGTATATTTACATTTTTATTCAAACCAAGTTTCAGTAAATATATGGAATAGCTAAATAAAACAGAGGAGGTACATTGAGATATGCAGAATACATACAGGGAACTCAGTGTTAGAGATAAGAACTAATTACAACACAGCATGTGTTAAACAAGCATAACTGTGTTCTCACTGTACAAGTCTGAAGGTTGTTTGTTTATGGCATGTGCCAGACAGGAGTGGGGTAATTCGACTTACACAAAGCTTAGGAGAAGTAAGAAATATAAAGTGAATTTGATTTAAAATCATGTAAAATGACTCTTCCTTCTAAAATATTACCAGCTTACCTAAAATGACATTAAGACATAATTATTAAAGTTATTAGTGTCAGATATTGACAACTAAATCTTAGTCTTGTGTAATACAATATCATAAAATAATAGCCATGAAAAAGGCTAGTGTACATTCTTTTGGGTATTTGTTAGTCATTTAGAGTGTATCTACAATAGAGAACAAGATAGAGAAAACAAGTTTGTGAAACGTACAAAATTTATCTGACACCAAACATAATTATTGGTTTAGGTCTATAGTGTCCACTTCTTTAAAATGACTGCCAAATGCTCAATAATTACCCAGTTTTAATGATACAAATACCATATTGCTCATTATTATTTACAGAATGCTCATTGGAAATGTGTTTTTTAAATCACAGAAAAGTGATGGAATTCCATGACAGAAATGGAAATTCATCTAAAAATCGAACCCTAAAAATCACCTAGTATACATATGAGCATTTAACACATACTAATAAAGAATTCAGTGATTGTCTTATTAAATTCTGTCAGATATTAAGCATTTTACAGGTATTTTGACAAAGCCCTTGATTTCCCAGTGTTACTTAATTGGGCTATTTTTCCATGGATGTTGGTGTTTATTATCTTACTTTTAAGATATCTTGTGTTAAGTGTCCAGATTAATAATCTATAATCGAGTATTGTAAACATTATAATGAACAATTTGGTGTTTGTCTTATTAAAATCAAGCAAGTATTAAGCATTTTAGAGGGGTTTTAACAAAGCCCTTGATTTCCCAGTGTTACTTAATTGGGCGATTTTTTACATAGAATTATTCCCTCAATATATTGACACTTAAGATATATTATGTCAGGTTTGTAGTTTAATTATCTATATACAAATATTCTGCATATAATAATGAACCATTTGGTGTTTGTCTTATTAAAATCAAGCAAATACTAGTATTAAGCATCTTATAGGGATTTTAGCAAAGCCTTTGATTTCCCACTGTTACTTAAATGGGCGATTTTTTTATATAGAATTAGTCCCTCAATATCTTACTTTTAAGATATCCTATCTCAAGTTTCCAGCTTAATTATCTATAAACGAATATTCTACGTATAATAATGGACAATTTGGTGGTTGTGTTATTAAAATCAAGCAAATATTAAGTATTTTACAGGGATTTTAACAAAGTCCTTGATTTCCCAGTGTTACTTAGTGTTCCACTTAGTTGGGCGATTTTTACATAGATTTAGTCCCTCAATATCTTACTTTTAAGATATCTTATGTCAGTGTTCCAGTTTAATGGCCTATATACAAGTATTCTACACATAATAATGGACAATATGGTATTTTTCCATGGATGTTGGTGTTTATTATCTTACTTTTAAGATATCTTGTGTTAAGTGTCCAGATTAATAGTCTATAATCGAGTATTGTAAACATTATAATGAACAATTTGGTGTTTGTCTTATTAAAATCAAGCAAATATTAAGCATTTTACAGGGATTTTAACAAAGCATTTGATTTCCCACTGTCACTTAAATGGGCGATTTTTTACATAGAATTAGTGCCTCAATATCTTACTTTCAAGATATATTATGTCACATTTCCAGTTTAATTATCTATATACAATTATTGTAAATATAACAAGATGCACTCAGAGAGAGCAAAACGCTCGACTCGATGTGACCAGTCTTACAAGTGTTATAAAGTATAACACACATCCATCATGGTGGCATTTCCAGAAATTCTGGAGGCTTCTTGGTATCCAATATATTAATTGGATCTTTCCTAAACTATAATCACTCCTTCCCATGGCTAGTCCCTTCCTACTTCAAATTTGACATCAAAATTTATTAATTACTTTTGAAGAAATATGAAGTAGAAAGCTAAAAATCATTAAAATACATTGAAATGGGACCTATGAAAATTCATGATTTTTTTGTATCCAAAATATGATCCACGTCTTTCCCAAAAATTAGTAATTTCTTCCTTTCACCAGGTCCTACTCACAATTTTTTTATAAAGATCTGTTCATTAGTTCTGGAGTAATCTAAACACCAAAAACAGGCAGACAAATAGACAAAAAAGCACACAACAAACATAAATTCCTGGTAGAGGTAAAAATATTGGTTAAAAGCCACTTCTTGGTCAAAATTACTCAGGGTAAATTTTTGTGATGGACTGTCAAGAAATTGAAACAAACAAACAAAAAAAAAACAGAAATAAATAAACATGACAAATACACCACTTCCCTCTCAATTGTATTTATGTCAATTTCAAGACATAAATTTAATGAGAAGAAGTATATCACACGTATCACAAGCTAGGTTTTGTGACCTCACAATGACAATTGCATTGTGACATCATTAAGTAATGACATCATCAGACAGCAAAATATTGATTTTTTTACTTATGCAATAAAGAAAATCAGATTTCTCTGCATATGCCCAATTGATCTATTATTGTCCATCAAGTTGAACACTTTATCTTGGTTAAAGTTTTTTTTTGAACAGTAAAATTTTAGATGCTGTGTTTTTTTTTCTTTTCTTTTTAAAAGACCTTTAAAAAGATTGCTAAAAAAACCTAAAAACAAAAATTAAAAAAAAAAAATTAGAATTGACTGGCATTGAACCCCAACCATGAGATTACAAGTTCTACACATTACACTCACAGCCACAGAGGGTATCTGATGAGGCAAGAATTTATGAGGAGGAAATCCTATCATGATATTTATTTTTGAAGACAAGTAGGTTTCACTGTATATACCCAACTAAAAATTTAAAAACCTGTCTCCTGACTTTAATTTTCAAACAAATTACACCAAATTTGGAAGATTCTGTCTGTACCCCATGAAATATCTACCCACCAAATTTGAGCTCGATTGATGGTATAGTGTTTGAGTTATAAGGGCAAAACGGTGCACAGACAGACAGACAGACTGACAGAAACAAACTGATTACAATAACCCTCTCCTATCGTCGAGCGTTAATAAGGAACAATTTGGTGGTTGTCTGATTAAAATCAAGCAAACATGAAGCATTTTACAGGGATTTTAACAAATACCTTGATTTCCCAGTGTTACTTATTTGGGCGATTTTTTACATAGATTTAGTCCCTCAATATATTAATTTTAAGATATCTTATGTCAGCTTTCCAGTTTAATATTATCTATAAACGAGTATTCCACATATAATAATGAACAATTTGGTGGTTGTATTATTAAAATCAAGTAATATTAAGCATGTGATTTGAACAAAGTCCTTGATTTCGCAGTGTTTCTTAATTGGGCGATTTTTTTAACATAGATTTAGTCCCTCAATATTACTTTTAACATACCTTATGTCAGAGTCTTCTGGAGACCTTTCCAAAAAAGCACTTTCCGCCACTTTGGCAGCCATCTTGAATTTCTACATGAAATGCAAAAAGTTTGTCTCCGAAATTGAGAGAGCTAGAGCAATTTTGGCGAAATTTTTGACCCACAGGGTATCTGCTTATTTGGTTAAGCGTTCGCTACGCTGCCGCCGCTGCCCACCATAGAGAGATTTTCAGCATTAACACTCTAAGAGGAAAATTACACCAGATAGGTTCACCAAATATGCATAATATCTTCATTGAGAGGTAAGCTTCTCTGGGACTGAAAATAGCCTCATTCTAAAAAACAAGATGGCCGCCACGGGCACTTCTTTGAAAATAATCTACATTCTTCTGCTGGCTGTTTCTCATAGGTAGAAGGCTCAATCTCTTCATAGGCGATATGTATAACAGATAAACATGTTCTCTACAACCTTGCAGACATTTGACCTTGAAGCTCTTAATTAAAGGTCATCCACAGAGTGCCACAGAGTGCCAAAGTAACCAACATAGCAGACTTTAAAAGTGCCTATATCTCCATTATTATTGATCCTAAAGGTTTGCAATGTGAAACTAATGTATAGGAAATCATGTGCTGCGAATCTTCTGATGTTGTCAGATTTGACCTTGGACCCCTCCTTCAAGGTCAAACAAGGATAGCCAAACTTAAAAGTGCTTATAACTCGCTTATTATTGGTCCTAAAGGATTGGGATGGTAAACCAATCTATAGAAAATCATGGGCTGGGAATCTTATGGCGTGGTCGGATTTGACCTTGGGTCCCTCCTTCAAGGTCAAACAAGGATAGCCAAACTTAAAACTACTTATAACTCGCTTATTATTGATCCTAGAGGTTTGGAATAGTAAAGCAACATATAGGAAATCATTGGTTGGGAATCATTTGGTGTGGTCAGATTTGACCTTGGGCCCCTCCTTCAAGGTCAAATGAGGATAGTCAAACTTAAAAGTGCTTATAACTCACTTATTGGTCCCAGAGGCTTTCAGATGGTAAACCAAGCTATAGGAAATCATGGACTGTGAATCTTTTAGTATGGTCAGATATGACCTTAGACACCTCGTTCAAAGTCAAACGAGGACAGCGAATCTTAAAAGTGCTTATAACTCACTTAATACTGGTCCTAGAGGTTTGGGATGGTAAACCAACATATAGGAAATCATTGGCTGGGAATCTTCTTGTGTGGTCGGATTTGATCTTGGGCCCCTTCTTCAAGGTCAAACGAGGATAGCCAAACTTGAAAGTGCTTATAACTCACTTATTATTGGTCCTAGAGGTTTGGGATGATAAACCAACCTATAGGAAATCTTTTTGTTTGATCATATTTGACCTTGGGCCCCTGGTCAACTGAAGATAGCAAAACTTAAAAGTGCTTATAAAGGGTTCATTATTGGTCCTAGATGTTTGTGATGGTGAACCAACCTATAGGAAATCATGGGCAGGGAATCTTTTGGTGTGGTCGGATTTGACCTTGAGCCCCTCTTTCAAAGTCAAAGAAGGAGAGCCAAACTTAAAAGTGCCTATAACTCTCTTATTTTTGGTCCTAGAGGTTTGGGATGCTAAACCAACATAAAGGAAATCATGGGCTTGAAATCTTTTGGTGTGGTCAGATTTGACCTTGTGCCCCCTTTTCAAGGTCAAACGACGATTGCCAAACTTAAAAGTGCTTATAACTGGCTTATTATTGGTCCTAGAGGTTTGGGATGGTAAACCAACATGTAGGAAATCATGGGCTGGAAATCTTTTGGTGTGGTCAGATTTGACCTTGGGACCCTCTTTCAAGGTAAAACTAGGATAACTACAGTTAATAGTGCTTATAACTAGCTTATTATTGGATTATTGGTGCTAGAGGTTTGGATGGTAAACCAACCTATAGGAAATCATGAGCAGGGAGTCTTGTGGTGTGGTCGGATTTGACCTTGAGCCCCTCCTTCAAGGTCAAACGAGGATAGCCAAAATTAAAAGTGCTTATAACTTGCTTGTTATTGATATAAGAGGTTTACCATGCGAAACCAACTCATACGAAATCTTAGGCTTGGAATCTTCTGATGTTAAAATTGACCTTTGGCCCCTCCTTCAAGGTCAAACGATGGTTCACTGGCTTTGGTGAGTTGTTTTTCTGGTGGATACAAATCTGCATGGGTTCTCCGATGCGTAGGTCTAGTTCTACTGTCGACTTTTCACCGAATTTGTGTTCCTGCCACTTTTGGTGGCCATCTTGAATTACTGTGTAAAACGTGTTTATCTCGGAAATGGAGCAAGTTAGAGTGACTTTTGTCATGCAGGGATATCTGCATAGTCTACTGGCAAGTTTTCTCTGAATTCCTTCTCCTGCCACTTTTGGCCGCCATCTTCAATTTCTTCATAAGATGTAAAAAATGCCTTTATCTTGGAAATGGAGAGAGCTAGAGTGATTTCGACAAAATTTTTGATCCACAGTGCTGCTGCAGATTCTATTGGCCACTTCTGCCAAAATTGTTTTCCCACCATTTAAAGCGATTTCAATAAAACTTTTTGTCCTATCTGCTCAACCTAGCAGCAAATTTTCGCCAAAATCATTTTCCTGCCACTTTTGGCGGCCATCTTGAATTACTGTGATACAACACAAAAGCGTGTTTATCTCAGACATGGAGTGAGCTAATGCAATTTTGACAGAATTTTTAATTTTTTAATTTCTGCATAAATAGCAAAAACACATTTATCTTGGAAACGGAGCATCGCTCAGCTAAAGCAATTTTGTCGAAATTTTTGACCCTGAGGGTATCTGGAGAGGCAATTAGCCACTTTTCCCAAAAATCGTTATCCTGCCACTTTTGTCGACCATCTTTAATTTCTGCGTTAAACGCAAAAAATCATTATCCCGCCACTTTTGGTGGCCATCTTGAATTTCAGTGTCAAACACAAAACATGGTTATCTCAGAAATGGAGGGAGCTAGAGCAATTTTGACACTAGAAATCAGGGACTACATTAAAAGATTGTCAAATGCTTAATAATTGGGTGATTTTGATAAAATAAACTCCAAAATGATTGTTTTCACGAGTAGAATGCTCATGCATAGTATGTCCTAAAATTATTTTAATAACCCTAGCTTTTTATGTCATCACTTTGTGGCATGGGCGTATGCAACCTCATGAACGACATTACACAGTACATGCTTGGCCGTACTTGGGTGTATGCAACCTCATGAACAACATGCTGTTTTTTTTTAAAGAAACCTTATCTTTCGACGATCAAAAAGTATTCAAGGTATTCAGATCTGTTTGTGCGTCTGTATGCTAGAGCCATTACAACTAAGGTATCCCCCCAAGTGTGAAAATTTCAACACTTTATCAGAATTTTATGATTGACTATTGAATAAATTTCTCTCTAATTTTGCATATATGCATATAAGCCACATATAGATTCCATTTGCTTGAGTATCAGGCCTGGATCTTTCTAAATTATTTTTTATGAATTTTTAAAATAATACATTAAAATTTATGAAATCATGCACTTAATTACTTATAACTTGAAAAGTATTGTATTTCGAGCATTTTGATTAATATGTTTTTTCAGCTACTGTTTGTATAGCTATAACATGGTCAGTAACTTGGGAGTCTATCCCAATAGCTAAGTGAGTAATAACTACTTTCTGACTTTTTGGTTTCTTGGTTCTAACTTGAAGATGCTTGCTTGTATCATCTATGTGTCTGTGCATCTCTCCATCAATATTTTGACAAACTTAAGTGGACACTTAGTATATATCTTAAGATGTCAGAATACAACTTAAATGGACATCTTGAAAATATTTTAGGATGTAAAAACCCAACTTAAGTAAACATTTAGTGTATATCTTAGGATGTAAAACCCCAACTTAAGTGGACAACTTGTATATATTTTAGGATGTAAAATCCCAACTTAAGTGGACATTTAGTGTATATCTTAGGAGGTAAAAACCCAACTTAAGTGGACATTTAGTGTATATCCTAGGATGTAAAATCCCAACTTAAGTGGACATTTAGTGTATATCTTAGGAGGTAAAAACCCAACTTAAGTGAACATTTAGTGTATATCTTTGGAGGTAAAACCCCAACTTAAGTGGACATCTTGTATATATTTTAGGATGTAAAATCCCAACTTAAGTGGACATTTAGTGTATATCTTTGGATTTAAAACCCCAACTTAAGTGGACATCTTGTGTATATTTTAGGATGTAAAAATCCAACTTTTGTGGACATTTTGTGTACACCATACATGCATTATAAATATACATAGCATAAATATTTGTCATAAAGCTAGTAGTAACTTTCATGGAAATTTACTATTCAATTGATTATCTAAAACTAAAAAGAGAAAACTGTTGCAAAAATCCTAAAAAATATCCAAATTAAACGAATATTAGGAAGTATAGATACATGTATTCAAGTCTGAAAACAAAATATTTCAATTCTTTTTTTTTCCAAAAACCAAAAGGATTTCTATTTTCAACATCAGAATAGAATAGAAACATTTATATAGTGCAAAATAGATACAACATCCTCTTATGTGCTTGGGGTCAAAAAGGGAGACTTGTCAGGTCAAAATCCAATTTAGCCCCAACCAGGGGGAGATAGACTATGGATGAGGATATGCTAGTCTGAACAAGTATGAATTTCAGTTGGCTTCAGAACTCTATTATTGCATGCTGTTGTTGGACCAATTGTGGAAGTCTATTCCATTCAGTGGGTGAAGCCAATTGCAAAACCTGTACTACTAATGACCTTTTTAGCACAAATTAAGGAAAGATAATAGCCGATTTTCACAATTGAGGCTTCTGGTTTGAATGAAGGAAGATAAGTATGTAGGTTGTGAGAATTTAACAAAAATATATTTAAACAACATGTGGTATAAAATGGGGAACAAGTGTAGTTTTTTGAAGATAGGGAGAACCATGGCTTGTTTTATCAAGTCTGAACACAATTCTACAAAGAGCATCGCAGTTTTACTCTACAATTAAAAAGATTTACCTCCATAAGAACCACTCGTAACCCAATGTTTCCTATCCTGACTCCATACTCGTCACTGAAACATTGACCCTGCATCCCAATAGTCCAGCCAGATATGATGTCATTACATACAGACATTCCACAGTCTGTGGGTGTAGCATAAAGTCTTCTAGCTTTGTTTTCTGTGAAGAATACAGAAATGAAAATATTTACCAATTTTATAGCAAATGTATCTGGTTAGACTATAGATGAAAACTCTAGCAAGAATTCTAATTTTGTCAAAATGAAAAAAAGATAGATAGATAGACATAAACAAACACCCAGCCTGGATAGGCTTACAAGTCAGTTTCATTCTTTAAGCGTTATAACATACACATATGTGTAATGAACAGTATTTTAATATAATTCTCTAATTAATACATCACTAATTAATACAGAAAGTACAGAATTGGAAACAAATACATATACATAGATCTTAATTTAGCAAGCATTGAGCGTTCATATTTATTGATATTGAGAGTCAAATAATTTTCACATTCCATATGTAACTTATATTTAGTGTAAGTTCTTAATTTTGACTTCCAGCCCAGACTATCTTGCCATTCAAGGTCACTGGTAATGTTAAATTTTTCTTCTGCAGCTTTCAGATCAACTATTTGTCCTGACAGTAAGCTTTCCTGCATGTTCAGGTCATCTAATATTTTTTCTAGTTCTCCACTCCAATTGTCAGTTGAGATATTTTGTAAATCGTACTCAAAAATTTTATAGGTTAATCTGTCATTATTCATATTCATCAGACGATTATAAAATCTTAAAATATTTAAATATATTCTGTATTTTTAAAAAAAATCAGTAAATGTTTCCCAGTGCAGCAAGACTGATCTATGCTAGTTTATTGTTTGTATGTTTGGTTTATATTTGTCAATTGGTAAAAAGAAATGTTTTAGTGTGAAAACGTATAATGTGATCTGATGTCTTTGTTTTATGTGAAAAGAAATGTAGTAGTAATATCCACTAATAAAAATAAAATAAATAAAAAAAGATTGATTCATAAGTTTTGAATGTTAAGTTATGCAAACAAAATTGTGTGAAGTTGAACTGTATACAGTATACTGAATACAGTGTACACAACATGCGGAAATCCAACAAGCAGTGATAACTGATAAGTAACCAGTAACTTTCTCTTTTCATGTCGAGCCTTGATGCAGTTTAACATATATCATTGCAGGTGCAGTTTTTTCCCCACATTTGGGAACTCGGTGTGTTAACAAAAATGACAAACTTGATAGCCAGCTATATTCTAGGTTAACAATCCAGGGTTGTGTGCAGGTATGTAGTAGGGGAGCTGCCTTGAATAGGTGAACCTAAATATGGAGGAGTTGGTGCATAGTCATTAAAGGACTAGGAAGAATTTTCTGACACTTATGGGCTGTATTTGCAAAAGAGGAGGCTTGAAGGAATTTAATTTTGGACAGCTGTTTTTTGCTTTCTTTTGGGTACACAGTAATACATAAAAAGAAATGCAAAACATTTTCTGTACAGTTAAATAAAACAGCCTTTGTGAACATTGTTTTTGAACACAGCTAGCTTTGTGAGAAAGAACACCACATAAAGGTTCAGTTATAAAAAGATAATTTTAAACTCAAGACTTACCATATGTTTATTTATATTTCCGAACAATAAAAAGTAATGCATGAATTTTCAATCACAGTGCAGCATGAAAATTAACCAATCTGTCATTGAATGATTTATTTTTTTATTTATTTGTTGCTTTATGTCGCGTTCAACAGCCAGGGTCATATTGCCACGGGTAGTTTACAGGTGGAGGAAACCAGTGCATACTGCACTGTAAACCACCAGGCATCAGCAAGTAACTACCAAGTTTCCAACATGAAGCGCCCGGCCTGAGATTCGAACCGGCAGCCTCACAGGTTGGAGGCGAGAACTCTAACCACTACACCACCGAGCCCCCTGTTATTGAATGAGTGTTATTTGTAACTTTCAAAGTAGAATGTTTGTCTAAGTCAAGTTTCCATTTCAGAGTGTACTTATAGCAGTTAAACTACATATTTTGGTCATTCCTCTTGCCTTTAGCAATGAAATATTTATTATCGTTGATGAGATAAAACTAATTTGGGGTAAAGTGGTAAGTCCCAGAAGTATGTCAAGAACAGCTAAGCTGACAGGCATATAATAATCTATTGAGAATAATGTATTGACTTCTCCGTTTCATCTTTATAGAAGCATGTGCAAGACAGGTCATAGCAGCCAAAAGATGAGTAATTTCACCCGAAAGATGTGACTTTCATAAAGATTAATTGTAAATGCCTTAGACCAGAAAGATCTATCAAACATGTTTGAAAATTTGGACGAGCATCTACGATAGCACTATGACTTTCACAATTGAAAAGATAAGGCATATATTTATTTATTTATTTATTTGGGTTTTTATGTCGCTTTCAACACTGTACAAGTCATATCATGACGGGTAGTTGGAAGGGCAGAGGAAACCGGTACATACAGTTCGTCAGGGTTCTGTACTGTAAACTGCTGACCAACGGCAAGCAACTAAAAGCTTTCCCACTTGAGGCCATGCCTGGAACCGAACCCCTGCCTCAGAGGTGGGAGGCGAGAGTGTTACCACTCTGCCACCGTGGCCCCCAGATAAGGCATATAATCAATTATACCCCTTTCATACTGTAGGCAGTATAACCCGTGCTTATAGGCATTAGACAAAACGCCCCTGTCCTTCATCTAGCGTGTGGCATTCAAATTCAAACTGTGAGACACAGTGGCCCACCGTCCCATTCTTTGAAATGTTCAAAATTTCACTATTGGTAACCACCTCTTGTCCTTTCTACCACAATCCTTGTGTTCATGTATTTCAATCCCAATCCATCCATTTCAGTGACCTTCCATAGATATGCTTTTCATACGGTAAGTGTAGGTGAAATAATGTATGATTTGCACAGCCACAAATAGGACAGAATTTGTGAAGGTCTGTCACCAAGAGACAACTTTCATTTACTTCCAATCACCTTATATTGTCATAGGGAGAAACGGCTGATAACAAGAATGAGTCATAACCTTCAAGGGTCTAGCATCGCTGTCCCTCACCATTGATTACTGCAAATGACTTGCCAAATTTTATTTTTATTGTCTATTAAATGCACACACCACCATGACACCTCAGTAACCATACCATGGGCACATCAAATCTCTCAAGATAAAAGGCACTCTGGCAGGTTGCACTGCTGAGTTAAACGTCTAAGAGCATTCAATACTATCAGTATTGTGACAGTGGTATTACACTTGGGACTGCATTATCCAGACCTTCTTGGGCCAGCTTGCAATAGTGGAACTCCATCAAGGAATTATCATTTTCATGACCATTTTTTGTTAGCAGAATTTCACAAATAGATTAGAATATTTATTTATTATAGTGACATGCACATATTGGCATTAACAACAGTGGTTTCTATTCTACAAAAAAAATAAATATAGATAGCAATATCTAATTCTGTAACAAGAGTTTAATATACCAATAACCAGGAAAAGAAAATACAATGTATATCTAAGCTTGTGTTATATCGATAGAAGAGTGTATGGATAAATATAACCTAGAAAGTAATCACAAACACTACTGGTTGGAACTTTATGAAAAATGTAACACACTTGTCTAGGAACTCAGAGGACGTGGGTTCAATCCCAGGTACAGGCAGATACATAGTGGCTCGGATGACCACTTAAAATGGCGGTCCTCTGTCATTGGGTCCTATCCCCAGTGGCAGGTTAAAGAACCTCAAGGACATTGATAAATGGTCATCCTTGAGCCTCTATCTTCCAGTTAGGGGAATGTCAGTTACTTGTGAGTTGGGGCTGTACCTGTACAGTCGGATTGGTTAAATAGCGCTTTGAGTCCTGTAGTATATGGAGATATTGCGCTGAGTATAAATACATAATAATAATAATAATATAATAGCAATATGGGTCTTGATCCAAAATAGATCCCATTAAATTTTGAGGGTGATCTTGATCACCGTCTGGATAAAAATAATAATCCAGATTTTTCATTTAGTTTATGTTACATGCCTTGATAGAGGTCTCCGTTCTCAGAGTGTGCTTGTATAAGGAAACACATTTTAAACATAAAATCCTTGCTGAATATGATCAATAATAGTTGTGTAATAAACAAAAATGATATTACTGGACGTGTAAGCCTGATAATCATTGCTGAATACTTATTTCTGTGGCGTATGGAGTACAAAAGTTTGCTATTACCATTCCTCTTTTCTAAGATTCTATTTAAATATTATGCAAATAGACTTGGTCATTGCCAGGCCAGCTGAGAAATAAACGTCTATTATAGCCAAACATTTGTGTGAATCAATATTTTTCAATAACATTGCATTTTAATATGTATATTCATAAACTTGATCAACAATGCCCATCATGGGAGCGTAGACCAGTTATTGGTAAAATTTAAAAATATAAGTTCCCAGTAATACACATAAATAATTAGTAAGATTATGTTAGGGCATTAGGTGTCAAAATGCAACATATTTTACCTCTATAAACAAAATTAAAGTAAATGTTGGCGACAGTTTAATAAAACAGGACCAAAAATTGTTTTAGTCCATATACGTGAGTTCCAGAACAATCAGAAGCAAGAGTAGTGCACTAGAATAGCATACAATTCATAAAAGTCTGAAGACAAAAAAGTAGAATATCTAGAATCGGGAGCTTTGGAGAGCTTGTTGTTACAAAGTTTATAAATATTTCTGCATTAAATAACATTACCATCATTTTCCAATTAAAAAATTACTGTACCTTCCTCTGTTCCACGACATCCATAGAGCACAAGATGATGCATCACTATATCATTATCAATATTGGGCGAGGAAGCAATGAGATGGTAATCACCATCTTGAGGGAGATCAAAGGCCATGCATTTGTAGGTTGTCTTTTCAGCTGGAACAGGTGTCTCTGGAATCTCCAGAGTAACAGTCTTTACTCCTGCAAAGAATGGTCAGTAAGTATTGAATTTTGATAGATACTCCTTAATAAGTAGTCGAATAATTGTTTGGAGATATTTTTCTCAAGAATATTGGTAACTATGAGGAATACTCCTGTACACGGTCATTTATTTTCAGGGATATTAC
Source organism: Sabellastarte sp. h YS-2021 (assembly GCA_964017235.1). NCBI lineage: Eukaryota > Metazoa > Annelida > Polychaeta > Sabellida > Sabellidae > Sabellastarte > Sabellastarte sp. h YS-2021. Next base: position 76,847,667 of record OZ024935.1, on the reverse strand, counting down.
TATTTAAATTGTTGTATAACTATTTATTTCACTGATGCTGTGCACATATTGTTAGTTTTTAATTTCTTGCATAATTATATATTTTGGAACAGCTCTTTTGTAGTGGTGTATAATCATATTTTGAGAAATATTTCTGCAAAATGGTTGCAAAATTATTTATTGTCAAAGAGACCAGTATTCAAAAATGTTACACAAAACATTATTTTAAGGGATACTCCTGTACAAAATGCAGTTACTTTTGTGATATATTTCAAAATCATAGAAGGTTCTTACATCCAGTTCAACAGTCAAGGTCATATTAAGAAATACCCTAGTCCTAGAATATCCTTGTGGGAGTGTAACCCACAGAGAAGTGACAGGCTTCGATAAATTGGGAGATTTGCTTTCCATGATTTCACTTTAATCCCTACTTCCACAGAAACAGTATTACAAAATATAGATAGTGTGAAATAGTTAAATATAGAATCAATAAGCAAATCTAATATCTTGAACCAGGATCTTGAACTCGATTTTGATATTTACCTGGAGCTTCAATAGCAGGACAGTGAAATACAGTGGGATCTCTACATTCCACAAATTCTGAGTGCCCAGAACACTTCTTTGCATTGAGAGGGACACACACACCTAGCAACATATGCCATAGTTTTATTATTGTTTGATAACTACATGGTTTTATGGTCCTTTTTGTAGTTAGTTTTAAACACGTAAGTTCTTATATTAATACCAATATTAATAATTTCTTGTATTTATTTTGAATAATAGACACACAACAGACGGGTTAAAACAAAAAAATGTTGAAGTCATTGACATAGTGTCTCCTTTTTGTAGGGGGCATTCTAGCAAGACATGCTTTTTTGCTCTAAAGTATTTTGGATTATTGGCAAGGATATCTGAAGATGAACAAGCTGAACGTTATATCATATTTTGGATAATACTCTAGTGTTTCCACAGATATAAATATTTTGATGCTTCATCATGGTTATATATTTAAAAATTCTTGGAAAAGTGTAAAAAAATCTGAAGATAAAATCATAAATTGAAACGTTGTCCTCAACATTGTATAAGTGTGTTGTGTTCTTTGCAATAATAACCTTAACCTGTCAAATTCATTACTGGAACAGCACAATGCAACTACCAAAAGTGGGACCAGTGTTCATTAGGGCATCGAAAATACCAGACTTTAAAACATTAAAGAATATGAATTGTGTGAAGCAATTTGTAAGAAAATTACAAAAGAAGCTATCCTTACTTGGGGTGCAGAAAATTAGCATGTTGAGGTGTATTTACCTAAAGAGTAAAGGGGCCAGGGCATCTGTAATATCCAATAAAGTAGATATCAAAGGTCACTATGTCAATGTTTTCACAAATAATCCCACAGGAGCTTAATTAAGTGAGGGGAGACTGATGAAGTGTGACAACAGTCACCATAAAAGACTAGCCCCTGTCAAAAGGAAACAATGTCATAGAAAAGTACTTACTGCACCAGGGTGTGAAGTTGAGAGGCAATGAGTTAATTGACTGGTTGAAAGGGTGCAGAATGGTGTTTGTGGACCTACAAGTTTAGAGAGCCTTTTTCCAGAAAAAGTTACATTGGTGACGCAAGTGTCAGAATATTTCACAGAAATCATCCAAGCCACAGCCGAAGTACTGTTCTAACTATCACGAAGAGGTCATTTCAGAAATTAGTGCTCAAGTGACATTTGTTGTGTTGTTTGTAAATTGAAAAATCATAGTGCGGGGGATAGATCATGTTCTGGAACAGCAAAACAGCCTCTGAAGCATGTAACCTCCTTCATTGGAAAGGATGCTTTGAGCAAATTTTATCCCTGTGATATAACGCTCTATATGACATGCAGCATTAAGCTGCAGAACATGTCTATCAGTACAAAAAGGCAGTGCAAAATGGGAATGATAAGTTGCAGACAGGATCCTAGAAGCAAAGACTGCCTTCCAGGCAAATTGAAGCTGGCTACCTGCCCCACAACCTTCATTGGACAGACAAAAAGAGAAAAGCCATTGAGACAAATCTCTCTTCAAAGGCCGAATGGGGCCACGGTGGCAGAGTGGTAACACTCTCGCCTCCCACCTCTGAGGCCGGGGTTCGATCCCCGTGACGGCCTTAAGTGGGAAAGCTGGTAGTGGCTTGCCGTTGGTCGGCAGTTTACAGTACACAACCCTAGCAAACTGTATGTACTGGTTTCCTCTGCCCTTCCAACTACCCGTCGTGATATGACCTGTACAGTGTTGAAAGCGACGTAAAACCCCAAATAAATAAATAAATAAATCAAAGGCAGAATGTTGTCCAGAATTCTGCAAAACACTCACTGAATCAGAAAGAGTGATAGCCGAAGCTGTTATAGGAGATTTGTTCTGGTCTACAGGACCAACAAAAGAACAAAGTTATGTGGTGAAGAAAAGTGTACCTGGCCTGGGAAAAACAAGATGGGAAAGATTCTGACTGCATTGATGGAAAGTATAATAGACAAGAACAATAATGAGTAATTTATTCATAGTAACCTACAAATGTAGTAGTCTAAATGATCAAAGTAAAACACAAAGACTTTTCTCATAGTTTGAGTGTGAAAAATTTGATGTTATATTATCGCAGGAATTTTTTAGTAGTAAAAATTCTGAGCCATTTTTAAAGCAGGTTGGAAGGAAATTCATTCATTGAACCTACCGATTCTAGTCACACCAGAGTTGTAGCAATTATTTTTATTTTAGGTTTTGAAGGTAACATAACACTTTTGCAAGTAAAGATGGTAGAATTCTTATAGTCAATACAGAGTATAAAAATAACTTTTTAAGTTTTGCATCACAATATTCACCAAATTCTGAATCAGACAGGGTAGTGTGATGAATTACACCAACTACTGTGTACACATGGATTAAATTTGAAAAAAAACCTAGTTATAGCTGGTAAGTTTAATTGCTATATGAATTTGTCTGATAGGTTTCCAATATCAATACATGCATATAAAAGTGTGCAACCTCTTGAAAATCTTTTTTTTAAATGCAAACTTACTGACAGTTGGCAATCATTTAATTCTGGAATGTATATACATATTATTATAAAAAATATAACTCTCTCTGTTGCTATTACCCAACCAGTTAAAAACCCAGGTTATGGTTGACCATTTAGCTTAAAAATTAAATTTCAAATCTGATTGCAATAAAAAAGGGCCTGGCTATTGGCAGGTTAACAATTCGGTTTATTACACCAATAAACAATACTATAAAAAATGCTATAAATGACTGTAAAACATTAAATTAAAAAACCTTAAATGGAAAATGGTCAAAACCAATATTAAACAATGTACAATTTCTTATTGATGCAGTAAATCTCTAGAAAGATCAGTTTCAATACAGAACATGCAGAAAGAACTGTAACAAGTACATGAAGCAATAATATTTCAAATTAAATCTACCTTAAATAATGATTAAAAACTGAACTTGACACATTACAACTGAGAAAAAATTGAATTAGTGAGCAAACAGAAGAATCACTTTGATTTTAAACACAGAGGTCTGCATACTGAAGCAAGAGCCAACTGGAAAAAATGTGGTGACATTCCATCAAAATACTTTCTGACACTTGAAAAACAATGACAGACATCAAATGTACTGACAAAATAAAACAGAATGGCTATTTATTTATTCAATTATTTGGGGTTTTACGTCACTTTCAACATTGTACAGGTCATATCATGACGGGTAGTTGGAAGGGCAGAGGAAACCAGTACATACAGTTCATCAGGGTTCTGTACTGTAAACTGCTGACCAACAGCAAGCAACTACCAGCTTTCCCACTTGAGGCCATGCCGGGAACCGAACCCCAGCCTCAAAGGTGGGAGGCGAGAGTACTACCACTCTGCCACCGTGGCCCCTACAACAGAATGGTAGGTTGACTAAAGATAACAGAGAAATATTTAAAGAAACTTTCGGTTTCTCTAAAAATTCTGAAAAGGGAGAAACATACCCCAAAATACTATAAGTGAATACTTAAATTTTTACTGAAACAAAATATTATCTTCATATGAACATAATTTCTGTGAAAATTTGATCACTAAAGAGGAGATTTATGATGTTGTTAAAAATTGAAACAAAGTAAGTCACCTGAGGTAGATGGTTTAACTTCTAAATTCTTTCAAACATTTTGAAATCAACTGGATTCCCTTAAATTTGAAATGATAAATGTAAAGTTTGAAAAGTCCCTAATTACTCTTATTTTTTTAGAAAAATGGGGACAATACATTGTGGAAAAATTATAGGTCTATTATTATAGGCCTCCGATTAATTGTGATTACAAGATTCTGGAATTAGTTTAAGCTAGATGCCTTCAGAAAGTGATTTCAAATATAATATCAGATGATCAAATTGGCTATGTTAAAAATAGATATATTGGTAACAGACCAAACATATTATTTGACATTATTAAGTACTATGAAGATTTTAATAAACCTGGACAAATTTTTTGAATTGATTAAAGAAAGTCTTTCTATATTTTAGATTCGAAGTTCTTGTTTGGATGTGTAAGAAAGTAAAAATTTGGGGATAACTTTACAACATTGATTAAAATCTTGTCCAATAAACCAAGATTAGTGTTAGAAATAATGTCTGGATCTCAAAAGAAGCAATAATGGACAGAGGTGTAAGACAGGGGTATGCAGTATGACCATTTTGTTGCTGTAAAATTTCTGGCAACTGAAATAAAAAGAGAAAAGACCATAAATGGAAAAATAATTATTAACAAAATATCGCATGTAATTCAATATGTGGACGATACAACTCTTATACTAGGTGATAAACAGTTAAAAATCAATTAAAATTTTCAAGAATCTGTTAAAATTGTATCAGGCCTAGAATTTAATCGCGACAAATGTGAAGATATGTGGCTTTGTCAATTGAAAGATAACTAATCGCTATGAAGATATATCTTTCGGCAATGGTCCAATGTGCTGCCTAGGTATTTACAATGCAAGATGAAAACACCAGTGAAATGAGTTGGCAGAAGTTATCTGTATCTGTACTAATAATTTATTATTAATATAACAAACATACGGTTTGACATGTTTTTTGCAGTATGATGGTGGGTTCGCTACCCTAGCTCACCCAGATGAAGTATATATTGTGAAAAAGGGTAAATAAAGTATGATTTAAAAAAATTTTTAAAAAAACATCTTTCTGATGAGATATAGGTGTTCCCTTTGATAAGTTCAGCATTTTTTGCTGAGTTGCTGTAAATACCTTTTGTCTCTTCTTCAAACATACTGGGATAGAAACAATACAAGATGTTAGTTTTTTTGTTTTCTTGTGTCATGTAATTTAGTCGTATTAGTTAATTTCCAATTGTTTTATTACCAAATTTGCCAATGTCAAGAAAGTAATAAATGCATTTAACAGTCAACCCTTCCTAAATTAGAATAAAGTTGACTAAACCAGTTATCTTTAGTTATCCTTGTTTATGTGATGAGTTACATTTCAATAGACATAGAATTTTGTAAATCACCATTTCAGTTTGCAGGATTAGGCTACTAATGAACTTGTTAAAACCAAAATTAGTTTCTTGATGTAGTCTGTTTCAATATTTTGATAAATATTCATTGTCACGGGAAAGATCAGACCAGTCTGTTTATGAAATTTTCACTGCACTAATATCACTTTGAACAAATGGCCATGTAAGATTTTGTTTATGTTGCTGTTGGTGTATAGACACTGAGTTGCAATGAAATGATTATGAGGTAATTTTTTATGGTAATATTGGGATTTACAATTTGATTTATCTTATAATGCTTACTGTCCTTCAATGATAATTATTCATCACATATACAATGATTCAATTGTTGGTTGCAAGATTTAAATATCAATCTAGTCTCACTGTGAAAAGTATTATCAATATTTTCGAATTTTGAACTTGGAACTTTTCATTATACTTTAAACTTTATATTAGGATCTCTCCTTTTGACCAAAATGGCAGTCTAAAATTGGTTTGAATTTTACAGTCTTGATCGGTTTAGTAAAACAGACACATGCAACTTCCCTATAATTATAAACTTCTTATCCATTCATATACATATAACTTACTTTTATATATATGTGTATGACGCTCTGCAATTTATGATGCTTGCAAATATTTTGCATTTGAGTAAAATGTCTAATACTTAGTTGGAGTATAGACACTGAGTTGCAATGAAATGAATAATACCTTAAATTACTCTCTCTTCGGTATATGTAGTGTAATAATAAGTAAGTAAACTAACTATGTACCATGATAATACATGTGTCTCTTAACTGTGTAAAAATATATTGTTGGAACCTATACCTTTGATTACTTATTATTTAGATAAGGGTATTCAGATAGGGCAACAACTGCAACGTAGTTTATATCAACTATTTTCATGATGTCTATATATGATTTAATTTTAAAAAATCAAACAATATTTGAAAATTTCTGTAATGCTTTCAAATTGGACATGGTAGTAAGCCATAACCGTATCACCCCACATAATTTATGTTTCATATTTCTTTTTCTTATATTAAAAAAGCTTTTCTCATCTTTCCAATCTTGTTACTTTTTTGAAGTTGTAGACTTTAAGTGTCAAATGCAAGTGTAAAAATGGTGCAAAAACGGACCATATGAAATCCACACAATATGGATCACCAAATTGATCCTTATGAATGATGGCCTCGAGTTTAGGATAAAAAGATATTTGAATATAACCATTTAGTTTAAGTATGAAACTCTTATATATTTTTATTATTTTTTTTAAAATTTTATTAATTAAACTTAATCAATCATATGCCAAAATAAAATGCAAAAAATTTAATGTGAAGTCACTTTATAATGAAAATAAAGGATGTAGCTTTTTTCATATAACTAAACCCTATCTTCTTTATATATGTATAGATATATGTATATATTTTTTTGTTCTTGCAGTTGCATGCTACAATGTCTTTTATATAAACTTTTTTTATGTTTCAGAATCCTATAGTTTACCCAAGTAGGAATTGTTATTTGTTTTTCCATGTCTCTCTTGTCTATTACAAACTTGTATTTCTTAAGCAGATGTACTTACTTCTTGAATTATGCAATTTATTTCTTTAGAAACAAGATCATTTTAAAACACAGGTAACACAAGTGTTTTTTTTTCCAAATTACTATGTGCTTGTAATTTTTCTACTTCTTGGTTTCGCCATCAGTTTTTATTTTGACATTGACTTTGGAGCTCAGCAGCTGTCTTTTAGATATGGAGTCACATAATGCTATTAAGATATCATCGGCAAATGTACAAGGATTGAGAAACAAAATGAAATGTCTTACCTTTGGGGCGATAATACACATATTCTTTGCTTAGAAGATACTCATCTTTTACAAGATGATGAAGAATATTTAAAGCAAAAACTAAACTGCGAAATTATACTTCATGGAACAAAAACATCCTCAAGAGGAGTTGCTGTTGTTTTAAACAATAATTTTGAATACCAAGTTAAAAATATCAGTAAAGATAATGATGGAAATATGCTTGTGATTGATTTACAGCTTTTGGAAATCTCTCTTCGAATAGTTAATATTTATGGGCCAAATGAAGATAATCCTAATTTTTTCTTAAAAGTTAATGAATTCATTGAAGATTCAAATGAAACATATTTTCTAATTTGTGTAGATTTTAATTTAACTTTAAATCCATCTCTTGGTTGTTATAACTACATTAACATCAATAATCCCCAATCACGATCTACAGTTTTGGATGCTATATCCTCCTACCAATTAACAGATGTATTTCGATAATTTCACCCAGACACAAAAAGATTCACTTGGAGAAGAAAAAATCCAATAAAACAAGCTCGTTTAGACTTTTTCCTTACTTCTTCAAGTATGGTTGATATCATTCGAAGTTGCAATATTAAACCTAGCTATAGAAGTGACCATTCAGCAGTAGAAATAATAATCATTCTTGATGACCTTTAAAAGGATAAAGGAACCTGAATTGTAGTCTTTTAAAAATAAAGAATATCTAGAACAAGTTAATAATTTGATCAATGAACTTAAGAGCGAATATGCTGTACCTGTTTACAATAGAGATAATTTAAACAGTATTTTAGATTCTAACATTCAGTTCACTGTTTCAGACTGTTTGTTTCTGGATACCTTATTGCTGAGGATTCAAGGTGAAACAATAAGATTTGCTTCACATATTAAGAAAAAAGAAAAATTGGAAGAAAATAAATTAATTGAAATTTTAAAAAACCTGGAGAATCCAAGCCTCCCTGATTTTCCGAAGTTAGAGGATACTAAAAGCAAACGGAAACCTATCAGAGAATTAAAGGTTAAGGGAAATTTGATTCGATCTAGGGTTATAAATAATGTGCACTATGAAAAACCGACAAAATTTTTTGCAGACTTGAAAAGCAAAGATTTATAGACAAAACTATAAGGAAGCTAACTTTGAAGGATGGATCTACCATAACTTCTCAGAAAGACATTTTGAAAGGTATAAAAGATTTCTATGCAAATTTGTTTTCCATTCATGATGGCCATAGTCAACATGAATTATTAAATGATCTTGACAAGGCTATTCTGTTAGAGGGTGAAATTACAATTAATGAGTTAGATGAAGCACTTTCCAACATGAAAAACAACAAAACACCAGGACTGGATGGTTTTCCCACAGATTTTTTCAAAGTTTTTTTGCAGAAATTGAAATTTTTTGTTTTACGAGCACTAAATGAAAGTTATACCAATCAATGCTTACCACTAACTATGAAAGAAGTTGTCATAATTGTATCCCTAAGGGTAATAAACAAAGAGATTTATTAACAAATTGGCGTCCAATTTCTCTTGCAAATGTTCTGTACAAAATGGGATCAAGTGTCATTGCGGCTCGTTAAAACGTGTCCTCCCTAATTTGATTTCCACCTCACAGACAGGCTTTCTCCAGGATAGATTTATAGGTGAAAGTACTAGACTAATCTATGACATCATGAGTTATGCTGAAAGTAATAATATTGATGGATTATTGATGTTAATAGACATGGAAAAGCCTTTGATTCAATATCTTTGAAATTTATGTATCACGCCTTATATAAATTTGGATTCACAAAAAAGTTTATTAAGTAGATAAAACTATTCAACACTAACATTAAAGCTAGTATTCTCCAATTTGGATTTCTATCCGATATTTTTAGTATTGAGAAAGGATGTAAAGAAGGTGATCCACTTGCTCCTTACCTGTTATTGCTGTGTGCCCAAATTCTGTGTTTACTAATTACACAAAACAGACTTATCAAAGGAATAACTATTGGAAATACAAATTTTAAAATAACCCAATTTGCTGATGATACCACTTTGATAATGGATGGTAGTGAGAGCTCCTTAGTAGCAACGTTAAATACCTTAGAAATATTTGGTACAGTCTCTGGGTTGAAAATGAACACATCAAAATCAAAAATGATTTGGATTAGAAGGAAGAAATACTGCAAGGAAAAAATAAGATATTTGGAGCATCTAGACTGGAGTTTGGAGAATTTTAATCTGTTGGGTTTAGAGTTTAATGTAAACTTGAATCTAATGCCTGAAATAAATTATAAAAAGGCAATGGAAAAAAATCAAAGGTAGTATAGCCTTTTGGAAGAAAATATCACTCCTATTGGCAAAATAACAGTGATAAAATCACTTCTGTTGTCAAAATTAAATGTCTGTACCATTACCAAATAAGTGTTTCATTAAAAATGTTGAGCAGCTACTTTATTGCTTCCTTTGGGATGGAAAACCGGAGAAAATAAACAGAGGGCAATTAACCCAAAGCCATTTGAATGGAGGGCTTAATATGCCAAATATTTACAAGTTTGTGACAGCACTGCAAATTACTTGGTAAGAAGATTAATTATGGAATGAAATTCAGATTGGTCAAAATATTTTAAATCACTCATTCTAGCTCTATAAAAATAATAGATTATGGTCCTAATTGGATGAAAATATTGAGTGAAAAAAAACAAAAATGCATTTTGGAAAGAAATTTGGGAACTAAGTTATCGAAACCTAAATTAAATTAATGTGGTTAGTGATCAAGATGTTCTCTCTGTACCTCTATGGTACAATGAAAATGTGAGTCGCAATAACATATTCAAGCCATATATGTACAAAAAAGGTTTAATTGTCATTGGAAATCTTTTGCAAGAAGGTAAATTTTTAAGCAAAGAAGACCTAGAATTATCATATGGAATTTCACATATAAACTTTCTTGATTATTATCAATTAAAACTAGATGTATTGACCTTTATTAAAAAGTATACATTGGTAAAAAACAATTCTCTGATAAGACCGTTCGTACCATTTCACTTAAAAACCTATTCTCATGGCTAAGATTGGCTGCAGGCATATCTATAATAAAATATATTGTCAGAATTTTGAATCTAAATATAAGGATAAATGGAACTCAGATTTAGATTTACAAATTGACAAGTTTATGTGTAGGCGTATATTATACATTTGCTTTAAATCAATTTATAATCATGATCTAGTGGGGCTCCAGTATCAAACTCTACACTGTATCCTGGGTACTCAAAGAATGATGTCTCACATGAAAATCACTGGCTCGGATCTTTGTCGACTTTGTAATTCATGTTCAGAGACTATAATGCACCTGTTTGTTAACTGCAATCATGTGGTGAAGTTATGGAGGGATTTAGAAAAGTGGTTAAAGACAGCAATAAACATAGGCTATACCTTCACAACCAATGATATAATTCTTGGTTATTTATTAACATCCAATTTTCCGCTCCAATTAATGTTATTATTATGGTAACAAAGAAATACATTTTCAGTTGTAATACAAATGTAACTCCAAATATACAACAATTGAAACAAAAATTGACTGCTATATTTGAATAGGAGCATTTAGCTTATAAAGACATGGATAAGGAACATATATTTTTAAAAAATTGGAAGAAAGATTTTATTTATGTGGCAATGTGGTCATAGATGAAGGAAATGTTCTCAAAGAATTCAGAAGAGTGAATGTGTGCAGAATAAAAACTTGTGAGATAGTCTTGGAAAAAAAAATTATATGAGTAACACCAATTCAGAGGTAAAATATATGCTAAACTCTGCTGCATTAACAATTCATAACTTTCAAATACATATAAAATCAAACTTAAGATGTTCAAAATTGTCTCATCAGTAATATTGCGTATTATACTGGCTGATTGGCCTTCTCTTACACCCAGGACTGTCCCCCCCCGCTCCCGCCCTGCAGATGGGAGTTTTATGGTCACCCAGCCAGCTTTAAAATATTTCCATTTTTCTGAAAAGTAATAGTGATGTTTGTTTGTATTTCCTTGAAAATATGGGTTTGCACACCTGAAACAGTTTCATACTGTGTATGAGTGGCACTGTAAAGAGGAACTGATGGTGGGTTTGCTACCCTTGCCTGCCCAGTTCCTGATGCACCATGTTACACAAGGGTAAATAAAGGATTTTGAAAAGAATATTATATAATGTATGATTTATATTAGTGCCCCCCGGATCTTAGGCCAAAGTTAAGTCAATCCTTTTCAATAGTCAAGTGTAACATTTGCACAGGCCCTTAGCACCGTCACTTTTGGGAATTAAACTGACATAGAGATGGCATTGTAAGATAAGGTGCAAATTTGTTAACCACTTTGACACTGAGGATCTCCAGTATCCCATGGGATCATCTGGTAAAGTCCCACAAATCTTCAAACCTTTTGATAACATTAGACTTATGCAGATCATAGAACATACATGTGTTGTCCTTGTGGATTTTGGAGATTAGATTTTCGACATTTCATCTAGGCTTAGCATTATACATAAAGATGTTCTTTTTCACATAAAGCATTTGAAATTATGGTTTTGTTTACCAGTATAGCTGAATTAGGGAGGGAAAGACTATGTTTCTTGTTGAAGACCTCGATGATAATAAATTTTGTATTCAATAAACTCTAACTCATGGGGTCAGAAGCATCATCATGGTTCTGATGCAACTTTAGCTGTTGACTATTTGATTTACTCGCCAGGATGTGTGATGTTAGTTCTTCTATATGGATTTTCTCCTTCTTTCCAAGTACAGTCTGGGTCACCCAGTTCATCTCCATTGGTCATTCCATCCCCATCGGAGTCCATTTGACAAAGGCACTTTGTCCATCTCTGATTAAAAAATAAAAATGTTACCATTAGTTATTAATATTGTAATTAAACCAATCTACCAGAGGTCATATGTAGCCTAGTGGTAAGCCAAGTTTGGCATATAATCAGAGGTTTTTCCTCGGTGTGGGTTAGACTCCCACAAGTGACAATACCGAGGATGTGCTCCAATAATATATGTGCCTTTTGTAAATCAATCTGTGTAATGTGTCACTAAAATGTCGCATACATAAAAATTTAAAAATGTTTAATTGGTTAGGTGACAATTAAAATAAAATTAACAGTAGTATTTGTAACACGAGAAATTGTAGAGAAAATCCACGAGATAATTTAAAAAAAATAAAAACAACAAAACAGCTTACATAGAAATGGTCTAGCCAGCAGCAAAACAAGAATGAAAGATGGGCCAAATAAAAAGTTGTGTCAGCATGTTAAAATGCCTTTCATTCCAATTTTACTGTATACTGATAGTGTATGAAATTGCATAGGCTGGGGAAGACGGCTTCATTCAAGCTGGGAAAGTCTGCAACACACTGATTGTGGCAGATCCGGCTTATTAATTGCAGAACCAAATATGTTTTGTCCAAGAACATCAAATCTTGAAAACTAAAAATGCCATTTCATAGTGACTCATATGGTATTGTTTTGGTGTGTATAGATAAAATATGTTACACCAGTTTAAAACATTACTGTCAGAGAGTATTGGTGTATGTTGTTGTGTAGGCTTTGACAACATGTATCTTGATCATTTGGGACAAAAATGAAGGTTGGAGATTTGGTACATCTAATATGACGAAGCGTCATTGAATGATTATTTAGCTAGAGACATGATAACGTACAAGAGCCACATGCAAGTATCGAATGATAAATTAGGGAAATATGGATATATACAATACAACAAGATTCTACTGTTCTTGCAAATTAGAAACAATAAACAGGCATTCACTACATGAAAACTGAAAAAATATCTACTTTCAGCAAAAAAAAAAAAAAAAAAAAAAAATACAGTCAAACCTGTACATGAGACCACTCTCCATTAGACATGATTCAATAAGTGGTATTTTACCCCCCTTCAATATAATTTGCACATACACCAGTCAATTAAAATTAATGCAAACTTGGTGTTTCTACCAGAGTTACCACCAAAATTGCTGTTCATTAGTGTGTTAATTGGTCATGTGTCACAAATGGGAAAGTTGATTCTTCAATTTTACTGGGGATGTAAGGGAATCAGACTGACTTTAATTCTATGTTCACTGACAAAATACTTAATACTTAAAGTGAAAAAGATTATGTAACAGAAGAGATAATTGTAATGAACCATTTGATATACCTGAATATGAATATTAATGTATGTCATTTGTAATAATTCACTAAATTTCAATCATTATGTTTAAAGTCCAATAAAAAAGGATTACCAAACTTCTACATATAATAAAAATAGTCTTTCTTCACTTAATACCTAGAAACTGTTAGTGAATAAATGTGACATTGACAAAAATAAATTTAGTTTGGTTGTGAGAGTTTTTTAACCTTTGGCAAAATCCACCTATTAAAGTTACAACTTAAAACTTTTATTTTAATGCATTAATATTTAAGTGGTTTTAACAAGCCTCACACACCAAATAGTTATGTGTTGCAGGTCAAATAAGTATGTTGAAATAAAAATATTTAATGTTTTTATTATCATAAAATCTTGCAAGCTTACATAAACAATGTATTTAATAATTAAGTCTTAGTCTTCACTGCCTGTACGTTCATCACTTCCTTTCACAATACTGACCTACATTTGAAATTTAATACAACTCATTACAGATACCGTAAGTTTGTAATTAAATGTCCCTTGTTCGATGAATGTTCTTTTATGACAATTTGCTAACAGAATGAGCCAATAATTAAAACAGGAGCAATCTGAGACAATTTGTTGCTGATCCCTGTCAATGAACATATGCTCTCACAAATAGCAATTTCAATCCTGGCTGTCACACAGATTTTGAAAAGTCTAACTTTGACCTTTGAACTTTGCCAAGTGTTATATATTTTGGGGGTAAAAGTTCACTGCAAAACCTGGACCAGTATTCAAGACGGGTCTTACCCAGGGCGTAGGCTCAAAGTTAAGACCTTTGTATAATTTTCTGTGAAAAATAAGCTAAGACTTTTGTCTTAGTCTTAGCGGTATTTTCAAAAATGCTAAGACCAGTTTTAGACTTAGCCAAGTTCAATTTTTAAGACTGGAAGGTATATTTAAATAGATCTTAAATATTATTAAGATTAATTGTGAAAAGATTAATTACAGGGTATTTGTGTATTTATATATAGCTGATGTAATTTATTGTAACATATAAACTTTATATCTTATATTTTGGTACACATACACACATAGAATGCATCTACACATTTTTAATTAAGGGCGGAGCCTAATTCTTTGATTGACACCTGCTTGGAAAATCTCACACATAATAGAAAAACTAGCAGATGTCTGTAGTTTGCAATTACATAGACTAGATTTAGGCAATAACTATATTGCAAGAAATAGTTGTAATGGCTGGCTGATCATTTAGTTTGTTGTGGTTTTAAAACTTAACATGAAAGTCTTAGCTAAGTCACCTTTTGTGAATACAGATGTAAGACAATAACCTAGCTGAGACAAAAGTCTTAAGTCAGAGCCCAGTTAAGTCCAAGACCTGGCTCAGTCTGAGACCCTTTGTGAATACCAGCCCTGGGACCTTTTTCACAAAGGGTCGTAGACTTAGTCTGGACTAACTGAGAGACTTAAATTTGTCTTAGCTAAGTCTAAGAACTTACATTGATTTCCTAAAGGTTGACTTGGCAAAGACCAAGCTTATGAAATAACAACAGTGGTTTTCTGTGTCATGTGACCTTTTTTTTCTAATCAAAGCTTTTACTAGTGATATATAACCTTTCTCTATCTTTTTAGGCAATTCTACATGTGCAATGAGAAAAATTTGTGGGGGCATATTTAAGTCTTTGTTTACGAAAGCCCACCCCAGAGAGATTTTGTTAAAACAGAGACTTAGCAGCTTTGTGAAACCCTCTAAGTCTATGACCACAGACTTAGCCTGAGCTTAAGGCAAAAGTCTCAACTCTAAGTCCAGGCTAAATCCTTTTCGGACACACTAAGTCCTTTTCTGACACAGAGTCCCTTTTTAAAACTGACCCCAGGTGTTTATCACATAGAATATGCTACATTCATAGTTACAAAGTTTCATGCACACATATATATTGTTGGATCAGATTGGAGCCATCTATTTTCAGAAACAGAAGAGCTGTTTTCATAAAAAGTGTAAAAATTATTCATCTTTTAGGAGTTCTAATTGAAACCTTAATCATTTCCCTTTAAGTAGAATATTTGATTTAAATAGGCAATCAAAAATCATCTGGAAGAACCTGTTCAGGTTTAGTAACCTCATTTTCACCCACCTAAGAAGACAAAGAAAGGAAACCAATATTCTAAAATTTCATTCTCCAGGTCGAAAACCTCTATTTTGTAGATCTATATACATGTTTTTCACTGCGTCTTATACAAGAAAAGTTATATTACTTTCATTTTTGACCATGTAAAAACCACGTCCTGGTTATCTTTCTACCATATTATTTTGTTCTTGCAAATTATCATTTCTAATACTTTCTTTTCAAAACTTGGAGAGCTTTAGATCTGTTCTGGAAAAAGAAATATGCCTAAAAATTCAGAGAAATTAAAAATCAGCTGCCCCTCTGCCAGAAAAAAACTTCCCAATCTAAGCCATCCTATGACTAATTAATTTGACATGCATGCACTGTCTGTTCAATAGTGTAAGACCTTTAAAACCTTGAATGAAAATTGCCTGTTCCAAATATGTACATTTTCGGTGTTTCTCCCAGTGTTTTGATTTATTTATTTGGGGTTTTACGTCGCTTTCAACCTGTACAGGTCATATCACGACGGGTAGTTGGAAGGGCAGAGGAAACCAGTACATAGAGTTCACTAGGGTTGTGTACTGTAAACTGCCGACCAACGGCAAGCAACTACCAGCTTTCCCACTTAAGGCCTTGACGGGGTTCGAACCCCGGCCTCAGAGGTGGGAGGTGAGAGTGTTACCACTCTGCCACCATGGCCCCCCCTGTGTTTTGAATATATATTAAAACAAAGGTATTTATTTATTTGGGGTTTTATGTCGCTTTCAACACTGTACAGGTCATATCACGACGGGTAGTTGGAATGGCAGAGGAAACCAGTACATAGAGTTCGCTAGGGTTCTGTACTATAAACTGCCGACCAATGGCAAGGAACTACCAGCTTTCCCACATAAGGCCTTGACGGGGATCAAACCCCGGCCTCAGAGGTGGGAGGCGAGAGTGTTACCACTCTGCCACCGTGGCCCCATAAAACAAAAGTAAAACACTGCTTATTGAATAATGTCTAATAGAGACCACTTGCTAGTTGAAACCGTTTTTATTCCCCTAAGGAAATATAGATATAAGACATACCCTGAATAGAGACTACTATAACCGCTAAAATCATTCCCAAGGACACCCAAAATCCTCTATACAAGAGACCATACAATGGAGGTTGGAGGCTAACATTGGCACTGATAATCAATGGATGGGTCATATATGGTGAAATGTCACCATTGTCCATTTCCACATACTACATGTTCAATTAAGGCCTCAACCTAATAATAAACACAGATTTTAAATACCTGCCTATTTTCTATGATCATTAAAGACAAGGGATTTCTATAATCCTTTTACAGAAAGTGTGACATATGAATAGCTGGGAAGGAAAAGGGAGGTGTGGATCAGTACACTGTGGATGAATGGAAAACTGAACTGGCTGAATTTTGCAAGGCATTTACAATATGGTCTATGTTAAATAAGAACAAAAAGACAAACCAACTTTAAATGGGTATTACAAATGAAGGAGACATTTAAGCAGAATTAGTAATGGATAGTTTTTTAATCCAATATGGCTGCCAACTGTTACATGTACTTTGTACATTTTGTTAAATTATCATTCAACCAATGAGCTTGATTCCACAAAGACCTTTTAGGATCATCTTGCATTAACACTTTACACTTTGATTAATTCACTTTAAGATCAGGCCAGGTCAAAATGGGTAACATGAGATGTCTTATAGAAGACAATGATTGATATGTCACTGCACAGGGCATTTTGTTACTGAATAATCCATCTAAATTTCCTAACTGTAAAAAGAACACTGTTCTCAAGTGTCACATATGAAAATAAACCAAATATTTGATATTTTAACTGTAGCCATCTTTTCTTAATCTGATCTTTATCTTTGTTAGTGAATACCAGCTAAAAGAACTCTGAAAGCAATTCAATTTATATCAAAGATTTATAAGATTTTCCAATATACCGTTTCCTATGGGGTACATGTACTGTAGGGTCACAAAATATCAATTGTCATTATTGCTGATGACATAATTTTAACTACTACTTGGTTTATTTGACTGAAAATATTTATATGAATAAAACATCCAAAAATATATTAAAAGTTAAGCATTAAACAAATTTTAACATAAAAAAGGCACACGAAGCTGCACTTTTTCAAATTGATTAAACCATTTCAATGACCTGATTATATAATATAAAGTCCCAAATATTTATAGGAAAACTATTTCACTAGGATTCACTTTTTTCAGATTTGTGTCCATATAAGAAATCTCTAGGCTTAATATGATAAGTACATGAGTATGTATTTTATATTTTCCAATGCAAAACATATTTTAGAAATGTTATGATCTTGCTCAATTAAGACGAGGGCGGGCATGTTGTTATTGCAAAGGTTGGTCAATTTGTTTGTTGGTCTGCATGTGTGCCTCAAATACTTTAACTACGTCTGATCTAGTTACATTTTCATACATGGTGAAAATCCATGGCTTAAAGTTGCTATAGATGTTGATCGTAATTGATGCTCAATTTTTTGGTGGATTATAAAGCACTGCTTAATGGTATTTGATTTGGGTTTACCTAAAATGGAAAAATGATTGCATAACAACTTACATATCCTTGATTGGCAAAATCCAGTCCAAACTGGTTCCTCTCTCCGCCTCCAAGGGGATTCTTATGTCCAACTCCATACCACAGAACATTGGCCTCAAAACAAGGGTGGATCACAAATTCTCCGTTTGGGATCCGGTAGCGAAAATGTTGATAACCTTGTGTTACCATGACAAATGTTGACAACATCACTGTGAGTGTTGAATACATCTGAAAATGAGAATGTATAGATCACTTTACGTTGTGTTCAGTTAGTTAATTTACATCACATTGAAAAGGTCATAACAAAATAGTTAGTTGCAAGCAAAGGAGAAAAGGAGTCTTAAATTCTGCAACACTTCTTGTCAGGAATAGGCAAGTAGATTCTAGCTTCATCTCTTAAAGTTATAGCTGAAATTAAAACCCATGGCCTTTGAGCTGAGACACAAGTGTCTTACCATGTCGCTGGTTTACGTGAAATGAAAATAATATCTGCTGGATCCTATGCAGTAGATTGTCTGTATATGTATATAAAAATGGAAATAATTTTTGCTCCAGATCGAAAACCCAGGGCAATTTTACTTTACTAGTATTGAAGCTATGATATTTGATTAAAATTGCAAAGAAATTTAAACTTAATAGAACAAATTAAGAACAAAAATAACTGGCTGCTGAGAGGGTGTGTTTTTGAAATCCTCTTCAAACCGTTAAGTAAAGAATCCTTTAACACAAAATTGCATGTAAAGCAAGTGTATGTGTGTAATCCATCTCTTATCCATAGGAATTTTTGTTACTCCATTAACACGTATAATTTTCCATGTTGCAAACGTCTTTCGTCCAAAACAGGCAGGTAAAATTAATTATGGAAGTGACATTACCTTGTACATATTTTCAGTTGAAGGACAAAGCAATATTGCTAAAAATAGGTCTTGAGGGATGATCAAGAAAGCCAGAAACTTGTGCACATGTATATTTGCAAAAATATTTGAGTGAATCAGCCACTGTGGCTTTGTGGATAACACACTCATCTAATAACATAGTTCAAACCCAGGTACATAGTGGCTCAGATTACCACTTGTAATAGCAGTCCTTAGTCATTGGATCCCATCCCCAGTGACTGGCCAAAGAACCTTTGGGATGGTGGTAAATGGCCCTTGAGCCTATGTCTTTCAGTTGGGGAAATGTTAGTGATTTGAGCAGTCATGGTGGGTCAAATAGTATATTGAGTCCTGTAGCACAATGAGATATTTTGTTGAGTATAAATATGCATTGCACACAGTGCTCTGTGAGTTACGACTTTAATTCTATTCTGTCATGGAAATGAACCATTCTTTGTGGGTTTGATTTACTTATATTGATTAACTAAAATCATATAATTAACATATCAAACCAATATATATTTACATACGTACATTTTTATTTTACAAAGATCTATGTTCCACAGGTTTCTGTTCTGATCATAGGATGAATTTCTTTGTGAGAATTCCTTTCTCATGTTTTAATATATGCACTGATTTGAATTAGTTATCCATTATGGCTCTTTCTAACTTATTGCTTTGATTTCAGGAAAGAAACCAGAAACACAACCATTCTTAAGTCCAAGGTGACTTTAGAATCTTTAGAAATTTAGTACAGGTTCTAAGGTTACCTTAAAGTTAGAAAGTATTGTTCATAAATATGGTCGGAGGTGTGTAGCTTAAATATAAAATATAAATGAACAGAATATAAAATAAATATAAAATATAAATGAACAGAAAAATATGCCTGGCATTGTTAAGGTTAGTATGGGAGTATATTATCTTTGCAGTCTTAAAATATATATTTAATAAATGTAGTTTTCTTTTGGTTTACCGTGCTGTGTGACACCTTCTTATTTTTTTGGCATACCTTCATTAAGTATTTTACATATTCCTTACTTGAAATCCAAATAACACTTAAAATCTAAGTTAGGAATGGTCTAAGTATTGTTCATAAATATGGCCACAGTTCTGTAACTTTTTAATTATAAATGAACAGAATAATATTCCTGGAACTGTTAAGGTTAGGTATGGGAGTAAATTTATCATACAGAGATAGAATTTATAAAGACTATCTTAGCAGGCCTGTGATAGATATTTAATAAATATAGTTTTTGTTTGGTTTACCATGCTGCCTTGCAACCTTGTAAGTTTTATACACTTTCAGTAAGGAGTTTAAATGGCACAGAATGCATACTTACTGTTTGGCCTCATTACTTGTCCCTCGGTCTTAGAAAAATGAGCAAAAGTAGTTGTTGAAACATAAAAAACTATAAACCACAGTTTGTTACAGTTTATCAAAAACTTGGACTATGTGTGGTTTATCAGTTTCAAATTAACAGAGCATCAGATTGTCTGCAACCTGCAAAAGAAAGTTTGATTGGCATTTTAACCCCCGGCATTTTGTCAACTGGCGTGTTGTTCTGGCTCTGCTTGGGGTGCTTATTTGAAGAGGAACCTGTATCATTTGACATTTAAAAAAGTCTTCTGAAGATGATATATATGTTATGTGTTAAGTTACATATCTTGAATATAAAAAAGTGGAAATGAGATTTTATTTTGCCAAATTACAATTTATCAGACTCGTAAAAACGTTTGAATTTAAATCAGTTAAATCAGTTGCCCAGTCAAGATGTTAAGGTCAAATGGTCTGAATAATTCTAGAGTAAATTTGAGCAAAGAACACAGAATATATTAGAGGAGTTTTATTAACATGTTTGTATGGTTACAAATGATGTTTTTAAAAGCTATTTACGGATTGCAAATTGGAAAATACATTATACAAAAATTAAACCAATCCCACCAAATTGACACTGCAAAGGTATGGTGACTAGTTAAGGCAGCTTGTGAAGCATTTTGCTGATGCGTCCCTATGGCATAACTTTTGCACAGGCTATGAGCCATCAGGGAATGCAACATTA
Source organism: Sabellastarte sp. h YS-2021 (assembly GCA_964017235.1). Taxonomy (NCBI): domain Eukaryota; kingdom Metazoa; phylum Annelida; class Polychaeta; order Sabellida; family Sabellidae; genus Sabellastarte; species Sabellastarte sp. h YS-2021. Next base: position 76,826,562 of record OZ024935.1, on the reverse strand, counting down.
GTTTCTAAAGCTAACACAAAACATCATGGGTCCGGATAGCCGGATTGTGGGTAGAAGTAAATTCAACAGGGTTCAAAATACTTCCAATAGATTGCTTCTACATTGGCCAGGGTTATTTCTTCTTCATATATACTTGTTTGGGGTTTCAAGGGTTTTACTCTATCATAATTTTGTCCATAGCCTATTTCAATTCTAAGGTCTCAACTCTCCTATGTTGTCTAAAAGCTTTAGCAAACTTAACATCTTAACAATTTAACATATTCACACTGTCCGGTTTCATTTTTCCCCTATTTAAAATAATCTTAATAATTTCGGTTTAAGTTAATCTTGAATTGTATTATACTTAAGGGCATCCCAGATTATTGGATCCTCTCTAGTTCCTAGTTTATTGCGCAATTCTGTGTTCCTATATTGTTACATTAAGTGTTAAACTAATCTGTATACGTGAATTATGGACATAAAGTTACACCTATACAATCATTTTTTGGACTGCACAAGGTGTTAAGTAATCATTGTACTCTTTATATACAATGTAATATTACTATTTACTGTTGTTATGTATAAAGAAACTCCAATGCCCCGCAATTTGGCTGTTTCACTTGCCCAGGGTCTAGGGAGAGGTGGGGGGCTGACATTTGCAGCCTTATTTTAAATTGTTTATTCTCCATTTGGTTTTATTTATAAGTAAAATAAGGTAAATCTTAGAAAGCACTTAGATCCACATGAAGGGCATCAGATATTCATAAAAGCTCACTTTTAGCTTAAGCTTTCTCTGCCATTTCCGGATATTAAAGCAATAAAATAAGAAGGATTTGAAAACAAAGATATAGAGAACATATTTGTCCATTGCGTAGTTGGAAAATAAATGAAAATTCTACACTTGTTTGCTTGGATCAGGTAAAATGAATCCATATTAACGTCAAAAGGGACAATAAATATTACTCAATCTTTATTAGCTGATGTTCAGGTCAAAAACGGTATCTGATGGATAATTAAACTGTAAAACATGGACAAGGTCAAAGGGACAAATAAATATTACCTGGTATTTAGGTCCAAAACAGCACCTGGTGGATAATTAAGATGTATAACATGGACAAGTTAAATGAGATTAACTACTCATAATCTGATCGTAGCAAATAATATTCTAATCAATGTGGGGACATATGGTCACTCACCGTAATTTTGTTATATTCTATCCAATCAATTCACTGTGCATACACGGCAACTGACAGAACATAAACTTATCTATTTAAAAACTGAAGTTTACTTAATTATAAACTAAACCTCGTAATAACTATTTACCAATGAAACAGATATTATCAATACCTTTGCCGACACCCGAGTATTGATGATAAACTCCCAAACTCCAGACAGTAGTCTATTATAGATCTGCTTTGATCCTGTTTCAGTGATTTCGTGATGAGAAATGGCCAACGAAGAAAAGTGTAGAGGATTGTTGTGTGATGAGGCTTTAACAGGACTACCTTATTGATTTTGTACGCATTTAAATTGCAAATTATGTGAACTTACCTTTTGATATCCCCTTAATGTATGTTCCTACATCTGCGATCGGGGCCATGGTGGGAGAGTGGTAACACAATCGCCTTCCACCTCTGAGGTCAGCTGTTCAAACCCAGGACCCCACGTGGGAATATTAGTAGTTGCTTGATGATGGTCTGCAATTTACAGTAGAGAACCTTGACCAACTGTATGTGTTGGTTTCCTCTGCCCTTGAAACTATACTTCCTCTGATATGACCTATGCAGTGTTGAAAGCAACGTTAAAACCCAAATAAATAAAAAATATATCTGTCATCCGAGGCTTGTGATTAAGCCCACAACTCTGTGTGGGCTAGTCATATGGGCTATGAAGTATACAGAATGTAGTTACTAAATGCAATGAATGTTTGTAAACCATGTAAGGAGTGAAATAACCTAAGCAGTGCAAAGAGTTTTGTTTAGAAATATGACTATATTGGACCTGTAGCAATAAAAATGTACTCACACATTATAAGGTTTTTATAGTCTTATATGGTTTTGTCTCCTACTTGAGCGATTGTTTTCAGATCAGTACTATGAGACTACTATGTGACTTATGACACTATCTGAGTATAGTACAATAAGACTACTATCTGACTTATGACAATATGTGACTTACGCAGCTTCATCTATGGAATCCCCCAATGATCAGTGTTGGTGACACTAAAGATGTCATCTAAATAGTAGATAACACTTTTGGGTATGTTTATTTGTCTGTTTGTTGGTTTGTTTTTCTCTGTTTGTGGTAACTATAAAATTACTGAAGAACTCTGTCAAATTTTTTATGTGGGTCGGGATTTATTTTGGGAAAGATCCGGTTCATATTCTACCTGCATAGAAAATTTCTGGTCTCATTTAAAATGTATTTTCAAAATTCCTGTTCAACTTTCCTGTTCACATTACTCCAACTGTAATTAGCAGCAGGTTCAGTTTTTTATTTGGATAGGGCTTGGCCAATGGTAGAAGTTATTACATTTTGGGAAAGATCTGGGTCAAATTCCAATTTTAGAAGACATTGTCCCATGATTTCCATCACCACTTAGTTGAAACACAGGAGATGGCCTCATAGGCGACTGTCGGACTATTTGGGCCTCATTAAAACACATTGAGAATGAGATGACAGCCTCACATGGGACGGCTGGTTGGATCATCTTAAGCCAGCTTGAGTAGATTAGGGAAACTGACCATATTTCCCCCTTGACCAAGACAAGAGCCTAGCCCAGGAGCTAGGGCTTGCTCTGTGGATCATCCCTTGCCTTTATCTGTCTGAGAGTTTGAATCAGTGCATAAGGTTTTTCTTGTTATTCATATTAGATTAGATTGTTGCTGCACAGTCGTTTCTTAGAAAATCTGCACATTAGAAACAGTCACGTCAATTTGAGAGTAAAAAATAAACTATAACTATGGACAGCTGTTTGGTAGGAGGAAGGCTCTATGTATCCGATTATCAAGGTGCAGCAATGTATACCCACCAAGCTCCAGCAAGCAAGTACCACATGACCTATGCATTATGATGATCTCGTCGTACTTAAGTGGATGTATAAGGGGATACTCTTTTGAGTAGTCACAATGTTTGTGGAAAAATATTCATCCTGAATCTCTCTTCCAGCAGGGAACTACCAGCTGTATGACATAAACCCATTGTACTCAAGTGGCTGTTTTGGAAGGTACACTAAAATATAGACCCAATGTTGAGTGACAGAATAATTTTCAAGGAAGTGTATTCTGCATCAGATAATTGTCGGAGGTTTTGAAGAAGTAACAAACATGTGAAGCAGGATTAATTGAAAATAGCAGATGGCAGTTCTCTTGCGGTCTGTTTTAAAGTTATGTTCTGGTGTATTATTTCATTCCAGTACATTTTAGGTCCTTGCCATGATGGTTTAGGTGTCAGAAATGTTATGCTAAATTAGTTCGTTGACTACAGGAGTTGGATGCAAGTATATTAACCATAACATTGAAATAACATGCCAAAGTAATCATACTTCACTAAAATAATGTAGCATAGATATATTCCTTCTCACGTATAACACACAATTAACATGCAGTTCGGCAGCATTACTTTATTTTTTTAGTATTTTGGGTACTTTCTTCTTGGTACATACCTTTACTTCTTTGGTACTCCCACAGGATAATAAATATACAAATATTACAATTCCCATTTTGTACAAAAACAAATGTTCTGTTATTATGAATGAGTAGACAATACCATTGCACAAATTGATTTACACAATTTACCAACAATTAATTTTCAACTTCTCTACTTATAATAGTGATCAATTTATAAACATTCCCAAAGCAAACATTTTTTTTTGTTATTGGGACACTTTTAACATTATAAGTTCTAAAAGGTAATGAGTTAATTATGTTTTAAAAGGCTGACTGAATAAACCTAAAATTGACTCGAACTCATTATTGCAGTAAATTTAATAACCCTCTGCCTGCTTTTTAAAGATATCATCCTTTCAAACATGGCTTTCATAAAGTGCCATTTTTAGGGGCATCTGCACTGTGTATCTATTCATCTAATAAGAAATATTCAAGTGCAACTACAGCAGTTACAAACATTTGTCCAAAGTATGCACCAATGGATACTGCATTGTTGGGACAAACCCCTTCCGTCATGGGTGTATCACCAGCAACCATTGTTGGCTTTTCACCACAGGATAATAGCATCTGCACTAACTCTTGTTCATATTGCTGCAAAATGGTAGTGATGAAAAGGGAAGCATCAGATGTCATGCAGGAATGGGACAATATTGGTTCAATGGCACTCTCACAGCCTGGATTGCAGACCTTTCCTGTGCTGTCACAGAAGGAGTTTATTTGTGGCCAATTGCCATATACTTCAGCTAACAGATTCCTAATGTCACAGACATCGGAAAAATCAGTCATATTTCCAGTTGGGCAAAATCCGTAGTTGTTGGACATTTTGCAGAATCTGCTCTCTGAACCAGTAAATATAGACAAATGTTATGACATTAATGACATAAGAATGCTGCAAACTTACTGCAAACATTTAAAATTTATAATATAATTAGTAGTGATCTCAACGGGTACCCGGATATCCGGGTACCCGAACCCTGAATACTTACCCGAATCTGAAATCACATACCCGAGTACCCAAATCTAAGTTTTATTTCACGTTGGCTGACCGAGTACAGACGTATCTGGACTTAATTAATTCACTTAAAAATGAAACTATTCAATTAATATGCACAAGAATATTGTTTTCTGACCCTTGTACACCGTTTATAGTATTTTATTTGTCTTTTATTTTGGTTGTTTATATATTGTCAAATACTGGAACCCTTTGAAAATCGTCAGTATATTAACGCAGTTACTTTATTCCGAGTCCATAAAATGCTGTATATTGGCTATATAGTGACATGTCTTCCTTTCAATTCCGAAACTACATTCGAGCAGTAGTTAATGCTTTTGTGATAGGTCATGTGACTCCATTTTTACATAAACATCCGTGTTTTTAATGTACAGAAGTATTTATTATTTAACATTTCTTCCGTGTACTATTGTTTTGAATGCAAAAACGTGGCCGACAAGAAATAAAGCAAATGGTTGGATCCCATTATTTCTGTAGGTTTTAGGTCTGTAAATATGGAGATTTTTGCAGTTTCAGCTATTATCGCCCATCGGCGCAGGTACCCGGGTACCCGCCCGTTGAAACCACTACACCCGGTCCTACTAAAAAGGGTTTATTGAGAACACTAATGATTAGTATTCTTAAAATTTTGTAAGAATATTTCTACAATACAAAAATTCTAAAGGTAACAGTGACAAATAAGCTGATATAGCTGTGTAGAAAATAGGTAGCACTAGTATTTTAGTTTTTGATCAGCATAAAGTAATTTTTATAGAAAAATGCTTTGCAAATAAACTTTCATGAATTTTTAAAAAAATTCTTACTTTAAGAAAATGTTCTTATTCAAACAATCATACCTGTTGAGATGTATGGGTAGTACAAAATAATGGCATAACACATTTCCTCTGATGTAGCATCTCCAAAATAAGTGAAGGCACCCCTGTTCTTAGATGTGTAGGTACAAGTGACACGTAACTCATCCCCTGGTTCCACAGCGACATTATTCTCAAACCTACAAATAGAACCTTGAGACCAGATTCCACAGCACAGACCAGGTCTGTAGCACCATAAAACAGATAACATTTCCAGGTGAACAATGTCTGTAATTCTCAGACATTTTGTAGAATATGTTTTCTGAACTAACAAATACATACCAGTGTGATGACTTGGGAATACTGCATGAAACTTTGATTTTTGTATCTTCACAATTGGAAGATGGTATCAAAACCAACCAAGTTCACTCTATAGCCTAATCACAGAAAAAGAGTCTTAATTGCGGCTTCGAGAAGAATCGAATGTAAGTCTGCCGTGGTATGTTCAACTTTATCGAACTGTGGATAAGTGTAACGTCAATTACAAGAGGTTGACATAGCATTGCCTACATCATCATCCACTGAAATTTGCTACATTAAATGCAAAACTGCCAGTGATCTATTAGTAAAGTAACTTTTACATCTCTTTTGACAAATGTGGTCGCATTGGATCATGCCATCAGTATTCTAGTTCAGATTTCAAGTAATTAAGTTGGTAGTAGCATTATGTTGACATATCTGTAAGCCATACGGCCACTACCAATTATGTATGTGGAGACACACACTAAGCTGATATATGAGAGTAGCTGCATATGTCTGCTTTCCTTGTCCATTTGTCCCCTATACAAACTCAGCCATTGAGTCATATTACTCGGATCCCAGTTTATGTATAAGTTTTATACAAGTTTCGATTTTGTAGAATTTGCAACTTGGACAGTTTCATATTTATCAGTTGAACAATGTATCTTAATGGATTTATTCTTTATAATTCATAAAATCAACATATCCGATTTTCATGAATGACAAATTTACTGTAAAGTATACTTCTTTGATGAGAAAGCAAACCGTTGACCTGTATATTTCATAATTTTGTTGACAATTATGACACTTTTATTGCATATCTTTATATTATTTTAAAAGTTTAAGTCACACTTGCCCAACTGAAGCTTGTATCTTACTTTTGAGTTTGCTGTTGGTAACCTTATAATGTATAATCATGTTTTCTGGCAAAATGTCTCCTAAATTAACAATTTTATTTAAATGTAGCTTTTTATAAGCTACAAGCTTACCATCTAGGACTCAATGCTTATCTCGGGTCGCCGTACCCGACACGGCCAACTCTCGAAAAAAGAGTTCTAATGACCATCCGAGTATTAGTACCCAGCTTCTGGTGACCCGGTGAGTGAGCATGCGCAGTACGTCCTCCTTCTTGTTGGCCCCACCCCTCAGCTGCAATTTTCAGCGGGGTGTCGGTGGGGGACTCTCCTGAGTCCCAGATGGTAAGCTTGTAGCTTATAAAAAGCTACATTTAATTAAAATTTAAAAAAAAGCTTACCATCTGGGACTCAATGTTGAATCCCACCGTTAGGTGGCAGGGATTGCAGCTGAGACTGTGATTGTCAATAGAACCAAGTCCAAGGCTTGCTGATCTGCTTGTTTATAATACAATAAAATTGTCTGTTTAAGACATGAAGACAGGGTAGCTGGTCTGATGTCTGTTGGATGCCCTTTCTTGAAGGATATGAATAAGAGTGATCTGTCGCCGCTAAGGTCTTTAGTTCTCTCCAAATAGTATCTCAGGGCACGTACTGGGCACAGAGATCTGTCTTGCTTGAACTGTCTATCTACTATCTACTATTAAGGCAGGGATAATGACTGGTGATACACTTTGAGCTCCTTCACGAGCTAATTGATTCTTTGCAATGAAGTCAGATGAGGGGAACAAAGCCACTTTTTCCCATTGACCAAGGTTCGACACTTTGTTTGCAACCCAGGCGTGGATTTCGCTGCGGCACTTGCCCAAAGCTAAGGCTAGTAAAAATGCTGTTTTGAGTGTCAAATGTTTAATGTCAGAGTCTTTCATTGGTTCAAAGGGTTTCTTTGTAAGTTCATTGAGCACAACTGATAAGTTCCATTTGGGAATGTTTCTAGTTGCCTTAGGCTTATCTCGGTGAAAACTTGCGAGAAGCCTGTTTAAATCTGTACTCTGGGCTATATGGAGGCCTGTAGGGCCCAAGTAATCCAAAATAGCCGTTCTATAGCCATCAATGTTAGAAGGGCGTCTATTTAAGTCTTGAAATAGGTGCATAAAGAAGTCTGAGACTTGTTTTATAGAAGGTTTGGAGACATCCACCAAATTTTCTCTGCACCATTTTTCAAAAAGGGCCCACTTTGCTTGGTAAATAGATCTTGTTGATGACCTTTGAGGGGCAGCAATTCTCTCTGCCACTTCAGAAGAGAAACCTTGTTCTTGGAGTTGCTCACTCCTTGACACCAAGCATGGAGGTTGAGGTATTGCGGATTGTTGTGAAACACCTGGTTGCTTGACTGCTTCAGTAGATTTGGAGATGCAGGCAACTGAAGTGCAATTTCTACTGATAGATGGACCAGATCCCAGAACCAGGGCATGCCTGGCCAGCCCGGGGCTAACAGGATAAGGAGGCAATTGTACTGGCGGACCTTTTGTATTACTTTTGGAAGTAGAGCTGTTGGAGGGTAAGCATAGGCTACAAGGCTTGACCAGCTTATGTTTAGAGCATCTATGTTCCATGCGTTTTGATCTGGAACTGGAGACGTATAGTGGCAACTTGTGGTGAGGTGTGAACCACTTTGTGCAAATTCTTTGGAACACCTGAGGGTGTAGTGACCACTCCGTTGACTGAATTTGAGTTGATCTGTACAGGGAGTCCGCGATCACATTTAGGCACCCTGGAATGTGTCTGGCACGTAGAGATATTTTGAATCGATGACACCAGCTCATGATTCTCCATAGAAGGGCGCACATCTCTACTGAGTGAGTCCCGCCCTGTTTGTTGATGTAGGCTACTACCGTTGAGTTGTCCGTGGCAACCAGGACTGTTTGATTTTGGCATTGAAGCCTGAAGTGTTTTAGGGCCAAGAACACTGCCTTTGGTTCTAAACGTTTTTGTGCAATGATTTTTCTAGATCTGACCACAGTCCTTTGATAGAATCTTAAGTGAGCACCCCAACCTATGTTTGAGGTGTCTGTAAACACTTGAACGTTGTGTTCTTGGGGGTAAAGATCTGCACCTTTGAGAACATTTTGTGGATTCTGCCACCAGTCCAGATGAGCTATGATGAGATTGAGATGCCACTGAAAAGGTCTCATGTAAAGGCAGCCTTCTGAGATCATTTTTTCGGTTGATGCTAGCTACCCAATGAGTGACATCAAATGTCTTGCAGTCAGGGCAGACTGGTTGGTTATCCTGAGGATTAATGCCTGTAGTTTTTGCCACCTCTCCTGAGTGGGCTTTACAAGGGCTGAGTTTAGATGGTATTCGTATCCCACAAAAGAGAATACTTGAGTTGGAATCAACTCTGATTTGACCTGATTTATCATCCAACCTAGAGATTCGGTTAGGTCTACAACCACTTTTGTGTTGTGAGATGACTCGGAGATTGAGCCCTGATCAGCCAATCATCCAGATATTGGTGTATCCTTATGCCCCGTGATAAGGCAATGAGTTTCACCTCCTTTACTATCATGGTGAATACTTGAGGAGCTGGGGCTAGCTCGAATGGAAGAGAGGTGAACTCATAGATCTGAGACCTGTGTGCAAATTGCAGGTATTTTCGGGATCTTGGGTGAATTGGAATATGGAGGTAGACGTTTTGCAGGTCTATTGATGTGACCCATTCCCTTGTATTCAAGGATGTTCTTATTGATTCTGGGGTCTCCATCCTGAATCTTTCTATCCTCTGGAATTGATTTAGCCTGCTTTGATTTAGTCTATGACTGGTCTCCACTTTAGATGTGGCTTTGGGACTAGAAATAGGCGACTGTAAAAACCAAGAGAGTCTGTGTTTCGTACTTTTTCTATCGCATGTTTGTGCAGGAGAGACTAGATACAGGAGGCTAGAGATCGGTCTTTTTGTTTGTTTTTTGTATTCTGATATGATCAGTGGATGTCTGGTTAGTTTGGGCTTGAGGTGAAAAGGAAGCACGTAACCATTCGTAATAATGTTTAAGACGGAGCTTGAACAATTTTCTTCTACCCAGGCTCTCCTGAACTGCATGAGACAGCCTCCAACTGGTGGGTCTCTGTGTGAGTCATTGTTTGGAGGGGTTTCCATGACCCCTGCCCCTGCGATGGGGTCTGAACTGGCCCCTGCTACCTCTGCTACTGAAATTACCTCTGCTTGAAGAGGCTGAACTACCAGGGGTAGATTGTCCATAGGGGCATTTTCTGTAACGTCCTCTGCCTCTCTGAGGGCCACAAAAGGGCCGATTTTGGTAGGGTCTGAAAGTCTGACCTTGAGACTTGGAAGAACCCTTTTTAGGAGGAACTCCTCGTCCTCTTGAACCAGCTGAGAGTGAAATAAGGGAGAGAGGAGGAAGGGGGAATTGCGTAGCTCTTGTCTTCTGGTTTCCCCCAAATCTGGGTGAAGATTGGTCATTTTAGCATCTCGCCGCATGAGACCTGCACAGACCATAACATGTAAGTTTTGGCGTAACATATGGGTCATGGCTTTGCTTTGACATGCTAGTGCCCTTTGTTGGATCTGGATTCTCTTGTCCCAGATATCCATATAGTCTCTGGTTGTCTCATAGGCATTTTTGATGGCCCTCTCAGGGTCGGCTCCCTTTAGGATCTGATGTTTGGCCTTTTTAATAGTGGACTTGATGCTGTCCCGACAGCAATCCATAACACTACTGCACTCTGAAATTGTGTGGTTAAACACTGCCAAAAAATTGAGAGTGCAGATGTTTTGTCTGGCTTGATGTTCAAGTACTTTGGCCACATGAAGGGGTGCCCTTACCCCGGGAGCTGCTTGAGGTCTGGGGGAAATGCAAATATTTCCAAACTTTCTGTTAAGTTCCTACATTCTTTCCTCAAAACATGGGTCTATCATTTTGTAATACTTTCCTGTGGCTTGAGGAGCTTTAGGGAATTTTCCCTCTGTGAGATTTAAGTTCTGAAAATCTTGTTCCCACTTTGTTAGTTCCTCCTTTAAAGCTGGATTAGCAGGTAAAAAGGTAGAAGGATCCTTTGGTCTGGCTTCCTGTTTTTCTTGTTTCTCATTAAGACCCATAATCAAATTTGACACTGCATTGAATGTTTTGGGTCAGGAATACCCAGCACCTGTCTGAAGGTTTCTATGTCTTCAGTGTATTGTGATGGTAAGTCACTTAGGTCCACCTCCCGAGAATAAATTGGGTCAGGGGGCAGCTCCCGCCTGACTTCATGAGACCTCCTTCTTTCTTTGTCCAACTCCCTCACATCCCTATATACAATAGTGGAAGCCATTTGTTTTGATTTTTCCTGATCTCTATCACTGAAGATATTCTCTTGCTTAGGGGAAGATCTGCCAGATTTTTTGGATTTGGAACAGTAAGGGGATGCCTCAGATGAGGAGCTGACATAACGGGAGGACTTGTATTTAGATTTGTCTTTATGTTTCTTGACCTTTTCAACTGATTTAGCTCTGGGAGGCTCCATTTCTGGGTCTGAGGAAATATCCGAGTATTGTGCCCGCAATCTGGGAGGCAATTCTGGGCCTACCTGGGTTGTGGTAGTGTCCATGGGTTCATGGCTGGGAACTTGCTGATACCGAGGTCTGGGAGGGCTGGGAGCTGTGAATGTGACTTAGTCTGGTCGGTCCCTCTGTGTGGAGTTGGGGTCCTGGGGATTTTTAGATACAGTCACTGTGGCAGCGAGTTTGTTAAAGGCATCCATCATAGAACGTTGAAAAGAACCCATTTGTTCTTGGAACTGATCACCCAGGGAATTTTCTATCCTACGCTGCAAACATAGTACCTGGGGTCTCGGGTACATGCTGGGGATTTCTTAAAGAATGGTTATCTAGTCCCAGTACTCGGGCTCTGGGATCTCCCAGTATGACATTGCTGGGTTTGGGTGGGGATTGATAAATTCTTTGAGCTGCCTGTTCGAGCTCTTGCTGGGAACCTTCAAAAATATCACCCTGATCCGGCTCTCCCAGGAGCTTGGATTCATCTTTGGAGACGTCGGATTCCCCAGCCTTATCTTTTTTAACATACTGCTTTCTATTTATAATCTTTTGCTTTTGTTCTTCAGTAAACGAAGCACACACCATACATTATCCCTTGCCAGTAACACAATAGTCGTCACCTTTAAACAATTCCCTACAGGTAGGGCAGTAGTTGTGCAAATCCCAAGGGTTGCAAAAATGATGACATTTAAGGGCTCTGGACCTATTGGCAGCACTAGCGCTAGACATATTGCAGGATTAAACTAGGGCGATAACAGAGAGATATCCGATTTGAAACTCAAGTAATGCTGTTCTGCACACAAATACCTATTGCCAGCACTAGAGGTGAAAATATTGCAGGATGTACCTGGGCGATAACAGGGTGATATCCGATTTTAAACTTCAATAATGCTGTTTTGTCACACAAAAACATACTGAAGCATTCACTGTGCATATATATATAAAACTACATGCAATTCGATGAGAAACACTGAATATTTCACTGTAGAAAAACAAAAATGTCTTTGAAAAATAAACACAATCTTTCCAATATGGCGGCCAACAAGAAGAAGGACGTACTGCGCATGCTCACTCACCGGGTCACCAGAAGCTGGGTACTAATACTCGGACGGTCATTAGAACTCTTTTTTCGAGAGTTGGCCGTGTCGGGTGCGGCGACCCGAGATAAGCATTGAGTCCTAGATGGTAAGCTATTGGAGCGTAATAAAATGTATCTATTCTAAAACAAAGGGATAAATAAAATTAATTATTAATTATTTTATGGTGAACAAAACCACATCTGAATTTGAAGACTATACAAGGATTTTATTAATGAACAGCATGTGTAAATTGCAATTATGCATATACTATCTTCTCTCCTATGATGGTTTCCCTTACCCACTTGTGATCCCAATTTATTGCCTTAGGCTAGAGGTAAATCACAAAATAGCCTGCATTGCCTCCAGTTAGGTCAAGGTACAAATGAAAACCCCAGGGTGGGGATAAAATATTTTTTATTATACATTAACAAGTACTACTCTATCTTTTATTTACAATTAAATTATTTTACTTATGACGTAGATAACATTTAAAAATTTGTAGCCATTGACTAGATATTTACATTTTTTATACATAATATGTCAATGGCTATGTCATTCACTAGTTCATATATATAATCTTCATTGGCATAGCTATGCACATATTTGAGGTGACCCTAAATAAGTAGAGAGTTAAAATTTACATTAAGGTTAGATGTAAAGAGGTTAGGGTGGCCTTAGCTCCAGGCGTATATAGAGTTAAGGTCAACCTAAAGTTTAGATGTTTAAGGTTGAGGTTTATAGAAAATGAGAGTTTAGGGTGACCTCAAAGTTACGTTTTTATGAAAACCTGTGAGTTTCAGTTCAGATTTAAAATTTGACATAGATGTATTTAATTTTTTGGATAACAGGTGATAGTTTCATATATGAAATTTTTAGAATTTTAGTTTAATTTGCAAATGAAAAGAGGGAGATGAGTAGAGGTTTGAGTTGAGAGCCCCACTTGACAGGATTATTAGATTAAGCTATAAAAGTGTGGTTTAAAAGAAATTAAAAATACTTGGACCCACCTAAGAGTTATAGGCGAGGAGGATATGTAAAAGAAGATTAAGAGCTATAAAAGAAATGCAAGGTACGTATAAAGTGTGTGTGAGATCATAAAAGACAGTAAAACAAACATAGTAAAACATGACCAGATAAAATAATGTAAATAAAGTAAGTATAGCTGTTGATAGCAGACATACATCAGGATCGTGGCATATGTAAACTTTAAATGTATATATATGCATCTTATTCAGACATAGTTCTAACACGAAACAAGGCCTAGGCCTAAGGTTATATATAATTTTCTGATATGTTAGAATTTTACCATAATTCACTGTATCACATGATAAAGTTTAATAGTACAAGGCAAGACTATAACACAGTCCTTGTATCAAGGTAAGATGTTACTTTTTATAATACAGATACTATTTACACATGATGCCATGGGGTCTTTGGCCGAGTTAAATCACAAAATAGCCTGATGTTATAGGAAGCCACACCACGACAGTTGGTTGCATTTAGAAGATTTCTATTTCTACTTCTTACTTTGTTAATTTTCCTCTTTTAAGTATGATTATTATTATTGAAACCTTCCTGCCTAAGTATTTTGTAAAAGAAAAATAACCCCAGTCCCCAGTTGTACAACTCCAATAGAACAAAGCTGGAGTCTTAAAAGCAGCAACAAGGAACAGCTCACATTCATGCTAAATTTAATATTTAACACCCAACCAAAGCTTAATGTTTTCTTCATGATAAACAGTGTAAATTACTCGACCCTTGAGTGATCAACTTAAACATCCACTGAATATATTAATATGCATATATTAATCATTTTATTTTATTAATTTAGGTGTTACTAGTTAGCAAAATTTATTCAAGGTTTTTTTCTGTAAATTGGTGTTAATTTTTATGGAAAGAAATATATATGTGACACTATCACATTAATTTGGATATTTATACACATAAAATAAAAAACATTTTCAACAAAATTGAATATTATATATAGGAAACAAAAATATACCTGGAATGAAGTGGCCAATAATGAACCAGTGCAAGGTTTTTAAAATGTATTTCTCCTCTAATGATGGATGTAACATCTGCATATAACATATTTGTAGAATATATAATTAATGAAATATTAACAAAAATCGGCATTTGTACACCAATCTATAACACTCAGTATAGTAAGTGGATAAAAATACAAAAATTATCTTATCTATAAGAAAATAGGAATGCATTGCAGTACTAGATTAACCATAATGACACTACTTTGTAGTATGTACAATGTACATCATTCAGTGTGTGATCTATGCTACATTTTACATACTCACTGATGTATCTGGGGGTTGTCGTAGAAAAACTGAGTTTGCTCATAAACAGTTGTTGCCACCTCATTGTGTATGAGCTCCAGCTTAAAGGCACTTCCTAAAATTAGACAGAAGGTAAACACTATCCACTAATGTATACACAGTGCTCTTACTTTCAGAACTTTCTTGTTAACAGTACAAAACTTTTCTAGTTCTGCTAAGGTAAAAGCCTTCATTTTAATACAACACTCTCAGTTAGGGTATTACTACAGTTTTTCTATAGCCAATCACCTACAGGCTTAGGAACCAACCTTTGAATGCAATTTCTATGCAATTATCATTTTTGTTGAGCTATTGCTTGCAACTTTGAGTAAAAGAAATGTAATATTTTTTTCTGTATTAGTCAGTTGTGTTACTCCTACCATTCTGAGTTGTCCATATGGTCATTATTGGAAACAAATTGCTAGTTGTGCCATTAATAAATTGCATACAAAGTATTAGGGGATCCAAAGCTTACCAAGGTAATGCATGTGCGGTGCCATTTCAGCCAGGTACCAGGTACCACTGAAAATATCTCCCAGGCAATCACCCGAACAGGTTCCTACTACGTCATAACTAGTAAAACCTGAAAAGTATCAGAAATAGAGAAATATATATGATCAATAAGTGCAAGATAAAAAACATCACTTTTCTCAACATATTGAGGTTGTTGTTTTTAGATGTGGAGAGAAAGCAGTTTATTGCAGATTTAGCAACATTTACCTTCACATTCAATGGAATTCAATTAATTTTCATTCAAATTAGACAATTTGGTAGTATTAGAAAATATTAAGTCTGCAACTTGTTTGAACAATATTATGGGTTTTTTTTATTTATGCTGTATAAAAGATGAAAATTATTGGTTTGGGAAGAAGAATGTTAAGATGTTAAGAAGTGCTATAACGCATTTTTGTAACAAAATGGAAGCCACCACCTGATTCTTTTTGATGAAAAATCAGACCAGATCAGGTTCTTTGCTGCATAAGATAAAACTTAAACCAACTACCATATGACTGTACTATAATTACACTGTAACTCTCTTGCAAGCAAGCATTGAACATAATCATCTTCCATTTTTCAGAATCTGAAGTAAGCTTCTACCCTAAAAAAGTGAAAGTATGGCTTCTCTTGTAAATGCTTGATGATTAACAGTACAAGACCATGACCGACAAACATAGATGTAATATGACACGTGAGACCAAACCCAATTCAAACTAAATATTTCTTATCAACTCGTAGAAGGTTAATGGTATAATTCAACTTTGACATTTACCTGGTGGAATCGCGAGTAGGGCAGGTCCAATGAATAGGATTCCTGCATCATATGTCCTTAGATCTGCAGTGTAGTAAAGGTCTAAGGAAGTGGCATCTGTGTAAGTACTCTTCAGTTCTGGGTTGTTCCAATGAAACTACAACATTACTAATAATTACCCTTGCCTCAGTGTTGCAATAGTGTGTATTTGTCTAGTTGTTGTCTACATGCATATAACTCAAAGCCTATGCAAGTGGACTTATATAACTACATATGGTGGGGTATATTCGTGGCTCAGTTTCCCCAAAGATAGTCCATAGATGTAAACTGTCAATCCAGAATCTTTTTAAAATGATTTTTCTTTCAATAACGAGTGACTCGGCCATGCTAAAGGTCGATCAATGATCTGGATCCGGACAGAAAATCCAGATTCCTTGGCATTTTTCTCAGTAACAATGGACGAGAGTTTGTAAGCTTTCAGGCACGTTTTGAAGTCGCAGTAACGGTAAACAAATTTGTGGGAACTAGGCCCTTGCTTCAGTGGAATGGTTGTTAGCTACTTGTAAATGCCTGGGTGGGTATTTTTCATGTACATTAAATGTAGCAGTAAGGTAATACTATATATACTTAATGGAACCATTAATTTAAACCAAAGTGCAATTGATTGGGGAAAATTGCATCCCAGATACAAATGAGTGCAGCAATTTTAAACTATTATGAACTGCGGGTAAATATGTAAATTAATGTATAAAACAAAAGCTGTTAGGTAATCTTAGTTCAACCTTTATGTCATAGTGAGCATGTCCATTGTTGTTTCTGAAAATTCCCTTAAGATAATTTGAAACATACAAGGTTAATACAAACTAATGTAAATTTTAATATGAAGTGTGCATAATCATTCTAATTTCAATATTATATTGATTAAAATTTGATTTGTTAACTCACAAACTTATTATCAGTAGTTTGAGCTTATCCTAATAATTTTGTCCTCTGTCCCAATGTCTTCTGCAAGGTTTATTCACACTTTGCAAACGTTTGAAAAACTAAATAAGGCACAAAAATATGATATATTTATTTTGTAACTACTTTCTGTACAAAATGTTCCTTCAGATAAAATCAAAGTTTCTCAAATAAAAGTAACAAAAAACTATCTTAATTTGCATTCAAATATATAATCAAACATCTCAACAAAGCTTTTCCATCTCAATTTTCTTGATTGCACATCATTACCATGGTCAATTCCATGTTTGTGCATTGGTATTATTAGTCAGGATCAATGTATATTTTATGTGCCAATAAAGAGAGATGTATAAAAGGCAAGTGAGATTCGGATATCACATTAAAATAAAGAAGACCTACCTCCATAACAACTACTCGGTACCCACTTTTTCCTATCCTGATTCCATACTTGTCACCAAGACACTGGCCATGCATACCCACTGCCCAGCCAGTTGTGAATTCATTACATGTAGTCATTACACAGTCAGCGGGTGCAGCATACAAGCTTCTGGCATTGTTTTCTATGAACAATGAGTAAATGGAAACACCCATTATTTTATCTGCAGCAAATATAGATGGTTAGGGGAGAGGTGAAAACTCTGTATCTAGATATAAGAAGAAGCCTAATTTTGTCAAAAGGGAAATAAATAACATCATTAAAATTTTCCTGTGCTATCAATGCAGCCAAAATATATAAGTTTTGTAAAAATCAGTTATAACTGCCTTATGCCACAAACATCTGTAATGAGTACACATTGCAGAAGTTATTGTGCAGGTTTTTCAATATGTTTGAAAATTAGGATGAGCATCTACGGCTGCCCTCTAACCTTCAGAACTGAAGAGAATAGTTGTATATACGATTACACTCGTTCATTATCCAGGGCAATCTGGGTCAAGGACTATTAGGAAATATGTTATTTACAGAAACTTTATTTCCTTTAGTTGAATATATACAATAGTACTAAAATGGAATTTCATAGAGCCATATCATAGAAATCCACTGCTATCGATGATTATTAGCCTAACATATCCATTGTAATTAGCTTACATTCTATTTTGATAATGTGTAAATGGACTTGATCCTGGCCTATTTTATGACTCTCAATAGTCTTTGGACATCCTCATCGTAGTATGTGTGCATTTGCTGAGACAAATTTAAATGTCAGCTTGGCATTTCTATGCTAGAAATTAGCACACCGACCACAAAAATATTTGTGAAAATCATTATTTCAATGCCACAAGATTATGTATTCATTGATTGGGTCTATATTGCCCATTATAGGACCACAGACCAGCTAGCTGGAAAATAAGGCCCCTTAACTTTGATCTTCTAGTGATACACTCTCAACACATAATAATTGGTAAGATTGTATTGGGTCATTAGCTGTCAAAACTCAAACATTTCAACATCTTTAAAGAAAATTAAAGTAAATTGTAGGCACTTTTATAACAAGGCCGAAAGGGGTTTCAGTGTACTAGCCGCAAAGCCATCAGAGACATGAGTAGAGCACTGAAGCGGTCACCCATCCCAGTACTAACGTAGCCCATTGCTGCTTAACTTTAGTGAGTAGACAGATACTCATCATGTGAGGCCACAATTCATGAAAGGCATAAGACAAAAAAAGTAATCTCTAGTAGAGAGAATATTTAAAAGCTTTGGAGAGAAAAATGACTATACCTTCCTCTGTTCCACGACATCCAAAGAGTGTAAGATGGTGCATCACTATATCATTGTCAATATTGGGTAATGAAGCAATGAGATGATAGTCGCCATCCTGTGGGAGATCAAAGGCCATACATCTGTGGGTTGTCACATTGGCTGGGACAGAGGTCTCAGGGAATTGAAGAGTAACAGTCTCTACTCCTGGAAAGAATGTTGCAGAATTAGAAATAAATTTTATTGACACTCATCAGTAAAATGTTTTGCAAATATTTCTATCTTAGGTGAAACTCATGTTTTGACAGTGACATGAAAGACAAAAATATCCTGACTATTTACATTTTACAATTACATATATCACTCGTGAAAGATTAACAATACAATACTCATGCTTTGCACTTGCATAATATTGTCATCTTCATTTGTGACATATTGTTTTTGCATAAGTATACTTACCTACAGCCTCAATGGCAGGGCAGTCAAATACAGTGGGATCTTTACATTCCACGAATTCAGAGTGCCCAGAACACATCTCTGCATTGAGAGGGACACACACACCTAGTAATACAAAAGCACTGTTTTACTTATTTGATAGCTTCTGCTAGCCTATTGGTGGTTTTTGTAGTTGACTTTTTAAAGTTAAATAATTTCACTCTTAAGAATTAACTTAATTCCTAATATTTAATCGACATGCAACAGAATAGTTAAAATTTTTAAAGATCCTTTCAACATAATTTATATTGTGACTGGTTTATAATAATGCCCCCTGGGCCAAAGGTTAAACATAAGTGAATGTTATTCAACAGCCATTGTCAAAACCTTAGGATCAACACTGTGGAAATCAAAATTATACAAAGGCGACAGGCTCTGATAGATTGCCAAACTGGGTACACTGGGATTATCTGGTGTGCTCTCACATTATCCTCCCCAACCATATTAGTCATATTAGTTTATCATGGATCATAACATAAGCATCCATTGTGAATTTAGATCATTGATTATGAATACTTTGTCCAGGTAGAAATGTTCTAAAGGGAGAAGCTCTATCGGTAGTGTGATTATCAAGCTTGTATTTTAACAAATTGATAATCAGTCTTGATGAGTGCTGAGGAGGTGAGTTTATTCACATGAAATCATGATGTTTGTGTCCAACTGCGTTGAATTAGGGAAGGAGAAATACCATATCTCTAGTTGGAGGCCTCGCTAGTAGAGATATACTAATCTAATGATCATTGGTTCAAATCCTTCAACGTGTTGGTTTACCAGGGAGTTTGTCCTCATATAACTTTGGCTATTGAAAAGGACATAAACCCTCAATGATCAATTTATTTATTCACCAGGATGTGTAATGTCAGTTGTTCTGGGTGGAACCTGCCCCTCTTTCCAGGTACAGTCTGGATCACCGAGTTCTTCTCCATTAGTAAATCCATCCCCGTCAGAGTCCATTTCACAGAGGCATCTGGTCCATGTCTGATTAAAATTTTAAAAAAATTGCCATTCCTCGTAAGTAATGTAGTTAAATCAGTCTGCCTAGAGTGTTGGCTTGAGTGACTGAAATGTCCCATACACAAAAAGCAATGTTGAGGTTGAAGCTGGATGTACAAACGAGAAATAAAGATATTCTTGTCATTTTAGCTGGAGGTCTGTGGCTATATGGTGACAATGCCTGCTTAACCCGATGATTATGGGGAAAACCTAGAAAACCAAAAAGGTTATTTTTTATAATAGACGTTATTGTATTTGATGAGTAAAGATAAAATATGTCATACCAGTTTTAAAACAGGAGCACTCGGAGAGTGTATACCTCTGTCAATTTCCAAACCCATAAAATACCTAGATCTAAATGGTGATCCACATCACCATCAAAATCAAATGATCTGTTCCTTATGCCATTTTTCAACATTTCCTGAAAATTTCTTCAAATCTTCAGTCTGTCCACTATTTTTCAAGTTCTTTTGCAAACAGACATTCAAACGCAAGCTTCTCAAAATATAACCTCCTTGTGAAGGTAATAAATATTATGAAATAATATAAACACACATTCTTGTTGGTTGCTTAAATCTTGACACCATCAGTCACAATGGTTTGGGACAAAAATTGAGGTGAGCTATTTTGTATATGCAATAGGATGAAACATCACTGAATGTTCATTTAATTCGAACACAACACTGTTGATGACTTACAGGACCCCCCCCCCATGCAAATATGCAGTGATTTAAACGAAAACAGACAGCACGAAATACATTATATTATTATTTACTAAAATGAGGTATAAAAACTTAATAAAGCTTCAACAAAAATGATAAACTTTTGCTGTCATTTCTCGGTCAGCTCGAGTTGGTATTCACGAAACAGCAGAGAGGAGACATGGAAGAAGGTGACTAAGTAGGCACTGCAGAGGGTATTTTGTGACAGAATAAGCCCCTCTATCTAACTGATCCAAAACTCTGTTCAAAGTTGGTACATATGAAAATAGATCAAATATTGGATCCTTTTAGCTACAGTAATATTATCCTGATCAGATATTAACCCATGTTGATGAAACCAGCTAAAACTACTAAATTGAGCACTCCGATTTCTTTCAATGAATTATTTCAATTTTATATATAATTTGCCAATGCTACATAGTACATGAATTGTGTAGTCCCAAA
The DNA here is from genome assembly GCA_964017235.1 of Sabellastarte sp. h YS-2021. NCBI lineage: Eukaryota > Metazoa > Annelida > Polychaeta > Sabellida > Sabellidae > Sabellastarte > Sabellastarte sp. h YS-2021. Next base: position 76,805,432 of record OZ024935.1, on the reverse strand, counting down.
ATATTTATTACCAGACCATCAGTGATATATTTTACCTAATATCTGGTTTATTTTAGCTCATAATATGTATACATGAGTACAATATCAGACAATATATGAACAACTTGGCATTAAACATATGTTAACGGATGTAAGCCAAACAAAGCTGAACTTTTAAACAAGTTAATCAACCTCATTAAGCCAATTCAGTGGTTTATGTTTTCTGTTATTTGCTACTCATTTTATCTATTTGATGGTCCGAATATTTGTAGAAAAACCACTACTAATGTATGCTAATATTATGCTAATTTTTAATGCCAATTACCATGTATAAAGTATAAATAATAAAATGTTGGTCATTACTTATTCCTAATTGATTTGAGACAAGTTTTATAATACAATGTTTAATGATTGAGTTTACTGAATAAGTGCATTTTTTATTATTTTGCATATGGATTAAATTCATTCACTAGACTGTTTTACTTATATGTAAATACAAACACAGAAATTTGTTTATTTGGAAGAATGGACTTAAGTTATATGCAAATACAACCACAGAAATTTGTTTCTTTGGACGAATGGACTTTAGTTAGGTCTTACAAACCTATACATGTGATATGATTTAATGAATAAGATTGTAGTAAATTACTTATATTTACCTTATATAAATACCCTTGCATAGAGCATGCTGTTTATGGTTTTGCGCTATAGAGGTATTCTAACATAACATAACCTTAAGTGTATGAATAAAATATCCAAGGCAATTGTAATTGAACTGGATGATCTATGTTCTTGTCTGCAAACATAACTCAATAAGCATAAGTATCAAAGCTGGTTATATTTTCATACAAGTTGGGTCAACCCATGGCACGGTCCTATTCAATGTTTTTGTTTTGTTTTGATCAATGTTCCTCATCTGGATCTAAAAAACAAATCCAGGAATTGTTATATTTTTCAGCACTGTTCAAAAGTTTTATTTTATTTTTAAATCCATTATAAAACACTAGAATTTGTCATTTCTTCCTTTTTAAAAATGGTTACATTAATATTTTGATTAAGATAAGGCATAAATCTTACTTCAAAATCAAAACAAATCCAAAGTTATGTTGGCTGTTTCATCATTTAAACATACATACTGGTGCAATTTCCACGAAAAATGCTTGATTTTCAATAAGTATTTCTTTTTGTTAAATAATATTCTGTGACCTTATGAATAAAAATGAGTTGCCTGGGAATTTTGATCTCTAAATAAAATATTGACAGGAAACCCTACTAAATTATGTGACCTCATATTTGCTGCATATAATGCACTTTTTATTTCACTGTGACTTGTTTGTATACATTTTTGAGGTCCTCGGTGGCCTAGTGGTTAGCAAGTTTGGCATCTAATGACAGTTCGAGTCCCACAATTGGCAATGATTTAGGAACTGTCCCAATATGACCTTGGCTGTTAATGGGACGTAAAACCTCATCTTTAACCTTGTCTACATTTGTATGCCAAGGGGCAATTTACATAAAATTCAACAGCATTATTTTATTTACCATTCTGAATTGGCAATGCTAGAATTGCCCAAAAGGCATGTCCATGGTCACTACACACCCAACCATTTTGGAATAAACTGTCATAATGAGTGCACAACAACTTACATATCCTTGACTGGCAAAATCCAATCCAAACTGGTTCATCTCTCCTCCTCCAAGTGGATTCTTATGTCCGACTCCATACCACAGAACATTGACATCAAAACAAGGGTGGATTACAAATTCTCCATTTGGAATGTGGTAGCGAAAATGTTGATAACCTTGTGTTACTATGGTGACTGTCAACAACAGTAGTGTCAGTGATATATACATCTGCAAATGAGAAAATTTTATATTACTTTATTTTGCATCAACTTGTTTAATTGGTTGATTTACATCACGTTGCAAAGGTTATATCAAAACATCTACTAAGTTACCAGGACAAAAATAGTGCAAAATTTTGCAACATATTCTGGCAGACATTAGCCAACAGCTTCCAGGTTCTTTGAAGGTTAGAACTGAGACACAAACTCATAGCCTTAGAAATAACACGGGAAAATGTTGGCAACAATTGTCAGATAATTCCAGAGGTGATTTGAATCAGATGATTCCAGTGGTGATCTGAATCACTGTATTCAGAAATTTTTTGAAAGATGTATTGTCATTGCAAGAGAGGGAGATGGTTTTCAATGCACATGTATATACCTCAATAATTAATTAAATTGCTTTGCAAAAATACTTTTGTAATAGTGTCTATTATATAAATAAGTTTAATCTGGATCTTACTTACATTTTGGACACTATGATCCAGAACAAAATTAGGGGTGGAAGCGAGCTGCTTGGCAGAGGTCTGTGTTCTCTAAATGTTTTTAATTATAATTAAGTAATATTATTTCATATACTGAAAAAAAAGAATTTTCTCTTTTATTACTATAACACACGCAGACATCAAATATCTAGATGGGTTAAACATCAAAGGCTTGGTTTTGAAAGCATATCAATATTTTGGGAGTCAATTTGGTAAAATGCTGACTTGACCATTAATCATACTCCGAGATAGGCAAGGTAAGGCAAACTATGCCAGTCCCAATTTTTTTTCAACAAAATCTACACTCAATTTATATTTATGTGAGTGTTGAAGAAGAAGAAACCCACAAAACCCCTACGTTATATCCTGGATCCTTCTAAGAGAAGAAAGAGTATGCTATAGAACCCTCCTGTCTGACTTAATACAGACAGATATCCTAGGTTACCAGAATCTTGTCAGGATGCCCCCTGCAGTTTTTGACTTCATTGAAGAATGCATGCACCACTATATCAAGACGGATCAATTTTAGGAAGCCCTTAGAAGTAGGACTGAAAAAAGCAATAATTTTGTGACACCTGGCAACAGGAGAAACATACATCCCCTCACAGTATCAGTGGCTGGTTGGCCAAACCACCAAACATATACTGTATTCATCCCTTTTGTCTGCCGGGCCATCGTTGCGGAATTTCAGGAAGAGTATTTGACCTGGCCTACCACTCCTGAAGATTGGAAACACATTGAGAAGTTCAGCACCAGATGGAATGTCAAAATGCTCTTGGGGCACTAGACGGGAAACATATCGCCATGAAGAAGCCAAAGAGATCAGGGAGTGAATATTACAACTACACAGGTTTTCCCCCTTTTGCTGATAGCCCTGGTCAATGCCGAATACATTTTGTTGTTTGTAGATGTTGGGTCAAGTAAATCTTCATCAGTGGCACAAATGTTACTGCAGCAAGTTGAGGAAAAAGATCAAGGATGGCACCTTGGGGCTTCCGCTACCTGAATCCCTCGGGGAGGCAGGACCAGATTTGCACTATTTCTTGATAGGTGATGATACCTTTGCCATGATGCGATGGCTTGCACATGCCTACAGCAGAGGACAACTCACAATTGAAGAGAGAATAGCAAACTATAGGATCCCAAGAGGCAGGAGGGTAGCAGAGAATGCGTTTAGAATCCTGGCAAGCAGATTCAGGGTTTTACTTGCCACAATGGAGAAAAGGCCAAAGGTTGTTAAAACATTGTTTTGAGGACTTTGTTGAGGACAAGCTAAGGTGGTCAAATACATCACACCTGGTGGATAATTAAAACGTAAAACTTAACAAACTAAACCAGATGAAATTCTCATACACTAATTATATCATTTTACTCACCATTATCTGTGTAAGTATGTACTTACAGTCACTTACCATAACCTGTTATATTCTCTAACCTGATAATATCAACCCTGAGATTTTCCTATTTATGAACTCCTGTTTAATATATGTTTTCGAGTGTAACAATGATATGTAAATGTTGAATCTACTTCATTGATTTTGTGATTAGAAATAGCCAATAAAGAGAAGTGTGGACAATAGTTCTGTGCTGAAGTTTCACCTGACCAGCCATATTGATTTTTATATATCCCATACATTTTCATTTGCAAATCATGTGAACTTACCTACTTGAAGTAATCTGTTGATGTGCCTTTAGTGTATGCCCCTATATCTGCGGTCTGAGGCTTGTCATAAAGTGTGAAGCTCTGTGTGTGCTAGCATGCATTACATAGGCTATACATTTATTTATTTATTTGGGGTTTTACGTCGCTTTCAAAACTGTACAGGTCATATCACGATGGGTAGTTGGAAGGGCAGAGGAAACCGGTACCTACAGTTTGTCAGGGTTCTGTAAGCTGCCATCCAACGACAAGCAACTACCAGCTTTCCCACTTGAGGCCATGCCGGGAACCGAACCCCGGCCTCAGAGGTGGGAGGCGAGAGTGTTAACACTTTGCCACCATGGCCCCTACATAGGCTATAAAGTACAGGTGCATTTTACAATGCTCAGGGCTCAATATATGTTGGACATAATGCAAAGTTGTAGCATATAAAATGTTATGAATGCTTCATATTAATCTGGTTCCCACAAAGCTATTCTCTGTGTGAAAAGGGTGCCATATCGGCAACCATTTAGGATGATTATGGAGGTGTGGAAAAGACTATTGCATTTTACTGTATATATTTACTAGCTAATTACCACACACATGTTCATCTATTTTCAAAGTCATCTGATAACACAAATGAAAGACATTTTACGTCTTCTGTAGATAGACTTTTTCGAATTTAAATATGAAGTGAGGTGGTTATGTTATGTTTTATCAATAAGTTCTTCCTGGTGGTAATGCATTAAAAAATCAAAATTAAGAGATAAAATGAAGTATTGTTTCATTTACGGTGACACAGACTGAGGACATAATCAGGAGTGGTAATATTGTGAAGACTTTGATCTAGGTCCCGTAAATGGCCTGAAGTGAAACCGTTTCAGATCAGAACCTTTCCACTTTAAAAAGAGATAAGTATATATACCTTCAATACTCTCAATAATTGATAACTAGATATTATGAAGGGACCATTGTGGTCTTGTTATAATGTGAGACTGCCTTTTGGTTACACAAGATGGTAAACAAAGTTATCATTTGTTTCAAATTATGGTTCTTTTGTTTCACAACTTGATTGTTTTGTTTCATAGCATATTTGTCTTGTTTCTTGAGGTGGTCTTTTGTCCCATTGCTACCACTTAGCAAATTAAATTATCTGACAAAACTTTACCATGAGTTGTATTATTATTTCACTAGCTTTAAAGCTGCACTTTCAGAGAGATTTTCACATTTAGTACTTTCGTAATTTCTGGGAAATTTTTATCTTGTCCACAGCCGGTGCCTGACTTGTTCATTGACCATGGGGGAAGAACATCTTTGGATCTTTGTTGTAGTAATAAATACTGAGTGTGAGGGCGTTTGTTACAGGATATACGCCCGGCAAAAATTCCAAATAATGCCAGAGCGCCGTCAGGCGCGAGGGCATTATTAAAGAATCTTTGCCGGGCGTATATCCTGTAACAAACACCCGAGCATGAGGTATTTATTACTATTATAAAGACCGGCCTATCTGGTTTCAAGAAACATGCCTTTCTTTTTATGAGGTGAAACGAACAAGGACGCCGCCATATTGTTTTGAATGGATTATCGCTCTCGTAAAAGCAGACAATTTTACTACTGACATACAATCGAGCAATCGAAACAGCACTTCCGTTTCTCAGCGGGCCGTTATTGGAGGTTTTACTCCGTGCTGATTCTATGCGCACAGATGGCTTTTCGTTCACTGCGCACTTCCGGTCTTTATAATATACTTTAATTACCGTTTAGAGTCATTCACTAGCAGATCAAGAGAGGCCTTCAAAATGTAAAGGGGGCTGGAGAGTGATCCCAAAGCAACACATTTTCAAATGTTGATCCAGATTCATCAAAAATTCTAGTAAAAAGTATACTATTTTACCACCTTCTATTATAATCTGATATCTCTTATTATTGCACTTAATTATATTTCCCGGAAACAAAATTTACATATAATATACATGCATGGATGGAATCTTAGTCGATTCTTAGTTCTTAGTGAAAGAGTGCACATATTGAATTAATGTTAACAAGAGTACTCAAAGAAATAATTTGTAGAGTAGTGTTTAAATTAATTTACATAAAAAACACTGAATGTAAATTTTTCTGTGGGAGGTGGTTTGGACCATACCACAAATGTGTGATCCCCCCACTTAATGTAGTTATTGTATTTAATGTATTTTTGGGCTACTTCATCTGGTACATCATCCAGGTACATTTGGTTACTTTAGAGAGATCTGGAACAAATCCCTGAGCACAACATGTGTAAAGTAGCACCGCTGCCAGACCATGAAGATCTAAAAAATATAAATTTGGGAGCAAAGCTCCTGGACCACAAGATTTGCCCCAAAAATCTACTCTCCCAGACCCTCCTTCGAGAGGGAATTGACTCCATTAAAGGAAAACACTTTCATACTGTTTATGCATAGCTCATGTGCTGCCTACTCATTTGCATGTCTTTAAAGGGCATTGTCATACACCAAACTAGAATGATAATGGACTATTGACAAAGTATATTGTTAACTTATTGAAATATTTATAGGTAGATATTGTGATCGGCCATTAAACATTGTCTTGGTTTCTGGGATTATTGTGCTGTAGAAATAGTACTTGATTATGGAAAACTTTGACAATGAAATTAAGCCAAGACAATAAAACATGTAAATGCGAACTGTTGACAAACTTCGATAATAAACTTTAGTCAAGACAATAGAATATTAAATACAGTAGTATAGTAATAAAAGAAATATTGCCATAGCCTGCTACATATGCACGGACTGTAACAAGCGAGTTTGAATTGATTTGTTTAATATTTTGCATCATTCCTAATACCTTTGTATCTGTCATATTGTGTTTAGTTATGTTTATTTATAAGGGAAGAATATATTGTGATAAGTTATACTGTGATTAGTTAGAAGGAAGGAAAATAATCACTACATACAGTTGATCAAGGGCATGGACTGTAATTTGTTGGCCAATAAGTTTTATTGCACTCGAAGTCGTGCTGGGTATTCAAACTTTGAAATCCCCAAACTTTTGGAAACACCACCAGTGGAGGTCTGTGCTGTAGAAGTGACTTTTAGTTGGTTATGATTTAACTGGGGAATTCTGGTATATGCCGACAATACCTAGCAAGAGTACTCAGACAGTGCATACCTCCATCATGACACATTATAATAAGTAAATAGGAAAATACCAATCTTTGATATTTTTGTGTCCAGGCGGATACAACTAAGTTTGAGCAAGACCCATCTTCTCAGTTTTTCATGAAGATCCAACTAATTTGCATAATCCTGTTAACAAACATCCAATTGTCCAAGTTGCAGACTTTTTTGCAGAATTTTTGTGAATACAGTAGCTACGTAGCTAAAATGGTCATAGTTATTTGAAAAAATTAGTAACCTAGCTCCAAAATTGAATTCACACTATGTTGTTCAGGTTCTTTAACTGTAGCTATAAAATGGTACATAGTTTGGAGCTGTGTTGCATTAGCTAAGAGTGTAATAGCTATTTTCTGATTTGTAGGAAATTTAAAAACATGAGAACATGTCAAATTTCTTCGAAAGTGTTGCACATAGTAAAATTGCAGACCTATAGCCGATTCCATAGCTGAGCAATAGCTACCTTGGGGTTCTCACAATGAGTATATCTCTTGCAACTTTAAAACTATTGCATTTCGAGTATTTTGTTGAATTATGTTATTCACCACATTTTACATCAGCTGCAACATAGTGAAATTGCAGACCTCTAGCTCGTGGCATAGCTGAGCAATAGCCTAGCAATTTTGAGTTGGCCAAATTAGGACCAAATGCAAAAGAGTTGTAGTTTGAATCTTGTAATGCAGAAGATCAGTAGATTAGAGATTAAGTAGATTCAGTAGATTGTTGTTTCTCTTGTTTGTAGACAAGGTATATGTCCTGTCGGTTTTTGCAACTATATTTATGTTTTTGGGTGTGTGTTTGTGTGTTTGTCTGTGTTTGCAATAACTGCACTTTCTAAAATCATTTGTGTGTGTTCAGCCAAAACAAAAGAAGAAGTGAATAAACTTTTGGAAATATCCAGGTCAAATTTTGGATACAAACAAAACCCAAATTTTCAAAAGCCCCATTTCAGTACATTTTTAATAACTTTGGCTTTCTGATTAACATAACTCGAAAAATTATAAGCTTAATTTTCTCTATATTTTTTCTGTGGATAGGTACTGACGAGAGGAATAATTGTCTTGGATTGAATCATCATAGGTGCTTGTTGGCCTTTATAGTACACGAAATTTGAAATAAACTAATTAAAATTTTTAAGACTGAGAACATGGTTACACAGTTAAAGTACCATGGTTTACTTTCCTTACAGTAAAAAAAACACCTACATTTGTATATGAATATATTTCATTATTGCAAAATATTAAACTGTTTAAAACCTGAATAGAGTACATCAACACATTTATACATTTCATTACTTTAAATAAGAAAATTCTTAATTCCTAAATTAAAACTTATGCCCAGGTCACACGCTGAAGAGGTTACTACGATCATCTTAGAGCATAAAGGAAAATACAGGCAGTTTTAAATTCACCAGCATTAACATAATGGCGGCAGGAAAGTGTGGTAAACTGATAAAAAGAATTCTATACTGCTATAATGGTCTTTGACATTCTTTGACTGCCCTGAAATTAAGCCTCAACAAAGCAAGATTATACTGAGACTATCCTACAAACTGGTGAAGATACCTGTATAGTTTGATCAATAGAAATTCTTGGTATTATTATACATAAAACAGACAGAAATAAGGTCTAGTTGTGCCTAGTGACAGTTGTATACATTAAATAAAATAACTATATAAATTAGATAACATAGGATTGATTATTGGCATTTTCTCAATAAATCATAATCGTAACATATATATATATCATTGAATATACTATTTATCATATATTTATTAAGTTTACTGTTAATCGGTGCTTACAAAGACCTGCACCTGATTTACCCAAGTAAATACCCAGCTTGTTAAAACACTAGTACGAGTTAATATTTAATCAAATAAATTATCAGATCTATGCTAATCTATAAAGTAACATTACCTTAGTTGCTTGAATTACATGCAAATATAGTTTACCTTTCTCGAAAATTGAACCCATATAGGTATTTTTTCTAAACAGTTAAGTTTTGAGCTTTTTCTGAAAGCAGGTAGAGTAAGGAATCTAAAATTCGACAGAAATCTAAATTTCGCCACCTCTAAAATCCTTACTTAATTCTATGAAAAATAGATGTTTTGTCTTAAACTTGGTATGTTCCAGTTCAAAAAGCCTTAATTTACTATACATTCAACAAATCTCACCTCAATTCATTTATTTTATTAGTCTTTCCACATGTGGCGAATTTCAGATATGTGGCGAATTTTACATTTCTTACTCTACATGCACTTGTGTACATTACCAGGAAGATCATTCCAAATCTAAGGCACATGGAAGGCAAAACTATTTCCTAAGTGTTTGAATGACTTGTAGAGAAAAAAAGTGGAAAGGAGGAACTACCAGGTACTGACAAGTATACAAATGATAAGTGTTCTGTCATAAAGTTTCTCAAATGCAATTCTAGTGAAGAAACATGAAAAGACATCTATTGAAACAATTAAACTAGCAAAAACCAGTATTATTTACAGGTCTATATTTTGTTAAATAATGGTTTTCTTGTTTCAATATATGTCTCTTAATGTTTCTTTACCGTTTCTGTGCTATAATTGCAGTGAATAATGTATGTGTTTACTATTGCATATCACCAATAAAGTTTAAAATAAACATATTATACTTTATTTCTCTGAATACACTTGTATAAACATGATTTTAAGTTCTGTCAACAGAACTTAGAATTTTAAGTTCTGCCAAGATAGTTTGACAGAATTTTATGATGGTGAAATAGGGATATAAGGCTCAATTTAATGGTATTTTATACTTAATTGGGGCCTAACTAACATTACACATGATATAGTCCAACAGGAACACTTGAGAGCGCTTTGCCTCTGCCAAGGCATGTATGAATTTAAACAAAAAGGCTCAATAATAAGTGATGTTTAACAATTTTGTCATGTTGGAATAGAAATACCTGATTCCGATACTAGCATCGTGAAGACAAAGCCTAAGTTATTCTAATGAGCTATTCATGGTAAAATCTGTTATAACCCCAAGATCAGAATATGTCTATTCCAGTTTTACAGATATTTTAAAACATCACCAATACTATTGCTAAATATATTTTAACGACCAAAATACAGGCTGTCTCATCCATTTTACTTTGCACAAGTTTGTCAGGATAGCCATAACAGCCATCATGTGACCATAAACGTCATGAAGAAAGAAAGTCTAGCTTATTCAAGTTCATGTGGATGATCTGTACATCTTTTCTGTACATTCCCTTATGGTGTATACACATTATCCTTTGCAGTGCTTTCTTTTGTAGGTTTTTCCTCTTTTTCTTGTAGCCTACAAAATATATTTAAAATATTTATAAACCACAGGTTTACTCAGGGCCTCTTTGACAATTATACATCCACAAACCGTGGATTTTTACTGTGGGAAAAAACAATAAACTTTTTTGAATAGAGCCTACACTTGACAAGAGCCTATAACTACAATCTTGGTTGTTGTGCTTAATTTTCCTCTACAGTAGGATCACCCTTCATGATACGACCATAAGAAAATACATTTTAGTTTTTGGTTGACATTAAACAGGGACAGAAAGAAGTGGTTTTGATATTCTCAAGAAGATAGAACTGTCCCAAAATTAACCTGTTATACTATTCATAAATAAATGTCTGCCAGTCTTAAAGCCAGTCATATTATGGAGAGTAAGCTCCATAAAAGTATTCTTATTGAATTGTATTTATTGGTTTTCAACTGGGGGCTGAATTTTCAGAGAGCAAGTTCTTCGGGGGGGGGGGGGGGGGGTTGCTGAGAACCAATATGGAATAGTTGTCAAGCTGGCTCATAATAACACTGATAATTGGCAAAAGACTAGGCTTATGAACACATACAGAGCCAGATAGATCAAGATTGTTGTGTTACTCCTGGGGCCGGTTTCATGAAAAGTCTCAAACTGAGCCAGACTCAAGGCTGAGTCAGGGTCTCAAATCCGAGACTTTTGTCTCGGCTGAGTTTTTGGCTCAAATGGATTTCACAAAGGGTGGATCAGCTGAGACCAGTCTCAAGTTATGGTCTCAACTTTTTAATCTCATTTCATATATTTAGTGAGCTTATTTTTAGTTTAAAAAGTTATATTTCATGACTATAATCATTTTAAATATCTTTAATACTCATAATACAAAGAAATTATATGATAATATATTATTCTAAGTGATCCATAAGATTGAGACTCAACTGAGGTTGAGTCTGGCTTTGAGTCCACCCTTGAGGCCTGTCACTTGATAATAGCCTATAAAGCATGTCAATTCTATTGACTTTTGTTATTAGTAAATATTAAATATGGGGTTGTAATTACAAAATAAAATAAAAAGAGAAGATTTCAAGATTTATCAATTTCATTTTGGAACAAATTGTATCACTTTATGTATGTGTTTTTTGGCATCAAAACTTGGACTCAAATTTGAGACACCTCCTTCATGGGCTCAAATTTGAGCCTGTGACTGAGCCAGGTCTCAAGTTGAGCTTGTTTGGAAATGCATTGAGTCTGAGTTCACAGACACAGCAAAATATTTCCAAAATTTGAGACAAAGTCTCAACTTTTGAGTCTGACTCAAGGCTTAAGTCTGTTCATGAAACCGGCTCCAGGTATTCACTAACATGCATGAGGTTAGACCAAGGTAAGATCAAATTTTTTAAAAAAAATTCAAAGTAAGGCAGCGGATCAATAGCAATTCAAAAATCAGAGATCGTGTTAGTAGTTGGAAGAAAGAAAAAAATTGATATTTTTTGGATCAGTAGTACAAGATCTTATGACAATCCACTGTAATTTGGTATACCTTGCAAGAGTTCTATCTGTTGATCAATTTTTGATACTTTGATAATCTTTAAATGACATTATACTAGCACCAAACGCACCAAAGAAGTGAGGAATAGTAACTGGTTAGAGAAGAACAAAGGTGTCATTGAACAATGGGCCTAAAACAATTTCAATGTCAATCACAGAATCATTGGTTTCTCTGTTTCTGTAGTGACCGATTAAAAATGTTTTCTTTCTCCCTGAGACATCATCTATCGACCATTTTTCATCCGTCTTGATGACAAATGTTAATCCGTCAAAGTGCATTTATCAAAATTATTCCAGATTATGATAAAAAATCAGATTAAATGTTTTGTGAATGCCAGTTAAAAGTTGATAATTATTGCTCAAGTTTGATCTGATCTCGCTGATCAATGTTAGTGAATACCAGGCTCTAGATTTATATAATACACTGTTGTTTACAAAAAAATTATTTGAAGTATAATCCGTTTGGCTCTAGCACGGGTTTAGTAGTTACAGTACTTATATGAGAGTATACTATTTTTCATTGTTTTTCACAACTGAAAATATCAATGAGTTTTACGACATTACTCAGATAAGGAATTGCTAAGCCTCTTGCAAGTTATTGGCATAAAACCTACTCAAAAAGATGAAAAATAAACTCCATTGGCAGACTTTCTTAGTCTTTTTAAAGGGTTTTAATAGTAATAACAATATAAGTACCTTATGCAGGCTCCATGTGAAAGAACTATGGCAATCATAAAAATGTTTGATATATATGGTTCATTCAATACAATTCTGGTGATTTTCAAATCGTTCAACTATGGCATAAAAATGATCTTACTAATAAAAAACCAATTAACTCTTACTTAGCCTTCTTTCTCCTAACAATAACAATCATAATAGCCACCACAATAACCACTGCTAAAAAGCCAGCCCCTGCGCATGCGCCAATGATGACTTCCTGTGGTAGTCCTGTGCCACTATCTTGTGTTTGGTGGTGTGCTTCTGATTCTGATTCTAGGAAAACATGTCACAGTTAACAAACTTTTTTATTATTTCAAAAAGATGAAGGATGAAATATGTAAACGTACACACAAAGGTATGCTATAATTTGCAAGTAGCCAAAAGTTCAAGTGATTTGAAAAGAAAACAAATGAATTTATTTTTGAATTATTTATTATTATAACTAAATGAACATGATCTAGCTGTGTGTATTTTATTCATAGAAATTATGTAACTTTACAACAATGAAATTATTAATTTCCATCACTTTACAGATTCTCCGTGGAAGTCTCCAAAACTATATTCAGTAGGTGCTAGGTTGTTAACATAACCCCGGCCATATCACTTAAGATAGAGACGTTTATTACAAATAGGCAAGTTTAAGCTTTTTACTAAAGGATGCAACAGAGGTGCAATTCTCTGTGTTATAAGGTAGGCTATTCCAGATATTAGGTGTGTCAAAGGTACAAATGACTTTCAAACAGACGTGGACTGGTATTTCCGGTCAGGGTGACCACACGTGGTGTTATGTAAACAACTGCTGCAAGATTTCTAATGACAAATTTCTGACAATTACCTTCCAAAGGATTACAGGTATATTTATGAAATTACATCTCATCTGGAGGCATACTGGTACATTTATTCAAATGACCATTCAAAAGCTTTATGGTACATCCATGAAAAGTACCTCAGAATGCCTGTCACTTTAATGCAATTTATTTTCTAAAGGCTTACTGGCCAAAATACCTCCAAAAGCCTCTCTGTCACTTCCATGAAAGTTACCCTCAAATTACCATTCAGAAGCTCAATAGTATATCCATGAAAATTACCTCTGAAAGCCTCTCTGTCACTTTCATGAAAGTTACCCTCAAATTACCATTCAGAAGCTCAATGGTATATCCATGAAAATTACCTCTGAAAGCCTCTCTGTCACTTTCATGAAAGTTACCCTCAAATTACCATTCAAAAGCTCAATAGTATATCCATGAAAATTACCTCCGAAAGCCTCTCTGTCACTTTCATGAAAGTTACCCTCCAAAGGCTTGAACACACATTGATCAGAATACTTTGTCCCAGGGTATGAAGTTGTGAAGTCCTTATCACAGGCAATACAGGAGAGGGCCCCTCTTTGTGGTTGGAAGTAACCCAATGGACAGGGTTTGCAGGTTTTCTCCTTGTAATAGGTTCCCGGGGGACATTCAACTGTAAAAATTAAGTTCACAAGAACGGCATTTTTATGGTTTGTTTATTTGGGGTTTTACGTCGCTTTCAACACTGTACAGGTCATATCACGATGGGTAGTTGGAAGGGCAGAGGAAACCAGTACATATAGTTCCCTAGGGTTCTCTACTGTAAACTGCCGACCAACGGCAAGCAACTACCAGCTTTCCCACTTACGGCCATAACGGGGATCGAACCCCGCAAGCAGAGGTGGGAGGCGAGAGTGTTACCACTCTGCCACCATGGCCCCCGGCATTTTTATGGATATTGCTTCATGCTTGTAACCAAAAACAAGTGTGAATCATATAATGAATCATAATAAATCAGTGATACAGAAATTAAACTATTTTTTAAGCTGACATTTGATTGGTTGCAAGCCGATTTTGAGTCCCACGTTCATGTGGTAATTATATTATCACCCACTTTTGGAAACTTCCTTGCCAGTTAAACTTGCTGAATAATGATCAATAAGCACTTTAGGCTCGGTATGAATAATAATTGATCTTTTTGTTGCACCAATCATTGTAGACTTTGTCACAATCATAAAATAATTAATAATAAATAACATCAATAGCAGGTTACTGAATTGACATATCAAGCTGGATATTTAAGGTATTATACATTGATGTTTACTGTACTTTTCATTTTATAATAATATACCAAAATCCCTCCAAATGTACTTTTTATTTTGTAATAATATACCAAAATCCCTCCAAATGTTAAATATCTTTTTAAATTATCCAGTTTTACTTCATCAAAGGTCACATTATCGCCAGTAGCCTCATATATATCATTACAGTATTCATGCTCGACTCAAACCCAACAGTACATTCAATTATCTTGATTTCTATTTTCTACTGACTAGTCCATTGGTTAGCAAGTATGGCTATTTCCAGGTAATCACAGGCTGTCACCACTGTGTGGGTACAACTCCTTAATCCCCAATACTCAGTGACTACCCAATATCTAAATCAAGATTTTGACCCCTCATGTCCCTTTTGGTCTACTAGCGCGAGTGCAAAGCCATCAGAGACACGAGTAGTGCACCAAAGCGGTCACTCATCCCAGTGCTAACATAGTTCATTGCCGCCTTACTTCAGTGAGCAGATAGATACTCATCATGCTAAGTGACAATTCATGAAAGTCCAGAGCTAAACAAAAGTGATCACTAGAAGGCAAGCCTTGCTAGAGCTCGTGCTTAACAACAAACCTGACTGACTTGACTAAGATCAGAGCCGTTTGTCAAGAGAAATGTGAGCCCTGTCATAACATCAACTTACCACAGTAGATGACCTCTGGCACAAATCCCACTGGACATTCCATGTTTATGTGATGTTTATAGGTGTCCCTCAGGGCGCTGTACTGCACACCAGTTTCTGTGAAGTCCAGTGAACCTGTATTCAGGTTCTTTGAGGTTTCATTCTTTATGACCTCAACATCCAGTAAGAATCTCACCAGGACAGAAACATCAGCTTGGGCTAAATAAACAGACAAGTATGTCTCTTAAAAGTCTTGAATATAGGTAAACCATACAGTTAAGATGTTCATTAGTTGTTGTCCCTGTGGAGGTTCTGACATGATCTGGCTATGTTACTGGACTAATTCTTATTCAGATTTAGATTTATCTTTTGTTTTACATCTTGTTCAAAATCAAAGGTCATATTACGACAGGTAGTTTACGAGGAACCAGTGCATACTAGTTGGTCAAGATTCTGCATTGTGAACCACCAGGCATCAGCAAGTAATTACCAACTTTCCAACATAAAGTGCCCGGGCCAATATTTGAACCAGCGACCTCAGACATTGAAGGTGAGCACTCTAACTGCTACATCACTGAGGGCTTTGTCAGTAACTTAAGAGTTGGGCTGTACTTGTACAGTAGGATTGGTCAAATAGCGCTTTGAGTCCTGTAGTACATGGAGATATTGTGCTGAGTATAAATAGACAATACAATATAATACGATAATCATCTAGATCTGGATTTTATCCATTCAATTGTTATTATATATGTGCCTTGGTAGAGGTCTGAACTCTCCGATTGCTCTCGTCACACAATGAAGCACAAATAACCTTTTTGGTCAACTTGTGCCAATTTTTACTGGGAGCAGTTATTGAGAAATTGAGGTCCTCGATGGCCTTTGTGGATTAGCAAGTTTGGCATGTAATGGCAAGCTGTCACCTCTATGTTGGTTCGAAGACCTCTCCCAATATGGTACTGGCTGTTGAATGGGACGTAAAACACCAACCTTGACCTTAAAATCACAGTCACACAACTTACCTGATGCATTATTTTCTCCAAGGTAACCTTCAACGTAGAAGCTCTCAAAGACCTTGAAGAGGTGCTTGAAGGCAAGCTGCCACGTTTCCCTTTTCTTTCTGCCAAAGGAATTCTCTGGTACGTGCTGCATTTCCCCATCCCCATACTCAAGAGACACTTGCAGGGAGCATTGAGACAAGGCAGAACATGTGGCAGACCTCACAATCTCATCTGTTTTGGAGTGCAGAGGGTGCTTGGCGGAAGATTTGATCAGTGGCATCAGCTGAGTGCTGCTGGTGAAGGCTATTTCATTCTGAAGTTCTATCCTTGTGGCCATTTTGGTTCCTAGGGTTGAAAGTAATGTTATAATAAGTTATATATTTTATCGATTTGTCATTTTACAGGTTTGAACTAGCAGATTAGGAAGAAAGCTAGTAAAACAAAACCATTGTGTATTAAGTAATATTTGTCTCGGCCAGTGAGGTTATGTAATTGGCAGCATTTGTTTGTCTGTTTATTTGTATAAACCAAAAGAGTTGGTGCTTATAGTCCAAATCGACATAATCTATGCTGCTATGCTCTATCGATATACAAATATAACATAAACAAAGTGAAAACAAAGAACATTTTTAAAAATATATATACATTCGTTTTTGATAGTTTACAAGATCACCATCTGCAATTTTTGAAGAATCTTTTATCACTGCATGATAAGGTCATTTTTACCATGTGTGTGTATACATCCATAATAATTCCTTAGGTTGTTTAGATTGGTTGACACTCTCACCACAATGTCTATAAAATACTTAAGTTTGATCTGGATCCTAGCAAGTTCCAAATACTATGACCCAGCACAAGAAAACACGGGAACAGTGGTTGTGCTGTCAGAGTACTTTTGTTATTTTAAATAGTGCCCCTTTTGCAATTCATGATAAAGGTGCTCATTGAGTCGAGATAGCACCTGTATTGCAGTCAAATGAATCTCGTTTGCTGAAATAAGTAGCTTTTGTATTCAAATATAAAACTAGCTAGTGAGTACTTCTTGTTTTCAAAGACACCCCCTGTCTCAGGTATGTATCTGGCTATGTGTATGGACCTACCACTATTGAGTTTATCAATAATGGTGATTCAGCGCTAAAAAGAGTTCATGTTAGATTAGATTAGACTATAATTACTTACTAAGGCAAGATGGGAAGTCTTTCTCTGTAATTTCAGGCAGCCACTGGTATCCAGTAGATTCACCACATCTGGATGTAGGGAACTTCCCAGTAGATATAGTCCACAGTCTGCAGTTAAAGCTAGCTATGACGTCATTACGGTAGGGTCTCAGGGTGATTTTGGCCATGTCAGGGAAGGTTGGCAAGTCAGGGCATTCTGAAGGAGAGAAAAAAGAATATTGTTGGTAGACCCTTGGGGTAATTAAAATTTCTGATTACAGGTGGTGTTTTTATTGTACATAGTTGTAAGGTTAAATAAAGTTAATGAATAATAAAGGACCGGATTTATATAATATAATTATTGTTAGTGCACCGTTGTAACTTAAGGTTTCCCACTTGATATCTTCCTCACATACATAACCACAACCCTGGAGTACTGATCTGTACTAGACAATCCTTTTTGCCCATTGTTTTGTTTTAACACACCTTTTCCACCTTTTTGCCCCTGCTAGACAACTGATTTGATTGAATTTGATTGTTTCTTTTTTCAATTTTTTTTTCTGAAGCCAACCAGGATCATAATGCAAAATTACCTTATTCTGCATGGGCTGGTTGAATTTGAGCCTTGTTAAGGCTCCAGGGGGCGTATTCTCGAAACGTCTTAGCCAAGTTTTACATTCAACTTTTGTATACAAATTCAGCCAACTTATGTCTAAGATTTGGATAAGACCTTTCGTGAATATGGCCCCAGGTTTTGTGAAGAATGCACATTATCGCCCAGAAATAAAATTCTCAAAAATGTATGTTTTTGGTGTTTCTTGGCCGATTTTTTTTCATGCAAAGTCTACTACAACTTCAATCAACAACCATTTATACAAACCAGACACAGTAAATAATTTTATGGCATAGTTGTTCCTAAACTAGTATCTAAACCATTCCCACTATACAACACTCTGGATGACCCGTGGAAGTAGGCAGGGCAACATTGTACTTACTTGGACAGGGTGCGTTACTGCAGTTTCGTGCTTCAGTGACTGCATTGCTGACACAGTTATTGCCATCGTTTGGCTGACATTTTCTCCATCTCCTTTGCTGACCTTCCCCACACGTGGTGCTGCACTGAGTCCAAGAACTCCACTGACCATCTGTGGGATCCTCTGCAATTATTTTTAAACATTTATTTCATATGTTTAGTTAAATTAAAGTTAAACCCCAGGCTCTCCTGATTCGTATAATTAACTAGACAAACAGCAAAATGACATATCTACTCGCCTTGGGACACAGAGGATGTTGGCTCAATCCTAGGTACAGGCAGATACATAGTGGCTCAGATGACCACTTAAAATGGCAGTCCTCTATCATTGGGTCCTATCGCCAGTGGCAGGTTAAAGAACCTCAAGGATGTTGATAAATGGTCATCCTTGAGACTCTGTCTTTCAGTTAGGGGAATGTCAGTAATTTGGGAGTTGGACTGTAATTGTACAGTTGGATGGGTCTATAGTGCTTTGAGTACTGTAGTACATGGAGATATATTGCGCTGAGTACAAATACAAACGTCATTGATCCATGAAAATCGTACCATGGCAGAGTGGCATGTTATATTGTATTCTTGAACTGTAATGTCTCAGGTAGAATGAGATCCTGTAAACTTCTGATTCAATGTATCACAACGCAACAAAACATGGTATGATTTGATATGGTACAAGAAGAGAGACAATATGTTCTATTTTGATTCATATATAGATAGAAGTCCTCAGTGGCCTAGTTATCAGCAAGGTTGGCATTTAATCTCCCGCTGACACCTTTATGTGGGTTTGACTCCCACAAGGATCAATGCTGAGGGACTGTCTCAATATGATCCTGGGTGTAGAACAAGATTAAAACACTTTCTTTGAACTGAGAGCCTTAGGAAGTCCATGCATATTAAGTGCTGATTGTCAATACTGTATCTTTTATTAATAATAAGTAAACCCACCTTCACACTTCATTCTTTTGGTCTTCTCTCCTTCATGCAGGAAATGTTGATCATCCAGACACTTGTACTCTTTCACCTCTTCAGTACCCTGACATCTGAGGTGGCACACCTGTCCCCAGGTGGTGTACCTCTTGTCTTTGTGGGTGCCTTCATAGCTGCAGTTTACTGTACTCTCAGCAGGGGCGAATACGCCGCAAATCTTTGCTGCAGGTAAACATATTGCACACTAAAGAAACCACCTTTGAGAAAAATGTTAGTGGACCTAGAATAAATTGATATATATCTTGGTTTTTACACCAAAGTTTCTGGTTCAGAAACAAGAGAATATGAATAAATATGTGGTAAAATAAACAGTAATCAAAACATATAACATAAAAATAAACATGGTTACAAATGAGAATATGGCAAATTGTATTGTTTTACAAAATTGTACTCTTTCAAACTTTAAAAATTATACCCCTATTGCAATATATATTAATATTCATACTCTTGCTAATACTTTTCAAACATAAAATATTTGAAAGAGACATACAATGATAGAAGGCACTGTCAGTCATCTTATACTCTGTTTATTATACCAAAGTGCTAAAATAGTTCAAATTATGCAGATTATGTAGAAAAAAAGATTTTGTGAAATATCACATATTTCTTATAATTTACACCTATCCTACATGTTAATTAAGTTTTACTGTCAGACCTGCTTAAATGTGGTTTCTCTCACAGCTCACACTTATGTGGATCTTCAGAATGAAAGGCTTTGGATAACATTAATTTCACAGTTTAGAGCCTGTGACACTGGTTGAAGAACCCTTTGGCATCTCAGTGGATGTGCCATGTATCCTATGAGATTTTTGGATTATTTTCTCTTTCTGTCGATGGGCCTTAGAGTCTGTATTTTGATTGAGATTAAGCGCCATAAAAGTCAACATAGAATTGAAATTAAATTGCTGGAGAGAATAATGGCAAAAAGCCCTGAAAATCTTCGCATGTGATAGATATTTAAAACACACTTACCATGCACTAGAAAGCTGAAATGACAGACTTCGGCTTGGCCTGAGTTTTCTTCAGCAACGTAAACCACAACATAAGCTCCAAATTCTAAGAAATCGCCAGAGTGAATTGCTGGGTAACCATCAATGAAGTGCTGGTAAATTCTACAAACAATCATAATGCACTGTACGAGGCCAGATGGTGCGAGTAAAGAGTACTTAGTTTGAATTCACCAAAGTATACTTCTCATTTTTATATAACAAGTAGTAAAGTCAAAAGGGGGACTGACTTGAACAGGATCAATCCCTATGCACTTAAAACAGATACATCAAACGGATATGCCCTAAATGCAGAAAAGTGTTGCATTATGGACCATGATCATAATAATAATAGTAGTAGTAGTAGTAGAACCATTTATTTAGTGCAAAACTGGTGAACATCCATTTAGGCACTGGAAACCAAAAAGGGGCAGTCGTTAACCATAGCACAGTTGTAACTCAGCAAGCGCCCACCACGGGAGGGTGACTATGGTGGTTGGGGGAGGCTATTATATATTCAAATGAAGACTTTTAACTAAACCAGAAAACACGTGTATTTTGTTTTTGTTCAAATATCATTGTATCATATGACATTTGTAATTTCCCACATACATATAATGCATAAAAATCCACCAAGAAAAGTGATGGCATATAAAGCTTGAAAATGAATTATACCTGTCTATCAAAGTGAAATAATTACTTCTTAATTGTATGTTCATTTGACAAAAAATAACGGACATCAAAGAACTATGACAAGATTTGAAAGAAAACATCTGTCTTTACATATTTGTACAGGCTTTTTTGAAACTATTTACTTATGCGGATATTATATATAGCTGTCAATGCAGGGAAAGTAATTTTAGACCACTTTTAAAATATGAATATACACCTTTGAGCACTGCAGTCACATATTTCACTGAGTACCTGGAATGGGGGGTGGGGGACTGATTATATTTGTAGTATGGTATCTAATAAATGTACATTAACCCTTGTTAACTATATATGTATTTTTAATTTTATTACTCTAGAAGACGAAATACAGCTTAAAGAACCTACAGAGTCTGAGTGCATGTCACTCTTTTAATAAAATATATAAATAAAAATATTTAATAAAAATTTAAATATATGTCACTCAGGTAATTTCCCAACTGTACATACCTCTTAATACCAGTATCACCCTCAGCACTAGCATCATCCCAGTATACATGGGCTCCTATTTCTCCTTCTTCTGCATAAATTATTTTACCCTGTGCATTTTTAGGCATGTAGCATTGTATTTTGGGAGGACTGGTGTCTGGGCATTTCGATTTGTCAATACTGCAAGCCAAAGCTGCATAAACCTTCAGGACTTCTTTGATGTTATGCTTGTATGTATCACTTATAAAAGTTCCAACATCTTCTGCTCCTTCTTTTATGTGTTCAAAAGCATCTTCAAGACCAGTCCCAATGTCATCTACCAGGCTGTCAAAGTGGGTGAAGATATCACCAAGAAAATCACCAGTTTCATCAAACACCTCACTCAGAAAGTCCCCAGTATCTTCAAGAAAGCCACCCAAATCCTCTACCGCCCCTTCAAGAGCATCTACTGGAAATTCAAAATCTTCTATTTCATCCAAAATGTCCTCTGCAAGATCAGCCAGTAACTCATCGGGGATGATGTCATCCAAGGCAGAAGTTAAACCACTTGCTGCATCGGAAATAGCTGACCTAACATCAGACAGTGCATCCCCTATATCAGAAATATCAGGCACTATGTCATCTATGCCTTCCTGAATATCAGATAGGATAGAATCTGGGCTAGGCAATGATATCGATGGAATATCTATTGAAATCGATGGTAGTGATATTTTTGGAAGAGAAAATGAGGGAAGAGAAATAAATCGTTTGATCCTTTCCTTGATCAATTTCCGTAATATCTTGTCATCGGCTGTACTTTGCTTGGACCTGACGGGAGAAGTATTGTCTTTCATTAGCTTCTTCAGCAGTTCAACTTTCGCTTCATGTTGTTTGGGCTTCAAATTTTGGGAAATAGTCTCGTTTGTTGTCTCATCTGCAAACAAAATAGAGGTATTCATATACAGCTATCATATTGCCTATATATAATAGCTGCATCAAAACAACCTCATGAAAACTCAAGTATTATCTTTCCTATATTTCTATATTCATATCAGTATAAGTCACGTTCCCACTTCTCTAAAGTACTATTTATCCTAACATAATCAAATGATTAGATAAATACCAATATAGCACAAAGCTCTCTTAGGTTCTTTCTGGGGCTGCCCTAACAAAGTTTAAATATATGGATGAAACAAGGGCAGTTGTGAACTGGGGTATGGTCCGGACAATGCATAGTATTCCTATGGAACCCAGAACAGTGGTGAAGCAGGTAGGATCTCAACAATGCACCAGATTCTAGTGAATAGGCCATTTGTTACCTTGGTAAGGCCTAGACAACGCATAACATTCTAATGGAATCCAGAACATTTGTGAACCTAGTAAGGTCCATCCATACAGTGCAGAATATTCAGGTGCAACCTAGGACAATTGTGAACTTGGCCAGGGCCCATGACCAAACATTGCCCCAAAGGAAAATAAGTAACTGATTTGGAAACTCACTTCTTTCTCTGACTGTCTAAAAAGTTACACTAGTTATCTCTCTTTTGGAAAAAGTTTACAAATTTGAAAATTTTGCAATATCACAAAAGAGCTAACATGAACAATAATGTTCTGTTTTTAATTAATTAATTATTTATTTTATTTGCAGAAACAATTCTTTCATACCTTAGAGTAATCTAAAACATCCTCATATTTAGCTACAAGATTCAATCCGGTGTTTAAAAGCTAATGAAAGGATACTTTTGAAGTACTTGTCCTTTAGCTCTTCAGATTGTGTTAACTTTAAACAAACGTTCAAAAGCATGTACCCACCTTGCATTGGCACTTTGAGTAGTTTTCTGGCATCTGCATGAAATGTCATACCAGCTAAACAAGCCAGTAGCATAACAACACGAATATGGTACTGCAACATAGCTTCAACGTTAAACACTAAGAATCATCTACCACAGTGTACAAAGCTGTATATTTGTTCTTAATCAGAATTTTAAAAACTTCTCTCCCATCAAAATACTAATTTTCTCACGATCCGAAAGTCAGAATATGTCATGCTGAATCTGTGCCATATCTTGTCCCCAATTTATACAGAATATACAGGGAAAAGGAAGATGGCTGATCCCTTAAAATATAGTTAGGAAATTACTGCACAGTTTGTGCATTGTAGATGGACTAAAACCACCAGGATTACACAGATGTGAAGATATCATTTGACAAGAAATATTAGATGAATTTTATAACCAGTTAAAAAGCTAGGGTGAAGTTTAATGTTATTTAATCTCAGTTTAGCTATTCACAAATAAGATTTATAAATAGAGCATTTCAGAAACATTTTCACTTAAGGATAAGCTGTGCCCTACTTAAAAATCATTGGCTGTTAAATCTGGAGAAATTTCTTCATGTGTTTGTGTGCCAGACTGTTTAAATCTCCCAGTATTATATAACACACTGTATATGTACTCACACAATAGGGTCCCAAAATAGCTACCCTGGTTATTCCTTGTGTACTATAAATAAATGGAGGTTTATGTTAGTGAATTTCGGATTAATTCCGCCTTCATAAAGCCTTTAAGGAATAACAAGGGAACGAGTGTGTTACACTCAGAATTATGCTTGTATTATGTTGTAACAACAAAACTTCAACATTCCAAAGTAGAGAGAATAAATATAGGCACTACTGAATTAAGGAATATATTTTATGTATATAAATAGGCAATGAAGTTAAGGAAAATAAACGTCATCACCCTATTGCTTGGTAAATACTAGTATATATGTTAACCCTGCACTATCAGTACATATATTTATTTATTGGCATTAAAATAGGGCAAGTTATTGAAGTTACCAGACTGGACTGAACAGAAACCAATCGTCGGAAGTGTAAACTAACATTCTATGTGACTAGACTATATCACTTGTATCTGTTTGGAAAATATCACTTTAGTTTGACCAAGTGTATTAAACACCGCAATACATACGTTGTTATCACGTGTTTAAGTTTTATGGTAAACTTTGAGTAAAAAGTGTAAGTATAATCTTTTAGTCCAACTTGTGTCCAGCAATTTATTTATATTTTTATTGATAGTAGCACAGCACATGAAACACGGTGACAATATATTTATATTTACAAATATGTAGTTAAAACATAATCTGGATTAATTAAATAATGAAGAAGAAAGACACAATATAAGAGTTTTAATAATTGATAATTATCATGCCTGACAGAAGTATTTCAACATACCATTAATATACACAGATAGGAATTGTGTGTTATCTTAACTCTGTGCTATTTATCGTTTTAAATTCCCAGTCAGAAAAAAAAACACAAAGTCAAAATCCAGTGACAGAGCATGCCCTTTAAGTTGTCACTTAGAGTCCCGTTGTAATGGGAAGATTAACTGTTATAAAAGTGCAATTAGATTAGATTACAGTAGGCTGACAACAGGGTGACAGCAGGGCTATGGAGGGTAGGCGACACTGGAGAGATATCTCTTTAATGTGTACCTGAAAGATGACACTGATATCCCAATTCGGATATCATGACTTGATTTCATTTCACACAAAGTTGAAGTATCACGAGCAAGGCTATGGCTACATGGCCTTTTTGATTTGTACACTGAAGACATAAACTTGGACATTTTTAGGTACTCCCTGTCATGTTTGCTTTATTTGGTGTTGTTGGTGCATGGTGCTTGAGTTGACTTTGCTTGCCAACCTTCATGGTCCGGATCTTCAGCCCGACCTATCGTTATGCCATTAAGTCAAATTGTAGAGGTCGAGAAGCACCCCAGACAGATCCTATTTGCCAATGTAACTCACCATATTGCTGTAAAAGCCAGTATTATTAAAACTGCGTAGGTCAGCGAGTTTTCACATCGACTTATACCCCAAATATGAAAGTTGAGTGGTAACAAGCTTGCCATCTCCTGACTGCCAGTTTCATTCCTGAAAAACGTGGGAGGGTATCGGATATTAAACCATTATGTTGTATTTGTGCTCTCGCCAGTCTGATATAAGTTAATTTAAAATCATATAGATGAGGATCAAAAGCCCTGGCCAGGACTCCAAGTAAGCTGGGAGATGGTTAAGATAGAATAGGTCCCAGGACAATCTGGTACTTTTCAGACTGACCCAAGGGTCGAGATGCAGTTTAATTTTCCCGCCTTTTCTACGCCAACTTTTCTACCCCGAATCTAGCCAATTTTAAAGTCGGGACCCTGATCCTGACAGACTGTCCCTGAATATGGAACTATCACTTTAATAATGGAATGGACTCAAAACCTACGAAAAAGCATAGGTTAAATTTGTGAAAAATATTGTCTAGTGTGTAGATTTTATTCAGTAGATTACTACAACCATGTAATTAACACTGAGATATTTTATGGTTTGTATTTATCCTATGATTTTTTCCCCCCAAATCTTCATAACTCCGAAGAAGACTAACAGGCAAACCTCAATGTAAAAATAGCTTGCTTTCTAAACAAACGTAACTATATGGCTAAATTCTCTATTTGTAAACTTTGGACTTTAAAACACGACAAATTTGAACACTAAAATTTGACTTGGTTAATACATACTAAGTTCACTAGTCTGTAATATTACACATAATGTATTACACACTGATTTGTTATTAAATCTGTTTCTTAATGACCTTGACACAGATTAGCTTGGTCGTTTTACAACAGAAAAACATTTTCAAAATCTTCCCATTGGTTAAAAAAGGCAATTAAATCTGATTGGTTCGAAATTAATTTCTTCTGAGTTGAATTATTTAACCCCATTTTTATCTGAAACCTTTTAAACCTGTGTTGTCACTGGATTTCCAAATTATTTACAAATTATGTACAAGCAGTACCTGAGAGATATGACACCAGTTTGCTATAAAGTTTATGGACTTAGACAAGCATATATAGAATAAAAAATGCTTTCACCAGTTCCCTTCTGGATAATAACGGTAAAGCACTGATGTGCATACTTGTAGCTTGGCCTTGCACATTTTTTATCTTGACAGCTGGATTTATGTAAGTTATTATGCCCAGGTCCCACAGTGGCGATGTTTGGTGGCAAATATACGCGAATATCAAATTTGTCATTGTTCCTAGTCAATTCCGCCTTGTTCTCCATTTGTTTTCAATCCTCTTAATTCATCTTTCACTGCGTCGATATGACAACTAGCTGATGATCAAATCTGTCACCAGTATTCACCGATTTTCGGCGATGTTTAAATTTGCCATGAGAATTCGCCACTATTGGTAGCATATTCTTCTAAGTCGTAGCTCTGTAGTAGGACAATTGCCAACAAATAGTACTACCGTCTTGTTCTCAGTAAATTCGCCAGATATTCTTCCTTGTTCTCAACTGGTTCTTCTTTTGTTGTAGAAGATTCTTCAAAGATCGCATTCATTCTCCCCTACCTATAGCTAATTCGTGGGTAATTGTAGTAAAATCGCCAGATATTTTCACCAGTTCGAAGGGCATTCCCAATATATTCTTGCTTTGTTGAGAGTTAATCTCAAGACAGCCAAAGAGCATAGAAGAACATCACAGAAGGGTCGTAGAAGTATGAAGATCTTTTATCATGTGATCACACTTTCCCACTTTTGTTCGGTGAGTTCTTGCGAATTTGAAGTCGCTTCTAGTCTTCTATATTCGCTGAGATCATCATAGTAACCTCTACACTCTGGGACCTGGGTATTAAGTTGGCTTCTTGAAATATAAATAGAGGCACGACTGACTGAGTGGTTAAAATTTCCTATTTAATCGCCTGTCTCTCACTTTTCGGGTGCTAGGTTCGGATACAACTCAGGCAAAATGTTGAAGGTAAATAACAATCTGATGTAAATGCAAAGCTAGCCTTGCCACAGGCGTTTATATGTATAATATAGACACAACTGATTAATTGCATTATAAGTATTTTTCATAATGTTCCCATATATTTACTTAGCCTAGTTTACTCAGGGGAACTCTACCAGACTAGCAAGGCTTCTGATACAGTGTCCATTGTGTAAAAAATATTTCACGTTTATATTATGGATCAGACAGCCTAGAAGGCCAGGCTACTGCAACTCTTGAAGGGAACATAAAACCCCGGCCATAATTTACCTACAATGTGTAGCCAAAATCCAAATTCCTTCCATGAATAAAATTTTTATTATGGAGTAAAAATAAACGTACTGCCACACATAATAGCAATTTATGCAATGCCTCAGAATGCACAAACCCTCGCCAATGCTGGAAAAAATGAATCTGGCCATAGATGCACCCTTAGTTGAGTTGATGAAATTTAAATAGAGTTTCTCACTGTGACCATCATCTTGTTTACATGTTATAAATTAAAATTAAGTTGCAAATGGGGGAAAGCCCCCAACCCCCAGAAATAGTATTCCTGTGTATTACAATAAAAATAAAAGAATGGAATTGATTTAAAACGTGGAATTATATTATCGCCCAAATCTCGTACCAGTAAAGTAAAAACTAGCCAAGTGGAGGTATGCAGATCAACAGTTGCAGTGTGGAATTGGAGAGGTTTACTTTAGTGGAATATCAATGGCTTATGTTCAATACCAATAAACATGTATAGTCAAGCAAGGGGATAAACTGTAAAGTAGAAATATGACTGCAGTCTCTTGACTGGATAAAATTCCACTACATAAACATGTACATTTCCCAAAGGACTCAAACAACAGAAGAAAACAGTCACATGGTACACATCGGTTTAGCAATCAAATAGTATGTCTTTATATGGTACCAATGGAATGCAAGTACTGCAGATGACACAGTACACACTTACCCATTTCAGCTTTTCAGAGGCTCAGATTTAACTTGTCAGATATGTAGTAGATTATTAGATATATGGCTGCCAAGGACATATCTTTAAAATAATAACTGGCTACATGTTGATTTTTATAAAAGAAAAATCTTATAAACAGCAGTTTAGAAAATGTTGACTTCTGATCTAGTTATATTTGTAAGTTACATTTTGTTACAACAAAATATCAGTTATAACCAGTAACTATCTTTAACTGGCATAAAATTCAAGTTCTTAATGTGCCCCAAGATTAACAAGTTAAGAGTAATATGACCTCTTTTAAAAAGTCGTTAAAGCATTGTTATTAACTTACTTAATGGAAATTACGGCAGCTTACAAGTATTTTTTTTCGTTATTTTATCAGATTAATGTTCTAACTTTTAAGTTTCCCTTTGTTAACATGAATATTCAGGTTTCCAACTCGTATATTCAAGAATATTATACTTTTATGCTAACTCGTAATTAAATTGGAGTTTTTTTTCTTTGTTTTTGCTAACTGCAAAAAAAGTCAGTTTTTTATCGTTTGTTTCATCACTTTTCTGAGTTAAATTTTCAAGGTACTAGCTATTAAGTATCATTTGTGATAGGTTTATCATAATGGAGACTGGTTTGAAATGAAAAACATGTTCTTACAAATTTTAAAATAAGCTATTAACTTGAATTAATAAGCATGTTGATAACTTGATTATACAAGTTATTAATTTGAAGGTACAAATTACTAACTCGAATATTTGAGTTAACTTTCATATTCAAGTGAACTAAAAATTCTAACTTGAATCAGGCAAAAAGTCTTAACCTGAATATTAACTTAAATATAATAAAATAAAAGAAAACTCCACTAACTGGAATATTCAAACCAGAAAAATAAAATATTCTGACTAAAACATATGAGGTAGCAAAACCAAAATATAATAATAATTTGCTTGCTAACTTGAATAATAATAAAAAAGTTTCTTAATTTGAATATTAGAGTTATTAGCTAGGACTTATTGCATAATAAACGGTCATGTAAAAGCGTAATGTTTTCTTCTCCCTCGTTCAAAATATTCATCTTTTTGATGTAGTTTGAGGAAAAAAGACACATAAAATTATGTTAAATGTACATTACATCATCCCATCGTTGTCCTAGATTAGTTATTTTTTAGCCCTGACCACGACCACACAAGAGTATGCCTATAGACACCTCACTCAGCCCACATCATGTAATTGAGAAAGAGTAAACATTTCCCATTGTTTTTCCCTGTCAGTAACTAATTTTAGTCAAAGACCTTGGTGTGTTTACAGCATAGAGCAAAAATAAGATAAATACAGGAACTTCAAGACATCACTGAGACATCACTGAGTAATAAGGCTGAAAGGGGTTTGGGTCTACTAGCATGGGCTGCAAAGCCATGAGAGACACAATTAGTGCACTGAGGTGGTCAACCCATCCAAGTACTCACGTAGCCCATTGCTGCTTAACTTCAGTAAAAAGAGACAATCACTCATCATGCTACGCCACAAATCATGAAAGTCCACAGACAAAAAAAAAAAAAAAAACCCCAAAAAAATGAAAAAAGTGATCTCTAGAAGCTTGAGCCTTCATAAATATGAATGTACCCATTACATATGTATTATTTATATCATCGCCAATATCCAGCAACAAACATTCTTTATACTGCAGATATAAAAGTAAATGTAATAATCCTCATTCTCCAACACAATGGTAGTTTTTATTGTAGATTTACAATTTAAAATATTGGATATTCAAGTTTGATTCTTGTCTTTTGAGGTTGGAACTGCAGTTTAAATGATGAATATTTCTTCTATAAAAAGTGACACTGAATATATTTTAAGAAGAAAGCAATT
Organism: Sabellastarte sp. h YS-2021; assembly: GCA_964017235.1. Taxonomy (NCBI): domain Eukaryota; kingdom Metazoa; phylum Annelida; class Polychaeta; order Sabellida; family Sabellidae; genus Sabellastarte; species Sabellastarte sp. h YS-2021. The sequence goes on along the minus strand of OZ024935.1, from coordinate 76,775,112 downwards.
TATGAATGTTTAAAATGTGCCTGTAAAGTTGTATTTCTACATATCATCCTACTAATTTAATTTATGACTGATGAGCTCCACCTAAACATTTTATCTTCTGATAATTTCACACCAAACATATTGTTGATATTGAGTAATCAACTTCCCAGCTAATGAAACTATTCTTTAAAAAAAATACACAGACACAAGTTAAAATAAAACAATGTAATACGGAATAATGATAATTATGTAACTAAAATGAACAACATTTCGAAATGCTCAACATGTTAAATGATATCCCTCGGGATATATATCAGTTATGACTTTTCCCATATTCAACATATTTTCTGTTCTAGAATATGAATACTTTTTCATGCAGGAAAACTAATATGCATTTATTGTTGGAAATGCATATATTAAGGCCCGGATCAATTTCTCCAGTGAAACATGAACCTATTTCTAAAATAGAAAGTCCATAAATTTTAGGTTTAACTGATCGAGTTTTAAATTCAAAATCTTTGTCAAATGTATATTAACATAAGTATGAGGCAAAATATGGCAGTTATAATTGCACAAGCATGTGAAAATTTAAATATTTGTTGGTTATGCTTTAACAATGCACTTTCTGAATGAATAATCTGTATAGAGCTGAATCCTGACTGATATTCAACTGAACGTTAATTGCATGCTTTAATAGCCATTTCTAGATCTAGTCATGTAACTGATATTTTTTTATCTCGATAAAAAGCGTTTGAAAATGTACTTATTGAGAAATTGCCATTTAATGTTTTTCTAAGCTGTGCCTATATTTAAGTCATTAAATGTTGCTATACCCATCGCATAGGTGCAATCGCACCCCCGGCATTCCGGGTTTTATAATGAATCCTCTTGAGGTTGTCTATCGTATAAAATTTAGTATGTACCGGCAAAATGTTGTGCTCAGTCAGTGTTTTTTGTGTTAAACTTCAATAAAAAGCACATTGTATCTTGAAAATGGAAAGAATCAAATCAAAAATAGAGAACTTAAATAAGCCTCAAAGTTCTGCGAAAGCTGTTACCGAACGTGATCTCCAAAACTACGGCCTGACAGGTTAATTTGGTTTTATCGCCCAATCCTAGGGTCCGCAACTGCTTAGCGACATATAAGCAAGAGTGCACTACTTCTACCCTGCATAAATTGGCCACAGGCATAAGTTGGCCGCGGCTCATCTAAAGGCTCCAGAAAGGCAAATAGGTTATTGTACACCAATGAAAACTATTGCATATAATAACTTTAACAATAATACACGCAAACACGGTTCCGCGGCCATATTGACTATATCGAGAGCACTGGTTTTGGAGTGTAAACAAAAGCACATGTACATTGTTTATACACTAAAAACAATCGAGGAAGTTGTTTTCTTCATATCTATGTTACTTAAACTTGTTTTATTTACATTTAAAGTATTTTGCTTTCATTATATATGGTAGTTTACTGTTTTATCGGCCCATTGAGCAAGTAGTTAATGTGTCTTTTAACATTTTTAGGCGGGTTGCGTGTAACCAACCCGCCTACTAGATTGATGTGTCCGACGTCCGTCTGTCCGTCCACATTTTTCGTTTCCGGACTCTAACTCAAAAACGGTTTGTCCGATCGAATTCAAACTTGACAGGGACATAGATCAACATCATAGCTAGGTTCCTTTTGATATTGGTGAAATTCCGTCTGTTCGTTTGTCTGTTTTTCGTCCGTTTGTCTGTCCATCCGTCTGTTTGTCCACATTTTTGTTTCCGGACTCTAACTCGAAAACGGTTTGACCAATCGAATTCAAACTTGACAGGGAGATAGATCACCATCATAGCTAGGTTCCTTTTGAAATTGGTGAAATTCCGTCTGTTCATTTGTCCGTTTCTTGTCCGTTTGTCTGTCCATCCATCTGTTTATCCACATTTTCGTTTCCGGACTCGAACTCGAAAACGGTTTGTCCAATCGAATTCATACTTGACAGGGACATAGATCACCATCATAGCTAGGTTCCTTTCGAAATTGGTGTAACTCCGTCTGTTTGTTTGTCCGTTTTTCTGTCCGTTTGTTTGTTTTTGCTCCGTTTTTCTGTCCATCCATCTGTCCGTCCACATTTTTTTTTCCGGACTCTAACTCGAAAACAGTTAGTCCAATCAAATTCAAACTTCACAGGGACATACATCACCATCATAGCTAGGTTCCTGTTGAAATTGGTGAAATTCTGTTTGTTCGTTTGTCCATTTTTGTCCGTTTGTCTGTCCATCCATCTGTTTGTCCACATTTTCGTTTCCGGACTCCAACTCGAAAACACTTTGTCCAATCAAATTCATACTTGACAGGGATACAGATCACCATCATAGCTAGGTTCCTTTCGAAATTGGTGTAATTCCGTCTGTTTGTCCGTTTTCCTGTCCGTTTGTCTGTTTTTTGTCCATTTTTCTGTCCATCCATCTGTCTGTCCACATTTTTGTTTCTGGACGCTAACTCGAAAACTCTTTGTCCAGTCGAATTCAAACTTGACAGGGAGATGCATCACCATCATAGCTAAGTTGCTAAGTTGGTGTAATTCCGCCCTTTCGTTTGTCCGTTTATAGCATAGATACAATTATGTAACCTAGATTACAAGTTTTACGTTTCTTAGCACGTCTTACACATTCACCTTAACTGGGTAACCTAACATTTCTTTCCTTCTTTTCTAAATGTAATTACAGCAGTTGCTAATCTTATTTCTGCCTGCGCAACCCGCCTTTTGGGGCATCTGTGACCCTCTTGTTCAATGGTATGGTGATCCATGGGGTTTTCATGCTATTAAAAATGTCTGATTTCCATTAGTACTCTTACAAATTAATTTCAAATATATAACATATTTAACGAATAGAAATTTGTATATATTTCGAAGCTACAGAACAGAAATAAATATTTTTAGTTTAAAACATATTTTGAAGCCAAAAATTGGTGAGGATAATTGACAGATAAAAATATTTACTGTGGAGTTTCCGTGTTACATGCTAATTAGTGAAGTTGCAGGTGCTCTGGATTGTACTTTTCAAAAATATTGCTCATTAAAATTTAATTTATATAGAGTAATATACTATCCGAATGGCATGGGGTCATATGACAACAGCAAAAATGCAATTTTCTAATTTAAGTTAAAGCATCCATTAATCACATGAATATCAATGTGTCAAGCAGCGCTTCTCTGTAAAATCGTTTTTCCATGATATTTTTAGTAAAACACCTATTTACAACAATAAAAATATTAATGCAAGCAAAATTTCAGAATATAATTTATATTCAAACCCACGGAAAACAGGAAGCACGAAAACACCATTGACATGAAAATTTACCACAGATGACCATACAATCCAGAGTATCTGCAAATTGACTAATTAGTAAGTAACACGAAAACTCCACAGTAAATAGTTTTGTCTGTCAATTATTCTTATAAAATATTTTTCTTCAAAATATGTTGTAAAACTAAAAATATTTATTTCTGTTTTGTAGCTTTGAAATAGGTAGACATTTCCATTCATTAAACATGCTATATATTTGAAATTAATTTGTAAGAGTACTAATGGAAAGCATTTTTAATAGCATGAAAACCCCATAGATCCCCTATGTGGGGACCATATTGTAAAATAAAATAGCCCCCGCATGGACCTAAAATTATTTTTGGAAAGGCCAATATATGCTCTATGTAATATATATGTGTAATAGATGGGCCCCACATGGGGACCATATTGTGAAATGAAATGGGTCCCACATATATCATATCCCATATGGGACTAACCGGTGATTTGAATATGGGCCCCATATTGGTTTTGCAAATATTTTTTATGGGACCAGTATGACTTCTGCATATTGGTCATATGTGGGCTTAATAATTTAAATTTAGGGCTCAAGATCAAGATCCTGCAATGGTCCCACACAGGTTTTAGATATGGGCCCCTTATGGTTTTGCAAATGGTTTTTGCATGGACCAGTATGGGTTATGTATAATGGGCGATATGCAAGTCCAACAAGGTCTGTATAGTAAAATGGATCAAGCCCTGCATTGGCCCTATATAGGTTCCACATGATTACCACCTACCAAATTTCCCACTTTGGTCCAAGGTTTGAACCACAGACCTCAGAGGTGTAAGGCAAGTACGTTACCACTGCACTACTGAGGCCCCCTGCCTTGTTCTTGGAGCTGTCCGCTCCTAGAAACTGGACATGAAGGTTCAGATATTGTGGGTTTTTGTGAAACATTGTGGGACTGCTTGAGACGTGTTGTTGACACTGGGAATTAGAGATGGGCCTTTGTTGGGACCTGGAATAGGTCCCAAAAACAGGGCATGGCTGGCCAGCCTGGGGCTAATAGGATCATGAGGCAATTGCACTGATATTTTTTCTGGATCATCCTGTGAAGGAGAGCTGTAGAAGAAGAGTGCTGATACCTGACCAGTTGATGTTGAGAGCATCTATTTTCCATTTAACATGTGATATGGCAGCCATTTTTTTTACAACAGTCGATATATCTTTGCGATAAGAGAAGTATATAGATAAAGTCTGGACAAGATTTTAAAGGTCAAGGTCACTTTGGCAAGGTCAAAGGAGAAATCACGATGTTGCACATTTACACCCCCCAACCAATGTCCCTACCAAGTATCAACTTTCTACACCTTACAGTTTCTGAGATACGGCCTAACACTGAAAAAACTAACACACATTCAACCTCATCCAAGCCCTAACACTTTAGTTCCCCCCAGAAAAAAAATACTTCAGGGTTCTTACCCTTCCCAATTATTCTCAAAATGTACCACAGGGTATAACTACATTACACACACACACACACCCCACCCCGAAAAAAAGTAAAACAATCTGTAGTTTAAAACCTGCGACCTGTAAACAATTTTGCATTTCAATGGGGGGTTCAAACCTCACACCTCTGCCATTCACAGCACAAACAAGTTTGCAATTGAATTCAATGGAGAGGATTCTGACCATCACACTTCTGTCATCCACAGCACAAACAAGTCTACATTTCAATGGGGGAGGATTTTGACCCTCACACCTATTTGTCATCCACAGCACAAACAAGTCTACATTTCAATGGGGGGGGATTCTGACCCTAACACCTCTTTGTCATCCACAGCACAAACAAGTTTACATTTCAATGGGGGGGGGGGGGGGGGGGGATTCTGATCCTAACACCTCTTTGTCTTCCACTGCACAAACAAGTCTGTATTTCAATGGGGGAGGATTCTGACCCTAACACCTCTCTGTCTTCCACTACACAAACAAGTCTGCATTTCAATGGGGGAGGATTCTGACCCTAACACCTCTCTGTCATCCACTGCAATTTTAATGGTCATTCTTCTAAGTTACCTAATTAGTGACCTTCGAGAGGTCATCTACTTATTGTTACAGGTATACTGCAATACTGTCTTTTAGAGGTTTAATACTAATTGTGTTACAGTGTCTATATGTGGCACCTAAGGGGGAACCAAGGTAATGGGTATAAAGAAGGGGTTGAGAATGATAAGACTATGCAATTTACTGTATCAAAAGTCTATGCAATTTGCAGCACAGTAAACACGAGTTTTGCTGCATCCAGGTACATAGCTTGTATGAGAATCCGGTGGAGATACTGCAATGTATGCTGTGCCAAAAAGCACCCAGTCCAATGTAACATACTAAAATATCTTAGAAGGACCAAGGAAAGTGCCATAAAATAGGTATTTTGCTATCTTGCTATCTTGTCGGAATGACATGCTATCTTGTGGGAATGACTTGGTAACTTGTGGAAGCAACTTGGGTAACTTGTGGGAACGACTTGGTAACTTGTGGGAATGACTTGGTAACTTGTGGGAACGACTTTCTAACTTGCGGGAATGACTTGCTATCTTGTGGGAACGACTTTCCAACTTGTGGGAACGACTTTCCGACTTGTGGGAACGACTTGCTAACTTGTGGGAACGACATTCTACCTTGTGGTAATGAGTTGCTAACTCGTGGCCACAACTTCTTATCTCGTGGGAACCAGATAAAAAAATGACAAGAAAACAGTTCTATATCCCTTCCTGGGCTCCGTATTTTTGCTATAGTAAAAACATATCTCCATACAATATTGAATATTCATAACAAAATATAATAACAAATACATATAAATGAAACAAAAATTATAACTTTTTCAGAGACAGATATGGCAAATTGTATCACATGCAAAAACTCCACAATTCTAGGACTGAGAAACTGCTATATAACAGCTGCAGCTGTCGTAATTTGTGAGAATTCAGTAGTGAATTTTACATTCAACATTGAGGAAGAAAGCAGCCGGGAGGAAGACAGAAGCAGCAGCCAGCTACAATTGACAGCCACAAAGTGTACAGTAGTGGAGAAGCCATGTATTCAGCAGTGAATACTGGTTTCAGCCAGATGGTGTCCGGCTACAAACAACTGCCAATAACCACATATCGATCCATATGAATTCCAGTTACATATATCCACCAGTAGCCAGCTATAGCTGCCAGTAGCCACATATATCCATTTATATCATGATCTCCCATATTTTGCTACAAGTAGCTATCTACAGCCACCAGTAGTCACATCTACCCACCTATATCGATTCCAGCCACATACATCCACCAGTAGCCAGCTATAGCCGCCAATGTAGCCACCAGTAGCCACATACATCTACTTTATAATATTTACACATTAAAATGAAGATTTCTGTGGTTCTTTTACCAAAATCACCCAATAATTGAGCATTTGACAGTATTTTTAACATATCCTTTGATTTTGAAGTATTGTTCAATTAGCCTACCCAGTGGGCGATAATATGATATTTAAAGCAATTACCATATATTAAAGATACTTACAATGTCTTAAAACTATTCTAAACAATATAAGAAAATATGCCTGATGTTATGTTATTCAAATTCTCTGTATAACTGTTGATATTTGATCAAAATAAAATATAATTTACAGAGATCCACGTTTGTTTACACACCAAGCGCTAACTAGGTCAAGTATTGCATCATCGCAAAGGTCAAGGAAACGCCTTATATGGCAAACCGTGTTTGCGTGTATACATGATTTCAGAGTGTAGTAGGCCACTCATGTTAAAGCCCTTTGAAGGTGTGGTGAGCTCGGCCAACTTATGCCTGCGGCCAACTGGACCGTTCCACAGTGTCAATCAAAATACCGCAAATCGGCAAATATCCAGTTTACTACAATAGTAACAACCAATCATTTCCTCCGATTTTTATGGGCACCATTTTGAATTACAAAAACGTGGGCATTTTTAGGGACATATTTGTAAATATTATTGCTTTCTGATAATCGAACAAAATGAAACCAAAGTGTAATTTGATAAAAATTATATCATCAATCCTACCTACTTTAAAATGTCTGAAATGTATATATATATCCCCAAGCTGCCATTGTTTACATTTTACTGCAATGCATGAGGATTTGTTTTGATCAACAAATTGTTTATTTATTTATTTTCTAATTTTTGTCACAGTAAAACAAATGTACTTTATTATATAATTTCTTAATCTATGCTCCAGCCAATCATTTATAATACATGTTTTTTCTGCTATATCTTATAAAACTCAATGTTTACGTTTCATTTCACACCATTTTCGCCATTTGTTTGTCAGACAAGGCCTGACATGGAGACAATTAAAATACCGTAAACCAGGAAGTGGGCGTGGCCTATGGAACGGTCACTTATGCAGGGTAGCAGTACACTACTGTCTGCCAAGCAATTGTGGTCATAGCAGAAATTATGAACACCCCAATTTTTCTAACACCAGTCTTTTAAATTTTAAAATATAGCTGCTGTTTAAAGTGTTAGATCAATTTTGATTAGACATGGTTATACCTTGGCTCTACTAAATTACTGAAAGTGGTTTAATGTGGTAAAAATAATTGCGATTAAGCCAACAACACAGAAAGTACAATATGTGTTCAATATTTATGCTATTTTACACAGCTTTTATAATAAAAGAACAGTTTCAAATTTTTAGAGAAACATTGAAAATGAGGAAATGTCATTTATTTTTTTGCCAATTATGTTTGCATACTGACTGTTGAGGGAAATGAATGATTCAATAAAACAGTTGTGGGAACAGTTTTGTTTACAAATTTGTATGGTATTTGTATTTTATGCAAATCTCCAGTTCTATGTAGAGTTGTGCTACGGTTGTACTCGCAAGTAAAGTAGAGCCGAGGTAACCACGTCTAAATTCAGACAACTATTGAAATAAATTTTGATATTAATATTAAGAAGAGTTTTACAAACAACTGCGTGAAGCCTGAGCTCACCCCATACTGAATGGTATTGGAGTGATTTTATGAAATTAATTGGGTGAAGCAAAAGCTTTAAATTGGTGATTTCTTTATGAAACACATACCAGACAAATGAATACATCCACATATTCCAATAAATCGTTCATTGAGTCGATGTAATTTATATTGAATTTGAGTTAATAACCAGTCTTAATTAGATTGTAAGCTTTGTTGAGCCATTCACCTGAGTAGAACAGTGCTTGCAGTTTCAAATTGTAGTGGTGTGAACAGTAAACCGCATTTCGTTTAGGTAGAAATGACGAAATCCGCAAAGAATATTTAAGTACCGGTTATTGGAAACGTCATTATATTAGGCTTTCTACTGGTTAATATTTAGTCAAAAATAATTTTGAGGAAATAACTTACATTGTCACTTTATATTCATGGTAAATGAAGTTTACAAACTTCAAAATATCTTGCGAATCTATTGAGAATGTAGCTCATGTAAGCTCGCGTAAACCTTTTTATCATATCTCTGTAAACTTTCGAAATCCTGGATTTCGTTCGGTTTCAAAGCCCTGACAACCGGTTTTTATTTTCAGAACCGGTCCGACCACTATTAAATTATAAATAAAATTAATAAATATTCACCCACTGTACATTACTTTCAGGTTTTAGCATATTCATTGATTCACATGTAAAATATTTTTGTTATTGCCCATGTGACACACGAGTGGAATTACCAATGAACAGATTGTATTTTTTGTTGTTTTATGTTTGAAATAACAGTTAAAATTTTGATCAGTTGACTGTCACAGTTGATCAACTTTGTATTTTACTTAGGCATCACACTAAGATCTTATCAGCTAGATGGTGTGAACTGGTTGATTGAAAGATATTGTAATGGTCATGGATGTATCCTTGGTGATGAAATGGGTCTTGGCAAAACATGTCAGGTATAACCATTGATTGTTAGTTGGGCAAAACAGATACGGAAAAAACTCTCATACTACACAAACTTGCTTTTTGTAAATCATCCTTTCTAAACAGCCCAATGAACCATTTTACTTATTCAGTTGTAGATTTGCTATTTTTGTAGTGTAGGTAATATGAACAAATATAACGCTAATAATTTAATGTCTTTCTATAAATAATAATATAATACTGCATAAATGGATCAAGGAGGGAATCTTAGAAGGTTATTTATTTTTTAAAATATTTTTATTATTTTCTCTTTTTGCAAATAATGAAATATAATTTAATGTCATTTTATATAATATCTTCCAGGGTTTATATATCGGCACTGCAAACTGAATGTCAAATCAATACCGTTTCCAGGATATTAGCTTTACATATATTTCAATCAAAAAGATTCATTCTTGGAAATGTTATAATGAAATATTGGTGATGAATGTCTTTTTCTTTTCAGACTATTTCTTTTCTAACTTACTTACATGGTAGTGGGGAGAGCAAGGGACCTTTTTTGATAGTGAGTCCTTTGGGAGTCCTTGCTAACTGGCAGAATGAATTAGCAAGGTAAGTTCCACTTGATGTCCTCTCTTATTAAGCGAAGTGATCTCACATGGGACAATCCCTATCAATTTCCTCATCTAAACCGAATAAACACTCAGGGTTGTGCAGCTTCACAGTAACTGTTCCCACTGAGTGAAACAAGCTACCTCGAGCCATTAGAATGGTACCGTGGAAAGTATATCTGGATCCAGAAAGCAGTTCAAGATGTATCTTTTCAGATTAGCCTATCGTCCACCACAGCCTATCTCCCCTATCGACCTGGCCTATCCTTTTTGGACATCAGCACCTTAGAGGATGTTTACATCACTTTTGGCACTTTATAAATGCTTCTAGCCTACTTACTTGCTTACATACTTACTATATACTTTATTATATGTGGTCTGTATACAGGTTGTTCTGCTACTTTGTCAATCATAGTATACATCCATTAGTTTGTTTAACCCTCAGCATTTTGGGGTTATAGCTAGACCTACCAGATGCCTAGTACTGTATCAGTTTTAGTCTTACCTTAAAATTTATACCACAAGAATTCAGTTGGGGTTAGATAAATGGTCAGCAACGCAGTGGGGTTAGATAAATAGTTAGCAACACAAACACTGGTTTCGACACCTCATTGAATGGAAAATGATAAAGTATAATCATTTGTATCTACAGGGTACACGTGTTGTAAACTCTTTTTTTCCTACCATAAACCCACCCTTGAATAAATGTTTTGTTACCTAATAACAGGCTTTAGTGGGTCTTTTAAGTGAGCCTTAATTTTGAGCAGTTTAGTTTGCTATTTTTAGTTAATTTGCTAACAGTATGAGTAATTCGCAAATATGTCAGAAGCTGTAAGAGCGAGAGTGATTTTAAGCAAATTTGGGGCCCTTTGTGTATTAGAAATCTTAGATATAGTGCCTATGGAGAAGTGATAATTTTCTGAATTTTGGTGAAAAATCAGAAAGATAGAGTGACTTTGAGCTGTTTGGGTATATAGATCATATGTATATTACCGCTTTACCTCTGTATGGTAAACTTAAAAAACTCGTTATGTTTTCAAGTTTTGGCATTTTATATGTGAAGTAAAAGAGACCATGTTATAGGCCCTTTCAAAAATTTTAGTTTTCCTAATTTTGGCTGCCATCTGTTATTTTGCTGGAAGTTGAAAAACTCATTTATCTCTAAAACTGTTAGAGATAGAACGATTTTGACCTGATTTTATACCCTTCAGGTATTAGACACCTAAGGAATAGTACCACTGAAAACTTGAAGCTTGAATTCTGATGTAAAATCAGAATTTTTGTTACTTATTTCAGTTATTTTACATCTCATCAGCACATGCTGAAACAACAGATAAGACTTGTGCAACCAGGTCTTATCACTAGGTTTGGGGCATGAAACAACCATGTAAGAACTTTTTAGCAGCATGAGTAGACATGACAATGTATTGTCTTTTATGCTGTCCTGTAGCTTCAGATGTTTCACTCCTTCTGTCAGGCAAGTGATCTATGTCTAATTAGAATCAGCTTGTGCAAGTAACAGATTCTGTTCAACAGAACATCTGAATTAATCACATTAGTTGTTTCTTGAGAAAAAAATCACTACATCATGAACTGTTGATACATGCCACATTTTCCCCAGAGGTAGCACTGTACATAAATTATTTTCAAGTGCTTCATGGTCTTGTAAGCATTTCATAATAGATGTGATGGAAAAGTAATTGCTGATAATTTTGGCCAGTAGTAATTATAATAGATAGAAAACTTCAGATGCTGTGGAAACAGTAAATTGCATCTAATAGGTTACATTCCAATGTCCTGTAAAATAGGTGTTAATTTTAACCAGTCCTCTTTTGTGAAATAGTAAGATAGTAAAATTATTATAGTGTCTCTTTAAAAAGACAAACTTGTTTTTCCTGCAGCTGAAAATCAATGAAAAAGTCCTTTATTTCTCTTTCCTTGCCACCCATCTGGTGATACTTTGACAACCAGACTTGTGGTCAAATACTTTTAAAAGTATTTATAAATGCAAATATTTTTAATTTTGCAAATGCAAGATATCAATCAGTCCTTGACGGAATGTTTCTTCATCAGCTGAATATCTTCAAAGAAGCAGCTTTATAGTATTAGTAAATTAGTAATATCTAGTAAACAAGATCAAATATTTTTGACCTATTATTTTTATAAAATGATTTATTAAAAGCCTGAATTAAATTAAGGTGACAAATACATAACATTAATAGTAATAAAACAATAACTTAAATTGTATGCTTTGCAAAAAGAAACAGAAAGCAGCAAATTCATTCAATAAATTGTATTTGCAAAATGTATTTCAAAGTATTTGAATGTTTCTTCAAATGAAAAAAATTTTTTGAAAATCTCAAATGTAAATACTTTTGAAAAGTATCTAAAATGCATTTGCATTTGACCCCATGTCTGTTGACAACCAAAGGCAGGAGTTATAACCGAAAATAACAAATGACCTGTAAGATATTTTAAAGCTCATAACCTTATTTTTCGTGCAATTTAATGATATTGTGTCAAAGCATTGTGGTGTATGCTGAAGGTTTGCCCCAGGGCTTGAAGTCATTCCTTACAAGGGCAACAAGGAGACGAGAGAAGGACCACTGAGAGACAGGATGAAGAAACAGAAGGGCAACATCTGTGTCGTGCTCACTACATATGAGGTTAGAGATGTCATCAAAGTGTATACCTAGTTGAAATTGAAAATCTCCATATTGAAAGTTCTCAACTAATTGCAAACCCACTGAAAATGCCAAAGTGAGGCATGAGAATCCTTGATTTTACAAATTTCACTACCTTCTTGAAATCAAATGCTTAAAAATGTAAAATTGATATGTGTTTATTTTTCATGAATTGATACATAATACATATGTACAGGCTCAAAAGGCTGTGCAGGTATTGTTTTCACCTATGACATCCAGCTGGGCAGGCGGGTGGCGTAAAAAGATTTGTTTGGATTGTATCTCAAAAACTTTGAGATATATGAAGTTCATATTTGGTGGGGACTTTGGTTAGTGGGTGAATGTGTGCAACATCATGGTGCGACCTTGATTTACCTTTGACCTTGCTGTTGTGACCTTGATCTTTGAAATCTTTTCCTGGCATCATAACTTTAAGTTTGTAAATTAATGCTGTAATCATGCTATAAAATTGTCTTCTTTTGGAATATAATCTTTCCATGCATTTTCTCTTTCTTAAGTGTTAATACCCCTTACCTGCACCTTTACATAACTTCACACTGCCTTTTGTGAACAAATCCTTATCTTTGAACTTTTTCACCTGTCACAGTCTCCAGTGCTATTTTACTAGGCTCTGGATATGGGTATCTCTGATGCTATTTTCTTAACTGACCAGGTTAGAATAAGTAAGACCAGCTGAGAATAAAATAAACAAGTGTTTCATGTTGGTGACTGCTCTAACGAAGGATTTACAACATCAATGAATGAGCTACCCATATTTGTGAATTGTCACAACAAACTTCAAAGTGGGTTTGCCATGGTAGGGGCTTATTGAAGACGTTTCAGTCACAGATATTCTCTCTTCAAAAATCACTACTGTCTGGCCTGGGCACAAGAGTGGTCATTGTTCATTTGCGAAATGTAATACAGAGCATGAACTGCATAATTCATGGCATCGTGTGAAATGTGCTACTGCAAGGCAGCTGTAAAATTAGACATTTACAATAAAAAATCCGTAAACTATTACAATGGATTGGATAAATGATCTACCTTCTGTGTGGAATTTTTTTTTTTTTTTTATTCCACTATAAGGGTTTTGCCTTGTTCCAACTTTTACTGAAGGGCTGTTGCCTTATATCAGATTTTACAGGAGGATGTTTGTTTTGTTTTAGATTTTAATCGATTACCTTAAGATTGAATGGAGGGCTCTTGCCTGGTTTTCCCATTTCAAAGACTCTTGCCCTGTTTTCAATTTCACTGAAGGGTTCCGCCTCTGCTATCAGACTTGACTGAAAGACTCTCTGCCTCTTTTAGATTTTGCTCAATTTTATTGTTTGCAGATTTTACTGACTTTCTTTGTTTCAGAATTGACTGACTTGCATTTCTTTTTCAAATTTACTCAGTGTTGATAATTAAGTCCAAATATACAATGTATGTTCTTTCTAAATCTCTATTAGTATCAAAAGGTAAAGTCCAAACAACAAACTTCTGAGTCCCAACCATCAAAATCTGAGGAACATTTGAAATCAACTTGCTTCCAATGCAAGCAGTAGAAGTGCTACTTTTGCATCAAACTACAAGATATGGAGTATTGAAGATACCCTGGTGCCTTCATTAATATCCCTGTTGCTGAAAAGTAGTGACTTTACTCTCTGTTTCAGTATTTGCTGAAGGATTCATCTTTCCTCGGCAAGTACTCTTGGCACACTTTGGTGGTGGACGAGGCACATCGACTCAAGAACAGAATGTCCTTGTTGCATCAATGTTTGCTGGGTGTAAGTACAGTTAAATTGTATGTGCATTACGCATTTCTGATTGTGTGACGTAGTAGGGTCTTTTTCTATGATTTTGACATTTTGAGTCAGTTATAAAGCAAAAATTAAAAACTTTTGGTCATTTGCCCAGTGTTGACCACTTTTAGAGTTTTGATTAGGGTGATTTTAACCTGTTAATCCCACTGGTTAAAACCATCCCTTTAATTGACCTGCCAACCCAGGTTAAATCCTCTCAAGAAGAAAACTATTAAGAAGAAATTCCAGTTTAAATAGATGTACATAGCAGTTGCTGAAACTGTACAAATCTCACTTGTCTACCAATTGGCTATGAGATTACTTGTCAGAATCAAAAGACTGCTGACATGTTTTCAATACATTTTCTATCTGAGCCTGCTTTACCCCTTCCTGTCCAGTTCTCAATATTCAACATGTTTTTGAAAGCTTTGTGAGTGAACAGCTCTGTCCCAAACATTGCTGACAGATCTCTTCAAGTGTAATTGCCTTAAAACCAATATTTAGGGTGTTACAACCAAGCTTGAATGTGTTACAACTAGGAATGGGTTGGTAGGCTCGGTATCTCGGTATGGAGAGCATTTTTGTGAAATACTGTGACAAGATTTTACAACCACCACTTTTATTGTCAACACATATAATGGAAGGAAAACTTAAAATATTCAAAAGAAACCAGAAATCTGAAGAAATTACTACTAAAAAAATACTAAAACACAGAGTCACAGAATCGGTACGGTTTTGCATTGACGACTTCCCGACTACACATTTTTCATACCGACCCATCCCTAGTTACCAGCGATCTCAAGTGTGTCATGTTAATGTCAGTTTTTTATGTCAGCTGACTTGTCAGTCAGCTGACATTATGTCGTCACTCTGCGGCGTGGGCGTACGCGTACGCGTCTGCGTCCGCGTGAACAACTTCTCCTCCAAAACTACAAGGCCTAGAGACGTGCTGTTTTTTTAAAAAGATACCTTATCTATCGAGGATGAAAAATTGTTCAAGGCATGCAAATCTGTCTGTTCGTCTGTTTGCTAGAGACATTACAAGGGGGGTACCCCCACCAAAAGTGTGAAAATTTCAACACTTAATCACAATTTTCTCAGTGACTATTGCAGGGATTGCTCTCATATCTCTCTCATATCTTGCATATATGTACTAGGCCAGAGGTAGATTCTCTTGTGTGAGTATGAGACCTGGATCTGTCTTACTTTTTTTTTAATAAATTTTTTAATAATTTTTAATGCATTAAAATTCATGAAATCATGCACAAAATCATTTATAACTTGAAAACTGTTGCATCTAGAGCATTTTGTTAAAATATGTTCTTCAGCTACTTTTTTCATAGCTACAATATGGTGAGTAAGTTGGGTGCATGTCTCAATAGCTAAGTGAGTAATAGCTACTTTTGGGCTTTTCAGTAACTTCCATCATGAGTAGAATCACTTGTAACTTAAAAACTATTGCATTTAGAGAATTTCGTATAAATATGTTATTCAGCTACTTTTGGGTCAGCTATAACAGTAAAATTTTAGACCTGTAGCTCATGGCATAGCTGAGTAATAGCTACTTTTAGGTTATCACTGTTGAGTAAATCGCTTATAACTTCAAAACTATTGCATTTAGAGAATTTCGTATAAATATGTTATTCAACTACTTTTTGGTCGGCTATAACATAGTAAAATTTCAGACCTGTAGCTGATGGCATAGCTGAGTAATAGCTACTTTTAGGTTATCACTGTTGAGTAAATCGCTTATAACTTGGAAACTATTGCATTTAGAGTATTTTGTTTCAATATGTTATTCACCTATTTTGGGATCAGCTATAACATAGTGAAGTTTCAGATCTGTGGCTCATTGCATAGCTGAGTAATAGCTACTTTGAAGTTCTCACTATTGAGTAAATCAGTTGTAATTGGAAAACTATTGCATTTAGAGAATTTCGTATAAATATGTTATTCAGCTACTTTTGGGTCAGCTATAACATAGTAAAATTTCAGACCTGTAGTTCATGGCATAGCTGAGTAATAGCTACTTTTAGGTCATCACTATTGAGTAAATCAGTTGTAACTTGAAAACTATTGCATTTACAGTATTTTGCTTAAATATGTTGTTCACCTACTTTTGGGTCAGCTATAACATAGTAAAATTTCAGACCTGTAGCTCATTGCATAGCTGAGTAATAACTACTTTGAGGTTCTCACTATTGAGTAAATCAGTTGTAATTGCAAAACTATTGCATTTAGAGAATTTAGTATAAATATGTTATTCAGCTACTTTTGGGTCAGCTATAACATAGTAAAATTTCAGACCTGTAGCTCATGGCATAGCTGAGTTATAGCTACTTTTAGGTCATCACTATTGAGTAAATCAGTTGTAACTTGAAAACTATTGCATTTACAGTATTTTGCTTAAATATGTTGTTCACCTACTTCTGGGTCAGCTATAACATAGTAAAATTTCATACCTGTAGCTCATGGCATAGCTGAGTAATAGCTACTTTTAGGTTATCACTGTTGAAGAAATCGCTTATAACTTGGAAATTATTGCATTTAGAGTATTTTGTTTCAATATGTTATTTACCTATTTTGGGGTCAGCTATAACATAGTGAAGTTCCAGACCTGTGACTCATTGCATAGCTGAGTAATAGCTACTTTGAAGTTCTCAATGTTGAGTAAATCACTTGTAATTTGAAAGCTATTGCATTTAGAGAATTTAGTATAGATATGTTATTCAGCTACTTTTGGGTCAGCTATAACATAGTAAAATTTCAGACCTGTAGCTCATGGCATAGCTGAGTAATAGCTACTTTTAGGTTATCACTGTTGAGTAAATCACTTATAACTTGAAAACTATTGCATTTAGAGTATTTTGTTGCAATATGTTATTCACCTATTTTGGGGTCAGCTATAACATAGTGAAGTTCCAGACCTGTGGCTCATTGCATAGCTGAGTAATAGCTACTTTGAAGTTCTCACTGTTGAGTAAATCAGTTGTAATTGGAAAACTATTGCCTTTACAGAAATTTGTGCAAATATGTTATTCAGCTACTTTTGGGTCAGCTATAACATAGTGAAATTACAGACCTGTAGCTCATGGCACAACTGAGTAATAGCTATTCTCAGGCACTGACTGTTGAGTAAATCAGCTATAACTTGAAAAATATTGCATTTGGAGTATTTTGTTAAAATATATTGTTCACCTACTTTTGGGTTAGCTATAACATAGTGAAATTACAGACCTATAGCTCATGGCATAGCGGAGCAATAGCTATTTTCAGGTGCTCACTATTGAGTAAATCAGTTGTAACTTGAAAACTATTGCATTTACAGTATTTTGCTTAAATATGTTGTTCACCTACTTTTAGGTCAGCTATAACAGAGCAAAAATTCAGACATGTAGCTCATTGCATAGCTGAGTAATAGTTACTTTGAGGTTCTCACTCTTGAGTAAATCAGTTGTAACTTGAAAATTATTACATTTAGAGTATTTTGTTAAATATGTTATTCACAGACGTTTTGGTCAGCTATAATATAGTGAAATTGCAGACCTCTATGTCATGGCATAGCTGAGCAATAGCTTCTTTCAGGTTCTCACTGTTGAGTAAATCATTGTATCCAACCTGTAGGAAATCATGGGCTGGGAATCTGTTAATATGGTCCGATTTGACCTTGGAACCCTCCTTCAAGGTCAAATGAGGATAGCCAAACATAAAAGTGCTTATAACTCGCTTATTATTGGTCCTAGAGGTTGGAATGAAAACCAACCTATAGAAAATCATGAGCTGGGAATTTTTTGGTGTGGTCGGATTTCACCTTGGACCCCTCCTTCCGGGTCAAACGAAGATAGCCAGACTTAAAGTGCTTATAACTCGCGTATTATTGGTCTTGGAGGTTTGGGATGGTAAACCAACATATAGGAAATCATGGGCTGGAATTCTTTTGGTGTGGTCAGATTTGACCTGGGACCCCTCCTTCAAGGTCAATTGAGGATAGCCAAGCTTACAATTGCTTAGAACTCGCTTATTATTGGTCCTACAAGTTTGAGATGGTAAACAAGCTACAGGAAATCATGGGCTGGGAATTTTTTTGTGTGGTCGGATTTGACCTTGGACCCCCTCCTTCAAGGTCAAACAAGGATAGCCAAACTTAAAAAGTGCCTATGACTCACTTATTATTGGTCCGAGAGGTTTGGGATGGTAAACCATCCTAAATTCTTTGGCTGGGAATCTTTTGGTATGGTCAGATTTGACCTTTGGACCCCTTCTTCATGGTCGAACGAGGATATTGCATTTATAGTATTTCTTTAAATATTTTTAACCTACTTTTTACACTTAAACAATTACCTTGTTACTTTATTTCATAATACCATTTGCAGGGCACAACTTTTTTGTCCTTTTCTTCTGTCAGCTTCGGAATATCTTTCGAACATGCTGTTCAGTTACCATTTACTGTATTTCTGTACAGCCCTTTCCCTGATAATTATGCTTTCCTCTCATTATCACCATCACAAATCAAAAACATTCAGTCAGCTGACACAGTGCCCGTTCACGGGCACTCTCCTCTTGTTTTTGTAACACTGGGACAGTGGAATAAATTATCTCACAACATCTTGTTCCAGTTGTGGCTAGCTTATACCAGGGTTTCAGATTCGCGTCGGCCATCGGTCATTGACCGAATTTTGCAACAAAACCCCGAATTTTAAGTAGAATATTAGGACATATTGTCCGAGTCGTATCCGTGGGCGATAATAGAAGATCTAGATGTCTTTTTATTTACAAAATATGAAGTCACGTTACAACCCTAAAATCTCACGAGATCTACGTGATTTTAAATTTTTTTATTGTAGCAAGGTCTAGACGTCTTTTATGAAATCTCGTGACAAGCCACATGATGTGCAAGGAAATCCAAGGGGAAATCCGTGTCCTCATATCTTCTCATAAATATTAATGACTTGGGTGCTGTGGCCATGAGTTCTCGAGTTTAAAGTATTTGATCTTCGCCTATGCTTCCATTTTATAAAATATTGCAAGGAAATCCCAGGGGAAATCTGTGTCCTCATATCTTCTCATGAATATTAATGACTTGGGTGCTATGGACGTGAGTTCTCGAGTTTAAATTATTTGATTTTCGTCTATGCTTCCATTTTATAAAATATTGCAAGGAAATCAAATGGAAAATCTGTGTCCTCATTAGGGGTGCGACCGAGCAGTCGACACTCGCCGAGCGAGGCAAATTTCACGAAAATTCGATCCCAATTTTAAGAGTCGACTACTCGTGTGTATACAAGTACATAACAACCTATTGAAGCGGTTACGTTTTTTAGGAAATAAAAAATAAAGAACATACCTTGAACATACATATAATATTAAGTATATTATATGATGACATCAGCTAATTCAAGCGATTCAAAGCTTTTACCTCTATATTTTTATTGTTTACGGGAGCCGCCATATTGGATGTTGGTTCCTGTAATGGTGGATACTAAACTTCGCGAGTGCTCGATGTCGAGTCGATTTTTGGTCCGCGAGTAATCGACCCGAATTATTTGTACTCGTCCCACCCCTAGTCCTCATATCTTCTCATGAATATTAATGACTTAGGTGCTATGGCCGTGAGTTCTCGAGTTTAAATTTTTTGATTTTCGTCTATGCTTCCATTTTATAAAATATTGCAAGGAAATCCCAGGGAAAATCTGTGTCCTCATATCTTCTCATGAATATTAATTATGGTCGTCTGGTATTTTTGTGTAATTGTAGATTTTGTTTTCTGTAGGGTTCCACATAAATTTTACTGTAATATTCTGAATTTTTGCTTTGATTAATATTTCTTTTTATTAATAATTGCACTGAAAAAAAATCAGATTGAAAGTTTATTTGCTAGCTGTAATGTTTACTGCCAGTGGACATTTTAATAGCATGAAAATCTCATGGATCACCGATTCACCATACTTAGGTTCTGTGGCCGTGAGTTCTCGCTTTAGTAATACATGATCATTGAACATCATAAAGACTTTTTGACATTTTACCTAAAATGAGATTTTTATTATGATTCAGTAAATTTTACTTTATATGCCATTCATATAGGTCATTGACTTTAATGACTTAATTTTAGCAACCTGTTGAATGAAAATTTGATTGACAAGAATTCTGTCCTAAATTCTCTGAAAATGTCCTAAACGTTTTCCTAGTCTTAGGACAGAATGTCCGGCCGGACTTTTCATGTAGCAGAATCACTGTATACTTATGCAAACAAAATACTGCATTTTTTTTTGATTGGTTCCGCTTGTATCTGTCTTTAACTTAAACTGGTTCACTGGTTCTTCTCAAACATAGACTTTTGTATTCACATAGAGTAAGGAATCTAAAATTCGCCAGAAATCTAAATTTCGCCACCTCTAAAAACCTTACTTAATTCTATGAAATAAAGATGTTTTGTCTTAAACTTGGCATTTTTCAGTCCAAAAGACCTTAATTTATTATACATTTAACAAATCTCACCACAATTCATTTATTTTATTAGTGTTTCCACATGTGGCGAATTTCAGATATGTGGCGAATTTTACATTTCTTACTCTAATAGAGAATAATGTTATTTTGTTCCAGTTTGACATTGGTCACAGCATACTACTGTCAGGTACACCCATTCAAAACAACCTGAAGGAACTCTATGCTCTGCTATGCTTAGTGGCCCCAAAGATATTCAGAGAGAAGCATTCCACTGAATTTGAGGAGTATTTTGCAGATGTGAAGGACACTCAAGGTAAGGTATTCGACCCATTTGTATCAAAATGGCAGCTACGGATATTTAATTGAAGTCAAAGTTTATATATACAGTAGATTAATTGTAATTAGGACTGCTATAGGTAGAATATGGTTACCTTGCAGTTAAAAATTGGCAAGTTTAAATGATCATTGATTTTAAATAAACCTTATTTTTCTATAAAAACAAGACATCCAGCCTTCCAGTACACTTTTTTGTACTTCATAGCTCCTCTGTTATTTTGCCAGAGTTTTCCTTTCTTAGGATAACCCTATGATAGAGGTTTTACTGTACACTTACAGATGCCTCAGAACTGCATGCCATGCTGAAGCCATTTCTCTTACGCCGTGTAAAGAGTGAAGTTGTCAAAGATTTGCCCAGCAAGACTGAAATGATGTTGTACCATGGCATATCAGCACTGCAGAAAAAATACTACCGAGCCATACTGACTAAGGACATCAGTATGTATTCTACAGTTTCAGCCTTATCAGATATTAAAAGCGCTTAATCTATGTACACATATACTAGCAGTAGCAGATACAGGGGTATATATAACAATGTCATTGTTTCAAATCATTGTTTGTAAACAATGCAGATGTAGTCCATCCTATTGTGTAAATTTGCATCCATTAATCTGCAATTCCTAGTTACGTTACGTAGTGGAACTGTTGTTAGTATCCAGGATGTGGACCAGACATTGAAGGTTACAAGTTTTAGCCTTTGGCCATGCATTGGAAATACACCTCAATTGGTCTAATTGTTTTGAATGCCTTTAAGAGTCTTTATGCTGTAGTACTCACCAGTCACGCGAGTCTTTGGCCCTGTGGTTGGGGTAATGTTTAAACTTTAGAGTAGAAAACCTCCAGGGTTTGACTTTTGGCTGGGTCATGGAGATTGTATTCTTGAGGAAGGTAATCCACACATTTGTCCTGTTCAGGCATGTAGAAATATTAAAGTTACCTCATGCCACAAAGCCAAAAGCACTGGCCATACTTTATTTGTACCTTGTTTTCTCCCTAGTTAAAGTTTAGTAGTTCTAACTTCTTTAAATCATCTTGCCATCTTTTTTAAATAAATAGCAGAACCGAGTCAGAAGACTAGCTTCTTTCATGATAGTATTACTTTTTGCTAGGTGTCTTTGAAAATAGCAATCAACCTACAAAAACAAGGCTGATGAACATTTTGATGCAGCTCCGGAAATGTGTGAATCACCCTTATTTATTTGATGGTAAGAGCAAATAATATATTTTTTGCACTGCTTTAACGCCTCGCATTATGAGGCTAGGGAGTAGTTTGTAATCTTTTAAAAGCAATCAGAACAAAATTTTTCAATACCAAGTGAGTCTTAAATTGAAAACAGTATAATAATCCACTGTTTATTACCACATAATATGTTTCTTCTGTTATTGTATTTTTTTTCATTTATTAAGGTATAACTGAAATATTCAGAGGTAGTTAAACAAGTCTATATAGTAACTAATTTTATTGATCTTTATAGGCCTTTCAGCTCATTCATAAATGCAGTTTATATACAACCAATGCATAATTGTATGAAATGAGAAAAGCTACTCTTTGATATTTGAAATATAATTAGGAGTTGAACCTGAGCCTTTTGCACTGGGAGAACACTTGGTTGAAGCCAGTGGCAAGCTGGTTGTCCTTGATCAGATGTTGGCCTACCTGAGGTCAAAAGGTCATAAAGTGCTGTTGTTCTCACAGATGACCCGCATGCTGGACATTCTACAGGATTACCTTGGTTATAGAGGTCAGTGGAATATGTCTGTTCATCAAGAAGTTGTTGAATGTGTTGTTAAATCTGCTGGTCAGTTTTCCTAGTTTATGTTACAAAAAATAGATCACAGATAAATTTTGACCATATTATATGGGTGTGTATTATTTTTGGTAACTTTCAGGCAAAGTTTGTGTCCACCCTCTTTATGCCCCAGTCACACTACAGGCAGTATGTTCCATGGTTACAGGTTTTACTCGGCGTCCGAACCACCTTTAAGGATATTTCATATATTCTGAAATTTGGTATATTCATTCACATTACAGGCAGTACATCCCATGGTAGTAGCCATTGGTCAAAACACCTGTCCTACTACTACCGCCAGACGTCCATATGCAAGCTTGTCACAGTGGTGTAACGTCCAGTTATTCCACTCACCTTATGTTCAATCAATCAATCAGTTGTCCAAGTGCTTAATCTCCGTATCTACGGATTATAAGGCACACCATCCTATGTCGCCGTATTACACCGAAGCATCACCGAGTCACAACCTTATATACTCCGAGGACCACACCTTCAGCTACCGAATCAAAACCGACAGTCAGAGGCAGAAATTTTAAACATGTTAAAATTTGGGACGTGCTGCCTGTAATGTGATCAGGGTATTAGCCTTGTACCCTCATGCTTTTGTCCAGATAAATAATTAAACTGAGACCTATAGCTTCCTTTACACTGCTCTTATTTGTACATTGTCTGAACACCAATATCAAGTTACAGCTGTCACAAGTTACTCCAAAACATGCTTAGCGTGTTTAGAAACAGAGCACAAAGTAAAGGGAAATTTTACATTTTAACTTCACTTATCAGCAAGGCTTGGATAATGCACCTGGGTACTTCAAGACTGGCTGATGTTCATGAGAAACTGGGTGAAGCTAGCAAAATGGTACTGAAATATCTAATCAGGAAATATGCATATAACTATGAAAGTATTGTGTATTTCTCTAAACAACATTGGTGAAATATGGTAAAGGATATGTGGTTTGTTTCAGGCTACACTTATGAGAGGTTAGATGGGTCTGTAAGAGGGGAGGAGAGATACTTGGCCATACAGAACTTCAATGAAGATGATGAGACATTCATATTTCTTCTCAGTACCAAAGCAGGTACGGTTTGGTGAACTATTGAGCTTTCTCTTTCATATTTGACTGTGTGCAGGTAAATGTCACATTATTCCTCCATATATCAACAGGTATGGCTTGTTGCACTTTTGCTTTTATGACATTTGCACAAGCAACTGACGCTAAGTATTAAATGTTGGTGGCACAATCACTTATAATTTTCAGAGATTGAATGCAGTATATTAACAATAAGAAAGGAGGTCTAAAGATGAAAAAGATGAAAAGTGTAAAAAAGCACCAATTATTAAAATAAATTAAAAATCGCAAAACACCTGTTGTTAACAATTGATCAATAATGTTGTAAATTATTTAATAAAATATTTTGTATAATTGTCATCTGCTAAAAACAATTTCAGTGTCATATTTTGTTAAACGTTTTTATTGATAGAATGCTTGACCACAATTAAGCTTTAATTTTAACGCTAACTTTGTACACCACTTTATGTAGCTATTTACTGTTGGTATTGTATAAATATGAGTGGCCAAAAATTTAACATTGTCATGGTCGTATCCCAGACCCTTGTTGGATTAGAGTGTCAGAAATCTAAACTTAAAAGATTCAGCGTTAATTTGAACATTCCCAGCAGTTTCATAAATATTATAAAACCCAAAAAGCAATATTTACAGACTTATAGAACACATTTAGTTGACTAACCTCAGTTTCCCATTCCTTTTCAGGTGGTGTAGGTCTGAATTTAGTGAGTGCAGATACTGTCATATTTGTGGACAGTGATTTCAATCCTCAGAATGACTTACAGGCGGCAGCCAGAGCTCACAGGATAGGTCAAACCAGGTAAACCTCATGATTTTCCAGACATTAGAAATAGCCAATGAATAGGTGTAAATAGATGCATAAAACATATACATTACAGTGAAGCCTGAGTATGAAGTCCATCCTTGGTTAACTGTAAACCAGTCACTACAAGTGGTCGGTCTTTATATTCAGGTAAATATGCATGTACAATGTGAAACTGGGAATCTCAAAGCTGTCTTTGTATGGAAGATGGTCTTTACATAGAGGTGGTCTCTAAAAGAACAATATTTGTAAGAATATTATCTACAGTTCAGTGGCAATTATTGGAACATTATAGGACAGTAAGATCACAGATATTTAAAAAATATTTAAAAAACAGCAGTTCCACTCATTTTATTGCATTAAAATCCTTCCCGTGAGAAAGGAGAAATTTGAAAGTTGTAAGTAAAGATTGATTTGTACTCACCTGAATCATAGACGGCATTAAATGTAGATCATTTAACTGGAGAAAATGTAAATGCCTTGTAACTTGTCTGCATATTTTACCTCTGTGAATAATGAGGGCTTTTGATTTTACTGTCAAACAGATAATACACAAACCGGCATTTAGGTTAGTTAACTCTTGTAGATATCACCTCTTTTTCCCTCAAAAGTGATATTTATTATAATTTTTGTCCACAGAAGGAAACTTTAGTCTGTATTCACTGTCCTTGATGTGATTCAATTGAAAGTTGACTCCATCAGTGGCCTGATGGGTTTGCACGTTTTTCATCCCATCACAGCCTGTCATCTCAGTGTGGGTTTGACTCGCTTCTCTGACAATGTTGATGACCTATCACCAAAGGACCCTGACTGTTGAATTGGATGTAAACCTGCAACTTTGATATCTAGATTGAAAGTTGCTGTAATTATATTCATATAGGCCAGTGAAGGTGATCCGGCTGATTGGCCGCAGCACTGTGGAGGAGATCATTCTGAAGAGAGCTGAAACCAAGCTTAAACTCACAGAGGCTGTGATAGAAGGGGGGCAGTTCTCATCTGAGTCAGCAAATAGTAATAAAGAAGACCTCATCACTGACAAAGATGTCAAGGTTTGTCTTACTGTACTAGCAGTAGCTATTCCATTGCTTTGGAATGGACTTCTTACTCTATATTTGGATTGTACCAGTACATGCGTGAAAAGAAAGGAATATTATGTGAGAAGTGAATAGTGTATAGATAGATTTGACTGGGCCTGTATTCACAAAGTGGATTAAGTTCGGCAAAAAAATTAGCTTAACTTTCATAAAAATGAAAAAAAATGGCTTAGCTAACGTTTGGATTAATTCAGTGTTAACAAAGTTTAGCTGATTTTTGGATTAAGTGGAGCAGATTAAGCTCTATTTAATCCAAAAATTAATCCATTTCCTTAGGTGGATTAAAGTTAATCCAAAATTTAACTTCACTTCTCTGTAAATATGGATCTTAATCCTTAGCCAATTTTTTTAATTAATTCAAGCTAATTTTTCGCTGATCTTTTGCTAATCCCTTTTGTGAATAAGGCCCCTGATAATTAGGCTATTAATTCACTGAGACTATCTACAGAAATGGACAATATTTAATATGATCTTTTTTACATGTGTATGGTTTGCTAGTTTATTGCCAGATATTGTCGCAACATACTATCTTTTTCAGGTGTCGTGTTACCTGGTTGACATTGACCTTGAGTGTAAATTCAAGTTGCTCTCCTTTTTTCAATAGATCCAGGACATCCTGAAGTTTGGCTTTGATCGTCTGTTTGCTAATGATGACAGCACAGTTGAAGATGTGGACTTTGATGCTGTTTTGGGGAAATCAGAAAATGGGGAGTGGAAGACTGATGAAGAAATTATAAATGCACAAGTTAGTACCATAAAAAGGGTTCCAGTACAATAATAAAAGCTTTTCAGTCTACTTGAAATTACAGAAAAGAGTCTCTATTATGTATTGGGATGGGTTAGTACCCAAAATGTGCACATCGGAAGGCCACCAATGCAAAACTGTACTGAGTTCGGGACTCCACGTTTTAGTACACCCCAACCAAACATGGACGTTTTTTCCTAACAACATCACAATAAAAGTCCCCAAATGCGTAAAAATATGAGACACAGGTGTTTAAATTCTTCAGACTTCTGGTTTGTTTCCAATATTTTAAATTTTCCTTTAATTTAGGTGTTGACAGGCGAGATTGAGCTTATAAAGTCAAGTAACCAGCACATGGCATTTCTACTCAATGTAATCGCTACCTTTATAAAGGTTTGCAAATGCACAAAAGTACAGGTTTAAAGCTTATAATTTCTTCAGATTTTGGGTAGGATTCTAATACTCTAACTCGTCCTTCCATTACTTGTGTTGTCAAGCAAAATGGCAGTTTTAAAATCTTATCACAGTGTTTCAGTAAAATGCCCTTGATACCAAGACACTGGGCCTACCAGACCCAACCCTAATTATGTGAAGGTTGTTGATTTAAGAAAAAGGTGTACATCGAGAAATATTTTCAAAATTTAGCATTTTCTTGGGAGAAAATGTAAATGTCCATTTAATTCAGAAAATGGTAACAGTAGAAAGTCAGGCAAAAGTGGTTGTTTCTATTCTTAAAAGAGTTAAAAATACAAAAAAAAAAGGAAGATTATTTTGTGTTATTTTTCCAGCCTTAATATTTGTACATTGAAACTTCAGATAATCAAGGTTCCTATGTTAATGTGGAATATACATGATATTGAGGTCATCATTTTTTTCCCTTTTGTAATATCCTAACATGTATTGGTTTGGTTAACACCTGGGCTGAGGGGATTCCTCTTTTGCTCAGCTGGTTAAAGAGCTTGACTTGTGTTTATTTCTGTGTGTAATTCAAAAGCAGTTGGGATCGAGCAGATACAATCATTAATCTGTCTGTACAGTACACTATTTATTTTTGATGTACCCAGGCTACGATGGCCGAGGCATCTATGGACTTGGACGCTACGGAAGAAGCAGAAGTCGGCCAGAGCATGTACATGTTTGAAGGCACAGACTACTCAAAGGAGCCTTCAACTGCAGATGTTCAGGCTTTTGAAGATCTCATACAAGGTAATGTTATGGTTTGGGTGAAGGGCCCTCAAATTATTAATTGTTAGGTACAAATCATTTTCAGTGCTAGTGGTGATAGGTATAATGATTTTTATACTTATTTATAGCTCAAAAGGACATCATTGAGGAAGAAATGGCAAATTCCAGTGAAGCCAGACCTTTGAGGAGAACAAAGACCAAACTGTTCCCTGGGCAGCTGTTGCCTGATGTCAGCATGAACACAAGAAAACCCCTCACGGAAGAGGAGAAGGAGCAGAGAAGGATCAAGGTCACTGGAAAATTACTCTTTGTATCGGAAAAGTACTTGACAGAGGGGAGACATAACTTTTTCATCTTTTATAAAAGAGTTAGCATGTTGTGTACATCACAAACCATTTAGCTTCCACACATCTCACACAGTTTCATTTATGACTTGCACTTTTCTCACTTCCTGGTGATCCAAAATATGTGACTGGATCTTATAGTCAATGATTATTTAATCATTGTGTCAAGATGATTTGCCTAATTCCCCCTACTGGCTAAGTACTTTCGTTTAATAGAAGCTAAGAGAATTACAAACAACGAAACAACTTTAATATTGCCGATTTAACCTCTTTGTATTTCATTGTGCGAAGGGGATGCTTCCTATCAAATATTATTCTCATTTCAGCAGGAACTCCCAAAGCTCTGTAAATGCAAAGGATCAAAGGATGTATCCTTGTGCTTCTCAGCTCAGTATTTAACTATTAACGACATATTTTTCTGTAGAGAGAGGAAGCAGCAGAACGTCGTGCTAAAGCTGCTGAAGAAGCACAGATTAAAAAAGCTGAGGCCAAGAAAAAGAAGAGGTGGGTTTTATTGAGTCTTGAAAAGCATGATGAAAATCTTTTTCTAGCTAAATTCTATTACCATTTCCCCCATATTGCTAGTAGCTGGAGACTCAATGACCAAAACAGTATAAAAGGAGAAGGGAAATCACTGTTGTTGACAAATGTACTCATGACTAAGATGGCTAAGATATATCATGAAGTTAACAAGTAGAGCTTTATTTTGAATATTACACATTTACTGTTTTGTGGCTAACTAGTTTGGATAATAGAGGGTACTATATTTTAGCCGTTTGTAGATGGTAAACTGGTATAGTGTTATTTACAGTATTTCATTTTGTTTAGGTAGAAAGACCAAATCTGCAAAGAATATTTAAGTACCGGTTATTGGAGCCATCATTATTTTTGGCTTTCTACTGGTTAATACTTCATCAAAACAATAGAAACATATAAACTTGAGGAAATATCTTACATTTTGACTTGAGCTTCATTGCTAAGTAAAGTTTTACAACCTTTAAAATATCTTGTGAAGACAATTCCCATTTAAAATTATGGCTTGGTTAATTTTCACCTTATCAGTGGGACACATACGGGAGCGCGGATTTTGTTTGATTTGAAAGCCCCAGAATCTGGCTATGACTTTCAGAACCAGTCCAACCACTGTAGCAATAAAGTCCGAGGGTGAGTACTTTATGACCTCTATAAAAGGACGTTACTTTCGGCGGATAATGGACGAGCGCGGCAGCTCATTCTATTTGTACATGTCATAAAGTACGAACCTGAGGACTTTATTTCTATTATAAAGACAGGTTTGATTTATTAAATTAAATCTATAAATACTATTATAAATATAATTCTTCTTTACATTTTTACCCCACAGCCCTTAATGGCTGTTGGGGTATTGTTTTCACCCATGGTGTCCGGATGGTCCGGGCGGGCAGGTGTCCGGGCTGTATCTCAGAAACCGTAAGGTGTAGGAAGTTGATACTTGGTAGGGACATTGGTTAGGGGGTGTAGCTGTGCAACGTCATGGTCTGACCTTGATTTGACCTTTGACCTTGCCGTAGTGACCTTGAGTTTGAAAATCTTGTCCGGGCTATATCTCAGAAACTGTAAGGTGTAGGAAGTTGATACTTGGTAGGGACATTGGTTAGGGGGTGTAGTTGTGCAACGTCATAGTCTGACCTTGATTTGACCTTTGACCTTGCCGTAGTGACCTTGACCTATAAAATCTTGTCCGGGCTATATCTCGGAAACCGTAAGGTGTAGGAAGTTGATACTTGGTAGGGATATTGGTTAGGGGGTGTAGGTGTGCAACGTCATGGTCTGACCTTGATTTGACCTTTGACCTTGCCGTAGTGACCTTGACCTATAAAATGTTGTCCGGGCTATATCTCGGAAACTGTAAGGCTTGGGAAGTTGATATTTGGTAGGGACATTGGTTAGGGGGTGTAGGTGTGCAACGTCATGGTGTGACCTTGATTTGACCTTTGACCTTGCCGTAGTGACCTTGACCTATAAAATGTTGTCCGGGCTATATCTCAGAAACCGTAAGGTGTAGGAAGTTGATACGTGGTACGGATATTGGTTAGGGGGTGTAGGTGTGCAACGTCATGGTGTGACCTTGATTTGACCTCTGACCTTGCCGTAGTGGCCTTGACCTATAAAATCTTGTCCAGGCTATATCTCAGAAACCGTAAGGTGTAGGAAGTTGATACTTGGTAGGGATATTGCTTAGGGGATGTAGGTGTGCAGCGTCATGGTCTGACCTTGATTTGACCTTTGACCTTGCCATAGTGACCTTGACCTATAAAATGTTGTCGGGGCTATATCTCAGAAACCGTAAGGTGTAGGAAGTTGATACTTGGTAGGGATATTGATTAGGGGGTGTAGGTGTGCAACGTCATGGTCTGACCTTGATTTGACCTTTAACCTTGCTGTAGTGACCTTGACCTATAAAATATTGTCCTGGCTTTATCTCAGAAACTGTTAGGTGCAGGAAGTTGATATTTGGTAGAGACATTGGCTAGGGGGTGTATGTATGCAGCATCATGGTGTGACCTTGATTTGACCTTTGACCTTGCCATAGTGACCTTGACCTATAAAATCGTCAGGGCTGTATCTCGGAAACCGTAAGGTGTAGGAAGTTGATACTTGGTAGGGACATTGGTTATTGGCTATAGGTGTGTATTATCATGGTGTGACCTTAATTTGACCTTTTACCTTGCCGTAGTGACCTTGACCTTTAAAATCGTCAGGGCTGTATCTCGGAAACCGTAAGGTGTAGGAAGTTGATACTTGGTAGGGACATTGGTTATTGGCTATAGGTGTGTATTATCATAGTGTGACCTTAATTTGACCTTTTACCTTGCCGTAGTGACCTTGACCTTTAAAATCTTGTTGCACCTTTGGGTCTGTCTTTTGATGCAGATTAAGCAAAAGTTATATTAGAATTTATTGAGAATTTTCCTTTCATAACTTCCCATTGTAAGAGATAGAATTTCATCAAGTGAGCCGCAGATTTTACTCCAACACCAAACATAAGCATTCATTAAATGTATTACCACTTCTGTATGCATGGTAATATTCAAACCATCTAAACCATAATTCGGAAATGCAGATGTATATAAAGAATGTTGAATTTTAGTTTACTGATTAGTGCTGTCATCTTGTCATTGAATTATCTTGTTTTAATACTTCATCTTTATACGCATTATCTTTCTTTTAAACATTATTTCTCCATTTAAACATTGTTTGGACCTTTATATAACTGACAGTGCTCTGAAAGTATCCTGAAGTTTGTACTGGTACAGTACTTCTATATCTCATGGTGTTGAAAATATGTCCCAAGGCTGTGGGGTACGGGCATCTCTGATGCTATTTTTGGCACACTATATTTTGTCTGTATTGTTTGGTTCTGTGTTATCGACGAACGTCCATTTATTGCTTCAGATAAATGGATGCAAAAATATGCACACTGCATTGTTTTGTGTAGTCTGCACACTTCCTGTCTTAAAAATACTATACAATTTTCCTCTTTGTCTTTGTCCATTGTCAGAGATGCTCTTTGGAGGGAAAATGGCTACCACTCCTGCAACATCTCATTGGACAGTGAGGGAGAGGAAACAGGAAATGAACAGGAAGAGTTTACTCCAAGTGGAGGGGGTGATGGCTTTAACAGTGATGATGAACAGTCCACTAGTAACCACAGACAGATACATTATGTAGTCGGGGATGTGACCAAACCACAGAACACAAATAATGAAGAGGCAATCATTGTCCATTGTGTGGGTGAGTGTGAAAATTTAATATGTTATGATAATATGTGTAATTATGTTAAATTTAATGAAAGAATTTCCCCAAAATATGATTTTGTAATGTTTATCAGAATTACCTACTTCATGTCACTCATTTTAATTCGCAGTAACTAGCTTTTTATTGTTTTTAGCTTTTATGGACATATGTGATATTATAGTATATATTTTATTGCGTAAAATAGCCTTACCTTATCCTCACAAGTGCTTGTTTGGTTTTGTGGAGCAAAAACGTATCGACCGACAAGAATTTTTTAAGGAATATTCTTGTCACAAGAGGTGACCCTTTGTCTGCGCATGTCCGCGCTTGCGCAGTAGTCGTTGTCGACAGACGAATGTCGAGAGTTCTTCATTATATTTTTGGTCGATATGGGAGCAACACGTATTTTCTTTTATTATCGTCCATTTACAGACGAAGATCTATGAAGTTTTGAAGCGTGCAAGCGTGCACCTACCTGTAGTTGTCCATTACTGGACTGGTACTACCACTAATTCTACCTCCCTTGTCCTGAAAAAGGTCAGAATAAAGATGTTTTATACAAGAAATCTTGCTGTGAAGTCTTCAGCGGAAGACGTTACACGGCTGCACTCACCTTCTATTCGACTGGAACTACCTGCTTGTCGAGGAAAGGGTTGCAAGAAGAGTTTGCTGTGAAGTTTCCAGTGGGAAACAAAGAAGAAAGAATTTAGTTACCTTTACAACGGAGGTCGTAGATTCTTTACTGTGGGTGGAGCGCCACCCTGGTACAGTAACAGGTCTCCCTCCAAAAGAACGATTACAGAAGCATATCCACGTATCCTTGCAGTTATTATTTTGTTTCCCAGCAGGTACAGTGAACTTCCTGCTTCTCAGACATGAAAATAAGGACAGGTTACCTTCATTTGCTGTAGATTTAGATGAAGATCCAACAGACATCTTTGGGGCAGTATGTGCACTGCTTGTCTTTTCAGCCCTGTTGAAGAATTAAACCTTCCTATGACCTTGTCTCCAATGGAAGGAATACTGTGACTTTTGAGTTAATTCTTCTGCAAACTCAACGAAGATCAAACTGGCTAGATGAGATATGGTGTTGAAGTCCTAACTACAAAATATCATCGTACCACTCTTCCTTGTTTACCAGGACAGAGGGATACAGAAGAACGTGGCTACACTATAATGCAAGTCACCATGGAGGCTCTTCTTGCAGTGTTACTGACAGTGATGGGAGATTTTCATTGCCATCCCAGAGTTGTGCGAATCTTGAGACGGAGTTGTCGAATTACTCCCCAATCGAATTCACCAATGCCTGTACTACCCACAATGCAAAGCGATGACGTCAGACAGGAAAACATGGCTACAGTACTAAATATAAATATACCGCTTAAATGCTTCAAAAGAAAGCGATTTATCCACTCAACAATTGCAGAACTTCAGGTTTCTATGGCAGTTTATTTCTTGTATAGAAACTCGGCTAATGACGACCTGTGATAGATCTCAGTGTCCTGAATTGATTTCTAACTACGACTTCAACGGTCACGGCCCACGAGTGAAGTGCGTTTACTACAACAATAAATACCTGCTTGTCCCATCATTTAAACTGGAGACAGCAGAAATTATTAGAAATTCGGTTACAAAAGATGCATTCTTTTATGTACCGACTCACCAAGATTTTCAACATCTACTTCAGTTTAATGTACACTGGCAAACCTATCAGTTCAAAGCATTATAAAATTCGGGTTAGCGACACCTCTACAGTATCATGCGAGTAGTAAAGAGGCAAATCTCATTCTTCAGTTTCACAGAATAGGAGTTCACCATATACCTAGACCACTGGTTGTTTAGTGTACTTAAAGACACCAGTATTGGGTTCAAACCAAAGAACTCATCCAATTATGCTTCAACTGGGCTTCGTGATATCGATTTCCTAGGTTACCACTGCATTTTGGTACCAGGAAATTTCTTTCACCATATACCTAGACTACTGGTGGTTTGTGTACGTAAAAGACACCAGTATTGGGTTCAAACCAAAGAACTCATCCAATTATTCATCAACTGGGCCTCGTTATATCGATTTCCTGGGTTACCACTGCATTTTGGTACCAGGAAATTTCTTTCTACCTCGAAAAAATTAGATACCTGAGAATCTATTCAAGTCATGGCGATCTCATCACAGTTAACCTCAAGGTTGCTTATATCCCAGGTAGGGATACCAGCATCTTTGGAAAAGACTATACCAATGGGTCAGTTATGTATGTGTGCCTTTCAGTGGTATCTAGAAAAAACTGGCAATATCTCCAGTCACTAGTTGTGAGAATTCCTGTTTCAAATCCTTCTGAAAAAGCATATTCACTGATGGAAAATGCCAAAAATTGGGAAATAGGATGCCTTTTCTATACACAGGTGCACAATTCCCTTATTTTCGTAGATGCATTAAACCAGGGTTGATGATCCCATCTATAAGCATCACAGTTAGTGGCTTTGGACAGTTAAAAATGTATATATTACATTTCAATGTCATACAGCTGAAGGCAGTGTGTTCAGCCCTTAAAAGCCTTCAAGACAAATTCCACACAAAAGAATTCTGATAGCATCAGACAACACCACTGTGTTCGGTTATCTGAACAAACAGGGGGGGGAGCGTATACCTCCTAGTTTGGCGCAGCTTGGCCTACTGCAATCCTTGAAATATACTCATAACAGACATATTCTTGGTTGCTTAAAGGTCATACTCAACATCATCTCCAGAAGGGATAAAGGTTTGGCGCATCCTGGCCTACTACAATCCTTGAAATATACTCATAAGAGACAAAGATTCTGGGGTTACTTAAATGTCATGCTCAATGATCTCTACAGAAGTGACAAAAGTAATATGTACAGAATGGTTCTTACTCCCTTTATGGTTCCAGACAACGTGCAAGTTTGGCACAAATCAACAATAGGTGTTTTATGCAGGTATGCTGCATCTTGGCCTACTGCAATCCTTGAAATATTCTCATATGAGCCAGATATATTCAGGGTTGCCTAGATGTCATGACAGCCTCTCCACAAAGAACGAAATAATACAGACAGGAGAGTCTTCATCTTTAATATTCTATTTGATTTACATAGTTTGTCAAATACCAATGGTAGAGATGTTTGCCACCAATATCAGTCATAAACCTCCATTCTATGTTGCCAGTCCCGGATGCAAATGCTCTGAACATATATGAATTAAACATCTTGTTGGAGGTTCTGGACTGCTAGGCCTTTTGTCCTATACCACTTATTCCAAAAAGTCATTGAACAAGTGAACACCAGGTGCAAAATGATTGTAGTGGCCCCTTGGTGGCCCATGATACATTGGCTTTGGGGTCTGGTGAGTCATTCAACCAAACCTCCATTACAGCTACTTCACTGGTCTCAGAAGCAGCCATTCAGTCAGAAATACCATCTGAATCTGTTGCATTGGCACCTTCATGCTTGGCACCTTACAACCACTCAGAATCTCTTATATCATTCTCTGGGCAAGGGATAGACAGATTTAGGGCATCTCAAGGACCCTCATCTTGGAATGTATGAGTCATGATGGGCCATTTTGAGCTCTGGTACCCACAGAATAAGGTGGCCATCTCAGAGCCTACGGTCTCAAATATACCAGATTTTTTGATCCATTTACTTGCAAAAATCTGAAACCTGTCACTATTGTTGGCTTTGCAGCAGCCATAGCTGATCATTTACATTTTTTGTGCAGGAGTTGAGCCAAAGCCTGCATCTTTATAGGCCTATTGCAAGTGTTATAGAGAGAAGCCCACTGCTAACAGAGGTGCAGCATCAAGGGATTTGCCTTTGCTTCTGTTGGTTTTCACAAAAGGCTCCTTATTAACCTTTAAAAGGAGGTCAGTCTAAAGAAGTTTGACTTGCAAGACTGTTGCAATGCCATTGGAAGTGTATTCTGGGATTTTGGCTCCTTCAGACACAAGCCTCATAGGAAGGAGTTTACAGTTCTCCCTCCTACCTACCTTTTCAGCAAGGACCTATTAGCCTCAGTTGGTCTAGATTACCTCCAGTGGTCACTTCAGCTCTAGATCATTCCTGAACTCAAATTGCCTGGACACTTGATTCGTTGTCCTCTTACAGCACTTAGATCCTTCTTGGACAGGACTACTGCTTGGAGAAAAGGGAAAGTCTCCTTCTCCTGCCTTTTAGCAAGAATCAGTTGGCTTCTGATGGCCCAGATGGCTCAAACCAGTGGTCATTCCAGCTCACAAACCTTTCTTGAGCTGATGTTGGACTGATGTTGTGACACTCTGCTCTCTTACAATGCTTAGTTACTGTCAGGACAGTACAAATACTTCAAGGAGGGGAAGAATCTTGCTCATATCTTTTAAGGAAGGCTTGATGGAGATATCTTGAGTTCTGCTATCTCTTCCTGGATCAATCTGGCTGCATGATTAGATTGCCAGTCCTTTAATCTTGAGTCTCAGAATCTATACTTTGAGACACATATTAGATCCATGGCTGCCTTTTTAATTTCCAAGAGTGGGGTCTTACCTGAGCAGATATCAAACTCTTGTTACTGGAAGACCCACAATTCTTTACTACATTCTACTCGAAGATGTAGCTTGGCAATCCCATGACCAGTCCATGAACAAATTGGGCCTTGTGGATTCACCTCAGCATGTAGTCAATTTTTGTGTATTTATACATGTCATTGATATGACTCACATTTTTATGTTCTCTCCAGTTATACAAGTCTTGTGTCACTGACATATGTCTTTCTTGGCTTACATATGGCCCCATATCTGCAGTTTATGCAGTTCAGTTTGCCTGCTTGGAGATATTCCCATTGTCAGATGATGACATCTTGCTTGGGGAGTCATGCAGACATCTCCAGCCAATACTGGGTGATGGTTAATACTGCTATGTGATTTGTTGTAAAATTTTCTACAACAGCAACAGCAGCAACAATGACGACCACATCATGGATCTCTTGTTGAGGTTAGCAAATTACTTATCTGTGTTGAAGAAGTAACATATAACCTAAGATGTGGCTTAGGGAAGCTTATCTTATCCTCTTATCAGTGCTTTATTTGGTGACCCCTTGTCTGACAATCATCTAACAGTGTGGCCAAAACAAATACCCTCCACCTGTTATGGTTGTATTCAAGCACTTGTGAGGATAAGGTAAGGCTATTTTACGCAATAAAATGTAACAAATTTTATTGTAATTTAACTTTTTACAAGTTAAATACTTACCTTATCCTCACAAGGATAAACCCACCCTACCTCCCCGCATAATTTGTTTTCTGGGGACCAAAAATACAATGAAGAACTCTCGACATTCGTCTGTCGACAACGACTACTGCGCAAGCGCGGACATGCGCAGACAAAGGGTCACCTCTTGTGACAAGAATATTCCTTAAAAAATTCTTGTCGGTCGATACGTTTTTGCTCCACAAAACCAAACAAGCACTTGTGAGGATAAGGTAAGTATTTAACTTGTAAAAAGTTAAATTACAATAAAATTTGTTACATTTTGAAATCAAAAATATCTTCTTTTTTTTTTTAATATTTTTTGAAATTTATGTTAACTTCTTTTAAGGAGATCTAATTTGATTGGGTTAAACCATAACAAAACGTATATGTTTCCCAGAAACAGAATGGTATTGCATTTACAGGATATTGATATGTTGGAAAACTTTGCTAATTATTTTATCACTGAGTAACATACAATGATTATATTATATTTTAATGTTATATTTTTTGTACCTATTGTATTTTCTCTGCCATTTGTCACTAAGTGTTTGTAATAATCTCTGTAGATGATTCTGGTGTTTGGGGTTCTGGTGGTATATTTTCTGCTCTTTCTGCCAAGTCGGATGAACCAGACACACACTACACACTTGCTGGGCAGATGAAAGGTGTGTCAGACTTTTCTGTTACATTTCAATTACTCTCTCCCACCATCCCTCTGTGTGTAAGAGTATAAGGTACAGCTTGCGAGTGCGTGCATTTTTTTGGTCAGGTTTTTGTCATTTGGACAAGTACTCCATAAGTAACATGGTAGATTTTATTTATATTTTGCATTTGAGTGTGACCACATGTCACAAATGTGTACCAGATTTATCCAAAAAATTGTAGTAAACAAGGCCTAAAAGGGTTTCAGTCTACTAGTGCGGGCCTCAAAGCCATCAGAGACAGCTGTAGTGCACTGAAGTGGTCACTAGTGCTGGGACGAGTTGACGGAAACTCGAGTTACAACTCGATGGGCGATAATTGGGGGTCACATCGATCTGCGCAAGTGAAACTCGAGTTTTTGAAAACGTATATATTTTCATCATCTAACGCCGACACTTCACCAAAACAATAGAAATATCTGAAATATATTGTATTTTTACTTTATTCTTGCTTAAATCAATGAAGATTTAACTTAAATTATATCGCGAAAGCCCATTTCCAGTTCAAAATTTTGCCTCATGTACGGTTATGTAAAATATTTTCGCTAACAAATGAAATACTTTATCCCGGAAATTACTCGAGTTTGACTCGAGTTCAACTCGCTTCTAACAAGCGATGCTCGATCTGTCATTTAAGCTGGCGATCCCACCACTAGCGGTCACCCATCCAAGTACTAACGTACCCCATTGCCGCTTAACTCCAGTGGAGAGAAAAATATTCCTCACACTACGTCACAATTCATGAAAGTCCGGAGCCCAAAAAAAGTGATCTCTAGAAGTGCGAGTCTTACTAGAGCTCGCACTTAAAAAATCTAATAAACCCTCAAATCTGGGAGGATCAATAGCGAAACAGAAGAATGCCTGGGTTATCTGATAGAATTAAACTACTGGTTTCTGATTATGTAGCAAAGTTAGCCTTTGGGCCAGAGAGAATTTTGCATTGGTCTTCAGTGTAAGAGTGCTGATGCCCATTAGAATATTAATCTATTCTACCAAAAGATGACAAAGTCTTAATTCCAGCCCAGCAGACGGACTTCCCTTTTATTATCCTCCACTAGCCGTATATGACGTATACAGGGGGATATACAGAACAGGATATATTTATTGATATACAACGGCACCTCCTTACCATGGACAAATTAGAGTCAACAGGTTTGGGTTTTTCAATGATATCTCAGAAACTCATGAAAATTAACAATATTATTCTCGTGCTAGGCACTCGTGTAATATTGTTATCTTCATTCGTGATATATTTTTTCTGTATCTGTCATTCGGGAGGTTGAATTTAGAGTAGGAATTGTGAAATTTGTAGCAATGGTAACTCCTTGGAAATTTTCTGCAAAATCAAATTAAAATTTTACAACCTAAAATTGGCACAAAAAGTCCTCAGTGGAACATCTGACATACTTAAAGCAAGTATTAAAATTTCTAATTTTGCAACAATGATTTTATAATGGTGCATTTATTCTTGACTGTAGATTTATCCCTGGGAGATGCTCACTTGATACCTCTGGCCTCTGAGGAAGAAGTCACTTCAATAGGTGGGCAATATGTATGCCTGATAGTCGCTCAACATAGGGATAAGCGGGCAGGTTTGTCGGGCATCAAACTCAGTGCTTTGAGTCAGGGCCTGCAGAAACTATGCAAGGCTGCCACACAGATGAAAGGTTAGACATGTTTTTAGGGGCAATCTAATATATTGAAACTGATGTAAATTTTTTCAAGTTTTCTTTTGCAATAAAAATTGTATAGATTTGTAAATTTAGGTAGCAATACCACAATGGAATATTTGCTTTTATTAACATATACACTACTATCTAGTAATCAGGTTTGGAGATTACAAATAATATAGTTGCATTGTGGTAAATAATAATAGATAAACCTCTTGTGTAATTTTTCAACATTTAAATTCATCCTTTTTTAATGCTTCTGTTAAGAATTTTAATAAATTGTAAAGAAAAGCTTGGTTTATTTTGTGGCTTTCTTAAGGTTATACCAACATGCACCATTTACTTGATACCAGGACAGCTGTGTTCTCTTTTATCTTTTTATATCAATTTTTGTTCACTAAAATATCAAAATGTTTACTTCAGTAATGTAAAAATTTGTTCTAAAATTATTTTACATAATATATTGTTCTTCAGCCAGCGTCCACCTGCCCAGGATAGGTCACAACACTCCAGGGTTTAACTGGTATGGAACGGAGAGACTGATCAGGAAATACCTCACACTGAAGGCTGTACCCACCTACATGTATCCTTGATCTAATCTTGTCCCTTCAGACTTTTGTAGTGCTTAATCTTTGTTCTGGTAGACTTTAAGGCACAAAAATAATAATTGTCCAAGTATCTTATAGACACTAGACAGTCATGGTTATCTGCCACTGTGGCCTAGCGGGTAACACACTTGTCTAGGAACTCAGAGGACGTGGGTTCAATCCCAGGTACAGGCAGATACATAGTGGCTCGGATGACCACTTAAAATGGCGGTCCTCTGTCATTGGGTCCTATCCCCAGTGGCAGGTTAAAGAACCTCAAGGACGTTGATAAATGGTCATCCTTGAGCCTCTATCTTCCAGTTTGGGGAATGTCAGTTACTTGTGAGTTGGGGCTGTACCTGTACAGTCGGATTGGTTAAATAGCGCTTTGAGTCCTGTAGTATATGGAGATATTGCGCTGAGTATAAATACATAATAATAATAATAATAATAATGGTTTGTTAACTGTACAGATGCCAGACAACCAAAGAAAAGTTAAGTTCTGTTGAAGAAGTAGGTCTTTAGCCATTATCACCAATTGTCATATATGTTATAGGGACAATGTGAAATGATTCAAACTAAGCTAAATTGTGAAATGGACTGGATAGAAACCCTCATTAAAGAGTGCTTAGATACTGATTACTATATTTACAGTGATTTTTTGAAAGTTTTACCAATGTGCGATGAGAGTCTCTTCCGATTTTCAGGATCAATTAATCGAGTATTTTGTCAATGGATGATTGAGCTAGAATTGATTATTCACTTATTTTGATACATTGTTATTCATTACACTGTAAATGCTTTTTCAGATAAAAAATTTATCAATCCAGCAAAACTCATCACTGAAAACAATCATATTTTTTGTGCTTAAAGCAGTTAACGAATGAGAAAGTGATTGTATCTTTTGTATCCTCCTTACCAGTTACTATAGTTGTTAAGGCTTGAAATTTACAAAGATTTTTTTTTGTATTGAATTTTCATGAGAACTAGTTTTTTTCCCCTTACATCTCACTTTTACAGATATTATTACCCAAGGAGACATAAACTGAAAAGGAAGCAAACATCACAGACAAGTTCAGAGGATGACAGTAAGATATTTTATTTATTTCAAATTTTTTTAAGTTCCTGGTAAGTTATCCAAATATTCAACCAATTAGATCTGAAGGACAACATGAGAGACGGATCTGTTGGTATCTTGACCCTAATGCCTTTTTCTTTTCTTTCCTAGAATAATATAGGAATAAAAGACATATTTGAT
Organism: Sabellastarte sp. h YS-2021; assembly: GCA_964017235.1. NCBI lineage: Eukaryota > Metazoa > Annelida > Polychaeta > Sabellida > Sabellidae > Sabellastarte > Sabellastarte sp. h YS-2021. Next base: position 76,733,787 of record OZ024935.1, on the reverse strand, counting down.
TGCTTTATGATGGTTTTAAACTATCAATCGGCTGTATTAAAGCCACAAAGCCCGAAGGTTACAAAATATTTTAGTCAAAATAAGGGGTAAATTTTGCGCAAAAATCAAAACAAATCCAACGCCATGTTGGCTGTTCCATCAATGCAACATACATAGTGATATCTAGGGTAAAAAACTATTTTGTGTTACTCTATTTTCACAGAAATTGTCATGAAATATTGACAGATTGTCATTGTAGATGCTTTCATTTTGTTGTAAGCTTTAAAACGATATGTTATTTGTTAAAATCAAGCAAGAAATTTTATGAATATTTTATGAATATTTTAACCACTTATGCTACCGGGAGTTGTTTGTTTATTTTTATTGCGTAAAATAGCCTTACCTTATCCTCACAAGTGCTTGTTTGGTTTTGTGGAGCAAAACACATCGACCGACAAGAATTTTTAAAGAAATATTCTTGTCACAAGAGGTGACCCCTTTGTTTGCGCATGTCCGCGCTTGCGCAGTAGCCGTTGTCGACAGACGATTGTCGAGAGCTCTTCATTATATTTTTGGTCGATGTGGGAGCAACACGTATTTTTTCTTATTATCGCCCATATACAGATGAAAATCTATGAAGTTTTGAAGCGTGCAAGCGTGCACCTACCTGTAGTTGTCCATTATTCGACTGGTACTACCACTATTCTGCCTCCCTTGTCCTGAAAAGGGTCAGAATAAGATGTTGTGCACGAAGATGTTGCTGTAAAGTCTTCAGTGGAAGACGGTGTATATCTTCGGCTGTACTCGCCCATTATTCGACTGGAACTACCTCCTTGTTGATGAAAGGTATGCAGAGAAGATTTTCCTAAAGTTTTCAGTGGAAAACAAAGAAGAAAGAATGCAGTTGGCTTTGCAACGGAGGTCGTAGATTCTTTACTGTGGGTGGAGCGCCACTCTGGTACAGTAACAGGTCTCCCTCCAAAAGAACGACTACAGAAGCGTCTCACACATGAAATAGGGACAGATTACCTTCCTTTGCTGTAGATTTAGGTGAAGATCCAACAGAATTCTTTGGGGCAGTATGTGCACTGCTTGTCTTTCTGGCTGAGATATGGTGTTGAAGTCCTTGCTTCCAACCTTCACGAGTGTATTTTGCATGGTGTATACAGGACATGGGCTATGTCCAGTAATTTTATCCTACTAACTACAAAATATCATCGTACCACTCTTCCTAGTTTACCAGGAGAGAGGGATACAGAAGAACGTGGCTACATTAATGCAAGTCACCATGGAGGCTCTTCTTGCAGTGTTACTGGCAGTGATGGGAGATTTTCAGTGCCATCCCACAGTTGCGCGAATCTTGAGTTGGAGTTGTCGAATTACTCCCCAATCGAATTCACCAATGCCCGTACTACCCACAATGCAAAGCGATGACGTCAGACAGGAAAACATGGCTACAGTAAATTCCGCTTAAATACTGCTGGAAAATGTTTCAAAAGAAAGCAATTTATCCTCTCAAGAGTTGCAGAACTCCAGGTTCTATGGCAGTTTATTTCTTGTATAGAAACTCGGCTGATGATGACCTCTGGTAGATCTCAGTGTCCTGAATTGATTTCTAGCTACGACTTGAACGGTCACTTCCCACCAGTGAAGTTCGTTTACTATGTCAATAAATACCTGCTTGTTGCATTATTTAAACTGGAGACAGCTGAAATTATTAGAAATTCGGTTACAAAAGATGCGTTCTTCTATCTACCGACTCACAAGATTTTCAACATCTACTTCAGTTTAATGTACACGGTCAAACCAATTCAAAGCACTGAAGTTAGGTTAGCGACCGCCCCTCCACGCTAGTAGTAGAAGAGGCAAAAACACATTCTTCAGTTTCGCGGAATATGACTTCACCAATACCTGGACCACGGTTGTTAAGGGTATATAAAGACACCAGTATTTGCTTCAAACCAAGAATTCATCCAAATTCTTCAACATCTTAGCTTCGTGATTATTTTCTGATAAAAATCCAAGCTCGAGTCCACACAAGGATCGATTTCCTAGGTTACCACTGCATATTGGTACAAGGAAATGTCTTTCTAACACAAATAAATTTAAAAAAACTGGAGAAATCTTTCAGGAAATGGAGATCTTATCACAAACTACCCCAAGGTTGCCTATATACCAGGTAGGGGTACGAGCATCTTTGGAAAAGACTATACCAATGGGTCGGTTACATATGCGTCCTCCTTCAGTGGTATCTCAAACAACTGGCAATATCCCCAGTCACTAGTTCTGAGGGTTCCTGTTTCAAATCCTTCTGAAAAAGCATCTTTAGCTGTGGAAAATTATTACAAAATGGGAAGTAGGTTGCCCTTCCCTGGCAGATTAGCACCATACCCTTACTTTCACAGATGCATATACCAGGGTTGGTGATCCCATCTAAAAGCTTGACAGTCAGTGGCATTTGGACAATTCAATACGAATATTACATTTTATTGCCCAACAACTAAAGGCAGTGTGTCTAGCCTTAAGAAGCTTAAAGACAAAATTCTAAAAAAGAATTCTGATAGCGTCAGACAACGCCACTGTCTTTGGTTATCTGAACATACAAGGGGGGGGGGGAGCGTATACCTCCTAGTTTGGCGCAGCTTGGCCTACTGCAATCTTTGAAATATACTCAAAACAGACAGACATATTCTTGGTTGCTTAAAGGTCATAGCCAACATCATCTCCAGAAGGGATAAAGGTTTGGCGCATCCTGGCCTACTGCAATCCTTGAAATATACTTATAAGAGACAGAAATATTCTGGGGTTGTTTGTATGTCATACTCAATAATCTCTACAGAAGGGACAAAAGTAATCTGTACAGAATGGTTCTTACTCCCTTTATGGTTCGAGACAACGTGCAAGTTTGGCACAAATCAACAATAGGTATTTTATGCAGGTATGCTGCATCTTGGCCTACTGCAATCCTTGAAATATTCTCATATGAGCCAGATATATTCAGGGTTGCCTAAATGTCATGACAACCTCTCCACAAAGAACGAAATAATACAGACAGGGTAGTCTCTTCATCTTAAAATATTCTATTAATATTTTATTTGATTTGCATAGTTTGTCAAATACCAATGGTAGAGATGTTTGCCACCAATATGAGTCACAAAATTCCATTCTATGTTGCCAGTCTCGAATGCAAATGCTCTGAACATAGATGCATTAAACTTCTTGTTGGAGGGTCTGGACTGCTAGGCCTTTTGTCCTGCACCACTCATCCCAAAAAGTGAACAAGTGAACACCAGGTGCAAAATAATTGTAGTGGCCCCTTGGTGGCCCATGATGTATTGATTTTGGGATCTGGTGAATCAATCAGCCAAACCTCCATTACAGCTACTTCAATTGTCTCAGAAACAGCCATTCAGTCACAAATTCTATCAGAATCTGTTGCATTGGTACCTTCATGCTTGGCACCTTAACACCACTCAGAATCTCTTATATCATTCTCAGAGCAGGGGGTAGAGAGATTTAGGGCATCTGAAGGACCCTCATCTTGGAAATGTATGAGTCAAGATGGGCCATTTTTGAGCTCTGGTACCAACAGAATAAGGTGGTCATCTCAGAGCCTACTGTCGGAAATATACCAGATTTTTTGATCCATTTACTTGCAAAAATCTGAAACCTATCACTATTGCTGGCTTCACAGCAGCCATAGCTGATCATTTATATCTTTTGCACAGGAGTCGAGCAAAAGCCTGGATCTTTATAGGCCTATTGCAAGTGTTTATAGAGAGAAGCCCACTGCTAACAGAGGTGTAGCATCAAGGGATTTGCCTTTGCTTCTGTTGGGCTCCTTATTAACCTTTAAAGGAGGTCAGTCTAAAAAAAAAAAAAAAAAAAACCCCAGTGGTCATTCCAGTTCAGGACTGTTGCAATGGCATTGGCATCTGGGCAAAAACAAGGTAAAGTGTATTCTGGGACTTTGGCTCCTTCAGACACAAGCCTCATTGGAAGGAGGTTACACTTTTCTCCCTCCTACCTACCTTTTCAGCAAAGACCCATTAGCCTCAATTGGTCTAGATTGGCTCCAGTGGTCACTTCAGCTCTAGATCATTCCTGAACTCAAATTGCCTGGACACATGATTCGTTGTCCTCTTACAGCACTTACATCCTTCTTGGACAGGACTACTGCTTGGAGAAAAGGGAAAGTCTCCTTCTCCTGCCTTTAGCAAGAATCAGTTGGCTTCTGATGGCCCACATGGCTCAAACCAGTGGTCATTCCAGCTCACAAACCTTTCTTGAGCTGACGTTGGACTGATGTTGTGACACTGTGCCTTCTTACAGTACTTAGTTACTATCAGGACAGTACAAATACTTCAAGGAGGGAAAGAATCTCTTGCTCATATCTTTTAAAGAAGGCTTGATGGAGATATCTTGAGTTCTGCTATCTCTTCCTGGACCAATCTGACTGCATGATTAGATTGCCAGTCCTTTAATTTTGATTCTCAGAATCTATTCTTTGAGACACATATTAGATCCATGGCTGCCTCTTTAGTTTTCAAGAGTGGGGTCTTACCTGAGCAGATATGAAACTCTTGTTATTGGAAGACCCACAATTCTTTACTATATCCTACTCGAAGAAGTAGCTTGGCAATCCCATGACCAGTCCATGAACAAATTGGGCCTTGTGGATTCACCTCAGCATGTAGTCAATTTTGTGTATTTATACATGTTATTGATATGACTGACATATTTATGTTCTCTCCAGTTATACAAGTGTTATGTCACTGACATATGTCTTTCTTGATTTACATATGGCTCCATATCTGCAGTTTATGCAGTTCAGTTTGCCTGCTTGGAGATATTCTCATTGTCAGATGATGACATCTTGTTTCGGGAGTCATGCAGACATCTCCGGCCAATACCGGGTGATGGTTAATACTGCTATATGATTTGTTGTAAAATTGTCTACAACAGCAACAGCTGCAACAATGACGACCACATCATGGATCTCTTGTTGAGGTTAGCAAATTACTTATCTGTGATAAAGAAGTAATATATATAACCTAAGATGTGGCATATGGAAGCTTATCTTATCCTCTTATCAAGTGCTTTATTTGGTGACCCCTTGTCTGACAATCATCTAACAGTGTGGCCAAAACAAATACCCTCCACCTGTTATGGTTGTATTCAAGCACTTGTGAGGATAAGGTAAGGCTATTTTACGCAATAAAATGTAACAAATTTTATTGTAATTTAACTTTTTACAAGTTAAATACTTACCTTATCCTCACAAGGATAAACCCACCCTACCTCCCCGCATAATTTGTTTTCTGGGGACCAAAAATACAATGAAGAGCTCTCGACAATCGTCTGTCGACAACGGCTACTGCGCAAGCGCGGACATGCGCAGACAAAGGGGTCACCTCTTGTGACAAGAATATTTCTTTAAAAATTCTTGTCGGTCGATGTGTTTTGCTCCACAAAACCAAACAAGCACTTGTGAGGATAAGGTAAGTATTTAACTTGTAAAAAGTGAAATTACAATAAAATTTGTTACAATTTGTATGCGAAGGAACAATGTGCGCAGAATTCAACAGCGTTGTTTTATTTACCGCTCTATATTCGCGATTCCAGCATTGCGCAAAAGACGTGTCCAAGTTCACTGCGCAGCCTACCATTTTAGAATCCAACTTATTGTAATGGTGACATGACTTATCTTTACCCTGACCTGAGACATCTTTTGTACGGCAAGACGTATCTTTTCTTAGTTGGTAAAACTAATCGTAAAAAAGCAAAGTCATTGTAGTAGAGAAGATAAATTATTAATCCTCATAACTCTGTTATGACTAGTCTTTTCAAATGAAAATATCACTTAGCCCCTTATAGGTTTATCGTTACCAATTGTTGGCTCATGAAAAGAGTTGGAAGATAAGTCATGTGTCCAAAAACAAAAAAGGCAAAAACATACCTGTGCACTAAAGATTAAACAAGCTCAAGCACAAGTAGTCGGCACAGAGAGGCTCACCCACAAAAGGTTCTTGACCATATTTGGTAAACAGGACAGAACTCTACTATTGACATGATTTTGTGGTTGACCTTCATGTTCATCAAGATCAGTTGCACCAGTGTGTTGGTTAGGCTCTCAAATAGTGCAGGGTTGGTAACACCGGTGTCTCGGTATCCAGACCAATTCACTTGAATTCCATGACAGCACATTACTACCAGCTTTTTGAATGTCAGTATATAATATTGCGAGAAAACAAAAAAATATTAGAAAGAAACCTCAAATCTGAAGAAATTATAAACTTTTATCTCATATTTTTTTTATATTTTTGCACTTCTATAGCTGTTTCTTTCAGAAGAACTACCGTGTTTTGTTTCATGAAATTTACTTCCTTCTAGTGGGCCTATTAGATTGGGGATACACTAGAATGCAAGAAATCTGCTACCAACGCTGCCCTACTCTCAAATGCATAATCGGGGCAGTTGGAGTACAAGTTCACAATGGTGGAACAAGGATATATGGACTGATACTGTCTCAAGGAAAGGTTACACTATTACTATTATTTTCTGATTTTGTATTTGCAGCACCAGATTACTCTGTCAACAAAGCATCCACTTCTCAGGATCACAGCCCACCTCCAGTGAAAAGACAGAAGTAATTCATTTCAACATTTTCATTTAATACCACTTTTCCACTTTGGCAGTAGTTGTAAGACATGGTTGATTTTTTAATGCAGTGACTGTGTGACTATTGCGACTGAACCAGTGATGGAAAAAGCTAGAAAACTGAAGTGTGCACTGTGTCTCAAGTGAAAGGATCTGTTGAACAGCCGAAATGATAGGTGTTGCCATATGATGTTCACTGATTGGAGGATTCTAACAACCAAATGTTCTTTTGGGACAAAATTAGGGATGGGTCAGTAAGCCTGGTGTCTCAGTATCGAGAGCATTTTACTGAAATAATGTGATGAGACGTTGCTTCGCCTGCCAACTCATATACTGGAAAGAAGAGTTAAAATATTAGAAACATACCCATAATCTGTAGATATTATAAGCACTTATCCGCAATTTCATGTATTTGCAGACTTTAAACTACAGTACTAGCGATTATGTTGAGCAGAACTGTCATGTTTTGGTTACGATACTTTATAACCTCTATCTCGCTTGTCAACACATACAATAGAAGAAAATCTTAAAATATTGGAAACAAACCACAAATTTGAAGAAATTACATGAGATTATCTCAAATTTTTTTTGCAGTTGGGTACTTTTTTTACGATTTTGTTTTAAAGAAAGCATCCATGTTTGATTAGGGTGTACTAAAATGCAGAGTCCCGGAATTGGTGCAGTTTTGCATTGGCGGCCTCTTGTACACATTTTTGATACCGACCCATTCCTAGACAAAATCACTAGCCATCATTTTGAGAAAGGTGTATGGTGGGATCAATCACAGCACATTAAAGATAAGTTGTGGCACCCTAAAGATGTGGTGTAACTGCTTTCAGATTTAAAAAAAAATGAGATCAGACTACTTTGGTGAATAATGCCCATTTGAAAAAGTTTGAAACATGTTTCAACAAACAAGTCAATGATGATCATGATTATGCCGCCAACTTTCAGCAGTAAAAACTACAAGAGTAAAGCAGAGTTACTAGTTCTGATTGCAAAAGGTGAATCTTAAGATTTTCCTAAAGGATTTGACTGAGGGACTATTTCTTATATGTAGGAAAAGATATCTAAATATCTGTGAAGAAAGCCAACTTTTGTAAAAAAATAAAGTCAGGAAAACCTTACTAAAATCAACTTTCACCCGTGTTGCTTATACAATTTTAGTACTTATTTATTTAAACAGGTAATATGTGTACCCCATTTCTAAGTTTCATTCAGTTGTACAACAAAGTCAGTCTTCAAATACCCAGATGCCTGATCAAGGCCTGTGGACATTTAAAAAATGAAATTGAGGGAAACTTCAAACTGAGAAATATTGCTTATTGAAATATTGCTTATTGCTATTCAGAAAGAAGCCGAATGTACAAATATTCTGGACATATTAGAAGAGTGGAACAGAATAGTTACAGTTATTTGAAATTCGACAAGAATTTCCCATAATTTAATGTACAGGGTGGTTTCCACAGCAGCAATTTCCACATCTCTAGACAGTGTATTTTATACTTTTCAGAAGTTATTATGGTTTTCAAATAGGAAGTTTTTTTGTAGATCTACTTCCTCTCAACAGTCTGACTCCAGCATGCCTTCACTGCCCACCTTTATGTCAGGAGTACAAGCCTACTTCGTGGATCTACCAAAGGAACAAGTTAAGAAACTCACAAGATACCTCATCGCATATCCTTTGTATTATATTTACAAACATCAAAGTTTGGGTTTACATCCTGTTCAAGCAGTCATATTCAGACAGGCCCAAAGTATTTCCTGCTTATGGGAGTCTCGCTCACAGAGATGCGATAGGCTGTGATTACGTGCAATACTTGCTAACTACTAGCAGAGTTCCTCGGTGGCTTAGTGGGTTAGCAGGTTTTGCATCTAATCACAGGCTGTCACCTCTGTGTGGGTTCAACACCCATGACTTACAAATGTAAGGACCTGTCCCAATATGACCCCTAGCTGTTGAACGGGATGTAGAAAGTCCAACTTTGACCTTGGCTAACCATTAGCCAACCAAAACTGTCTCATACTTTTATACTACAGTAGAATTCGTGTAAATAGACATGAACTAAGTGAACCCAGTTTTGACCTCATAAGACAATGGTGTATTTGTGAAGGCCTTTGAATGCTTCTATGGATGTAGGGAGCTTCTAGTTACACAGAACTGCTCTTACCTGTTGCACTTGCATTACCTGTTCCATAAGATAAGCAAGATATTGAAGTGTTCCCATAGATGTAAGACGATATTTGTTGTTAGGGTTATATTTATATTATAAATACATTTTACAACATTCTTGCAATATTCACCCATTTAATCTTAATGCTTAAATGTCTCTCTCAACTTTTACAGAAAGTCAACCGCAGATTTTATGAACAGTTTCCTAGGTAATACACTAGATAAAAATAAAAGCGTCTGTCATCACGCTTGGTTTCCGGTCATTTCCAGGAAAAGTATTTATCCTATCCTTACCAAATTTGGTATGGGTGTTTATTGGGTTAATAGTTTGCATGTGAATGCTTTTAGTGAAGATAGCTCTATAGCTAACTGAGTAATAGCTACTTAGCTACTTTTGTGTACTTCTTTTGTTTCCGGGCATTTTAAGGAAAAATATTTGACATATCTTTACCAAATTTGGTATGAGCAATAGTTAGGTCAATAGCTTGCTTGGGATTCATTGCTTTTAGTGATATAATAGCTGTATAACTGACTGTATAATAGCTACTTAGCTACTTTGAGTAGCTTTTTTATTTTAAGCATTTCAAAGGAAAAGTATTTCACCTATGTTCACAAAATTTGGAATGGAGGATTATTGGATCAGTAGCTTGCTTGGGATTGCTTTTGGTGATAATACCTTTATAGCTAACTGAGTAATAGCTACTGTGCTATATAGCTATTATGATATTTTGAGTTGACTGTTTTTCTGGACATTTTAATGAAACAATGTTTTCTATCTTCACAAAAATTTATATGAAGGATAATTGGGTCAATAGTTTGGCCAGGATAGCTTTTGGTCGATGATAGCTTTGTAACTATCTAAGTAATAGCTGCTTTGCTACTTTGAGCCTACTCAGAATTGCATTTCTGTTTTCACTCTTTTAAAGGAAACATATTTAACTCATCTTTTTAAAATTTCACAAAATCACTTTCCCACCAACTTTTGGCGGCCATTTTTGAATTTCTGCGTAAAACGCAAAACACTTATCTCTGAAACGGTGCGAGATAGAGCGATTTGGACGAAATTTTTGACATACAGGGTATATGTAGAGTCTACTGGCGACTTTTATCCAAAATTGTTTTCCCGTCACTTTTGGTGGCCATCTTTTATTTATGCGTAAAACGCAAAAGCATATTTATTTCGGAAACAGTACGAGACAGAGCAATTTCGACGAAAGTTTTGACCGACAGGGTATATGCAGAGTCTACTGGCAACTTTCCCCCCAAATTACTTTCCCGCCATTTTTGCTGGCCATCTTGAATTTCTGCGTAAAATGTAAAAGCACATTTATCTCAGAAACAGTTGTGAGACAGCGGTTTTGACAAAAATTTTTACCACAGGGTATCTGCAGAATCTACTGGGGACTTTTCTCAAAAATTGCTTTCCCGCCACTTTTCGCGGCCATCTTGAATTTCTGCGTATAACGCAAAAACGCATTTATCTTGGAAATGGTGTGAGGTAGAGAGATTTTGACGAAATTTTCGACCCACAGGGTATCTAGAGTCTACTGTTGACTTTTCGCAAAAATCACTTTCCCGCCACTTTTGGCGACCATCTTGAATTTCTGCGTAAAGCGCAAAAATGCATCTATCTTGGAAACGGTGTGGGATAGACCCTTTCTACAAAATTTTGGACCCACAGGGTATCTGCAGAATGTACTGGTGACATTTCGCAAAAACCACTTTTGGTGGCAATCTTGAATTTCGTAAGATGCAAAAACGCATTATCCGGGGAAACTGTTCGAGATAGAGCATTTTCGATGAAATTTTTGACTCACAGGGTATCTGCAGAGCGTACTGGCGACTTTTCGCAAAAATTGCTTTTCTGTCATTTTTGGCGACCATCTTGAATTTCTGCGTAAAATGCAAAAGTGCATTTTTCTTTAAAACGCTGTGAGATAGATCGATTTTGATAAAATGTTTGACCCGCACAGTATATGCAGAGTTTACTGGCAACTTTTCCCCAAAATCACTTTTCTGCTGTTTTTGCCAGCCATCTTGAATTTTTGCGTAAAACTCAAAAGCGCATTTATCTTGGAAACAGTCCGAGATAGAGCGATTTTGACAAAATTTTTTACCCGCAAGGTATATGCAGAGTCTGATGGCGACTTTTTCCCAAAATCACTTTCCTGCCATTTTTGGCGGCCATCTTTAATTTCTGCATAAAACGTAAAAATGCGTTTATCTTGGAAACAGTGCAAGATGGAGTGATTTTGATGAAATTTTTAACCCGCACTGTATAATGCAAAAATGACAAAATAATGCAAAAATGCATTTATCTCGGGAACGGTGCAAGATCTTGAATTTCTGTGTAAAACTGAAAACAAAATACATATTCATCTGCCGGCAACTTTTCCAAAAAATCGTTTTCCCACCACGAGCAAATTTTGAACCGTGTGGGTACTAGAGAACTTACATGTAGTGCCTCTGAAAAATGTTGAATTTCCCGAATTTTGGCCACCATCTTGAATTTTGGCAGAAATTGAAAATGTCATCTAAAAAACCCTTACAGATAGAGTGATTTTGAGCAATGTTTGGACCCTTTGTGTACTAGGGACCTTAAATATAGTACCTGTGAAAAAGTTGAATTTCCAGAATTTTGTCCTCCATCTTGAATTTTGGCGGGAAATGAAAATGTTGTTTACCTCAAAAACCAAAAGGGATAGAACAATTTCATGCTAATTTTTTACCATTTGAATATTAGAGATCTTTGGTATATTGCCTCTGAAAAATGTCAATTTTCGTCCACCGCCTTCCAATTTTGTCAGAAATCGAAAATGTTGGTTATCTCAAAAACCTTTAGAGACAGTGATTTTGAGCAAATTTTGAACCAATGGAAAAAGGCATGAAGCTGAAATAATTTACATGTATGTTTACTTAATAAATATTTGAGCATCGTTGATATATTTTGCAAACGAAACAGGGCCTTGTAAGACTACTGTACAATTGTTGCAAAGCGTTCATGGGGTGGGCATTACACATGATAATGTGTGTTCTTCTATGCTATCCTGTTTCTTTTCATATGTTGCAGCTACTCTGAACAGGGTGTCCTATTTCTAGTTGGTAACAATCTTATCTGATCAGACTTGTATTGCACTTAATCTTTGTACTAGCAGATTCAAGGAGTGTAGAACTTAAGTATTATTTTGTACCATAGCTTGTTGACACCTTAACTACATCCTACTTATGATGGTGATGTGAACAAGTCCATCAAAGAAGAAACTACACATGTCATTGTGGCAGACAGTATCTCCTCGACAAAGGTAATTGTCAGAAATACATCCAGTTGAAGATAACATATTTTCTTAAGTTTTAATATTTAGACTTAAATAATTAACAAGCCTCTTTAACCTCTGGTGTAACAAGGCGGAAAGGGGTTTTGATCTACCAGCATGAGCCGCAAAGCCATCAGAGACACGAGTAGTGCACTGAAACATTCATTATAATTTTCTTGAGACAGATTTGTCAATCAGTATTATAATATATATTGAGGTATGATAACAATACTAGGTCAGTGGAGTTCCAGGTACCCTTAGGCTATTCAATTCAGGTACTGTACTTCGATTGTACCTATGTCTCATTTGTAGGAGCTGAAGTCCATACAAGAAGATCTGGCAAAACATGATCACATAAAGGTGGTCAAAGTGGAGTGGCTGGAACAGTGTGTTGAAAAAAAGAAAAACTTTGATTTGGATGATTGGACTATTGAGTAAAACCACTTGATAGACTTCTCTATGTAAAATATTGGACAATTAAGTCTTGTTAGTGAAATAAAACTGTGTCTGATTCTTTTTTCTGTGATATCTGTAATTTTATTCTTTCATAAATGGATGTTTAGACTGTAGTTATACATCATTTTTACTCACAATAAATATTGTTATTATAAGTAAGGCTGTGACGAAAGAACCGATCCGAATTCGGGTAACCGTGTTTTAGTTGTCACGCAGTGGAAGTAGCTGAGAAGCAAACATGGTGGATGATATAAACAAAATGTTATGAAAAATAATGTTTAAATATCTTTATAAATAAGGAAAAATTATGTGAAAATCTAATATCAGTTCAAGAAATCTGACAGAATACTAAGGTTTTTCCAAGTATTTTATTGATTTACGGTATATTTAACATTTTTTCGGTTACCCGGTTCACCAGTTTGAACTCGGTTTCTTAAGGAATTCGGACCGTTTTTGGGTAACCGGGTAACCTATCACAACCTTAATTATAAGTAAATTTAAAGAAAAATAAAGTTAGTGACTATAACAAAGTGTGTTTATTTTGGAAATGTGGACTAGGATACATGAAGTAGTTTTCAGATTTTAGTATGGAATATAATGTAGATACAATGTAATACAATGTGAAATGTCAATGAACAATGCTTTAGGTGAATGTTAAGTATCGCATGAAAGACACGCTTTCTTGGATTCACAAATGGCCAAGCTATTGATAAATTTGTCATTTGAAACAGGAGAGCAGATTTATCATTTTTACCCCACAGGCCTTGAGGGCTGTCGGGGTATTCTTTTCACCCATGGTATCCGGATGGGCCCGGTGGGCGGGCGGTAGGAAAAGTTTGTCTGGCCTGTATCTCAGAAACCGTAAGATGTAGGAAGTTGATACTTGGTAGGGACATTGGTTAGGAGGTGTAGCTGTGCAATGTCATGGTGCGACCTTGATTTGTCCTTGCCATAGTGACCTTGAGTTTGAAAATCTTGTTCGGGCTGTATCTCGGAAACTAGAAGGTGTAGGAAGTTGATACTTGGTAGGGACATTGGTTAGGCGGTGTAGGTGTGCAACATCATGGTGTGACCTTGATTTGACCTTACTATAGTGACCTTGACCTATAAAATCTTGTCTGGGCTATATCTCGGAAACCGTAAATTGTAGGAAGTTGATACTGGGTAGGGACATTGGCTAGGGTGTGTAGATGTAAAATGTCACGGTGTGACCTGGATTTGACCTTGCCGTAGTGACCTTGACCTATAATGCCTTGTCCAGTCTATATCTCGGAAGCCATAAGGTGTAGGAAGTTGATATTTGGTAGGGACATTGGTTGGGGGTTATAGGCGTGCAATGTCATGGTGTAACCTGGATTTGACCTTTGATCTTGCATATCTGATGCTATTTTATCTCTCTACGGGGATATCTGATACTATTTTATCTCTCTTATATCTCTCCTATATCTTTTTACTCGATTCTTGGTTGTTGCACCTTTGGGTATCTTTTGATGTAGATTAAGCACTGTTAAAGTCATATTAAAATTTATTAAGGGTTTTACTTTTGCAACTATCCATTGTAACAGATGGTATTTCATCAAGTGAGCCACAGGTTTTGCCCCAACACCACACATAAGCATGCATTGCCACATCTCTGTGTAAGGGTAATATTCAAAACATTCAAACCATAATTTGACCATACAAAACAAATATAAAAATGGGAGATGTCATAAATCTTTACCTAAATGTACGAGGTCACTTTGGTATGATTGAACAATATTGAAAACCTGCAAATCATAATTCTGTGTGAAATGTGCATGTATAACCATCTTGTGCATGTATAACCATCGAACCCTGCCTTGATTTGACCTTGACGTATAATATATTGTCAGAGCATATCTCGGCAACCGTAAGGATATGGATTGCTGCAACTGATTATTATATGTACTTAATTGTGATATTTCCATTGACAGCTCATCTCCAGTTAATAAATTTTACAGCTTCATAATTTTTAGTTTACTAAAGTGTTTTGTTTTAATACTTAAACTTTTTGGGTTTCTTCATATCTGAAGAATCGGAACTAATTCATTCGGATGTTGACTCAGATCCTGAATCAGATCATAACTGAATTGGATCCAGATTTACCTCCACAATTTAGGAGGTCAAAAAAGTCTACAGGTGATGAACCCGAGAGCAAGGGGGAGTTCAAGAGGTCCTTCAACCAATGACTTTCAGGGACCTGAAACAAGCACACAGCTGATTTCAAAAGTCAATTAACCCCGACCCCATCTTTCCAGGGAAGTAGATGTTTCTGACTTGCCCCACCCAAGTACACTTGAGGATATTGAAACATTCAGACAGGTCGTCAACATCCCCGACCCCAGGGATAGTAGATAATTTTTCCTCAGCCTCAGTGTGGGGTCTTAACAAAGTAGCTCAAAACAGGAGATCTGACGTAATGGTCCTTCAGCCTTTTTCCTAGCTACTCCTACCCTCAAGGAGGCCCCAGAAAAGCTGCAGTTTTTTAGCTGCAAATATCCCAGAAGGGAAATTCATCAAACCTCCCACTTCCATTGGTAAGTGGTACAGGTTGGCTCACCCCAGCCTTGAGATAAACAAATGCTGGAGCTCAACACAGACTTTGGAAATATCTGCATCTCTCCTAAACCCTCTGGAGCCACAATGGGTGAGGTCCCCTTCAGATAATGAATATTTTGAGCACCAGGCTAGGCTAATATCAGTACCCTCAATTTCGGGGCTGCCTTTAATCAGGTCATTTCCAAATGCAACCTGATTATGGAAAGTATCTAAGATTTGGATATCCTAGATAAGATGACCCATATTCAACAGAGGGCCTTGGCCCACCATAGTAAGTTTTATCCTATATGCTCCAGAGGGAAATCTATATTTTGGGTAATTTCGTTCTTGTCAGTCAAGAGGCGGAAATGGCCCATCTTTATCCCAATCTGGGAGAGACCAGATGTCACAGCTCACAACTGGTGAAGGACAGTTCCTTCTCTGGGCAACCTTAAAACCCTCAGGGCTTTTGTCCCTGTCAAAATTAACCCTTTGGTGGCCCTCACCACAATATCAAAACAGGGGCCGTATTCACTAAACCTTCTATATTTTTAAGGGCCCTTTATTAAAGGAAGGTGGAAAATCTCCTTTGGTAAGGTGACCTTTAAAATGCTATTCACTAAACCTCCTTTATGGTTTCCTTACGAAAGGAGACCTTACATAACAATGACTTTATTTGCGGTCTCAAAGGCCTTTTACTATGGGGTTTTGGTGAACCAAATCATGCAAGCTTGTCACTGGAAAGCTCACAATACTTTTACAATTTTTATCTAAAAGACCTAACTTGGTCGGATGACGACAATATGTATCTGGGTGCAGTAGTAGAAGCTCAGCCTTCCCCTCATACTAGTCATCATCAGCAAGAAGAAGGGGGTTTGGGATGGGCACATCCGCTGCAACCAAGTCTTCTAGAATCTCACTCCCAGGGTCTAGGTATATGTCTACCCTCCTCAGGATATCTGGTAAGCTCTTTTATTTTTTCATTAAAATAGTATATAATGTGTATAATGTATGATTTGTGAGCAAAGGCTGCACTCTCTTCCTTCATAAGTCCAGATATCCAGTAACGTTACTACTTCTTATTTGAGACTTGAAGTTTTTGGCTTCTTATAGTACCTTGTTGCTAACTTGTGCACTGTAAGTGGGACTCAGACTGGTAATTTTATCAAACCTTTTATTTAAATCACAGCTGTAATCCTCCGCCTAGGGGTTGGATTCAGCATGTAGTTCCACATGGTAAGCTACTGCAGCACAATAAAAATGAAAGTATTATTTAAATGTAGATTTTATAATCTACAAGCTTACCATGTATAACTAAAGAGTCCCACCCTGCCTCCCCACTGTTTGACAGGTGAGTGTTTATGGGCAAAATTTTCCAACTCGAAGAAGGAAGTATTCGGAGACTTCACCATGTCACCTCAGTGTTGAAGGCATTAGGCCAGTATTCTACGTCCATTTTCTTGGCATTGACCAGATGCCGAGGGCCGCCTGGTAAGATTGCAGCTTATAAAATGTCCATTTAATTGATTAAAATGTTCAAGTTTCACTGTATACAACAGGGTTGTAGGATCAAATATCCTTTTATTGTAAATTAAGTTTTTGTATCCGTTTCTTCCGTAGATATGCATTGGATGTTGCATATTGAATAATTTTCACCGATAATGCTGTCAGTGGTATACTGAACCAACTAGTCGAATCTAATTCTTAGGTTATCTTCAATGGTGGCTAAGCTTCTATGAGGCTTAATTCTAGGGTCATTTTGAGAATCAGTAGGTGGCTTCCACAGGAACTTTTAAATTTATCTTCCTTTTCCCACTGGCTGGTTATCACAAGTTAAAGGTTACATCTCTCTTTGTACTGCAGCTAGCATGCAGTCATTGGTGTTAGGTTAAAGTGATTTTAAACTGAATTTAATGGGTTGTATATATGTGATACTAGGCCATATAGAGGAGATACCAAATCACACTAGTTAGAAAGTTGAGTATATAACTGATTAACTCATACATGCAACATGGTGCCTCAAAAGTATGACTTTATATGTTGTATATTTGACTTAAGAAAGCTAGATTTTCGCAGCATAAAAAAAGCTAGATTTTCGCAGCATAAAAATATAACTTTTTCAGTAGACAATGCAATTGAAATCAAAACTGAATAATACAGAGAGGTTCAGCCAGTTCATCAACCAAGAGTTCAGTCATATGAACTTCAAATCTTTTCTTAAAAAGTGAAATCAGGAAAGAAACAATTAAACCCACCAATAATGCCGGAGAAATGTAAGCATTTAAATATGCACAACTGTGAACAGTTAATATGGAAAAGACATACAAAACTGGCCGCTGTCAGTGTTTTAAATATACGCTACAATACAGGGGGAAGGGGGAAGTTGGAGGCAAAAAGTATCATGTCTAGAATGCATATAAACCACTTACGCACATTTTTGGTTGAACACTTTGAAAAAGGTTTTAATCATTTGTAAAGTAAGTTTGAAGAGATGTTTACATAAAACGGTTTTTGCCAAACCATCTTAACATTCAGTCTATCCCCTTACACAAGGAAGTAAATAACAGATTCATGTAGCACAGACTATATATACAGCACATATGTTTAAGAGACATACCTATACATTTATTAATGTTTTACCATGATCATGTTTGTCAAAGTTTAAATAATGTATACATAACATGAACAGACATAATATATTTGGACTCATAATTTGGTTATAACATGGAATATCAAAAAGGAATTGAAACATTTAATTCTCTCATTATCGCTGTACTTATTTTGCCAATAATAGGTGAGTGCATTGTCACTTTTAAGCAAGTTTGCTTCATTTTATGTTTATTTTGAAAAAATTGAGTTGAGGGAAATTAATATTTTCTGTGTCTTTGTTGGTGACTGCATTAGAATATCATAAAATATTTTACATTGTACATTATTCTTAGTTAATTTTTATTTTACTATTTCAGAATGAAACATATTAATTTTGGCAACATTTAGAGCATAATAACCCAACTTAAGGTGTACTTCATTGTTAAGAAATTAATGTTCCTTGTTCCTCTGTCTCCCAAAAGCTCACAGATTACGCAGTAAAGTCATGGTTGTTGGATGAATTACCTTTTCACTCATAAAAGTATTCTCAACTATAATCTCAAACAGGGATCCAACTTCCAGGTCTTAGACCGAGAGTCTTGATATTTTCACAGAGTGATTTGAACATGTCAACCAGAATGAGTATGATATACATTACATACTTGTTCATGCTGAAATCATGAAAAGTGCACAGGCTTGTCTATATTCATTTCTCTTTCATTCTGGCTCATGTTTTTGTAGAACGTCTTTCGTGTGATTAAGTGAGATTCACATTTGTGTGCATTTTAATTTTTAAAAAAAATGACAAAGGCCCCTTACAATACTGTACATACTGGAGGTGTGAAGGGGATGGGATGGACAAACAGGACGGCTAGTACGACTCAGAACAAAAGGGTCTCTTTATGGTGCCAAAAAGGGCGGGGGGGGGGGGGGGGGGTGCCAGGGTCAGCCTGGTCCTGCCTATCCCTAATAGATCAATGAGCTACATCATTTTATGTGAAGAATCCCCTCCCAGGGGATACCACGTGAGGATCAGGAGCAGTGAGATGTAAAGTTCACAGAAAAGAGTACTCCCTCCAAACTTTCATCTGGGGCAAGCCAGAAGGATGTACAGCCCTAGTCAAATCATGAAGGAGTGTGCCATGATTTGCCTTTTCCTACCTGTCCCAAATGTAACACTGACCCATATCAATTCTTGGGGAGAACACCCAATCCAGAGGATGCTGGATTAGGGACAAGACCAATGAGATGGTCTTGGCATCCAAAATTCGTTTTCCCTGTCACACTTCCTGTATTGGGGATGAGCACCAGAATATTACGGAAAGGTGGTGTGTGCCAGGGGTAGATAGGGTGGCAAATATTTTATTTGTGTACAGCCCAGTTGCGAATTTGAAAGTGACCTCTATACTGGGAGCTTTTCTATAGTGCGCTGTGACCACTTTGTTATAAGCAATTCTCAATAAACAAATAATATTAATACAGGGATATGCACGCACCTAAAATAATTTCTCAGCATAATTTCTCAGCAGTCCCCTAATGTGGCCCGAAACAGTCTAGCTTCAGTATATGACAGGTTTCTGAAAAATTTCGTAGGAGGGTTAAACCACATGACCCAATCAAAAAGATGTAGTTATTGCTGCAGAGATGGTGAAGGGAACTATAAATGGAATCCAAAAGGAATTTTCCAGAAACGACTAAACTTTAAAACCTGTCCAGAGGTCGTGTGGCATAAAATTGTGGAGTGATATTTTGTGAAAATAAACAAAGTGGCTCTAGGTCTGCGATGACCAGTTGTGGGTATATTCCTCAGCATCAGGTTTTGTTCGAGAGCGTCTATGGCATTTGCAAATAGTGGAGAATAATATGGTAGGTTTATGGATGGTTTTTAGGGTTCAATGCTCTCACCAAGCAAAGGTTTGGTTAACTGATTTCTTGTTACTGGACTTTGTGGTGGAACTTACAATCCTGGAGTGTCTTAGTCCATTTGATTAGTAGTATAAATAGCTCCATTGGATATAAAGATTTCATCTTAGCAGAGGAAGTGTCTATTGGGGTCAAACAATCCTGAACTAGGGGGCACATTTGACATTCTAAGGAATGAGTAGAACCAGTGTGTAAGGTTTTTTTTGGTTACTATTGAGATCTTTTGGGTCAATGGTAAGTAACGTTTCTTGATCAACTGAAAGATTAGATTGCCCAATATCAATGTTAAGCCCCACACATGTTAGATTCATACAGGGGTCGCAATCCAAGGGTGACACAAGTGAATGAGTGATTGTGAGAGGGTGTCAAATTCGCTTAGTTGTGGTGCTAGGTATGGAGTAAAAAGAAACAATATAGGCAAACAGTTTGTCTTTATTTTGAGTAGAAATGTTATATTTTATAATTCAATCAACAAAAGCACATATAATTCTTCTGTGATAAAAAAGAAAGTAAAATTGAATTTGCTTCTATTGTTCATATTTTGACATTTAATCGCTTAAGAAGGCACATCCACATAATATTCTTTTCTTGACTCTTAAGATTGTATTACCTTCTATTCTTTACGTAATGTCAAATGAAGATTTAGTTTTAGGTATTATGTAATTGCTGCAATTTTTGTTCTTCGGACAACAAAATTTATTGTTGAGACGGTCCCAAAAATGTAGCACTCTACATCGAATGCTATCATTCAGTGATAAGATCTATGGAATAGTATTGGTCACATGACTATCACGACCTAATATCTTACATAGGGCATAGATATGCTACCCTCCACTTTTTATGTTGTTTCCACAGTAATTGCATATCCGGTGAGCTTCAATATCACTGGAAAGGATACATTGCAGTCATCATATGGGCACCATAGATTTGCTAGCTCCAAAGCTGTTGATGGATGTAAAAATCCTCAGATGGAGGATGGCTGCTGCACACATACACATGGACCTCAAGGAGCTGGATGGTGGACTGTGGATCTTGGAGAGACTGTCATCCTGAACTCTGTTAAAATCATAAACAGAAATTCAAATCGTAAATATGTTTATTGTTTAATTAGTTTTGTAATAGTCAGTAACACAGTTATGGAGACACATCCGTTAGATCATACATTGAATATGAAAAACAGGAATGGTAATGAAAACATTAACCATGTAAAATATCAATAATAAAGTGTGCGAATAAGAAAGTGTGAACTCCGTGCACTGTATATACTAATAATTTGATGAGATATCTTAATTTCTGGGTGTCAAACTTCTATTTATGACTTAATTTGATCAGTAATCAGATGAAAAAAAAATCAGTTCTTATTGTGTAATGAGCCAAGGTTTGTTTGTGAGAAGAAAATTGGAGTCCTTCAGCATTAATGTCTCAAATTATATATTATTATTTGTGTTATTTTTCTCACTTATGTAAAAATGTAAAACGATGTTAAGTTTTAAAAAGGGAAGAAAAAGATGGATGTTCACGTGTAATAACTTGAAGAGAACTTTTTCAAGGGACTTTCATTAAATAACAAAAAACAAAAAAAAAACTGCAAAAAAAACAACAAAACTAAAAACAAAAATGAGAAATAATATGAAAACATTGTTTTCTGAAACATACAGTTTTAAGTACATGTACAAACTATCACAAAATTTAGCAACTGATATTTCTCGTTTAGTATTCTATTTGAAGTATTCATATTATTTTTAGATTACTTAAATTAAACAAATTACAGAATTTGTGCTCAATAGACATTACAATTGTAAGCATTAGTCACTTTACAATAATTATAATGGTGGGCTAACAACGTAAAAATGTAAAATGATGTTAAGTTTCCAACAGAGAAGAGAAAGATGGATGTTTACATGTAATAACTTGAAGAGGACTTTTAAATTTCCATACTTTACCAAAGCTTTTTTCTGCATTCTGCTCTCTTAACAATCTTTCATCTGTAAATATAACTTGAAGGTGATTTTTGTTAAAATTTGAAACTTTAGGTCACTGTCAGATAAAACTGAAATCACATATGTATTTCTTTTTAACAAGGATTAGTGCATTTAAAGGTGTCACATGTTGGTCTTTTAAAAATATCCAGAAATGATATATATATTTTTTGTAAATGTAATGTATAATGGCATTCTTCTATTGAACCTTCAAAGGTTTGCCAAAATTGTGTTAGTATGTTACATTAAAAAAACTCTATTTATAACATAAACTAGTTTGCTAATCTTATTTTATATGTACCATCAAACTTTAAAATACCACGTCTTCTCCCTTCAAAAATCAATGTTCAAACTGTGCACTAAAACAGACAACCCCTGTGGCTTTTTGAAGCATTTTACACCAAAGCATTTTGGTCACTGTCGACAATAGGTGGGCTATAATAGAATACTCTATAACATTCCGACAGATCACGAGCTGAGTGGTTTGCTCTCTGCGAGTGTATCTTGTCAAAATTTTTATTTTATCAGATTTACTTGATATGAGTCGAGATTTGAACTTAAAAATACATTATTATGATTTAATAATAACATATGTTAATAACTGTAACAAAAATTGGGAGATGTCTTTATCTCCAGTTCTAGGGTAGAAATATCTATGTATAATTTAAACCATCTGAAAGAGGATTTAGTGTGATATTAAACTACCCAAACCAGAATATATGACCTTGTTCATTTTGAGTCAGTTTGCTGTTGACTATGCTATGAAAATAATAATCATAGCCCTTCAAACCATCAATAAGTTTAATAGTTATATCACTGAGCTCTAAGTACCATCATTACAAGCGGTATCATTAACCATTTCTTTTATTATATACTTGAAAGTGTTATTAATGCTTGAAGATAGGAGAGGGTTGTTGTGATCAGTTTGGTTCTGTCTTTCTGTCTCTCTCATTCTGTCAATTTGTCTGTACACCTTCTTGCCCTTACAACTCCAAATCTATAACATCAATCATGCAAGCTCAAATTTAACCCAGTAAACATTACAAATGTTTTAAAATGGTTTAAACGTTTACAAAACGTTTTTAAAACCTAATTAACCCTATGGTTTTCTAAACGTTTCTAAGTAAACATTTACGCTGTAATGTTTAAAAATGTTTTATAAACATTTTCCATATAAATGTTTTTACTGAAGACGTTTATTAAACGTTCATAAAATAACTCCAAAAGCTAGGTTTGACTGGAAACGTTTTTAAAACATTTATAAAATAACTCAAGAAATGAAGGTTTTGCACACATAAAACATTGCAACAACATTTGTACAGTACACATAAAATGTTTAAACAACATTGCTTGTTAAATGTTTTAAAAACATTCTATCAAAAACGTTTTTTAAACCTATATTTTTAAACCTTCACCTTCAATCATGTCCAAATAAAGATGGCGGTGAGCAATAATAGGTGATTTTAGAGGACTTTATCAAAAATTGCCCCACATGCAATCCCTAAAAGTAAGAATTGAAAGGGGGCACAATTTGTAAGCCAATATCTTACAATTTTAGACATAAAAATAATATTTTCAATAGTGAGCAACCATAAAAAGATATTGAATTTGACCTCTGACCCCCATTATTATTGGGACATTATTATGTTCATTTATAACATTTTTCTAACATTTATCATTAAAATTTGAATAAACGGTATACATAAAATGTTTTAAAAACATTCCATTACAAATGGTTTTCGTACCCATTATTTTTTAACCTTTGCTAAACGTTTCCTTTCAAACATTTGCAAAACCCAAAAATGTTTACTGGGAAGGTAGTGGGAAGATATTTGATGGGTACAGGCACACTTAAGATTGAAGATTAAAGCCAGGAGAGAGTTTTCTCATTTTCAATTGGGTATATACAGAGAAATCTGTTTTTCCTTTGTGACATACACCATGCCTTCATTGTTTAACTTGCGATTTCCACACTATTTCGGCATGAATTTTTACACAATAAACTAGCAGAAGTGCTGTTGTAATACCTGTCTAACAATATAAATAACTTATTTGTAGGTAACATACTTTCTGAAATAATGTCAATAGAAAACCATGAAGAAACAATCCGGTTGTGATATTGATTTAATATTCACATTCATGATATATCACTGTAGAATCAGTAGCGAAAAGCTGCCACTGTAGCTCAGCATGTAGAGTACTGGATTTGTGATCCTAATCTCCTGGGTTCAAATCCCATTTACGTCTGTTTTATATATATATATTCTATTTATTTATTTTATTAAAGCTAGACAGTTTCTTTCTGTATTTCTGTCCTGTCTACACCTTCTTGCCTTTGTAACACAAAAACTATAAAGGCAACCACGTTCAAATGTGGTGGGCAGATACTGCATGAGGTACACAGATTTCTCCAAATTGGATGTAATTTGAGTGAAAATTAAACTCAGGACACCGAGATAGTTTTTCTTATTTTCAATTCGGCATATACATAGAAATCTGCTTCTCTCCCTCACATACCAAATCAATACTTATCAATGCGTTCTGATGATGTCATTGCTTAATGATGTCACAATAAAATTGTAATTGTGAGGTCACTAACCTAGCTGGTGATACTTGCTGTCTATTTCTTTCTATTTTCGTGTCTTGAAATTGAGATAAAGATAAGCAAGGGTGGTAGTGTTTGCATGATTTTTTACATTTTAATAATTTCTGTTCTCATTTCTTTTTCTTTTAATTCGCTGACAGGCCATCACAAAATCTTCACTCTGAGTGATTTTCAGAAAGAAGTGGTTTTTATCCAATATATTTAGCTGTCTGTTTTCGGTATTTAGATTGCTCCAGAACTAATGAACAGATATTTATAAAGTTGTTTATGTGGAAAGGCCTGGGTCGTATTTTGGATACAAAAAAAAAACAATGTATTTTTAATGACTTTGGCTTTCTCTTGATATTTCTTTAAAAGTAATGAACAGATTTTGATGATAAATATTTAGTAAGAAGGGCCTAGCCAAGGGAAAAAGTAATAACATTACATTAGGAAAGATCCACTTCATACTCTTGATACCAATAAACCTCCAAAATTTTGGAAACACTGTCCTGGTTGACTTGAGCGCCCAGTGGTTTCCAGTACACTTTGTGTCCATTTTATCAATTAGAGAGTGAGCCACTCAATTATGAACTGACTGAATATCCACAAAATATTTACTCAATGTATGGATGTGTGTGTTCAAGTATGCACGTGTTCCTCAGTGGGGAAATCCACTGAAAATTAATTAACACATTTGGTTTCATTTTAATGTCTTCGAACATAACTTCAAATACAGATAATAGATGGTCGATAATACAATACTGTACAACATTTGCGAGGCTGGACACATTGAGTTGAGCTTTTTGCTCTCTCTGCGTGTATCTTGTTTAATCAATTGCTACCTCTTTGGAGTTAATGTGTATCCCATGTAAAATTACTTCGCATTCCATATGTGGCCTATAAATGAATTGAGTATCTTGAAGGAAAAGTATGTCTATCTTTTTACTTTTCATATAGTTAATTATATCATATTTGTTTCTTTAAGAACATACACCTTTGCCATTTGCACTAAAAATTTAATATTACACTTTTGTAATTTTGCAGTATAAATATTTAATTCAACAGAGCACGATGGGAAACTGATACATTAAAATACTCAACATGTACCCTTTAACATTATGTGTATTGTAAAATGAAAAGCAAGCTTTAATCAAGTCTAATTTTTACATATTCCAAAACATTTTTATTATTATTATTACATGATTTAAAACAGTATTTTTATTATTCTCTATGAGAATAAGTGATAATCATGTGAATATATCATTTGGCATCACAACTGTAGTATTAAGTGAAATAAGGCACACTTACAGAAATACTTTCAAGGTCAAAAAGAATTAAGACGCAAATGTTGTGAAATGTCTAATAAATTTTACTATGTTTCAGTCTGGAATTTATATATCATGTGAATTATCAAGATTTTAACAAAACATAGTAATCTGCCATCAGGAATTATGCTCAAAATTCTAATGTTTCAGTCAACAAAATCGTATTCTAGTGAAAAAAATACTGTGTACTCAGGCTAATGATAATCAATTTATAGTCTTATGAATATATCTTTAATCTTCACACAAGACAGATGATTTGTCAATTCTCCACATAAGCTGAAGGGGCCACGGTGGCAGAGCGGCAACACTCTCGCCTCCCACCTCTGAGGCCGGGGTTCGATTCCCGGCACGGCCTCAAGTGGGAAAGCTGGTAGTTGCTTGCCGTTGGTCGGCAGTTTACAGTACAGAACCCTAACGAACTGTATGTACTGGTTTCCTCTGCCCTTCCAACTACCCGTCGTGATATGACCTGTACAGTGTTGAAAGCGACGTAAAACCCCAAATAAATAAATAAATAAATCCACATAAGCTGAAATGTGAATAATACATATTATTCATTATCAAATTATGCTCATTCTAATGTGAAAAATCTGTGCATGTATAATATCAATACATCATTTCTGTTTTCAGAATACAGACTTTCCCAGTTTACAGTCTTTGGGGCCAACGAAACCTATAACAATAGTGCACCTGGTAGAGAATGTGTTTACTGGGGGCCAAATGTTGGCGACAGTATCAAGTTAACTTGCAATTCACCAGTGATGGCTCGGTGAGACAAGGACTAAGACTTTGTGTTTAATTATATTTAAAATCATTTGAACCATTATAGTGTATATGGTATAGTATTTAAATGGGACTGACATTGCATGGTGACATAACAATCTCATGTCGTGTTTGTTGGAAATATGGATATTACAGCTGAATTTCCAGCACCCTAACAACAATTATAATTATGTATATAAGGGAAGTACATAACAGTGGCAAAATGATCATTGATATAGAAAAGTTGGGGTGACATGCTTCTGTTCTATTGTTTGGTCCGAGAAAAAAAATTACACGACAGCAAGGGTCAGGGAAGTGGGGAATTTCTGTGTTATTACAAATTTAGGAACATATAAGGTCTAATCATAGACATAGTGGCCCTTTGTCAAATCAGTGCTTGGCAAATCGCACCCCCCCTTAAATCTCGGTCTCTGCAAACTCAGCCCCAGTTGAAAACAGACAATAAAATGCAATAAGGATACTTTTATACTATTATTTATACTATTATTCTCCATCATATGACATACTCTGACCAAAACATTATTTATGAACAGTACATCGGGTTACCAGGCATCAGGTTATCGTCCCTTTATTGTAACCTGGTTCCTGATTTCAGATAAAGGGTGATAATTCTTTCTGATCATGTGAAGTTTGTATGCCAAGGGTGACATCTTCTGAAATGATATTTAGCAAACGTGCAATTAACATATATAGAAGAGCTTGAGGGTGCTTCAATCAATATCTTTCATTTTATATCCTTTACTCACTAGTTTATGTTAAAATTACTAAAAGTGCAATCGGTTTTATGAAGAATAACTGATATAAAAGTTTTTATTAGATTTTATATTAGGTTAATCCCATGACTTTTGTTCACTAGCATGTAACTTTTTGTGATCCTTGCCCTTCATTTAACGTATACTCTCTTTGAGAGCACCATAATTTTCCTTTGACCGATTTGTCCAATGCATTCTGTGTACAAATAAATCAAAACCAGGAAACAAATTAAGGCATTCATCTTAACTGTCAACGAAATCAAACCATTTGATCCGCAGAAAAGGAATTCCCAAAACGAGTCTCTCCACTGAAATTGCATTGTTTTAAAGTTTTACACAGTATAGAAGACATTAATACGGAGCCCAGGAACGGATATAAAACTGTTTTCCTCTCATTTTTTATCTTATTTTTCACACAAGATAGTAAGTCATTACCACAAGATAGTAAATCGTTCCCACAAGTTAGCAAGTCATTACCACAAGATAGTAAATCGATCCCACAAGATAGAAAGTCGTTACCACAAGATAGTAACTCGTTCCTACAAGTTAGAAAGTCATTAACACAAAATACTAACTCGTTCCCACAAGTTAGCAAAGTCGTTACCACAAGATACTAACTAGTTCCCACAACTTAGGAAAGTCGTTACCACAAGATACTAAGTCGTTCCCACAAGCTAACAAGTCATTCCCACAAGATAACAAGTTGTTCGCACAAGATAGCAAGTCATTACCACAAGATATGAAAACATTCCCACAAGTTTTGCTAAGTCATGCTTTGATGCCAATGTACAGGCAATTTCTTTGTCTATGATACCTAACTTATATAGAGGTCACTCATCTACTAGCATACCATTCAAGTTTACATATCCCTGTAGGCCTCCAGAGCTTGCATGTTTCCTGTAATTTTACACGTCAAACTTTCATTTTATCAATTTTAATGGTCATTCTTCTAAGTTATCTAAATAGTGATCTTCAGAGGTCATCTACTTATTGTTACAGGTATACTGCAATACTGCCTTTTAGAGGTTTAATACTAATTGCGTTACAGTGTCTATATGTGGCACCTAAGGGGGAACCAAGGTAATGGGTATAAAGAAGGGGTTGAGAATGATAAGACTATGCAATTTACTGTATGAAAAGTCTATGCAATTTGCAGCACAGCAAACACGAACACATATGTGTTTCTTATCCGAAAACTTTGACAATCCTCCATTATTTACAGTGATTGCATTGCTCAACTCTATCTTCAAGCCAATTTTTTAGAAGCTATACTCGAGGTGGTCTACGAGGTGTGTTCGGGTTCTATGAGGTGTGACATAAAAATGTTTTGCATGTTGTTTGTAGCGAATTTTAAGTACTGGATATTCAAGCAGTCTTTCTGTATGTAAGACAATGTCAGGAAACCAGAGAGAAAAACCTCTTATTTCCGTAATAATATCTACAAGTGGTATGCATGTTAGTCCTCAAATAAGAAGTATTTGGTCTGCAAGCAGGTTTTGTTTCATACAATATTGTTAAAAACCCTATATCCACAAACTATTTGATCTTCAAGCAACCTTTCATTCATAAAATATTGTTAGAACACCCCACAGAATTCCATGACATTCCGTGACATCATATTTCTTTAATTATATTAATGCGTTGGATTCTATGTATGTAAGCGTGCAAATATGAAATATTTGATCTTCACGCGGTCTTTGTATTTGTAAAATATTGTTAGAAACTCCCCATGGAAAACCGTGACCTCATATTTTCTCATGAATATCAATACGTTGGGTGATATGTCTGGGAGTTTAAAATGTTTGATCTTCAACCAGCTTTAATAATTATAAAATATTGGTTTTAGAAAACCCCATGGAAAATTGTGACATCATATATAGGTTTGATAAAGAGGTGTGATGGGAGGTGTGATCTAGATAAAAAATCCAGTGTGGAATCAGGTTCTGAGGTTTCTAATATAAGTGACGCATATGTGATATAGTATATCACTGGAAAGGTATCTAAACAGTGCTTCTACCCATTTTATTGCATTAGATAAATCCATAAAAATGAACTTATAGAGCACATATGTGTTCCATATCCCATCTCCCCCAATATTTCTTATGAGTTCAATAATTAAAAATCTGTTTAAAAGTTCCTGGATCCAGACAGTGATCATTATTCCCTTGTATCTCTTTGAAGTGTCATCAAAATCTGTCCAAAACATTTCCACCTATTTTGCAAACTAACAGACAATATCACCATCCCCTGATATGGCGACTAGAATTTGAATGTTGTTCAACCGTTGATCTGTTGGTGGAGAAAACAAGACAAATGTGTATCAATTGCGAAAACAAAGAAGTTTAAAAAGTGACAGTTTTTTCCTGACGAGAAGTGGGACGCACAATTAAGACAATAAAATCAATCTTCATGACTTTGCTGAAAGACAGTAAATATGGTGACATAAATAAAATAAAGGACAAAACTACGGTTAAATAACATGCTGTATGCTGATTGATCCTGATTAATGTTACATGAAAAGTCAAAGCTTAAAAACGTGTGTTGGTTCATGCAGCTGTTGTCAATGTGAGGGATTCTTTGAGGGTCAATTCTTAAAGTATTATGGCTATATCACCAATATTTTAATGATTGAAAGAATTATGTTTTGGTTGCAATTTTACTTCATTTTTGTTTCTTTTTAGGTTTGTAAATATTGTCAAGAGGAAAAGGAACAGTAATGATTTGAATATTTTATCTCTATGTGAAGTTGAAATTGAAGGTAATAGTTTATACATTTAATATATGTTATCATTTCTGACAATTTCCATTTTAAATTTTGTTGTATTATTTTTTGACTAACCAATTTGCAAGGATATTGTTATAAAAATGGCAGTATGACTCTTCCATGAAGTAAAATTTGCTAGTTTTAATCATGAAATAGTAACAAAACAGTAATTATGCCATTTTGGGATTATAGTATTTTCTGTTGGAAAGTATTGTTGATTACTTGTTTCAAATGATTTGTACACTTTAAAAGGAAAAAAATTACTTAAACTTTAAAAGTTTTAATTACCATGATTATAATTTTTAGAACAAATGCAGTGCAGCCTCAAT
This sequence comes from Sabellastarte sp. h YS-2021, assembly GCA_964017235.1. Taxonomy (NCBI): domain Eukaryota; kingdom Metazoa; phylum Annelida; class Polychaeta; order Sabellida; family Sabellidae; genus Sabellastarte; species Sabellastarte sp. h YS-2021. The sequence continues at coordinate 76,703,618 of OZ024935.1, read as the reverse complement.
TAAACATTAAATTTCCCTTTCACTACAATAACTGACAAAAAAAATCTCCCACCAAATTCAAAACATTATCTTTGTCTTCTTCAATGTCCCCAAACATAGGGGCTACAGATGTTGTCATTAGCTATATCCATTAATAACTCCATCTTGTTGTGTCAAATAGTATGCCCATCGAACACATATGGACAGAACTGCTCACAATGTGGACACTGTCAGAATCCTCAGTGTGACTGGACATCAGAGACAGGACTCTGCTTTGGTGTCTGTACTGCTGGTTATACAGGAGACAATTGTCAGTCAGGTATTCAAATATAGCATTCCAATATACATCATATATGCTCAAATATTAGCTATTAATATAAATATTGGTTCAGACAAGCATTAATACTTATGTGGTCCTCTATAATTGTAATATAATTGGTCAACTCATGGTCAGAAATTTATTTTTTCATGTACTTATTGCAGGTCAAAATGATAAATATGTGAGGCTCATTTACCAACTCTTCGTGTCTGTTATTAATGTAAGCCTGTAATGACCTAAAGCATGGCAATGACTTAATCATTAATAAATTTTAAAATAATCACTTTCTTTTACCTCTGTGGAAGTGGGTTCAGATCCACCTTATGGCACTTAGTGTGTCTTTACATCCCTTTCAGCTGATAAGATCATATCATGACCGACCCTCAGAATAGTGAAATTCTAATTGGACTTTTAAAGTGCCTAATCTCCCTTCTAACAGGAGAATCTAAGGTGCAACATCACCAATATGGTCAACAAATTTCAGTATCCAGGGACAGAAAAGAGGTGAAACATCAAAGAAAAAGTCAGAGAATAATTAAAATTAAGGTGGGTATGCCTTGGTGTGCAGGTAGATTCTAAGTTGTTTTCTAAACGACAAGGGGGATACACAAATCAAATCAGGAAGAGTATTCGAAACAGTGCACAAATCAAAACTATAACCCAAGTCTTTGAGTAGATGGGTAAAATTTTGGCACAAGAAGGAAATTACCAACACTTAGACTGATGTACATATTACATATTGACACAACAAGAATAAAAACTTATGATCATAGAGCTGTGAGAACAGTCAAAAGAAACCAAACTTTCCAGCCACTTGTGAGCCATGAGTCATCTCTCTTATGTCTGGGATTATTCCTACATTCTGACTGGAACCAGAATATTACAGCTGCATTATAAGAATCTTTGCAGAGATTGAAACAACTGCTATGGGGGAAAATACAAAAAAATAGGAGAAATAGCAGGAGAAATCAACATAATTATGTCTGCTGCAATGGTTTCTACCTACAGGAATTACTAATTTAAAATAATTAAAAATAATATGTCAATGATAATGTCAATAACATTAAGCTAAATGTGTACACTGCAAAAGTATATGTATCTTTCTCCTAATATTTATCCAAGAAATCGCAAGTTCTGACACTGTAAAATCTCTGTAATGGTTATAACAGAATATCTCTGGAAAAAAATTGCTTTCCTTCAAAAGAAAAGTTATTGAGACCTGGGTAAGTAATTTTTCTGATGTAATGTATATAAATAGTGTCCTGCTACTACTTGGTAACAACCAATTATGGCCCAGCTACAACATAAAACATTTTATGCACTTGTCTGTCTACTTATTCCATAGATTTGTTTACCCTTTTCATTACTAGTACTTCAACTCCTATGAATTACACGTTTTACTTATGATTTTTAAGAAATTTGGATTTAAATGATTTACATTAAGTAGTATTTTTTTTATTTTACACATACGTCTACTACATTTATACATTATAAATACACCCAGAAAGGTTTTATGTCCATTTATTTATTTGGGGTTTTACGTCGCTTTCAACACTGTACAGGTCATATCACGACGGGTAGTTGGAAGGGCAGAGGAAACCAGTATATAGAGTTCGCTAGGGTTGTGTACTGTAAACTGCCGACCAACGGCAAGCAACTACCAGCTTTCCCACATAAGGCCTTGACGGGGATCGAACCCCGGCCTCAGAGGTGGGAGGCAAGAGTGTTACCACTCTGCCACCGTGGCCCCAGTTTTATGTCCAGTACAACTGCCAGTGTCATATTGGGACAGGTCTTCTGCATTGTCACTTGTGGGATTCGAACCCACACAGATGTAACAGTCTGTGATTAGGCGCCAAACTACTAACCCACTAGGCCACTTAGCCACATATCAAATATGTTTTAATGGTTTTGTAAACAACCCATGGTTAAAATACGTCTCATGGCAGTTCATTTCACAGTCTTGGAATCACAACAGAAACAAAAATCTGTCTTCAAATACTTTTTCTATCAAAAAAGTGCTCATAATGTCCGGTTTAATCCTAAGAGTATTTGTAGAGTATTCTAGAAATTTGGAATTGATGCTCTGTTTGACTAGCAAACAATGGAGACAACTTAATATTAGTAAATCATATTTTTGGTGTGAGATATTTTGAAGATTATGGAGTCTCAAACATTTGTTTCACACGTCAAACATTGAGAATATATTTTAGTCAAGTTTTGATGTCACAAATGGATTATTTATTTTTCTATCGAGCTTTGACTATCATATTTCTTATTAAAATATTATGAAGGCAGCGCAAAGATTGGGATACAATTTTGACCCCTTGATTGTTCACATAATTTGCCTGATCAGTTGGTGTTGCGCCTACTCTCTCTTATTTTCACCAATGTTGAAGCATTCCCCCGGGAGGACCAACCAATTGCAATAAAAGATAGCAATTGGGATTAATATATTTTATTACTATTAAAAGTTGTAGTTATTACAGAAAAGTTACAATGTATACTATACAGTGAATAACCATTTGTTTAACGTAATAACAACTAGTAACATTTTACCTCAATGCTAAAGAGTACCCACTATATGACATTTACAATTAAGGGGTACTTGTAAACAGGCATGCATCTAGTATAAGTCAAAGAAGGGACCACCCTGCAATTGCAAATTGACCAAATATTCCTCTCATCAAGTACAGTAATGAAATTTTGAACAACAGACAAAGTGCAGTTGCAACCCAAGTTTGGAACTGCACTAAGAGAATACTGGAAGACAAGATCAAGCATATATGATGTAGAAGGATAAGTTGCAATTGCAAAGCGGTGCCAAAGGACCAAATAGCAGAGAGAAAGATGAAACAGACCAAATAGAAACTTTATACATTTTACTGCAAAGTGCAAGAGTAAGATGCAAGTATAAGCCTGATACTTGTAATTTATATGTGTACATGAAGTAGAATTAGCCATAGAGGTAAAATATAGGTAAAAGAGTATTAAAAAAGGTTTGAAATATCCACCAGTATCAGATTGACATCATTCAATTATGAGAGGGACCATGAGATTAAGCTATAAAAGTGTGAATACAGGTTAAGGACAACGCCTATGGTGCATCCGGACATGAGGGCCAGGCAATATTAGGCCAACAGGACCAGAAATCCCTTGTTAAAGCAAATCAGCTTAAATATTAAAAAAAATATATAAAAAAGGCAGGAAGCGCAATAAGTGCAAAAGTTTAAAATTATACACATCATGTGTCCGACCTCGCAGGATGCCTATAACTGCAACACCAGCGAGGGCGGCGGCAAGCTGTGGAGGCAAAGTGGCAGATTTACTGTTCAAACTACTGCTCAGCACAAGCTGCCTGATATAACCAGGCTGTGCAGTGCATGCAATGGATGGCAGCCACTTATAAACTGCTGCGAAGATTGGCCGTGAAGATGTGTATATGTGTAAGCATAAAATATTTGTACCAAGTTGCATTAAAAATCCCCAACTGGGAGTAGATCAGCCGATCATTATTTAAACTATGTGATAAGTTATAATAACTCCAGGTCAAAAAGGAGTGGTCTCTATGATGTGGTAAAGGTAAGACGTAATTAGATGCTAATGCTTGTGTCTAAGCTTTGTATTACTATGAGCATCAGAAGACAATAAAAACACACAAAGGCTTTATGCCAAAACAACATAATAAGAATAATACACATAGCAGGTAGTAATAGTAATGCATATCCTGCAATAACAGTGATTATATAATATATACATCATAGCTCGTGATACACGACTGATACTTTGATATAAATGCTGTTAATGTACCATATATTAGTGTACCATTTCACTGGTTTCCATTATAGCAGTTAGAAATAATTAAATAAATGCTGCCATCATGTGCAAGCTACTATATGTAGAATATCATCATAAAACAGTTATTATAGTAATCATAATGTAAATATTTGCAAGTTACTGGTGGAAGAGGAACAAGCTACACGACTTAGCCTCATAAAGGCAAACACTGGGTATGGAAACTCAACCCAAACTATGGTGTCCATGATCTAAAGTTCCAAAAGAAAGGTGCAAAGGCCTGATCTACCGTTACATGATTGTGAGATCTTGGCAAGGAAACTGCAGCCACTCAATATCATGTGAAACTAGAAAACAGTGTTAGAGGCAAAAACAAAAACAAATGAACATTCTGCCCAGCTAGGTTGGGCTGGGAGTGGTAAATAAATTTTTTACAGTGTTACCCCTTCCAAGAGCAAGTTGCAAATAGAAGAGGGGTTGAAATTCAATAGGCCAGGACAAGTACACTGGCCAATGAAATAACAGATTACAAACAGCATGGTGATGCATACTAAATGTTAAAGTTAAGGTTCTCCCCAGGGAATGACCTAGTTGACACCAAGGTATCAACCCGCACATTCCCCCGGGAGGACCAACCAATTGCAATAAAAGATAGCAATTGGGATTAATATATTTTATTACTAAGTTGTAGTTATTACAGAAAAGTTACAATGTATACTATACAGTGAATAACCATTTGTTTAACGTAATAACAACTAGTAACATTTTACCTCAATGCTAAAGAGTACCCACTATATGACATTTACAATTAAGGGGTACTTGTAAACAGGCATGCATCTAGTATAAGTCAAAGAAGGAACCACCCTGCAATTGCAAATTGACCAAATATTCCTCTCATCAAGTACAGTAATGAAATTTTGAACAATAGACAAAGTGCAGTTGCAACCCAAGTTTGGAACTGCACTGAGAGAATACTGGAAGACAAGATCAAGCATATATGATGTAGAAGGATAAGTTGCAATTGCAAAGCGGTGCCAATGGACCAAATAGCAGAGGGAAAGATGAAACAGACCAAATAGAAACTTTATACATTTTACTGCAAAGTGCAAGAGTAAGATGCAAGTATAAGCTTGATACTTGTAATTTATATGTGTACATGAAGTAGAATTAGCCATAGAGGTAAAATATAGGTAAAAGAGTGTTAAAAAAGGTTTGAAATATGAAAAATTGTCCACCAAACAGCCAAGCCAATGTAAGTAGGGCTCGTTGGAAAGCTGAAGCCACAGGAGAAGTAGCTTGAGGTGTAGATTTTATATATTTCCATACACTGTCGGACTGCCAAGTACCATGATGCATGATATGGTGAAGAGGGACACCTTGGTGAAAGGCCCAAGTGGCCCCAGATGGCCTGAAATCATGAAATTTGAAATGTGGGTGAAAACCCAAGATCTGGGACATCTGTTTAAGGTGCTTTCTGGCAACAGAATCAGTAAGGGGCACTATACCACATTTCGTGGAGCAAATAAACAGTGGAGAGTTATTATGACCAGGTGCAACTGCAAGGGGAGCTTGTAAAGCTCGAGAGGGACACAATGGTGATTTACCCAGTGATGGAATGGCAATGGTATGTATGTCTTTTCTGTTCTGAATGGTTTTCGACCATTTAACTACAATGGTAGCCCCGAGTTCTGAGAAAATGATATCTTCTCTGGCTAATTGTCTTGAAGGGTCAAAAGAATTAATGGTATGTGGTAGCATATTGGAGATACACATGAAGGAATAGAAAGATAATAAGTATAAAGCATTGAAAACTACTGGGGAATCCAGAGATCGTGTAATGTGAATAATATTTTGCAAGATATCAGTAGTAATAAGTTGATGACCAGTTGGATTGAGAGGTCTGTTAATCTTCAAAGACTTGTGGAACAAATGTATCTGGTCATGTTGAAATGGATTGGTTTGTAAACCATGAATGATGAACTGAGCCCTAATGCCAGCCATGTGGTTAGCTATATTTGACTGTGATAATCCATTTTGAGCCAAGAATTCCATAAACATAAGTAGAATATGATGACTAACCTTTGTATGTGACAGCCCAGCTGCCACCAAGAAGCCTAAAAAAATCCCGGAACATACGTATGTATGTACGCTGCGTAGCAGGTCTAAAGGCCACAGCTAGTCGTTGTGCTGCAGAGGTGGCTAGCTGGGCTGCCAATGGAGACGTTTCTGAAACAATAACATTATATATCAAAATTCAAGGCAAATAAGTCAGCATGGGTGTTGACCCATATAAAATTGGGTAGAAATTGCTTTAATTTCCTCTCAGGGTCAGACGTAATTGTCCATCTGGACAACAGATCTGCTATACCGTTGTATTTGCCTGGAACATGAGATATTTGAAGTTGAATATTGAAAATAGAGGTGGGAAGCCAGACATTGCGACCACAAGTAGCCAAGAATTCATCTTTAGTTCTGCCTGAAGTCAAGACCTCAACAACGGCAAGGTTGTCACAATTTATTTGGATGTTTTTATTTTTCCATGCATTTGCCCAGACTTTCAGTGCAACCACTACATTTAGCATTTCCAACTGTGTTATGTGTAAGTTGGGAAATTTTCCAGATAGTGGAAGAGCATAGACCATTTGTCCCCAAACGCCACCCATTCCTTGAAGAGAGGAATCTAGGTGTATGGTATGGTCGATAGGTTTGGTGTCATAATATGTAACTCCATTGTATTGTAAAAGAAAAGTATTAAACCAGTTAAGATCTTTATAAAAAGAACTGGTAAGATGAAATTTATTATTGTGACCTTGTGACCTAAGTATTTGCAACATACGGTTAAAAAAAACGTGCAGGTTTTATACATTTAGTGATATACAGTAGCGAACCTAATAGTGATTGAAACTGGTTTTTTGTACAGGTCTTTCTGTAAACCCAAGATTTACAAATATGTCTGATATCTTGTAGTTTATCCGGAAGTACGGATATGGTTCTATTGACCGTATCTACCAGAATACCTAGACATACAACTTGAGTAGATGGCTCAACCAGTTTGGATTTACTGATTTCTAGGCCAAGGTCTTGTAATAGAGACAACAAAAATGTATACGAATCATATATTTTTGAGGGTAAACCGACATATATGAGGTCGTCAATGTAATTAAAGAGTGCATTCTGACCATTTTGTTTCATGATGTATCTAATGGCATCGGAGCACCGCTAAAAAAATCCGGATCCGAGTCAAAATCCGAACGGCAAAGATCCGTCCAGAAATAGGTTTTTATGATGTATACCTAAGAGATCTATGTCGCCTGGATCAATACGTAAATGTCTAAATGCTCTGCTAATGTCGACCTTATACAATAAGGACCCTGGGCCTAACAGTTTAACTTTCTCTATGATATGGTCTACAGATGGATATTGCAAATTGAAATACGTATCTAAATAACAAAATTTATGTAAGGCAGTATTTAATGCAGCACCTTTAGGCCAACTTAGAGCCATTATTGTGCGTCTTTTAGCAGAATCTTGTTTTTCTCTGGTCATAAGAGATGACACATGAACAGGGAAAGGTAACTGATAAAAAGGTCCATACATGGCCCCATATTTTAATTCTTCTGCAATATAAGCATCTACATGGTGTACATGTTCTATTGCAGAAGCATGATTTTGACATGAAGATAATAACGTGGAGTTACAGTCAAAATCTCAAGGAAATCCGAAACGTATAAGGTCGACCAATTGTTGGTCCCAGTATGTTGTTAAATGTTTTGCCCAACTGTCAGGATTAAGCTGAGTGGCCACAGGTATTCGAGCATTTAAAAAATTTGGAACCCCTGTGTGCCTAATTATCTGATGTGCCTGTAAAATGTCTGGAACAATGTGCCAATGCACTTCCGGACCATTATATGTGTGCAAATTATTCACAGGAATATATCCAAATTTGTTACCATTTTGTAGAATACAAGCCTGACGATCAGTGCTGTTATGTCTATTCTGCCAAACATATAAGGGAATAATCTCCATATCTTCAACCGTACTAGCAATCTCCTGATGCTCATGCTTTGATAATTGAGGTGTATGGAAAACGGGCAAAGCATCCGATTGCTGTATCTGTGTTGAGTATTTTGGGGATGTATTCCTGTTATTTGGATTTTGGGCTAATTATACATTCTTTCCACCACTTTGGTGTCTATTTACCAAACTTTCCGCCATAGGGGCTTGAGCATTAGCTATATTTTTCATACACTCTACTGAATCAAGATCACTCATGGCATTTTGTTGTGGTTTATTTTTTGACACAATGTCGTGGGGAAGGGATGGTGCAGTGTGTCTGGTTGTAGGTTTGTGCATTTGCTTTGGACCACATCCCACCCTACCATCCCCCAGGTGATGAAGTGCAGGGTTTGAATCTACCTCTGCATCTGTTTGCAATGGCTGAAATCTGTTAAACAGAGGGACTATAGGTTCATTCTCTAAAACCCTTGGTGTGGCCCCATTTTTTACCCATTGGACAGCTGGGTAAGAGGGAGGGGGGGTGTGGCCATCATGGTGTATACAAACCTTGGAAGAAGTAACTATTTGTTCATTTGCACTAGTTCGGCCGGCAGTGACGATGCGAGCAGGTTTATTTGGAAATGGTGCATGGGACTTGTTGTTAGAAGGTAAATTTTTTAATGCCTGGGCATAGGTACGGTCTCTCCTAACTGTCTGAAAAGCTTTTTGATAGTGAAACCAAGTTAAAGCTTGAGATTTGGTTATGTTTCTTTGGAATTGATACTCCTGTTTTGAAGTGTGGTTGTTCCAAATATATCTAGAATTGTAAGTAGGAGGGGATGACCCCTCCTCAGGCCAGGCTACTCGTTTTTTGACTATTTGTTTTTTTGTCAACATTCATTTTCCATATGTGGAAGTGACTTGCCATTTTTTGTATAACAATGTGCACAAACATGATGATAAATAGTGCCTTTGGTTTCATGAGTTGTAGAATGTACACAAGTCCCTGAGTTAAAATACTGACAAATCATAGATTTGCCTCCCCCACCCCGTTTGGAAGTATTTTTTGTGCCATTGAAAGCAGTTAAGGGGATGTGTCTCTGTGCGTGAGCCCTGCGAATACGGTCAATTTTTTCCACTTGAGTAAAGTTCCGGATCTCTCCCTGTTCCATACGACAAAGGAGTACGGCATGGCTGGCTTTAGCTGCAGACCATGAGAAATCATTGGAATCGTCTAATAACAAAATGAGATACTCAAGCATGGCTTCCTTATTGTTTTGACAAGTTTCATCTCTCATGGATCTGCAGAAGCCAGCCATCCATTGACCCATGGTCAACCGATCATATGATACCCTTTCTTTTTGATTCCCAGCCAAAACATACTCATGTGGCCACTTTACTTTATTCTTTACAAAAACTTCTACTGAACCACCTCGTTGTGATTTATTTTTACAGTCTACTGTACCTGTTTTGTTGAGTTGCTGTAACTCTTTAAGCCTATCCTCCACCCCTTGTTGTATGTGTGCATTCGCCCATATTTGTTGGAGCATGGGTAACCCCTCAGTACAAAGAGGAATACTGTGTGAAGTACTAGGCGCCACATGGGAATACTGGTTGTTTTCAGTATTTTTGTGTATGTTTATGGTGTTTTTTCCTTTGCCTCCAACACCTCTGCCCTTAATTTTTTGTTTGTCAGATGTTTTCTTGGGTTGTTTCCCTTCTAATTTTGTCAACCTATCTGAAATAGTACTTAGTTGGGACAGAATCTGGTGGTTAACTAACACCTGAACATCCTGAGAATTGTTTTGTTGGGCAGAACTGGTGGAGGCTTCGGGTTCAAACCTATTAAAGGAACAGACGGGGTTGCTCGCATCGTCACTGTCAGTTTCATTCACAAGGGCACTACAATCGAGGTCACTATCAGATGAAGAGTTTTGCGATTCTTGCTGAGACATAGCGAAAGTCTGAGAACCCAACAAGTTCATTATAAAGTCGTTATCATTTGAAATCTGTAATTGTACAGGTACTTCAATACTATCACTCTTTGCTGACCGCAAGTTGTATTTCTTTTTCTCCATATATAGTCGTACTAAAAACCCTATAAAAAACACTTGGTAAATAAACTAAAAGTAAATTCGACAAAGTATATGAAGAAAAAGAAATAAAGTTTTTACAGTGTTACCCCTTCCAAGAGCAAGTTGCAAATGGAAGAGGGGTTGAAATTCAATAGGCCAGGAAAAGTACACTGGCCAATGAAATAACAGATTACAAACAGCATGGTGATGCATACTAAATGTTAAAGTTAAGGTTCTCCCCAGGGAATGACCTAGTTGACGCCAAGGTATCAACCCGCATTTTCAAAACAAATTTTCCTAAGCATTGTCTATACAACATGATTACTGTGTTATCTTCATCCAACAAATATTATGTTGAAAATGTGATAATAGTTACTCCACATAAAATGCCTAACAGCAAGAATTAAATAGGCGCACAGTATTTCGTAAACTAGCTAACAATAATAGACATAAAAATAATATTTTATTGTGTTAAAACTACCTAATGGTAGTACCTATGAACTACCCAATGGACAATTGCTAATCCGGTCAGTGTAGACCGGCCCGCCAAACAACATAAAAAGACATCCGGTGTAATCACCAGCAGGTCGGTCCCAAACAGTGAATTTGCCAGTTGGCACATTGTACTTCCTCCTTGTCTAGACAGTTTGACATCATGGCATCTTTCTCATTTGGCGCATGTACAGTGCAGACGTGTGAAAATCTCTCAAGACATTTTATTAAAGACTCCAGTAAAATAGTTTATTTGTCAGAATATTTGAGTAGAAGTTTTAAATTAACATTAAGGACAACAAGATGTGAAGAAATATGCTGGTAACCAAACTTCATACACTCCCTAGTCCATTCAACTTCGTGTTGATTCTGGAGCAGAATGACAAAAAGAAATTTGATGGTAGCCATGCTACTTGAGAACCTACCGAGAACCTACTGCTAGTTTTCCTTTTAGAAGACTTCTACAAAGAATGCATCGTGTTCATCTGATTTCATCAAGTGAGGAAGTGGGAGAGATCTGGTTGCATGTGTAATCAGGCCGCAGAGTACAGGACGCTATGTAAACACAGCTGAAGTTCATTTAAGGTGACCAGAAGAAATAAAGTCTTCCAGCAATTCTTGATCACCTAAGACGCGGCATTAAATAGAATACACTGAATGCACGCAGGACTGCTTAACTTGCTTACACTCTTCCCAGACAGTGTCCTAAAAGAACAGAAGAAGACTCACCACACTTTGAAAGGTAAGGTTATTCAGGATAGAACATTTGCCATGGATACAAGAAAGACTAACTACATGTCCAGACCAGCCAAGGGTCAGTTGTCTTTTTCAATGACAATTACTAGTTTACTAGTTTACTTAGTAATATTAGTTTACTTGTTGCATATCAATTTAGTTTTTGTATAGAATGTCACCAGTACCCCGGTTTTTGCTCCAGATCTGCCTGTACGGGCCAGAATGCACCAATTTGGGAAATATGGGCAGCCCTGGGGGCTCATCTCAAGGTCATAAGAATCCTCCTAGAAGGCTACAACCTCTCCTTCTGGGTCCGATCAGATCTGACAAGGTCACCAACTTTTATAAGTGGTTATCTACATCCTCTCAGAAACAGCTACCAGATTGAGCATAGAATACAGTAGTATTGGTCAGAACTCAGAAATCTTTAGACTTCTTCAACCGACTTTCCTTGGTACCAAACCCAACATTCGGCCTGTCGACAGCACCTGCCAAAATTATGGTAGTGAACAAGGAGGATGGCTCTACACAAGGGGAAAAGAACCCACCAGTACCCAGACGACTGCCTGGTCTGAGCCAGATCCCACCAAACCTGTCTCCAGCAAACACAAACTGTAGTAGCTCTGTGTCAGGAACTCGGTTGGCTGGTAAATGGAAAAATCAGAACTGTACCCCAAACAAGTCTTAATTTGACCTGAAGGAGGGCAAGGCCTTAACTGCAAGATTCAGGAATTGCTCTCTAGACCGGCCTGCCTAGTCCTGCAGCTGTGTTCCTAATAGGGTTGGTAATAGCCACAGAGAAACAAGTCTACCTAGGCACCTCCACATTAGACTGATTCAGTGGCAGTGATCTTGACGGTACCAGAATCACTAAAAAGGTTATCCCCATCCCAAGGTCAAACCACCCTCGCTAAAGGGTGGCTCTTGGAAGGAAATGTGTTTCAAGACCAACGTTTACACACCCTCAATCATGCACTGGAAATCTTCAGATGCATCAAAGAAGGGTCAGGTGCTCACTTAGTGGGACACACTGCAAGGTTAACCTGGTCCTTGCCAAAAACCAAGCTGCGCATAAACTCCCTGGAAGTAATGGTTGTCTTTCTGGCCCTAAAAGTTGCAAGACCTCTGCTCATACAAGATAATTCTTGTAGCTACATAGACAAGGAATGAGGCATATGTCGGGCCCACTGTGCCTTACTGTGGAGAATCCTGACATGGTGGTCTAGGAAACCGGTGACTTTAAAGGCCTGACACATTCCAAGCCAGCTAAATGTGGTAGCAGACAAGCTACAATGGCTAGGCCAGGCCATCCAGACAGAGTGGCCTCTCCTTCCAGAGGTCTTCCTATTGATATGCAACAGGTGGCACCAACCTCAGATTGATCTTTTTCTTACGAGGCTCAATTGGTATCAGCAGTACCAGTACTGGGCAGTCGATGCACTCAGACTGTCCTAGGAGGATCTAGTTCCATAAATATCAGGTTAAAGTCCATGACGTGAAGGCCTGTTTGCTGCTTCTAAGCATTAATATAGCAAGAATTATTAATTAATATAGCCAAGGATTATCCATTTAATAGTTAAAATATATTATGTAAGTATTGTGTTATTGTTTACATTTGAAGAAATTAGGCATGGAATTTGTGTTAAATAAAACAAATACCTGGATATTTAGTATTAGTGGACTTTTACATTTCTTAGACATTGCCAAATGACTTTGGATGGTTTTCTTTATAGCCAAAAGTAATGAATGTGACGGATAAAGCCTGTTTTAGCATCAGATGCTAAAGTATCTTGTTTTTTATGGATGTACTACTGAGTTTGAAGAAGTAAATTCACTTAGATTATCATTAAAGAATACCCTGATGAAACATATGGAATTGGATGCAGGTCATGTTCCTCTCAGTGTTTTGAGTCAAGATGTGACAAATTTGCAGGCATGCTCATTTGTATAAATGGTTGTATTGCAGGTTATAAAGGAACATATTGCTTGACAGGTCGATTTGACATTTTAATTGTTATGTTACAGATTTAAAATACTATTTTTTTACATCCTAAAGGTAATATGTAATATATATATACAATATATAAATACACACTAATGAAAATATCATAGCTGCATCCATGCCTTCTCACCGGTAGCCCTCTTAGGCAAAGTGGTGGCAAAGTTGCAGGACTTCCCATACATTACAGAGGCAGATACAGGATTTCCCAAAAGGGGGGGTGTGGGTTGTCGAGGGTATAGATATTTTATGCATGGACATTTTGTAGATTAGAATCATTATGATTTCTCTGGGATGGCCCAACAAGTCCTTGTTCTGGGATCTAGTGGCCATGTCAAGCCAGATCCCATTTTGTCTGCTTAACCTGCTGAATCTTCTCACACAAGTTTTCAATCATACTCCTCACATGAATCTGTTAAGCCTCAATCTACATGCTTGGCTCCTAGAGCCTCAGCTATCAAAGAACCAAGCTTCTCCGAGACAGTGGCAGTACAAGTTGAGGCTACTCAAAGGGTCTTAATCAGTTCAATTTATGAAGTAAGTGGACCTTTTAAGAAAGTGATGCCACAGCATTCAGGTGGACGTCCGGGCACCACCTATAAAATTTATAGCTGGCTTCCTGCTGTACCTGTTCCAAGAGAGGAACTTACAGCCAAGTACTATTGAGGTCTACAGATCAGCCATTGAAGACAATCTGGGAAATTCGGACATTAATGTCATCAAAGATGAGAATCTCGCTAATCTCTTGGATAATTTCCACAGAGAACGATCCAAGGGTCAGAGGAGTGTTCCCTCATGGAACCTTTCCTGGTGCTGCACTAACTGACACAGGCTCCCTTTGAGCCCCTTAAAGAGGCATCGTAGAAGCATTTGACCTTCAAGGCTGTCTTATTCTTAGCTTTGGGATGAGGCAAATGCACAAGTGATGATTTGCAAAACATTGAACATCAGACCCTAGTCAGACTTGTTCAAGGTGTCTCTTTTCCCCTCACCCTGCTTTCTTTCCAAGAACCATCTGGCCAAAGAGGGTCCAGACATTGTGGCCCCAATGGTTCTTCCAGCGCTAACCACAAATCTGGATAAATTACTCAAGGCTGATAGGTCCCTATGCCCAGCCAGAGCCTAGTGCCACTACTTGGATAGGACACCATACCACAGGCAGAAACAGGAGCTGTATCTCCTCATGGATGAAGCAAATACTGATCCTATATTATGGGCTCATGGATCAAGAGGCCCTCACCTTTCATCAGGTTAAAGTACATTGTATGAGGGCATGTTTGCTGCTTAGGCCTTCCAGCCAGGGATTTCCTTGGAACAACTCCTATCCGCTTACCATTGGAAGTTGCATAACACCTTCACACAATTTTATCTGACGGATGTCGCCTTCGCTGATTCAGATCTCTTCCAGCTGGGCTGCTCATCAGATACACCAATAGCCTGGATTTCTTGGAGATAGACAAAAAATCATAAGTCGGTTACTTAATTCTATGAAGACCTCTACAGGGATTGAACCCATACCTCTTTTCCCCTACCTCAGAGCAGGTCTGCTAAAAAGGGGAGCAAATGTTGGCATGCTGCCAACAACCTGGGCAACAGCAAATGACCTATAAATCCTACTGAAGTCCTGTTTAAGCCATCATTGCTTTAAATTTTAAGTTCACTTGCAGTCCCTGGTAACTGACCGGCCCATATATTAACACACTAAAATTGTTAAATTTAACAGTAAATAAGCAGCATAAAAACAGATGGATTTGACTTACGACCCAATTAAGGTTAAGATTGGTATGCAGTGACAAATTACTATTTCTGAGACATTGTAATGTATATTTGTAACATTTGCCATAAAATGTTTAAGAAATGATTTTCATAAAACATTTTTATAGCCTTCTATTATAAATAGGTTTTGTACCCACCATGTTTAACCTTTACTAGAGACATTGAGACATTGTGATGTATATTTGTAACATTTGCCATAAAATGTTTAAGAAATGATTTTCATAAAACATTTTGATAGCCTTCTATTATAAATAGGTTTTGTACCCATCATGTTTAACCTTTAGTAAACATTCTCTTCAAATATTTGTAAACATTAAAAATTTTTACTGGTATCTTAACAAGATTAGAACTTCACCCCAGTGTGGTGCTTGAATATCTCTAAATTTTGTACATTTTACATTTATCAAGTTTTTTTTTCAGTTACCTAACAAAATTAGAAATGAGTAACAGTGGGTTAAAATGGTGAATATATTATGCAAGAGGTTAGGTATGTCATTAGCCTGCTCGAATATACCAATTATATTTTTCTGGTATTCTATACCTTGTGTCAGCAGTGCAAGAATTAATATAGCCAAGGATTATCCATTTAATAGTTAAACATATTATGTAAGTATTGTGTAATTGTTTACATTTGAACAAATTAGGCATAGGACTTATGATAAATAAAAACAAATACCTGAATGTTTAGTATTAGTGGACTTTTATGTTTTTTAGACATTGACAAATGATTCTGGATGGTTTTTTCAAAACCCAAAAGAAATGAACATGACTGACAAAGCCTGTATTAGCATTAGATGCTAAATTATCTTGTTTTTAGGGATATACTACTAAGTTTGAAGAAGTAACTGCACTTAGATTATCATTTCAGAATGCCCTGATGAAACATATGGAATTGGATGCAGGCCGTGTTCCTCTCAGTGTTTTGAGTCAAGATGTGACAAATTTTCAGACACACTCGTTTGTACAGATGTTTGCATTGCAGGTTATAAAGGAACAGATTGCTTGCCAGGTAGATTTAACAATTAAATTGTTATGTTACAGATTTAAAATATTACTTTTTTACATCCTAAAGGTAATATGTAATATATATAATATGTAATATATATATATGTAATGTATGGTAAATCCATACATTCTGTTTTTTCTGTTACAATGTACTGTGTCCCAGTAATTCCTGCTTGAATATAGTGCCATATATTTTGTTATTATAATGATTAATTTTGCAGAAATCTAACCTAAGTGTGTATGCACCTTAAATGTAGTATTATTTAGGCTACTTGAAAACATCAAATTTTTGTTACTTTCTAAAGGCTATACATTAGACACAAAAAAGGAAAATAGTGCATATTAGTTTCTTGATTATGTCAATATCTCACATGCTGCACCATAAGACAACACATAGTGATTTTAAAGATTTTCTTACATTTCTAAAGTCAAAGATCATATGTACCCAAAATTTGTAATCGATGTCAAAGGAAACTTGTTCCAGCACTAGATGTTATCTTCATTCTTCTGCATAGATATAATTTGCTAGCAGACCTTAGATTTTTATTCCAGAATGTCCAAATGGTACATATGGAATTGGATGCCAGCCATGTTCCCCCCAATGTTTTGAGTCAAGATGTACCAAGTTTTCAGAAACACTCAAATGTACAGATGGGTGTATTGCAGGATATACAGGGACAGACTGTTCAATCGGTATATGCTGCATTTTTTTACGTTCTAAAAGTCGTATATTAGACACAAAAAGGAAACAGTGAATTTTTGTGAAGTAAGTTTGAAATTTAGGTCCATGAACACCTTGGTACTAATTATAATTTACGATATTTGTGGATTCTTGACTTGATTTTTATCAGTTCAAAAATAAAGTTTTTAAGTTAAAGTTTTTATACTCTAATAATAATAATAATAATAATAATAAAAATTGCCTTCCACTATATTAATATATCATTTTCAAATGTATTATATTCCAATTCTCGTGTACTTTATCTATTTAACAAAAATATGTTATATTCTAACATCTTAGTTTCATTAATACTTAGTGACTTAATTTAACAGGGAAGTACAATATATAAAGATATAAATTGCTTAGTCAGCTTCTTAAAAATGGTTTTATTTATATTTTGTCCACGGCAAGACGTATTTGATCAATATAGGGGATATACAGAGCAGGATATATCGTTTTCTCTATACAGCGGCACCACCTTACCATGGATTTGTGCAATAACTTCAGTTTTTCAATAATATCTTAGAAACCTTGCTACCTATAAGTATTTATTATATATCATTAGAAATGTCTTTGTTGGCACTTCTGCTCGTTTTTTATCCATAAAATTCCATGCAGAAAAATCTAAATCATCGCAGGTTAAAGATAGAGGTTTTATATTTACTGGTTTCCCTGTATACATGAGATCCTTCTTCATATTCTCTCTTTAAATGTGTGTTTATTTATATGATAAAAACATATAAAATGGTGGATAATAAGTATAAACATCCCGCATTAGACATATACAGAAAAATATATCACTCATGAAGATTAATAATATAATGCTCATACTATGCACTCATGATATTGTCATCTTCATTTGTGATATATTTTTTTCTATGTATGTTATTCGGGACGTTTTCCTAGTATAGCTTGCCCAAATGATAATTATGATACAGATTGCCAGTCCTGTCCAGAAAACTGTAAGGATTCAAAGTGTGACAAGTTTTCAAATGATGTATACTGTACATATGGGTGTGCACTAGGGTACACTGATTACAGTGTCAAAATAGTAACACACGTATCTCTTATGCCCTTGTTCCACCAAAGGATTAAGCCCCGATCCTGTCGGCGACCCTTAATCGTGGGTAGTCTTGGAAAAAATGGAAAAAAAATTGACCAATGGGGTGGAAGACAGAATCGGTATGAAGGTCTGGGATTAACTACAGATCGGCCTCAGGACGCCCCAGGAGGCCCCAGACAGTCCCTAACTGGTCTGGGACTAAGAACCGACTAAGCCATTTTTGTGGTCGGTTTGAACCACGATCCTGTCGTAGACAAACCGACTGGGTCCCAGGACGCCTCAGGCCTCCTGGGACTAAGAGCCGACTAACCCAGGATTAAGTCCCGACCCCACAAGGTGTCCTGAGGCGTCCCCAGGCGTCCCCAGACCGAGATAGCCGATTTTTGTTTTGCAATGGGACTAAGGGTCGCAGGAGGCCTGGGACTAAGGTATAGAGGGTCTGGGACTAAGGGTCGGCGACTAAGGGTCGCAGGCGGCCTGGGACCACATAGGACTGTGTAAATTTGATCTGAGGAGGCCTGAGGACGCCTGGGACTGGACATTTTGTTTATGGCGGGAAAAAATAATCGGTTGGGGTCGTGTGAAATATCAAACATGTTTGATTTCTCACACGGCCTCAACCGACCACAACCGACCCTTACAGAAGGTCTGGGACTAAGCAAATATTTCAAACCGACCCTCAAAAACCCTTAATCGGGAGCCTTAGTCGTGTGGTGGAACACCCACATAACTTTAGAGATTGTGGCTCAGATTTCAAGGGATTCACCAATGTAACTTACTTATTAGTTCTTTAACATATATTGTATTACCACATACATCTTCATTAAATATTCCTTTCTAAACTGCAAGTCCTCGGTGGCCTATTGGTTAGCAAAAAAAAGCCCAACTTTTACTTTCTCAACCTTTTCAACAGCATCAAAATCCTTTAATGATAATGTGACTCCAACTAAACATGCACTGGTATGAAAATGTGAATACTCTGTGTCGTAAGTGTACCAAGGTACAACCTATGGCTAAGGCTTTCTTAATTGTTCAAACAAGTGTGAAGGACTGTCTTTAAATTTTGTCATAACATGTTTTAGAATGTCCAAATGGTACATATGGCTATGGATGTCTGCCCTGTTCTGAACATTGCATGCATTCTTATTGTGACAAGTTTTCGGAGAATGGTATTTGTTTGGATGGATGTGAGCCTGGATATACTACACGGAATTGCACGGAAGGTATAAATGTTGTCCCATGAAATTGTAGTTTAATCATTTTATCTTCTTTTAAAAACCAAATGATTAAAAAGTAATATTTTTCACAATTACAATTGTGAAATAATGCTACTGTCAAGACTAAGCAAAAGCACATGATGTCATATTTGTTATTATTTTGGTAAAAGCAAATCTGGTTGAAATTCTTTGTTATGAAACAATTATGTATAAAACACAAAATATTTCTGTTCACAGAATGTCCTGATAAAACATATGGCTTCGAATGTGCTCCTTGTTCCCCAAATTGTAAAACTCCACCATGTAGTAAATTTTCTGCAACTGGTGTTTGTACTGACGGATGTGTAATAGGCTACAGTGGTGAATCATGCTTTGAATGTAAGATTATATTTATTCATAAAAGTACTTTCAACAAGGATAATTTACCTGTTATGTTGTGTGTTTTAAGTCCTTTTTATATCACATGATGAGAGTGATAACTTTTTAAATCTGGCAAAAAGAGATAATTAGCTAAAATACAATTAACATGTGTCAAAGATTTTTGGATGCTGTAATCAATACCTTATCTAGTCCTTTATTCACCTGTTTATGTATGAATTATTGAAAGTGGAATTGACTTGATGAAGACTAAGTGTTATAAAAGTTTTTAATTTTATTATATATTACGTTAAAGCATGGTTTCTGGTCACTAGCACATTTTTATCCTATGTTTAGCATATTTTTCAAAGCATAGTAATTTTGTGGAATGTAATTTCACTGGGGTATTTTTCCTAGAAGAATCCTTTCAGGTATTTTAATTCTTTTGAGTAATGCCAAATAAGTGCAATTTGTATTTATATTATTGATTTCTAGTTGACTTGTGTTACAGTTCATATTTCAAAAGATAATGCAGGAGGAGGGATTAGCACTGGTGCCATAGTCGGTGCTGTGGTTGCAGTTGTACTGGTCACAGTAGTGACAGTTTTGGTTGTATGTCTTAGGTAATTATTCTTAGTACACTCGAGGTCTAATGTGGTGATATATATTTGTGTCATTGGTAACTTAGATTTAATCATATGATATTCATTTTATATTATTTTTAGTAAATCAGGATGAATTAAATGTATAAGTTCGGCTCATTTAAGTAAATAAGGAAGACTGATTATGAATACAGACTAATCATTTATTGCAGAGTGAAAAGCTGCTTGGACAATCTGAAAGTATATCAATAAAAATAATTTTGTTTGTTTTAATTGATATATTTGTAGTCACAATGTAAAGTCATAGTGCAAATTGTTGCAAAAGAGTTACAAAATATTGGTAAAATGAAGCCACATGTCTTGAAGTCAAAAGCATTTGTCCATTGTATAATCACTGGTTATATTAATAATGATATTTTAAAATATGATATTTTCTTAGGAAGCGGCATCAGGAGAAGCCTGATATTTACTGTGATCTAGAACTCAGAACCAATGAAACTAATATTTATGCAGGTTGGTATATTTATGGATAACATATACTGATCTTCAGGTTCTCACACAAGAATGACATTGTATTGCATTTTCATTGTGTAAAAAAGCCTTACCTTATCCTCATAAGTGCTTGGTGTAGTTTTGTGGAGAAATGTCCTTGTTGGTAGGTGTCCCTTTTGTCTGGGAATGTCTGCATATGCGCATTAATTGTTGCCAAAAGAAAATTCTGCATTGCATTTTGATCGTCACGGCAGCAGCATAATTTTTTTCTTATTTGGCCGTTGTGCAGGTCAAGAATTGTAAAGATCTGAAATGTGCACCTGGCTGCAGCCATCCTCTCTTCGATTGTGATTGTCATCAGTTCTGTTTTCCCTGCTCTGAAAAGGGTCACGAGGAAGACGTTTGTGTGTAAAAGCAAAAGAAGACGACTGTTTTGTATGTTTACAGTTTATTGAAGAACAAAATGGTAAGCTCATTATAAGTCCAAGAAATCTAGTGTGATATCAAAGAAATTGTGGGGGTAGTGCCTTGCTGGAGATGGAGTGCTGCCCTGGTACAGCATCATCCAATCCGTCAGAAAAAAACAACTTATGAGTGAACTTCTGATCCCTTACAGTTAATCTTAAAGTGGTTAGATGACATTCAGCTAACTGAAAAGAAGGCAAAGCTTCTGACAAAGAAAATGAACACACTCTGCCAGACAGGATTTACTCACGAAAGCGTGACAGATCACCTTTCCCTGAAGATGTTTAGGAAGATCCATACTGCAGCCAAACTCTGGCAATTTGTACATTGCTTGGCCTCAAGACTTTTGTGACCAACCCTCACAAATTTTTGGATCCAAGCGTAGATCCTATTTACTACCTATGGCCATGTCCCTGATAGAAGGAGTTTTAGATGGAATTTTTATAAAAAGAAATCCTCTGGCAATCCTCAGCATGACCAGCCACATATTCTCAAGACATATCCCCTAAACTATGACAACTGTTTATACCACTCCAGGCCGCCTATGTGCGTTCACCTTGCAAGCTTCAACGTATCAGGGCCTGTTTAGGTTGTCTTTCCCTCTCTTCCCCTCTCAATGCCATTGAGAAAAAAGCCTTTAACATTGAATCCACAATGTTGGGGATTAAAAATGTAACAAAATAACAGACCTTGTTAAAAGAAATTGAGACAATGCTGTTGGGTCTGCAACTACAGTTTAGCTGTCTGGACTCCTTCGATAAAGGATTAGAAACTGTGACAGACAATTCGATTGCTTCTGCCTGCAATCTTCAACTTGCCAGGAGAGACACAGTTTTGAAAGTTCTAGAGCCTTACTTAAACCAATATGACTTTAACAGACTTAGAAGAGCTGGATTTAAGTCAAATAATCTGGTTTGCCCTGCTACCATCAATAAAGCAGGCAACACAACTGTAGTCAGCTATCTGAACAAACTAGGGGGTACATACGAATGGGACATGGGTCTCCTAGTTTGACACATCTTCGCCTACTGCAATCCTTGAAATAAACTCATAAGAGCCAGACATATTCAGGGTTACCTAAATCTCATAGCCGACAGCCTCTCAAAAAAGGTCAAAGTAATCCAGACAGAGTGGTCCTTTCAGTCCGAAATACCATCAGAATCTGTTGTATCTGAATCTTCATGTTTGGCACTTAGACACCACTCAGAATCACTTGAATCAGTCTCTGAGCAGGTGGCTGAGAAAATAAGGGCACGCTCAAAGACCCTCATCTAGAAAACTGTATGAGTCAAGGTGGGCCATTGTTGAAATCTGGTGCCAACAAAATAAGGTGGTCAACTCAGAGCCTACTATCTCAAACATAGCAGTTTTTGAACTACCTATTTACCATCAAAAATATGAAACCTGCCACTATCGCTTTCTATAGAACTTCCATAGCTGATCATTTAGGGCCAGGCAGTGATCAAAACCTCTGAACAGGCTTATTGCAAGTTTCAATAGAGAAAAGCTATAGCTAACAGGGTTATATCCTCATGGAATTTATCTTTTGGGTGCTGTTTGCTTTAACAAATTCTCTTTTTGAACCATGACTCTGAAGATTGTCATTTGATGGCTTTGTCATCTGGCAAAAGACGGGGGCATCCTTGGACATTTAATTCCCTCAGACACAATCCTCACTGGTAGGCAGTCACAATTTCTTCTGCCTTTTTAGCAAAAAATCAGTTGGCTTCTGATGGACCAGATTTGGCTCAATCCAGCGGTCGTTCCATCTCAAAAATCCATTCTTGAGATCAGATTAGACTGATGATATGACACTTCGCCCTGTTAGAGCACCTAGATACTATTTAGACAGGACTAGTGCTTTAAGAAAAGGGAAAAGGCTTACATTCATATTTTTTAAGGAAGGCTTTGATAGAGATATTGTGAGGTATACTATCTCTTCCTGGATCAAACAGACTGTATTAGCTTATCAGTCCTTTATCTCTGATTCACAGGATCTACACATTAAAACATGTGATACTGGATCCATGTCTGCCTCCCTCGAGTAGATATTATTCCCGTTTCACTGGAAGATCCATAATATTTTTCCACATTCTACTTAAAACACATTTCTTGGCAATCCCATAACCAATTCCATTACGAACTGGGTCCTGTGGTGTCAGCTTAGCACATAGTTAATGTTTGAGTATGCATACATTTTCTTCATATGACATAAATGTTTGTGATTTTCCATGCATACCAGCAGTAGTGTACCAACATATGTTTTTCTTTTATTTATCTTACAGATAGCCCCATAGTCACATGTAGTTAGTGCAGCATGTCAGCCCGGAGGTTTCTTTATCGTCAGATGACAGCACATTGCCTGAGGGGATATGAAAAAACCTCCGATCTACCTGGGTGATGGTTACTTAAGATATAGTACCATGGTTTTGTCATTTGAGGGACCTACAACAACCACTGCTGCAACAATTGCGACTACATCATCGATCTCTGGTTGAGGTTAGCAAATTACTTATATTTAGTGAAAAGGAAGTGTGGCCAGAACAAATACCCTCCACCTGTTATGGTTGTATTCAAGCACTTGTGAGGATAAGGCAAGGCTGTTTTACGCAATAAAATTTAACACATTTTATTGTAATTTAACTTTTTATAGTTAAATTAATATAAATTTGTTTTCTACGGACCAAAAATACAGTGAAGAACTCTTGACATTTTCTGTCGACAACAATTACTGTGCATGCACAGATATTTGCAGACAAAGGGGTCAACTGCCGACGAGAACATTTTAAAAAAAATTCATGTTGATCAATGCATTTTGCTCTACAAAACCACACCAAGCACTTGAGAGGATAAGGTAAGTATTTAACTTATAAAAAAGTTTGTTACAATGTATACTGTGGGCAATATTTCCAGCAATACAAGACAAATCTGATAACATTGATTACACAAGTAGAACCCAAAATCTAAAGTGACTGCCATTCCCAAAAATGAAAGAAAAACCACAGGAATGATCATTAACGAGCATTAAATATTTTCCTTGCCACTGAGGGATAAGAATTATAAACATATAATAAATGACACCATCACTTTAGCTTAAATTTTCTGTGATCAGAAAGATATTTAAAGTTTACCTTTAAAATCAGTCGTGCAGGCCACATTTAAAGATTAAATGCGTTATTCCATTATATATTTTAATAATTCTTTTAGTGCCAATGAATGATACAAATGCTGACAGTGATACAATGCAACAACATAGTATTTCAAAAAACCCAGTGAGACATCCACATAAGAGAATTTCAAAGAATATATTGAAGCTGAAGAAAAGTAAAGGTATGTTTTGTTTTGATATCTACTGAAATGACATTGTGTAAGCATTTTAAAGTTAGTTATGCCAGACACTTAATAACAATTACCATCTATATTGAATGATATGTAATACTTTTATCTTTGCTTGTACTTCAGATGTAAATTTATAGTACATTTATAATTAAAAGTGCATCTATCATCAATGAAATTTTACATGAAACATGTCAAAATAGAAGTATGATTTCCTTCAGAAAATCTTAAAATGGATATGCAGGTTATGTCACTTGTACATTGTAACATACACAGTGTAACATTACATTCATACATGTATTAAACAAAGACAAGTATTCCTTGATTTTTTTTTAATTTGAACTTCAGGAAAGGAAGATAGTGAGGACAGCAACTTATATGCTAATGGTATGAAAAGTCTGATATCTATTTAAATAAGCCTGTGTAACTGAAAATAAATAAAAACATCTCATATCTCTTATCAATATAAATTTAACATAAAATCAAATTAATCGACTTTTGAATGAGAATGTACATTGTTGCAGCTGGAGTTAAAGAAGGTTATAAAATTGATGAGACCATGAATGCTGAAGATAATTCATATAGAAATGAATTTGAGGTAAGTACATGCTTGTATGGTACAACAATGTGTGTTTCTTATTGTGCTTGAGGCTCTGTGTTAATTTACAATACCTCATTATTAACACAAGGTAATTAATAATCAAAGCAATGGAATGTATGTGAGTTCAAGCTATAGTATTAGCATTTGGTGCTGATGCATAATGTGAGGGGCTACAGTGATAACATGCTTGCCTCACACTCTGAGATTAGGATTGGAATCCTAGTGAGATTCAAGTTGGAAAGCTCGTAGTTACTTGTTATTGGTAAGAGGTGTACAGCACAGAGCCTTGACCAACTGTTTTTTCTGGTTTCCTCTGCCCTTCCAACTACCTGTATCAAAGTTCAAAGTTGGAGGTTTGACATCTCGTTCAACAGCCAGGGTCATATTGAGAGAGGCTAACAACATTTGCCACTTCTGAGAGTCAAACCCAAACAGAGATGACAGCCTTTGATTGGATGGCAAACTTGCTAACCACTAGGCCTCCATGGACTTATAACTACCAGGAGCAATATAGCCAATAAGTTACTAGGCATGGTGTAAAACACTAAATAAATAAAAAGATGCAACTGACAACTAAAACACAACTTACTAAACACAACTAATATTCATTGCAACCAATACTTGTCCAACCAATAACAATCACTTTATTATTTTGATATATTTCCATTTTATGTAATAGAATAATCGTTTGTACAATTTTAATACTCAACATGAATATTTAAAGCTGTAACCATATCATTACAGTGAGAAAAATTGGGGACTCTAGTGCAGAAGTTATACTGAAATAATTTAATAAAGAACTAAACTTCACTGGACATGACTTTACAAAGTGTAAAATTATTTTTATCTCAATCATTTGAATGTAACATACTGATCATAAGCCATAAATATGTTAATTTTGTCATATTTAACTCACAATGTTATGTTTTCATATATATTAGAGTATCCCAAGTGCAACAGGATCTGTTTCTGAGGCTGAAATGCCTGGGCTGAAATCCAAAAATAGATTCAAAAATATCTTGCCCTGTAAGTCTGTTTTTATATGAATAAACTTGCAAAGCTGCTATACATAGCAAAAATTGCACACAAGTGAAAAGTAAAGGACTAACTTATTTGCACCATCTTATAGTATAATAATTATAATGCGGTTGACAATTTCACCAAAA
Source organism: Sabellastarte sp. h YS-2021 (assembly GCA_964017235.1). Lineage (NCBI taxonomy): Eukaryota > Metazoa > Annelida > Polychaeta > Sabellida > Sabellidae > Sabellastarte > Sabellastarte sp. h YS-2021. The sequence continues at coordinate 76,677,427 of OZ024935.1, read as the reverse complement.
TACAGTTATCTAGTAAAATTTACGTATTTGATAAAAATGAAATTGTCATTCAAATTGCAATTATAATTCATGAGTGTACATGACATTGTCAGTAACTTGAATTTACATTCTTAGATAACTACAATAGAGTTCCTCTGAAGAAACAAGACAGGAATCCTTTGACAAATTACATCAATGCAAGCTTTATCAAGGTACAAACATGTTTTATTTTATCTTTATCTTTCCATTAAAGACAATTATTGTTGTTTGTGCTTGTGTATTAAATCAAATTTTCTAATGTGTGGAGTGGCAAATAAAATTTGGCAGCAATCTACATGATTTGTTTTAGATGATGCATCATTTAAAAGTTTTGTGATAATATTATAATCGTTGAGGATTCTTGCTTGTCTGTTAGATCATCCAGAAGATTTTGGTCAGTTCATTATAACAGTTCTATGGTATGGTTCTAGGCAACTTTGTATCAGTGGCAATTTTTAAAATAAGTGTTGACTGTGCAGTTGCATGTCCATTAATCCTTTTGATGGAAATTCTTTTATAAAGTCAATTTTATCCCAGAAGTTTTAAAGGCTGTGTGGTATTGTTGTTATTTATTGTGTCTGGTTGGGAAGGTAGTTGGGTGTTTGAGCATGCATTCAGAAAAACTCTGGGGAGTATCTCAGAAATTGTGGAGTATAGGAAGTTTATACTTGGTAGGGGCATTGGTTATGGGGCTCAGGTGTGCAATGCCATGGTTTGATCTTTGTTTGACCTTTGATCTTATCTTAATACCCTGATCTTAAAAAATTTGTCTGGGCTATATGCCGGATGTAAATACTTGGTAGAGACATTGGTTTTTCAGGTGTAATAGTGTGAACTTTGAGGACCTTTAACCCTGGCTATCTCACAAGTGACAGTTCTGAGGACTGTCCCAAAAATGATCCTGGCTGTTCCACAGGGCATAGAACACATCTTTGACTTTTACTTTTCATCACTGAAATTAAGCATCATTGGGCTAGGTTAGTACTTGGATGGGTGACCGTTTAGGCTGTACACCAGGTATGGGATGTATCTGACTTGGAAAGTGTTTTTGTCACCAGAGTTTTATCAATTCTAGTGCACTACTAGTATCTCTGATAGCTTTGCAGCTCATGCATGTAGACGGAAAATCTTTGGCCTTGTTCACATCATGCTTTTATTAGAACAAAATTTATTTTAGACTTTGCTGCCATCCCACAACAAACAAATAGCATTGTGAACTTTATGTGTAGTTTTATATCAAACACTCAAAATGCATTACCTGCCTTATCAAAACTATCTTAACTGAGACTAAACAATAGATTGACCTTTAAAAGGAAGGGAAAATATAATTCCATGGGAAATATAATTAACATCTATCCTTTATATGTCATGCAGACATAATAATACATAAAGGCAAAGTCAGATATTTGTTGATCGACCTTGCCAAGTATGATAAAAATCTTACCTCTCATATAGTGATAATCCATAAAGAAATAATATTTATTTCTATTTTTTCAGGATTCTAATGGGAAAGTGTCATTTGTTGCAGCTTCAGGTAGATATTACCCCAGAATTCATATATGTTGGAATTATATAGAGGTTGTGAAGAATTTTTACGATGCCCATATTTGTTTTCCACTGCATTACATGTCATCAGCTTTCATGTGTCACATAATTTTATAAGCTCAATACTGGCTTTTTGAGATTTCTCATGGGAATAACTTATTTTTTATCATTGACGGTAAAAATTACGTATCACTATTATAAATAATCATCTGAAACAGCAATGTAGCAGTCTTAAATTTGAGATCAAAATATGAAACTAAAGATTCTCTAAACTATTGCCTGAATAGTGAAATTTTTGAGATAAAATGATAAAAGTTAACTGTTGATGTACATAGAAAGGATAACTCCAATCTGGATTAAAGTTTTTCCTCACAACTTAAGGTGGTATGATTAGTTGCATTAATAAAATTACTCATAAGGCTTTACATTTTTTTCACTACTTAAGCACTTTTGTTGGTGTTGTCAAAGAACACTCTAAAATACCTATAAATAAATAGAAGACACCAGAATGGGAGCTGCGTATCAAGCTCCAATTATTCAGGATTGCAACATACAGCAAAAGAAGGGTCATGGATACAGGGGCCAACGGGGTCAAACAAAAGATGTGGAAGAGGATGGTTCCTTCGGGAAGTCAAAGTAGTTCCATCTATCCAGGAACTATCTCCTTTTTATTGCAGTAATCTGTCAGAATGTCTCAGTTGCTTGCCGGTTTTACCATACCTTCTAGAATTCCCCAGTCTCAAGGGTCCTGCTGTAACCAGTTGGATGTCTTTTGCTATGTGTTTTGTATCTATAGATCTAAGGGCATGTGCGACATGGAATATGTTCTTGAATAATGCTTCTTTGAACAGCTAGTCTTAGCCAGGGCCTTATGCAGAACCTAGTCCTGCTCTCTGGGCTTAAGTTATCAGATTCTGCTTTATCCTGGTATGAGTGGAGAGTCCTTAACTACATATCGAGTTCTGGGTGCTGTATTTAATAATGACCAAAGGCAGACCAAGGCCACACACGTGCCTATATCTATCAGTTGATGTTGGCAATGAATGTGGTTTGGTGAAGGTCCAGTCTCGCAACTAGTCTAGCATATTTCCCCAAGTCTCTACCTATTCACTTAAGATAAGAATATGACATATAGCATATCTTAAATTATTTATATTTTACAGGCCCATCAAAAATAACACTTCCTGATTTCTGGCAAATGATATGGGAGCATAGAATCAAGAACATATTTATGGTAACAAACTTGACAGAGGATAACCAGGTTTGTATAAAATGTATTGATGCTGAAATATTGTAATATTACTAATCTAAACTAAAATATGATACCTTATCTATGTACTTGCAGTATATAAGGGGTATAAAGCCATAATTTATTCACTAATTTGACATTTCTTTTTTTCTAAAACAGACTTGTAGGGAAACCAAGGTGAGTCTTATTTTTTTCTGAGAACATAATAGCTAACAATGCCGATTGCCCCATATACCATTAATGCTTCAAAGAAAAGTGACAAGGGTATATCAATCAGATATCTGTGTTTGTCTGTAAATGGGGTTTACATGTCAGTCCTCTGCATAGATGATCCAGAACATGATTATAGATAAGAAATTATTTTATTTTGTGATACCTTTCACAAAATATTGGCATGCATAACTGAAAAAGTATTTCAAAGGTCAAGATCATATTTTGATAAAGGGTTAACTAAAGCAAGGTTTTGTGAATTTTAAGTCACTGTTTGTAGATATATTTCTAAAAATATATTATGCCGTGTGTATTCCTTTCTTGATGATATCAACGGTTCTTCTGCCATTTAGATGATGAGTGAGCAGTATTGGCCATCACAAGGATTGTTAACCTATGGCGACTTTATTGTTATGCTGCTAAAAGAAACAAAAGATCCTCACATTGTGATCAGAAAGCTGAAAATTACTAAAGTAATATATACTTAACTTTAAATACTGTATATTATTTTATAACAAATGTTTTAATTGGTTTAATTGCTATATGTATGATATTTACACAAATATTTTTTACATTTCTTTATCATTAAAGATCTCAGTTGAGTATGGTATAAAAACCACACCAAGTGAAAAGTGATGTAAAGCCTTTGAGATATAAAATTTGAAATTACCTTGAGTTTGTTGCATCATGTGGTGTGTCTATTTTTTATTTAAAAAGAAACATCTTCAGTGGCCTAGTGAACAGCAACTTTGGCAACAGTCACCTCTGTATGGGTTCACCTCCCACAAATGGCAATACTGATGTCCTGTCCAAAAACAACTCAATAGGATGTCAACGATAGCTATGTGTTAAAGATTTTGTTTTTAATCAATACAGTTGAGTGGTCAAACCACTTCTGGACAAATATTTTCAATTTTTGGCATATAGCTGTTGATAAAATTTGACCATATCAAAATATTTATAGGCAGAGAAACAACATTTTGTTACACAGTATCACTACACATCTTGGCCAGACAAACAGTCACCTGTGAATGTAACCAGAGTGATCAAACTCAGAACATACCTCAAGGAAGAAAGACTGACAAATTCCTCTCCAGTACTAGTACACTGCAGGTAATGTTACTACGTAGAAATAGGAATTTCTAAAGAATGCAGCTGACAGAAAACAATTAGAGTATTGTTGAATTCTGAATTGCTTTATTTCGATGCTGATAACACTCTGTTTAATACTTAATTGCTTTAATACATGCCACAAGTGGCAGAAGTATATAAACAATATAACATACAAGGGGTTATTGACTCACAGTATACAAGAAAGTTATGCCACTCTTGATATAAAGTGAATCTAATGTTTATAGCAGATATGATTTACAACCTGGCTTTGTATTTAACTCTGAAGTCACATTTGCAGATTTGAAAGAAAAACAGTTAATGATAATTATTTGTAAGAAATCATAATGGATACTATTAAAGTAACATATCTGAACTCAAAAATAGTTGTCTTTAGAATTGTATGTGATGTGTTACTAGAAATTTCGATATCTAGGACAAAAATTTTTTTGTATAAGTGTCTATTTTTTGGTTTCATAGTTAGTTTTTTCCTGTTTTTAATGTGTTGTGTACTTAAAAAACTCTGTTTTACCTACATATTAACAGTGCCGGTGCAGGAAGTACGGGCACACTGATAGCTCTAGACTTTCTGCTGGATGAAATGGATGCTAAAGGTTCTGTGGACATCAAACAATGTGTTACTAAGCTGAGGCAGCAGAGAACAAGGATGGTTGAAACCTTAGTATGTTCTTTCTTTATAAAGTGTCAATTGTTCACAACCCCTACACATTCACCTGTATACACATAACCAGTTACCAAATTACTGATTTAAATGTGCAGCTCTCACCCGAAGTAGATCCCAAACAAAGATTCCACCTTTAAGAACAAACTCAAGACTCATTTTAACAGTCTCACAGTTGGATATCCTGAAGATGTAGACTCATTTCATTGTTCCAATTAATCTATTTTGAAACATTATTTTGAATTATTTTGAAGAATGTATACCAATTTGTTGCTGTGTCTTGATCCGTCTATAATGATAATGTTCAGGCCATATGTCCTGGTAGAGCTAAAGTTGTACTCACAATTATGGTACCAGTCTAGATTGTGCACAATGAAATATCAGGTATCCTGAGACTGTTGCTAATTTTTCAACATAAATAATTCTGTAATTGCAACCCATGGTCCTGAAAAACTTATCCGTTGCCCATTAAATCACATTATAGAAAAATATAACCTCGGTATATTGTTTTATTCTGACACTTGTAATACCTTTAGTCCAATTTTGAGTCACTGTAATGCCATGTGTTAGGTTGCAGGCACTTTCCTTTCGATAGAAATTTCCTGCAAATACACTTTCGTATAACAGCAAATTATGGCAAAAATTTCAGTGGATTTGCAGTGTGGTCAAAAGCCACGGGGATTTATAAGATAAATACTACAAAGGTTAAGTTTGGGTTTATTGTCCCATTCAACAACCAGGATCATATTGGAACAGGTTTACAGCATTGTCACTTGTGGGAGTCGGAGGTGACAGCCAGTGACTACATGCCAAACCTGCTAACCCACAAGACTCCCAAGGACCCTAAATAAATGTAATAATAACAGAATTGTTGAGTATTTTTAGCTAGTACTATACAGAAGAATAATATGAGATTATTGGATTGCATGTGTGTTATTTTTATCACCATGAAATTATTTGTTTAGATTCACTGTGGTGCTGCTAATTTAACAATAATATCTCAGACATGTTGTGTTTTCAATAACCAGGAACAATATAAATTCCTCTACCAGAGTCTGAACGAAATTTCAGTGTTAGGATCAACTGCTGTTGCTGTCAACAAAATGGCCATATTTTTAAGTTCTGTTGAATTCATGCAACGAACTCAAGACGAACATCAGGTAAATGTAACAAGAAAACTTCCTGAATGAAAATTTATGTTTTATCACCAAGTTTCTTACTATTAATTTCAACATTGAGATTAACTTCCATTATGTCCTGTGTAGTCCTTGTGCTGTTCTGTGTTGTACTGATGTTATGTTGTCTATGTTTACCTGGAAAAATTTAAAAAAAAAACACAAAATAACACAACTGGAAAAATCTGATGTCCACCAGAAATGTGAGAAGAACATGACTTTACTTAAAAGTCAAAGTTGGAGTTTTACTTCCCGTTTAAGAGGCAGTGGTTTACTTAAAGTAGTTGCTATAATTGATTAGTTAGATATAAATGTTTTGATCAGACTACCACTAATTTGTTCATTGTTGAATTGATCATGGTTGTTTTGGTTTTATATCTTCTTATAATTCGCTTTTTCCAAAGATTCTACTCCAAGGAAACCAAGGCTTAAAGTATATGCTTCAAGGACTGTTCCATGCAAAGCCTGTCTGTGCAGTCAATAAACCTGTTCTGCAGTATCATGCTATGTTTTAGATCTGTCTGCATTATCATATTATAGAGGAGAAAATTCGTCCATTGTTTGTGCTCACTTGGATTTAATTCAGACTCCATCATAATTATCCAGATAGCCATCTTGGAGTATGTAAAAGTAACAAATAGACTTACACATAATTTATCATAAAAATAGCCTTTTGATATTTGTTTACTACAGACTCTGTTTGGTTAGTTTAAAAGCTGTCTTTATGATCACTGAACCATATATCCTAATGGAACATAGGCATAAAGTAGAGTTGCTTTGAAGTATTGAGGTTATGTGTTGTTAATTTCTTCTGTTTTGTTTCTTTGTAGTTTCTTGAGCAATTGAATCCAAATTTAACCAACGCAGAGACAGATATGAGGGGACCTGGACACACCAGTACAAATAGAGGCAGGAAAGGTATGTAGACAGATGGATGTAGACAGTGTTAATCCTTTTGATTGATGCAATAATATGCCATAGCTGAAAAATCATATAGAGTAAAAACCTTTTTTTCAGAAAATACCAGGACTTTTAATTATGTCAGTCATACTGTGTGTAGCTTTTTGCAATGAAATCATTGTGCAGTATTTCATTAGACATGTCAAAATATTTTAATCTGTTTTGATTATATGTGTATCTTGAAGCAATATTCATTTGTGAGAACTATGTTGTATGTGAATTGTCTTCAAGTAATGGAGAACATGGTGAAATTGACGATGCACAATGAAACTTACATCAATGCTGTTTATGTTGGGGTAAGTTACGGAAACCTATAAGGGTCATATGAGCCAAGCAAAAATAATTTGCTACGTTGTAATGCCATCTCAAAATTACAACATATGCTATTTCGTAATTATAAGATCCTATTTCGTTATTTGGACACATGCTTTATAGAATCTTGTTGTTACAACTTATGCTATATTGTGTATTGAAGCTTGAATTAATTCTACTAATGCCACAAGCAATGAGGGATACTTCCTGGAATCAATCATATTTGTTATTTACTAATTTCCACGAAAAAGAATAATTCAGTAATACTAGGGTTTATTATAGTAGGTTAATAATTTTATTCTCTGGGTCTCCAGAGGCGCACTGGATAAGGAATAAAACATAAAAAATACAGTTTTTATTGAGAAATAATGTTCAAAAAGATGGAAACTTTTCTGTATCTGTATATGCGTGAGGAAACTTTCCCATACATCAGTTCAGACATGTACTAATTAACATTTAATAGTAAAGAATGATTTTGTATGTCTTTACATAATTCCTGGAATCATAATGCCCAGTTAATTACTTATACTTACTAGAAAAGAGACACCTAGAATTTCCACACATCTAGCAATAGTGTAATGTAATAATTGTAAAAAAGCTAAATAGAAGGTGAAACTAGAAATTAATGTGTTTGTAAACTTGTTTCAATAGGTTTGTATCACCTAAAACATGGTTTCAAGAACAGAATGAAAAAGCCAATTCACCATAAAATTGGATCACATTCTCTTTACCATGAATTTTAACTTTAAGTTGGCATTTAATAACTTGAATTTAAATGTGCTTAGTCCATTCAAATAGTATTCAGAAATGATATTTTCTTTTCTTAGAAATCAAACCAAAATAGCATCAAATTTTGTAAATGCAGTTTGTCTTTATAATCTTTTGTTTATATATCAAAAGTAGTGAAAGTATTTTCAGGGATATGAAGCACCAAATCAGTTTTTGGCAACTGAGTGGCCTTTTGAAAGTGTGGCTGAGGAATTCTGGCAAGTTATATTACAGGAGAAATGTGCAGCAATAGTGTGTATGGAGAAAGCAAGTGATTCCATGGTAGGATATCAAGAAAATTAACAAACATATGGCAAACATGTTGACGATGTATTATTATGGTTGATCATATAGTTTCCCCATATTTATAAAACTGTTAAATGATTCACAAGTATTTCAGGAAAATATATTTACGCAAAGTATTCTGCTGTTTAAAATTAACCTTGTTATAGTTTTCCCATTGTAATAAATGGTGCAAACTTTTGCAGTGGTTTTCTGGGAGAAAAATTTCTGTGTCTTATGATGATATCAGCGTGGTTGTCTCATGTACATCGGATGAGACTGAGGCACAGGTGTTTGACATTATGATTAAATGTCAAGAAAAGAATGATAAACCAGAAGATTCAGAGGAATATGTCAATGTGTCACGGACCAAGGTTAGTTAGTCAAAAACAAAGGCATTTCCACATCACGAATTATTATAACTCAGTAATAAATATGTTTATTAGATTGGCTACAGTCTGCACATATGACACAATAGAACTATAATACACTGGAGAGCTGTATCACTTTTATAGGCTATCAACTCTTATGAAGGCATGATATTATTGTTTTGATTTGAAAAATTTAAACTTTTTAAAACTTTTAAAATGAATGTGGGCATTATGTTAAAAGTTTCAATGAGTAGCACTTTAAAAGTTATATGATGTATGTATGAATTATGTAGACACTCCAAAAACTTCAAAATAATTATGTACATTAAACTAAGATACTTCGGTATAATGATAGTATCATTAGATGATAAGAAGATTGTATCAGATTTTACAACTCATACAGAAACCATGGCCATAAGCATCAATGTGGTTTTACTAAAATCTCATAAGCTGTCATTTAAGCATGACATAAACAGGTCATTCTTTACAAGCAGTATTAATATAAAGGCTAGGTTTATGTATATAGAGTGCTTTTAAAATTGTCTACTTTATTTTTTTATTTTTTAAAATAATAATAAAAATAATGCTATAAAATTTACAAGAAACATTGAATTGTAACAATTATAATGTTCTACTCTTTTAATTTATGGATTTAAGAAAACTGATATTCATCAACTGACAATGATTGTTCTAAAGTCTTGGACTGCAAAAGAAATCAACAACAGAAATATATCCTTGATTAGTACAGTTTACCATCAAGTTCAGGAAATATTACATGTAGCAGACCAAAAATGTGTCACAGTGACTTGCAGGTAAAGCTACTGTTAAAACTTTACATTTTGTCTTCTAAAACTGGAAAATAGAGCATACTGTTAAAATTAAATGTCATTGTGTTGCATGTTAAACAAAGAAATATATTCAAACATATGGTCATATATTTCTTATCATTTCTGTTTACATTTGAAGTGGTGTTGTACGCTGGTAGACTGTTGTTTGTAATTTTACTTAATTTTAAATTTAATAAATTTATTCAGATTGACATATTGCCTTTATAATTGCTACTTTTTTTTTCTTTAGTAATGGGACAAATGAGACAGGGCTGTACATTGCTGCTGCCATCTTATTTGATATGATCAACAGAGAGCAGCAGGTGGACGTTGTGCAGGTGGTGAAACAGATCAGAAAGACCAGGCCACAGTTTATTACAAATCAGGTGAAAATAAAATGATTAAATAAATTTTAAATTTTGGTATGATATCAAGTACAACAAGAACACTCAGAGAGCACAGACCTCCGCCAGGAGCTCAATCCGGGTCACTCCCAATATATTTTTCATGGATCCAGACAGTGATCCAGATCACTCCCAAAATGTAATCACCCGTTCCTTGTCCCATTTAGGACATATCCTGAAAATTTCATCAAAATAGGTCAATAACTTTTTGAATTATCTGTCTTTAAAAATTACATTTTATGGATCCAGATCCAGATGGTGATTAGGAAGAGTAGATGTTAAGAGGATTGTATCAGAATTTACAACTCATATAGTGATAGTGATCTGGATCACTCCCAAAATTTAATCATTTCTTCATTTACCTTTTCAGACATATCCTGAAAATTTCATGAAAATCCGTCCAATAGCTTTTGAGTTATTTTGTTCACAAACAAACGCACAAACCAACTCACACGAAAACATAACCTCCTTGGTAGAGGTAATAATTTATTCAATATTTTATCCAAATATTTCTGTATTGGAGTAATAGGTAACATCTGTGCAAATGTAAATTGAAGTAATTGGTAAAGCACCACATCCATATTCGAAAGCATTATCATTGTGAAAAAATAATTGGAACTTGATCACATTACACCCTCACTGATATATTTACAGGAACAATACAGATGGCTCTACAGAGTGTGTGCTGCATATTTAGCAGAGACAGAATAGTTTCCTTTGAGACCAGAGAAAAAACACATTCAATAAAGGGTAACACTATGTAAAATTTTTGGTCAAGTTAGTCTCATGAAACTATAAAGTGTACAGCATGAAGTATACTGTGAAAGTAGCTTGTGCCCTTAAACTTCACTTTCAATTTGCATGTATATATCAACAGATTATTAGTAGAGATTGTGCTTGTTAAATTCAATGATACTGCATGTAACATAATTAGTGTAATACCCAAGCAACATATATTTTAAGATTTTGTTATGAGTAACAGCCAAAAATACCATCCAAATCTATGGTTGAGGATATTATTGTTTTGTGTTTTTGAGTGATAAAAATTATAAATATACTTCACAAGGACTATTTTACATTTATCCTCTAACACTATGTGTGCAACCCAATAGCCATAATGAAGCCATACACCCACCCTCTGTTACATGTATACTGCATACAATACAGGCCAACACAGAGAGTGCGCGAGCTTCTCATTTGAACTGAAACTGAGCCATAAACATATATCATCAGAAATGTGAACTGGTGGATGTGAATCTTTTGTGAATTTTTATCTTTACTTATCTTAAATTTAATTATTTCTCTGTCATGCATGTATGGATTCTAATGCAACAAAAAGTAGCACCTGGGCTCTGCAAAATATATATTTTAATAATAAGCATTTAGCATCTAAGATCAAATAGGTTTAGAAATAACTAAGAAAAATTGGCACTTGTGTGTTAAGACAATAGTGGCAAGTTATTCCATATTAAATATTGCCAGGGAATGAAACAACCAATCTTTATTTCACAGTATTTAAGTCAAATACCAAGTGTTGTTTTCCAGAAGACACAAATTCCTTTGTATGAAAATGGCGTATATCATTGAAATGTGTATTGTATTTACAATATAGATGCATACCCATATTAAAAGTAATAATAGGCTTGTATTAGGTATACACTACAATAATGCTTCATACCACCCTAAAACCTTTTACTGTACATTTATGTCTTTGTTAGTAAAGCTTCAGCTGCAAAAGAAAAGAAAACTAAATTGCTAAAAGTAATAGTTCTATTGTAATTTTTATCTCAATGGAAAAGGAAAAAAAATCTTAAAGTCCCAAATATAAAGGTTTTATAAGTATCTCAAACGAACAGCTTCATTTTTAAATGTGGTAAAGTGTTATGTTTATTATTAAGGCATCTTCTACCTTTAAAATTCATATATACATATATATGCACATGTATATATGTATATCAACAACATATTAGCATAGATTGTGACCATTAACTTCAAGCATATTGTTTGTGAGATAATATTGTATTGCAGAAATATCATAGAATCATTAACCAAGTAAGATATCTTTTACAGTTTCAGTATGACCAAAAACCACAACTTCCATCCAAATCCATAGAATGAGAATGTTATTGCTTTGTCTTTTTAAGTGATAAAATGTATAAACATTCTTTACTAGGGTTATTTCACATTAAATTCCACCACTTTGTTTAAATAATGAAGACCATATTTACCAAAAAATGTACTTTCACTGCACTTTGTTCATAAAGCAAATCCTGCTAAAGCCTAGTAGTTTTGATGAGATGTAAGCTTTTGGTCTACTAGTAGAACTGCAAACGCATCAGAGACAAGTAGTCCATCGAAGTGCTCACCCATCCCATCACTAACAAAGCCCATTGCAGCTTAACTTCAGTGAACAGACACTCATCATGCTGTAAAAAAAAAGTGATTTTTAAAAGCGTGCACCTTGCTAGAGCTCGCGCTAAAAATGACAGTTCTACTGTACATACATATGGCATATACAGACCCTACAGGATTAGAGCTCCTCACTTGAAATAAAAATTAGCCATGAACATACCGCTAGAAGGGTGCACTGTGAATATAAAAGCTTTAATCTTCACTTGTACATTCCTCTGTCATAATAAGTATGTAACACATCAATAGATTACATGGATATCAGAACTATTTACAAAAACTTGGCTGTAGTCCATGCAAAACTGACAATGGGTGCCGTGGAATAAAACAATGTTAACCTTTATATATTGGCCGGTATTTAAGTCAAATACAGAGTGTAGCAGATCAGAAGACACATTTTATTTCTGTGGAAGTTGTACATTTTATAATGTGCATTGTATCTAAAATATAGATGCTTGTTCATGCTAACATTGATATTGTGTAATATTAGTGAACATGATTTTGTTTAAAGATTGCATTATAAAACACTTCAGTGAAGCTAGATCAGACAATTTACTTAATCATTTTGCTTACAGAAAAACAAAAGTAGTATATTCTGGGTTGTAACAGAAAGCTGTGAGCAAAATCTGCTCTCTTGCATCTAGGTTTGATAGACAGCTCTAAACTGGCTATCCAAGGCAAGCAACTGGCAGAGTTTAATTCTGAGTAATAATTTCTGAGAACACACTGTCAAATATTTATAAAAAGTCTTAAGTTTGTACTTTGTTCAATTCCCTTGCATTTTGAGTATATTATACAGCTTTTTGAACTTTTATTGAAGTGTATTGTCAATTAACGTTGATAACAAGTGAAAGATATGGAAGGTGTTCCATGTATTTACTTTCTGCACAAGGATGCTGTGCCAGAACAAGTTAGAAAAGAGAATGAGCTTAACAGCTTTGAAGTATGCATGTCTGTGACTAGAGTTGTTGATGAAAAGTTTGTTGAGGGAGCCCAAAAGGTGAGAGGATTATGGAAGATCTACATAAATGATCCAGAAGCAAGAGCCTTACTGCTGTCAAGAGGCCTTAGTATAAGGCACAGAACCATCAATCTGTACGACAAAAATCCATTTGGAATGAGGCAGAGAAATGAAGTGGCAACAGAAAAAGTCATCATACAGGACCTACCCTTTGAAATTAATAATGAGGATGTGTACAATCTGGTGACATCCTTCCAAAACTGTGAGATAGTTGGTGAAGTAAAATTCAGCAGAGCAAGAAACCCAAATGGTGGATGGTCGAACTTTAAGAATGGAGATCGATTCTGCTATGTAAAATCGCCACTATTAACACCTCTGCCAAAGACTGCCAACATTGGAGTGCTCAAGTGTAGAATATACCACAAAAGCCAACAAGCACAAGAGAGGCAGTGTAAAGTTTGCCGAGGTCAGGGGCACAAAGAAAAGACGCTACAATGTCCTTACTTCAACCCAGACTATGCAGAGAACACAGTTGCTTTCAGATCACCAATGATCTTCTCAAACTTTTATGCGTGTGACATTGAGTACCAAGGTAAGTTTGGATCAGTTGAGCAAGCCTATCAGTTCACAAAGGCATCTACACTAGGCTGCACTAAAATAGCAGAGAAAGTTAGGAAAGCTGAATCTGGAAGAGATGCCAAGATAGTGTCAAAGGATCTACCATTGTCAAATGTCTGGGACGTAGTCAAGTTAGATATCATGAAAGAGCTTGTAAGGAGGAAGTTTGATGCCTGCAAGGAGTTCAGGGATGCTCTACTATCGACAGAAGACAAAATTCTAGCTGAAGCAACAGCCGACTGTTTCTTTGGAAGCGGATTATCACCAGAGCTAACCAGATGCACTGGACCAGCAAATTATCCAGGATTAAATGAACTGGGAAAAATTATGATGGAGCTTAGAAGTGAACACCAACTAGCCCAACTAGAATTTCTGTCTGAAAGAAAAGAGACATCAATAAGTAGTGACATTCTACACTCACCAAATGACAGTGTCTTTGTCACAGATAATCAGGCAGCATTTGAAAAACACAAACATGAAATTGACGCCATAGAGGAAGAAATAAGAACTGCAAGAAATATGATTAGGACAACATCCGCCTGTAGGTCATCCAGTGTACCAGTCAGGAAATCTCCCAAGGATGTATCATCCAATGTCAGCAAAGAAGGAATAAAAAAGTACCTCACTCAAAAAAGGCAGGCCTCATCATCGCCAGTGAAAGATGACACCCAGTTCAAAGAAAAACAAGCAAAACTGCAATACAGTAAATAACTCATAAGTATAGTTAGGGTATAACTGTGTACGTTTGTAACATGTAAAGCCTGAAATGGGTACGAATAGCCTAAGCACAGTCAACATTGTTACTCTAAATGTCCGGGGATTGAGACAACCAAAAAAATGAAAAGCTCTTTTTCAGTGGTTAATTCAAAAACAATTTAAAATTGTATGCTTACAAGAAACTTTTTGCACAGCAGAATTTAAAATGATTTTAATCAAAATTGGGATGGCACAATTCTACACTCTTTCACTGACTCTGTGCATTCTAGAGGTGTTTATATAATGATGTGCAAAGATTTAAATTGTGAGGTGTTGGACTCAAGATCTGACCAAGAAGGGCGTATATTAATGATTAAGATCAAATTACAAGATGATATCTATAACATTATTAATATATATGCTCCAAACAACATCTCAGAACGGAATCCTTTTTTGAAACAATTAATTGTAAAGGTTGAAAATTTTACGGCAGGCAGCGACTCTTTAATTTTGATGGGTGATTTTAACACTGCAATGACAAAGACGGATAGAAAGTCTGGTAAAATCGATGCCAGCACAAAATACTTGTCTGATTGTGTAAAACAACTGTGTTTAACTGATATTTGGAAAAAACAACATCCAGATTCTATAGAATACACATGGGGAAGTAATGGAAATTATCAAAGTAGAATTGATTATATCTTCATATCTAAACACTTAGATGGCATTGCCAAATGCTGTAAAATAATCCATGCACCGTTATCTGATCATAAAGCAATAATACTACAGTTAAGTAACAAAAATAGCAAACATGGTCCAAACTATTGGAAACTCAATGTGTCCGTTTTAAAGGAGGAATTATACTGTCAGCAAATAAAAGAATTGTTTGACCAAGTTATACAAGACTGTTCCAAGCAGAATTTGAATAAATGTATAACATGGGATATGTTCAAAATAAAAGTGAAAGAATTTTCAATTAAATATACAAAACAAAAGGCTAAAAACAAACATGATATAATTGAAAAACTAGAAAAAGACATTGACATCCTAAATAGAGCTTTAAAAGAAAGGGATAACTTTATACTCTCATCAAAAAGGGACAATCTACAAAAAGATCTTTTTAATATCATGTCAGAAAAAGCAACAGGTGCCCAAATACGTGCACGAGCTAGATATGTTGAGGAGGGAGAAAAGTCAACCCGTTACTTTCTTCGATTAGAAAAACATAGGCAATCGAATAATAAAATTACTGAACTTTTGATAAATGATAGGATAATCGATGATGATGGGGAAATACTTGACCAATGCAAGATGTTCTATGAGACACTTTACTCTAGCACAAAGCCAAATTTAAACCACATAGGTAATTATTTAAAACATCGTAATGTTAATAATGTTTTAACAGCAGATCAGAAAACACTCTGTGATGAACCTGTCACACTTGAGGAATGTACAACAGCCATCAATAAATATATGAAGTCAAATAAGTCACCAGGTCTAGATGGGCTTCAGTAGAATTTTATACAGCATTTTGGCACAAGTTGGGTCCTTTTTTGATTAAAGTATACCATGAGTCATTTGAACATGGTCTGCTCTCACCTTCTCAGAGAAAAGCTGTTATTACTTTAATCCATAAGGGAAGTGAAAAAAAATTAATAAAAAATTACAGGCCCATTAGTTTAACCAATTGTGATTACAAAATTTTAGCTTTTGTCTTGGCAGCGAGACTGCAATCGGTCATGCAAGATCTTATCAACAGTGATCAGTCAGGGTACATCAAAAAAAGATTCATTGGACATAATATAAGAACAATGCAAGATTTGATTAGTTATGCAGAAAAATATAACAAAGAAGGTGTACTTTTATTCTTGGATTTTAAAAAGGCATTTGACAGCCTAGAATGGGATTTCCTACACAAAGTCATAAGGAAATTTAATTTTGGTAAAAACTTTCAGCGTTGGGTTAAAATCTTTTACACAGAACCTGAAGCGATTATAAAAAACAATGGGTGGCTCTCAGAAAATTTTCGACTTTCTAGGGGTATCAGACAGGGATGTCCTCTTTCAGCATTATTGTTTATATTTGCCGTCGAAATCTTGGCCATAAAAGTAAGAACTGATCCAAGTATTAAAGGATTTAATGTCACTACTAACAAGGGAACACAATGTTATAGAGTATCGCAATATGCTGATGATTCAGTTCTCATCCTCAAAAATGTCACTGAGATACTACCAGCAATGGTGATTGTAAAGCAGTTTGGAAATTTAGCAGGGCTAGAACTGAATCTTGACAAAACAAAAATAATGCTAATAGGAAATTTGAGGGATAAAGCAAAAAGTGTGTACAATATTGAGTGTGTAAACAACATTAAGAGCTTAGGAATATATGTAGGACATGATAAGGATGTTTGTATACAGCACAATTGGTTTAAAAAAATTGATAAAATGAGAACACTTTTACAAAGTTGGCGAGAAAGATCACTCACATTATTTGGTAAAATAACAATTATTAAGTCATTAGTCTTACCAATTATTTCTTTCTCTGCATTACACACAGTAACACCGCAATGTGCTCTCAAATCAATAAATACACTGATTTACAGATTTTTATGGGGAAGAAGGGATAAAATTAAAAGAACCACCACAATAGGCACCATAGAGCAGGGTGGATTGGGTATGGTTGATGTTGAAAGCTATTTTCATGCAATAAAAGCATCATGGATAAAAAGATTACATAATGCAAATGAAACTTTGGCATGGGCTTATATACCATTGTGGTACATGAATAAGTTACACATCTGGAAAGTAATTAATCTGATAAATGCTAAAGACATCAATCAAATTGAACCTATAAAAACCCTACCAAGATTTTACAGGCAAGTTATTGAAGGGTATATAACATGCAACATTGACCATAATAGCAAAGAGCAATGTTTTAGGCATACCTGTCTCTGGGGCAATGAAAAACTGTTGAATAAACAAAAGAAAGTTATCTTCTTTCCACATTGGATAGAAAGTGGCATTATAAAAATTGATGATATTAGATTCATTGACAACAAAGTTGATGAAGTATACCTATGGGCTAAAATAAGTAATAAGTCAAACTATTTGAGTGAAATATATCAGATAAAATCTGCACTGCAACCCTTTATAAACAACAAGGAAGGGTGGTCTTTGACAAGTTGCCCATGTGAGAATAGTACAAAAAATAATGAGTATAAAACTACAAAACAGCTTTATGAGCAGAGTGTAAATCAAAAGTTCACTAAGCCTCTCACACATACAGACTTAAAATAAAATACTTAAAAGACAAGCAAATAGCCGAGTTTAACTATAAATTATTAAATGACCTACTGATTTGCCGACAGAAATTGCAAAAATGGGGTTTAAATGAAGATAGCAAATGTGTCTTTTGTAGTAAAGAAGAAACAGTTCAACATTTAATGTTTACGTGTCATCAGAAATTTCAAATATGGAAATCTGTATATACGATATTAAAGTTAAAGTGTGGATTAAAATGTATGTTTGTCAGTACAGGTGATATAACTACTGATTGGGCTTTATCTGTTGTTCAATTTTGTATTTACAAAGTTACAATTAATTATGGTAATGGACGATTTACACATTTGCAGTACTTCCTGCGAAACATTGTAACAAAGTTAAATTATATCATTAAAATTTATAGCATTAATAAGTATAAAGATGTAGTACAGTTATTGAAGAAAGTGTCACATAAATTAGCATCTCTTACAGTAATCTGATAACTTTGACAGCTCTGTTAGTTGTATTTTAGATTAATTATATTGTTTATTGTACATCTATTATTGTGTGTACAAATGATGAAAAATGAAAGATGATGAAGCTTAAAACAATTAATAAATAAATAAATGATGAAATAATAAATAAGCAAGGAAACCCAATGATGATACCTTATACTAAACACAGTGAAATATTTCACAAGTATGTGTTTATAAAAGTAAATAATAGTACTACTAATAATATTACTTTGGAATGCCATTTGGCAGGGAAAAAATCTTAATATGTATATGTCAGAGTCTCTCTCTCTCTCTCTGCTCTCTCATGTGAGTTAATTATTGTTAGGGTTAATGTTACATGGTGGTAAAACATTAAAGGATATATACATATAAAGACTTCAAAAAATTAGATATTTAAAAAAAAAAAAAAAAAAATTAGTGAATATGATGACAATGCTTTTTACCATGATAAAACTTATGTCATTGCTTATAAATATTTTATCTGCAAAAATGAATTTCTCAAAGTTGTATTTCTGTTATTTTATGGATATGAGTGGGAAATCTAAAATCTGAAAACAGAAAAGCAAAAGTTTACATAAATATCTCAAAGGGTGATACCTTGATTATTGTTATAAATATTGTATATTTACATGTACATGTAATAAAAGCTTTCTCTGGTAAATTCCTTTTTCTGTTTACTTTCTCATAAAAGTAACAAAAATAAATTTTATTGCGTGAAGTAGCCTTACCTTATCCTCACAAATGCTTGTTTTGGTTTTGTTGAACAAAACGCATCCACCAACAAGAGATTTTAAAAGGAAGTGACCCCTTTGTCTGTGAATACCTGCTCATGCACAGTAATCGTTGTTGAGAGAGAAAAATATCGAGAAGTCTTCATTGCATTTTTGGTCAATGTTGGACACCATCCTATTTCTTCATACTTCTGAAATGCCAAGAACTCCAAAGATCTGAAACATGCGCCAGGTAACAGGTCACCTTTTCTTGAGGACATTGAGGCTCACTCATTCTACAGACAAACTGTTGTGGCAATTTGTGCATTGCTTGGATATACGATTCCATCAAAATAATAGAATCTGCATGCAAGCCAAATCTCAATTCCTTAAAGCGAAAATTCAGGACAATCACAACAATCCACAAAAATTATGGCATGTCCTGGGCGATGTGTTAAACAGACTTCCAGCCAAGATTCTCCATCAATAAAGCCCCCTCAGCTTTTGACTGACAGGTTTGTGGAGTTCTTCACAGAAAAAAATTGAAAAAATATGCTCAACATTCTCTGCTTCTGTCAGTTTGCCACACATCACCCCTGACTCTTCTCCCAATATGTTCTCCACTTTGTGGACTGTAACAGAGGATCAAGTAACTAAAATTATTACCAATTCTCCTAGTAAATCATGTTCCCTAGACCCTTGGCCTACTTTCCTTGTTCTGGATTATCTGGATATTCTCATTACCCCCATCACCTCAATAATCAATGCTTCTCTTGAGCAAGGTAAGTGTTCAAACTTTTTCAAGCAGGCCCATTACCCCTATCCTCAAAAAATCATCCTTAGACAAAGAAGTTTTTAAAAACTACAGGCGTGGCTAAAATTGAAACTTTATGTCAAAGATACCTGAAAGGGTACTAGCCGTCCAGCTACAAACTCATCTTGTTGAAGCCGGTCTTGTGACTACCTTCCAATCGGCTTATAGAAAACACCACTGTGCTGAAAGCGCCCTCCTTAATATTTAAAATGATATTCTTCTTATCATGGCCAAAGGTTCTGTCACTGCCCTTACCCTTCTGGATCTATCCGCCGCTTTCGATACCATTGACCACACCATTTTCCTGGACAGACTCAGTGTTTATTATGGAATCAATGAGCTAGCACTTGGCTGGTTCAAATCATACCTGTCGGGAAGGACACACTCGATCAAGATAGGTAGTACACTCTCCCATCCTGCTGCGCTCCACTATGGAGTACCCCAGGGCTCTGTCCTTGGACCAATCCTGATCTCTCTCAACACTAACCCAATCGGCTCAATCATTCATTCCCACAGTAGCATCAACTACCACTTTTATGATGATACCCAGTTATACACAACACTTTCACCCTAAAATTTCTCTCGCTCTATGCAAAAAACTGCCTAAAAGAACTGCCTAAACGACATTCAAAATTTCATGTTTGCAAATAAATTAAAACTTAACCCAGACAAAACCAAGTTCATTCTCATAGGCTTCCAAAAATCGTAACCAATTTCTCCCTCACTTCCCTATCAATATTCTGGGAAATCAGGTCTGCCAGCACAAAGTGTCAGGAACCTCAGCGTGGTGTTCAACTCTAATTTCAATTTTTCAAACCATTTGTCACAGGTCATTAAGTCCACTAGAATACAAGTGAGTGACCTCTACAGAATCCGTCCCCTTCTAGAGCTGAATACATCAGTCCTGTTAGTGAATGCTTTGGTGAGCAGCAGGCTGGACTACTGCAATTCACTCTTCTTATCGCTCACTGATTTTGAGTGAAGGAGAATGCAGCTAGTCCAAAACTCACTCTTCATTGTTGTCACCAGTTCCTCTAAATTCTCTCATATTACCCCTCAACTAAAAAATCTCCATTGGCTACCAGTCAGATACAGGGTACAATTTAAAATTAGTCTTATTACATAAAAAATTCTCAACCAGGGCCAACCAGTTTACCTAAGAGGATTAATCCACCCCTACACCTCTTCCAGAAATATAAGGCGAAGTACCCCCAAACTCAAGTTCCTTCAAACCCCCACTTTTGATCGTAGAGTTCACAAATCAATTAAACACTTTTCTAATTCCTTCAGTCGCTATGCCCCTGCTCCTTGGAACTCTCTCCTTTTCCATGTAAGAAATAGTCCTTCTGTTGCATCTTTTAGGAAGCACCTCAAAACTCACCTCTTCAGCTCTAGCTTCCCAACTTAGTTTTTCTACAATCCTGACTTACCGACCTTGAACACCCCTCGACTTCCCTACGATAATGATTTTGTTTAATTAGCGCACCGAGTTCCCCTTTGTGGGGAAGATATTGTGCTTGCAAAGCAGTAGATTAGATTAGATATTGTTGCCTATGGTCATGCCCCAAGTGGAAGGGGTTTTAGAAAGATGGGACTTTTATGAGTAGAAGTTGGCAGGAAATCCTCACCATGACCAGCCACACATCCTGAAAACAAATCCGTTCAATTATAACAATTATTTGTATTTCTCCGGAGCACCCCTGAAATTCTACAAGTCTACTTCAACTGACTTCACTTTTCATGCTCCAAGGTGCCAGGACTCATTTAGGTTGTCCTTCCTATCCCTCCATCTCCCAGAATACCATTTAGACAGCTTACCTTATTACAGACAGTCAACGGGGAACACATACAAATACTATCCTACATGCACATTTTTCTCAATGCCATTGAAAAGACAGCAATTAACATTGAGTCCACAATGTTTGAAATCAAGAATACTACCAGAACAGGTTTTGATAAAAGAACTCAGCATCATGCTATCTGGTTTACAACTTCAGTTTAGATGTCTGTCCTCCATTGAGAAGGCACTGGAAAATGTTACTGACAATTCGATTGCTGCTGCTTGCAATCTCCAACTGGCCAGAAGAGATTCTGTGTTGAAGGTTCTTGCACCTAACCTCAATGAATACGACTTTAATTGCCTTGCTTTAAGTGCCATGACTTCTGTCCTACCACCCTCAACAAGCTTGAGAACTGATAACAAGGGTTCTTATCACTACAAGAGGAATGCTGATGACAGAGCTGCAAACAAACAACAATCTCGCTTCTCACAGTGGAATTTTCATGAACAAGGTACTTCTTCAAAGACCAGTGTCAGCTCCAAACAGAAGAAGTCATTCAAGCTATTTCACAGCTCGGCTTCGTGATAAATTTTTAAAAAATCCGAGCTTGAGCCAACACAAAAAATCAACTTTCTGGGTTACCATTTCAATCTGGTACTATGCAAAATCTCCCCAACAGAAAAAAACTAAAAATTCTAGAGAAATCGATTCAGGACATGGAGGTCTCATCACAAACAACCCTAAGATTGCTTATGTGTACCAGCATCCTTGGAAAAAGACTATACCAATGGGTCAGTTACGTATGTGTCCCCTTCAGTGGTATTTCAAAACAAATTGACAATATCTCCAATCACTAGATCTGACGATTCCAATTTCAAACCTTGTGATCAAACATCTTCAGTGGTGGAAAAATAAAAATGTGAAAATATGTTGTCCTTTACACCAAGAAGGCACAATTGTCTTATTTTCACAGATGTGTTATACCTGGGTTGGGGAGCCCATTTAAAAACATGAAAGTCAGTGGCCTAAAAAGCATGACAGTCAGTGACTAAAAGCAGTATTTTTACTCAAAAGAATTCTGATAGCAACAGACAACACCGCTGTCAGTTATCTGAACAAACAGGGGGTTTCATACTCATGGGACATGTGTCTCCTAGTTTGGCCTACTTGCAATCTCCGAAACATACTCATAAGAGCCAGACATAATCAGATGAACATCTCGTGGGAGGGTCTGGATGGCTATGCCTTTTGTCTTGTAGCACTCATTTCAAAGGTGCAAACTAATTGTAGTGGCCCCAGCTTGGCCCAGAATGCATTGGTTTTGTGATCTATTGAATCTGTCAACAAAACCCTCATTACAGGTAAACTCTGTAATCTGTTGTATGTGAACCTTAATGTCTGGCACCTAGACACCACTCAGAATAACTTAATTCATTCTCTGAGCAGGTGGCAGAGAAAATTAAGGCATCTCAAAGACCCTCATGTAGAAAACTGTATGAGACAAGGTGGTCCATTTTTAAACTCTGGTGTCAACAGAATAAAGTGGTCAGCTCAGAGCCTACTATCTCAAACAAAGCAGATTTTTTAACTACCTATTTACTATCAAAAATCTGAAACCTGCCACTATTGCTGGCTACAGAACTGCTTTGACAAAGACTCCTTTTAAACCATTAAAAGTCTCAAGATTTTGACTTTCAAGACTGTCATTTGATGGCTTTGGCATCTGGCAAAAGATGGGGAAGGTGCATTCTAGGACATTTACTTCCCTCAGACACAAACCTCACTGGAAGGAGGTCACTATTTCTCCTTCTCCTGCCTTTTAGCAAATAATCAGTTGGCTTCTGATGGCCCAGAGTTGCTCAAACCAGTGGTCATTCCAGCTCTCAAACTATTCTATTCATGAGCTCTGATTGAATGAAGATATGACTCTCTGCTCTGTTAGATCACTTAGACACTATCTAGACAGAACAAGTGCTTTAAGGAAGGAGAAAAATCTCTTATTCATATCTTTCAAGACTTTGATAGAGATATCATGAGATCTACTATTTCTTCTTGGATCAAACAGACTGTTTTAGTCATTCAACTGATTCACAGGATCTACACATTAAGACACATGATGTTAGATCCAAGTCTGCTTCTTTAGCTTTCAAGGGTGGGGCTTCATTTGAACAGATTTTTTAGATTTTTCCTCTTATTGAAAAAGCCACAATACTTTTACCACATTCTACTTAAAATACATTGTTTGGCAGTCCCATGACCAATTCAATTACAAAATCTGTCTTTTGGTGTCAGCTCAGCAGATAGTCAATGTTGAAGTATGTATAATTGTTTTTGCATATGACATACATTTTTGGGATTCTCGATGCATTCCAGTAATAATGTACTGACATATGTTTGTTTATTTACTTTTTTAAAGATAACCACATGTAGTTATTGCAGCATGTCAGCTTGGATGCTTCTTTATCATCAAATAATGGCATCTTGCCTGAGGGGATATGAAGATACCTCTAGCTTACCTGGGTGATGGGTACTTAAGAGATGTTACCATTGTTTTGATACTGGAGAACCCACAACAACTACTTGCAACAACTATGACCACATCATGGATCTCTGGCTGAGGTTAGCAAAGCTACTTATCTTCACTGAAAAAGAAGTAATATATAGCCTAAGATCTGGTGTAGGTAACTTTATCTGATCCTCATTGATCCAACTACCCGTCGTAATATGACCTATACAGTGTTGAAAGCGACGTAAAACCCCAAATAAATAAATAAATTCACTACGTATTTGTCTAACTGGTCATTCTACAGTTCCATATCCAAGTATAGGATGAGTATAATGTTGGCAATAGATATAACACATACAGAAAAGCAAAAAGAGATGCCCAGATCCCAAAGCCCAGGGAAATAGCGTTCATCACCATAAGATATAGAAGAGGTGAGTCAGTATAGGTCAGGAGACTCTCAGAACAGACAGTGTAAGTTTTGTAAAGATGCAGGAAAAGTAACATGTAGGAGCGTAAATATGTATGTCAAGTATCAAATTATCAAAACAAGCATTATGACAGAATGTAGTAACCTAAAAAATTATGAATTAGATAAAAATACATATAATAATAATTTTTCTTTGTGATAGAAATCTGTCGGCAGCAGAATACATTTGGGCAATGCTAATATCAAACATTACATTTAAAGTCACGACATAAGATAACACACTTACACTCCAACATTTCCCTACCAAGTATCAACATTGTACACTTAATGATTTAAGAAGTCGTGGACACTAAAATGGTCAAAAAGTAGAATCAAGACCGTCACACACCTACAAGAAAAACCAATATCCCTATCATGTATCAACATTTTATATCTTGCAGTTTCTGAGATATAAGATTTTAAGGGTAAAGACCATTATGGCAAGGTCAAAGGTTATAATAAGGCCGAACTAAGGCATTGTACATCTTCTCCCCAACCAATGTCAACCTACATCTTATATGATGCAAATAAGAGCTTTGATGTTGTATGACACACCCCACATACACAGAAGCTTGAAGTATTTTGAACAAATGCATGCCGATAGTGTACACTTCTGTCAATCCCCCAAAGCTGAGGGACTAGTAGGGCACAGTTTAACAAGTCTTGTACAAGCCTATTGTATGAATTTATAAAAGTAAAATCCACCGGCAACTCGTTTTAGGAAAACACTAAGGACAGGGATAATACAAACTAGTTAGTATTCCAAAAGGGCCAGGTAAGTACCAGCTTTGCAGCCAGGAAGATGAGGAATTCGATTTTAAGGATTAAATTTTACCTGAGGGTCAATGATAAACTGTGAAAAATGTAACAGTTTACTATTTTAATATTTCATCCTAGACCTGGTAATATTGTAATATTTAATCCCAGACCTAGATTATACTCCAGACATAGGCCGACCTGGATTTGAGTCAAAGGATGCTCTAAATTTTAAAGGAAGGTTACACCCTGGTGTGCAAAGCCTGGTGTGCAAGCTCCCTCTGACTAGATCAGTTTCTCAGTCAATCCCCTTAGGAAGAACCATCTGAAGGAATCATTCTATTTTCTCTGACAGAAGCAGTACACAGAGCATGACAAGGTTCAAATTTCTCTGGCATTTAACAACACAATTTTTCTGGTCCTAAAGCCAAACAACATGTAAATCCAAGAATCTACAAATCTTTCCTTACAGAAAGGAGACTTGGTAACCTCACCATGCTTAGTAACACATACTTTAACTCCATTATAAATCAAAGGTCGAGGAAATATCTAAGATTTCAAGGTCAAACATTAACACTTTGCCAACACTACCAATAGAGTTGAAAATAGTAGTAAAAGTAATTTCAAGGTAATGAAGGGTTTTGAAGTGAAAACTTTAAGGAGATTAGGTTGAGGTTAATTTTTGATCTGTCAGTAAATATATATAAACTGTACGAAAAAGAGAGGAACTTTATAAATTAATCAAAATAATGCAAAACTTTTTCAAAGTACCACACATTATAACAATTCATGTAAAATGTAAAATTTACCAATTAAAAGAGGGTGTAATTCATAACTTGGTCAGGTTATTTCATCACTGTTTTTCACAAATAAATTCGTGTATTATAACCATATAGCTAATTATTTCTATTTATATATTTAGTGTTTTTCATCAAGTCTAGTACCTTATGAGTTATATTGTGACGGGTAGTTGGAAGGGCAGAAAAAACAGCGCATACAGTTGGTTAAGGTTCTGTACTGTAAACTGCAAACCAACAGCAAGCAGCTACCAGATTTACCACTTTAGGTCAGGTCAGAATTTAAATTCTGATCTCAGAGGTAAGAGATGGCCCCTAATTCTTTTCAACTCATCTTTTATTAAAATTGCAGTTCACTTTCATGACCTCTTCTAGTATGTAAGATGGGAACTATGTTAACATCTTTGCTAATGTTAGTGTTAGCATCACTGATATAACCATTGAAAACACCAGTATTAGGATTAAAATATGCGTCGTCGACCCACAACAATGGCTTGAAGCGATTACATACCTTGATTCCTGCAAGTTGGACTGAGAGAGATAACTGTGTGTGTCATGCTTTCCGACCTCACTGCTGTCATTTCCCCACAACAGATTTTTATCACTTTTACTTGTGTGAGGTTTAACATGCTAACCTACCTGGTGTATGTTCATGTTGTTGTCAACTGTGACTGTACAGGCATTGTTATAATCACTCTTTCTAACATTGTTAATATTATTTTTACATTTACTATTTACAAATACACAAGATAAGATAACTGCAATCAGACTACCATGACTTTGTACAGTATACATGCCAAAATTGAAACATGTAGCATTTGTGTTATAATCATTGTTGAATTTTGAATTATATAAAAAGTGCTAGTGACAACTGAAACAGATTTGGCAGTTCTATCTAGTTTTTGGCTGCTCTCTAGCTGCTTTCCAGCAGTATTTCTTAGAGTGAGATTCTGTTTTCTAACAGGTTACAAAACAATGTTGACAAATGTGTCTGAGTAGCAAATTTTTCCACTCATGATCCCCTGGCCTGGAACACTGGCCCTTATTAAATTGAATACACAGGGCTGTTTTGGTTGTTTTCTGATTGTGTTTTATATGTTGGATAGATTTCGTCTCTGCGTACCTTTGCCTGATTTTCTGTACTTCTGCAATATTTGAGCAGCTTCCCAGGAAAAATCAAACACATCTTGGTTGAGATCTGTCAAGTTTTGTATCACATGTTCTTTGATAAGGATATTTATTTTTTTCTTACTCTGTAATACGTTGACAGCTTAGAAGCCATTTCAGAGATCTTGCATTGAAGGGATGATGCAGCATTCAGTTGTGGGTGCCTGTGACTCTCCCTGTTGACTGGCTGAAAGCTGAACAGCCACATTATGGGTAGTCTGATAGGATGACTTTCTCTAACCTCTGTGGTTGACCCCTGTGACCTGAGCTGCAGAATACAAACAATGAGATGCGTTAGCACCACATGAAACCTACTTTTGCACCCCTGATTGTTGTGCCTGTTGTGCTTGTGTGACCATGTTGACACTTTTGATGGTTGACCATATGGGTGGGACCTCATTGCATTTTGTTGGAAGCATTGAGTTTAATGAACACTGATTGGTGAGGTCTTGATGTGCGACACTTGATGAATTGATGCCACTATGACTGATGCTCCCAGAGTTGACGTCTTATGTTTGTTTATTTGGGGTTTAACGTCGCTTTCAACACTGTACAGGTCATATCACGACGGGTAGTTGGAAGGGCAGAGGAATTGACGTCTTATGTTGGGGGTAGAACAAAGTACCTACAGTATTTGTGTGATTCTGGTTGTTGTTATTCATTTTATTTCCATTAGAATTAATTCTGATGTAGACTGTGTCTATGTTCCGGAACACCTTGACTGGCCGAGAGATTGTGTTCTACTGCAATGTTGTGTGGAGTAGTTTGGGTGATTAGCTATTACACAGCTTACCCTTCTTTGCAGAATTCTGAGACCAGACCCGTCAAAATCTGCCTATCTTTGGCTGCCTGTTCCTCTGAAGGTCTGAATCGTTAAGAGATCTTCAAGAGTTTGGCCAAGATAGTACTTGATTGATTGGTCTGAGGCATGCTTTAAGAGTTGTCCCTAATCATGACTTGACTGGCCGTAGCAAGTGCTTGATCTGAGGAGGGTTGTAGGTCTGAGTTGACGGGAGGAGTTGCAGAGGTGTCAGTGGCGCCATCAGTTGGAGTAGAAAGCAAACATTTCTTAACCATTTTCCTTCATGAGATACCTTGCAAGTTGTACAGTAGCATGCTTCTCACATGTTACACAGTTCCATTTCTAGTAATAGTTTTACATAAAACACACTTGTGATAAAAATTGTCCTTCAAAGTCACTTAAAATACACATTGTTTATGTTCAAAAATAATGTTTGGCTTCCCTAAGTCCAAACGAAGAATGGCGCCAATTGCTGGCTTGTGGTTATTTATACTCATGAAGGGAGTAGAAACTAAAATGCCAGATAATAAGTTAAGAAACACTAGGGGGGGATACTGTGCATAAGCACAAAAGAAATAAGGACCATCTACAAGTTGAAGTGAGCTCTATTTGTGAAATGGTGCAGAGAAAATTCAGTGTACTTATCCATTCCCTCTGTGAAACACGTCTCAAAAACTAAGAGCTTTTCATGTACTTGTACCAAGATCTAAACAGGCACCCTTTGACCATTGATGGTTACAGGACGGCCATTGTTGACACCTTGGGCCAAGCGGGACTTATTTCTCAAAGTTCCGACCTTAACAAGTTACTTTCTAGCTTTCACAAGGATCATCCCAAAAGTTCCATGAATCTTCCATGAATGTAATACTGAATGAGCTCACAAAAGCATATTTTAAGCCTATGAAAGACACAGACATCAAATATCTTACCCTCAAAACTGCTTTCTTGCTAGCTTTGGCCTCCGGAAAGTGTCACAGCGAAATTCATGCCTGTGTTGCAAACGAAATATCTCATCTAGGCCAATGCGAAAATGTAGCTTTGTTCCCCTCTTCAGATTTCATAGCCAAAAACCAACTAGCAAGAATAGATTTTCAAAGTGTGTCTCCGGTGATTATCACTGCTCTAACTACCATTGTGGATAGGCAATTCAACGAAGACAGGACCCTGAGTCTGATACGGACCCTGAGGTACTATCTGGATCAAACCAAAGACTTGAAAGGATCTCAATCCCTACTTTATGTTTCCTTCAAGAAAGGACATACCTCAGACATGAACCCGCCATACTCTCTTCTTGGTTAAAACAAACTATCCTACTTTGCTAGAAACAAGTCGATCAGCAGTCCTTAAAACGCATGACATTAGGGCCTTTGTGGCCTCTAAGGCCTTTTATGGTGGGATTTTGGTGGACCAAATCATGCAAGCTTGTCACTGGAAAGCTCACAACACATTTACAAATTTTTACGTAAAAGACCTTACATGGTCAGATAACGACAAAAATGTGTATCTGGGTCCAGTAGTTGTGGCTCAACAAGTCCTAGATCCTTCCCTTCAGACTAGTCATCCTCAGAAAGAAAAGAAGGGGGGCACATCCACTGCAGCCAAGTCTTTAGGAGTCTAAATCCCAGGGTCTACGTATATTAGGTACTTATTCAGGTGATTCCATAATCTCATCACAAGAATGACAAGTTAATGAGGTTTTCAAGCCCAGGGCTTGTTTTCATTTGTGATGAAGCCTTTGAGGTGCCATACCATATAAGTGAGCATGGCTGCACTTACTCCTTCAAAATCCAGACATCCAGACAGTATCAGTACTACAATTCATACAAGTATTCTGAGTTTTGGCTTCTTTTGGCTTAGTTATTGTAAGTGGGACTCAGACTGGAATTTATAGAACACTCATTCTAATCTAATTAATTCAAAATCTAAGAAAAATTTACAAATACCTCCAGTCTCAGCTGTAATCCCTCCGCCTAGCAGCATTCAGTTCCACATGATAAGTTATTGTAGCACAATAAAATTGAAAATTTTAATTACTTAAATGTAGCTTATATAAGCTACAAGCTTACCATGTGGAACTGAAGAGAGTTCCAACCTGCCTCCCAGCTGTATTACAGCTGAGGGAATACGGGCAAAATTGCAACTCGAAAAATGGAGGTTTAAGCACTATTACACTACAAGGTTCACCTTCGTGTTGAGGAACCAGCCAGTACTAAATGTTTATATTTCTTGGGCGTTGCCTGAGCCTGCGGCCTCCTGAGATAAGCATTCAGTTCTACATGGTAAGCTTGTACCTTATAAAAGCTACACTTAAGTAATTAAAATTTTTAATTTAACCAAAATCCCTGTCACACAGCATTTACCACAAACAGAAGAGGGCAAGGTTCCAGATTGACAACTTAACTGAACATACCTTTCTAGAGGCTAGCTCAGTATTCTCTGACAAGAGGGATCGCTCCCCTTCCCAAACCAATGAAGATTTTGATGCAGACCCTTCAGAAGTATTCCAGAAGAGTCTTCTAACAGCCATCACATATCTTTGGCTCAAATCTTAAGGAAAACAAAAGAAAGGCTTCCTTACTTGCTATGGCCATGCCACCAGTAGAAGGGGTGTTAGGGGACTTCAACAAGAAGAAAGCTACAGGAAACAGCATGACTAACCTATAACCATATTTTGCAGACCAACCCCACATAATGTCATGATGACAATTATCTGTATTATGTGAGGCAACAGATGAAGTCAGCTGACATTATGGCATTACTCTGCAGCGTGGAAGTACACATCCATGTGAACAACTTCTCCAAAAGTACAAGGCCCAGACAAATGCTGTTTCTTTTAAAAATAATTTATCTATCGAGGATGAAAAATTATTCGAGGCATGCCAATCTGTTTAGTGGTCTGGTACCTCCACCCAAAGTGTGAAAATCTCAACACTTTATAACAATTTTCTCATTGATTATTGCATGGATTTCTCTTCTGTCTTGAATATATGTGCTAGGCCACAAGTAGATTCCCTTGTGTGAGTATCAGGCTGGGATCTTTTGTAATTATTTTTTATGATTTTTTAAAATAATTTTTAATGCATTAAAATTCATGCAATCATGCACTAAATCACTTACAATTTGAAAAGTATTGAATTTAGAGCATTTTGTTAAATTATGTTATTCAGCTACTTTTTTCACAGCAGCAACTTGTGAGCATTTCCTCCTGATAGTTAAGTGAGTAATAGCTACTTTCTGACTTTTCAGTACCTTTCATAATGAGTAAAAGCACTGCGATAAGTAAAAATGAGTAAAATATGATGTTCAGCTACTTTTGGGTCAGATTGAAAAATTATCGATCTGTAACTCATTGCATGGCTGAGTACTTCCATGTTCTGATTGTTGAGTAAATCAGTTGTAACTTGATAACTATTGCTTTTAGAGTATTGTGTTTGGATATGTTATTGACCTACTTTTGAATCAGCTTAAAGATAGTGTAATTGCAGACTTGTAGCTCATTGCATAGCGGAGCAATAGCTACTTTTGGGTTCTTTCTGTTGAGTAAATGAGTTGTAATTTAAAACTATTGCATTTAAAGTATTTTCTTTATGCACCCACTTTTGGTCCGTTATAACTAGTAAAATTACAGACTTGTAGCTCATGGTAACTTGAAAACTATTGCATTTAGAGTATTTGGTTTACATTATGTTATTCACCTACTTTGTTGTCT
Source organism: Sabellastarte sp. h YS-2021 (assembly GCA_964017235.1). NCBI lineage: Eukaryota > Metazoa > Annelida > Polychaeta > Sabellida > Sabellidae > Sabellastarte > Sabellastarte sp. h YS-2021. The sequence continues at coordinate 76,645,547 of OZ024935.1, read as the reverse complement.
GTTCATAATGAAATTACAGAAATGTAGTTTATTGCATAGCTGAGCAATAGCTACTTTCAGGTCCTCACTTACTTTATTGTCTGTTCATAATGAAATTACAGAAATGTTGTTCATTGCATAGCTGAGCAATAGCTACTTTCAGGTCCTCACTGTTGAGTAAATCAGTTTTAACTTGAAAAGCATTGCATTTAGAGAATTTTGTTTAAATATTATATTCAGCTACTTTTGGGTCAGCTATAACATAACAAAAATGTAGACCCGTAGCCCACGGCAAAGCTGAGCAATAGCTACTGTCAGGTTTTCACTATTGAGTTAATCAGTTGTAACTCGAAAATTATTGCATTTAGAGGGTCTCCTATTACATAGCGAAATTGTCTCTTTGCATAGCTGAGAAATAGCTACTTTCAGGTTTTCATTCTTGAGTCAATCAGTTGTAACTTGAAAACTATTGCATTCAGAGAACTTTGTTTAATTATGTTAATTATGTTATCTGCTACTGTTTGGTCAGCCATGACAGAGTAAAATTGTAGACCTGTGGTTCATTGCTTAGCTGACCAGTAGCTACTTTCAGGTTCTCACTGTTGAGTAAATCAGATATAAACAGTATTATGTTGCAATATGTTATTTGCCTACATTTGGGTCAGCTATAATATAGTGAAATTGTAGACCTCTATCTCATTGCATAGCTGAGCTTAAAGCTTCCTTGAGATTCTCACTGTTGTGTAAAGCAGTTGAAACTTCAAAAATATTACATTTGCAGTATTTTCTTTAAATATGTTATTCACCTACTTTTGGGTCAGCAGTAACATAGTAAAATTGTAGCTCTGTAGCTCATTGCATAGCTGAGTAAAAGTTTTTTTGAGATTCTCACTGTTGAGTAAATCAGTTGTAACTTCAAAACTATTGCATTTACAGTATTTTGTTTGAATGTTTTTCCCCTACTTTTTACACCGTAACTGCTAATTTTGTGCTTTACTTCTGAATACTGTTTCCAGGGCACATCGTTTTGTCCTTGTCTGATTTTACTTTTTCTCTGAAATACTCAAAACACACAATCAGCTGACAGAGTACATTCATGGGCACTGATTGCATGTACAAGTCATCTGATGACTTTGCTTTCCAATTGCTCAGATGTCAAGATTCAGTTAGATTTAAATTCCTGGGTGCTATGCCATGTTTCAGCGAGAATACCCTTTAAACAACATATTTTACTGGAAATTGTTAACAAAGAACATGTCCAGATTCTGTCCTACATCTATTCTTTTCTAAGTGCCATGGAAAAGACAGTCTGACAGATCTGAAAAACGCAACAAAATATCAGTCACTGTTGAAAGAGTTAAAAGTACTGATAAGTATGGAAGATATTTTGCTATATTAAGATTTTGGAATAGATTAATTGGGATGTCTTATGTTAGTAGCATCAAAAAATTAATTGAGATTATGAAAATTATGGGAATACCTGGTGCATTGATGTAAAACAGTTTTATCTTTATTAGACATGTCAGATGTTTATCAAACTCAGCAACCATGTGATCTAAACTTGGCCTTAAACAAGTTGGAATCTATTTGCGAACTAGAGTGAAAACAAAAAAAGGGAATTAAAACCAAAGCTACATACATATTAATAATTTAAGGATGGTTATGCTACAGAGGAATATTTTTTTCTTACTTGATATCAGCACTCACTCTTTGTACAGTTTAGAGCAGGATCAGAAAAACATGCTTGTTGTGCCAATCCAGGGAGAAAGGACTTGCATTTTAAAGCATCATTGTCACTTTTGTATTACTGTCATGACTGATCAAGGTTCACAGCTACCCACCCCAACCTATAAGTTAAAGAAAGGAAAATCTGAAAAGAAAGAGGCTAGGCCTCCCTAGTCAATCCAAACTCAGTATTGGTTCTAGGGCAGGTCAACAAGAAGAAATAAGAAAAATCTATACCTTAAGACCAAACAAAGAAATCTACCCCTTTACAAACTAGCAGTTGCAATAAAGTTGTCTAGATTGGAGGCTTTATTGCTACCAAGTTGTCCAGATTGGAGGCTTTATTGCTGACAAGGAGACTCTAGAAACTGACTGACCAGCCAAAATTTGCTACCATCAAGTTGACTCCAGTTCACCCAACACCAGTCATTGCTGTCTCTGAAAAACCATTTTTTTACCAACCTGACCAACCAACCAGCCTAACACTGATCAAATTTCTGTCCTTCAAAAGCAGTCTCTACCTGGCATCTCGATTGCTAGATCTCCGTAGCAAGAACTGAGTTTTAATAACTGACAATGAGTCATAAATTGGTCCCAGGGAGGCTAATCAATTGCTCTCTGAAGGTCAAAGTTGCAGAGTAACAGTTAAGTGGATTTGATCATATATGGGCTGGCATCATATCCCTAAAGTTTCACAGTGCCTTTTCTTCATAAGACGACAACCTCTTTGCTGGTTCTAGACCACAACCTGCAGGAAAAATCTCTGTCTACTGGCCGACTCTACCACTAGTGAAGGGCTACTCCTCAAGAATTTCTGATGCACTAGATCGTCAATATTTTCATCAAGCTGGCCAAGTCCCAGATGAAGTGGTATGCCATGCACTATGACAACCAGAGCCCTACAGGAAATGCTGTGTCCTGGTATGAGTCAGCCAAGTTAAATAGTTCATACAGCTGGATTGTCAGATCTTCAGGCCTGTCTTTCTTCAACCTACAGGCCTCCCGAATTCATCTCACAAGGAGTGCTAGAGATTCATCATATAATTATATGCAACCAGACAGCCGGCTTCAATAGGTACTACAACAAAGTGCAGGACAATATGAATCGCAGGGTGATACTGAGGAACTACAGTATCTAATGATCTCTAACCAGAGTATTAGCTATGCAATGGCCAAGACAGTTTAGCACTTATCGGATTTTGTTTTAATGGCCAACATCATTCTGGCTAGAAGAGACACATGTTTATATAATCTGAAATCTGGCATCAAGCATGACACTAAGGCTTGTCTCAGAAATAACCCCCTACCTCTGGCTTCACTGTTTCTAGAATCTGTACTGAAGAAAGCTTGGATGAGCTATCTCAGTAATGCCCCTGTTCCACCAAAGGATTAATCCCTGATCTGAGACCAAGACCAGTGGATCAGTTACAGTCGTAGAAAATATCAAGCATGTTTGATTTCTATACAGACCACAACTGATCCAAACAGACTGTCCAGGACTCTGAAACTGATCCCCAAAATCTTTAAGTTGGAGCCTTAGTCGTGTGATGGAACAGGGGCATAAGACAACAAGGGCTACAGTAGTTGGCCTCCAAACAAGAAGGGTCATTATCATCCTTATGTTCACCCCACCAAGACATCCCAGGACACCTGCCATTCTGGTTATACAAGTCTGGTAAACTATTAGCTCACATGGCCAGAACAGGAAAGGTCGGGGCAAGGCCTCCAACTACTCTTCACGGCCAGCCAAGACTCAGTCTTCATGTGAATGACAGTGACTGTATCACCCAAAGAGGCAAGCCAAGAGAACAGATACTTTAGTACCGTATGCCAGAACTTTACCTTGTGTAAACATTGTATTTAATGTACAAAATATTCATACTCTAAATGTAAATCATCATGCTGTGAATCATGCACCTTTTGTTGACGGGTAGCCACAATAGACAGGCTTGAGACCAATTGAAAAGTCAATAAATTTTGTGAAAGGTGTTTCCTGTGTACAGCAATTGCCTTCTCTCCAACCTGTCACAAATGCCCACACTGTTGCTCTAAATCTGCCTGCAGGAACTACACTGCACCAATTTTGAAAATATGGGCCACCCTTGGGGCCAGTCCCAAGGCCGTAAGAATCCTCAATGAAGGCTACATCCTCCCATTCTGAACTTGGGCAACTCTGACAACTCTTCAATAATCATAAGTGACTATTTACATCCCCTCAGGAACAGCTACCTGATGGAGGCATTAAAAGCACTTATACAGAATCGAGCAACAGAAAGGTAAAACAGCATCTCTGACTTACTCTCTGAACAAATTTCAGAAGTCAGAAAAATTCGAACTGGAGACATCAGAAAGTATAAGACCTTCTTTGCAAACAGGCAAATGGGTAACGTCAATAGATTTCAAGGACACATACTTCCATATCCCAATAAACCCACAATCCAGGAAATACCTATGCTTTCACGTCTAAGGTCAATCATACTCATTCAAAGCTATACTGTTGGTCTGTCCACTGCTCTAATGGAATTCACAATGGTTGCCAAGAATTCAGGTTGATGGCTCAAAGCAAGGGTAGAATAATCTACCAGGACCTAGACAATTGTATGGTCTGAGCCACATCCCACCGAACTTGTCTCTAGTATATCAGACTCTTGTAGCTATGTGTCAGGAACTAGGTTGGAAAAACAAGGAAAAAGTCAGAACTGGAACTCCTAATATATCTGTTGATAGCTACAGAGAAGCAAGTCCACCTAGGTCGACTCGAGACCAATTCATTTGCATATCAAAAATCAATGGAGTATGCTCATATCTCTAGAAAATGTGATGCTAATTTCAAAGTCTCTCCAACAACATTTACAAATGGTGGCTCCAGGTAGCCAATGGCCTTAAGTAATGTAATGGTTGTAATGTGAACATAGATGCCGTGAAATTCTTGTCAGAGAGTCTGGATGGCTATACCTTTGTCCTCTATTTCTCATTCCAAAAGTCAGTCAAAAATGAACACCTACAGATGCAAAATGGTTGTAGTGGCACCAGGTTGGCCCAAGGTTCATTGCTTTTGGGACCTAGTAAATCTGTCATCAAAACCTCCACTACAGTAACTTCACTGGCCGCACCTTCTAAAACAACCGTTCAGTCAGAAATATCGTCAAAATGATACCTACAAAATGGATCCTACACACAATTCAGATTCGCTTGAATCATTCTCTGAGCAGGTATATGAATCAAGGTGGCCCATTTTTAAATTCAGGTGCCAGCAGAAAAAGGTGGTCAGCACAGAACCTACTATGTCAAAGCAATTTTAATCAGTTATTTACCGTAAAAAATCTGAAGCTTGCTACTATAGCTAGTTCAAGAACTGGTCATAGCAATCATTTGTGACACTTTTTCCAAAATGTGAGCAAGAGTTTGGATCTTAAAAAGCTCATAGCAAGCTTTTATAGGGACACACCTATTGCGAACAGAGGTATTCCCTCATGCGATTTATCTTTAGTCCTGCAGGCTTTGACAAAGGCTCCTTTTAAGCCTTTAAAGGATCACTAGCTTGAAGAATTGACATTCAAGACTGTGTTTTAATGTCACTAGCATCCGTCAAGACACAAGATAAAATGCATTCTTGGAACTTAGTTGGCGTCAGATGGTCCAGATTTGCCTAGACCAGTGGCCATTCCTTCTAAAACCATTTTTGAGCTCAGTTTGATAGAAGACATGAGCCTTTGTCCCGTTGGGGCATTTAGATCATATCTCGACAGAACCAGTGCCTCATGAAAAGGAAAGTGTCTTCTTTTATCTATTTCAAAGATGGATTTGACAAGGATATACAAAGATCCACTAGCTCATTTTGGATCAAACAGACCTTCATTTTAGCTTCTCAATCTTTAAATTCTGACTCTAATGATATAGATCTTCTTTGGCTTTCAATGGAGTGGGGGGAATCTCATTCAAACAGATATTAGACACCTGCTACTGGAAAAGCCATAACACTTTTACTACCTTTTTCTTAAAGGGCGTTGCCTGGCAATCTTCAGACCAATCAGATCAGAAATTATGCCATTTGGTGTTGTCGGAGGATGTTGTTAACATTTAAGTATGAAAATATGATTTTTATCGCATACATGTTTTTTCCACACATACCAGTATTTTTTACTAGCATGTGTTTTCTTTAAGATACAGATAGCCCAGTATCTGTATAAAGTTAACACATTATGCCAGCTTAGAGATATCCTCATTGTCAGATGACGGCATCTTGCTTGATGAAGACATGAAGACGTCTGACCAACGCTATGGTGATGGTTACTTAAGAAAAGCATGTTACTTGTTTGGAGATTTCTTATTAAAGTTTGTAAAAATTGCTTATCTGTAAAGATTTCATAAGCAATGTGTAACCTAAGATGTGGAGTATGTAAGCTTATCTTATCCTCTTATGAAATATATTATTTAGTGATCTCTTGTCTTGCAATCATCTAGTAATAAAACAAATACCCTCACCTGTTATGGTTGTAATCAAGCCCTTGTGAGGATAAAATGTAAAACTTTTATATATCCTCACACCTCCCCCACAAATGTGTTTTGCTGGGGACCAAAAATACAATGAAGACTTCTTGACAATTAACTGTTGACAATGAACATAGCACAGGGAAGCACATGCACATACAAGTGGTCATCTCTGTCAACAAGAATAATTTTTAATAAATCATTGTCGGTCAAAACATTTTTGGTCTAGAAAACTGAAATAAGCACTTGTGATGATAAGGTAAGTATTAAACTTACAAAAAGTTAAATTACAATAAAAGTTTTACAAATACAAGTTAGCTTTCTGTATTTGTTTCCACTGTACTCATACCATGGAAGAATAATCAGAAGAATACTGGACAAACAAACCAGATCAGATTTTTAGGATAGCTTCATTGGTGGCTCTGCTTGCCTTCATGGGTGATATGTAAAGCACCCTTGTGTGTACAAGCATACAGTCACTGTAGGTAAAGTTCTTTATTTAAAGCCATGCACACAGTACCAAAGTCTGTCATTTCATTGCTGTGAGAAGTTTTGAATGTCAAATCAAACTCATAAAAAATCCTAGACTGGGATTATTTTTATGTGGCCTGATAAGACACTGAGACTCTTTTTCAAGGTCATACAGGTCTGGCCTAACTTAAAACTAAAAAATATTATCCTACTAGCAAGGGTGTTAGGTCCAGTAATTTCAAAGCTTTTCAGTTGAACATGATACACCATACAGATTAGAAATATAGTCCAGAGTAGATTGTAAAAGTCCAAGTCACTCCAGGAAGGTCAAAGGTCAAATCAAGGTTACACCATGACGTTGCAACCGACACTTCCTAACCAATGTCCCTACTAAGTCTCAACATTCTACACACAACGGTTTCCCAGATATAGCCCAGACAAGATTTTAAAGGTTAAGGACACTACAGTAATGTCAAAGGTCAAATCAAGATCACACCATGACATTGCACAGGTACACCCCTTAACCAATGTAACTATTATCAACATCCTACCAGTTATGGTTTCTCAGATATAGGATGGACACGATTTCTGAACTCAAGGTCACTATGGTAAGGTGAAAGGTCAAATCAAGGTCTCTATGACGTTGCTGACCAAAACCCCCAACTAATGTCTCTGCAAGTTTCAACTTCCTATACCTTACAGATTTTGAGATACAGCCCAGAAAAACTCACCAATCACCCACCCACCTGACCGCCTGCTGCCCCATCCGGACACCATGGGTCTAAACAATTTCTGAAAGGCCCTTAAAGGCTGTGGGGTGAAAATTATGAACAGCTAATATGGAAAAGGCATAAAAGACTAACCCTTGTAAATGTTTTAAAATTTACTACATAATACGAGGAATCACATGAAGAGGAATTTAAAAACAAGATATTTTCATGTCAAGAATATATATGAACAATATTACACCTTTTGACTAAACACTTCACAAAGACTTTAATCAACTATAAGTTAATATTGAAGCGATCTTTATATACAAGATGGTTTTTGCTAACCGTCTCAACATTCAACCAAAGCCTTTCGTACAAGGAAGTAAATAATCAATTCATGTAGTGCAGACTATATTTACTCTCCTTGATCATATTTTCCAAAGCTTGAATGATGAATATTTCTGTGAGGTGACCTAATATATTTCGATACATCAGGTGGTTTTAACATGGAATATCAAAAAGGAATAGAAACATTTAATTCTCTCATTATTGTTTGGCTTATTTTGCCTGTAACAGGTGAGTGTATTTTTAATGATTATTGACGAATGGTTTATACTGAAGGGTATTAGGGCCAAGTAAAAAAAAATTATTTTTCAATTTTGTTAGATAGTATCTCACTTTCGATATATTATGTCAATTTTTGAGATATTAAGTCAATTTTTCGAGACAGTTATCTCAATTCTATGAGATGTTATGTCAATTTTATTACAACCTCCACCAACCTCACCTGGAGTTCCATGTCTAAGGCTGAGAGCCCTGATATTTCCAATATACAGAGCAAGTTAAACACCATAATGAGTACATGAGCCACGAGCTACAACTGAACAGGCTTGTCTACATTAGTTTCTGGTTCAGTCGGCTTCAAATTTTGTAAGGGGTCCACAGATTTTCTCTTGTGTAATTCTAATTCTAATTGGACTTTTATAGCGCTTAATCTCCCCAAACAAGAGGACTCTAAGGCGCAACAAAACAAAAAGCAGTCAACAAAATTCTGTGTCCAGGGACATAACAGGGGTCGAACACCACGGAGAACGCCAGGAGGATGATTCAGGCTAGGGTGGATATGCTTTGGTGTACAGGTAGGTTTTAAGCTGTTTTCTGAAGGAGGCCAGGGATGGAGAGGCACGAATCACATCAGGGAGAGTATTCCACACAGTAGGAGCATCAAACGCAAAACTATTACCAAACTGTTTGACAGATTTATGAACAGAGGGGCAGAACTTTGGAATAACTAGGAAATTACCACCACTTTCACTGCGCCTGGTACTATAAGAACTGCTGTAGGAAGAAAGATGTGGTGAAAAATACCTGGGAAAACCTGTGTGAAGATACTTATAAACAAGTGTGACTGTCTTGAACACAATGCGCTGTTCAACAGGAAGCCAATGCAGTTTCTTTAGCACAGGAGTTATGCTGGTGTATCGACTGGTGTTTGATACAATTCTAGCTGCACTATTTTGGATGCACTGTAATTTGCGTAGATTGAACTTGGACAGGCTCCTGAAAAGTGAGTTGCAGTAATCCAACCGACTACTAACAAGAGCGTTGGCTACAAGCACAGAAACATCATGAGTAAGAAACCGCCTGACATGTCTGAAGTCACGGAGTTTAACAAAACAACTTTTGCAGACATTCTGAACATGCTTGGACAAAGAGAAATCTGAATCAAGCCACACACCCAGATTTTTTACTGAATCTGCAGGGCAGAGTGAGTTGCCCAGGATATCAATTGGAAAACATGCTTTCAACTTATCCCTTTGTCTCTTCGAACCAAAGATGATAAACTCAGTCTTATCAGGATTCAGTTTGAGCTTACTAGTTGTCATCCACTCTTTAACATCATTTAGGCACTTATTTAGCTTTTCAAAGGCAGCAGATGCATTCTTCTGGGATAAATGTATATAAAGTTGGCTATCATCTGCATAGAAATGAAACTTTATTCCATTATGTTTACTGATAATGGAACTGAGGGGGGTAGTGTACAATGAGAACAACAAAGGACCCAGGACAGAACCTTGGGGAACACCAAATAGGAGTTTACAAACATCTGACAAAGTAGAACCAATTTTTACTGATTGGTAACGGTCCATTAGGTAGGATGTGAACCATTTCAGAACGGAGCCACTGACCCCAAACCAGTTTTGGAGGCAACCTAGAACAGTAGAGTGATCAATGGTGTCGAAGGCAGCAGACAAGTCAAGCAATACCAAGGCCGTGGATTCACCTCTTGACAATGATAAGTGAACCTCATTTTTTATGTAGAGAAGAGCAGTCTCAGTTGAACGGCCCGCCTTATATGCCGACTGGTACGGGTTGTCTAAGTTATTGGCATTAATATGTTCTAACAGCTGCTTAGCAACCACACGTTCTACCAATTTAGATATAAAACTGAGACCAGATACAGGGCGATAATTCTTAAGGTCATTTGAGGGAAGATTTGGCTTTTTAATAAGTGGAGTGACCACAGCAGATTTGAAGGCATCAGGAACGCATCCCTCCATGAGTGAGCAGTTGACCAGCTTTGTAAGGGATGGTAGCAATATATCAATGCATTCCTTAATCAGGAATGTCGTCAGAGGGTCCAACAGGCATGATTTTGTTGGTGATGCTTTAATTATTTTATCAACAGCATCTTCAGAAACTTGCCTAAAGACAGTAATTTGGGGAGGATCTGAAGGAGGGTTAACATCATATTCAGTGCCAGAAGAAGCAAAATTATCTCTAATCTTCTTGATTTTGTTGGTGAAGAAGGAGGCAAACTGGTCAGCCAATGACTTTTCGGACTCATGAGATGGAAGTGTGGCATCAGAAACCCTGTTCAGGGTCTTATGCAGCTCACGCCAAAGTTTTCGAGAGTCATGACTATTGTCTGAGATCAGTTTGCTATAGTAGTCTGATTTATCTTTATTTACAAGTGCATTGCACCGAGCAATCTGGCGACGAAGCCTACTCCTGTTAAGTGTACTTTTAGCCCTACGCCAGGTTCTCTCAAATTGGCGCCTAAGGGACTTTGCACGTCGATAATCATCAGACATCCAATCGGCGGACTCCTTTTTCGTCAATTTAGATATAAGAGGTGCATGCCTATCCAGAACATCACTCAAATCATGTACATATTGATCATACAGATCGACAACAGCATCAGCTGGAGACTTGACGAAGGACGTATTTTTGAGATCTGAGCGGAAGTCAGACATATTGATACGGTGGAACCTTCTATATTGAACTACATTTGGAGTATGAGACACTTGACAAGGGAAGGCAACTGAACATTTGACTAATGCGTGATCGGAAACAAAGTCACAAATTTTAACATCAGCAATGGTGTCCTGATCACAGGGAGATAAAATCAGGTCCAATATGTGACCATGTAGATGAGTAGGTTTATTGACTAACTGTTTGAGGTCACATGAATCAAGAAAGGTAGTGAATTTCTGACCGTCACCAACTGGAACATCAACATGAATGTTGAAGTCGCCACAAATGTAATATGAAGAATTAATGGATGAAAGGTAACCAACAAATGACATGAATTCTTCCAGAAAATTACAGGTACATGATCCTGGAGGGCGATAGATGCAGGCAAGCAACACTGAATGGCCATGAAGCCCGATTGACACCACTATATTTTCAAATGACTGATAACAAGGAGTTTCAATTATATGGGGTCTATAGGAGGATCTGATGAAAAAACCCACACCACCACCAATACCTGAGGGACGAGGCTTGTGAGGAAAGTTAAAATCGGGAGGAGTTATAGACCGTAAGAAGCTGTCAGAGTCAAATGGACGTATGTGAGTTTCCGTGAGGCATAGAAGATCAAGGTCGTATGAAGCCACCATGTCGGCAAGGAGAGGACCCTTGTTCCTTACGGATCTGGCATTCAAAACACCGAGTGTAAATGGACCAGGGTTGAGGGATACATCTCCACCCAGTAACAGTAACAACATGAGCCCTCTTCCATTAACCATGGTCGGAAATTTTCGGCAGGAACACAAATATGATAAATTTTTCGCAACCCGTGTCAAAGGAGGACATGATGTGTAAGATGCTCTGGTGCTGAACCAATCATGTCTGTGGGCCAGTGCCACTGCAAACAGTGCCATGAAGAGGAGTAACCGAGGGCTGAACATGACTGGTGGGGTTGTACATCAGTAAGAGCCCCTAGTCTAAGCTCAACAGTGGGGAGCCTCAATAATATAACCCTGCACCTAAAAGTCACAACTCTTCGTCCTGTGGGCGACTCACAGGCACCCTAACACCCCACACTACAGCCTCACCTTAAGCTAAAAGACAACACCACCAGACACCAACAGGAAAATGTCTATATACTGATTGGAAATAAACTTAAAGTGAACTTACAAGACACAAATTAGATTATAAATAATACCCAGTACTTGAAATAGGGGAGTTATAGATCAAATTACTACGGTAATTCCCGGCAAATGGGCGATAATACCCGCTTTTATATAGAAGTTGATACAGCAGTGAATTGGAGGAATATATACATAAAACAGGCAAAGAATAAGAAAGTAAGATGAAATTAATATATAAGATAGTGAATCCGTCTAAAAATGTGCTACATGTACATAAAAACGACCATTATTATACAGAGAATTCCAAAAAGCGTCTCCGCGGTGCGTACTAAAACGAGTGTGTGTAGGAGACTTTCAATGTAATTTGACAATGTAATTTGTCCCATATAGAGGGCTATACAGAGCGGGATATATTTATTTTGTCCACAACGGTGCCTCTTTATCATGGATAATTAGTGCAAACAAGGTTCAGTTTTCATTAATATCTGGCAAACTATATATAACCTACACATACGTATTTTTTGTCATTAGTAAGGTATTTTACAGCACTTGTTTTTTTGCATAAAAGTCCATGCAGAAATGGCTGATAAATAGAGAGTTTTTTAATATTCACTGGTCCACATGTTTTTATGACATTATTTTCACATTCCCTCTTTAAATATTGATTATACATAATGGTGGATAATAAAAGTAAAACATCTCGCATAAGACATACAGATAATATATCATTCATGAAAATGAACAATAAAACACTGGCGCTATGCACTCATATAATATTGTTATTTTCATTCGTAATACATTTTTTTCTGTATATGTCATTCGGGAAGTTTTTCTATTGTACACTCTCAAGTGGATGAAGGTGGCCCAGGATAAATATACAAAATGGCTTGTACTTCAACATGCACTCCCCAGATATAAGGGTCTCTATTTGGATCAAGGAGGATGCAAACAACATACTACCATAAGGAAAGGTGTAACTGGGCCATAACTGTTTACTGTGGCAGTAAGTTGGCCTTTGTAAACTGTGCTGCCCTGTTTGAAAACAACTTGAAACATGGGAGGTTGGCGGGTATTGCAGGATGGAGGCTAACATGTAGAATTTAAAAAAAGAAATCTATCACAGTCAAATTGGACATAACCACAAGCTGTTTAGTGTCCTGTGACAGGATTTACCTGCTGGGTAGTTAACCCTTTTCGAGGCTACCCATCGATTTCAAAAACACTTTAAAGCCATGTATTAAAGAGTATTCCTATGGACAAGAAGTAGTTACTCTGGAACTAATTGTTACATTTGAAAGTATTATTCAAATCAGAACTTTACAGCAACAAAGATATATCATAAGTTCTGCTAAAAGTGACAGCAGTTGGCAAGAACCTAACTAAAATAGCCCAAAAAGAAATAAAACTATTTCTTTTAATGCATTGTATATTGTAAAAAGAATGAAAAAGAATAAAATGAAATAATGAAGTACTGGAATGCACTCCTTAAGTGCAGACCTTGATTATTGGATAGCATGACTATGAAAATATAGTGAATATGGGACTGGAAATTTAGGATATTTGTATCCAGAATACAATCCAGATTTTTCCCAATATTGAATCACCTCTCCCTGTGTTCAGGCCCTACCCAAACAAATTTAAAAAAAGCTCTATTGATTACTTTTGTAGTAATGTTGGACATAAAGACAAAAGCATGGGAAATTCAATGAAAATAAATAGAACTTATAAACTCCAGAAGTTATTGTATGCAGAATATGATCTAGATGTTTCTAAAATGTAAAGAATCCTACTGATAATCAGGCCATACAGATAAAAAATTCAGAAAAAAATCGACTGTTTCATAATCTCAACCACAAACCTAAGAGGATTGAAAACGGGACTGTTGAAAGTTCGAGATTTTTTTGTTTCGAGTATGATCCAGATCTTTCCAAAACTTGATCTCTTCTACCTTGATAAGACTTTACCCAAGTGAAAAATTTTAAACATTTAATTTAAAGTTATTATTAACACATATAGACAAACAAACATGCTTAATATAACCTCCTTAATAGAAGAAAAAGGAATAGACTACCTCTTTTCAAATCACTTGAAAGACAATGGAAAGTTATGATAGGCACCTGAGTTTGTCTTGTTGTTTGTTTGTAGCTCAGAGAGGGGGTCGGGAGCCTTAACAAATTACTTGGATGGGCAGTTTTCTTATTCTGGGACTGGGCAGAGTGTTAGGGCATAGATTTTGATATCTTTTTATCATTATGCTGTACAGAATCACACATTTGTTGACTACATTGCCTACTACTAGTGGCTCCTGCTGCATAGAGGACAGCAGGACTTGGAACCCTGCACTAGAATGACAAATGCATTCTTCATAAAACCTTTCAAACCCCAGACTCTATGTGGGAAAGCTGGCAGTTGCTTACCAATGGTTGGCAGTGTATAGTACCGAACCTTGACCAACTGTATCTACTTTTTTCTCTGACAATAAAAGTACCATGATATGACCTATACAGTGTAGAAAGTGATGCTAAATCCCAAATAAATAATTCATAAAACCATTCATATATCAGACAGATCAGAATCTGAGGAAAAGTCAGTGGATTAAATGTAATGAGTATTGATCAGCGACAGCATTTCCAGGGACTGAAAATCATTGTAGGTGAAGAGTTCACTTCTTCTATTCTTCTTCCATTCCTGGACGGCTGATGACTATTTTCTTCCTTATGCATTTCTATATATTAAAGTATGAGCAAGCGTCTAATCTTATGTGTTAATCTGTTACTAAGATAAGTCTGAAATGTGAAAAAGCAATATAAGGCTATTGAGCTTATTTAGACTACTAATATATTATTTAATTTCATTGATCCTCTCAAATGTTGGCCATACAAATGACAATTATGCCATGAAACAACAAGATTGAGTCTGAGTACCATCAATAATTCACTACTCTTAATATTCCCTGAGAATGACATCATCCAAACCCAAAACGAGGCTAAGTATGCATGGATCAAAACAAACAAAACATGGATGCTAGCTTAACTGTAGTCCCATATTTTTACACACTGTTTTGTGTTAAAATTTGTACAAAATACATCAAAATCATCAGGTATTAGTCATATTGACAAATGATATAAATATTTCAGTTAAGGATTTATAAAAGGTAAAACAAAAAAAAATTGTACATGAAGAGTTTAGATAAGGTTTGTAAGTGTACATTTGACATCATTTTAACTAGATGCAAACAGATAACTTAATCTACAGTATCCAGTACCTGTGTGGAATAAAGAGAAACTTTACTCTCCAATAAGTAGAATTATTTAAGTCCTCTAATATGTAGAAATATAATTTTGTTTATTGAAAGCATAAATAGAACTCACAATTACTGCTTTTAAGATTATCTTTACAGGTATCACTAACTTTGAATGGTATGCATCAATATATGTACAAGTATAACATAAAATGTGTACTGGAAGACTTTTTTCAACTCAAACTCTAAAATATCTATTGATATCTACTTTTATTTGGTCTGTGCATGTCTATGGAGAAGAAGTTTTTGTAAACTGAAGGGGTCACTCTATATATAAATTTTACAGTTCAGGACATAGACAGTGGTTGTAGAATAACTTATAGGTGTATGAAGAAAAATGACACACACATAAGATTTCTGTTAGTAAATCAGTAACAGACACTTAATGTATGGAATGGAATTCTGAAAAGTGTCTTAAGTATTTTTAACTATCTTGCCTATTACTTATTAATTACAATCAAAGTTACTTAACTGGTTATGAATAATATGAACATTAAGAAAACCCAATTACAATATGTTATTTGTAGGCTGAACTCTTATCAAACTCCAGTCTACAAGTTTTCAATGCCATCTGTTCTTGTACAATTTGCCAGAAAGGTGCATGTGGTCATGTCATTGCTTCATGTATAAGGCTGTGGAATTCAAAATGCTCAATTATCTTGCAGTTTTCGAAGATGGTGTTTGTACATCCAAACCCCAAACATGGCACAAGTCTCGAGATGATAAGATAAAATCACTAGAAATTCAGTCTCTAGAAGTAGGCAGTTATAAAAAACGTAAAGTTATGACAGAGAGTATGAAAGGCATGAGCTCTAAGTTTCTTAAATCAATTGTGTGATGCTTCCAGCCTAACAGCAAACCAGTTGAGTTAACCATGTATAGTCCCAGTTTGGAAGTTTTTCAAAAGGTTTATCACTGGCTTTACAATAAAGTGATTAATATCTATGATGGAAATAAATATCCTCAACTTCCAGTGATGGATAGAATGAATAACAATATTTCTTTTGTGGCATCATTGAAGCAGATTTCTATTCTTTAACAACTTTCAGCTACTCAGATAGTCGTGAAATCAACTGTTGCTGCAGTCATCTTAAAATACATAACACTCTTAGACAATTACATAAAGAATATTTATATTTTACTGATTATTAATAAATTCCAAATAATGTCTAATTATTTAAAGTCCCTGGATATTTCATCAGCTCAAAATAAAATAGTTATGTATAATGAGAGTGACCCCTATGTTTTTGTGGGGGAGAAGAAGACTTTCCTGAAGACCTTGATGTGTGATAAGGATTATGACTGTGTACTGTATAAGTTTAAGGTTTGGCTAAAATTAATTTATTGCTAATTTAGCTAACAGCTTTAAATAGTGAATATTAATTTCTATTGAAAATTTTAAGTTCCATTGACTTTGGTGAGGAAGGTTTCTGATTCCCAAAATTAAATTCTGTTTCATTTAATTCCCTTACATTTGACAATTAGTGAAATTTTCTTCTACCTAAAATTTCAACTGTATGTGTAGAGGTTGAACCAGTACTTGTTTACATTTGAGATTTATCAAATAGGTAGAATTTACAAAGTAGAGAAATATACAGATTTTGGAGCTTGCATTCTTCTCTTATTAATAGCAAGTAGCCACTTCTTTCTCTGCTTTTTTATGTTTTGGAATTTTATGGAAATGAATTTTTTCTTCCATATCACATTTCGATCTTTTATCCACATACTTTCACAAAAAGGCACACAGCAGTGTGAATTATATGCTGCCAATTTAACTCCCATTCATACAAAACAACTGAGGATCTTTTGTTTACATCCATGCATCCTTAGCCTCGTTCTGAGTGAGGAATGTAAAACATGCATAAATATTGAGAGAGGTGAATAAGCTCTTTGCTGTAAAAACGATTGCAAAAAATAAAACAATTCACCTATGTAATAATTGCCATGTTTCAAAACATGGACAAGGACATGGTACTTCTTGTTTGTGATCTTGCCTACTAAAGGCTGCGGACTAGCAAAAAGGGAGATGACATGTTATATGGAACCTTGATAGTTGTTGGCTTGTGGACATAAGGCTGGAGAGACAGATAGTGGTGCTACTTTGCACAATTGGTATAGCTGGATATCAACAGCAAGCTGCCGATATGTCTAGTAAACTAAGATGTGGGAAATATACGGCTGTTGAAATCAGGTGGTTGTGTTGTGGTTGCTCAGACTGTGTGTACCAATTGCACTGATGCCTAGGGAGTATATTATCTCTGTGGTGTCTTTAGAGAAGTGTCAATGTGTCAAGCCCTGAGTTTCTGATCAAGAGCCCCAAGTGATAGAAAAAGTAATTTAACTAAAACCCCCAAAAAGTGATCTCTAGAAGAGCGAGTTTCGCTACAGCTAATGCATAAATTTCTTTTCTAAATTATTACATGCTGCCTTTTCAACTTTTGATTTCAAAGTGGCATGTGGTCCACATATTTAAAATCAGTGGGCCATACCCAACATATTAATCTAGGACTATGACTTTATATCACTGGGCTAAATGGTAATACTAATGAATATTCAGTAGAAAGCTTGCTTTTTACATGACTGTGATATGACACCTATCTTTGAGTCGAGAAAGAAAAGAAAACTTTGCTGGCAATAAGTATATTTAACATGTATAAGTTATCGATACCAATTTAATATTAACGGACACCAAAAATAGGTGTGTTTTTAATCTTTCCATATTTCCAATATATCTATAAGTCATGCATCAATATAAAATAGGTGGTTGTCCATGTTATTCCCCAGGGATAAGGCAGTAATAAGCTGAATGGGTTATAAATTTTATTTTAAATACTAAAATCATTTAATCATGCATAATAACTATGTCAACTACGTTTGAGGGGATATATTATTTAGAAAGGGAAGGCAGAATACTCTAATTTTAACTGCCCATCTTAGCTAAAAGGCTATGTTTATTTTTTTTGAGTGCATTATATTTTAGTCCATAAGCCTAAATCTCTATATTACTGTTCATTGCTGTTATGGCTGCTGAACAGGACGTAAAATCCGAAACTTAACATTTGACCCTTCTACCTTGCCATATTACTGAACCCCCCCCCCCCCCCCCCCAAAAAAAAAAAAAAAAAAAAAAAAATGGATGAGCAGAAATGGTTGGTATGGGAATGATTGCCATGCCATTATATAAAGACATTGACGTAGCTTATGTATAATCCACTACAGCCAGACATACCATTTTGTTAGTAAACTTATTAATGAGATGCACAAGACCTCCTCCCCTAACAAATATTGCATATAATCAATTGCACCAAATTAAAAATATTAGCTTCTCACCCAAAAGACAAATATTTAGGAATCAAGAAATGTCTTTATTTTACTACCCAGTGAAGATTTTTGTTAACCATTCCTAAAAAACCAAATATCTTATTTATAAATACACGAGTGGGTTTTACACATTTCTGCACATATATAATAGTTTCCACCGGACAGATTGAAAAGTGTTTTATTACAATGTTTTTGCCATGTACGACTAGACATTTATCATGAATATTGTCAATATTTGCTTGGTCATTAATGTTAACATCAATACCCAGGCATGTCTTATGCTTTGTGGGATAAAATTGCCACAATATAAGTGGAGTCTTAGGCCAAAACATTTAAACCCATTTTTCATTTTCGTGGTAAATCTGACATTGTCAGCGACAAACTAAAGTGACACAAAAGTAACAGCCTTGTGATGAAGGGTTTACTTAATGATAAATTTTAATCTGTCTTTTGCATTGATTCTTCAGTCTGAAGCCTTGATACATCTATTTTGATCACAAATTACATTCAATATATATTTCTCTCCTGTAAAATGTAATCAATTGTGGGAAACTTTCAGGTTTTTATCCACAAAATAGTTGATTAATTTACCTTTAAGATATGAGAAAATCAGAATAACCCTATTCTTATTAATATCCTTAGGGAGTCTTAAAAAAAATTTGAACCTACGATGGCTCCCAAATCTATTTTCTTTGAAGTATTTTTATAAACGTTGGCCTTTTGTTTAAACTAGCTATGTTTTCTGTCATACATTGTATGAAAAATCTACACAAATGATCATAGCACTGTGTACCAGCATGCAAACACTATCATTCCATAGAAATGGCTCTTCTGTGTATTATGGGGGTGTTCCACTGGAGCTGACTTGTTAGTAACTAGGTATTTTGCGAGGGTTGGGAGCAGTGTTTACAGAGTCGGTTCGGATCAGTTGTAGTTTCCTGGCTTCCCACAGTGGCTCATGTTTGAGATTTCACTGATCCTCCATGACTCTGCATCCAGACCTTGGCTCTGCCTACCTGGAAAACTTCTTGCCATATGTTTCTAGGGCTTGTCTAGAACTAGGAGAACTTCCTGTACTGTCCTATATTGTAACTGTCTTCTCTGGAAAAACTTACGGGCCTGTCGTGGTTAAGTACCTAATGTGGGTGTTCCACCACACGACTAAGCTTCCCGATTAAAGGTTTTTTGTAGTCAGTTAAAAAAATTTGCTTAGTCCCAGGCGTTCTGTATGGATCGGTAGTTGTTGGTTGGGGCCATGAGAAAAATCAAACATGTTTGATATTTCTCACGACCCAAACCGATTCTTATTTCCCGTCGTCAACAAAATGTCCAGTCTCAGGCTTCCTCAGACACAACTTTACACAGTCCTATGTTGTCTCAGGCCTCCTGCGACCCTTAGTCCTAGGAGTCCCTAGCTTAGTCCCAGGAAGTCTGTTGTCAGTCCCCGACTCATAACAGATCTTTGAAGTTTCATGTGTGTGAAAAAGAATCGGTTTCATTAGTCCTAGGGAGCCTCAGACTGTCTCGGGTGTCCTGCGACTAAGAAATCTGGGTCTGAGACTAAGCCAGGTGGCCTGGGACTAAGTACCGATTAAGTACCGACTATTTTCCACGCGCTTGAAACCAAAAAGAGGCAATTGGGGGGTCTGGGACTATATAAGCAACCGCGCACACATTTTCTGTGTTTAGACTGGTTGGCTACTGAGAGACCTGTGTCACTTTCGGCTAGGGGTTTTCAGTTTTTTTTACATTTTACTTGAGCTTAGGGCAAATTTAACAGTTAGGCGACGCATTTTAGTTTTTTTACTTTTTTGTAATATTCACTGGAGTTATGAGGAAAGAGAAAGGAGGAAAGAGAGGAAAGAAGATGGAGGAGAGGCAAGAGGAGAGGGAGAAGGAAGGTGGAGAGTTGGAGGAGGGGACAGAGGAGAGGACAGAGGAGGGGACAGAAGAGACAGAAGAGAGGATACAGAGGAAGGTTTGAAGATGAGAGGTGTTAGGAAGAATCAGAGTGCCACTCAGCAGCCAAGAGAGCCAGGATTTGTGCT
Source organism: Sabellastarte sp. h YS-2021 (assembly GCA_964017235.1). Lineage (NCBI taxonomy): Eukaryota > Metazoa > Annelida > Polychaeta > Sabellida > Sabellidae > Sabellastarte > Sabellastarte sp. h YS-2021. Next base: position 76,625,125 of record OZ024935.1, on the reverse strand, counting down.
ACATTGTAGAGTTTGTGAAGAAATCTCTGCAGAACTGAAGCTCCAGCCCTTTGATGTCAGAAGGTGGTTTGAGTCACAGAGAACTCGTTATGGCAAGCTCTCCAAGCAAAAGCCTGGCCAAGCCCCAAGGGAGATGACCAAGAGACAGTCATGGGTCTACCAGCAGATGGGTTTCCTTAAGACCCACATCAGACGCAAGGGGGCCAACAGAAGCTCTGGGTTCGAGGCCACTCCCAACACCAGCAGGCATGAATAATCTTGTGGATCTACTACTGATACAGAACATCTTGAGTCCAGTGTCCTGAGGGAGAGTAGAAGTCAACCAATACTTACATTTACACAAGTTTCTACAGATTCCAAGATACTTGAGCACTTTGACCAGATGAGGACACTGATCTGAGGTTTCCTGCAGCAGAAGTCAGACAGGCAGCCCTTCTTTGACTATGTGACATCAGAGGCTGAAAAGATGACCCAAGATGAGTTTGAGGACCTCAAAGGCAGGCTTTTTAGAGACATTGAAACAGTAAAGAACACTCATAGACGTCAAGTAATATCCAAGAGATCAGCCACTATTACCAAAGAGTCACAGAGGGTGAGGATACTGCCAACAACCACTCAACAGGCATCTAGTTCCACCCAGGCAGCAGTTCCAGCAGTTACATCTGCTACACACCCAGCCCCATTGGCTTTGGAAACCTTCCATCAGTGGTCACAGTACAGGACCAGGGCAGCAGACACAACTTAAGTGGAATACTAAGCCAGCTACCAGATCTAACAACAACACAGAGGGGCCACGGTGGCAGAGTGGTAACACTCGCCTCCCACCTCTGAGGCCGGGGTTTGGTTCCCGGCAAGGCCTCAAGTGGGAAAGCTGGTAGTTGCTTGCCGTTGGTCGGCAGTTTACAGTACAGAACCCTGACGAACTGTATGTACTGGTTTCCTCTGCCCTACCAACTACCCGTCGTGATATGACCTGTACAGTGTTGAAAGCGACATAAAACCCCAAATAAATAAATAAAAACTAACAACAACACAGATCATTGAGCAGCCTCAGCAGCCACAGCAGCAGCTCTACACCATCACCACCACAGCACCGCCTCAACAGCAGCAGCCTCCTCAGTAGCCAGCCAGTTTGGGTGGGTCTCGTACCCCCCATAGGCCCTTTTCAGGGCCACCTAAATATTCCAAAAACAATTAATAGCTGCATGTTGTTCAAATTCCCCTCCGAAAACATAACAGTTCAGTACAAATACTTATCACAACGCAAAAAAGCCCAACACCCACACAAGCCCAAACATGAAACAAATAACCCATAGTAATACACATAACAACAGAATGCCACATAGAAAAAAATAGATAAATGAACTCCAAATATGGCCAATAATCTGCCCATTTGTAGCTTAAATTCCATGGGATTGGTTAAAATCTGTAATAAAAAGTCCAACACTTACACCATCCCTAGAGTTAAAGATATTATACTATCACATAGCCACCAACCAACAAACAGACAAACCCAATAGCAAACATAACTCCCAACCAATTGACTGGCAAACCAATCTGCAAACATAAGTCCCCACAAGCAACAGACAGATAAACCATACTCTAAAGAGAACCACTTGGGTGGTTATATTTTCTAAATTTTCTTGAGGTGGAAGAAAAAAATTTATTTTGAGATTCGCAATAAAGGAAAAACTTTTACTTTCAGTTATTTTTCCAGAAGACAAGAAAAATGTAAGTGAAATTAGGTAGTAGCTTTCAAAATGTCTGCAATATTTATTCCATTTAGCAAGTTATGTTGGGCATTGGGTTTGTCTGTTTCTTTCTTGGGGGACTTATGTTTTCCATTGGGTTTGTCTGTTTTTGGTGGGACTTATGTTTTCCATTGGGTTTGTCTGTTTCTTTGTTGGGGGACTGATGTTGGGCATTGGGTTTGTCTGTTTGTTGGTTGGGTGACTTGTATTTGGTAATGGTTGGGTTATTTGGAACAAGCACAGATGATTAATTGTTTTTGGAATATTTGGTAGTCCTGAAAAGGACTGGTTATTAGTCCTGAAAAGAACTGGTTACTGCAGTAGCAGTTATATTCTGCCGTCTTGCCAGGCCACTGCTCCCTCATTATTGAAGTAGTCCCTGAAGTAATCCCTCAGTCTTTTGGCTTCTCTGGCAGGGTTTCTGTCATGACCACTATCAGCATCACCATCAATCAACCGACCATCACCAGGCACATCATCATCATCATCATCATCACCACCAGGCTGTTGACCACCATGTTGACCTTGATACTGGCTTTACTGGCAATCCTTTCCTCTCTGGTTAACATCCTTCTGCCATAGGGTTCATTAGCCAGGTCTTCAGGGCAAACGCATCATCTGCCAGGATGAAGTAGGGGACATCACGACCACCCTGGGTTATAGTTGCTGGGTTAGGGAAGTCTATGCTGCCATCACCAATCTTCCTCTTCAGGTGACAGGTATTAAATATCTGGGCATCTGAGCAAGATCCAGCTGTACCCACATCCACCGATCTGAACTTGTACTGTCTATCAACCAAGGCCAACATTACTATTGAAAATAATCCCTTATAGTTGTGGTACAGGGCTCCAGAGTTCTTGGGTTTCTTCAGGGCCACCTGCTTGCCATCAAGGGCTCCCAGGGCATGTGGAACATTCCACCTGATCCTGAATTCTGTTTCCAGTTCTTTCCACTCATCTGGAGTAGTAGGATATCTGAGGTACTCTCTGATGAACTCATCCTGGATGGCCCTGAAGAGCTCTGGTAGAAACTTGGAAATCGTGGATTTGCCAACCCTGAACTGACAGGATAATGATGTGTATGACTCGCCAGTGGCCAGATATCTGATGGTGAGGGCTAACTTTTCCCCAACACTGATTGGAGCTCTGTAGTTGGTGGCCTGCCTGCCTTTACCTGGTTCCAGTCTGGTCTTTATCATTTCAAATAATTCTGGGGTCATCCTCATGAAATTGGTGAATCCTGGAATGTCTGTGGCACACAGTTCAGTCATAATGTTGTGGTAGGCCCCCTCTCCTCTCTCTGTAGTAGCCATGGCCTGACCCACATGTTATGCCTTCTTCTAGGTCTCTGTCTGGCTGCTGCTGGTGGTGGTTGCTGTGGTCGACGTAGAAATAGCAAATACATCATTATATGTAACTGAATAAAAACTAAAAAAGCCCTAAATTGTTGCTGAACCTGTCTTCCGTTGAAAGCTGGCATCCTGTTGTGTTCCCAGGAAAGTAATGATAATTACATCCCGGAATTTATATATATACCCAGAAAATCCAATTTTTTTGCAAAACAAGAATTGGCCATCTTGATCTGGGGAACACTGAGGAGGCCTCAGGAGGCCTGAGGAAGCCGGGTCTTAATCGGGGGTTAGACGGGGCTTAGTCCCAGGAGTCCTGAGGCGTCCTGGGACCCAGTCGGTATGTCTACGACAAGATCGTGGTTCAAACCGTCCAGAAAAATGGCTTAATTGGTTCTTAGTCGCAGAACAGTCGGGGACTATGTGGGGCCATCTGGAGCCTCCTCAGGCTTACTGGGGCCAATCTGAACTTAATCCCAGGCTTTGATACCGATTCAGTATTCCCGCCAGTTTTCCCTTTTTCACTGATTGTTCACAATTAAGGGCATAGTCCTTTGGTGGAACAGGGGCTACAAACCAACTGTACTTAAAAGGAAACAGGTCTGTCATAAACATTGCTGACCTGACTTGCCCATGTGTGGTCAAGACAAGAAGTCTCCAAGTCTTCTACTTTAGAGTCTGCAACATCTTAGTAGACCAAGGTGGGAACACATCAATACAAGCCCTAAACATAAACTGATAAGGCGGTTACAGCAACAGACAAGCCAAAAAAGTGTGTAGGACAAGCCACCCTCATTTTACCAACCTAGAGCTTGTCATCATGAAGTCTAAGACTATATAAGCAGTTGGTTCTTTCAAATGCACTATTTGGAATCTGGCATCTCACCGATTACATCTGACAACATTTCAAGATAAGGATTTGTTGTTTTACAAATTAACTAGGATTTTGTGTTGAGATCAAATTGAGCTGACTTGCGGTAAGGTTTTTTTTTTGCAAACACTGCTTTTACAAAGAAAAATGGTTCCTCACGAGGGCAGAAGAGTGAGGAAGATAGAAGTTTCACACACACACCTACAGAGTTTGAGTTCAGGGATACGGCTGCTGATATACAAAGTAGGAGGAGCAGAGGGAGACAGACAGAAGTGACACAGAAATGAATACAGAGGCTGGAGGAGAGGCAGACAAAGAAAGTCAACAAAACATATCAGGACTCTCAAGCTTCTTTCAACCACTGCACTTTCCTACAATCAGTCCTTTTCAGGACCACTGCTGTCTAACATTTAAAGATCCTTTTCAGGACCAACTGAATCTTCCAAAAACAATTTATCAGCTGCATGTTCGAATATAATATGCCACCTTCTTCTACCCCCAGAATGTTTGGTTGACACATATCATATCCTATCATCCTGCCCAACCAATGCCCCCATGTGATTGAACTAGTCTTTTAGTAGGTCTCACTGATGTTTGGCCTCCCTCAAATGATTCTTGTAGTTGTCATCTGGTACATACACGACTTGTTTATTTTTTAGGGCTGATACATCATATGCTGGGGTTGGTGCCCCATCTACTGTGCCCTGGTGTGTCATCAGTGTGTTGTGCAACACCACACATGTAAAAACAATGTCTCTGACAACCTTGATCTCCCTCAAATTGCTTCTGTTAAAAATCTGTGCATCTGATGAAGATCAACTAGACCCCACATTGAGCCAGACGAATCGTTATTCTGCATCTTCCAGGTGTAGCACCACCAGGGAAAGGAAGCCCTGGTAGTTGTAATGGTCACTTCAAGATTTCTTTGGCTTCTTCATGGTAACATGATTTCCGTTTCTTGCCCCGAAGACATTCCATCTAGTTTTTAAACTCTCCTCCAGCTTTTTCTAGTCTTTAGGGTGAGTAGGGCAGTGCAAATATTCGGTCTGGAATTGAGCAAGGATGGCTTTGCAGACCTGGGCGACGAATTTACAGATGCTGGTTCAGCCAACCAGCCAGTGATATTGCAAGGAGGTGTAGGTTTTTCCTGTTGCAAGGAGTCTCAGGGTTATTGCCAGTTTCAGTTCAACTTCTAAGGCTTCCTGAAATTGATGACTGACTTCTTGATGCGGTGGTGTATACGTTCTTTGATAAGGTCAAAAAAGGCAGGTGGTATCCTGATAAAATTCTGGTATCCTGAGATATCAGTTTGTATTTGGTCATCCAGTCTGTGTTCTGGTCCTGGGTTCAGATGTGTCTTTTTCTATCTACAAATCCTGGTGAAAATAAAAATAATAAACTGTCGGGCCTTGATACGACTTGTCTGTTAGGGCTTTACAGCTTGTCCTGGTAGTTTCCCGTCTTGTCCTGGAGAAAAACATCCCAATCCCAAGTCAGGTGGGGAGGTAGATCCTGGATGCAGTACATCCTGTTTGGGAGATGAAACCACATTTTTTCATGCTTTTTCTGGATTTTGGTCCCAACTCCCGACTTTTGCAACCAACCCTAGAGTCAAAGAGTCAGTTATAAGGTGTGCTCCAGCAGAACACCCCCATAAAGAATGATATAAATCTTCGTTATCAAAGGATGTGCCTTCTGCTCTGATCCTACTGGATCCTATAAAGAGTGGCATTCATGATTTTTATATCAAGAATATTACCCAGATCTTTCCCAAAATTTAATACCTACTACTTTTTGCCAAATTCTACAAATATCTAAAATGATGAAGATGCACTTATTATTTTTGGAGTAATGTCAATCAGAAAGCCAAAGTCATTGAAAGTACATTCTGATTGGCTAAACAACTTCATGGGTAAAATAAAGCATAACCTTTTAGCTCCCTATTATCGTTTATTATGGCTGACGTATCAATAAATGTTTTACCATAAAATTTTCTATAATCATTCATTTTATAATAATTTGTCATGTTAGAATAGGAATAGCCCCTCCAAAACCATGGTATATGCAGAATTTTACCATGATTTGAGGTTGTAAACCCCGAAGGGGAAGGCGTATACTGTGGCATGGTCAGGAAGTTATTCCTATATTGAAAATGGGGCTTATGAAAATTCAGAATTTTTTTGTATCAAGAATAGATTGGTATCTTTCCCCATAATTTAATTGCTTCTTTATTTGGCCAGACCCTACTCATATACAAAATTTCAGACATATCCGTTCATTTCCTTTGAAATTTATCAAAGACAAAACCCACAGACAAATGAACACACCCAAAGATATTTCATATAACAAAATACAAGACAGACTATATACAAATGGCCATTTACATCCAGTGAAGGCTTATATATAAATGATTCTACCCCACATATTGCACAATATAACTACAAAGCTATTTGTTTCTACAAATGAACACACCCAAAGATACTTTATATAATAAAATACAAGACAAACTATATACAAATGTTCCATTTACAGCCAGTGAAGGCTTATATATAAATGATTCTACCTTTCATATTGGACAATATAACTACATAGCTATTTGTTTCTACATTTTCAATAAGGTACCAAACAACATTTTACTTTCGATACAGACACTTCTGTACACTGGGCTCATGATTTGATTATAAGTGACAGAACCATAAATGGTAACCATTGAATACTTGTACTATTCAGACACTGTCCAAACAGAGCCATATAGAAAAAGACCCAAATAGTTGAAATATTCAGTCACTATCTGTAGGTCTTTTATAAAATAGACCAACAAATTGATTGTTTAGTTTTCAACAATCAGAGACAGGAAAAGTACCATTTTAATATTTTGTGAAATATTAGAAAAATCAAGGCACAAAATTAAGGTTTTATCATTCACCATAAAATGTGGCCAACAAAGACACTGACATACTTCTGTATACCATAAGGACACTTACTAAGGATAATTAGCATTACAAATTACTTAACAAGTTACGATTTTCATTAATATTTATCATCATTAAAAAGGAATATTCACAGAGCTTCTGTTTATTTTATTCCATTAAAATTCATGCAGCAATGATCACTAGTGTCCCTATATATGGCAGATTTTGTTTGCATTCTTTGTATAAATATGGAATTATTCACTTATTATTCATTTGGAATGGTGGTTCAAAAAGTAAAACATCACTTATGGAGATTACCAATATAATATTCCTTCACACTCATATTGTTACGCTCATTTGTGATATTTTTCTTATTTTTCTATTATTGGGAACTATTATTATTCAACATCCATGGTCATTTTGGTACAGGTCCTCAGCATTGCCACTTGTATGATTCCAGCCCACACAGAGGTGATAACCAGGGCTGGTATTCACAAAGGGTCTTAGACTTAGCCAGGTCTTAGGCTTAAATCCAGTCTTAAAGTTAAAACTTTTGTCTCAGTTAAGTTTTGTCTTAAAACCGTATTCACAAAGGGTGACTTAGCTAAGTTCAAGATCATCAAATAACCACAGTGGTTTTCTGTGTCACTATGGCTAACAAGTGATTACTGTCGCGTACGGAACTATGGGCTGATACATCTCTCACAGCAGTTCTCGCCTCTTGCTTTTTCACCCTATCGTCCATTCCAGCCATCACATCTAACTTCTTGTCCACCTTCTTTTCTAGTTGTTCTATACGCTTGCTTTCGCTAGCTTCTACGTTCTGTGATACTGCAGACATTTCTTTAGGTTCACTTTGCTTCATTTTCTTTCGCCCCATAGTGGCAATGTATCACTAACAGCAGACTAGTATTCAAACCACGTGTTTGGTCAAGAAGAATGAACTCCCTTTACCACACCAGTATTGAATTAATATAGTCTATATGCTAGTTTACAAGCCAAGCCACCTCTGGTCCAATTGCACCATTCTAATGTTTTTCTGTCTATTTAACCTCAATACTAGACGTCATGTGATATTCCTTCATGAATATTCATGAACCACTAGAGAGTAATTCAGTATTTCTTGGTAAGGCTTTCTATAATCCAGCCAGACATACCTTATGAATATTCATAAGTTCAATCACCCAAGTTCACTCACACTGTAACCTTAAAATAGATCTGTTATTTATACTACCCATTAACCTATAATAAACTCCCCCTACCAGCACTGAAATCCTGTGCTATTACATACGCACCACTAATACAGTCCAGGGAAGTAGCATTCATCACCATGAGCTATAGAAGCGGTGAGTCAGTGTAGGTCAAGATGCTCTCAGAATGGACAGTGTAAGTAATGTAAAGGTGCAGGAAAAAGTAACATGTAAGAGAGCAAATGTGTATGTAAAGACAAAATATTGAATTATCAAAACAAGGCAATTCAAGAGCATGACAGCATTAATTTTTAATCTAAAAACTATGAAGCTGTAAAATTTCTCAATTTAAGTATAGCTGTCAAAGGAGATAGTACAATTAGGCAATTAGGTAACATTACATATAATAATAATAATCTTTCTTTGTGATAGAAATCTTCCTCAAATATTGCAGCAGAAAACATTTGAGAAATGCTAAAATCAAACATTACATTGAAGTCACGCCATAAGGTAATACACTTACACCCCCTACATTTCTGTAGGAAGTATCAACATTGTACACTTAATGGTTTGTGACATACAAATCAGTTAAGATTTAAAAAGTTATGAGCACTATGGCTAATCAAGACTCAAATCAAGACTGTTACACATTTACAAGAGTAAGCAATATCCCAATCATGTATCAACATCTTCCATCTTACAGTTTCTAGATATAAGATTTTAAGGGTCAAGACCACTAAGGCGAGGTCAAAAGTAAGGCCAACCTAAGGCATTGTACACTTTTTCCCCCAACCAGTTTCCCTTCTCATTATCAACTTCCTACAATTTTTCGGTTTCTGAGAAACAGCCAAGAAAAAAAATTTCCCCCCTGCCATCCTGCATTTATTTGATACACAAATTCTTATTGTGAATCATAGCTTTGATGGTGCATGATGCCTCCGACATACACAAACATTTTCAACAAGTGAAGGCAGATGGCGTATACTTCTGTCAACCCCCATTACCTTTCCTGTTACTTATGAATGCATTGATCAAAATTTAAAAAAAAAGATCTGACAAAGCTGCAACTAAAAGTTCACCATGGGAACTATTTATAGAACACTGATTTTATATTTGCCCTTGCTGCAGTAACCAAGAGTTTCATCAGGGATATTTGTTGGAAATTTCTTAGAAGCCCTAGAATGTGCCCTAAAATCTGCAGATAGTTGAAATTAAGTGCTACAAAAGTTCAATTGGACTTAGAATAAAGGTGTAAGAAGGTGATACCACCTTTACATTGATTGGTCTTCACAGAAAACAAGCCAACAAAGAATTCTGGGATTTTATTGCATCAATATAACTTGCAGACAAATGCCTTGGTATAATATATAATGCAAGCCAGTCCCACCAAACAGAACAATGTGCTGGCTCCACTCGAAAAATCTGCATTATTCGCTAGGTGGTTTAAGATCCTAAAACTCACTAGCTGGAGATAGTCACTTGACTTCCTCTTTTTTCATTTGGCACTGACAAAAATGCTTGGATTTAAAGAGAACTTTTGTTTTTGTGTAAATTGAGGGTTATGTTTTAAACTCACTTCTGTGCTAAGTCAAAAATGTTATATTCGCCTTCATTTAACACCCTGAGCGGCTAACGTTACTGTGATGGACTCTGTTGAGGTAAAATTGTACATTTAGAAATATCTGGAGAATCGTCTGTTTCTCCTTCATCTGTCAAGCAGCCCACTTTATCAGATCAATCCTTTAGCAAGCAGATCTTGGGTGTAAAAAGTATGAGTTGGCCACTAAGTTTGCTATGAAGAAAACCTTGCTATTTCACTGGCCAAGATAGATATTTTCCACCCTCCTCAACCAAGAGCAGTTTTTTCGCCAATTATTTAACCTTAGGTGGTCCTTCTGTCCAAGTTGGATCAGCTGAGGGACTAGTAGGGCACAGGGTAACAAGTCTGATACAGGCCTATTGGGGGAATTTATATCAGGAAAATCCACCAGCATCTTAATCCATTTCTTACCTGGGACTCATTTTTGGACAACTCTAAGGGCAGTGATAAACTAGTCAGTATTCAAAAAGGGCCAGATAAGGACCACTTTGCAGCCAGAAAAATTAGAAATTAGATTTCAAGGATTAAATTTTACCTGGGGGTCAATCCTATAGGGAAACTGTGAAAAATATAATATTGTACTATTGTAATATTTCATTCTAGACCTGGTAATATTGTAATATTTCATCCTAGATCTGGTTTACAAGCTCCCTCTGTCCAGATCAGTGTCTCATTCAATCCCCTTAGGAAGAACTACCCAAAGGAATCATTGTATTTTCTCTGACAGAAGCAGTACACAGAGTATGTCAAGGTTCAAATTTCTCTGGCCTTTTAAAGCACAATTTTTCTGGTCCTAAAGATAAACAACATGTCAAGACTTTCTACATGTAAATCCAAGAGTCTATAAATCTTTCCTTCCGGAAAGGAGACTGGGTAACCTCACCACGATTAGTAACACATACTTTAACTTCAATACAAGTCTAAGGTCAAGGAAATATCTAAGATTTCATTATCAAATTCAAACATTAAAATTTGAGACTGTAAGATGGGAATTACGTTAGCATCCCTGCTAATGTTAGTGTCAGCATCGCTGATCAAATCATTGGAAACACCACTATTAGGATTAAAATATGTGTCGTCGACCCAAGACAATGACTCAAAGTGATTACGTACCTTGATTCCTGCATGACCTCGGTTGGATTGAGAGAGACAACTGTGTGCGTCATACTTGCCGACCTTAGTGCTGTTGTTTCCCCGCAACTGATTTTTATCACTTTTACTTGTGTGAGGTTTAACATGCTCACCTACCTGGTGTATGTTCCTGTTGTTGTCAACTGTGATTGTAAATGCATTGTTACAATCACTCTTTTTAACATTGTTAACATTATTTTTACATTTACTATTTACAAATACACAATGTCTCACGCTAAGATAACAGGAATCAGGTTAACAACTACCTTGACTTTTTACAGTACACTTGGCAAAATTGAAACATTTAGCATTTGTGTTATAATCATTGTTGAATTCTAAATTATAAAGAGCTCTAGTGATAACTGAAATAGACTTGGCAGCTTTACCTAGTTTTTTTGGCTGCTCTCTAGTTGCTTTCCAGCAGTCTTTTTAGAATGAGATTCTGTTTTCTGATAGGTTACAAAACAATGTTGACAAGTGTGTCTGAGTAGCAAATTTTTCCACTTGTGATCCCCTGGCCTGGAACACTGGCCCTTATCAAATTGAACACACGGGGCTATTTTTGTTGTTTTCTGTTTGTCTTGTATATGTTGCACAGATTTTGTCTGTGTATACCTTTCTCCTTACTGGCTGAGTTGGAGCTGTGGTTCTGTTCTACTGTAATGACCATGGAGTAGTTTGAGTTTGGTTGACTAGCTGTTACACTGCCTGCCCTTGCTTGCCGAATTTTGAGACCAGACCCATCAAAACTGGCTATCTTTGGCTGCCTGTTCCTCTTAGTGTCCGAATCTTTGTGTGATCTTCAAGAGTTTGGCCTTGATAGGATCCTGATTACTTGATTAATTGACAATGGTCTGAGGTGTGCTTTGGGAGTTGTCCCTAATTATGACTTGACTGGTGGTAGCACTTGGAGATTTGTAGGTCTGATTTGACGGAAGGAGTTTCAGAGGTGTCAGTGACATTTCTTAGCCATTTTCCTTCATGAGATACCTTGCAAGTTTTAACGTAGTGTGTTCCTCACATGTTACACAGTTCCTTTTCCAGTAATAGTCTTACATAAAACACACTTATGATAAAAATTGTCCTTAAAAGTCACTTAAAATACACATTGTTTATGTTAAAAAATAATGCTTGGCTTCACCAAGTCCATACAAAGAATGGCGCCAATTCCTGGCTTGGGGTTATTTATACTCGTGAAGTATTTTAACCTTTTTAATATTTTGATCTTTACAATCAAGATTATATTTACTTCATGTGTAGAAATACAATAGTTATCTAAAATACTATACTTTATTTATTTATTTGGGGTTTTACGTCGCTTTCAACCCTGTACAGGTCATATCACGACGGGTAGTGGGAAGGGCAGAGGAAACCAGTACATACAGTTCGTTAGGGTTCTGTACTGTAAACTGCCGACCAACGGCAAGCAACTACCAGCTTTCCCACTTGATGCCGTGCCGGGAATTAAACCTCGGCCTCAGAGGTCGGAGGCGAGAGTGTTACCACTCTGCCACCGTGGCCCCTCAAAAATACTATACAAACAGTTTTCTAAAATATATGTTAAAAAATTTCAGTTGCATAAATATAATGTCCTATTAAATAGGGACATCTTTCTATTCAATCTAACCACTAGTTTTCAGTTTTAGGCTATATTAAATTTTAACAATATAACCAATATTTAACTGGTTTGAGTTCAATAATATTTAATACTGAAGTACAAATGGGTGCTGATATCCTGTCACTTTATTGTATGGTATATAAAAGTAGTGTAAACACAGTAGTATTGATAACTTTCCCTCTTATCTGTTGTGCAATTATATGCCGTTAAATTAACAGTTGTCACAACAGTACTGAATCAGGGCATTATACTCCAGAATTAAGACTGAATAGAAACAATAATTATAGTGTAACAGCGTTAGGAATGAAGGCCACCATTTCATGTTAAATTATGTAATTTATTGTAAAGTCGCATTAACCAAAAAAATGCAAAAAGAATTTAGATCTTAATATAGAATAAATTACTTATTTTCCGAAAGTGTTCTCACTGTGTTGGTCCATGCAAAGCAAGGCCACTGTTCAGAGGACCAGGTTTAAAGTAACATTTTAATAAACATATTAGAGAGGAGGCTGTGGATGTAAATTGTCCAGTACACAATTTCAAGACAATGAATGACTTTGAAGTTAAAAAAAGACATTTGTTAATATGAGGAAGCTTATGTGAACAAAAGGAATAATAAATTTTACCAAAAATCAGGTCTTACTCTCGTTATTTTTGAAAATAACAATATTTTACCAGTTTTACCGTTACTTACTCAACAGAAATGCCAGTTCTACATCTCTCAACTGATTTCACATTTTTGTGAAAGCCTGTGTAAATTTATACAGTTTCAAAATAAGAAGGTATTGTAGTTATCAAACAAAACTATTTTTCTGCACTGCACCCATTGATTTAAGGAGATATTGTGTTTATTGAAGTGATACATGTATTATATATACATTTTACATTGTACAACATTAATCAATACTTTACACAAATTCAAACATGTTTTTATAAACTGTTAACTAGGTCTGAACCCTGAGAGATGACAAGAATAATTGATAATCTAATCTAACCAGACGTTTATTGTACTTAACCTTTATACTAGCAGAACTGAAATGTGAAGAACAGAAGCACTATTTTGTAGCACAGCTTATTGACACCTTAACCGCATCCTACTTATGTTTTTGATGTGAACAAGTCCATCAAAGAAGAAACTACACATGTCATTGTGCCAGACAGTGTCTCCTTGACATATACATTCAGTTTAAAATAAAATATTTTCTTATGTTTTAAGATATAGACTTTAATGGTTATCTTAAACTCTCTTCTTAGTAAGTAAGAGATAGGCAAACCTCTTTGACCTCTAGTGTAAAAGTCATCATAGCCTTTCCAAAACACATACAAGCAATAAATTAGGCACATATTCAGGAAGTATGTGGAGATAATCAGTCATTAAATTCTTTCTTGGGATTGATGTTGCATTTGACATTTTCATTCCCATCTTCTGAAGACAGAATTATCATTTAGAGTTAATATATTGACATATGCTACCAATATTAGGTCACTGAGGCTCCAGGTACCCTGTTTAACATAACTTGGGTCCAAGTACAGCACTTTGATTGTACCTATTTCTCATTTATAGGAGTTGAAGTCCGTACAAGATGATCTGGCAAAATTGTGTCAAATAAATTTGATCAAAATAGTGGCTGCAACAGTGTGTTGAGAAAAAGAAAAACCTGAATTTGAACAAGTGGATTATTGGGTAGAACAGTTTAATGAACTCCTCTCTGTGTAAAAAGTAGATGATAAATTATTGTTAGTACAATAAAACTGTGTCTAATTCTTTTATCTGTGATACCCATAAATTTTTCTTTCATAAATGGATGTTTAGCCTGTAGTTATATATCATTTTTACTCATAATAAATATTGTTATTATACAAGAAAATTTAAAGAAAATTAAAGTTGCTTAGAGATGAATGCTTAGTGTCAAAAGGAAGACACCCTTCCTTGGATTCATAACTAGAGAATTAATGGCTAATTTTGAAGTTTGTCTTTTGCCTGTGATAAGTAGTACAGAACCTTGATCAACTGTATGTAAATATTTTCTTTCAGCCCTTCTAACTACCTGTTAAAAAGTAACTGATACAAATTTAAGGTACTAGATACAATGTAAAACATCAGATAACTACAATTATATATTTTGGATTCAGGATTTTCAATATAGTAGAAGCCTTACTTTGAAAATTATACATCTACCCTAAACACACAAACAGAACAAATATCTTGTTGCTTGACTACATAATTCTTTTATTCATAAGTCCAAAGTTCAGTTTATTGGCTGTTTTGCTAGGGATGGTGGCAGAGTTTTGAACAATCCTCCGTAAAACACAAGACTGGAGCCTACATCAGCCGTCATTGTCCTCCATAAATTAGCTTGCACTGGTATGGAAAGCTGCATGTTATTATGCTTATCCATGTACTAACAATTTAAGACCCTGTTTTTGCTTCTGTACCTTCAAATCTATGGTATCATGGAAATAAACAGTGAAAGGTTTGTATACAGTAACTAGAGAGCAATTTCACACAAATGCTCTTAAGTGGAACTGATAGAGACTTAATTTTATATAAAAAATTGTGTCCACAGCAGGATCCAGATCCTTTCCAAATTATTTATCACATCTTTCTTGGGTCAGATCCTACTTAGATAAAAAAATCATGAAAATGCTTTTATTGCACTACAATAGCTTACCATGTGCAACTGAGTACTTATCTCGGAAGGCTGCAGGCCTGACCAACACACAAGAAAAATAGACATTTACTACTGGCCGCTGCCACAACAGAAAGGTGATCCCATAGTGTAATACTGCTTAAACCTCGGAAGCGTCTCCCTTGGAAGCCAGTACTCCCGAACACTCAACTGAACACTACTCATCCAAACACTCGGACATCGGATGAGCCCATGGAGACAGAGTTCTGTAGACCTGCCTTGTTATCAGAGTTTGGTCAAATGTTGCAATCCAACATTGGATCAGATCCGAACTCCAAACAATCCTAGCATGCTTGTTCGGCTAGACCAAAGAAACACTCAGATAAGACAAAACATAAGGTTCGGGTCAAATTTATTCCTTCATCTTCTTCAGAAGAAGAATCTGAGGCCTCTGTGCAAGTCAAAGGTCTTCTAAGCCTAAAGGGGCTTCTTCTGAACAAGAGAATCAACAAACAGTCCCAAATCCTGTTTTTTGATAGGGAGGTAGATATGTCTGACTTGCCTTCAAAATATGTAGAGGACATAGAAACTTCTAGGCAGATTTTAAATCTCCCTGACCCCAAGGACACTATGCCTAGGTCCTTTACTACTATCTGGGCTCTGGATAATGAAGAAGGCCAGCAGGAGCTAAAGCCAAGGGTCCCTTCAGCTATGCTCCCACTCAATCCTTTTCTTAAAGATGCCTCTGAAAAATTTGGACTTTCAGGCCGCTAATTAACCTAAGGGTAAATATGTAACCCCCCTGGTACAAAGTGGGACAACATTGTTTTGAGGACAAATTACAGAAATTGAACACAGATTTTGCAAAAATCTGCATCTCCCCTAAACCCTCGGGTTCCTGTGGGAAAGGTTCCCCTACATGTACTCAAAGACTTTGAGCACCAGGCAAGGCAAAACCTCTGCACTGTTAATTTTACTAAGACTTCACTAAGACTGCTTCTGTTTGCAATTCCACCATGGAAAAATGCCGGGACAGTATCAAGTCCACTGCCAAAGAATTAAAAGCCAAATTCAAAAGGATGCCCATCCTGAAAAAGCATCCAGACATGGTTATGAAACTACCTATGACTATCTAGGTGTCCTGAATAAGAGGATACTCATTCAGCAGAAAGCTATAGCCTCTCTAAGTAAGGCCTTAGCCCACATTCTGCAGAGGGAGTTGTACACCATGGGAAATTTAAGCCTTGTCAGATGTGAGGCTGAAATGACCCATCTTCAACCTCATTTGGGGGATTCTACACATCAGGAACTTAGGAGCTCCCCCTTTTGGCCCACTCCTTTGTTCTGGTCTTAACTGGTTAAGGACGGAAAAGAGTTCCCCCTTAAAAAAGGCACCCCTAAAGACACTCAGGGTTTTGGAACCTATCAAAACAAGCCCTTTCGTGGTCCCCACAATAAGAAAAGACTGTCCTACAGGAAACGCCCTTATGGGGGACAATCCAATCCAAGCATTAACCAATCCTTTTTCTCAGACAGGGGGGAAGTGAATAACAGAGGTCAGGGGTCATTTTAACCTCACCCAAGGGGACGAGGGCATGGACACTCCTCTTTCCAATGACTCTTTAAAAGCCTCCCTCAATCCACCAGTAGGAGCTCGCTTCTGTTCTTTCAGAAGAGACTGAAAGAGACTCAAAGAATGTGTTAAACATTTTACAATCTACCATATTTACATTCTATCATTCCTCACAAAACCCAAATTAGCCAGTGTTACCCTAATTCACTCAGGGTACAAAGCCCATCAAAAAGATCTAGCTCTGGTCTTTTCTGTCAAAGAACACAATAGAAAGGGTGGAAAATGTAAAATCTGTCTAGTTTTACAGTCGCTGTTTCTAGTCCCCAAGCCTCACCAAAGGTGGAGGCCATTGATAGACCTAAGCCTTCCTACTTGTAGAAAGGTTCAAAATGGGTGTCACCAATAGACCTGTAAGACATCTTTCTTCACATCCCATCCAGCAAAACTCAAGGAAGTAGCTATGGTTTTTGCCACAATTCACAGGTGTTCCAGTTCACCTCCCTTCCTTTCGGCCTATCCACGGCCCCACAGGTATTTACAATGATTGTAAAGGAAGTAAAACTGATGACCCTCCACAATGGGAGTCACACTTCACCTCAGGTGTGTTTGTTCGTGGGTTATGAAAACCACCTAGATTTAGCCCCTGTAAACCCAATGAAGAGATATGTTTAAACTTCAGGATTTGATCCTATGCTTAAAGTCAAAAAGTGTTTTGACTGCAAGATGTTTGATGTCTCTAATTGGGTTGCTCACCTCAACAGAGAAGATGGTCCCAGAGGAAGGCCTTCACATGAGGGCCTTCAGTTTTATCTCACGGAGCACTGGAGATATCCTTAGTCATTGATGAAGGGCAAAGACCTTCACTCAAAAGACCACAGCATCTAAATCTTTAAAGATGCCTCAAATGAAGGTTTAGGCACTCACTTAGAGCAAGTCTGTTGTCAGACAGGGGAAAAAGGCTACACATAAATGTCCAACAGTTGAAGGCGGTTTCTCAGGCCATGAAAAGGTTCAAGGACCAGTGCCAAAACCAAACAGTGTTGGTTGCTATGGACAACTTAACAGTAGTAGCCTACATAAACAAATAAGGAAGAACCCACTCAGCAAAGATGCATGCTCTCCAGAAAATCATGACCTGATGCCATCATTACCAGAAACTCTAAGAGCCAGGCACATTCCAGGGTGCCTGAATGTGATGGCTGACCTACAGTCCCGATCGAACCAAGTCCAATCAACAGAATGGTCACTGCATCTACATGTGTTCAAACAGATCTTTCACTCATCTGAACCACAAACTTCTATTGTATGTATCTCCAGTCCCAGACCAACATGCTTGGGACATAGATGGTCTGAACATAAACTGGTCTGGTCTCACTGCTTATGCTTACCCTCTCACGGCTCTCCTTCACAGGGTGATCTAAAAAATCAGGCAAAGCAATTGCCTCATCATTCTAATAGCCCCAGGCTGGCCAGGGATACCGTGGTTTTGGGACCTAGTGCAGCTCTCAACAGAGATCCCACTCCAGTTCCCAGTGTCAACAACACTTCTCAAACAGTCCCACAACTATGTGTTCCACATCAATCCACAACATCTCAACCTCCACGCCTGGTGTCTAGGAGTACAGAGCTCCAAGAACAAGGCTTCTCTGTGGAAGAGGCAGAGGATTGCTGTCCCTCAAAGGTCATAAACAAGGACCATCTACAAGTTGAAGTGGGCTCTATTTATGAAATGGCGCAGAAAAAATTTGATGGACTTATCCACTCCCTCTGTGAAACAAGTATCAAAAACCAAGAGTTTTTCATGTACATGTACCAAGATCTAAACAGGCACCTTTCAGCCATTGATGGTTACAGGACGGCCGGCCATTGTTGACACCTTGGGCCCAGTGGGACTTATTTCTCAAAGTTCCCACCTTAACAAGTTACTTTCTAGCTTTCAGAGGGATCATCCCAAAAGTTCCATGAATCTTCCATGAATGTAATACTGAATTAGCTCACAAAAGCATATTTTAAGACTATGAAAGACACAGACATTGAATATCTTACTCTCAAAACTGCTTTCTTTCTAGCTTTGGCGTCCGGCAAGTTTCACAGTGAAATTCATGCCTGTGTTGCAAACAAAATATCTCATCTAGGCCAATGGGAAAATGTAGCTTTGTTCCCCTCTTCAGATTTCATATCCAAAAACCGACTAGCAAAAACAGGTTCTCAAAGTGTGTCTCCGGTGATTATCACTGCTCTAACTACCATCGTGGATAGACAATTCAAAGAAGACAGGACCCTGATTCTGATACAAGCCCTGAGATACTATCTGGATCAAACCAAAGACTGGAAAGGATCTCAATCCCTACTTTATATTTCTTTCAAGAAAGGACATACCTCAGACATTAACCCGCCATACTCTCTTCTTGGTTAAAATAAACTATCCTGCTTTGTTACAAACAAGCAGATCAGCAGTCCTTGGACTTGGTTCAAGTTAAAGCGCATGACATTAGGGCCTTTGTTGCCTCTAAGACCTTTTATGGTGGGATTTTTGTAGACCAAATCATGCAATCTTGTCACTGGAAAGCTCACAACACATTTACAAATTTTTACCTAAAAGACCTTACATGGTCAGATAACAACAACAATATGTATCTGGGTCCAGTAGTTGCGGATCAACATGTCCTATACCCTTCCCTTCAGACTAGTCATCCTCAGAAAGAAAAGAAGGGGGGCACATCCGCTACAGCCAAGTCTTCAGGAGTCTAAATCCCAGGGTCTACGTATACGACTACCTCCTTTGGGAAGGTCTTTTTCGATTAACAGTACTCAAAATGTAAAATGTATTAGGTACTTATTCAGGTGATTCCATAATCTCATCATAAGAATGACAAGTTAATGAGGTTTTCAAGCTCAGGGCTTGTTTTCATTTGTGATGAAGCCCTTGGGGCACCATACCATATAAGTGAGCACGGCTGCACTTACTCCTTCAAAATCCAGACATCGAGACAGTATCAGTACTGCAATTCATACAAGTATTCTGAGTTTTGGCTTCTTACAGGCCCTGTTCCTGGAACAGGGCACTGTAAGTGG
The DNA here is from genome assembly GCA_964017235.1 of Sabellastarte sp. h YS-2021. Taxonomy (NCBI): domain Eukaryota; kingdom Metazoa; phylum Annelida; class Polychaeta; order Sabellida; family Sabellidae; genus Sabellastarte; species Sabellastarte sp. h YS-2021. Next base: position 76,605,426 of record OZ024935.1, on the reverse strand, counting down.
GACTCAGATTGGAATTTATTAAACACTCATTCTAATCTAATTAATTCAAAATCCAAGAAAAATTGACAAATACCTCCAGTCTCAGCTGTAATCCCTCCGCCTAGAAGCATTCAGTTCCACATGATAAGTTATTGTAGCACAATAAAATTGAAAATTTTAATTACTTAAATGTAGCTTATTACAAGCTTACCATGTGGAACCGAAGAGAGTCCCACCCTGCCTCCCCGCTGTATTACAGCTGAGGGAATATGGGCAAAATTGCAACTCGAAAAAAGGAGGTTTAAGCTCTATTACACTACAAGGTTCACCTTCCGGTTGAGGCACCGGCCAGTACTAAACGTTTATATTTCTTGGACGTTGCCCAGGCCTGTGGCCTCCTGAGATAAGCACTCAGTTCCACATGGTAAGCTTGTACCTTATAAAAGCTACACTTAAGTAATTAAAATTTTTAATTTAACCAAAATCCCTTTCACACAGCATTTACCACAAGCAGAAGAGGGCAAGGTTCCAGATTGACAACTTAACTGAACATACCTTCCAAGAGGCTAGCTCAGTATTCTCTGACAAGAGGGATCGCTCCCCTTCCCAAACCAATGAAGATTTTGATGCAGACCCTTCAGATGTATTCCAGAAGAGTCTTCTAACAGCCATCACATATCTTTGTCTCAAATCTCAAGGAAAACAAAAGAAAGGCTTCCTTACTTGCTATGGCCATGCCACCAGTAGAAGGGGTATTAGGGGACTTCAACAAGAAGAAAGCTACAGGAAACAGCATGATTAACCTATAACTATATTTTGCACACAAACCGCACATAATGTCATAATGACAATTATCTGTATTATGTTAGGCAACAGATGAAGTAAAGTGACATTATGGCATCACTCTGTAGCGTGAAAGTACACATCCATGTGAACAACTTCTCCAAAAGTACAAGGCCCAGAAAAATGCTGTTCCTTTTAAAAATAATTTATCTATCGAGGATGAAAAATTATTCGAGGCATGCCAATCTGTTTATTGGTCTGGTACCTCCACCCAAAGTGTGAAAATCTCAACACTTTATAATAATTTTCTCATTGATTATTGCATGAATTTCTCTTCTGTTTTGAATATATGTACTAGGCCACAAGAAGATTCCCTTGTGTGAGTATCAGGCTGGGATCTTTCGTAATTATTTTTTATGAATTTTTAAAATAATTTTTAAAATTCATGCAATCATGCACTAAATCACTTATAATTTGAAAAGTATTGCATTTAGAGCATTTTGTTAAAATATGTTATTCAGTTACTTTTTCACAGCTGCAACATGGTGAGTAACTTGGGAGCATTTCCTCCTGATAGTTAAGTAAGTAATAGCTACTTTCTGACTTTTCAGTACCTTTCGTAATGAGTAAAAGCACTGCGATAAGTAAAAATGAGTAAAAATATGATATTCAGCTACTTTTGGGTCAGCTATAAGATTGAAAAATTATCGATCTGTAACTCATTGCATGGCTGAGTACTTCCATGTTCTGACTGTTGAGTAAATCAGTTGTAACTTGATAACTATTGCTTTTAGAGTATTTTGTTTGGATATGTTATTGACCTACTTTTGAATCAGCTTAAAGATAGTGTAATTGCAGACGTGTAGCTCATTGCATAGCGGAGCAATAGCTACTTTTGGGTTCTCTCTGTAGAGTAAATGAGTTGTAATTTTAAAACTATTGCATTAAAAGTATTTTCTTTATGCACCCACTTTTGGTCCGCTATAACCTAGTAAAATTACAGACCTGTAGCTCATGGTAACTTGAAAAATATTGCATTTAGAGTATTTGGTTTACATTATGTTATTCACCTACTTTGTTGTCTATTGATAATGAAATTACAGAAATGTAGTTCATTGCATAGCTGAGCAATAGCTACTTTCAGGTCCTCAATGTTGAGTAAATCATTTGTAACTTGAAAAGCATTGCATTTAGAGAATTTTGTTGAAATATTATATTCAGCTACTTTTGGGTCAACTATAACGTAATAAAAATGTAGACCCGTAGCTCACAGCAAAGCTGAGCAATAGCTACTGTCAGGTCTTCACTGTTGAGTTAATCAGTTGTAACTCGAAAATTATTGCATTTAGAGGGTCTCCTATTACATAGTGAAATTGCTAAGTTTTGTCTCTTTGCATAGCTGAGAAATAGCTACTTTCAGGTTTTCATTCTTCAGTCAATCAGTTGTAACTTGAAAACTTTTGCATTCAGAGAATTTTGTTTAATTATGTTATCTGCTACTGTTTGGTCAACCATAGCAGAGTAAAATTGTAGACCTGTGGCTCTTTGCTTAGCTGACCAGTTACTTTCAGGTTCTTTACTTTCAGCTACTTTCAGGTTCTCACTGTTGAGTAAATCAGATATAAACAGTATTATGTTGCAATATGTTATTTGCCTACATTTGGGTCAGCTATAATATAATGAAATTGTAGACCTCTATCTCATTGCATAGCTGATCTTAAAGCTTCTTTGAGATTCTCACTGTTGTGTAAAGCAGTTGAAACTTCAAAAATATTACATTTGCAGTATTTTCTTTAAATATGTTATTCACCTACTTTTGGGTCAGCAGTAACATAGTAAAATTGTAGCCCTGTAGCTCATTGCATAGCTGAGTAAAAGTTTTTTTGAGATTCTCACTGTTGAGTAAATCAGTTGTAACTTCAAAACTATTGCATTTACAGTATTTTGTTTGAATGTTTTTCACCTACTTTTTACACCGTAACTGCTAATTTTGTGCTTTACTTCTGAATACTGTTTCCAGGGAACATCGTTTTGTCCTTGTCTGCTTTTACTTTTTCTCTGAAATACTCAAAACACACAATCAGCTGACACAGAGTACATTCATGGGCACTGATTGCATGTACAAGTCATCTGATGACTTGGCTTTCCAATTGCTCAGATGTCAAGATTCAGTTAGATTTAAATTCCTGGGTGCTATGCCATGTTTCAGCAAGAATACCCTTTAAACAACATATTTTACTGGAAATTGTTAACAAAGAACATGTCCAGATTCTATCCTACATCTATTCTTTTCTAAGTGCCATGGAAAAGAAGTCAGTAATTTAGAATCTCGATCGGTCTGAAAAACGCAATAAAATATCAGTCGCTGTTGAAAGAGTTGAAAGTACTGATAAGTATGGACAAAGGTCAAAGTTGGGGTTTTACGTCCCGTTCAACAGCCAGCTGATAAGTATGGAAGATATCTCGCTATATTAAGATTTTAAAATAAATTAACTGGGATGTCTTATGTTAGAAGTATCAAAGTTTAATCGAGATTATGAAAATGATGGGAATACCTGGTGCATTGATGTAAAACAGTTTTATCTTATGAGATATGTCAGTCGTTTATCAAACTCAGCAACCATGTGATCTAAACTTGGCCTTAAACAAGTTGGAATCTATTTCTGAACTACAGTGAAAACAAAACCTGTAATTACAACCAAAGCTACATACATACCAATAATTTAAGGATGATTATGCTACAGAGGAATATCTTTTTCTTACTTGATATCAGCACTCACTCTTTGCACAGTTTAGAGCAGGATTAGAACAACATGCTTGTTGTGCCAATGCAGGGACAAAGGACAGAGCTCAAGCCCTAGCATTTTAAAGCATCATTGTCACTTTTATATTATTGTCATGACTGATCAAGGTTCACATCTATCCACCCCAACCTATAAGTTAAAGGAAGGAAAATCTGAAAAGAAATTGGTTAGGCCTCCCTAGTCAATCCAAACTCATTATTGGTCCTAGGGCAGGTCAACAAGAAGAAATAAGAAAAATCTATACCTTAAGACCAAACAAAGAAATCTACCCCTTTAAAAACTAGCAGTTGCAATAAAGTTGTCTAGATTGGAGGCTTTATTGCTACCAAGTTGTCCAGATTGGAGGCTTTATTGCTAACAAGGAGACTCTAGAAACTGACTGACCAGCCAAAATTTGCTACCATCAAGTTGACTCCAGTTCACCCAACACCAGTGATTGCTGTCTCTGAAAAGCCATTTATTTTGCCAACCTGACCAACCAATCAGCCTAACACTGACCAAACTTCTGCCCTTCAAAAGCAGTCTCTACCTGGCATTTGGATTGCTAGATCTCCATAGCAAGAACTGAGTTTTAATAACTGACAATGAGTCATAAATTGGCCCCAGGGAGGCTAATCAATTGCTCTCTGAAGGGCAAAGTTGCAGAGTAACAGTTAGGGGATTTGATCACATATGGACTGGCATCACATTCCTAAAGTTTCACAGTGCCTTTTCTTCATAAGATGACAACCTCTTTGCTGGTTCTAGACCACAACCTGCAGGAAAGATCTACTGGCCGAGTCTACCACTAGTGAAGGGCTACTCCTCAATTCGTCAAGCTGGCCAAGTCGCAGATCAAGTGGTATGCCATTCACTCTGACAACCAGAGCCCTTCAGGAAATGCTGTGTCCTGGTATGAGTCAGCCAAGTTAAATAGTTCATACAGCTGGATTGTCAGATCTTCAGGCCTGTCTTCCTTCAACCCACAGGCCTCCCGATCCATCTCCCAAGAAGTCCCCGGGAAATGGGAGAAATCTGCTAGAGATTCATCATATAATTATATACAACCAGATAGCCAGCTTCAATAGGTACTACAGCAGAGTGTAGGACAATATGAATCTCAGGGTGATACTGAGGAACTACAGTATCTAATGATCTCTAACCAGAGTATTAGCTATGCAATGACCAAGACTATTTAGCACTTATCAGACTTTCTTTCAATGGCCAACATAATTCTGGCTAGAAGAGACACATGTTTATATAATCTGAAATCTGGCATCAAGCATGACACTAAGGCTTGTCTCAGAAATAACCCTCTACCTCTGGCTTCACTGTTTCCAGAATCTGTACTGAAGAAAGCTGGGATGAGATATCTCACTAATGCCCCTGTTCCACCAAAGGATTAATCCCTGATTGATACTGGGACCCTTAATCATTGAGAGAAAAAACATGAATAATGGGTGGGGAAATATAATTTAGATCCAGTTCTGTGAAGCCTCAGTTCTCAGGATGCCTTTGAAATCCTCAAACATCCTCAGACAAGTCACGATCATTCCCCAACTAAGAAGTGATTAAGCCACATTTGTGTTCTGATTCATTCTGAGGCCATCTCAGGTTTCCTGGGATTAATAACAGATTTTCTCAGACAACAAAAGCTGATTTTTGTTTTTCTTTTTCCATTGTGGATTGGGGATAGATCTGGGACCAAGACCAGGCCTCCTGGGACAAAGGCTAAGACGTCCTGGTATTAAGAGTCCCAGGACGCCTCAAACAACAGAAGATGTTGTGTAATTTGAGTCTGAGGAAGCCTCAGGTAGCCTGAGACTGGGAAATTTGTGGGTAGGGGCGAAAGTGGATCAGTTACAGTCGTAGAAAATATCAAGCATGTTTGATTTCTATACAGACCACAACTGATTCAAACAGACTGTCCCGGCCTCTGAAACTGATCCCCAAAATCTTTAATTTGGAGCCTTAGTCATGTGATGGAACAGGGGCATAACACAACAAGGGCTACAGTAGTTGGCCTCCAAACAAGAAGGGTCATTATCATCCTTATGTTCACCCCACCAAGACATCCCAGGACACCTGCCGTTCTGGTTATACAAGTCTGGTAAACTATTAGCTCACATGGCCAGAACAGGAAAGGTCGGGGCAAGGCCTCCAACTACTCTTCACGGCCAGCCAAGACTCAGTCTTCATGTGAATGACAATTACTGTATCAACCAAAGAGGCAAGCGAAGAGAACAGATACTTTAGTACTGTACGCCAGAACTTAACTTTGTGTAAACATTGTACTTAATGTACAAAATATTCATTCTTTAAATGTAAATCGTCAAAGGTTTTTCTTGTGTAGAGCAATTGCCTTCTCTCCAACCTGTCACAAATGCCCACACTGTTGCTCTAAATCTGCCTGCAGGAACTACACTGCACCAATTTTGAAAATATGGGCCACCCTTCGGGCCAGTCCCAAGGCCGTAAGAATCCCCAAGGAAGGCTACATCCTCCCATTCTGAACTTGGCCAACTCTGACAACTCTCCAGTAATCATAAGTGACTATTTACATCCCCTCAGGAACAGCTACATGATGGAGCCACCCTTGGGGCCAGTCCCAAGGCCGTAAGAATCCTCAAGGAAGGCTACATCCTCCCATTCTGAACTTGGCCAACTCTGACAACTCTCCAGTAATCATAAGTGACTATTTACATCCCCTCAGGAACAGCTACATGATGAAGGCATTAAAGACACTTATACAGAATTGAGCAACAGAAAGGTAAAAAATCAAGCACATCTGACTTCCTCTCTGAAGAAATTTTAGAAGTCAGAAAAATTCGAACTGGAGACATCAGAAAGTATAAGAACTTCCTTGCAAACAGGCAAATGAGTAACGTCAATAGATTTCAAGGACACATACTTCCATATCCCAATAAACCCACAATCCAGGAAATACCTATGCTTTCACATCTAAGGTCAATCATTCTCATTCAAAGCTATACTGTTGGTCTGTCCACTGCTCTAATGGAATTCACAATGGTTGCCAATAATTCAGGTTGATGGTTCAAAACAAGGGTAGAATAATCTACCAGGACCTAGATAATTGTATGGTCCGAGCCACATCCCACCAAACCTGTCTCCAGCATACTCAGACTCTGGTAGCTATGTGTCAGAAACTAGGATGGAAAAAACAAGGAAAAAGTCAGAACTGGAAGTCAAACAAATATTTGATTTTGTAGGCCGCCAGTTCGATCTTAAGGAGGGCAATGTCAGACCACCCTAGAACGCTGGCAGACCTTAAACATAAAACTTGTTGGGTTCAATAACTTATCTCCTAATATGTCTTTTGATAGCTACAGAGAAGCAAGTCAACCTAGGTCGACTCCAAATGAGACCGATTCAGTGGCATTTCAAAAATCACTGGAGTATGCTCAAATCTCTAGAAAAGGTGATCCTAATTTCAAAGTCTTTCCAACAACATTTAAAATGGTGGTTCCAGGTAGCCAATGGCCTTAAGTAATGTAGTGGTTGTAATGTGAACATAGATACAGTGAAATTCATGTTAGAGGGTCTGGATGGCTATACCTTTGTCCTCTATTTCTCATTCCACACCTACAGATGCAAAATGATGTTAGTGGCACCAGTTTGCCCAAGGTTCATTGCTTTTGGGACCAAGTAAATCTATCATCAAAATCTCCACTACAGTTACCTCACTGGCCGCACCTTCTAAAACAACCGTTCAGTCAGAAATATCATCAAAATGACACCTACAAAATGGATCCTACACTTACACAATTCAGATTCACTTGAATCATTCTCTGAGCAGGTATATGAATCAAGGTGGTCCATTTTTCTTTAATTCTGTTACCAACAGAATAAGGTGGTCAGCACAGAACCTACTATCTGAAAGCATTTGTAATCAGTTATTTACAAAAATCTGAAGCTTGCTACTATAGCTAGTTCAAGAACTGGCCATAGGAATCATTTGTGACACTTTTGCCAGGAAGTGAGCAAAAGTTTGGATCTTAAAAGGCTCACAGCAAGCTTTTAGGGACACACCTATTGCTAACAGAAGTATTCCCTCATTGGATTTATCTTTAGTCCTGTAGGCTTTGACAAAGGCTCCTTTTAAGCCTTTAATGAATAGCTTGAAAAATTGACATTCAAAACTATGTTTTAATGTCACTAGCATCCATCAAGACATAAGATAAAATGCATTCTTGAAATTTAGTTGGCCTCAGATGGTCCAGATTTGCTTCGACCAGTGGCCATTCCTTCTAAAACCATTTTTGAGCTCAGATTGATAGAATACATGAGCCTTTGTCCTGTTAGGGCACTTAGATAATATCTCGACAGAACTAGTGCCTCATGAAAAGGAAGATGTCTTTTTTTATCAATTTCAAAGATGGTTTTGACAAGGATATAAGATCCACTAGCTCATTGTGGATCAAACAGACTTTCATTTAAGATTCTGAATCTTTCAATTCTGACTGTAATGATACAGATCTATGTCAGCTTCTTTGGCTTTCAATGGAGTGGGGGATTTCATTCGAACAGATATTAGACTCTTGCTACTGGAAGAGCCACAACACTTTTACTACCTTTTTCCTAAAGAACGTTGACCAGCAATCTTTACACCAATCAGATTATAAATTATGTCCTGTGGTGTCAACTCAGGATGCTGTTAACATTCAAGTATGTATACATGCTTTTTATCGTATACACACATCTGTTTTTCCCATACATACCAGTATTTATTACTAATATGCGTTTTCTTTATGTTACAGACAGCCCAATATCTGTATATAGTTAACACATTACACCAGATTTGAGATATCCTCATTGTCAGATGATGGCATCTTGCTTAAGGATGACATGAAGACCCCTGGCAAAAGCTAGGGTGATGGTTACTTAAGAATATCATGTTACTTGTTTGGCGATTTCTTATTAAGGTTTGTAAAAATTGCTTATCTTTAAAGATTTCATAAGCAATGTGTAACCTAAGATGTGGTGTATGTAAGCTTATCTTATCCTCTTATAAATTACATTTTAGTGACCTGTTGTCTTGCAATCATCTAACAGTGTGGTAACAAAACAAATACCCTCACCTGTTATGGTTGTAATCAAGCTTTTGTGATGATAAACTTATGTTACACAATATAATGTAAAAATTTTATATATCCTCACACCTCCCTTCACAAAGAACAATGGAAGAACAATCAGAAGAAAACTGGACAAAAACAAGCCAGATCAGATTCTTGGGATAGCTTCATTGGTGGCTCTGGTTGCCTTCATGGACGATAAGTAAAGCAGCCTTGTTTGTACAAGCATACAGTCATTGAAGGTAAAGTTCTTCATATAAGGCCATGCACACAGTACCAATGTCTGTCTTTTCATTGGTATGAGAAGTTTGGTATGTCAAATCAAACCCATAAGAAATCTTAGACTGGGATTCTTTATATGTGCCTAATAAGACACTGGGCCTCTTTTTCAAGGTCATACAGGACTGGCAAACTTAAAACTAAAAAAAATATGCAACTAGCAAGGGTGTTAAGTACAATAATTTCAAAGCTCTTCTGTCGAACATGATACACCTTACAGATCAGGGGATATAGTCCAGAGAAGATTTTAAAAGTCAAAGTCACTACAGGTAGGCCAAAGGTCAAATCAAAGTCACACCATGATGTTGCAACCCCACACTTCCCAACCAATGCCCCTACTAAGTATTAACTTTCTACGCTTAACAGTTTCGTAGATATAGCCGGGACAAGGTTTTAAAGGTCAAGGACACTACAGTAAGGTCAAAGGTCAAATCAAGGTCACACCATGACATTACACAGCTACGCCCCTAACCAGTGCCCCCTACTAAGTATCAACTTCCTACCCCTTATGGTTTCTCAGGTTTTTGACAGACAAGATTTCTAAATTCAAGGTCACTATGGTAAGGTGAAAGGTCAAATCAAGGTCCTTCTATGACGCTGCACACCTACACACCCAATCAATGTCCCTACCAAGTTTAAACTTCCTATACCTTACAGTTTTTGAGATATAGCCCAGACAAACATTTCTCATTAATCACCCACCCAACCGACTGACTACTGCCCCATCCAGCCACCATGGGTGTAAAATCAAAACCCGCGTGGCCCTTAAAGGCTGCGGGTGAAAATTATGAACAGCTAATATGGAAAAGGCACACACGACTAACCCTTGTCAATGTTTTAAAATATACTACATAATACAAGGAAATCACATGAAGAGAATTTGAAAACAAGTTACTTTCATGTCAAGAATATATATGAACAACATTGCACATTTGGCCTGAACACTTTACAAAGAGTTTAATCAACTGCAAGTTAATACTGAAGCGATATTTATATACAGGATGATTTTAGCTAACCATCTCAACATTCAATCAAAGCCTTTCACACAAGGAAGTAAATAATAAATTTATGTAGTGCAGACTATACAACACATATATTTAAGGCACATAACCATACATAAATTTTTTCTCTCCTTGATCATGTTTGTCAAAGCTTGAATAACGAATAATTCTGTGAGGAGACGTAATATACTTGGACACATAAATTGGTTTTAACATGCAGTATCAAAAAGCAATAAAAACTTTTAATTCACTCATTATTGTTGTGCTTACTTTGTGTGTAACAGGTGAGTGTATTTTTATTTTAATGTTCATGTAAGTGTGTTTCATGTTTATCTGGAAATATTAGTGAGATATCCGTATCAAAGTGGCTGTGAAACCTATTGCATTAACAAAACTAAAAAAAAAAAAATTAACAAAAGCTTAAAAAAATCGTCTTTGTTTATCCCCCTATTCTAAAATGTGACATAATTAATTATACCAACATATAGAGTATAATAACCAAATAATACCCTTGTCTCTCTGTTGCAAGTTTATCTGCAAACATCTCATCGCCTACTCTAGAGATCACAACAATGGTTGTTGGACTGACTTATCTTTTCATTCATAAGGTCATGCTGCAACTCTACTTTTTCTCTCACCCGGGGTTCTATGTCTAAAGCTGAGAGTCATGGTATTTCTAATACACAGAGCAATTTGAACACCAGAATGGGTATAATATCATTTACATATCTTTCTGTGCTAGAGTCACAATTGAACGGGCTTGTCTAGATTTGTTACTGCTTAAATCTGCTTCAAGTTTTGGCATGATTCAGTTAGATTCATGTTTGTGTAAAACACCTTCGATGTCATTTGACACAACTCAGAATAGGATTTGCAATAGGAAATACTTTATCAAATATTTGAAATAGCTGTTATGACCTCTGACAAGGTGTAATACAATATACACATGGGAGGGGATGAAGGGTACCCAGGATGAATATACAGGATTGGTTATACTTTAACATGCACTACCCAGATATAAGGGTCTCTTTTTGAAGCCATATGCACAAAGTTGCAAGCATGATACAAACAAGATACTACCACAAGGAAAAGTTTAACAGGGCTTAAGTGTTTAACTCTGGCAGTAAGTTGGCCTCTGTGAACTGTGCTACCCAGTTTGAAGACAATTTGAAACATAAGAGGTTGGGGAGTTTCTGCTGGAGACTAACATCTAGAATTTTTGAATGAATCCATCACAGTAAAATTGGACACAAGCACAAATGTTTTAGTGTCCATGCCAGGAATAACCTACCAACCAATAAAGCTGTGAGTTAAAGAGTATTGCTATGGATCAGAAGTAAATAGTCGGGAAATAATACTTTAGCTAGAGACATGGCCACAAATATGCATGATATTTAAACAAGATAAAAAATGTTAAGAATTTTTTAAAATTTAAAATATTGAGTCAAGTTTTAGAAAGTATTTTTGGAAGCATAAACTTTTATTTTACTTATGTCCTGACCATATTACAATTTAAGTAAAATACCTTTTATACTTTAACCCTGTATGAAAACGTAATGAAACTGAATATACAGGCCCTTTTGTATCAAGAATATGATCCGGATGTTTCCCACTGTCAAATCAATTCTCCCTCTGGTCAGGCCCTTCCCCCCCAAAAATAAAAAAAGCTTTATTGATTAGTTTTGTGGTAATGTTGGACATAAGGACAAAACATGAAAAATTCACTGAAAATGGGATATTCTAATTCCCGAATTTGTTTAGTATGTAGAATATGATCTAGATGTTTTCCAAAATAAAAATAATCCTTCTGATGATCAGGTCATATACATAAAAAACTAGTGATGGTTGAACATAGGTATAAGGAAAACTTATTCCACAGCCATATTCCACAACTCTTTTATGGGGTAACTTGGGAGCCTGTTATCCTTTTTCTTGTTTCAATGTGTAAAAAATGGGTCAATTTTGTTTATTTTTGCATGTTTGTTTTTGAGTTAAAAGATATGAAAAAAATATGAGCATGTTTTATTTGTTACTATGTATATTGAGCCTGTTCACCCTGTGGTGACTGCAACTATATTGTAATAAAATTGATCTGAAATTAAAAAAATCCTTCTGATGATCAGGTCATACAGATAGTTGAACATGGGTATAAGGAAAACTTATTTAAACAGCTTTTTGTTTATTACTTTTAGCTTTCAAATTGTTATTGTTTTCCAAAAATATAAAATGTAATATTAGTATGACAAAAAGAATGTAAACCTTTGTTTATTAGAGTGTATGCATTTTTTCTTCAGAACTTCATGTTCTCTTTAAACCATGACCTTAAAATTAGTCCAGAAATTATCTAATTGGATAACAACATGATGATATAATCTTTTACAACATGATTGTGATACAATATCTAAGACACATATGGCAATTGGAAAATGCATCATCATATTGCACAGGGTATTTACCTACAGGTGACAATGTTGAAGACCTGTCCCAATATGGCCTTGGCTGTTCAACGGCACTTAAAACCCCAACTTTTACTTTGCATATTTTGTAAACAATTTAAACTCTCTGTTTATTTACATGGAATAAACACAACCAAATACATTAGGTGATGCCAAAATGTCTTCATTAAATTCTTTTTGATTTTTGTATGTTCGCCATACACATGGTCTAGACATAATTTTGAAATTCTAACTGACATGAAATCATAGGACGAAAATAAAATTTTCTAAAACGGACTCTGTAGTGTTATTGTTAGGCCCCAACTCGCGATCGGGAACATCTCGAGATTGTCCTTGCACAAACTCAAGATCTTGAGTTGAGGCAAACATCTCGAGATTGTGCAGAACATCTCAAGATGGTGCTGTCCAAACTTAACAATGATGTATTTTGAATTTTCATTAACTCTAAACATGGTTGTATTTAGAGAAAGCCCACAAATATGGCTTCCAAATATAATCTGGCAAAGGATTACAATGGTATTGAACATAAAACTCTTTGATTATCTCATCAAAGGAATTTGTTTGTGTAAAGTGTTGTCTGAACTTTTTCTCAAATTCTTAATTGCACTTCTATAATTGTTGGTGTGTTGTCAGGTATCTCCCTTGACTATGATTACCAATTGCACTTTATAGCACTGAATACTCCTATTTGCAGGTTTATTGAATCTGATGGATATTAACACTTAGTGATGTTTAAGGTAGCAATAAAAAACAGTTATTGAGATAAAGTCATCTATAAATACTTAATGGTTAAAATTGATGACTTTTTAGTTCTTCATTACATTTTTTCTGAGATATGTCTAAAACCCAGTTTCACAGAAATAAATCACATTTCATGTAAACATGGATACATATATCTATTTCATTCTTTGCAGTTAGAGAAAACATCAACAAAGAACTCATTATAATGAAAAAATAAATTGCAATTATAAATGACACGGACTACCTGACTGAGTGAGCACACACAATATTGACTAGTCACTAAAATTAGCCAATCAGTTATTAGTAGATTCAATTAATTAGCAAATCACAGCCTTAGGTAAACATGTTAAGTTTGTGCAGCCAAAGCTCGAGATGGGACCCCCATCTCGAGATGTTTGCCTCAACTCAAGATCTTGAGTTTGTGCAAGGACAATCTCGAGATGTTCCCAATCGCGAGTTGGTGCTCAACATTATCATACAATGTTATTTCACTTGCCTGTGTATGTCTAAGACAGAATGTTATTACTCGTAGTGTAGCTTTAATATTAAATTCTTAAATAGTTAAACAACTTTCAAAGTTCTTTGACTTTTCACATGTTATACTTCAAGAGGAACTGTTATTTTCATTACATTATTTATCGAATGAAGCACTTTGTATACTGCTTCCATGATAAACAGGAGTACAATAATTGAAGTAGCTTCTGTTGTTCATATTTGGACATTTTATCACTTTAGAAGGTAGTTGCATACAATCTTCATTTTCGAGACTTTTAGCATATATTATCTTGTATTATCATTTTATTCTACTTCAACGGAAGTGTTTTTCATAAACATTCTTTTGCAGACAGCAATTTCTTGTTTAGGCAATTAAACCCGAAAATGTAGTACGCCAGGTTCTTTTTAAAAATAATGGGTAAATGAATATTAGGAGTTAATATCTTACATAGAGCATTGGTATACTATTATTTTACTTTTTATATTCTTTCCATAGTAATAGCAGATCCTGTGAGGTTTGATATCACTGGAAAGAATACATGGCAGTCATCAACTTATCTAAACAGATTCTTTAGCTCTAAGGCTGTTGATGGATGTAAAGACCCTGTGATGGACAATGACTGCTGCACTCACACAGATGCCAGTGAAGTACCTGGATGGTGGACTGTGGATGTTGGGCAGACTGTTATCCTGAACTCTGTTTATATCATTAACAGAGTTAAATATAGTAAATATGTTTGTCATTTAGCTTTGCTTTTTACTAATCAGTACCACAGTTACATGGAGACAGACCTTAAAATCATAGATTAAATATGAAGGATATAAAATGGTGATGAAAAAGTTAACCAGACAAAATGTTAATTGTAAAACATGTCACAAGATTCTAATTACTTTGCAATTTAAATACAATTTTTGCAGAGCTACAAAGACTGGTGCTTGTTTCTAATGTTCAATTTTATCTCTCAAATGTGAATATTCAATATAATGCTAGGATTTCTTCTCACAACTTTTTATTGTTAATATTTCAGAAATATGTAATCTACAAATATGTTATTTATATTGTTAGAAAGGTATTATTACAGAGCTGCTGGTTTTATTGTTTGAAAATCCATGTAGAAATAATGTTGAAATTGCAAGTTAAACAATAAAGTTGTGATGTATGTGACAAAGAGAAGTAGGTGTCCCTGAATATACCCAATTTAAAAGAATAAAAACTCTCTCCTGGCTTTAATTTTCACTCCAATTTCACCAAATTTAGAGGAATCTGTCTGCATCGTAGTACGGTTTTTGAGTTATAAGATAAAAACAGTGTACAGACAGAAGGACATAAAGACAGAACGAAACTAATAACAATAACCGTCTCCTATCGTCAAGGATTAATTATTTCCAGAATATTTATGCATATTATTAATCAAAATTAAACGATATAATCAATACTAATAACATTTCGTACATGGTATGTCTGTGTAAAAAGAATTGAAGTCCTTTAGCATTGATGTTGCAAATGATATATTATTTTACCATATTTATTTTTCAGTGGTATTCATGAAAATTGAAAATATTTATTTTCTGGCAACAACACATAATTTAAATTTTAACTACCACAACATTCAGTAGCTAATCTTTCTCTTGTAGTATAACCATCTTTTCAAGCTTACTCATTTATGTTTAAATTACAAAGATTAAACAAATTGTAGAATTTAAATTCAATAAACATTCGAGTTTTTACATTTTTAAAAACAGTGACACTATTTTTTTTCTTACAATTGGTCACTCTGTTGGGCGCGAACTACCAATTTGCGCGATCTCGAGATTTCACTTGCGCGATCTCGTCATCAAAAGATCGCGCGCCCATCTTGAGATTGCTCAAGCAATCTTGAGATGGAGCTGCTCCAACTCACAATGATATTTACTCATTGATTTGATTGGGTGGTTATCCCTGTCTCCTTAAGTGAATAGAATAGAGAGGCCACAACTAATCCAATTATATTGTTCCAATGAAGGGGGAATCAGTTGGGGGAGAATGGTTAATGCACTCAAAAACCAATCCAATAGAGTGTGTGCTGTTAATATCAGTATGAACTCTTACAACATACTGCTGTGCAATGTGTATTTACCAGTATATAATATGCCTGTTAATACATTTATTGAAGGGCTAAATGAGGTTTTCAATCATTTGTCATCACTAATAAATGGTTGCAATGTAGATCATGTGGTTATAGGGGGTGATTTTAACACTAGTTTTTCCAGAAAGGGCCATAATACAGATCTGTTACTATCTTTTATGGATAAAGAATATATTCACTGTGGACTAGAATATTCTGAGAGTTCTGTTGACTTTACGTTTGAGAGGAAATCTAGTGGTTCCAGGTCTATCATTGACCATTTTCTGTTAAGTGAAACCCTCATAAAAAATGTTTTATTGTATGAATCGGTGCATGATAATGACAATTTTTCTGACCATTCACCCTATTATGATACAGCTGAATGTGCCAGTTTCTTATGGTTTTAATATACCTGAACCTTATACAGATACTGTTATGTGGCACAAAGTTAATTGTACTAAGGTTCAACAAATTTATGTATAAACTACAGTAGAACCTCGATTATCCGACCTTCTATTATCCGAATCTCCGGATTAACCGAACCGAAATGATGTCTCCCTACATATAATGCACGGTCAAGCGTGAGCGATAATACAAGATTTTACACAGTCTCGTAAACGATGAATTGTAGTGCTTTGTAAAACGTACCATTCACAGAGACGCCTAACTTCTTTCATCTTTATCACCATTGTTACAATAGGGGAGGGATTAATTCAATTACACAACCCTGCTACACAACTTCTTTGATAATGCGCTAATCAATGAAATTGTGTTCGATTGCGTTTCGCAAATTTATAATCTCCCGGAGTAGGTTCACAGACTGACAACGTGTATCAAAAGAAGAGACGTCCTCAATGCATTACCAACCAAACACACCTATCACTGAAGGCGTGTTCGCTTTGGGTTTTACAGTAAATAAATCTCCCGGAGTTTTCCAAATGACAAAATGCATAACGATGTTTATCTAAAATTAAAACGTCCACATTCATGTACCAACCGAACGCAATCATTTCAAATCCGCATAATATTTAAATAATAATACATGTAATATCCATAGATATGGAGCAAATAAGCGACAATTGATGGGTCACTTATATTATATGACACAAATATATTGAATTATTTTATCGATGACCACCAACGTATATATTTATTGCATAAAAATGACAATTCTTCAATTATCGCCCACTCTGTAACCCATAGACCGTGAATTTCGGTTTCCTTCATCTATCCGAACCCCTCGATTATTCGGCCGGAATCTATGTCTCCCATGGGGTTCGGATAATCGAGGTTCTACTGTACTTACAAGTGAGAATGCATCTGTTCAACTGGCAGGTAAACTTGCTTTGAGTGGTAGCCAGTCCAGTGTTGCTAAAAGTGTGATACATATATTGGGTTATAAACAATTATAAAGAAGCCACATGTAATCCAATAACTGGCTACAATAAGGGGTTTAATAAGGGTCAGTAAGTGAATGAATTGCAAAGAGAGAGGCCACATCTAATCTAGTTATCAGGCTTGTAGCCTACATTTGTAACTGTAATTGTTTCACTTGTATTTCAGCCCATGTAAGGCTATATAAGTCCCCCATTTTACAGTTTGAACTTGTTGAACTGATCTGATACTCTGATGCATGTTTATAATATGTTTGCAATCTGTAATATGTTTGTTAAATGTTCTGTAATATGTCTGTTTCCTGTTTTAATGATTTAATATCCATATTTGTACAAACTTCTTTTATACTGACTCAAATGTCATAATAAAGTGTGTTTTAAAAATCAGCCAATCATTGACCATCTCAAAAACAAACACAGCCAATCAAATCAAGATTCTGTGATAGAAATCATTGTGAGTTGGAGCAGCTCCATCTCGAGATTGCTTGAGCAATCTCGAGATGGGCGCGCGATCTTTTGATGACGAGATCTTATTTTGTTATTTGGCATCATAACCGTAATATTTAGTGAAATAAGGCACACTTACAGAAATAGTTTCATGACCAAAAAGATAGCTAAGTCCTACATATCATAAATATTTTAATAAAAGTCGCCTCCCTAATCATGGCCCAAACATTTTAATGAATGTTTTTAGTGACCCAATCTCAGAAATTGAAGCAAATGTTATTTAGTTCTGAATTGTCTGGTTACAGCTTTTCAGTCTTGTACTTGTATATCATATGATGAATCTAGATTTTTAAACATCAATATAGATTCGGTAAAAGTTTAATGAAACATAAATAAATATCATCATTTACATTTTTAACAGAAGCTGTACACAATTAAGAGTATACTACAAAAACTTAATGTTTCAGTTGTGTTTGTTATTTTTACACTTAGATGAAGTAAGTAAAACTACAAAAAAGTAAGTGAAACACTTTAAAGTAGCAACTTATAATTTATTGTTGTGAAAACCCCTTTTGTAATAAGACACAGTCCACAAGCACTTATTACAGGATGTTTTTTAGGGGGACTGCTCTTTGAGACTCAATGTAAACAGAAGGTGTAGTACTAACAGGATTTCTTTTGAGTTTCTCATTGCCACAGTATTTTCTGTATAATGGTTTTTCACCCAGTTGTGCTAGGTAAGTTGTCAGCAAAACACAAACTTCCCTGAGATCCGGAATTATGCTCAAAGTTCCAATATTTTGATTGACAAAATAGTAATTTATTGAAACAAAATACTGTTTAATCAGGCTAATATTCACCTTGTTATTTCATTTCCATTTGTATCTATAATCCCCACACAAGATAGCTGGTTTGTCAGTTCTCTACAAAAGGTGAAATGTGAATAATGTATTCAGATGTTGTTGTACTGTTTAGCCATTGTCACAAAGTTCTGATTGAGGGTCAGTAAAAGGTTTCACAAAAGTCGCTTTATTGGGTATACAAGTTCAGTTAAAGGTATTCACAATGCAGAACCTGAAAATTGATATTAAAATAACACTTAGTACACACTTCACTCCTCTCCAACTTTCATCACAAAACACACCTTCCAATCAAAAAATACCACTCATACACACTGAAGTATTATATTGGAAATACAGTATACAGTTCATGTAATGGCATACAAGATATATATATATATATATATATACAGTTAATCAATGAATGTCACAACAGATATTATGAAATTCCAAACAGCAATATTTTATGTATGAAATACACTGTCAAACAAATAGCTGTCAGGAAATCCTCTACAAAGTCTACAGTTCCTAATATGTCCAATGAAACAGCTTCCACACAAACTGGCACCAAAATAGGTAATAATGAGAAACATCCAAATCACAAAGAACAGCTTCCTCATATGTGATATGAAATCAACAGGGATTCAGCAATCCAGTAAAGTATTCAACATTCACATCAGGCATAGCAATAAACCAGCTGAAATGAATGTAACAACACCTTAACAACATGTTCGACATAATATACAAACACAACAAACTTTTGGTGATGAAATATTCTGATATATTTTGTCTTGTATAAGTTTATGTGCCACATAAAGATATATACATTGACATAAATCTATGAAAAATTGTTTCACATGTTAACATTAATATGAATGAATAAGGTACCTCATATTTAATAATGCTAGAATTAAAAGAAACAAATTACCACAGCTGCTGGTTCCACTATAATAAAACAGAGTTGATTTCAACAAATCAACCCAAGTTATAGAGTACCACTCCGTCCTTCCTGGTCAACTCTAGAAATGATACTGAAGTAAATATTTTAAATATCTACCACACATACCAAACTGATGTCCACAACTGACCACAAAAGTATAATTAGTGAGGTGTGATTATCACACATGTGAAACAAATACCATAAAAAGGATTTGGCAACCAAGTGTAATCACTGAAGCAAATCAAATAATCTAAGTGTGGTAAAGTTCCTGCAGAAAAATTCCACAACAAAAAAAAACTGTGTGTATCTGTTTACATACTCCAATAAAAATCAGAATGTCCTAATACAATACAAGAGGCTTATATTACTTTGTGACATATGCCCCACCTTTAAGTGAAAACTTCAGTTTTTAACTTTAAATTAACACAAAGTAAGTTAACATTCTAAAATATCAGTCCTACTCATGAAATCAGCACAGTTGTCTTTTCCCTTAATAGACTCTATAGTAAAATCATACTGTTGTAGGACCATAGCCACCTCATCAATCTTCCATTTGATACTTTGTTTTTTTCAAATAGGTAAGGGGTTGATGGTCTGTTTGTAAGACGAACGTCTGACCATAAAGATAAATTTGTAGTTTTTGAACTGCCCAAACTATTGCCAAACATTCTTTTTCTATAGTTGAGTAATGTTCTTCTCTCTGTTGCAGACGACGACTTATGAAATATACAGGAAATTTTATGTCATCATATTCCTGCATTAAAATTGCTCCTATAGCTTTGTCAGATGCATCTGTTTGCAAGAAAAACCTTTTGCTCTCATCTGGTAACTTTAACACAGGAGGGTTAGCTAAGACTGACTTCAGTTCATCAAAAGCTTTTTGATGTTTCTCTTCCCACACAAGAATGTTAGGTCTACCTTTCCTAGTTAAGTCAGTTAAAGGTTCTGCTTTCCCTGCAAAATTTTGAACAAACTTCCTGTAATAACCTATTAGACCTACGAAAGACCTAAGTTGTTTCTTAGTTCTAGGAGGTAGTGCTTTCATTATTCTTGCTACCTTATCCTCACAGGGATTCAGTTCATTCATTCCAACAATGTGGCCTAGAAATTCAACCTTATCATAACCCAACATACACTTTGAAGGTCGAACAGAAAGGTTTGCTTTTCTT
Organism: Sabellastarte sp. h YS-2021; assembly: GCA_964017235.1. Classification (NCBI taxonomy): domain Eukaryota; kingdom Metazoa; phylum Annelida; class Polychaeta; order Sabellida; family Sabellidae; genus Sabellastarte; species Sabellastarte sp. h YS-2021. The sequence goes on along the minus strand of OZ024935.1, from coordinate 76,584,922 downwards.
AACACATCAAATAACTGTTTTAATGTTGCCATATGACTTTGCCAATCATGTGAATATACTATGATATCATCTACATAACTGTCTACATGGTCCAAATCCTTGAGTAATAACTGCATAAGCCTGTTACAGCCCGCACCTGAAGTAACCAGACCAAAGGGAACAACCTTAAACCTGTACATGCCATCTTCAGGTGTAACAAAGGTAGTCTTGTCCCTATCTACTTCTCTAATTGGAATTTGCCAATACCCTTTACTGAAATCTAATTTGGAAAATATCTTATGAGATGACAACTTTGCATACAACTGGTCAGGCAGTGAAGTTGGCATAGGGTCAAAAAGGCACAATTTGTTTAATTTCCGATAATCCACACAGAACCTAATAGACTTGTCCTTTTTCTTGACTAGAACAATTGGTGATGCATATGGACTTGTAGAAGGTTCTATAACACCAAGATCTAACATGTCCTGAATTTCCTTCCTAATTACATGGCGCAGAGACAAAGGTACTGGATAGGGCTTAGACCTAATAGGCTGATCTGTAACCAGTGTAATGGAATGTTCAAGTAAGTTTGTCACTTTAGGAACATTGGAAAAAATATCTTCGTTCTCCCTAAGCATCTTTCTCAAGGATTCTGTTTGCTGTGGATTCAGCTTTTCATTAATCAAAACATCTCGATAGGTCTCATTTTGTTTCCTATCTGGACCTTCTAAACCAGTTATGTTAACATCATCTTCCTCATCCTCAATCACTCCAAAACACATAGCTCCACTTTCTTCCTTATCATCTTGTTCAGTAAGGTACAATTTCAAAAGATTGGTATGAAATGTCTTTATTCCACCAGGCAACTTAACCTTGTAATCATTCAACCCAACTTTACATATGACTTCAAAAGGACCCTTCCATTGTATTAATAATTTGTTATTATCTGTTGGCAACAGCAAGAGAACCTTATCCCTGGCATTAAATGACCTAACTTTAGCCTTTTTGTCATAGAAGTGCTTATACTTGGCACTCTTTACTTTCAACTCCTCAGTAGCTAACTTGCATGTTTCTTCCAACCTATGCCTCAAATCCATCACATACTGGTATGTCAGTTTAACATCTGAACTAGTTGTTTCACTTGTCCATAACTCTTTTAGAATTCCTATAGGGCCTCTAATGGATCGACCATACAAAAGTTCAAAGGGTGAAAAACCTAAAGTCTCTTGGGGAACTTCCCTATAAGCAAATAAAAGAGGGCTTAGGTATCTATCCCAATCACGAGGCTTTTCCTCACAAAGTTTCTTTAACATTCTCTTAAGAGTTCCATTGAATTTCTCTACCAGGCCATTACAAATGGGGTGATATGGAGTGGTATTTAACTGTCTAAGGGACAACAGCCTACTAACTTCTTTCATTAATTCTGAAGTAAACTGGGTTCCACAATCAGTTAAGATTTCATGAGGGATGCCAACTCTTGAAAATACATCTACCAATGCCTCAGCCACAACTTCAGTAGTTATTGTTTTTAATGGTACTGCTTCAGGGTATCGAGTGGCAAAATCTACAATGGTCAAAATGTAGCGATGTCCTCGGTCAGACAACGGAAAAATGGGACCAACCAAATCAACTGCAATCCTATGAAAAGGAATATCAATTATAGGCATTTTTTCTAGAGGGACCTTCTGTACTTTTCCTTTCTCAATGGTTCTCTGGCATACATCACAGGATTGGCAAAAACGTGACACATCAGAATGTATACCTGGCCAGTGAAAACTAGAAAGTATCCTATCTAAAGTTTTCTTAACACCTTGGTGTCCAGCCATGAAACCACAATGTGCAAGTTTCAAAACTTGAGAACGCAAGGCTTTTGGAATGACAACTTGTGAGACAATCTCACCTGAGACAAGCTTTGGAGACTGAAATTTTCTAAGCAATTAGAAATCTCAAACCAGTAAGTGCTACCATTGGTACTGTGGAGTTTCTTGTGCTGTTTTGCAAAAACAAAACACCTGTCTAATGTGTTATCTTGCTTCTGTAACTCAATCAACTTTTGTCTGTCTACCCCTGTTTCTGTAACAGGTAAAACGTGTAATGGTTTTGGTTCAGAGGTAGATGATTTTTTACTTTGACCTCTAGTGATGACTGCTTTAGCCACTATCTGATCCTTATCTGTGGTAAAGGGTTTAGATTGCAACTTTGCAACGAAGCCTTTTGTATCAAGAGATGTGTCACTAACCCCTGATTCAGGTTCTAATTCTGGAACAAAACCCTTTGCATCAAGAAATCTGTCATCAACACCTGGAACATTACCAATAATTAATGGGTATAGAGGACTTTCAATGACAACTGCTGATATACGCCCTTTGAAAAAAGGAGTATCAAGAAACACATCTGCAACTGGAAAAGTGTGTATGGACCCATCTATGAAGGCACAACGTTGAGACCTACCATTATACTGTTTTTCAGTGACTAGGGACTTCTGCACAACAACTCCTGAGCATCCTGTATCTCTTAAAACTTGAACCAACTTATCTCCTACATAACCTTTGGATACTGGCATGTTTGTTGGGAGTTTACTAACACAAGAACTAAGGATGGGAACCTTATGACCACAATTGAGAACAAGTTCTGTCGCATCAGGAATTTGACAACTACACATACTAGCTTCATCTTGTTCACTATCTTGATTAGTAGCAATAGCAGAAACAATATGTTTCTTAATGAAACAATCCTTGGCAAAATGCCCAACCTTACCACAAAGAAAACAATTTCTAGAAGGTTTCTTCCCTTCCTGTTTCTGTGTTTGATTTTGTAGAGTGGAATTTTTGAAAGGTTTACCGTTAACTCTTACATCAGGGGATTTGTTTGTTTTAGTTTCAGTTTTTTTCTGTGGTTGTAAAGAAGTCATGCTATGTGCATCCATGTATCTTTCTGCTAACTCAGCTAGCTCTTTGTTATTTGTAACCATTTTTTGTCTTAAATGCATAGCCATCTCACTATCACATGATGCCAAAAATTGTTCCCTAACTAACAAAGAAGAAAGTTGCTTAAAATCCTTAGCTATTTTTGTTGCATCTATCCACTTGCCTAACTCATCAGCTAACCTAACAATATATTGTGAACATAATTCACCCACTTCAGGTTCACTCTCATAAAACTTTTTCTTTAAGCTTTCTTCTGTCAACTGATACCTTCTTAATAAAGCCATTTTCACTGCTTCATAATTATTTCCCTCTTCACTAGACATTCTAGTATACACTTCTAAAGCTTTACCCTTAAGTAAAGTGGCTAAGTGAATTGCCCAATCTTCTTTCGGAGTTTTCATTGTCACATGGTACTTTTCAAAACGAGTCAAGTAAGAATCAATATTATCTTGCTTCTCTTCAAAGTAAGGAAGTTTAGCAGCCTTAACTTTGATCCTGCTGGACTGTTCTGAATAGCTATGTTGGTGCATGGACTCTTCTAATCTCAACTTAGCTAATTCTAGTTCATGCTGTCTGATTTTATCCTTTTCTTTCAAATGTTCCATTTCATACTCCTTATACTGTTCTTTCTCTCTCTCTCTATCATACTGTTCTTTCTCTCTCTCTCTATCATACTGTTGTTTTTCTCGGTAAGCTATTCTCTCATCCCTAATGAAATCTTGCAATTCCTTACCCTCAAGACCAATCTCCTTAGCTAAAATTGTTAGTTTCTCCAACTGTTCCACATCCATCCTTACAAATAATTATGTCTGGAATGACGGACAAAATCAATAAATACTTTTCAGACAGTTTGCATACACATGAAACACAAATTGGAAAAAAAACAAGACTTTGTGTAGTCCAATAACAGAATGGATAATTGGGGCTATCACAAATGTCGATAATATTACTCGCAAACCCAATTTGCAACAATATCACTCGCAAACTCAATTTGCAACTTTTCTGTAATAAAAAAATATTTTAAAAAAAATTTTAAAAAAACAAACAATAGTATCACTGTCTGATCCAGTAATATCTTAAATTGCTGTAATCTCAAGTTTATAATACCCAAAAGCATTTAACTGGACCAACAAACCTGACAGATGTTATGAACACCAACCAGAGAAGAAAGAAAGCAGAGCAAACTATTGCAAGAATAAAAATAAAATAAAACTTAAGAAAAAATTAAAATCTGCAACTCTGAACAAAATAAACCAACATAAAAAAAACTAAGCGTTTAATCGAATATCTCTTTTACTGAAAAAAAACCCTCAATCCTGGCAAGCTCGCCAATTGTCACGAAGTTCTGATTGAGGGTCAGTAAAAGGTTTCACAAAAATCGCTTTATTGGGTATACAAGTTCAGTTAAAGGTATTCACAATGCAGAACCTGAAAATTGATATTAAAATAACACTTAGTACACACTTCACTCCTCTCCAACTTTCATCACAAAACACACCTTCCAATCAAAAAATACCACTCATCCACACTGAAGTATTATATTGGAAATACAGTATACAGTTCATGTAATGACATACAAGATATATATATATATATACAGTTAATCAATGAATGTCACAACAGATATTATGAAATTCCAAACAGCAATATTTTATGTATGAAATACACTGTCAAACAAATAGCTGTCAGGAAATCCTCCACAAAGTCTACAGTTCCTAATATGTCCAATGAAACAGCTTCCACACAAACTGGCACCAAAATAGGTAATAATGAGAAACATCCAAATCACAAAGAACAGCTTCCTCATATGTGATATGAAATCAACAGGAATTCAGCAATCCAGTAAAGTATTCAACATTCACATCAGGCATAGCAATAAACCAGCTGAAATGAATGTAACAACACCTTAACAACATGTTCGACATAATATACAAACACAACAAACTTTTGGTGATGAAATATTCTGATATATTTTGTCTTGTATAAGTTTATGTGCCACATAAAGATATATACATTGACATAAATCTATGAAAAATTGTTTCACATGTTAACATTAATATGAATGAATAAGGTACCTCATATTTAATAATGCTAGAATTAAAAGAAACAAATTACCACAGCTGCTGGTTCCACTATAATAAAACAGAGTTGATTTCAACAAATCAACCCAAGTTATAGAGTACCACTCCGTCCTTCCTGGTCAACTCTAGAAATGATACTGAAGTAAATATTTTAAATATCTACCACACATACCAAACTGATGTCCACAACTGACCACAAAAGTATAATTAGTGAGGTGTGATTATCACACATGTGAAACAAATACCATAAAAAGGATTTGGCAACCAAGTGTAATCACTGAAGCAAATCAAATAATCTAGGTGTGGTAAAGTTCCTGCAGAAAAATTCCACAACAAAAAAAAAACTGTGTATATCTGTTTACATACTCCAGTAAAAATCAGAATGTCCTAATACAATACAAGAGGCTTATATTACTTTGTGACAGCCATGCTCTTTCTAATGGGAAGAATTCTACACATACATAGTCTCAATTTTCTGTGTATCAACACTTCATTTGTGTTTTCAGAACAAAGACTTTCCCAGTTCACAATCTTTGGGTCCAACGAAACCTATAGCAATAGTGCACCTGGTACAGAATGTGCTTACAGGGGTCCAGCTGTTGGTGACAGTGTTAAATTAACTTGCAATGCACCAGTGATGGCTCGGTGAGTGATCAAACAAAAAATAGGAATATCTAAAGTATTTCTGAACTATTCATTGTCTAGGTTATAGCTTTTTTGTCCAAAAAAGGCATTCCACCTGTTGAAAGGGATGTTAATGCAAAAGTTTCAAGTTGAGCCCAAAAATATTTTAATGCATTTAATATCTCTTGACATAACTATAAAAATAAATTTATTACAAATCATGTTTTAACAAAAGATAACAATTTTGATTTGTTGTATGATAAGCTATGATCTTGATCATGACCATCATCAATAATGAATTGTAACATGCTAAGATGTGCACAAGTATTTACAGTTCCACTGCAAATCACCTTTGTTATTTGAGGTCCTAAACTTATGACTGTCCACTTTACCCAACCTACGAAGGTGACATTTTTCCATCAATTAAGCCATGGTACAAGAGTTGTATAATATTTATGTATAAAATTATTTTTTAAAATGTTTTCAACCATTAGAGTCTTTTCTATATAGTTTTTATCTGGAATTGACATCACACAGTGACAAAACTATTCTCTGCACTGTTGTTTGAAATGGTGATATTACAGCTGAATTTATAACTTTGCAGTGATCACAATTATGTACATAAGAGAAGTACATAATAGAAGTAAAATGTCCTTTCTGTAAGAAAAATTGGGGTCAATTATTTACAATTTTTGGAAAGGTAGGAACATCTAAGATAGAGTGATGTACATATTGGCCCTTTGTCAAATCAACCAACTCAAAACTTGGCCACTTGCAAATTGGTTCCCTAAGGTTTTGGTCCCTGTAAACTCAAATTCCAGCTCAAAATAAATATAAAATGCAATGTAATAAGAATACTTTTATAGCTATTAATATCCATCATATGACAGACTCTAAGGGTGAGAAACACTTAGTTATGGATATTACCTCGCATAAGAATATATCAGGTTAGCATCCCTTAATTGTAACCTGGTTTCTATTAATGATTCCAAATAAAAGGATTCCATGCATGCTATGTTTGTATCCCAGGGCGACTACTTCTCAAATGGTATTTAGGAAACTAACAATTAACATGTATCAGAGAATTTTGGTTGTTATAATCAATACTGTTCATCATCTCTCCTTACTCACTTGTTTATGTTAAAATTATTAAAAGTGCAATCCGTTTAATGAAGATTAAGTGATGTAAAGTTTTATTTGATTGCATATTAAGTTAAACCCTTTTCATTGTCCTTTGAAATATTCTCTTTGAGACCACAGTAATTTTTCAGAGGCCAATTTGTACAGTCTCCTTAGATGCCCTCTGTGCACAAATAATTTACAAAACAACGAAACAGAAGAATTCATCTTAATAATTAAAGAAATAAAACTATTTGATCTGCTGAAATTGGCAAATAGAGTTTCCCCACAAAAATCATATTGTTTTAAATTTGTGGCCAATAAGATTGTAGAAATAGATACAGAGCCTAGATGTCATGTATATTTTGTAGATTTTTTTATCTGAAAATTCTGCCAACCCTCCATTATTTACAGTGGCTGCATAGCTATTGGACTGCTATTGGACTGATCCAAAGGGTGCAATGGGGTGTGTTGGGGTGCTATGATTGTGATTGTCGAAAAATGTTTTGTATGTGCACTAGATAGCGAATTTAAAATACTCAGTCTTCAAACAGTCTGTCTAATCTATAAAGACATTGTTAGGAAAGCCAAAGAAAATCCTCATATTTTTACAATAATATCAATAAGCTGGATGCTATGCTTGTAAGTCCGCAAATATGAAGTATTTGATCTTCAAGCAGCTTTTCTATTTATAAAATATTTTTAAAACTCATATATCTACAGAGTACTTGATCTTCCAGCAACCTTTCAATTCATAAACTATTGTAGGAAAATCCCATATAATTCCGTGATATCATGTTTCCTCATTAATATGAATGAGTTAAGTGCTATGCATGCAAGTTTGCACATACAAAGTATTTGATCTCCAAGCTGTCTATTCTATTTATAAAATATTTAGAAAGAATATTAGTTAGAAAGTCGCCATGGAAGTCCGTGACCTCATATTTTTCTCATGACTATAAATGGGTTGGGTGATACATCTGCAAGTTTAAAGTTTGATCATCAATCAGGCTTATTAATCATGAAATATTGTTGTTAAAGAAATCCCATTGAAATCCTTGACCTTATATGTAGATGCAAAGAGTGGTGTGATCTGAAAAAAAATCCAGTTCCAAATCCGGTTTTTAGTTTTAAAATATAAGGGACTTTAAAGTAGGTCCTTATTTGGTAATATCCAGTTGAATAAAATAATGCGTCAATCTAAACTTTTTATTAGTGCTACTTTTTATTAGACCTAATCTTTTCTGTTAAATTTTGTTTACAGAACTTGGGAGTGAATCTCGCAATCTCGAGATGGAGCTGCTCCAACTCACAATGATTTGTATCACAGAATCCTGATGTGATTGGCTGTATTTATTTTTGTAATGGTCACTGATTGGCCAATTTTATAACACACTTTATTAGGGCATCTAGGGATCTTAAGATCGCAGCCCATTTTAAGGTCTTACAGTTTCAGCTATTGTTCTGTCTAATACTGACTGATCAGATGTCAAGGATTAATTGCAATCAAATTATCACTGTTAAGACAGTAGCAAATCAACATGAAAGGAGTCATTTCCTATTAACATGGACCTGGTGACACAAGGCTTTCTAGGATTAGTTAGTGATTAGTCAATTGCAATTTCTTAGGCCCTCTCCTGTCCCTGGGCTATGGTTAAACTCAGCCCAAGACTATATGGTGACAAAGTGTTTAGAAGTTATTCTAATTGCCATTACAGGCTGCTTCTTCCTAGCCAGGGCTATACTGATTTACTCCATAATCCCCCATAGCCACCACTAGTTATGATTATAGTGGATTAGTAAATTGTACATACAACCACCTACTTATATAATAATAGTAATATAAGTATACCTGATACTTTCGGTAGCAAACTTTGAGCTTCTGATATCATTTATGGCTAATCCAAATCAAAGAACTTTTCGAAATCAATAATTAAAAATCCTCCTTAGTTGGAGCAGCTCCATCTCGAGATTGTTTGAGCAATCTCGAGATGGGCGCGCGATCTTTTGATGACGAGATTGCGCAAATACCATCTCGAGATGGTGCGGATCGGTACTTCGAGCCCAACAATACCTTTTTAATTACCTTTACCCATACTAAATTTAATTCTTCGATTTTTCAGTTTTGCAATAAAAACGGCGGCTTATAATAGAGACTTTAGAAAAAAGGCTGCTTTAAAAGAACAATATGAAACTTAGTACAATCATTAACAGGAATATATATCATTTGATAGTTTGATTTCTGGAAATACAACTGACAGGCTTTTAAATGGAACTTAATTCAAACTATTAGCTAAAGGTTTACATTACAGAGGTTTACTGGTAGATTACCAATCCCTTAATAAGGAAGTGTTCTTAATTGTAGTAGTTTAGTTTCCTGGCAGTTTCATATTCTTTACATTTTAGCCCTAGATTATATTATGAATGTTTAAAATATTTTATTGCATATTACTTGAAATTTCAAACACTTTTCGCATTTCTCTCCCTTCCTATAGATAGATTTGATATTTATCTTTATATAAAATGCTCCTATTACTTCAACTACTTTGAATTACATGACCTTTTCAATTCTTATTTTGATAAATTTTAAAAAAAATTATCCTTGGTCTTTAGAAGGGAAAATATTGTTTCTTACTAAATGCGTAAATATGTCAGAAATAATTCCAGATGTAGTGAGTTTGAGCCCAACCAGGAGGGTGCTCAACATCTGGAGGACTCAGTATCTACATTTTCTATTTTTTTTCTATTTTGGGCATACATCTTAGTCTTCTAGAACTACACCATATTTTCTTTGAAAATTAGAGAAGTACATCCAAGTTACTTCCATATATGTCACTGATATAAATCAGTCACTCTTTGCTTGGAAATATCAATGTATATTACTTGATGTTGCACTACATTTACGAATGTCTGTATTTTACAAATTGTTTAGCATGATATAGTGACTAGAACTTGAATATTTTTCTTATTAGAAATAATAACTGTTAATTTGTTGATGGTAAAAGAGAGATAAATGTGTATCAATTCCATAGCACAAAATAGTTAAACAGTGACAGTTGCTTTCGGATGAGAAGTGGCAAAATTTAAATAATAAAACTAATCATAATAACAATTAACAAAATAAAACCTACCAAATAAACTAATAAAATTCCAAAGGACAATTAAAAAGTAACCTCTTTGCTAATTGATTCTGCTTAATGCTATAGGGAGAGTTAATGTTTTTAAAACATGGTTTTCAGCTTTGTTGCCATTTGTTCCAATCCAGCTTTTGTCAACATGTGAAATTCATTGCTGGCCAGTCCTAAAATGAACCACTAAATAGGATGCAAAACACAAACTTAACATGAAACATGTAAAGTACTATGACTATTTTAAAGTTTTTTGATGATGAAATGAAGTGTGATTCACAGTCACCTGAGGGTAAAATTGTTTAGGTTTGCGATCTTGTCTTAATTTTTCCTGTACTTTTAGGTATGTTAGTATTGTCAAGAAGCAAAGGAACAGTATTAGTTTGAGCATTTTATCTCTATGTGAAGTAGAAATTGAAGGTAATTATAGTTTATAATTTTAAGATATGTTATAATTTCTGATAGTTTTCTTTCCAAATGTTGTTGATTTTTGTTGACCAACAAACTTGCAAACATAATTGTTATGGCCTTACAGCTTATGCATAGGTGTCTGTATCATTGAATTCCTCGCTAAAACAAAAATCCTAGTTTCATTCTGATTGTTTTATCTGCTGTCATTTTAACATGACCTTCAAATGTTCATGGTATTTAGATATTACTGCAACTCAAAAAAGAGGTACTCCACCCTTTTGAAACACACTCGTCCTGTGGTAGATAATTTTGGGGGAAAAACTATGCACGGACACCATACTGATAGTACTTAATCAATATTAATCGTCTCATAGTCGGGGAACGATCTTGACCTGTCTGGGGACATCTGTGGCTTTCTGAGGACGATCTGGGCTTGATCCCACACAGGGGCCTTAAAGCATACCCATCTATTATTGTTTGTGGATTAGTTTTATGGTTTTCAAAATAGAGTTTATTGCATAATTCCAAATAAATAAGAAAGAGCAAGTAGAAGCCTACTTTCAGACACTTGAAATATTATCTAGAGCATCATTCATTTATCACTATTACAAATAAACTTTTAACAAAAACTGTATAATATCCAAACATACAGAGAGTATCAGTGCATAAAAGTAACAGTATGGTCTTTCCAGAAAATAAATTTTCATGTTTTATGGATGAAATAGTAACAATGCAATTGTATTGTGTCATTTTGGGTCTGTAGTATATTCTGCTTGTAAAGTTTGTCTGATAACAGTTTAAAAGAATATGTAAACTTTTAAATAAACATTTGCTAAAACCTTTATATGTTTAATTTCCATGATTTCAAGTTTAGAACAAATATAGTGTTTAAAGATTGAATTTCTCTTCACAATGTTAATTAACATCTAAAAAAATCTCTCAACAAATTCAAAACATTATTTCTGTTATCCTTTTCATTGAATGCAAATGCAGGGACAATAGATTCTTTTTAGCTATATATTTTATTTACTCAATCTTTTTATGCCAAATAGTCTGCCCATCCAACACATATGGACAAGAATGTAAGCAATGTGGACACTGTCAGAACTCTCAATGTGATTGGACATCGGAGAAAGGTGTCTGCTTTGATGGCTGTATTGCTGGTTATACAGGGAACGATTGCCAGTCAGGTATTTACATGAAGCATTTAAATATATATATTTAAAAATATTGGTTCAGACAAGCATTAATAATTACATGGTCCTGTATAATTGTATCCTTTCCTGTGATTCATGGTTGGTCAACTCATGGTCAGAAATTATTTTTTTTCATATACTTATTGTAGGAGAGAATAATAAATATGTGAGGTGCATTTGGCAACCCTTCCTTTTCATTATTTATGCAGGCATGCAATGAACTAAAGCGTATCAGTAGATTAATGGTTAGTAAGAATTGAATCAATCACTCTCCTTTACCTCTGTGGATGTGGGTTCAAATCCATTTAATGGCACTAAGTGGGTCTTTACATCCCTTTAAGGCAATAAGATCCTATTACTTCAGACCCTCAGCATATTCCAATTCTTATAGGACTTTTAGTGTGTTTAATCTTCCTTTGACCAAAGGGAATCTAAGGTGCAACAGCACCAAAATGGTCAACCAATTTTAGTATCCAGGGAGAGAAAAGCGATGAAGCACCATGGAGAAAGCCTGAAAATAACTAAGACTAAGGTGGGTATGCCTTAATGTACAGGTAGGTTTTGAACTACTTTCTGCACAAATCAAATCAGGAAGAGCATTTCAAAAAGTGACACAAAGTAAAAGTATAAACAAAGGGTTTGACAGATCTTTGAGTTGATGGGTAAAACTTTGGTACAAGGAATTTACCAACACTTGGACTGATGTACATATCACATATTATCACAAGTTGGGTTCAAACTTATGACCACAGAGCTAAGAGCCAAGTGAGCAATAACCAAACACACTAACACTTAGCCCGTCACTAATCTTTTTATATCTGTGGTTATTCTTATGTAGAAATCCTAACTACATATGTGGGGTAAGATCCAAAAACTAATTACAAGAACTAGCAGGAGACATCAAAATAATTTAGTCTGCTGCACTGGTTCCTACTGCAGAATTTCTGCTTTAAAAATAGTCAATAAAATTCAGATAAAAGTATGTACTGGCACAGTATCTATATTTTGTCAAATATTTATCCAAACATAGTTCAGGTAGTATACAAATAGTATACAATCGCTATGCTATTTTTACTACCGAATAAAAAGTAAAACTTAGTAAAATCATGTATAATAATCAATAAACATGAATATTAAGACTGATACCTACCTGGACCCCCAACCTCCAGTAATGAGACTATAAGGTAAAAAATATCTGGACCTGAACAAAACTTTTACAAACGGATACAATCCAAACCCCAAAAGTACTTCAGGGAGTTCAGATGCAAACAGATCATACTCTCTGATGAGACTGTACTCTATATTCAGCAGTCTAAATACAATTGACATATATTTGATTATATAAGGCAAATAATGTTTTTATTTTCCTAGTCTGAGTGTAAGCAGGAAGTAGTTTCATTGACTTTGTTAAAATGCATTGTTAAAACTACAGTAAAATTCAGTTCTTGAACAAGAAATATAGCTTAAACTTATTACCTTGCTTGTTGTTCCTTGTATATTAAGTATCATAATTTGACAATTGACAAAAATTAAGATTGTGTGTGAGGACCATAGAAACCTCATTTATGCATTTTTCTACGTTTTCACATATGTTGCCCTGTTTTTTCGAAATGACACTTCTGATGAGTGTCAAACTGTACCAGGGGCGGATTTCATGAAAGGTCTCAGACTTAGCCCAGTCTCAGGCTGTGCCACTGGCTCAAATCTGAGCCTTTTGGCTCAGCTAAGTCTTTGTCTTAAATGGTTTTCACAGAAGGGGTCTGACTTGGGACCAAGCTTATCAAATAATCACAGTGGTTTTTGGTGTCATGTGACCCTGATTTGTAGTAGAAATATTCTACTAATGACATATATGTTTCTTGTTTGACAAATAATATCTCCGATCAAATGCTGTTTTTCAATGAGAGACCTTGTAAACATGTAAAACCACCCAAACACTACTTCAGCATTTTGTTTTATAACCATGGAGTGGTTCAAGTGGTCAAGACCAGGAAAACCAAAGATCCTTTTCTAAGCTTATGTGTAAGAAGCATTTGGCTGTTCTTTTGACATACAATTGGACATACATCATATTGCAGGAGCTTATAATGTCATTGCAGATACATTATCTAGGGTTTACTCAGATAAACCAGTCAATCTGAATTTACACCATACACTTCGGGAAAACTACATTTGACATAACATACCTATTTACTATTTTGACCTGAATGTACAATTGTAAATTCATATTTTAACCTACCTTCATCTTCCTTGTTGAACTCGGCACTACAAAGAACCAAGAAGGCTTATAGACTAACCACCTGGAATGCTCATGTGACTCATATATGAACTTATCTATCATTTGTTGTTTTCATGGCATTACCAGTGGAACCTTTGGTTCACTCTTTTTAGCTTTCATGGAATGCTTACACACAAACTCAATTTCTCATAAAGTTATGTTGAATTACATATTTTCACTCAAAACAACTGCTCATAGATATCCATGGCACATCCAAGCTTTTTCTCGCAGGTTGTTCTCTGCGTACCTTAGGAGTTCTATTCTATTCTATTCTGTACTTTTATAGCGCTTAATCTCTGCTAGGCAGACTCTAAGGCGCAACACCAAAAATCAAGTTTAAGAAATCATCTGTCCATAGCCGTTGCCAAGTCCAGTACCACGGAGACGCCGGATAGAGTGTAAGCTAAGGTGGGAATGCCTTGTGGAAGAGATATGATTTTAACCTTTTCCTAAAACAGGTGAGAGTTGGGGCAGAACGTACCTCATTAGGCAAATGATTCCAGACTGTGGGGGCATCAAAAGCAAAGCTGTGGCCAAAGTGATTTTTGGATTTATGTACAGATGGACAGAATTGAGGAACCTCCAGGAACCTTTTATCTGGATGGTTGTATCTTGTACTATATCTTCCGCAACGAGTGGGCAGAAGAGGACCAAAGTAACTGGGATGACCACTATGAAGAAACTTGTAAACTAGAGTGGCGGTTTTGAAGATACAGCGAGATTCAACTGGGAGCCAATGGAGTCGTTTGAGAATTGGAGATGCCCGCGTGTATTTGTTACAGTTTGTGACAATCCTGGCAAGTGTATTTTGAATACACTGTAGTTTACGCATATTGAGACTGGACAGACTCCTGAAGAGAGAGTTGCAGTAATCAAGGCGACTGCTCACCAAGGCATTAGCTGCCAGGATAGCAGCCTCATCAGTCAAGTGCTTTCTAACCCGCCTGAGATCACGAATTTGAATGAAGCATGTCTTACAAATATTGCGGACATGGTTAGCAAAGGAAAAATTAGCATCAAACCAGACACCAAGGTTCTTAACAACAACTGCAGGATGCATGAAATTACCAAATTACCCAAACTGGGAGATAGGGATCTAATTTCTTGAGTTGTGCATGGGATCCAAAGATGATAAACTCTGTTTTGTCAGGATTTAGTTTGAGCATACTTGACGACATCCATTTTTGAACATCCAGAAGACAAGAATTCAGTTTGTTAAAAGCCAGGGCTGCATTTTTGTGAGAGATATGAATAAACAACTGCGTGTCGTCTGCATAAAAGTGGTATTTGATGTCAGGATGCGTTCCAATAACCTTACTCAAAGGAGTGGTGTATAAGGAGAACAGCAGAGGACCAAGGACGGAGCCTTGTGGTACTCCAAACAACAACTCATGCAAATCAGAGAGGGTTGACCCAATTTTAATTGCCTGGAAACGGTGGCTGAGATAGGACGTGAACCACTTCAAGGCTGTGCCAGACACACCAAACCATGATTTAAGACAATTAAGAAGAGTCGGGTGGTCAACTGTGTCGAACGCAGCTGACAGATCCAGTAAGACCAATGCAGTAGGCTCGCCCCGTGATAGTGAGAGATGGATCTCGTTTTTAATAAGCAGCAGGGCGGTTTCTGTGGAGTGACCACTTTTGTATGCAGATTGCCTAGGATTATCAAGATTGTTACTATTGATATGTTGCATGAGCTGTTTAACAACTACACGCTCCACCAATTTTGACATGAAACATAGTCCTGATACCGGTCGATAATTTTGCAAATCCGTATCGCAATTAATACTAGACTTGCCCTACCGATAGGGGCATATTTGACATTACTTTGGCCTTGATCTCTCAGGCTTGTAACATACTGGAAGATGCAGTTCTGTTTAGAGCTGCATTTTTGTTGGCTTTCTTTGCATTTTTCAGAATGTCCAACATTGCACCTCAATCTAGGTTCCAGTTTGACAAGAATAAGCATATTCTTAGACAAGATATTATATTTGCTGATTCTAGAGCTCACAATCTGCTGCAATGGACTAAAACACTACAGGAAAGTACTTCTCGCCATTTTGTCCAGATCCCTGCTCTCAGCAATTTAGTAATTTGTTCAGTTTTGGCCTTGAAACAGCTCATTGCATCCAGATGCCTTTCTCAATCTTCCCCTCTGTTTGCCAACAATGTCCCCCCTTACCTTCCTGTGATAGACACCATTAGGGATGCCCTTCATCTGGATCACATTGGCATACCTCTACTTGGGCATGGTTTTTACATTTTTAGGCGTTCTGGAGCTACTTACGCTTATGATAATGTTGGGCGCGAAGTACCGATTTGCGCGATCTCGAGATTTTACTTGCGCGATTTCGTCATCAAAAGATCGCGCGCCCATCTCGAGATTGCTCAAGCAATCTCGAGATGGAGCTGCTCCAACTCACAATGATATTTATTTCTTGATTTTCAAAAAGTCTTTGATTTGGTATAGCAGTTAATCAGTTTCAAACAGGGAAGCCACAATTGGGTTATATCAATTATGGGTGGTTATCCCTGTCTCCTTAAGTGAATAGAATAGAGAGGCCACAGCTAATCCAATTAGCTTGTTACAATGAATCAATTGGTGGAAAATCAATTACAAATAGAGAGGCCACAGCTAATCCAATTAGCTTGTTACAATAAGGGTGTTAATCAGGGGTCATCAAGTGACTTAATTGCAAAGGGAGAAGCCACATCTAATTCAATTGGATTATAACAATTCAGGGTGGTTATCAGGGTTTTATTAAATGAAGCAAATAAAGAAGCCACATGTAATCCAATAACTGGCTACAATAAGGGATTTAATAAGGGTCAGTAAGTGATTTGGGTCTGCCAATGCTGTAGTAAATTTAAGTGACTTTAAGTAATACTTAAAGTGCTGGACAATATAGGACAATAAAGTACTTGTTGAACTGATCTAATATACTGATGTGTGTGTAGAATATGTTTGCAATATGTAATATGTTTGTTTAATGTTTTATACCTGTTTTTAACCTGTTTTATACTCATTCAAATGTCCTAATAAAGTGTGTTGTGAAAATCATCCAATCATTGACCACCCCAAAATGAATCCAACCAATCATATCTCACGATTGTGTGATAAAAATCATTGTAAGTTGGAGCAGCTCCATCTCGAGATTGCTTGAGCAATCTCGAGATGGGCGCGCGATCTTTTGATGACGAGATCGCGCAAGTACCATCTCGAGATCACGCGGATCGGTACTTCGCGCCCAACAATAACAATGTACAACTTCAGCACATTATGACACACAGCCTTTGGAGAAGCTCAGCTGTATTGACCTACCTCCAGAACGCCTCCCTAGCTCCTCCTGTTATTCCTGCTACTTTTGCTGCTATCATTCCCCATCATATTAAGTTGGGCTTGGGCTTTTAAATTTCCAAATAATTTGACAATTTTAAAGGTTTTAACATTGTACTATATGCAACTTTACTAACATGTAAATGAAATTCTGACAAATACTCCTTCCGACTTACATAAACAAAAAACCCTCTTCAAATAATTTCTATTATTTTTTATAATCTTTCTGAAATATTCGAGGAAAAAATGCTACTGCAACAGTTAAATGATTGACAGGGGAACATAAGTACTCCTTCTCGAATTGACATGACATGATACTGAATACAGTAAATTCAAGGTAGGGCCAGACATTTCCCTGGTAGCCCCCTACCAATTATTAAATACCACTGATATGGAATTAAGACAGGCTGAGATAGGCAAGACCCTATTTCCCCTCTCGAATATGTTAGAATTACTATTTTGAAGTTAAGTTACACTGTGTAGTATTAATGTACGAGTTACTTCTGTGATGTTAATTGCACGAGATGCTATGATTGTGATATTTGTTTTAGAATACTGTGATATATAATGGGCTTTTAAATTTCCAAATAATTACCTTCCTGTGATAGACACCATTAGGGATGCCCTTCATAAAGTTCTGGATCACATTGGCATACCTCTACGGGGCATGGCTTTAACACTTTTAGGCGTTCTGGAGCTACTTAAGCTTATGATAGCAATGTACAGCTCCAGCACATTATTGAAAACGGCCTTTGGATAAGCTCAGCTGCATGGACCTAACTCCAGAACGCCTCACTAGCTCCTTCTATTATTCCTGCTACTTTTGCTGCTATCATTCCCCATCATATTAAGTTAGGCTTGGGCTTTTAAATTTCTAAATAATTTAACAATTGTGAAGGTTTTAACATTGTACTATATGCAACTTTACTGACATGTAAATGAAATTCTGACAAATATGGAATATAGTTTCACCTCGACCTCTGACCTCAGCACTTATGGCCTTTGAAAAATCAGGGCGCTGGCTTTTGTGGTCATGTAACTTAGTTTGGGAAACTGTTCTTATGATATATAAGACTATTACTGTGCCATCCAACTAATGTTCTGTTTCAGAATGTGATGGTAGTGAGCAATAATACGGGATTTTAGAGAACTTTGTCGAAAATTACACCAAATACAATGCTTATCCACAATAATTTGAATGGGGGCACAAATTTGAGCCACTATCTTACAATATTAGACAGAAAATAATATTTGCATTTGTGAGAAATCTAAAAACAGGATCCAATTGAGGTTAAAATTAGTAATCAATGCCCAAGTTATTTTGCTAAGACAGTGTAATTTTCAGTTACTTTTTTCTGACATTTTTCAATAAACGTTTACTAAATGGTATCCACAAAATTGATAACCTATTATAAATGGGTTATGTATCCATCATTTGCAACCTTTACCAAACATTTCCCTTCAAATATTTACAAACTTTAAAAATATTTATTGGGATCTTAGCAATATTATAATGTTTGGCTTTAATATCGCTAATTTTGCATTGTTCCTATCTGTCTTTCATCCCATAAAATTTATACAAAAAGGATTGTTGTATCATAAAAGCTAATGACAATTGGTAAAGATTTTTCAGTTAAATAACAAAATTAGGATTGGATAATAGTGGGTTAAAAAGATGTATACATTACACAAGAGGTTAGGTATGGCTTAAACCTGTTTGAATATACCAACAATATTTTCTCTGGTATTCTATACCTTGTGTCAGCAGTGGAAGAATTAATATAGCTATGACTTCTCCATTCAAGAGTGAACTTTATGTAAGTATTGTTCTGGTGTTTACATTTGGACAAACATAGCATGGAACATTAGTTAAATAAAAAGCAAATACATGAATGTTTAGTGGACTTTATATTTCTTAAGCATTTCCACATGATTCTGGAAGTGCAAAATGGAACATTTTAATGGATGTTTATATGTAAAGTTATAAAGGGAATGAAAGACAAAGTTTGTTAGTCTTGCAGTTGACAAGTTGAGCATTTGATAAATACACTTAACCTCTTTTTTGGAATCCACAGCATGTGTATTTCACTGAAGTTATATCCTGATATAACTATATTCTTATTAAAGCAACAAATTCCCTGTCTTTTCTCCATTTCCACAAAATACAACTTTGAAAATTTATTTCGTTGTTTTTCTCAGCATCAATAGATAAATATGTGAAGGTTATACTTATGGAATAGGTTGCAAAAATTGCTCAGAGAACTGCTGGGACTCAATATGTACAAAGTTTTCAAACAACATGATATATTCTGATGGATGTATTGCAGGGAAAACAGGAGTAGCTTATTACGAGGGTGGGGAAAATGAACATAATAGTATATGACATAATGGTACTGTAAATGAAGTAATGGGTGTTAGTTTGAACTGATAAATTAAAATCTGAGATATAAACTAACCTTAAAGTAGTAACTGGCAAAGTAAACCTGTTTTAGCATCATATGTCAAAGTATCTTCACATTGATTTTACATGGATATACTGAGTTAGAAGTATATTAATTTAGATTATCATTCCAGAATGTTGTGATGGTACATATGGAATTTGATGCCAGCCAAATTCCTCTCAGTGTTTTAAGTCAAAATATTTTCATCCATTAACTTTCATGCTGTTATGGAAATAATTTTGCAGAATGTGATGATGAGAGATATGGTATAGGTTGTCAACCTTGTTCAGAGAACTGTAGAAACTCAATGTGTGACAAGTTTTCAGAGCAAAAATGCTCTGATGGCTGTAATGCAGGGTAAGATGGATTGGACTATTTAAAGGGTAAGGAAGATCAAATATTTCATAGCATAAAGTATATCAGAATACTATATAGTGGGTGGTTGAAGTAATACTCATATTATCATTCCAGAATGTCCAAATGGTACATACGGAATTGGATGCCAGCCATGTTCCTCCCAATGCTTTGAGTCAAGATGTAGCAAGTTTTCAGACACACTCAATTGTACACATGGGTGTATTTCAGGATATAGAGGAACAGACTGCTCAATAGGTATATGTGGCAATTTAAATAGATTGTCAAGAAATTTTAAGCAAGTTTTTCTGGCATTCTAATGGTCTCACAGTAAATTTGTCATTTTTCTTTCATAAGAGGGAGCCTTGTGGATTAAGTTTTTCTTTATAGTTTATTACATACAGGGATTTTACGCACAATTTTTCCTTACATTCTAAAGCATATTGATCATATTTCTTATACATACCAAAATTTTGTAGTAATTGACAAAGGAAACTTGTTCCAGCACTAGATGCTATCTTCTCTCTTTTGTACAGATCAAATTTGCTAGTGCAACTTATATTATTATTCCAGAATGTCCAAATGGTACATACGGAATTGGATGCGAGCCATGTTCCTCCCAATGCTTTGAGTCAAGATGTAGCAAGTTTTCAGACACACTCAATTGTACACATGGGTGTATTTCAGGATATAGAGGAACATACTGCTCAATAGGTATATGTGGCAATTTAAATAGTAATGTCAAGAAATTTTAAGCAAGTTTTTCTGGCATTCTAATGGTCTCACAGTAAATTTGTCATTTTTCTTTCATAAGAGGGAGCCTTGTGGATTAAGTTATTCTTTATAGTTTATTACATACAGGGATTTTACGCACAAGTTTTCCTTACATTCTAAAGCATATTGATCATATTTCTTATATATACCAAAATTTTGTAGTAATTGACAAAGAAAACTTGTTCCAGCACTAGATGCTATCTTCTCTCTTTTGTACAGATCAAATTTGCTAGTGCAACTTATATTATTATTCCAGAATGCCCAAATAGTGCATACGGAATTGGATGCCAGCCATGTTCCTCCCAATGCTTTGAGTCAAGATGTAGCAAGTTTTCAGACACACTCAATTGTACACATGGGTGTATTTCAGGATATAGAGGAACAGACTGCTCAATAGGTATATGTGGCAATTTAAATAGTAATGTCAAGAAATTTTAAGCAAGTTTTTCTGGCATTCTAATGGTCAGAAGAAATCTGAAGATTTAACCAGTGTTGATCCGTCTGAGGTTTCACTGCTGGGTCCGGTCAATTCAGGGACTCAGTCTCCTGTTGATTCTACACCCAAGCACAAGAAGAAGCATTCTGATGGTTCCCCAAGGTCTACTAAACGGAAGCACAGCAGTAAGCCTACTTCAGACGACCTCAAGTCCCTTGATGACAAGTGGAGTGAGAGGTTTTCCCGTCTGGAAGCAATGCTGGTTAACCAGTCATTTGCTGTCCCTGTGAGACCGGTGAATTCTGCTTCTGTGGTGCCCAGAGAACACCCCTTCTTTGATCCGGGTGCTTCTACAAGTGTTATGTTTTCTGAGGGCACTAGTGACGTTGCTACGCAGTTGACGGCTACCCAACCCCCGCTGGGGGTTCCCGGTACACAAGCTGTGAAGGAAGGGAATGAGAGTGCTACCCACCCTGTTCAGGGCCCCGGTACCTCTGAGACTGTTGCCACCCAACCTTTACTGGTTCCCGGTGCAGGGACTGCCACCCAGCCTCCACAGGCTCCCGGTGCGGGTCCTGAGGTTCTGCCTTCCGGTTATGAAACTACGCTGTCTAACCAGTCACCTCCAATTGGTCAGAATGCTGAGGTTGCTAGGGAATCTGACAGTGAGGCTGAGGTGGATGCGGAACCGGCTTCACCGGCTAGTGTTCACTACCAAACAAACACTGACCAGGATCTATCTGAAGATGCCAATTACCGGGAAACCTTGAGAGGGGTGAGGAGTTTCATGGGCTGGCATCAAATCCCGGATTATGACACCTCAGCTGCATCTATGGATGACAATCCCTTTGCCGGTTCTAGAGTGAAGACTACCGGTAAAGTGTCAGTTAAATTGCCGGTGGATGAATGGCTTTGTAAGAAGCTGGAGAAACTAAATCTAACCATTGCTGAAGGTTACCCATCCAGGAATACAGAAACCAGTGGTTTGCTGCGTGACCAATTTGTCAAGACACCCCGTACTTCAAAGTGGTACGACATGCAAGCTGTTAAGAAGGATACGTCTACCCAGGCTGTTGGTGACTGGTCTCCGGAACCGGCAAAGCTTAACAGTATGTTTTCTAGAGTTGCCAGACGCAGTTTACCTTCTGCTCCAGCTTCCAGGACCTTCAGCCAGGACACCCTTAGAAGGTGGGAGAGGTCATTCAGAGAACAATCAGTGATGTGTAATCATGCTGCTGGCCTCTCTAGATGCCTTACCAAGGTACAGGACTCCATGGTCACCCAGTTAAAGTCCCTCAGGTTCGATTCCTCAAAGGGCAAAAGTGCTGAGAAACAACAACAAGCTGTTGAAGAACTGGAATATCTGGTTACGTTTAACCGGTCAATTTCACAGGCTATGCAGCGTACCATGCAGGATTTGTCAGAGGGAGTCTTTATCAGCATGGCTAATCTCACCCTGGCCCGGCGAGACAGTTATTTAGAGTTCATAAGGGGTGGCATTAAACCGGACACTTTGTCTGCTTTACGTACGTCTCCAGTTCACCAACTATCACTCTTCCCGGACAGCTTACTGGTCAAAGCTGAAGAGGAAATCTTACGTAGTGAAGAGAGGCGTTCTGCTGGTACCACACCAAGGAAACCTGGACGATTTCATCCATACGTCTCCTCCAACCGAACCCCTCACCAGCCGGACCGGAAGCCCACTACTCCGGCATGGAAGCAGATTAGAGACCGGCAAACTGCTCAGAAAGGTGGTGGTAAAGCCTCAAACTTCATCCAGAAGCCGGCCAGGGGATTTAAAAAGCATAAATGACAATCACTGTTTTGCAAATGTGGTCGGATTGGTGAACTCTGTAAATGTATCCGACAAGATGGAGGGCTTGAACCCACCACCACCAGTGATAAACAAGAGCGAGACTGTGTTTCCACATGTAAACTCTTTTGTTGCAAGTGTTCCTTTTGCCAGCGGGTCACCGCAAAAGAAAGGTGTAAATCCCGTTTATTGTCAGTCTATCAGAAAAATAAACCATGTGAAAGATGTTTCCTGTGTAGATCACTTGAGTTGTGTAAAAATTGTCACAAATGTCCCAACTGTTGTCACAAATCTTCCTGTAGGGGCAAGACTTCAGCAGTTTTGGGAGAAGTGGGAAACTCTGGGTGCGAGTCCAAAAGTTATCAGAATACTGAGAGAGGGCTACACCCTTCCCTTCCGGTTCAGACCCAACCTAACCAGGTCACCAATGGTCATCAGCAAATATGTAAACCCCCAAAGACAATCCCTCCTTTTGGAGGCACTGACTCAGCTAACAAACAAGAATGCAGTAGAACCTGTAACAAATCAGACCTCCCTAGGGTTTTACAACCGGCTATTTTTGGTTCCCAAACCCAACAACCGGTGGAGACCCATCCTAGACCTGAGCACCTTGAACACCTTTTTAAACACAGAGTCGTTCAAGATGGAGACCCCAGAGTCAATAAGAACCTCCCTACAGGCAGGGGAGTGGGTCACATCCATAGATTTCAAAGACGCTTACTTCCACATACCAATTCACAGTCAGTCAAGGAAGTACATGCGTTTTCACATTCAGGGCCAATCCTACCAGTTCAAGGCCCTGCCCTTTGGTCTCTCCACAGCACCCATGGAGTTCACAGTGATGGCCAAAGAGGTCAAGCTCATGGCCTTACGACAGGGTATAAGAATCCACCAGTACCTAGACGACTGGCTGGTGAGGGCCTCTACCCTCCACACCTGTCTCCAGCATACTCAAACCCTGGTCACACTTTGTCAGGAACTAGGGTGGCTGGTGAACAAGGAAAAGTCAGAACTGGCACCCAAACAGGTCTTCAACTTCGTAGGTTACCAGTTCGACCTGAAAGAGGGCAAGGTCAGACCAACAGAGGAACGTTGGCAGGCCTTGACAGACAAGATCAGATCAATGATGTCAGATCCGGTTTGTCCGGTCCGGAAATTCATGTCCCTCATAGGTCTCCTCACAGCAACAGAAAAACAAGTCCACTTAGGGCGACTCCACATGAGACCCATACAGTGGCACTTGAAAAACAATTGGAGGGTCCCAGAGTCACTGGAAAAGGTGATACCGGTCCCCAAGTCCCTCCACCCTCATCTAAGGTGGTGGCTGGAGGAAAGCAATGTGCTACTAGGTCAACCATTACACCCTCTAAAACATGCTCTGCAGATCTTTACAGACGCATCAAACGAAGGGTGGGGCGCTCACTTGGACAACCATACTGCAAGGGGAACCTGGTCCCTTCCAGAAAGCAAGTTGCACATAAACCACTTAGAGCTAAAAGCAGTTTTTCTAGCTCTAAAGGAGTTTCGAACTCTGGTCTGCAACAAGACTGTGTTGATAGCTAGACAACACAACAGTGGTTGCCTATATCAACAAAGAAGGGGGGATGAAGTCGGGGTCACTGTGTGCCCTACTGTGGAGAATCCTGTCCTGGTGCACCAGACAACAGGTAACCCTCAGGGCACGTCACATCCCCGGCCGGCTGAACGTGATAGCAGACAAGCTATCCAGACTTGGCCAAACCATTCAAACAGAGTGGTCACTTCATCCAGCAGTATTCCAAGCTGTATGCGCAAGGTGGCACCAGCCAAAAGTGGACCTGTTTGCCACCAGGTTCAACAACAAACTACCTCAGTTTGTGTCACCGGTGCCAGACCCCCAGGCTTGGGCAGTGGATGCACTCAGTCTCTCCTGGGAGTACCTGGACCCATACGCCTTCCCACCGGCAGCCATCTTGGGCAAAGTGGTGGAGAAGCTCCAGGACTACCCCTGCAACAGAATAATCCTGATTGCCCCAGGGTGGCCCAACATGCCCTGGTTTTGGGACCTGGTAGCAATGTCAAGCCAGATCCCACTCTGTCTGCCCAGCATACCAAACCTTGTGTCTCAGCCATTCAACCAGGTCCTTCACAGGAACCTGTCGAATCTGAACCTACATGCCTGGCTCCTAGAGCCTCAGCAATCAAGGAGCAAGGCTTCTCTGAGGCAGTGGCAGCACGAATTGAGGCTCCTCAAAGAAGATCAACCAGATCTGTCTATGAGGCAAAGTGGACCATTTTTACAAAGTGGTGCCTCAGTCATCAGGTGGACTTCAGGGCACCACCTCTGAAGGCCATTGCTGACTTCCTCCTGCACTTGTTCCAGGACAAGAAGTTACAACCAGGCACTATTGATGGCTACAGATCAGCCATTGCTGACAAACTGGGCAATTCCACCATTAATGTCAGCAAAGATGAGAATCTCACTCGTCTCCTGGATAGTTTCCATAGAGACAGACCTAAGGGCAGGAAGGGCATCCCCTCCTGGAACCTTTCACTGGTTTTACATCAGCTCACAAAGGCTCCTTTTGAACCCCTGAAAGACTCCTCCTTGAAACATTTAACTTTCAAGACTGTTTTCCTGCTGGCTTTGGGTTCAGGTAAACGCAGGAGTGAGATCCATGCTTGGTTACATAAGAACATCAGACACCAGTCAGACTGGTCTAAGGTGTCTTTGTACCCCTCACCCAGCTTCCTATCCAAGAATCAGCTGGCTAAGGAAGGTCCAGATAGTGTGGCACCAGTGGTCATCCCAGCCCTGGCACCATCTCTGGATAGGTCACTCAAGGGTGACAGGTCCCTATGTCCAGTTAGAGCCCTGCGTTACTACTTGGACAGGACTGCAGACCTCAGGCAGAATAAGGAGTTAGTCTTTGTCTCCTTCAAGAAGGGTTTTGATAAAGACATCTCGCCTGCCACCATCTCCTCATGGATCAAACAGACTGTGGTTCTGTGCTATGAGCTCTCTGACCAGGAGGCCCTCACCTTACATCAGGTTAAAGCCCATGATGTTAGGGCCTTTGCTGCTTCTAAGGCTTTCCAATCAGGGATCTCCTTAGATCAGATCTTGTCAGCCTGCCACTGGAAATCTCACAACACCTTCACCCAATTCTATTTGAAGGATGTTGCCTGGGCTGACTCAGAGCTTTTCCACCTGGGACCTGTAGTGGCTGCCCAGCAGGTGCACCACCAGGCCCAGAAGTGAGGAGATGTTGTATATATGTAAATATGTACATATGGTAAATATGCTAGATATGTACATAATGTAAATATGTTGAATGTACATATATGTTCAAAAAAAAACAAAAAAAAACTGTGACTTGCTTCCTTTGGGAAGTTTATTTCTTCTGGGACTGAACTCAACCCCTTTCTCTCTCTATCTTTCCAACTCAGACCAACTCTGAAGGAAAGAAAAAAGGGGGGGGGCAACGTCGGTAGGCTCCCGGTTAACCGGTGAGTTAGTGACCGACCCTGACCTTTCAGGGTTCTCTAACCCTAGGTCAAATGGGCCTGTTAAAAATTGTTGTTATGAGTTCACATAAGTCCCTAGCTGCTTACCCGCCTACCAAGCGGTAGTTATTCAGCAATTGTCCATTGGATAGGATGTATTAACGCAATAAAATTGCAAATTTAATAAGTAAATTAAATTTTTATAAGTTAATACCCTATCCAATGGACAGGCAAGGCCCACCCAACCGGCCCCGCTATCAGCTTACTAGGGGTCTTACTAGGATTAGACACGAAAAAGATGCTATGATGTCAATAGGTAAACAGGAAATGAAGTACGACACATTCTAAAGCATATTGATCATATTTCTTATATATACCAAAATTTTGTAGTAATTGACAGAGGAAACTTGTTCCAGCACTAGATGCTATCTTCTCTCTTTTGTACAGATCAAATTTGCTAGTGCAACTTATATTATTATTCCAGAATGCCCAAATAGTGCATACGGAATTGGATGCCAGCCATGTTCCTCCCAATGCTTTGAGTCAAGATGTAGCAAGTTTTCAGACACACTCAATTGTACACATGGGTGTATTTCAGGATATAGAGGAACAGACTGCTCAATAGGTATATGTGGCAATTTAAATAGTAATGTCAAGAAATTTTAAGCAAGTTTTTCTGACATTCTAATAGTCTCACAGTAAATTTGTCATTTTTCTGTCATAAGAGAGAGCCTTATGGATTAAGTTATTCTTTAAAGTTGATTACATACAAGGATTTTACACAAAGTTTTCCTCACATTCTAAAGCAAAAAGATCATATTTCTTATATATACCAAAATTTTGTAGTAATTGACAAAGGAAACTTGTTCCAGCAATAGATACTATCTTCTCTCTTTTGTACAGATCAAATTTGCTAGTGCAACTTATATTATTATTCCAGAATGCCCAAATAGTGCATACGGAATTGGATGCCAGCCATGTTCCTCCCAATGCTTTGAGTCAAGATGTAGCAAGTTTTCAGACACACTCAATTGTACACATGGGTGTATTTCAGGATATAGAGGAACAGACTGCTCAATAGGTATATGTGGCAATTTAAATAGTAATGTCAAGAAATTTTAAGCAAGTTTTTCTGACATTCTAATGGTCTCACAGTAAATTTGTCATTTTTCTGTCATAAGAGAGAGCCTTGTGGATTAAGTTATTCTTTAAAGTTGATTAAGATTTTGGGCCAGTAGGTCATCATCTGATGCACAGATTTTCAACCGCACTGCAGCAAACTGATAAGAAAAATTGAGAATGGAACCTTGGGACTACCACTACCTGAACCACTTGGACCTGAGGGGCCAGATCTACACTACTTCCTGCTGGGGGACGATGCCTTTACCCTGATACTTTGACTGGTCAAGCCTAACAGTAGACGCCAACTGACCAGAGAAGAGAGAATAGGCAACTAAAGGATATCCAGTGGGAGAAGGGTGGTCGAGAACTCATTTGGTATACTGATGAAGCAATTTAGGGTGCTGTTGACCCCCATGGAGCAGAGGACAAAAGTTGTGAGAGCTATTGTGTTAACATGTGTGGTACTACATAACATGTTGAGAAGCCATCAGAGGGAGCAGACTGCAATCAATCAATTGTGCAGCTTGTTCTAAACAACAAAAACTTAAAAATAAAAGTAAAACCTCACAGAACGGATTTCACTCCCAACCATTCCAGTCTATCTCAAAATTTAAACTAATTTTCCAAAAATGTAAAAGAAAAGCTGCACACCAGTTGTCTCTTGACCAGTCAAAGCCCAAATATACGCAGATTGTTTACCAACTCACCTTTTTATACCCACAGATTTTGAAGCCGACAGGCTGTAAAAGACGCAAAAATATTGCTGGCCTGTCAGTTACAGTTCTCGGCTTGTCTGTTAGTGTTACAGGCCTGTTGGTTGTTGTTTACTGCTTGTCTGTTTCAGTTTACGGCCTGTCGGTTATAAATTTTTTCCTGACTCTAGAACCCAGTTGGTTAAAGTTACCGACTGGCCTGTAAACTTTACTGGCCTGTCAGGAACAGTTACAGACAGGCCAGCTAAAGTTACCGACTGTATTGTAATACTTCCTGCACGGTTGATAAGTGATCACATACAGTCTGGAAGTCCACATTTGGGACATGCCGGATACTTGTTACAGACAGGCCTGTTTGATTAACCAACAAGTCAGGAAGTGTAACAGGCCTGTTACTAGGGGGCTGAACTTAGGGTCAGATACAAGGGTCGGCAATGGTTGTAGAAATATCAAACATTTTTGATATTTTATTGACTCTCCCTGACAGGCCAGGAACTTGCAACTGACCCTAACAAACCATGTAAACATTGGTCCAGATTCTCCAAAAATGCATGGTTACTGGCCTGTCGGCTCCAGCGGAACACCTGCATAACATATATCAAAGATTTTTGGTTACTGTAATCAATACGTTATATAGTTAGTCCTTTATTCACCTGTTTATGTTTGAATTATTGATGGAATGATTTGATGGAGATTAAGAGTTAATCGGTTAAACCCTTGTCTTCTATTCACCAGGACATACCTTAAATAATCTTTATCCTTTGTTTAGCATATTCTTTTGAAGTACGGTAATTTTCTAGACTTCAGTTTTGGCAAGGGTATTTTTCCCTCAAAATAAGCCCTTTGAAGTATTTTAATTATCAACGAGTAATACCAAAAATAAGGGCAATTTATGTATACACTGTTACTCTTGACTATTTGATTTTTGTTACAGCACAGATATCAAATGATAGTCCAGCAGGGATTAACACTGGTACCATAGTAGGAACTGTGGTTGCAGTTGTACTAGTCACATTAGTGGCTGTGACAATTTTGGTTGTATGTCTCAGGTAATTATTTTTAGAATACTCAATATCTAATGTTCTGATATATATTTCTGTTCCATTGGTAACTTAAATTTAACATATAATATCCATTTCATATCATTTTAGTAAATCAGAAATAATTAAACATATAAATATCAGTCTCATATCATTTCGGTAAATTTAACATAGCGTTTTAAATGTGCAAACAAATTGATAATTTATTTCAAAGTCATATAGATAGTCTGTGTTCAAAGGAAACATGAAAAAAAGATTTTTGGTTCTTGAAAAACAGTTATGTAGTATAGCTAAAATGAAGACACATATTTTGATATCAGTATTTGTCTGTTGTATTATCACTGGTTATATTGATAAATGATATTTCAAATTATGATATGTTTTCAGAAAACGGCATCAGAAGAAGCCTGATATCTACTGTGATCTAGAACTCAGAACAAATGAAACGAAAATTTATGCAGGTTGGCATTGCTATGGATATATACTGATTCCCAGTTTCTCACACCAGAATTGCATTGTATTGTATATTTTAGATATGGGCAATATTTCCTGCACTACAACACAAAAAATCTGATAATTTTCAAAAGCTGACTGCACAAGTAGAACCCAAAATCTGAAATGATTGAGAATCCTTAAAATGAAAAAAGTCTTAGGAATGATCATTAATGACCGTTAATTTTGTGTGCCACTGGGTGTAAGACCCAAGGACAGAGGAACCTAATGGATAATAATTATAAGCATATAGTAGTAGATTATATCATCACTTTAGTCTAAATGTTCTGTGGTGAGAAAGATAATTTAAAGTTTACCTTTAAATTAGTCATACAGTCCACGTTTAAACATTAAATGCATCTTGTATCTTTTAATAATTCTTTTAGTGCCAGTAAGTGATACTAATGGTGACAGTGATACAATACAACAACATAGTGTTTCGAAAAACCCAGTAGTACATCCACATAAGAGAATTTCAAAGAATATCTTGAAGCTGAAGATAAGTAAAGGTATGTTTTGTTTGGATTTCTACTGAAATGGCATTATGTAGGCATTTTAATGTTAGTTATGCCAGACAGGTAAAATCAATTATATCATCTAAGGCTGTGTTATAGCTTTATCATTGCTTGTACTTCAGGTGCAAATTTGTGAAACATTTATATATAATAGTACACCAATAATCCATAAAATTTTACATAAAACTTGTCAAAGTAGAAGTATGATTTATTTAAGAAAATATAAAAATTGATATATACATTACATTATTTGTTCATTGTAGATACACAGTAAAACATTTTAACAAAGTATTAATAAAGACAAATATTCCTTGAATTTGCTTTGAATTTGAACTACAGGAAAGGAAAATACTGAGGACAGCAGCTTGTATGTTCATGGTATGAAAAGTCAGATCTATATTTAAATATGCTTACTTAACTGAGATTGTAAAAAAATATCTCACATCTTTTATCAAAAATTTAACAAAACGTCAAATTAATCAACTTATGAATGCGAATGTTTATTGTTGCAGCTGGAGTTAAAGAAGGTTATAAAATTGCAGAGACCAGGGATGCCGAAGATAATTCATATAGAAATGAATTTGAGGTAAATACATTCTTGTATGGTACAACATATATGTGTCTTAATTAATTTTACATGTTGTTTGTACTAAAGGATCTGTGTTATTTTACAAGCCAGGGTCATATTGGGACAGGTTCACAGCGCATGTAACTTGATGGAGTCAAACCCACACAGAGATGACAGCCTGTGATTAGATGGCAAACTTACTAAGCACATTTTTGAACCAGTTTTTTCATCTTTATATTATCCAATGATAATGACAAAACAAAATCGTTGACACAATTTTAATATACAGCACAAATATATTAAGCTGTAAACATATCATAGCAGTGAGAAAAATGAAGTAATCCATGGAAACTATACTGCAGAATTTATACTGAAATAATTTAATAAAGAACTAAATTTCACTGGACATGATTTTGCAAAGTATATCAATCATTTGATTGTAACATACTGTTTATATGCTACTGATTACATGCTTATGTTGTCATATTTTACTTACAATGTTATGTTTTCATATATATTAGAGTATCCCAAGTGCAACAGGATCTGTTTCTGAGGCTGAAATGCCTGGGCTGAAATCCAAAAATAGATTCAAAAATATCTTGCCATGTAAGTCTGTTTGTATCAAAACAAACTTGTCGAGCTGTTATACATTCAAGTCAAAAAGTCAAGGGCTAACTTATATCCACCATCTTATTACATAATAAAAAGAATACCATTTATAATCTCACCAAAACACAGTTATCAAGTACAATTTATATATTTAGTAAGAAAAATAAATTGTCATTCAAACTTGCAATTTTAATTTATGAGGGTACGATATTTTCAGTAACTTAACTTTACATCCTTAGATAACTACAATAGAGTTCCTCTGAAGAAACAAGACAGAAATCCTTTGACAAATTACATCAATGCAAGCTTTATCAAGGTACAAACTTGTTATATTTTTATAATATTTTATCTTACATCTCAAAGACAATTTTTGTTGTTTTGTTGTTTATGCGTTAAATCAAATGTTCAGATGTGTGTGTGTGGCTTGATTGCCTATAAAAGTTTGACAGCAATCTGCATGATTTGTTTTACACGATGCATCATTTAAAAAACACTTGTAAGAGTATTGTAATCTTTGAGGATTCTTGCTTGTTAAGTCTGTTATATCATCCAGAAGATTTTGATCAGTTCATTTTAACAGTTCTTTGGTATGGTCTAAGGCAACTTTGTGTCGGTGGAAATTTGCAAAATAAGTGTTCACTGTTCTGTTGCATGTCAATTAATCCGCTTGATTGAAATACTTTATGATGTCAATTTTATCCCAGACTTTGCAAAGGCTGAGTGGTATTGTTTTTATTCATCATGTCTTTTTGGGAAGGTAGTTTGATGGTTGAGCAGGCAGTCAGAAAAAAATCTAGTCTGGGCAGTATCTCAGAAATTGTGAAGTATAGGAAGTTCGTATTTGGTAGGTTCATTGATTAAGGGTCTCCGGTGTGGACCACTATGGTGTGATCTTTGTCTGACCTTTGGTCTTATCATAGTACACTGACCATGCAAATCTTGTCTGCGCTATATGCCAAAGAACGCAAGGTGTAGGATGATGATACTTGATAGAGACATTGGTTTTTCAGGTGTTATTGTGTGAACTTTGTGTGACCTTTTACCCTGGCTTTCTCACAAGTGGTAATAGTGAGGACTGTTTCAATGTCATCCTGACTGTTGAGCAAGGCATAGAACCCATCTTTGACTTTACCTTGTCACAGTCAATGTTTTCTACTGCCACATTTAAAGTACATTTCTCCTATTACACAGTTACATGGATTTCTGCAACTGATTATTATATATGTGTGTACCTTATTTTGTTATTGCCATTGACAACTATATTTCCTCTGATAAACAGATCAATTAATACATTTTGCAGCTTCATAACTTAAGGTCACAAATAATGCTGTCATCTTGCTGTTAAATTGTGTTGTTTTGATCTTTGTCTTCACATGCATTGTTTTTCTATATTTATTATTATTTCTCTCTTTCTTTTCTCTTCTATTTGTCTCCTATCATCTCAGGCTAAGGACATCTCTGATGCCTTTTTGTCTTTAATTGTGAGCTCTAGTGAGGCTTACACTTCTGGTGGTCACTTTTTCGTGTTTTTTCCCCATGTCCTTTTTTGTATCCAAGTTTTCATGAATTGCGATTTGTTCCCGTCTCATAACTGAAGTTAAGCAGCAATGAGCTAGGTTAATACTGGGACTGTTGACTGTATGAGTTCTAGGCCAGGTATGGGATGTATCTAACTTAGAAATAGTTTTTGTCACCAGACTTTTATAAACTTGAGTGCACTACTCGCATCTCTGATGGTTTTGCAGCTAACACATGTAGACTGCACTACTTTTGGCCTTGTTTACCTCATGCTTTCATCAGAATAAATTTTATTTTAGACTTTGCTACCATCCCACAACAAAAAAAGATAGAAATGTAATCTTTATGTGTAGTTTGATGTCAAACACTCAAAGGCAAATGTAATAACTGGTTATGAAAACAATCTTAACTCTAACGAAAGAATAAATAGACCTTTAAAAGGCAGGTAACGTAAATATGGCATAAATATGGCATAAGTAGTTGCTCTCAAAAAGTGAACATGCCTAAAATAAATTTTATGTTTTCCTACCTTTTGATAAGACATAAAGAAGTAATATTTATTATAATTTTTCAGAATTTTAATGGGAAAGTGTCATATGTTGCAGCTTCAGGTAAATATTAGCTCTGAATTAATATATGCTACACTTGAAGGGATTTCAATGTCACACTTCTGGAGAAAAAATGACTGCTAAATTGGAATTATATATTGGTTGTGAACAAACGTTTTGATGACCATATTTGTTTTCCACTAAATTACATGTCACCAACTTTCTTGTGTCACATCATTTTTTAAGCTTAATAGTGGAATTGTGGGAATTCATGTGGACTTATTTAGAGAAACTCCCACCATGATGTGTATTTTTATATAGATTAATTTATGTTGCTTTTTGTGTTATAATTTAACAAAACACTGTTTGCAACTCATTTCCAATATCATTGTTGGTAAAAATTGTGTATCAGTATTATAAGTAATCACAATAACCTATCCCTGTAATTTTAATGTATTGTAGAGAAAATTGGCTATTTGAAATATTTTAAAACTACCTCCATTTCAATGAATCAAGGGCTCAGCTGAAACCAAATCTGAACTTTCTACAAGAACACGGCCTCAGATGAGATAAATAATTTTTAAAATGTCAAGAGTTAATATGTGTTCACAAACATTTCTAGCCTGGTATTGGTGCAGAGTCCTTAACTAATGACAACATCCTGCTGTGTTATTTAAGGCCAAAGGCAGACGAAGGCCCCACTCCTACCTATATCTATCAATCGATGTTGGGACCTTGTCCATGAATGTGGTTCAGTGAAGATTCAGTCTAACCAACTTGTACCAATTATATTTTTGTTGTGGGGCATTTGACACTTATTTTCACATTTATAATTGGTATTATGACCACCCTTGTTGAATCATTGCAGTTGGTACTCAGTTGCAATATAAATCACTTTTTAAAATTTTTCTATTGGGATGAATTGTAAAACTTATATTTTCAGTTTTATGCTCATATTTAACTCCGGACACATCATATTTGGATATTACAGTTTTTGCACCTTTTCACAGGACCCGTTGTAGCAGTCCTGGTTTTGCAATTTCAGTTTCAACTTTTGTTTTATGCAATATATATGTACAAAAAATACAGCAAACATGCAAGTCCATGGTACCAGATCAGGTCAAGGACAATTTACAAATACTCAAGAAAGTTCAGCTAATCATCTGTCAAAGGTCACCAAAGGTGAAGTAAGGTCAATGTTGAGGTGAATTCCAAGACATTAGAAACACAAGTTTGGCATTTTTTATTTACATGTCAGTACTGTACAAACAGAGCAGTTTTTAAAATATAAAGGAATGAAATTTTAAAAGCCACCATAATAATAAACTAAAACCTGGCAAAAAAGTCATATCATAAGAACACAGTTACACTAGCAGTAGATTTGGTAAGGGTTAGTATAATGTTAAGTATCTCAGTTCAGGATGTTTGACAGCCTGTCGCAAGGTCACAAAGGCCTATATCTATCACTAGAACTCACTTGAGGGGGACACTCTCAGGGGTAAATGCCAGAGGTCAGATTCAAGTCAAGCTCTAGTAAGTCTCGGGGAGACCATGCCAGAGAAAATCTAGAGCCTACGAAATGAAAGAGCTCTGCTAATCCCCCGGCCTAAATCAATCCAGAAGGAGACCTCCCTTAAGGTGGGCAGTCTTAACTGGTCAGGACCGAGAGAGGTCATAATAGTTCAAGCAGAGGTAAATCCGAGGGAGACCAAACCAGGGATAATCAACTGCTTAAAGAAAGTTAAAAGTCAAATTCAAAGGGTAAACTAGGGTTAGCCTACCCCTACCTATCCCAATAACTCACACGTACATATTTTTAAAGAAAAATTCAGTAGGAGGGACTAGCCCAAGGGGTCAAGACAAGTGAGGGTCAAATCAAAGCAGTAGTATGTCCAAGGTTGACCGAATCAAGGATAACATTGCGGCTAGGATCAAAGTAAACCATAGTGTTGATCAAGTACTACAGCTTCAAAAATCAGTAGGGGGTGCCATGTTTGGCCCTGACCCACGTGTTAACCCCATGTCTTGCAACCTGCCCTGGGGGTAAGGGACAAGCCGAAAAGGTGTATAGCAGAGGAGGGAGGTGGGTTTTAAAAATTATTTCCTTTTCCAATGTCATCCGTTTGCTCACCAAATGCAAAGTGACCCCTAAAGTTATAGTTACATACTTACAGGGTTAAACAGAATACCTACAGAGTTAAGGTCCCACTGACTGTCTTACCAGGCCCCTATAGTGGTCGTGCCTTGCACAAGAGGAAGAAAATATACAAAAAGTGCCCATGAGAAAAGTAACCTTAAAAATAAGGTATATAGATATAGAACAAGGAAGACAGCACTATTTTGTTTTAATTGCGAAAACAAACCTTATGACCAGTGCACAATATATTTGTACTAGATAAAGAACAAATTGTTTCAATTTTATTTTATGAAGTCAATTTTACTGAGAGCAAGTAATTTGACTCTTTTAAGAAAACGTTTTACCATTTTATATGATTGTTATGAGCATTAAATATAAAATATTATCTACATGTTTCCTCTACTCTTTACCTATTTACCTAAGATAAAAATACAACATATAGCATATCTTAAATGATTTTATATTTTACAGGTCCATCAAAAGTAACACTTCCTGATTTCTGGCAAATGATATGGGAACATAAAATCAAAAATGTATTTATGGTAACAAACTTGACAGAGGATAACCAGGTTTGTGTAAAATGTATTGATGCCAAAATAATGTATTTTTATCCTTTTTCTAATCTAAACTAAAGATATGATGCTTAATCTTTGTGTTTGCAGTATCTAAGGAGCATAAATCCATAATTTATTGAGTAATTGGATGTACATTGTTTCTTAAACAGACTTGTAGGGAAACCAAGGTAAAAAAGCAATGCTGATAGAATAGGTTTCAATCCAGTAAACATTTTTGGGTTTTGCAAACGTTTGATTGTAAACGTTTGGCAAAGGTTAAAAAATGATAGGTATGGAAACCATTTTAACAGAATGTTTTAAAAATGTTTTATGTATACCGTTTATTATATGTTTAATGATAAACATTAGAAAAACATTACAAATGAGCATATTAATGTCCGAATAATAATAGGATTAGAGGTCAAATTCAATATTTTTTAAGGTTTCTCACTCATGAAAGTAGTATTTTAATGTCTAAATTTGTAAGATAGTGGCTAAAAACTGTACCCCCATTCAATTCTTACTTGTAGGGATTACATGTGGGAAAATTTTTGACAAAGTCCTCTAAAATCCTCTATTATTGCTCACTGCCATATTTGTTTGGAAATGTTTTGAGGTGAATGTTTAATAAGCATTCTGAAAATATGGGTTTAAAAACATTTTATGTGTACTGTTTCATGGTGAATGTTTGAA
Source organism: Sabellastarte sp. h YS-2021 (assembly GCA_964017235.1). Lineage (NCBI taxonomy): Eukaryota > Metazoa > Annelida > Polychaeta > Sabellida > Sabellidae > Sabellastarte > Sabellastarte sp. h YS-2021. The sequence goes on along the minus strand of OZ024935.1, from coordinate 76,548,026 downwards.
AACAAATTTCTAGCATATCCTTCATTTCTTTTGCTATTTTATAAATATTTAAAAAACGTTTCTAGCCAAACCTAGCTTCTTGACTTATTTTATAAACATTTAATAAATATTTTTAGTATAAACCTTTGTATTTAGAATGTTTATAGAATGTTTCTAAACATAACAGCATAAACATTTGCTTGGAAATGTTTTGAAAACCTTAAGATAGGGTTTAACTATGTTTTAAAAACGTTTTCTAAACATCTCTAATGTTTACTGGGAAGCTTTTGCCTGAAACAATGAGTCTTATTTTATTCCTGAGAACATAAAAGCTAGCCATGCCGATTGCCCTATATACCATTAATGCTTTAAAGATAAGTGGCAAGGGTATATCAAGTAGATATCTGTGTTTGTCTGTAAATGGGGTTTACATGTTAGTTCCCATAGATGATCCAGAACATGATTGTAGCTAAGAAATTGTTTTTAGTGAGACTTTCAACCAAATATCAGCATGCATAACAAAAAATGTATTTCTGTATCAAGATCATATTTTGGCACAACGTGGGGTCCACATCCACATTGTTGCTGCTTAAATGCATTCAGTTGGATGAAAGTCAGAATTTTGTGTTTTTCCTGTCAATACAATAATAATGGTCGTAAAGAGTCGTAAAGAGTCATATTCTCTAATTCAAGACATCAAAAACCATTTGATAATGTACATCTTCATCGAAAAATAAAAAAGTATTTGAGGAACAGAGGTTACTGTCAACTTACAACCAGACTGTAGAAAAATTTAGTAAAAGTTGGGCTGTATTTAATAAATTGTTTACTTAAAATTTATTTTATGAAAATTTTGTGAAATGGACTCAAACGTCTGTGGTTTAGTGTAAATTTCATGTATTTTGATGTGTAAATATTTAAAAGTTACTATAACTGGAACACCTCCTTGCCAGGGTGTGTGTACCTCCAGGTCAGTGTAATGACAAGTTCTAATGGTAGCAATGAAGGAACATTTATTTTGTGTTTTTCAGCTTATCAAGACTAACGGTTTGTGATTTTTCAGTTACTTCTTGTTCCAGATATGTTCCAAAGAATATTATAATGTGTATATCCCTTTTGATGATATAAATAGTTCTTCTACCAAATAGATGATGTGTGAGCAGTATTGGCCATCACAAGGATTGCTAACCTATGGAGACTTTATTGTGATGCTGCTAAAAGAAACAAAGGATCCTCACATTGCAATCCGAAAGCTGAAAATTACAAAAGTAAGTTATACTTAACTGTAAAAATCACCAAAGTTTAAATTGGTTCAATTGCAATATGACACATATTTACACAAGTATTTTCTACATTTTATTATCATCAAAGGTCTCAGTAGAGTGACGTAAACTCTTTAAGATATAAAATTTGACAGTACATTAAGTTTATCGCATCATGAGGTGTGTCTATTTATAATTTTTTTAAATTAACAAATGTCTCCAGTGGCCTAGTGAACGGTATGTTTGGTACCTGTCACCTCTTCCTGGGTTCAGCTCCCACACGTGGCAATGCTGATGTCCTGCCACAAAATAAGCATATAGGGTGTCAACCCTAACTTTGTTTTTAAAGATTTTATTTTAATCAATATGGTGGAGTGATCGAAAACCATTCCTGCGCAAACATTTTTTTGTTTTCTTTTGACAATTTTACTTGTCCTTTTTCTAACAATTGTGCTAATGTTTTGGGTGGGCGAGGATACCAAACCCACCATCAAAACTAAACAGTGATTAACATACACAGTATGATATATATGTGTACATAATATTATATAAATGTGATTCATACAAAGAATACTTACAAAAAACAAATGCTACAATCTGTTAATATTTACAGGCAGAGAAACAGCATTTTGTTACACAGTATCACTACACATCTTGGCCAGACAAACTGCCACCTGTGAATGTTACCAGAGTGATCAAACTCAGAACATACCTCAAGGAAGAAAGACTGACAAATTCCTCTCCAGTACTGGTACACTGCAGGTAATGTATTAGGTAGAAATACGATTTTTGGAAGAATGCAGCTGACAGAAAACAAATAAAGTATTGTTGAGTTCTGAATTAGGATGCTTTATTTCGATAGTGACAACACTGTATAAACAACATAACATACAATGTTTTAATAAAACTTTCACAGTGCACAAGAAAGTTTTGCCACTCTTGATAATATGATTAACAGTCTGGCTTTGTATTTTACTCTGAAGTCACATTTGCAGATGTGGAAGAAAAGAAGAGTTAATGATAATTATTGTAGTAAATCATGATGGACACTGTAAAAGTAACATATCTGAACACAAAAAATAGTTGTCTTTTGAATTTTATGTCATGAGTTGCTATATGATTGTCTACTTTTTGTATTTTTTTGTTTCACTGTTTGTATTTTTCTATTTTTATGTTTTGTGTACTTTAATCATTGGGCTATTTTACCTATATTAAAAGTGCTGGTGCAGGAAGTACAGGCACACTGATTGCACTTGATATACTGCTGGATGAAATGGATGCTGAAGGTTCTGTGGACATCAAACAATGTGTGACTAAGCTGAGACAGCAGAGAACAAGGATGGTTGAGAACTTAGTATGTTTTTTCTATAGAAATAGTCACTTGATCATATTTCATGCATCCACCTGTATAAACAGAATCAGTTATCAAACCTCTGATTCAAATGAGCAGCTATCTGCTGATGTAGATCCCCAACAAAGGTTTTATTCTGCCACTTGTAATCTCATTTTAAGTCACTGTAACACCTTTATGCGATTAAGATTGAAGGCAGTTCCCTTAAGATACAAATGTCATGCAATACATGTATGTATAACAACAAATTAGGGATAACATTTCAGTGAATGTGTAGTGTGGTCAAAAGCAAAGGATATTTATAAGATAAATACAATAAAGGTCAAAGTTTTGGGGTTTAATGTCCTATTCAACGACCAAGGTCATACTGCGACAGGTCTACAGCATTGTAAATTGTAGAAGTCAAAACGGCACAGAGGTGAAAGCTGGTGACTACATGCCTAACCCGCTAACCAACAGGGCTGCCGAGGACCCCAGATAAATGTAAATAATAACACATTTATTGACTATGTTTATTGACAGAGGAATATTATCAGAGTTTTGGATTGCATGCATGTTATTTTTATCACCATGATTTTATTTCTTTAGATTCAGTGTAATGCTGCTAATTTAACCATTATTTCTTAGACATGTTGTGTTTTCAATAATTAGGAACAGTACAAATTCCTCTACCAGAGCCTGAAAGAAATTTCAGTGTTAGGATCAACTGTTGTTGCTGTCGACAAAATGGCCATGTTTTTAACTTCTGGTGAATTCTTGCAAAGAACTCAAGAGGAACATCAGGTAATGTTTGTGAGAAGAAAACTTCCTGAATGATATCAATCAAAAAGTATTGCAAATGAAAATGACTATATTTTACAAGTGTGTAGCCCAAGCATTATATTATCCATTGTCATTCATGATATATATTTTAATATATACCTAATGAGGGTTGTTTTCCTTTAAATTAATCACTGACAAGAAGTAAGTCCCTGCAAAACAAAACAATGCAAAAGGTTCTGACATATATGGAGGCACCAGTGAATAATAACATTTTTAACATGATATTTATGCACAATTTTGGCATGAATTTTAATGCAACAAAAATGAGGAGCTCTCGAAGAAGCTTTCTAATGATGTAAATAATACATTCGTATTTTATCCCTTTTTAGAAAAAAATAGTAAAAAGTGGCACTTATTGATTGATATGTGACAGTAATTATGCATAGTAAGTAGTGCTGGGGAGTACATGAAATACTGCCTGGTATGTCTTGGTATTTAGGTCAAATACAACATGTGGTGGATAATTAAGAGTTATTGCATATTAATAGGAACATTTCCCTGTGACCCCCCAAAGCCAATGAAATATGATATAGGTTTAAAACTATTTTTATTATCTTGATGCATGATCTGAGTACTTTAAGGCAGAAGTATGATTAATATCAGTAGATTTGGGTATAACCGTCCTATCAAAGTCTAGTGGGAACCCAAATCTTAAGAGGTCTATTAACCGTTTATCCCAACAACATTGTAAATATTGTTCCCAGGCCTCTACATTAAGTTGAGTTCGAACTGGGATCCTCATATACATAAAGTTAGGCAAGCCAGACTGTTTAATCTTTCCATGTGCTTCTACTATATCAGGGACTCACCCCGAAATTACTTCCTGCCCTGTATACACCCTAAGGTCACTTGATGGAATAAACCCAAAGTGTTTGTCATTTTGATACAAGCAGTTCTTATAATCTATAGACTGATACCTTGCTCCAAATATATGAGTAGGCATCTGTCTAATACGTTTGTTTCTATGCCTCAGCATATTGCCAGAAGTTGGATCCGACAACGAATACACTGATGGTTGGGATGGATTACTTGGAAGCATACCAAGAGTATCACATGAACCCAATATATGACCCCATTTGGTCCCATTTCCGTTTTTGTTGCCCTGCAAATGGAAACTGTCAGCATTTGTCAATTTGTTGCCAGGAGTCGGATCCAGGAATGGAGTTATTGATAACTGCAATGAACTACCTGATAGGGAATCAATGTTAACATCTGGGGCTGACATGTGACCCAATTTAGCCCCATTTCCGTTTTTGTTGCTCTGTAAATGGAAAGTGTCAGAATTTATCAATCTTTGGTCAGAGTTGTCCATGTATACCTCCTTATCATGTACTTGTGACCTGCATGTTACCCAATTTTGACCCATTTCCGTTTTTGTTGCCCCTTAAAGATGAATGTACATGCAGACGTTATTGTAATTGATTTGTATCAGTTGTAGTACTGGAACTTGAGTGCCCTTCCTCAACATTGGACTGCCCCAATGAGCGCCCAGTTTTGTTTTTGTTACCCTTGAAATTACAATCAAAAGAGTCCAACATATCAGTGTATTGTTTATTCTGAACTGCTACACCCAATGTTTGCCCAATTCCGTTTTTGTTGCCCTGCAATTTTAAACTTTTAGCAGTTTTACAACACAGAGAATTTGACACTACACAGTCAGTAGTAGTGGTTTGTAAATGATCCTGTAACACATGAAAGCGATTGGTGACAGGAATTGTAGAATGTCTGGTATTATGTCTATTGAAATGGACAATTTTCTTGTCCTCATGACATATTTTTTGTACTCTAGGCCTTGTAGTAGTACTAGTATTTGTGTTATCACTAACTAGCCACTTGTTGACTATTTTGTTGGAGTTTGTACTCTTCTTGAGAGCAGTTTTAGTTTGGACTACTGCTTTGCCTTGCTTGACAACAGTAGCATATGAACGCTGATCAAGCTGTTTACAAAAAGAGTTCACTTGTGCTAACCAATAAGTCCATGTATGCCGACTAGCTTGCATTTGATGTAGAATCACATTTCTATGTACATTAACATTGTAAATAACTCTTTGGCCTAGGCTTTGTCCTATCCATGGTTACTCGTTTTTTGGAATCTGTTTATTCTTTGTTTTACAATCAACTTCTGCATGTGGGAAGGTTTTACCATTATTTGCAAAACATGAAGCACAAATGTGCTTGTAAAGAACTCCCCTTGTCTCATGTGATTTGGTTTTCATACAAGAACCCTGGTTGAAGTATGCACAAGGCATTGATTTTGTGACTTTTGAAGATTTTTTATATGAATTAAATGTACCTGAAGCCGCAGGGTGAGAATTTGGTACACGTTTTTGAGCATTCGCCCTCCGGATCCGGTCTATGGCAAAAACATCCGAGAAATCTTTGATCTCCCCTTGTTCCATCCTACACAACAAAACGGTGTGGCTGGTTTTGACCGAGGTCCAAGAAAAGTTATTAGCATCATCCATGAGGGCTATCAAATAATCTAACATATATTTACTGAGATTCGGATCTGATTCCTCTCTCATGGTTCAACCAAATTCAGCCACCCATTGGGTTATGTTAAGCTGGTCGTAGGAAATGCGTTCTTTATTCAAACCAGATAGGACATGTTCATGAGGCCACCTAACTCTATTTTTTACCAAAACATCAACATTTCCTCCTCGCTGAGATTTTAATTTGGAAATCGTACCTGATTTTGCCAGATTCGATAATTCTTGTAGCCTTTGATCTACTTTGAGCTGCAGTAATGTTTCATCAGCCATTGAAGTGAACTGCCCAATTTTTGAATCAGTTGATTTGGAAGAAGACTGCTGCTATTTTTCAGATGTTTTTTTTTTGCTTTAGAAACTTTACCAGCCGAACTTTTAATTTTAGACTTGTCAGCCATTTTCGTGAAATCTTTATTTTCAATTTTGTCCAATCTTTGGCCAGTTCTTTCAAGCTGGTCCAACATTCTAGCATTAATTGCTTGTTGCATGTCCGGATCTGACCTTTGCAAAGAACTGTTACTTCCGTTTGCATGCAAATTGCCAACAGTATTTTGACTGTTTGTATCCGTATTCACCACTTCATCCGACACATTCAACAACCCGCTACAATTTAGTTCACTTCCAGAGGTATCAGAGTCTGACATATTTTCAGAAATATCCAACACAGTATTGTGTTTCAATATTGATTCAAAAAATTGTCTATCTTCTGTTAATTGAATCTCAACGGGCAATGATACAGTATTTTGCTTGCATGAACGCAAATTGTACATATTGAATACGACCATATATTAAAGTTTCTACACATAATACGGCAACACATAAAGACAACGTAAAATACTTGGTAAAAGGTTACATAAAATACTAAAATATAACATAAAAAGAAAACCATACAGTAATCTTCGAAGTGTAGATCACAGGTGCTGTATAAAAATTTGATGTGTGTCCTCGTGTGTTCAATATACAAGTGGCAGAATATAGGGTTGAAATCAGCGAGATCTCACACTTGACCACTTGACCAATAAACTATGAATATGCAAATAAAGTGCAGTAATGGTTGCAAAAATTAAGGTCGTTAGAAATGAACTTGATGGCACCCTAATGGTATCCCACAAACTAAAAGTTTCCAGAGCAATAGAAAGACAGGCAAAAATCTGTTTCTCATAAAAGAATGACTCTTAGTGATGGCCCTAATTAGTAAACTAGGCCCAACATATCCTTCAGCATATAGTGAAACACAAATAATAGAGGCAGCCTGTTTGTTTGGGTTGAAGTATGTTTTATGAGAAAAAAGTGTCCTGGCTGTTAACATAACACTTAATTGCAATATTGTGGACTCAATACGCTGTGTTGGCAAAGTTAAAAAAATACATATCATCTGTGATGATAACAGAGATACAGAGCAAAGAAACACTGACAATGAACATGATGATGTTCCTCATTCAGTAGTTTCAGCAATAAGTTTGTACATCTGCTTTTATCTTCTAAAATTACTTTACTTAATGAAAAGTTAACAAAACAAAAAGGCAAGAGCATGCTTTCGGCCTTGGTGTTTAGGCACAAAGGCTGTCAGTCCCTTTGTTCCCTCGGGTCTAGGGTACCAGTCTATTTGTTTATTTTCAGTAGGGTATTCCTTAGTCATAGCTACCAGTTGTATTATTTTGAATTGATTGGTGGAGTCTGGTCTTGTTGAGTAAATGTAAGGGTTCCCCAAGTAAAAAACCATGTGGACTTGTGGTTGCCTAGGTCACTAGTCAGAACAAATGCAGCAATTGGTCCTAGTTAGGCCGCTCCCATTTTGTGTTACTTTACTCTTCAGTCCTTCTTGGATTGTCGACCCAGCAGGAGCTAAAATTAAAAATTATTGAAGTGTGCACCCTGCCCACCCTGGTAATGATGGGGCTGATATTTGTTGTCCTTAACTTCCAGGGGGCCACGGTGGCAGCATGGTAACACTCTCGCCTCCCACCTCTGAGGCCGGGGTTCGATCGCCGGCACGACCTCAAGTGGGAAAGCTGGTAGTTGCTTGCCATTGGTCGGCAGTTTACAGTACAGAACCCTAACAAACTGTATGTACTGGTTTCCTCTGCCCTTCCAACTACCTGTTGTGATATGGCCTGTACAGTGTTGAAAGCGACGTAAAACCCCAAATAAATAAATCCTTAACTTCCAGCCTCTCTGATTCCCCTTTGTATTTAATTATTTTATTTCTGACATGTCTATACTTAGGTTGTCTCAGAGTCTGGACATTTTTACAGTTTTAACTTGACATGTCGATGTTATTTTAGTAACCTTATGGGGTGGTCAATATTAAATTCGAGTATTTGCTATTGTATAGAATTGCTTAGTCACTGGTGTTCTCTGAGCCTTTCAGTCTGACTTCAAATCATTCTGTATTTAATCTTTAGATTCTGTGTGACCTTGTGCTGCAATTTCACTTAGTAATTTGACCTTTATTTGACCTTGACTCATGGTCACTTGTTCATGTCTTACTTTCACTATGGTCACACTCTGTTATTTGGAGATCAAGATTATGACCTTCAACCTTTTCTACCGTTGGCTTCCTTATTCTCAAGGTCAAACTGACTGGCTCCTTTAACTTGGTGTATTTATTTAATTCTATGTAATTCTGTTTTATGTGTCAATGAGTATACATTTAAACTTCATTTATGACAACTTGCATTTAATCTGTGGGAAATGTAAATATTTCTAGATGTAATTGGATTTACACATGTTAATGAATTATGTGTGTTATGAATGAAACGGAGTACCCTCTGATGTGTCATCACTGTGTTGGGAAACTTTGTGGGGACTGAAGGATAATTCATCGCAATCAGAAACAAATGAATGGAGGGAGATTTAACTTCGGTGTTTCCTATATATTAATTGTCAAGGGGTGATTGATATAACAGATCCATTTTCTGGTGTTCAAATACAGTAGATGTGATAGCCATGGCAAGGAGTCAAAAATAGGTTTATAATTAATATCTGTCTATTTCATATGTAGTGGAGGCGTTTGAATGAAAAACAACCATTAACTAATTGAAATGTTTAATGGTTATTAAATATATACACATAGGATATATTTAGTTAAATATTCCCAACAGATATTAATGTCAAAATTTGAAATGTCACACTTAATCATGTACTGCTTTTAATTGCTATCAATATTTTAATTACTGTCCATCATACAATTCCAGGTTACACTTTGCAGTATAAATAATGTTACCATTCTATATTTTAACCTATGGGTTGAACTATTATGGCAAACTATCACTCTATTCTATTCAGAATCACGATACATATTATTTACTGTCTTTAACTAGATGTATTCTATATGAGGCAATAAGCTATCTATATCATATTTTCAACTAAACTAAAAAGACAGTAGCATCTCTACATTTCAGATATTTAACCAACAGACATAAATCCTTACATCTGGCATACAAAGCATTGCCTGTACAAAACTGAAAATAAATGTGTGTAACAGTAAAGAAATACTAATGAATGAATACTAATAAAGCTAATGAATCAAAGGTCTTTGGCTAGACTACAAAATGTCCACTGGCTATCTCATTCTTAAACACATAGAGCTATATGTGGTGATATTGGGTACATTCTAATAATTTTCTTTCACACTCTCAATTCACTGCACATCTGTCATAGATTATAGGGATTTATAAGTAATATGGACATACTTAAATTAAGAAACAACAACAGCCTTCAAATCTTCTAAACCATACTCATTACTTTGTTCATAATAATAAATATCATAATCACTTTTTTAGATTAATCGATGAATATAATTAAAATAAATCTTTTGGATTGTCTTCTGAACAAGCCATAAAATGTGTATCTAAGTCAACAGGTTCTTATAAACCATTATTCAACAATAAGTGCTGAAAGGCTGTTAATGTTCAATCTCAATATAAGAAAATATTAATAAATATAAAAACCCTGAGCCCATGCTTCTAGGGTGATTAAAGCAAAATAAAGGCGTGAATATTCATCTAACCTATGATGCAGTTTGGAAACATAGTGTTTCCAGAAACTTTTGGAAGATAAGGATTGATAACAAAATGCTACATTTTCTTGTTGAGGTGTTTATTAGCATTCTATCCAGAAACATGGATCCATGATAAATGAAATTTTGGTTGTGTCTCCGTAAGCTGAACAATGATATGTCATTTTTCTATTTAAAACCACCACTGCTTGTATGGATTTTCTAATAAACTAAAATTTCATTAGCACTCAACTTCAAACAATGCAGTCCACAAATTTTTGTTCTATCACCAAGTTCTTTGGTATTAATGTTAACATTAAACTTAACTTTCATCATGTCCTGTGTTGTCCTTGAGCTGCTCTATGATGTGCTGATGTTCTGTCATTATTGTATCTAAGTTTTCCTGCACAAACTAAAAAAAACACACAGAATAACACTACTGGGAAAAGTGTCATTATTGTATCTATGTTGACCTGGAAAATTAAATAAAGAACACAAAATAACACCGCAGGGAAAAAGTGATGTTCACCAGAAATGTGACAAAACCATGGCTTTACCTAAAGGTCAAAGTTGGAGTTTTACATCCCATTTAAGAGGCAGTGGCTTTACTTAAAGTAGTTGCTAAAATTGATTGGTTAGCAGATAGAAATGTTTTGATAAGACTACCATTAATTTTGTTCATTGTAGAATAAAACATGGTTGTGCTGTTTTTATATCTGCTTATAACTCATTTCTAAAAAGACTCTCCAATGAAACCAAGGCTTAAAATATACTTCAGGACTTCCACAGTGCAAAGCTTGTATATGTTACAGTAAAGTTGTGTAACAAATAATTTTGCAAAATTCCTAAATGTTTTAGGGATTTCTTGAAATTACTGATTTGTTCAGTAATTTCACGAAATCACTATAATTTTTAAGTAATTTCATAAAATTCCAGAAATCTCTGATAATAGTTTACACTATTTTACTGACTGCATCCATTAAAATTGTGAAATTGTTAGTGAATACAATTTTTTCAAAATTAACATGAAGCATAGTGAAAAACTTAACTGTCTGAGTTATGGTTGTGCCTTTAAGGGTAAACACCTGATATTGATGACAAATATACAAATAAATACACTTTTGTGTTTTGTCAACATTAGAGGTGTAAATGTAACAGATGTGCATGTTACAAGGCTTTTGTTTTGTGTAACAGTAGATGTCATGCCAGCTTAAATTCCAAAAATAAATAAACTTAGGTTCCATGAACTGTTGAAGGTGGAAGGAGTTTAGTAAATGTTTAAATGTTTTGCTATAATAAAAAATCAAATCAGTTATTCATTGTTATATATTGATATTTCAGGAATTCCACGAAATTACTGGAAATTCTAGTAATTTTGCAAATTACTGACCATATCAGTAATTTCGTGAAATCACTAAAACATTCACCTAGTTAGACAACTTTGCTGTAACATATATACAGTCAATAAACCTGTTTGGCATTGTTATCATATTATATAGGAAAATTTATCCATTGTTTGTCCACACCTGGATTTAATTCAGACTATGTAATCTTTATCTGGATGAGTATTTTGATAATTGTTTACTTAACGGACCATAGATATAAAGTAGAGGTGATTTGATGTATTGAGGTTATGCATTGTTAATTTATTCTGTTTTTTTGTAGTTTCTTGAGCTATTCAAGCCAAAGTTAATCAATGCAAGGACAGATATGAGGGGAACGGGACACAGCAGTACAAACAAAGACGGGAAAGTTATTCCTGGTATGTTGACAAGATTGATGTGGGCAGTATTAATCATATTGATTTATGCAATATTATGCCATAGCTGAAAATCAAATTAAGTAACAATCTTATTAAGAAAATTTCTATATATGTAAGTAGGGTCAGTCATATTACGTGTAGAGTGTTTTGTAATGAAATCATTGTACAGTATTTCAGTATGCATAACAAAGTGTTGTAATCCGTATTGGCTATATGTGTATCTTCCAGTAATAATTATTTGTAAGATTTTATTGCATGTGAATCTAATTTAAGCAATGGAAAACATTATGAAATTGACGATGCACAATGAAATTCACATCAATGCTGTTCATGTTGGGGTAAGTTATGGAATCCTGTAATGGTCAAGTAAGCAAAGCAAAAATAATTTACCATGTTGTAATGGTATCTCGTAATTACAGCATATGCTATTTCATAATTACTGTATATTATCTGGTATATATGACATATTGTATACAGAATCTTGTAATTACAACTTATGCTATCTTGTAACAAAAGATACTTTGCTATGTAAAGTGTAAAGAAGAAGACCATGAGTATTGAATTAAAGCTTGAATTAATTCTGCTAATGCCACAAGCAATGGGAAATACCTTCTGGAGCAAATCTGATTTGCTATTTTAACCAATAAGAATTTTCAGTGTAAAGAATCAGTCCAATGGATGGGGAAGGAAACAACTCTGTTAAACTGACTTGGCTTTATTTATTGGTATTGTTACACATTAAAATTTGTTAATAAACAATGTTACTGCTACTAATAGATTATTTCTTTTTAGTTACTACCATCAATTAGCTTTAACAATTTATTTACATAGTTCCTGATTAAGTTCAAAGTACACGAGACTGTATCACTGTTAAGGAACCACAATGCATTAAGAGTTATTTAAGAACATTTCTTATGCCTGTTAACCTGTTGCATTGTTACATACTGATTATTTCTTGTACATATAACCTCACATTTAAGTTTAAAGGTCAAACCAATCCAAATTTAAAACATTATAAAACTACACAACCCAAGGTACTGGTCAACATCTAGATAATTCATCAACTAGCTATGCCAATAGTACCATCATAATCTTATACAACTTGACCTTGCAATGACCTTTAGACTGGAGTTATGTTATATAAAGAAGCACAGCCAAATGAAATGTACCAAGCCAAGAGAGTTAATGCCACAAGCAATGGGAAATACTTTCTGGAGCCAATCTGATTTACTATTTTAACCAATACGAATTTTCAGTGTAAAGAATAATTCAGAAATACTGGGCTTTATTATAGCAGGTTAATGATTTTATTCTCTGGGTATCAAGAGGAGTACTGGGTAGGGAGTAGGCCTGATGTGTTGTGGGTCACATTTTCGTAAAAACACAGTTTGACTGAGAAAAATTGTATACAAAGATAGAAACTTTCCTATACCTGTATGATGGCAAGGAAACTTTTCTATACATCAGTTCAAACACCTAATAAGTGACATTTAACAGTAAAGAATGATTTGTTATGTCTTTATGTAATTCCTGGAATCATAATGCCCAGTTACTTCCTTATACTTACTAGATAAGAGACACCTAGAGTATCCATACATCTGGAAAAATGTAATTTTAATTGCTTTTGAATTGATTTATTTCAAATAATTGTAATAGCTATTATTATATTAAGGGAAATAGTGGGTGTAACTAGAAACTACACGTAATGTGTTTGTAAGCTGGTTTCAGTCGGTTTGTATAGCCTCAAACTTATTTTCAACAATAGAAAAAAAGAACTAATATACCTTAAATGTGGAACATATTCTTTTTGTCATGAACTTTATCAAGTTGGCATTTAATAACAAAAAATTAAATGTATTTATTTCATTCAACTAAGTTTCTACAAATGATATTTTCTTACCTTTTGAAATCAAACCAAAATAGCATCAAATTTCATAAATACAGTTTGCCTTTATAAAGTTTGTTTATATTGGTATATATCGCAAGCAGTGAAAATAATTTCAGGGATATGAAGCACCAAATCAGTTTCTGGCTACTCGGTGGCCTTTTGAAAGTGTGGCTGAGGAATTCTGGCAAGCAATATTACAGGAGAAATGTGCAGCAATAGTGTGTTTGGAAAGAGCCAGTGATACCATGGTAGGATATTCAGAAATATAACAAACATATAACAGACATGTTGACTTGGTGTATTATTATGGCTTATGATATAGTTTCCTCATACTAATAAAATTATTAAATGATTCACAGATATTTCAGGAAAAATAAGATTGAGGAAAGTATTCTGCTGTTTAAAATTAACCTGATTATAGTCTTCCCATTGTAATAAATGGCACAAACTTTTGTAGTGGTTTTCTGGGAGAAAAACATCTGTGTCTTATGATGATATCAGCGTGGTTGTCTCATGTACATCAGATGAGACTGAGGTACAGGTGTATGACATCACAATTAAAAGTCAAGAAAACAACGATAAACTAGAAGGCTCAGAGGAATATGTCAATGTGTCACAGACTAAGGTTAGTTAGTCAAAAACAAAATTCATTTCTGCATCACTAAATATTATACCTCAGTAGTAAATACGTTCATTTGACTGGCTACAATCTGGTCATATGACACAAGTGAAATATAATATGTTGGAGGGCTGTATCACTTTTAATGAATATCAACTCCTCTGAAGGCATGATAGTATTGTTTTGATTTGAAATTAAACATTTTAACTTTTTAAATGAATGTGGCCATTATGTTAAAATTTTCAATGAGTAGAATTTTAAAAGTCAAAATAATCACATAGATCTTGCATTTTATGTGCAAACTGTAAGACATAGATGGCACTAATGATTTATAGACGTAATTTTACTGGCCATTATATGAAAATTATGTAGAACTTCCAGAAACCTCAAAATAATTATGTATACATTAAACAAGGATACTCTGATATAATGAAAGGAACATTAGATGTTAAGAGGATTGTATCAGAATTTATTATCCACCATGCACCATATTTGACCCGTAGAGGGTATATACTAGGCGGGATATATTTTATTTGTGTACAATGGTGCCTCTGTACCAAGGATAATTATTGTAAATAATGTCCGGGTTTTCACTAATATTTCCGAAACTATGTTACCTACAAATATGTATTACATATCATCAGAAAGGTCTTTAAACATCCCTTTTGCTCGTCTTGTGGCATAAAAAATCTAAACAGAAATAGCTGAGAAATCACATGTTAAATATCAAGGTTTTTATATTCACTGGTGCCCCCTGTATATATGTCAGCCATTTTACACCCTCTCGTTTTAAATTTGGATTTCTTTAACTTACAAATCATACAAAATGGTGGATAATAAATGTAAAACATAAATCATTAGACATATACAGAAAAAAATAGATCACTCATGAAAATTAACAAAAATACTCGTGCTATGCACTCTTACATATATTATCTTCCTTAGTGATGTATTTTTTTCTGTATTTTTCATTCTTTCTTTATTTATTTGGGGTTTTAAGTTGCTTTCAACACTGTACAGGTCATATCACGATGGGTAGTTGGAAGGGCAGAGGAAACCAGTACATACAGTTCATTAGGGTTGTGTACTGTACACTGCCGACCAACGGCAAGCATCTACCAGCTTTCCCACTTGAGGCCATGCCGGGAATCGAACCCCGGCCTCAGAGGTGGGAGGCGAGAGTATAACCACTCTGCCACCTTGGCACCGTATTTGTCATTCGGGAAGTTTTCCTATTTTACAACTCATGGAGAAACTATATATAGCACTCTGGCCATGGTTCTCTGTATCTGCCCTGTGGCCAAAAGCTTCCATATGGTTTTACTTAATCTTATAAGCTGTTATTTAAGCATGACATAGGTTATTCTTTTCAAGCAGTATTAATATGAAGGATAGCTTTATGCATATAGAGTGCTTTTAAAATTGTCTACATTATTTTGTATTTTTTTCCTTAAAAAGTAATGTCATAAAATTTACAAAAAACATTGAACAGTAGCAATGATAATATTCTACTCTTTTGATTTATGTATTAAAGAAAGCTGATATTCATCAACTGACAATGATTGCTCTAAAGTCATGGACTGCAGAAGAAATGAACAAAAGAAATATGTCCTTGATTAGTACAGTTTACCATCAAGTTCAGGAAATATTACATGTAGCAGATCAAAAATGTGTCACAGTGACTTGCGGGTAAAGTTACTGTTAAAAACTTTACATTTTGTCTTTTAAAACTGGAAAATAGAGTATACTGTATACTGTAGAGTAAAATTAAATGTCTTTTGTGTTGCATGTTAAACAAAAAAATATTTAAACATATGATCATATGTTTCTGCTCATTTCTCTATATATTTGAGGTGGTGTGATACAGTGGTAGGCTGTTCTCTTAAGTAAATTTTAAAGTTCATAAATAATTGATTGACATATTTCCTTGATAATTTTTTTCTTCAGTAATGGGACGAATGAGACAGGGCTGTACATTGCTGCTTCCATCTTGTTTGATATGATCAACAAAGAGCAGCAGGTGGACGTTATGCAGGTGGTAAAACAGATCAGGAAGAACAGACCACAGTTTATTATGAATCAGGTAAAAAGAAAATGTATTAAAATTTTTTAAATTTTGGTATGCTATAAAGTACAACAATTTATTATTTCTGTGCTGAAGTAACAGGTAACATCTGTGCAAGTGTAAGTTGACATTGGTTAAGCACCACATCTATATTCAAAAGCATTATAATTGTGAAAATATAATTTGAACTTTGTCGCATTACATACTGATATCTTTGCAGGAACAGTACAGATGGCTCTACAGTGTGTGTGCTGCATATTTAGCAGAGACAGAATAGTTTTATTTGAGACCAGAGAAAAAAGTACCTTGAATAAAGGATAACACTATGCAAAATTTGTGGTACAGTTAGTCTCATGAAACTATAAAGTGTACAGCATGAAGTAAAATACTGTGAAAGTAGCTTGTGCCCTTAAACTTCACTTTCAATTTACATGTATATATCAACACATTATTAGTAGAGATTGTGCTAGTTAAATTCAATGATACAGCTTGTAACATAATTAGTGTATAGTTAAAAAAGAATACCCAAGCAACATATATTTTAAGATTTTGTGATAAGTAACAGCCAACAATACCAGCCAAGTCTATGGATGAGGATGTTATTGTTTTGTGTTTCTGAGTGATAAAAAATATAATGTGTGGAAGCCAATAGCCATAATGAAGCCACATACCCACCCACTGTTACATGTATACTGCATATAGTACATCCTAACACACATGAGTTTTCGTGCTTCTCATTCGAACTGAAACTGAGCCATGAACATATATCATCAGAAACGTGAACTGGTGGATGTGGATTTTTATCTTTTTATCTTAAATTTATTTATTTCTCTGTCATGCATGTTTGGAGTTTAATGCAACAAAAACTAGCAGCTGGCCTCTGCAAAATATGTTTTTAATAATAAGCATTTAACATCTAAAGATCAAATAGAAATAATTAAGAAAAATTGGCACTTGTGTGTTAAGACAATAGTGGCAAGTTATTCCATACTAAATGTTGCCAGGGAATAAAACAACCAATCTTTATTTCACAGTATATAGATCAAATACCAAGTGTTGGTTTCAAGAAGGCAAAAATTCCTTTGTATGAAAATGGCACATATCAATGGAACTTAAATTGTATCTACAATATAGATGTATAACCATGTTAAAAGTAATAATAGGTTTGTATTAGGTGTACACTATAATAATGCTTCATAATACCCTAAAACCTCTAACTGTACATTTATGTCTTTGTTAGTAAAGTTTCAGCTGTAAAAGAAAAGTAAATTACTAAAAGTAATAGCTCTGTTGTATTTTTATCTCAATGGAAAAGGAAAAATAAATCTAAAAGATCAAAATATAAAGATTTAAAAGTATCTCAAGCGAACAGCTTTATTTTTAAATGTGGTAAAGTTTTATGTTTATTGAAGATATTTTCTACCTACATCCTATCCAATGGGCAGTTGCTTAACCGGTAGGCACGACCGGTCCCGCCAAATGTCAGAAAAAGACATCCTGTATATAATACCTGCAGGACCGGTCAGGAGAGTTCATTCGCCAGGTGGCGCATCGTACTTCCTCTTCCTGTCTAGACAACATGACGTCATAGCATCTTTTTCGTTTGGCACATGGAGAGTGTGGACGTGTTTTCAACGAAGTAGAAGTTTTACTTCTACAGCTTACACAACCCTTTGAATTTTACTTCCAAGTATTTCTACAAACTCAACTACGAATATGTCTTCACCAGGGCAACGACAAGGCACTTGGGCCATGTTATGGCTAGTTTCAACAGCCATTCCAAATGTGCACGATGTCATGACAAGGGTGTTGGTGAGGACGACTGCATTCTGAAGAAAGACTGTGCTGTGTGTAAGGAGTTTACGCCTGAACAGATCACCCAACTAGCTACACCTACCTATAAAGAACGCAAGAGCAGAGAGAAGAAAGTGGTCGCATCCTCCCTTGCTCCCACTCTAGTGGACCCTGCACACGTGAGTGTGCTGGGTAAAGTGGAGGGAGGCAAGGCTGTGAAGCCTGAGACCACTCCATCAAAGAAGAGCAAACGCAGCAAATCTCCTAAGACTGCCTCTAAGAAGAGATCTATTTCCAGCAGCAAACCATCAGCAGAAGATCTGCAGAAGCTGGATGACAAGTGGGCAGAGAGGTTCTCCCGGCTGGAAGCCATGCTGCTAGCCAAGACCTTCACTGTAGTCTGGCTACACGGAGTACCGGTCCCAGCCTTGTTCAGGCCACCGGTGGCAGTTGATGTGATGGAGATGGCCACCCAGCCTCTTGAGGCTCCTGGTGCCGGAACAGCAACCCAGCCTGTTCAGGCCCCCGGTTCAGTCTCTGATGTGCAGCCATCCGGTGAGGGAGATTTGAGCACAGCATCTGACAGTGAGGGTGACCAGCAGAGTGTTACCGGTTCCCTGTCTGAAGAGAACTACCAGTACGGGTCCCCAGACAGAGATCTCCTCAGGGAAGAGGCTACAGATCAGGAACTGTCAGAGGAGGCTTCCTATAGAGAGACAATGTGAGGAGTCAGAAGCTTTATGGGTTGGCACAAGATACCAGAGTTTGAAACTGTGTCCTCTGCTGATGACAATCCCTTTGCCGGTGCACGAACCCAACCCACCGGGAAAGTATCTGTGAAATTACCGGTTGATGACTGGTTGTGCTGGAAGATGGACAAGCTCAACCTCACCATCACAGAGGGGTACCCTGCAAGGAATACTGATACTTCCAGCCTCCTCAAAGATCAATTCATCAAGCCACCCATGCCATCTAGGTGGTATGGAATGCATGCTGAAAGGGGAGACAGTGACAGCAAAACAGTCTACACATGGTCTCCGGAACCGGCAAAACTCAACCATTCCTTCAGTAGAGTGGCTCGTCGAAGCTTCCCTTCTCCCCCACCCTCCCGGGCATTTAACCGGGACTTGCTGAGACATTGGCAGAGGACAGCACGTGAACAGACCCTGATGTGCAATCAGGCTGTTGGTCTGTCAAGGTGTTTGACCAGGGTTCAGGACGCTATGTCTGCTCAACTGAAATCCTTGCATCTCGACACCAAGGACAAGTCTTCTGAGAAACTCAAGAAAGCTGTTGATGAACTTGATTATCTTGTGACCTTCAATAGGTCAATTTCTCAAGCCATGTCCCGGACGATGCAAGATTTATCAGAAGGGGTTTTCATAAACATGTCGAACTTCACACTGGCTTGCAGGGACAGTTATTTAGAGTACTTACATGCTGGTGTGAAGCAAGATACCTTGAACGCCTTAAGAATGTCGCCAGTCCATCTCAACTCACTGTTCCCGGACCAGCTTATTGCCAAGGCTGAGGAAGGGATCAGTAGAATCGAAGAGAGGCGTTCGTCTGCTAACTCACACAGACATCAAGGTCGTTTCCACCCCTACAAATTCACAGATAAATCTTCAAGCCACTCTGACCACAAGTCTGGTGTCCCTGCATGGAAACAAATCAGAGATAAACAACAGTCGAGGCAGGGTTGTGGCAAAGCCTCAACATTCTCCCAGAAGCCGGCTAAGGGTTTCAAGTCTCATAAATGACAATCACTGTGTAAATTCTGTGACTGGTCAGAAGGACTCTGTACATGTTACCGGTCAGGGAGACTTGGACCCAGCACCAGTGATAGCCGGGAACAGCAAAGTGACTTTAAATCTGAATGTAGACTCTTGTGTTGCAAATGCTCATATTGTCACCAGGTTGCCACAAAGGAAAGGCGTAAATCCCACTTATTGTCAAATGTACACAGAAATAAAATATGTGAAAAATGTTTCTTGTGTAGGTCACTTGTGTTCTGTAAATGTTGTCACCAATGCCCCACATGCTGTTATAGATCCTCCTGTAGGGGCAAGGCTACACCAGTGTTGGGAGAAATGGGAAGCACTGTATCAGCTGATAAACAAGAATGCAGTCGAACCGGTACAAAATCAAAACTCACTGGGTTTTTACAACCGGCTATTTTTGGTACCCAAACCCAACAACCGGTAGAGACCGGTCCTGGACCTGAGCACCTTGAACACCTTTTTAAACACAGAGTCGTTCAAAATGGAGACCCCAGAGACAATAAGAACCTCCCTACAGGCAGGGGAGTGGGTCACATCCATAGACTTCAAAGAAGCATACTTCCATATACCAATTCACAGTCAGTCAAGGAAGTACATGCGTTTTCACCTCCAGGGTTGTTCCTACCAGTTCAAAGCCCTACCCTTTGGACTATCCACAGCTCCCATGGAGTTCATAGTGGTGGCCAAAGAGGTCAAACTCATGGCACTTCAAAGGGGTATAAGGATCCACCAGTACCTAGACGACTGGCTGGTGAGAGCCTCTACCCACGACACTTGTCTCCAGCATACACAAACCTTAGTAGCCCTGTGTCAGGATCTAGGGTGGCTGGTGAACAAGGAAAAGTCAGAACTGGTCCCCAAGCAAGTTTTCAACTTCGTAGGTTACCAGTTCAACCTGAAAGAGGGCAAGGTCAGACCCACAACAGAACGTTGGCAGACCTTGACAGACAAGATACGATCAATACTGTCGGATCCGGTATCTCCGGTCCGACAGTTCATGTCCCCCATAGGCCTACTCACAGCAACAGAAAAACAAGTCCACCTAGGGCGGCTCCATATGAGGCCCATACAGTGGCACTTGAAAAACAACTGGAGGGTCCCAGAGTCACTGGAAAAGGTGATCCCGGTCCCCAAGTCCATCCACCCCCATCTAAAATGATGGCTGGAGGAAAGCAATGTGCTAGTAGATGAACCATTACACCCTCTAAAACATGCTCTGCAAATATTTACAGACGCATCAAAAGAAGTGTGGCGCGCTCACTTAGACGAGCACACTGCAAGGGGAACTTGGTCTCTTCCAGAAAGCAAGTTACACATAAACCACTTAGAGCTAAAAGCAGTATTTCTAGCTCTAAAAGACCCACCCAACCTGCCCCGCTATCAGCTTACTAGGGGTCTTACTAAGACTAGACACGAAAAAGATGCTATGACATCACATTGTCTAAACTGGAAGAGGAAGTACAATGCGCCACCTGGCGAATGCGCACTCCTGACCGGTCCTGCCGGTATTATATACAGGATGTCTTTTCTGACGTTTGGCGGGACCGGTCGCACCGACCGGTAAAGCAATTGTCCATTGGATAGGGTATTAACTTATAAAAATTAATTTACTTATTAAATTTGCAAATTCATGTACATATATGTATATATGTATATACCAACAACATATTAGCATAGATTGTGACTATTAACTTCAAGCATATTGTTTGTGAGATAATATTGTATTGCTGAAATATTATAGAATCATTAACCAAGTAACATATATTTTACAGTTTCAGTATGACTAAACACCACAACTTCCATCCAAATCGATATAAATGAGAATGTTATTGCTTTGTCTTTTTAAATAATAGAATGCATAAACATTCTTTACTAGGGTTATTTCACATGTAAATTCCACCACTTTGTTTAAATAATGAAGACCATATTTACCAAAAATGTACTTTCACTGCACTTTGTTCATAAAGAAAATTCTGTTAAAGCCTAGTACCTTTGATGAGGTGTAAGCTTTTCTAAAGGGGTTTTGGTCTGCTAGCACGAGCTGCAAACCCATCAGAGACAAGTAGTGCACCAAAGTGCTCACCCATCCCATCAGAAAGAAAGCCCACTGCCGCTTAGCTTCAGTGAAAAGACACTCATCATGCTGTGAAAAAATGATTCTTAAAAGCGTGAACCTTGCTAGAGCTCGCCTTAAAAATGACACTCCTACTGTACATACATATGGCATATAGAGACCCTACAGGATTAGAGCTCCTCACTTGAAATAAAAATTATCCATGAACATACCGCTAGAAGGGTGCACTGTGAACATAAAAGTTTTAGTCTTCACTTGTACATTCATCTGTCATAATAAGTATGTAACACATCAATAGATTACATGGATATCAGAACTATTTACAAAAACTTGTCTGTAGTCCATGTAAAACTGACAATGGGTTGCCGTGGAATAAAACAATTTTAACCTTTATATATTGGTCGGTATTTAAGACAAATACAGAGTGTAGAGGATCAGAAGACACATTTTATTTTTGTGGAAGTTGCACATTTTTATAATGTATATTGTATCTAAAATATAGATGCTTGTACATGCTAACATTGATATTGTATAAATATTAATGAACATGATGACAATGCTTTTTACCATGATAAAACTTATGTCATTGTTATAAATATTTATCTGCAAAAATGAATTTATCAAAGTTGTATTCTGTTATTTATGGATATGAGTGGGAAATATAAAATCTAAATGAGAAAAGCAAAGGTTTACATAAATATCTCAAAGGGTGATATCTTGATTATTGTTATAAATATTGTATATTTACATGCACATATAATAAAAGCTTTCTCAGACAGATTCCTTTTTTATTTACTTCCTCACAAAAAGTAACAAAAATATATTTTAATTGCTATAAAATAGCCTTACCTTATCCTCACAAGTGCTTGTTTTGGGTTTTGTTGAGCAAATCCTCATCTGCCAACA